>CM046660.1:7856777-10328793 GCA_025594165.1 Tamias sibiricus
GCACAGGGTCACACGCCTGTAATCCCAGTGGCTCTGGAGGCTGAGACAGAAGGATCGCGAGTTCAAAGCCAGCCTCAGCAACGGCGAGGTGCTGAGCTGTAGCCGCCTGAAGCAATGGCCGCTTGGAGCAAAGAAGCCGCGGGAAGAAGTTTAGAGACCAACTGGAAACAAACAGCCCTTTATTCTGATAACTTTTCTCTCTGGCTCTAACTACACCCCGACACGCCGTCCACGCTCCTCTAACCTCCAAAATGGCGCAGACCTCATCCGCAATCTCGCTCAAGTCCCTCGAGATCTCCGGCCAAGTCTCGCAAGATCCCGGGCCAAGTCCTGTGAGACTACGGAAGGCGCCAATGCCCAAACATGTCCAAAGCCCGTAGTCAACTGCAATTTAAGCCATCTCCCCAAACAGGGCTCCTACACTAAGGAACTCAGTGAGACCCTGTCTCTAAATAAAATACAAAATAGGGCTGGGGATGTGGCTCGGTGGTCAGTGCCCCTGAATTCAATCCCCGGGACCCAAACTACCACAAAAATCTAGATTAAAAATGTGGTTTTGTTGGGATGCTTGCTGCTCCAAGGGCAGCTGTAGTTTTCAGCCTCAGGCATGTAGATCCCACTACGGTCACCCCCACCTCCTACTCTTTCTGGCCTCCACAGATGGTGGCCTTGGGTGTGGAACAACAGGGAAGGTGGGCTCACCCTTATATTTGCTGGGGATTGAACTGGGGGGTCTTACACATGTGGGCTTTCTTTTTTTTCCCATTTCCCATTCCTCTCTCCCTCCTTCCTTCCTTCCTCCTTCCTCCCTCTCTCCCTTCTTTCCTTCCTTTCCTCCATCCCCCTCCTTTCTTTTCTCCCTATATCCCTCCTCCTTTCTTTCCTTCCTCCTTCCTTTCTTTCTTTTCTTCTTCCCTCCCTCCCTCCCTCCCTCCCTTCTTTCCTCCTTCCTTCCTTCCTTCTTTTCTCTTTCTTTTTGTTGCTAGGGCTTGAGCCCAGGGGTGCTCGACCGCTGAGCTACACCCCCAGCCCTTTTTATGTTCTTACTTTGGGACAGGACCTTGCTAACTGGCCCAGGCTGTCCTCAAGCTTACAATCCTCCTGCCTCAGCCTCTGGAGCCACTGGGATTACTGGTGAGCCCCACCACGCCTGGTTCCCCATTTCCTATTCTTTTTGTCAGGGTGATGGGGTCTGTACGGGGGAGGCATGGGAGGAAGCCAGACCGGACCCAGGGAGGCTCAATTCCTGGTGGCTCTGGACACTCCACAGCCCCGGAGCCCAGAGAGAAGCCAGTTCTCGTGGTGCATCAGGGGTGCGTGGGGTGCGGGGTGAGTGCGGGAGAGGCTTCATTAGGAGGCTCTAATGAGATGGAGCGCGTCCAAGGCTGATGCTAATTGCAACCTGCAGGAGCGGATGTTCCTGGGATAGAGAGATACAGACGACCCTGCAGGGGGAGCTGGGGACCTGCAGAGGAGGACAGGCCCACAGGCCCACCTCACCCCAGCAGGGTCCCTTCGCCCACCCCACCCCAGAGCTGCAGTGGCCCCAGGGGGACTCTGAGCACAGCCTCGCAGTCACCCTCTGAGCCAAGCGCTGGGTTTGCCTCAGACCTCCCGGGCCTCAGGAGGAGCCTCGGGAGGAGCCTCAGGAGGAGCCTCAGGAGGAACCTCGGGAGAAGCCTCGGGAGGAGCCTCAGGAGGAGCCACGGGGAGGGAGCCTCAGGAGGAGCCACAGGAGGAGCCTCGGGAGGAGCCACGGGGAGGGGAGCCTCTGGAGGAGCCACGGGAGGAGCCACGGGAAGAGCCTCAGGAGGAGCCTCAGGAGGAGCCTCAGGAGGAGCTCACCAGGAGGAGCCTCACCAGGAGGGAGCCACAGGAGGAGCCTCGGGCCAGGAGCCATGGGAGGAGCCTCAGGAGGAGGCCTCAGGAGGAGCCACAGGAGGAGCCTCGGGAGGAGCCACGGGAGGAGGAGCCTCGGGAGGAGGAGCCACAGGAGGAGCCTCGGGAGGAGCCACGGGAGGAGCCTCATGGGAGGAGCCACAGGAGGAGGAGGGAGCCAGGGAGGAGCCTCAGGGAGCCACAGGAGGAGCCTCCCTCAGGAGGAGCCCCTCAACCTCAGGAGGAGCCACAGGGAGGAGCCTCGAGCCACAGGAGAAGCCTCAGGAGGAGCCTCGGGAGGAGCCTCGGGAGGAGCCTCAGGAGGAGCCTCGGGAGGAGCCACAGGAGGAGCCTCGGGAGGAGCCTCAGGAGGAGCCACAGGAGGAGCCTCAGGAGGAGCCTCGGGAGGAGCCACAGGAGGAGCCTCAGGGAGCCTCGGGAGGAGCCTCGGGAGGAGCCTCAGGAGGAGCCACAGGAGGAGCCTCAGGAGGAGCCTCAGGAGGAGCCACAGGAGGAGCCTCGGGAGGAGCCACAGGAGGAGCCTGGGAGGAGCAGCACAGAGTAGGAGCAGGAGGAGCCACAGGAGGCGCCTCCGGAGGAGCACTGGAGGAGCCACAGGAGGAGCCACAGGCGGAGCCACAGGATGAGCCTCGGGAGGAGCCTCGGGAGGAGCCTCGGGAGGAGCCTCAGGAGGGAGCCTCGGGAGGAGCCACAGGAGGAGCCTCGGGAGGAGCCTCAGGAGGAGCCACAGGAGGAGCCACAGGAGGAGCCTCGGGAGCCACAGGAGCCTCAGGAGGAGGAGGAGCCTCGGGAGGAGGGCCTCGGGAGGAGCCTCAGGAGGAGCCACAGGAGGAGCCTCGGGAGGAGCCACGGGGAGGAGCCACAGGAGGAGCCGGGAGGAGCCACAGGAGGAGCCTCAGGAGGAGGAGCCTCAGGAGGAGCCACAGGAGGAGCCACAGGAGGAGCCTCAGGGAGGAGCCATGGGAGGAGCCTCGGGAGGAGCCAGCCTCGGGACAGGAGGAGCCTCAGGAGGAGCCTCAGGAGGAGCCTTGGGCTCTTTAGGTCAGAGGATGGGTTGTTCCCAGCAGCCTGGACAGAATTCACAGGGGACCTGGGGACAGCTGGGAAATGCGACAGATGAGCTGGGACAACCTCCCTCCTTTTCCTAAGGGCCGGATTTATGCATTCCATCAATGAGCACCTACTGACCGTCCACTATGCTCCTGGGACAGCTGGAGTCATTTGGGACCTATCAGGGAGCAATGCAGATGGTAGTCACTTCCGGCCTGGGGGCTCTTGTTCTCGTGGGAAGCTCAACAGAACGACCATCATAATAATTTAGTAAATTATGTGGTCTCTGAGAGGGCTGTAGTGCTGTTGAAACCAACCAACCAAGCAACCAAACCGAGTCCACTGTGACGGTGCACACCTGTAATCCTAGTGACTCAGGAGGCTGAGGCAGGAGGACGGCAAGTTCAAGGCCAGCCTCAGAAACTTAATGAGATCCTGCCTCAAAATAAAAAATAAAAAGGGCTGTGGCTATAGCTCAGTGGTAGAGCACCACTGGGTTCAATCCCCAGTATGAAAAAAAAAGAGAGAGAAAGCCGGGCGCGGTGGCGCATGCCTGTCATCCCAGCACTTGGGAGGCTGAGGCAGGAGGATTGCAAGTTCAAAGCCAGCCTCAGCAATGGCGAGGCACTTAGCAACTCAGTGAGACCCTGTCTCTAATAAAATACAAAAAAGGGCTGGGGATGTGGCCCAGTGGTCGAGTGCCGCTGAGTTCAGTCCCTGGTACCAAAAAAAAAAAAAAAAAAAAAGAGAGAGAGAGAGAGACTAAGAGATAAGAGATATAGGGGGATGGGCGGGCAGTGTGTTGCAAGATTCAATCATGAGGCCAGGGAGGACTTGCTGGGAGGCAGGTCTGAGCCAAGACTGGGGAAGGCAGCCTGGCTCCCAGCACGAGGGCTGGGGCTGGCCCACCCTTTGCCTTCGCGACCCCCAGCTCCTACTCACTCAGACGCTACTGGGAAAAGACTCGGGTCCGGGTCCCTGCAGGGAGTTGAGCAGCCTTCCTGTCCACCTGGCTCTAGGGCCTTAGAAGGAAACAAGTCCCCGAAGAGGCCCAGACTGGGTTCTGGGGACTCTCGGAAATTGGAAGCACCCGCTCTCTGGGCACGGGGGGGGGGGGGGGTGGGGGCTTTGCCGTTGCTCCCTGGCACGGCCCCTCCCCTTCACCACGGGCTCTGTCACACACAGCCGCAGGCCCTGGAGAAGCTGCCGGAGCTCTCCTGCGTGTTCTGCTGGGGCCTTTCCGGCCTTGTCCAGCTCAGCCACTTCCTGACAAACCATCACCTGGAAAGGAGGTGAGAAGGGGGGGAGGAGCAGAGCCCACGCCCACGGACAGTGCCCGTCTTACCCTGCAGGGATGGGGGTGAAGGCAAGGGCCGGGGAGGGGGCCTGGCCCCTCCCCTGGGAGAAGCGTCCTGGATGAGGAGGGCTGGGGGGTTCCACCTTCTCCACCTCTGGGAGACACCCAGGCCCTGGGCATGACTGGCCTCTGGGATGCTTCCCTTCCTCAGGCTGCCCACGGCCACCCCGGCCCCAAGGACAATTTCCTAGGGGGGACCAACAGGGAGGGACAATCGCTCAGTGCTAGGGACGGAGGAGGTCGGGTGGGCAGTCAGCCAGCTAACGGGCGGGGTGGGGGGCGGGATTTGAACTCTGCAGCGCTTGCTGGTATAAGGGGGTGTAATGGGGTGTGTTGTGCCCCTGCTGTCTGGCACATTGAGGGTCACCCACCTCATGCCTGCACAGGGTGGCATCCGTGACATCAGAGGGGTGGCTGCCTGCTTCCGATCCTTCTCTGTCCCCCTTCCCCCTGCATTAGGAGCCCCCAGGCCCTCGGGCACTGGGCACCAGCTCCAGCCTCTCTGGGAGCTGCCCCCCACGCCCCCCATTTCCGCCTCAGGCCTCACGCCGACCATTTTTACAAACCGGAGAAAGAAGTAGCCCTCTCTGGGTAGGAAAGCACCGCAAGATCTATGGGATTTAATAAGATCATCCAGGACTCGGTGCCACTGCCGTTTTCTGGTGACATGCTCTCTTTGGGGAGGTAAATTTCCTTCTCTTTAATCCACTGTTTCTTAAGCAGGTGACCCACTCTGTTATTACAAGCGGGTTATTATGACCATAAATCCTTCCGCTTCCGCTTCTTCCATTTACATTAAATATAGTCTCCGTTATGGTGCCTAAATTAGCTTTCACACGAGGAAATCTCTGCGTAATTTAAAGGAGATGAGGGATGAGAGCGGGGGAGGGGCAGGGAAAACCAGGGACCGGAAGGAGGCTTCTGACCCCAGGACGGGGAGGAGCCTTGGTCCACTCTTCCCCAGGGGCGCAAGGCCCTCCAGGGCATCTCAGAGCCCTTCGTCCATGCAGTTGTGGATTTGGAGAATATCTGTGGAAGGTGGGTAGTGCCAGGCTGCAGGGCTCACCAGATGGAGAGACTCTCTGGTGCCAGGGCATTCTGGGAAAGGCACAAGCGAGACAGGTATTGGTCAGTGGTTGCCCTGGGCTCATGCAGAGGGACGGGGGGACAGACAGGTGGATCTCAGGGGACTTTTAGGGCAGTGAAACTACTCAAGGGACACATTCAGTAGGCCTTTGTCAAACCCCATGTGACGCATGGTGAACCCTGACTTTTACACCGTGGTTGCCAGTTACTAATAGGGTCTCGCTGTGGGTTCATCAATGGCAACGAGCGGACCCACAAACACGAGCTTAAATAACCAGGGAAGCTGTGGGGTGGGTGGAAAGGGAGATTGGGAACTCTGCACTGGTCCATCAATGTTTTTGCAAACAGAGTCCTAAACATGGTCTGTTGATGAATGATGACGATGATAAAAGATGGGGAGATTAGCCGGGCGCGGTGGCTCACGCCTGTCATCCCAGCACTCGGGAGGCTGAGGCAGGAGGATCGCGAGTTCAAAGCCAGCCTCAGCAATGGCGAGGCACTTAGCGACTCAGTGACACCCTGTCTCTAATAAAATACAAAAAAGGGCTGGGGATGTGGCCCAGAGGTCGAGTGCCTCTGAGTTCAATCCCCGGTACCCCTGCCCCCCCAAAAAAAGATGGGGAGATGGGTGAGCTTGCGAGGGTCTCCCTGCCTGGGCAAGCTGTGACACGTCCCTGGGCTCCATTCTCCTGGGTATTATGGGGGGGGGGGCTCCCCACTGGTTTCAGTAGGGGGCGCTGTTCTTGGCACCAGCGATACAACCATAAGTAAGATGAGGTCGCTGGGTCCCTGGAGCTCTAGTAGAGGAGGAGTTTGGGTAGACAAATAAGTAAGCAGATGCATTGGGAGAGTGTGCAGTTTTGTGAGGAAATTAACATGGGAGTGAACCGGAAAGGCTGGGAGGGTGGGAAGCCAGCGCCAGGGCTTGAATGCGCCCCCAAGTTCACGGGCTGGAAACCTGATCCTGGCACAGCGGTGTTGAGGGTGGGACCTTGACGAGGCCACGGGGTCGTGGACGGATTAGTGACACTGTTGCAGGAGTGGGCTCCTTGTCACTGGAGTGGGTTCTCCGTGAAAGCAGGTTCCGTCCCCTATTCCTCCTTCCTCCGTGGGATGACCAGAGCCCTGGGAAGAGATGGGCCCTGATCTTGGGCTTCCCAGTCTCCCGGATGTGGGGGGGAAACAAGTTTATTTTCTTTATAGATCACACACAGCACTGAACAGACCAGACCAGGAACAGCATCAGTGCCGCACACGGCGCCCTCCCCGGGTTCGCCCTCTCCCGTCCCAGCTCTTGTCCAGGGGCTGGTCTGCCGCGCAGATGTGCAGCTCAGTCCAGGGGCTTTAATTTGCATGTCTCTGATGACTCACGGTGTTGAAAATCTTTTCCTGTGTTTACTTGTCACTTTCTCGTAGTACCTTCTTCAGTGAAGTGTTTGTTCAAATCGTTTGTCTATATTTTATTTTGTCTTTCTTTTATTGATTGCATGGGTGGTTCCTTGTATATTCTGGTCAGAGGTCTTTTGTTAGATACAGGTATTGTGAATATTTTCTTTCAGCCTGTATTTTGTCCTTCCCTTTTTTCAGTTCTGCAGATGGAACCTGGGGCCCTGACCATACAAGGCAAGCCCTCTACCCCTGAGCTGCACCCCCAGCCCTGGTCCTTTTGTTTCCTGAGTGGTGTCTATATATATATTTGTTGATAGATCTTTATTTTTATTATTTATTTATTTATATGTTGTGCCGAGAATCGAACCCAGTGGCTCACACATGCCAGGCAAGTGTGCTACAGCTGAGCCCCAGCCCCAGCCCCTGAGTGGTGTCTTTTGATGAGCAAGATTTTAGAATTTTGTGGAAGATAATTTTATCATTTTTTAAAAAAAGATTAGTTGTTTTTGTATCTTTTCTAATAAATCTTTGCCTATCCCAAGTCTGTGAGGCTTCTCTTTTATATTTGTTTTCCAGTAGCCCTATAGTCTTTATCTTTTATACTTAGATCTATGTTTTATTTTTTTAAAAAATATTTATTTATTTACTTTAGTTGTACACAATGCAATGCATTTATATTTACGTGGTGCTGGGGATCGAACCCGGGCCGCACACGTGCTAGGCGAGCGCGCTCTACCGCTGAGCCACAACCCCAGCCCAGATCTATGTTTTTTTCTCAAAGTAGTTTTGTGTTTGGTGTGAGGAAGGGATCAAGGCATATTTTTTTCTATGTGGCTACCCAATTACTCCAGCACCATTTGTTGAAAAGATTTTCCCCTTGAATTGCTTTGGTGCCTTTAAAAGATCTATTGACTGTATGTATGTGAGTCTGTTTCCGGACTTGCTGTTCTAGTTCATGGATTTATTTGCCTGTCCTTATACCAATCACACACCATCTTGTAGCTTTATAGCAAGTCTTAAAATTAGTATGAATCTTTCAACAAACTTCCTTTTCCAAAACTCTTTTGGCTATTCTATGTCCCTTGCATTTTTATACACATTTTATTTTATTTAAAAAAATGTGTGCTGTGCCATTCTCTGTTTATTATCACCACCAATGAGAGAATAATGTGCCCTACAGCAGCTCTGTGGGAGAGTTACTGAACAGTTACCATGAGGTTCTCTCTCAGGCCACCTGGTCCTTCCTCATTGGTGCAGTTAATGAGGTTCTCCACCCTCACAGAGAAGGGCTCCTGGACTCTAAATACATTTTGTGCATAGGAAAGGAAAGAATGTGAGATACTGATTGTTTCTCCCTTAAACCTCGACTTGATTAAAATAGGAAAAAAAGGAGGGGTTAAGGGGTAATAGAGATTACACTGTGCCGACACAGAGACTTCAAACTCTGTCAAAGTTAAGATCCATATAAAGGCCAACTAATACATTTTAGAATCACTTGGTTACTTACTACAGAAAAATCTGCTGGGATTTTGATAGGAATTGTGTTGACTCTAGAGATCAATTTGGATAGAAGTTACATCTTAAACTATAGCATCTTCCAATCCATGAACATGGTATATCACTTCATTTTCACCCCCAGCATTGTTAAATAGCTTCTCACTATGTTGCCAAGGCTGACCTCAACCTCACAATCCTCCTGCCTCAACCTCCTGAGTAGCTGGAATTATATGAATGAACCACCATGCCCAGCCTAAATATTTATTAAGGTACAGGTCTTGCAGATATTTTGCTAGATTTATTATTAAGTATTTTGCATTTTAATGCCATTATTACTAGGATTCATCATTATTTTGTCTTCTAATTTTTTGTTGATAAGATCTAGAAAAACAGTTATTGACATATTTTGGACTACATCAGTAAGTTTTATTAAAATAAACTTCTTATGTGAGTAGTCATTTTAAAAACTAGATTTTTCAAGCCAGGCGCGGTGGTACACGCCTGTAATCCCAGCACTTTGGGAGGCTGAGGTAGGAGGATCGTGAGTTCAAAGCCAGCCTCAGCAATGGCGAGGCACTTAGCAACTCAGTGAGACCCTGTCTCTAAATAAAATACAAAAAAAGGGCTGGGGATGTGGCCCAGTGGTCGAGTGCCCCTGAGTTCAATCCCCAGTACCACCAAAAAAAAAAAAAAAGTAGATTTTTCAGTTTTTAAAAAAATTATAAACAATCATATCATGTGTTAAAAAGAGAGTTCATTACTTCCTTCCAATGATTTCATTTTTATTTCTTTTTCTTACCTCATTGCTGTAGCTCAAACATCAAGTACTATGTTAAGTAGATGTAGTGAGAGCAAGAAACTACGTTTTCCCTGGTCTTAGGAGCAAATATTAAGTCTTTCACCATTGAGTATGGCATCAAAAGTAATTTTGTTTTACATGTCTCCTATCTGAGTGAACAATTTATTCTGTAATTCTTAGTTTGTGGATGATTACAAAGCAAGAGTGAGTGTTGGATTTTGTGAAGTGATTTCCCTAAATCTCTTGAAATCTTGTGCTTTTTCTTCTTTAACTCATTATATACTGAAATGGAAGTTTCAACCAAACTTGCATTTCTGGCATGAACTTTACTTGGTTGGGTTTACACACTTATATACATAAAATGTATTATACATCTTATATATTGCTGGATTTATTTGCCAAAATTTGTTAAGAGGTGTGCTTTTTAAAAAACTGTCCACATAAGGGATATTGGTCTGATTTTCTTTTTTTAAAATTTTTTAAAAATATTTATTTATTTACTTAAGTTGTACACAATGTAATGCATTTATGTTTACGTGGTGCTGAGGATCGAACCCGGGCTGCACACGTGCAAGGCGAGCGCTCTGCCGCTGAGCCACAACCCCAGCCCCAAGGTATTTTCACTTTCTATTTTTTTCTTGAGTCAGTTTTGGTAATTTGTGGTTTTCAAATAATTTATCCTTTTCTCATAAATTGATGAATGTTTTTGACACAATGTTTATTATATTGCTTTATTATTTTTTGAGTTTGTGTAGGATTTCATTATGCTGGTAAATTCTTTCTTTCCTTTTTTATTAGGGATTGAACCCAGGGCCTTAGGCATGCTGGACAAGTGTTCTACTACTGAGTTATATACCCAGCCCTTTTTGTTTTATTTTGAGAAGGTCTCACATAATTCCTTAGGCTGGCTTCAAACTTGTGATCTCCCTGCCTTAGTCTCCCAAGTACCTGAGATTGCAGGTGTGTATGATAATGCCTGGTGGTTTATCTATTTTCTATTTAATTAATTTCTGCTCTTACCTTTGTAAATTTCCTTTCTTTTTCTTACTTTGGTTTCAATTTACTCTTTCTTGTATACTTTTTTAAAACAGAAACTTGGACCTATGATTTTAAATGTTTCTTCTTTTGTAATAAACACATTAAAAAGTATAAGTTTCCTTATAGTCACTGCTTTAGTAGCATCCCATAGATTTCTTAACTGAGTTTATTGAAGTATAAAAAGTTTGCAATAAAATTAATCAATTTATAGCATAAAATTCACTAAATTTTTGTCTAATGTAATTACCTGTGTGACTATCACTACATCAAAAGTACAGAATATTCTCATCACCTCCAAAAGTTTCCATGTGCCTGTTTTAGTCAGTCCTCTCCTTATGGCCATGGAAATTAATGACTTGCCTTTTATCATTATATTTGTGCCTTTAACAATTTCATATAAATGAAATTACACAGAGTAATTTACACAGAGTCTTTTGTGTCTGGTTTCTCTCACTTAGCATAATGCTTTTTGAGATCCAGGCATATTATTGCATGTATCAGTGGTCTGCTCTTTATATATTGCTGTGTAAAATTCCATTGTACTGCAATTTGTTTATCCATTCTCTTGCTGATGGACACTTGAATTGTTTTTAGTTTTGGCATATTATAAATAAAGCTGCTATGAATATTCATGGACAAGTCTTTGTGTGCACATATGCTTTTTGTTTCTCTTAGATAAATAAGCTGGAATTTCTGGGTCATGTGGGAAATGCATATTTAACTTTCTAAGAAACTTTCCAGAGTGGCTGTACTGTTTTGTGTTCTCAGAGTAAATCTGTTTTCTGTTACTCCATCTTGGCCAAAGTGAATTTACTATTTGGCTTTAAGCAATCAGTTTTCTTTTAAAGAGATTGAAAAGTGGGGAAAATGTATTTTATATATACCCACATATTAACCTTTTCTGACATTCTTCCTTTGTTTAAGTAGATTCAGATTTCCATCTGGTATCACTTTCCTGCCTGGCTATCTTCTTATTCCTTTTCTTTAAGTTAAGAACTACTGGTGAGGAATTCTCTCAGCTATTGTATGTCTTCATTTCACTGTCATTTTTGAATGATATTTTTCACTAGCTATACATTTCTAGTTCTAGTGTTATTTTTCTCAGCAAAAATGTCATTCCACTGTCTTCTGGCTTGCATAGTCATTGAAAAGGAATCTGCTGTGATTCTTCCTCCTTCTCTTCCTCCTCCTCTTCCTCTTTTGTACTGGGGATTAAATCCAGGGGTACTATAGCACTGAGCTACATCCTTTTTACTTTTGTTGTTTTGAAACAGTGTCTCACTAAGTAGTTGAGGATCTCATTCTTGAGCTTGCAGTCCTCCTGCCTCAGCCTCCTGAGTTGCTGGAATTACAGGTGTGCACCACTGTGCCCTATGAGTCTACTTTAATTGTATTTAATCATCTGGTCTGTCAACCAGTTTTTAGGAAATTTGATTATGATGTGCCATGGTGTGTGTATGTGTGCATGTGTGTGTTTATTCTATTTGGGGTTCACTGAGTTTCTTGGATCTGAGTTTATAGTTTTCATCAAATTTGGAAAAAAACTGGTCATTTTTTTTCCCCAAATGTTTCTGCTACTCTGTTTTTCTGCAAGTTCAATTACACATAGGTCAGAACATTAATACTGTCCAGCAGATCACTGATTTTCTGGTGCTGAGGTTGGTTCCGCCTCATATATTCTTCATTTTAGATAGTCTGTTGCTATGTCTCCTAGGTCACTGTCCTTCTGCAGTATTTGATTTGCTATTAGTCTTCTCCAGTGTGTTTTTACTTTGGATATTGCAGGTGTGTGTGTGTGTGTGTGTGTGTGTGTGTGTGTGTGTGTGTGTATGTGTGTGTGCACCTGCCTAGAATACTTTTGGGTATTTTTATACATGTCACTTCTCTCTTCATCTTCAAACATGTTCATGTTTTATTTTATGTTCTTCAGTCTACTCAAATATTTGTAATCACTGCTCAAGTGTTCTTGTCTATTATTTCCATGATTTCTTGGTCTGCTTTCTCTTTGTTGTGGGCCATATTTTCCCGCTTCCTTTCATGACTTGCTCTTTTTATTTGGATCCTGACTATCGTGAGTTTGCACTGGCTTTTGTTTCTTGAAAGAGTTTTAGATTTTGTTAAGAACAGAATGAACTTAGTTGGACAGATTTGACCCCTTTGAGTCTTGCTTGGAATCTCTGTGAAGGTTTTCCAGAGCATCATTTAGCCTAGAGCATGTTCATTCTCACAACTAAATTAGTGCCTTCCTGGGGAGTCTGGTACCCTGCGTACTGTGCAATCTTGTCTTTCTGGTGGTTGGGAAAACAAGATGGTGAAGATATCCATCCCTATGTGAGCTTCAGAAATTGTTTGATTTGCTGTTTTGAATAGACCCCCACCCTGCTCATAGAGTTTTACCCCCACATACTGGCACACCAATATGTAGCTAAAGATTTGAGGTGATCCATTTGCAGATCTTCTACGTGATCTTCATTGCTCTGTGCGTCTTCTTTGTGTTCAATGTTTGTGACACCAGGTTTTAGCCCCACAGCATCCACAAGCTGCAATTTGTCTTTTTTTTTATCTTTACCAGATCGTCTTCCCTTTGCTGAGGCTTAGAAGTCTCTTGTTTGTTCCTTAATGTCAGGGATCATTCTTACAGTCTGACTGCTGTCCAGTATATGAAAACAGTTGTTTCATATGTTTTGTTCAGTTTTCTAGTGGATTACCATAGCAGGATGAGGGGGAAAGCATTTTCTCTTCTTGCTGTATTTTCACAGCACAGAACACTCTACCTCTGATCACAAAGATCTGAAGGCATTTCTTTTTACCAACACCAAGCACCTCTCCAGTGGACACTCACCGGGTGTCCTGCAATTCAATTTAATTCCAACACTATCTACCTGCAGGCAATGTTGGGTCCAGCAGGCTGGGGGCTTAGTCCCACAAGACTCCATCCACTGGAGATGCTCATTTTAAGCCTCAGGTTGTGACCTGTGCTTCTGACTGATTGGCTAAAATCGGAGATTCCTATGACCCCCTCCTCCAGGCTCCATTAATTTGCCAGAGTGGTTCACAGAACCCAGGGAAACACTGTATTATGTTTACCAGTTTGTTTTAAAGGACATTACAAAGGATGCAGATGGACAGCCTTGTGGACAAGATGCTCAGGGCAGGGCAGGGCAGGCAGGAGGGCTGTGAGCGTCCACGTCCTCACAGGCCTGGCCACCCTCCCGGCACGTGCACATGTTTGGCAATCCGGAAGTGCATCCAACCTGGTCCTGTCAGATTTTTATGGAGGATTCAGTACACAGGGCCCAATTCATCATATGATTGGCTATGCTGATGGACTCAAACTTCAGCCCTCCTCCCCTTCCTGGGAGTTGTAGGGTGGGAAGTCAAGTTCCAACCTCTTCATCACATGGTTGGTTCTCCTAGCAACCAGCCCTCCTCCTGATGCTACCCAGGAGCCCACCAAGGGTTGCTTCATTAGAACAAACAAGTCATTTATCACCAGGGAGTTCCAAGGAATTTAGGAGCTGTATCTGGTGTTCCTATCACTCAGGAAATTACAAAGGTCTTCAGAGTTCCGTGTCAGGAACTAGGGCCAAGAGTAAGTATTAGAACAACAACAACAAAAATCTTTGAGCATCTTTATCCACAGGAGTTCTAGAAACTGTGTGCCAGAAATTGGAGGCAGAGATGAATATCTATATTTCTTATTATTTCACAGAGAGCAATTCTTACTTATAACATTTAATTCTCCATGAGTAGGAACAGTCTATGGTACAGATTTTTATTATCTTTCAGCTAAACATGTTTTCCAATTTCCCTTTGATTGAGAAGTGTGCTGTTTAATTTATAAATATTTGGAAGTTATCTTGGTGTCTTATTGTTACTGATTCCTAATGTAGTTCTGTTGTGGTCAGAAAACATGCTCTGTGTTATTTCAAAGGCTAAAATTTATCAAGATTTGTGTTGCAGAATGCTATCTGTCTTCATGGTGGATTGTCCGTGAGAATTTGAAAAGAATGTGTACTCTATTGTTGTTGTAAGCATCAATGATGAGGTCAAATTGAGAGTGAACTTCTAGAGACTTTTGTATTTATTTATTTCTTTACTTGGGTTTATGATTTTTTCCCTTCTGTTTCTGTTACGTTTTAAGATTGTTATATCTTCCTGATGTTTTTATCCCTTGACCTTATAGGATGTTTCTTTTCACCTCTGGTAATATTCTTCATCTTTAAATTTATTTTGTCTCACATAGACACAGGTGCACCATCTTTCTGGTGCCCATAGTTTGCATGATCCATCTTTTCTCATACTCTCTTTTCCAATACAGCTGGTATTGCATATTTAAGATAAACCTCTTTTGTTTCAAATAGCAAGTAATTCAATCTGACAATATTTCACTCTTATCTTTAGTTTTTAGTCCATTTATACTTAATGTAATTATTGAGATGGTTTGCTTTAGATTTACTGTCCTGTCTAATAGTTATCTGTTGCTACATATCAGAGTGCTACAACTTTAGCTGTTCAGACCACAGCCATTTATCATCTCACGGTCCTTGTGGGTGAGGAGTCTAGGCATAACTTCACTGCCTCAATGTCTCTCATGAGGCTGCAATCATGGGGCTACCCAGGGCTAAGGCCTCCTCTGAGAGCTTGGGTGGGAAGGATCCACTCCCAGAGTCACGAGGCTGCTGTCAGGGTTCAGTTCACTGTAGGCCGTTGGAACGGGAGGCCGAGTTTCTTGCTGGCGTTTGGCCACAGACTGCTTTCTTCTTGTTGTCATGCGGTTTTCCCACAGGACAGCTCACAACAAAGTCCAAAAAGGAGAGAGTTTGCCAGGGAGACGGACATTGCAGTCTTATATAACAGTCTTGGAAGGGACATCTCGTCATCTTTGCTCCGTTCTGTTGGTTAGAAGCACGTCACAGGTCCTGTCCACACTCAGGGGAGTGTCTTGAATACCAGGAGATGGGGCTCCTGGGGGTTCATCCCCTAGTCCATCTGCGACACCTGTTGGTTTCCAGCTGTCTCACTCTCTTTCGTTCCTTTCTTCCTCTTTTCCTGCCTTCTTGGTATATTTTCAAAAAATAGACAGTGTTATGATAATTGCTTTTTATCCATATGTCTTTGTGTTTTTATAAGTGGTTGCTCTCTGAATCCTTAACTTAATCACACTACACTTAGACTTAATATTGAAACACCATGAAATGTAAGAATATCACAATAGGAAAGTTCTATTTATCACTTTGTGCCCCTGTTACTGTGAATTCTCACAACCACGTACATGTAATATCTATCAACATGCAGGGCTGATATTTTTACTTTGAACACTGGTTGGTTTTCAAGAAATTTGTTTTTCCAGAGCTGTTTTGAGGGAGCAGGTGGGGAAACAACCTGCCTGTCATTGGTGGGGCTTGTCTAACTATCCCCTGCCATGACAGGCTCAGCTATTTCAGTCACCTCTGCTTTACAGGTGGTGTGGCAGCCAGCTTCCAAGATGGCGGCCAATGGTTCTCGCCTCTTCATTGTCACACCCTGTGTAGTGTCCCCCACACTGAATATGACTGACATGTGTCACCAGGAAGATTGTGGTATGTGATTTGTGTGGCGTGTGGTATGATGGTATGGGACTTCCAAAGAAGTCACAAAGGACACTAAGCTTTTCTCTCTCTCTCCTCAAACTGGGAGAAGCCAGCTGCCGTATCCTAACTAGCGCAGGCTCATGGAGAGGCCCACGTGGCGGGGAACTGAGGCCTCCCACCGACAGCCTGCCCCATGTGAGAGCCCTATCTTGGAGGCAGGTCCTCCAGCCCCTCCCAGCCTGGGGTGACCACAGCCCCAGCTGACCTTATCTCTGCTGCCCCAGGAAAGACCCAGCTAAGCCACCTACACATTCCTGGCCTCCAGAAACGCTGTGAGATGATAAATGTTTGCCAGCTGCTTAGATTAGAGGGGATTTAAAAAACACAACCATATATAACTCACATATGTAGCCAAGAGAAAAGAGCAAAAAGAGATAATACTGTACCAAATTTCAAATTCATGTCATCAGGTTTCTTTATCATGTCTTCTCACAAGCCTCAAACATGCTCTTGTGCTGTGACTATTCAGGAGAGTGACCTTATTGCGATGTTCCAAACTTTATTCGACCCCTCCCCCTGTCTCTCCATCACCCCCTCTACACTTCACTTCTTGCAGAACACTTCTGGGGACTGGTTTGGAGGAGCGCACCTGGGGTGAGACTGCCCAGACGGCTGGGGGTAGGAGGGATGCTAGGCCACCCCTGCAGCCTCAGTGTCCCCCCCGGGCATAGAGGAGGAGTTGGACTTAGTATCACTAGGACTCTATCCTGCTCTGTGGCTTTAACTCTGAGGCGGGGTGTGCTGGACGCCCCCTCCTGTCCTGGTCACTCTTCAGCCAATTAGATGTGATTGGGAGACAAATCCAAGCCGGATTAATCAAGGCGCACAGAAGTCACAGATATGCTAACGCTTTCTGTTCATGACGGATGAGGGCGAGTAATTGGAGATGGCAGGGGGGTGCAAAGTTGTGAAGAAATTTCGGTTCTTAGAGAAAATATTGCATTCAAAGAGCCCGAGAATGATTAATGGAGGCTCTGGAATTACAAAAGCGGCCAGTAGAAGCTGTTTGGAAGGGAAATTGCTCAGGGGAGTAACCTTGAGGAGGCCCTGGGACAGCCTGGGAGGGACTGTGGACTGTGGACGGGACGCAGGGAAGGGGGGGCTTGAGTGACCGCGGGGAGACGTGACCTGGAGCAGGGGCTGTGGTGGCCCAGCAGGGGCTCCCAGGGAGGTCTGGCTTGGTGTGTGACTAGGGCAGAAGCTGGGGGCTGGCGTGGTCCGTCTCCCGCTGTGGGCAGAGGCCGGGGGCCCGCTCTGCTGAGTGCGGCCTGGTCAAGAGAGGCCCGGCGAGGAGCCGCGTCTTGAAAGGGCACCGCTTTCAGACCTTGACCGGCTGGCCCGCCGGGTGCTGTTAAAGGGAAGCTCTCGGTCTGAAAAGAAAATGGCAAGAGGCTCTGTTGCCTTGAAGCAGGGAGGACGCCAGCACGTCCCTGTGTCCCTCACCCTAACAGGGACAATGAACGTGGGGGAGGTCACATCTCCGGGACGTGCCGGGTCTCTTGCAGGGAACCTGAACGAGGGTCTCAGAGCCAAATGCCGGGGGCACTGGCTTGTCTCTTCCTGCGGGGACCAACGTGGTTGAGATTCCAGGCTCTGCGGCCCAGCATTTATAATCCTGTCGGTGACAGCAGCCGCTGAAGGACAGGGAGGGTGTCCGCCCAGGAGGCCGTGCCCTGAACCAGACGCAGCCGGTCAGCAGAGATGCCCACCCCGGCGCCCACCCCCTGCGCCCCAGGAGCCTCGTCTCCCACCTCGCCTTGGCCGGTGCCCTTCTCCAGACGGCTTGGCCAGCAAGCGGGCACCAGGGGGCACTTCTGGCCTTTCCAGCTCCCGGCGTGACGGATGAGTGGGCTGGGCACCTGCTGCCCCTGCTCCACCGTGTCCCCACCCTCACTCCCAGAATGCCGCAGGAGGCTGCTGGTTCGGGTCACCTGGAGCTGCACTCAGGGTCAGGCGTGCTGGGAGGAGGTGGACTCGTGGGGTGCCCCAGCTCCTGTGAGGGAGCTGCTTCCGTCCTGCTGTGGACTTGAAGGGGCAGGTCCCCATCCTCTCTGCTGCAGGGCAGAGCTTTCCTTTGAAGAAAGTCCAGCCCTGCCCCTCCATGCCGGCCCTGAAGATGACCCGTCCACGCACACGCAGGCTTCAGAAACCACCTGCGCGTCTTTCGCTCACATTAAATCAAATCCATCGGCTTCAACGCACCGAGACAGAGGCTGCTTACTCCTCCTGACCTCTGCTGGCTCCTGGCCAGGTGGCCCTACAGGGCCTGAGACGAACCCCTGGGGCTCTGCAGAAACCAGAGCCGCAGGGAGGGAGAGGGGAAGTCAGGGCCTGCGGGGGCAGAGGCTCAGTGTCACAGAACAGAGCGCCCAGGACGTGGGTGTGTGGTGGCTGCGGCCGCGACGTGCCCGTACCACATGCCTGTGGCCATGCCACCGGAACAGGCCTGAGCTGTCACTCCAGACCAGAGGATGGTGCCAGGGCTCAGCAGCCAGGCACCTGAGGACACAGCAGAAGCAGGACTCTCGCTGTCACCTTCCCCTCCCCCTTCTCCCCGGGAGCAGGCCGTGACATCCAGGAAGGATTTTCCTCCCCTCCCTGCAGCAGGCCGCAGACCCTCACAGGAGAGGTGCCCTCTCTGTGCTGGGAGGAAAGGGGACTCCTTCCTCTGAAGACGAGGGGACACAGGGTAGCTGATCACACAGGACTTTCTCCCCTGTCGCGGCTCATTACCATTAGATTATAATTAAAAAAAAAGAAATTTTCAGTGTGATTATCCACTTCTCTATCAAGCCCAGCAGAAAGAGTACCCCAGAGCTGTTTGTTTGGGTCTTCGTTGTCTTCTGAAATCTCCCGACACATGCAAAACCCGTCCTAGGTAAGCCTGCATGCTTCTGTCTGTCTGTCTGTCTTGCTTCAGAGCTTGGGACGTGGATTCAAGGTGGGTGAGGGAAAGACCCTCTTCCTCCCTGCAAAGGTAAGTTTTGCTGTGTGTGTTTTTCTCTCTCTCTCTCTCTCTCTCTCTCTCTCTCTCACACACACACACACACACACACACACACACACACACACACGCTCGAGCGCCCCTAGGGATGCAGTCCCTTTTGCAGCTGAGAACCTGGGAGGGGACAGTAGTCATGTTTTTGAGCAGCTCAGGGGCAGGTGAAGACCTGGGGCTTTGCTGCCCATCTCGGGCCTCCGTGCTTCTGCACCTGAGCCGCTGGGCCCAGGTCAGCTGAGCCGCGTGGTCAGGTGAGACAGGAGAGGAGGAAGGGGAGGCAGTGCCCTGCGGCAAACGGAAGCTGGACAAGGAGGCCGACCTCGGGTCCCGGGCGGGAGGGCCACCAGCCTTGCTCATTTTGGGTGGGTTGCTGTATTTTCTCCAAATGAGGTTTTTAATTGCTTGATTTACTTATCTCGTCTCAGATCTGCTGATATACTTCGCTGCCTTTTAATTGCTTGAAAAGTTGAGCAGTTTTTCATGTTTTAAGGAGTGCTGAATTGTATAATTAAAACACTAACAGTGTAAATCAACAGTGCAGAAGAAAGACAGCAGAGAATTAAGTAAGTGTGTTGGCATAATAATAAAACCAAACCGGCATGAAGAGGGCCCATTACCAAGGAGGTGCTGCATAGTAATGGTGCCCGGGCGGGGGGCTTGGGGGCTTCTCACAGGACCCTGACCAGGCCCCTCCACCCTGTAGGGAAGGTTGGGGAGGAACAGGAGCTGAACAAAGGGACCGCAGGTGGAGGACTCCGCGCGGCCAGCCCAGGGCCAGGCAGAGCCTCCAGCATGTGCTTCCGGTGGGATGCCCCCCCACCCCCCAACTCTGTGGGGGCTTTCCCCAGGCTGGCAGATCCCGGGGCCTCTGAGATTTGGGGAGCTCTGAGGACTGCCTTTCCTGCCTGTGGGATTGGGAACTGCCTCCCTTCCATGTGAGCGGTCCCTGACTCCCGCTCTCATTCATAACCCCTCCACCGGGTGGGGGGCTGGGAGTGGCTCTCATTAGTGACATGGCCCCGAGGCCTGTCCAGCCTGAGCCACGTCCATTGGCAAGTCTGGGGCTGCAGACCTATGGCTTGATGTTTACAGAACCCCACTTGGCACCCCCGTGATGGATGGCCCACGGGCTGGGATCAATATGGCCCGCGTAGCATTTACATATTTATATTATTAATAAGCAATAAGTCACCCAGGCAGCCGGCTCTGCTGGGCCTCCGGTGTGCTCCGTGCAGACAGCTCACCTCGTCCTCCGTCCCTTGTACCAGCCCCCGTGGCCGGCGTTGACGGGCTGAGCTGGGAGGAGACAGAGCAGAGTGCAGAGTCTCTGGGGGACAGAGTCTGGAAGGGACAATGACGTCATGGCTCCTTCTTACACTCCAGCACAGAGGACCCTTCCTGTATGGTCCTCTGCAGATGCGGCCACCAGGCTGGTGGATGGCCTTGTCCTTCACGCCTCCAGACCCCTCATCCTCTCCATCCTCACCACCCTGGGCACCCAGGTCCTGTGGGCTCACGCCTGGGTGCTGAGCAGGCCTCCCGGCTGTCCCCATGCCTCGCCATGGCGCTTCCCGCCTCCCCTGAGCCTCCCGGGCCCGCAGCCCCTCCCGGGTCCACATCCTGCCTCCCCCACGCGGCCTCGGCCTCCACCTGCGGCCTGCTGTCTCCACCTGAGCCTGCGCCACCTGCCGTTCCAGAGCCTGCGCCACCTGCCGTCTGCGCCACCTGCCGTCTCCACCTGAGCCTGCGCCACCTGCCGTCTCCACCTGAGCCTGCGCCACCTGCGCCGACCTGCAGCAGTCCCTTCCCAACTCCAGCACTCACACACACTCACTCACACACTCACTCACACACACTCTCACATACATACTCTCACACGCACTCACGTACCCTCATACACACACACTCACACACACGCTCACACATATTCTCTCACACACACTCATGTACCCTCACACACACTCACACACACACACTCACACACACACTCACACACATTCACACACTTTACATGCACACATTCACACGCACACACACTCATGTACTCTTACACACACACTCACATACTCACACACATTCACATGCACACTCACACACTCATGTACTCTCACATTCTCACACACACCCTCACACACACTCACACACATTCACATGCACACACACACTCACATACTCTCACACTCACACACACACTCTCACACACACTCACATTCACATGCACACACTCTCACACACTCTCATGTACTCTCACACTCTCACACCCTCACACACACTCACACACATTCACGTGCACACACACATACTCTCACACTCACACACACACTCTCACACACATTCACATGTACACACTCTCACACACACATTCACATGCACACACACGTTCACATGCACACACACTCACATACTCTCACACACACACATTCACACACATTCACATGCACACACATACTATCACACACTCACACACACATTCACATGCACACACACACTCCCACACACACACACTCTCACACACACACTCTCACACACATTCACATGCACACACACACACAGAGTCCTCCCTACCCTCCTGTTGGTTCTGGGCCACACCCTGGAGGGCCTTTCCAGGTGTCTGTGTTGACACAGCATCAACTCACCCTACAAGGACCCCTCAGGCCCCACCCGCTCTGGTGAGCGCCCCCTCGTGCCTCTCAACATCGCACACACCCTGCTTGTTCACTCAACACGTACCAAGTGCTTACTGGGTGCCACTGGACCAGCTTCTTGGCACCCAGAACCAGTCCTAGTTGTCAAGAGCTTAGAGTCCAGAGCAGAGGGAAGATGTTCATCAAAGGCTCACAGGAAGTTATGCAAACTGGAGTGGAGATCAGTGCCTGCAAGGAGAGATACCACTTGGTTCCAGTGGGGCTGGGTGGGGGAGGTCGGCCTGGTCAAGGAGGGGGAAAAGGCCTCTTGAAGCTGTGTGTTGGGAGCGGGTAAGTGGGAGAGCATCTCAAGAGGAGGGAACTGCGTGTGCAAAGGCCCTGTGGCAGGAGGAGCATGAAGAGTTTGGGGAACTGGAAGAAGCCAGTGTGGCTACAATACAGATAGCAGGACAGGTGGGAGGTGGGAGGGGGTGAGGCTGAGGGGGTGGGCAGGGCCCCTTATTGGCGATAGCAAGGCCCTGGCCTATCCTTAGGACACCGGGAATCCATCAGGAAGCTTTAAGCTGAAAGGCGATTTGATTTGTGTTTAGGAATGCTTGCTCTTACCGTGCGGTGGGTAGGTGAGAGGGGACAGGCAGGGGGTGGAGGGCCATTAAGGAGGCCTCTGCAGTGGTTCACGCAGAGGTGGTGGAGGGAGGACCCCAGCGGGAGGGGGAGCAGCGGACCGGGCTGAATGGCATCTAGGAAGCAAAGCCATCAGGACTGGGTGACATTTGGGGTGTGGGGAACAGAGGAGGCCGAGTGGTCCGTTCACGATTCACAGCCCTGGTCAAGCCGCCCACGGAGCTGGGGGAGCAGAAGGCCGCGCTGATGGGGTGGGCACTGGCTGGCTGGGTGTGCTGAGGACGAGGGTCCCCGGAGCACGCAGGAGGCCGTGTTGGCTAGGCAGGTGACCCGTGGTGACAGTAATTAAGACTGAGTGGCAGGGACCACAGCCTGAGGGAGGAGGAGGGGAGGGAGCAGAGCGCGGCCGGGACTGAGGCCGTGCTCCTCCAGCTCCGAGGGAGTGAGCGTCCGCCGTCCACCGCCCTCCACAGCCTCTGTCCCCGGCCTTGCCGGCCGCGGCCCAGCGCCCGCCCTCCTCTGCAGTGGCACCAGCAGTGCCTGCCAGGCTCACGTCAGGAAACCGCCTTGGAGGGCTGGGTGACAGTTATCTGAGGACGCTTCGGGTCCTTGTTGCTGCGTGACAAACCAGCCCAGCCAGGCCGCGCGGCCACGGCGCTTCCTTTTGCTATGGGACCTGCCGTCGGGGCTGGGCTGTGGGGGCGGGGGTCTCCGCTCCACAGAGTGGCCTCAGGAGGCCGCACCAGGGCTGGACAGGCACGTTGGGCCTCCATCTTCTGCTCTAATCTGTCCTCCCGGAAGGTCATCCCGGCTGACCCCCCTCCACGCTCCTGCAGGCCTGGGAGCAGCTCTTCCGGGCCTGGCGCTGCACCCGCCCGGCCCCCCTCGCTCTTGGCCTACCCTCCCCCAGGGAAGGGTCTGCCCTCCCTGTGATGGGCCCCCACGGATGTTTACCAGGGCAGAAGTTATTTATTCATCTCTGCGCAGCCCCCTTTCTTCTAGAAAAGATGTGAAGCAGACAAAAAGTATGCATAAAATATAAGACCGCCGCAAATGAAATGTCTGTGAAAGAAGACAGGATGTAAACTCGAGCAGAAATAAGACTTTAAAGTGCTCGTCCTAGTGGGAGATGCCGGAGCAGGCTCAGTTCTCAGTGTCCCGGTAATGAGCGCCAGCGGGCCGGTGGCCGAGAGCGCGGTTCACAGAGGACACAAGGTGAAAAGGACCAGGAGCCGCGGCCAGGCCTGCGGCAGGCACCAAATAGCCCAGCGCCGAGGAGGTGCTGCGAATGCCACGCTGGGCGTGACTCCACGCCAGTGGCTCTGCACGGGGGCTGGCTGGTGATATCTGAAGACGTTTTGGTTGTCACAGCTGGGGAGGGCGGCGGGCGCGGGTGGCTGCTGGCATCTGGAGAGCAGAGGCCGGAGACTCTGCTAAGCATCTACCATGCCTCCCGTGGCCCCAAAGAAAGAATGGCTGACCTCACGTGTCGACGGTGCCCGGGTCGAGCAACCCTGCCCCCCCCACCACCCAGCCCCTCCTTCTCTGGGCTGGAGAAATGCCACGGCCTTAAAAGGAGGTCGTTTTGGTCCATCTGTAACTAAAGGCAGAAAAGCCGCTCGCGTCCTGTGACCTGGTGCTGAGTCCCCTTCTCGAGGGGGGGGGGGTGCTTCAACTTCCTGCCTCCCTGGACTCTCGGGCTGGGACAGTCTGCCCTTGTGCCCATTCTGTACATGCCCGCTGTCCCCAGCACAGGTCCAGCACGGGGCCTGTCTACAGAGAACGCAGGAGCAGCCGGGTTGCTGCCCGGCCTCTGGTGGCCGACACCCTGGCCCAGGCGGGTGGCTCAGCTGCCTGTGAGGGACCAGGAGCTCGGGGGGGGGGCAGCTGCTGGGAGTCCGAGTCTGAGCAACTGCAGAAAAGGAGGAGCCCCCCTTACACCCCCCAGGTGCTGTCCTGGCCTTAGGTTGTTTTTTTGTAGTTATAGATGGACAGCATGCCTTATTTTATTTATTCATTTGTATGGGGTGCTGAGGATCGAACCCAGGGCCTCACGCATGCTGGGCAAGTGCTCTGCCACTGAGCTGCAACCCCAGCCCCTGGCCTTAGGTTAGGTGGGGGCTTTCCTCCTACCTATGAATGCGCTCCTCTCTGGTTCTGCCAGGGGTGATTTAGAGGAAAGGGTCTGGACTCCCGGCCCACCCTGGGTTTTCAAGTCCGGGCTGGCACGTGCCATTTTTCTACCATGCAACCTGAGGGCAGCCCTCCCTGATGAGCTCATGAGTGGGAGCCTCCGCCACGGAGCCTGCACAGGGTCAGGGCCCAGTGAACATGATCTTCCTTTTCCTCTCCAAAGTGGTCTTCCAACAGGGCCCTGCTGTCGTTGCTGCTCCTCCCATCAAGAGGTGGGGTCGAGGTGGGCACAGTGGTGCACATCTGTAATCCTAGCGACTCAGGAGGCTGAGGCAGGAGGATCACAAGTGTGAGGCCGGCTGGGCAACTTAGCGAGACCCTATCTCAAAACTAAAAGGGGCTGAGGATGCAGCACAGTGGTAGAGCACCCCTGGGGGGGTTCACTCCCCAGCACCCCCCCAAAAATGTGTGGGGTCCATGTCTCCTCCCCTTGAATCCGGGCTCTGTGACCACTCCATCAGTAGGACGCCGTTCTTACTGTTCTCAGAACGCTGCGGCCATGCTGTGAGGAAGGGAAGAGCCACAGGAAGAGGCACTGGGGGGTTCCGACGGCCCCCCGAGGTCGTGGGAGGTGGCAGAAACACCCTCAGGAGGACGTGAGTGGGTTCTCAGCTGAGGCCAGCCCCAGCTCTCAGGCCACCCGTGCGCTGGAGCCACCAGGCGTCTCTGCGGAGCCTGGAGGAGCTGCCTGTCTTCCACATCCCACCCACACTGCAGACTTCGGAGCCGGATAGGAATGAGTGAAGGGCAGCACGTCACACCGGGGACAGCCATGCAGCCAAGAGATTTATTCAACAGCCTTCGTGGCTGGTAGCAAAACCAGAGAAGAGGTGCTGGGAGATGGGAGTCAGGGAGAGGGGAGTGTGCAAGCTCTGGTGGGAGAGGGGAGTCAGGGAGAGGGGAGTGTGCAAGCTCTGGTGGGAGAGGGGAGTCAGGGAGAGGGGAGTGTGCAAGCTCTGGTGGGAGAGGGGAGTCAGGGAGAGGGGAGTATGCAAGCTCTGGTGGGAGAGGGGAGTCAGGTAGTGTGCAAGCTCTGGACAGAAGGTGGGTGCTTGGTCGCACCAGCTGGGATCTCTGGAGCTATCAGCTAAAGCAGCTGCTGTCTGGCTGGAGGCTGGAGCTGTCAGCTGGGAGCGGCCGTCGGGCTGGAGGCGATGGGTCTGGAGCTGTTGCAGTGGCTTCCTCCTCTCCGCAGGGTCGAGCTGATGTGTCTGAGTGGCTTCCTCCTTTCAGTAGTGACGAGCTGATGTGTGTGTCTATGGGTGTGTTCTCGAACAGGGCCCTATATAGGGATTTCTGGTGGGAGGTGCACCAGAGCAACCCCAACGCCATTGGCTCTTTGCCCATAGAACAGGGCGACCTTTAAGCCTATTGGCTCTTGCCCGGGAAAAGAAACATCCTGCCCGGGGAAGAAACATCCTGCCCGGAGAATGAAACAAGGATGTGGAAAACTCAGGGGTGGGGAGGGTAGCCCATCTATCAGTGACCCTCGGTGTTGCGAGCTCTCCATTTAGGGCAGTGTGCAGAGAGGCTTCAGGTACCCGAAACTCCTGCCTCACCTGCCCATCTCCTCGGCACCCGCCTGTCGTGCGTCACCACAGTTCTACGTGCTGGGAACTGAAGAGTGAGAAACCAGACGGGACCCCGCATGCAGCTTATGCTCTGGGGAGGGAGACAGGAAACAAGAAACACAAAATACTATATGTAATTTGGAGGTGGTGGAAGTGCTAAGGAGAAAAACAGAGGCAGAGAAGGGGACAGGAAGTGTGTGAATAGGGGAGCCAGGAGGCATTGCATGAAGCCCTAAAGGAAATGAGGCAACAGCCTTGCGGATGCCTGGAGGACGTGCAAAGGCCCTGAGGCAGGAGCGTGCTGGGAGTGGGTGAGGAGAATCCAGTGTGGCTCGATGGAGTGGGGCCAGGCAGTAGTAGGATGTGAGACCAGGGAGCTGGTGCTGGGTCGGGTTAGACAGGCCTCTCTCTGCAAGGCCTTTTTAGTATTATGGAAAGGTTCTGAGTGGGACCACTATGGCTGTAGGGGCTCAAAAATGGAAGCAGGAAGATCATGGAGGGGGCCATTGCAAGACCCCAGGGGAAATTATAAACCAGGTGGCTGAGAGCAGGACGGTGGCAAAGGAGGTGGTAGAAGATGGTCAGAATCACAATATATTATTATTATTATTATTATTTCTTTTTGTGGTACCAGGGATTGAACTCAGAGGCACTCAACCACTGGGCCACATCCCCAGCCCTTTTTTTGTAGTTTATTAGAGACAGGGTCTCACTGAGTTGCTAAGTGCCTCGCCATTGCTGAGGCTGGCTTTGCACTCGCGATCCTCCTGCCTCAGCCTCCCAAGTGCTGGGATGACAGGCGTGCAGTACCGTGCCCGGCAGAATCACCATATGTTCTGAAGGCAGAGATGCTCCGATTTGCCGAGCGTCCGGACATACAAGGTCATCTCCAAGGACTTGGCCCGAGCAGGCCGGACAGATGGATTTGCCATTCGCTGAGATGGGGAGATAGCGAAAGCCGTCAGCTGGTTCTGTGTGAGCATGGAGAGATTTTGGATGTTCTACTTGGGGCATGTTACATTTGCGATCCCGTGGTCACCAGCTTCGAGACGGCCCCACGACCCAGCCACCCAGGCACTGGTCACATTCTCGCGAAGTCCTTTGTATACACCATCAGAGTCAATAAACTAGGACAGAAGTGGTGTAGTGGTGTCACGCCAGTACCGAGACGGGATTGCCGAGACCGGACCTCCTCTGGTCTCATGCTCTGTCTTTCTTTCTCTCTTGGGTCACCTGCTTTGGGAAAAGCCAGCTGCCAGATGACAGGCAGCCCTTTGCAAAGAAAGAAATGCCCGGGTGAGGGGAAACCGAGCTTCCAGCCGGCAGCCACGGGGTGCACCCCCTTGGGACTGGATCCTTCACCCCAGAACCTGACTAGCCGCGGTTGGATCGGTTGGATTCCTGACCCTTGGAGACATCACAACTGTTGACTCTCGAAGCTGCCGGGTGTTGGTGTCGTCTGTCACGTGGCGTTAGGTGACCGGTACAGAGCCACATTAGACACCCCGGGGGGCAGACGGCAGGTGGCCGTCCTCGGATCTGCACGTCTGGAATCCAGGGAAGAGTTGAGGCTGGGATGTAAATTTGGCAGCAGTGACATACCGACGATGCTAACAGCCACCGGGGCAGAGGTGACTCTTGGGGCATGCATTTCCAGCTCCCCACTGGCTGCATTGCTGCTTCCTTGCTATGCGGGCTTTGCCTGTGCTGTGCTCTGGGCCTGTCCCCGCAGTGGGTTCTGAGATGACCCACTGGTCTCTGGCTCTAGTTCTGAACTGGGCACAAGCGGTGGGTACCGAATACCTGCTCTTGGACAGCGAGAGTGGACGCGGAAGCCTGGAGCAAGTGCCCAGCTCTTTCTCCCTCCTGAGGGGTGGGGCTCGGTCCCCGCTGTGGCCCGGCCTCTCAGAACTGATGGAGCCCCCAGCATCAACCCACCAGGCCCCTCTGCCCTCCTGTGCCGCAAGTCCGCGGAGCCTGGAATTAGCATCCCCCCCCACCCTGCAGGAGCTGCCCGCAACCAAGGGCGCCCCCCCTGGTGGTGGAGGGCCGCACGCGCGTCTTCTCAGGGCTTGTGTTCTGCACCCTTTCTTAGAGCTTCCTGGAGGGGTTAAGCCTCGTCCCCGCTTTGCTAGGGAGCTTGCTCATTGATTTCCACTCTCCCCCTCCTCCCGTTGTCCTCCCTTCTCTGGCCACTTCCCTGTTCCCCTGGGTGTCCCCTGTACCTCCCAATCGACACCTCTCAGGACCTGCTGCTTAGGTCATCAAGCCACGACCAGGAGAGGCAGAATGTGGATGGATGGGGACATAAAGGGCTCCTTAGCTCCCCGACAGCCCAAGACAGGGCCAGGCACTGGGACGGCGCAGAGGCCACGGCGGGCGAGCTTGCTGGGGGACCTGGAGGGAAGCAGGTCCTGTGTGATGCCGTGGCCCCGGCAGCGGGACCCCCCAGAGCTTCTGCATGGAGGATGCCGTTCCCAGGGGGTGACACCTGCTCACACGCTGACGGTGTGCCTGCTCGGCCGCCTAGTGCCGAGAGCTCCTCTCCCCTCGCAGCAGCGGTGAGCCCTGGGCTTTGCAGGAGGGCGGGGCGTCCCGGCCCCTGGAGCTCCGGCCTCCCTCCACCACGTCCCGGCCTTTCTTCTCCTGCTTTGATCCTAGCCTTTCTTCCCTGTCTGGGCCTAGTTGCTGCCTTCTGAGGGGCTGCAGCCCCACCTGGCTGGAGCCCAGGCCCGCTCCTGCCTCCCGCCCTCCCTCCCTCCCTCCTTTTCCTGGGTCACCAGGGAAGACGGAGCCCAGAGGCAGCACTGGAGGCCCTGTGGGAAAGCAGGCTCCACCCACCACCAGGTGCACCTGGCACCTGCTGTAGGAGAGGCCCCAGGGAATGTGGAGGTGCTCGGTTGGGGGACAGTCCAGGCATTCCGGAAGCCCTCCTAGTGATGCCCAGACTTGCCCCACCTGCCTGTGGGCACCTCCTAGAAAGGAGGCTCTCTTGGTGCAGGTTACTGGCTGGGAACGGGGCAGGGCCGGGGGAGAGACAGAGTGGGGAACTTCCCCAGGGCCCCTGTCCCCTGCCCCCGATCCACAGGAGGGTCCCGTTCTGAGGCCTCTTACAGAGAGGGACCAGCCGTGGCCTCCCCGGCCACTCTCGCCGGTTGCAAGGAGTGGTCTCCCTGCACCCTGTCCCTTCTTGGTGCAGGCCCCTTGTTAGGGTCTGAATACGCGGTGACCCGCCAAGCTCCTGGGTTAAGGCAGGGATGTTCAGGGGTGAACCCACAGGATGAGGAGAGCTGAAACCCAATCGGTGGGTTAGTTCACTCGCTGGGCGAATCACCCGAATGGGCTGACGGGTGGTGACAGAACGCGGTGGTAGGAGCAGGCCACGGGGCGGACGTTTGGGGTTGACATTTGTCCTTGGTGCCCCGCCCTCTCCTTCTCTGCTTTCTGGCCACCATGATGTCCTCACCTCGGGCCCAGAGCAGTGGAGTTGGCCGACCAGGGACTGAACTCTGCAACCGAGAGCTTAAAACAGACTTTTCCTCCTTTAAGTGGCTCTCGTCGGGTGGTTCAGTCACAGCAATGCAAAGCTGACTACCATCCCCGAGGACCCGCTTGGCAGGCGCGTGGTCACCGCAGGCCCCCGCGCCGAGCAGGGCCCACACTCGACTGACCTCCGGCTGCCGTCCTCGTGGGATTCTCCATCCTTTGGAACAAGGGCCTGCATTTTCAGCTTGCGGCCGCCGGGATTGCAAATTCCGTGGTTGCTCCAGGTCCCTTTGTTAAGCGTTCCCGGTCACCGTGTTGGAGAGTGCCGACCACTCACTCCCTGCCCGGTCCATTCTACATCAGGCAGACGGGACTGGAAGGAAGCCCAATAACTTGCCTGAAGCCACACAGCGAGGGAGGGGCGGAGCTGGGATTCGAACCCAGGACTTCCACCTTCACAGCCTCGGTCCTTCCAATCCCACTTGCCCGGGTGACGTGCCTGCGGCAGACATCTGCCGCGCGGGGCACGGACGCTGATCGCTTGTCTTTTGATGGGCAGGTGATGAGGACCCTTCATTCCGGGCTTCTATTTCTTTCTTCATGATTCGGGTGCTTTTTCTGATTGTCCTGACTGGCCCTGACCCCAAGCCCCCCGCTGGGCTGCACCAGGAGCAAGCAGCTGCTCTGACCTCCTGGGGATGGAGAGGCCTGGCCTCTCCCTGGTCTCCTGGTCTCCTTCCCAGCCCTGTGCGGCCACCTGCTGCTCCCGGCAGAGAGACCCTCACTCCTGGGCTGCAGCTGGGAGGCTTCCGCCCTGACATGACAGATGAGGACAGAAAATTTGGAAGCAGCTTAATGCTCTTACCAGCTGCCTCTAATTTCATTTGGAAGAGAAGGGGAAGGAAAGGGGCAGGAGAGGCCAGGAGACGTTTCCCCTGGTGGAGACGAGTCGGGGATCAAGATGATTGGAAGCTGCTTTCTGCTGCTTGCTCTGACCACCGAGTCCTGGTTTGGGGGCAGACACGCTCCTCGCCCGGGTGCCCTGGGTCAAGGTGTGGAAGAGAGGCTGGCGCGGCCGCTGGTTGGACACCCGTCGGATGCTGAGGGCCCAAAGGAGGGTTTGCATTCCCGCCCGTCCTTGGTCCCCCCCTTTCTGGCGATCACAGTCCCTTTGGAGACCGGCGGGGAGTCGGTGGCAAGGGAGGGCCTCGGCTCTGGATTCAGACAAATCTGGGTTCCTGTGCTGATTCATTTCCTGCAGCCCTGCAGGTAAACTGCTGAGCCAAACTGGAAGGGGCTGCTGTCACAGAGTGACTCTGAAGGCTGTCTGTGCCACTTCCCAGCGGGGTGACCTTGAACAAATTCCCTAACCTCTCCTTTTCCTTCTCAGGGACACAGAGAGAGCCACAGCGAGTCTCAGCATAAACGTGAGCATCAGAAGCTACTGCAGACGCAGGGCCGTGCCCCAGATCTGGCCCCCTGTGAACTCCGAATACACAGGTCGCTGTCACCATTTGGCAAAGGGCAGTAGGCTCAACATGGCTTGAAGTGGAGGGGAGCGGGGGTGGGGCTGAGGGACATGGTGTCCCAAGTTGGTGTCCTGATTCTAAATACCTAAGGCCCCACCTGGAGGAAACAGAATTCCAAGAAACACCCCTGGGGCCTCACCAGCATGGACTTCCAGCAGGTTCCCGGCTCCGGAGGGGACCCCTGTGCTCCTTCCTCCCTCCTCCCCCCGTTATTTAACGTCGGAGGGGTGTGTAAATCAACCAAAATAATTCACAAGGATCATTAGCGACTCCGGGGCGGCATCTTTTACCGGCAGCATTAAATTAAAAACAGCGCAAAACTGCAGCTTTTTAAGACACGCCGGCTCGGTTTCCTCCCTCCCGCCTGCTGTAATCCAAAGCTGCTGGGATCTAATGCAATGAAATTAGCATCTCCAGTCCCCCTCTGGCTACCGGTCACAGGAAAACAGCTCCTTGTGACAGGGAGCAGGAGGAGGGTGTCAGGGCTGCAGGCTCCCTCCTGCCCGTTCCTGGTCTGTGTCCTGACCTTGCCCACTGTTCTAGGCAGGGAATACGAGGTGGCACAGGTGCCCAGTGGAGCCTGGGTTTAGCGTGCTCACCGTGGCCAGCCCTGCGGTGGTTTCCCATGACAACCAGACATCAAGGTTACCTGGATCCAAAACCACTTCTTCCCACCCCACCCCAGCTCCTGGGCCCTGTCACCAGGTGTGAGGACACTTGGCCATGGTCCTCAGTACCCGTCACCTGCCCCTCTCTTCTTTCTGGAGGAATAAGAAGTCCTTCAAACCCTCTGTAGCACTGAGCTGGGCTGACCCCGGGGCCCCTTGTAGGCTCCCCACTGGGGCTCTGTGGCCTTCGGGAGGGGGATAATCTTTACTGCCTGGAGATGGTCCTGCGCACCGCGGATGCCCCCGCCCCTCTGCTCCACGCTGCAGGACGTCCCCCATCAGGGCAAGAAGGAAAATGCCCAGTGCATTCCAAGTGCCCTGGGGGTCTGGCGCCCCCTAGAGGTGGCAAGACTCTCTGCAATTCTCAGACTTTTCTAAAGCAAGAGCAGATCATTTCCATCTCCTCCTTAGAGACCTTCCCTGGGTCCCAGACTCATGATTCTGTCTCACTGTCACAGCACAGGGTGTGTCTGCTCTGGTAGGAGGGGTGTGCGGATCAGGAGCGGCTGCCTGTGACCTGGGGCCTGCTTCCTCCAAGCCCCAGACCTGGCTTTGCACAGGGAGGGTGTCCCTGCGTCCCTGTGATTGGAAGAAAATCAAGACCTAACTGCGGGGCGTGGTGAGGAAGCTGCAGCTGCTGCCTGAGTCATTTGCTCTGCACCCCCAACCCCAGGCTGAGCCTTGTGCCCTGGCTGTGATGTCCTTCTTGCCTGGCCTATTAAAATATTAAAACCCCACTCCTAGTCTGGGTGTAGCTCAGTGATAGAGTGATTGCACAAGGCCCAGGTTCAATCCCCAGTACTGCACCCCCTAAACACACACACACACACACACACACACCAACCAACCAAAAACCCACGGGCATCACTGACCCTGCCTAGAGGCGAAGTTCACGGAGAGTAACCCTCAGGCAGGGGACAGGGGCTCTCCCATCCCCTGGGGCTGCCTGCTCTGAAACCTTAAAGTTGCTCTTTCACCCCATCATCATCCTTGTGCTCTGAGTCTCCATCCTTAGTCCCTCTGCTTAGTCCACAGCTGCGGGGGACAGTTCAAAGCATGCGGCCTCCCACCCCAACCTCCAGTGCACCCTGACTGTCTGCCTGGGGCAGAGCATCCTGCAGGTGCGGGGAGAAGAAGGCTTGAACCCCACCATTGGGAAGGGAGTCCGTGGGAAATGCTTCTCTGGCCTTTGAGCAGGACAGTTCCGAGGCTCAGCTAGGGACTGAGCCCGGGTGGGACCTCGGCTGTCTTGCTTTCCCCGCCTCCTCGTACCCGCTTCCCAGGGTCACCTCCCATAAGAACCCCTGTACCCACGCCCTCGCCTTAGGCTCTGTTTGAGGGGAACACGAAGGAGGCCCATGTGAACAGCCCACCCGGGACCTGCCGTGGGTTGAGGAGGCCGGCACCGTCCTCTCCCCGACCCCGAGTGGACACAGTGCGCAGGTCAGCTGGGCCACCTGCCTGCTGCGGGGCCTGCCCACAGCCCAGGGCCGGGGAGGCTCCTCCCGGCTCTGCCTCTGCCTCTTCCCTGCCTGGAGCTAGCGTCTGGGAAGAGCGCAGAGGTGGGCTGCGGGGAGGTGACGGCCAGGCGGGAGGCCGGGAAGGGAGCCCACCACCGAGGGGGGGAAGCCCCGTCCTCGCCTGGTGCGGCACCGGGTCACCTGGAGCCTGGGTGGGGACACCCTGCACAAACTCTGTTGACCTGGGGAGCTAAGCACCAGCCCGGAGTCCCTGCTCTGGTCAGGAGCAGGTGGCAGCCCCAGGTGGAGTGCCCCAAGACAGGGACCCAAGGCAGGGGACCCAAGACTTGACCAGGCAGGGGGCTCTCTGGCCAGAGAGAACAGGCCACTGTGAGTGGTAGATAGGCTTGGGCTGATGGGCCACCTCCCCCGTGGAAATTTCCATGAGGAGCAACCTGGTTTCATTTTCCCTGGGCAGGAGCCAATCAGCTTAAAGGTTGCTCTGTTCCCCAGGCAGGAGCCAATCAGCTTAAAGGTCGCTCTGTTCCCCAGGCAGGAGCCAATTGGCTTAAAGGTCTCCCTGTTCCCTGGGCAAAGAGCCAATAGCATTAAAGGTCACTCTGGTACACCCCCCACCAGAAATCCCTACTTAAGTCCCTGCCTGCCCGGAGCTCACACACAACAGCTGGTCCCTGCTGAGAGGAGGCAGCCACTGTGACAGCTCCAGACTCACCGTCTCCAGCCTGACGGCAGCTGCCCCAGCTGACAGCCCCAGAGACCACAGCCGGCACGACCAGGCACCTGCCTTCTGTTCAGAGCTCGCACACTCCCCACTCCCTGACTCCTCTCTCCCTGTACTTCTTCTACCTCCGACCAGCCATAAGGGCTGGTGAATAAATCTCTTGGCTGCACGGTTGTCTCCGGTGTGAATTTGCCCTTCAGTGAGGACTCTGGGCACATCCAGCATCTCCCAGGCCAGGCTGGCATGGTCCTTCCCAGGTGACAGGCACCGAGAGCGGTGTGGGTGGAAATGGGGGGGCCACCCTCAAAATCAAAACCAGGAGCTACTCCTGATGGACGGGCCAAGCCTCTCAGCAGCTCCCCTCCCTGGGGAAACGTGGACCAGCCCCCCATGCCCTTGGGGGCATGTTTTCCAGAGTCTGCTGGGGAGGGCGGAGGGGGACCACTGAACAGGGTCGGGGGGGGGGCATCCCTGTCCAGCCCAGGGCCTGAGTGCACATGTCCTTATCCTTGGCCTTGCAGCCCTCTGCTCAGCCCCCTCCCCAGACGAGCGCCCTCCTCCCTCCCCCCTCCCCGCCTCCTCCCTCCTCCCCATGCCCAGATCCACCCGGGGCCTGAGTGGCGACCATATGTTTAAAATGCTTGATTGCCAGGGCTGTGAGCCAGAAGGGCTGTTTGGGAAAGGTATTCAGTCAAAGCAGTGTTTGTATACACAAGGGCCGGTGTCTTTTTATTATGCATAATTATACGCTTCTTAATGTACAGGCATCGTGAGCCATTTCTCCTTCCTCGGGTGAAGTCACCGCATGGCAGCGGGTGGGGGCGGGGGCCTGGCTGCTCTGCAATCCTTGAGTCGGTGCTGTGCTGAGCCCCGAGCACCAGGGTCGGGCTGATGGATGAGCGTGGGAGCGCTCTTGAAGTGAGAGAGCTAATTCTTCCGAGGGGACCCTGGAGCCGGGATGCAGCAGTGCCGACGTGGAAATGTTGCAGATCATAACGCGAAGACCCATCTCCCTCTCTCTCTCTCTCTCTCTCTCTCTCTTTGTCTTTAAGCTGCAGCCTCAGATTTGCTCTGCCACCTTCATCCTGGAAGGAAAATGTGAGCTCTTCCCTGCAATAAGTTGGCACCCAGTGATTCCTCTTCTTTCTAAATTTCCCAAACTCGACTCACCAATTCTGGCTTGATAATTTTTAAGCCCCTCCCCCCACCCCCTGCCACACATAAGATTTTAATTATGGCAATTAGGAAGATCATGGTAATAAAAAGCCTTTTGTTTCTATAGCGTAACGAAGATGACGAAGAGGCCTCCAAGGTTGGATGACCTGGGTTCTCATTCAGACTCTGCCGCGTATTAGCTGTGTGACCGTGAACTTGTTATCTAACCTCTCTGATTCGCTGTTTTCTCATGGACAAAATGGGAATGATATTAGTTCCTAGGCCAACTAAAGCACCTGGAGCAGGGCTTGTAAGTGCTTTATCAATTATACCTGCTCCTGTGGTTACAATTCTAAAAGAGCGTGGGTTCTATGAGGGCAGGAAAGTGTAGGTTTCCCACGCGTGGCCTCCTCTCCGCTGCCCCTCGCTTGGCCCGGATGCAGCTGACACCCTCCGTATGGTGGGTTGAATGGGTTTGGAATCGGGGTCGGTCTTTCGCGGACTAACCACGGAGCCAGGCAGTTACTGGACCCGTGAGCTTTGTCAGCTACCAAGTGGAGAAGTAATGGACTTGCCCCACAGGCCTGTGATGATGAGATTAATTGAGAGACATTGAGATCAAGCACATGAAATGTTTAGTGGGTTCTCTATGTCAGTTCATGTCCAATTTTATTAGTGGCTTATAGTCCAGTGACTAGTGCCTTGCTGTTGAAAGTGTGTGTGTGTGTGTGTGTGTGTGTGTGTGTGTGTGTGTGTTTTTCTTACCATCTGCATGATCCTCAAATCAACCTGGCAGACCTCTGACCAGTTCCCACATCACAGATAAGAAGAGTGGGGTTTTGGGACGGTGCAGGGATTTCCTGGAGCTAGCAGAGCAGGCTGCGCAGAGGTCAGACCAAATGGCTTTGTGTCCCTTTAAGACCTTGTCACTTTCATTTCAGTGCTAGCATATGATCCTTTGAGAGTGTCCCAGGCTTTTATTTTATTTTATTTTTTATTCATTTATTTATTTATTTTTTTGGTGTCAGGGGTTGAACTCAGGGGCACTCGACCACTGAGCCACATCCCTAGCCCTTTTTTTTTTTTTTGTATTTTATTAGAGACAGGGTCTCCCTGAGTTGCTAACTGCCTCGCCATTGCTGAGGCTGGCTTTGAACTCGTGATCCTCCGGCCTCAGCCTCCCGACCCAGACTTTTAAATGTTGGAGATGGTGGCGCTCCGGGCTGTGTGGATCCTCCCTCCCCTTCTTCCTCAAGCCTGCTTCCTCCAGGAAGACCTCCTGGGATGAGAGATAAGAGTCCAAGGGCATTATCAGTGTACTCTTGAGAAGTCCGTTTTTTTAGGGTGCTTTACCCCAGTGAGAGAGGGACCTGGGGACACCGAGGAGATGCATTCAGATGACCTGGTCTACATGACCTGGAGTGAACCTGGGAGAAGCCAGTGGCTGCCGTGTTGGGGCAGGGACATTCCCACACACCTGCTGGCCACGGGGGTCAGGAGGTGCCCATGTCCTGCACTGATGATTTTTTTTTTTTTTTTGTCCTGTGACTTATACTGACCCTGTCCAAACCTCCAAAATATCTTCAGTGTCTTTTTCTCCCTGAAACACGGCAGATCTTCTGATCCCACGATTGGTCATTTGCAAGGTGTGTGTGTGGCAGCCGCAGCCCTCGGTGCCCCTCTCCACGGTGCCAGGGACGAGTCAGGCTGGCTCGGGCTCACCCTCTCCCCTGCTGGAGGTGGGGGAGACGCCCAAGGTCTTGGATGCAGCCCAGGAGAGGACCGCCGGTACAGGAAGTGTCCTTGGTAATGGAGAGACTTACCAGCTGGAGGGCACCCCTCCCCCCCTAGATACGATTAGCTCCGGAGCACTTTTCTCGCCAGGGTTTGTTCAGGGACGTCGGAGGCCCCCATCGCTTCTCTCTCCTTCCAACCACCGGCTCCCGCCACCCCCCGAGATTTAGAGCCAGGAGGCCATCTTCCTCTTGCGTCCATTACTTTAGCGCCTGAGTTACTGAGCCATTATCCCTGGAAGAGTTCTTCAGCTGACCTCGGACAACAAAATCCAAGGCACTGCAGAAAGCGAGTCCCTCTGCTCCCGGGAAGCGTCCGCGGGTCCCCATCCATTTGGCTCCTTTATGGGTTGGTGCTGCCACTCGCGGCCCAACAACCTTGGGTGAGACCTCGACCTCTCTGAGATTTATTTTCCTAATCTGTAAAATCAGATAGTTGAAATAGACGCTCTGCAAAGCCCCTCGCAGCCCGCGATCGCTTTCCTCCACCCCCCAACTCCACCCTAATAGAGTTAAAAGGCTGTGTCACCGCCCCAGGGCTGTCTGCTTCCTCTGGCTCACCTCCCCAAACCTTGACCCCATCTCATCGCCAAGCCAGCAACTCACACAGGGGAGCAGGAGGCGGGGACTGAGGAAGTTAGCAGGGGCAGGGAAGGACAGACACGGGCTGAGAGTCTCAGTGAGCAAAGTGCATCAGGAATTGATCCCCCGCTGTTTACCAGGTCCCGAGAAGGCCTCTGCATCAGGATTAGCCCTGAGTGAGACTGCAGTCTGCGACATGTTTATTATTATGGGCACCCGGCAAGGACTCGGTTCCCTTGCCCTTGCTTTTCTTTGGCTTCTCTCTCTCTCTCCAACCTAGGTTCTCAGAGGCAGACTGGTTCTTCTCCCTTTGCAGGTTCGGGGTTCTGGGAAGCTCCCAGGAGTGGCCACGTTGGCCTTGGCCAGCAGTCTGGTCCCTGGGGGAAGCTGCCTCTGTCTCTGCAGAGGACACTCTCTGGAGCAGGACACAGTCCTCCCAGCCAGGAGGAGGACGGCGAGCACCAGCAGGCCTTCCAAGGGCTGGGGAAGGGGACACCTGCTCAGGTATGGGTCTCTGAGTCTTGAAGCCAGCCAGGGTGGGGGCAGGGAGAACAGGTGACTCTGATAAGGACAAAACAAAAACGAATGTGTTCAAAATTTCCCCCGGGGCCCAGCAAGATTCTGCGAGACGGTAATCCTATTTTGTAAATAGATGGAACTGCTTTTTCTTCTTAATTTATTTTTTCTTTCTTTTTTTTTTTTTTTTTTTTTAACCCATCGGCGGTGCCAAGCTTGCTACTCTTACTCTCCCCCCCCTTTCTCTCTCTCTCTCCCCAACAAGCAAAATAGGAGGGAATCCTGCTTCTTTGACCCAGTGTGAGGATGAGGTCAGTGGGCCCAATGGGTCCTGGCCCCAGAGGCCTGTTTGGACAGGTCAATGTCTAGGACGGTGGTCAGTGCGTGCGATACACAGTTCGACTCCACGGGCCAGCTGGGCCGTGATGAAGCAGGTAGGCGGCAGCTCCTCTGAATCCCTCCTGAGTCTCAGCTTTTCTGTCCAAGAATCTGCAAAAGTGTTTTTGGGACAGGGTCCGAGGCCACCCACGATCATCGCATCTCAAAGTCACGGGGAATCTACAGCAAAGCGTCCTGTACTGGAGCCTCACGAACGCCCAGTGTGTGTGCGTGGCCATGACCCTGCATCCGCAGCGCTGCTGGACGATTTCAGGAGGGTGGAGCCTCACCAGATGTGGGTCTCAAATGGCTCTGGTGGCCACCTAGAGGTGGGTGGCCAAGATGTGGGAGGAAAGACCCCAAGGCGGCCCTGCAGGGACCCAGCTCAGAGTGATGGTGGCACCTGGCTTGGGTGCTGGTGGGGCGACGGGGCACCCACCAGTAGGTGAGGTAGGGTGTTAGAATTTAGGCAAAGTTCCTTATGCTGGGAACGCCATTTTAATAAAAGGGAAGTTTATTAGGGGCCACGCGTGGAAGGGGGAGAAGAAGGGAAAACAGGGACGAAAGGAATCAGGGGCAGGCGCGAACAGAGAGGCGGTTTCAGTCCGGGGGAGGCTTAAATAGCAGAGTGGTGGTCAGAAAGCCCCCTGGAGTGGGTCCTTGCCCTATAGGTTGCCGGAGGTCAGGAGGTAGTGGCCAGGGCACCTGCTGGCCAAGTTCGCTGGCCAGGCTGAGGCTCCCTGGGAAATGTAGTCTTTTCAGAAAGTACCTGGGAGGTGTGGCCTTCTGCCTGGGAGGTGCAGCCTCCTGCCCGGAACCCAACATTCCCCCCTTTTTGTTTTCTTAGGAAGCGGGGCGTCGTGTTTCAATCTGGCTGCTTCAGAGCTGAAGTGGGGCAACGTGGGGTGCTATGAGGGGAGGAGATGTGGGCAGGCAGGTCCAGCTGGAGGGTGGACAAATTCCCAGGAGGTAGGCGTGGAAAAGATGAATCTGTCCAGGTATGGGATGGATGAAGTTTCCTTGAAGCCATAGGTTGGTGAGGGTGTCAAACCAGGCTTCTGAAGAAAGTCACTGAGGGAGTCAGCCGGCTATCCTCTCGAAGAGCATGTAGAAATTGTGGGCCTTGCGAGTTTGCAGGTGAGATGGATTATTGTCCATAGGCCTGTGTTCCACCAGGTGGGACTTACGGTGAAGAGGCCCATGGAGAGTGCGAAAGCGCATTATAATGAGCATTGGGTGGCAGCATAGGGGCAGGACTCGGCAGGGCTCTCTGGTTGGAAAGTCATCCATTGTTTTTTTTTTTTTTTTTTTTGTGGTACCAGGGATTGAACTCAGGGGCACTCACCCACTGGGCCACATCCCTAGCCCTTTTTTGTATTTTATTTGGAGACAGGGTCTCACTGAGTTGCTAAGTGCCTCACCATTGCTGAGGCTGGCTTTGAACTCGCAATCCTCCTGCCTTAGCCTCCCAAAGTGCTGGGATTACAGGCGTGCGCCGCCACACCCGGCCATCCATTGGTTTTTAAACAGTTGATAATCCCTAAGAAAAAGCTGGTTAAAAGTTCAAAACGAGAAAAACAGAAAAGATTATTTTGCGTCGGTATCAGGAACACGAGAGAAAGGAATTTTTAGGGGATCGGTGGGACTGGGAGAGCAAGTATACTGAAGTAGTTGTTTGTCATCCTTTTGTGGATCTTCAGTTGGTTGAGCAGCTGGTTTCAGTCTGGAAATATGAATCCAAGAAGTCAAATTCCCTGAGGTTTCACAAAGCTTAGCAGCCGTGGGTGTGCACAGCACAACCTGGAAAAGGCCTGTCCACTTTGGGACAAGGGAGACTATTCCTGTGTCCTGGGGAGGGGAGAAATATACCCAAGAACTGGGTGTTAATGGGAATGAAGCAGTGAGTCTACCTGGGTCAGGCAGAATGAAATCTTGGCACTTCCATAGTTAATGTCTGATGAAGGACAAGATGGGAAGAGAAAGATCTTTGGGTAGGTGTCCTTGAGATGGGGAAACTCCAGGTGGAAGAGCTGGTCACCCAAACATAACATCAAAAGAGGAGCCAGGTTGGCAAGTGGAACTCAAGGTCCCTGGAACTGAGCTGGACGGTCCAGGCCAAGCCTGTCCTTGTGAGCCTGTGGGGGCAGCCAGGAAGACCAGTGCTTAGCCAAAAGCCAGAGCTGGAGGATCACCACGATCGAGGCGATTTTGGTGACAAATTTATTAAGGACCTTTGATCGGTACGTTTGAAGTGGTGAACGTAAACTTCAGCTCAATGAGGTTGGTTTTTTGAAAAGGGAACTAGGCAGCGGCAGCAGAGGGGTGAGAGGCCCGCCTAGAAGGGGCTGCACAGGCTTCTGCCGGGGGCAGGAGGGCAAGGCGGGAAGGGCTGGGGAGGCACCGTCCCTCTGCAACAAGGCAGTCCCTCGGCCCCTGCCAAACGGTTCCAGGGACAAAGTGGGAGCTGGAGTTGGTCACCAGACGGGGGCAGGTGGGCTGGCTCTCCTGGCCTGATTGATTCTTAAGGCATTCCCAGAACTTTGCATCCTCCTGTCCTTCAGAGTCGGAGCTTGGGAAAACCAGTTCAATAAGTCACTGATGGTTAGGGACGCCAGCCAGCTGGAGGGTGGGGACCATCAGGACTAATGGTGAGGCACAGTGAACTGTTATAGGTTGGATGTTAAGTGTCTCCCTCAGGTCAAGTGTGACAGGTATGGTCCCCAGGGTGGTGATATGTGGAGGGGGTGGGTCTTTAAAAGGTGGGGCCTCGGGGGAGGTCTTTAGGTCATTGCGGGGAGCTGGCCCCTCCCTCCTCCTCCCTTTGCCCTCTGCCCCAGCACACTTCCTGTCTCCCAGTCTTCCCTGCCACAGGCCTGCAACTGTGAGCCGAAAGAGCCTTTTCTCTCAGCAGGCTCCCCTCGCAGGTATCACTTCCATTCTGCAAAGATCCAGAATCTTCTCTGAGCTTGTTTGATGACCGTGAAATCGGGTAGAATCTGCAGCTGGAACGTGGGAGTTGCTGGGAAACCCAGTCCCGGCTCCAGTGGGAACCACAGGGCCGTGGGGACAGCTGGGGCCACGTCTGGCCTAGATGCTGGTGGGAAGGCTCACAGCTCCCACCGCCGTGGCTCTCCTTGTGGCCTGCCCCAGGCCAGGGGCAGCCGAGCTTGGGGAGGGCCTGAGGGGAGGGAGCCCAATTCCCTAAAGGTCATTTCTTTGAAATCCAATTCACCCCACGGCCAGCATTCCAAACGGTCCATTTGCCAAGTTTCCTCGCTGCCTTCAGCTTGTCAGTTTTTGTTGACTGGTTTTCGCTTTGTCTTCATAACGGCATTTTGAGAAATTGACCCACAGCCGATAAGAGGTTCCTGAGGTCGTGGGGCCCAGAGGCCCGCTCGGGCCATTTCACCTAATCTGGTTGATGGGTAAACGGGGCAGTGTGAAGGCAGAGACCTCCCGGGGACGTGGGGCCGGCCAGACCCTCAGGCCTCGCGGAGAGCCCAGTGGGACCAGGGAGCTGGGGTGAGGACGTCCCAGGCGCCGGTGGCTCTGGGAGCCAGGTCCCTGCAGACAAATGAGAACACACGTCTACGCAGCTCAAAGTCGCCCGGGGCGTGAGTGCCACAGCCCGGCGGCTCCGTCTCCTCTGCCTGGCACCCCGCAGGTGCTTCAGGGTGCTGGAGAAGGGGTGCAAAGCAGGAAAAGTGGTCAGGGAGGTGGGACTGGAGCCCGGGGCTCCTGGGTCAGCTGAGCCCTCTCTTACCAGCCCAGCCAGGGCCGGGCCTCCCGCTGCGGAAGGGGTCTGCGCCTGTCCTGGCAGCCTGGTGCAACCATTTGCATTTCATAGGGAGGGAGGTGGCCGGTGTTGGCCTGGGATCCGTGCCCAGCGATGTGGCCTCAGGGGCTGTGCCAGCCTTTTCCAGGGCCTTGCCCTGCCTCACCATGCCTTCCCCTTCTCCGTTTTCCTTCTCCCTCCACAATGGCCCCCAAAGGAACGGAGAGGCAGCCCCAGGGGACGCATGAGCCTCCTGAGCAGACGGGGAGTGGCGCGGGTTAGCGGGGCCACACTCTCAGCTCAGCACTTGTATTGTGCCTTCCCTGTGCCAGGCACCCTGGTGAGCATTGTGCAAAGGAAGTACCGTTATTATCCCCATTTTACAGAGAAGAGAATGAAGCCCAGAGTGGGTGTGTGACTTGCCCCAAGCCGCACAGCTAAGTAGGGGAGTTGGGTTTGCACGTGTAAGTTCCTGCTCAAAACCTACTACTTTAGGGGCTGGGGTCGTGGCTCAGTGGTAGAGTGCTCGCCTAGCACGTGCGCGGCCCGGGTTCGATCCTCAGCACCACGTAAAAATAAAGGCATTGTGTACAACTAAAGCAAATAAATAAATATTAAAAAAAAAAAACTTGCTATTTTATTCTGTGGTTCAGAGACAAGCTGTTTCTTCTGACCTTCTGCAGGAGGGGACCCAGGGACAGGAGGAGAAGGGGAGATGTTGGCTGCTGGCATCCCCCTTAGGTAAATGCATACCCAGGTCCTCTCTCTCCCTAAATGAACTGTCCCCAGTGGCAGCTGGCATTGGGCTGTGTGGAGGGGTAGAAGCGGCCGCTGCTGGCGGCTAGGTCCACCTCTCGCCTGGCTCTCGCCTTCCCTTCCCCAGCCCGGCCCTGTTAGGGTTCAGCCTTCTTCTTCTTCTTCTTTTTTTTTTTTTTTTTTGGTACCGGGGATTGCACTCAGGGGCACTCGACCACTGGGCCCCATCCCCAGCCCTTTTTTGGATTTTATTAGAGACAGGGTCTCAATGAGTTGCCAAGTGCCTCGCCATGGCTGAGGCTGGCTTTGAACTCGCGATCCTCCTGCCTCGGCCTCCCAAGTGCTGGGATGACAGGCGTGCGCCACCGCGCCCAGCGGCAGACTGATTCTTCTGTACATAAAACCGGCTGCCTCCTCTCCTGGGCCTCCTCAGCTTTCCAAGGTTAGTTGATCGAGACCTGCCAGGGCACATGGCTTCCAGGGCCACCTGCCCCCATTCTTCAGCAACACTTATTTGCCTCCTAGGCAGGGGACAGGACAGGGCCGCCGCCATGGCCCTGGAGGCTCCTTGACAAGCCCAGGGCCCCAGCCTTGCTGCCTGGGCACACACACCCAGGGCGCTTCGGGAAAGTATCGAGGGTGTGCTCCACCCCACACAGGCCACCCGGGTCGCCAGGAGACCGCCTGGCACCTCCCAGCCTGGTGCCCTCCCCACCAGTCATCACGTGACTGGAAGTCGTTTCCGGTGGGAGGAAGCCATGCGGGGGGCCCCCCCCCCTTGTTGCTTCGTAACTGTGACAAAGGGGAATGTGGGACGGAGCGCGGCTGGCGGCTGCTCTCGCAATTGAGAACCGCACCAGCCGGAAAACACCCGCTAATGGCCCTCTCCCGGCCTCCTTCCAGATAATGATAAATAATGTGTATTTTTAGTTTGGAATTGAATTTCATCTCTCCATTGCTGGTGTGTTCCAGGTGTGTTTTTTTTCCCCCTCCCTTGGGGTCTAAAAACTAGACATTTGTGCATTTACTGTGCACATTTATTCCCTGCCAGAAATTGACATATGGACTCATTAATTCCTACCCACTTGTTCTCACCCCCAAAACGTTCACCTGGCTGGTCTAGGAGGGGAGATATTTCCAAGAAGCTCTTCTGAAGGCATCCTTCAGACAGAGGGACAGGTGTATCCTGGGGAGAGGGGCTGGCCTCTATCGGTGATCTTGAACATGGCCCTAGGGCCCCACCCCTCTAGTTTCGAACTCGCTAGGTCTGGGACAGAACACGGGACATTGCATTTCTAACAGGCTCCCAGGTGATGTTGATGCAGCTGGTCTGGGGACCACACTTTGAGAACCACTGGCTGAAAGCTTCCCTCCTCAAAGTGAGGTCCTAGAACCAGCATTCTGTCTGTCAGAGACAGGCTCTGAGGTCCCACCGAGGTGGACTCAAAACTTGCGTGTCAACACGATCCCCAGCTGATCTGAATGTAGATGACAGTTTGAGAAGCACCGGCTTAAATCATTTCTCAAAGCTCCCTTGACCACCCCCCGGCCTCGACCTCGGCTGTAGGTTAGAGTCAGTCGGGGGGCTTTGACAATAGGCACAAGGGCGCACCCAGGCCAGTTAAGCCAGAACACCTGGGGTGGGCCCAAGCGACGCCAGGTGCAGAATCAGGTTCTCAGCTGAGGGATGGTTCAGAGGCATGTTGCAGGAGGGTGGTGGCCGGGAGAGGGGTCTGGAGAGCAGGACCCTCCTGGGGAGACATGCTGGGGGAAGCTGAGAGAGACGAGTGTAGGAGCCCTGTTTGGGGAGATGGCTTAAATTGCAGTTGACTACAGGCTTTGGACATGTTTGGGCATTGGCGCCTCTGTAGTCTCACGGGACTTGGCCCGGGATCTTGCGAGACTTGGCCGGAGATCTCGAGGGACTTGAGCGAGATTGCAGATGAGGTCTGCGCCATTTTGCAGGTTAGAGGAGCGTGGACGGCGTGTCGGGGTGTAGTTAGAGCCAGAGAGAAAAGTTATCAGAATAAAGGGCTGTTTGTTTCCAGTTCGTCTCTAAACTTCTTCCCGCGGCTTCTTTGCTCCAAGCGGCCATCGCTTCAGGCGACTACAGACGAGGTCTTGGGAGGAAGAAGTCCCTTCTTCTCTCTCCCCCTCCTCCGGCCTCTCCTGGGTTTGTCTGAGGGGGGCCCAACACCGCGCCTAGCGGGGGCTGAGGCTGACAGTCTGGGGAAGGGGTCCTTCCTCTCCTCTCACGCACTGCAATCAGTGCTGACCGCCCGGCTGGTGGGCTGTGCGGAGCACCCCAGCAGGTTGGGTGGGTGAAAAGGCCTCAGGGCAGAGCCTGGATCCCGGGCAGGGCTGCACGGGGGCCTCACGGACGACGAGGCAGGCCCCCGGCTCTCCTCTGTCCAGCTCGGGCAGAGGAACTGGCCTGTGCCCCAGGATCCTCAGGCAGCTGCTCCCTGGGAGGGACCCGAGCAAAAGAGAAGGACGGAAGAGCCAGGAAAAGAGTCCTGGCGCGCGGAGAGCAGGGGCCGCTCAGCGGAGTGCGCGAGGCACCTGGCAGCACCTGGGCGGGGGCGCGGGGCAGAGGAAGGCGAGGAAGAGGATGGAGGATGTGGGAGCCGAGCAGCAGGAGCCGTGCCGGGCTGGGCCTTGCTGGGCAACACTCTCCTCGCGGAGCAGCTGCCTCCTCAGGGCTGAGGTCCTCCGTCCGCTTGAGCATGGGGGGATCGACTCTGTGGGGGAGGAGAGGAGCGGCTTCCAGGCCCCCTGGTGCCCCGGAGCTGGGGGCAGAGGAGGTCTCACCAGCTCAACGTGCAGCCTGGGACGGAGGCAGGGATTCAGGCCACTAGTTCTGCCACAGATCTGGTCTTCGGGAGAGTGACAGAGTCCTGGCTCCCGCTCCCGCTGCCTGGGTGGAAGGCAGCCAGTGGGGTGTGTGTAGCAGAAGACGTTCAAGGTCAAAGGATGCTCAACTAACGCAGCCTGGAGCATCTTCCGAAGAGTCTGCCAAGTCACAGGGAGCGGCAGAGGGAGGCAGGCCGAAGCAGCAGCCCTGCCTGCACCTCAGGACCGGGTGCTCCTGTGCAGAGGCCGCCAGCCTCCATTGGCCCTCCTTCTCCCTTGCAGACAAGCTGGGGTGGAGTCGGGGCGCCCAGCGGCCCCTTGGAAACTGTGAAGATCAGAGGGAGACTTTCCCGACCTCCTTGTCTGAGGGCCTTGGGTTTGACCCTGAGGGCGGGCTTGGGGGAGGAACTTGGCAGCCTCAGACTCCCTGGCACCTTGGCCCATGGATGTCCCCAGCAGCCGCGAAGGACGACAGCTTAAGACTGGGCTTGTGGGTCCCAGGGTGTTCAGATGGGGGAGAAAGAGCCCCGGCGCCTGCTTTAGTTTCGTCCCCTTGTCCTGGCAACGTAGGGCGGGCATGTAGTGCGGGAGTTTGTTTCTCCATTTGGCTGTGCTTGTGGAGCAGCCGGTGCTTATGCGTGTGTGAGTGCACGTGTGTGCATGCATGTTTGTGTGCACACGTGTACACAGACGTGTGCATGCAGGACACGTGTGCATCACGTGCACGGGCGTGTCCTGGAACATCTACCTCTGCCCTACCCAAGAACCCGTGTAGGGGTGGACCTCTGGATGGACAGGTGCATGTGGGTCCGTGACTGAGGAGGGGTCCCCTCGGGCAGCAGAAGCAGGCCTGGAACCGAGTGGCGCTCCCCAGCTCCCGCCCCACCTGAGCGACCCTTGCCCTGGAAAGAGACTGATTCTGGAGAAGCTGCCACAGGCAGGGTGGGGTTAGTGAGGGGTCCTGCTAAGAGCACCCGCCTCTGCTGGTGACCGCCAGTGAACCCCAGCTCACATGGACACCCCATCTGTGTCCTGGCACCGGCTCCTCCCCCAGCCGGGCACCAAAGGAAGCCGTGCTGATTTCCAGTGGCCTTGACTCCGTGCGGAGAGAGTTCTGCCCCCTGTGCTGTCGTCTCCCCAGTCCAGGGCCAGCCCTGACGCCCCCTGCTTCAGCCTGGCTGGATTGGAGGCTGGGGGGCCCAGAGCCCTGCACTGTGTTTCCACTTCTTTGGTGGCGAGGTGTCCGCGCCCTGGCCCCCACCCCAGCCCTCATCCCTTCCTCCCCCTCCTGCAGCTCACGTCTGCTCTCTCCTGGCCACCACCAAAGCCCACCGCACCTGATTGGTGGACTTGTCGGGAGACTGTACTTTACGAGGTTCCGTGGGCTCGGCTTATCACCCACAAATATCAGCTAACAGAAAGGGGGCGGCTCTGGGAGGGGACGAGGGTGTTTTGGAGGAGGCTGAGCTGACATCTTCCCAGGGGAGATGAGGACACAGTGTGCGTGCTTCTACAGTGCAATCTACAGGGGCCCTACTGTGCGCAGGCACTGGGCCGGCTATGGGCCACAGAGTGCCCTGCCACACCTGGCTGGTGCCCTTGCGCTAGGTCTAGCTGAGCCAATGGTCACCTAAACCCAGTGGGGCAGAGGGGGCTGCAGAAGGCGGAGTCATTAAGGACAAGGGGGTATGGTTTGGGGCACTCCGTGGAGGAGGGGGCCTTTGGAAAGGCCTTGTTGGTCCACCAGAGGGCAGGAAGGGCATTTCAGGCGAGGAGGGGCATGGGCTCAGGGGGAGGGAGAGCTAGTCTGAGGGAGGAGGAGGCAGAGAGGCCTCAGCCGCGCTTCCACGGGCACTCCGAGCAGGCTTCCTTTCTGGGGAGACAGCTTCAAGTTGGGTGCTGACCTGAGGTCTGTGCCCTTCCACTGGTGAGGCAGGCCTGGCCGGGGTCGCTGTCCTCGGGTCTCTGGGGAGTCTGACCAGCCTGAAGCTGTGCAGGGCGGGGGGGCGCCCCTCACTGGCTGGCTCCTGGGCATAGCACTGCCTCTGCTCTCTGGGTGGCCCTGGGAGGCGGGCGGGCTCACCTCCGCTGTGCACGCAGCAGACTGACTCAGAGAGGGTGTGGAGATGGCCCGCGGGGACACAGTTCGGGGCCTCAGAGGCAGGCTGCAGCTCCTGGCCACCAGGGTGGTTCAGAGATGAAGTCGTCTCTCTTCTTTCCATCCCTGGAGGTGGACGTCTCGTCTGGAGGGCTTAGAAACAAGACATAATGTCACCCACTGGGTGGTCAGGTGCTGGTGACCTGTCTGCAGGGGCTGGGGTGGGCAGTCTAGGGCCCTCCCTGGCGCGGGAGGCTGCAGCTGGGAGGCCTGTGTCCGAGTGGGGCCTGGGGGGCAAGACACCCAGGGCAGGGCGAGGCAATGCGTGGTTCTCCCGGGAGCCTTCAAGGGGGTGTGAGTGTGTGTGGGGGGGTTGTGACAGTGTGTGTGCGCCTGAGTGTGTGGAGGAAGGTGTGGACAGGCGTCGATCTCCCCGAGGCCGCCTCCCCTCCAGTGCCACGAGTCACGCTGCAGCCTGTCCTCCAAGGGCCAGTGCAACTGTGCTCAGCCAGCTCTGACCCATCTTGCCATGGACGGAAGACAGAGTCGCCTTCAATTCTGGAGGGTTGGCTGGAGGGAGTCCCACCCGGGCACCAGCCACCAGGCCTTCCCAGGAGGGAGGCAAGGGGTGCCCTCCTCCACGCTCCAACTGCTCCCCTCCCCCCACTGCCCTAAACCCTAATGCTGTCCCCACACTGTCCTAGGCCCTGAGAGCGATCAATGTCATCACTCCTCCCAGGCCTTCGGGACAGGCCTGTGCCCCCCTCCTGGCCAGTCCCAGGGCTCCATCCCCTGGGGGGAAGTGATTGGTCCAAGGGGCCAGGAGAGGGGCCCGTCTGAGTCTCCCTTCCATATTGGTGTGGCCCTTGCCAGAGGGCAAGTTTCCTCACTGAGGGTGCTGCCGGGGGCCTTTAGTCCTGCGGGCTAGCCCACAACCTCCTGAGTTTGGTTTCTGTCACTTGCAGACAACAGAGTTCTGAGCACCACCTTGGCCTTCTGGGGACTGAGACCCAGCCAGCCCTGCGTCCTTATTCTCTCTGGGTATGGGGGCTGGGACATAAATCCTCTTGTCCTCTCTCCGCCACACCCGCAAGATTAGAGTCCAGTGCCCCCTCCCCTCCTGTCCTCGGCTTGGTTGGTGGGAAGGCGCGTGGGCCCGGCCTTCTCCCTACAGACATAAAGGGTAGAGTTAGGGATGTTTCTAGATGCCCCAGAAACCCTGAGTAAAGGCATAACTCAGGTGTGGTGGCCGCTCTGACAGTTAAGGCAGAGGCAGGAACCAGAGACAGGAGTGTGACCTTCAACCACCGGACTCTGCTTTCCTGGACCAGAGGCCCCCGAGCCAAGCCTCCCCCACTTCCTCCTGATCACACCAACGTTTGCCGAGAAACATCAGCTGGCCCACGACTTTCTTTTTTCTGCTCCAAAATGGAAATGCCTGCAAATTCCCCTTTCGCTCACAGTCACGATAATATAGTGACATAAAACCAAGCTACACAAAGGGGACAGTGCCGACTCCGTGCTGCCCTTCAGGGCCTACCTGGGCCTCTGTGTTCCGCACAGATCTTAGCAAATCTGTGCTCCTCTCTGCCCTTCTGGAAACTCAGTCCTTCTGCTGCGCCGGGCCTCTTTGGTCTCCAGACCACGTTGAAGAATCTTGGCAAGGAAAGGGCGGCTCGTCCAAACTTCTGTCTGCTGTGACAGTCCCAGCCAGGACAACTGACAGATGGCGAGCTTCTGATCTATGTGCTGGGCAGCTCACTACCTTCTGGGGCAGCCCTTCCACTACAGAGCAGCTCTAATTGCCGGAAAGTTCTTCCTTTTGTTTAGCTAAAATCGGGCACCATGATGCCCTTGGTCGAGGGCCTGCCCTCTGGGACACCACAAAGTCAATCTGTCCCCGTTCTGCATGACAGATTCCACGCTGTTGAAGACAGCACGTCCCTCGTGAGCTTGTTCTTTCCCTGGTTCAACACTCTGATTTCTGAAAACCATATCAAAAGGGAGAACAGCCCGGGTGCCCTTGCTGACCTGTTTTGTCCTGTCCATGCCCTCCAATATCCATCTTCAAGTGTGACAGCAGCCAGCGCCGTTCTCCAGAGGGCTTGGAACCAGAAAGCAGCCCTGGGGTGATGCAGAGGCCTGCAAAGTGCGTGTGCGTCAGCATCCCTGGTGGTGTCGTGCAGAGGCCCTGGGCCCCGTTCCCAGAGATTCTGGGTCACAAGCCCGAGGTGAAGCCCAGGAATCTGCAGTGTTAGGAAGCACTTTGTGGCCAGTTCTGTGGGCCAGCTGTTGTCCTAACAGGAAGGTAGAGATGGGTAAGCACAGCACCGCGGCCAACGGAGGAGTCAGGGCGCTTGTTTGCGAGTGATGGAGACCCGACGCAGCCAGCCTAAGCAAAGGGGGAGTGTGCCGGTGCAGGAGCCACACGGGCTCCTGGGAAAGCAGTAGGGACCCGGCCTTTGGGACTGGCTGGAGGACTCAAACCTCCTCTCTCTCCTCTTTTCTTGGCTCATCCTGGAGTCAGACCTCTCGTGATGGTGAAGATGGCCTTGAAGAGCCCAAGTTCATACTTCCCCGGCATATCAACCTCTGGGAAAAGGTATCCCACCCTTTCGTATCTTCAAATTAATTCTAGGGAAAGATTTTCCCTGGTTCAATTTGAATCTCCTTTTTTTTTTTTTTGGTACCTGGGATTGAACTCAGGGGCACTCGACCCCTGGGCCACATCCCCAGCCCTTTTTTGTATGTTATTAGAGACAGGGTCTCACTGAGTTGCCAAGTGCCTCACCATAGCTGAGGCTGGCTTTGAACTCGCGATCCTCCTGCCTCAGCCTCCCAAGTGCTGGGATGACAGGCGTGCGCCACCGCGCCTGGCTTTGAGTCTCCTTTTAACTCTTTGCTATACCACAGAGATGGGATAGTAGGATTGGATAATGGACCTCCCCTGAGAAGGCTCAGGATGTTGGGTGGGGGAAAAGGAGCCATCAGGGAAGAGAAGCTGGGTCATGGCCCAACCTACACAAAGGGTTGGCTAGATTTTTCTTGGGAAAAAAATCTTTGTTGTAATTTTTGGATGGAGGTGCTATACGTCTAGTGATAATAGGACCTTTCAAAGCCTTTGTTAAGACCATCTGATTAGGATGCTCTTGCTGGGTAGAAATAAGAGGAAATATTGGGGCGGCCACAATTCCTCGCCCAGCCATTTATGAACGTAGGCCCGCGGAGATTGGCCGATCCCAATCTCTTGGATGGGTCTCTGCTTGTTTCAGGGCACAAATCTTATCCTATCAGTTGGACTGAAAATAATAAAAAGTCTGGAATTATAAGATGAGTGACTTTTATGTTTCTTCTCATATCCAGGGTCCAGTGTGTTTGTGGTTACCCATGGAGCAGAATGTGCATCCTGTGCGTTACCTCTCCAGTAGGCACAGCTCTGTATCTGTCTCTGTTCTCTAGTTTATGGTACCTTGGAAGCAAGGGTTGGGTCAGACACTTCTGATATCACGTCATCAACTCAATACCATGCCCGAAGGTGAGAGAAATGGTGAGCTGTTTGACCAAAATGTTTCCCCCTCCAGAGTGTGGAACTGTTGGTGGGAAATAGCTGCCCACCCATGGGATGCAATTCCCAGCCTGTCTTGACATCTGGGACATCTAGGAGTCACATGATCAGTTCTCACTGATGGACTATGAATGGGAATTACGCACGCTACTTGCAGGTCAAGGTGGGCAAACATTGGGTGTGAGATCCTCCACATTCTCACAAGACCTAACCGAAGACTTCCAGGATGTCACAGGGACAGCAGAGTTTCTAGATGGAAGGAACTTGGGTGCCTGAGTTGACACTTGGAGGAGAGTCTCCCAGAAGGACTGATTGATCAGCAACATCTACGTTCAAGTGAGGGAGAGAGAAACCTTCAGTGTGTTAAGCCGCTGAGATTTTGGGGCTGATTGTCAGCACGTGTTCCCTTGATTACCACATGCTGCACATGCCCAGTTTGTGCCCGGTGTTGCTCCCACTGTTCCTTTCTGTGTCAAATTACTCCAAAGGCAACTGGGCTTCTTATCTCTACTGCTACTAAACCAGATTAGAACTGTGCTGGGCTCTGTAAGAAGGCGGGCACCACGACTGGGTCTGGAACAGGTGCCCCACAGCTGAGCATTTTTTCCATCTATTAGTTCTTCTGTCCGTTCATGCATGACTCTTTCACTCCCCCAGCCAGGGTGTGTCGAGGGAGCAGCTAAGGCTCACACGCTTTGCTGAGTTTCCTTGCTCAATTCTGGGAGCCGGGGGGCCGTCCCTGTCCTTCAGTGCAGATGTGGCTACTGCCTCTGTCCAAGTACTTTTTCCAGTTTAAAGTTGGACACCAACGTGCAGGGCATGCTAAGGAAAAAATCAGAAACCATACCAGTGACTTTAACAGAAAGAATTTAAAGGAAGGATTTGGTTCAATGACTAGTAGAAAACTGCAAGTGTCCTGTGATATGATAAAAGAAAAATTCTGAGATGTCCAAAATGTAATAACAAAATTTCCAAAGGATGGAAAAAGAAAGAGATAATGGAAGGTAATCAGTTAATAGCTGTAAGTGAAACCTACAAAACAGAGCTCCTGCAGCACCTCAAAACTTTGACTTAAATCTCTTCACAGCCAACCACCAAGGCTACCACACTCTGTTTATGTGTAAACTTTCTGGGCCATTCCCGTTCACCCCCAATCCACCTTAAAGCAACAATGTCTTCTCCTTACGGACAGCCCTTCTATCCTGAAGCCCCTCCTATCTATGAACAGTGTAGGCTCAATGTAAACTACTTAGGCTTTTCTCCCCCAGATCTTCATTATAAAAATGCTCTTAGCTCTAGGTCTAGTGGACATTTTTCCAACTGCATGCTAGCTTTGCTGCTCGTGGTTGTGGGAACTCATCCCAGGACCTGGTCCTTTTTCTGGCTAGCTAATAACTGCTCAATAAATCCTTTTATTGTAGCAGTTCTTTGATCTCAAGAGTTTTGTTGAATACTTAACAATTGTGGAGGAAGCAGCTGCAGGAAGCCGCCATGGTCCCTGGGGCTGGGGGACAGAGGAAGAGGCTGGCATTACTAGAACCTCGGGAGCTTGGAGGGAGGCTCCCTGGAGCTGGGACACGGAGCTCTGCAGGGCAGGGTAGGCACCAGCTGTGGCTGGGATCTCGCAGAGGGCCCGGGGGGCTGATTGTGGTCGTGAAAACTACAAACTGGGGCCGATCACAGAGTGCGGATCCAGCTCCACACTGAGGGTGAGACCCACGCTGGTGTGGCCCTGAGAGGGACAAGAAGCAAGCAGGAAGTGTCGAGTCCCTCTCCTGTCTCCTCCAGTGACCCCAGCTAGAAGGAACTCAAGCAGAAAAGAGGTCGACAGAGTGCTAGGCCCAGCAGGGTGTGAGAGGCAAGCATTTAAGAACCAGCACAGACAGTACTTGGCTTGGGTCCCCTGGTCTGGTGGGTTTCCTATGGGACTCTCCTTAGGACACAAGACCCCTGGAACCTGCTCCTGTGCACAGCCCCCAGCCAGCCCAAGTGCTCACACCTTGGCAGCACACTGACCCCCGGGCCAGGGTTGCCAGGTCCTAGGCAGACACAGGCATCCCACCTGGGGTCTCTACTATAGATTCCCAGGAGGAATTATGCCTCAGAAGCCACTCAAGGTCAAGTGCAGGTCAATGCTGGAGTCCAGGTAAGAGCAGCTGTGTGGGTCTCTCACTCGGAGGGGCTGCTGGAGAGCTGAAGACCCCCACCCCCACCCCACGTTCTAGGAAGGCAGCTGTTGTGCTGGTTGAGGACTGAGGCTCTTGGCAGCACTTCCACTTATTGCTCTGTGACCTTGAGGAGCAAATTAGCTTCTCCAAGCCTTGATTTCTTCCTGGGTAGAATTCCCTCAGAGGGCTGTTGTGCAGATTAGGGCTGATGCATATGAAACACAGTGTCTGGCACACTGGTAGATACTCCGTAAGTGGTGGGCTTTGTAATTATTTATCAGAATAGGGGCTGGCAGAAACCAGCTGGGCCCTCGAGGCCTGCGGGATAGCCTCACTGTTTCTAGGGAGGTGCAGGGGCAGAAGCGGAGGCAGAGGGAGGGCACGCCAGCGCAAAGCAATTTGGAGCCTCCCCAGAGAGGAGGGCAGGGGCAGGCTGCCCCACCCTGAGGGGCACCTGGAGGCCCAGGTCTAGAGAAAAGTGCCCTGTCTAATGGAAACCTGCCTCCCAGCCTGAAGGCCAGCTAGATGGCTCTGCGGTGGCCCAGGGGCTGGTGGAGATGCCCGAGCCACACGCATGGCGTCAAGGCTGCCGCTGTGCAAGTTTGAACCCGAGCGAGTGGGTGTAAAGAATGTCAAGCAAGATTCGATTACAATTTTTATTTTGGAAAAACCTTCATCAAAATATGTATATCTAATTAGGACAATTACAGCACAGGAACAAAAAACTGATTAAAAATCAGACACTCCATAAATTACAAGTGTTTTCCTCCAGCTGGGGCACATCTCCGGCTGCCGAGCTGCAAGGCCAATCAATGGAGCTGGGGCTCGGGGAGCGGAGCGGGAGGTGGCGACACCCAGGACCCAGGCGGGTGTCGCGCGCAGGCTGGGGGCTCCTGCGACTGCCGACAGACTGACCGTCGCCCTGGGCTGTGGGCGCAGCTTGATTTCCTGGGGACGGGAGAAGCGTCAGTATCAAGTCTGAGTCGGGGGGAGGCTCTGTCTGTCCGGCGGGGTTTCGTGGAGCGTGGGCGCGCCTGTGCACGCGCGCGCGCATGCGCACGGCAACTGTGTGTGTGGGGTGCGCGCCCATCTGAGCCCGAGCAGCAGATCATGTATGTGCACACGTGTCCACCAGCATGTGAACATCTGTGCAAACATCTGTGGCACGGCAAGCGGATGCAAATGCCTGGGCATAAGCAAAACGCACCGCGGCGTCTGGAGTCTGGAGTCAGAGGCGGGCTGTGTGCAGAGAGAGCAGGCAGCAGCCTGGCCTGTGCCCCGGGCACTGCCAGCGCGCTGTGTGTGCACAGGGAGGGCCCTGCTGGCGTGCCACCAGGCAGGCAGAGCTGCCCTTTTTAGATATCATGAGATGGCCATGTGGATAAAAATAGCTACTTTTACCGCGAGGCTTCTGTGTACCAGGCACCGTGTTCAAGCCCTTTGCTAAATGCATTATCTTGTTAAACCTGTTCAGCCACACTAAGAGGTGGGCGTGGCTGGCAGAATCATGTCGTCTCTCCAGATAAGATGTCCACACCCTGTCCCCTGGAACCTGGGAATGGTGCCCTCCCATGGCAAAGGGGCCTTGGAGGATAGAATTAAGTCAAGGATCTTGGTGGGGACAGGGAGCCGGAACAAGGTGGCTTGGGTGAGCCCAGTATCACCACGAAAGGGTCCTCAGAAGTGGAAGAGAGGGTCAGGGAAGGACAGCGACGACAGAGAGGTGCTGCACTCTGGCCCTGGAGATGGAGCGGGGTGGGGGGGGCAGTGAGACAGGGACACCTGGCACCTTGGTCCAGTGAGACTCGAGTGGCACTTCAACCTCTGGGACTGTGAGATAAACGGGCACTGTTTCAAGCCATTACATCCATGGCAATTCCTTATTGCAGCCATAGAAAGCTCATGAGTAGCTGATGCCGCTCATTTAATAGCCGAGAAAGTTGGAGCTCAGAGACAGAAAGCACCGTCCTCCTGCTCACCCAGCTGGTGAGGGACAAAGCCACAGTGTGAGGCCGTCTGAGCCCCCGAGCCGGAGCAAGCCTGTCTTACCAACTGCACAGCCTCTCAGAGCAGATCACGAGGGCCAGCTTTCTAGTTTCCAGGCAAAGTTAGAGGCGCCCCTTCGTTTCTGCCAGCTTAGAGAAGGCGGAACCGAGGGGCCGATTCCGGGAAGAGAGCATTGAAACACCGGACGCGTTCGTTCCGTTTAAAGCCTCGGTGCGAGGCAGTTTGTCTGTTTTCCCCCTGAGGCGGGGAAGGGGTTCACGTCTGAGCCTGGGTCCAGCTCGGGCACACGGTGCTGTTTGCATGCCCAGTCAGTCCCCTGGGAGCTCAGCGCTGGGCCTCTGCTCGCCTTCTCCCCCTGCTCAACCCAAATCTCCCCTAAGTCTGCACTGCTGCCGGCCTGGCTTCTGCAGCTCGCCCGGCCTTCCGGGGCTCAGGGGATTACTGTGGGCTCAGAACCTGGGCACGAGGAGGGGGTGCATTAGCAGAGGAGCCTGTTGCCTGCCCCCACAGCCCTGTTCCGCGGCCATCCCTGGTCATGCCTTGCCAAGGGAGGCACTGGCAGGAGGGGGTGCAGGGGAGAGAGTGCTGGGTGAGGGATGGGCTAGCTGAGCCCCAGACTCTACCAAACCTGCTGCTGACCCGTCCTCCCTCTACCCCGAGGCTTGCCTGACTCCATCCCCTCCCTGGTGTCAGACTGGCATGGTGGCCCAGCATCCAGGGCTTGCTGAGAGGTCCTGCTCTGCTCGTATTTTATTCAGAGAAGGGTAGGTGAGGGCTGAGGGAGCAGGGGGCCCCCAAGTGGGTGCAGGCCTGTGTCTCGGCCCCCCAGCCCATCCCTGGGATGACAGCTGTGATTACAGCTGCCCTGGGGAGGTGGTGCCCAGGGACCAGGCACAGCGGCCCTCTAGGCATGCTCCGGCCCCAGGAGGAGGCTCCCCAGGTGTGAAGCTCTGGAGGGCTTCCCGGAGCCACAGGGCATGCTGTTGGGGGGCAATCATGCCTACCCACAACACAGCAGGAAGGCTGGCTGCAGGACTTTGCCCAGTCTGTGGGTGTGCTGGAGGGGGATCCCGCCCACCTCAGGCTCTCTCCAGCAGGAGGGTATTCCTTACCCAGAGAAGCCCAGTATTGTAGAATATTGCAACAGGTTACAGCTCCTCAAAATGCTCAGGACCTCCTTACAGTGATGTGTCCAAGAATCTCAGCAAGTTGTGCCACACCCAGGGCCGTAGCTCTACTGCATGTCTCATCTGTCCATTCCTGCCATCGCTTTCTGCCACCACGTGGCGGCGCTGTTGGAGGTTGGTCCTGCGCAGCTCAGGGAATGATGCCGACAGCAGGGACTTTGTAGTCTTATAAGGGGACAGATAGAGAAGGATGGTGGGAACACGAAGCTACGAGAATGATTCTGTAAAATGAGCCTGATGTGCTGACTGCCCCCACCAACACAATTTCTTTGCCAAAAAGCAGTCTGCCTGCAGCCCTGCCTGGCGCAGGCAGAGGGAAGTTCAGGCAGTCAGTGTAGGTAGTGAATGGTGGGGGGTCCAGAGAGGTTGGGGACTGGTTATCACTGGTTATCAAACAGGACAATAAGTTGTTAACCTTGGTGATTGTGCTGCAGGGCACTCTGAGTTGCTAACGATGAACCCCTGTCCCTGCTCCCAGGCACATACCCAGAGAAGAGAAGGCAATGATTAAAAAGAAGGGTCTGGGGTCTATAAAAGAGCAGGACACACTCCCTCCCGTGGACTCCCAGCTCTGCGGCCCCTTCTCTTTGGAGAAGTCTGTCATCATCACTTTCTTAAATAAAACTTGCTTTCTACACTTGCCTTGGCATTTCTCAGGTGTTTAATCTTCAACACCGGGAACAAGGACCCATTCTTGATCTCCAAGGCTGCCATCAAGCTCAGTCCCAGTGCCAGCTGCAGCAGCGCCCTCCAAGAGCGCCAGGATCACATCTCCCTTTCGTTCAAACTTCAGTGCTCAGCCAGTTACTCCCCACGTGCAACCAATGTGCCGGGATCTGATCTGGGGAGCTTCCAACATCCGCCGGGTCAAGTCCGCTCTTTGGCATGAACTGTAAGTCATGCATCGAGCTGGGTCACTAGCCTAGATTCCCCCTCTTCTCAAGATCATTTTATAAGTCAAAGTGCTACTGAGGAAAAACTTAAATAACTCTCCTCGCTTGCTTCTAGTTAAGAAAATCACTCATTTTGGAGGCCACACAGCCAGACAGTACACGGTCAGTCTCCCACTAGCTTTGCTGCAGACCACATCTTTGATGTCTGACGTGGGGATCATGACGATAATGGTTCCCTGGGTTGCCCTTCAGGTTCTTGAAGGCTGCTTTTGCTGAACACACTCATCTTCACTTGCGTCTGTAGATGTCCGATGGGAGGCCCGAATGTGATGAAAAGCTCTCTCTGCCTTCATATTGTGTCTGTCCCCTTGGCTGCCTGATTTAGTCAGCTTTTTTCACTGCTGTGGCCAAAAGGCCCGACAAGGACAATAAGAGGAGGGAAATCTTATTTAGGGGCTCACAATTTCAGAGGTCTCAGTCCACGGATGGCCCTTCCATTCCCGCGGGCTTGAGGTGAGGCAGAACATCATGGCGGAGGAGTGTGGTGGAGGGAAGCAACTGGGAACACATTACCAGGAAGCACAGAGAGAGACTCCACTCTCCAGGGACAAAATACGTGCCCCTAAGTCACCGTCCCCCCCACGACCTCCTCCTCTAGCCCCACCCTACCGGCCTCCAGTTACCACTCAGTTAATCCCAGTCAGGGGCTAATTCACTGATTGGGTTAAGGCTCATAACCCAATCCTTTCGCCTCTAAACCTTCTTGCATCGTCACCCATGAGCTTTTGGGGGACACCTCACATCTAAACCATAACAGCACCTTAACCTTTAAGACAGATTCTACTCAGCTCTGTATGTAGACATGTTGATCATGTGACAAATGTATGGCCCCAAACTAGAATACAGGGCTAACTCAACCTAGATCCGCCTAGTCTTTCTCCTCCTGCTTCAAGGCTAAAGACACGTACCTGTCACCGTGACTGGTAACACCCAGGCCATGACAGCAGGGAAAAGAGGTGGCACCCAAGTTCCTGGAAGATCTCTGCCTATTCCCAGAAAGAGGAATATTCCTCCCCTGCATTAGCCTCTCTCTCCCCGCCTCTTCCTATCCTGTGTCTGTAACCCCTCAGCCCCTGGAGTAGAGAATTGCAGTTGGGAGCACAGCTCTCCCTCTTCTTCATTCTTTGGCCACTGAATAAAGCCTTTCTTTCTCCCAACACAGACATTGCTTTTCCTGTGGAATGAGCTTCTGGACCTGGGCTGGATAACAAAAGGGTGCTTTCCGTCTTTTCCTGCTGCTAAGCTTTGTGTGTGGCCATGCTGGTCCACCCTGCCCTGTCCATCACCATCTCTCCAGTCTCAGGAACAGGAGTTGGTATTTGTTTCCTCTCTCTCCAGGCTTGGGTCTGCATGCCTGCTCATTCACTCGTGTATTTTACTAGGACTTTTTTTTTTGTTGCAAATAACAGAAACCCAGCTTGAATTAGGGAATTCATTGGCTCATGTGTCTTGGAAAGTCCAAGAATTGTGCTCATGTTAGGCAGAGATATTTCCAGGGCAAGAACAATTGCTCAGGACCCTCTCTCCATGTCTCTCCTCCTCCTCCTTCTACTTGAACTCATTCTCATGACAGGTTACCTACCCCTCAGCCCAGGCAGATGCCTACTGGCCTTGCAGACCCTCACACCCAGTGCTAGCAACTACCATGCAAAGGATCATGTTTGAAAATAAGTGTGTGATTTTGTTCAAATTCGATGAAGGTGACTTTTCAAAAGATAGTTACGAATGACCTTTCATATCGTTTCATACTCCATACCCAAAAGCAGTTCAATAGAAACCAAGCTATTTAAGTCATTTCTGTGCTTTAAATGCCTACCTGCTCCCACCACCACCACCACCAAAAAAAAAAAAAAAAAAAAAAAAAAAACCTCATACAATTTTACAGAAATAGCTTTTAATTATAAAGTGGAAATATCAGCTCCTCAACCTCACTATCCAGAAATATTTTAACATTAAATTATAAATGTATTTCGTCCTTTTCTATATTTGCATCAACCTCTCTGGTGTTTTCTTCCTGGTTTTTAAAGAATGTAATTTTTTTTTCTTTTAAGAAAATAGACTTTATTTTAGTTTTTAGAGAGTTTTAGGCTCACAGCTGTGTTAGCAGTTTAGCATTGTTGTGACTGAAGTGCCTGACCAGCACAACTTAGAGGAGGAGGAAACGTTTAGTTTGGGCTCATGGTTTCAGAGGTTCAGTCTGTGGTTGGCCGACTCCATTGCTCTGGGTCTGAAGCCGGCAAGATGGAGCAACATGGCGGAAGGGTGCGGAGGAAAACTGCTTAGCTCATTATAGCTGGGAAGCAGAGAGAAAGAGGGGAAGCTGGGGCACAAGATATAATCCCCAAGGGTATGCCTCCACCCCCAGCCATAGTCCACCTGCCTAGCTACCACCAAGTTAGTCCTTTGAAATTTATTAACCCATCAAATGGACTAATCTACTGATTAGGTCAAAGCTCTCCTAATCATTTCACTTCCTAAATTAACGCGGGAGCTTTTGAGGAACATCTCATATCCAAACCACAGCTTACAACTAAATTGAGTGGAAAATAGAGTTCTCATACCCCTCCTCCAGCCTCTCCCACTATCTGTGTCCTGCACCAGAGAGATACATTTGTTATAATCTGTGAAATTCACAAAGTATCATTTTTCTAGGAGAGTTAATATATATTTTTCCCAGGGAAGACTCCCATTGGCTGGCGTGAACCACAGCCCCTTTCTTAGCCAATCACTCTGAAGGGAGGATTGCAGCCATGACAGACCGTTCAATCACAGGATCACACAAGCAATGTCATGTGATCCTGTTCATAACCAGAAGGAGGGACTGCTCAGGTCACCTGCTTGAGTCACATGCGGTGCATGAGGAGTCCCCCAAAGAGCCCAGAGGAAGGGGAGCATGCTAGGCAGATAACTGTGCTGCCTGCCATGCACCAAGTGCAGAGCCAAAGGGCTGCTTTGGGCCTTCTATTCAGGTGACAGTGAGTGTTGACCTGGGGTGACCAAGGCTCTTGAGGAATGTCACTGTGTTCACTGTTTACCTGAAACGCACAACGGCAGCCTTGCTGCACCCTCAGTGATCCAGGGGCCGTCTCTCAAGAAATGTCAGCTCTTGGTGCTGTGAACTCTCCTCCACCAGACTCACTAGGCCTGGGACCATCCCCCAGAGCCCCCTCCCCGGCCGTCACACTCATTTTCTGCTTTAATGAACTTCTGCATCTTGACATTGTCTGTCTCGAGAATCATCCCAGGGGACTTCAATTCCAGGACACCTTGATGCATGAGTTTGCAATGCACGTGGTGTGTGTGTGTGTGTGTGTGTGTGTGTGTGTGTTGGGGTGTGTGTCAGGGGTCTGGGCAGTCAGTCTTCACTGACAAAGGAGGGGGAGGGGAGGGGGCCGTGCCTGTAGCTTCCTGGTTGCTCTTCTGGGTCCCGGCCCAGGCAGCTGCATGGTGGTGGGGGGCTGACAGGCAGTGGCAGGTAGTGCCTGCTGCCGGGGTTGGAAGCTGACCGGATCCCAGCAGGGGACGGAGGAGGGAGACAGCAGAGGGAAGGTGGCAGTGCCCACTGTCCCTCAGCCCCCCTGCCAAGCCCAGCTCTGCTCCTCCTCCAGCGCTGGTGCAGGGAGGAGCCCGACAGGCCCCTCATCCCAGCCCCTCCTCTCCAGCCCCTCTTGCCGAGCTCCCACAAGGCCCAACAGAGGGAGGGGACAATGTCTGGGCTGAGAGCTCTGTGCTGGCCAGTGGCCTGCCTCTCCTCAGACCCAGTGTTCATGCTTCCAGCTCCGGAGACTGACCCTGGCAGTGGGTCCTGGTTGGTTCTGTGTGAAGAGGGCAGGGAGGAGGGGGAGCTGAGGAACCACCTCAGGGGCCGTCCACGCTCCTGCTCTTTAGAAGCTTCCAGAAGAGCCAGGTTTGGAGCCTGCTGCCGCCTTCTCCTCTTCACATTTCCTGCCGGGGCTGCGGGAGGGACAGCTTCCTGCTGTCACCATCTCCCCTGTTCCCCCCCGTCTCCGTTGGGGGGCTCCAGTCTTCCTCCACCAGTGCCCCAAATCCTCGCCCCAAGCCCTCCCTCTTGGATACTCAGAGCCTGGGCCGCGGCTCAGCCCTCCTCTTCCTTTTTGCTGAGTGACCCGGGCTCTGGCTTTCCCTCCCTGGGCTCTACACGTCCTCTCTGTAAAAGGGAGGGGAAAGCAGAGAGCTGTCCCTTGGGCACACTGGGCCATCTGCCGGGGACCTGGGGCTTTTCTGGGGAAGTTTTTCCATGCACCTCCTGGGACTCCTGAGACGTCACCAGGCTGCTGCCACCTCTCCTCTCCTCCTGAAGTGGTGGCACACCCGTGGAGAGGTGGCACACCCGTGGAGTGTGGCACACCGTGGAGAGGTGGCACACCCGTGGAGAGGTGGCACACCCGTGGAGAGGTGGCACACCGTGGAGAGGTGGCACACCCGTGGAGAGGTGGCACACCGTGGAGAGGTGGCACACCCGTGGAGAGTGGTCACACACGAGGGTGGCACACCTGTGGAGAGGTGGCACACCGTGGAGAGGTGGCACACCCGTGGAGAGGTGGCACACCCATGGAGAGGTGGCACACCCATGGAGAGGGGCACACCGTGGAGAGGTGGCACACCCGTGGAGAGGTGGCACACCGTGGAGAGGTGGCACACCGTGGAGAGGTGGCACACCGTGGAGACACCCGGTGGCACACCCGTGGAGAGGTGGCACACCGTGGAGAGGTGGCACACCCGTGGAGAGGTGGCACAGTCATGGAGAGGTGGCACACCGTGGAGAGGTGGCACACCCGTGGAGAGGTGGCACACCGTGGAGAGGTGGCACACCCGTGGAGAGGTGGCACAGTCATGGAGAGGTGGCACACCGTGGAGAGGTGGCACACCCGTGGAGAGGTGGCACACCGTGGAGAGGTGGCACACCCGTGGAGAGGTGGCACACCGTGGAGAGGTGGCACACCCGTGGAGAGGTGGCACAGTCATGGAGAGGTGGCACACCGTGGAGAGGTGGCACACCCGTGGAGAGGTGGCACACCGTGGAGAGGTGGCACACCGGGAGAGGTGGCACACCGTGGAGAGGTGGCACAGTCATGGAGAGGTGGCACACCGTGGAGACACCCGGTGGCACACCCGTGGAGAGGTGGCACAGTCATGGAGAGGTGGCACACCGTGGAGAGGTGGCACAGTCATGGAGAGGTGGCACACCGTGGAGAGGTGGCACACCCGTGGAGAGGTGGCACACCGTGGAGAGGTGGCACACCCGTGGAGAGGTGGCACAGTCATGGAGAGGTGGCACACCGTGGAGAGGTGGCACACCCGTGGAGAGGTGGCACAGTCATGGAGAGGTGGCACACCCGTGGAGAGGTGGCACACCCGTGGAGAGGTGGCACACCCGTGGAGAGGTGGCACACCCGTGGAGAGGTGGCACAGTCATGGAGAGGTGGCACACCGTGGAGAGGTGGCACACCCATGGAGAGGTGGCACACCGTGGAGAGGTGGCACAGTAATGGAGAGGTGGCACACCGTGGAGAGGTGGCACACCCGTGGAGAGGTGGCACACCGTGGAGAGGTGGCACACCCGTGGAGAGGTGGCACAGTCATGGAGAGGTGGCACACCGTGGAGAGGTGGCACACCCGTGGAGAGGTGGCACACCCGTGGAGAGGTGGCACACCGTGGAGAGGTGGCACACCCGTGGAGAGGTGGCACAGTCATGGAGAGGTGGCACACCGTGGAGAGGTGGCACACCCGTGGAGAGGTGGCACACCGTGGAGAGGTGGCACACCGTGGAGAGGTGGCACACCCATGGAGTGGTGGCACACCCGTGGAGAGGTGGCACACCCGTGGAGAGGTGGCACACCCGTGGAGAGGTGGCACACCGTGGAGTGTGGCACACCCGTGGAGAGGTGGCACACCGTGGAGAGGTGGCACACCCATGGAGAGGTGGCACACCCATGGAGAGGTGGCACACCCGTGGAGAGGTGGCACACCCATGGAGAGGTGGCACACCGGGGAGAGGTGGCATACCCGTGGAGAGGTGGCACACCGTGGAGAGGTGGCACACCCGTGGAGAGGTGGCACACCATGGAGAGGTGGCATACCCGTGGAGAGGTGGCACACCCATGGAGAGGTGGCACACCGGGGAGAGGTGGCACACCTGTGGAGAGGTGGCACACCGTGGAGAGGTGGCACACCGGGGAGAGGTGGCACACCTGTGGAGAGGTGGCACACCGTGGAGAGGTGGCACACCGTGGAGAGGTGGCACACCCGTGGAGAGGTGGCACACCCATGGAGAGGTGGCACACCGTGGAGAGGTGGCACACCCATGGAGAGGTGGCACACCGGGGAGAGGTGGCACACCTGTGGAGAGGTGGCACACCGTGGAGAGGTGGCACACCGTGGAGAGGTGGCACAGTCATGGAGTGGTGGCACAGTCATGGAGTGGTGGCACACCCATGGAGAGGTGGCACACCCATGGAGAGGTGGCACACCCGTGGAGAGGTGGCACACCCGTGGAGAGGTGGCACACCCGTGGAGAGGTGGCACACCGTGGAGAGGTGGCACACCCGTGGAGAGGTGGCACACCGTGGAGAGGTGGCACACTCGTGGAGAGGTGGCACACCGTGGAGTGTGGCCCCAAGTCCTAAAGGAAGTCCGAACGCTCTTTCCGCATCAGTTGGGGTTCAGACCCCAGCCGGGAGGGTAAATTGGCTGTTCTGGGCAGTCAGAGCCACACACCATGTCCAGAGGGGTCTCCCCTCTGAGAGGTTGAAGTGGGGGTTGGGGAGAGCTGGCTGGAGACCCCTCGCTCCCCCTTCCCAGGAAGCCACCCTTCTCCGCCATCAGGCCCAGGCAGTTGTCATTGTGGGGAGGAGAAGCAGCCGGGGCGGGGGTGCTCCAGAGGCAGGAGGGAGAGGTCGGAGCGGAGCCCTTGTTTGGGGTTTGAAATGCCCAAGCTGTTAATTTGAGACTGATCAATGCTAATTTGCACATATCTGGTTGCTATAGCAGGTTATCTACTTCCTGTCAAGATGTCCCAGGGGCTCCTGTGACTCTTCCCTGTCACTGCCCACCCCACATGCTCCCTGCCAAAGGTGCTATGGGACCAGTTGGGCGGGGGGAGATGCAGGCTGGCACCCCCCGCCGTCGGTGAGTCTACCCAGCTGCCCTGGTGGCCTGGGAGGAATTCAGGATGCAGGAGGGAGGAACGAGGGGCCGGGGCTGGCCAGCCCAGCCTGGGAGGAGATCTAAGCAAAAGTGCAAATTACCCAGCCCCGTGATTACCATTTCTTCCAAATCTGCATGAATATTAAAGCGCGGCCCACCCGGGCCCCACACAATGAATTCTGCATGAATCTTAAGATAAATCGTTTGGATAACTTCGCAGCAGCTGTACTCCCCTGCTGCCAGCTGCTTCCCAAATCATTCCTTGGCGGGTAAGGGGAGAGGGCGGGAGACAGGGTGAGGGCCGGGAGGGAGCCAGGAGGTGCCAGGCCGGGCGCGTCAAGCTGTGTTTTGAAAGGCCTGGTCCCGCCCAGTTGTCGGGCCGCCAAGAAGTCTCTACCTCGCTGTGGACACACTTTTTGTGTCCCTGGGCTGTCTGCTCTGTCCTGTCCCCTCCCTGAGAGGCCAGCCTGCCCAGCTGGTCCTCAACTCTTGTCCTATGATGCTGGAAAGCGGGATTCTCAGCCGGGGGGCATTTCGCTCCCCTGCCCCCGGGAGACATTTGGCCGTGTCTGGAGACCGATGGAGGCCGGGAAGGGGAGCCCTGGTCTGGGGGGCGGGGGCACACGGGTGCTGCTGAGGACCCTACAGTGTGCAGGAGGCTCCCCCAGCACTGGCTGGAACCTGCCTGGGGCTGAGGCTGAGAAAGCCTGCCGGGGGTGGGCACCCGCCTCACCGCCCTGCTTCTCCCCTCACAGCCCACCCCAGGGCTGGAAGTGAGCTGCCCGGGGCCCTGGGTGGTCCAGGGCCAGGGTTTGAGCTTCAGAGTGTGGCAGCATGGTTATGGTGAAGTCTGGACCAGGCAGGTCCCAGCAGGCTGCAGACGGCACCCTCAGAGGTTCCAGCCGAGGCAGCTCCGTGAAGAGGCGTCTGCAGACGTGTGAGCCGGGTGATGGACCAAGAGCGGGTGGCGCAGGGCTCAGGGACCAGAAGGAGGGGGACTTTTTTTGCCCCCTTGAGGTCAAGGGAAAGGAAGGTGTGACCGGAACTCAGAGCCACCCAGAGGGACTGGTGGCTCCTGTAGAAACAGTTTCTGCCAGCACTTGGGCAGGAGGAAGGAGAGGGTAAGACAAACCTCGGCACCGCTCCTGCTCTTGGTCACTCGCCATGCGGCAACTGGCCCCGTCCAATCAGAGGGCAGGGGACCAAGGGCCTGGCGGATACCACCTGGAGAGGTGGCCCTGCGGGAAGAAAGGTCGGCATTGTTGGGGTGGTGAGGGTGGAGCAAGTGGGGAGCCACCGGCACAGTCACCACTGCCCGCGTCAAGGCACCCCAGGAGCCGCTCCTAGAAGCTGAGTGCGTAGACCAGCAGTTAAAGAAAACCCAGGTACCGCCAGGGATCATCAGCATGGGCGGATCCATGAAAATCACCTTTTGGAACTTTTTCCCAGGGGCAGAGAGCGGGTTCAAGTGTTAGGATTCCCTGGGAGCCAATCTCAGAGCGAGCGTCGGGAGGCCCACGGCGTGCTGGGATCCAATTTACAAAAATGCAGTTTAAGCACAAATTTGCAGGAGCGCGCCCTGTGCGGAGAGGGAATTTCACGATCGCACTTACGGTAGAGCAGCCAAAGGGGCAGAAACGAACTCGAACTCGGCATGTGGCGGGTGAGATACGGATGGCGGGCGGTTCTCTGGGAAGGACTGGTCACTGTTGACCAGCCTGGTGACTGGATGTGGGAAGAGTGGACCCAGACTTCCAGCCTGAACAGCTAGGTGTGGTTGGTGCTTCCTCCAGGAGAAAGACGGCGGGTGGGGCCTCGGGTCCTCGGGGCTCCAGAGCCCGTGGGCCGGCAGCCACCTCCCGGGCTGGCCGGTGCTGGGCCCTCTCCCTTCCCAGAAATGTGCTTACGTTCCTCCTCCTCTCGGTCACAGGCAGGATGGTGGCCTTTGCAGACACGCCGGGGGCACCTGGGAAGGGGCTTGGCCCAGGGAGTGTGGGTACCTGCCCCGGGGCTGCCTCCTGTTCCTGGTTTTGAGCAGCAGCTCAACAAGGAGTAGACAAACAGGAGCCGCTTTTCGGCTCAGCAGGGCGGTGGGGGAGTGAATTAAAATCCCATTATGAACACCGCGCGGCTGCTGGCAGCCTGGAGGACGACCATTTACACCTACGTGCCCCCAAAGCCCGCCGGCTGCGACTCGGGCCACAGGGGCGGCCGAGGGAGGGTCTGGGAGTCACGTCACCCTGGCCCCCCATCTCGGGCTGGTGGCCCTGGGCAGCTGCCCCACCTCTGTCTCTGCTTCTACAACCCCCCTTCTCCACCTCTCTGGCTGGGGGCCTCTGGGGCCTGCACCCAAGGGCATCAGGAGCTCTTAGCTCTGGGTTGAGAGGGGGCAGCGCTAACAGGACCTCAGGGGACCAGAGAGGCTGGGGTACTGGGCAGGGCTCCCTCCCTACCAGGGTGGCTTGGCACTGGCTGTCAGAGGTCCTAGAACACAGTGGCTTCCCTTTCCCACTAGGCCTGGCCTGTGTCCAGCCCCCCCCCCCACTCTTGAGACCCCCAGCTTTCACCAGTGAGCCTTTCATTAGGACTCACTTCCATCACTTGTGCAGGGCCTGCCTGGACCCCCGCGGTCCCCCAACAGGGGCTGAAGCCACTGCTGAACACGACAGCTGGAGGAGGGGCGCAGGATGCAGGGCCAGGGCCCGGGGCCTCGCAGGAGCTGGAGCTGTGTGGCGCAGTGGTTAGGAGCCTGGACCGCCTGGGTCTTGCCCAGGTCTGCCACTTACCAACTCCAGCTGCGGAAGGTGGGTGGCTGGCTCGTCCTTCCCGCGACTTCAGCGTTTCCTCCACGTGCTGCTGCTCCTGTTGATGATGATGATAGCGCACGTCACAGGGCGGCTGTGAGTTCAAGTGAGTGAATTTGTACAAAATTTTAAAGTGGCATGTTCTAGGCCTTCAGAAATATTAGCCATTACTTTTTATTACAATAGAAAACAAAATGTGTTTTTTCCAGGCCAAGGAAATGCCCCCTCAGCAAGCCCCACCTCCACTTTGGAATGATGAGGTTAGGACACGTTCTTCTCTACAGGTAGGACCCGAGGCCATCTCTGTCCTAGGCAAGGCCCAGGCTGTCCAGACCCTGGACCAAAAGCCTCCCGGAGAGCTTCAGAAGGGACCTGGGAACCCAGCCAGGTTTCTGGTCCCCTGCAAGACAATGGCTCACTGAAGGGTTCGTTACTCATAAATGTGTTACCCAGGGCTTGTCACAGACCAGGATCTATGGTGAGCCTTGGGAAAGGGGGGGTGTTAAACTCACCAGGACCCTCCTTTTGCCTGAGGTTGTTAATTAGAACCAGAATAAGCCCTGAGCCCTGGTGAACCCAGTTTAGAACATTCGCAGGTGAGAAGGCAAGTGCCGGTGGCTCCAGAGTATTTGGCTCTGGACGAATCTGGGAGGGCCTCATGCAACCAGCTGTGGTTTCAGATGTCACATGTCACCCCATCTCCTCTTGTTGCACTTGGCTTTAGAAGAGAGGGCTTGACATGATTCTGGCCAGAGCTCTTCCCTTTCTGCAGAGGGGATTCATGAATTTTAATGACCACCAGCAACGGCAGCATCACCACCACCAGCACCATCATGATGCTCAACACGAACAGCACTACCACGAACATCACTACCACCATTGCTACCATCAGCACCACCACGATTACCACCACCACCATCATTACCATGATCACCACCATCACCACGATCATCACCATCACCACGATCATCACCATCACCACCACCACCATCACTGTGCTCACCACCACAACCAATGCTACCACTACCACCACACCACCATCACCATGATCATCACCATCACCACCACCATTGCTACCACCACCACCAATGTCATCACCACCACCATCATTATGATCACCACCTCCACCATAATCATCACCATCACCATCACCATTACCACCATCACCATGATCACACCACCATCACCATGATCACCACCATCACCACGATCACCACCATCACCATGATCACCCACCATCACCACTACTACCATTGCTACCATCAGCACCACCATGATCACATCTACCACCACCATTACCATGATCATCACCACCCACCATCACCACCATCACCACCACCACACCACCACCATTGCTACCACCACCCACCATCACCACGATCACCATCAATGTTATCACCACCACCATCATTATGATCACCACCACAACCACCACCCCATCACTACTACCATGATTACCACCACCACCACCATGATCACCACCATCATCACTATGATCGCCACCAGCACCAGCACCACCATCATCTTCACAACAGCAAAACAGCTCCTCCCATTTGGCCATCGCGTTCCAGGGCAGAAGATGGCACAGCAGTGTCCTTGGCGTCCTTCTCTGTTCTTAGGTAAAGGAGTCGATTCCCCTCTACTCCTCAAGAGGGAATAAGGGGAAGGTGCACTGCAGACAAAATCTTCACAAAAAGTTTTATTGGTGCACTACAATTGAAGTGCGCTTCATCATGCCAGATCTGTACCTGCACATGACACGATTCAGTTGATGTCACTCCCCAGTGCAGACAGAATCTTGAAGTGAGGTGCCCAGAACAGAGGCCAGGCTGGTCGAGTAAAAGTCCACCTGAGCCGACAAGCCTGGAATCCCCACCACTTTCACCCCCAGCTGCCCCTGTCTAGCTCACCTGTGCTCCACACCTTGCATGTTATAAGCATGGACTTTGCAGTCAGGAGAACCTGGTCCACATTAGCTGTGTGACCTTAGGCACTTTGCTCAAACTCCCTGAGCCTAAGTTTCTGTATCTGTCAGTGGAGAGAATATTGGCCTCGGAAGGCTGCTGTGAAGGTGGAGAAGGAGATGACGTCAACCATCCCTTGCTCTAGTGTCTGGCACATGGTACGTGCTCATTCAATGCCGGTCAGTTTCCCCCTCATCCTTCCTCCTTCTCTCTCTTTCTTTCCATTTTTACTGTGTTCGCATTATTCATAGGTATATAACAAACCACCCCAAACTTAGTTCCATGAAGTAAGTGTCATTAGCTGGGTGCAGTGGTGCACGCCTGCAATCCCAGCAATTCAGAGGCCGAGGCAGGAGGATCACAAGTTCAAGGCCAGCCTCAGCAACTTAGAGAGACCCTGCCTCAAAACAAAAGATATCAAAAGGGCTGGGGATGTAGCTGCGTGGTAAAGTGCCCCAGGTTTCAATCCCTAGTACAAAAAAGAAAGTCATTATTGTTGGTCTCTCCTATGGTTTTGGGGGTCAGCTGGTCCAGGCTGGCCAGTTCTCCCTGGTTCTCTCACACGGTGGCTGGAGTCACCCGGAGGCTGGTGGTCGGTGCTGGCCCTGGCTAGGCCCTCGCCGGGCTGTCTGCCAGGACACCCACACACGACCTTCCCCCGCGGCCTGGGGCTGGTTCTAGGAGTGAGAACCCAACCAGCTCAGCCAGGCTCTGTCACCTTCCACGACCCAGCCTGGGCTGTCACGCAGCCTCCTCCCTCTCCGGACTCCAAGGCTCCCCCAGGAAGCGGCAAAGTGGCACTGTGAGGCACTGTGAGAAGGCGGTGTGGGATGGGGGTCACAGCCGTGTTTGGAACACAGTTCTGGACACTTTGATAGCTTCATTAAGGTTTTATTTCCTTGTGTGCAGATAGTCACCCTCTCAGCCAGCTTAGGAGCACTTCCCGGGTCAGACGATCCCCTCTCCTTGCCCTTTGGGAACTGTGGGGCACCAGAAAGAACAGGGTCCTGGCTGGCCGGGCTTCTGGCTCCCCACGTCCATTGTGAGGGGCTTCTGGAGCTGATGGCCGCCCCCTCCGCTGCTGCCAAGCCTCGGGCGCTCTGGAGCTGCAGAGGGAGGAGGGTGGCCTGTTGCCCTCCTCCTTCCGCTCTGGCTATCTCCGCACCTCTCCCCCACCCCAAAGGCAAAAACCAAATCATTTCATGGGATTTGGGGTCGGGATGTCCACGGCCCACATGCTCCCCACACCAGCTCATCTGGGTCAAGTGCCAATTCCCTAAAACCTCATCCCTGACCCCCTATCCCAGCAGCCCCTGGCCGCCTGAGCTGAGCTGCTCTTTCATCAGTGCTGGCTGTATTCATTATTAATTGCTGAATAACAAATCGTCCTAAAATTTAGTGGCTCACACCAACACGCATATTATTATCTCCTAGTCTAGAGTCGGGAGTCCTGGGGCGCTGAGCAGGGCCCGGTGGCTCACAGGGCCCCCTAGGGCTGCCATCAAGCTGTCAGTGGGGGCTGCGGCCCAGTCTGCAGCCTTGGCTGGGGAAGATCCACTTCCAAGTTCAACAGGGCTCTATTCCCAGAGGGCTGTTGGCCAAGGCTGCCCCTGGCTCTGTGCCACATGGGCTTCTCCATAGGTTCTCCATAGGCTTTCCCATAACATGGCCGTGGACTTCATTAGTGAACCTCAGAGTGGGAGCAGGTCCAGCGCCCAGGGCCTGATCGGGAAGTGACATGTGTCACTCTGGCCATATTTAATTCATTAGAAATAAGTCACTAGGTCCAGCCACACTCAGGGGAGGGGATTTACACCAGGACAGGAGACACAGGAGGTAGGTGGTCACCGGAGCCTCTTTGGAAGCTGCTTACTACACTCACCATGACCCTGGGGACCTGGGGAAGGCAAATGTGAGATACTATTTCGCTAATGGTGGACAGTGGTCAGGGCTTGTGCCTAAAATTTCATGGCAAGGTTCTTCAAAATAGCCAAACATAGAAACGATTCTGTGCCTGCGTCCTGATGAATGAGTGACGTAGCTGTGGTCTATCCACACGGGGGGATGTTCTTCAACAGTCAAGAGACGTACTCATACACGCTACAACGTGGAGGGACCTTGAAGACCCCATGGTAGGTGAAAGAAGCGAATTGCGAAGAAACCACACATTATACCATGGCATCCCCATGAGAGGTCCACAATAGGTCGATCTGTAGGCAGGAAATAGATTCGTGGCTGGGGAGTGTGCAGAGTGACCCAGTAGGTTGGATGGGGAGCCCTCTGAAAGAGGGGGCCGCCATCTTACCCCCGGAACCTGCGGCTGTGACCTTACTTTCTATAAGGATCTTTGCAGATAGAATTAAGTTAAGGACTTTGAAATGAGGCCCTCCTAGATCCAGGGTGGGCCCTCCATCCAATGACACGTGTCCTTGCCAGAGAAAGGCAGTGGGAGATTTGGAGCTCAGACGCTCAAGGGAGCAGGCCAGGTGGAGACGGAGGCCGAGACTGGAGTGACGTGGCCGCAGAGACCGAGGACCCGGGGAGCCACCAGAAGCTGCGAGAGGCGTCCGAGGCTTCTGAGGGAGTGTGGCCTGCCAGCACCTGGATTTCAGACGATGGCCCCCCAAAACGGCACGAGAATAATTTCTGTTTTTTTTTTTTTTGGTACCAGGGATTGACCTCAGCGGCACTCGACCACTGGGCCACATCCCCAGCCCTATTTTTTGTATTTTATTAGAGACAGGGTCTCATTGAGTTGCTAAGTGCCTCATCATGGCTGAGGCTGGCTTGGAACTTGCGATCCTCCTGCCTCAGCCTCCCAAAGTGCTGGGATGACAGGCGTGCGCCACCGCACCCGGCAATTTCTGTTACTTTAAAGGGCAAGTTTGCGGCACTTTGTTAGGGCAGGCCCGAGAAACGGAGCCAGGAGCCGGGGGTGACAACTAGGGATGGCAGGGTTTCTTTTGGGGGTAATAAAATCTTTCAGAAACTGAGGCGACGTGTGCACAGCTCTGTGAACACACTGGAAGCCGTTGTGTCACACACTTTAAACGGTGCATCGTAGGGTACGTGAATGATATCTCAATAAAATTGTTTTAAGAAATATGGTTGGGGATGCAGCCCTCTTCCAGAAAGCCAGGGCCAGGGGCAGCGTGAGCAGGTGGGATGTTCTGACTCAACCCTGACATCCCTTGGCCAGCAACACCAGGGCCATGTCCCTGGGCCAGCGGCCATCGTGGTGCTGTGGACAGGAGCCCTGGTCACCTTGCCTCCCCTGTCCCTTTCCTCACGACATTGTATCCCCTCCCACTGGGTTTGACCTTCTCTCCTCCTCACCCCTCTGAGGTCCGGCTGCAGCCCTCCCCCCACCCCGCCCCCACCTGGAGAGGTACCGTCAGCCCCTGTACCCCTTCCAGTGCTCCCTGCAAACAGTGAACCTCCAGGGGGGGAATCCATTTCCAATCCTTCAGATGTCAGGGGAATTGAAAGCACGGCAAATATTTCCGAGATCTAAATTACACCGACCCCGGAAGGCTGAACTTGCAGTATAATCCAGGTTATGAATTGTAAATCAGACACCATGCAAAGTACTCGCAAAAATTCAATAAGCTCTCTTTGCTCCTAGCACAAGAAAGCCGGGCCTGGGGGCAGGAGGCAGGAGGAGGCAGGAGGGGGCAGGAGGAGGGGGCAGGAGGGGGCAGGAGGGGGCAGGAGGGAGCAGGAGGGGGCAGGAGGGGGCAGGAGGGGGCAGGAGGGGGCAGGAGGGGGCAGGAGGGGAGGCAGGAGGGGGCAGGAGGGAGCAGGAGGAGGCAGGAGGAGGCAGGACAGGAGGGGGCAGGAGGGGCAGGAGGAGGAGGAAGGCAGGAGGGGGCAGGAGGGGGCAGGAGGGGTTAGGAGGGGGCAGGAGGGGGCAGAAGGGGTTAGGAGGAGGCAGGAGGGGGCAGGAGGGGGCAGGAGGGGCAGGAGGGGGGCTCGGGGGAGGGGGAAGGAGAGGGTGAGCGGGAGGGTGGGTGGGGCTGGTGGCCTGTCTGTGGTCCTGCTTGGCCACAACTTCTCAGGACCAGGAGCCACTCCTTCTTCTGTGGCGGGAACCAAGAGGTCTCTGTGGCCTTCGGATCACACGCCCTGCAAAATGTAATCCAGCTTTGCAAATAAGAGCGAAGCCATTACCAGCCCGCTCAGGCTGCGGGGACGGCACAAGTGACAGGTGGCCATGTCAGCCCCTCATCTGGCAGAAGCTGTCACCTTGCTGCGCATCCATATTTGCTTATGCAGGGGCCCTAGGTGGTGACCCCGTGAATATGGATGTGTGGGGGGGAGTGTGGCGTCCCCTGTCACCTCTGCTTTAGTGATCAGGAAGTCAGATGGGACTCGCTGATGGTCCACTCCTCGGAATGCAGAGGGGAGGGCACGCGCTCTGGGACCACCAGGGATTTAAGGTGGGGGCTGGGCTGGAGCTCTTGGCCGAGCTCTCGCCCCGCATGTGCCAGGCCCGGGGCTCCATGCCCAGCACTGCAAACCCACACCAAGGATTTTACATAGACGGGAGGATGAAGCGCAAATGGCCCCGCAGGGTGGCTGGCAGGGGTGGCATAGAGGTCTTTATCTAAAGCACCAGTAGTCCCCAGACATGGGACGCGGGGAGGGACACTGAGGCACAGCAGTGCTGCCCTGCCTGGGTGCTGGGAGCGTCATCGTTTGTGCGGTTACATTTCTGCGGCACCAAGAAGGGACGTAGTCACGGGAGCGCCAGCCCTGCCTGTCCCAGGCGCCCTCCCCTCTTCCTGGGGCTTCCGGCCACTGCAGGGCCCTGACAGCACCCCAGCTCAGAGACCCGTGGGAAAGGGGCAGTTGCTGGGGACCTGTTTCCCTGCTTCCACGTGGCCTCAGCGTGTCCCAGCACACCTGCCCCGAGCACCGCTGTGGGCAGACAGAGATGCATTTCACAGCCACTGGGGCAGCCGCCGGGCACCCTGCTGGCCGCCAGGACTCTCAGCCTGGGCAGAGATGAGGCCCTTCCCCGAGCAGGGCCGGGAGACGGCGTGGCTCCTCATCCCTCTCTCCCAGGTGCTCGAGGGTCCAAGTCCCAGGCACCCGTGTCCCCGCCTCCGGGTTGGCCAGATGCAGCCCGCGGTTGCGGCAGGACCCCGGGACAGGTGTTAAGGCAGACTGGGGGCTGCTCTCGCTCCTGTGTGGGAGGGAGCCGCCGGCCTGGGGCGGAGGAGTCCCCAGTGTCCCAGCCTATTAACAGTCACGACGAGGAGGACGTGAAAGCCTCCTCTGCAGGCGCTCAGCGCTGCCAGGTAATTAAAATGCAGCTGCCACGCGTCTCTAATGACACCATTACTTTGGGGGCAGCGAGAGCTCTGGGCGGCGTCCTGTAGGACCAGCCTCGCCGCGTGGCCTGGTCAGGAGGAACTCAGCACGTCCTTTTCTCTGCAGAAAGATTTCTCCCTTTCCGTCTCTTGCCTTCCCTGCGTCCCTGCCCCTCGCCCACCCTGATGGCACGTGGACAAAAGCACAAGACAGCAGGACAAAACCGAGCCCCTCGAAACCTCCAGGGCGCACGCAGGCTGCTGGGCTCTCTCCTTTCCGGGACTTTCGGCAGGTGTAGTGCAATACTCCGAGATGGCCCCTCCTGGATTCCCTCCTGGGATTTATGAGCTTGTGTCCCCTTTCTGTGAGTGTGGGACAGTCTAGTGACTTCTAACCAACAGGCCCCAGCAAGGTGGTAAGGTGCCACGTCCATCGCTGGGTTACATGGGACCACAAGCTGTCTCATTAGCAGATTCTAGCGCCTTCTCAGCTCGCAGGCTTTGAGGAAGCAGGTTGCCACGTTGGAGAGGCCTACATGGCCAGGAACTGAGACGCTCAGTCCAACGCCCCTCGAGAACTGAATCCTGCCACCAACTGCATGCCCTGGGGTGTGCACCTCGTGTCTGGACCCCTGGTCTTCAGAGGCCGCGAGTCAAGAACTTGGTTTTAAGCCGCTGAATTTGGGGATCATTTGTTACCCAGCGGTAGGTAACTGATACAGCGATCCACTGAACCTGGCCGTTTTCCATTTCTCATCTGCAAAATGGTTCTGATCCTGGTCACAGAGAGGATTCTCTGGGCAGGTGCACGGGGGTGCTAGACAGTGTCAGGTGCCCAGGTAACAGGAGTGGGAGCTCTGCTAGGGATCGACATCTCCCTAACCGTCACGGTTACTCTGGGCAACTGTGGTGGGGCTTGTGCACTGGCTGCTCCCCCACTCACACAGGTTTGCGTAGCTTGCTCACCCCGGGTCTGGTCCTGCCCAAGCTGCATTCAGGAGAATACCGCCAAGGTTGCCAAGAGCGATGACGCTTGCTCACGCTCAGAGAGAGCCCCGCAGTGTGCGCAGGCTGCTTACCTGGTGCTCACTCAGCGGGAAGAGCCGGGACTGGGCCTTGGGTTTGCTTCTTTATCCGGGGTGTGTCTTTGGGGAGAACTAAAGCCATTCTTCCACTTTTTGCTCTGGCCTGGCTCCTGCCCTGCCTGGATCTTACGTAATCACTCAACTTGGAGCCCAAAGGGACTTTTCTTTGTTTTGAATTGAAGAAAACTTCTCATAACATTAAGGTAACCCAGGAACATCGAGAACACTCGGCACCTCTGTCCAGTTCTAGAGCATTCTGCAGACCCCCCAGAGGAAACCCTGGGTCCGTTCCGCAGCCACACCCCTGCTCCCCGCCCCTGTCCCTGGCCACCACTCACTGCCTGACTCTGGATTCGCCTGCTCTGGACACTGCACATAAACGGAACCACGCACTATTTTTGTGTCTTCTTTCTTTCTCTGTCCTGTTTCCGGGGTATGTCCCTGCTGCAGCCGCATCGGACTTCAGTTCTTCTCATGCCGACTGATGCTCCACGGGGCGGACAGGCCACCTTTCGTTTATGTTTGTCTTTTTGTTTTTCGTACCAGGGATTGACCTCAGGACACTCGACCCCTGGGCCACATCCCCAGCCCCTTTCTTTTTGGTATTTTACTAGAGACAGGGTCTCACTGAGTTGCTAAGTGCCTCGCCATGGCTGAGGCTGGCTTTGAACTCGTGATCCTCCTGCCTCAGCCTCCCAAGTGCTGGGATTACAGGCGCGCACCACCGCGCCCGGCCCACCTTTTGTTTATGGAGGAAGAGAAGGGAACTGAGGCCAGGAGGAGAGCCTGGCTGGGTTAGAGGGGACTCTGCAGGAGTCAGGGTGGGGACCAGGAGTGAGGTGGTGCAGGTGGGCTGGCTGCCTGCCAGGTCTGGGGTCTCCTTGCACACTGCTGGGACAGATTTATCCCGTGCTGTCACAGGGGCCAGTGGCCCGTGCACTGGTGCACAGGTGGTGGTCCTGTCCAGGCCCGGCCCCTAAAATCTCCTCACACTTCCTGACTCTGCCCTCAGCCCATTGGTTAGGCGGACGTCAACGGAGGTGGCAGGGGCCAGGGCCAGGCTGCCTGGGGTGGAGGGAGGAGGAAAGCTCTCAGAGCCCCTTCCTCAGGGCAGGAGCGACACCTTTGTTATGTTAGTGCTGAGTGTTTAATGAGCTCTGCAACTCTCAGTCCAGGGTGATGTGACCTTAGGGGACATTATTTAACAACATCTGGAGGTTTTTTTATTTTTCTTAAGCTGGAACCCAGGGCCTCGTGCATGCCAAGTACACCCCCTACCACTGAGCTGCGTCCCCAGCCCCTGGAGACGTTTTGACGGGAGGGACGCGGGGATGCTCCTGGCACCTGGTGCGTGGAGACCAGGGGTGCTGCTGATGGTGAGGACCCCATGACAAGGACCGGCGCACTGCAGGTGTCACTAGTGCCAGGCCACGGAGCCTGCGTGGCGGCTGCACCTGTCTATTGTCCTGGCTCCCCCGGGGACGCTGCCCTCTCTGCTTACCTGAGCACCAAGGAGCCACTTAACTGAGCACAGGGCACCCGTCCCTCCCCCGTCCCTGCCTGGCCCTTGATCTGCCCTCTCCTGGTCTCTGTTCCACCCCAGGACTAGTTAGGGACCCCCACGAGAAAGAGGGTCCCCTTAGGACTAAGGAGTGCACACCTCTAAAGGGCAACCGGGTCCAAGGCAGCTCTCTGGCCCAGGGGTGGACAGCCAAGCCCCAAACTAGGGGTTAAAAGGTGACTCAGTCTTCAAAGCCACGGGAGAGAGCCCGCGAGGAGATGCGGTGGCCTTCTGGGGCCACGTGGTCAGCAGAGGAGCCAGCTGAAGCCCGAGGAAGCAGGGTGCGTGCCCTCCTGACAAACATTCCCCGATGACCAGGGCAGCTGCAGGTAGTCCCCCAGGTCCCCCAGCTTCCTTCACCTTGCTCGTCTAGCAGAGCCCCCCCGCCCCGGGTGGAGACTGAGGGTGGTGCAGACCCGACGAAGAAGAGCCTCGCAGCGGCTGGGGTCCCACCGCTTCAGCCGATGACTTGGAGACACCGAGGTCCTGCCCATCCTGGGTGCCATGGACGCTGTGCGGGCACCGTTGTTCTCTGCTAGAGCCAGCCTGACACCCTCCCCGTCAGTGCTGGTCCGCCTTCCGGCTCAGCAGAAGCCCCTTAACAAAGGCCTCCCTGCGCCTGAATTCTCTCTGGGCCCAGCGTGCCTTCCTAGGACTTTGGATGCAAGGACCCCTGTTGAGCAGCCCGTCAGACCCCCCTCGGCATCTCGCCCCCGCTCTCAGAGCTGCCTCCTGCAGCCCTGCTCTGGCTCAGGCTTCCCGGGCTTTGCACGAGGTGGGCATGCTGGGGCAAGGTTCTAGATCCTTCCGAGCGGCACTGTGGCCTCCTGGAGTCTTCTCTATCCTCCCGGGCATATCACCTTATCAGACACCCCCAGACCTGCTGCTTCCTCCCAGGGGCGCCTCTCCAGTTCCCGACTCCTCCAATTTCTTCTGGGCCCCAAAGGGACAACATCTCTGGGTTGAGTTCCATCCACTCCCAGCAGGAAGCTGCTCGAGGAAGGTGTCAGCAGAGCCCCTGCCTCTGCGCTCCACCAGCAATAGCTGATCCAATTTTTCTTCATTAGGACATTTAATTATTAGTAACATTTCACTTAAGTAGAATTAATTACTCCATCAGCAGCTCTGGCCGGCGATGGCTTCCCATCGTGGATTCCAATTGATGTTCTCCTACTGAGGCCACAGGGCCCTCTGCCTGCGAGGGAATGGGCTCTTGGCAAGTCCCCTGGGCATGACATCCCCTACTTGATGCACCTGTTGAGGACTTCAGCCAAAGCATCCAATCAAGCCAGAAAGTAAGGGCGGGCGAGCGGGTAGGACTGAGCTCCCGGAGGGGCGAGGGAGGGGCAGCTGCCCGAAGTGATTAGCATCTGTATTCCTCTGGGCTGAGCCCAATCCATGGGAAATTTCTTTCTGCCTCTGGCTGGGATGTTCCAGAACTGGGGTGAGCCGGGGGCGGTGAGCCTGCTTTTCTCAGCTACCTGTTTCCAGGTGGCCCAGTGCAGGGCTAGGAGGTGGAAGCAATGGCCCCTCCCAGCCAATGCCTCCAGATTCCTTTGGCCATTCGCAGCTCAGGAGCTTCCCTGGGGGGTGGGGGGGGGGAGAGAGAGAGAGAGAGAGAGAGAGAGAGAGAGAGAGAGAACGCAGCTCAGACACCGTCAACCTGCAGTCGCTTCTTGGTGTGCAGGGTAAGGAGCCTCCAGGGCCGGGAGTCGGGTAGCAGGTGAATTCTCAAATAGCCCATGGAATCTGGTCACAGGAGCAGCTCTGGGATGACATGGGATGGGCCACACTAGTGGCCGAGGCTGCGGATCCCTGCGTTCTCACCTCCATCCATCCCTCAACGACTCCCGACCCTGGGAGGCGCCCGCCACCCACTTTCTCCGAGCCTTGGTTTACTCAGCTGTAGGTGGGACCGCAGAAGCACCCACTTCATGGAGTCGTGGGACTGCCGTGAGGAGGTACGTGAACACTGCCCTACGCACACTGGGCCGCGGTCGGCGTGGGCCCTTGTGAACACTGTGCAGAGATAAAAACTCTGCGAAGCTCTGGATCAAAATAGCCCGTTTAAAGCTCCCCAAATCCATGTGGCCACAAAACCTCTTTAGACCTGCGGAACTCCTGCTCCCTGGGACACACTTAGGGAATGCCGGTCTAAATACTCCAGGGTCGTGTTTTCCTGCAAAGTGTCTGGCGAGACCCCAGAACTTTCCATGCAAGTGTGTTCCAGGGCTAGCCCCCCTCCCTCCCCATCTCTTTTTTTTTGGTCAGTTTTTTTCCCCCCCCTGAAACACGAGTCCAAGGGCCAAAACACCCCTGGTGAGGTTTCCTGGTGCTTTCCAGGGCTCTTCAGCCTCGGCCCTGTGCTGGTGGCCGCTCTACAAACATTTCTGGAGGGGTCGAGTCTCCGCTGTGGCCTGTGGATGGTTCCAACTGTCGGTCTCTAAGAATCAGCCTCCCGTGTGTGTCCCTGTTGCTGAGTGCACTGAGAGCGAGGACCGTCCGTCTCCTGGAGCCGTGGGCCAGACCTGGGCAGACAGGACAGAGGCTGTGACACTGACCGGCGAAGCAGAGCCAAAAGGACCTTGCCCACACCTGCCTGCGGCCTGGCTGGATCAGGGCCACCATCTGTGATGAAAGCCACAGCCGGGGGAGGGAGCCCTTCTCTGAACACCAAGCTTCACGTTGTAGTGACTAGCAGCTCCGTCGTGGGGGAGTTGCTCACCCTTGCTGACTCCATCTGGGAAATGGGCCTAACTGCACCCTGTGACTTGAAGGTCATTCACGTGCTATGTGGGAACGTGCCTCGTCCTGGGGGAAATGTCCTGGTGACCCTCTCTCCCTTCCCCACACCGACTAGGGGCTGACGGTGAGCAGGACCAATGCCCAAGCACTCAGACAACACCAGGAAGGAGCGTTATTATGTGCGGTGACAATATTTGATGAATTCATATGCGCCTAGGGGAGCAGCCTAAGTAGGTGAATAAAGTGAGAATATTCTCTGTGACAATCAATATTCCTTCAATGGGACCATCTCTGCAGATCTGACATTTTGATTTTTCTTTTTTGGATGCATTAACTGGATTTATGCTTGCGTACAGGGCACACGGCGGCAAAGTGGCGGCGGCGGCATCTGAGGGCCAGGCACGGGGTGCTGCGGCAGGCAGCTGGTGGGGGCAGCCCATCTGCGGGAGACCCCAGCTAAGTGGGGGCCGGCGTCCCCAGCGCTGCGCGCCCCTGGCCCCGCCTGCTTGTGCTCGCTGGGAAAGGTCCAGGCTCCCAGGACCACCCGCCACTCAGCTCTGGACTGGAGGAGGGGGTCAGATGGCTTCTCAAGGGCCTCCCGGGAGTGAGGGGAGACCACAGGCTCTGGTCCCTGCTTTGGCTCAGTAACAGGCCCTGCCATTTGCTAATACACGGAGACAGGTAAGTGACCCTGGAAAGGCCAACGACACATTGTGTGTCAGTTTTCCCATCTGCAAAACGGGAGCTGCCAACGATGCTACCTCGTGCCTGGTATCACCAGGTGCTGGGCGCTCTGTTCAGGGCTCTGACTGGGTCTACGTACCGAGTTCTCCCCACCACGCAGCAGGGTGGGTCTATAATAGTCTGATTTGCAGGTGAGGGGCTGAGACAGCCATGCGTTTCAGGCAGAGGAGGGTTTGGCTCTCAGCTCTGTCACTGAACAACCTTATCAGTCAAGAGTCTATGAATAAAAACAGCATAACTCAATGGAGCTTTCGGGGCGGGGGGGAACCTTTGGGAGGAACTGACTTCCGTAGGTGAAAGCCTGCTGGGGTTGCTTGGGGAAGCCACAGGAGGCAGAAGTGCTAGAATCTTCTAGAAGCTGAGGGCTACAGAACTGTAGAGGCTGGAAGGTGCCCTCAGCCCAACCTGCCATCTTGGTTGTTGCCACCACCCACCCGTCATTATTGACTTCTGCTTTGCCTTCCGGTGGCCTGTGGGGCAGAATGGTGCCAAGCTTCAAGCCTGCGTTCACGTCTGGCCTTGCCACTTACCAGCAGTGTGGCTTTGGGACGTCCCTTAGCTCCCTTACCTGTTGGATGGAGCAGCAGCAGCACCGTCCTCACACGTCTGCCTCGGGGACCCAGGGAGTGAGGGGAGCTGGCTGCTCAGCGAAGCTGGGCCCGTGGCCTCCTCCTTCCTCCACGCGACTGGCAGCCTCAGACCCGTCACTGCAGCTGAGCTGACTTTCTTCTCCCTCAGTCTCAGACATTCCCAGGGAAGAAGTCTGGGGCCTTTGCCTTTCATCGACCTGTGGACCAGGAAGAGCAAGGTATGAAGATCACTTGGACCTCGCCCCTTGTCTCAGTCCCTGCTCTGCTGCTATCACAGAATACCACAGACTGCACACTAATGAAGAAAAAAAGTCTTACAGTTCTGGAGACTGAAAGTCCAATAGCCAGGTGCCAGTGTCTGGTCAGGCCTTCTGTGTCATAGGGCAGAGGGCATCACGGGACAACAGCCAGGGAGTGAATGAAAGAGCAAAGCAAGGGCTGGGGTTGTGGCTCAGCGGCAGAGCGCTCGCCTCGCACGTGCGCGGCCCGGTTCGATCCTCAGCACCACGTAAACATAAATGCATTGCATTGTGTACAACTAAAGTAAATAAATAAATATTTAAAAAAAAGAGCAAAGCAAATGAGGGTGTGGGCTCCCATTATAATAACCTACTCTGACGATAACAGCAGTAATCCCTTCCTCAGGAGGAGGCCCCTCTCCTCCTCCTCTTCTTCTTTCTTTTTGCTTAGATGTATTGAAATCAATCAACAAATATATGAAAACATGTTCAACATCTCTAGCAATTAGAGAAATGCAAATCAAAATTACTCTAAGATTTCATCTCACGCCAGTCAGAATGGCAGCTATCAAAAACACAAACAACAATAAATGCTGGGGAGGATGTGGGGAAAAGGGCACACTCTTACATTGCTGGTGGAACTGCAAATTGGTGTAACCAATCTGGAAAGCAGTATGGTGATTCCCTGGAAAACTTGGAATGGAACCACCATTTGAAACAACTATTCCACTCCTCAGTTTATACCCAAAGGATTTAAAAACAGCATACTACAGGGACACAGCCACATCAATGTTCATAGCAGCACAATTCACAATAGCTAAATTGTGGAGCCAACCCAGATGCCCTTCAGTAGATGAATGGATAGGGAAACTTCGGTATATATACACAATGGAATATCACTCAGCATTAAAAGAGAATAAAATCATGGCATTTGCAGGTAAATAGATAGAGTTGGAGAATATAATGCTAAGTGAAGCCAGCCAATCCCCAAAACCCACAGGCCGGCTGTTTTCTTTGATATGAGGATGCTGACTCATAATGGTGATGTGGGGGTGTGTGGGAGGATGGGGGAACTTTAGATAGGACAAAGGGGAGGGAGGGGAAGGGAGCGGGCAAGGGGGTAGGAAAGATGGTGGAATGAGTTAGTCATCATTACCCCAAGTACGTGTATGAAGACACGAATGGTGCACTTTGTGTACAACCAGTGACTTGAGAAATTGTGCTCTATACGTGTAACATGAAACGAACTGCATTCTGCCATCGTGTATAACTAATTAGAATAAATAAATGACTTAATGAAGAAAAAAAGAGAAATGATATTGACTGACTTTTGGATCTAAGATTTTTATTCATCACCCCCCAATAATATCAAACCATCATATATGATGTCTATGATATATACTGATCCTTGGGAATGCTTAGCCTCGCTTCACCAGAAAAAAAAAATAAACCGTCCTATTTTAAAAATAAAACATAAGTCCCCCACACTTTTAGCCTCCAACCACCAGGCCACACTGAATTTTTGGTTGGCAGAATAACGGGAATAAAAACCAACTGGGACACTGGACATGGTGGCACACACCTGTAATCCCAGGACACAGGAGGCTGAGGCAGGAGAATGGCAAGTTTGAGGTTAGCCTCAGCAATTTAGCATGAACCTTTCTCAAAAGAAAAAAAAGGGCTGGGGACTTCTTAAAAGCCCCACGTCCTAATACCATCAACATCGGGCACTGGGGATTAAGTTTCCCATACTTGAACTTTGGGGGTTGCATTCAAACCATGGACTCCTATAAGGAAATTTTGAATAAGTGAAAAAGATCCCTGGGTGTCACTGATGGAGAACACGCACATTTTTTTTTTTAATTTATTTTTTATTCTTTGGTACCAGGGATTGGACCCAGGGGTATTTAACCCACTAAGCCACATCCCCAGCCCTTTTTATTTTTCAGTTTGAGACAGGGTCTTACAAAGATGCTTAGGGCCTCACTAAGTTGCTGAGGCTGGCTTTGAACTTGTGATCCTCCTGCCTCAGGGATTCCAGGCCACTGAGCCCAGCTGAGAACCCAGCTGTTCTGAGTACCCACGCTGCTTACAGGCTATTGGATTCCAGCCTTTTAGTGCCTTGTGTTATTTTATGACCCTGTAAGTTGCACATAACTGATAGCAAGGCCAAATAATTCTTGTCTATAGGCATGCAAATAAATCCCATCCGGGGGTTCCACTGACTACCCTCTTCCCTAAGGGAAAAATGAGTTCCGGTCTACTTGTAAATTCACCTCCAGTTTTCTTGCCTCCGTATATGTTTGTGTTCAACTTCTTCAGACTGGTTACAACATCTACCTCGTTCCCTCATTAATATCAAGTCCAACAGACTCTTCAACATGTATTAAAGTACAAGAGTCAGGATCTTACCTTTTTTGCAAAATTATCCTTCAACCTCCTCAAGGATAAGTCTGCTAAGCCGACAAAAAATAGGACCACTGTCCAATCTCCTGGTGGTAGGAGCTTGATCTGTTTTTCCTATGGGGGGGGCACTCAGTTTTTTAATCTACAAAGTGGGAACAACAGAACACACCCCAGAGATACCATGGGAATTTCTGAATGAGGCATGTTGAGCGTCCCGGGCACACCTGGGCACAGTGGCAATGCTTCCCGGAAGGAGCAGGCGTGGGGGCAGCTGCGGCTGCTTTCATGTTTAGTCCTGGCTACTGGCCACAGCAGGTGCTAAGGCTCAGGGAGAGGATGACAGGCAGGATGTGTTCTCTAAGGGGGGTCTGGAGCTGAAGGGGCGGGCTGCCCGTCGCCTGTGTGTGCAGGAGGGGCCTCTGCAGGTGCCCCTGGCACACTGAACCCAGGCGTAGTGGGCACGGGAGAAAGCCCCCAGGTGGACAGAGCGCTCGCCACGCTGACATGAAGACCACTGGTTTGCCCTTGTCAGGAGGGGAGCAGTCAGGGAGCCCCCGGAGAGGATGGGGCAGATGTGGGTGCAGCACCCGCCACGCCGCAGCTCTGAGCCGGTCCCCGGGTCATCCGTTAGCAGCACGGCCACCAGCTTAGCCTGAATCTGTTCCCTCCTGGGACAGAGAACGGGGTGTTCTGCTCAGGGGAAGCCCTGGGCGTGCTGGGTGCACGGTCACCAACGGAGCTGCCCGAGACCGCCGCTCAGCGCCTCGGCCGCCTTCGGGACCCCCGGCTGCCCAGCATGTCCGTGCCTGACTCTGTCCCCGGTCCACCTCCCGACACAGACCCCAGGCCCAGCAGCCATGTTTGAGGGCTGTTATGAGACTCTCTCTGTTGCTGCAAGGTTGGGAACAAGGGCAACCGGGACCGGCTCTGGGGTCTCCTTAGGGCGACACCAGCCTTGGGGTGCAGGATGGTGACAGTTGCCAGACAAAGGGGAACTAATAGTCAGCTTTTGATGTTAAAACACGATTTCCTGGCCGGGCGCGGTGGCGCACGCCTGTAATCCCAGCACTTTGGGAGGCTGAGGCAGGAGGATCACGAGTTCAAAGCCAGTCTCAGCAATGGCGAGGCACTTAGCAACTCAGTGAGACCCTGTCTCTAATAAAATACAAAAGAAAAAAAAGGGCTGGGGATGTGGCCCAGTGATCTAGTGCCCCTGAGTTCAATCCCTGGTACCACACAAAAAACAAACAAAAAACAAAACAAAACAAAACAAAAAAAACCACGATTTCCTGGCAAAGTAATAGGAGCGGGAAAGATTCTCCAATTCCTCTAACTCCCATTTCACACATTGCGACTGGCCTCGTCCCCCCCCACTCGGCTGGCCTCCTGGAGGCTGAGCGGCTGGGAGGAGCGTCCTGCTCGCCTGGCCTCCGCGACGTGGGGCAGACGGGGAGGGAGGACCGTGGACAGAAGGCGCTGGGCTTCCCCCCCTGTTCCCGGGCTGGGCCTTGGGAGGTGGGAAGAGGCTTTGAGACCAGCCTGCCAGGAAGCTGGGGAGCAGAGGGCTGGGAAGCTCTGGTGTGGCTGCAGGCTGGGGACGGCCACTTGTCACATGCTTGGGGTGAAGGAAGGGTCCCACCCCTAAGCCATCCTCAGGCTCCCTGTGTTAGAGGCAGCTGGTGGTCGGCCGTGGAGAAGCCGGCCGCAGGAGAGGTCAGGCCCCGCCAGATGGGGAGGCCGAGGGGTCTCGACCAACCGGAAAGAAACCCAGCTGTGCCTTCCTGCAGGTGCAATTGGCAAATGAAAATTGGTCATGCAGACAGACCAGGGACCTCGTCAGGGAGACTAGGTGACCGAGGAGGTCTTCACAGGCAGGGGACAGCTGTCCCTCCTGGCTCAAGGGCACAGCCAGGGGTGCTCCCCCAACTCACCCACCCCATCCCGGTGTGCGTCTCAAGTTCAGCATTTACTGAAGCCATCTGTGCAGGCTCCGGGGGACTCGGACCTGAGCTCCGGGATTGGATGGGGACTGACGCACGAGGGCCCCCACGTCCCCGCTATGGCTGGCGGGAGCTGGTGGACGAGGACGCGTCTCTTAAGACGGCACCGCCCGGCTGTGAGCGGTTCTGCAGGTGGCTCCACGGGGCCTGGCGGGGCTCCTCTTCCGCCCTGGTCTTCTTCCCTGTCACCTGGGCTGGCCAGAGAGGCTGCCTCTTCCGACGTCCCCAAGGCAACCACTTGGTGTCAGCCCGTCCCTGGAACCCATGGCAACCCACCAGCTGCTCTTCTTGGAAGTGGGCCTTCCCATGATGCCGTTGGGTCTTAGAAATGGGGCAGGATGTTGGCTGACGGGGGTGGGGTTTGCCCCCTGCAGCCCCTGACAAGGGCGAGCGACGGGGCCTGGGGAGGGGCTCTTCCTGGCTGGCAGACAGCCGCCTTCCTACAGTGGCCTCGCCTGGGGGCAGGGAGCCCGCTCAGGCGTCTCTTCTCCTAGGGACACTCCTAGGGACCTCGTCCTTAGGACTTCATCTAGTCCCCACCCACGGAACCATTGCACTGGCAAGTTCAGGGGATACAACTCTTTGTCTACACCACCTCTAGGTCAGCAGGTGATTCTGATGAGCCCTGGAGTTTGGGAACATTAGGGATCAGCTTGCTCCTGCTGTGTGCACCCCACGTCCTCGGATGCTCCTGAGGGAGCCTTGCAGACGAGGAGAGAACGTCAACGCGTGTGCAGAGAGCTTTGGGTGCTGGGCACCCAGGTGCTAATTCAGCCTTCACTAGATGGCAGGCCTTGGAATCAATACCCTAAATTGAGCTAGTTGTTGTCAGGAGAGAGACTGCTTATGATATTCTCGGGAAGCATGGGAATTGTTTTGACTCAAAAAAGACTTGGAGATGTAGCAGGAAAGACTGAAATCAGACATTTTAAAGAACTTCCAGGCTATTTAGGAGTCTTACCAATTATTTCGAGTGTCAAGGAGATAAAGGGCAGTCAGCTCTGGAAGTCATATAAATGGCTGCTTTTAATTTTTTTGTGGCAGCTGGACTTAGACCTCAGCAGGCTCACCTCACAAGCATTCACGACCTGTTGTAGCTGAGACACAAACAGAACCGTCGTCAAATATCACCTTGTTCTCTGTCTTAGAAGAAAGAAAAAAAGAGAGAGAGAGAGGAGAATAGGAAAGAGATCTCATGTTTTTCTAATAGGACGAGGCAAGGAGTGGGGAGAAAACAATTTCAGCCCCGCACTACTGAGCTGCTGTGTCACAGCCTTCCCCTCGCAGAGCCACACGAGCCACAAAGCCAAGTTCCATAAAGACGAAGAACAGCATGTCTGGGCCTCTCCGCCTGAGCTGGCCCTCCCCAGTGAGGCCTGGAGGGCAGGGATGAAGGGCGTCGGGACACTGGCAGGATGCTGCGGGCTCTGCCAACAGACAGGCGGCAGCCGCGGGATGGAGGCCGTGTTGGGGCTGGCCTCAGAGACCTGGGCAGGGGTTGTGACAGCTGCCGGTCAGCGCCGACAGCCTCCAGGTTCTGCACCGTGGCGTTGCTGCCTCCCAGCTCCGACTGCAGTTGGCCTGGAGTGGCAGGTGGGAGCGAGAGACCTCGGCGGAGAGAAGGCAGGAGCCTGGAAAGCCGCTCTCCAGAGGCCTTTGGCTCCTGGCCTGGCTCAGCCCCATGTGGTTGTTTGACCCTGGGCCATTTGTGGGATCCACTGGGAGCCTCGGTGTCCTCATCTGTAACAGGCAGGAGGTGGGCTGGGCCTGGGCTCTCCGTCTCGCCAGGGCTGGGCCTGGGCTCTCCGTCTCGCCAGGGCTGGGCCTGGTGTGGCTGGCTTTTAACAGCTTCCCTGGATTCTCTCTCACGGGCTGGGAACCTCTGGCCTGTAGTCTACACAGCTGGGCTCACGCCCTTGGCCATTTCTGAAGGGCAAAAATCACACCGGAGACAACTGTGCAGCCAGGAGATTTATTCACCATCCCTTATGGCTGGTCGGAGGTAGAAGAAGTACAGGGAGAGAGGAGTCAGGGAGAGGGGAGTGTGCGAGCTCTGAACGGAAGGTGGGTGCCTGGTCGTGCTGGCTGTGGTCTCTGGAGCTGTTGGCTGGGCAGCTTCGTCGGGCTGGAGAGGGTGGGTCTGGAGCTGTTGCAGTGGCTGCTTCCTCTCAGCAGGGACCAGCTGTTGTGTCTGAGCTCCGGGCAGGCAGGAGCTTTAAGTAGGGATTTCTGGTGGGGGGTGGGCCAGAGCGACCTTTAACGCTATTGGCTCTTTGCCCAGGGAACAGGGAGAACTTTAAGCCGATTGGCTCCTGCCTGGGGAACAGAGCGACCTTTAAGCTGATTGGCTCCTGCCTGGGAAAATGAAACCAGGTTGCTCCTCATGGAAATTTCCATGGGGGAGGTGGCCCTTCGGCCCAAGCCTGTCTGTCAATCTCTGAGGCCTGAATCCCTCAACAGCATCTGGGCCCCTCGTCAGAGCTTCCAGGGTCTCCCCCACAGGGACAGCCAAGGACCCTGGGGACGTCTGTAACTGGGTCATGCCGGGGCCTTTGCATCACCCTGGAGGGCATGCTGTCAGTCTGCAGGTGGCCCAGGCGCAGCTCAGCAGGACCTTGGCTGGATCCTGGCCCTTGGTGTCCTGGGGAGAGGGTCTGCATAGATCATGCAGTGACCGCAGTGAACCAGGCGAGGCCCCTCCTACATCCCACAGCTCTGGGGTCTGTGGGGTGGACACGGGCCCAGTTGTGTGGCCCCTCTGAGGCCGTTTCTTTGTCTACGAGATGCAGGTAGCAATCACGCCTGCCTTCCAGGGCGGCGAGGGCAGGAGCTCAGAGCAGGGCCTGGTGCCTGGGGACCAGGCTCCCTGATGGGACCCCACTCTCCAGGAGGACAAGGTGGGCCAGTACTGGCTGGAGCTGGGCGCTCCTGAGCACGGCCTGCGGGCTAGGCTGGGAGCGGGCTGTTCACGTGCACCTGCGGCTGAAGGTGTGAATGGAGAAGACGGAGGAGGGCGCCCGGGTGGGGGCGTCTGAGACTGGGTGCCCGTGCTGCCCCCGTAGGCTGTGCCCGGCTTGCTCTCCCCAACCCCAGCTTGCCATCAACACGGGCACTGGGGGCACTTGGTGGAGCCCCCTGGAACAGGCCTGGACCCGTGTTTAAATGGAGGGGTGGCCAGGACGCTCACTCCCCACGTGGCCCCGCGGCCAGGCCCTGCCCGGGGGACGCTGAGCCCATGGAGGCCTGGCCTTGCACTCACAGGGCCCAAACTGTGCCACCTTCAGGATGTGGCCACAAGAGCCCCTGGGACTGGCTACCCCTTCTTCTGCTGCCAATTCCTAGCTATTTTGTTGGTATATGTTCAAAAGACTGTTTTTTTAATCTCTCAAATGATAGCTTCTCTAAATGCTCCTGTCACTGATTCCCAAGCCAATTTTTTTTTTTTTTTTTTTTTTTGGCGGGGGAGTGGATTTAAAAAACCCGCCCCCCAGGGGCCCCTGCCTTGGCCCCCCCTGCACACCCCCACTCCTCTGTGGTTAGGTGAGGCCTTGCTCCTTCCTTTCTCCCCAGATCTCTTTTCCTATAAGCTTTAGGGGCATCAGCCTCATCCCCTTGTCCTTAGCTGGGGACGCCTGTGACATTGCTGTTATCAGCCAAGGGCAGGCAGGACCTGCTAGGCAGACCCAGGCCCTCAGTGCCCCATGGCCTCCACAGGAGCCGTTTGCGTCCCGCAGGCCCCTGTCTGTCCTGCCGGGCGGGGGCAAGGCCCACCGCCCCCAACCTGTCGGCTGCGCTAATTGCCTGGCTCCGGCAGCCTCGTCAAGCTCCCAGCCGCCCCGGCTAATGACTCAGCCTCGCACGGCCATTTGTTTGTGCTGGTTTCAGACAGACTAATGCTTTTAATGGCACATAATCATTTTTCAGAAGTCATTTGATGCCACTAATCATCTCGGTAATATGCCGCGATGGAACGCCTAATGACACTCGGAACAGGACAAATGGCACTGCGACTCCTGGCTTTTTCCCCCTCTGATCTGTATTTCACCACGTTCCCGCCTGCGAGTGCCACCGAGCGCTGTTCATAAACAGCTGCCTTGGATGCCACCCGCTCTGAGGTGACGAAGGGCAGCGGGCACCTGTTGAAGCCTGGCCCGCGGCGATGCCCAGGCAGGCGCGAGAAGAGGCGGGAGCGGGCCTCCTGCCCCCACGGCTGCGATCCCTTTGCTCTGGCGGGATGTGAGTGTCCAGGGAGAAGACCAGAATGGAGGGGGACGAGGCGGCCAGAAAATGAGCTCATGAGGATCCTGAACGGGGGCTTTAAGCTGGTACCCGGAGCCAGAGAACTCCGTGGAGAGGTGGATCTCAGCTGAGAGGGGAGGTGGGCTTGAGGAGGGGAGGAGGGTGGGCCATGCGTCTTCTCGCTGGTCCTGGGAGGCCTCTGTGCCACCAGGGCCTTGGCAGGGCCCAGGACTCGCGCGGGGGCCCTTCCGCTCAGGAGGGGTCATTCGGGAGTGTCCGCCGTGAGCCGCTGTCCTGGGTCTCCCCAACCCCAGCTTGCCATCAACACGGGCACTGGGGGCACCCGCTGCTGCCCGAGATTTCCATCCTGAGACGGTCGGCTCCACGGTTCCGTTCAGCTGCAGGGGAGACAAGACCGAGACTCTGGCGCGGGCTCAGCCTTAGGGGCCCGCGTGTCCCCGGGCCCAGACCCTCACTGATGCTGCGGCTCTTATGAGGAATCTTCTGAGTGACGATTGAAACGAGGTGACACTTTACTCTCACGCCCAGCAGAGACCAAGTGCCAATAAAACGCAGCAATTACAATAAATAGTAATGACAGGGACAGGCAGGACACTGCTTCAGGAGGCCGGGGGACCGGCCGAGGGCCGCCCGGGACAGCTGCCTCACCACGGCGCACAGGCCTGGGTGGAGAGCCCCTCTTGTTTTTGGGGTCCCGCCCCATGAGGAAGCCTGTCCGGCCAGGAGGGCCGGATTCTCTTTTCTAACCCGCCCTCAGGGTCGAGTCCAGCTGGGGTCCGGGTGGGGACAGCTGGCGAGGGTTCCTGCAGTGGGTGGACAGTGGCCCAGGAGGGCAGTGCATAGTGAAGGAAGGCTGTAGGTGCCCGAGGGACGAACGTGGGTCTCGGCCCTGGCTCTGCCACTCAGCAAGTGCACGACCCTGGGCGCTTACCCACTCCGAGCCTCGCGCACTCAAGTATGAAAAGCGCGTTAGCGATCCCTCCCCGGCAGGATCACTGCGAAGATTAAATAAATAATTCGTGTAGAACGCTGAGCACAAAGTGGGCCCTCATGCAACATTAATTATTGCAGTCGCTGCTATGGCCAGGCCCCCCCCCCCCCTGGGGCCCTGCTGGGCCGTGAGAGCCCCTTGGCAGGGGACGGGAAGTGGGGGTGGGGGAGGAGCTTGGAGGCGCCAGGTGGACAATGTCCTCAGGCCCCGGGGGACATTGGCTGTGTCCCTCGGGCTGTGCTCACTCTCCTGGTGACACTCTGTCACCACCATGCACAGAGTGAGCTGAAAGCCATCTGTTAGCAAATGGCAAAGCCCCCGGCGTCCTTGCTGATGGTTAATAATTTAGCGTAAGCTGCTGGGTGACCGGAGCTCTGCCGTCCATTTCAATAAAGTCCTTTCCACCCCTCCTCAAGCTCAGGCCAGGGGGACCGTGGCCTGCAATGACCCCTGCACATCTCCACCCCTCCCAGGCTCCCACCCACAGTGGGGCAGGGACGTGACCCGTGCAAGAGGTGACTCCACAGCGTGGCCCTTGCTCACCTCCGGGCCGAGCTGCAGAAGGCCTCTTCAGCTAGACCCAGGACAGTGGGCCATTACCCTGGATGGGGCGTCAGGCTGAGGTCTAAAATGATCTCACAATACCCTCCCTCAAATCCCAAGAGGTAGGACCCAGGATCCTCGTTTGACAGACAAGGAAACCGAGTCTCAGAAAAGCAAAGTGGCCTGTCCAGTTCCGAAGTGGTAGAATGTAGCATTCGAATCCCCGAATTCCTGCTCTTCACCATCGAGGTGAAATCACGTCCTTCCTCTGTTCAATAAGAAACCGAGGACAGAGACCCTCCAAGGACTTCCCTTCCCTCTCTTTCCCCTCCTGGCCTCCCTCCTTCCTTTCCTTCTTGCTTTCTTTAAATATGCTCAAAGGCCTCTCATTCACCCAGGCACTTTGCTGGAGCTAAGAGAACAAATAGGAGGAGGGTACTTGCCTGAGAAGCTTCTAGAATCCGTGTGGACTGTTCCAGCTGGGACCTCCCAGATGGGAAGGATGGGGAGAACCCACCTCTATGCAGGGGTGCCTGTGTAGTTCAGGGCACAGAAGCCGGCAAATCCCAGGAGTGGGGCTCCCAGGCAGAACCTCGGCCCTGCAGGCCTTTGGTGCTCACACGGCAAGGTTTGGAGGACTTCCCCGGGTAGGGGAGGCTCTGAGAGGTGTCAGCCTCCTTGGGAGGGCCCGTCTCAGGGCAGGGGATGGAACAGACCTGGCCCGATGGCTGGACCGCTGTCCCCTCCTTCCCCCCACCCCCCTGGCCCTCTCGGCTGTTGTGGCCCAAGTACAAATGATGCAGAGGCCGGACGCGGGGGCAACTCTATTTACTTGCAGGCCGCGGCTGGCAGGTCTGTTTGGTGAAACCTGCAATTTCGTTGTTTCAAGAGCTCGCGCGTGCTGGGAAAACAGCTCTGATGGCCTCTTCTTTACACCTGCTGTCGGTGGCTTCCCTGGAGGAGGCTCGGGCTGGCCGAGTCTCCTCTGGGCCCATCACACACCCACCCACTGTGGCCTCCTCAGTATCAGGTGCAGAAAAAGCCCAGGGGTCTCCCCACATCAGGAGGGGCCTGGACCCCAGCCCCAGGGAGCAGGGCTGGACAGTGCTTCCCCATAGCTCCCCAGCACAGGGTGGGTTCCCTGGTCCCTGGAAGGGGCTCCCTGAGCTGCTGGTTTAGCAAATGACTGGGAACAGATTGGAAGGCAGAGGGGAGCTGGAGGGGAGCTGGAGGGGGAGGGGGATAAGGATGGGATGGTGGCTCTGCCGAGCCTGCAGCGGACCCTGCCCCGTGCCCTCTGTCTCTAACTGTGTGGCCCGAGCTCTTTTCTCTACCAAAGGCCAAATGTTTTCTCTAATATGCGGATGCTGATTCACAATAAGGCAGGGGTGGGGGACACTAGGGAAGGATAGCATTACCTTAGATTAGGTCGAGGGAAGTGAAGGGAGGGGAGGGAGGGGAGGTGGGGTGGGCAAGATAGTGGAATGAAACAGACAGTATCTACTCACTGTATGTGGATATGTGACGGCATGACCAATAGGGTTCTGCAACATGTCCACTCAGAAACATGAGAAATCACATACATCTATGTGTGATCTATCACAGTGCATAAATGCATTCTACTGTCACGTATAACTAATTAAAACAGATTTTAAAAATTAAAAAAAAAGATGATGGAGTGCCTACCTCTGATTTTTTTTCTGAGGACAGGTTAACACAGTAGATATTTCAGGTCCTGGTTCAGGGCAGCGAGGCCCCCACTGAAACCCTTGGCCCTACAAAACCCCCTGTGACCCATCTATACCGCGCAGTGGCCCTGCACACCAGCTAGGAGCAGACCCATGGATACTCCTGGAACGCAGGGAACCAAAGGAAAGAAACCGGACTGGAAGGGCCGCCTGGTGTCCAGGGCCTGTTGGAAAAGGCCTGGCCACAGCAGGGGGGGGGGGGCTGGGCGTGGGAGGAGAGCCGGCCGCACGGGCGCCAGGGCCTGGGGGGCTGGCATGGCTCTGGGGCTGAATGTGGTGGTGGCTGCACGGCCACATGAACACTTTCAAAAACGGTGGATTCCGCTCTGTGGGAATTATGTTGTGATTAGAAGGAAAACAAAACAACCCCACGGACTGTGAACCGCGAGAGCTCCCACGGAGCCTCTCCGGCCCTGGGAAGGCTCGTGTCCTGACTGCCCTCGCCATCTACCGCCCTGAGGGCCACAGGCAGCCTTGGCCATTCCCCTGGGTGGGGAGGGGGCGCCCAGGACCCTGCTGGGCTGGGGCGAGGCCTCCTGCAGCGACACCTCAGGGTGGAGTTGGCGACGGGCCCGAGGTTCGTGCCCAGGAAGCAGCGCAAGGCCGCGGGATCACTGGGTCATAAAAACCCAGAGCCAGTTAGGGTGGGCAGCGGAGGACGGGGCGCGGGTGCAGAGCGCGGCGGCGGCGTGCGTTCTGCACCTGATGGATGGCTTCCGTCGGTGGCAAACCCCAGGGCATGAAATTGCCTCCTGCAATCGGCCGGTGTCAGTGCCGGCAGGCGGCAAAGGTCCTGTTAGCGCCTCCGTCATTAAGCAATGTGGACACAGGTGATTTGCTCCACCCTTCAGATGCAAAGTTAAAGGACTCATCATTATCTTATTAATGAAATCAGGGGCTGCAGACAAAGCCCGACTGGCCTTTCCCGTGGCAGCGCTCTCCGGAGGGGTCAGTGCTCACGGCCCTGTGGCTCACTTCCTGACACTGTCCCTCCCACCCCAAGGGCTCCTGGGCCTGCTGGACGGTTTCTCTACGTCCTGGCCCTCGCAGCCCCTTGGCGTGGGGATGGGGCCAGGGGAGCTGGCCTTTGCCGCCTCACAGACGTGGTCGGGTTTGGAGGCCAAGGTGCAGGTCTGGCCAGTGAGAAGAGGGACCGCATCTGGTGGCCGTCCCTCCAGGGTTTCCTTGCTGTACTTCGTGGGTGCTGTGCTTTTTGGGGTGTCCTTCAGTGCCACTCCTTTTTGCTCTCCTGACTCTAGCTAAGCCCTAAGGGCTTGGGGAAGGGGTGGGCTTGGCTGCCAGAAACACCACCAACAAAAAGTGTCCTTGATCATATTTGTCCTCAATTAAGAATCTGGGGGTGAGTGTTCTGGGGTTGCCCTGTAGCACGGTGATGGGCAGCCTCTTTGTGATGTTGAGTCTCCCGGTTTCATCCAAGGATGATGGCAGCAGCCCCAGGCCTCCCTCCTCACCCAGCTGGGTTTGTAACCAGCAAGGCCTCCCTATGGTTCTCTTCCCCTCCCCTCCCCTCCCCTCCCCTCTCCTCTCCTTCCTCCTCCCCTCCCCTCCCCTCCCCTCCTCCTTCCTCCCCTCCCCTCTCCTTCTCCCTCCCCTCCCCTCTCCTTCCTCCAGCGAGAACTCCTCCCCTCCCCTCCTCCTCCTCCTCCTTCTCCTCCCCCTCCTCCCCTCCCTCCTCCCCTCCCCTTCCTCCTCCTCCCCCTCCTCCTCCTTCTCCTCCCCCTCCTCCTCCGCTCCCCTCCTCCTCCTTCTCCTCCCCTTCCCCTCCTCCCCCCCCTCCTCCCCCTCCCTCCCCCTCCTCCCCTCCCTCCTCCTCCCCTCCTCCTCCTCCCCCCTCCTCCTCCTTCTCCTCCCCTCCTCCTCTCCCTCCTCCTCCCCTCCTCCTCCTCCCCCTCCTCCTCCTCCTCCCTCCCCCTCCTCCTCCTCCTCCCTCCTCCTCCTCCTCCTCCCCCTCCTCCTCCCCCTCCTCTCCTCCTCCCCTCCCTCCTCCTCCTCCTCCTCTTCTCCTCCCCTCCCTCCTCCTCCTCCCCTCCTCCTCCTCCCCCTCCTCCTCCCCCTCCTCCTCCTCCTCCCCCTCCTCCTCCCCCTCCTCCTCCTCCTCCTCCTCCTCCTTCTTCTTCTTCTCTCTCTCTCTCTCTCTCTCTCTCTTCCCTCATCCCTCCCTTCCTATTTTATTTTACTGGTGCTGGGATCAAACCCAGGGCCCTGGGCAAGCTGAATGCATGCTCCACCCCTGAGTCACCCCTCTTTTAAATTTGGGCAGGACAATCTTTCTAGAGACTTCCAGCTGCTTCTGGAGGGTCTCATTGACCAGGACCCATTTGTGTCCTAGCTGGAAGGACCGGAGCAGTGCCTCCTGGCAGTGTCATTTCTTTAGAGGAGGCAGTGGGGGCCTCTGCGGGGCAGGTCGGGAACAGCTCTGCGAGGAACTCCCACATTCTGCCTGTGACAATGCCGCCAGCCGAGTGGTGGCCGGGCCAGCCTCCCTGATGCCACAGAGACCAGTCTCTGCCCCAGAGCCACCCTGCAGAGTCCTCCCCCAGAGAGCGGGGAGCATTGCCGGCAAGCCCCAGCCTCGCCCCGGGGGAGGCCAGAAGTCTCTGGAACAGAAGGGCGTGCGGACATGGGTTGAGTGAGTCCCTCGTATCCAAAACGCCTGGGACCAGAGCGTCTTGGATTCTGCGGTTCTGGGGTTTGGGAATATTTGCATATACATAATGAGATATCTTGGGGATGAGACCCAAACCTGACCACATTAACTTACGTCTCAGGTACACCTTATGTTAATAGCCAGAAGGTAATTTTTTTTATATGTTTTCAATAATTTTGTGCACGAAATAATATTTCATGGTGCAGAATTTTCCACCGGTGGACTCACACTGGTGCTCAAAACATTTGGATTTTGGAGCATTTGAGATGTTGGGTCTTTTGATGACGGATGCTAAATAGGTATTAAAAATAAAAGACTTCCATGTTCCCAAAACCAGTGTTCCCCGAAGCCCAGCCTCCCGGAAGCCCCCAAAGGACAAATAGCTTCTTTATTTGCTGTGACCAGGGAGTATGGTGCTCCCTTCAGAGAGTGTTTGGGATGCTAGGGGTTCCTCTTTTCAGGGGGAATGTGTTGCATTGAACCATTTTTGAGTGAACTCTTTCTAGAACATTCCACAGGCTCTGCTCTCTCTGCTCAAATTTCTGGCCTTTTAAATCGAGCCAGACTCCTTCCCTCCTTCTCACCGGTTCCATTTTGATGGAAACAAAACAAAACAAAACCAAGGAACAAAACACCTGACAGCAGAAGCATGTCACGGTCACCCCTGCTGCGGGGGGGCCCCGGGCTGGGGCTGCGCACCTCTCCCTCCTAGGTCGTAAGCCCCTGGGGGTGAGTCCTGGGGCACTTGTTCCAGCCTTGCTGGCTCTGGCCTCCCAGAGGGGTGAGGTTCTGGAGGCAGGAGATGTCCTGCGTCCTGAAGGGGAGGCACTGGGAACCCCGGGCCACTGTGGACATCAGGCCCTGGCCCTGGGCTCTCCTGGCACCCCCCGTGACATGGCTGGGTGTTACCACGGCTCGGACACCATCACAGGCCGCTTGCCTGCCGGCCACCAGGGAGCCCATCAACTCCGGCATCGTGGGACCCACACCAGCCAGGATGTCCCCAGTCTTTTGACAGCTTAGAAGCACCGAGCGTCAACTTTTCCTAAGCTTTGTCCCACGCAGGCCTGCAGAAGCCACTGCGGTGTGTCCCTTTCCCAGAGCCCCCAGCCGTGTGCCTTCCCGCCAGGTTGTCCTGGCTGCCCCGGCTCCTCCTTGCTCTTGCTGGCTGCGTTGCTTCCTGGGAGCTACGCTGGATTTGAAAGGTAAAGAGCAAGCAGCGAAGCTCCTGAAACCAGAACGTTGATTTTTCACACTGCACACATCAGAAGACTCTGGACTGGAGGCCCGAGGCCCTTCCTTGCTGCTCTTGGGGAAGAGGCCACGGGAATTTCCTTATGATCCAGAGGCCTCTCTCCAGGCTCCGCCCCCAGGCAGATGGAATTGCCCTGGTCCTCGGAGTGTGGGGAGTGCTGTGCACCTGTGACCCTGCAGCCGAGCCACCCCGTGGGTCTGGGTGTTCCTGAGGAAGGAAAGAGAGGCAGGTGGGATGTGAGGGAAAGCCAGGGAAGAAAAGGCAAGAGAAGTAACCTTTATTTATCTCTTGCTTTGCCAGGCCAACTTCCCTGTACCTCTCTGAGGAACATACTTTTGCCTCCATTTATAGGTGATGAAACAGACAGAGAGAGGTTAAGTAACTTTAAGAAGGTCACACAGCTAGTAAGAACAGGCTGAAGCTGGGACACTTGGAGTTATCTACATCAGCTCTGATGCCCCAGAATCAGGCAGACGGTGCAGTCTGATGGACTGTACCAGCACGGGGCACAGGAGGCGCTGGGTTCTCACTGTGCCTTAGCTCTCTGATGAGCCCATCTGTGCAGAGCTGGCCTGCTGTTTCCACCTGCCAATCTCAGCGGGAAGGGCCCTCCCTGCTGTGGCTTCTCTCTAGGAACCAGGTGACGGGATTCTTTTGGTCACAGTTTCTGGGCCTCGGCCCTCCTCTCCTGTCTGAAAAGGCAAAGACGTCCCAGGGGCTCCCAGTCCCTGGGATGGTGGGCTATGGAGTCACATGACAGGCACGATCCTGTGGTCTGTCGCAGCCCCAGTGCCTGCCACCTGTGAGTCATCTCTGCGAAGCTTCCAGCTCCCCCTGGAGAGGCCCGTGGGGCTGCCAGCAGTGCCGTCACTGAGTCAGCGTGGGCTGCAAGTGAGGTTTGTCACGACATTCCACTTTTAACAAAGATCAGAATCCCTGAGGCCGCGAGAGCAGCTGAATAGGGTCGGGGAGCTTATTTGGGTGACTTGAGGGTGACGACTGAGAATCATGAGAGCCGTAGCTCACGCCTACTGAATGCTGCCGGATACTGGATCGACCACATTTAGCTGCCTCCTTCTCTTACACAGGAGACTCTATACTTCACTCCCTTTTATAGAGGAGGAAGCTTGCAGGAGCCCTAATTAAGGAGATAGCTAAGATTGCGGTTAGCTGTGAGCCATAAGCATCACCACCTTCCATGGTCTCGTGAGACACGGCCAGGGACATTGTGGATCGGGTCGGCGCCATTTGCATGATCTCATGGGACTTGGCGCGGGGGATTGTGGATCGGGTCGGTGCCATTTTGTGGTGGTTGGAGGGGCGTGGACGGCGTGTTGGGGTGTTGTTGGAGCCGGAGAGAGAAGCTGGCAGAATAAAGAGCCTGTTTGTTTCCAGTCTGCCTCTGAACTTATTCTCGCGGCTTTGTTGCTCCAAGCGGCCATCGCTTCCGGCGGCAACACCTGGCTGACCCAGGGAGGCTCCGGAACCTGCTCTAGGTCCCACATTACCAAGGGGTGATGACGGGGTTGGACTGTCCTTCCGATTCCTATAGCAAGACGTTTCCTACCATGCAGTCATCCCCACCCCCACCCTTGGGGGAAATGTTCCAAGACCCCCAGAGCACACCCAGAATCTTGGATGGGGCCAAACTCTATGCATACTGGTCTTCCCTATTCATGTGTACCAATGATCCAGTTTAATTTATGGACTCGGAACAGTAGGAGATTGAGAACAACCAATAAGAAAACCAAACAATGACAGTAATATATTGCAATAAAAGTTCTGTGAATGTGATCTTTTTCTCTTTCTTTCTCTCTCCAAATATCTTCCTGCACTGTGTTTGCCCTCCTTCCGGTGGTGATGGTGATCCCGGGCCTGCATGAGGCTGTGAAGAGAGGTGAGTGACTGTGCATGCTGTGTTAGGGTGACTTGACCACAAGCACAGCAACTCCATAACAGGTCCTTCTAAGAACTTAGATGGCCACGAAGTGACAACCAGGCAGGTAGCATATACAGCACGGATACACTGAACAAAGCAATGATTCGTGTCTTGGGCAGCATGGAGGGAGTCAGCGAGGGATTTCATCCTGTCAAACAGATGGCACACAGTTTGCAAACAACTTCTAAGTTGTTTGTTTCTGGAATTTTCCGTTTAATATATTTGGGCCATGGTTGACCATGGGTAACTGAAGCCACAGGCAATGAAACCGCGGATGAGGGGGATTGCTATACCAGGTCGCCTCTTTGAAAGCCTACAATCCAACAGTCAAAAGGAGCTATTTTCAGGATGGAGCAGTTCCCAGGGCCCTGGCACTTCTTTTGGAACCAGAAGAAGGATCAAAATAGGACGTGAAGAGTGGATTCGCTTCTGACTACCTCGGGCTGCGGGGTTTAGGGATGCACCGCGGGGGAAGACCAGAGCCCACCCCGAGGGGCTCCTCGCTCTCCGTCTCCCCCCCCCCCCCCATCCCCGCACCTTTGCCCCATTTGATGAGCCGTGCAGTGTCAGGGTTTGACTCGGCTCCACGGTGCTGGTTTTAAAAAGCCATCTCACTCATAGCTATTCAGATTTCAGAAATAAATGCTTTGCACCACTGATCAGAATGCCTGGAGTCAACAGAGCTGGTGACATCTTAAGAAATGCACCCGATACTTAAGGCTTTCATCTTAATTATACATGTTCAAATCATAGACAGATTTTCTCCTTCTGGTCCTGAATATCAGAGCTGCCAAATCCAATTGAATCATCTCCTTTTAAATGCATTTTGCAGGATGCGTTTCTCCGTTTTCCCCAATTTCCATTGTAAACGAGCACCCGAATTGTGCTGAGGGCCCTTTTCTTACAGGCTGCGTTATTCAACCAGCAAATGAAGAAAGGAAAATGCTGATTGCAAAAGAATTAAAAAAATGGTCCTGGCCGGTCTCCGGGTTTGGCTAGGGCCAGAGGCGGCCAGGCCCAGAACTCTTGTGCTGGGGACTTGGGTCTCTTCGCCTCAGAAAGGGATGGGCAGGAAAGGGTCCATGTCTGAATGAGGTGGCTCTGAGGCCCGCCTCCAGGGCTGGCAGGAGGGACAGCGGTGGACATCTGCAGGCCCGTCGTCCTTGGGCTACGCTGTCATCATGGGGGTGGCACACTCTGTGACTTCTGCGGTGCCCTGGCTCAGGCCGTCTGGGGCATTTGGCTTCGGATCTCTTCCAGGGAACGCTGTGCCATGAGGCAGTGCCCTTGTCCCCAGCTGTGCCCCGGCTTCTGCGTTCCTGGGGGACAGGGGAGGCTGGTGACGGAGGCCCCAGCTGGTGTGGAGGAGTGAGCAAAAGCTCTGCTGAGGCCCGTCCTCCCTGTCCTGCTCCACGAGGCCCTGGCACACGGGTTCAGTTCCCAGTCACTTCCACACTGTCGGTTCCACCAAAGGCCACAGCCTCCCGTGGTTTCAGAGCAGAAGTCTTTGGGCCTATCCCGTAGAGGGGAGGGATACATCTTTTGTTCAGATGGGGCCTCTGGCCCGAGCAGTACCCTGGACCCACGGTGGCTCCTTGGGCAGGCTCTCACACCTCTGTTGTCCAGACTCCTCATCTATAAAGTGGAAATAGTGATGCGCACTCCAGGGAACGTAAGGACTTGTGTTGATCAGGTTTTGCTACTGTGATAAAATACCTGAGAAAAACACCCTAAAGGAGGAAAGATAATTTGGGCTTATGGTTTCAGAGGTTTCAGCCCATGATCACCTGGCCTTGTCACTTGGGATCATCTGGCCTTGTCACTGGCAAGGCAGAACATCACAGTGAGGAGTGTGTGGTGGAGCAGAGCTGCGTACCTCAGGACAAGCAGGAAGGGGAGAGGAGAGGAGAGGGACAGGGAGAGGGAGAGGAGAGGAGAGGGACAGGGAGAGAGAGAGGGAGGGGGAGAGGGAGGGAGAGGGAGGGGGGGAGGGAGAGGGAGACAGAGAGGAAGGAGGGAGGAAGAGGGAGGGGGAGAGGGGAGGGAGAGGGAGGGGGAGAAAGAGAGGGAGGGGAGAGGGAAGGGAGAGGGAGAGGGGAGGGAGAGGGAGGGGAAGGGAGGGGGGAGAGGGAGAGGGAAGGGAGAGAGAGACAGAGAGGAAGGAGGGAGGAAGAGGGAGGGGGAGAGGGAAGGGAGAGGGAGAGGGGAGGGAGAGGGAGGGGAAGGAAGTGGGGGGAGAGGGAGAGGGGAGGGAGACAGAGAGGAAGGAGGGAGGAAGAGGGAGGGGGAGAGGGAAGGAAAGAGAGGGAGAGGAGAGGGGGAGAGGGGAGGGAGAGGGGAGGGGGAGAGGGGGGAGAGGGGAGGGGGAGGGGGGGATGGGGAAAGGGAGAGGGGAGGGAGAGGGAGGGGGAGGGGGAGAGGGAGGGGGAGGGGAGGGATGGGGAAAGGGAGAGGGGAGGGAGAGGGGGGAGGGGGGGAGGGGGGAGAGGGAGGGGGAGGGGGGGGGGATGGGGGAAAGGGGGAGGGGAGGGAGAGGGAGGGGGAGGGGGAGAGGGGGAGAGAGAGGGAGGGGGAGAGGGAGGGGAGAGAGAGGGAGGGGGAGAGGGAGACAGAGAGGAAGGAGGGAGGAAGGAGGGAGGAAGGAGGGAGGAAGAGGGAGGGGGAGAGGGGAGAGGGAGAGGGAGGGGGAGAGAGAGAGAGGGAGGGGAGAGGCCTCTCTCCTGGGCTGGCCAGACGTCTGACTTCCCTCCCTCTGCAGGGGCTGCTCAGTGCAGACCCTCACAGGTGCTTGGGGCCCCCTCACAGTCGGGGGGAGGAACAAACAGACCCTGGCGCTGGCCTTGGGCACCTGGCCCTCTCCGGGGATGGGAGGGCAGCAGCCACTTCTGGAAGCGGGTGGGGTGGGCAGCTGAGAATCATGGCAGGGAGGGAAGAAAAAGAGAAAGGGGCCACCCCTGAGAGCCCCGGTCCCTCGGGTGTTCTCCACTGACGTCACCCACGAACCACATACTCAAAGACAAAACTATCCACGAGTGTTGGAGGCAATCTCTGTGCACCCAGCCCCAACTGTGGGGTCCTTTTGAATACAGGACCCCAGAAGTTTGCGCTGGTCACGTGACCATGAAGCCTGCTTGGGCAGCGGGGGTGCCAGGCTCCTTGGGTCTCCGCGGGCCGTTGGCATTTCTAGCGTGTGCAGATTCCCTGGTTGCTACCGCTGGCTCGGCGCCAGGAGGTTCGGTCCCCTGGTCTGTGGGGGAGCAGATCTCTCTAGGCAACCCTCCGACCCTGGGCATCCTTCCTGCCCTCTGTCCCCAGCAAGGGAGCCCAGGACGGCTCCTCTCTCCCAAGCTCTGCCCGGCCTGGGCTCCCGTGTGGCGGCTGCGGCAGGAGCTGCCTGGTGCCCCCTGCGCCTGCATTGTTCCGGTGAGTCGCTGGAGGTGCTAACAGGACAGAGTGCTAATTAATTGCAGCGAGCGCCATCGCTTTGCTGTTTTAATGCTGAAAGGAAAAGGCATTTATGGTTTTCTTCCTTCCTCCAGCTCTCCTGCGCAATTATTTCATCTGCTGTGGAAAAATGTGCAGATCCCTAATAATTACTAAATCTGGTCATCACGAGCCTCCAAGCTCCGAGAGCGTGCTCAGCGTATCCTTGGCTCCTGACCTGGGCAGCAGGCACAGAAGAGAGACAATGGCCCGCTTCCTTAGGGGAGGGCAGGGGACCTGGGCTGCGGTCACACCATCCCTCTTGCCTTTGCTGGCCCCTGCTCTCCCATGGACAGCTGTGAAGACCTGCAGGGTCTGTTTGTGTGTGTGTCGTGCGATCACCTGTGACTGTTGACCCACCCCCAGGTGTGTCCCAAAGGGACCCAGTTCTGTTTCAGGTTCACTCAGTGACTGACAGGCTCAGGGCCCAGGTGAAGAAAACCCAGGCGTCCTCATGACAAAGAAGATCGGCGTGGCTGACTTTGGTTTAGGGAGGGCCCTGCTGGTAGATGGGCTTGGGCTGACAGACCACTCCCCAGGAATTTTCTATCTCCTGAGCAGACTTGCTTCATTTTCCCGGGGCAGGAGCCGATAGATTTAGAGGTCACTCTAGTACACCCCCACCAGGAATCCCTACTTAAGCTCCCGCCCGTCCGGAGCTCACACTCTTCCCCGCTGAGAGGAGGCAGCCACTGCACCAACCTTAGATGACCCACGGCCCCCAGCCCGAGAGCAGCCGCCCCAGCCGACAGCTCCAGAGACCACAGCCGGCGCGTCCGGGCACCCACCTCCCGTCCAGAGCTCGCCCTGACTCCTCTCTCCCTGCGCCTCTTCTACCTCCGACCAGCCATAAAGGCTGGTGAATAAATCTCTTGGCTGCACGGTTGTCTCTGGGGTGATTTTTGCCCTTCACCTGCAGGAAGCAGTAGGTGCCCTCAAAGCATGGAGCTAGCGGGGTTAACGAGAGGGCCGCTTTACTGCACAGCGAGTTGTGTTAAGCGTGTTCCGGCTTCTGTAAATGTGAGGCGCTAACATCTGTCTGTACCTGCAGATGCACGCACCTTATCCTGGACGGTGGGGTCAACCTGCCTCAGCTTCTTGCCACCCTGGGCCTCCTACCCCCTCGGGAACCTCCTAAAACGAGGTGTGTGTGTGTGTCCTTCAAATACGAAGCAACCCACCCAGCGTCGCCACCCCAGCCCCCTCTCTTATTGGGCCCTCCCACTCTCAGCCACTATCCACCTGCCCTAATCACTCCAGGACCAGATGCCAGTAGTAGGGACAGTCCTTATGGCCCCAAGTCCATGGAAATTATTCAAACAGACCCCATGCCTGCTTACCCTGCCTTGCCCATCCCTTCCCAAGAAAACCACAGTGAAACCCCTTGCCTAAAGCCCCCCTTTCCCATCTCATGACCAGCCCTGGTGCTTCCCTGTGTGGCCCTAGGGTGTAATGGGCACCCCCTTCTTGGGGTCTGGGAGTATAAACCACAGTTTCTATGGCAGCTGTCTCCTGCCCCGCTGGCCCTACTGTCCCTGAATGATGACAGCACCCATCAAGAAACAAAGCAGCCAGGGGAGGGGACGGGGTCCAGGGAGCAGCTGGGCAGCTGGGGCCACCCTTAGGTCTGCAGGCAGCAGGAGGGAGCCTGAGCAATAGAACCCAGCCCAGCTTAGCCCGGTGCCCAGCAGATGTGGCGTCAGGAAGCCAGAGTCCTTGATAAACCGCAGCCCTTTAGAGGGAATGTGGGGCAAGGACCCTGGTGATTCTCCCTTCCCACCTCCCACCTCCAGCCAGGGCCTCTCAGGGCTGACTCTGACCTGGCTCCAGAGGACATTTCCTGGAGCTCCTGCCTGCAGTGGGTGGAGAATTGAGCTTGAGGGGACAGGTTGAATCAGACTTGGTGGAACCGTGGAGAGGACCTTCTCGGTGAATGACTGGCTGCTTTGGAAATGGATGTGGTGAATCTGAGAAGACCCCACGGAGAGGTGAGTGACTGTGCATGCTGTGTTAGGGCTACTTAACACAAGCACAGCAACTCCATAACAGATCCATCTAAGAACTTAGATGGCCACTAAGTGACAAACAGGCAGGTAGCATATACAGCATGGATACACTGAACAAAGTGATGATTCGTGTCCTGGGCAGCATGGAGGGAGTCAGCGAGGGATTTCATCATGTCCAACAGATGGCACACAATTTACAACTTCTAAGTTGTTTGTTTCTGGAATTTTCTGTTGAAGCTGCCTGGGGATGATACACCCTGCAGGCTGGATGTCAGATGGATCTAGATGAGAGTCCCTCAAACCTGTGCATTGTGCACAAATGGCCCTGGGAGTCTCGTGAAGACCCGGATTCTGACTCACAGTCTTGGCTGCTCTGGAGATGCTGCATTTCTAGCAGGCTCCTGGGGATGCCATGCCGCTGGTCCTGGACCACAGTGGACAGCCCAGGTCAGCCTCCCCCACGCTACATGCCTGGGCTTTTCAGACTGTCCCCCTCGCCCACTACCTTCTGACCTGTCCTCCCAGCCTCTCCCATCTGCACCTCTCTCCTAAGTGCCTCTGAATCCATGCCTCGGAGGTGTGGGGAGATAAAGTCATTCCTTACCCTCCGGCCGGAAATCCACTTCCCTAAGAAAGCCTGACCTGAGGTATCTTTAAAAAAAAGTTGAATTGTCTGCAATTAATGTAAACAGATAGGTTTGATGCCACAGCCATGATCAGCTTTGCCTGCTCACGCAGTCTCTAGTTCTTTCCTCTCTTGCCGAGGAAGGACCTGGGGAGCACTTTTGAAAAGTCGGTGGTCCCCGCCCAGGTTCGGCAGGCTCTGTGGGCCCCTGGATGCTACCTCTTGTGCAGCCACGGGACAGGGCTGGGGAGAAGGTGGTCGGCTGGGGTTCACAGAACCTCTGGTCCCTGCCAGGCTCCATGCTGAGGCTGGCATCCTCCAGCTTGTCTTGCCCTACCTTGTCCACAGGAGGGGGAGCCGTGGCTTGGCTGGCATGGGGGCAAAGCTGGGCTAGGTTTTGTGTCTGATTCTGAAATCAGTGCTCTGTTCACTAACCCACACGGCTCCTGAATGGGACCCAGAGCAGGGTGAGTCAAGACAGGTGCTGCCCTTGGGCACCAGATATAGTGGGGGGGGGGGGGTTTGACACTAGCTAAAAACTCAGTGATCAAGATAGGTATGATTTTAATGCAATATTTTTTATTTTTTTATTTTTATTTTTATTTTTGTTGTGGTACCGGGGATTGAACTCAGGGGCACTCGACCACTGGGCCACATCCCCAGCCCTTTTTTGTAGTTTATTAGGGACAGGGTCTCACTGAGTTGCTAAGTGCCTCGCCATCGCTGAGGCTGGCTTTGAACTCACGATCCTCCTGCCTCAACCTCCCAAGTGCTGGGATGACAGGCGTGCGCCACCGCGCCCGGCTGCAATTTTTTTTTTTTAAATAAAAATTAATGCAAAAGGAAATCCACAATGAAGAAATTATCCCAATTTCTAATCAAGGCAGGATCTCATGGTGCTGGGATGTGGGCGGGGGCGCAGGCAGAGGGGCGTTGGTCCGGTCCTTAGTCAGCATGTGGGTAGCTCATGCGACGTGGGTGTCTTCCCCAGGTCCAGTGGAGCAGGCGTGGAAACGGAGCTTGCCCTGGGAGCGGGGATGAGAAGCCTTTTCCCAGAGGTGGGCCAAGAGGCTGGCCTGGCAGGGAAGGTGCTAAATAAACCCTAGTCCTCGCCTCTCCTTTCTGGTCCCAGCTGATTTTCTGTCCTTCCTCAAAGCTGCCCAACACTGGGTGGACACCCAGGGCTCTGCGATCCTGCTTCCTTAGCTTCATGGGTGCCCTGCAATGCCCATGTGTCCAGGGCGAGGCCCCAGCGAGCTCACCGGCCAGGGGGACAAGACGGGCAGGGGTGCCGGGCTGTGGGCCCCTCCTGAACCTTCATGCCGCGGGTGATTCCTCTTGCTGGCCCAGTCTTGTCCCAGCCTCCCTCCAAAGGCTTGAGAAAACCCTTGCCGTCCCCTTCCTGCCTGGTTGAACTGCAGGGAAGCCGAGGCCCTGACACTGTGATGGAGCTGGGAGAGGGGCTGGGGGGCTGCACGGTGGGGGGGGAGGAGTGAGGACCATAGCCATGTGGTCAGGTGTACATGTTTTGAGATCCTGTGTGGCCTCCTTTACAAACTGAGAAGCAGAGTGTTGGAGGACTGCCTTTCATATCTTTTTGTTTGGTGCCGGGGATTGAACTCAGGGGCACTTGACCACTGGGCCACCTCCCCAGCCCTTTTTTGTATTTTATTAGAGACAGGGTCTCACTGAGTTGCTAAGTGCCTTGCTATTGCTGAGGCTGGCTTTGAACTCGCGATCCTCCTGCCTCAGCCTCCCAAGTGCTGGGATTAGAGGCCTGCGCCACCGCGCCCCACTGCCTTTCATATCTTGATGATGTAACTCCTCCCACCGTGGGGTGGGGACGAGGAACCTGGCCCCATTCACCACACATCAGAGTGGCCGGGGCAGCAGGTCTGGGCTTACGCTGCTCAGGGCCCTGGGTGAGAGGAAAGCAGTGTGGACCCCTCCGAACTTCCAGGGTCACCTGTCCTCACTCCTTCTCCCACCTGAAGGTGGGTCCTGTCATTGGGGAGGGTCTCCCAGACTGCCAGCAGCCTTCCTGAGAAGTCCCTTCTGGACAGGGACAGCCACTTTGCCTCTGCTTGGGGGCAGGGAGGGACACTTCTCCTCTCCCAGGAGGAGCATGGAGATTAATTGGGCGAGTCTGTGGCGTTGGAAAGGGAGACTCGCGGCCCTTTTCTCCTACTTGTCTCTTCCCCAGGGATGAGACTTTGCAATGGGCTGGAGGAAGCTCCCCAGACATGACCGGGCTCCCTGGAGCTCAATCCCACTCCCAGGAGGGGCTGCCCCACCCTGCCTTGCTCTCCTCTGTCCCCCAGACCCAGAGCCGTCCCTCTCCTCCGCCTCCTCCTCAGCAAATCAATTTGAGCAGGGCAAGGAGGAAAGCTATTACAGTCACACCCCCCGCCCAACCCGCTGCGTCCTTACTCTTCATCATTCCTAATTAATTAAAAAGTAATTACTTATGGATCCGACTTTCATTATTTACACCCCCCGGGCTGTGAGGGTATTTCGTCCCTCAGTCCCTCCGGTCCCCTAAGCTGCTCTGGTGCCGGGGATGGTAGCGCGAGGCGTGGTAAGGTCCCACTGCATGTGGGCAGCCTGGTTGGGGCCTCCGAGTCCCCGTCAGAGGCTACGCAGGCCTCTGGGATCTGCAGCCCCTTCTGAGAGCCCAGAGAGGGACTTGGAGGAGGCGGAGATGTCACCATGTCAGTTTAGCCCTCTCAAAATTGGAAGAACCCTCAAAACTGGGCTTCTCAGTATGTGGCCACAGGCCAGCGGGTCCGCATTACTGACTGCTGCTAGAAACGCAGGTCCTCCTGCCTGAAGGGCAAAAATCACACCGGAGACCACCGTGCAGCCAAGAGATTTATTCACCAGTCTTTATGGCTGGTCGGAGGTAGAAGAAGTATGGGGAGAGGGGAGTCAGGGAGAGGGGAGTGTGCAAGCTCTGAACAGAAGGCGGGTGCCTGGTCGTGTTGGCTGTGGTCTCCGGAGCTGTTGGCTGGGGCAGCTGCCGTCGGGCTGGAGACGGTGGGTCTGGAGCTGTTGCAGTGGCTGCCTCCTCTCAGCAGGGACGAGCTGTTGTGTCTGAGCTCCAGGCAGGCAGGAGCTTTAAGTAGGGATTTCTGGTGGGGGGTGTACCAGAGCAACTTTAACGCTATTGGCTCTTTGCCCAGGGAACAGGGAGACCTTTAAGCTGATTGGCTCCTGCCTAGGGAACAGAGCAACCTTTAAGCCAGTTGGCTCCTGCCTGGGGAACAGAGCAACCTTTAAGCTGATTGGCTCCTGCCTGAGAAAATGAAACCAGGTTGCTTCTCATGGAAATTTCCATGGGGGAGGTGGCCCATCAGCCCAAGCCTATCTGTCACTGCCCACCCCATACCTGCCCACTCCCAGTCTGCACTTTAACAGCATCCTCCAGGGCTGCTGGAGCCACTCCCACTGACAAGCAGTGTCTCAGTGTCTCAGTGGACAGAGGCGCTGCCTGTGGCTGTGTGGGTTGAATAGGGACCCCCCTGTGCCCCTTGCAATCTCACCAGCCTCCCAGCCTGCTCCCCGCCACGTTGACGGCTTTCCTGTCTTCACAGCTTATTCCTTCAGGGCTCTATTTGTTCCCTTTGATCTGAGCGAGCGGGACCGTCAGTGACTCCAGGCTAACTAATCCCGGGTGTGGGGAGGATGTGTGTCGCCCCTCCTGCCCCATCACAAAGTTGCAACCTAAAAGGGCATTTGACTCTAGCAGCTCACTCTACGCTTGGGCGTATGCAGGCACGGACACAGACTCAGCTGAGTGATTTTTCTGGGCTTCCTTTCTCTGTAAAGGGGAGGCTCCCATGCTCAGAGGGGCTAAGAAGAAACCAATCGTGGCAGACACTCAGTTAATGGCAGTTATTATTGTTATTTCTGCAGGATTTTCCTACTTCTGTGGCCAGGGTCTTTTGAGAAGAGCCGGGGGCCCAGCCGTGGAACCTGCTTGCAGGATGTTTTGGGGTTGCTGTGGATTTCTTGAGCTGAGAAGGAAGACAGAGGCTTCCTGAGCCACTGGTTTTGGGTTCAAGGTGTCACCAGACATTCTACCCTGATGCCCCGACATCTGTCACTCAGTTACTGAGAGGATGGGGGTGGAGCGTGCAGGGAGTGGGCCACGGTTTCAGAGGGGCAGCCCTGCCGGGCTCCCGCAGCAATGTTGGCCACCACACCGGGGAGCAGGAGACCCCAGTTGTCCTGCTTCTTTTTTCTATTACTGGTGAGTTTGTCTTAGTGTCCAGACATGAGTAAGAAAGCAAATAGGAGCTGGGCAGGGGGGGACAGGGGGAGGGGCTGGAAAGGAGACGAGGGGAGGAGGCAGGGAGGGAGGAGGCGGGAGACAGGGCAGGAAGACCAGCACATTCTGAGGTGATCTGACAGCTCACCCCAGGGACTTTCAGCCTCCCCAACAGCTGCCCCCACCGATATCGGGAAACCCATCTCCCCTCCCCACCCCTCCTAGCGCCCTCATTTCTTCTCCCCATCACGGGCGACACGGTGACGGAGTGGGACGCTGACCTGGGCGTTCTGTTCATTCAGTGGCGCAATCCGAGCGTCTGAAGCCCTCTGGTCTGGCCCTCCGAATGTTCCTCTCCCCACCCCAGGGGTCCGCTTCTGCTGGCTTGCCTTGGGGCGCTTGCAGAGCCGAATGTCAAAGCCCAGAAGACCACCTCTGTCCTCCTGGCCTCTCAGAAAGCCTGGGCTCACTAGGGACCTTGCGCTGGTGGCCCAGAGTGCGGGACAGGGAGGGAGCGCTGAGGATGTGCGGGGAAGGGCAGGCTGTCCCTGAGGGGCAAGGAGGAGCAGGGCATTCTTTGAGCTCTGCAAGCAGCTCCTTGAGGTGCCCTGTGGGCGGGGTTGTGGGGTGTGGAGGGCCGGGGGCAGCAGGCCTCCTGCCTTGGCAGAGCCCAAGCCTTAACCTAGCATGGGGGCCCGGGGCTGTTGGATTTCTGGGGACCAGTGTAGACCACAGACTCCCCCAAAGTTTTACTCTGGCAAGAACTGCCGTCTCCTTCACATGACCCCGGGGAGGGAGGGCGGGGAGGGAGCCCGAACAGGGAACGAGAGTGCGCTTCTCGCCATTCTCACGGGATGGGGCTTGGAGTCAGATTGAATTTGACTTAAAGAAAATAAAGTCATGCACCATTTCTTGCACCCTTGAGATGGTGATTGCAAATTTATTCATTGCACAGCCCAGGGGGGAGGGGGCCCGATTGCTTCATTAAACGAACGGCGTTGTTCTCCAGGCCTCTCCGTTCCTTGGTTGGCCTCTCGCCACCCTCGCCCAGGTGCTGGGCATGGTGAAGGGAGGCGGCTGGAGCGGCGGCTGTTTCTGGCCGCGGTTGAACCGGTCCAGTCCTCTGTGGTGACACACTCAGGGACACAGGGAAGCTCACCGGGGGACACACTCCCCGCAGTTACGCAGAGCCACCTGAGGGTGCCTGCTCCTTCCCACGTGGCTCAGGTGCCCACAGACGCACACTCAGGTGGTTTGCAGGCGGGGGACCCCGAGGTAGGGAGCACGGAGGGTCGGGGGACACACGAGTCCACGTCAATCACGTGGGGCTGAGCACGTGGCCCCGCTCCCCAGGGAACGCAGGCCCCGGGAAGCCTGATCGCCCCCTCCGAGGGCTCCTGGGAACCCCGGGGGCCACACGCGTGTTCCCATGTCGGGTCCTCCAGCCCACGGGCGCAGCTCGGCCTCTGCTGGCCTCCTCTGTCACCTTGTCACCCGCTCCTGGCTGCTGTCCCCACCCTCCGTGCACTTGTGCCCCCAGGAGAGCAGGCACAGCAGGGAGGCCGGAGCTGGCCGTATGGGCCTGCGTGGGCTGGAGGGCCGCGGCTGGACTCCCGGGAGCCTGGCAGACGTGGCCCTGGCCGGAGCGTCCACACCTCAGGGACCAGCAAAAGCCACAAACCCGAGCCAGTCGCCCCGCGGACCGGACTCCCCCACGCTCTCCAGGTCTCGGGCAGGCAGAGGGCACGGCCACCGTGAGAGGGGCTCAGGAGTCCCGCCTGCAGGCTGGGGCCGTGGTGTCCCCTCCCCACATCACTCCAGGCCCGCTGGGCACTCACCTCCCTCCGGAGGTATAAGTCTAGGTCCCTGGCGGGTCTCTGGGCTCTCCTCCTGGAGTCCGGGCCCCGCCCGCCCTGGGGAGAGGGAATCTTATTAGCACTTAAAAGCAATCATGATGTCAGAGGTGTGTTCATTTGTATGCACAGGCTCCGTCCTCTCTGTCTCCAGCTGCCTGCGGCTCCTGTTGTCTTTATGGTAACCCTGAAACTGGGCGCCAGCCTCCTCCCTCCTGGAGGCCCATTAGGCAATTGACACCCCAAACACGGGGTCAAGCTGTCCTGACTGGAGGATTTGGATTTCTGTCTCTGGATTAAAAACAACAACAACAACAACAACAACAACAACAACAACACACACACACACACACACACACACACACACCAGCAAGTTTAGGGAGCCTACAAACAAGGCCTCCTTGCAGAGGCAGGGGCAGTCAGAGGAGCCATGACTGGGAGGGGAAGGAAGAGCTGGCCGGGGGTGCTCCCTGTGCGCCCAGAAATGGGCGAGGACATTCTTGGTGCTCTCAGGAACCTTACTAAGGAAATGAGAAATACGTATCTGCAACCTTACAACATTTGACTTTTCCTTTACTAAGTTAGGTGCAAGGGGTCAGGGCCTGCAGATTCACCGAGAGTAGGCGGGTCAGCAGGAGGAAAGGCAAGGTTTATTTTGTGTGCACGAGGGAGCACTCTATAAGGAACAGCTCCTTGAGAAGCCAGGGGTAAGGGTTTGGGTAGCAGCTGGGTCAGGTGGAGTGGGGTGAGGACAGGGGCTCAGGGCTTCAGTGGAAAGTAGGAAAGGTTCTGACAAGGCTGGTGTTTTGAGCTAAATGCTGAAGCCCTAATCCCCGGTGTGACAGTGTTTGGACACAGGGCATTTGGGAGATGTTCAGGATCTGATGAGGTCCCCAGGGTGAGGCCTGCATGATTAGTGTCTTTATAAGAGGAGCCACCAGAGAGTTACTGGCTCTCTCTGCTGTGTGAGGGCACAGGGAGAAAGTGGCCTTCTACAAGCCAGGAAAAGAGCCCTCCCCGGAGCCCCACGTGCTGGCTCCCTGATCTCAGCCTTCAGCCTCGTGGGAACGTAAATGCATGTTGTTTAACTCACTGGGTCTAGGGTGTTTTGTCATAGCAGCCTGAGCTGACTCGTACAGACCATTCACACAGTTTCCTCAGAACATCACAATGTTAAAAAGTCTGTTTCCTCCCTGCCTAGAGAAGGTCCACGTTAATGATGGGCCTATCCGAGCCCACAAACCTCAAGGCTGGGCCTTTGATTTGAACTTTTAGGGCAGCAGACACTCTGCCCCTGGATCTGACCAGCTTTCTTAAGGAGCCAGAAAATGATGCCCGTCAGGAGAGGCTGAGCTGGAGGAGGAGGGGGAGCCGGGTCCTGAGCCAGCCGTGTTCTGCTCCAGTCCTCCTGACTCCCGGGTATCTGAGTTACGGTGCCTCCGAATCCCCCTTTATGGCATGAGCTGGGGCCGCGTTTTTCAACTGGCAGCCAGAGGAGACCTGATGTCGCCGCCTGAAGCGATGGCCGCTTGGAGCAACAAAGCCGCGGGAAGAAGTTCAGAGGCGAACTGGAAACAAACAGCTTTTTATTCTGATAACTTTTCTCTCTGGCTCTAACAACGACTAACACGCGCCGCACACACCACCAAAATGGCGCTGACCCAATCAGCAATCTCGGCCAAGTCACTCGAGATCCCGGCCAAGTCCCGCGAGATCCCGGGCCAAGTCCCGTGAGACTACGGAAGGCGACAATGCCGGCTCCTGCAGATGGGCATGCTCAGCCGGCTCCCGGTCCCCCAGTCGTGCAGAATCCGGGGAGCAGACAAGGACACAAAGTAAAACTGAGTGCTGCCCACACCCGGCAGAGCAAAACGGGGGCCAAACCAAGAGGGAAGCCAGGGGAGCCAAGCCGTTGCATAAATCGTGGGGCCAGACTGCGGTGGGAGAGAGAGAGCCCGGGGCTCCAGCAGCGGGGAAACGCGAGTGGTGTTTCGGGAGTGTGGCCGCGGGGGCGGAATGAAATCACCTTTGATGTTCTTTGAAAGTTTCCGAAAGAGATTTTTAATTGCATTTCATTTATTCTCAGCTAACTAAGAACAAAGTGGCCTTGACTTGCAGCATCACTCAAGTACTGGACCACAGGGGCTTCTTGCTGGGCTCGAAGCAGAGGAGATGGCTACCGCTCACTGAGCACGTACTAGACTCCAGGCGCGGAGCTGTCTTCGCAGTGTCTGCTTCTCGTAGCAGTCCCGGCGGGCTGGAACTGTCGTTACCCCCACTGCCGCACATCGGGTTGAGAGAGGATAAGTGATTTGCTAAGGTCACCTGGCTAGGAAGGGCGGTGGGGAGGGGACACCTGCTACCAGGTGCCGGGAGCCATGGGGAGAGGCGTTCCTTGACTGACTCTGGCTGCCACAGAACTACCTGGGCGCTTCCTGGAAATGGGGACTCTTGGGCCGACCCCAGGGCCGTTGCACCAGGACAGGCCGTGTCATAGCACCCCCCTTTCTGTGCACACAGACGTCTGAGAGGCACTCCTGCCGCGGGCCCTTCTTTGCCTGTGCCGTTCTCTGCAGACCTCGTACGCAACACGGCCTGCGTGGTGATCCGATGCCTGCACGTGGGGGCTTGTGAAGCTCTAAGCTTATGCTCATGGAGGTGTCTTGTAACACGCAGAAAATGCTCGTCCTTATGCTGGTGAGAGAGACCAAGAGCATCCCATCCTACCTAACAGGAAGAGGAAGGCTTGGTGAGTTTTTCGGGGCCTAAAGGGGCCTGCCCTACTTTGATTGGCACAGGAAGTGGCAGGCCCACTGACATCTGACTCAAGCCATATTTCCTTTGAAATTTCTACTCGTTGTAAGACTTTCTGGTTCCAGTAATGGAACATCGGATTCAGAGAAGGATTAAAAAGTACAGAGAGTTTATTGGTGCATGTGCTGGAAAAATCTAGAGGTGGGGTAGGCTTCAGGTAAGGGCGGACTCAGCAGCCCAATGATTTCTCCAAAGAACTCGCTCTCTCCCAACTGTGCCCCCACACGGTGTGACCTTCTCCGGCTTCCTGGTTCCTCACTGCCTCTAGCAATAAATGCTCTTTCAGTGTGGATAATTTTGGACCCTCGCTGTCTGATTCCACCCAACCCACCTGCTGTTGAAGCTCTAGCCTCTGAATCGTCCTGACATTTCCTCTACCTCTCCTCTCCGTTCTATTTCTGTGCTTTGTTCTTGCTATCCCCCCCCCCTCACTTTTGTCTCCTTTAAAAGAAAAATCTTCTTTTATGATTATAAGTGGGATGCTGGTTCATCGTACAGATGGATACATTCCACAGGAAAATCAGAAGAGAGTTGTTGCACCTCCCTAACCCTGTCACCTAGAGTTACCCACACGGTACCTACTGTGCACCTGTGACCTGTCCGTCGGGAACTGACGGCAGCTGCTTGGTACCTGGGAGCCGTGCATTGGACTTTGTTGCAGAGAAACCTGAGGCGGCGAGGACCCCTTGGCCGGGGCGGAGCTGCTCACATCGGTGTCTTGGGGCAGCTCTTCTTGGCTTCCCGCCCCTTCCTTTGGGGACCCTCTAGCCAGGAAGGTCTTCATTTCCTGTGCAAAGTGGCCTCTGAGAGAGGGGAGCTCAAACTTGGGAGAGAAGCAATTAACTTCAGTCAAACTGAAGGATATTGTTTTGTGCCACCAGACAAATTTTTTTCTCCCCAGAAAAATTACGCCCTCAAAATCAACATTTGATTTAGTCTTTGTTCATTTTGAGAATGCTGTGAGGATATGCCCAGACAACATGGGGCTTTATAAAAAAAAAAAAAAAAAAAATAGGATGCAGCTGAGATAATTTGAAGGCTGGATACAGCTTTGCATTTGTTTTCTGGAGAGCCTATACCAATTTACACCTCGGAACAGTTCATAAGCAAGGCCCACTTCTTTGCAGCTCTGGCGGCATCAAGAATGATAATTTAAAACCATTCATTTGATGGAAAAATATTGCTTTGTTGTGCATTTGTTGACGGTGAAGCTGAATATTTTCCTCGGTGGTTATTAGTTTCTTGCATTTCTGTTCTTGTTTTTCTTGAGAGGTTTTTATTTCTGTCCATTTTTTTTTTCTTTATTGCTTGGTGTGAGCTCTTTACATATTGCGGTTAGTGCCCTTTTAGCTGAGTCCCTGAAGTTCCATGGTCACGCAGAAAAACAAAAGTTGCTATAGCAGGAGAAGGTCCACTCCTGAGCTGACCTCTTCCGAACTCCTCCCGGACTCCCCGACCCTCACACCGAGAGCCAACCCATTTCTCCACCTAGTTGTGGGTCAGCCCTTCGTCCACATACTTGTGGTCACTCTGTTCCCATCAGCCATATGCTGCAAAAGCTCTGAAGCATAACATGAGACGATTCCAAATTTTGCAAGAGATGCAAAGTTTCCTGAGGTTGATCAGAGTGATTATGGAGGATTACCCGAATCCCGTGCCAGGCTACTTGCAAAGGCGGACGCGGCGGCCTTTGCAGCCCCGTTAACAATTATGGGAGAGAACATCGAGGAGGCCGATGAAATGAAGGCACTTCAAAAGAGAGAGATCTGAATTTTGGAGGATTAGGATGGGCCATTGGGAAAATTGAGGATGCCTTCAAAAAAAAAATTTTTTTTTTTTTCCCTCAAAAATGTCCTCTTTCTGATTGTGCTGTGAAAGTCAGATGCAGAATCAAGGCTGTTGTGTGGCGCTATCAGACAATCTTGTCAGAAAAATTAGGCCCTCAAATCAACATTTTATTCTTTGTTCATTCGAAGAATTAAAAAGGAGTTGCATCCATAGCCTGCTTTTGTTCAAAAGTAGGCTAAAACAAACTGTGTCATTATTTGTCATTTCTTTTTAAATATAAAGTTGTACTCAAGCATTTACTTTATTTATTTATTTTTTGTATTTTAAAACAGTTTCATTTTGTGTTTTTTTTTTTTTTTTCTTGCCTAATTCAGTTTTTCCTTGTCTAGTGAGGACTTTCAATATTCCTATTTGGCTCTTTGTGACAGGCATGTCTGCTTTCCCCTGTCCCTAGGTCCAGGCACTATAAAGCCAGTCCCAAAGATCAGGTGCAGGAATCTTCCCTAGGCTGATGGCCTGGTGTCTGTGTACGTGCCACCAAACCTGCAGTTGCACCAAACTAGCCGTGGCTAGTTTAGGACAGCCTTGCTGGGCATGGCGCCCTGGACCACAGAACAGGAAGTGGTTCCGGGTCAAAGAGCTCCTGGATGCAGGCGCACCATCCCTGCCACAGTTCTGGGCTGGCCCAGGGAGCGCTCGCGTGGCCCAAACGTGGACAGGACCTCTTTCCCCGGTTCCTTCCTCGGGGCTCTGCTCCTCTCTCCACTTGACCCCAGACTTCTAGAGGTGGTTTCCCTCTTCCTGACATCCCTTAAGCAATGTCCGCCTAGGAACCTCCTGTGCCAAGAAAGGCTGCCCTAAAGTCCTACCCACATCCCCTCCATGAGCATTAGCCTCAGCATCTCAAAGACACAGGACCAAAGCCTTAGCTCCATCTCCAGCAGGTGACACGGTGGTTTCAGTTTGCTCACCACACCTGAGGACCGCGCCACTTGTTAGTTCTTTGGGCACGTCCGCTGGTCCTTCTCCTCATAACTTTCCATTATATTTAAGCTTTGAGAGTCTTTTAAAATGCATTTATTTATACATTTCCGCATTCAGGGTGAGGTGTGCTATCTCATCGGTCGTGCATGAAGTGGGTGGAAGCAGCCTTGGGACCTCACTGGGCACAGGGAGGCCTCCGTCCCCAGCTGCTTGCTCTCCTACAGGCCGGCTGGGGCCAGCCCACCTGGCTGGCTGCAGGGGTGGGTTCTTTCCTTGGGGTGGCAGCAGCCTGCGAGGGCTGGGATGCTCATGCAGGCCCTCCCCACTCTTGCTTGCCTTGTGCTAGTTTCTTAGCACTAGCCAGAGCAGCCTGAGGTTGCCCCCTGCCCACTGAGGCCAGGTGAGGGTGTGGATGAGAGGTCAAGACCTCTGATTTCACCAGCATCCTCTTGAACAAGTCACCCTTTTCCCTGAAGCTATGGGCCTAGGCTGGCAGATTATGGGCCTAGGCTGGCAGATTATGGGCCTAGGCTGGCAGATTATGGGCCTAGGCTGGCAGATTATGGGCCTAGGGTGGCAGATTATGGGCCTAGGCTGGCAGGGGAGGAATAAAATCGTTAATGAATCTCCACCCCTTCTCCAACAGGAGGAGAGGAGATAGGTGCAAATTCCGGGACAGACGTCACAGCAGGACAGAGAGGGCCAACGAAGGCCTGGTGGCTTGACCTTCATCCAAACAGAGCAAGACAGCAGGTCTGAGGCGCTGCACACCTGGGCTCTTGGGCAGGTCACAGGTCACGCAGGTCACTGCTCAGCCAGGTGTGAATGCACGTGGGTGCATTCCCATGCGCCTGCATGCTATGCAGGTAAGCAGGAGCCCACAGCCTCGTGTGACTGCAGCCCAGCGGCACCTCGCCACGGCCTCCCCGGGCTGCACAGGCGATGATCCGGGAGGACCAGCATTCCCGCATTGATTCCTTTCCACCAAGAGGCCACCAATCCAAGCTGCCTCCCTGGTGGCCATCAGCTGCTCCTGTCCTTCTCTCCTCTCTGCCATTTAATAAGGAAGGGCCAGGCAGGAGAGGATGCTGTGAGATCCAATTAAACACAGCTTCAAAAGACCCGGTCACCATGTGAGGCAGACTCCCGCTGCAAGCGACAATCGGGCCTACCTGCTGCTTCCCGGAGGCCAGTGCCCGCGAGGAGGGCTGCAGCGAGTGCCCCGAGTGCCCTGGGAACGGGTCGGAGGTCGAGGTTGGGAAGCAGGGTGGGCGTGGAGGGATGCAGGGCTGCCCTCTGGCCCCCTCAGCACCCCCTCGCCCTCGTGTCTGAGCGCACTCTGCGCCCGCTGCAGGTCTCCCTTGTCCCCGGCCTCAAAGCCGGGCGCACCCTCAGTCCCAGCCCCTGTGCGGCAGCCAAAGCGGCCTCCGGCAGGGCTGGGAGGAAGGCACTCTGCTACTGGCAGATGTTTCTCTTCTCCAGTGGGGGTAGGGGTGCCGCGGGCGGGGCGTGCAGGTGGGTGGGCGTGGAGAGGGCCGGGGCTCTGAGCCGGATCAACGCAGATGGTGGCAGCAGAACGCGACCTCAGCACCTGACGATTTTGCTACAGCGCCGTGTAGTAGACCTCCCAGGCCAGGAGAATGCTGGTGTTTTCTTTTTTTTTTTTTTTTTTTTTTTTTTTTTGGTGGTACCAGGGATTGAACTCAGGGGCACTCAACCACTGGGCCACATCCCCAGCCCTTTTTTGTATTTTTATTAGAGACAGGGTCTCACTGAGTTGCTAAGTGCCTCGCCATTGCTGAGGCTGACTTTGAACTCGCGATCCTCCTGCCTCAGCCTCCCAAAGTGCTGGGATTACAGGTGTGCGCCACTGCGCCCGGCATGCTGGTGTTTTCTGAGGACTCCCTCGCGCCTGCGGCTGTCTCTGGGGAGCCGGGGTCGTGGCTTCCTCTGGACCTGGGTCCCTGCCATCCCTGTGACAGAGCTCCCGCTGTCCTGGTCCTCCTCGCGCCCAGGCCCAGGGGTTGCCGGCTCTCCCCACCCTCGGGGAGCTTCACCTCCACCCCGTCGCCTCCTTAGAAGGGTCCCGTGTCCGTCTCCCCGGAGCCCCGCCCCCGGCCACGAGCTCCTTCACTCCCACTTGCCCGTATTTGTTTATTTATTTATTTATGTTTAAAGGCCACAGGTCCTTTGACACTCCTGCCGTGGGATGGGTCTGGTCCCCTTCCCTCAGTTTGTGTGGACTTGTGACTGCCTGTCATGGGAGGGTACGTGGCCCCGGACAGAGACCAGCTGCGGTCCCAGCCAACAGCTGGCGTCGACCAGGAGACAGGGGAGGAATACATTCCAGGTGACCCTAGGGTCCAGCGGCTGAGTGACGCCCGCCCTTGCGTCCTCCCCCAGATGTCCCCGAGGTCACGGGACAGAGCACGGCCCATCCCGCGACGCCCTGTCCAAATTCCCAGGGCCTCACTGAGCGCGACCAAGTGGTGGGTGGAAACCACGAAGTTCCGGTGATGTCTTGTACCCCCACGAGTGACGGCCATACCTCCCGTCTTTGTGTCTCGAAGGCCGAGACTGCCTTGGGTGTCTAGAAGGACGCCTCCACCGGCTCCCTGCAGCGGGCCAGCAGGGGGGGGCGCAGAGGGGACTTGCCAGGTAAAATACCGGGGGCCAGGGTAGATTCCTACTCCAGATGCCGAGCAATTTTTATGATGAGCATGTCCCTGTGTTCGCTGAGCTGTATTTGTGTTAAATAAGCCATTTGCTCTCTATCTGAAATTCAAGTTTTTCTGGCCCCCTGGATTTTACTTGTGACATCTGACCTCGAGGCCCTGACAGGCTCCTGAGGCCTGTGTCCAGGCAGCTCACGGTGCTCTGAAGGTCCACTCTGAGTGGCCACAGCCAGTGTTCTTGCAACCAAGGTGACCATGAGCCAGGGTGGACCATCCTGGTTTCTCCGTCCCCTAGCAGGCCACGTCCCTTGGTCGGAGGAAACCCTGTGGGGACAACAGGGCTGCTCCCCTGTCCCGCGTTCCACGGGGTCCACGTCTGCGTCCCTGTGTGGGGACACAGACACTCACGGTACAGGCTTCAGGCTATCCCCTGTCCCTAAGGTGAAGATGTATGTGTTTGCTCTCTGCAATACAACAGAGAGGGGCCCCGGCTGGATCTTCACCTCTCCCCACCCCTCCCCTTCCCTGGCTCTCATCTGCCAAAGGAGAGCAGGAAAAGGCTCTCCTCGGTGCCTCCCGCCCGCCCGCCCTTTCTTCTGCCATGTGGGCTCATTATCCGGTAATGAAAACCAGCTCACTCTCAATTTGCCACTGTGTCTTCTAAATAATCATGGCCTCAAAAGTCTCCAGTCTTGCCCTCCGTCCCACAGTCCTCTGGTTTTACTTTCCAGTCTCAGCTCATTAGCTCAAGCAATAAGGAGGAGTCCAATCTCTCATCCTTCCCCCGCCCACCCTGCTCTGGTCGCTGATGGCCGGGGAGAGGGCCGGTGAGGAGGCTGGGCCAGCCTCCCCTGTTGGCACTGTCGTGAGCAGACCAGGGGCGGTTCTCTCCGCTGGAGCTCAGCAGCACCCGGGAGAGCCAAGTGACAAACTGAGACAAGAGGAAAACCATAAAGGAGGGCTGGATGTGGCTCAGCGGTAGGGCGCTCGCCTAACACGTGAGCGCCCCGGGTTCAAGTCTCAGCACCACATAAAAATGCATTGTGTACAACTAAAAAAAGAAAATAAATAAATATTAAAAAAAAAAAAAACATAAAGGAAACGGATCTCCTGTTGCAAGGGGGGAGGTATCAGAGGGGAGTCAGGAGTGGATCTGAGGAGGCAGCTGGAGGGGAGGGGTCCCAGGATTTGAAAACTTGTGCGATCTGCAACCTGTATCACAGGACAGGTGTCGCCTGCCGCACCACCCATTTCTGCATTTTCAAGAGATATTGGTAATAAAGGATCGGGGTTCGGGGCAGAATGCAGACTGTGCATTCCTGCCGGGGGACTGTGTAGCACGTGGCCCCACGATGCAGGCGCTCCAAACACCATCTCTCATCTCTTGGCTGATTCTGTGAACCCGGAATCTGGGAGCAGCTCGGCTGGAGGGATGTGGCTCCGGGTCCTTCCGCAGGCTGAGGTCATCCGAAGGCCTGACTGTGTCTGGAGGAAGGGATCCAACATGGCGCACGCAGCTGGCCGCAGGCGGAGCCCTCGGTGTCTTGCTGGCTGCTTGCAGGAAGCCTCCGCTCCTCCCCACACGGGAGCCCTGCGGGGCTGTGGTGACACAGCAGCTGGTTTCCCCCGGGCTGCTCTATCTCTTATGACAGGTCTCGGAAGTGACCTATCTTCCTTCCTTCCCTCTCCTCTTGGTCGCAGAGCCCAACCCAGGCTCAACACGGGAGGGGTCTCCTGGAGAATGCCAACACCAGGAGGGGGGGGGTCGCTGGGCCATTCCAGAGGTTGGCAGCCTCACTCACATTTTCCTATTTCGCGCCTCAACATCGTATCTTTTGGCCCATTTACTTAATAAAGTTTTATTGAGCATCTGTTATGTGCTGGGCTTTATTCCAGCTTCTGGGGACTCACAACGACCAAAGAAGAGCCAAACTCTAGCCTCCTTGGGGCTTGCCCCTATGCTTGTCGGGAGGTAAAACAGGAGGGGACAGCGGGGGCTGGTCTCCGGATGCGTGTCCTGACTTTAAGTGTGTGGGAGATCATGACCCGCACCTTCCTCCTCGCAGGTACCGCTCTGTCGGGCTCCATGGCTGAGATCGTCTCTGCAGCTCCCGTTGACAATCACCTGGAACGAGAGACCCAGGCGGATCCTTTGGAACCTTCTCCGAGATGACGAAGCTGGTTCTTTCAGGCTGGATGTGTTGGGAGTGAGGGGAGGGGGTCAGCCCGTCACCGCGTGGAAACTGCTACGGCCGGAACCATCTCAGAATCCTGCCACCAGCGCGGCAGGCACCGCCTCCCCCACCCCACACACAACCGAAGCCCTGGCTGGTGGCTGTGCGACCTTCTCACGGAGGGACTCCAAAGGCGGCTTTGAAATATGACTTTCAGACTAAGGCTGTGTTCGTCAGCTTGTCACGTATCTGCCGAAGACAATGTAGACGTTAACTTTGCTTGGGCTCCTGGTTTCGGAGGTCTCTGTCCCTGGTCAGCCAACCCCATTGCTCTGGGCCTGAGGAGAGGCAGAACATCATGGAGAAGGGTGTGGTGGAGGAAAGCAGCTGAGAGAGAGAGAGAGAGAGAGAGAGAGAGAGAGAGAGAGAGAGAGGAGGGAGGGAGGGAGGGAGGGAGGGGCCTGGGACAGATACAGCCCTGGAGGGCACGCCCCCGTGACCTGCTCCCTTCAGCTAGGCCCCACCTGCCTGTAGCTGTGCACCGCCTCTCAATGGTCCATTCAAAGTCTTAATCCAGCCGGGCGCGGTGGCGCACGCCTGTAATCCCAGCACTTTGGGAGGCTGAGGCAGGAGGATCGCGAGTTCAAAGCCAGCCTCAGCAATGGCGAGGCACTTAGCAACTCAGTGAGACCCTGTCTCTAATAAAATACAAAAAAGGGCTGGGGATGTGGCCCAGTGGTCGAGTGCCCCTGAGTTCAATCCCTGGTACCAAAAAAAAAAAAAAAAAAAAGTCTTAATCCAGCCAGAGGATCAGTGCGTGGATGAGGGCCGAGCCTCCGCACCCCAGTCGCTTCACCTCTGAGCACTGCTGCGCTGCCCAGCACGAGCATTTGGGGACATTCTGGATCCAAAGCAAAGTTGTTTTGAATCGTGGCTCCAACCCTGCAATAATTGTACAGCCTCTCAGGGGGGCACTGTTCACGGGATACCCTCATTCCAACGGAGGAAGTTCCGGAGTGTCCTTCCCAAGACTTTTGTTACTTCCTACTCAGACTGCATGGCTGCCTCTAGTCTTCTCTCCTCCTTCCCTCCCTCCCCACACCGCCTCTCTCTTTCTCCCTTTCTTTCTCTCTCCCTTTCTTTCTCTTCCTTCTTCCCTCCCTCCCACTTTCTTTCTTTCCTTCTTTCTTTCTTTCTTTCTTTCTTTCTTTCTTTCTTTCTTTCTTTCTTTCTTTCTTTCTCTCTCTTCTCCCCCTCCCCTCCCTTTCTCTCCCTCTCTCTCTTTCTTTCTTCCTTCCTTCCTTCCTTTCTCTCTCTCCATTTCTTTCTCTCTTTCTCTCCCCCCCCTCTCCCTCCCTCCCTCCCTCTCCCTCCCTCTCTCTCTCCCTCCCTCTCTCTCTTCCTTCCTTCCTTTCTTTCTTTCTCTCTCCTTTCTTTCTCTTTCTCTCCCCTCCTTCCCTCTCCCTCCCTCTCTCTCCCTCCCTCTCTCTCCCTCCCTCCCCTCTCCCTCCCTCCCCTCTCTCCCTCTTTCTCTCTCTCCCTCCCTCCATCCTTCCTTCTTTCTCTCTCTCTTCCTCCCTCCCTCTTTCTTCCTTCCCTCCTTCCTTCCTTCCCTCCTTCCTTCCTTCCTTCCTTCCCTCCTTCCTTTCTCTCTCTCCCTTTCTTTCTCTCTCTCTCCCTATCTTTCTTCCTCTCCCCTCCATCCCTCTCCCTCCCTCCTTCTCTCCCTCCCTCTCTCCCCCTTCCTTCCTTCCTTCCTTTCTCTCTCCCTTTCTTTCTCATTCTCTCCCCTCCCTCCCTCTCCCTCCCCCTCTCTCTCCCCCTCCCTTCCCCTCTCTCCCTCTTTCCCTCTCTCCCTCCCTCCCTCTCTCCTTCTTTCTCTCTCTCTTTCTTTCCTTTCTCTCTCCCTTTTTTCCTCTCTTTCTCCCCCCTCCCTCCCCCTCTCTTTCTCCCTTTTTCTCCCTGAGACGGTTGCACAGGGCGTGAGGCCGGCTGGTCTTTCGGTGCCCTCCTCCTCTGCCCTCCTGGCTGCCATCTGGAAGCTCTGCTCAGGTCTCCTTGGAGGCGCTGTCCCCTTCCCCTGGCCCCCAGCCGCTACTCTCCTGGAGGAGGGAGCAGATGGACACCCACAGACTGGCTCTGTCTCTGGCATGGTGCCAGCACCCTCCCCTCCTCCCTCTTCTCTCTCCTGTCACTTAGGGCCCCTTCCTAGTTTGGTAAATAATCTCTCCGTGTGATCTGCGTTCAGTCCGCCCTCTCTTCCTGCCAGTACAAATAATTTGGCAACATAAATACTGTCATCGGGTGATCGTTTGTAAGCCTCTTTCCATCAAGTGCGCTTTATTTATTTATTTACTTAGTTTTCAAACAGGGGGAGAAGGGGCCAAGAAGTCTGGAAGATAGCAGAGTGGGTTCTGAGCCTTTCTTCTGTCTGTAGGCTTCAGGAGATTCGATGAGGAGTTCCGACAGCTGGCAAGGCTCGGGCTGCTCTTAAGTGAGGGCTGCTAAATACCTCCTCAGATCAAGAGGGATCCGAGGGTGGGCCTTGGAGGGAGGGGTCGCCCCTCCCGAGCCACGCGTGGAGGCCCAGCCCAGCTCAGCGGGCTCAAGTGTCGAGTGGCACCATCTGGCCCTGATTGTAAACATGTGTCTACAAAGTGAGCGTTACTTCAGGCGATTCACAGGGGCCGCCTGCTTTTGTGGCTGCTGCAGCTGTCCTGGGGTGGGGACAGAGAGGTGCCCGCCCCAGGACAGGGCAGGTTGTGCAGGTGGGTGATGTCTTCTGGGGGGTTAGGGGGGGCCAGCCAGGGGGAGGAGGCTGAGGAGCTGGGGGCGCCAGCCAGACATCACATGCCCACCTTTCCTTAGAGCAGCTGGTGGCCCTGGGTCCAGCCGTCTGGCCAGCACCGCTTTGATAATTAATCATGTTCTGTCCGGACTATAAATACCCCAGAGGCAAGTCTGTTCTGCCCACTTCTCAAGCCGGGCAGCCAGGACCGTAGAAGTCATCACCGAATTAGAAGAAACCTGCCCCTTCCTCGGCACGCCCATCCAACGGCCCTCCTGGTCTCTTTTGCGTCCATTCCCTCCTGCTTCTTCCATTGAGGGCCGGAGAGCAGAGCAGAAACCCCACCCTTCTGGGCTCTGTCCCTCGAGCTCAGAGCCCAGAGATGGCAGATGGTCTCCTGGGCCTCAGTTGCACCATCTTTTAAATGGGTTCACTGACCCTTCTCTTCACAGCACTCCTCAGAGCCTCCTGACCCCGTCCCCATGTGTGACAAGAGGAAGAGTGCCCAGGGTGCCCGGAGGACAGACAGGTGCTGCAGAGTGCTGGTCCCGTCAGCGTGAGGACCTCGTGACAGACCCCCTCTGCCAGGTTCCAGGTCAAGTGTCACCTGGTGGGTGTCGCTGTTGCTTTGTTCCAGGAAACAGAGACTTGCTCTAAGGGGCAGGACCGCGAGGCCCATGTGCAGTCCAGGTATGGTCCCCGGGTCCTCCCTCTTCCCAGGAGTTCAGTCCTGCTGCCCGGCCCTGGCCCCACCCAACCTATACACGTGAGCCAAGGACATGTCCCCTCAACGGCCCCTCCGCTGCTCCTCCAAAGCGCACAGATTTAATTTTAATTTTCTACACATGTGAAGAAAATGTGCTTCCTCAAACAGCCCCAGGGACAGGCGGAGAGGGAGGAAGCCGATTGTCTCCCGCGTTTTCCTCAGTGGGAGGGGGCAGAGGGACGGGAGAGAAGAAATTGCAGGGATGAGAGCAGGTTCCAGACCGCATCTTGGGGTGGCAGCGCTGGCCTGTGAGAACCGGGGTGGGCAGAAGTCCAGGCCACAAGAATATGTGCTCCCTGTCCCCAGAGCCCGGCATCCGGGGGGAGTGGGCAGGGCCCTGCTGCGTCCAGGCAGTGCCACAGGTGGGGCTCTTCCAGGGCCAAGAGCACGGCCACAGAGAAGCCACTGCTTGGGAGACAGACAGGACCCCATTCCCTCCAGGACCCGAACAGCAGGCGAGAAGAGAGGCCCTGGGGGAGGAGGCTCAGCCTCACAGAGTCAGGATCCCAGGAAAAGTGATGGACACGTGATGGGGCGTGGCGACACAGCAGCCCGAACCTAGAGAATGGAAACGGACAGTTCCACAGCGCGACACCTCCCTGTGACAGACGCCTAATTAAGCCTGGACACAAACAGGCGAGAGAGCCACTTAATCCAGATCCTGTCTGTCTGGCTAATTTAGGGGTGTGTGTGTGCGCGCGCGCGCGTGCATGTGTGGTACACACGCGTGCGAATGTTTTCCTGTTGGGCGAACGTCTGCAGAGTCTTAATTAGGTTGTGCGTGTTGGAACAGAGATGGAAACACGTCTTCCCCTCCCCCTCCGCGAGGGTCTCCTGTCCCTGGGGGCCATTAAAGCTCATGCACATACTCTCCCTGTGGGGAAAGTCGCAAGGGGCCTCTGTCTGGGGGTTCAGGGGAGGAGAGGAAGCATCTCCTTCAATCACAGAGAGACAGCCGTCGGCTGTCTCAGGTGGCGGGTGGCTTAGACGGCTGGTGGCTTAGGCGGTTGATGACTTCCTTTTTTATTTTTCTTTCTGAAATCAAGACCTCAAATTGGACTCAAAGCAGCTATCTGTAATGTCAGGAGAAGCTGGCATTTAGATATCAAACTCCTATTGACTTAATTTTTAATAACCTTTAATATGACCGGTCAGCAGGGGCAGACGGAAGGCACTGTGCTGTGTACACAGTAGGCACTTATTGGAACCAAAGGGACTAGGGGAGCATGGGACAGGGAGACCCCACTGCGAGCCCTTCCTCCTTCCTGATCTGCCCCCCCCCCCCGCCTGAGTCCCGCCCCTGGGACTAGGGGACACTGTCTGGGACTAGGGGACACTGCCTGGGGCTAGGGGACACTGCTGTTCTCTCTGGCATATGTGAGGGGAACAGTTTTGGGAGGGAGGGAGCCCTGTGGGCTTCGGTGCTGACCTTGGGGCCATTTAGGCGGTCACTTGCCATGGTGGCCCTTCCAAGCACACTGACCCCCTGGGCACTTTCAAGGGGCCCAGCTCAGGGCTGGCTTCCCTTCAGGGGCAGTTCAGGTGTGTGGACCACCAGGAGGCAGCCATCGGATGAGGAGGCCTCAGGGCCACGTCTGTCCACCTGCAAGGATAAGGGGCTGTGTCATTTGTGGGCCCCGGGAACCTGCAGCCTTTGCTAAAGGCCAAGAGCCCTGAAACGGTCAGGGGTCAGTCGGGTCCTGGGGCAAGTGGGTGAGGAGGCGCCAGCCCGTCCCTGTCAGAGAGCGGGTCAGGTGTTCCCTGGGTGGGGCAGCGACGTCCCTCTTTCCCGTGCACACGCTGTTCGAATACACATTCCACCCGGGGCCTGAGAGTCTGCAGGGCTGTCCAGGACCCAGGTGAGACGGAGGCTCCTGGCCCAGGCGACCACGCTTGGAGTAGCCAGAGTCAATAGTCCAGACAAACGGCCTGGGAGGGTCTCTCTCATCAGCATCGCCCACAGGCCTCAGTAAGACACGCTTTGCTTCCTCCCATCCCTCGAGTTTCCAGCTTAGCAGGTGTGAGGCGGAGAGCGGGCAGTTGCTTTTCTAATAGGATTGCTGGGGGGAAAAGGGACATCCAGAGACCCCACTTCCAAAAACGGCTGGGACTCGAGGACTGAGCCCTGCACCAGAGGTGCTTGGGGTTAAGAGCCAGGAATCAAGAGCAAGACTGGGTCACAGCGCGGCCTCCCCACATACCGTGTATGGCACTTCAATGTCCCTGGGACATGACAACACGGTGGGGGAGCATCTTTCCGTGCAAAAATCTTCAGCTCAAACCACCTTCTCCCTCCCAGCCCTTTCTCCCCGGGAGGACCCCAGGGGCAGGGGAGGGCCGTCCAGCTTCTGCCTGGACAGGGAACTACTCAGCCCTCTTTGCACACCCTCACATTCCCTGGGGAGATTTTAAAATGCTCAGGCTGCGTCTGCCTGCTCCTCAGAGATGCCCACTTAATTGGTCTTAGGTCTTTGTTTTTGTTCTTAAATAAAGCCCCTCCAGAGCCTCAGTTGAGAACCACTGGCCCAGACCCAAGTCTAGTGCCAGCTGCAAGCTTGTTGGGGACTTGGGCAAAGGATTGTCCCCTCCCTGATTCACTGCACCCCCTCGCTACCACCCCCCCAAACGCTCGTAGCTGAGGTTCTGCCGCACACCTGGTCTGTTCTACTGAGAACGGGGCGACCTACTTTTTCTGCCTGTGGCTTCTCTTGCACATTGGGGACTCTGGGGACGGAGGGGCAGATGGAAATGTCAGCGCGTCTGTGTTGATGCTGCATTTGGGTGTCACCCAAGCGCTTGTTTCTCTGTCAGATTCCGGATGTGGCATTTAGATAGTGAACCGCTGCCGCCAGGCACTTGCTGGGGAGAGGAAAGCATCCGGCAGCATCCAGAGACGCCCCGGGCTCTGGCTGCCAAGAGCTGGCAGCTCTGGGCCACCGGCAGGACGAGGCTGGCACGCGGACCGCTTTGGCTTGGAGACGGACCACGGGCAGACAACGGAGCACCTGGGAATTCTCCACTCCCACCAGGCCCCTTCGCCCGCAGCGCTGGCTCTCCCGGCTGGGCGCCTACCTGCGCATGCCCAAGCACACCTGGAACCTCACCCACATGCCTCGACTCTGGTGGCTGCCACCACTCTGTGGCCCTCACTGTGAGGAGGGATGGACCCCAGAGGGCTGGACAGCCAGCCGGGGAGGGCTCCATCGAAAATGGTTCCATCAGGGGGAGTAGATGCCAGGAAGTAGGTCCAGGGACTGGGGACACAGCCCCCTCCTCCTCCTGCCTCCCTGCTCTAAAGAAAAGCAAGAGGCTAGATCCATCCTGCTGCGGTCCACGTGGGGACGGGGAGGGTGTAGAAGGTCTTGGATGTCCCACTGTGTCCCTGGGTGCCTCTGGTGTATCTTTGGGGGACAGCAGATCAAAGACAGGCACAGGAGGGGCCGGCAAGGTGTACCGGCCTTGAGCACAAACCCAAGCACAGCGGCCCTTCCGGGAAGTTCCCGTCCCTGCTTGCCGTGAGTCCTTAGCAGCTGCCCAATGTCACCGGTGTTTATTAACCTTTTTTTTTGCACACAGCAAAGAACATTGTGTCTCTCCACGCAGGCTCTCAAGAATTTCAATTATCCAGTGTTCTGGCCCCCACCCCCACTTTTCAGTAGGAGTCACTGTTAACATCTCCCTGGCTGGATTTTGGAAAGAACAGCTTGTCTCGTGTCGTGACAGGAGAGTTGGAGAGAAGGGTGAGTGCCGGGGTCCACTGGAGTGCAGGAGCTGGCTCTGGCCTTCAGTTCTTCCTGTCGACAGGGAGAAAGCGGGGTCTCTCCTCTCTGCCCCCTCTCCAATGCCCCCACCAGTTCCCAAATGTGAGAGGCTCCGGCCCTTCCATCAGCACCCCTGCTCCCGGTTACTTTGGTGATGAAAGATTTGGGGTCTTTTCCCAGCCTTCTGGCCCCCTCTCTTCCTGCTCAGAGAGGCAGGGGAGAAGGGTATTAACAGGGAAGTGACTATTCCGTGTACCCTTGGGATGCCCCGTCGGCCAGGGGGACCAGGAGAGCAACCTTCCCAGCAAAGGTGAAGGCGTCATCTGGTATCTTCTCCCTCCTTCCAGTTTGACCCCAGGGGCTGTTCCTGTGAACCTGGCTTCCCACAGGAGGCCTGGGCTGGGGCGTGGCTGGACTCCTGCAGCCCCTGCAGCGCATGAAGCCTAGATGCTGGAGCAGGCATCCGGGGAGAGGGGGCAGTCTCCACGTACAGAACTAGGGAAAGGCTTCCCCCAGTCCCCACCCCTGGAAGCTTCCACCACTTTGGCCACGGGTTGTGACTTGTGGCACCTCCCCGCTCCCCAGCCCTCCCAGGCACACCTAGCCTAACTCCGCCTCCCCGACCTGCTCTCTGGCTCGCTGGGAGCAGGCTTCCCAGGGTGGCTCCAGGGCCACGCCCTCCGCGTTGCCAGGATACCTTCCACCTGCCTCCCAGCCCCGCCCACCAGCCCAAGCAGGAAGTCCTCTTTCTCCTGGGAGTTCTTGGAGAGCGCTCTCTCTCTCTCTCTCTCTCTCTCTCTCTCTCTCTCTCTCTCTCTCTCTCTCGGCACTTGGTCAGGGCTGGCATCAATTTCCCCTCCTTATCCTCGTTTTCCACCTGCACATCTCACATCACCTCCGAGTTGGCAGGCTCCATGATGACAGGAGTCATAGCTCATCCCCCTGTATGGCCACGCTGCACCCAGTGCGGCAAGTGTCGACTGAATGATGAGAAACTCAACCTGGTGACATCCTGGGGACCCACGTCACCACGAGAAGGTCGTTCCTCTCTGCTTCGTTACTGAAGTCGGGGGCATCTCCTGGTCCAGGGAAGACTGAAGGGCGGACGCATCCCTCGGAGTTGTCACCTGATGGACAGCCATTTCTGGGGCACTTTGAAGGCAGTGGTTGTTAGGAGCTCCGCCCATGGGCGGGCCCAGCTGGACATCCCTGTCCACCTCCCAGTCTCCTCCTGATGAACCGCAGCGCCCTGATCCCCTACTTAGTCCAGCCTTATTGGCGATGGGAGTCCTACCGTGACACCTTCTTGATTCTCACAGAACCTCCCGGATGCCACCTCTTGACCCCGTGCCAGACCTGCCCTTCTTTACTTTGCAAGTCTTTAATCAGATGCATTTCTTTTTCTTTTTCATTTTTTTTTTTTTTTTTTTTTTTTTTGCTCCTGATCGCTGTTTCCAGCCATTCTGTCCACCCCCCTGCACACTGTTCCAATTCGAGTGTCTGCAATGTTCCTAACCTTCAGTACTGAAGGCCATGTGCCTCTGCCAAGCAACCTTTCAGGATTTCTTTGGTAAAACCCACTCCTTCTTCCTCTGAGGAATCCCCAAGCCATTGTTTATTTGCCTGGTAGTATAGGTTTAGTATTAGTTAGGATAAAAGACTAAGCTGCTATCATATCATTGTTTAAGCAACAATATGGTGGTTTAAATACCAAAGTGTATTTTTTCCTCTCTCTGATCTTTCTTTCTTCCTTCCTTCCTTCCTTCCTTCCTCCCTCCCTCCCTCCCTCCCTCCCTCCCTCCCTTCTTTCTTTCTTTCTTTCTTTTTTTGTTCTGTTGAACCCAAATCTATGTCCCAGCTCTTTTAATTTTTAATTTTGAGACAGGATTTCTCTGAGTTGCGTAGGGCCCTGCTAGGTTGCTGAGGCTGACCTCAAACTTCCTGTCCTCCTGCCTCAGCCTCCTGAATCATCGGGATTATAGGCATGTGCCACTGTGCCTGGCCTGCATTTCTCTTTTACCCAATATTTATGTTGGATGGGTGGGGCCACTTGTTCTTTGTGGTCATTTGGAGACCAGATTAATCCACTGTGTTGTTCTGCCTTCCCCTAGGTGGGATAATCAGACATAGTTGAAGCTGGGTTGAAAGAGTGCAAGTTCAGCCGGTAGGAAGCAAAAAGAGTGGGCAGAGTCCTTGCACCAGTCACCTCTCCTCGAGGACTGCCTTCACCATCACGATGGTCTGGTTTCTGTGTTAATCATGCCGCCTAACAAATAGCACCAACAGCCCCAAATTGCTTGACAGGGCCCTACAAACATTTCCCATCCCTTGGTTATTCAACCAGGCACTAACCTAGATACTGCTGTGAAGGGGCTTTGCGGAGATAGTTAGGGTTATGAATTAGCTGATCTCACAATCAGCAGCTCATCTTGGATTCTCCAGGAGGACCCAGTGTAATTGCACAAGCCCTTTAACTCAGGCGGGAGAGCAGGAGAGGAGGGAAGGAGATTCCGAAGGTGTCTTCCTCATGCTGCTGCCAACTCTGAGACATAAGGGTCACTTTCAAGGACCAGAGTGTAGCCTCTAGATACTGAGGACAGCCCCAGTGATGGCTGTCTGGGAAATGAGCACCTCAGTCCTACAACCAGCAGGAACTGAACTGGCCCGTGACGCGACGTGACTGAGCTTGGCTGCAGGCCCTCCCCCAGCCTCCCAGTCAGAGCGGTCAGCGGCCTCCCTGAGCGTGTCCTTTTGAAACCTGGAGCCCAGCCAGGCCTCTGGCAGTTGAAATCATAGAGGCGTTTGGGGATTAAGCCGCTAAGTTCCTGGTGATTGGTTACGGAGGCAGCAGGAGACCGATGCCGAGATCCCACACACGTCTGCCCTCAGGTCTGCGGCGGCAGGTTGGCTGTGGTTTGGCCAATCAGCTGGCCAGGCTGCGCTGCAGGCTCCCAGGGGGCGAGAGTGTCGAGTCCCATGTCTTCATTTACTTAGTGCGCTGGTCACACGGCAGTGACGGAAGCACTAGAGGCCACACCATGCCCCAGGAACACGCTAAGCCTCCCTTGCATCTGGGCAGCCAACCAGTGGCCCAAACAAGTCCCAAGGTCACGCCCTGCACAGGAAGAGGGGGAGGAGGGGAGTGGGGGGGTGTGACCTCACCCGCAGTCAGGGCGTGGGATTCTGCTAGAGGAGGGTGTGGAAAGGAGGCCACCGTGCACTCGCCCACGCTTCCCCATCCAGCTGGTTTCTACAGTACTGCACCTCCCGAGGCACACCCCGCCCCAGTGTTTATTTACTGGTGTGTGTGTGTGCACGGGTGTGCCCTGCACTAGAGCGCCTGGCTTGGCTCCAGGTTTCAAAAGGACACACTCAGGGAGGCCACTGACCACTCTGACTGGGAGGCTGGGGGAGAGTCTGCAGCCAAGCCCAGTCACGTCGCGGCACGGGCCAGTTCAGTTCCTGCACTAGAGCGTGCACTCCGTGAAGGTAGGAAGTGCTGCCTCTTCTGCCTCCTCTGTATCCTAAGCACTGAATCCCACCTGGACTGTCACAGCAGGTCAATGTCCACTTGTTGAGTAAAGGAGTGTGGGCAGCTGGGGTACCACCAGTGCCCTCCCGGGGGCTGTGGGTGATTCCTTTTGTGTGGGAACAGCAACCTCCCCCCACACACCCCCGACATGGACAGAAAGCTCATCACACTACAAAAGCAAAGCCCACTCCCAGCCCGACTGGGAGCCTCCCCCCATGTGCTCCAGGAGTTGCAGGAAATTCTAAAAATAACCCGCAAAAAAAAAAAAAAAAAAAAAAAAAGGCTGTGATAACCGCGCTCCCACGCCCAGGCTGGCTGTTGGGTGGGGGGCTCAGGGCTATCAATTCAAACCGCAGGGCATGCCATCCCCAGGGGCTTCACTCCTGAAGCTAAAATAATAATTCTGGGCTTTGGCAGGATTTTCTGGATCCCACTGGCTTTTCTTGAGCACGAAGGGACTGGCTGTCCCTGCCAAATGGAACCACCTCGGGAGAGCTGGCCAGGGCTGTCGGCGCCTCTCCTCGCGCCAGCTGACTGGCGGAGTCAACCGGTGTTCCTGGGTGCCTGTTAACCCCTTCAGGCATCTGCACAGAGTGGGTGTTGCTTTAACCCCTCTTGTGGATAGAACTCACTTCTCTCGGAACACAGACAGAGGTCAGGGAGCAGAGCGTCAGTGAGGTCAAGCCTGTGACTCAGAGGCCACTCGCTCTTTTGACTACTCCATACTGGTGGAAAGTTCTGGAATTCTGAAACTGGGCTTGCCCCGGGGGTGGCTAGAACCCCAGTCTTGGGCCAGGAGGCTGGAGGTGATGTGTGCGTGATCTTCTGTAACCTGCCCTGGCTCCCCCTGTCCCTCCACCCCTCTCCAGGGCCCCTGGGCTCTGAATCTAAAGCATCATGGCCGCCTGGGAAGGTGGAGGTCTTGATGCAGAAGCTCGCACAAGAGCAGCAAGGAGCAGGGACACCCTCCCTCACAGGTCTTGACTGGAATCGCCACCTGTGGGGCACCGGGGTCTTCCTAGAACCTGTCCTCACCTCTACTGCAGTGTTTTCACACACACCCATTCTCCATCAGTAAGAGTCATCACCACCAACCATGGCAATATGATTAATATTTACCTATAATTATTATCAATATTTACTAGTCATTACTATTAATCGCGGGAGTCTTAATAAATAAATATCAATAGAATTGATAGCAAATATTTATTACATTTGTTATGCACCAGGAGTCCATTTAAAAAACCTAACGTCGGTGGTAGGATGACCCCACCGGACAGAAAGGGAAACTGAGGGGGATTCGGGGTCTTGCCCAAGGACACCTTGCAGAGTGGTGGCCCGGTGCACTGATTCCGGGTCCTGGTCTCAATCTCTATGCTACATAATATCTAAGAAAGCAGATATTATGCTTTCATTTACAATGCTACATTCATCGAGCGCTTGTCTCCCTCACTCAGAGTAGGAAGAGGAGCAGGGAGGGCAGGGAGCCAGTGGCCCCGGGATCAGAGAGGCCCTGACCTCCCCTAGACGGTGGCGGTGGGGGCGGGGCGGTGGTACAGGCACTTGTATTAAAATGCAAATTTCTGCCTTGCTTGCTGGTTTATCATCTGACTCGTTATACAATTTGCCAGTTATAGAAGAAAAATTACCATAATGGGGCCCTAGGGAACGGTTGTAAAAAGGAGACCAAACGTTACTTATCGGCCGTTCCACTACAATTATCTTACACGTTTGTTCTTTTCCTCCTCAGAAAAATGAAACCATCAGTGACAGGGACAAGGTGCTGACCAGGGTGCTGACCAGGCAGGAGTGAGCCCAGCGGCTGCGTCTTGGATACTCCGGCTCCCTCCTCTCCCCACCTGCCCCGGCTGGGGCCACCACGGCTACCTTCCCGGGCAGCTCCCTCTGCAGGGCAGGCAGGCTGGGCATTTTCCAAGCAGGAAAAGACGGAAGGTTTCTGCAGGTGGGGGTTCAGGGTCTCCTGCGTCTCACTGGCCCAGGCTTGGCAGAATCTCCTCTCTTGGGGGCCCGCTCAGGAGGACCCGCGGAGGATCACTGCTCAGCCTCCGCAGGTACCGGGCAGGTGGCTGGGAATCCGGTGGGCTGCAGGTAGCCAGACTTCTGCAAGGAGGCCACCGCCCCCAGGTGACTCACGCTCCTAAGCTACCTTTCCGACCTGTGCCCACCGGCCCCCCCCCAGAGCGTCCTACTGCGGAACTTCACTGCGGGCTCCTCGCAGGCAGAGGGTGAGTCTTTTTCCACTTGATTCTTTCAGTACCTAGCCTAGTGTGTGGAACATAACAAGAAGGAAATAAATATTTGATGAATGATCGAAAGTTTCTGTCTCCGAGCATGTGTGTGAGTGTGCGTTTCCAGGTTATCCTAAAGTTGTCCTCCTCAGGGGCTGGCTGCCTTTAGGTCCAGCTGAATCTTCCCCAAGTCCTCAGGCCTCTGATGATTTCTCAGGCTTCTGTAATCAGCATGTTAAAACAGTGGGGCAGCCGGTACTGATGCGCAGCAGGTTGCCCGTGTGTGCGCTGTTGAGGTATTTATATGTTTTTTACAAACCTTGGGCTTCCCTACCGTTCTTTCCCACTCACGCCACCGTGGACTTAGAACTTCTTTTGTTTTAGATCCCGAGGCACCTGCTCCCCATTGATTTCTGCCACAACATCAAAGGTAAATCCTCAAGGCTGCCGAGTTAAATTTACAAATGATACGTTCAAAGGCATGCACCAAATGCTGGGGAACCGTGCCTAGCAGGGAGCCCTCCAACGACCAGGTTCTCAGGCTCGACGCAAAGAACGGAACCGGGCACGACTGTCGTAGAAGCCAGACAGAAGCTGGAGGAGCCACACGGCGGCCCTTGGCCGGTTGATCTCTGGCTGTCTACACCTGTTTGCAGCAAAACCAGCCAGTATTCACTGTCTGGAGAGCAAGCCTGTCTGGCAGCCTCCAGAGAGGGCGTAGCAGTACTTGTACCTCTAAGCCTTTTGGCTAATGGAACAGGCCTTTCCCAAGGCCTGAAGTTTCTTTTCCCAAGAGAAAGATGAGAGTTTGAGGAGAGAGGACGCTGCGGTCTCCATGAATCTCTGGAGCAGGGGTTGGCAAACTAGGGCCTGGGACAGCCAGTCATCTCTTTTGACAGCCTACAAACTAAGAATGCTTTTTACTTTTGCAAATGGTGGTGGGGGCGGGAAGCCAAAAGAATATTGTTCCGTGACTCACGACGATGAAATCGGATTCACGGGTCAGTGTCCATGAATGAGGTTTGGTTGGAGCCCAGCCAGGCCCGGTCCTGTGTGCGAGGCCCAGGGCTGCCTCCGTCCCGACATCTGCAGAAGGGATCATCTGTGACAGACCTGCAGGGCCCGCAATGCCTGCGAGACTCGCCACCTGACTCTTTCCAGAAAACATTTGCCAACCCTGCTCCAGAGCCCAGACTGCCCCCTCGGGCCCAACCCATCTCCCACCATGCCACCAAGGGATCTGACCATCATGGGACACAGTCCTGCGTTTCAGGGAGATCTCCTCCTGCACCAGCCTTTCCACTTTAAGTGCATGAGGGGAGGAGGGCAGGAGGAAGCTGGGAGCCGCTGGTGATGGGACGATGGCCACCCAGCACTCTGGCTCAGGCCGTTTCTCTCCGGGCCTCCTCACTCCCCCCTGGAAATCGTGCTACTGGGAAGTGACGGGGGGAGCGCAGACATGCAGGTTTCCCATGCTGACCTGGGGACCAGCCCGCTCAAGGTGCCCCATCCGACAGCACCCTGGGTGGGCATCCTGTCCTGGTCAGGCAGACTTCTCCCATTTTTTTTTTTAATTTTTTTTTTTTTTTTTTTTTTTTGTTGTTCTGAAGGTGTAACCATAACAACGCACACATGACATCAAATACCACGTAACAGACATTTACGTAGCACCTACCATGGGCAAATGGTGCACGCTACACCAAGGAGACGTGGTGGGGGGCAGTCAGTATGGCCAGGGCCCGCGCTCAGGGAGCTGGAAGGCCAGGTTGTCTTTATGTGCACAGCTGCCCCCCGGGAACACAGCATGCAGGCTCCTGTCGCCCCCACCCAGCCCTCTCTCCCATGCCTCGCCCAACCCCCACCTCGTGGAAGACAGAAATTACCCCCCTTTACAGAAGAGGGGACCAAGGCTCAGTACCCAGGCCCCTTGCCCTAGCAGGCGCCTCTGGACCTGCTGGCTGACCCGCTGCACCACATCTTCTGCAGAAAAAGAAAAGAACAGAAGAAGATGGTGCTGGGGTTGCTCGGCTAAGTCCGCACGGCAGAAGGGAACAAGAAGGGTGGGCAGGCTTATCTTGGAAAGATCCTCCCCACGAATTCTTTGGGGCCACTCAAGGAGGAAGTTTTCTAAGCTCTTGGGCCTCCCAGGAGCTATGCTTCAGGCTGAGCCGAGGAGGCCAAAGAAGGGCAGAGATGGGCTCCTTCCGCTCTGCCTTGAATCATTCCCTGCGTAACTGTCCTTTCTTGGAGGGTCGTAAACGCCTTGGTGACAGGGACAATCTCTCAGTTTCTCTTATGTCTCTCAAGCAGACAAACATGAAGTGCCTACTGTAGGCCAGACGGTGTGCTAGCCGCGCGCCGCAGGGCTGGGTGGGATAGGTGTTCAGGAATTGCTTATGATGTAACCGAGTCTCTGCAGATTGGGCTCCCACCGGTGCCAGGGTTTTGGTAGGAGCTTCCAGGAGATGCCAGAGTCCCCGACAACAGAGGTGACACGACACAGGTCTGTGGAGTAGTGGCCTTCCTGCTCCCTTTGCCTGCTCCGTCTGCATCTCTGCCCACAAGGGGCTGTTCTCCATCGCCTGGGGTCAGGGGGTCAATGTTCGCTGTTTCTTCCCAAGGCCAGATCTTAGGAATCACAAAGAGGTCTCGTTTTCCCCCACTCTCTTTCCAGAGACCCTCATCACCCTGTCCTAGACTCTCTCTTTGGTTCTAAAGCCATCACCATACTCAGTCCCCTTGGTCGCTTATTTTCAGTTAAAAATCAAATGATCCCCAAAGACGAAGACTTGGGGTGTTAAGCAGAGTGCAGGCACCATTTCCCGGACGCTCAGGTGTGGGCAGGTGAGGATGTCACGTCAGGGGACAGAGCAGCCGGCTCCCTCCCCTCTGACCTCTGAGAGTCCCCTTCTGCGTTGGGTCTGCCATCAACGTCTCCAGGATGGCTACCTCTCCTGAGCCCTCTAGGTCATGCCCAGGTCATGGGCACGGAAACTGGACACCCTCCAAGGCAATACTCGAGGTCAGGGTTAGCAAAGGAAACACCAAGAGGTGGCGTGCCCAGGTGACCAGTGATGGGCTGCCCTCTGAAGCTCTCCCAGGATGGGGCAGGTGGTGACACCCTCCTGGGAGCTGTCATCAGGAGCCATCACCTACACAGATGTGCTCCTCCAGGTAGGACCAGGAGGTGAAGGTCAGGGACTCATTACTGAGTTCCAGCTGCCAGTCGGAGGGCGCACTGCCTCTGTGGACAATCGACAGTGGCTGACCTTGACCTTCCATGCCGAGACGTGGCCTTCAAACATGAAAACGCAATAGGACAGCCTCTCAGAAGGCCACCAAGTCAACCCAACAGCCATCCAAGAGACGTGCGCCAAGAGCAGGTGCCATTTTGTAACTGCTGGTAGTCTCAGGAGTTTGAGGTGGTGGAGATCTCCACGAGGAACACATGGCTCACATCCAAAGAGTGTGCCTTAATGTCACACGTGGGGCCCCACATTCTTCAGGGTAGGGCTGTCCTGTGCATTATGGCCTCCTCCAGGTGTGACAACCCAAAGTGACAAATAATTGATGCATTTGCAAACAGTACCCCCCCCCCCCCCCGCCGGGGTTTGATAACCAAAGTGTCTCCAGACTTGGCCAAATGTCCCTCAGGGAGACAAGATCTCCTGGTTGAAAATCACTAAGAAATGGAAGACCAAAAATGGTTAGAAGGTTTCATGGATTTTGAATGCGTGACTGTGTCACAAAAGCTCCCTGCTGGCTGCCAACCCTTGACCTTGGACGGCTCCATTCCACATGAGCCCTCAGTGTCCACCCTGTTGCCCCTAACCACACACCTGCTCTGCACACCCCTCCCCAGGCCTCGTGGGCCCATCCCAGCAGAGTCCACAGGAACCACCTGGGCCTCAGTCCCTGCAGGCCAGCAGCCGATGAAGGAATCAACGTGGTAACTGGGGCCGGGCGCGGTGGCGCACGCCTGTCATCCCAGCACTTTGGGAGGCTGAGGCAGGAGGATCACGAGTTCAAATCCAGCCTCAGCAAGGGCGAGGCACTTAGCAACTCAGTGAGACCCTGTCTCTAATAAAATACAAAAAAGGGCTGGGGATGTGGCCCAGTGGTCGAGTGCCCCTGAGTTCAATCCCTGGTACCACAAAAACAAAAAAAAAAAAAAAAAAAAAAAAAAAAAAAAAAAAAAAACTGCAGAGAAAGGAGGTTTGGGGAGGGGAGGAGTAGTTCCACTTGGGAAAATCCAGGGTGACTTCCTGGTGGAAGCGCCATCTGAAGCACAAGGAGGGTTTCCCTGGGTCCTGGGAGCAGTTCTAGAAGGAAGCAGCAAGGCCTGTGGTCGACCTTCACCTGGGGCCTCGTCCTCAGAAGGAGGGGCTCAGCAGGGCTCTCTGGGCTGTTCTCAACCTCTCCCAGAGGGCTGGGCACCCGGCAGCCAGGGTCCGTCCCACAGGGCTCCCAGCAGAGCCTCCCTCCCCTCCCTCGGTTCCTGACCATGCGGGAGGCCCTGAGGCTCGCCAGCCTCCCTCCTGCTTCTCGGCCAGGTTCTGGGTGTGCAGCGAGACTCATAACTTTGGAATTCATGATTCCGTCCGTCCGAGCGGGGAAGGTGTTCAGCTTTGCATCTGAAATCCTGTTCATAAGCACATTATCTCAGTAAATAGATTTCAAGGCCAGCTGCCTGCCCTGCTGCAGCAAGCCCTTGTTCCAGGCAAGGGCACTGCAGAGGGGGACAGTGACGAGCAGAAGTGGCACGGCACTGCTTTGGGAGTCTTGCAGCTGGCCTTCCAGGGAAGGCTGGCCTCGCGGAGGAGCCTCCGCTCATTTGGGAGGAGCTGGCTGGTCCCTGCCTGGGCTTCCTGGGTGTGTGCGGGTGGGGCACGCCTAGTCTCACCTCCCAGGCTGCCTCCCCACGGAGCTGAGGGGTGCCCGTGAAGGCAGGCGACTCAAAAGAGGCCTGGTCTGGGCATGCGCGCACCTGCCCGTCCCTACCCGCAGCCTTTGCCGGCTTTTGAATCCTGATTCTCCGGCTTCCCGGCTGTGGGACCGCGGGCAGGCCGGGTGCCTTTCCACAGCCTCGCTGACATCCGGTTCTGACGTTTGCTAGATTGCTGGAATCGTGCTCGGCACTTCTCCAATGCAAGCTATTATTATTAGCTCCACTTTGCAGATAAGGAAACCGAGGCAGAGACCAAGCTGGAGAGGGGGTGTGAAGCAACGGTGCCCAGTGCCCAAGGCCGTCGGCTCCTGGGCGCAGGGAGGACAGGGAGTAAACGGAGGCCAGGCTCCAGCTCCTGGCCAGGGGGAGCACTTGATGAATGGCTGCTACCACGCCTGTGACATTGCCTCCAGGCTCCCTGCCTGTCCCTCGCCCAGCCAGGCAAGCTCCCTGGGAAAGGCAGGGCCCAGCAGAGCCTTGGGGAGGGTGGGAGCCCGGAGCCATCAGTGCATCCCAGGCGAGCTGGGGGCTGCAGGACCAGGACCTGGAGGGGACGTTTTCTTCCCCCCCAGCACAGCCCTGATTGGAGCCCATTTACATCTTAAAAACCCAACTTAGAAAACCACAATCCATCAGCCAGCGATGGTGTAAATTGCTTTGCTAAATATATTTCTGGGTACATGGTAAGTAAAAATATCATGAATTTAATAAGCCTTGGAATTCACATTTTTCCAATCCTAATTAAGTTTCTCCTCGGTGTCGACGTGCTCCTCTCCTCGCGAGGCTGGGAAGGGAAGGCAGGGAAGGGAGGCGGCTCACGTTGGCCGCTGAGTCCGGGCGGGTGCTGGGCATCATTCTCCCACCAGTCCCTGTGGCCTGGGTCATCACGCCCACTTCACTGAGGACACTGAGTCTCGGTGGGGGTCACTGCTCTGTCAGGAGTCATGACCGGAAGTCAGGAGCAGGATTTGAATCCAGTTCCGGCTGCCTCTTTCTATTAGAAACCACCCCCTGCCACATCCACAGATATTGGTTCCTAATAAGTCAGCAGAGCGGCCCTTACGTCCTCAGGTCTGGCCACAGCGTGGCTCGCCGGGGCCATCGATCCCCCTTACAGCTGTGTGCTCGCCACACGGTCACTTGTGAGCCTCTGAGTTGCCATGGACACACCTCGCACCTACACACGCTATGATAAAGACCCCCGGTGCTAATGGCAGGAGGCGGCCCTCTCTCCAGAACAGCTGCCCAGAGGGGAGCTGTGAATTCTATACTCCAGCTTGGCTGGGCCACAGTGCCTGGATTTCTGGTCAAATATTACTCTGGCCGTTTGGGTGGAGGTGCTGCTTTGGATGAGATAGGCACAAAGGTGGACTGTGAGTAAAGCCGTTGACCCTTCACAAGGTGGTGGGCCTTATCCGATCAGCTGAAAGCCCCCAGAGAAGAAAGAGTGACCCCCCCCCCAGAGCAAGAGGGGATTCTGCCTGTGCAGCCTCGAGACTCCAAGTGCGGCCTCCCTGGGTCTCCAGCCTCGAGGCCCACGCACACGGCAGATTTTGGACCTGCCACCTCCACAGTCTTGGGAGCCAGTTCCTTGGGAAATACCTCTCTGTGTGCACGGGCACGCGAGCTGGCGCCCTGCTGGAGAAGCCCAGCGGAACGCGGCCACGCTGAAGCCCTGCGCCAGGCCCTCTGCCCGCCAGGAGCCCCCTGGAGGCCCTGGGAAACAGGGGGTCCCAGGGTTTGGTGACTCACCTCCCGTCCTGACAGAGCGGTGGAAAGCTTGGAAGCGAATCAGAGAGGAGTTGGCATTTCTAGGCCGGATGTGTGGCTGCTTCTGTGGGCTGGTTTCCTCCGTCATATGGTGGGGAGAAACACCTTTCCCGCCGTGTGCGAGGCTAGACAGGATGGAGTCTGGCTACAGGGGAGGGGCGGCGCAGACGTGCCACCCAGGGGTGTCTGTGGGCTGCCGGCTCCTGGCATCCGAGCTCAGGGGCTCCTGGTCCCCCCCGCTCCTGGCAGGGGTGGGCTCCTCCAGGCGGCGGGGGGCTGGCCGGACGCCCATTTCTTTCTTCCTGGGAGACAGGGCGGCCCTGTCTGCAGGCAGGGGGGGGGGGGCTCTCCGTCCTCTGTCACCGGTCCTCGGTGCGGCTGCTGCGCAACTGTCCACAGAACATTAGTCGCACATTACAGGGTTATGTTCCATGGCGCATTCCCCAGACGGCGGGGACTCCAGAGCACCGCCGCGGGCCCCAGGGGAGGGGCAAGGCAGGGAGCTCTGCCACCTGTGCCCCCCGAGCGTCCCCCGTCCCCCTGCTGGCCTGGCGCTGCTGCACAAGTCACCTGCACAAGTCACCTGCACTCCCCGAAAAGGCGCTGAGCCAGCAGGGAGGCAGGGAGGCAGGGAGGCAGGGAGGCAGGGAGGCAGGGAGGCAGGCCAGGGCTCAGGTGCCCCTTAGCCTCAGCTGTTGCCAGGGGTGGCGGGGGAGGGGGGAGGCCCAGTCTTCAGGGTCTGTCCTGTCTACCTAACCACCCCCCGGACCCCCCTGCTCATCCTCAGCGCGGCCTTCCACCTCTGCCTGCGCCGGGCCTCAAGGCCCCTGGCCCGGGGCTCCAGCCCTCCCTCCCTCCTCCCAGCCCAGGGCCTCCTGCTGCAGGCCTCGCCCCGTCCTCCCAGCAGTGCTTTCTGGCACGCCCTCTCCATCCCGAGCCCACCAGCAGGGCTGGGGGGCTCTGCTCAGTGCACCCCGGTCAGGTGTGAAGAGCTGCCCCTCATGCCCACAGGGCTCAGGGGCTCCTTCAGGAGTGGCCGGAGCTGTGGGCCACAGGACCCGCCCCGGCGCCTCCCGGCGGATCCCGGGTGAGCCGCCCGCCCGCCCACCCTGCTCAGCCCCCTCACCTCTGAGCCGCCGTCCCGGGGTGTCGAGGGCTGAATGAGTGAGCAGGTGAGTCTGGGGGCAGGTGCGTTCCGTAGATGTGAGCCCACGGTCACGGTCCTCGCTGGTGTCCCCTCGCTCGGGTCGACCAAGGGTGGGGGAGCGGCCGTGCCACAGTGAAGGGCCCTTGTCTCCTTTTCCATGGAGGAGGACAGAGGGTCCCGGCTGTGGGGTGCCTCCCCCTGGGTCAGGAGCACCCACAGACCTCTGACCACTTCCTGCTCCTCACGAGGGTGGGGCAGGGCGGCCGGCGAAGCTGGGTCCAGGGAAGCGCTGCTGGGACGTTGGGGGGAAGCACGTGTGTCCCCTGCCCTGAATGCAGTAGGCCACGGCGGGGATCTGGGCTGTGGCCATTCTGCAAACGCAGAGCCCAGGAGGGACTTTGGCTGGGGCAGGGGAGGCTTAAGGCAGGACGACGGGGGGGGGGGGGGGGGGGGTGCAGGAGGAGACCTGCCACATCAAGGAATGGGGCTGTGGGGAGCCCCTGGGGGTCCACAGGACTGCTACTCCATCAGTGGGGCCGGGGACGGCTGGTCAGACTGGGGCGCCTGCCAGAGGACAGTCTCCGGAGGCCCCCCCTCCCCCCGTGCCCCAGCACTGGAGAAGCCAGCTCTGGCCAGGAGGCGGTGGCTGGCCCAGACCCCCACCCCATCCTGAAACCCAGCCTGCAGAGGATGGGGGCGGAGGAGGGAGCAGAGCTTTGACTTTGGTGGAGACGGAAGTTTTCAGATGAACCGGCTAAATACTGGACTGAGACAGCTCTAATAATTGGGCATGGAGGAAATGTGTATGATTTGGCCAAACGTCTCTAAAAGAGTAGGGAGGCTGGACCGAATGTAGTTAGGGGGAGTTACAGGGACACGCGGAACCGCTTCACAGTTGCTCTCGGCCAAGTCACGGCCCCTCCATCCAGGTGACATGGATTTACCTGTCTGTGTCTGTCCCCCTATGTGAGCTGCGGCTGTCCTTTCCCCAGCAGGGCTGGTGGGCTGTGTCGGCACACAGTAGGCCTTTCACAAATGGGAAGAGGAAGCCCCTGGAGCCCCCAAGCTCCCTGGGCCAGGGGCTCCGCCGTCCACCTGCGGGGGTCCTCCCCTGCCGTTCACTGGCTGGACCCAGCTTGGAGGGGAAGGTGGGGGGGCAGCCTGTTGCCGAAGCATCTGCTAATGGTGTCTGTGAACCAGGAGAAGTGGCCAGAGGCGGCCAGGGCCCCGCTGCACTATTCAGCCCGCTGGGCGCTGCCCCTCCAGGTGGGGCCAAGGTGGGGGACCAGGCCAGATCCAGCTCTGGGAAGAGCCTGCATGTGTCTGGGGTGGGAGGCGGGGGCGGGTGGGCCTCGTGCCCTCCCCAATTTTCCCTCCATTTTCTCCGTCTCCCTGGAGACTGTGAAGGAAGGGAATCTCAGCGTCTCATGAGTTCCGAGGCCGACGGGGACGCCTTGGGAGCTCAGGGTCTGGGGCCACAGCTGGGAGAGAGCCCCGGCCTGGCAGCTGTGAACCCACACCAATTAACTGGGGCCCTGGAAGGCAGGAACACTGGAGCTCCTCGCAGCTTCTCCTGGAGTTCCTGATCTTTATTTTTTTTTCCAGATGTGTTAGACCTTCCCTTCTTCTCTCCTTCTTTTTATTTTGGTATTGTGGGTTGAACCCAGTGGTCCTTAACCACTGAACCACATCCCCAGCACTTGTTATTTATTTATTTATTTTTTAATTTTAAGACAGGGTCTCACTAAGTTGTTTAGGGCCTCACCAAATTGCTGAGGCTGGCCTTGAACTCGAGATCCTCCTGCCTCAGCCTCTCCCTTTCTTAACAGCCCCCAGAGCATGTGTCAGAGCGTACCCTCTAAGTCCCCCCAGCTCCCGGCCTCTCTTGTCCTAGGGACTCTCAGACATCGGCTGAGCTGCTGCGATCACCTGGAGGAACCAACCCCCCCATGCCACCCAGCGTGCACCTTCCTGCTGACTGTCCTCTGGGCTGCACGTGAGCGGAGAAACCCACCCACCGTGCAGAGTGACACTGGCCCCTCCCCAGGTCCTCTGCCTCTGATATTCCTCCTCCGCCAACGGCCCCTCTGGAGAGCAGCGCCCTGCTCCCCGGGGCGCACGCGCTGGTCCTCCGTCCGTGCGTCCCTCCCTGCGGAGGCCTGCTTCTGCGCTGGGGTGGCCGGAGTCCCCGAGGCCCGGACTGAGGCCTGGGGTGGTACTGCAGGTATTTTTAGCTTTCTCATTAACCGAATGCTTTCAAATTAGCCTTCTATTAACCTCAAAGGAAAATGAAAGTGTGTTTTTTTTTTCCTTCCCAGAGTGAGTCTCTCCTGCAGAATATCAAGGTTTCCGTGATTACCGTCTCACGCGCCTGGAAGCGCTAATGAAGTTGGAGTCTCTAATATCCAACTTGATGGAATAATTGGTCCGGGGTTCCTGCAATGGCGGAGGAGATGCTGCCAGAGGAGAAGCGGCCTCTCCTTCCCGCCTCGCGGGCGGCTGTTCCCGTCTCCTCTTCTCCTCCCCAGGGCCCCGTGCTCCCACCCCAGGGGCTGGCCGGCGCCCCGCCCTGGTCTTGGCTGGAAGGCGCTGCCGGTTGCAGGCCGGGACTTAGCTTGGCCCCTTCAGAAGCCCTGTCTGGTTCTGGAGCCTCGAGCCTGGGTCACAGTGGCCTCTTGACTTTGCCAGTGTCCCTTGAAGTGAGCTTACCTCTGAATCAGGATCCCGGCTGCAGAGAGGGACAGACAGCTGTGCAATGTCCGGGCAGCAGCGTCAGGCAGCGGCGGATGAGGCTGATCCCCCCCCACACTCGCGGACAGGGGAGGTGTCCACCAGGGATGCCCGTCATGGCAGCCTCGGGCCTGCCGCAGGGCCCAGGGAGAGCGGCCCTGGGAGGAGACTGCAGCTGGCAGTGGTGGCTGTTGACAGACAGGAGCAAGCACCTCACGACCTGTGTCCCTGTGGCACTGACGGAGCCCGCAGGGCTGGCCCCAGAGGACCCAGGCGCACGTCCATTGGTCCAGCCTGTCCAGGCCCAGGTGGGACGCCCCTGCCTGCCCAGGTTCCCAGCCCCTTCCCTGCCCTGGCGTCCTCAGGGTGACTGCCTGCCACCGTCCCCTCCCTACCTCCCCCTCCCAGCATTAGGCTCTGTGCTATCTGAAGCCATCGAGGCCTGGGGGCCTCTCAACCGGAGGCCCTGTAGGGAGGCCCTTGGCCTCTCAGAATCTTGTCCTGGTGTGAGCAGCTCCAGTCGGGGAGTTTCTGTCCTGTGCGTGGGCAGGCCACGTGGTCCCACAGAGCTGGCTCTCTTACCTGTGGGGGAGGGACTCCCCGCCAACCTCTCTGGCCACCCCAGGGGTCATCCGTCCTCCCCCAGTGGCTCACTCATGCTCCTCTGGATGTGACCAGGTTCCTGGAGGCTGAGAAAAGGCAACAGGCCAACGTAAATGACAGGTGGCATGGATGACAACTCCTGTGCCGCACCGCCATGGGTTCCTGCCCGTGGCTCCCCGGAGGTCCCTCTGCCACTGCGAAACTGAAGTGTCAGAAAGCAGACGCATCCCTCCTGTGCTTCCCAGCCAGCTAGCAGTGTGACCAGCCACCCTGCCACCCACACCAGAACCCCGAGAGTCACCCTGGGGCCCTCTGCAGCCCCCAAGTCTTGGCCACACCCTCTGCTGGGTCCTTCTGTCCTGATGGGGCTACTCCTTTGCTAGCGCCTTCCGTGGCTCCCGGTTACCTCTGGCAAAAGCTCACGTCCTCTGGACAACTTGGAAGTTCCCCAGGACTGGGACTGGCCATTCCTCCAGCTTTCCTCTGGGTCTCTCTCCCATACACATCCGTGTCCCACGGGGCCCAGCCAACTGTTCCTGGGCACCCTGGCTGCTACGCACCTCGACAGCGTTCCCTCTGATTGAGATACTCTTTCTTCCTGGCCCACCCAGTGAACTCCTATTCATTCTACAAGACCTTTTCAAATATATCCCCCTCTGGGAGGTTGTGGTTGCTGAGAAGCTTCACAACATGTAATGGAGACCCTGCACGCGCCCGCCTGGGTTCTCCACTGCAGGAGCCCTGTTTGCGGAGATAGCTAAGATTGCGGTTGACTATTGGGCCATAGACATTTTTGGGCATTTCCGCTTTCCGTAGTCTCACGGGATCTCGCGGGACTTGGTCGAGGCTCTCGAGAGATTTGAACGGTGACTCAGCAGATCGAGCGAGCGCCATTGCTGCTCGGGCGCATGGGAAGAGACCAGAGGGAGAAAAGACAGGGTCATCGCTATTGTGTAGATATCTTGTAGTTTCTTGTAAGATTAAAGAATATTCTCGTCTCCATCCTGTCTCCGGACTCCTTCCCGCGGCGCTGCCGTTCCAGGCTGCAATCCCTTTCCGGCGACAACACACCACCATCCCACTGCTGTCCTCACTGAGGTTCTGTGGACTGCAGAGGTGCAGTGGTCACACGCTGTCACTTGGGTGGAGGGTCTGTCATCCCCCCGGGGCTTGCAGACAGAGCCAGGCTCCTCGCTGCCTGGAGTCAGGCCGGCGTCCTTGTCCTGGGCTTCACGCGTTTCTGCCTCCCGTCCTCCTTCTCCTCGGTGCACCTTCTGTCTTGGGAGATTGAGGCCCGGTGCAGGGTGCTGGTCTCGGAGACCCGATTCACCGTCTGAACCAGAGCCTCACGCCGTCATCTGCCGCTCCTTTTTCCTGTCCGTGACCTTCCCCTCCTCCCCGGTGGCAGTGGCATTTCCTCCTCTCTGTCTGCAGATTCTTGTGCCCAGGAGAAAGAGCGTCAGGGCACTTGCCGAGCGGCCCTCCCGTTCCACAGAATCGCAGCCTGGCTCCGCCCGGCCCTGGGCCAGCACTCCACGCCGGGCGCCAGGCGGGACAGGAAGGAGCAGGCCTGGGCCTCCCTGACTCCTGCTCTGCCATCCAGGCCTTGGGCAGGCGAGGAGCCGGTGGGTCCTACGGGGTGCAGAGACGGGTGGGTTTTCTGCTGCTGTCCCTCCCTCACCCTGAAGCTTAGTCCGCTTGGGCAGGGCAGCCCTGCAGGTGAGGCTTATTTGGAACAAGCCTCATACATAAGAATCCAGTCCTAAAGCCAGGCAGGGGGTAATTAGTCACATTTCAAAAGAATTCTTGGATTTCCAAAGGCTCCGTGGCGGGGAGCCCATAATTAGCCAGCTGCCCTGGAGCACGGGCACCAGCAGGCCCGCCAGGCCGGGCTGCTCTCCTGTCCGCCAGCCCCCACCAGACTGTTCTCCTGCCCGGAGTCAGGCTTTCCTTTTTTCAGATTTAATTGACTCCCTCATCACGGCCTCTCTCCGAGCGAGGGGCGGAGCCGGGGCCGACTTTCCTCATTTCACAGATGCAGAAAACTGAGGTCTGCGTTGCACAGCCAGGAGCACAGGGAAGGCAGGTCCCGAGAGGGCAGAGCGATACCGCCGCTTACCGGTGACGAGTTCTGCTCCCCAGAATGTGGAAGTTTGAACATTGGAGAAGCCCACCGAGGCAAGCATCTAAAGCAGGGTTTAATTAAAAGGGGTGACATAGACGTCTCCTGGGAGGGAGAAGGGGGCCACTGCTGGTATTCCAGTGTCCTCAGGTGTCCCAAGAAGCATGGCAGGTCTGCGTTTTTTTTTTTTTTTTTTTTTTTTTTTTTTGGTACCAGGGATTGAACTCAGGGGCACTTGACCCCTGGGCCACATCCCCAGCCCTTTTTTGTATTTTATTTAGAGACAGGGTCTCACTGAGTTTCTAAGTGCCTTGCCATGGCTGAGGCTGGCTTTGAACTCACAATCCTCCTGCCTCAGCCTCCCAAAGTGCTGGGATGACAGGCGTGCGCCACCACACCCGGCTTGCGTTTTTTCTATGTCCCAGGGCTTCCTTCGTTCTCCTGCTCTCTTCTCCTTCCCTGTAGGTGACCAGGTCCCGTGGGATGGCCAAAAGGTGAGAAGCAGATGGGCTGATGGGGGAAGGGCAGGAGGGAGCAGCCCAGGGCACATGAACAACTTCAAAGCGAAAGGTTGGGGCAGGGCTTTGATAAGGGTGGAGGGAGGCTCTGAAGCAGTCAACATTCCAATCCCTCAGGCCCACCAGTCTCCAGCCTCCCCAGACTCACTCAAAATTGTCTTTCTTGGTCCGACCTGACTTGACTTACCCATCTACACTAACTGCCTGGCAGAGTCTGGCTTCAGGAAGAGCCAGTGCGATCCTTTTCTACCTTAGAAGGAACCCCTGTTGTGATCGGGGAGATAACAAGACCAACCAAAAGGCCGCATGTTCTGGTTTGCTAAGCAACTTGGCAAGGCCAAGGGAACAAATTCTATCCATGAGATGTGGAAGATGACATCCAGTGGGACGTCTGGGTGAACGTCTCCCGGCAAGCAGGCTCAGCTAGGAGGCAGCACTGCCCTAAGCTGCCCTTCCCACTGTGTCCCTCCCTGCTACCTGGAAGGTGATGACTGGAACTTCAGCAGCCATTTTGGGCCACGTTGGGGCCTTGGAATGGAGATTCTGTGCTAGGCCGGCAGAAGCAGAAGGACAGACAGCATCTGAGTTCTGACCACCATGGATTTGCCAGCCCTGGACCACTTACCTCTGCAATTCTTTTACATAAGAGGACAAAGAGGCTGCCATCTTGGTTAAGCCACTGTTACTTTGGCTGTTGTGTTATACGCAACTGGGCCTAATCCTAGCTAAAGAGTAAGTAAGCTTCAGGACTCATCTTCAGAACTGCACCACACCTACAGCCTGGGGACAGATGGAATAGAGTGTTTTTATAGCCAAGTTGTAACTTTCCCCCAATCCGTTGTCGGTCACCCTTGTCCTTGTGGACCCATGGATCTAAGTGACCCCATAGCTTTCATAAGGGACTTTTAAATGGAGGCGGGAGTCCAACACTCTTCACTCACTGGAAGCACAGAGTCCTGCTGGGCAGTGGGTGGTCACCTCCCAGGTAGCCTAAGGAGGCCACACCTCCCAGGTAGCCTTAAGAGGCCACACCTCCCAGGTAGCCTAAGGAGGCCACACCTCCCAGGTAGCCTAAGGAGGCCACACCTACCAGGTAGCCTAAAGAGGCCACACCTCCCAGGTAGCCTAAGGAGGCCACACCTCCCAGGTAGCCTAAAGAGGCCACACCTCCCAGGTAGCCTAAAGAGGCCACACCTACCAGGTAGCCTAAAGAGGCCACACCTCCCAGGTAGCCTAAGGAGGCCACACCTCCCAGGTAGCCTAAGGAGGCCACACCTCCCAGGTAGCCTAAAGAGGCCACACCTCCCAGGTAGCCTAAAGAGGCCACACCTCCCAGGTAGCCTAAAGAGGCCACACCTCCCAGGTAGCCTAAGGAGGCCACACCTACCAGGTAGCCTAACGAGGCCACACCTCCCAGGTACCTTGAGACAAGACCACACCTCCCAAGCGCCTCAGGGCCAGCCCTCAGGTGCCCGACTGGACCAACTGCGACACCCCCCCCCCCCCCCCTTGACCTCCCGCAGCCTATAGCTGACCACGAGTGCCCTAAACCACCCCTTGTTCTTCCTTTTCCCTGGTCCCTTCCCTGCCCTTCCACACTGCTCTTTCCCTACCCACCCCTTCCCTCCCACGTGGCCCCTAATAACTCCCCTTTTCTACAAGGTGGTCCCTGCGTGGTTGTTTCCTACGTGTGGACTGCCTAAAGAGCTAAGTCCACTGCCCTTTGCCATCGGCTGTTATGTGGCCACGCCCACCTGGCCAGGCCCCTCCCTTTTCTCTGTTTGGCTGAGACCCGGATGTGCTCACCGTGTTTCAGCTAGCGCCCTTCCTGCGCTTAGCAGATCTATACCCAGAGGGTTGCTGCAAGAATTTCCACCGTGGCTTCTTACTTGGGCACTTCCAAAATGGCTCACTCTCCTCCACGTGGGTTTTAGCCTGTGCCAGATCTCCTTGTCCTCTTGCCCACTACACGAATTCCCATGTTTGACCTTTTGTATTTGCCCACCAAAAAGATAAATGAGTTGGACCCATCTCTAGCATCTTTCCCAGCTTTAGTCCCTTCGCCTGCCAAGATGGAATGAGCCCAGCCTCCAGTGCCTAATAGCTGTCAGCTAGGACGCTGGCCTCCAAGCCACCTGATGACTCGAGAGTTGTCCTCCGGGGGTGGCAGTGATGGGCACTCCTTCCTGCTAAAGAGCTCTCTTGGTGCACTGCCAGGCGACCCCCCCTCTCGGAGGCCCGATGTAGGGAGGAGGGTGGTGGCCGGCAGGAGGGCCATGGAGAGCTGGTTTTGACACTTGAGGCGTCTTCTGAGCCCTTTCACTGGCAGGTGGTGGTCACGTCCGCTGAGGGTCCCGGAAGGCTGGATCCGAAGGCCACATCCATTAGAAAAAGCCACAGGAGCGGAGGTGGCCACCTCGCTGTGGCTCTGAGCGGGCTTGGGGGGACCAGAGCCTTCCTGCTTTCCTGGCCTTCCCGGATGGACTTTCAACACATTTCAGCATCGATATCTGTGGCTTGGCCCTGGTGAAGTAGCTCGTGGTTTTTCATCTATTCATTCTTTTCACATAATCTGTGCGCCTGGTCTCTTGGTCTGCTGCCTCTTCCCTTCCGCCTGGGGCTGTTTCTGCCTCCCCAGAATGGGTGCACGGTGTCTCTCCCACTCCAAGAGCAGGGACTCGTGATGGGGCTGGGACACGTGGCTGCTTTCCACATCCCAGACTTCAATCAGCGCATGGAACCACGTCCCTGGAGCCCCGGATGCTGGCCTGTGGCCTGTTTCACAGAAGGTGTCTGATCTCCGTTCAAAGAGTCAAGGGAGAGGACTTGGGAGGACACGAGTTTTGCCTCCACCTCGGGTCCTGCGCTCCTGCCTGGTCTCCCTAGGATACCGCCTTCACTCTGAGTGACATTCTTCCAAGGCCTGAAACATTCCTAGAGGAGACGCGGGGTCTCCCTTGGACAGGCTTTTTGTGATGTCTCCGAGTCCTCACCAAAGGATTTTTTTCTTTATAAAAGCCGTGCAGCTGGAGGGGACCTCAGAGATCATCTGGTGCACCCCCTTCCTTTTGCAGATGAGGAGACTGAGGGCCAGGGAGATTCCGAGCCAGGTCCCGATTTGCACAGATACCTCACTGAGAGCCGGTACGGGATGTAGGCCTTCTGACTCCCAGGTTCCGCCCTGCGAGCTTAGCTCCCGCTTAGTTCCAGGCTTGGCTGGAGGATCAGGACGGACAGACAGCTCCGTCCCTCCCTGCTGTATGCTTCTACTGTTCTAAGAAGAATAAATACATCTTTCAAATCATCAACCCTGCCATGGCTCTAAAAATCCTCTGAGCTTTCATCTGAGAATTTTCCTTTCCAGACTTGACTTTTAAGGATTCATCCTGCTACAGAATTCTCCCCGGGGATCTTGGGCTCAGCGTGGGTGCTTGCAAGCCCAGGGCCTGGGCTTTTGTGAATGGCGCCACGTGATCAAAGGTCATGCCACATGAGAGCACTGGCCTCGGAGAGGGAATGAGAACCCCACTTTGTCATCTGGGCCACCTCAGAGGGCTGGGGAAGGGCCGGGCCAGAGGAGAGCCGAGGCAGGACTAGAGGTCAGGGTCAGGGCCATCCACACCACAGGCTGGTCTCCCAGGCTGCAGCCTGCCGGCTCTTTACACCTGGGTCCTGGGGCAGAGGGACTCCAGCCGGAACGACAGCCACCCCCAGGGAGCTGGGCTCTTTCCTGCACTCACAGGAGCTTCTGCGGCCAGAGGGTTGTGGGAGGGGCTCCCTCTGCTCTGTCCCAGCCTGGTTTAGTTAGTAAAGGGCTTCGGCTTGGAGACTAAGGGGACAGAGACACCGGTGGCAGGACGTGGCAATGGCGGCCGGGGTGTCTCATGCTGGGTTGCCCTAGAAACGGGTTTGGGGGACGGTGGTTCCAGGCCTGGGGAACTGAGGTGGCAGGAGGAGCAGCTGGTTCTGGGAGTGTCCGGAGCCCGCACCCTGCAGCTCCATCCCTCCGCAGCCCTCTGGGAAGGGCCAGCGCATCATTCCAAAGTGTCCACTGAGGCCCAGCAGCTGGGACGCGTGGTCGCCAGTGGATTCTAAGGATTCTAAGGACTCCTCCTGCTATAGAATTCTCCTGGGGATCCTGGGCTCAGGTCTCTGGCAGGTCCAGTGGCCCCAGAGAGGAGCTGCTTCCAGGAAAACCCTCAGGTGGGTGCTGGGCAGGTGTGGGGTGCCCAGGCCGCGGCTGCGCGCCCCAGCTCCTCCTCTTCCCCTCGCCTGCCCTCTCTTTCCTCCCCTTCTCCTGCTTTCTCGGCTGATATGGAGACTGTGTTTTCACCCCTGTGCAGGTGCGACCTGGGGAAATGTGTGTGAGTTTCTCACACTCTGCCAGGGAACTGACCGGAAGCCAAGAACCTGAGAACGGGAGCAGGTGTGGCCAGGAGCCCGGCTGGCTGGCTGGCGGAGATGCAGCAACAGCCCTGAAAATTCAGAGGGACAGCTATGGCGCAGTGGTCCTGACAGTGGGCCCAGGTGGGATGCCCACCGGCCCCCCAGAAGTGGGCGGGAGTGAGTCCCCGCATCCCCTGAGGAGGCACGTCACGTCCCCCAGGACTCTGAGCGGCTGGAATGGACATGACAGTCATTAGACTGGGGTGGACCTGCAGCACGCGCAGGACAAGGACAGCCCACTTGTGCTCTCCGGTGTCTGTGCTGTCCCCACGGCACAGGGCGCCCCCTTCCCGGGGAGCACAGGAGGACAGGATCCTAACTCCGCTGGGCATTCACCAGCAGCGTCCACACCCGCTGGGCACCCGGTGCTCCCGACCGGGGTCCTGATTGCCACCGGAAGCATCTGCCCTCTGGGAGCGATGCTCACGGGTTTCCAAAGACAAATGCAGACACCTGAGAGAGTCACCAGTCACCTCCGGGCTGGGACACGGAACCACCACGCCCACGTAGGCTGCCCGCGCACCCTCGTGTCTAGCTTCGTGCTTAGCTGAAAAAGAAAAGGAAGCGATCAGTCTTTCTTGAGCTCTTCCGACACAATTACAAAAAAGAAATATTTTTTTTTCTAGAAAATAAATCTCTGGGACGGGGGAGGCATAGGGACGTGCATTGTTTGTCCTCTCCGATCTCTACAACCAGTCATAACAACAAAGAGCACGGCCGACTTGCAGACTCTTTGTGGCCCTTTTATGCCACAGAAAATGATGGGGAGGGTTTCAGGCACCCACGTGGGCAGGCACCCGGGGCCACCTATTGTGTGAGCTGGAGGGCCCCGAGGTGGCTTGGGAGTGGCAGGGACAATGTACAGACCCACTTGACACCAGCCTGGTCGGGATCACGTGCAGAGCCGAGGACCATCGCTGGCTGTCTGCGTGCCCAGACCACGCCCGGTGCTCCTCCGCACCAGCGCCAGGGCTGACGCTCCTCCTCCATTTGCAAGTCCCGCGTTCGGGTTGGATGGGACACCTGTCGGTGACATAGGTGTGACTCTGGGGTTGCAAGGCCACCTGTCTGGGAGCCTGGGGCTGCCTCCAACGGAGATGTGGGCTTGCAACGTGGGTATATGTGTTCTCGGGTCGCTTTGCCGGTGGCAGTGGCGAGGAGGGTGGCCAGGTTTCCTGGACAGAGGGAGGGCTGAGAGAAACCCAGGGTTCTGGGGAGAAGGAGAGGCTTGGAGATACAGAAAGATCAGACAGGCGTGGACAGAAGCAGCCAGAGGGAATGTTTCAAAAACCGAGAGAAATCAGGGGCCGAGGATGTCTGGGTGTGAATAATGGAGCCGGAGAGGCTGGAGGAGGGTCAGCTAACGGGCGGGAGGCGAGAGCTCATCCTTTCTGCGTCCATTCCCTGGGCTCAGGGGGTGGGGGGGGGGGGCCGTGCCCCAGAGGGCAGCAGAGAGGCAGGGAGGCTGGGTCAGAAGGGAGAGGGGACTGTCCCTCCTGGGTAGTGGGCGAGGTTGGAAGAGAGCCACCTCCACCCCAGGAGGAGAGCGAGGTGTGTTCTCAGGGACGCCGGGACACACACAGTAGGCACTAAATAAGTGCCCATAGAAATTTACAGCCGGGGGGGGGGGGGGCCGTGTTCGCCGTGGCACGAGCTTGCACTCGTCCCTGTAGCGCGGCAGCCGCTATTCGGGAGAGTTATGGCTGCGATAAACCCGCCGGGCTGCCGCGCCTCGGGAGAGTGAGGGCTCTTCGGTTTGGGACTCAGGGCTGGCAGCGAAGAGGAAATGGACTGGAGCAGAGATGACCTCGGGGGCCGTCGCGGACTGCGGAGAGGCAGCGGGCTCCTGATGAAGCCGTCCTGCGGGCGCCGAGGTGGGCTGCTCAGAAAGCACCTCTCCCCAAGGCAGATGCAACCTAGGTGGGTCGTCCTGGTCCAGGGTCCCCCCCACGGCCCCAGCCCGGGCTGTCTGGCACGTGGGCTGCCTCTCAGCCCTGGGGCCAGCGCTCTGGGACCTGTGACCTGCTGTCTTGCTCGAGTCCGGCTGTGCACCCACGTAGTCCTGTGTGAGTGCGGGGCAGGAATGGACTCCTGACCCTCCTGCCTGAGGCGTCGGTGGGACAAGAACAGCAGCTTCTACAGATGAGGCCACCGAGTAGCCAGCCTTGATACAGGACCTGAGCGCGAGTGACCTGCCCAGAGCCTTCTCCACCCCCTCCGGGGCTGCCTCTCTGAGCATGCGCGTGGGCGCGGCCGGCTCCCTTCTGTGGGAGCAGAGGCCCCGGGTCCTGCAGTCTGCGGTGCTGCTGTGGCCTCCCTGGCTGGTTCTGGGAGCTGCAGTGACCTTCACACGCTGAGCTTGAGTCTCAGCTCCGACTCCTCAGACGTTGTCACCTGTCTCCTCACCCGGGAAACGTGTGCGGTGAGGATCACAGAGAACGTGGTAGAATGTTCCGTGCGTCGTGTGACAAAGTGGGTGTTCTGGGAACAGCCTTCTCCTCTTGGCCAGTGCTTGTTCCTGTCCTAAGAAGTGCCGTCTGGTAGAATCAAGCAGGTCCAGTGGTCAGGGCGTCTGCTTCCTCTTGCCCTGGTTCCAGGTCCACAGAGCATCCTCACAGACGTCTTGGGAGTTCCTCTTACCAACCGTGCACAGATCTCTCTTTGTCACTGGTTTCAGCCTGTGATTTCTTTTTCTGTTTGTTTGTTTTCCTTTTTTGGTAACGGGGATTGAACTCAGGGGCACTCGACCACTGGGCCACATCCCAGCCCCTTTTTTTTTTGTATTTTATTTATAGAGACAGGGTCTCACTGAGTTGCTAAGTGCCTCGCCCTTGCTGAGGCTGGCTTTGAACTCACAATCCTCCTGCCTCAGCCTCCCAAGTGCTGGGATGACAGGCATGTGCCACTGCGGCTCAGCCCCGCGATTGATCTCCAGTGGCCTCCATAGTTACTGTCTGAATCAACTCCACGTCTTCCACCCAGGCAGGGAGGCCCCATGAGCAGCGTCCGGGAGGGGAGGGAGCTCCTGCTCCAAGGGCGAATCCAATCAGCTTGGTTTTCCTGGAGCACAGATTGCAGAGTGGGAAGGCTGGGAGGGGCTCAGGGCCGGATTCAAGGAGGTGGCCAGACGCGTGGTCCACCTTACAAAGTGAGAGCTTGACCTTGGGGGGGACCTCGGAGGGTGCCATCTAGGGAGGAGACAGGTCCCGTTAGGGAGCTCACTCCAGCGTCTGTGGAGGGAGGATGGATGGGAGGAAAGGGAGACCGGAGGCCAGCCCCTCCGTGGTCTCAGCAGCCCCAGAGCGGGGGCCCGAGGGGATCTGGCCCCTCCAAGCTCCTGGGCTCCTCTCCTGTTTCCCGGCTGGTGCCCACTCTGATCCTGCTGTCCCTCAAACCAAGCAAGGATGCTCTGCACCAGACATTTCCCCTGGCTGCTGCCGCTCGCTGACGCCCTCCCCTGAGTGTCTGCGTGGCCTGAGGTTCCTGCCCAACTCCCCTCCTGCTGGAAGGGGCTTGGCCAGGCTGTCTGCGGTCCCCTGACCCATGGCTCTCCATGCTCTGCTCTGGGCCTCTCTTCCTTAGCATGTGACACCACCTGATGCAGGTGGAGCCGTTCCTTTATGTCTGTCTTGCCCCACGAGAGCGCAAGCTCCCCAAGGCAGGGCAGGGTCCGCTGTGCTCGCTCCTCTTTTCCTAATGCGAGACACTCGAACATGCACTGAATGAATAATGGATGGGGGATAGCTCACCACGAGGTGGCCGAGACTGGGGCGGGGTCTCAGGACGCGACTCACAGTTCACTACCGTGCCTACGCTCACAGTGAACGGTTGCCTTGGGGTTCTACGCGCTGAACACAAGTCTCCTCCTTGGGCGTCTGCTCCAGGTGTTGGGGGGGCTCACTGTTAGAAACAAGCCCCCGCAGAGTCTGCCACGGTGTGGTTCGTAGACCCAGGAGAGCCAGGTGGAGCACCTGGACTCCTGTCAAGACAGACGGAAGGCTCTTGTCATTTGTGCTGCCTTCCTTCCTCCCGGCGCTGACATTGTTCTTGAGTGGTGAGTAATTGGAGCCTCAGGGCCACCTCTCCCTTGGTGGCTGCCACAGCTCCGCCGCTCAAGGCAGAGTGCAGGCGATAGATAAGACGCTGAACACTGCAAAGCACGCGCACAAGCCAAGGAGTCGACGCCACAGCTGCTTGGCATTCTGAGATGCCCACGCTCACCGCGGGCTCCTACCGGAAGGCCTTTTCCCAGGAGGCGCTGAAGGGGTTCGACAAGGGCTGGCTTCTGTGGAAGCGACGCTCGGAAGGGGATGGAGGCTCCAAGGAAATCTGGAGGCCGCTGTCCAGTTCTGGGGCAGCGCAGGCAGGGAGGGGCGTCCCGGCAGTGTCGCTGCCGTGGCCTAGGAAGGGAAGGTCCCAAGTTCTGACGGGAGCATTTCCCTCTCTCATCTGGATTCCAGATGTTTCAAAGGAGCCGAATCCTTGGAGGCCATCCTAGGCCGCCGACGGATGGAGCCCTCCCAGGTTCCAAATGGGACATGCCACGCGCGGGTGTCTGCCTCGTTCGGAGATGGTCAGAAAAGTCCCTTGAACTCCACGTGGTCGACTGCAGAGCCCCCCCCCCCCCCACCGTGGACGGGAGGCACAACAGAAGCTGAGCAGGAAGCAGAATTCTTGGAGGCCACTGGCAGCTGTCATCATGCCATGGTGGCACGGTCCACGCAGACGCTCTACAAGGGGACACTGTTCTTGCCATTTTAGAAATGACTAGAGAGGTTGACATTCTCCCTCAGGCCACACAGCTAAGAGGCGGCTTGACGGACTCTGGGTTCTCTCTAGGTGACTTCTCAGCACCCCCAGCACACGTCTGTCGTCAGGTTATTACTGTGCCATGGGCTTCTGTGTGCGTGTGACCTGGAGGTGTGGGTAGGTGGCTTAGGGAGAACTGGGGGTGCGCGGGGGGATCATAATGCTGATGAGGTGTGTGAGCTCTGTGATTTCTTTCCTTAGAGGAAAAAAAACAACATTCCTGGTTTTCGAAGGGATTGGAGGAGAGGGGGGGTCCAGGCGGGACCGTGCGTGTCCTTTCGCATTTCCCCTGCTCCTTAGAGGTCGCTGACAGCTCTAACCAGAGGTGCTGGTGGCGGTGGGCTCTGACGGCTGATGGCAGGAAGCCACCTTTGTGTTTCCTCCTCCAGCGAAGACTAGAAGCGCCTCCTCTTGCGGTCACACGCTCCGACGTCAACAGCCTCCAGCCACCCACAGCCGGTGAGCATCATCCAGTCATCCCCCGATTCACAAGGGATAGATCCCAAGACCCCCGGGGGCGGCCGCAAGTCTATTGGCACGGAAGCCTTCTCTCCACCATGCGTTTTCTTAGGCAGTCTGCGTGGACGGTCGTTGGCCCGAAAGGTGCATCGTGAGACCTCTCGTGGTTGCGCAAACCTCAGGTAGTGCCCTGAGATGACCACGTCCACCCTCTCGATCCATCAGGAGACACAGGAAGTGCGAGATGTATGGGGCTGCAGGCAATAGAGCACTACCTCCTATCTTATGGTACACTTTAAAAAGCAAAAGTAGAAGGAATAATACTGTGATAAATATATAAACCAGTGAAAATTATAGTATTATAAACATACAAATCAGTAGCATAGCCATTTATTATCACTCTCTTGTGTTGTATACCATACATAATTGTATGTACTGTACTTTGACATGGCTGGAGGCACAGTCAGTCTGTTTACACCATCTCCACGAATGTGTGAGTAAGGCATTGGTATTATGGTACGGTGGCTGTGACATCACCAGGTGACCGGAATATTTTGGTTTCATTGTAATCTTACGGGCCCACCATTGTATATGTCTTTTGCTGTTCACCAAAACTTCATTTTGTGGTGCACGACTTCATATGCATATATTTGTTGTTAACTAGGCACTGATCACAAGCTGTGGTCATGACTTTTGTAGTGTGAGGTGCAACAGCAAAACTAGCATGAATTTATCTTTTCTTTTTCCCCCGGATTTTATGGATAGATTTGTTCCTACCATAGATCTTAACAACCTCAGCATATATATTTTTTTCTTTCCCTACTACATTTAGAACTTAGATCCTTTCATGTAAAAGAAACACTTTACAACTTCTCCTTGGCATATGTAAATTGCCAGAATCACTACTCTTATGTTTTGGGACCATCATTAAGTAAAATAAGGGCTATTTGAACATAATCACCATGGTACCATGAGAATTAAGTTGATAACCTACAGGGCTACTAAGTGACCAATGGGTGGGTAGTGTATACAGTGTGGATACACTGGACAAAGTGATGATTCTTTCTCTGGGTGGGACAGAGTAGGACAATACAAAATTTCATCACACGATTTAGAATGGCCTACAATTTAAAACTGATGAGTAATTCATTTCTGGAATTTTCCATTTAATATTTTTGGATTTCAATTGACCACAAATAACTGAAACTACAGAACTGTGAATAAAGGTTACCATTGTACTGTGGGAACATATGCATGGTGGGAGCTGCTGGCTACTGGTAATAGTACAGTAACTTGGCTTAACTAACTCTTCTTCCACAGGTGACAATTATAAACCCCAGAAAAACATAAAAGGACGCAAAGGAGCAAAATCTGGAGGGGAGACTCCTGCATGCATATTATATGATTTTTTTGCCTGGGAGTTCCAAATCTGTACATAAATTGAGATGGCAGAAAGCCACAATTGTACTGGCTTGAAATGTTTTAGGACAGCATTAAGGAGAGAAGGCTGAGGGGGGAATCCTTGAAGGACTTGAAGGAGGGGAGCCTCAGAGGGTGTGAGACTCTAAATTTACATATGGGGTTCACCAAATATTTGACACTTTTTTTTTGGTACTGGGAATTGAACTCAGGGACACTCGACCAATGGGCCACATCCCCAACCCTTTTTTGTATTTTATTAGAGACAGGGTCTCACTGAGTTGCTAAGTGCCTCGCCATTGCTGAGGCTGGCTTTGAACTCGCGATCCTCCTGCCTCAGCCTCCCAAGTGCTGGGATGACAGGCGTGCACCACCGCGCCCGGCTATTTGACACATTTAAGATGTGTAGTTTCCAGGGAAATGCTACAGGACACAGGAGAAAATAAAGTAGCAGCTGGAAGGTGGAAGAACTAAGTGGAGATTCTAGTTGCTGTTAGTGAAAGGATAGATGAACTTCAGAGACTGAAATAGTCGATTTAATTTCCAGATTGAATAAGTAGAAAAAAGGACCTAAACGGACTGGAATTTCTGTAATCTATTATTCAAAATGTGTAGTATCCAGTCCAAAATCACTAGACACATGAAAAGACAGGAAAATGTGGTTTATATTCAAGAAACAAAGAAAATCACTAGAGACCAACCCCAAGATGATCTAGATATCGCAGTTGGTAGATGAGAAATTTTAAACCACTGTTGTAAATATGCTCAAAGACTGAATGGCAAATAAATACACATAGGAAATATACACAAAGTAGGAAAGCTCAGGAAGAAATGGAAAGAGCAAAATGGAAATTCTAGAGTAATGCGTCTGATAGAATTTTTTGAAGTGATGGGAATGTTCTATATCTGCACCATCTAACAAAATAGTCGCTAGTGACGTGTGGCTGTTGAGTACTAGGAATGTGGCCACTAGGAAAGGACAACAAATTAATCTTATTTAATTTGAATGTAAGCAGACACATCATGCATACTATATCAGGGAGCTCAGTTCTGCATGTGAAATGCACGTAACTGAAATGAAGAAATTCCTTGACTTGTTTAGTGGTAGATTGGAGACAGAAGAAGAAAGAGTTTGTGGATTAAAGATAGATCATGGAAATAATCCAATGGGAAGAATGGAGACAAAGTAATGGAAGAAAAATGCCTGTAAAACAACATCAAGCTAAAATATGTGCAGTTGAAGTACTAGAAGGGGAGGAGAGAGAAAATGAAGCAATATATATATATACAATATATATATATACAAATATATATATATATATATATATTTGTAGAAATAATGACTGCAAAGTCCCAAAATTTAGTGATCAATTTACAGGTCCCTCTGGGGATCAATGAACCATAAGCATGAAAAATACAAAGAGATCTACACATAGGCTCATCATAATCCAAGGGCTAAACCAAAAATGCATAGAAACTCTCAAAAGCAGTGAGAGAAAAACAGCACATTCTAGCAAGAGACCCCGATGATGTCTGACTTCTCACCAGACACAAAGGAGTCTGGAAGACCACAGAGTAGTAACTTTAAAGTACTGAAGAGAAAAAAATCACTACCCAGTATTCTATACCCAGCCAAATTATCCACCCTCCAAAAAACCTTGAATACCTGTCTCACGCAATACACAGAAGTTAATATTAGATGAATGATAAATTAAAACATTAAAAAATAACACTAAAACGCTTTTAGGAGAGAGAGAGAGAGAGAGAGAGAGAGAGAGAGAGAGAGGGAGACTATCTTTATAATCTAAGGTAGGTAAAGATATTTTAGACAGGATATGAAAAATAATAACTGTAAAAGAAAAAATGATAAATTAGACTTTCTCAAGATTGAAAACTTCTCCACACAGAAAGCGAAGATTAAGAAAAGGAAACAGCAGGCTGCAAACTCCAATGGGAGGAAATGCTCACAAAACACGTATCCAACCAAGAACTTGTATTTGGAGTATGTAACGGATGAAGGCAACTCAATGATGAAAGGAAAACAACCCAATGCAAAGTAGCCAAAAGATTTTAAGGGACATCTTACCAAAAGAAGACTTATGAATGGCCAACATGGACCTGTCAAAGTGTCAAGGGTTGATTGGTTAACAGATGCAATTAAAACCACAAGGAAACACATCACATGGCCACCCCCACTAGAAAGGCTGAGATCTAAAGATGAGCAAAGAACAAATGTGGGCCAGGATGCAGCAACCTGGAATAGCATCCACTGCTGTGAGGATGGAAAATGTTACGGCCGCTTTCGCGAAAGGCTTAACAATGTCTCAAAAAAAAAAAAAAAAAAAAAAAAAAAAATTGCATCCTTCCCATTCATTCAGCCTAGTGAATCCACCCCTAGATGTTCATTCAAGAGAAATAAAAACATGCTATCACAAAAAGTCTGCATGCAACTCTTTTGTTTTTGCTGTGGTACTGGATATTGAACATATAGGGGTGCTCTACCGCTGAGCCATGTCCACAGCCCTTTTAATTTTTTTTTTTTTTTTTTGAGATAGCTTCTCACTAAGTTGCTGAGGCTGGCCTCCAACTTGCAATCCTCCTGTCTCTGTCTCCTGAACCACTGAAATTACAGGCATGCACCACTGTACTTGTATATAATTCTTTATTGCAGTTCTGTTAACAATAACCCAAACTGGGAAGAATGCAAAAACGCTCATCAACCGAAGAATAGATTCAGGAGTGCAGAAGAGTCATACCATGGAAGACTACAGAGCAATGGAAAAGGAACTAGGGTACTCAGTACATACATGGAACAATCTCACTGCAGTTATGTAGATAGAAAGAAACCAGACATTTTATATGATTTTATGTTTTTTTGTTTGTTTGTTTTGTTTTGTTTGCCAGGGATTGACCTCAGGGACACTCGACCACTGGGCCACATCCCCAGCCCTTTTTTGTATTTTATTTAGAGACAGGGTCTCACTGAGTTGCTAAGTGCCTCGCCATTGCTGAGGCTGGCTTTGAACTCGCGATCCTCCTGCCTCAGCCTCCCAAGTGCTGGGATTACAGGCATGTGCCACTGCGCCCGGCAATTGTATGGTTTTATTTATACCATAACTATGATTTTGTATAAATTCTAAAGCAGATAAAATGAATCTACAGTGAAAAAAAAAAATCAGAAAAGTGGTTGCCTGATGGAGGTGCAGGATATAGCCTGGGAGGAAGCACTGCCCTGACCCAGGGAGACGGAAGTGGTCTTTCTTGCAATAAGGGCTTGGGCTCTACGGACGTATCCATCTATCAAAGTCGTACAGTGACGATTTGTGCATTTCAATGTATGTAAATATTGCCTTAAAATAAAAAAAATAAATAAAAATACAAAAAAATAAATAAAAGGTGGGAGGAGACGGGGTGGGAGGCGGTGCCCTGAACTGCACGCTGGGTGCACGCGAGGCTGGTTACGCTCTTCTGTTTATTTGTTTATATTGGTCGTTTCTTAAAATAAAAGAAGTGAAGACCAAACGCATCCTGACTTCACACCACGGTGACTCAGGGCTTTGTTGGAAATAATCAGAGAAACATCTTCCCCGGGTGGAGACACCGAGCCGCCGGCGCTGGGCGTCTTCTTGCCCTCTTGACCGGGGTGCGCTCCTGCAGGGACTGCACTATCCTATCCCTATCCGGAGGCACCGCGCCAGGAGCCGTGTAGAGACGGCACAGCCCCGGGCCGGGCTGTCATTCGAGGAGTCGAGATTCTCTGGTGCTGGGGATGTGGGAGCCTCTGACAGCTCCCCCAGGCTCCTGCTGGCAGAGTTTTGAACGGGTTCATCCTCAAGGTGACCCGGCCTCAGCAGAGCCAGGTCTCCCCGTCCCCCTCAGCCGGGGCTGGGCTGCAGAGCCGAGGCCGGGAGCAGCGACTCCGCTCTGCGGTCCCTGCTCCCGAGAGCCCGCTCCAGGGGGCACTGCTCATGTCAGAAGCAGCATCTTCCATTTCTGGGAAATGGGGTCCCACCCTCTCCTTGTCTTGCGCCATCCAGTGGGGACGTCAATTCTGGGTCACTCCAGAGCCACTGCTGGGACGTGGTCTCGTTTCGTCCCCCTAAGAGGGTCACCTCCACCAAGTCTTCTCGTCAGGAATCTGTGATTCCTGCCGAGGGAAGGAGACAGCACAACTCAGTAATGGGAGAAGCTACACCTTCCCCCAACACTGGACGCCATTTGTGAAATCCAGATGTATGTGCAGAGGTGCGCTGCAAAACCTAGGAAAAACAAACAAACAAACAAAGAGCAGCATCGTAAATAAACAACCCAACCGAGGCTTGGGCTGCTGCAGGGAGATATCCTATGTAACCCCACGAAAGTGACCCACTATCAAGCCTTAAGTGGTGCTAAAGACGCTGAGTGATCTGATCCTTCCAAGAGTTTGTCTGTGTTCTCTCTTCCAGCCAGGTCCTGCCCCAGCCAAACCCACACCTGTCTGGGTCTCAGCCCTGTCTGGGCCTTGCTTTCCCGATGCCGAGATGAAATCCAAGCATTTCAACCCCCGAGCTCCCCGCCCCCACCCTGGGGGAGGTGTGTGTGTGTGTGCTGTGATCATTAGAAAAAACACAAAAGCATTAAAAATTTATAGGAAACTTTCCAACACATGTACCAATTAAGAATAATCGAAAACGCACATCTCCAATCCCACCCCACCGCTCTCCCACAAATAGCCACTGAAAACCACTTAGCACGTTGCGAGCGCCTGAGGTTTTCTCGACTCCCGTGCTTTGGGGTCTGAGTGGGGCCAATCAAGAGATAAACCCAGGAAGCAAGTTGGGGGGCACAGGCTCTTCAACCAAGCCCCTCTGCCCCCAGCTATTTTGATCCCAACCTGCGAGGCGTGGGGTGGAGGGCAGCCGGATTCCATGGTTTGCCTGCCGAGCTGGAGGGTCGATTCATCCTGCCTGTTGCGGTAAGAGGATTCTTAACCACATCATCAGGAAAGATAGCAGGAGGAAGATGGCAAGCGCAAGCGGGCCTCTAAGCAGACAGCCCTTTATCATGCCAACTGCTCCTTTAATTTCTGTGACAGAGTAATAGAGAGTTCCGGGCCACGACCTTTTCTCAGACCATCATAGAAGTCAAATTTGGTTCAGTCAGAAGGCATCACTGAAAGGCTTCATCAGGTACTCCACACAGAAGGTGACCCTGCACGGGGCCAGATAGAAACAGATGGGCCAATCCCTCACCTATCCATGCAGCACACAGCACCAAAGCCTGGACAGATGGCTGAGTGTGCTGGAATGTGGACCTGTAGCTTTCCTGGACCACATCACTCTGAGAGGGATGGAGCGTCTTAGTTCATTTTCTGTTGCTATAACAAAATACCCGAGTCTGGATCATTTATAAAGAAAAGAGGTTTGTTTTGGCTCATGCTTCCGGAGGCTGCAAGTTCGAGATTAGGTCAGCTTCTGATGAGGACCTTGTACTGTTTCAGCTCATGGTGGAAAGCAGAAAGGAAGCAGGTATGGGCAGAAGAGGCAAGACAGGAGGCGTGGCTTTGCTTTCTAGCAACCGGCTCTGTGGTCACTAAGGCAGCCCTGCAAGATGGAGACCTCACACGGTGGAGGAAGGCCTGCTCCAGTCCTGAGGGCTCGCCCTCCTGGCCCAAATAGCTCCCATTAGGCCCCACCTCCTCTGTGCACTGCTACACTGGGGACCGAGCCTCAGTGCTGAGTCCTGGTAGGGACAAAGCACGTCCAAGTCACAGCACAGAGGCAGAGGGGACAGCCCAGCACTGGTGTGGGCTGCAGGGGACAAGAAGAGATGACCCAAACCCCACGTGGCAGCAGGCACGTCCTGAGCCCCTCTGGCTGCCCACTGGTGGGCCTCAGGAGGTCCCTGAACTGGGCAGTTGTCTGCAGCTACGGAATCCTCTAGGAGAGAGGCCCAGAAAGGCCAAGGGATCTGTCCGAGGTCCCAGAGCCGCTGGTGGCTGGGCGTCCTGGAACCCCGGGTTCAACCCAGGGTAGAGGACCCCTAGCAAGGCTGCGTGCCAGGGTGTGGCCGGCGGGTCTGCGCTGCGGGCCTCCCCGTCCTCGGTGGAATGTGGCGCTGGGCCTCTGCGCCAGCCTATGTGCTGGGTGGGTCGGCGTCTTGGGGCCTGTGTGTGACTGGGGGTCAGAGTGTGCCTTAGAGCACCGGCACGGCGGGCTGTGGGGGTCGAGGCTGTCCGGTGGGCCGGGAGGGCTGAGCCCAGCTGCTGCAGGGGGGTGGGGAGGGCAGCCCGGGGCCGGCCTCCGGGAGGCCTGGGAGGGGAGGCTGCTGGCGCGCGGGCCGCCGGCAGGGGGCGCAGCGGGGCGGGAGGCCGGGACGGCGGACCGCGCGGGGCAGGTGCGGAGCCGGTCCGAGCCCGCGGAGGCCGGAGGCGGCCGGGCCTTGCCGGGACGCGCCTCTGCCCGAACCGGGCCAACCGGGAGGCGCGTTCTTCCAGCCTTTCCTCCTGCGCCGCCGGCGTCCGGGAGAGGCCGTGCCCGCGTTGTCCCCGCGGAGAGCAGCCCAGAGCCGCGCTGTCCCGCGTTGTCCCCGCGGCCACCGGTGTCCCGGCAGCCCGGCCCCCACCTGCCCGCGCGGCTGCCTGGCGGATCCGGAGGCGCAATCCTGGGTCCTGGCATCAGAGCCGTTGCCATGGGGACCTCGCGGTTCAGCCTCTAGGTGGTGGGGACGGGTGGCGACGGGTGGCGACGGGAAGGTGGGAGGGAGGAGGAGGAGGCGGGGGTCTCAGCGATGCTGGGCTCTGCTGGGGGAAGTGTGGAAGGTGGCCAGGGGGCAGGGGGAAGGGGTGGACGGGTTTCCTGGGCAGGTGACAACAGAGTGACACAAGCTGGTGACTTGAAACAACAGGAACGGAGCCCTGCACCGTCGGGAGGGCAGGAGAACCGAGGGGTATCTCCAGGGTGGGCTCCTGCCCGAGGCTGCAGGGAGGGCTCTTCCTGGAGGAGGACCTTGGCTCGTAGACCGCTGCTGGGCCGCATGGTCTCTCTGTGCCTCTGTTCCTTTTCTGTTTCCATAAGAACACCCTTGGGTGGATTTAGGGCCTTCCCTAAATCGGGGACGATCTCATCTCAAGATCTTTGATTACGTCTCCAAATACGGTTCCTTTTTCAGGTTCCGGGGGGATGGGGCTTGGCCTCGTCCCTGGGGAGGCCCCAGTGACTGGAGGAGTCTCCCGGGAGTGCAGCTTTGCTGCCTCTGAGCCTCGGGCTCGGGCAGAGGTGGCTCTGCTACCCTTTGCCTGTCCACCCTCAGGGCCACCGGGCCATCTCTGGAGGCCAGCTCTGCAACCAGACAGGCTGGCTTGGCTTCTGGCTCTGCCGCTAGCTGGCTGCAGGTACAGGGGGTGACTGGACCCTTACATGCTGTTTCCCAAACAGTGAAGCCAGGGTGCTGAGAGTCCCCTGTGCCCCCGGATGTGAGTGACAGACAGGCCACCCGTCAGGAGACGCCCTGAACAGCGCTCAGCGCACCCGGGTCTCGTGCAGGCTGTGGTCCCTGCTACTCCTACCCAGGTCCATCTTGGCCCTGGGCTCTGTTCCCTCTTCCCATGGAAAGGGGAACCACCTTCGTCCCTCCACGGGGAACTGTGGAAGCCCCCAGGTGGGGAGCAGGTGGGAGGAGACACCTTCAGGCCCCTAGGGAGCCTAAGGTTCCTGGGCCCACCTCCTGGGGGGGGCAATCCCCTTTGTTGACCCTGCCCACCTTCCCGGGGCTCCATTCCACAGTGTCTCCTAAAGAAAGAACAAACAAAAACTTCTTTCATCTTTTGCAAATTGAGAAAAATAAGGAGAAGCCCGTGAGTTCTTCCTATCATTCCCCTCCCCATAAATTATTACTTTTTAAAGATTTAAAGCATTGTCTTTGTTTGGAGTGTTCGGCCTGCCTGCATGGTTTTAACGCGAGTGTGTCGGGTGGTGTGACCATGACAACGGGCAAGACACAGTTTGCTTGCTTGTGTTTTAATGTCCTCAGGTGGAAGAAGGGAGAGTTGGAACCTTGAGGTCAGCCCCAGAGTTGTAGAACCGTCCTTCATTTAAGAAATCTCAAGGCCTGGGGACTTCTGTTGTGGAGTTTACCAAAGGTTTCCAGACACAGGATCTCACTTTTCCCATTTTACAGACAGTGATGCTGAGATTCCAGAGGTTTGGCAACTTAGCCAAGGTCATGTGAGCAAGACGGACAGACCTCCCTCCTGTCCGGATGGAGCTGACATTCTAGGAAAGAAGGAAGAAGGACAGTAGATGGATGGTAGACACCAAAGGGAAGTGATGAACGACAGGAAGGAGGTGAATACAGTGGAAGGGAGAGAAGGGAGCTGGGAAGGGTGGGTTGGGTCGCCTGGGGCGGGGACGTGGCTGCAACTTGGCACACAGTGGGGCAGCCTGTGGGTTTCCTCAGAAGCATCCAAGGACTTTTAAAAGAGGCAGCACCCCCTCCTTACCTGTGGAGGAGGCTTCCCGACTGTGAGTACACCAGGTGGCCCTTTGGGGTCTCCCAAGTGGCAAGGAGGCTGTGTCTGCCAGTCACTGGGTGCCCGCTGTCCTAGGTGGGGTGGGGGCTTGGAGGTCGGCAGCCAGCACCCTCAGCAGCTAGGACTGGCCATCGGCTCTGGGGCCACGGGGCACCTCAGCGCCCACCGCAGACTCCTTGAGGTGGCGAATGGCCGGCCGTGCAGGGTGCGGGCAGTGCCGGCGCTGGGCTCTGCGAGGCCCCCTCTCCTAGGAGCCTCTCCTTAGTCGACTTCTAGGGCCTCCCGAGCTCTGGGCTCCTCCTGCTCCCCTGGCCACGCTGCTGGCTCCTCCTGTCCCCAGCACTTGGACCTGGTGCCTGTGGACCTGGTCCTTGCTCACCCACCTGGGCCAGCTGCCAACACAAGCCTTCGTTTCCGTGCCTTTAAGCACCACGTGTCAGCGGAAGACTCTAGACTTTATCTCCATCTTGGGCCTCGTGTTGAACTCCGGGCTCACATATCCGGCCAGACCGCCTGCTCCAGCCTCTGCTCAGAGAGCCAGAGCAGTGGCCGCGGGGACCAGGCTCCCCCCACACGGCCTGATGTGGGGGCTGACTCCCCACTGTCACCTCGCTGGTCCCACCGTGGTGGCACGCAGAAGCCACGCTTCCTGGGCTTCACCCAGCCACGACAGCGTCTGGGGCGGGCTCACTCCTGTGGGCTGCAGGACGCCCCAGGACTCCCCACCGGCCAGGGGAAGCCGTGTCCAGGGTGCTGGGGTGGACGGGCTGCGTCCCTGCCTCCTGCTGTCACAGGGGCCGGGCCTGTGTGCAAATCTGCAACAACCCGTGGCCCCAACTCCCGCCTGCTCCTGCTGCCTCCCCCAGTGAGCCCCCCACCCCGTCCCCCCGTCCAGTCCTGTCTTGGCATCTGCCCCTGGAGATTCCAGGAGCACAAGGGGCCCCTCCCGCCACATCTCACTTGTGCAAGACACACTTAACCAGCAAGCCTGTGACCTCCACAGGGGACAATATTTCTCCCCTCGTCTTTGCCATCTCCAGAAATGGCAATGCTGTCCTTGTGGTTGCCCGGTCAAACCATCCCAGTGTCGTCCTCAAGCCGATCGCTCCTCTGCTTCCCCCTCCATCTGCAGTCCTTGGGCTCCCAGGCAGGGGCTGTCTGGGGCCTGGCAGTCCCTCTGCTGCTCCCACTTGCAGCCCGGCCTTCTGCCTTCTCCCACCTGGCTGGCAGCGCTTGCTCCCACCTAGCTCCCTGCCGGCATCCAGGCCCTGCTCCTCTCCCTGAGCAGCCTGCAAGCCTTTCGGTGTCACCGTCCCGCTCCGTGCCCACCGATCCCCACATCACGGGGTGCAAAAGCCAAGCCCCACCAGGCTCACGAGGCTCCTCCTCCGGTTGCCTGTCCTCTGGGCCTCTTGCTGAGGCCAGCGCCTACCTTAGGACTCGCCGTCTTCCCTCTCACACCTCCTGCCCCGTGTGACGTGCACAGGCCCCCCTCTCTCCTTTCCTCCCAGTCTTCCCGTCACGACCTGGGCATCCTCTGACCCAGGCGCCTCGTCCCGTTTCCCAGGCGAACTCCTACACCTCTGCTTCCTCGGTGGGTTTGTTGGGCGGACTCCCGTTGTTAGAGCGGAGGCTCCCTGGAGGCAGGACCCTGGTCTCTTTTCCTCTTCACCCCAGGCAGCGCAGTGCCTTGGGCACAGCAAGTGCCCGGGAAATGCCCCTTGGCTGAATGAAGAGAGAGTCGTCCATCCATGTGCTGGATGTGGGAAAGCGTTTGGTGAACACTGGCTTATAAAATGCCGATTGTTCATATTTCATAAAATTCAGGAAGCTGCCCAGCCGAAGAAAGATACAAAGAACCCCTGTAATCCCATTGTCTGGATGCTCTCTACTGACTTTTGAAGAAAGACAAAAAAATAATATGTGCAGACAGAAAATCCCGTGCAGCTGGGCGGACACTGTGGCGCGCACCTGTAATCCCAGGGTCTCGGGAGGCTAAGGCAGGAAGATCACAAGTTCAGGGCCAGCTCCAGCAACTCAGTGAAACCCTGTCTCAAAATAAAAGGAAAAGGGCTGGGGACATGGCTCAGTGGTAGAGTGTCTCTGGGTTCAAGCCCCAGTACTGCAAAAAGAAAAAAAAAAGAAAGAAAGAAAATTTAAAAAAAAGGGTGGCGGGTGGAGAGAAAAACGAAAGGAATATCCCCAAATCCCATTAGATAGCAAAGGATGTAAAATATAAAGACTTCTATTGCCACCACTTGCACTACCCCGGGCAACCCCACGAGGGCGCCATCTCCTCAGGTGCTGAGAAGTTGCCCATCCAACAGGGGCAGTGGTCAGGGAAGGACAACCTTCGGGCTGGGAGCAACTCCGGCAGTGGTAGGAGCTTGACACTGACACTGGGCGCACCATTCCTCTGCTCAGGACCCTCTAGGGGGTCCCAGTGAGCTTAGGAGAAAATCCCCACTCCTTCAGGGCGTCGCTGAGGCGCGGCAAACGCGGACGCTCCAGCCCTACTCAGCCTCTCTCACTGCACCCCAGCCACGTTGGTTTTATTTCAGTGCTCCTGCCTGCCTCAGGGCCTTGGCATGTGCTTTCCACTGGGAAAGCCTGCTTTCTCCTCTCACTTGGCCAACTCCAACTCTTCTTCTGGTGTTAGCTCTCATACTTGCGGCAGTATCAGAGTCGCCTGGGGAGCTTATCAAAACTCAGCTAGAGCTGGGTGCGGTGGTGCACACCTGTGGTTCCAGTGGTTTGGGAGGCTGAGGCAGGAAGATTGCAAGTTCAAAGCCAGCCTCAGCAACTTAGGGAAGCCCTAAGCAGCTAAGTGAGAGCCTGTCTCAAAATAAAAAATAAAAAGGGATGTGGGATGTGGCTCAGTGGTCACGTGCCCCTGGGGTCAATCCCTGGTACCCAAAGCAAACAGCAACAACGAAAGAACTCAGCTGGCCTTGTCCTCAGAGTTTAACACAGCTTTTTAATTATGAGTTTGTGATTAATGACTATCTTCTAGATTAGACCGGGGTGTGAACCTGTTTGTTCCACTCCTCTATCTTTTCCCAGATTGAAACAATAACAAAGACCAATAAATAGATATTGTACCGGAATGGTCTCTCTTGCCTCTAGAAGGGAGAAAACTAACACTTTATTGAACATGAGTAACTATGCTGTACCATAATAAAAACTTCCAGAATAAAAACCATGAGCAGTGGCCACCATTGATTGAGCATCTACTATGTGCCAGACAACACACTTGGACAGGGTCTGTTTCATTTATTACCCTGTCCCCAGTGCCTGACCGTAGTGCTGATTTTTTTTTTAAAAGAATGAATTAATGAATAAAAAATATAGTAGGCCCTTCCTATCTGTAAATTCCACATCCTTGGATTCAACCAACTGCAGACAGAAAATATTCAGAAAAAAAATTTGCATCTGTATTGCACATGTAGATTTATTTCCTTGCCATTATTCCCTAAACAATATAGTATACCTATTTACATTGCATTTGCATTTTATTAGGTATTATGAGTGATCTAGAGATGACTTGAAGCATACAGGAGGGCCACGCCATTTTACACAAAGGAATAAATGCTGTTCCTGAGCCAATCCCCATGGAAAACCAGGGACGACTGTCTGTAATTCTTTTGCATAGGACATTTCTTCCTACCCTGGATGCTGGGGAAATAGTCCATTCTAGAATCAGTTTTCTAGACCCATCGCTTCTCTGGGGTGCAAGGCTGGAACCCTTTAAGACCTTGAACCTGGCCCCGCCTCCCAAAAGTGACTGACAAGGTCCCTGGGCACGGCATCGCCGCAGCTGGCAGGAAGACAGACAGCTGGTCTTCCATTTGCTCTCACGTCAAGTCATCACAGAGAGACAAGCGGGAGCTCGGAGGCTAGTGTTATTCCTATTAAATACAAAACAGGAAATAAGGAAAAGATCAAAGGCAGGCGGAAAAGAAGGAGACAGAAACAAAAGGAGAGGGACAGAGAGGCGGGGAGAGGGGGCGCAGAACAGGAGGACGAAGGTGGGGGTGCCCGCACTGAGAACTGGCTGTCCGCTTCCGGGGCGCCCGTGGGCTACCTGCCAAATCAACTGATTACATCTGTAGGCAGAGTTGCCTTTTTATTTCACACCAATCTTCACGGGCAGCGTAAGATAAAAGCGGGAGGGACGGAGTGAATGGGGAAAGATGATTGAATGTTGATGCCGAGAGCGGAGATGCCCCGGGAAGGGCCGGCCCACACCGCCGCAGGCCCTGCAGGAGAGGGTGTTTGGAATCGTGGGTTTCTCCCCATCCCGTTATTCTTATTTTTTCCTTTATCAATTCTTTGGAAGCCTCTGTCTCCTATTTCCAGTGGCCTGCTGGTCACTTGTCACCTAGGCGACAGTGACAGATCCACCCCAGGCCTCTGGGAGGCAGGGTGGCCTCTCTGCCTCCCTGCTGCCCTCAACCCCTGCTCTATTCCTGAGCAGAGGCCACTGAACAAGGAGTCTCTGGGGCGCGACTGGGCCAGGGACGCTGCAGGACCTGGACTCCATCCCTGCTGCTCCGTGAGCCTCAGTTTTACCACCTGGGTGTGGTGATGGTCGTCCCCTTGGCCAGGATGCTGGCCAGCGCTGCCCAGGGGGAGTTTGAGATGGCCGCGGACCGCACAGGCTTCAGAGCCTCAGCAGGCCCCTGACGGGAAGGGGTGTGCCATCGTGGGCTGGCCCAGCGCCCTGTTCCTGGGCGGGTCCTCCCCCAGCTGGAGAGCCCGTAGGTGTCGTCCAAGGCTGGTGGCCCCTGCGGAATCTATTTCCCAGCTTGCGCCACCATCTGGGGGCTTTGGGGAGCAGAGCCCTGTTGAAAAGCTCTTTTGTAGAGAACTGGCTTCTGGGGTCCCCGTTCCCCAGTGGCAGTGATAGACTGCCCCGCCCACGTGACCTCTCTCTCCACTCTGCTGGGAAGGTCCCTCATCGTAGCTCCGGAGATGGGCGTGACCTGTTGGGAACTGGACAGCCCACCTCTGACCTTTCTTGGTGAAGAACATTCTATGGAAGGCCTTTTGTGTTTTCCTGGTATAAGTAAAGCAGGCGCGGGCTCCATCTGGCCAGAGTCCAGAAGCTCGATCTGTCCGACCGGCTTGTCCGTCCAGCCCCCGCTTCTGAAGCTACCTTCTGTGTCCTGTCGTATGTCATCGCACCTTCCTTGGTGTTCACTGCTCGGCCAGGCCGTCCCACCGAGGGGAAGCCCATTTCCACCGCCCACAGGGGACGTGGGGGGACCTGCCTGTGGCCGTGGCCCCTGCTGGTCTTCACCAAGCACCTCCCAGATGGCCTGAAGAATCAGCGAGGTGACGCCTCCCTGGAGAAGGAGGTGACTGTGGGGACAGGCCTCAACGAGCCTCTGCTGTCCCCCCAGGGTACCCCCGGGGCTCTTGAGAATCAGGGACACTCCGACCAGCAGAGCTGGGCCCGGTGAGGACGGGACTCGTCCCAGGGCGTGTAGCTTGTGGGGGGCTGCGGGAGCCGCGGGCCTGGGCTGTCCCAGTGTGCGTGTGTGTACACGCGTGTGCTCGGGCGCGTGCGTGGAGCGGGTGGGGACTACGCACGGGACACCCAGGACAGGCATGGGCTTGGCCCCCCGCCTAGGACAGGGCGTGGCCATGACAAGCAGGTCTGCCTCCTGAGCTCCCAGCGTGCCCTGCGGGGAGGGGGGCTGAGTCACGAGGACACAGGTGCCCTTGCTGCCCATTGTGGCCGTCTGCACCAGGCGCTTGGTCCCCGCGAGAGCCCCACGCACAGAGCCTGCCACTCAGCCTGCCGCAGGTGGGAGGGGCACGGCAGCCTAGCACAGGGGCCGCCCAGCCAGAGGGACCGCAGCAGGCGGAGCAGGGAGCTGTGATGTCCCACGTCCCTCGAGCCATCGGACGCCGCATAGGTCCTGAGCTCCTTCGGGGTCCTGTGACGGATGGTGGGCACCCTTGGTGGGGAGGGGCTCCCCGCCTCTCATCTGACACCTCGGAGCTGCAAAAGGAGTGTCGATGGCCGCGTGGAAGGAAGTGGCCGGGCCGCGGCAGACACGCGGGGCCACCCCTCCCCCGTGCTCCCCAGCTTGGTGGGCAGTTCGCAAGGCTGAATGGAAGCCTGAGCACCCCAGCAGCCCAGAGGCGTCGGGAGGGAACCCAGACCTGCCGAGGGGGCCCTGGAGAGAGGACCCCCCGGGGAGCTCTGCCGCCCGCCCTGCTGCAGAGGTGACCTCCCACTGAGTCCTCACCTCTGCACTTCTCCACGCCCTCGTGGGGCTTCCAAGTAGACAGCTGGCGCTCAGCCTTTGCCCAGGGACCAGCGTTCAGGAAAACCCCACCCAGGACAGGCGGCTCCCGCGTGGGGCGGCTAGAGCAGGGGATGCCACGCCGGGCGCCAGCTCTCGAGCTGTCCAGCACCGGGACCGGGTGTGCCGCTTACTGCTGCGAGCCCCTCTTTCCATGTTTGTCAAACGGGGGCCACTGCTCCCCGGTTCCCCGGTCTGCTTCTTAAGCCTGGAACGTCAGAGGCTCAGGTCGCAGCGCTGGATCACGAGACTGAGGATCGATGGCGTCGCGCAGAGCCAAGTGTTAAATTGGGTGGCAAATCCACGACAGAGCTGGGAATGAGAGAAAGGGACTGTCGGGAGGTTCCTGAGAGAGGTGGCGTTTGACTGGCCCTTAAAATGACAGGGGACTCCAGGCAGGTGGGGCACGGGCTCGGGGAACGGGTGGGAAGAAGTTTCTGGAGCCAGATTCTGGGGGGCCAGAAGGGAGTGTCCCTGGTCTGGGGTCCGGGACAGGGACCAGCTGCTGAGGGGTGGCCACGTGGCAGCCAGGAGGGTGTTTATTTTTCGTGGCTGCCTGCGACTTTCTAGAGAGAAGGGTGATGGGCGCGTGTGGCAGCGTCAGACGCTCCCAGCCCTCCCCCCCCCCCCCCCACGTCTTTCTGGTTTACCACCTCGTCTCGTTACACCCATCGATCACTTCCCTTCTCCCCATTCCGTCCCCTGTTGTCCCACCCCATGTCACCACCCCATCTTGTTCTACCCTGTCCCTCCTCTTCCCATCCCTATCTGCGTCCCAGCCCATCTGCCCTGGGTAGGAAGGGACGACGGCACACAGGGACTTTGGAGAGCAGTCCCCTCCGCGTGGCTGTTTGGCACAGCCGGGGAGGAGCTATGGCGGAGGCTCTGACCGCTGGCCGGGACCAGGTGTCCCAGTGCAGTAGGAAGCCCTGACTCTTGTACCTACTCTGAGCTGGTTTTTTCCTACCTGTTCTGACCTTGGCCTCCCAGCCACTGCGAGAGGCGACAGATACAGCGGCTTAGGGCACAGGTGCCGGGCTGAGCCGTCTGGTCAACAGCTGGCCCTGCCCCTTGCCGGCCACGCGACTCGAGGGCTCCCTCAGAGCGCTGTGCGGGGTGAGCCGGGTAACTGCATCTATCTCACGGGGCTGCTGTGAGGATCGGAAGGGCGGAGGCGTGGGAAGTGAGCTCTGTCATTCGCTTGCTGTCACTGTCACCCTTACCACTCATTCGTCCATTCCAGACGGAATTCCCTGGGCCGTGTGCTCTGGGGGGATTCAGACTGGGTGGGGGGCCCAGCACAGCCCCGAGGCCGACTCTGGGAGGACGCACCCCCCACTCTGCCAGGGCCCCCACAGCGGGGGTGTCCGTGAAAACAGACCCGGTTCTGCAGCCCCCAGCCTCGACCTGCCCTGGGCAGGCTGGCAGGGTCCGGGAGGGTGAGTGACAACGACTCTGCGTGACTCTGGGGGTCCGGTGGGACCAGAAGTAGCGGCTGTGTCCCCGCCTCCGCACCTCTTCCGCTCCCTGTCCCCCCTCTCCTCTGCATTCATCCCCACGGCGGAGGCTGAGCCGGGAGGTCTAATATTGCCTGGTTAATGGCTTATAGATCGTCGGTGCGTCGGGCCTGATGGAAGTGTCTGTTGAAGTTGGCACTGGGCGCCCACGGCAAATGGCCCGAGACAGATTCATGGCTGTCTTCCAGGCCACACGGGGAAAACGCTCCCAGACAGCACGCTCAACCCCGAGCCAGGAGAGCCTGGAGCAATGGAGGGGCTTCCAGCGAGGCCAGAGCCCCGGGGCCCCCTCCAGCATGCGGGGACCCCCCACAAGTCAGCACCGAGTTGCCTGGGTACTGACTGGGCTGTGAGCAAAGGACGGCTTCTAGATCCTTCCAGAAGCAAGTCTGGGAAGACCTAATTAACCAACGCTAGTTAGAAAAAGGCCAGGCTGACTTAGAGACGGATTCTGAATTTTCAGACCTAATTTTACCACTCTCAAGTAAGTAGGCTTCATTAGATCCTTCTCGAAAGCACCCTGTGTGTGTGTGTGTGTGTGTGTGAGAGAGAGAGAGAGAGAGAGAGAGAGAGAGAGAGAACCACATCTGAAGGAATCAACAATATACCAGTAAGCCAGGCGCGGTGGTGCACGGCTGTAGTCTCAGTGGCTCAGGAGGCTGAGGCTGGAGGATCGCGAGTTCAAAGCCAGCCTCAGCAAAAGCAAGGAGCTAAACACTCAGTGAGACCCTGTCTCTAAATAAAATACATAATAGGGCTGGGGGTATGGCTCCATGGCCGAGTGCCCCTGAGTTCAATCCCTGGTATATTACCCCCCCCCCCAAAAAAAAAAAAAAAAAACCCAGGGAAATGAGTGATACAATTGTATTAGTTGTCATTTAGTAAAATTAACTCTCCAAAATGGTAAGATGGTGAACGCGCGAGGTTCTTGGGAGCTGCTAGCGCACAGATGAGTGGCGGCTGCGGCTGCCTCCCCCCCACCCCAACGCCTGCTCGTGTGCACATTGGCGCCTCTGCAGGGTGGGGTGCACGCGGCTCTTTTCCAGGGCTCGAGCAGCCCCTGGGCTCACCACTCGATGCCTGTCTGTTTGTGTTTCTGGGTCTCCTGTGCCCTAACTTGCACAGGTAAATTCCCGACCCTCCCGAAGGGAAACCTGATCTAAGAGAGGGAGGGGCCCTAGGCAGGAGGTGCGCGGGGGCCTGGGGTCGCACGCCCCCGCCCTGGCAGACTCTCTCACCTCTGGGGAAGTTGCTAAGAGTCCAGGCGAGGCTTGGTGCCTTGCAGAGGTTTTTCGGAACCCGGGCACTTCTGTCTCCGAGACTTTTCAAGAGCCTCCCAGCATTCACCTCCACGGGGGAGGTTGGGCATTTCCATCTCCTTGGTTGGCAAATTGTAAATTTGGGTATGAGCAGAAAATATAGTGACATCAAGGTTATGTGGCCCGGAGCTGACAAGACGGATGGCCCCCGCCACACGGCGCTTCCCAGCTTCTGCTGGGCTCTCTCTCCCACCTCTCTTTCTTTAAACCTTTTTTTTTTTTTTTTTTTTTTTTTTTTTTTTTTTAAGAAAACATTTTTAGAGACTTTAATAACTGTGGAAAGATGCTGTAAGGCGGGCAGGGAAATCGATCATTTTTATTCGGTTGTGCGCGATAAAATGTAAGTTTGGGCAATGAATCTTCCTACCTTGAGGGGGAAGAACAGCAGGACTGACCATTAATACGGTTCTCCCTCGGAGATTGTAATGAATGAATGAAGCCCCGCCCCCTCTGAGAAATGACCAGTGGTGGCTTCCACCAGCCCCGCGGGACTCTGGGTTCCCATTTCGGCAGGGGCTGGGGAGAGGGCTCGCGCTCTCCTTCCATCCTGGCAGAGGCTGCCTCCCAGCCCCTCTCCCCCCCCCCGCCTGTCCTCTTCATCTCCTATTTCACATCCACGTCTCACCAAGACACATAAAGCACCCACTGTGTGCAAGACACCGTGCTCAGCACCGAGGGGGACGCACAGAATAGCTCCGAGTCCCGGGACAGTCGTGCGGCCCCTTCATCAGATTCTGTGCGTGATGCTGAGGGGCGGGGAGGGTGTGAGTGACAGGGATGCTGGGGACGGGCATTTGGGGACAGGACACAGAGAAGGCTGCCAAGAGGAAGGGAATTAGAACTCAGGAGTCCTAGACCTTGGGTAGCAAATGCTGGCTTTGCGGCCAAAGTTTGAAACCTAGTAACCAGTATTTGGTGTGAGTGAGGGGGTGCCCCGGTTTCCCACCCCGAAGTCATCACCCACTCCTGTTTTCTCCATGGATGGTAAGAGTTTTTCCTGGGCTCTCCTGCCCTGTCAGTACCCCAGAAGCTTCTCCACCTGTTTGGCCACGCCCCGTCCCCCAGGAGCGGGACCACAGCTGGGCAGGCCGCTTGTGTTGCCTACAGGGATCCACTTTGGGTGCCCCGTGGCTTTGGCTTCCAGGATCCTACCGAGGGAGAGCAGGGCTGCTGCCTGGTCAGCCCAGGCTTCCGTGCGAGTGCCCTCGACAGGGGCCTGAAGACCAGGGACACTCCTGTCTCACCGCTCTGCAGGCTGGGAGTCCAAGGTCAAGGTGCTCCATGATCTGTTGTTGGTGAGCACCCTCTTCCCGGCTCGCAGAGGCCAGCGTCTAGCTCTGGGCCTCCTGGTGCCTGGCCTCTCTGCCTGGTCCCGTGCCCTGGAGGTCACCCACACCACCTGCCTCAGCAGCCTTGCTGTGTGCGCGGCCCTGAAAACAAAGACAGGGCATCCAGGTAGCGCAAGAGCGCTCGTTCCTGTTTGCCCCTCTCTCTCTCTCTCTCTCTCTCTCTCTCTCTCTCTCTCTCTCTCTCTCGGACCGTGTGCCTCCGGCATCGCTGTTGGTCACTTGAACTTCTCCCCTTCCAGCTCCGACAGGACTCATGATGTGTGGGTGGGGCAGAGCCACTGGCTTGGGGGCCCAGGGCCACTGAGCTCTCTGCGAGGGACCACGGTTTCCGTCCTAAGGACAGGAAAGCTGGGGCTGGGAGGAGGTGAGTCTTTACCCAGAGCTCCCCACTTGTGAGTGGGGAGGCCACATTTGAAGCCATGTCTGTCTTCTCCGAGGACAGAGCCCTCTGATGCAGGGAGGTGCTTTCCCTGAGGGTCATCCTGATCCCGCGTCGCGCTCAAACAGCCGGCAGGAGAGAGCCCAAGAGGCGGACTGTAGCGAATGCATATGGAACTAAGGGCCAAAGCCCTGCCTACGGCTCTGGTGGCTGGTCAGTGCGACATGTTGGAAACCAGTGGCAGCTGACTCCTTGCTCAAAGGACACCTGTTCCTAAAGATGCCTCGAATCAGGAGCATTAGGGCAAAACCATGACCCCTCGCGGTGTCTTGTGAATGTGGGAAATTTCTCCTGAGGAAACAAAATGCGTATTTTGCGTATTTACACCGGAGATCTGCGGGCGTGAGGAGGCGGGTTCTCCCCAGGCCAATGGAGCCGCTCTGAGAACAATGGGAGCCACCCCAGCCGGCCCCCGAGGCACCGTCGAGGGAGAAAGCACCCCGCAAGGAACTCAGGAGCACACGACTCAGCAAAACAAACCACGACCCACCCACGGCCAGCTGTCCACGCATAGTGGACGTGTGTCGGTGAACACCTGGAGGTGTGTGCGAGCAGCTGCGTACACACATGCCTGTGTGTGAGTGTGCAAGTGCATTGGACCCTCTGTGTCCACGGTTTCCACATCCCTGGATTCAGCCAAACTTGGGTAGAAAAAAAAAATTTTTAGCTGCATTTGTGCTGAACATGTATCGTTGTTTTTTTTTCTTCTCCCCCTGGGTCATTATTTCCTAAAAAAAGTACAGTATAACAACTGTGTGTTTGGCATTTGCTTTGTATTCAGTATTAAAAGTATCTAGGGGTGACTTAGAGTATGCAGGAGATGTGCCCAGGCAGGGGCAAGAACTGTGCGGTTTTATAGAAGGGACTTCAACACCAAGGACTTTGGCATCTGTAGGGGGTCCTGGAACCAATCAACCTCCCAAATGGAGGAATGACTGAATTTATAAGGGTAATGTGATTATGAAGAAAAAAACATGAAGGCCCCTAGTTGGGTTTCTAGTGGTCATGAGTGGACGATAGAGAAAGACAGGAAGCCGGGCGCGGTGGCACACGCCTGTCATCCCAGCTCTTGGGAGGCTGAGGCAGGAGGATCGCGAGTTCAAAGCCAGCCTCAGCAATGGCGAGGCACTTAGCAACTCAGTGAGACCCTGTCTCTAATAATATACAAAAAAGGGCTGGGGATGTGGCCCAGTGGTCGAGTGCCCCTGAGTTCAATCCCTGGTAGAAGAAGAAGAAGAAGGAGGAGGAGGAGGAGGAGGAGGAGGAGGAGGAGGAGGAGGAGGAGGAGAAGACAGGAAAGTCAAACTAACAAGGAAAATGAAAAAGAAGAGGACACACACTCACTCCCAATCATACACGTGACCACACTTGTGCACTTCTACTGAGGTGTAGGTATTTGTTATGGCTTGGATAGGAGGGGTCCCCACCGCTCAGGCTAGACAATGCAGGAATGTTCAGAGGAGAGACGATTAGATTGTGAGAGTCGTAACCTAATCAGTGGATTAGCCCGTTTGATAGATTAATAATTGAATGAGCTACTAATTATAGGCAGGTGGGGCGTGGCTGGAGGCAGTAGGTCCCTGGGTGGGGGGGGTGTCCTTGGGGATCATATCCTGTCCCTGGCTCCTCCGTCTCTGGTTCCCAGCTGCCGCAGCTCAGCCATCTCCCTCCACCATGACGGTCATCCTCGCCTCGGGCCCAGAGCCACGGAATGGGCTGACCCTGGACTAAACTCTGAAACCAGGAGCCCCCACATAAGCCTTTCCTCCTCTATGTCGTTCTTCTCAGGGGTTCTGTTCACAGTGACGGAAAACTCGCCAACACGGTATTTGTATAAATAAATTCAAGGAAAGTTGTAAAAACCCTTTTCCTAGAGCAAAGCAGTATCACAGCTGGGACAAGGAGCCAGAAAGAAGAAGCCTAGTGGATTTAGGGAATGTGCAGAGGCTGGGGACAGCCACCAGAGAGCCACCTGGCGGCTCCCAACGCCCTGTAGCGGGAAGAGCGTGGGTTTTCCTGGACTTCATTCATTCCTTCACTCGTTCGTGGTGCTGGAGCCCAGGGCCTTGCACTTCGCAGGAGAGGGCCCCACCGCTGTTCGCAGGAGAGGGCCCCACCGCTGAGCCTCTTATTTGGGGCTTTAAGCTGGCAGGAGGATGACTGCAAACCAGGGTTAGGATTAGGGGGTCTTCCTGGGCTCCTGGCTCGGGAGTAAACGGAACAGTCCAGGGGGAAAATGAATTCTTTTGCACCTCGGCTCACATTAGGGACACCACCACACCTGCCGTTTCAACAGCCTCCTTTCAGAGTGCAGAGGAGACCTACCTTCTCACTTCCGCTGTCTGTGCGCAAACGTGAGCATCGGCGTATCTAGAACTTCCAAGTGCTGTACCTGGAGCCCAGCAGGTCTGAAATCATCCTTGATTATCACCCCACCACAGTAGGGAGACCATTTTCCTTCAAGATGGTAGCCAAGTGGACTGGAGAGCTCCCAGGGGCCTTGCTTGGTGGCCCCTACCGAGCAGGGCTGGGGTTTCTGCCCTGCCTGGGGTCGCCTGGTCCTTAACGGACCGGACTATTGGCCAGACTCTGCCGCTAGGGCACGTTGTAGCTGACCTGTCCAGCATCACCAGCTTGGGTGACCACATGGGCACCTGCTGAGTACTACACCAAGAAGGTGGACCGACCCTGCCCTGGCAAGCTCAGCAATGCTTTAGGCCCTCAGTGTCGTTCTTCCCAAGCGTCCCAGAGAGCCTCGCTCAATTCAAAGGATCTGCACAGAGACTGGTGACTGGAACAGGGGATGGATCGGGAGAGGTGAGAGGAGAGACCGTTTTCCCCCAAGCTGCGGAGTATCTGGCATGCCGTGATTTAGGGCGACGGGCTGCATTTGCCTTGGATACAGGAAGGGAGGCTCTTTGGAACAGAGACTAGGACTGACACAAAGGAAGCAGAGTGCAGAGGTGCAGGTAAGAGAAAGACCCAGATGGAACTTTTAGCCCCTAGATCCAGCCAGGCCTGAAGTCCAATCCCCATGCGATAAGAAGAAGAGCGGCCCCCAAAGTTGTACACGTCTTCACCCCTAGAACACGTGAGCACGTCACCTTGCATGGGGAAAGAGACACTGCAGATCTGATCGAGGTAAAGACCCGGGGGTGCAGCGAGCGTCTTGGGCTGTTCTCGTGGGCTCAGCGCGGTCCCAAGGAGAGCCAGAGAAGCCAAGGTGATGGCAGAAGCAGATTTGTGACAGAGTCACGACAGTGCTGGAGGGGACCCACAGGCCCAGGAACACGGGCATCCTCCGACGCTGCCTTATTTCTTACCGTCTCCGGGGGAAGGTGGGCTGGCCGATGTCTTGATTTTGAGCCGTGTTTGGACTCCTGACCTCCAGCCGTAGGGTGACTCCTGTGTGTGGTTTTGAGCCACTAAAGTCTGTGGGTAACACAGCAGCCACAGAAAATGAGCACCGCCTCCCCTCCCCACCCAGTTGCTTGAATCAACTCACTTGCGCTAACCTTGATTCTCCGCCGTCTGCAGCCCCCGACGCCAGCAGGAAGACATTTCTTTCCAGAACAGCCCCGCTCCGGACGTCTTGCTCCCGTGTCTGTTATCTCGGAAGGCCTAAAGCTGGAGATCGGAGAGGCACCTGGGGGCAGGCGTGCACAGCTCTCCCCTGCAGATGAGGAGCCCTGGGCAGGGCCTGCCGGGTCCCACGACCTGTCTAGGCAGCAGACGCGATTGTGGTGCTCATGCTGAGTTCTGCGTCCAGAGTGGGTGGACAGGCTGCGGGGGGCCAGGGGACCTGTGAAGTCCCAGGAGAGGGCTTGGCATGGTGTGAGGCCCCTGCCATGCTTCCCCGCAGCTCCTTGGACGGCCCAGAGCCGGGTCTCCCTGGGGGACCAGCCCATTCTGCCCGGGGCTCTCCCTAGGCTGCTACTGAGATGTGTCTCTTGGGACGGCGGAAGGCTGACATCATCCAGCCTCCCAGATATGATGGCTTTGACAGCTTTGCTAAATTACAAAGCAAAGGCTCCATTTGGTGACGAGAAAAGCAATATCGTGGCAGGGGCGCCGCGTCCCTCTGAAAGTCCCCGGTAAGTGAATTTGCATCCACTTAGAAGACACGTCTGGCTGGTTCCTCTCCAGCAGTTGCCGGGGATTTAGAGGCACTCGGGTCTGCTTTATTTTTTTATGATGGAGAGAAAGGAAAGAGGGAGGGGAGACAGGCAGGGAGAAAAAGATGGAGGGCGATGTCTTGGGGAGGGGAAACCGGGGACGGGGAGCCTCGCACCTCCTGCTGCCGCTCCTGGCTGTGGCTGGGCCGGGCGCGTCAGTGAACCAGGGCGGGCAGATCATCGTCGGGAGAAGAAACAGCCCCCTCTCCGTTCTGCGTGTTGTGATTTAGTGAACTCTGAAGAATCTTGTCAGGGCGTGCTCTCCAAAACCCTCTTTAAAATTCAGCCAGAAAGGCCCCGGGAAAAGATATACAGGCCGCGGCGGAGAGCGGCAGCGGGCTGCGGCGGGGGGTGTTCCATGCAAATTTGTTTAAAGTCCCAGGTCAGTGGCTGCGGGAAGGAGGGTGCTTTATCCTCTTTAAGAATAAAGTGGACAGTGCCTCGTTCTGACCGGAGGGGAGCCAGTCACCGAATGCTTTACGCACTGTGCACAGGGAGCCCCTGTGACCCTCTGCTCTTCTTCGCTTCTGTGCCTGGATGAAAGAGGAGTCTGGTGAGGGAGGGGAGGAGCCAAGCCTCTACCAAAGAGCCTCCTGGTGCACGTGAGCTCCCGGGGGGGGGGGGGGGGGGGAGCAGCCAGATCAGAAATGAAGCAGCCCGGGACAGTTGAGACCCAGCTTCTTCGGGGCCTCTTGGACTTGACTCCCAGCTTCCTTTCTGGCACCTTCTATCGCCCTGTTTAGTCGGAGTGTTTTTAATTTGCAAGGTGCAACGCCAGCTCCAGGTCAGTGGGGTTGTGGAGAAGATGGAGGCGGGGAGGGGCTTCAGGAAATGCTCCTGCTCCAGTCCCAGTTTCCTCACCCGTGAAAGTGTCTATCTGCATCTTCCTGCCTCCGTCTCCCCGGTGGACTCGACTCAACTCTTCTTGTGCAGTGCTGGAACAGTCTGCTACATAGACCACCGTTCCAGGAAGTGTTTGCTGACCAAAGTAGCTAAGATTCCTCTATCACTGGCCACGGTCACAAAGAAGAGAGTGACACGTCCAATAGGGGTGTCCCTAAACTTTACACCTTAGGTGGCTCACGGGCCTCCCCTAGACCAGAGAGCCAGCCCACCCTCACCAAGGTCACAGCTAGACAGGAGTTGAGCCAGGACTGCCACCCAGGGAGTCTGGCTCCTTATCCACTCCATTGTATCGCCTCTGTCGTTGCCAAAAATAATGACATGCTTGTCACATAGGCCAGGTGTCGGGTTACTTCAGTTGACATTCAGCCTCTCTGGTAAAGATTGTTACAATGTGCATTTTAAATATAAGGGAAGTGGGGCACAGAAGGGTTGAGCTACCCAGAGCGACAGAGCCAGTGAGGGGAGGAAAAGGCAGCCAACCCCAAGCCCACTCCACTCCGCAGCTAGATTTGTAGTCACTGACGTATCTGACTTCCAAGCGGCTGGATCAAGCCGTTCCTGATCTCCCAGTTTCAAGTTTGCAGAGCCTGCTGTGCTCTGTGCATTGTCGCAGGCTCTGGGGATTCCTGGTCCTCGTCCACGAGGAGTTCAGGGTAGATAATCCAGAAGCACTGAGAAGCGCTAGAGAGAAAACCAGCCTTCTGGGGGCCTCGGGGGAGGTGGGCTGCGGGGCGGGACTGTACACGCTGGGGTCTGAGTTTGCAGGGACCTCACCTGTAAATAGCATGTGGGACTCTGTGGCACGTGGCAGCCGTGAACGAAGAGCGCGTGCTCAGACCCGCGGAGGCATGGGGCCCGGGAGGCGGGGGCAGCGTGCGCCCAGGGCAAGCAGCAGAGGAGAGAGTCCCGGCAGCCAGCCTGCTGTGCGCACCCCACGGCGCCCACTTGGTGGCTGCTCCAGGCTTGTTTACTGTCACTTTTATTGAATCTGACTAGTCTGGAAATAATTGCACTAATATTATTGACATTAATAGTACACCAGGATGTATTTATATCTCGTGTCTCCCTCAACTCAACTCCAATCTCATCATCTCGTCGCTCCTGCACGAGGGGGCAGGTGGAGGTGGGGGAATCCTGGCGCTACCGCACCTGTCGGCGGCTGCAGGTTGGGACTGAGAACCAGACACCCAAGAGGTAGAACCCCACGGCGGGGGCTCCGCAGCGGTCGGGCGGGGTGCACCTTGGAGGGTGGGCTTGGGCAGGTTGGGTGGGGTTTCCAGAAAGGGAAGGTGGGCTTCCCTACAGAGGTCCCCAGACCCCGCCTCCAGCCCCTTCTTTCCTCATTGGCTGCTCCAGGAAGTCACCCAGCCCCTCCTCCAGATTGCCCTTGACCTCTGAGCCCAGGTCAGCACCTTGGGCCTGCCGGGCTAGGCAGGGGCCCCTGCGCGTCCTCTGAGTTCTGCTCCTTCCAGCTTCTTGCGGGGTAGCCCGGAGTCTTGCGTTAAAAGAGGAAACATGGCCCGAGGGCTTGCTTTTGGTCTCCAACATGGCCTGACTTGCAGACGGGTGTGTTTTATCTCTCGTGCAAGGGAGCCTTGATTCTCAAAATCTAGGCTTCTTATAATTCATGAGGTTTATTTTACTAGTCACTTGGGACTCGAGTACAAAAAGGCTTCCTGCGAGCTTTTTATTCGAAAGAGTGCGCGAAATGTATACATACAGTTTAAAGAATAATAATAAACTAAAACACCCATATATTCACACGGAGCTTGAGAACGAGAACATTACCGGTCCCCGGGAAGTCCCCAGTGTGCTCATTCCGCACCGCATCCTTCTCTCCCTACCAGAGCGCCCGCTACCCTGAGTTCCACGCTCATCAATTCTCCGGGCGTGTAGGTATGCCTAAACATTGCATTGTTTAGCTCTGCCTCCGCTTTGAACTTGGGAGCATAATGGAATCCCGCCGTCCGTCTTCCCCGGTTGCCTTGCTGCTTCTGTTCAACAACAGATTTGTCGCATTCATCCATTTTTAAGGCGAGTACTTGCGGTTCACTCATTTTCACTTCCCAATAATATTCCAGCACATGAATACACTGCGATTTATCTGCCCAGTCTCCGGCTGGTCGGGGGTCCGGGTGTGGGTCATTACGGAGGTTGCTGTACATGCTGATGCACACGACTCCTGTTGGCCACCCTAGGTGTGGTCCTCAGATCGGAGCTTTGCCATCAGGTGCAGAATCTCGGGGACCTAGTCCAGAACGACTGAATCAGCACCCGGGTTTCAACAGAAGGTCGTGCACATGGAAGTCTGAGAAATATTGTCCTGGGTGTCTGAGTTGGCAGCTGCTAGTGGAAGTGTGGAGCCCTCGGGTGGGCTCATACCCAGCTTAGTGGAAGTGTGGAGCCCTCGGGTGGGCACATATCCAGCTTTACAACCTGGTGAGCTCCTCTCCAGAAGATTCTACCACTGTCCTCTCTCCCCAGATGGAAGATGGGAGGTTTTAGTGTGTGTGTGTGTGTGTGTGTGTGTGTGTGTGTGTTCTTTTTAGATATACACAACAGTCAAGTGCATTTTGACATATTATACATACATGGAGTATAACGTATTCCAGTTAGGATCCCGTTCCTGTGGTCGAACATGATGTGGAGTCTCACTGGTTGCGAATGCATATATGAACCTAGGAAAGCGATGCCCCACTCATTCTACTGTCTTTCCCACACCCACCCTTCACTCCCCTTTGTCTATTCCAATGAACTTCTATTCTTCCCCTCCCCACCCTCCTTGGTAGTGGTTAGCATCCACATATCAGAGAGAACATCCAGCCTTTGGTTTTGGGGGTGGCTTGTTTCACTTAGTATGATCGTCTCTCGTTCCATCCGTTTACCAGCAGATGACATAATTTCATTCTTCTTTATGGCTGAGTAATAGTCCATTGTGGATATATGCCACATTTTCTTTATCCATTCATCTGTTGAGAGCCACCGAGGTTGGTTCCATTCGCTTAGCTATCGTGAACTGAGCTGCTGTGAACACTGACGTAGCTGCGGAAGACGGGAGTTCCTGGTGGTCCTCACCTTCACCGTCTCTTGGCACTGGACTTTTCTGCCTGGTCGGTGTGCGATGGTATCTAAGTAGGATTCTTTCCTTCCTTCCTTCCTTCCTTGAAGGAGCCTATAATCAAGGAGATAGCTAAAGATTGCGGTTAGCTGAGAGCCATAAAAGATGTTCTAGTTTCCACCTGATAGTAATACATTATCCAAAGAATCTTTGTATGCCCGTGAACACTGCGTGACGCACCTGTAAGCTCGAGCTGTAAGCACGTGTCCTTGTTAAAGCGATATGTATATAACTGGGTGAGTTTGGTTAGTGTGTGTGGGAAGAAGAAGAAGGTGGTGGTTGGAGTTAGAGTGTTTGGAGTGATTGCTGGAGCCGGAGAGAGAAGAAGAATAGAATCCCTAACAGAAACAATAAAGAGTATGGATCAGAGTATACGTGCCCTTGAGGTAGAAATTGGCGGCCTTTCAGAGCGCTTATACGCTCTCGAACAACATAGACCGCAGGAGCACCTAGAACTGCCAGTATTTCAAAATGAACAGGACAAAGATATCATGAGTTCCTAGACTTTAAAAACAATAAAGAATTTTAAAGAGGCGGTAAATGACCTATGGGCCTCAAGCTCCGTTCACATTAAGTATGATAGAGTCACTTAACACCCTAACCTTAGCCCCCTTCAGATTGGAAAAGTCTATGCAGAGCGGTACTAAAGTGGGGGACAATACCTAATCTGGAAAACTCAATTCCCAGGAACTTTGTTCAGAAATAGCAAAGAGAAATGCTGCAGCAGGTTTCCCTCATCGCAATATAGATATGCTCACAGGGAGGGTGAGTTCGCCGAACTACAAAATCAGCTACAATACGATCCAGGTGTGTGTATGCCCAGGTACACACTGCAGCTGTGAAAGCCTGGAAGACAATCTCAGGCACAGGGATCTGCAAGGCAGCCTATCAAAAGTTATACAAGGGCCTAACGAACCTTAAACGCTGATTTTGTAGATAGGCTCTTAAAAACAACATCTAGAGTTTTTGGGGAGAAGTCGAGCAAGCTATGCCCCTAGTTATCCAATTAGCATTACGAGAACGCTAATAAATATTGCCAGGATGCAATAAGGCCATGAGAAGTAAAAAAGACTTATCAATTTATATCAGACTGTGCAAAGACATTAACGAGGCTGTTATCACAGGCAACGTAATTGCTGCAGTGATGAAAAAATTCCTCCCCTCAAAATTCCCAAAGGTTTTCAACCTAGAACAGGATATTCCAGACAAAATTATTATAATCAACCAAGATATGCTAAGCAATATCCCCCAAGGTTAATAAAATCAAATTCATACCGTGCTCCAGGCCGATGCCCCAGATGCAAAAAAGGTATAACATTGGGCCAATCAATGCCATTCAAGATATGATTATATATGGAAATGATTTATCAAGGATTTCAAAAAAACGGGGCACGGGGCCCAATGCCCCGGGGCCCACAAATGTACGAGCACTAGAGGAGGAAGGGCCCTCAGATTCAAATGATTCCTCGTCACAGTCCCTCCTACCCATTAACTCCCTTATCAGAGGGACAAGAGGAAGTGCAGGATTAGATCTCTGTTCTACTGCCCGGATGGTCCTGACACCTGAAATGGGGGTTCAGCTGATTCCTACGGAATCAGGGGACCTCTCCCTTCAGGAACTGTTGGGACTAATCCTTGGGCGTAGTTCCAAAAGTTTATTAGGCTTTAATGTTATACCAGGGTTATTGATTCAGATTATAATGGAGAGGATTAAAATAATGCTAAGTACACACAGGGGCATCATCTCCGTAAATCAAGGAGACAGAATCGCACAGCTGCTTCCTCATTCCCAGTCTCCATAATTCTTTTAAAAGCATGCCACAAAATAGAAATAGCAGAGCATTCGGTTCCACTGGTTCAGGACCTATGCTTTCTGGGTCCAGGACTGTTCACGGAGGCCTATGTGCAAATTAAAAATTCAAGGTATAAGAGATGGAGGGCTGATTGATACAGGAGCTGACTCTTTCCATCATAAATCTACAACAATGGCCTAAGCACTGGCCTCTACAGAAAGCCTCAACCATTTTTAAGAGGCTTGGTATACAGTAATTACCCCAAGCTCAAAGTGCTGTTTAATCTTAAATTGGCAAGACAATGAAGGCCATACAGGAACATTCAAACCCTAAGTATTAAACAGCTTGCCAGTTACCCTATGGGAAGAGATATTTTACATCAAATGGGGCTACACCTAGCGACCAAGCCTTGCAGGTGTTTAAGAATAAAAAATCCTACTCATAATAAAAAAGGCAAAGGACATTTTTTCTAGGGGCCACTGAAAAACAATTTTTAAAAAATACCATGGCTCTTCTAATAAGCCAGTTTGGGTCCCTCAGTGGCCCCTATCCAAAGAAAAATTGCAAGCGGGCCCATCAATTAATTAAAGAACAATTAGAAAAGCAGGACACATAGAGCCTTCCCACCTCTCCCTGGAATTCTCCCATATTTGTAATTAAGAAAAAATCAGGTAAATGGAGACTATTACAAGATCTAAGACAAATTAACAAAACAATGCAAATAATGGGCCCTACTCAACCTGGACTTCCTAATCCTGTAGCTATTCCAAAAAACTATTACCTTATAAACCCTTGATATAAAGGACTGTTTCTTTTCCATTCCCCTACATCCTCTGGATGCCCCCAGGTTTTGCTTTTTCAATTCCTTCTATTAATAATAATGGCCCTGATAAAAGAATATCATTGGAAAGTATTGCCGCAGGGAATGGCAAATAGCCCTACACTGTGCCAACTATATGTGGACAGAGCTATAACAACAGCCCATTAAAAACAAATATCAAGACCTTATGTGTCTACACTACATGGACGATGTTTTATTAGCTCACCCTAATCAACAAATAAAAGACCTTTTTTCATTTTCATCCTGCCTCCGCCGAATTTTCCTGCTTTTATATGTGCGTCTGTCTAGTGTGACGTCACAAATAATTAAGTCGCTTTAAAAAAAAAAAAAAAAAAGGTAGATAGATATAGATCCAAATAACAAATAACGTTAATTATCATTTTAAGCTTAGAATTATTCTAATTTGATAAGCAATAGATAGATAGATAAATAGATATTTATATAAGTTCAGAATATTTTTAGATAATTCAATTTATAATGATAATCAATTTTTGATTTATAGTTGTCTCCGAGGACTTCTCTTCAGGCTGTGAATATGTTTAATGTTATATAACCTGATATTTTGGTGTTCACTGACAGAGGATCATTTATTTGTTATTGACTTCATTTGTTTAGTAGCTGATTAATTTGAATTATTTCAACAGGTATAGGATTGCTTGTGTATATAGAGACTCGAGGATTCCAGCTAACAAATTATTTTTTTTCCAAAATGCCTTTAGCTTTTCTTTATCGTTAATGCAGTAAACACCCTCAGTTTCTCTTTGATTATTTCTGAATGTGATGGCGTTCGTTGCTCCAAGGCGGTTTCCGCTTCAGGCAACAACACTTCCTTCCTTCTTTCCTCCTTCCTTCCTTCTTTCCTTCCTTCCTTCTTTCCTCCTTCCTTCCTTCTTTCTTTCCTTCCTTCCTTCCTTCCTTCTTTCCTCCTTCCTTCCTTCCTTCCTTCTTTCCTCCTTCCTTCCTTCCTTCCTTCTTTCCTCCTTCCTTCCTTCTTTTCTCCTTCCTTCTTTCTTTCCTTTCTTCCTTCCTTTGAAGGAGCCCCAATTAGGGAGATGGCTATTGCGGTCAGCTGGAAGCCATAAGTTCCACCTGATAATAAGTATGTATGTGACGCACCTGTAAATGCACGTGAGGCACCCGCAAAGCTAAAGGTATATAACCGGGTGAAAGTGGTCGGAGTCAGGAGAAGAATGAATTCATTCAGTCAGTCATGCAGTCGCTCGGTCGGAAGAAGAGTTCAGGTCGGAGAAGAAGAAAAGAATCAGAGCGGCCAGAACGTAGGCAGAGCGGTTACAGAAGAGAAACCAGATAGAAGAAGTAATTCCTGGTCAGAGTCAGGCCGAGGCTCCCGAGGAAGAAAGAAGAAAGAACAAAGAAGAAAGAAGCTCTAAAAGCTAAGCGCTCTCTCTCTCTCTAAAGAAGAAATCTCTCTCTTTCAAGCTCTCTCTCTTTCTCTCTAAGCTCTAAGAAGAAGAAGAAAAAGCTATCTCTAATCTTTCTCTCTAAGCTCTTTCTAAGAAGAAGAAAAATCTTTCTTTCTCTCTCTAAGCTCTCTCTAAGAAAGTAGAAGTAAAAGTAGTAGTAGCTTTACTCTGCCTCCGAGTTTTCCTCCCGCGGCGCCGTGGCTGGCCACAACAGGCAGCTTACATTCCTTCCTTCTTTCTTTCCTTCCTTCCTTCTTTCCTCCTTCCTTCCTTCTTTCCTCCTTCCTTCCTTCCTTCCTTCTTTCCTCCTTCCTTCCTTCTTTCCTCCTTCCTTCCTTCCTTCCTTCTTTCCTCCTTCCTTCCTTCTTTCCTCCTTCCTTCCTTCCTTCCTTCCTTTTTTCCTCTTTCCTTCCTTCCTTCTTTCCTCCTTCCTTCCTTCCTTCCTTCTTTCCTCCTTCCTTCCTTCCTTCCTTCCTTCTTTCCTCCTTCCTTCCTTCCTTCCTTCTTTCCTCCTTCCTTCCTTCCTTCTTTCCTTCCTTCCTTCTTTCCTCCTTCCTTCCTTCTTTCTTTCCTTTCTTTCTTCCTTCCTTCCTCCCTTCCTTCCTTCCTCCCTTCCTTCCTTCCTTCTTCCCTTCCTTCCTTCCTCCCTTCCTTCCTCCCTTCCTTCCTTCCTCCCTTCATTCCTTCCTTCCTTCTTTCCTCCTTCCTTCCTTCCTTCTTTCTTTCCTTTCTTTCTTCCTTCCTTCCTCCCTTCCTTCCTTCCTCCCTTCCTTCCTTCCTCCCTTCCTTCCTTCCTTCCTTCCTTCCTCCCTTCCTTCCTTCCTTCCTGTTTTTTTCCGATCACCAGCATGTCCCAGCTGAGGCTAACACTGTCACTGTGGGGACCACGCTTCCAGCCACGGCAGGAGTGAGGACCGTCTCCCGGCCCTGGGCCACGCCGCCTCTCCTAGCTCCTGCCTGTTCATGCTTCTGCTCATACCCCTGGGTTCTCTGCTTCTCACGGACGCCTAGGTGACATTTTGCTTAGGGACATGGACGTCTCTGTTCATGTGGTGAAGACCCCGCGACGTGTCCAGCCCACGCTTTCCTTTTCTCAGGCACAAGGTGGCGGGACGTCACAGCCTCCTCTGCAGTTAGATCGGGACTGTGTGACTGGGTTCCGCCTGGAGGAGTCACGGCTGTATTAGGTGCTAGGACCGCCCTGCAAGACTCCGCAGATGGGGCAGAGCAGAAGTCTACCTTCCCACAGGCGTGGAGGTGACAAGTCCAAGATCACGGTGCCGGCAGGTTAGGTGCCTTCCGAGGCCTCTCTTCTCTAGCTTGTAGATGGCTACCTTCCAGCTGCGTCCTCACGTGAGCTTTCCTCTGTGTCTGGGTCTTAATCTCCCTTTGTTTTAAGGACACTAATCCTACATAGGCCCACTCGTATGACTTTGATAACCTAAATCATCTCTTCAAGGCCCTGTCTCCAAGTGCAGCTGCGTTCTGAGGTACGGGATCAGGACGTCAATATGGGAACTTGGGGGAACAAAAAGTCAGCCCATGACAGTAGTGTGAGTCACTGCTATCCCTGGGTGTTAAAAATCATCACACAGAAATTTGTCCAGACTTTTCTTGCACTTTAGTGGCCACTCTGTGAGCTACACGCAGTGGGTAGTGTCGTGATGACAGGGAAGCAGCCGGGATCCTGTGTCACTGCCTGGAGTCGAGCTGCCCATGCTGCAACACAGTGTGACCTGGGAAAGAGCAAACCTTGACCACACAAGACCACTGAGGTTTTCGGAATTGGCTGCAACAAATGACCCCCCCTATCCTGATTAATGCAGATTTTGTGTGAGAATAGGCTGATTTTTTTACCCCCTGCTGACATTATCCTTGTCTAGCTTTGGAACTAAAATCATGCTAGCCTTTAAGATGCTCCAGAGCAGGTTTCTTCTTTTTTATTATCTGGAAGAGTGGTTCCTAAAACATTCGGCAGAAATTGCTGATAAATCATTTGGACCTAGTTTTTACTTCCTAGAAGATTTTTAACCAATAATTCAATTTCTTTAAAGGTCATTAGACTCTCCAGGTTTTCCACCACTCCTTTGAAAGTTGTATTTTTCTAGAATTTATCCATTTTGTCTAAGTTTTATGATTTATCACAAAGTTTTTCATAACCTCTTTTCATCTGCTTAATCACTGAAGCTTTTGTAGTTATGATCATTTCTTTTTTTTTTTTTGGTACCAGGGATTGAACTCAGGGGCACTTGACCACTGGGCCACATCCCCAGCCCTTTTTTGTATTTTATTAGAGACAGGGTCTCACTGAGTTGCTAAGTGCCTCGCCATTGCTGAGGCTGGCTTTGAACTCGCGATCCTCCTGCCTCAGCCTCCCAAAGTGCTGGGATTACAGGCGTGCGCCACCGCGCCCGGCATGATCATTTCTGAATTCTTAGTATTGCTAATTTTTTTTCTTTCTCTCCTCCACTCATCACTGCTTCTTTGGTTTTCTTTGATTAGTCTTGTAAGAGAATCTCTCTCCCTTCCTTTCTTCTTTCCTTCCTTAGTAATTTAACCCATGGCCTCATGTGTGCTATGCAAGTGCTATACCACTGAGCCGCATCTCCAGCCCTTTTAATTTTATTTTGAGACAGGGCCTGACTAAGTTGTCCAGACTAGCCTTGAACTTGCAATCCTCCTGCCTCAGCCTCCTGAGCTGCTGGGATTTCAGGCATGGCCACCATGCCTGGCACGAGGTCTTTTTTAAGTGCCTACATATATGAATTTTTTTTTTTTTTTTTTTTGGTACCAGGGATTGAACTCAGGGGCACTCAACCATTGAGCCACATTCCCACCCTGTTTTGTATTTTATTAGAGGCAGGGTCTCACTGAGTTTTTAAGTGCCTCTCCGTTGCTGAGGCTGGCTTTGAACTTGCGATCCTCCTGCCTCAGCCTCCCAAGTGCTGGGATTACAGGCATGCACCACTGCGCCTGGCTACATATATGGATTTTTAATGGGTATATTTTTCTTATCAAATCTCTTACCACTAAAACTTGTTGAGGCCAGCCGTATGGCCTAGTGCATAATCAATTCTTGAAATTCACGTATGCTTTGGATTGAAGTTGTGTCTTCCTATTGTGGGTGGCAATTTTCTGTATATGACCATGAGAACCTTCTCATTTGTGCAGTCCAAGTTTTCTATATTCTTGGTAGTTTTTTGTCTGCTTGATCGATACGTGAGATAGGTATATTAAAAATTTCTCACTGTGATTGAGAATTTTTCTGCTTCTCATGGCTTTGTCAATTTTCATTTTATGTGCATTGAGCTTCGTTTTTGGTGCATGACAGTTTAGAATCTTTAGATTTTCTTGACAAATTATATCCTCTATCATGAGGTAGCAAGTCTCTTTATTTTTAATAATTCTTGTCTTAAAGTCCATTTTATCCAATATCAATTCAGCACACCAGCATGGTTCTGTTTGGTATTTTTCTCCTTTTTCTTTTTTACTCTAACTTTTGTGTTTGACCTTCAAGCTTCATGTTTTTTTCTGTCTCTTCTAAACCATTTTAGCCAGATTTTTAAAAAAAAAAATCAGTCTAAGCTAAGTGTGGTAGTACACTTTTGTAATCCCAGCTACACAGGAGGCTGAGGCAGAAGGATTGCAAGTTCCAGGTCTGCCTGGGTAAATTGACAAGACCCTGTCTCAAACTTTAAAAAAAAAAAAAAAGGTGGGGGGCACTGTCCGTGACTCAGTGGTAGAGCAGTTGCATAGCATGCATGAGGTCTTGGGTTCAATAATCTTCAGCACTGATGCAAACAAAATCAAAAGCAGACAAATACTCCAGGTTTTTTAATTTAAAAATTTAATTCATTTTCATTTATTATGTTGACTGGCATAATTGGGAAAATTTTCATCTTGTACACCGTTTCTGTCTGGATTTATTCTTTTTTTGTCTTTCCTTTAAGCTTTTAAAAAAATATTCTCTTATTCTGTCTCCTTGGGAGTGAAATGCAGCACACCTATTGTGTTTAGGAGTTATTCCAGCTATTTTATATGCATACTTTGCTCAGTAAGGTTCATGAAGACCTTTCCATTCCTTTTGGATAGGACAAGCATATATTAATTCTGACTTCCCCTGCTAAATTATTTGCTGTCATTTTTCTTGAAATACTGCTGTAGCTGCGGCCCAGTATTTTTTCAGAATCGCGGGCACTTCCGTTGTGTGAGAATGGAAAGGCATGAAGGAGCTGACCAGAAGCTGGCTCCGGGGAAGTGGTGTGGACCCTGGTGTGGGCCTCAGTCACCAAAACAACTTCCCGTGGCACCCTCAGACCCCTTGTCTGCTCTGCCGCCAACATTGCGGCGTCGTCTGTAGCTTCTTGTAGTCCTGAATGTGTGTGTCTTCTTGTCACGTACCTGGCTTTCAGATTAGTGGGATACTGGTCTCATAAACTGGAAAGTATTTACGTCTCTCCTGTTTTCTTTGTGTGCAGTACTGGGGGTTGAATTCAAGGCCTAACACATGCTAGGCACTCATATGCTTCTCACGTACTGTTTTCTTTATGGGAAGGTTTTAAATGATGCTTTTAGTTCTGCTTATGTGTTGCTTTTTTTGAATTGGCCTTTGATAATTTGTATCTTTCAACAAATGTGCCCACTTTAAGGGAAGATACTGAATGTATTGGCATGATGTTGTCCATATTTCCTTTCTACCTTCTTTCTGTTGGGTCTGCAGTGATGGCTCCCCTTTCGTTCCTGCTGCTGATAATTTCTATCCCACCCTCTTTTTTTTTAATCAATCTGACTAGAGATCGATTTTTTTTTTAGTGAGCAACATGTCATTATAGTCATTTTAACCTATTTTTTTCAATGTTATTAGTCTTTGCTATCATCTTTATTATTTTGTTCCTTCTCTTTTTGTGTGTTGAAATTGCTCTTTTCTTAATCATCTCTTACAGTTAAAATTTAATTGATGCCAGCGCAGTGGTGCACACCTGTAATCCCAATGGTTTAGGAGACTGAAGCAGAGGATTGCAGGTTCAAAGCCAGCCTCCGCAACTACAAGGCCCTAAGTAACTTAGCAAGAACATGTCTCAAAATAAAAAATAAAAAGGGCTGGGGATGTGGCTTTGGTTGTTAAGTGCCCTGGGTTCAATCCCCAGTACCCAAAACTAAAAAATAAATAGAAAACTTAATTGATTCGAGACATCTCTTCTTTTTTAACACAGGTATATCAGTTACAAATTTCCCTTGAAACATTGGGTTAGCTGCATCCCACAAATTTTAATTCACATGTTCTTATTTTTATTCATTTTGCAGTATCTTCTAATGTCTCTTGACTTTCTCTTTGACTCATTGGAAGTGCGTTAATTTCAAATATTGGTTGATTATTCAGATAGCTTTCTGTTACTGATTTCTACTTTAAATCAGCTATTATTAAAGAATATATTTTATGTACTTTCAGTCTTTTTGAATGTATTTTGTGGCCCAAAATATAGTCTAACCTGTTGAATGTTCCATATGCACTTGGAAAGAATATGTCACGGACTGTTGTTGACAGCATGTTCTGTAAATGTCAATAAGCACGTTGCTTGATACTATTCATGTCTGCTATGGTTGCAATTATCTATATGGATTGATTTATTTCTTTTCAGCTCTAATGGTGATTACTTTATATATTTTGAAGTTCTGCTTTTAGGGACATGCACCTTTAAGATTATTATCTCTTCTTCATGAATTGGCCCTTAATTAGCATGGAATGTCCTCTTTTGTCTTAGGTAATATTTCCTGTTCTGAATCTGACTTTACTACATTTCGTAGAACCATTCTAATTTTCCTTAACATTTACCTGGTTTGCATGAGTGTATCTTTTCCCAACATTTTACTTGTAGCCTATTTATGTCTTTTTTGCTTTAAGAATGTTTCTTGCAGACAGCACATAGTTGAGTCAGCCTTTCTTATTCAATCTGATAATCTTCCTTTTGATTGGGGTGTTTCCATTATTTAGATTTAATGCTATGATTGACATGATTTGATTTATATCTCTCATATTGCTATACATTTTGTTTGCCCCATCTTGTCTCTTTTTTTCTGCCTAATTCAGGATAAATTTTATTTACTTATTCATTTGTTCCAATTTTTCTCCATTTTATAAAACATCTTAGTGGTTGCCCAAAGCTTTTCACATACATCTTCAATATCTGACTACCTTCAAATAATATTGTGTTAACAATGTGTAATCATTATACATTATATTTTCAATTTCTGCCTCCTAAGCTTGATGCTATTGATGGCATACATTGTACTTTTACATTTGGCATGAACGCCGAAGCTCTAATCTTTTTCCCTAAGCACATGATTATTTTTGAAGTGACTAAAGTGAAAAAATAATATTTTTTCATATTTGTCTTCATTTTTGCCACTCTTGGAGTTTTTATTTATTGTGTGAATTCAAGCTTCCACCTCATGTCATATTCCCTCTCTCTCAAGAACTTCCCTTAAAAACCTGCAGTGCAGGAGTGTTTGTTAGTAATGAAATTTTCAGATTTTGTTTTTCTGAAGAAGTCTTTATTTCTCCTTGATTTCTGAAAACCTTTTTCACTGGGATTCCAATTACGTATATGTGAGACCATTTGATATGGCCCTTTAGCTCTTATTTACTATGATCTGTTTCTCTCTCTCTCTCTCTCTCTCTCTCTCTCTCTCTCCCTCCTTCCCTCCCCCCTTCCCTCATTCTCTCTCCCTTTCCTTTATGTGTTTCCGATTGGGCAGTTTCTATTGATTCTTATCTTGCTGTGTTGAGTCTATGGATGATCTTCTCAAAGAAAATCTTTATCCCAGATATGGTCTTTTTATTTCTAGCACTCCCAATTGGCACGTAGTTTATCTCAGCTGAAATTCTCCATCCACTTGGGCATGTTTTCCACCTTCTCACTACATCTTTTAGCATTTTAATTGTAGTTATTTTTAGTCAAGGGATACAGAACTTAATCAGTTAGACAGGAGGAATAAGTTCAAAAAATCTGTTGTACAACATGGTCACGGTGGTTAAAAAACAACATATTGTATTCTTGAAAATCGCTGAGAGTAGATTCTAAGTGTTATGCCTGCAGCCAGGCATGGTGGTGCCTGTAAACTCCAGCGACTCAGGAGGCTGAGACAGAAGGATCCCAAGTTCAAAGCCAGCCTCAGCAATTTTGCAAGGTTCTGTATAAAAATAAAAACTAAAAAGGGTCAAGGATATAGCTCAATGGTAGAGTGCCCTTGGGTTCAATCAGTACCAAAAAAGAAAACAAAACATAAAGTTAAAAGTTAGTGTTCTCAGCCAGGCGCGGTGGCGCACGCTTGTAATCCCAGCACTTTGGGAGGCTGAGGCAGGAGGATCGCGAGTTCAAAGCCAGCCTCAGCAATGGCGAGGAACTTAGCAACTCAGGGAGACCCTGTCTCTAATAAAAACACAAAAAAGGGCTGGGGATGTGGCCCAGTGGTCAAGTGCCCTTGAGTTCAATCCCCGGTACCACACACACACACACACAAAAAAAAAAAAAAAAAAAAAAAAAAGTTAGTGTTCTCAACAACAAAAATAAGTAAGTGAGGCTCCACATTTATCCATTAGTTTGGGTTAGCCATTCCTCAATGTAAACACATTTCAAAACCTCATGCTACTCATACAAATACAATTTGTATTTGTCAATAAAAATAAGTTTTAAAAGCATAGTTATTTTAAACCTCGCGCCTGACGGTTCTAACTCTAGGTCATAGGTGAGTCTTCTTCTCTTGGTGGTTTTAGCTCTTTTAGTAATTTGTGTGTTCTTGCCTTTGTGTACGTGTGTCTGATCAGCTTTGACGGGGTGTCGGAACTCGGGTTAAGAACAGCCTCGCATCAGGGCGTACCACCTGTGCCTGGTGGCGGACGGCTGCCTGCGGGGGCCATCACATCAGTGTGGCGGTCTAGCGACAGGTGAGCTATGGTCACCTGCTCCGGACAGTGCCGTCCGGCTTTGCTGGTGTTCCCGCAGCCTATGCAGAGGGTGGGGCCAGTGCTGGGTGGTTCTGGGAGCTGGTGCTGCACCCTGCCTTCACCAGACCTTGCGCACTTGGGGCCCCCCCCGCCCCCAGGCTCTCTTTCTGTTTCCTGGTGCCCCCTCGTAGGCTCCTGGATGGCGAGGAAGCTTCTCCATTGCTCTGTGCAGCTTCGGTCTTGGGGGCAGCCTGTGCACCTCGGCGCTGGGGACCAAGCCTTTTCAGCACTGGGGCCCTTCCGTCCTTCCTGCCCCACCCCTAGAGGCGGGAGACCTGCACTTGGCACGGCCAGGGGCTCTGAGCCCTGGACAGTCACCAGGTGCTCCCTGTTGCCGCTGGAAGCGATGGCCGCTTGGAGCAACGAAGCTGCGGGAAGAAGTTCAGAGGCGAACTGGAAACAAACAGCCTTTTTATTCTGATAACTTTTCTCTCTGGCTCTAACAACGACTTTAACACGCACCACACACACCACCAAAAAATGGCGCCGACCCGATCAGCAATCTCGGCTCAAGTCTCTTGAGATCCTGGGCCAAGTCCCGTGAGACTACGGAAGGCGGCAATGCCCAAACATCTCCATGGCCCGTAGTCAACCGCAATCTTAGCTATCTCCCCAAACAGGGCTCCTGCAGCTCCCAGAGCTGCCAGCCTTTCTGTGTTCCCCCGCCACACGTGTCTTTGCCCACAGGCCAGGGGCCCCGCCTTCCCTCCCCAGGGCGTGCCTGGCTGTTGCTTTGTAAGAGGGAAGAGTCCAGCTAAAGTGGGCAGGGCTGTGGCTGCCCCTCCGCCCCTCACTTCTTTGACCCGGTGGGCAGAGGTTCACAGTCCCCTCCTCTAGTGGCTTAAGGGTTTTGCTTCATAAGAGAGAAAGATTCAGGGAAATGTCTGGGTCTTATGCCTCCCTGGAGTGGCAGCTGGTCACCTGCTGCAGGTGTGCATGGCCAGGGGTGGCTTGCTCAGGTGTCCTGCTGGGTCCTGTCTTTCTCTGGAGCACCTGGTGGTGGCACGTGTGGGACAGTGTATGAGTGGACAGGAAGACCTGTCGATCGGATGCTCCCAGCCGTTGCAGACAGACACACTACCTCGTGTGGTCCTTCGGGATTCTTTACGATTCTTGCTGACCCTCCTTACTCTGTTTCTGCCCCTCTTCCACACAGGCTCTGCCACAGGGCGGTCACTCCTCTGTCACTCGTCTCTGAGGGGCTCGCTCCTGTTTGGATCTCTGATTGCTTAACTGCCTGTGACCTCAGTTGTCTGAAGAGTTCAGCAAAAGTTGTCATTCTGTCATTCATCCAACTTTTCCTCCTTGCTGGGAGGAAAGCAACCTTCCCCCGCCCCCCAACTTTCTACAGACTAATGAGTAGAAGCACCAAACATCTTTTCAGGGCTCCAACCCTCCCTCCCAGGAATAGCATCAAATTCTAAGCACAGCTTCCTGGGTATGAAAATGCGCGCCTTACAAAACATTGTTGAAATGTCTCAGCTATCAGCTTTTCGAATCTTATCTTCTCTCCACTTATTCTATCATCTCCTTCTGGAATTTGATTAGACACGGGCTTGACCTTCTCATTCTTTTCCATTTTTTTTTTTTAAAATTTTCCTTTGTTTTGTCTTTCCGGAGTCCTGACAAAATAATTTTGGGGCATCTGGGCACGGGGGGCGGGGGGGCGGTCTGTATTCCTTAGAACTTTGTGTGAGAATTCTGCGAAGCACGTGGAGGTAGCATTTCCCAGAGGAGGCTGGTGTTGGTTTCCCTGGCGTGCTGGCAAGCTGGGACAGCTTTTTAATGTTCCTCTAAAGGACTTTTGGATCACAGGCAGCCAGAATTGTGACCATAAGCCCATGTGAGGATGAGCTGATGGTTACAAAGTCGGGAGTGAGTTTATTGCTTTTTTGTCTCTATTCAATGCCAAGGTCGGGCAGGATGAGCCCGTTTTCCTCTGTGTGGCAGGCACTTGCCCTGGGGGTCCTGGTGGTCTCAGTGGGGTTCTGTTAGACTGAGGATTCCCCCCCCCCCCCGCATCCCCAACATCTCAGCAGAGGCCTTTGGGGTACAGATTCTCTGACACTCTCTGCTTTCACTTTGGGGACTCCGTGGGCTCCTTCCCTTGTACCATCAACACATTCCAAATCTGGTCTTCCTCTCTTTGAATTTCTCTCCAGTAATTTCAGTGGTTTCCAGCGGAAGGTCACTCTGAGCGTCATGCTCACGGGACAGCTATAGGGGAAGCGTGTGCACCACTGTCCCGTGGCGCCCCGGAGGCCGCGCTCACCACCAGGCTTTCCTCCTCTCCGCCAGCCCCCGCCCCGAGCGCGGGAGGTCTCAGGGCAGCAGCTGGAGGAGAGAGGCTGCTCTCCTCCCTCACATCAGGGAGGGGGTGGGCCCGAGTGTCGATGGCCAGAGGCTCTTGAGATCCATCACCCACACTTCGTGTTTGCACCGCATGTGCCTCTGGTGGGGTGCGGTTGATGGTGGGACGTGTCGGGGTTTACTGAGGACGTCCGGGACCTGTGGGATCCACATCAAGAAGAGGAATCACGACCCAGTGACCACCACTTTGTTGAGCATCTACTATGCGCCAGAGTCTCGCCTGGTCCCTGAGGATGCGGTGGGGCTTGGAGACCAGCAGACCCACCCTGAGGCCAAAGGGCACTTCCGTCCCTGTGGCTCCTGAATCAGGTCGTCACCTTTGTGAGCAGAAGAAAGTCTGTCCTCTGTTTAAAGGTGCCGTGCCAACCTGCAGGATGGTCCTGTTTGATCGATGCGGATGCTGGGGCTTGGTGGCCATGTGTGACTCGCCCCAGGGTCACAGTGGAACTGGCAGTGCCGAGGGGCCCAGGAAGCAGGCCTTCACTCACCAAGGGTCAGGGGAGGGTGGGGAGCCCTGGTGGGCTGTCCAGTGAGTTGTCTTCACAGACAGCATTTCCTGGCCCGGATCCGTTTCCTGGGGGCCAGGGGGATGTGCTGCCAGCCTTCTTCTTCTTTTTTTTTTTTTTTTTTTTTTTGGTACTGGAGAGTGAACTCAGGGGCACTCGACCACTGGGCCACATCCCCAGCCCTATTTTGTATTTTATTAGAGACAGGGTCTCACTGAGTTAGTTACTAAGTGCCTCACCATTGCTGAGGCTGGATTTGAACTCGCGATCCTCCTGCCTCAGCCTCCCAAGTGCTGGGATGACAGGCGTGCGCCACCGCGCCCGGCTGCTGCCAGCCTTCTTAAAGGTGCCATTCAGCATGGGACAGCCTGGCCATGCCAACGCAGGTCCAGTGACGCACACGGAACCCCAAAAAAAACGGCCACCCTGGTTTAGGAGAGGCAGGACATAGGGAGGGTGCTGAGCATTTGCCAAGACCTGAACGCTCATGCACAACCGAGGACAGTGCCAGGTTTACAGGGAACGTGTGGCTGACAGGGGCCACACATCCCTCGCACCGCTTCTGTGACTGCTGCCATCTTAATCCGCGAGGTGCGTGCGTCACAACCAGTGAACCAAGAAGAGCACACTATTGTTAACTGAGGCCCACCCTGACTCGGACACCCCCATCTTCCCTGATGCCCTCCTCCGGGTTCAGCCTCCACCCAGGCCACCACTGGCCTGGCAGTCACGTCTCTGTAAGGCCTCCTCCGACAGCGCAGGCCCTATTTCAGATGACCTTGACACTTCCGAGGACGCTGGCCATTGTTTTGGGGAATGTTCCTCCGTTGGGGTTATTGGCTTTTTTCCCAAGGATGGACGGGGGAGGAGACCGCGCAGGCGAGGCCTCCCGCGGTGCCACACCCGCTGTTGGGTTTCTGCATCGGACGTCCGTCTTTCCTTCCTCCTTTCCATACCGTGGGGGGCAGCTCCTGAACAGTGGGCAGCCGTGCCCTGCCCTGCAGGGGGCAGGGGCCTCTGTTTTGGGAAGTCTTCAGCATGGGGGACAAGCCTTCTCTCCCCACCTAGCTACACCCGTCAGCTGGCGGGACGCCCGGTGCCCCTGCCTGCTGTCCTCTCCCACCTCCTCGAGGCTCTCAGTGTCCCCTCCTTGCTCTCAGGAGACCCACAGAGCCAGGACTCGCCTGGCTGACTCCACCTGGTGTCTCCGTCACTCCTGCAAAGGTTCTCTGTGGTGACACTGGTGACAGACCCTCAGGATGTTCATTCAAGAAGCCGGATCGCTGGTCACGGGTCAGTGGGGCCTGGGGGCGCTGAGGGAGCAGGTTGGGGACCCAGCTGACTCTCCACTGTGACCTACAGTGTGGGAAGGCAGGCGAGTGTGGCCTAGAGTCCCACTAGGGGACTCTGGTTCCCAGGAGGCCTTTCGCTGGCCGGACACCCAGGAAGGTCAGAGATGGGGCAGGGTCGAAGCGCCCACGCTCAGAGGGGCGGGAGCGGCAGTTCCCGGGGGAAGTCGGCACAGCTGGGCGTAGAGAGACTGTGGGTGGGTGGGTGCTGGGGGCCGCGGGGGCCGCGGAGGGCCCGAGGGAGGAGACTGCAGAGACATGGCCGCCGCAGGCGCTGGGGTTCTCGGGGATCTCTGATCAACCTCCCCCTCGCTCTGCTCCAGAGAAGTCTGGGTGGATCCCGGACCTTGGGGAGGGGACGGGGGAGATTCAGAGACTCGCCGTTCTACGTCTGGGTGCAGGCAGAGACAAGGACACCCTGGACGCTGGCGGCAGAGCCGGCGCCCACAGCTGATCTCCGCGTGGGGGGAATGACAATGATGGCGACAGCTCCGGCAGCATCTGAGCGCTTTCCCCTGCTGGGACAATGACCTTCCCTGGGATTCTGAGTCGGCCCTGAGGTGAGGAAGGAAGATGACACGGATCAGGAGCCGGGCCACGGGGAGCTGCTGCCCAAGGTCACTGTCACTGCTGTGCGGACACCCGGCCGGCGTCCGTCCGTCCTTCCCCCCATGCATCTGTTCCCTTCTCGTCAGCCTCTCGGAAAGAGCCTGGTTGTTTATCGCCCCGAGGAGAAGCAACATTAAAGTTAGAAAATTCCCTTCAAGTCCTGGGCTTTAAAGAACATGCCCAACAAACCAATCCACTTAAAATGCAAATTCCACTGACACTAATAAGCAATATATATACACACGCATTTGCACATGCAGATGAGCCGAGGGGGGCGCAGACTCCCCTGCACGCCCCGCACGCGACAGCTACGACCCGGACGCTCCACCAGGGTGGCGCTGGTTGGGGGCGCCTGCCTGTCCTCTCCGGCCCCAGCCCTTGCAAGGCACCCAGGAGGGGGTGGCAGCGCACCTGGCCCTGCAGAACCCACGTTCAAGGCTCCCCGTGCAGTTGTGTGACCCGGCACAAGTCACACCACCTCTCTGCTTACCCTGTGGCTGCTCCCCCACCTGCCAGGGTTGGAACCGCCCTCAACCTTTCGGGTCCAGCTGGGTCTTCAAGAAAATCCTCTGCTGTCCCTGTAGTTCACACCGGAACTCGGAATGTCCCTTTGGACTCGTCCTTCTGCAGGGGACTTGCAGTCGCTCAACTTCCCTAGAGAGGGTCTCTGGGTTTCTCCACCATCACGGCCCTTGGAGAACGTGGGATTCCCAGCCGGCAGATACCAGCTGATGATGTTGCCAGTGGTATCTGCAGCCAGGGACAGAGATGACCAAAGTAGTTTCTCGTAGGAAGGTGGGAAGTCTGGACCTCGCCGGGAAGCCCAGGCCGCCCTGCCGCACTGAGGGAGGACCTGCCCCCACGCTCACAGGCCCCACACCAAGCGTCCCACGCACTCACTATCAAAACTGTTTGTTTCGAATGGAAATCTTTCTAAATCATCGTACACGTGTGGCTGTCCCCCTCAGCGCGACGCCCGGCTCTAAAGTGGTCAGGACAGCTCTAAAGTGGTCAGGATAAACATCGTTCGTCAGAGGTCTGCGTGACACTGGGTGCTCCTGGGCCCAGCGGGTTGCCTGCTCTCCCAGCCTCTCCTCCGACGTTACCCATGTGATCTGTTGTGTCCTAAGCGTCCCTAGACCTGTCAGGCAAAGGGCATGAGGAAGGAGATAAAATTATACATCCTAGCCGGGCGCGGTGGCGCACGCCTGTCATCCCAGCACTCGGGAGGCTGAGGCAGGAGGATCACGAGTTCAAAGCCAGCCTCAGCCATGGCGAGGCACTTAGCAACTCAGTGAGACCCTGTCTCTAATAAAATACAAAACAGGGTGGGGATGTGGCCCAGTGGTCGAGTGCCCCTGAGTTCAATCCCCGGTACCAAAAAATAAAAATACAATAGTGCACCGCGATCTCATTTGTGGTCAGAGTCACACACACCAACATGTTGGAGGTTCCTTCTTGGTGATGGTTTGGGGGCTCTTTTGTGTGTCCCCCCGATCTTCTTCTACCGCGCGCCCCGAGATGCTGGCGTGACGTCTCACCCCCCGGAGGCGTCTGAGTGTCCGTCAGGTCGCCTTCACGCCGTCTCTCTGCTATGAATCTTACCCCGACGACCCTCCTGGACGCGCAGCTCTGAACGCACCGATGGGCTTGGGAGCCCTTTCATGAGCGGAGCTGCCCGATGGGAGGGCGGCTCCCGATTTCCAGCCGCCCTCCGGCACCGTGCCCATCTTCGCTTCCGCTGGTGGCCTACGAGGCTCCAGCTCCCGAAAGCTCACGTCCCCCCCAGTGGACCCCCTTTGGGCCTGGCAGGCGTGGCGGTGGCCGCGAGCCCCTGGGGCGCGTTCCTCGGCTCTCTCCCCAGCACCTGCGGCTCTGGGGGTGCAGCCCGACTCCCCGCAGGCACCGTGGCTCCTCGATGCCAGCCCCCCTCCCGGGCCCCGCCCACCTCCCGGGCCCCGCCCCTCCCGGCCCCCGCCCACCTCCCGGGCCCCGCCCCCCTCCCGGGCCACGCCCCTCCCGGCCCCCCGCCCACCTCCCGGGCCACGCCCCCTCCCGGGCCACGCCCCTCCCGGCCCCCGCCCCCTCCCGGGCCCCCCCCCTCCCGCCCCGCCCCTCCCGGGCCCACCTCCCGGGCCCCGCCCCTCCCGGGCCCCGCCCACCTCCCGGGCCCCGCCCCTCCAGGGCCCCGCCCCTCCAGGGCCCCGCCCCTCCAGGGCCCCGCCCCTCCAGGGCCCCGCCCCTCCCGGGCCCCGCCCACCTCCCGGGCCCCGCCCCTCCAGGGCCCCGCCCCTCCCGGGCCCCGCCCACCTCTCGGGCCCCGCCCCCTCCCGGCCCCGCCCACCTCCCGGCACCCCTGGTGGTGGCTCTCCTCCCGCCTCCCCAGCAGAGGCAGATAATAGACGGCAGAGCCCGCCCGGCCCCGCCCCTACCGGCCCCCGCCCACCTCCCGGGCCCCGCCCCCTCCCGGGCCCCGCCCCTCCCGGCCCCCGCCCCCTACCGGGCCCCGCCCACCTCCCGGGCCCCGCCCCTCCAGGGCCCCGCCCCTCCAGGGCCCCGCCCCTCCCGGGCCCCGCCCACCTCCCGGGCCCCGCCCCACCAGGGCCCCGCCCCTCCCGGGCCCCGCCCACCTCCCGGGCCCCGCCCCCTCCCGGGCCCCGCCCACCTCCCGGCACCCCTGGTGGTGGCTCTCCTCCCGCCTCCCCAGCAGAGGCAGATAATAGACGGCAGAGCCCGCCCGGCCCCGCTGCCTGTGTGCTGGGGGGCAGGACGAGTGCGGAGCCAGGGACCGTGTTTCCTGAGAGCAGAGTCTGTCACCGCCCCCAAGGTCCCCACGGAGCCGGGATCTGCGGTGTGCTGAGGGACTCGGGGAGCTTGGGACAGGGCCAGGGCAGGGAGGAGGCGCACCAGGACAGGATGCCAGGCCGACTCGGGCCCCAGTGTCTGCAGAGGAGGTGGACTGGCCTCCCTCCGCCTGGGGCAGCGTGAGAAAACGGAAAGTTCTGCCCGAGTCGTTCCTGGCTCGGGGGCGGGGTGGGGGACGCGCGAGGCGGCAGGTGGGAGCAGGGGAGGCCGCCGCTGCCGTCTGGTGGGTGCCAGGAGGATTCCCACTCACCCTGCGGAGGCTGCCGCAGTTTTATTTAGCTCGGCCTCCTCCCTGCCCTCTTCCCCATCCTTCCCACCCGGCCTCCGTGGGTTTCAGGTGAGGTTGGGAGGCTGGCCAGTCTGGCCAGCGGGACACAGCCCGAGATGCCACGCCTGCTCTTCTGCGTGCCGCATTCCCGGAGCTGAGAGGCTGGACTTCAGCACCTCCAGGCTGATCCGTGTGGAGGAGGCTGCAGCGACCAGAACGGACTCTCCACGGCCAGGCTAACCGAGGCCCCAGGGAGCGAGTGCCTCGGCCTCCCGGACCGCTGAAGGCCCTGGTGGGTATCTGTGGTCGACTGGCTGCCTTAATGGCCTGTGAATGGCCTCCCTGGGTCCAGGCCCTTTGGTAATGACCCTTACATACCCCATCGGTCTCAGCTTAGTCATGTGACTTGCTGGGGTCAAGGGGACAGGGGCAACCTGGACTCAAGCAGAGCTTGCGAAAGTGCCGTGCGTTTCCTTTGCCCACACGCATTGCCCCGCGCACACCCTTCCACGTAAGAACATGCCCACGAGAGTCTGCCGGAGGGAGGTGAGAGGCTCAGGAAGGAGAGACCAACTGTCATAGGTTGGGTCATCGTGGAGCAGTCACGGGCCAGCAGATCACAGGTGCATCAGTAAGTGCAGCTCAGACCAGCCAACATCGGTTGGGCCCTGCCCAGGTGACCTGGAGATTCACCAGAAATAGCAATTGGTCATTATGTTAAGACACTGAGATTTGGGACGCCTGTTACGCAGCAATTGCTGACTGATACACCTCCCTTATCTGCACGTCAAAGCCACTCCAGCCAGCAGCCCAAAGCCAGCCAGGCTGGGCCCCAGAAGGTGCAGAACCCGGCAGGTCACGTTTAGTCTCTGATGCCCAGCCGTGAAATGGGCCCGCAGCTCTTCAATGATGATCCAGTAAATCAGGTAGGCACCCAGAGTGGCCGGGATCCTCTGAGAGTCTACTTATCCTTAGTATTTTTAGATTTTGTTGGTTTTCATCAAATTGTGTACACAATTTGTCAGGGGCCCTTCCCGGGACCTGACTCCAAACCAGATCTGATCACTTGGCTCCCAAAAGCCCTGCAGAAAAGGTCACAATGCAAAGCAAGGACTTTAACCAGCGCGACTCTGCTGGGAAGAGAGTCAGGTCCAGCACCTCAGTCCTGTCTCTGGGGTGCAGACAGGAGCCTGGGGTTTGAATGGAGGGCTGGGGCAGGGAGACAGAGCCGCATGAGTTAGCGGTCTCCGTGAAACTCTCGCCCGGCCGATCCTTCCCTCAGCGCTGGTTCTGAGAGTGGCTCTGGAGAAACCCTTTATCCCAGGAGGCGGACAATCCCCCGGTCTTGCTTGCTTTCATTTTGACTTATGTGGGCCACCTGTTCTCCAAATAGAGAGGATGGCCTGGGAACTGCCGTCCCTCTGCGTCAGCACCAACCCTGGCTTGCACCAACCCCACACACTTGGTGCTAATTTGTTGGGGAAACGAGTGCTACCTTGCTCTAAATTATTTTTATTATGAGAGAGATTGAAATAGTTACAGATATTTATCAGCAATCTGCATGTCTTTTTTTGGTGAATTGCCTGTTTATATAATTGACTATTTTCTCTATCAGCTTGTGATTGCTTTCTTACTTAATCTGGCAGGTGTTTATATATTATGGCTATAAACTCTTTGTCACATGCATCCCAAATTTTCCTAAATTCATCATGTCTCTGCTTCTCAGACAGACAACCTCATTAAAAACCCAAAGTTATGGGTCTTAACTCATTCTCTAGGCATTTACTGTGTCTCTTTGTTAAATACTGTACTTGGAGGGTGGGAACCTCAGGAATATGCAGAGAAGCAGCAAATGAGAACATTCTGTCTAGACTGTTTTACATATTGTATCAGTCTTTTTTCTGTTACTATAATGAAATACCCGAGGCCAGGTACTTTATAAAGAAAAAAAAAATGTTTCTTTAGCTCACAGTTCTGAGTTTTAAGGGCATAAAGATAGCATCTGCTTGGCTCTGGTAGAGACCTCAAGGCAGAGGATGTCACAACTGGCAGGAATGCACACAAGAGGGAGAGATCATATGATGAGAGAGGAAGCCAGAAATGGTTTAGAGGCCAGGCTCATTCTTTTATAACAACCATTTTAAGGAAACTATAACCATTCCTTCCCAGGGCAGGGCCCTCAATGATTTAATTACTTCTTACTAGGCCCCACCTCTCAGATATCCCACTACCTCCGAACGCGGTCACACTAGGAACCAAGTTCCCAACACAGGGACCTTTTGGGGACATGATCAGACCATGGCACAGCCCTACCAGCAGTGCGAGGAGACGAAAGTCCTCTCTGGATCAGCTCTAGGGCTGTGAGGGTGGGAGGTCACAGCGCATGCTTTTGCTGTCCTAGACCACCTCGAAGCCACCTGCGTGCTGCCTCCTCCCTCAAGCTCCAGGGCTCTCTGCTTTCTGCCGTAGGTCTTCCCCCGGTGCTGTGGGTGACTCTACCACCCATGTGCAGGACGGCCTGGTGCACCCAGGAATTCCATACCTCAGGTGGGACCTGAGTCAGAGGATAAGGGTGTCGGCATCCCAGAGAACATTCTCCACGACTGAGATTCGGTTGTCCACAGTGGCCCTCATTCTTCATCTCTCTCTACTCTCTGGTGCGTCTTCTCCACCCAGTGAATCAGACTTCTTGGTATCACTGCCCAAGAAACAAGCACCCAGGTACTATGTAAAGAAACACGTGCCCAGGCACTGTGCAAAGAAATAAGTACTCAAGTACTGTGCAAAGAAACAAGCACCCAGGTACTGTCCAAAGAAACAAGCACCCAGGTACTGTGCAAAGAAATAAGCACTCAAGTACTGTGCAAAGAAACAAGCACTCAGGTGCTATGCCAAGAAACAAGCACCCAGATACTGTGCAAAGAAACCAGCACCCAGGTACTGTGCCAAGAAACAAGCACCCAGATACTGTGCAAAGAAACCAGCACTCAGGTACTGTGAAAAGAAACAGGCACTCAGGTACTGTTGAAAGAAACAAGCACCCAGGTACTGTGCAAAGAAATAAGCACTCAAGTACTGTGCAAAGAAACCAGCACTCAGGTACTGTTGAAAGAAACAAGCACCCAGGTGCTTGTCTCAGGGGGTCCTTTCATAAGAGCCTGCACTCAGATGAGAGGAGAGCAAAGCTTCCCTGAATCCCATGTACCCTCTGGGTGCCTTTGTCTTCCTCTGATGCCACAGTGATTTTTCTCAAGTGCCAGGGCTGGAGCTGGAGCAGGCTTCCCCACAGGTGGGAGTCTCCCTGGGGAGTGCAGGGGTGAGGGGCGTTCCCCTGCCTTCTGAAGCGTCGCTGAAACAAACCAACCAAAGACAGGCTCGCGGGAGAGACCCCACACAAATTTATTAACATACACAGGGGCGCGGCCTCGTAGGTAATTTGAAACTCAAAGAGGGCCAGGTGGTTGGGGGTTAAATATCCTCTTTCTAGGGGAGAGGGGAGTGGGGGTCTGCAGGCAAGGTTGGAGGGGAAGTGAATGATTATTAGGGGGCATGAACAGCCCAAAGAACAGACTCGGGCGGGGCCGGAGTCGCTCTGGCTGGAGGCGTGCTGTCTGGTCCTCGGTCTCGTCCCCGGAGGCGGGAGCTTCCTGTGAAGGAGGTTTCCTAGACTTGAGTCCCTTGAGAGGGAATCTCCCCTTCGACAAGGGGACTTCAGAGAAAGCCTCTCCCTGTGCTTCCAGGGAGGACGAGGACCACCGCCCACAGGGGGGATTGGACAGGTCAGCGAGACCGGGGTCCCCACTGCGCTCCAGCTCAAGGCCCCACGCTTGGGGTCGGGGTGGGTTTCTGAGCCTCGCGAGCCGCCAGCGAGCCCCTCTCCCCCACTCCCTCTTCTGCAAGCCCTGGTGGGAGCCAGAGAGGGTTTCTCTCCCCAGAGCCAAGGGCTGCAATTTCCCTGACAGTGGACGGGCCTCTGGGACAGGGCAGGGGACGTGGGCATTGGGGTGGGGGTCAGACGGACTCAAGTTGGGGGCCCTGTGAATGGACGGCGCCTTCCTCGTGCTGAGAGTTGTGACGTCTCACAGCTGCCGCCCGCTGGCCTGCGGGGCCCTGGGAGCTGGGGGTGCCGGTGCCCCTCCCCGGCGGCGGCAAGGCTGGCTCTCTCTGCCTGTGGCCCCGGCTGGCCCTTTGTCTCGCTCTGTGACTCTTCTCTTTTAAAAGACGTCCCAGCCCTCAGAGCCTCCAAAGATGGAACTTTTGAAACGAAAAGTTTCTTCTATCTTCCTTCAAAGCTGGCTTTGAATAAAACACATTTTTCTACTAATTCTATGCGAACATTTCTGGAGCGGCGAGGGACGGGCCCCAGCCTGCTCCCCAGGAAGAGGGTCCCCAGGAGCAGGAGACGCGAAGCTCTGTGCTGACAGGAAGGGCGCTCCAGAAAGCCGGGTCCCTCCTTGGCTGGCCACCGGTCAGCTGGCCCCAACAGGTGACACAGAGGGACAGAGAGGTGGAGAGAGAGGCGGAGACGGCCCCCTCCTGAGAGAGCTGCTGGGGCCAGCTGCGCCCCCATTCTCAGGCCCAGGGTTCCACAGGCCAAAGTCACCCCAGTCCTCCTACATGGGGCGGCTGAGCACCTGTGACGCGGTCACAGCGCAGACAGACCCGCGGTCCTCCGATGCCAAAGGCTGCATCGTGAGCGCACAGCGTGAGGCCACCGGCCGGCCAAGGCCTTCGCCTGAGCCACTTTATGGATGATCTGGGGACAAAGGAAGGCATGGCTCGACACCAAGAGGCGCTTGCTCAGGAAGCCCCAGGACAGGGTTTCTGGCAGGAACTTGTTCCGATTAGGTAGGACATCCGGCCCCTGGCCGCCTTTCCGGGGATCTGTGGTCTGGGGCGTTTCTTCCTGGCCCTTTGCCCAGTGTCCAGCCCCAGGGCTGTCACCAGGCTGTTTCCTTTCCCTGCCCTCCTCCCTACAAGTCTCCCTTTCCAGTTTCCCAGCCCCTCCTGGGCTGCCAAGAGAAGCCACATTCCCTTCTTAAGATGCTCCCTTGTCTCAGTCTTCTCCCACCTAGAAGTGCCCAGGGCCAGCAGGCCCATGAAGGTGTTTGCTTAAGCAAAAGAACGAGTCAATCTTCCCTTGCCTGGAGTAAAAGTCTCAGAATCACAGCCAGCCCTTAGAAGGACTGTTGCTGCTCTCTACACCTGCAAAGCCCTCACAGCCGCAGGTACTGAGCGAGAAGCCCCACCAGGAGCAGAGAGCCGTCAGTAGAATAAGTGGGCCAGAAGCCATCAGTAGAGTAAGTGGGCCAGCAACCATCAGTAGAATAAGTGGGCAAGTTACTTTGGGATGGGGAGATGGTGGTACAGGTGGTGGCAGGAGGGCAGCCCCCAGCCACCAATCATGGGAAGACCAGCAGGAATCTCCGGGAGTCTCAGGCACTTGAGTTGGAGCCTCAGGGACACTGGGGTGGGGGGCAGCGGAAGGGATTTAGAATTTAGGACCCTTTCCTTTATCTTGGGGAAATTTGTCGGAGGCTGAGTTCTCTGAAGCACAGGTGCTCACCAGGCCAAAGCCAGCAGCCCTCACGGAATGAGTCGGAAGGGGTCCAGGTGACACTGGGCGAGCCACGCCCTTCTCCATCCTCCCAGCTCCCCTGGGGCTCCGCAGTGGAACCGAATGTCAGAGAAGGTGGAAAAGGAAGAGGGCTGGGACCCACCTCAGCGAAAAGCTGACAGCCCCTCCCTGTCCCTTGGAGGGCCCAGGCCACCGGCAGGGCCCCAGGCACCTGCCACCTCAGTGCAGACGGCAGGGCAGCAGGGAGGCGGCGAGGCGGCCGCTGGCAGGGGCCCAGGAGTCCGCCCGCCTCTTTAATGAGGCGGTCACTCAGTTAGCCGGGGTTTCCCGTGAGCAGCCTCACTAAAGGCAGGCGCAGCCACTCCGGCTAGTTCACATCACGTCTGTGCTTTCCTGCTAAGGGCACAGTTGAGTAGCTGTGACAGGCTGTGTGGTCCCCAATGCCTGAAATATTCATTCCCCAGCCCTTGGTAGGAAATGTTTGCTGGCCCCGGGTGAAACAGCCTGTCCAAAGTTACAAAATCAAAAGAGGCAGCGCGCGCGGCCAGTCCAGCTCGACTTTGGAGGTTCCGCCCCAAAGTGGAACTCAGAGGGCACCTAGCGGGAGGGCAGAAGGGAAACGAGACCCCCGGTCCAGCTCAGCACCAGGGGCCACGCAGGGCGGCGACACGGTCATGAAGGACAGAGAGCGCAGCCTCAGCCTCACCCTGGAGGCCGCAGAGTTCCCGAGCCCGGCCAGCCTGGCCCAGGTGGCTCCAGCGGCCTGTAGGTGGAGCTGGCCGGGTTCCTTCTATTCTAGGCATTCCTCCCTTTGGTTCCTCCGGGCTAGAATTTGCTTCTGGAATTCCTGGGCAGCTCAGCCAGGCCTGAGGGGGGGCGTGTGCAGCGAGCGGCTTCACGGGCCGGGATGGCAGGTGTGGGCGGGGCTTTCGTCCAGGTGGGCGGGGCTTTCGTCCAGGTGGGCGGGGCTTTCGTCCAGGTTCCCGCTCCTCTGGTGATGAGCACCTGGGAGGGGCTGGAACCCTGGAGCCCAGGGGTGCAGACAGTGACGCCCCAGCAGGAGCGCACCTCCCTCTCCCACAGTCTCAGAAGCGGGTTGAGGGGCCCTGGGAGCCGCTCACACAAGCCCCTAACACGCTTGGGTGTGCTCCCCAGCTGACCCTGCAGGCCAGTGCGGACGGCGCTGGCGTGCACTGTGAACTGTGCCGGGCCGCGGCCTGAGGCACCGTTTCATGCATGGAGGAGGTGCTGACTGGGCACTGTTCTGGGCACAGTAGTGGGCCAACGGCTCCTTGGCGCTGAAACAACTTCCTACAGGGAGACCAGGCTTCTCACTGGGTCCAGTTAACGCACGATCTAAGTTCAGGGCGCAGACGTACGACGACGGCGAAGAAGCCGGCGGGGAAGGGGCTAGAGCTGACACCCGGGTGGAGCCAGGAAGGAGGAGTCTAAAAGTGTAGGGAAAAGTGTACCCGGCAGAGGGAACAGCCCATGCAAAGGCCCAGAGGCAGGAAAGAGTCCGGTAAGTCTGATAGCCAGTGTGCTAGAGCAGAGGGAGTTAGGGAGGCCCTGGGAGAGGAGGTCAGCGAGGATCAGATCACGTGGGGCACGGAGGCCGTGGGGGACGGTGGCTGCTGCTGAGTGAAGGGGAAGCCCCTGGAGGAGGGAAAGGGCCGGGCTGGCAGTGTTTGCCTGCAAAGAGGAGCAGAGAGGCGTGGTGCTAGCTCGAGGGGGCGGCCCAGGGATTTGCTGGCTTTTCTTCTTAAAGGTGGAGCTTCTAGCCGGGCGCGGTGGCGCACGCCTGTCATCCCAGCACTTTGGGAGGCTGAGGCAGGAGGATCGCGAGTTCAAAGCCAGCCTCAGCAATGGCGAGGCACTTAGCAACTCAGTGAGACCCTGTCTCCAAATAAAATACAAAAAAGGGCTGGGGATGTGGCCCAGTGGTCGAGTGGCCCCTGAGTTCAATCCCCGGTACCAAAAAAAAAAAAAAAAAAAAAAAAGGTGGAGCTTCTCTGCGCATTTGTGTCCCAGTAGAAACGGCCTAGCAGAGGAAGATGGTGGTGCTGGGGACGGGCACAGATTTAGCAGCCGGCACTGCAGAGACCGGCAGAGCTTGCTCCGGGAACGTACCTACGCGTCTTGTTTGTACGATCACGACCAGGTTTTCCGGGGACGATTTCCCATGATGCCTATTTCCTGGTGTGATTGTGGTCTGTGTTTCCAAGCCCTAGGTGAACCATGGGCTGCGGCTGGGGCTCTGCAGGTGTGAGGCACTGGGTTCGATTCTCGGCAGCACATGTCGATAAATAAAATAAAGGTCGATTGACAAAAAAAAAAAAAAAAAAAAAAAAAAAAAAAAAATCTAAAAAAAAAACCCTCTAGATTCTAGGTGAGCTAGGAGAGGTTCAGGGCCGGGACAAACTGACCCTGGGCCGGTTAGTGCTGCCGTGACCTCCTCCTGCGCCCCGAGTAGATGACACCAGCGCACTGCGGCCTTCTTTCCAGCGCAGGGGGACCCTGCAGCAGGGCCCCCACCCACGCGCCTCGCTCGCCCTGCATCGAAGCTGGGCTTCAGAAAGAACCTCTTGGCCCTAGTTAGGCGGCGCTCTTCCCGGGAGGGGAGGTGGGTCCTCTCCACACACAGCCGGCTTCGCCTGGCAGAGCCGGTGCCCAGACGCCCCTGTGTTCTGCAGTGAGGGCAAGGCACGCAGCGGGGAGGGCGGGCGAGGGCCGGCTGTCTCCTCTCCCCTGGGAAGGTGACTCAGCAGGCCGGCGACCTCCTCCTTGACCCCAGACTTTCTTCTTCCTGGGATTCCCCGAGCAGACCGCCGCCTCTGTCCCTGCTTCCTTCTCCCCGTCACTCTTCCGGGTGACAGATCAAGGCCCGTGCGCATGATCTGAGGGCTTCCAGCAAACTGGTGGCGCGGACTCCCGAGACGAGAGCAACTGGTGAGCACGGTTAGATTTGCTTGTAAAAATCGGCCGGGAAGAGCGAGGGGTGGGGAACGACCAAGGACTCTTTTGTAAGTGCGAGTGGTTTTCACGGCGGTTTCAAGAGCCCCCGTTGCTCTCGGTGGACGGCCCGGCTCGGGGCGGGCTCTGCGGGGCGTCCACGGCCCAGGCTTCGTGCAACGCTTGGAGATTTGTGCACGTCCTGGCCGTGACCCTCCTTGGACGGAGGAGGCCGTGTCCAAAGGCCCACGTCGGGAAAGGCTCCCGTTTCCCTACCCCTTGACGGCACTGGAATTTCCTGAGAGGACCAGGAGCCCGGCAGATCAGTGCTGTGACAGCCAGGGGCTGCGGTGGCTGGCAGGTGTCCCCGGGAGGCTCATGTGTTAAGATTTGACCACCAGCATGTGGCCTGCCGGAAGGGGTGGGACCTTCAGGAGATGGGGTCCAGGGGAAGGAAGTTAGGCCACGGGGGACGTGCCCGTGGTGGGGACACTGGGATCCTGGCCTCTTTCTTCCGCCTCTCTTTACTTCCTGGTGGCCGTGAGGTGGACAGGCCCCCTCTGCCGCATGCTCCTGCCATTTGGACTGAAACCTCCAAAACCGTGAGCCAAAGTAAACCTTTCTTCCTTTTAAGTTGTCTGTCGTAAGGTTTCTTGTCACAGCCACAGAAAGCAGATGAATGCAGTGGAGCGGAGAGGGGAGGGCCACAGTTGACTCCAGGAAGAGAGGACTGTGGAGTTCCCTCCAGGACACCAGGAGCAAGGGCTGAGGACCGGGAAGAAACAGGCTTGAGGCAATGAAGCGCCAGATGGGAGCGCCGACCTGGGCTGGTAGGGGACAGGGCGGCGCTTGGCGCATTAGGGACTCTGGGAAGTCTGAAGTGGTGACCCGACCCGCGAGCCAGTGCTCAAGCCCATTGCCCAGGGTGTCTGATCGCAGTAATCTAAGGAACGGCGTTTGCACCAAGCTTGTTTCTAGATCCTTCCCCAGACCTGATGAGCGGGAGGAAGTGCTGAAGAGTGAGATCAGGAACGGGGACTCGATCAAGGTCACACAGCATCGGACCCAGGTGGGCCTGACTCCAGGCCCAGCCCCTGTCCACCACCTGCACACAGAAGCTGGTCTGGGCTGTCGGGGGACGGTCCCCCTCAGCTCGGACCTCTGAGCCCCACCGGGCCCCCAAGGCAGGGGCTGAGCGGTGGGGGGTATGTCATCTTTATTACAAAATAATTCACACATGCAGAAAGAATGGGCAGCGTGCGTGTGAGGGTTACCAATTAATAAAACGAACTCCCGCCAGCCCTGCTTCTGGAAGAGAATAGCACAGCAGCTCGGAGCCCCTGGTATGCGGGCCCCGGGGGGTCTCTCCTCCAAGAGACGGCAGCGTGCTCCCCCCCCCCACGTTCCTGTTCCTAACAACTGCTGCTGAGCCCGTCGTGGACGGAACCGCAGCCAGCACTTACCCAGGCTGCCGAGCGCTGGCTCAGCCCTCCGGGACCCGACGGGGAGGCCGTGTGATGACCCCCGTCTCCTAGATGTGGCTGTCGAGGCACAGGAAGTGCTCATGGACTTCCCCCAGGTCACACAGCTGGTAGGGGACAGGTCCGGGGTCCCGCTCACCTGCACGGCTCTGGTGTGTGCGCTGGTACTGCGCTACAGCGCAGGTCACCTGGAGGGAGGCTGTGCCTCGCTGGTGCCCGCAGCTGCCCTTTGTGCGTCCTCATGCTGTGCCGAGGTGAGCCTGAGAGGTGGAGGGTTGGGACGGGGACACAGTGCACCCGGGGGTCCTCTCCACAGCTGTGGACCCCCCTCCCACCCCCAGCCACCGCCACGCCTTCTCCCCTGCAGAGCCCCATCTTGGTCAGGTGAGGCGGGCCTTGATGACCACCCACTCACTCCCCCAAGGCCCTGGGGTGTGACCCCCTGGGCTACAGCCTATTTGATTCTTTTGGCAGGTGCTTAGTTAAGTCCTGGATATGGAAACACAGGGGTGAGAGCCAGAGGTTTGGGGGAACATTTCCTCACTACTAAGGAGATGCAGTCAGGGGAGAGAGGAAGGGTAGACCCTCACAGTGGAGAAACCTAGGAAACTGTCCCAGGTAACCACGGCTGATGTCATCTGCAGTAGGAATTTTTTTTTTTTTTGGGGGGGTGGTACCAGGTATTGAACTCAGGGGCACTTGACCACTGAGCCACACCCCCAGCCCTATTTTGTATTTTATTTAGAAACAGGGTCTCCCGGAGTTGCTTAGTGCCTTGCTTTATGCCGAGACAGGCTTTGGACTCGGGATCCTCCTGTCTCAGCCTCCTGAGCCCCTAGGACTACAGGTGTGCACCACCTGCCCGTTCAGAGGTACGTCTTGTGGCGGTCACATCCTCCCCCCCCCCCCGCGTGATGTGATGAGAAGGGCACTTCCCCTCTGCAGTGTCCCCCACGTCACGACCCCAGCCTGACCGCGGGAAAACACCCGGCAAGCCCAAATGACAGAACGGTCTACAAAGTACCTGGTGGCACTTGTCCACACTAGCAGGGTCACCAAGAAGGGAAGACCGAGAAGCGTTGCCGACCGGAGGACGCAGGACCCAGGGTGGCCGAGGTCCGCGCTGCGTCCTGGACGAGGTCGTGGGGGGAGAGTGAGCGAGACCTCGATAAGACCTGCGTGCAGCGGCTGCCCGGGGACGCCCTGTGCAGCCTGGGCAGCTGTTTGGTGCATCTGAGCTGATTCCGCACGAATGGGATGGGCTGTGGGGCTCGAGCACAAGGAAACAGCCTCCTCTTGGCACCGCATTCTCCCCCGCGTGCGGCAGGACAGCAGCGGCCACCTTGGCTCCCCGAAGGGTGACGTCACACATCTGCTAAGAAAGACAGAGGGCAGAAGAGCCCACCCAGGGGGCTGATGAAGCCCCGAAGTCCCCTCTTTTCCACCCGCACCAGGATTTTCCTGTAGATGAACTTCAACTTCACTCTTCAAGTGGACCTTTTCTCTCTCTTTTTTTTTTTTTTTTCCCTTTTGCTTCGTTACTTGCAGCCCAAGGCATTATAACTGGTCCGTTTCCAGACCCAGATTAGTCCTTTTTGGCCCGTGGGGGCCAGGGCCAGCTCATTAGCTGCCTCTGCATCCCGAGCTGTGCCGCCCGGGGCCCCTGTGCCTCGTGCCGGCGGTCCCGCGTGGGGCTCTAGCTTAATTAATCTGGTGTCGAGCGAGCGCAAGTGCAGAGCCGTCCCCGCGGAGTCTGGGAGACGACGGTGCTGGAGAGAGACAAAAGGGAACTGCCGGTCTGTGACAGCTGATATTAAAATGACTACAACTCACTTCATAGCCAGAGTCAATGCATTCTATTCCTAATAAATAATGGGTTACTGCAGGTTAAGTGTCTGCTGCTGCATTCCAATTGTTGATATTTAATTAGCTCCAAAATTAAAGTGTTCTCTTATCGCCACGCTGCGAGGACTACTCGATTCCTAATTGATTGAGATTAAAGTGTCTCCCAAGGATCCCCATGTCCCTTTGTCAGTCCAAGTGTGAGACGATTTAATGAAAATGTTTGACATTTCAAAGTGTGACATAAATATCTTTAAATTCAACAGGAGACGGGGGTTTTGGCATACGCAGCAAGCAGGGTGCGGCCATGCCAGGAGGCTCTTCTTCACAGGGACGAGGTCGTGAGTGGGATGAGGGCTTCAGGTGATTCGTGTCACCATGACAAGGCTGAGCAAGGGGTCCGCCATCTTTCTTTGTGTGTTAGGAAGGTGGTTGGCTCAGAGTGGATTTTCAGGTCTGAGAAGCTTGGGAGGGAGGCAACCAGGAGCATGGAGAGCAGGTGGGGGGAATGAATCATGGAAAAAAGGTGGAGGACCGGCTTTGGGACCCAGTGTGGGGTTGGACCCAGCTCTGCCACTTAGGAGCCGAATGACCTTCAGTGGGTTTCTTGGTCTGTCTGAATTTTAGCTTCCTCGTCCTCATGTAGGATCAGGGCACCGGCTCTCAGAGTCGCCGTGAGGGCACGTGGAAATTCTGTTGGCCAATACCCGAGGCTGGGCTGCAGCCGCTGTCCAGTAGGTGTGGGCCATAATTGGTTCCTTTTGCAAGTGTCTGTGCATTGACTCCCTGTCCACCTGCGAGTGGGCACGGTGAGGATCATTGCTGGCCTGGGCTCTTACGGCTCCCTCTTTCCTCTCTCTCTGTCTCGGTGACATGTTAGGCCATATAAGGGACCCCCAGCTGGGCTCCGCAGTTGGTCTGGGCAAGCCCTTTGCTTAAACCCCTGTCTTAGTCTCTTCAGGCTGCCCTAACACATCCCGGAGTAGCTGATAAACAACCACGTGTATCGCTCACAGTGCTGGAGGCTGGGAAGGCCAAGGGGAAGGCTCCGGCAGGTTCCGTGTCTAGGGAAGGCCCAGCTCCTGCTTACATGCCCGGGAGATGAGCACTGCCGGCACACAGCGGCAGGGGTGGAAGGGGCCTTTGGAAGGCCACTGATCCCATCACGAGGACGTGGCCCTCATGGCCTCATCACCTCCTGTGAAGTCTCCTCTTAGCACCGCTGTCCGGAAGGTGGAGTTCAGCATGGATTTTTGGGAGGGGACACAAGCACTCAAGTCATCGCACGAGAATCGTTTAAAACCAGGAGGTGACGGAGGCTGATGGCTCTCACTTGGAAGGACTCTGGGGGATTCAACTCCACTCCCAGGTGTTTCCGGAGCCACCTCGACAAAGGACGGCACCACGGCCCCAGAGTCGCGTCCACTCAAGGAAGCCCGGAAGCTGGTGCTTCTTCCTTAACAGAACCGAATCTGTCTCCTTGGTGCTTTCACAGCCTCTTGGGGCGCTTCAGCTACCCTGGTGACGGCGACATGGCCATCTTGTCCAGTCTCCAGGTTCTTCCTTACTCCATGCCGACGGCAGACTTACCTTGGATGACGTGATTGGATGAAGGTAAGTGACCACTTCTAACCAACGGATTTTTGTCACCTCTGGGCTGGCCATTTAATTGTCAAGATGAGACCCACCGTGGCTCTCTTTGGCCTCTGCGTGGCCATCAGCAAGACTCCTGGCGGTGACTGCTCTGTCACCTTATGTCGGAAAGCAGGAACGATGATGCTGTGGGGAGAGCGCCCCATGGAAGCCGGGCAGGACTTGGGGACCTCACGATGGTGCAGCAGAGACGGCTAGCCTTCGGAGCTGATTGCGGAGCACCAACCGCGGCTGAGGACTCCCGGCCACGGAGGGAAGGGGGAGCTGGGGAAGTCGGAGGCTTCCTTGCAAGGCTCACGTCCGCTCCGGGGGCAGCCACCTGGCTGCGGAAGCACAGCGTGGAGGCCGCGTGAAGCCAGAGGTCATGGGCGCCACACCCACACGGTCCCGCTCCCCACCGAACCTGCCGAGGTCCTCGCCACGGAGAACACGACCCCCCGGAGACTGGGCACTCACCGCGGATCTGATTTGGGGCCCACGCAGGTGTGAGATCTCCCCGCTGCTGCCCGCCGGCTCCCCTGGGTGCCCTGGAGGTTAGGAAGAGAAGTTCGGTACCTGTGCACATCACCTCACCCCCGGTTCGGTGCATTCATTAAGGGAGCATCGACCCTGCGAGCCCCGGGCGAGACGGCTGACGGGAGAGTTTGCCCCCGCTGCTTCCGCTTAGCCCTCCTTTGCAGACATCCGCTGTTGGGTGGGGAGGGGCCAGACTGGATGCAAAACGTATTGCTTCCTGAGGTTTTGACTTTCTGCTGAACAATAAATAGATAAATAAATAAATAAAGTCTCTGGGTTTGTGAAGTTCAAACACATTTATGAAAAATAGCAGATGCCTGTTAAATTGGACAATTAGCTTTGGGAGTAGAAAGCTAATCAGAAGCCCAGCCTTGACAGCAATTATTTGATCCTGTCTTCCCGAGGACACCGCGGATGCTCATTAGCCGTAACACGCACCTCCTCTCACGCGCTCCCGGCACCGGGCCTCGTGGAGGCAACGGGCGCTCCAGCTCCGCTGTTTCCCAGCCTCACCTTGCGGGATGGAGAACAAAGACACAGGCTCGCGTCTCGGGGGAGGCCCAGGAGGGGACACCGGTGATACCGATCCTCCGAGGCCTCTGCATGCCCACAGGCAATTGAAAACAGAGAACGAGGGTCAGACTCTGTCAGCGGAAGCCAGTGACAGGCTCTCCACGGCCAGGACATAAATTGTGCTCAGACCCTTGCTGCTAGAATGTCTTCTCCCCTCTGACCTGGCCCAGGCGCCCATCACGCCTTCTCTCCCACCCCGGGCTCAGCCGGCGGGCATTTCCACTAGTTGCAGGTGACCTGGCTCTAGGCTGGAACACACTTCCCAACGCACACTGGGAAAATCTCCACGGTAAAGAAACCACAGCAGAGGTCCTCAGGCCCTCGCAGGGAAGGGAGGCAAACCTGTCTGGTCGCCCTTGAAGGGCAAAAACCACACCGGAGACCACCATGCAGCCAAGAGATTTATTCACCAGCCTTTATGGCTGGTCGGAGGTAGAAGAGGTGCAGGGAGAGAGGCGTCAGGGGCAAGCTCTGGATGGGAGGTGGGTGCCCGGATGCGCCGGCTCTGGTCTCTGGAGCTGTCGGCTGGGGTGGCTGCCATCGGGCTGGAGGCGTGGGTCTGGAGCTGTCGGCTGGGGTGGCTGCCATCGGGTTGGAGGCGTGGGTCTCCTGAGGGTGGTGCAGCGGCTGCCTCCTCTAGCAGGGAAGAGCTGCTGTGTCTGAGCTCCAGACAGGCGGGAGCTTAAGTAGGGATTTCTGGAGGGGGGTGTACCAGAGAGACCTTTAACGCTATTGGCTCTTTGCCCCGGGAACAGAGCGACCTTTAAGCCTATTGGCTCCTTCCCCGGGGAACATGAAACAAGGTCTCAGGACTCGGAAATTTCCATGGGAGGGGCAGGTGGCCCATTGGTCCAAGCCCATCTATCAGCCCTACCGCCCAGCAACCTTCCAGCTGCAATTCATCACCACCCACAGAGGCGCAGGTGCTGTGAGAACACTGGTGAGACTCACCCACGTGTGCTGAGGACTCTGCAGACAGCCCTAGAGGAGCTCTTCCAACTCCACCGCAGACATCTGCCATGGACCATCTCCTAGACCAGCACAGCGATCACCCTGCAAAGGTCCTCTTCTTGGACACTGGGGACTGTGTGGCCAGGCCACGTCCGGAGCTGTCCAGGCTGGAGGCAGAGGTCAGCTTGGCGCTCTAGTAGCCGCAGAGCGAGGCTTCAGCCGCGCTGGCGGATTCCCGCCGAGGACGGCCTTCTGTTCTGACTGTCCGTAATGGGATTTAATTGTAATGATTCGGTATCGAATTCCCCTTAACAATCAGGGGGGGATGGATCCTGACTGTTCGCACACGTGTTTGCAAGCGGCAGAATGAATTGCCATGCGTGCGCCTCTCCTCTCTCGGTGCTCCAAGAGTCGGGGTGGTCAGGATGCTGGGCAGAGGGAAGGTGGCCTTTGAAGGTGTGGGACCAGACCTTGATCTTCCTGGCTGATGATGGGCTAATGTAGGTGGAAACTTAAGCCACGATGATCTAGTCGAGTGAACGTCATCAATATCTCTGACCTAGCAGTTAGTTATAAATAATACCACGGCTCTAAGCATCGTAGATGTGTGATCTGGTTCAATCCTCAGAGCGATCCTGGGCCGCAGGCACTATTCCTACTCCCCTGGTGAGAGTTGATGCTAAGTAACTTGTCCAAGGTCGCACAGGCACCAGCTGGAAGCCGTGGGATTGGAATCCAGGCCGGGTCGCTCCAGGATCTAGGACTTACCTGGTCGGCGGGTAAGCAGTACCTGGGATTGGGACAGTGTTAGCTATCTGTGGCTGTTTAACAAACCTGCCTGAAACTTCACAGCTTGAGACACACATTTGTCACCTCACAGAGCACGGGGACCAGGTGTGTGGGGTGGCTCAGCAGGATGCCCTGCTTTGGGTCTTTCACAGGCTGCAATCAGGGTCTGGTCTGAAGTCTTTTTTTCTTTTTTGGTACCGGGGATTGAACTCAGCGGCACTCGACCACTGGGCCACATCCCCAGCCCTTTTTGTATTTTATTAGAGACAGGGTCTCACTGAGTTGCTAAGGGCCTCACCATTGCTGAGGCTGGCTTTGAACTCGCGATCCTCCTGCCTCAGCCTCCCAAGTGCTGGGATGACAGGCGTGCGCCACCGCGCCCGGCTTGATCTGAAGTCTCGATGGGTGAAGGATTCACCTCCAAGTTCACTTCTGTGCCTGGTGGCCTCAGATTTGGGTCCTTGTCATGTGTTAGCTGAGACTTCTCTCAGCCCCTTGTCACTCAAAGTAAGCCAGCAGCGGGGAAAGGTAATCTCAGAAGTGACATCACATTGCTTTTGCCATGTTCCTTTGGTTAGAACAAGTCACTAGGCCAGCCAACGTGCCGGAAGAGGAGCTTATGAAAGGGGGGGTGCAGACACTGGGAGGTGGAGTCGTCTTAGAGCGTCCTAGAGTCGGCCTGCCCCAGTGGGAGTCAGGCTGCCCTACCCACACCTAAGGTTAGAAGAACATTCTGGAAAGCACGGAGGCATGGGCTCCTACCCCCACACAGGGAGTTCGCTTCCACTCCAAAACAACTCCTGGAGAGGATGACCTTTGGAGAGCTTTGTCCCCTGTGCTTTCTGCAGGTGTCAGAGTGATCAGAACCTTGCTTCTGAAGGTGAGGCGGAACTCGGCTCTGCAGCCATCAATTCAGAGCAATTCCCGCCGACGTGCCCCTGCCTTCCTGCCACCTGTGCTTATGGAGGGCGGGTCCACCTGCTGGAACCCGTGCGTGGTGAGCATCTACTCTGCAATTGGCACCGGGCTCGCTGGTAAAGCGTCAGGGATCAAGCACGCCGCTCCTGGCTTTGGAAGAGCCCAGCGCTATTATCTGGACAAAAGAGCTGTTAAAATGCAGCCGAGCTCTGGGAAGAGGGACTAAACAGAAGCCTTTTCAATCCCAGCCCAGAGGACACGAGCCCCGTTGGGTGAGCGCAGGCTGCCCTGGGAATCCAGATGAGCCGCTTGCTCAGGCCCCAGAGGCGGGGCCTGTGGGCTCTGTCCCGGGGAAGGTGGTCGCCGAGCTGGCCCGGAAAGGAACCAGGGGGTGGTGGGAGACAAGGAGGGGTCCCCAGCACGGTAGTCTGCCAGAGGCCTGGAGCTGGAGGGGGCGCAGCTCTCTCTCCGGGAGCGGGAGGTCCTGTGGGTGGAGGACCGGATGTGGCATGCGACCGCCGGGTCGGAGGACGTGACCTCGGGATGTGGCTGAGCATTCACCACCCAAGGCCTCGCGAGCACGTGCTGCTTACCTCGCACGGCTCCAGCCTCCGGGGTGACGTTTGTGACTAACACGGAAACGACCGAGGGCTCCCGAGACCACGTCCCTTCTGACCTCCGCTCGGAAGCTTCGGAGCCTCCCACGACCACTGAAGGACTCAGCAACGCTCTTCTGTTTGCAGTGGGAGTTCCCAGACCACGGCGATCACAGACGGAAGGGAGCCCAGAGAAGAGGCCCGCGGGACAGCGTCAGGAGAGGCCGGCATCCTCCCCCAGAAGAACTGTGGACAGGGTCTGCTGGCCGCCCAGGCTGGTGACAAAGCCAGCTAACCGGGCCCTTCGCCCAGCCTTCACGTGCGGAGAGTGTCTTGGGGCTGAGTCACACTGATTGCCCGTCTGGTTGGCCTCGGTGTCCGGCTGCTCCAGAGGTCAAGTTGGTGCCCGGAGCCCCAGGGCCCTGCACTCCCCACCGTAAGTCACATTTTAGTACACAATATTTGACAGGACACCAGACACTCGCATCAGGCTGGACATTCCAAGGTCTCAGAGGTCCCCTCCCAGGACCCAGGGGTCAATGTGGGCCTGCTTTTTGGGCAAGGTGGACCCTTGACTGCACAAATACAGAGTCATTCCTGACCTCAAGGCGTGTGTGTCCCAGGGTGAGAGAGGTCACCCCACACATGTCACCAGCACCACCACCAGTGCAGTCAACCGACAGCGTGACTACAGATGGCCGCGAGCTGTGGCCAAGAGGGACCCCACGGGGAGCTCAGCTGGAGAAGCAGAGACGCCGTCACCAGCAGGGGAAGGAAGACACCTCTGCGGAGGTGACTTTTGAGTTAAGCTCTGAAGAATGAGCATGAGCCCTGTGCGAGCCCAGCGAGGGCCAGAGCAAGATCGGCCCAGGCCAATGGGGAGGACCCAGGGAGGATCGCGGGGGCGGCACGTTCAGGCACAGGAAGGACCCGGCTGTGGCTGGATTGTGAGCCGGAGGGAGAGGGCCGCCGGTGGCGCAGGACGGTGACCTGGGGCCCAGCTTTGTGGGTCACTGGAGGGAGCTGGATTTGCAGCACGGGGCCGTGCATTCAGCGTCTCACCCTAAGGAAAGAGCGGTGTGCGGGGAAGCTTGCAGGGTCTAGAGCCCAGCGCCCCCGAGACCAGTCGTCACACAGGGATGCACCTGGGGCAGGGGGTCTCCTGGAGAAAGGGTGTCCAAAGACCCTCCGGGGAGGAAGAAAAGGGACAGCAAGAGAAAGGATCCAGGGCCGTCTTCCACTTGTGACAATGGAGAGGGAACCCTGTGGCTGTCACGTGGGCTTAGGAGCAGAAAGCGGGCAGGTCCTGCTGGTGTCTGCTGTGTGGCAGGAGGTGACAGGTAGAAGGACAGAATGTAGGTGAAGATCTGGGACGTTCCCTGGACCTCTGGGTCCCAAGAGAGCCGTCCTGCTCTGCAGGAGTTTGGAAGCCCGAGGTGGAAATGTGTGTGCGTGCCTGTGCACGTGCGTGCACGCGTGTGCGTGTGTGTGTGTGTGTGTGTGTGTGTGTGTGTATCTAACGCTGTGAACCAGTCTCTGAGACTGAGAGAGATTTTGTGGTCTCTGACTCAAGTGGAGGCTGGGGTGCCACGCTCTGTGAGGGTCCGCTTCTTGCCCCTTCTCCCTCCGGCTGGGGTCCTCTCTCAGAAATCCCCACGCCCCACGAGGCTTTCTTGTGCTCTGCAGCACAGGTCGCTGACGCAGGGGGCAGGCACTCCATGTTTCCTGGTCTCCCCTACCGCGCGAAGGCGGCTGTGGGCCAGGGCTCGGTCTGAGTGCTCGTGGCGGAGTCCCTTGTGCGGGACGTTGCTGATCCGATCGCCACGGGAGCGCGTGCCCCTGGCGGCACCTGCCCTACCGGTCTTCGGGGGCTTCTGCAGAAAGCGAGGGCGAGGCTCTCAGGAACGCAGGCTGTGGGGGCTCCCAGAAGATGCTGGAAGCTGGGAGGGGAGGAGGGAATGAGCCCTTTTGTCATCGGAGCCACACTCACACCAGGAGATAAAATGCTTTCACCTTTATTAGCACGGATAAGAATAATAGTCCATTCTCCTGGCTTTTAAATCTTACTCGATCATCGTTTCCCAGCCAAGCTGCTGAGCAGAGCGGGCATGACAGGCTGGATGCGGCGAAATCACCTCCGGGGGCTGGAGCTTCCGCAGATGCCAGCCCCCAGGGAGGGTCCCGGTCCACCTTGCAGAAAGACCCCCGCAGAGCAAGGGGCGGGTTCTGAAGGACAAGAGCTGGCCCAGAGCTCTCGGGACATTTCGTCCTGCCCCAGCACAAAATAGTGTCGGGGGTGGGGTGCAGCCCCCAGATGCGAGACTCGATCTCCTGGGCTCACACCCCACCCTGGCACTTATTAGCTGTGCAAACCTGGGCCCATTATCGACCTCTCTGGACTTCTTCTGTTTCCTCATTTCTAAAACGGGGGAGGTGCTAATGGAGAGTAATCTCAGGGCTGCTGCCGGGATGGAATAAGTTAACACAGATAAAGTGCTTAGACCAGCGTCTGGCAGATAGTAAGTGCTCGCGTGTTTGCGAGCTGTTATTCTTATTAATTGGGTGCTTCCTCGGTGCTGAGCAGCAGCCCATACAGAGCTCATCACCCCTGATGAGCCGATGAAGACATGACGCTTGGGGGGTGATCACCCACATCCAAGGTCGCATGCCCTGGTGAGGACAGAGGCGTGATTTACGGCAGGCGGTTGGACTTCAGGGCCACGTGCCCAGCGACTGGGACCTCGGGCCTGACGATGCTGGTGGCTGCTCATGTGAACGTTTTCTCTGCCACCTTCTGTGGCTGGTCCTGGGCTGTGGGTTTGGCTGGGGCTCGATGGGCTCCAGCTAAAGCCTGGGGAGGCAGTAGAAGAGAGAGGTCTGGGGATCCGCAGGCCGGGACCCTGTGCCCAGAAGCCACGCAGCGCAACGTCCCTCACCCTGAGCGGACACACACCCGCTTCTCTGGGTCCCCCGTCTGGCCCCTTCTGGGGTGGCAGAACGGGGTGAGCCAGGGAAAGGAGAGCAGTTGCGGGTGGGACGGGAAGGCGGGCAGGTGGCAGGGAGCCAAGGAAGGCAGGGGCGCCCCGGCACGTGCGCACGCGCTCCCGGCAGACAGCGCTATTCATATTGATCTGCCTAATTTTCAGAAGCCAATTGATCTCGGCTTTGAACAACTGATCTAGGACAGAGAAGTCTCTGAGAAGCCTCGTCACGTGGTAGCCGGCCCTGGGTACCCGTGTTTGTGAGAGCAGAATCCCCCCTTGGCTCCCAGTGCCAAGGCCTGGGGCAAAGCCTGCAGCCTCGGGGGAGGCCTGGGGCCTCCACGACCACGTGGGGGGGGGGCAGTAGGACCCCAGGGTCTGCTCTGCAGGGTGCCGGGAGGGGTGGGGAGAGGGCCCAGGAGAGGGGACAGGGAGGTGGCATGGAATGAGCACTCAGCCCTGGCTGGGGAGGGGATGGAAGTCTCCCAGGCAGCTAGATTTGGAGGAGGGCTAGGAAAACAGAGGGCTCCCGGTGGGGCCGCGTGGGGAGGGAGGCAGCCAGGCGACTCTGCAACAGCCTGGACTCCGCGCCCCAGAAGGCCCAGCCGTGCCCCTCGGAGAACAGCCTTTACCAGAAAGTGTCAGGATCACTTACAAATAGAGCAGGTGCCAACAGCACCTCTTTCCAGTAATTAAACAGGACTGATGGAAAGTGAACACCCCCGTGTCCCCGAGGAGCCACTGTGTCACCTGTTACCGCATGGGCACTGTCAACCAGGGATCATCAGGGAGTCCCCTCCAGTGCTGTTGGGGGCTGCCATGGCAGACAGCGTGGTGGCTTGAGGCCAGAAGAGGCGGGCGTTGTGACCTCGGGCGTGACACGTGCGTTCCTGTGCCCTCCGTGCGGAGAGAGACGAGAACTCATCTCTTAATAAAGGGAGGGAGGTGAGAGTTACTACCCATCACACGAGCCCAAGATGAAACCCAGCAGCCTGAGGTGGGCAGTCACCACTGATAAAAATCTGTCTCCCTGCCAGCTTCAAGTGCTGCTTAAAAAGCTAATGCATAATTTAAACTGTGCAATTTGGGAATGGGCTTCTACAAGGCGTTGGCAGACGCTCCGCCCTGGGTAAAGAGGCCCTGGAGGAACAGCCGAGCAAAGTCATCCTAGAATTGACCGGAGGGCTAGGCCCCAGTGTGGGCGTGGGCGGGGGGCTGAGGGTGCAGGACAGGTGCTGGCTCTTTAAGAGCAGGTGGCGACGGGTGGAGGGTGCGCAGCTGCCTTTCGGCTGTTCAAGGGGGCTGGAGGGTTTTCAGGGTAGGATTGCGCTTCCCTGGGCTCAGGGAGCACTTAGTAAGGTGACGTCCCTGCCCCTGAGCTGTTCTTGGTGTGGGACAGAACAAGAAGAGTGACGCGTGGAGGGAGCCCACTGCAGGGGTCAGAAGTTTCCCCAGGGGCGGGCCCCGTTGGAAAACTCAGGGGGAGTGGCTCCTCTGCGCCTGCAGCAGGTGACGGGTGTCCCCAACGCCATGACCCTGGACCCTCAGAACGTGACCTTGTTTGGAGACTTGTACCATTACGACGAGGCTGTGCAGCTAGGGGGGCTGGGATCCTTATGAGGAGCTGAGAGGACACAGAGGGCCACCCAGGGAGGAGTCATGTGACAGAGGCAGAGATGGAGTGGGGTGTCCACAAGCCAAGGAGCCCCGAGGATTCCTGGTGGCGACCAGCACGGGGAGAGGCCTGGCTGGGACAGGCGCCCCGGGCCCGGCCTCCAGAAGGAACCAACTCTGCCGACAGCTGGTTTCAGACCCTGGCCTCTAGAACAGAGAGGGGGTGACCTGGCGTTGTTCTGAGCCACCTGGTTTGTGGTCATTTGTTGGAGTGTCCCCAGGAACTTAGAGCGGAGCACTGAGCAGTCAAGTTCAGGTGTAAGCCCTGGAGCTGTTTAAGATGCCTGGGTGCAGCAGCCCAAGGGCTTCCCCATCCTCTATGGAACAGGGAGGGCCGGTTTCATGAATCCCATTTTGCAGATGGAAAAACAAAGGTGTGGTGGGGGGACTGGGGCCCGGATCTCTCTTTTCATGATGTGCTTAACAAGAAGGAGGGGAGACCAGGCAGGAGAGTCTCAGGATCTTCCAGACTCGGAATTGCTCCGTTTACTGGGTTTGGCTCAGTCATGGCTGGGGCAGGAGGGCTGCTCGTGTCCTGGGGCCTTCTCCACTGTCCTCTCTGGCCCCCGTTTCTCCCCGCACCCACAGGGTTGAGTTCCCTCCTTCCTCCTTGGCTACGACCCTCAGCTGCACCCCAGCCTGGGGCTCGTGGGAGTCCGGCAGGCTGTGGGCGGGCTCTCCCACGGTGATCAGGGACCCTGGGCTGGTCACTGGTGGTGCAGACAGCAAGGGAACCCCATGAGCACATTGATAATCATAAAAGGAGGTACAGTTTATTGTCCGGGCCATTTTGGGTAGCGGAGGAAAAAAAAAACAAACAATGTATGAATCGCAACGATGAAAGATATACGGCATCTGTCGGTTCAGATAGAGGGGCTGGCTGGAATTATTGCAGCCGGGAAGAATTGTGTTTTAGGATCTGCCCCGGGTATTAATTTGTGGCAGGCTTATCCTGTCAGGAACATACAATGCTCATGGTGTCGAGAAGTAATACTTTAAAGGGCCTTTCCGCCAATTGGATGGGAGCTGGGTGTCGGAGCCCGGGAGGCAGCTGATCCCCTGAGCAAGGTTTTCCAATAAGTTCCAGATGAAAAGCGTGCGTCTGCTGAGTAATATCATCTTCCGAGACTCTCAAACCAGCTCTGTCCCCATCTATTGTGCCGGCTCGTGGATCACGCTCCTCCCGGAAGCCCAGAGCCTGGCAGACTGCAGGGCACCAGCGACCCCAGAGGGTGGTCCTGGGCTCTGATCCTGGGTGCAGGTCAGGCAGGGTGGCTCCCCTGAGTGCCTTGGGACTCCGAGTCCTGCCACCCTCTCCTGCGGGTCCCGTAGGAGCGCAGGTGGGGAAGCCCGCAGGCCAAGTCCTTCCATGACCTCTGCCGTTCCCCAAGTCCTGCTTGGGGCAAGGAGGGTCCAGCACTGTGGTCTTGCCAGAGGTCCAGTTACCCCAACAGTTTCCTCCTTCTCTGTCTTGGGGAAGTCTGGTCCAATCCGATTGTTCGGAGAGCAGGCTGCTTGCACCCCACCCTGGACCCTTCCCAAGCCCCAACGCTGTCATGATTCCAAAGGTTTCTGCACATCTGTGGGTGCACGGCTGGGCTTCCTCCTCCACCACCCTCTTCCTGCAGTCCACGTCCTCTGGGAACTGAAGAACACGGCAGAGATTGGAACCAGCTGAGGAAGGAGACAGATGAGAAGACTGACTTCTGTGGGAGCCACCAGCCCCCTGACCCCGCGCCCCAGGCCACAGCAGCCAGCAGAGCTAGCTGGGCAGGGAGAACGCAGCCCAGGAGGGACCACGCCGGAAAGGCGTTGCGTCCATCACTGCTCGGGTGGCCCTTCTGAGTCTCATGGGAGGGAGGCAGGAAGGGCCGGCTCCAGTCCCAGCCGGGCCGGCGAGGCGGATGGGCTGGTGTCCCGCGTACCACCGGAAGACCCGATAGCAGCCGGCCTCTGGCAGCCTGGCTGGGGAGGAAGGGGCCCGCGAAGGGGCCTCCTGGTGTCATTGTGTGGGGGTGGGAGGAAGTGCCAGCCCCAAGGATGGCTGGGTTTGTCCATGTGGCCTCAGGAGCACCTCCGGGAGCCAGCGTCCCCCTCTGCTTCACCTCCAGGAAGCCCCTCCCCTGCAGCAGGCCGAGCACCGGGGGGAGGAGGAGGAGGGGGAGGACGGCCAAGAGTCCGCCCTTCAGCCCGGAGCCCCGAGAGGCTTCCCTGGGGGCCAGCTGCCTCCTGGCCAGTGCCCGGGGGGTTGAAAAGGTAGCCAGCGCTGAGGGAGCAGCTCCTGAACCTGAGGGAACCAACATCCTCAAGGCTTCCTCCCCAGGGGCAGGTGTCCCCTCGGGCCACAGCGGAGGGTCGTGGATGGAGTGCGGTCGGGCCCTGCCTGCGATGCGAGCTGGGCACTCGTGGCGTTGGGAGCTGCTGGCAGAGCCAGGCCGGGGCGGCTTCAGGAGTAGGAGGCACCAGCCGGGGCTCTCCTGTGGACAAGAGGTCACTCGCCTCCATGGAGAACGAGGGCCTCTTTCAGAAGCCACAGCGGAGGACAGGGAGGTCTCCCCGGGTCCCGGGCGAGCTTGCCAGGGCTGAGCAGCTACGCAGGGCCGCTCAGCAGTGGGTCCACAGCAACGCCACCTGGGTGGCTTCCTGAACACCACCGTCCCTGCCGCTGCCCAGGAAGAAGCAAAAAGGGCTCTGGGAGAGAGGAGGGCAGACCGGTTCCTCCGTTGACCTTGACCAAGGTCAGAGGGGGCAGCTCTGGCCTGGGCATGGGAAGAGCCGGCGATAAACCTGTGTCCCTTCAATTTAGAGCCAAAATCAGGACAGCAGCGAAAGAGGTGTGGGGGTGCAGGTGTCCTCGGGGCCGAGAGCAATTTGAACATGAAAGGACAATTTTCTCCCATTGATGAGCTGGAGCAGAGACGGGTTTTCAGCCCTTCTCCCACCATCTGGAGGTGGAAGGACAGATTCCCTTTCCGGCTCCCTGCACCGTGACTTCAGAGCTGCGCCCAGATGCCCGAGGTCTCTCCAGAAATCTGAATCGCAGCCCATGAGGGAGACAGCAGGGCAGGGACAGTTTCCTGGGAGGACACGTGAGGCACTTCCAGTGGTCAGAGCCGCCTGGGGGGCTGGGCAGGGAGCGCCCATCTGCTTAGGCGTTCTGTTGGGTGGGTTTGCAGGCTCGGGGCCCAGAACCACCTACCTTCTCAGTGGGACCTGTTAGACTTTGAATAGTGACAGTGAGTCACCGCCTGGGGCCGGTTTCTGGTTTGCAACCAGTGGAGAGACGGACCCAGGTGTCGGAGAAAAAGAGAATTCAACAACCCCCGCTCGTTCCCCGCGACAGCTGGGCTGGTGTGGCCGCGGGGGCCACGGTGGGCGGCAGCACACCCGCTGCTGGACTGAAAGCCCCCTCCCGAGGGGGGCTTCACCCCTGCCTTGCAGGTGAACCCGCGGCCCGGAGCACAGGCCTTGAGAAGAAGGGGTGCACAGAGGGCTCCCAGCAGGCGCCTTGCTCCCTGGAGTTGGGGGTCTCCACCGTGCGGCTCCACGTCGGGCCTCCTTAGTCCCCACGTCTCAAATGCCAGTAGCAGCCCCGTGTCATTGTGACGACCACCCTGCCCCATTTCCGAATGTCCAAGGACAGGCAGTCCCACCCCACTTGAGAGCCACAGGGTTATGGAGGTGCAGGACTGGGCAGTGGGCTCTTTGGGAAGCCCCTGGGGGTAACCTCTCGATGGGGTATGGAGGGAGGCCGGCCTGGCCAGGGGGCAGTCGGGAGAGGCTCAGACGCAGAGGAGAGCCTAATGGGATGGAGGAGGACATGGGCAGGGGACCTGGAATCCCACAGGGAGCTGTCCCCTCAGGAGGCAGCAAGCAGCACGGGCCCGGAGGACGCCAAGTAAGGGGGTGGCTCTAGGGGGCAGAAGAGTTCTGTCCCACACAGAGCCCACCTTTCCTCCTGGGCTCCCAAGCACCACTGAGACCCTGCCTCTGTGGCCCCTCAGGCTCCCCGTAAGGCTCACTCCCCTCTGCCGGAGTGACTTTGACCGTCTGCAAACACCTCCTCAATCGCCCCGGTGCAGGGCTGCCAGGTCCTCCCTGAAGCAGCAGCAGAAACCCCGAGAGAGACTGTTGCCTGACGAAGGGGCCCTGTGTCTGCGTTGCTGCAGCACCCTGACTCCTGCCGCGGCTGTCCCCCAGGTTCTGGACGCGCAGGTCCCTTTCGGTTTGGACCCGCTCTGTTCCCTTCAGTGTCTGCTTGGAGCAGCGCCCCCCACCCAGCGCCCTGGAGCCCTGCCGGCCTCAGCCACCCCTGGGGACGCTCACGGCCTTTCTGTTTGCTCGCCTGCCCCTTCCTCCAGCCTTCCCCTCACCAGGCCTACTCTGCAGCAAATTCCCCGCGTCCCACGACCTCTGCTCCCCTTCTGAGGACTCCATTCCTAAACGGCTCCTCCTGGGCCTTCACCTCCTCCCCTGCCCGAGCCTGGAGCTGGAGGGCCTCAGCCCTGGTGCACGTGACCCTGCCCTCTCCAGGGGCTGCTTTCATTAAACCAATCAACCCTCATCTCTCTCTTTCTGGGAGCTGCCACCACCATCCACCAGCACAATCAACTTTCTGAAAGGCTCCCCATCCTTTTTTTTTTTTGGTGCCAGGGATTGAACTCAGGGGCACTCGACCACTGGGCCACATCCCCAGACCTTTTTTTTTAGTATTTTATTTAGAGACAGGGTCTCACTGAGTTGCTAAGTGCCTCACCATTGCTGAGGCTGGCTTTGAACTCACGATCCTCCTGCCTCGGCCTCCCAAAGTGCTGGGATGACAGGCGTGCGCCACCGCGCCCGGCTCAAGGCTCCCCATTCTTAAACGAGCACAGGGGCCAGCCCTACCCGGGGGCCCGTTCATCCACCATTATTTTGGTGGGGGTGCGGGGGAGGCGCGGTGCCCCAGGACGACCCGCAGGTGCTGGTAGGATGACATTGCAGAGCGTCCTCAGAGGTCCAGCTCCTGCCGCTGACTTGGGAGGGAAGGAGCTGCTTGTGCCTGGGGGCATCCAAGTATCCAGCGGCCCTGGGGAGCCCTCCCAGAGTCAACAGGGGCGTTGGAAATGGAAAACGGCAGGGGAGGACTGGCAGCCTCGGGAGGGTGGGGAGAAGCCAGCCCGAGAGCTCCTGGGAGATTCAGCTGGCTGCAGGGGGGACAGGGAGGGTTGGGGACTGGAAGGCCTTGACACAGCTTCTGTGAGCCAGAGGCAGAAGCAGAAGGTGGGAAGGGGCAGGGGCCCTCGGTCGCAGGAGACGCACAGGGAGCCCACGTCCTGCCCCACCACGGCTACGGACCCGAATCTCTGCCCCGCTGGACTCGGGCCGCACGCACCAGGTGACAGAGCTCGGGCTCAGCCAGGCTCCATGTTGTCAATGCCAGGAGGCCCCCTTGCTGGGGCCGGGTGAAGACACACAGATGTGTCTACGCAGTGGGCAAAGCCAGCAGCCGGAACACCCCAGCTGGGAGCCAGCTTGCCTCTGTGCGCTCCTCCCCGGGCACGCAGCAGCTGCGGGGCACTCTTCCTTAAGCTCCCCTAGAATGGGACACAGGGGAGGCCCCCGTGCAGTGCCTGGCACATCACAGCACTCTATAACACACACACACACACACTCACACTCACACTCACATACACATTCTCTCACATACACTCACACGCTCGCATACACACTCACACTCTCACACACACACACTCACACACACAATCACACACTCACACACTCACATACACACTACACACACACTCACACATTCTCTCACACACACTCACACTCACACACACACTCACACACTCACACACAAGCACACACACTCACACTCACACTCTCTCTCACTCACACACTCACACACACTCACACACACACTCACACACACTCACACACACACACTCTCTCTCTCACAGACTCTCACACACACACACTCACACATTCACACACACTCACACACACACACACACTCACACTCTCACACTCACACACACACACACACACACATACACACACACACGCTAAATACAAGATGCATTACCATAGGTTGCTTAGACACTGCTTAGGCACAGACTGCATGTTCCAAAGATGCCCCAGTGACGTGTCCCACTCCTTGGGCTCTTTTTCATCACCTGTCCTTGACACTACTCCTGTGTCTCACACCCTCCATCCTGGGAGGACCCGTGCGACTGCCTTGACCGATAGAATGCATGGAAGCGACATTACGTGACCGCCACGGCTAGCCCATGTGCTCTCACCCAGCTCCCCCGAGAGGCCTGCTCTTGGACCCAGCGACCAAGCTCTTTGGAAGTCCAAACCAGCCCACGCGTCCCCATGTAGACGCTCTGGGTGACAGCTGCTGAGGTCCCAACTGACAATGAGCATCCAGCAGCAGACTTGTGAGTGACGATGCCACCAGATGGATCCAACCTCAAACTGCCCAGAGGTCCCCAGCCTCCTGGTCCTCCCAGATGAAGCCCTGGAATCAGTACAGAGACAAGTTTCCACGGTGGCCCATCCAAATCCCTGACCCACAGGAACCGCGTGAGAAAATACAGGGGTTCTTGTTCCAATCTGCTAAGTCTGAGGGTGGCTCGTTACCCGGTAACAAGTAACCAACACCATCAGCGTCCACGCACAGGCCTCACTGGGCTCCCTGGTCTGGCTTGCCCATAGCTGCGTTTGGCTTGAATGCAGCACCCCTTCTCTGGACCCATCACTGGTTGCCAGGGTAACTGCATCCCCTGGCACAAGGGGCGGGGACAGAGTTTTAAAGCAAGTACTGAGTTGTTTTCCTCGGAAAAGAGCATTGCATTTTAAAGGCTGGACCATGCAAAAGAATCCATAATTGTCCCTTCTCCTTCTCCCTCTGCCTCCAGTTCTGTTGTGTTGGACGCAGCCTCACCTGTCCCTACTTGTCACTTTTCTTGCCCATCTGCATAAACAGCAGGTTGGACAACGTGAACTCTTAGGTCCCTCTTGGATCTAGGTTCTCTGAGTTGATTTGCTGCCCCAACTGTCTGTGGAGGCTGTGTCTGATCATGGGGGGGTCAGCATGGGGTGCAGAGTGGGGGACACCCTGGGGGAGAAGGGTCCGCCCCTCCTTCTGCTATTTACCGAATGCTAACGGTGTGCTGGGTCCTGGATCTAAGTAATTCATAATGCCCCGAACACATCGGCTTTCTTTATCATTTTCTCATCTCCACTGGGGGCCATTTGTAGATGATTAATCTAAATCATTATTTAGATTCTGTCTGATCGTTTTTTCGGAGCGGCACTGATAACCACAGATGTCTCTAATCTGCCTGAGAGGTGATCCTTTCCCATGGCAGGGGCCGGCTCCTGCGTGCCAGTCCCCCCAAGGAGGAGGCAGGATTGCAGAGTTGCGGGTCTGGGTTGGCTCAGTTTCCCTTCCTGCGGAACTTCCCACCCAGGGACTCCAAAGGTAGGTTGGTTAAAGGAACTGGTCTTACATGTGCATCTTAGTCATGGGATCAGAGTGTCTGGTGCCCTTGGAACTTCAGTTCCTTGAAAAATACAGTCCTGGGCTGGGATTGTGGCTCAGCGGTAGAGCGCTCGCCTAGCACATGGGCGACCCGGGTTCGATCCTCAGCACTATGTACAAATAAAACGCCTTGAATAAAAACGCAGTGTGTACAACTAAAGCAAATAAATAAAAATATTAAAAAAAAAAATACAGTCCTGCCTATCCGAACATACTCTGTGTCCTGTGTCCCTTTTACTCAGTCCTTGCACGACCAGCGCCTTGTCCTTTCTCAGGCCTCAGCTTCCACAGCACTTCCTCCAGGAAGCCTTCCTGAACTCTCCTGGGCTGCTGCTTCAAGGCCAAGCAGAGCAGCCACCAACAGACTCATGAAGAGCAGGCGCCAAGCCTACTGTGACAGCAGTAGATGCATCTCCATCCCCACAAGAATGCCAGCGCTCCAAAGGCATTGACTCAGTCTGCTGTGCGTCCTGACCTGCTCCCAAGCCCGCTTTGGGTCCTGACTCATAGTATGTGCTCAATAAATAGTTGCTAAACAAATGAGTCACAATGCCACCACCGGCTCCCCATACGCTTAGACTGTGATGTGCAGTGAGCTCTCCTGCAGGACAGGATGCCAAGTAAAAAGCTATTAGTGCCACTTGATAGATAGGCTTGGGCCGATAGGCCACCTCCCCCATGGGAATTTCCATGAGGAGCAACCTGGTTTCATTTTCCCCAGGCAGGAGCCAATCAGCGTAAAGGTCGCTCTGTTCCTGAGGCAGGAGCCAATCAGCTTAAAGGTTGCTCTGTTCCCTGGGAAAAGAGCCAATAGCGTTAAAGGTTGCTCTGGTACAGCCCCCTCCAGAAACCCCTACTTAAAGCTCCTGCCTGCTCGGAGCTCAGACACAACAGCTCATCCATGCTGAGAAGAGGCAGCCGCTGCAACAGCTCCAGACCCACCATCTCCAGCCCGACGGCAGCTGCCTAGCAGACAGCTCCAGAAACCACAGCCGGCAGCAGACGACCAGGCCGGCACGACCAGGCACCCTCCATCCAGAGCTCGCACACTTCCCTCTCCCTGACTCCTCTCTCCCCGTACCTCTTCTACCTCCGACCAGCCATAAAGGCTGGTGAATAACCTCTTGGCTGCACAGCGGTCTCCGGTGTGATTTTTGCCCTTCACCACTAATGATGACCAGCAGCCAGGGACCTCTCCCTCCTTGGTGAAGGATCCACCTGCCTATGAAAGCAATTCGGATCTTCTCCAAATGTGCAATGCAGGAACGCCTTGGACGAGGGGCTCTAGAGGTGGGAGGGACAAGGCTCCGTGATGCTGTGGGAGACCTTCCTGCTCAGACAGCGTGGAGAAGTCACACCAGCCACCCCACCTGGCTCTGGGAGGTCCTCCGTCTGTCCCTTCCTTCCAGTTCTTCTCCCTTCCCCTCCCTCAAGAGCAGGATGCAGAGCCTTGAAGAGAACACGGGCCCTGGGGCCAGCGATGGGGATGGGAGGGAGGGTGCACGTCCCCACCTGGGGCTGCCAGCCACAGGATGGCTGCAGGTGACTTTTCGGGAGTCTACGAAGGAAAACGTGACCCCGTGGTGGGGTTTCCAAAGAGGCATGATTCCTAAGAAGTGTGCACCAGGTGGGCCGGCGGCAAGCTGGCTGCAAGCTGGGCAGAGCCCTTGGTCTCATCTTGGGGAGACCCCGCAGCCGCTTCCTCCAAAAAGTAATTCGCCCCTCTCCCCCGCCCCCTGCCCCCAGATTGGGCTCCAACTCTACAAACTCTGCAAATAAAACCCCAGGGCATAATTGGGTGTGGAAGGGAGAATCGAGTGTGGGTATTACACTGTGAAAACCCCTAACTGCCTGGCCTGGCAAATGAATTAACTTGTTAAACAAAATGCATACATCTGCATACATTTGAATACATGAATAGGAGCAACTCAGACCCTGCCCAGGTCTAACTTCTCCAGGGAGGAGGAGGAGGGGAGGAAGATCCTGGAAAAAGAGGTTTGGACCGCTCTCTGGCTACACCTTCCAGAGCCTGTGCCTCTGCATGCTATATTTATAGATTAAACACAAAAAGCGTCTCCCTGCTGCATTAAAAACTACCCATCAAGGCTGAGGACTCCAAGGAGCAGTAAAATCAATCTCATTGCATAAAGACAACAGCAAGCAATTGGCATGACATTTTAAGTAAATGCTACAGCCATTTGTAAATGTTCATTTTCTGGGAGACCCCATCTATTATATGACAGCTATTTTCTTAGCATCCCAGTGTGAATTCAGTCGGTTTACAGATAAGCCCGTTGAGGAGAATGGATATCAAGATGTAAAGTGCTATAATACGGACAATTTGTTACCGCTGCACCACGTCGCTCTGTCATTATGTATCTGCCTGTTGCAGGGGTTAGACAGCGCCTGGTTATTTTCGGAGGTTGGTGTTAGTAAGTGAGGGTGTCTAAGTGGGTGCAGAAGGAGCCAGGGTGGGAGGGGACAAAGGAGGCAGAGGTGTCTCTAGGTGGGTTCAGGCGGCAGACTCAGGGCAGAGGGGCCTGGCCCTGACACAGGCCTCCCGTGTAAAGACTTGCTCTCTCCTGGGGTCCCTCTGCAGAAAGGCCCAGGTGGGAGACGCAGAGAAGGGTGGGCCTGGCGATCAGTGCGGCGTGGATTCTGGTTGTGAGTGACAGAGGCTGCAAGCGCTCCCTAGCAGGAGGACCACGGGCCTCTCAGATGCCCAAGCAACGGCCAACGTGTGGGACTGGGCTCTGGCAAGGGCCTCCTGTCCTTGGTCTCACCCCAGCACCCTGTGCCTCCTGGCAGAGCAGAGGGGGCCTCGGCACTTCCTGTAAACCTGCTTGGGAGCTGCCCGAGTTGAAATATGGCCCGGGAGAAACTGAGGGTCCCCTAGCCTCATAACTCACCGTTAACTCCGACAACCCAGACGTTTCCAAGGAGGAAATGAATGAGCCCCTTGGTGAACCTGGAGTTGCGCCGGAGAGGTGCCGTGTGAGGCGGGTGACGGATGGCACCAGGCTTCTCAGGGTGCGGGGGCCCCATGGGAAGGGACGCGGCCCTCGGGTGGTAAGAAAACCAAACGCCCGGAAGTTAAAGTGCCGTTTCACAAAGCGCAGGAAGCCAGAGAGAGGGGCCCCACGCTGCTCACGGAGCGCAGAGACCAGGGGCCGCCGGGGACCAGCGCGGCGGGCCCCACCCAGACCGGCCCTTGCACCTGACGGCCCGGCAGGCCTTTCCCGGGCAGTCCTGACCTGCCCTGGGCACAGAGTGGGTCATTTAGTCTGCTAACCCTCTTAGGACACAAGTCCTCTCCCCCCGTGTGTGGGGACAGTGCAGGACACCGTGGTGGCTGAACGTACCAAGGAGTGAATGAGCGCAGACTCAGACGCAAGCGCCTGGTCCCCAGAGGACTGTGGGCCGGGCAGCCGTGCCCAGCAGGGCTGCCTCACTGGGCCTGTTCTGGGCACAATTTTAACCAGCAAGTCCCACGCCTGAGGTTTTTTTTTTTTTTTTTTTTTTTTTTTTTTTAATATTTATTTACTTGTTTTAGTTGTACACAATCCCTTTACTCTTACGTGGTGCTGAGGATCGAACCCGGGCCGCGCACGTGCTAGGTGAGTGCTCTACCGCTGAGCCACAACCCAGCCCCACCACGCCGGAGTTTTAATCCAGGATCCGGTGAGCATGTCACTTCCCTTGTTAGTGACATGGGGCCGTGTGACCCATGAGAGCCTTCCAGCGAAGACCCTGTGACGCCAGCAGAGAGAAGGAGCAGCCTCAGAGCCAGGAGGGTCTGGGGGATGCGGGTCCAAGCCCCGGCAGCGTCACCCGAGGCGGTCCTTGGGCAGCAGCGGTCATCGCCATCCCTCAGCATCATGGGAGGGCGTGGCCGCCGCCCACTGGACAACTGGGGGTCTCTTCAAGCACCATCCAGCCAGGCCCAGGTCAGCCTTCCTGACGGCCCGTCCCTGGCCCTATTGTATTCTACCTCACATGAGAATAAGTGACAATTCACCTCATTCCAGGAAACTGCTGGAGGGGTCCCAGGTCCCCAAGGGGGGGCACCAGTCCTCCAAGCCGCTCCGGTGACCTCGCCGGTTTCCCATCTGACCCACTCCAAGGGGGGTCAAGGGCGACCTCGCCGGTTTCCCATCTGACCCACTCCAAGGGGGGTCAAGGGCGAACACGTCACAGGGGGTGGCCCGGGAACTTCCCCTGGCTGCTGGCTGAGGTGGGTAGCGAGCGGGTGGTTGTCCTGAGGTTGGGAAGTGTGTGTCCACGGCGGGAGGTGGCCTGGCTGGCCCGAGCCGGAGGCACCTGGAGTTATTAAAGTGCGTAGGTACAAAAATCGCTTCTTCCGAGATAAGCAAATGAGCAATCGCCCGCTGAGGTGCCACCAGGAGTACTCAGCTCCATCACGCGGTGTCATCCCCGAGGTGATTTAGAGGCGCCATTCGTCACGCTCTCTCCTCCCTGTGTCCCTGCTCTCGCCAGTCCTCCAGCCAAGGCAGGAAGTGGCGCAGCTGCCTTCCCGTCACATCTGCTCCTTGCCTGCTGCTGCCTGCACTCTGGGTAGAGGAAAGGGTGACGCCAAGAGAGTGGACAAGCGGCGTCCACTCTGTCCAGGAGGTGACCAGGCAGGAAGGCCCCCAGCCACCCTGGGTGGTGGCAGCAGAACACCAGCCCGGCAGCGGGTGGGTGGGGCTGGGAGCAGGCCAAGAGACCTGGAGAGCTTTGAATTCTCGTTTTTTTGCAACAAACCTGGGAAGAAAAACCCAAATGCATGTTGTTCCCCCCACTCCGTCCCTGGGCAGGCTGCGGTGACCCTCGGGGTGTCGTTACCGACCTTCGTGGGGTTTGCGGCTGCTCAGCCACTCATGAAAGCGGACAGTGGGTGATGGAGGCCCGGCCTGGGAGCAGCGGGCAGTGGGCAGCTGCTGGCTGAGGTGCCCAGTTTCAGCTGAGCAGGACGAACGAGTCCTGGAGACTGTGTGCAGGACGGACCACCTGTATACCTGCACCGTATCCTGGAAAGCCCCCGAGAGCAGAGCTTCAGCTTCTACGCAAACAGCAAATACCTGGGGGTGACAGAGGTGTTGAGTGGCTGGACTGAATCATGTCACAATGTCCCCATGCATCGAAGCACCCTGCTATACTCCACACGTAGATGCGATTTTTATTTGTCAATTAGACCTTGATAAAGATGGAGGGCGGGGAACAAATCTCAGGCCCGGGGTTCCAGCCCTGGGCCCACCCTTTGGTTCCTGTGTGGCCACATATGAACTCCCCATCTCTCCGGCCCTCTCCTCCACTATAGTAACACCTACTCCACGGGCCATGCAGGGACATCCCTGGGCCTGGGACAGGACAGATGTTAAAAAATAGAAGCCAGCCATAAAAGAGTGGGACGATTTGGCTCAAGTCACATGATGATGGGTCACAGTACGGGGGGATGGGGGGGGGGGCGGCGCGGTCCAAAATCCCAGTCTCTCAACTCTCGGTCTACGGTTTCCATAGCAACGGATCCCAACCTGTCAATGAGTGTGCTAGATTTTGTGACATCCCATAGTATATGAAATTATCTGAAGGCCATCACAAAATAATCAAATCATATGCTCTGCTGTGCTTTCTCGGGTGGGCATGTCATAAAGACTTGACAAAATGACAAGACATCAGCTCGGCTCCTAAGGAGTCAGACGTCCCAAGTTCAGCCCGCTGAGCTGGTTTTTTGCCTTTGACTCTGACATGGGAGAAAGTTCCAGTCAGATTCAATTGTTTGCACCTTTCTAATTAACCTGCAGATACTCAACTCCGATTGCCTGGATCCCTCGTCCCTCAAGTCCCTTTATTTTCCCGTCGCTCATATCTCCAGTCCTGAGCTCCCACCCTCCAAAGCGCTCCCTCTCTCTGCCCGCCAGATCTGCACACAGGGGCCACAATACCAAAGCAGTGTTCCTTAAACTGTAACGGGCAGAAGAATCCCTCAGGAAACTTGTGGAAATGCTGATTCCCCACTGAGCTCTTGGGAAAGTCTAAGATTCTGTGTTTCTAGGGAGCCCCTGGCGAGGCGGAAAGCTGGCTCTTGGAGTTGCAATGAACTTGAGCGGTGCCTCTCCCACCCCGCGGTGCCCAGAATGGCCTCCTGGGCGAGTCAAAACAGATGCCCCCCGAGTCGGGTAGGTCTGGGCGGTGCCTGGGAGTTTGCATTTCTAGCAGGCTCTTAGGTGAAGCCGATATTGTCGGTCCGGAGAAGAGTCTGGAAGCATTGCACGGAAGGATGGGGCACTGACAGGTGAAGAGAAGCCTCCCCGGCCAGCTCCCTGACCTGTTCCACCTGTGTGTGGGCCGACCAGGTGTCTCCTGGCCACGCCTCTTTTCCTACCTCCCCCTGGATGAGCCTCTGCAGCCCGTGTGTACACACACACCGCGAGATGGAGAGAGACTAATTTTGCAAAATCTGCACAAAAATCGGCCGAATTTATGTTTCCCTTGCAAGAGAAATGCTGCCGAGGAAATAAAACGCAGGGTTCCCGGGCACTTCTATTACCTCTTCATGTCACCGGCAGTGACGGATGGCGAAAAGTAAGATTGCAAACGGAATCGCTTTCGCTCTGCCCAGAACAAACTCCGCCTGGCGACGGAGCTTCCTGCAAATCTGTGGCTCTCCCGAGTGTCACCGACAGCCGCGGAGAGGAGCCGGGAGAGTTGCCAACGGCGGAGGAAAACCTTCACCCAGCTCGGGCCCCCGGGGCCCGTCCTTCACCTCAAAGCAGAGGCCTCTGCAGACGCAGGGAAATCGAGTCTGATTTAATATGGTTCATTTTTCTTCCTTGCTTTAATCACGGAGTAATAATAATAATAAAACTCGGCTTTATACAGTGTTTTTCATTGCTAGTGCATCATGGAACACTTTACAGATTTAATAATAGAGTTTCAGAAATAAATAATGGGGAATAATAATAGGAAGGATAAATAACATACTTATGGAATTGTGTTGTGGTTTATGGTGCTAAACAATTGCTCAGACCGTCCGCGGCAGGAAGTGAGGGTGTTTGGAGGGGAGCAGGGGAAAAGCAAAGGGAGATGCTTTCAGGTGAGAGCTGAGCTGAGCTGGGGGTCAGAAGGGGAGCAGGCTGCCCGGGACCCTGGACGTGGCTTCCCTGTTGGGGTCGCAGGCTGGGCTGGGAGGCACAACGCGGTGCCTCTGCATGGAGGACATGGCTGCTGAGGTCGGGCCCTCCAGGTGCGAACCCAGAGTGACATCCATGCGTGCTCAGCCCCGTGTAGGAAGGAGGGGGATAGAGGACTAGACAGAAGTAGAGCGGGGCCTAACTGTCCAGGGCTTTGGACTTCAACTGGCTCAGCCACTGGGTGCAGAGGGCTCGGTGGCCACTCTCTCGAGGCGAGGCCACCTGCTGCCTGCACTTCTGCTGTCTCCATCTGGGGGGATGTCAGCTTCCCTTGGAAGGCCCGGTGGTGCAGTTTCATGTCCACCCCAGAAACAGGCAGGGGACATTGCTCGGATACAGCCCCATGTGGGACAAGGCCCTCGAAAAGAAAGGCAAGTTGAACAGGAATTTCTCTACACAGATTGCATGTTCCCCTCTGAGCCTGTGGCTAGAGGGGTCGGAAGGTCGGAAGGGAAAGGAGCAGTCAGGTGTGGTGGCTCACCCCTGTAATCCCAGAGACTCGGGAGGCTGAGGCTGGAGGATTGCAAGTTGGAGGCCAGCCTCGGCAATTTTGCAAGACCCAGTCTTGAAATAAAAAATAAAAAGGGGCTGGAGAGGTAGCCTAGTGGTGGAGCGCTGTGGGTGTAATCCCAGCACTGCAAAAAAAAAAAAAAAAAAAAGAGTAAATGGAACAGGGACCTGACCCTGCTCCCAGGCTGAACAGAGACTGCCAGGGCTTCCTCTTGCTTTGCCGCACTACCCACCTCCCTTGTCAAGGGTGCTTAGATCAGAGCGTTGATCCATGATCTCATCAGCAGTTTGTGTTCTCGCCCGATTGTGGTTTGCCTGGAAGTATGCTAAGGGCTTCACAGACACTGTCTCTTTGGTAGAGGAGGAAAATGACTTGGAGGATGAACACTTTGCCCAGGGACAGTGGGGAGGTGTGTCAGAGTCAGGATGTGACCCCAGCCCACTGGAAGTCCAGCCCCCTGGACAGACTGAAGTTTTCACGGAAGGGGAAATGAAGGCACCGTCGGTCGTGGGGGGTCTGTGAGTGTAATTTTGGCCTCCCGGGCCCTGACTGTGGGGGCCTCGGACCTCTGTGAGATGACAGCCCCAATCTGTGGATGGATTGGGAGGCCTGGAAGCCGACCCCACCTTGCCTGGGACCTGGGGGCAGAAGCCACTGGGCAGACTTGCTGCCAAGGCCTGGCCGGCTGCTGGCCAGCCCTGCAGTCTGGGCTCTGGCCAAATGGCCCCATGCAGAGAGACCTCTCCAGCCACTCGCCCCCCTTTGGGACCTGTCAATGCCTGGCAGGGGGCTCCCCGGAGCTGGCCTGGACCCGTGGAAGCTCCCGTTGGGGGGCTCCTCCAGGCCCACGCAGGCGTGAAAACCAGCGTTGCTCACCTGGCTGGCACGCTACGCGGGCTTTACATCTATCCGTTCTTTTTATTGTCTTGTAGGAGGCGGATCGCTAACTCGCAAAGCACAGGCCCATCTCCCCGGAGCGTCTCCGGTGTCTGGCTGCTGAGCAGGTGTAACTCAGCACCTGCTGGGGTCACAGGAAGGAGAGCGGCCGGGGCTGGGCGGTTGGATTCCGGTGACCCTCTCCTCCTAGGCCCCAGTCCCTGCCCATCCTGGCCAGGCAGTTTTCCTGAGCACCTGGTGTGGGCCAGACCGTGGGCCACACCCTCCAGACACAGCCAAGAAGAAGCCAGACAGAGCCCTGGCCACCGCGGGAGTCCTGGAACCAGCTACAGAGTCCCAGCCCGGCTCCGACCCCAGGTCCCCACCTCTACCGCTGCTATTTAAGAATCTCCAATTCCACCCAGAAAACAGCAGGGATGCCCAGTGGTCAGCCGCTCAGAAGCTTGTAGACAGCAGCCTGTGTGCGGCCCAGGCCTCCCCCACCCCGCCCGCACCTCCAGACACTGCATGGTGATTGTCACCGAGGTGGCATTTGTCACTGCTTCCTCCCTGTCGGTGCTGGCAGGTTGCAGTGCAGGGCCTCCCGCGGGGCGCGATGCTTACTATTAGAGTCAGACAACCAATTTGCATTTGATTCTTTTTAATGGAAAGCCTCCCTCACCACCCCCACCCCCAGGAGGTAGGTGCTCCCTGTTGGGGACAAGAGGCAGGGACCAAGGCCACCTGGACTCTTGGGATGTGCCCTCCTAGGGTTTGGTGAGCTCTTGGGGAGGGCACCTGGGTGTTCACTGGCTGTACTGGTGGGCAGAGCGCCATCTGCACCCCGTGGGCCCGGTGTGGGTGCCAGTCAAGGAGTCCTTGACCTCCAGGCCTGAACGGAGACGGCAGAGAGCAGGAAGAAGGGAATCAGCAGCCGAGTTGACCCAGCAGCACACCAGGGAGTCTCGGGTGGCAGCAGTCACTGCCATGTATGCAGAGCCCAGTGTCACCTGAGGAGATCCAGAGAAGGAAACGGGTGCCCCCACCCAGCCCAGGCAGCCCCACCCAAATGTTGCTGGGAGGAGCCGCAGGCCCGCCTGGCTGTTGAACCATCTTTCCCACGACTGTGCCAACCGGTGGCACTCACGTGGGCCCTGGAGTCCCTCGCATGGGCTCTCACTTGAATGTCACCATTGGTGTGGATCAAGAACAAGGCTCTAGGCCACAAACTCATCTGTGAAACGAGGGCAAGGAGAGCCCCGACCTGGGGTGCTCCGGGGAGACTGGCAAGGTCGATGAGCAGCACCCAGAAAAAGCCAGGCACCTCTGTCCTCCACTGTCCCTGCCCTCTGGCCCCCAGAGCCAGCTGAAGGCCAGAGCCACTGGCTTTGCGGCAGAGCCCCCGGCTCAGAGCGCCGCACAGGCTCTGGCCCATGGCTCCAAATCCAGCCCCGCTGCGGCCTGATTTGGTGAAGTTCGACTGGAACTCGGCCCCGCGCTCATTTACATATCGCTTTCTGGCTGCTTCTGTGCTTCGAAGGCAGCTGAGGAGCTGCCATAGAAACTGTTTGGGGAACAAAGCCAAGAATATTTACTGCCCGGACCTTTGCAAAAAAAAAAAAAAAAAAAAATTGTTTTTTGCAGACCCGTTTAAAAGCCCAGGGCTCCCTGAAGAAGCTTCGCTGGAGAACGGTCTAGGGCCCAAGGCCAAGGTCACCTCTTCACGTCTCCCTCCAGTCCAGACCTTTGGCTGTGCGGGGAGGCTTGGCTCTGCCACACAAGCTCTGGATTCACTCCCTCCACCGTCGGCGGCCCAAAGGGTCACTGTGCACCTGGCCGAGAGTGGAAGGGAGAGCTGGCCCTGGGAAGAGAGAGGCAGGGAGAGGCGGCCTCTAGGCTGGCCAAGGGAGGGCAGGGCCTGACGCAGCTGGCACAGATGGCCAAGCCAGGGGCAGACCTTCTCAAAGGCTCTCGGCCGGGAGGTGCCAGGAGGAAGGAGAGCTTGTGGCCCAGTTGACTTCAGTCTCCTTCCAACCACATCCTGCCTCTCCCCCTTTTTTGGGGGGAGGGGGAGGGAGAAGACTCTCGGTGCTCCAGGTCCAGAGACCCCCAAGGTTCTCATTTAGGTGGCAGTGATGGGCAGGAGGAAAAGGACCTGCCGCGCTTGAAAGCTTGCAAGTACTCAAGCAATGCTAGCTAGTACTGCTAAGAACTACTAGACACCCAACTTTCTCGCTGTGGCTCCTCCCTGCTGGTCCTAATACAAACCTCTCACGATGCAGAAGAACCCCGCTCTCTTTTCAATAGGCCAACTTACAAACATATTTGAAGATCTTTGCCTCAAGTCACCAACTGGTTGAGTGGCAGCTCGGTCCCGCTGCTGAGTTCCAGCAGTTTCTATCCCAATAGAATCACCTCCTGAGGAAGGACAAGTTTCCTCTTCTCGGAGTAGGGCTTATGTACTGTTTCGAAATATATAAATAAATCTTCAGGGCAACAGTATTCCTTAAAAGGGCCGGTGCCTGGAACTTTCTGGATATGCGTTAGAACCTTTGCACAAGGTTGGGGGCTTGATTCCCAGCTGGTCTTGGCCACTTGGGTGAGGTGCTAGAAAGGAGCAGGGGGCCAGGGTGGGCCTTGGAGGTCCCATCCACCACTTGCCTCCACACGCACTCGCAGGATTTCAGAGCCAGCAGCCTCCTCCAGCCTTAGGACTCAAGTGGAAGTAAAGTCACCTCCCCGTGGGATCGCAGAGAACCGTCTTTGGACCAGGCTGGGTGGAGACCAGGCCGCTGGAGGAGCCCGCATCCCCGTTTGCAAACACAGGTCTCTCTGCAGTGCAGCCCTGTATTGCTTTATGTGTGGTTTTTGATAAATGGCTACACTTTTATATTCTAATTGGTAACAGAAACAACACCTCAGAGGCCCGGGAGAAGCCCCAAGCCCCAGCTCAAAAGGGAGATGAAGGTGTTTCCAACGAGGAAAAGGCGGTCACGGGAAGCAAGCCCAGAAGGCGGTCGGGAGAAATCTCAGCAAGGAGGGGACGGGACGCTTGGTCCTGCCGCCTGGAGACCAGGCAGAAACAGATGCATCCTGGGGGTAGGGGAAGCTGCTGCAATGGGGGGGGGGGTGCTCTCAAGTGGGAAGGAAGCCAGCAATCTTGACTATCCAAAGACAGAAGCCGGGGACACAGAGGCCACCAAGCAAAGATGCACCGGCCCCGTCTCCCTGGCTGTCCGGGTTGCTCAGACACATGCTCTCCACCCGGCTCTGACTCCAGCCCTGCCTGCCCTCCGGCGCCGGCCCTGGAGAACCACCACGCTCAGGCACCCCTCGTCCCAGGGTCTTGCATACGGCAGCGCAGACGCCTGTTCTGCACGTAGGGCGGCTGGGATTCTGTGTGTCCAGCAAACTGTAGGTCGTGACGATGCTGTGGGTGATAAGCAACCCAGGGGACAGTCAGGAGCTAAGGGTTTAAGTCCTGGGTGTCCTGCTTACTTACTGGCTGTGTGACCTTGAGCAAGTTACTTAACCTCTCTGGGACTCCGTGTTTTCGTTTGTTGAATGGGAATAAAACACCATAGGACGGCAGAGGATAAATGTTGATAGAAGCTAAGCACATTGAGCTCAGTGTCTGGGATACGCTAAACACATGTCAATAAGGGCCTTAAGTTATTACTAATAATAGAACAACATATTGATATAAAAGCCTTACTATGAAGATCAGGTCAAGAGGGGGAAGCATGCTCCCCAGACTGCTGCCTGGAGGTCACCTGACCTCTGGGAGGTGACCCCAAGGCAGGGAGCCCGCTCTCTGAAACTGAGGTATCAGGCTTTCTCTTGCATCCGTGCTGGGATGGACAGAGCCCAGTGGCAGGTTGGAGGGAGGAGGCCAGGTGTGGAGGCCCAGGTGTAGAGGCATAGCCTTCGCCCCTCAGGCCCGTCATAGAAGGAAGGCCGGTGCAGAGAGAAGTCAGCTGGCCGGGCCAGGTGTGGGGGAGTGAGGGGAGGCCCTCCCTCCCACCTCACCTCTGCTTACAAGTGGATTTCCGAGAACTAACAGGTGACACAGCCTGCAGGGGCGAGGGAGGGGACCTCGTGTGTCTGTTTATCCACCCCGTGAGGGTGCAGCCTGAAAGGTGAGCCGCACTGTCACTGTGAGTGGTGGCAGCCCGAGTCAGGCCCCGCGCTCCCTCCAGACCCTGCGCGCGCACACCTGCACGGGAGGACCCGGGGCCCGAGTCCACTCAGAGGTGGTGAGGAAGCCAGAGGGCGCACCTGGAGGGCGGCAGCCTGGCGTGAGCCCCTGCCAACACCCGGCTCCCCGTGGGGCGGGGTTTCTCGGGCTGGGCTCCGGTGACGTGTGGGGGGGAGGACGCGCACTGTGGGGGCCGTCCTAGCTCTGAAGGCTGCGGCAGCATCCCTGGCCTCTACCCGCTAGATGCCAAGAGCCTCCTCCACCTTCCTCGTGACAACCAGAAAATGTCTCCAGACGTCGCCAACTGTTCCCCAGGGACAGGCCGCCCCCAGGGAGAACCACCCCACGCTCCTCTCCGGGGACCCAGATACTCTAGAGGCCACGGGGGCCTGGGGTCTGTGAACTTGGCGGTGGACCAGGGGTTAAACGGCACAGGAGCCCTGCTCTCTCTCTGCCCGCTCCTGGGGGTCCGTGATTGACAGGTCCTTGGACACCTCTGGTGCTGGGCCTGTTGGCTCCCCGCCTTCCCGGCGCCTCGAGCTTTGGTTGGGGGGTGTCAGGCTCCGTGTGCAGCCCCCCCCCACTGTTGGCCTCTCCAGGGGCCCTGAGGTTCCCGAGAAAACCATCTCTGGAAAGGGCAGGGCTGGAGTTGGCACCGGAGTCCTTGTTGGAGAAGCCAGGGGATGCGGAGGCTGAGTGGGGGAAGAGAATGTTATCACAAAAACCCGATTTCTCTACACACTCTATCAGCTCCCCATCTGCTCCTTGATTAAATGCACTGCGCGCTCCCTCCCCACATGCCCGCTGCCAGCCTGTCTCGGGAGTCCTGATTACATCTGTGGAGAGAGCCTCAAACCTCACAGATGAGCGGCCCATCGATCAGCCTGGCGGCTGACGCGGGTTTCAAAGCCTGCAGGAGGATAGGCAGCAGGGCATCCTGGCCGGGGTGGCCCGGGTGGCATCCTCCTCCTCGCCCCAGGTCCCAGGGTTGGCGCCTCAACCCGCGTGGGACCTCGGCCAGGTCCCTCCCCTTCTCTGCCTCAGTTTCCTTCTCTAAGGGAGGGGGCCGGAGCAGGTGCTCTCAGAGTGGCCTCCAGAGCCAACAGTCGACAGCCTTGCGACCCCAAGCTTGGTCCCAGGGCCGGCGGCCCGAGACCACCCCCGTTCCCTGGGAGCTTGTTACGGATGCAGGCTCTCGGGCCCAGGCTCGGGCCGGTGGCGTCAGAACCGCCTTTAACAAGCTCCCCAGGTGCGCCGCGGGCACATCACGGCGCGCCGCGTGCACCAAGGGCGCCGTTCATTTGGCTACTTCAGAGATGAACATGTGAAAGGGATCCCTCAAAGGGAATGAATCACTGTCTTCTTCTCTGGCCTCAAAAAAATTTCAGAGATTTTCTTCTTGCCCGAGATCCTTAACCCTAAAAAGGAGCCAGGCCTGAAATGCTGCTCCCTGCCTGTGGTTTCAACGGGGAGATGAAAATCGTCCCCCCATCAACCCCTTAGCAAACCTGGGCATAGAAAGACCAGCAAGACCCCCTGCCTGTCCTCCGGGAACGGCCTCTCTAGTGGGGACAGGAAGCCCAGCCCTCCCTCTACGCTGAAAAGCTACCTGAAGGAAACGCTGACTCCATGGGACCGTCGTGCCTTCCCGTCACTGGAACGGGACCAGAGTCCCAGGAGCAGCGCCAGTCTTTTGGGACTCTATTAGTTTCCTGAGGCTGCTATAACAAATTGCCAGAGGCTTGGTGGCTTAAAGCAACAGAAATGAATTTTCTCACGATCAGGACGGCAGAACTCTGAAATCCGGGTGTCACAGGGCTGTTCCCAGGGGATGCTCCAGCGAAGACGCCCTCCTCGCCTCTCCAGTTTACAATGGCTTCACCGTGGTCACATGGACGACTCCTCGTCTGGGTGGGTGTCAAAGCCACTGTGCCTTTTTCTTGGAAGGATGCTCGTGTTGGCCTGTAGGGTGCAGGCAGATGACCCAGGCCCGTCCCCGTCTCGTCTCAGGGTGCTGAATTCCGGCTGCGGAGACCCCTTCCCCAGGTCAGGTTGCCACAGCTTCACACCCAGGTAAGAGGTGGCCTCGATGATGGATCCCGGGTGAGTCGCCCGCCCAGCACGGCTGAGCCCCCGGGTTCTCCCCGGGAAGGTAGGTCAGTGTTCTCCCGGGGCTGGGGTTGTGCTTGAGGGCGGGGCCTCTCCTGGGTGGGTGGGGGCTTGTGCAACACAGCTGGGAGCCCAATCCCGTAGGTCTGAGGAACTCCTGAAGAATGGACCCTTCTAACGAGTTCCGGGTGCTGTTGAGAACGCCTGGATGGAATAAGTGACACGCCCAAAGGGACTAACAAAGACCCCACCCCAAAAAGGACTCAGTAGATTGATTGATTGCTTGATGGATTGATTGATTTTGATACTGGGGAGTGAACCCGGGACGCTTAACCTCGGAGCCACCTTCCCAGCCCTTTTTAATTTTTTTATTTCGAGATAGGGTCTCACTAAGTTGCCGAGGCTGGCCTTGAACTTGCAATCCTCCTGCCTCAGCCTCCCAAGCTGCTGGGATTACAGGTGTGTGCCACAGCGCCCGGTGAGGACTCAGTAGATTTAAATGTTGGTGACAACCAAAAAGAAAGTGACCCAGAGCAGGGGGCTCAGCCTCCCTCTAACAGGCGGCCCCTTGAGGGCGGCGCAGTGTCCTTTTAGCCCTGCTGCTCGGGGTTCAAGACTCCACTTGCAGCATTGCACTGGACCCTGTCTGGGGCTGCGCGGGGCCTCTGTGGGCCTCCGTGCACAGACCAGGTGTGCAGAGGGAGGGGGATGGTCCTCCTAGGGAGGCACCCGCGGAAGTGGTGATGCCCCAGGGCTCCTGAGGGCTGCGAAGTCACCAGCATCTCTGGGGTCAGTAGGTGAGAGCGTGTGTGGCTGCATCGTGTGCCCAAGAGCTGGGGCCGTGGAGGTGGGGGGAGACCTCAGCAGCCCCCGGGAGGAGAGAGGCCTTCCTTGCCTTCTTCAGAGCGAGGGCCTGCGGCCTGAGGTCACGCGGGTGACATTGTGGGAGAGCAGCTTGTTGAGCCTGGGCTTGGGAAGGTGGCGCTGGTGGCCGAGCAGGAGGGCCGGGAGGAGGAAGAGACGGGACACAGGATCGCCAAGGCAGCCAGGAGAGAGTCCAGGCCGCGGGGACCGCCGTCGGGACTGGAGCACGCTCTGGGCACTCCTCTGGCCTGATGGGTGAAGACAAGAGCCAAAACATGAGCAAAGGGCCGGCGGCAGCAATGCCCCGGGGTCCTCGGGCCACTCACGCTCAGGTCCTTGGCTGTGACTTCTCTGGGGAGGGGGCCCACACCTCCTCGGCCCCTCTCTTTCCCTCCATCCTGGGCAGACGGGCCCGGCTCTGTGATTACCTGGCGCAGGTTTTGCTGAGCATCCTCCAATGTTAAACAGGCTAATTTCTTTGGGGACTTTTCTTTAAGCCAGCATGACACAGGCTTTAAATCAATTTGAAATCCGTTGTCTACAGATCCACACGGAGAGGGTCCTTAGAGGACAGGTACCAATTATTCTCATCAGTCAGCGAGGACAGGACAGCTGGGAGGGGCTCGGGCTGCCAAGGGGGCTCGGGTTAGGTCGTGGGGAAGGAGAGGAAGTCAAGGCCACCCTGGGCAGGCAGGATGCCCCAGGCACCAGGAGCCAGCTGGCTGCAGGGGGAGGGGCCCCCAGCACGGGTTTGAGAGCGAGGAAGGCGGGAGATCTGGTTCAAAAGGCAGGGTAATGTCTGGGGGTGCCAGGGTGCCCCCAGTTCAAGGCCCTTGGCCTTCGCTCTCAGGCTCACTTCATCCATTAAATATGTGACAGGAAGGCAGGGTCTGGACGGGACGGTGGCTGTGCTGTGGGTACAGGGAAGGTCAAGGGGACTCATTAGTGGCCATTTGCAGCCTGCTTTGGAGCTCAAGATTGCTGGGAGTATTTATGAATCAAATCAATCTTGCCCCCGATGCAGGAAGACAAGCCAAATTCACCGGCTCCGTCTTCCCGTCCAAATGGCTCTCTTCTCCTTCAGAATATTGCTTTGTAATAGAGCCCATCCTCGCCGTCCCTCCTCCCCAAGGGAAGCTTCCAATTTATCTGTCCTGGGTGGAGGACATGGGCCAGCTGCTGATATGGCACTGCCCCTGCCGGGCCAGCAGGCGAGCTGGGCGGGCGGGAAGGGCTCAGCTCCAGGCCCAGCAGACGTGCTCACTAGGACAGGCCCCGTGGGCAGGGTCACACTCAACCCCACTGCCCAGCCTAAGGGAGGGACCTTCCTCTCCTCATCCCGAGAACCAGGGCGGTCAGGTGACCCAGCTTGGCCAATCCCAGCCGCCAGAGTCATCAGGTGACCGCGTTTGGCCAATCGTACATTCTGGCTTTGCCTGCATCAAGAACAGTGGTAAGACACAGGGACAGTTGGAACGTGTTTGCAGGCGCGTTTGGGGGCAGTGGCTGTCTGGCCACCACGGTGGCAGAAGTGTCACAGCCAGGTTCTGCTGCCCGGCTTCCAGAACCTGCTTTCTTCCTACTTTCCAAACTTTCTTTTCATCCTCCATCAACGCCCTGTGCCCCACTAGCCTTCCAGAACATTCCCTCAGTGAAGTTTTCTGTAGTTTGCTACCAGGTGGATTCAGGAGGAAGTTCTTCAAAGTCTGGGAAAGACAGAAAAGGCACTTTCTCGTGGACGGGGAAGTGATGCGTCCTCCGCCTGCCCAAGGCCGTACTGTGACCCTGAGCCCCTCTCCTGCGTTTTATGTCACCATGACCCCTTCCTGGGGGGTGGGTAGTGAAGGCCAGCGTCCACCCCACCTTCTCCTAAAGAGCTTGAAGCTCTTTTATGTCAGAACTTGCTTGGGGTCCTCGTGCCACCAAGATGCAGGAAGAGGAGGCTGAGGCCACAACCTGTGTCCTCAGCAAGTCAGCGGTGGCACACAGATTAACAGCAAAACCCGCCCTCTGACCCACGGGCCGTGGCCTGGCCTCGTCTGGCAGGGGGCGACTCTACGGCTCACAACACCCACCGCTGTCGGGCTCTGACTCCGGGCCCGGGCACTGTCATTCCGTTCTCTCCACAGTTCTAGGCAGTAGTTGTTGTCCCCATTCTACAGCAGAGCGTGCAGAGGCGAGGAGAGGGTCTGTCCACAGCCTGCTCGAGGTGACCCAGAGAGTGCGTGGTGCGGTTGGCACCGGGGCCCGTCTGGTTTTAGGCCCCAGGGGTTTGCAGGAAAGCCTTGGTTTTGGGGAAAGGAGGGGGCCCCGGAGCAGCAGGTCCTGGACGGGCAGGGGGCTCCTGGCCTGTCCATGGATTTTGCTCAGACTGGAGGGCGTCACACTGGGCCCCGAGGGTGGCCTCCTTGCTGACCAGAGCTCAGCTTTCCGTGAGTCACTGGACAGGTCTAATTAATGACTTATCAGTTTCTAATTTGGCGGTGGCTGTGTGGTCAGTGCTGTCACCCCAGGTCAGCGGGAGCTGGAAAGGCTTTGCCTGAGGCCTGGGCACAAAGCCAGAGAGGGGCTAGAGGAGGCCTGGGAGTCTCGGACCCCAGGCAGGGGGTCTCCTGAGGCCCTGGCCCCGGGGAAGAGCCCCCAGCCCGCCCCTCCCTGGTCTGCTTCCAGTCAGAGCGGCTCTCCAGGGGCCTCAAGCCGGTGCCTGGACCTTTGCATGGGGCTTCAGGGAGGAGGGGGAGAGAGGGAACGCCCAGCAGGGACCAGGTGGACGCTCCGCAGCAGCCACGGTCCTCCCTGATTCCTGCCACGTGAAAGGTCCCTCCTGCCCCTCCTCCCCCCTTTCATGCCTTTGGAGTGTCGCAGGGACACGGGTCGTGGAGTCCTTTAACACAGCAGCATGGCTGCACGTTGGTCGCCCGTGCCCGGGCGCCGTCCCCTCTCCCGACCTGCGGGCTCTTCTTGGCGTCCACCTCCCGTCTCCCGCACACCCCCTCGCACTTCCGAAGCCCTAAGTTTCCCTCCCGCGCACACAAGGCCTGCGTTCCCGGGAGCCCACGCCGGCGCCAGGCCCGCCTCCGCGTCTCCGGACTCCCCTAGGGCAGAACCCAAAGGCCTCCACGGGAGGACCTCCACTCTTGGGGAGTTAGTGTGGGTGCACGTGGGGGGACGTCTCTCCCCTGAGCACAGGGTTTCATTTGGCCTCGCCACAACCCTGGAAGACAGGTACGTTTGCTGCCGTGTAGACCGAGGCGAGGCCCACGGAGGCTGTGACCCAGCCTTACCCCTGCAAAGTGCCAGACCAATCACACGCTCTGGCCAGGTTCCAGAGCGTGCGCCCAGCGGCCAGGAGGGAGGGGACGCGGCGAGGTAGCCACAAGGCCCGCTCGGCAGGTGCAGGGGCGCCCGAGTCCCGAGAACAGACCTTTGCTGGCCAAGAGAGTGAGGGGCCTCTGTGTGGCCTTCTGCGTCCCAAAGAGGGTCAGAGGTCAGAGCAGTGGGGCTGGGTGATGTGGAGGGCAAGGAGCCCGGACGTGGAGGCCACAGAGGTGCTCCAGCCTCCCAGCTCCGGCCTCCTGGGGTGCAGTGATGCATAAAACTAACCAACGTGTCAAAGAGATCATTCGACCTTTGGTTTTTAGGGATTGGCTAACCTCACTTAGCATTATTTTCTCCAACCCCATCCATTTACCTGCAAATGCCATGATTTTATTCTCTTTTAGTGCTGAGTAGTGTTCCATTGTGTGTACATACCACAGTTTCTTTATCCATTCATCTGCCAATGGGCATCAGGATTGGTTCCACAACCTAGCTATTGTGAATCGTGCTGCTATGAACATTGATGTGGCTGTGTCCCTGTAGTGAGATGTTTTTTTTTTTTTTTTTTTTTTTTTTTTTTTTTTTTTGGTACTGGTACTGGGGATTGAACTCAGGGGCACTCGACCACTGGGCCACATCCCCAGCCCTTTTTTGTATTTTATTTAGAGACAGGGTCTCACTGAGTCGCTAAGTGCCTCGCCATTGCTGAGGCTGGCTTTGAACTCACGATCCTCCTGCTTCAGCCTCCCAAGGGTGTTAAGGCTTTTGAGAGCTTTACCTGGCGCCCAGCTGCCCTTTCCGTGGCCACGCAGCGCGGGCAGCGCTCCGCACCCAGCCTTCACTTCCCCGGGGGGCTGGACCCCTCCTCCCCGGCAGTCAGGGGGAGGCCTTCCAGACTCCTCGTGCGCACGCCTCGCTCCGGGCTGCCCGCGGCAAATGGAAACCCCACGGATCAATGGCAGAAAAACGACCCTCTCCCCTCACCCTCGCCAGCCAAGCGGCTCTCCACACAGCCACCTTGGGGACAGGGACGAGGGGGGGGCACAGCAGGGCTGTTTGCTTAAATTCCTGAAGTTCTGTCTTCTCCCCGGGGCGCGCTCCTGGTGCTCAGGGCCAACTCATCCGTTCATCTGTCACCAGCACTGGAGTGGCTACGAAATATGGATGTGGCCATTAGGGCGCGCGGGAGGATGGAAAGCGTGGCGGTGGGGCCCGCGGTGGATTTGGGGTGCACCCCCAGCTCCGGCACTGCTGCGCCTCTGCACGAGGCAGATCAGCGCGTGCGGCGCAGGACACCCGGGTTAGGATCAATGGCTGGGCATTGTGCGGCCTTTCATCTCCGGCTTGTGAATATATATCAGGGCTGCGTTCTCGCCGCAGCTGGAGTTAAAGAGCTGCCGACACCTCATTGAAGACTCGGAGAGAAGCATCCAGCTCAGAACCAATTTGGCTCGTAGGCCCATGCCCACATTGGGTTTTTTTCCTCTCTCTCCCTTGCTTGTGGGTATAATTAAGGCGGCAGGGCAGGAATCCAGGCGGAACAAGGGATCGTGGTGGCCAAGAGTGCATTGTCTTTGAGGTCACCTGGGTGAGAATCCTAGCTCTAGCAAAAGCTCTGTGACCCAAAGGGCAAAATGACACAACCTCGCTGAGCCTCGGTTTTGCAGCAGCAATAAAGTGTCCTTCCTCAAGGTCTATGTAAGGCTCAAGGAGGTAACTTGAGGAGATCACTGAGTTTCTAGACTACAGATGGCTGCTTCAGCCAGGGTCCTAGATGCAAGCAACAGAGATTGATTCTGACTGATTTAAGCAAAGAAAGGAAGGAAGACTAGATATTTGGTGGTTGCAAAATTTCTGGAAGGTTTTGACTTTATGACAAGAACCTCAGCCAAAGTTGTGTGGGACTGGTCGGGTGAGGACCCTCCCCCGCCTCCACCAAGCCCCCAGGGCCTCGGGGCCTGGGCCCTGCCTACAGGATCCTGCCGCGGCCACTACAGGGCTGCTGTTCCCTGGGACTGGATGGTGGCTGCCGTCACCATGATGACAAGTTCTCCACTTGTCCTGCTTCTGTGTGGCCAGCTCCCGGCAAAAGGTCCAGGAAGATCGCGTGTGGTGGCCAGGCCTTGCCACATGCAAGAGGGACAGGCAAAGAGAGTCCCAGTGTTGGCGGAGACCAAGGCGGTGGCCAAAGGAAGCTGAGACCTTTGGTGCTTTGGAAGCAGAAGCCACAACCCCTCTGTACTGGTCTCCGGAGGAAGAGGACACATAAGATAGTGTGTGTGTGTGTGCACGCGCGTGTGCACGTGCACATGCATGCGCACACGTGTAAAGGATGGGCTGATGTAATTATGGAGGTTGAAGTCCGAGATCCACAGTCAGCCCTCCAGCGAGGGAGGCCGGGGAACGCGATGGCGCACTGCAGCAGGAGTCGGGAGCCCGAGGATCAGGCGCGCACAGGAAGCGCCGCGCTGTCCTCACAGAGCTGTGGCTCGACACCAAGAGGAGCCCTGCTTCCATCCAAGTCCGAAGGCTGGAAAAGGCTCACGTTCCAGCTCAGCAGCCGGCCGGGAGGAGTCCCCGCCTACTCAGCCTTCCTGCTCTGTTGGGTTCTTCACTTAGTTGGCCGAGGTCCCCCCCCCCCCACCCCCGCAGTGGGAAGGGCAATCTGCTTCCCTCTGGCTCCTCAGTCCAGCGTCAATCTCATCCGGGAACACCCTCACCATCACACTGAGAATAATGCTGGACCACACATCTGGGCACCCTGTGGCCCTGTCAAGTTGTTATGCAAAATTAACTGTCATAGCCGGGCGCGGTGGCGCACGCCTGTAATCCCAGCACTTGGGAGGCTGAGGCAGGAGGATCGTGAGTTCAAAGCCAGCCTCAGCAATGGCGAGGCACTTAGCAACTCAGGGAGACCCTGTCTCTAATAAAATACAAAAAAGGGCTGGGGATGTGGTCCAGTGGTTGAGTGCCCCTGAGGTCAATCCCTGGTACCAAAATAAATAAATAAATAAATTAACTGTCATAGGCACCCAGTGAAGAATAACCAGATATAAGCAGAGAGCAGTGGGGTGGGGGGGTACCGTTTCCCAAGAACACGTTCCTAAGCTGTGTTTGGCTATCAACTTCAAGGGCATTTGACTAGTGGTTAGCGCATGCTATGGATCTACACTGCCTGAGTTCAAATCCTGCTTCTGCAACAAAGGAGCTGTGTGATGGTGGACAAGCTCCTGGGTCTCTGTTCTCCCCTCTGTAAAACAGGGGTGATAATGGCACCTTTTGCATAGGGACGATTTGAGGACCGAGTTAGTAGATGTCAAATCCTACAGCTGGGCAAACACTAAGCACCGCATAAATGTTAGTTTTCCTTCTTCTTCTGCAGAACGTAGGCTGTTACAAAATCAGGCTGTGGCTGTACTTCTGGGGGTGCATGATCAGGGGGTGAAGGGAAGCACATGGACTTTAGGGGGGCTGAGACCAGGCAGCCAGGCCCTGTTTGCACCTCCAGACAAACCCACCAGAGTCTTGTTGCAGATTCTAAGATGAGAACCCCCCGGGGGATTCCGTCTGGCGGCCCAGGCACAGCTCGGGATGCCTTGGGAAACTTGCGTTCTCCTGCAGACCCTGCAGATTCTGCCCTCACGGAAGTGTCTCTGGACGGTGGAGCCTGGCTCAGGCCAAGTGACAGCCTGGCACGTCATGGTTGCCAAAGACACTTTCTTGAACTGGCTTGAGTCACTGGCCCAAGCATACTGGCGGGCCTCCCTCAGCTGGCCCTTGGCCATGGACTTGGTGACCATTCTGTGGCTTTTTCAATAGCAGCGGAGATCTGACTCCTGGCTGGCACTAGCCCAGGTGCTCTGCCTCCACCCTCCACCTCCAGTTACCAGAGCCCTGTCCTGGCAGGCATGGAAAGCAAAAAAATTCCCAGAGTTCTTATTCCTGAGCCTACCGGATTCCAAGCCAGGATGGATCCGTCTAGCCTGAGGACCCCGAAGCCACGCCGAGGCTTACTGAGAGCTCGGGAAGTTTAGGAGGTCACCCAGCCTCTCCCGCAAAGGGACACTCACAGGTGGGCCCAGAGGCGGGAGAAAGACACCGTGGCATCTGGAATTTGGGCTCTAAACCCCTTTCCTTCCTTTGGGGAGGGGGGACTGCCTCTCTCAATGCTGCCGTGATGAACAAGAGCCCTGGGGACATTCAGGCCATGCCCCTAGCTGCAGAGAGCCCCTCTTTCAAACAAGGTGTCCACACAGATGTGGCCAGGCTCAGTCAGGACCATTTGGCTGCCCTGGGCCACCGGAGCTCTGCAAGTCCCGGGTCAAGGCGTCTTCCCTGTGGCCTCTGTCGCCCCTCACCAAGGTAGTGGCCCTCGCCATAGGCAGCCCAGGGACATTTGGCTTCCTACAAGGAGCGAGAAGTCGACGACCACCAGGAATCCAGCCTCTGCCCGCCAAGGGGAAAGGAGGAAGAACAGGGACCGAAGAGCCCTTAAAACATCCCCGGGCTGTTCAGGATTGGAGATCTGCACTAAATCTCAAGAAAAGGAGTAATTACGCTGTCAGCAAAGGGGATATAATTTTTAAGACTCAGTTCCACAGCCGTAATTTTTCCCCATCCTCCCCGTGTCTCACGGGGGATTTAGGGGCCAATTACCTGTCAGTTTGCTGCGAGGTGTGGTTCCCCTGCAGGAAGCCGTCCCCTGCCGCGGCTTCCCTAAGAGCCACTTGACAGCCAGGGTGCAGGGTGGGGAGCTGACAGCTTTGAGGGGACACTGTCTGCACCCAGAGAGGCATTTCCCCAGAGCTTGAGGGAGGAGCTGAGTCGGAGGGTGCCATCCTGGTCTTGTCCTTGCCACGCCAACCCAGCGGGAGGCCCGCAGGGGAGGCCAAGGGAGGAAGACACAGGGGCTGGGTCCCTGGGAGTGCAGGGCCGTCTAGCAGAGTGCAGGGTGTCCTCGTCCGTTTTCGGTTGCTATGACAGATCACCACACGCTGAGTGATGTGTAAGGAAAAAAGGTCTCCCCTCCGAGTGCCACGTCAGAGTCAGTTCCCACCCTTAATGCTTCACAAGGGAGACCAAATGCCAACCTGAGTCTTAACGGGGACATTCAAGCCACAGCACAGGAGCTTTGGGCAGCAGGGGGGGGTCTTCTACTAGATGGGGCGCCTCGGGCAGCCTGGTCCTTCTAGTCCCATCTGGGGAGGCCATGCATGGGCTCTGCGGTCAGCCTGGCCCTGGCCCTGTGAGACCTTGGGCAGTTTCTTGACCTCTCTGTGTTCCTTAGGGAAAGTCATGGGAGGGATGGGACCTGCCTCATCGGGTTGTGGTCCCTGAGTTGTAGCCCTACTGCGTGAATTCTGCCGGGGGCCGCCCAACTTTCTTGAATACCTCTGTAGCCGGGGAGCTCGGTGGGGAGAGGCAGCCCATTTCTGCTTTAGCCCCCGATGGAGTCAGAGTCTCTCCTGCAGCGTTCCCTCGCAGGTGCCGTTGTAACCTTCAAGGGTCCCTGTGTGACTCCTGCCGGGCTCGAGGACTCAGCTGTCACCACCAGCAGCCCCCTCCCCACCCCCTTCAGGGAGTCACAGCCAGCCTGTCCTGTGACCCTCAGACGCTGAGAAACACAATTTCTACTCTGCCAAGACATGCTGGGCATCCCTGGACAGGGCACCTGACCCTGGGACGCAGCCCTGCCTGTCCACCCAGGGCTGGGGGTGTGTCTGAGGATCAGTTTGGTCTCTTCCTGATCTCTCCTTGTTCTTGAAGCCCCAGGAACTCCTTGGAGCTTCTCTCTCTCTCTCTCTCTCTCTCTTTTCTCTCTCTTTTAATATTTATTTCTTTGTTTTTTTGTACACAATGCAATGCATTTATGTTTACGTGGTGCTGAGGATCCAACCTGGGCCGCGCACGTGCGAGGCGAGCGCTCTACCGCTGAGCCACAACCCCAGCCCCTTGGAGCTTCTCTCTTTAAAAGAGTAAGATGTCATTATCCTAAATGCACGATGGAAGACCTGAATGGTACGAATATACTTTGTAGACCAACAGTTGGACGTAAAAAGATGCTCTGTATGTGCATTATGAATTGTAATCCATACTACTATTATAAGTAAAAATAAATAAATAATAAATAAATGAAATCACCTTATAGGGAAAAAAAAGGTTACATGACAGTGATATTAATGGCTACAAATAGCACATAAGGAACATATCCATTAAAAACTATTTGATTATGTTGTATTATCTCGTCAAGCAAAAGAGGGATCTATTTCAAAGTCCTCAGACCCAAACTTACAAGGAAAATTTTTACAATAATTCACCTGCTTCCATTCAAAGAGCCTGATGGAGGCTCCAAGAAAAAAAAACAAAAAGAGTAAGAGGCCCAATTAGCTTGGGCTTCCCCCTGGCCCCGGCTCCTCCCCGGGTGTGTTCCCATTCTGGCCAGCAGAGGACGCTGTGCTCCATGTCACCGTGCCCCCCCCCCCCCCCCCCCCCCGGCCCTGCGGGACATTGTAGGGAACTGGAGATTCCGGGATGGGTACCACAGGGTCGCTTCTCCTCTTGAGACCCCTTGTTGACCACCCAGGATGGACTCACTGGAGAGAAGCAGGCTGTGGTGAAGGTGGATGGGCAATGCAGCACCGGCTCAGGAGGAAACCACTAGGGCCACCTCCTCTCGCCCTTCCCTGGGCTGAGCTCAGCTTCTTCACCAAGAGAAAGCACGGAATCGCGTTTAAGGGTGTGGACCCTGGAGCCAGAGCCCCGCGTTCCAATCCTGACTTCACTGTTCCCCAGCTAACGTGACCATCGTTGGGAACCTCGGTTTCCCCGTCTGTGCCATGGAGGTGACGTTTGGGTGGCTGTCACAGTTCATGCACACAGAGCCTTTCAGAAGGGCTCCATGGAGACCAACATGGCAGCCCACACTGGTAATCCAGCTCCTCAGAGGGCTGAGGCAGGAGGATCGCAAGTTCAAGGCCAGCCCGGGCAACTTAGCAAGAACCCTTCCTTCGGAAAACCTCCCTGGTTTTGTAGGATGGGAGGAAGAGGCTTCATCCAGAGGCGGCCTCCAGGCTCTGCTGCGGTTGGACGTGGTTTAATCGTCTCCTCAAAGGTTCACGTATTGGAAGGTTGGTCCCCGGGGTGGCCCTATCGGGAGGGGGTGGAATCTTGAAGAGTCAGGGCCTTGTAGGAGGTCCTCAGGTCATTGCAGGATGTGCCTCGAAGGTGGTTCTTAAAGGAGCCTTTGAATTCTCAAGACAGGGTCAGTATAAAAGGAGCCACCGGAGCCCCCCTCTGCTGTCTAGCTCCTGCCGTTGAGATATAATCACTGGCTTGCTCCAACACGTGCTGTGCCCTTGCTGTGCGTCATGAGGCGCTGCGGCCAACGCACAGCCCTGCACGAGCCCGTGCTATGCTGCTTGAACTGTGAGCCCCCAGAACTGTCGGCTAAATAAACCTCTTTTCTTCATAAATAGCATTGTGTCAGGTATTTTGTTACAGTGACTTAAAGCTCATGTGTCTTGGCATCACACCTCAGATTGTTGAGACCTTGTAACTTAGAGAGCTGGGATTTGAATGCAGGACAAAAATAACGACACGAGCAGGCATCATTCACTGTTATGTCCCGTAACCATTTTCCTTTGTACCCAGCCCTACCCCGACTCCTACGTAATTTCATGGTTTCAGATACACAAAGTCATGCAAATCTTGACCCCACCCCCCCCATTTAAAAAAAAATATTCTGTGTCTGGGTGTTGATAGTTATAGCTTTCTGGTAGGTTCTGAACCGTAGAGTGTATGTACAGGGACCAACCCTGAACTGCTGTCCAGGCTGACCAGAAGGACCTTTCTGGAACATCTAACTCGGTCAGTGTCATGGCGGGAGGAACTGTCTAACCTCTACCCCGAGTTTGGAAGGTGACACGGCCACCGTGCGCGGCTGGTCAGGGCAGAGCCGAGAGCCCAGGCCAAGGCCTGGACCTGTCCTGGACTCGCCTCTCCTTGTGGAGCTGCTCTGGCCCGTGGGTGCTGCCTCCATCTCCCGAGCCTGAGGATCCCGTCTCTCCTCCGCCCGCCACCTCTGCCTGTCCCATCTTGCGCAGCTCTTCCAGGCTCTCACCACCCACTCAGACCTTGAGGAGAGGGAGAGAAGAGGATGAGGAGGACCGTCTAACGGAGAGGGGCCCCCACGCACCTCTCTGCTGGGCCGCATCCTCAGTCACGAGCAGGAAAGAGCCGGAGCCGCTGGGGCCGGCCCAGGAGGCCGGAGAGGCCCCAGTGAGCAGGGCCGGCTGGGGGCGGGGAGGACTCTTCCCTCCCTCCCCCAGCCCCTCCCACCCTGGGCTCATGAGACTCGCCAGGACCCAGTGGGCTCCCAAGCCCCTCCTGGGCAAGTCTTGGGGAGTGCTTGTCCCCAAAGGGAGGGAGGGGCTGGCCATCAGCTCCCGAGGGAGGGAGTCTCCCCTTCAGGGCCACAGACCGTCCAGGGTATGCGTGGCTTCCCCCACACTGGCTGCCGTGACCCGAGGACACGCGGCGTGGCCCCATCAGCTCCGCCTGAGCACGCGGAGACCACCAGCCCCAGCTCCTCGCGGCGACGGCCAGATCTCACGGCAGCGCGTGTGCCAACCCCTTGGCAGGCAGCGGAGCCCCGTCAATGTGTCGCTTCTATTTTTTACTGGAAAGCAGAAGGAGAGGACAGCACAGCTCCCTCCACTTCTCACCTCCCAGGCGTCTGGTCGCAGCCCGAGGGACTCCCCGGCTTCTGGAGGCCAAGCCCCTCCCCGGCCCCGCCCGGCACCTGGCCCTGAGCAGCCCGGAGGGGGGAGCTGTGCTCCAGGCAGTCGGGGAATAATTAAGTGCTAACTTGTCATTTTTTTAATGAAGTTCTGGAGTTAGAGATTTATAATTGCTAATGAGCCAGGCTAATAATTAGTTGCTTTATAATAAGGGCGATGATCACTCAGACAGAGGTAGAGAGAGCCAGGCTCCGGCCTAATTTTTCTCCTGTAATTGTGTGACGTGCCCAACTGCCTGGAACAGCTCTCACCTTCCGTCCCTTTGTCCCAGCACGGCGCGGGCTTCCCTGGCACTGTCCCGCAGCTTTGCACTGACCCCCCCCCACCAGCCTCTGGCCCCCGGCTGCCCTTGCCCGCTGCCCGCCTCGCCCGTTGTCCTGGTGGGCTCCTTCCTCAGCGGCAGGCTGGGCGAGAGGCTGGCCCCACGGGGTAAAAGCCACGCGGGGGGACGCAGCCAAACCAAGAGCTGAGATGGAGAGGACACTGTCTGGGCTGCTCAGAGGGAGGGCGGAGTCTCGGGCTCCCCTGCAAGGTGGCTTCAGACAGAGGCGCGCCCTGCAGCAGGGGCGTCCCAAGATGGCCAGGAGGAAGACCACTCCGGTGGCTGGAGGGAGAAGGCCCGCTCAGAGCAGAGGCCGTACGTCCTCTGTGACCCTCCGGCTTCTCAAAGGTGCCGTGGGAAGGGCACCAGTCTCCCGATGGCTGAGGGCCACGTGGGCACAAGCAGGACTTTAAGCAGAAAGCAAGAGAACGCAAACCCTGAGCAGGCTTTTAAAGATGGGGTTCGCAGGAAGGCAGAGTCCCAGTGGAGCCACCGAGGGCACAGACAGAGGAGGCGGAGGCCCTGTGTCCCCGAGGCCGTGGACCTAGGAGAGCTGGCTGTGCTGCAGCAGGGTAGACCAGATGTCCGCGCAGCCCAGCCTGCGCCCACGTCTCCAGATATTTGGTGTCGGCCTGAATCGAACAGGTGAACTGTCGCCTGGGGGCCTCCTTCACTTCCCCACACACACTCCCTGTAGCTTCTCTGTGCCGTGACGGGAAACCAGTAAGAAAACAGACGTGAAGCACGAAAAAAGACGCCAGTCTAACGCGGGCTCGTGTCCCGGGGTCTGCGGCAGCATTCGGGGGTCTGCGAACGTGAGCGGGGAAAGTGATCTTTGTTTTCATTGACTTTAGCTGAAACGCGTCGATTTCTGATTTTTGGAACACGGGCCCCAGAGCCACAGAAACGCACAGCGCCCCAGTCTCTGGCACCAACGGGAAACACAGAGATTCTCCCGTGGCGTGGCGGCCGTGGCAGGTAGCTCAAAATATGGCGTGTGCCTATCACGACTTTGAACTTATGGTAGTTACGAGAGCCACTGCTAGATCTTGTAATTCAGCATGTTAATGAAAGAGCACACCAGTGACTCTACGTTCGGTTTTTAAGATACACATTCATACAGATTTTTAAAAAGGGGTTGATAGCCATCTTTCGATATAATTGCTTTCCTTGCTAATCCCGTGCGTTCTCCTCTTCCCTCCCCAACCCCAGTTTCAGGATCCATGCCCTCCCCCGCTTGTGGGGGTCAGGTGAGACTCTCACAGTTGACAGTGACTGACGGCTCGGGCTGGAACCTGGACTTAGGGGAAGCCAGAGCTTCAGCAGAAAATGAAGGTGTGACCCTGACCCGGGACTGGGAAGGAGGAGACAGGAGGAAGGGCTGGGCCTGTGGGCTCTGGCTCCCCCTAGTCCACATGATGTTCCCCAGGGGGTAAAGGGCCTTCCCTGGTCCTCACATTTCAGATTCTTACATGTGATTCTCCTACCGGAAGCCGGAGGAGGATAGCATACAGATGGCGTGTTCCGAGCATGGCTGACTGGCTCTGTGCCCCCCTGATTCCTCTGGTGGGGCAGCTGGGGATGCAGAGAAGGCCACTCATGAGCCCAAGGGGACAGCAAGATTTCTTATTGTTGACTTTCTTTAAGTCACAGCGCATGCTCCGGGAACGCACAGTGTTGCGCTGAGCCTCACCTGCAGGGTTAGCTCCCGCACACGGCAGCTTCTCCCCCCGGCCAGGAGGGGCCTGGGGAGGCACCGATGGCTGTGTCCCGTGGTAGGCCAGCGGCCAGCACCACCCAGGACAGCCTGCGGTGCGAGGCTTACTTCTGGTTTTCTGCTTTGCAACAAACTCATGATCCTAGATCAGACTCCCGGACCTGCCGCGGTTACCATTACAACCCGGATTTTTTAAAACCGGCTCTGATTTCAAGAATTCTACTCCTTTATGCCCATCAACCATTGACATGCCGATATTTCAGCAGCCAAACAATGTCTCCCAGATTGCCTCGTCCCACATACGCTCCCCACAAATCCTCTCGGGCTCGGGGTCCTGATTTGAGGTTGGGAAGACGTACTGTTGGGCTGCCGTGCTGCTCACGGGCTCCCCCGCCACCCTGCCCGCCCTCCTCCCCCCACCCTGCTCCCTCCCTCCCAGATCAGCCCTCCCCTCTTGCAGGAGCGTGTGCAGGACACGAAAGGCCGTTTGGAAATTAGAGGAAGCAAAACAGCAAGAGGAGGCCAGGCGGCAGCGGTGGGGGGAGGTCTTCATCCCATTCCCCAGCCCCATGGGAGAGGAGTGCTCCTTCCCCGCCGATCGTATCGATAATTGAGTATTTTCTGTTCCTTCGCCCAGTACAGTCTGTCTTCAAAGCCTCTTTGTGTGCATTGGAGGAACTGGGTGAGCTGTGAGTGGATGAAGTAATTGAGCAAATTAAGCCTGAATGTGCAGCTCTTTCTACTCGGAAGGTGCAGAACTCAGCCCGGGAGGCAGCTGCGCCTTTCCTGAGGTGGACATGGGCAGGGGTGATTTTGCTTCTCTTTTCTTTCAAATGAGAACGAATAGATTGTATTTTTTAAGTCAAAGACAGTCATCAAATAGACCTCCAGGCCTCTGGGAAAGCAATCTCGTCCCTGACTGTGGTTCCAGAGGATGACGGAAAATAGCTGTCGTTTATTGAACACCTACTATGTGCTGCCGGCCCCTATGAAAGGAGGCAAGTATCTCATTTGCCAGCACACCGAAGGTGAGCCAGAAAACCAGGATTTGAATCTCAAAATCCGACCCCAGTCCTCTTAGACCCTGCATGGAGCTATGAAGGGCAGGCCACACACACCCCCCCCCCCCCAGTAAGGCCTAGCTGCGGGGAAACTTTTCTGGAGGAGACCGACTCTCAGGCAGAAGTTGAGAAGGGGAGTCATTACGGAGGGAGAAAGAAGGGGTGACCTGCGTGCATCTCCCACGGGCCTCTCAAAGCCCCGCTTTGCCTGCACTTTTATTTAATTCTGAAGGTGATCACGTGGGCTAGGCAGGATGACTCTCATGCTACGGAAGGGAAAGGGAGGCCAGACAGTAGCCTAGGATTCTAGTCAGTATGTGGAAGACCACACCTATCCCTCCTTCATTTGGTAAGCGAGCAAGGTGGGGGACTCTAAGAGGTTGGTAGGGAGCGAGAGACAGAAGCATCAAAAAAAAAAAAAATTGGGGTTAAAAATTACATCCAAAGTGCCTCCCTCAGGAAGCCCACCAGGATTGGTATATGTTTTGGTTTAATAACACTTGAGAGCCTCGAGCATGGGAGACTCTCTTTCCTCCCTCATTTACTTCCTTCCCTTTCTTCCTTCCTTTCTTTGGGACAGAGATTTGCTATGCTGCTAGGGTTGGTCTGGAACTCCTGGGCTCAAGCAATGCTCTGCCTCAGCCTGGAATTGCAAGTATGCACTGCTACACCTGGTTTATAGCAAACTTTTTTTTTTTTTTTTTTTTTTTTTGGTACCAGGGATTGAACCCAGGGGATTGAACTTAACCACCAAGCGGCATCCCCAGCCTTTTCTTTTTTTTTTTTTTAATTCAGAGACAGGGTCTTACTAAGTGTTTTAGGGCCTCACTAAGTTGCAGAGGCTAGCCTTGAACTTGTGATCCTCCTGCCTCAGCCTCCTGAGTCATTGGGATTATAAGTGTGCCTCACCGTGCCTGGCTTGTAGCAAAGTCTTGAACAAACACTTGTTGAATGAAACTTGTGAAGAAGTGATTGAATGAATACACACGTATTTTAATATAACCTTTTAAAAAGCAGGCATATTCTCTTTATTAGGGCCCTCCCACTGTCTCCGCCCCCCCCCCAACCCCCGGGATGACCCCGTCTTTGCCACGATCTTGTCTATCATTCATCTGTGCCCCTGCTCCTCTCATTAAGTGCCGGGAGGAAGTGCAGTGCTCCAATTCTCCAGCTGCCTCTTGCGGCTGCCGGGCTTCAGAGCACAGTATTTAAATTCTGTTAAATAACCTGTTTTCATGAGCAATCACAGCCAGGTTAGTAAATTCCCTGCACGCTCACTCTTTAGACAAAACTGACATCCCAGTTCCCCAGAAAATTGGCCATTGTCCTTTAATGGTGGAATTGCATGGAGCAAATGGTTGCACTTTAAAAGAAAGTTGTTCCCATTCAGACAAAAAGTTCAGCCTACCGCTCTGGAAATTTCCAGTTCACGGGCCATTTCTCTCCAGGTATAAAGGAGAAAATAAATACCCTTGCAAGGCAAGTGATTAATTTCAGCCAGCGTTTCTAGGTTCCTGCTGATGGCTGGCTCTAAGGCTCTTAATCGGTGGCCTCGGCCAGGTGGGGGGGGTCCCATCTCTGGGATTTCAAACTGGCAACTTCTCGGCTTCCACGTGACGGTGAGGGGGCCTGGAGGAACGTGTTCTTCTCCTGCTCGGGAAGGTGGAGAGGCGGCGAGCCCCAGAGGCTGCTGGGGAATGGCTCATTTTTTCCAAACCTGCATCTTGGTGGCTGTGATCCTGGCTTCGGCTACAATGATCCCCGCCTCTGTGCCTTTATTAGGCACCATTGTGCGCTTGGCTCCACATTAAGGGACCGGGGAGGGCTGCGGGAGGCGTGTGGGTATGCACGCCCTGCTGATCTCAGCAGCCTCCTGCCTCCGAGGCGGTGTCCAGAAATGTCAGAAGAGGCTCAGAAGGCGTCGGGAGGGCCAGGCCACTAGCAGATGGTCCAGGTCTTCAGCCACGAGTTTTTGTTATACCCAGGCAGCCCCCAGAAGTAGCCCCTTCTTCCCCACTTGCCCTAAACCAGTTCCACCTTGCGACTCGGCCGTCTCTGGCTACATAACAAACACCCCCACGCCTGATGGCTGCGAGCCTTGACTCTGCCGCGGGTGCTGTCGGGTGGGCTCGGTGGGTCTGGGGCGCTCTCCTGAGCTCGGCTGGCTTGCTCGCACAACCGCTGGGTGGGAGCGGGGCTGGCCCTCTCAGGGTGGCCTTTGCGGGGTCAGTGGAGTGCAGGGGTCCTTCTCCACGCCACGCCTTCTAATCACCCCCCACCCCCCGCTTGTTCCCAGGTGGTCTCAGGGGTCAGTGAGCAAGCGCAGAAGCCTCATGACCTTCAGAGAGACGCCATCACCTCTACCACACTCTACTGGCCACCGGGAGACACTGTCGCCACCTGAAGCGATGGCCGCTTGGAGCAGCAAAGCCGCGGGAATAAGTTCAGAGGCAGACTGGAAACAAACAGGCTCTTTATTCTGTCAGCTTCTCTCTCTGGCTCTAACAACTCTCACACGTACCACACACCAGCAAACAACCAACAACCAAAATGGCCCCGACCCGCTCCGCGCTCGGCCCAAGTCTCTCGAGATCCCGGGCCAAGTCTCGTGAGACTACGGAAGGCGGCAATGTCCAAAACTCCATGGCCCGAAGTCAACCGCAATCAATAGCCATCTCCCCAAACAGGGCTCGTGCAAGACACAGGCCAGTTCCGACTCAGGGGTGGTGGAGTAGGTTGCACAGTGTTCCCCCAAGTGCATGTCCATGTGGAACCTCAGAAGGTGACTTTACTTGGAAATAAGGCCTTTGCCGATGTGATTGGATTAAGGGTCTGTCCAAGATCGTCCTGCATGTGGAGTGAGCCCCATATCCAATGACTGGTGTTCTTAGAAGAAGGGAGGACACAGAGCCAGAGAGACACGAGGGAAAGTCACATGGTGACAGAGGCAGAACTGGGGGTGACGTGGCGACAAGCCAGGGACACCCGGACGGACAGTCGTCATCATAAGCTGGGAGAGAAGCATGGAGAGGCCCCCCCCCACCAGCCTCAGGATCCCGCCAGTGACTTTGGACTCATTTTGTCATTTAAGCTTCCCGGCTTGTGGCAATTTGTTACAGCATCCCCAAGAAATGGGTGCCGATGGGACCTGGACTCCGTCTCCGGGAGAAGCTGTGAAGTCACATGGCGCGGGCGGGCCGTGTGCAATCTTGCACCTTGGTTCCGGTTCCCACTCTGCTCCTGGCGGCTGCCTGCAAACCCGCGTGCGGCCACAGGATGCCAGACACCAGGCGCACCGCAGCCGGGCTGCTATTTTTGCTCGGGCTTCCGAGAGAAGGCGTCCCCGCGAGCCGTCCAGCGCAGCTGCCTCCTCTGCCGCAGCCTCTCCTCCGGCGACGAATTCCTCGCCACATCCAGCTCCAAGTCGCCTCCCACTCGGCACAGGCTGAGGAAGGCAGAGGCCAGGAGCCTGAGGCCACGGGGCTTGGCTACAGCACGGAGCCCCTGTGGCACCTTCAGCACCTGCGGGAGGGTGGCCTGGGATGTCCCAGACCTGAGCGCGCTCCCAGTGCGCAGAGGGGGCCGCCGCAGAGGTGCAGCAGGGGGCGCTGCTCTCACTGTGCGGGTGCCCCGGGCTTGGTCTCTTGGGAGCCCGGCTGTCACCTCCGGAGTCACCAGCCCGTGTTTTCTGCATTCCCATCTGGCCCCCGTGTTCAGCAGTGCAGGGAGGCTTGATGTCTGGATCCTGCCCTTGGAGCTGACGCTGTCACCGGGCTCACAGGCCCGCTGGGTGGCTGGAGGCGTGGCAGGTGCCCCGCTCCCGCTGTGTCCCCTCTGGACTTCCTCTTGCGGGGCCAGGTCTTCCTTTCTCCTTTCAGGTTCCTGGAGAGTGGCTCGGAGCCATTCGGTAGGCTACAGAGCCACAGGGAAGGTCGAGGTAGTCACCAGGGCCACCTTCGAGGGCTGGGGGGGGGAGGGGGCGCTTTCACACCAGCGCGGGAAGCGACGAGTCTCCAACGGCAACACCCCCGCGGCTCAAGCCGTCCTCCTGCCGCAGCCCCCGGAGTCGCTGGGACCCCAGGTGCATCGTCAGCAGCAACCACCTGAGTCCCGCCTGTGAAGTTGCCCAGAGACTATGAGATGCGGCGAGAGAAGGACCCAGGTTGGGGTGGAGATGGGGGGTCAGAAGGAGATGGGACATGAGGAGCAGACTGGGCTGAATAGTGTCCCCCCAAAGCTCGTGTTTTGCCTGGAACCTCTGACTGTGCTCTTATTTGGACGTAGCCTCGTCGCCTGTAAGCTGAGGTCATACTGGCATCAGGTGACCCTTGACCCAGCACATCGGTCCTCATAAGGAGGACGAGGGGGCAGCTGTGTGCAGAGGGGCGGCCACAGGAGCAGAGACGCACGGAGACACCACGTGGTGTGGCAGCTCTGGAGAGACGCAGCCACAAGCCAAGGACGGCCGAGGACCGCTGGCAGCCGCCAGAAGCTGGAAAGCCAGGAGGCACCCTCTTCCAGCGCCTTCAGAGGAACGCGGTCCTTCTGGTACCTTGATTTCAGACTCAAGGCCCTGGAGCCGTGGAGGACCCCTTTCTGCTGTGGGAAGGCCCCCGTGTGCGGCGTTTTGTTACAGCAGCTGCAGGAGGCTCATACAGGAAAGAGCATTCCGGGCGGGGAGGAGCTGGTGCGGCTGCCTCTGGGTGGGAGTTTCTGGGTTGCAGTGCCCAGATGGTTCCGGATGGTGTCAGCGGGGTCTTGTGGGTCACAGGGACCATTGGTACTTTATGCTAAGAACAATGGAAAGTCACTGGAGGGTTTGAAAAGAAGGAAGGAACACGATTTGAAGTTCACTTATGAAACCATCACACCAGCTGCTCTCTGAAGGGGAGATGTGGAAGAGTCGAGAGAGGAGGCAGGACAGTCCCCTCGGACAAGAGTCTGGCAGGTCCTCAGGGGGTCAAGTGAACTTAGAGTCACTGCCTGACTCGGCAATTCCACGCCTGGGTACTGGCCCAAGAGAAATGAACACCGGTCCCCAGGCAAAAACACGTGCATAAAAGTTTATGCTTAAATAGCTCCGAGGTAGAAACGAAGCAACTGTGTGTCAGCAGATGAACGGGTAAGCAAAATGTGGACCGGCCTTGTGATGGGAGGGTTCTCAGCCAGAGAGAGGAGTGCAAAGGGCAAAAATCATACTGGAGATAACTGTGCCGCCAAGAGATTTATTCACCAGCCTTTATGGCTGGTTGGAGGTAGAAAAAGTACGGGGAGAGAGGAGTCAGGGAGTGGGGAGTGTGCGAGCTCTGAACGGAAGGTGGGTGCCTGGTCGTGCCGGCTGTGGTCTCTGGAGCTGTTGGCTGGGGCAGCTGCCGTCGGGCTGGAGACGGTGGGTCTGGAGCTGTCACAGTGGCTGCCTCCTCTCAGCAGGGACAAGCTGTTGTGTCTGAGCTCCAGGCAGGCAGGGACTTAAGTAGGGATTTCTGGAGGGGGGTGTACCAGAGCAACCTTTAACGCTATTGGCTCTTTACCCAGGGAACAGAGTGACCTTTAAGCCGATTGGCTCCTGCCTGGGGAACAGAGCGACCTTTAAGCTGATTGGCTCCTGCCCAAGGAAAATGAAATCAGGTTGCTCCTCATGGAAATTTCCATGGGGGAGGTGGCCCCATCGACCCAAGCCTATCTATCAGAGTGGAGTCCTGATATCGCACAATTGGATCGAACCCTGCAAGTGTCACACCAAGCGAAGGTGGCCCATCACGAGACCACGTGGGACCTGATTCCTTGTGTACAAAATGCCCAGAATCAGCAATTCCACAGTGACAGAAAGGAGACTGGTAGACACTGAGGGCTGGAGGGGACAGGGGTTTAGGTGGCGAGAGCCGCAGGGTCTGGAGTTGCACTGGGAGATGCTGGGAATGTTCTGGAATTGACTTCAGCCACATAAGATATACTAACCACTTGAAATGGGTGACTTATACGGTGTGTGAATTATATCTCCATGAACCTCAGTTTTTTAAAGAGAAAAGGAAGGGAGGCCAGGGAGAAGGCCCCTGAGTGTGGGGGTGGGAGGGGCGGTGGCTTCCTCTGGGGACCTGGAGATGAGACAGCAGGGAGGGAGGAAAACGGGAGGCAGAGCAGACCCTGGGTGACGAGCCAGCCAGACGTGGCTCCTCCGTCCGATGCAGTGTTACCTGTCCACAAAAAGAAACGAGGTTGTGACACCTGCCACTACAGGGGAGAAGGTCCGACTCCCCGTGCTAAGTGACATCAGCCAGACACAAAGGCCACACGTTGTGTGCCTCCTCCTACGCAGAGTTTCCAGAATAAGCCAATTCACCGGACAGAAGAGGGGCCGGGGGGTGGGGCAGGCGGGGACCCCTCCCTAGCAGGTCCAGGATGTGTTGGGGCTGATGAAAGGTCCCAGCAGCGGCGCACCCGTGGCTGCACCTCCAGAGCGGGCTCCACGCCGCTGAGTCGCACACGCAAAACCAGGTAAGAGGGCGACGTTTTATGCAATGTGTATTTTTCCACGATGAAAATAAAGGGGCAAAAGTGAGGGGGGGACTTCAGACCACCCTTTTGAGCATGCTGTGGTGAGGAGTGCAACAGCAGGCGGAGGTGACTTCCAGGAGGACCCCAGGGGTTCCCAAAGGGCAGGGGCACAGATGGGGACGTGGTTCTGGGGAGTGGGGGGTATGGAGGGTCCCTGGGCAGTCCTCAGAGGGGAGTCCCAGAGCGTCAGGGAGGGCTTTGAGGGGTCAGAGGGGAGGTGACGAAGAAGAGCCCCCCTGGGCTGAGGCCGGAGGGCACGTCTCGGCCATGCCCAGTGTCCTCACCGGGGACAGCAGCAGGGCCACCACAGGCCAGGCCCGCAGGTGTGCAGGCAGGGTGCTCTTCAAGATGCACAGATCTGCTCCCATCTGAGGCTTTGAGTGCAACAGACACAGCACCGTCACCACGTGACTCGGGGACTCTGGGCAGGAAGTAGCCCCTCCTCCGTAGGTGTCTCGCGCTACCATAAGGTCTTCACGTTTCTCCCCTGCCCTGGCCTGGGTTGAGGGCCTTGACCTCCGGCCACCCCTGCCCCGGTCCCTTCCTCGGCTGCGGCAGCAGGTAGGTGGCAGACCCTCCCCCGTTCCTCCAGGGCATCCTCCTGGGGCCTCCAAGCCTCCAGGGCAGGGCCGAGCAGCCTGGCTTTCTTTAGGACGGACCTGCAGCCTGGGCCGGCCTGCGGGGTGGGGGCCTGGACGGCGGGGTCCTCCCCTACCCACCCTCCCTGGCCCAGCCGCAAGGGGCCCCAGCGGACACCAGCTCTCCTGCTCCCTGTTTTCCTGGGCCAGCCCCGGTGATGAGAAGCAGTGGTCCTCCACCCGGTGAGCTTTGTGGCCACCTTTTAAAACAGGCCCTGGGGTGGCCCTGGCGTGGACACCGCAGATCTCCCCAGGGGACTCCGCTGCAGAGGCAGCGGGAGGCCATGGCTTTACAGCAGTAGGAATCCCCTGGGGGCTTCATGAGACTTCAAGGCCCCTTCCCTCAGCTCCCCCTCCCCACAGAGATTTGGCTTCTGGGAGTCCCGGGTGGCACCCCAGAATCTGCACTTGAACCAAGCAGCCCTCCAGGGGATCCCAGTGGCAAGGCCTCGGGGACCCTGTCCTGAGCTTGGCAGGCACAAAGCGGGCCGGAGGTTCCGGCCCGGGCTGCCTGGGCCGCTGAGGGTGAGCCCTGGATGGGCGGAGTCCAAGGGCCCGGCCCCTCAGTCGGGCTGTTCCCTCTCGCTCGTCCCAAGCATCACCAGGGCCACCAGGGAGTCTCCCCAAGTCCCCGAGGGGAGGACAAGGAGCGGTTGGGCCGGGCCAGGAGGCCAGGGAGGTGGGAGCCTCAGCAGACCCCCCCCCCAGGCCCGCAGAGAAGTGGGAAGGTCAGGGTGGAGGCTCAGGGCAGAGGCCCCTGGGGTAGTCCTGGACACGTGCTCCGGGCAGCTCCACTGGCTGCTCCGACGCCGTGTCGGAGACAGGCAAACCCTGAGCTGGACGGGGCTGGCGGGCTCTGCAACAGTGCTCAAGTCCCCTCCGGGTCATCGCTGCCCCATCCTGTCACCAGCCCCGGCTGTGCCCACCAGCAGGGGCTGAGAGCAGACGCCCGAGCCTCCATCTCCACCCACCCTGCCCCCTGCCGCTGCCCCTCCCTCCTCCCAGACGCCAGGCCTGGGGCCGGGACTCCAGCTGGAGCCCAGGGCCAGCTGGCCAGGTGGAGCCACCCGCAGCACCAGCGGGGCCTCCTCGTCGTCTTCAGGGAGGAAACGGGAACCGAAGCCAGTGGCGGGCAAACTAGGACCGGAATGCCGTCTCCTGAGCTGACACCTGTCAGCGACGGGATGCAGCCTGAGCCGAAGCCTCGGCAGCGGGCCAGACTGTTGAGATGAGTCCAGACTCAGCCCCAGACGAGCTGTGTGGCTCTGAGCATGTGTCTCAACCTCTCTGTGCTTCAGATATCCTCATCTACCAGTAGTTAATAATATTACCTGCCTTCACTCTTACATTGCTGGTGGGACTGCAAAATGGTGCAACCGCTATGGAAAGCAGTATGGAGATTTCTTGGAAAACTGGGAATGGAACCACCCTATGACCCAGCCATCCCACTCCTGGGTCCCTTCCCAAAGGACTTAAAAACAGCATATTACAGGGACACAGCCACTTCAGTGTTTATAGCAGCACAATTCACAATAGCTAAGCTGTGGAACCAAACTAGATGTCCCTCAGTAGATGAGTGGATAAAGAAAATGTGGGTACATATACACAATGGAATTTTATTTAGCAATAAAAGAGAATTAAAATAATGGCATTTGCGGGTAAAGGGATGAAGTTGGAAAAATGTAATGCTAAGTTAAGTTAGTCAGTCCCCAAAATCCAAATACTGAATGTCTTCTCTGATATAAAGAGGCTGATTCACAGTGGTGTTGGATGGAGGTTCATAGGAGGATTAGAGGAACACTAGAATGGTCAAAGGAAAGGGAGGGGAAGGGAGGGAACAAGGGGGGGGTGAGGAAAAAAAAAAATCGGTGGTCGAATGGGATGGATATCATTATCCTAAATGCATGATTGAAGATCTGAATGGTACTTCTATACTTTGTATACAAATAGTTGTATGTAAAGAGATGCTATATATGTGCATTATGAATTGTAATACATACTACTACTATAAATAAAAATAATAATAATATTACCTGCCTTTTAGGGTTGCTGTGGAGATTAAATTTAGCAATTTGATTTTTTTTCCACTACTTGGAGTAGTGCTAACCACGAAGGACACAGTTCTAAGCACTTAAGGTTATTAGGTTTAGCTATTCGCACCTGTTCGTACCTATTCGTACACATAAGGAAATGGAGTCACAGGGAGACTAAGGTACAGTTGGAATTGGAACCCAGGGTGGCTCTGTGGTCCTTGCTCCCAGCTTCTGAACTGTGCCAGCTGCCATGTAGCCGACGGTGGCTCTGACCGTGACCGTGATCTGAACACTGCCTCCCCCTCCTCCCCTTGCAAGGGAGGAGGGGCCTGAGGTCCCTGCAGCTGGGTGCCCCGGGTGGCACCAGCTCCGTCACAGGGCCCTTCTCTCCTGCTCTACGTAGGATACGCTTCAGGGTGGGTGCTCTGTGGGGGTGCTCTTGTCCTCCAGGGCTCCTCCCCACCTCCCACGGACCCCCCAATCCTAAAGGCATGCGTGATGGTTTGCAAAACCGCCCTTGATGCCGCAGGTGGGCACCCATGCAAATGCCTCAGGAAAAATGGACCAAAACAAAAGCAAGAGCACTGGAATTCACGGCGGGAGACAGCTCCTGTGGGGGCAGGGGAGAGCCGGGCTGAGGTCTGGCTACGGAAGGACAGAAGGTAATTTCCAAGATCTGTCCCTCAGACCTAGCCCTATTTGTCTCCCTCCTTGCTGGAGGTGAGGGTCAGAGTGGCCCTCTGCAGATGAAGGGTCACAAAATGAGAGAAGCCACGCTCTTCAGCCCTGGGGACCGCCCACTTCAGGGAAGATATCCAGAAGCTGAAAGGCTTTCTCTCCAAGTCTTCCACTCCTCCTCTTAATTGCTTTGTGCCGGGAAATCCTCCCCGCGTATTGACCCCTGGTCCCTCCCAAGAAAGAGCGAGAACGGGGAGACTGTGTCTCCCAGGCAGCTCGCCCTGCCCGCGCCTGCACTTCCTGACAGTCAGCAGTGACTCTTTTTTTCCTGCAGGAGGGAAGACGAGCTGCCACTCTAGATTCTCAGCAGGCACTGCCCTCTCCGTGTCCGGGCCTGAACTGTCGGAGCAGCAGGCACAACCGAGCAAAAGCCAGGCACAAGCAGGAAGCCCCGTCCTGCTCCCTGGGCGGGCGACCTGTGCGTCCCACCGGCCCCCACGCTCCGAGGGGTCTCTACCTGGGTTCATGGGCTGCTCCCCCCACCCTGAACGTTTGAATCACTTTTGACACGAGTCTGGGAATTTCGTGTGTGCTGCCTCCTCCCCCCCCCACAAGTTCTGCTGGGGGTGTCGGCGGTCCGTACGTAGCCCAGGGCACCAAGGTGAAGGGCTCCTCCCCTCCCCCACGGGGCAGCATCTTCTGCGGCAGGGTTTCACAACCACAGCGCTAGTGCCAGGGTGGGGCGGGGGTGGGGGGGGGCTGGGGATCTGCCATTCTGAGCACCCTCAGGTGCTTAGGCACATCCTTGGATTCTACCCATCAGATGCCACCCTGTGCCCAGCTTCCCAGGTAGGACGACCCATTTCCAGATGTCCCTGGGGGCAGGAAGGACGGCCCCAGTTCCACAGGCTGCCGCTGAGGGAGCCCAGCCAGGAGGGAGGAAGGGAGATGAGCTTTTCTTTTGGCTCAACACAGAAAATTCCTTCCCAGCCCTGGCCCTGGGTTCACTCTGTTGCCACAGAAATAGGTGAGGAGGGAGGCTGCAGCTTCTAAACCAAGAGACCACACTGCCAAACTTCTGCAGACTGGGAATAGTCTAGAAGGTTAGGGAGAAGCAGACAGGCAGAGCCGAGACACCTGACTCCTCCATGGAGCTTCTAAGCATGCCCCAGGCCCCCCTCCTCGGGATCTCACTTAAGGGTGATAGATAGGCTTGGGCTGACGGGCCACCTCCCCCATGGAAATTTCCATGAGGAGCAACTTGGTTTCATTTTCCCCAGGCAGGAGCCAATCGGCTTAAAGGTCGCTCTGTTCCCCAGGCAGGAGCCAATAGGCTTAAAGGACACCCTGTTTCCTGGGAAAAGAGTCAATAGCGTTAAAGGTCGCTCTGGTACACCCCCCCACCAGAAATCCCTACTTAAGCTCCTGCCTGCCCGGAGCTCAGACACAACAGCTCATCTCTGCTGAGAGGAGGCAGCCACTGCGACAGCTCCAGACCCACCGTCTCCTGCCCGACGGCAGCTGCCCAGCAGACAGCTCTAGACTCACTGTCTCCAGCCCCGATGGCAGCTGCCCAGCAGACAGCTCCAGATACCACAGCCGGCACGACCAGGCACCAACCCGCCATCCAGAGCTCACACACTCTCCCCTCTCCCTGACTCCTCTCTCCCACCAGAGCTTGCACACTCCCCTCTCCCTGACTCCTCTCTCCCCATACTTCTTCTACCTCCGACCAGCCATAAAGGCTGGTGAATAAATCTCTTGGCTGCACGGTTGTCTCCGGTGTGATTTTTGCCCTTCAAAGGGGACGTCTTGTCCATAGCCCAGTTGTGCCCAGGCAGAGGAGTAGGTTGCACACAGACCAGAGAAGGTGCCGGGAGACAGCATGTGAGATGTGATTTATTGGGAATGATTACAAGAGATCAGTGACCGCTCCAAGAAGAGCTCAGGGTGTCAGGGTGACGGACAGCACCTCCTCTCTCTCGGGGTGTTTTGTCCAGTGGAAGCCGGCTGGAGGAGTGTCACATGCCCTTTCCACTGTGCCCTCAGTTCCACGCCTGCCCCCACCAGGGAGGGATTTATATGTCAGGCTGCAGAAGCAATGACGTCGTCAGCATCAGCTTGCTCTGTTAGCTTGTCTGATCAGCATCCCAAGGAGCAGCTGTCCTGATGTACGTCCAAGAAAGTAGCTTTGCACAGATAACCCCAACCCGCCCCGGTTCCCAGTGTGCACAAGAGAAAGCCAGCGACCTTCAAGATAATGTATCTGAACTTCCCAGCCCAGGCTGGCTCTCGGTGTTCCCCTAACATGACTAGGGCTTGGGGGAACAGAAAGGAGGCATTCGGGGACATGGTGTTTTACCGTCCCCTTTGCTTTAGAGGTGATACAGGGGGCAGAAGGGAAACCACCAGGATTTTATTATTTTTTTATCTGAAGACCCATGTTTCCATTCCCCCGACCGGCTGTGTGACCTTGAGCCAGCTTCATTACCTCTCTGAGCTTGTTTTCTTGTCTATAAAATATGACTAATACTATTTACCTTGAGAATCACAGGGTCAAAGTAAAAGTGAGTAAATCCCCGCACTGTGCTCAGTATGGTATTAATGCAGGCAGCGATTCATGGTTTTTTCTAACCAACTCTGAGCAAATCCCTGACCCGCCCAAGACCCTCATTTATCCTCACCAGGGCCACAGGAAAAAGAGCCGAGTGGCGTCTCCCCCACCAAGGGGACAGAGAGCCCAGGAGAAGACGGATGAGGAGCGCGGGCTTTACTAAAGGCCTGTCTGAGAAGAGGACCTTTTCATGCTTCCGCGAGTAATTAAAAACTGTGTTTGGTCTCCCGCAGTGAGAGAGCCTCATAAAATTAGCTTCAAAGGTGGCCATGTTCCCAGATGTCCGCTCGACGCTGTGCATGTAGCGTTTAAGTCCCCATTAAGGAGAAGCTGAGGCTGCAGGCAAGGCCAGGCCCGCTCTCTCCTCCAAAGAGATCGGATCTCTTCGCTCAGAAATTTGATTTTAATTGCAATTGTTCTGACTCATCTTGAAATTCATTCGAGGCTGTGAATCCACCCTCCTGCCTCACGCTCTTAATTCTAGAAGGTTTAAAAGTGATGGGAGGGGGCACGATACTTCTATAGCGAGTGGGGGCTGTAGACCTGGGCAGGAGTGGGCTCTTGCACGGGAGGGGGCCCTGGGAATTAAGGGCTCTGGCTCTGCCTTGAGGTCCTCACGGGCCCAGCATCCTCTTCCAGAAACCGCTGAGAGTCTAAAGGAGGCCTTGTTCTGCCCTCGAGGGGTGACGTCTAAAGTCCTTAGGGCGTGGGTGCTGACCTCCTCCCCAACTCCAAACAGCCATGTAGGGCGGGTCTTCCAGAAGAAGTGAGTAGAAGCTTTGTTCTTATGACCCTCAGAGCTCTCTCGGGTCCTTCTGCTTGAAATGTCCTTCCTCCACCCCTCCGACTACACTCCCCCCCCCCCCCACTCCTTTCTTTGTAAGAATGACTCCTTTTAATTCTTCAAAATCCCAAATAAGTGCTGCCTCCCCGGGGAGGCTTCTGGGAGTGAGAGTTAGTTAATTGGTGTGGCCGGTGTCTATCTTCCTGGTCATCTCTGGGTTCCCTGGGGACGGGGCTCTTGCCTCCTCTGCACCTCCTCCGGCTTTTCTCTGGTTATTGAATTTTGCAATGGAGCCAGTTAGAGATGGGGACCTGGGCTAATGGCTTCTAGAGGTCCCGCTTGCTCTCCGAGTTCCAGAATTGCTCTTTCTCCACAAGATGAATACTTTGGCCATTTAGCGAGGAAAGCGAAAGGATAATTTCCTGACCTTAATATGCAAACTGAGATTTTTCTCAGCGGTTAATGATCAAAGGGCTGCCCCAGCCTCCTCAGACACAGGAGGTGGGGGGACGTGGTAGCTCCCAGGCTTAGTAAATGGCTTTAAACATCGCCATGGCCCCGGACCTCGTAATTAAATTTTACATGTTAATCCGAAAGGGATCTCTCTGAAGCGCTTCCTTTGAGCCCAGCAGGGCTAATTCAGTGAAGCCAGCAGCAGTGAGAGTATAGCCTCTGCTTAAAATGGAAAAAGAATGGCAGCCTCCTGCAGGTTGGGCATGGGAAGTGGCCATATGCTAATGAGGGTGCTCTGCTAAGTGGAGGGGCATTGTGGGACCATCCTGAGTCCTCTCCCTAGGGTGTCACACCTCATGAGCCTTCATAGATCAGTCCTCACGTTGCCAGGACCACGTGCAGGGGGGCCAGCAGGACTGTCTTAATTGGCTCAGGCTGATTCGATGACTCACCACAATGCTAATAGCAGAAGGAAAGTGTGTACTGCCAGTGAGGAGAGCTATACCTGAGTGGGTGAAGGTGTGGGCTGTGTTGAGGAGTCAGCCTGGGGGCCTGTCTAAGGTGCCTCCCCTGAGGCAGTCAATCCTGCCTGCAGGTATGTTATTGTAAACCCGTGATTCTAGAACCTTCCTTTTTCTACTTTTACCCTGCCTCTCCTTCCAGATTTAAACCCCAAGGTCTGGGGCATTGAAGTTGCTTTGGACTGTTCTTAGAGCAGATTTAGGTGGGTCAGGGAGAGGGTGAGCACCAGGCCAACCTTTGGCTGGCTTTTGCAGGGAAGTGGTTCACATTCCCAATCCCAGGCCCCATTCTTAGAGACTCTGATTTGGGGATCTGGAGTGGGCCTGGAGATCTGAATGCCAAGCAAAGCGGTTTGATTCTGACACTTAGGCGACCCTGATATCTCTGATCTCCCTTGGAGAAAACCCTGCCCCGCGTTCCAGATCAAGAAAGATGGTAACCACGTGGACCCAAAGGGACCTCAGAATCCTTGATCATCAGACAGGAGAGATTGTGTTGAGTTTCTCATTACAAGGAACCGTGTGCAGCGGACACATGTCCTTTGTCTTCCAAAATAGGTGTGGACGTGAACTCACATTTGGGAACGATCGTCACCATTTGGGAAAAGAGGAAGGAACTCTTCTGAAGCATTGTCCCACGTGGAAAGACTGGATGCTGGTATGTGCAATCTCACTTATTCCTCTATCAACCCACGTAGCTAGACATCCTTATTCCTATTACAGGGATGAGAGAACTCAAACTCAGTGAGGTCGATCAAGTTGTCCAAAGTTGCATCTGCATGGCGCAGGGAGGACAGACAACCCAAGAGCATGCAGTTACTGCTAAGATGCTACTGGCCAGACTCCTGCAAGCACCTTGGCCCACTCACCCAGACTGCTAAATCTTGCCCCAGCAGAAACACCAGGCGGGGAGGGGGAGAATAGCATCTCTCCGTGCTCCACTTGCCCACACACATTCATTTGCTCATCCAAACAAATATGAGTATCAAGACCCATGCTAGGCACCGGCCGAGTCTCAGCAGACCCGACGTACCTGGTCGCCCCTCCTGTCCCTTGAGACCTTTGGTGCCCGTGCCTGGTGTGAACTATGAATTCCCACAGAGGTCTTGTCCAAACATGTGCCAGCGGACCTGACCCGAGCAGTCTTCAGCCTGGTTTCCAGCACACAAGGTCTTGTCCCTAAAGGTGACCCCAGCCCCCAACTAGAGCTGTTACTTAAGAAAATGCAATGCCACCAAGCCACAAAAGGTGTGCATCCCAACCCACCTGGCCAAACCTCTTTCAGCAATCCCACGCCCCCAGAGCCTCCTCTTGTCCCCTCTCTGTTCCCTTTAAAGCCCTCAGCCTCCCTTGTCTGGTGGGAGCGGAGTCTATACTGGACTGTCCCCCGGGGCCGCTGTCTGACCCAGCGCGTCTGGCCATCTTTAACTTGTCTCCATGCTGTATTCCTTGGCACTGAATCCCCACACAACACAGATGGACAGGAGGCTAGTGAGGACTCTGGAGGGTGGGCTCTGGTTTGGACTCCGTGCTAAGGAGCTTGGCCTGCGTCCCGTGGCCAGGTGGGAAATACTGTGCTTGTGAGGCCGCGTGGATCAAGTTCCCCCGACGATCCTCCAAGTTCACCGGAGCCAGTGGGTCCCTCACTCTGCCCTGCTCTGGGTCAAAGCCCCTGGGCTCCAGCCATTCTTCAAATGCACCCTGCCCCCTTCTTCCCCGTTTTCTTCTCCAGATGGGTGCATTCGCGGAGCAAAAGCTCATTGTCCTTCTAAAGGTACTTCTCCGCTGGCCCTTGTGTGTTGAGGTTAAATCTATTCCCTGGCCCCTTTGGGCCTTTGAGGAGGCAGTCTGCATCAGAAAGCACTTGCAGTGACCCAAATGTAGAAACTGGCGTGGCCTGAGAGTGGGTAAAGGGTAGCATGACCTGTAACCTCTCTGTCATGCTGGTCATGGCCCCAGCTCCTTGTCTAGAGGCCCAGCCAATTGCCAGGAGCCTTCCCTGGGATTTCCCATACTGAGGATGTGTGGGATGCCATCTTCCCTCCGGGGCCTCCAGGAACAAGGTCACCCTAATGCTGCCTGTGGCCATGTTCCCAGCAAGCGGGGAAAGGAGCTCATTTGCAGCAGAAGGAGCGGGTTCTTTTGCCTCTTGGAGAGATGGAGAAAAGTCCTGGTGTGGACAGAGTCGGCCGCTCTCAACCTCAGCAACGTGGGCTCCTTCTGATTGCACCCGTTTGGGTGGGTGGTGGTTGGGGAGACACCTGGCCAGGTGGGCAGCAGAACCTTCCTCCTCCTGGGAATCTGCACCAGAAAGGAGGCCTTGGCCATGTCCAGCTGTCGGCGGCAGCTACCCTTGTCCCTGCACCAGAGGCAGGGGAGACCTTTCCTTTCTGTAGGTGGACCAGCTGAGCAGGAAAGGGACCACTGCAAAACTCTCAAGGGGACAGAGACGATGATTTACTCTCAGAGGGGGCTAAGGGTCTGCCTGAGTCACCGAGGCTGTGAAACCATCGCAAGTTACACCTCTGTCCCTTAGCCCTACCGCATGCCAGCGTCACCTAGGAAGTCTTTTTCAAAGCCCTCTCTGTCACCAGGCAGATGGCATTGGTTTGGGGTGGGACCTTGGCGTAGGCCGTGGGCACTCACAGGGGATTCTCTAGGCAGTGGGGGTTAAGATGAAAGCGGCTGTCCCCAGGTTCAGAGGCTCAAACCCACCGGGGAACCTGTTCACACCAACCACTGGCTCCGCCCGGGGGCCTGGGGCAGGGGGTCTGGGCAGAGGCCCCAGAACTTGAGCAGGTTCTGTGTTGACGCACCTGTTGTGAGGACCGCCAGCTCTAACCGTGGCGGCTGAACGAAGCATCGGTTCAGAAGGTACGCACGTGTCTTCATTTCTTCAAGCATTGCTTTGACCATCACTGCTTGTTGCCGCCTGAAGCGATGGCCGCTTGGAGCAACGAAGCTGCGGGAAGAAGTTCAGAGGCGAACTGGAAACAAACAGCTTTTTATTCTGATAACTTTTCTTTCTGGCTCTAACAACGACTAACACGTGCCACACACCACCACCAAAATGGCGCTGACCCGATCAGCAATCTCGGCTGAAGTCACTCGAGATCCCGGGCCAAGTCCCGCAAGATCCCGGGCCAAGTCCCGTGAGACTACGGAAGGCGACAATGGCCCAAATCTCCATGGCTCATAGTCAACCGCAATTTAAGCCATCTCCCCAAACAGGGCTCTTGCGACAACAACTGCTGACCCGCCTCATTCATAATTTTGAGAAAATCGTTTTCCATTGCTGCTTTAATCAAATGGCACCATGTCTGACTTCTAGGGAGGGCGGTAGGCTGCGCATGGGACTAACTTCCTTCCCGTAGCCTCCTCGCTTGGGGGCTAGCCTGGCTCCTGGGTCCTCCAAGAGGGTCTGCTTGCCTGAGCCTCAGACAAAAGACCAAACAAGACACATGTGGACACCTGCCGTCTCTGCTGTCCCACGCAGCCCCACTCTCTGCAGTGGCAGGAGTCCTGACCCACAAGGCCCTGTGGGCTGCAGCAGAGGGATCGCTAAAGTGGGACCAGCATCCCCTCCACACCCTGGAAGAAGGCGAGGACACGCGGCTGGTCAAGCAGTTCAACCCTTCGTCCCCTTAGGACCTTGGGTTGAGGGGGGATGCAGGCCCTCCGGGGAGGCTGAGTCCGACACTATAGCAGCGATGGCCTGGGACCCCGGGGCTGTGGGAGATCGTGGTGGCAGCACCAGCAGCAGCACCCTGGTCATCCTGTGTCCATCACCTGCCCTGCCTGGTTCCTGCTCATTTCTCTGCGCTCTGCTGTGTCTGAAGCGATCTGATTCTGCAGAAGCCGGCCAGGGTCCGCGGCTGTGGCTGGAGGGCAGAGCTCATCGGATACACCCGGAAGTTCCCAATGGCCAGATGCCTGTGCCGAATGTCAGATGGCCATGGCATGGGGGACAAAGGCAGGAGGTAAGGACCACCCAGGGGCATCTGTGATTGTCATTGCAGACAGGGGCCAGAGTGGAGAGGCTCAAGCTGTCATGGAGGGAGCGTGGCACGCGCAGGGCAGGGAGGAGGTGGCGCCACAGCAAGCAGACCCAAGAAAGCCCTGGGCAGCTGGCCTTCCCTCGGTGACAGCTGTGCAAGGTGGAACATTTTTTTTTTCTTTTACTGAAACCGCTGGGGCCTTTTCTCTTTCTCCGTAGGCTGGTAGGAGGACCAGGCCTCCCCTCACTCCTAGTGTTGGTTGAATATCGACAGGGCCTCTCAGGAAAGCTAAGAGAGCGATACTCTCCCCCATATACTTCATAGAAGCTAGGACACCGTTTGCAATGTGCCATTATTTTATGTAACCAGGAAGGGAAAAAAAAAAAAAAAAAAAAAAAAAAAACCCTGCCAAATAAATTATGACATTGATTGCAAAATGTATCCAATTCCAGAAATAGTAAAATATGAGAAAAAAACCTGTGTCTTTGAATCAATAACATACAGTCATAATCATGAAATACTAATCCCTGCTCTTATTTATTAAACCCTCTGCCAGCCTCTTCACCTCCATTTTTTTTTTTTTTTCATGGACTCTCTCAGGATTCCTCCGTGGCAGGTGCTATTATGACTCAGAAAAAGTGAGGCTTCAACATTTGAGGAAATTGGTCCCCAGCTAGGAAGTGAGGGGCGTTGGACCTGGGGCTGTCTGGCTCCCTTAGAGTGAGCTGAGGGAAGAGGAATCTTGTCTCATCTGGTATTGCTAGAAACATAGATGCTCAATTAATAATTGAAGGGCCTGGCTGCTCGGAACGGGCAGAAGTCGTCCGACAGAAGTTTGACGGGGAGCAGCCTCCAAGGGGCTCGCGGAACACGTCAGTGGAGGTGACGTGTGAGCAGCGCCTCCTTTCAGACATTAAAGCCCGGTGGTGAGGGCTCAGGTGCCTTTAGCCACTAATCTCACCTGGGTGCCCTCCCGTCCCCCACCCCGAGGCAAACAACCCGGTCCTTTGGGTGCAGATCCTGCCGGTGCCCGTGTACTTGCACACGCCCGCGTAGAAAAGTGCACGCTTCTGTCCCCGCGGAGAGCATATGGTATCGTGCTGTCGCGTTGACTCACTCACTTTCTAAGAAACTAACTTTGCTGAGCTAGAATTTACATACAATAAAATGTGCTGTCGGATCCGTTTGAACACACACACACACATTCCTGTAGCCACAACACCAAGATAGCTTGAGTCATCCAGAATGTCCCCGTGACTCCTGACGGTCAACCTGGTCCCCACCACCAGCCTCTCTTTTGTGTTATGTTGCTGTAGCCAGCTTTGCCTGTCCCAGAATTTTCTATGGGTAGTAGCATACGGGGGTACGCTGGTGTCCAGAACCTCTCAGCATCTCGCTGAGGTTCCTATGATGGTTGCACGTCAGCAACTGATGCTCCTGTGTCGCCAGGTAGAGTCCCTGTGTGACCTGCCACAGTGCATTGTCCCCTCACCAGGGTTGCTTCTCATTGGGGCTTTTTAGGCATAAAGTTCGTAGGAACATGAACATACAAGGTCTTTGGACAGCGTCTTCACTTTTCTTGAGTAAATATATAGAAGGAATCGCGGGGTCACGTATTTATGAACATGTTTATCTGTACAGGTAGCTGACACGTTGTTTCCCAAAGCTGTGGCACCGCTGTGCCTTGCCACCATCAGCACACAAGCGTTCTGGTGGCTCCGTGGACTCCGCAATTCTTGGTATGGTTGGCATTTCAATTTTAGCCATTCAAGTAGGTATAGAGAACAGGTGTCTCATTGTGGGTATTTTTTTTTTTAATTAATATTGGGATTGATCCCAGGGTTGCTCTACCATTGAGCTACATCCCCAGTCTTCTTGCATTTTTTTTTATTTTGAGACAGGGTCTCGCTAAAGCTGCCCAGGCTGGCCTTGAACTTGCCATCCTCCTGCCTCAGCCTCCCCAGTCACTAGGAGGAGGTTAGGTCATGAGGATAGAACCCTCATGAATGGAGTTAATGTCCTTATGAAATAGACCTCAGGGGTCATGAGGACCCAGGGAGAAGAGGCCATCTGTGGGCCAGGAAGGAGGCCCTCAGCAGACACCAAGTCTGACAGTGCTTAGATCTTGGACTCAAGAACTGTGAGAGATGAATTTCTGTTGTACATGAGCCGCCTGTCTAAGGTATGCTGTATGGCAGCCTCCACGGACTAAGGGGCCTGGTGGCCAACAGTTTGACCCTCTCCTCATGGGCTTCTCTTTGGCTGTGAACCTGTTTAAATCTTTCTTTCTTTTTTTCCTTTGAATTTCTGTCTTATTTCTGAGTTATAAAATTTTTTATAGTCTGCACACAAGTCTTTTGTTAGATACACATATTGTGAATGTTTGGTCCAAGCCTCTAGCTTACCATTTCATTCTGTTAATGGTGTTTCAAAAAGCAGTGTTTTTAAAATTATTTTTGTGAAGCACAATTTATTGTTGTTTTTTCAAGTTTTTCGGGGTCTCAAGAAATCTTTGTGAGTCCTAAGATTACAACTCTCTCTCCTACGTTTTGTCTTAGAGGCTTTATAGCTTTGAGCTGTGTACCTGGATTCCATTTTGAGTTGTGCTGGGGATAAACAGTGACAGAGGTACGAAGGCCTCTTCACGCACGTGTCAGTGACGGCTCCTGAAGGGTCAGTGCTGCGAGGCCCCATCTGCTGCCTGCCTGTGGGGCAGCGAGTCCTGTGAGGTGAGGGTCCGCGCTGGCCCTTCGTGTGGGGCCCTGTGGGTTCCTTGCCCGCCGCACCTACTGGGTTTTAGAGCTGCCAACCGAGACAGGGCTCCCTGCCCTTCATATTGGAAAATCGGGGGGCCCTCTTGTCTTCGGTGCTCATTCCCCCTGGTCTGGATTTCTACTAGAGGCCCTCTCCCTCCCCCGCCACCCTCTCATCATCTCCAGGTACCCCAACTCTCTTTTCCCCGCCCCCCTTTCTGTCCCCACCAAAGCGCGACCTATGCCCCCCTCGTTTCCGTTCATCTCTCTCTCCCTCCCTCCCTTTCCAACACCCTCCTCCAGTCTCCTGGTCTTGCGTGCCACCCTCATCCATATGCCAAGACCCCCCACTGTTCCATCGCTGACCCCGCCCACTGGTCCTGGATTCCAACCCACGAGCGTGCCCGCTGCTCCAGGTCCCCACCAGTCCTCGGCACGGGGGACTTTTCATCTGAGCCGTTCTAGCAGACGGCAGGGTGGCGTCTCACCGGGGTGACCATCTGCCTCTCCCCTGCGCCACAGACCGAGTGCTTGTGAGGCCGTCTGTGGAGGCGGAAGTCAGGCCACCCCCCCTGAAGGTGAACCCCCACTTCACAAATGACCCAGGGGGGCCACTTCTACACGTCTACCCAGGAGCAGTGGACACGTGCGTCCAAAGCCTTGTGTGCTAATAGTCACAAGGACTTTATTCCCCGACGTCCTTCACTGACCGCCTCCATCCACCCGGCACCTCGAACTTGACACGTCTAAAGGTGGACCTTCGAGTCCACCCCCTCCCCTGTTGGCCGCTCCCCGGCCTCCTGCGTCTCAGTCCGTGGCATGGAACCTGCCGGGCTCAGGCCTCTGTGGGGCAGGCTGGTCACCAGGAGCGGGCAGCAGCCCGTGGAAAGGGGTGCGGTCTCCCGACCGACCCGCCCCTTCCTCTACCCATAACACTGTAGGGCGCCCCGCGTGGGAAGAGGGAAAGGACCTCTGACCCTGCGGCCTTCACTGTTGTCCTGGGGCACCTTGCGCCCACCAGCTGTGGCCTGCGCGTCCCCTCCACTGCGGACCTCACCGTGACAGGAGGACCCACGTGCTCATGGAGGGGACCGGGAGGACTCCATGCTGCAGACGCAGACTCTCTAGCTCGACGTCCCCTGCCCGCTTTGCTGCCCCTTCTGTGACTTCCCACCACCCACCACAGTGGCCTTCTCAGGGAACCCCGCCAGCCACCGTGAAGGTGCGTCCACCAGCCCCTGCCCGCTGCGCTGCCCGCCTGTCTCCGGCAGCTCGCCCCGGTGGCTTTTGATGGGTAACCACTTAGACGTATGGGACCGGATTAAAGGAGGGGATGCGTGTGCCCCCCCACCACGTGGCTCTGCGATTGTCACTAGCTCGTGTGTCCCCCACCACGCTCCCTGCAGACAGAGATGCCGCTCTCCTCGCCCTCCCGCACCTGGCACCCAGTGGGTGCCCCGTGGCGCACGGTGAGGACAGGGCTTGATGACGGTGCTGGTCTCTCCCTCCCTGAGCCGTGGGGAGACCCAGCCCGGTCCTCACACGCACAGTGGTAAAGCCCACCCCAGTTCATCCTAAGGAGACTCTGGTGGCCTTCCGTGTCCCCGACAGCTCTGGGAACACACAGCCAGGGCTCTCCACTGGGACCGGGTGACTGGTGTGAACCCCGCCCTGCACTTGCCAGTGGGTAACCCAGGCGAGTCCCCGTCCTCGCTGAGCCTGCTTCCTTTACAAAATGAGCAGAGGGGTCGCCTGATCCCAAGGTGCCCTGGACACCCTGTGATCCCAGCACAGGGCGATGTCGCTGCGGGGACCAGGGAGGGCATGGGTGTTGGCTGATGCACCAACACCATCCTCCAGAAGAAGGGGGGAGGGCGGGCAGGGCTGGGCTCAGTAACCAACCTCTCCATGGCCGCGACAGGCAGGAAGCAGAACCTATCTCTCTTTAAAATTCCAGGCCGGCGGTGTGTGCCTTGGATAAAGTTCAGGTAATTGCCTTCAGCCTGCCTCCTCCCCCTGCCCGCCTCTCCCCTGCTCTGCGCTGGCAGAGTTTTAATAATTGGGTGCTGCTGCTCAAACTCATCAGCTCCAGCTTCCTGAAAGGAACGTTGCAATTAGCAGTCCTCACCCTGTAATAAAGCCTTTAATATCCACTTTCATGGTTCATATTACAGTCATTCAGGCCTGTCCCCTCATACACAGCCTGTCAGGCGGCGGGGCTGGGAGCCACCAGGGAGCTGCCCCACTGAATGGCTCGGCAAACAATTGCTCCAGAGGCTCAGCAATGCGGGCCAGGCAGCTGGGGAACGTGCGGGGAAAAGACAAGGGCTAGTCCTGCCCTCCCTCCGTGGCTCCCGGGCGGCAACAGCGAAGGGGAGAGGAGGCAGAGGAAGAAGCCGCTTCCCCTACCTCTCCCTTCTGTCTCCCACCAGCCCTCTGAGTTCTCTCTTCTCTTCAGTGAGCTCAGGGTCCTTCTACTGCCGGAAATTTTTTTTTTTTTAATATTTATTTATTTGCTTTAGTTGTATACAATGCAATAATGCATTTGTGTTTACGTGGTGCTGAGGATCGAACCCGGCCGCGCACGTGCGAGGCGAGCGCTCTGCCGCTGAGCCACAACCCCAGCCCCTCCTGCCGGAAATTTTAAAAGAGGAGTGAAAAGATGGAGGTGGTGCTGGGAAGGAATGGAGGATTCTGGGTGGAGGCTCTGCACCTGTGCACACATGGGGTGGGGAGGCCGTCCTGATGAATGGTGGGTACAGGGTGTGTGTGTGTGTGTGTGTGTGTGTGTGTGTGTGTGTGTGCGTGCCGGGCGGGAGGCAGCTCCGGCTGGAGACTCTGGCCATCTTCGTCAGCCCTGGAAGAACCCGCCTGCTCTGGAAAGAACATCCCGGCTAGAGGCTGGAGGGTGGCTCTCAGTCTTTCACTTATTCCGTCATTAATTCTGCACATTTAATAAGTGCTAACTATGTGCCAAGCACAGAATAAGTAAAATATAGATCCTGCCTTGACGGAAGGCAGTGTGGGGGTGGAAACAGAGGTGGCAGGTGGCAGGGGGCCAGTCGGAGGGAGAGGGGCACCCTAGGCTTCCTGGAGGAGGGCCTGCGTCAGGTCGCATTTTCTCAAAGTGGTCACAGCACGGTCTCCATCCCACCCGCTCTCTCAGCACCTCGCCATGCCTTCTCCGTGAGATGGCGTCTATGTCCCCTTCCCTTGAACCTGGGCAGGCCTTGGTGTCGACCTCGATGAGTCGGATATGGCACAAGTTCCGCGGCAGGATTTCCAAGATCAGGTTGGGCACGGCCGTGGAGCTTCTGCTGATTCCTCTCTCTTGGGAGGCTTGGTCTGGACACGTGGCCACCATGTTGGGAAAAAGCCAAAGACTCGTGCAGAAGCCGCCACAGCACGTCGACGTTCTGGTTCACAGCCACGTCTGCGGCCAAGCTGACCCGGTCGGACGCGTGAGTGAGAAAGCCCTCAAGGGAACTCCAGCCCCAGCCGTGGCTGCCGCAACCGAAAGGAATAAGAACCACTTACCTGAGCGCATCCAGACAGAACGATGAGACCCAGGAATAAAGTGATTGCTGCTGTTTTAGGATAGCCATTTCGGGGTGGCTCATGACCCCGAATCCTCCATTCCTTCCCAGCACCACCTCCATCTTTTCACTCCTCTTTTAAAATTTCCGGCAGGAGGGGCTGGGGTTGTGGCTCAGCGGCAGCAAGGATTAACCAGAACAGTGATTCCTAGGTTTTCCAGAGGCTGAGCAATGGTGGATGGAGATATTCCAGGCGAAAAGGGCAAGATATGCAGGGCACAATGTGCCAGCTATGTCCTTGCAACTGGAGACCACAGGAACTGGTATTATCATGGGTGGTGGGTGGGCAAGGAGTGGGAGGGAGGGGACTCCATGTAATACTGAACAGTATGTGTGTGTGTGGGGGGGCTTGATCCTAGTGGTTATGGGGAGTCATGGAGATTTTCAAGTAGGGGAAAGACATAATCATCTCTGGATTTGGGAAGAGAAACAGCAGCGACGTTGACCCTAGGGAGAAGGGAGACGAGGCTTGTTCATCGAGCAAATACTGCTTACCATTGACATGGATGCCAGCCTCCGGGCCACCCCATCAGAAGGACAAGCAAGCGGGAGGCTACTCTGCTCTGTGGGGGTATTCAAGAGAGAAAGTCTGTGGCGGTGGAAAGAGAGTCCTCTGATATTTCAGGCCTAAGAGGGATTTTATGGTCCGATGAATGTGGGAGATGAAGAAGAGAAGCTCTGGAAAACGCGTGTCTGAATCGTGAGAACAGGAGATGCCAATCCCTGGAATAGAAAAACAGAAGGAGAAGCAGGTTTAGACGCAAGATGAAGGGTTCCATTTGGGGCACAGTCATTTTCAAGTGGATGACGATGTCCCCTGGGCCACTGGATTTACAAATCCTGGCATTCAGAGGAAGGGGCAGAGACAAAGTTCATCTGCACAAACAAGCCTGGAAAATGGGAAGGGTGAAGGGTCAAGGTCAAAATTTTGGAGGGAGCCAGTGTCTAAGGGTGGCGCCAGAAAGGGGAGCCAGAGGGAGAGACTGAGAAGCCACCGCCGGCCAGGCGGGCCCTCGGGCAGCGGAGCCAGAAGGCTCTGATGGAGGAGTGTCCAGGTGAGGGTGCCCAAAGACACCACCCCTGCATGTGCGATGTGGGCGCCCAGCACCAGGTTTCCATTGTGTGTGTGTGTGTGTGTGTGGTTCGGGGAAGGAGCCGAGGGGCTGGGTGGGGTAGGGAGCAGATGGGAGGGGGGAAGGAGACCGTCCACTCTCCTGGGAACTGGGGGCATCCCTCTGCCAGGGGAGGTGCTCTTCACCGTGGAGGAAAAGAGCGGTACCCGTGGCACATGATGACCATGCCTGTCTCTTGTTTGAACGGAAGGATGTGTCAAATTGTAGGACGCTGGTCAACAGGGATGCTGGAGGCCATCGACCCCAGTTGTCCTCCACAGGCACTGTATTAGTCCATTTTCTGTTGTTACAACTAAATACTTGAGGTTGGGTAACGTGGCAGGAAGAGAGGTTCATTCAGCTCACAGGTTTGGAGGTTGGAAGTCTCAGGTCGGGGGGGGGGGGGGCCCCACTGGTTCTGTTCCTGGAGTAGGGGTCGCCTACATCACAACACAGCCGATGGCATCACGGCGGAGCATCTGAGAGGGGAGGGGAGGGGTCACATGGTGAGACAGGAAACAGGAGCCAGAGAGCTCCCCTTTTATATTCTCTGGTTCTACCTGGGCCCAAAGCCGATTAGATGGTACCTGTCTACATTCAAGTTCCTCTCCACCCCATTTGCTGACCCAGCCACCCATTTTCTCTGGAAGCGCCCTCACAGACACACCTAAATGCAGCTCTTTCCAGATCTTTCAGCATCCTTCCATGCAGTCAAGCTGACACCCAACATCAATCATCCCCTGCGCCATTTTTCAGGTGAGGAATTTGAGATTCAGAGAAAGAAAATGATTTTTTGGTCTTTGATCCAGAAGAACAGGGTGCCAGGCTCCCAGACCACAGGGTTCCTTCTCCCCTCCAGCCCTGGAAAAAAATCCCAAGAGTAGCAGGAAGGCTTTAGCACCTCCCTACCGGGGCGTCCGGGCCCTAGGGTGGATATTTCAGCCTCCTTGCCCCTGCACAGGATCACGCCAGCTCCTCTTACGTCCGGGGGCCGTCCAGCTCAGCCTTCTACCACGTTCGAGCCTCAGGCTGTCGCCAGCTCACAGAGGGGCCAGGAAGTGGGTGGCTGTGGGCCGAGAAAGCAGGGGAGGAAGGCAAGGAGGTTGGCTTGGTGTAGGGAAGCGGGGGAAGCAAGAAGGGCGTCGGGGACACCTGCTACCCGGCTCTCCCGGGACTCCCCGCTGCCACCTGCCAGCACGTGCCTACCTGTCGTGCCCAGCACCCCTGAACCAAACTGCATTAAGGGAAGCCGGGCAGGTGCTTAGCGCCTCCTAATGCGTTCCATTACAAACGCTGCACAATAAGGTAATTATGTTAGAAAATAATAAACGTGTCAGTCTTTCTGGAAATATTTTTACTTCTGGCGAGGGGGAAGCAGCTCCATTGTTTTTCAAGTGCATCTCTGTTCCTGTACATATTAATTAACTGTGCTCGGGCTCCACCACCTCACGGCATTTGTATTATTCATAAATGTCTCGGGGCTGCAGTAACTTATGTACTCCCCTCCTCGGCTCGGAATCATTTTTTAATTTCAAGTTCTTTTTTGACTAATTGCTCTTGCGGTTTGTGCCTGTGCACCAGACGCCCCGTTCCCTGGCTGCGCCCCCTCCCTGCTTTCTCCCCTGCCCTCTCCCTCTGCTTCTTCGGGGGGTCTCTCCCTTCCAGGCCCTTGTCAAGTCAGCCGAGGAGGCGGGGTGGACTCCGGGCAGGGGATGGCTTTTCGGAACCCTGGGGAAGAGCGGGGCACCTCTCGGCGCGCTGGCACGCCTCCCCCACTCCTTGGCTCCCTTCCCCTCTTCTAACCCAGCCTCTGGAGGGGAACTCTCCAGAATTAATCCACCTCGCCCTTTACTTCTCCACCCTGCACTTTAAAAAAATTAATAGACCTTATGATTGTGAGCAGTAATATCCCCTCGCGCTCACGCGGCCCCTCGGCGACAGCTGACGTGCCAGTGCTGGCGCGCTCTTCTTAAAGAAAGTCCGCGGTGGACGCGGTGGACGTCGGGTCACCCTTGGTGTTCATTCTGTGCGTTTGGGCAACTGCGTGGTAACAGGTACCCACCGAGATAACAGGACCACCCGGCAGAGTCTCTCGGCCCTGAAAACCCCCCATGTCCACCTGTCATCCCTCCATTCCCGCCTCCTTGCCCTGAACCTCTGCCAAGCACTGATCTCTTACTGTCCCCTCAGTTTTGCCTTTTCCAGAATGTTCTACGGTAGGAATCATACCTTTGATAGCCTTTTCAGATCTTGCATTTTGGGGATTCAATTCTTAGCTTTGTTTTTTTTTTTTTTTTTGTTGTTTGTTTTCGTTGTAGATGGACACCAGATCTTTATTTATTTATTTATTTCTACGTGGTGCTGAGGATCGAACCCAGGGCCTCACGCGGGCGAGGCAGGCGCTCTACCGCTGAGCCCCAGCCCCAGCCCATCAGGTCTCAGTTCTTGGGCTGGTGGAGTGAGGAGACCTTCAGGGGCAGGGACCCTGTCACTACCTGGGGTCTTCCTGGATCTTCCTGGAAATGTCTGGGTGCACGCCGGGAGATGGCCGGCCAGGGCCAGTGACGGGGGCCGGGGTTCTGGGGACGAACCAGGAGTCTGGAAGCATCAGGGCTTCTAGGTACTCAGCAGGACCCCCCAAGCGGGAACTGGCCTCAGTGCCCGTCTGATCTGGGTGGTCTGAGGCCTGAAGGGTCAGGCAGCGCTGCTGAGTCGGCAGGAGGAACTGGCTGTGACGCGGGTGATGTGAGCCTTCTTCGGGACCGGGATCCTGCGGGGCCACATGCGTCTCTGGCTCTGTTTGAATGCACCACTGCCTGCCCCTCCCTGACCGGTGTTCCAGGGAGGGCAGTGCTTCTGGCCGAGGCAGACCCCTGCTCCAGGACCCCCAGGAGGGAGCCAGGAGAAAACTGCTCTAGGAGCCGCGCTTCCTTCGCTTTGAGATAAGATCGCAGGGAAGACACAGCCCCCAGAGGGTCGAGGGCCTACCCACGCACACGGACCGGACCGGTTCCTCTTTGCCCAAGGTGATAGCGTCCTTCAGGATCTCAACACCTCGGCCCAGGGGCTGCTGCTGTTCCTGACTGTCCCTCTCAGTCCTTCCCATTGGGAAGTCCTTGCCGATGACTAACTGGTATCCACCCCGAGAACACCGCAGAGTGTCGTTTGCTGTTCCGTTCCTCTGGGGTAGGAACAATGGCGGATCCCAGTTGGCAAGGGGTCGAGAGCACGGCAAATTCAGTAACGCAGCAAAACGGGTGGGATCCAGACGCTCCAATTCTGCAAACACAGAGACGTCAGGTAAGGCAGGACTATTGCACAGACCCCGGGAGCTGGAAGTCTGGGCTGCACCAGGTCCAGAACAGCTCCCTGTCTGCCCTGGTCAACGCTCCTGAGTCTACACAGTGAGCTGCACTGTTGCCTCCGAGCCCAGAAGAGGACTCTGCCCGACGGGCTCAGGACCGCGACCCAAAGTGGTCGGTGCTCTCAGGGGTTCGTAAGCCCTTAGGTCCTGGCAACGGCTCCCAAGGCTTCTGGTCTCTGGCTTCCAGTTTTGTTTGCACAGAAGGAATTAAATTCTAGATGATGGACAGAGAGAGTGGAGGCAAAGGTTTTGGATAGGATGTGTCCTGTCCAGTGTCCCCAAAATAGCTGGATCAGAGGCCACGTGCCAGGGCACACAGGGTCCCTCTGCTCCAGGGGCACTCCCTGGCACTCCCCTGGTCTTTGGGATGTGGGGACCAGGCTTCTTCCCACCCACGGAGACTGCGGATTACAAGTGGCCAGGATCCACCAGGATGGCCTGTGGCCTCGCAGCAGCTGCGGCTGGAAGCAAAGGGCCCACAGTGGCCCTGGTGGGCACCACTCTGGCCTTGTTGCTGAAGCAGGGCCCCAGCTGTTGCCTGCCTCTCCGGGCCCCTGGCCAGTCTTGGCCTGACACCCTCCAGCCCAGCCCGGCTGGCCCCTCCACAGGCAGTTCTGTGAGGAGCAGTGGATGGAGGTTGGGAGTGGCCTTCCGAGGCTCCCTGGCCCGGCTCACTGGCCAGGCGAGGCGGGAGCTGTCTCCCCCTGCTGACTTCTCTGACCCCCTCACTGACCTCGGTGCCCGCCGAGGGGAGCTGGTCTCTGCTTTTCCATGTGTGCCTCCACGTCTGCTCGCCTAGAGGCCACGTGGACACACCCACCGTGAGCTCAGGCCCGTCCACGGGAGGTGGACGGCACCTCGGGGGGGAACAGGCACGGCCACCTTTGGATTCAGCCTCTGCCCCTGAGCTGCAGGGGACAGACTGTCGGCTCTGAAGCCACAGACCACCGGGCTCAAATGATTCAGCCGCTTGGCTGTGGAGGCCCCAAGCTGGGGTCTTCACACGGTGGCAGGAGGGCAGCTGGCCAGCCTCGGGGAGACTTCACGGGGAGACTTCTCGGGGATCCAACCAGGTTCTGGCTGGGGAGTTTCTAGATGAGCTCTTGGTCAGCAGTAGCTGTCCCAGGCCAGCCCCCTTCTTCTAGGGCAGTGACAAGCCCTCTTGTCCTCGTCCATCTCTGCCCCTTCCTCCCTCCTGCCTTCCTCCTCCTCCTCCTCTTTGCTCTGCGAGTCACCGCAGCGCACTGCCTCTGTATTTATTTCTTGTAGGTTTCACAGAGCTGTCGTGGTTTTGCAACGATTTCCATTTTCTCATCCGATCAATATTCATCAGATGGCCACTGGGCAGCAGGTGCGCACTGGGCCCTGGGTTCCACCCGTGAGGACGGGTGCCCATCTCACTGGTGTCCGGATAGTCTGGTGAAGAAGGCTGGGGTTCACCAGGTCATTTCATGAGATGGCAAAGTGTCACTCAGCGCGAGGCAACAGAGCTGGCCCGGGTGACAGGAGGGGATGGCTGCTGTCAGGTGCCCTGAAGCCTGTGGAGCTCTCGAACCCAAGCCTGCTCTCCTCGGCCACAGCACAAGCCTCACCACAGCCACCAGGGCCACCACCAGGCCCACTACCCCAAGACCCACACCCCAAGACCCACCACCAGGCCCACCACCAGGCACACATCCAGGCCCACCATCAGACCCACCACCCAAAGACCTACCACCATGCCCACCACCCCAAGACCCACCACAAGGCCCACCATAGGGCCCACCACCAGGCCCACAACCAGCACCACCACCAGGCCCACCACCCCAAGACCCACCACCCCAAGACCTACCAATAGGCCCACCACCCCAAGACCCACCACCAGGCCCACCACCAGCACAACCACCAGGCCCACCACCAGCCCCACAACCAGGCCCACCACCAGGCCCACCAACAGCCCACCAGCAGGCCCACCACCAGCCCCACCACAAGGCCCACCACCAGGCCCACCACCAGCCCACCACCAGGCCAACCACCAGCCCGACCACCAGCCCACCACCAGGCCCACCACCAGGCCAACCACCAGCCCTACCACCAGGCCCACCACCAGCCCACCACCAGCCCACCACCAGGCCCACCACCAGCCCACCACTAGGCCGACCACAAGCCCCACCGCCAGGCCCACCACCAGGCCCTACCACCAGCCCACCACCAGCCCCACCACCAGCCCACCACCAGGCCCACCACCAAGCCCACCACCAGCCCCACAACCAGCCCACCACCAGGCCAACCACCAGCCCGACCTCCAGCCCACCACCAGGCCCACCACCAGGCCAATCACCAGCCCCACCACCAGGCCCACCACCAGGCCCACCACCAGCCCACCACCAGGCCCACCACCAGCCCCACCACCAGGCCCACCACCAGGCCCTACCACCAGCCCACCACCAGGCCCACCACCAGCCCACCACCAGGCCCACCACCAAGCCCACCACCAGCCCCACCACCAAGCCCACCACCAGCCCCACCACCAGCCCACCACCAGGCCCACCACCAGCCCACCACCAGGCCGACCACAAGCCCCACCACCAGGCCCATCACCAGCCCCACCACCAGCCCACAAACAGGCCCACCACCAGCCCCACCACCAGCCCACCACCAGGCCAACGACCAGGCCCACCACCAGCCCCACCACCAGGCCCACCACCAGGCTCAACACCAGCCCTACCACCAGGCCCACCACAAGGCCCACCACCAGCCCCACCACCAGCCCCACCACCAGCCCACCACCAGGCCTACTACTACAGGCCCTACCACCAGCCCCACAACCAGCCCACCACCAGCCCACCACCAGGCCGACCACAAGCCCCACCATCAGGCCCATCACCAGCCCCACCACCAGCCCACAAACAGGCCCACCACCAGCCCCACCACCAGCCCCAACACCAGCCCAGCACCAGGCCCACCAACAGGACCACCACCAGCCCACAACCAGGCCCACCACCAGCCCCACCACCAGCCCCAACACCAGCCCACCACCAGGCCTACTACAGGCCCTACCACCAGCCCCACAACCAGCCCACCACCACCCACCACCACCACCAGGCCGACCACAAGCCCCACCATCAGGCCCATCACCAGCCCCACCACCAGCCCACAAACAGGCCCACCACCAGCCCCACCACCAGCCCCAACACCAGCCCAGCCCACCCAGGCCCACCAACAGGACAACCACCAGCCCACAACCAGGCCCACCACCAGCCCACCAACAGCCCACCAACAGCCCCACCAGGCCCACCACCAGCCCACCACCAGGCCTACTACAGGCCTACCACCAGCCCACCACCAAGCCCACCACCACCGGCCCCACCACCAGCCTACCACCAGGCCCACCAGGCCCACCACCAAGCCCACCACCAGCCCTACAACCAGCCCACCAGCCCACCAGGCCCACCACCAGCCCCACCACCAGCCCACCACCAGCCACCACAAGGCCCACCACCAGGCCCACCACCATCCCCACCACAGGCCCACCCAGCCTACCACCAGCCCTACCACCAGCCCACCACCAGGCCTAGCCCTACCAACCACCAGGCCCACCACCAGGCCCACCACCAGCCCACCACCAGGCCTACACCAGGCAGGCCTTACCACCAGCCCCCACCACCAGCCCAGCCCCAGGCCCACCACCAGCCCCACCACCAGCCCCACCACCAGCCCACCACCAGGCCCACCACCAAGCCCCACCACCAGGCCCACCACCAGCCCACCACCAGGCCCACCACCAGCCCCACCACCAGCCCCACCACCAGCCCACCACCACCCACCACGAGGCCGACCAAGCCCCACCACCAGCCCCACCACCAGGACCTACCACCAGCCCACCACCAGCCCCACAACCAGCCCACCACCAGGCTCACCACCAGCCCACCACCAGGCCACCACCAGCCCCACCACCAGGCCCACAACCAGCCCCACCACCAGCCCAAACAGGCCCACCACCAGCCCCACCACCAGGCCCACCACCAGCCCAGCACCAGGCCCACCACAGGACCCTACCACCAGCCCACCACCAGGCCCACCACCAGCCCCACCACCAGCCCAACACCAGCCCACCACCAGGCCTACTACAGGCCTTACCACCAGGCCCACCACCAAGCCCACCACCAGGCCCACCACCACCAGGCCCACCACCAAGCCCACCACCAGCCCCACAACCAGCCCACCACCAGGCCCACCACCAGCCCCACCACCAGCCCACCACCAGCCCACCACAGGCCCACCACCAGGCCCACCACCATCCCCACCACTAGGCCCACCACCAGCCCTACCACCAGCCCCAACAGCCCACCAACAGGCCCACCACCAGGCCCACCACCAGCCCACCACCAGGCCTACAACACCACCACCAGCCCCACCACCACCCACCACCATCCACCACCAGCCCACCACCAGCCCACCACCAGGCCTACCACCAGCCCCACCACCAGCCCCACCACCAGCTCACCACAAGCCCACCACCATCCCACCACCAGCCCCACCACCAGGCCTACCACCAGCCCCACCATCAGCCCCACCACCAGCTCACCACAAGCCCCCCACCAGCCCACCACCAGCCCCACCATCAGGCCCACAACCAGCCTACCACCAGCCCTACCACCAGCCCACCACCAGCCCTACAGGCCCTACCCAGCCCACCCACCAGGCCCACCAGCAGCCCCACCACCAGGCCCACCACCAGCCCACCACCAGGCCTACCACAGGCCCCACCACCAGGCCCACCACCAGCCCCACCACCAGCCCACAAACAGGCCCACCACCAGCCCCACCACCAGCCCACCACCAGCCTACCACCAGGCCACCCTTACCACCAGGCCCACCACCAGCCCACCACCAGGCCACCACCAAGCCACCACCAGGCCCCACCACCAGCCCCCACCACCCCACCACCAGCCCACCACCAGGCCCAACACCAAGCCCACCACCAGGCCCACACCAGGCCCACCACCAGGCCCACCACCAGTCCAACCACCAGCCCCACCACCAGCCCCACCACCAGCCCCACTACCAGGCCTACTACAGGCCCTACCACCAGCCTACCACCAGCCCCACCACCAGCCCAGCACCAGGCCCACCAACAGGACCACCACCAGCCCACAACCAGGCCCACCACCAGCCCCACCACCAGCCCCAACACCAGCCCACCACCAGGCCTACTACAGGCCTTACCACCAGGCCCACCACTAGCCCACCACCAGGCCCACCACCAAGCCCACCACCAGCCCCACAATCAGCCCCACCACCAGCCCCACCACCAGGACCACAACCAGCCCCACCACCAGGACCACAACCAGGCCCACCACCAGCCCACCACCAGGCCTACTACAGGCCCTACCACCAAGCCTACCACCAGCCCCACCACCAGCCCACCACCAAGCCCACCTCCAGCCCCACCACCAGCCCCACCACCAGGACCACAACCAGGCCCACCACCAGCCCACCACCAGGCCCACCACCAGGCCCACCACCAGCCCACCACCAGGCCTACTACAGGCCCTACCACCAGCCCCACCACCAGCCCACCACCAGCCCCACCACCAGGCCCACCACCAGCCCACCACCAGGCCTACTACAGGCCCTACCACCAGCCCCACCACCAGCCCACCACCAGCCCCACCACCAGGCCCACCACCAGCCCACCACCAGGCCTACTACAGGCCCTACCACCAGCCCCACCACCAGCCCACCACCAGCCCACCACCAGCCCCACCACCAGGCCCACCACCAGCCCCACCACCAGCCCACCACCAGGCCCACCACCAGGCCCACCACCAGCCCCACCACCAGCCCCACCACCAGGCCCACCACCAGGCCTACCACCAGCCCCACCACCAGCCCACCACCAGCCCCACCACCAGGCCCACCACCAGGCCCACCACCAGCCCAAAACCAGGCCCACCCCCAGCCCACCACCAGGCCCACCACCAGCCCCACCACCAGCCCACCACCAGGCCCACCACCAGGCCCACCACAAGGCCCACCACCAGCCCACCACCAGTCCACCACCAGCCCCACCATAGAATCCACCATCAGGCCCACCTCCTCTGGCCTTGTTTATTTTTAAAATGACTGTACACATCACTTTCTCCCCCAAAGTATTCCTGGCACTCACACAAAATTCCATGCAATAGCAAAGGATAATGAAATGTCAAGACCAAGGAAAATAGAGAAAGAAACCTAAGGTCAGGGACAAAATATGTGGCCATCAGAACCACAAGCAACCATGGGGTCACTAAAGTGAAACTACACATTCAAGTTCAAGTTCATGCATCCCAGCAGCCGGGGTCAGGATGGATGTGATCAGTTACAAGATTCTCATTGCCCTTCCTATCTCATTTTCCAAGAAAATAAAGCATCCGCGGGACGGATCTTCAAGTGGCGGATGCTGGCTATGAGGGAGAGGCACCCCACCCGTGATTCTAGGGGAGCAGGGAGGATGATTCTTAAAGGGCCTCCAAACACAGGCCCAGGACAACTCGCAGTCCAGTGCCTGGAAGTGATCCGATCTCATCTCGAGACAAAGCCCTGAATATTTGGGTCAATGGTTTTCTCCCCCCAACTCCCCTCAAAGTCACCTGTGACCCTGATGCTGGGCCCTCCCCTGGGGACTGGATGCAGTGGTGCATGCAGGATTTCAGTGTCTGTACATTTCAAAAGCTGTTTCTGATTCACAGAGGATGTTGAGAACCCGTGATGTTTGCCAGGAATTCTCAAATTGTTCTTCAAAGCCCTGGGAACCTGCTAGCAGCCCGGGGCTGCTCCGGGGAAAGCGCGGTGGGGGGGAGGTTCTGTTGAATGGCCGCTGGGCTCTCGTCTTGGCTGTGAGAGGGGCTGGGATGCTCTGGGTGTGAACCATCTGGGCCAGGACCAACCACGAATGCCTGGATCCTTCCACCTGATTCCCCCAGGGAGGAGGCATGCAGAGAAGCTGTCTGCTGTCAGAAGGAAGAAAGCCGGGACCTTAGCTCTGTTCCCAGGACAGGGGACACCTGGCTGGGCCTGGCTGAGTCCCATTTTCGTAAGCCAGTTACACTGGAGGGACTTTCCTTTCTGTCTGCAAGGCCGGGGTCTCAGATCTTCACTCTGTGGCCGGTAGCCCAGTACTTGGGGAGAGGAAGAAGTAAGGGGGCCCTACGTGGCATCTGACCTGTGCCCTGCCCCCAGTTCTGGCCATAGGGAAGGGGGACGTGGCAGGGGAGCCACACGTGCCACACTGTCCTGAGAACACAGTGACTGCCACAGACCACCCAGGATGAGAAGGTGCCCTCATCTCTTCCCACAGGGACAAGGCCCAGCTCCAACAGGGCAGCTCAGCCTTGCCTGGGCCTATCGACTAGGTGCTAAAGAATCCTGCAAGGCCTCACTTGAAAAGGGGTTCCTCAGCTAAGACTCTAGCAACTAAAAAACAAAGCAAAATCCACGGCTGGGGTGGCTCAGTGCTGGGACACAGGCCCCGCATGCTCCAGGCCCTGGGTCCCATGCCCAGCACCCCAGGGACAAAGCAAGGCAAAAATGACTATTAGAAAACTTGAGCAGAGGAGAGCTGAAGGGTCGGGGCAGGGGAGGGTGCAAGTTTTCTGTGTTGCTAAGGACTATTCGGATGCTTTGAAAAGCACGTGACAAGCCAAACCAAACCACGGACAGATGTGTTGTTAAGTCAATGGCGTAGATGTTAGGTATGAATTACAAGCTAAAGTGTGACCCTTTGAAAGCTACGGGGAAGCCCTAGGCCCTGCTGCCTGCGCACCTGACCTTATTTGGAAGTAGGGGCTTTGCAGATGTAATCACGTGACAGTCTGTGGGTCCTCATCCCGTGGTGTCCTTATACAAAGGAGGGAAATGGGCGCGGGCACACAAAGAGAGGCCCTGGGCTGGTTCAGGTGGAGGTGGGGGTGAGGCTGCCACAGGCAGAGGCCACCCGGCACTATCAGAAGTTGGAAGGGGCAAGGAAGGACCCTCCCTGCAGGCGTTGGAGGAAGTGTGGCCCCGCTGACACCCTGACTTCAGATTTGGGCTGCAAGGGAATAAATTCTGTGGTCGCAAGCCACCTGCTTCGTGGTGCTGATTGTGGCTGCCCTAGCAAACTGTGCTTTCTTGTGAAAGTGAGGGTCCTGATCCAAAATGTCACCTGACTAGACAGTGCCCTGGCTCTCCGTAGACAGGGGTGCTCCATGGGTAGGGCAGGTCTCCCCTAAGAGACACTGGGGCTACCGTCATCGGGACTCACTGTGAACCTCTGGGCTCTCCCTCCCTTCAGGAAGGTGGCAGGCTGGGTTGCCACTCATGAAGTCCTGCCCTGCCACGTGACTGGCTTTGGCCAGTGACGTGTGAGCAGAAGTAGGCCGTGTCCCCGGGCACGGGCTTTAAGAGCCTGCCCATGCCTGGCCGCATCCTCCTTCCCCCTGATGCAGAGGCTGCCCGAGACCACGCAACGGTGCTCAGGAAACCTGGCTTCTGCAGTTAGCACGGTGACATGGGGCGGAGTCTCCGTGGGGCTATGGGTGTGTGTGTGTGCGTGAGGGACTGAGCCTCGCCTGTCCCAACCTGACGAGACAGCCTGGCTCTGCTCTCAGAGGTGAACACTCGGAGTCCCCAGGTTCTGCGGGGTGCTTTGGTCTGGCTGTCTTCCAGAGGACGCAGAGTCCGTTTCCTACTGTGACAACACAATACCAGAGACCAGGAGACTTACGAAGAAAAGAGGTTGATTTTGGCTCATGGTTCTGGAGGTCCCAGTTTGAAGGGCTGCACCTGGTGGTGGCCTTTGGGCTGGCAGAGTCCCAAGGAGGTGCAGGGCAGGGCATGGTGGGAGGTGGGGAGCTCACTGTGTCTGCTTATGACCCTCTGGTGGCGCTCTCTGTTGAAGCCACAGGGATTCCGTCTTGGGGGTCCAGTGACCTGACCTGAGCACTCTTCAGCACCCCAACCCTAACACCCTCTTACGACCTCATTATGGGGATTCAATTTCAACACACAAAGCCACAGCTCGGGAGTTAGCAGGTGCTCACTGTGATCGTACTAACCACCCAGTGACAGTCACGGAGCGTGTGCTCTTAGGGGCCAAGCTGCTGCACACCCCCCACTAGCAGTCGTAACACTCAGCCCCATGCAGGGCGAGAAACTAGCTTGCCGTGCAGAAGCCCTGAAATACAAACCCGCTCTACTGGGTGGGGGGGTGGGGGGTATCTCTCCCCAAAACAAGTGGCTCTGTCTCTGTTGCTCTTGGGGCTGTCATCCTGACACGCATTGCTGGTCGAGTTTCATTGCTGCTCTGCGACAATGAAGAAGTGACGGCGTCACAAAGAGGAAGCTGCCGATTTTTTTTCTCCCCCATTTTTTATCAAAAGAGGGCTATGCCAGGGCTGGGGGTGGGGCTCAGTGGTAGAGCGCTTGCCTGGCATGTGTGAGGCACTGGGTTCGATTCTCAGCACCACATATAAATGAATAAAATAAATAAAGGTCTATCAACAACTAAAAAAAAAAAAAAATTAAAAAAAAAAAAAAAAGAAGAGGGCTATTCAGATAATCCAAAAGGCATTTCAAGTCATTCAGAAGGAGCACAGCATGGCTCTGAATTAGCTCTAGATTCTCTGGGCTCCTATTCATGTCACGCCCAGCACTGAGAACATCACCAGGCCGCCGTCGCTAAGTTCATGACTCTTGGCCGATAACCAACTCCTTCCACGAAGTCAGAAGTCAGCAGGTCAATAAAAAACCGCACACGATCTGAGGCTCTCCTCATCAGGTTTCTTCTGGAAATGAAAAGGAGTGTCAAGGTAGGGAAGAGTAGAATAACCTGCTGACACCCTCCTGCCCCTGAGGGACAATTACTGGTTCGAGAAACCCAGGTTTATAGCACGTTGAGCAACCTGTTAGCCTGGTAGTTTCAGGGAGAATGGTAAATAGACACTTTGCAAAATGGGAGACACACAAGCCCTGTCCTCGCCCGCAGGTACGCTAGCAATGATGAGGCGAGACGGGTCGGGCGGCCTCTCCCCAAGTCAATCCTGGGCGATGGAGTCCCCTGATCCACCCTGGTATCGACTAACCATGCTCCAAATTGGAATCACATTCAAATTAGATCACTTGGAGTGAGTTTATTTACAAAGGGACTGTTTTCAAAGGCCAGCGAAGAAAACTGGGAATGACCGCCTGGCCTCCCTCCTGCCTCCCCCAGAGCTCTGGCCGGGGCTCCCCACAGGCCAAACCCAGCTGCAAGTCTCAGAGCTGGGAGCCCTCAGCAGAGGAGAGAGAGGGTAGAGAGAGGATGTGGAGAAAAACCCGGGCCTCCAGCTGCCACCCTCATTACCTGTCCTGTGGCCCTCTACTCACAAGCACGTCTTGTCCCCAGGAGTCAGGATGCCAAGTTTGACACGTGTGTGTGTGTGTGTGTGTGTATGTGTGTGAGTGTGAGTGTGTGTGTGTGAGAGTGTGAGTGTGTGTGTGAGTGTGTGTGTGAGTGTGTGTGTGAGTGTGTGTGTGAGAGTGTGTGTGAGTGTGTGTGAGTGTGTGTGTTTGAGTGTGTGTGTGAGTGTGTGAGTGTGTGTGTGAGTTTGAGTGTGTGTGTGAGTGTGTGTGTGAGTGTGTGAGTGTGTGTGTGAGAGTTTGAGTGTGTGTGTGAGAGTGTGTGTGTGTGTGTGAGTGTGTGAGTGTGTGTATGTGAGTGTGTGTGTGTGTGTGGATGTGTGTTGTTAACAAGGCCCAGAAGTCAAGCATGGAATTTAGTTTGGATGAAGTAAAAACCTGGGAGCCATAGTAGGATCTTTTTAAAAGTCGTTTATTAAGGAATGAATATGCACACTAAAACTCACCCTTTTGGATCTATGGTCGGAGATTTTGACAAATGGATACTGTTCTACACTCTCCACCATGATTAAGGTTAGACCAATTACATTACCCCAGAAAATCCTTTCATCATCTTCTGTTGTCAATTTTCCTCCTATGTCCTTCTAGTCTTTCTCTGTCCAGAATCACATATAAATGGAGTCTTTGCCATTTTAATCTGGTCTCATTCGTTTAGTAAAATGCATTTGAGATTCATCCATGTTTTGCTCCTATCAGTAATTTATTTCCTTTTATTGCTATGTAGTACTGTATGGATGCCCTACACATCACCAGTTAAAAGATTTTTACAATGTGTCTGACTCTGAGCTGGGCGCAGTGGCGCACGCCTGTGATCCAATGGCTCAGGAGGCTGAGGCAGGAGGATCGCGAGTTCAAAGCCAGCCTCAGCAAAAGTGAAGTGCTAAGCAACTCAGTGAGACCCTGTCTCTAAATAAAATACAAAATAGGGCTGGGTATGTGGCTCAGTCAAGTGTCCCTGAGTTCCATCCCTGGTAACCACCATCCCCCCCCCCAAAAGAAATTGATTCTGAAATAGTAACGTCCACATGAACCCAAATATGGAATTGACAACTTTGGCCTCACTCAACCACTGATGCACTGCAGGTGGAGGACCCTCGAGGCACCAAGATGGAACTTGGATTGATCCTTCAGTATCAGGATTTCATATTGGAAGTCAAAAGGCTGTCACTCACCTAGGACTTCTCCAGGTCCTAATCAATCAGGTTCAATGATTGCTACCTTTCCTAGTCAGGGTGGGCAGGTGGTCCAAGGCTCAGACACAGTGAGAGAGGATTGTGGGAATGAAGGGAGCTGGCTGACATGCAGGAAGCACCCAGGAACTCTTGCAACTCCTGAGTGACAGGCCAAGACCCTGCCCTGGGCCCACGCCCATGTAACAAGAGGGTAATGCTAAGCACAGGGAAAACTGGAGTGGAAACTGCAGCCCCACCCCCTCCACCTCTGTACAGCCCAGCTCCGCCCCCCCATGAAGCTCCACCCCCTCCACCTCTGTGCAGCCCAGCCCCGCCCCCCATGAAGCTCCACCCCCTCCACCTCTGTGCAGCCCAGCTCCACCCCCCCATGAACATCAGCACCACCCGGTGCGCAGCTGCCTCCCTCTGGAGATGCCCCATTCCCCCCAAACATGCATCTATTTCCTGCACCAACCTCTGTCTGTGCCTCCGACTGGTGCATGCTAAATTCTTTTCCATCGTGTAAGCCCCTCTGGTCCTGAGTGGAATTCCCCCCCCCCCCCAGACTCTTCTTTGGAGACACCTCTTCTCTTGCCTGTGACAACATCATCCAAGATAAAGAGGATCCTCCCGCCATCTCCCAGCCAGCAGAAACGTGGGGGGATTCCTCTGCCTCTCCGTTGGTACAGAAACACCCTAACCTCCAGGAATAAGCCTCCATGCTCCCAGAAACCGAGAGTTTATTCAGCGCTTCTCTCCGAAGCCCTAGGCAAACACCAATTAGTGCCTCCCGGGCTAGAAAGATGTGAAAGTGGTCACGGCTTTCACAGTTCCCAACTCCCGTCCTGACGGAGGCAGAAGCCGCAGTTAGTTTCATCTTCTAATCGGGTGATCTTGGAGCAGCAGCCTCAGGGCCTCTCTCCTTTGTAAAGTGGGGATAATAACACAGACCGCGAGGAGACAAAGTTCTTGTAACAACTCCCGCAAGGACCCACAGTGGGCCCGACAGGTGGTGGGCACCCAGCCGGGGTCACTACAGCTCCCTGCTCCTCCGTGAGGACTTGGAGGAGGAAAGTGACCACGAACTTGCTGAAGCTAAAGGAAAGAGGAAGAGACACACGGGAAGATGTCCGGCTGTCAGTTTCAATCCTCCTAAGCACAGCACGTCAGGAAACCAGAATGGGCCTGGCACCCCCAGCAGGGTGGGATGAGGAGGTGGGCACCCAGGGAAGACAGTAAGGGAAGGCCGGGGGCCCCAATGGACCTTTCTCCCATGCGTTGCTCAGCCACGTGACTTGACAACATAAAACGTTTATTAAATGCTTTGTCCTTGAATGCAGGCGTGTGCTACGGCTGGACGCACAGCACAGGGACCAGGAAGGAGCCTCACTTTTGGAGCTGGTCACACCTGGGTTGGCTCTGGGCTCTGTCACACGCCGTGGGGAAGCTGGGCGAGCTTCTCCCCCTCCCTGCGTCTCAAGTTCCTCATGAGAAAAAAAATGGGGATAATAATTCCATTTTCAGCTGGGCGCAGTGGCGCACGCCTGTAAATCCCAGCAGCTCGGGAGGCTGAGGCAGGAGGATGGCGAGTTCAAAGCCAGCCTCAGCAATGGCGAGGCACTGAGCAACTCTGTGAGACCCTCTCTCTAAATAAAATACAAAATAGGGCTGGGGACGTGGCCCAGTGGTTGAGTGTCCTGGGCTCGGCTCTCCGGGTCTCTGAGGGAGCTGACGGGCTGACTGTGGATCGGGGCCACGGCTCCCGAGAAGACAGTGAACGGGTGAATGAATCAGTGAGAGGATGAATGAACGAGCACCCTGCCAACCTGGCCTTGGGCTCCTCGGGTCTGGCCTGTGCCTTCCACTCCAGGAGGAGAGGAGCCCGGAGGTGCTGAGCTCTCCAAGGACCAGCCAAGGAAGAGCATGGGTCTTTCCAGCTCAGGCCCCGACAGCACACCTGGGCCCGCTGGCTCCAGGGCCTGGGTCCGGGTGGGGCAGGAAAAGACCTGTCAGGCTGCAGCGGGAAGCCGGACTCTGACGAGCCTTTAGAACTGAGGATCTCTCTGTGTCCCCAAAGGAGTGGGGCTTACCCCTCCTGTTCACAGCACACGAGTGATGCTGTCCGGGGCTCCAAACTCTGCAGAACTTCATGGAAACTGTCTTGGATCAACAGTGAATGGCAGCTCGTTATTAGCTGGTTCCTGATAAACTCATTTAATCCACTCCTTGCTGCCTCGTTACTGTGAGACCGGTAAGAGTGGAGCCCGGGGTAGAGGCACGTGCTGTCCTGAGGCCCCAGGCCCATCCCACCGGACTTCCGGGCTTCAAAAGGGCTGCCTTAGCACACACTGCTGGGCACGGCACAGCCCTTGGACCTGAGCATTCCGTGGACTGGGGCCGGCCTCCAGCTGCCAGCGTCTGCGTTGCTCTGCTGGAGGCTTTTTTCCAAAATGCATCAGACTGCTCTGCCCCAGGAGCTGCTGCTCTCTGGGGGCGGCCCTCCCCCAGGGCCTCCAGGGGTGCCCAGCAGGTTTAGTCTTTGCAGTGTTTACCCCACGGGATTGGCAGGCGCAGACACGCCCCCTGCAGTGGCTTCCTTCCTTCCCTGACCTGCCCAGGCCCGGCCTCCTCCCACCTCTGGTCCCTGGACCTCCCAACTAAAGCTCCAAGCCCGGAGCCCTTCAGAGCCGGCTTCCGGGGGGACACAGAGGAAGACGCCCACGTACTAAATTCCTGGCAAAGCTGGCCGCCCTCAGGCCAAGGCTGGCAAAACCGCGCCTGGGCAAGGTCACCTTCCCCAAGGAGCTGGCCCCCAGCCACAGGCCTCATGAGGCCCCCATCTTCTGTGGGGGGACTGCTGTCCAAGAGGAGACAGGGAGGCATAGGGAGGTGTTTTTTTCTGCTCATAAGATGCAAGACCAGAGTCCAGGCTGGAAGAGGCTTTCTGGGGTCCCCGTCCCCGCGTCTCAACCTCAACCCCAACTCAACACCTACCTCCTGGGCCGGTGACTGCACGGAGCCTTCCAGAGGCTCTTCTCGAGGGGTCTCTGGGCAGAAGGAGGGGACAATAACCAACCCCAGACAACATCAGAAGCAGCAGGTCTTTGGGCGATTCTTAACCTGTCAGTCACCTGAAGAGGCGACCAATTTACGAATGCATGTGGATACGTTTCAAATAGAGGGCAGAAAGTGGCTTCTTTGGAGGCATTATAAAACGCAGCCAGTTGTCACTGGAGAGGGCGATGGAGGGTGATAACCAAAGTTTAGGGGTTTGCAGGGCTTGATGAAATGTTCTAAAATCAACTGTGGCAATGGTGGCTCATGTATGAGAATATGCCAAAACCATTGTACGGTATGCATTGTAGTATACACATGTGTCAATCACACTTTTTAAGGCAGGGGGGTAGACAAGAGCTGCTTTACAGGCAGACAGTTGGGGCTTCGGGTCCCCCCTCTGCCATTTATCAGCTCCATGGACAAGACATCCAACCTCCTAGAAATCTCCGCTTCTTTGAGTGAAATACTTCTCTTTTTAGGGCTGTTGAGTAAAATTGAAATACTTTAGAAAGCACTTAAAAAGTTCTTGGCACATAACGTGCAGTTATTTTTAATAATTTTTAATGATAATAATTAACAGCTGAAAATTATACAGAACCTGCTCCGAGAAACCACCACTGCATATGAAATTCTCATTCATTAGCAGAGAAGGTAACTGGGGCTGGAGGGAGGCCATCTTTCCACACCACGGCTTCCCTGGTAACTTGGCTGGTTGAAGGGAAGAAGGGTGTTAGGGAAAGGCTTCTGGACATACTGAGGAAGTCTCCGCCATTAGGATGACCACGGCCTTCCAAAACTTCTGCCCTCCAGGAGAAAGGGTCACAAAGGGAAGGGCATGCGGGCTATCAGCCTGAACAGCAGAAGAAAACTCATCTCTCTCCAATTTGAAAAATCAGCAAGCAATGGGCTTCCGGCCACCACAGGGCGAGTGGATTTGGGATGACAAGCAAGGCTGGACCAGAGGTGCACCTACAGACCTAGAGGCCATTTGGGTGGGATTGGGTGAAACGTTCTTAAAAAGGAGAGCCAGCTCTGAAGTAGAATTTGGGCACAACAGGTAACCTCATGGTGCCCAAGTTTTGTGTTTCTTTTAACTTTTTTTTTTTTTTTTTTTTTTTGGGTACCAGGCATTGAACTCAGGGGTACTTAACCACTGAACCACATCCACAGCCCTTTTTAATTTTTTTTTTTTTTTATTTTGAGATAGGGTCTCAACAAGTTGCTGAGGCTGGCCTTGAACTTGCAGTCCTCCTGCCGCAGGTTCCAGAGCCACCAGGGCGACCGGCGTGAACTCTCGCACCCAGCTTCTTTTTTTTTTTTTTTGGTACCTGAGATTGAACTCAGGGCACTCGACCACTGGGCCACATCCCCAGCCCTTTTTTGTATTTTTTTTTTTATTAGAGACAGGGTCTCATTGAGTTGCTAAGTGCCTCACCATTGCTGAGGCTGGCTTTGAACTCGCGATCCTCCTGCCTCAGCCTCCCAAAGTGCTGGGATGACAGGCGTGAGCCACCACGCCCGGCTCGCACCCAGCTTCTTTTAACACTTGATGTAATCTCTTTATCTCATAGAAAGGGGAAGGTGATGAATCGGTGTTATTTTGAATCTAGTTGAAAATCAATCATTAATGGAGAACACAGATTCTGTTTGCAGATCACCTCTTGTTCACCTGTCTCCTAAACACACAGGCTCTGGAGGGAAACGGATATAGATTTAGATGCCAAACCCACTGCTCCTTGTCAGGGTCCACGCAGGGGCTGAGGTTGTGTGCGGTGAGTGAACAAGTCAGCCTGGCTTGCCACCGTTTCATCGGTGCTGGCAGAAGACAGGAGACCCATGCATCAGGGACAAAGCACAACCGATCACAGCAATAGGGGAAGTCAGGATAGCATTGATTTTGCCCCAGAACCTCTAGCCGCAGTTCCCATAACGTAATGCAGAAAGGCCTGGGTGATTCCCACACGCAAGTGGATCATGACGGATGAGGAACCCTGAGCTTAGGGAATCTGCATCTTTTACACTGGATAGTAAGCACGCCTCCCCTCTGCTCCAGAGGGTGACACTGCAGCTTCCAAAGCTGGTCACCATGGAAAGTCTTGGTCAAGGCGATTCACAACAAAGGCAACAGCGTCTGTGCTTACAAGACACACAGAAATGTGAGGGACCCGTGGAGAATTGTCTCCCAGCACTCAAGAGCTGGGCAAGTCACTTGTCTCTCCGAGACTCCGTTTCTCATCCGTAAAATGGGGATAACACCTATCTGGCATAACGCTGGGAAGAATAGATGAAGTTTCAGTATAGTCTTTCAAGCACAGTCCCTGCCCACAGCATACATTCAAGAAATATTAATTACCCCTTCCTGTCACCTCCTCCTTCAACGAAATGGCAGTTTAGCGAAGACTTTATTCTGAGAAAATCAAAACTTGCACCAAATCTCATTAAAATCCATCCATGACAATAATACTCATGAAAACCGTGTTATCATGCTTTTGCTGCAAGGTAGTGGCTTACCGGGCAGATAGGATCTGTGTCTTGATCTCATTATTAGAATATCAAACTTGATCAATTTCAGCCCAAAGACTCGCCACTGAACAATTCTGAACTCCTAAATCCTCCAGTTCAGTGGTTCTGACTCTGCTGCCTGTCTGGGTCACCTGGGGCGCTTTAAAAAAAAAAATGCCACTGCATCCAATACCAATTACATCACATTCTCTGGGAGGGTAACTCGGGCGCCAATAGTTTAAAACCTTCTCCAGGTGAGTCCAACCTGCAGCGAGGGACCGCGCTCCGGGCCTTACTCAGCCAGAAGACTTTGCATGTGCGACTTTGCAATGCTAAGCCCTTCCCCCGCCGCCGGAGTGTAATTGGGCCAACTCTGAAAAGGTCATCAGGCATTTGTAGGTACTTCACGGAGCCCAGCAGGGAGCTGTGACCTGGGGTGGGGGGAGACACAGAGAAGACATTGAACAGTGGGGGCGAGGGGCCAGGCGATTACAGAAGATGGAGGGGAGGTATTCTTTGGAATTCACCGTGGCTTGAGAGTGGGCTCTACATACAGGGGTGCTCCATTAATGCTCACCCATGGTCTCAAGCTTCCCAGCTCCACCCCCCCAGAGCATCAAGCATTCTGCCTGCATGCTTAGGGTTGAAAATAGCTCCGGTCCTTGCCTCGCTCCCTGGCAGACGAGATTATGGGATTAACTCTTTGCCTCCTGGCTGGGCTATGGGAATCCTCTTTCCCCTTTTTCCTTGGGTTTAAACAATCAATGAAATCGATTTTCACTTTCTTCTCCCACCTCCCTTTGCCGCTGCTGTTGGCATTGCTGGCAGGTCCAGGAGGGGACACCGAGGTACAGCCCAGTCCTGGGGCCGGGTCAGGCCCGCTGGGCACTGCTCCCTGGAGCTGGGTGAGGGGCCTGCTCTCGGCCGCCCCCCCCCCTGCTGGTGGTAAGTGAAGGTGCAGCGGGAGGGGCTTCAGGGACCCGCTCCCCAAGTGGGAATCTGGAATTCTTTCTGAGCTCCAGCTCGCTCATAGACATGCAGATCACCCAGGTAATTGGGACACCTGAAGTCCAAGTGAGCCTAATTTGCCTAAATAATTCAGGCTGCAGGTAAATTTCCTGAAACTCAATGGAAGTGGGCTTCTCAGCCTGGGGGAGAGCCTGCCAGCGCCTTTCCATCCCAGCAGGACGCTGCTGTCTTCCTTTTGGTGACTGGCAGGGACGGAGGGACCACCAGGAGGGCTGGCAGCTGGGGGAGCTGCTTCTGTCCTCTGTGAAAGTGCAGTCACATCCCCAGCTGAGGCTCCTGCTGGAGGCCACGGCCCTGGGCAAGCCCACAGCACCCAGGCTGCGTTGAGATAGCCCTGGGGCCTGAATTTTGCTAGAGTCGGGATGTGAGCTGACCAGGGTGTGCAGAAACGGGCAGTGAAGTCAGACAGGGGAGGTCTGAGGGCTTGGGGTCACACCCTGTTGAAAGGAGAACAATGCCCCCTAGGACACAGAGCCCCGGCACCCACCGGTACCCACCCCTCAGGTGATTGTGTGGCTTTTAACACCACCGCCATTCCAGCAGGGGTGTGGGGGCTGCGTGGGCATCTGGGGAAGGGGCTTGGGGGAGCCTTTCTGCTGCCCTGCCCCAGTGAGCTTGGGCGATGCCAAGACAGAGGGATGAGGAGTGGCTGCCGCCTTAGGTCCTCTCCTCCGTTTCTACCCCACCCCCATTTTCCATTTCTGGGGGACACGATGGTACAAAAACAAGATCTTTGTTCCTTCTCTCTCCCTGGGCACCTGCGCTTCCTTTCATCCTCCCACCTGGAGGCTCACAGGCCTCCTCCGGTGACATCACAAGCCTGTCACCGCGGAAACGGGCAATGAGGTCAGACAGCGGGGGCTTGATGGCTTCAGGCAGAGAGGAGGGAGCGGAGATGGAAGGGCCAGAGTTCTGGGAACGGAGCGCTGGATGGATTAGAGTGGCCGCGGAGAGGAGGACACTGTTGTGGCCAGCCGTGGCCAGCCAGTCTCCCGAAATGGGGAGCTGGCCGGGCTGCGGCTCAAAGGCTGAGCCGATTAGCCCCTGGCTGGGAGAGCCGCACCGGCCCCGCTGCTCTCCGGAGCCTGATTGCCTATTCGGAGCCGGGTCTACTTGTAATTTGTTGGCTCAAAGGTCGGAATGGACTCCTAAGGAAGACAGATTTCCTAGTGGCCGTTCCTTGGGGACTGAGCTCTCCAAACCAATTGGCCCAAGTTTCAGCAGGATATGGGCTTGAAACTCCCAGGGGGGGTAGGAGTGGCCCTCAAGGGGGAGGGGGAAAGAGGAGTCAGGGCCCAGTAGGGTGTGGGGCTCAGCTTGGGGGACACATGCCCAGAGGGCCAGGGGCTGCCCTGTGGGGGCAGCAGAGAGGGGCGGGGAGAACTGACGGAGCCCCAGGAGGCCAAGAGAGAGGACACTTTCTAAATCACCAGCTGCTTCTTAAAAATGGAGTTTAACCTCCCCAGCTTTGCTTTGGAATTTATTAGCGGTTTCATTTCCTTGGGCAATAATTCATTATCTCATTCCCTGCCCGGGAACGGTGCTGGGCCCAGAGGTGGCATTTACCTTCGTACCTTAAAGGGATGCTTTCTCAGCTGTGTCATCTGCAGATGACACCAGCCCAGCCCCTGCCCCAGCCCGCTGCACCCCCAGGTGCCCTAGACCTTGGTGGAGGATGGCCGTCTTTCTGCGGTGCTGTTTGCAGGAGGCAGTCTTTGGGGCCTGAGCCTCTCTATTGTGAGGCCAGACAGCGGCGTGCTGTGGAGAGAGAGAGCTGTTCTGCTGGCGGAGATGACTGCTCCTGGGAGGGGACCCGTGGAGGGCTGGGGGGGGCGCGTGTCGGCTTAACTGGAAGATCTGAAAAAGCCATTTCAATCTCGGCTCCAAGTGGGAGACTGGCAGATGCCCCTGTGGAAAGGAAGTGCCTCTTCCTCTTCCTCCCCCTGCCAAGGAGGAGCACCCGCTCCTCGGCAAGAGCAGGGTGGTGCCTCTCCAAGTGTCCCGTCCCCATCCCAGTTCTCCTCACGTCACAGTCGGGGCCCCTCCCGAGGCCCAGTCTGTCAGGAGGCTTATTGGGAGCCCCATGGTTTTGCCGTTTGGTGACAAGGGGCGCCCCTGCAGGAGCCCTGTTTGGAAATTGACTTGAATTGCAGTTAACTATGAGCCGTGGAGATTTGGCCATTGTCGCCACCCCGTAGTCTCACGAGATTTGTTGCGAGATCTCGAGTGACTTGGCCAAAATTGCTGATCAGGTCAGCGCCATTTTAGTGGTGTGTTTGGCGTGTGTTAGTTGTTGTTAGAACCAGAGAGAAAAGTTATCAAAATAAAAAGCTGTTTGTCTCCAGTTTGCTTCTAAAGTTCTTCCCGCGGGCTCCGTTGCTCCAAGCGCTTCAGGCGACAACACGCCCCCTTTTGCAGCTGGTTCCAACAGTCGCTTGAAGTCCTGGGCATTTGCTCTGTAGCGAGGAGTAACTTCCTGTCACCTCGTGGGGGCGGTCAGCACACGTGGCCTCTCTGTCCTGCGGCCTTGTGGAGCCCGTGGGCTCTGTCTGGCTCTGGCCAGACGCCACCCCACAGCAGGGGAGCCCAGAAGGCACCTTCAAACCACCTGAGGCCCGAGGCCAAGCCAGCAACGTCAGCATCTTCGGGTAGGACCTTGTGCCAGGGCTCCAGCCCGCGGCCATGTTGGAGAGTCGCTGCCCACACCTGGCTCCTCAGGGGAGCAGGGCTTCCTGTGGGCACTTGGTGTTAGACCTGGGCCCACCCCAGACCTGCGGATCGGGGGCTGCATTTCAACAAGACCCCCGGTGACCGTTGAGCACCCGGTGCCTGTCCTCCTGGGTGCTGAAATCTGGAAGGAGTCACCCGCACAGTGTGGCCTCGCTGCCTCTGCCCCCGCTCCGGTGGCCTGGCTCTGGTGCTGGCGAGGCTCGCAGGTCCCCAGGATGAGGGGGAGGGCCAGCCACCCCCTGCAGAGGAGGAGAAGGGGTAGCCCAGCCTCACAGGAGGCCCCACGCAAGCCAGCGTGGGAGCTGTTGGCACCAGGCCTGGCGGAGCTTCAGAACCCTCAGGGAGGCAGGGTCGGCGCCAAGGCCGGCGCCAAGGCCGGTGTGCCAACGCCTCAGACCTCTCCTGTCCACCAGCTCCTCAGCGCAGGCTGCCGTTAGCAGGGCCTCCGGTGCCCACGGATGGATGGGAGCCGGGATGGGGGTGGGTGAGGTGCCCATGCCCAGCTCTGCCCCTTTACTGGTGCCAGCCCCTGAGGGGGGACTGGGGGCTCGTGCACCTCCCACATTTGACTCTTACGTGTCACAACCTCCGCGTGTGTCGAGGCCTCATGCCTCCGTGATCGCTTTGGGTGGGGCTGAGCGCCACCTGTTTGCCAAGCTGATGGGCAGAAGGGCAGGGGCCAGCTGAGGAGCGCCCTCTGTTCACCCTGGAGGGGAGTCGCTGCCACTGGGGGGCGTTCCTGAGCTGCAGGGACGGCAGGTGTCTTCCTGTGGCCCGAGTGGGCTGCCGGGCTGGGGCCTGGCTGAGGCTCCTGTCCTGATCCTGCCACCAGCTGACTCTGTGGGTGGCTGTCTCTTTGTCTGCACGGTCCACCTCACGGGCACACACCCACCTGGGATCCCTCCCCCCAGAGGGCTCCCTCTCAGGTTCCCCCTGGGACTGTTTTCTACCCCAAAGCTGGCTTCAGGAAGGGATGGGCAAGTAGAGCCCTGAAACTGACACCCAGGGGTCAGAGTTCAAGGCCAGGCTCTGTCACAAGTCACATAACCTCAGGGGAGTCCTAGAACTTCCCTGAGCAGGAGCAACTTCATCTGTAAACCAATGGGAAGCCCAGGCCCCTTGGCTGCACCGGGTGAAAATAAAATGAAGTGTATGACTGTCCCCTAGCACAGTGGCTGCCACAATGTAGGTGCTCAAATATGAACTCATCGTAGACGTAGGCCAGTAAAATTAGCGTAGTGAATAGAGCCCCCAGACCAGCAGCCTCACCAGGGACCTCTGCCCAGCACAGAGGCACATATCTATAATCCTAGCAGCTGGGGAGGCTGAGGCAGGAGGATTGCAAGTTTGAGGCCAACTTCAGCAACTTAGCGAGGCCCTAAGCAATTTAGCGAGACACTGTCTCAAAATAAAATATAGAAAGGGCTGGGGATGTGGCTCAGTGGTAAAACACCCCTGGGTTCAATCCCCAGTACAAAAAAAAAAAAAAAGGAAAGAAAATGGGGGAAAATGCACATTCTGAGGCCCTGCTCCAGACCCCACAACCAGATCCTCTGGTGGGCCCACCAGTCTGGGTCCTGACGGCCCCCCAGATGATTTCGGCTGCATGCTCGAATTTGGAACCAAGGGAGTGACACCAAGTGCTGTTTATAAGGCCCTAGTCACTGAGCCCCACCTTCAGAGTCACGTGGGTTTGGTGGGGGACAATAGTAATCGTGAGCAGAGCCGCTGTGCCTGCTTGGCACACGCCCCGGGCCCGTGCGTGAGGGAGGCACCCTGCCATCGACCCCCTAAATCCTCATGACACCCCGAGAGCTTCGTCCTGCTGATACCATGTCTGTTGCACAGAGGAGGGGACCGAGGCCCACGGAGGGAGGGAGGCACGGCCAGGTTGGTGGCACCTGAGGCCAAGCACCGTGGCTCCAGGCTAGGCCGTGGGGGACGGGGCGGGGCGGAGCAGGAGCGTGGGGAGCCCTGCCGCCCGCTCCCGTGAAGAGCTGGGTCTGGAGCTGGGCCTCGGGGCCCCGGGGGTCTTCGGGGTCTGGTGAGCCCAGGCGCTCCGGCCTGCTTGGCCAGGGCGGCAGCGTCCACCCCCGAGCCAGGCAGCTGGGACAGGGAGGTCAGAGGTTGGCGCCCGGTGGAGGAGGAGGAGTGCCAGGGAAGCCTGAGCCCAGGGGTTCTCTGAGAGTGCACCTCAGGGCTCCCACCTGCGCGCCTCTCCTCCTCCTTTCCTCCTCCCTGCCCCTCCTCCTCCTCCTCCTCCCCCTCCTCCTCCCCCTCCTCCCCTCCTCCTCTTTCCCTCCTCCCCCTCCTCCTCCTCCCCTCCTCCCCCTCCCCCTCCTCCTCCTCCCCCCCTCCTCCACCCCCTCCTCCTCCCCCTCCTCCTCCTCCCCTCCTCCTCTTCCCCCCCCTCCTCCTCCTCCCTCCTCCCCCTCCTCCTCCTCCCCCTCTCCTCCTCCCCCCCTCCTCCTCTTCCCCCTCCTCCTCTTCCTCCTCCCCCTCCTCCTCCCCCTCCTCCTCCTCCTCCCCTCCTCCTCCTCCTCTCTCTTCCTCCTCCCCCTCCTCCTCCTCCCCTCCTCCTCCCCCCCCCCTCCTCCTCTTCCCCCTCCTCCTCCTCTTCCTCCTCCCCTCCTCCTCCCCTCCTCCTCCCTCCTCCTCCTCCTCTCATCCCCCTCCCCCTCCCCTCCTCCTCTTCCCCCTCCCCCTCTTCCTCCTCCCCCTCCTCCTCCTCCCCTCCTCCTCCTCCTCCCCCTCTTCCTCCTCCCCCTTCCCCCCTCCTCCTTCCTCCTCCCCCTCCCTCCTCCTCCCCCTCCTCCCTCCCCCCCTCCTCCTCTTCCTCCTCCCCCCTCCTCCTCCTCCCCCTCCCCTCCTCCCCCTCCTACCTCCTCCCCCTCCCCCCTCCTCCTCCTCCTCTTCCTCCTCCCCCTCCTCCTCCTCCCCCTCCTCCCCCTCCTACTCTTCCTCCCCCCCCCTCCCTCCTCCTCCCCCTCCTCTCCTCCTCCCCCTCCTCCTCCTCCTCCCCCCCTCCTCCTCCTCCTCCCCCTCCTCCTCCTCCCCTCCTCCTCCCCCCTCCTCCTCCTCCTTCCCCCTCCCCTCCTCCTCTTTCCCCTCCCCCCCTCTTCCTCCTCCCCCCTCCTCCTCCTCCCACCCCCTCCTCCTCCTCCTCCCCTCCCTCCTCTTCCTCCTCCCCCTCCTCCCCCTCCTCCCCCTCTTCCTCCTCCCCCCCTCTCCTCCCTCCTCCCCTCCTCCTCCTCCCCTCCTCCTCCTCTTCCCCCTCCTCCCCCTCCTCCCCCTCCTTCCTCCTCCCCTCCTCCTCTTCCTCCTCCCCCCCTCCTCCTCCTCCTCCTCCTCCTCCTCCTCCTCCTTCTTTTTTTGTGTGTGTGTGTTGCTGGGGAGGGAGCAAGCACTCTATCTACCACTTAGCTGCATCCCCAGTCCTTCCTTTATTTTGTTTGGGGGGCAGGTCTCACGACGGTGCCCAGGCTGGCCTTGAATCTACACTCCTGGAGTTCCTGGGCTGACCGGCGTGCACCACCCCACCTGGCCTCTCCCGCATTTTTTTCCCCCAATGCCTCTGTCACAAATGCAGATCCAAGATGCGCTGCGCTATTATTTACTCCACGTCCAGGTTGCTCTCCGGACTACAAGCTCCAGGAGGGCAAAGGCCACATCTGTCTTGGCCCTGACCACACGCGTGGTGCCCAGCATGCCGTGCGCGGCTGATATTTGCTGGATGAATGAGCCAACGCACGCAGGCCGGCTCGCCCAGCCCCTGTGACCGTTCTTTATCACACCTGTTTCTCATCTAGACCGAGCCCCCCATGGCCACCGAGTATCTCATTCACCTCTGTGCAGAACAATGGCTGCCTGTAGATATTGAGTTGAATCCAAACTCTAAAGTCCTGTGGGTCCTGATGCTGCCGTCAAGACCACCCCGCCCCCCAGGGAGGAGGAACAGTGACTCGCAGCCGCAAGAGCCCTGGACTGGGCTTGCACACGATCCTCTTTTCATGACACTGATTGCCGCTCCCTGAAGGCAGGACCACGCATCCCATTTCTGGGGTCCCAGGACTGAGCCAAGGACAGGGCTCCCCCTCCCCAGCAGCCTGGTGTGCAGGGTGCAGGGGCCGAGACGTCAAGCTGAACGCCTCCTGCAAAAAGGCTCCGCTTAACCCTCTTTCTTTGCAAGATTGTGAGTCAACCCTCAATTAACCTCTTCTCCCGGGTCCCGCTCAATGCAGGAGGTTGGAGTCCGAGGTGGGGAGACTATTTTAAGATCGGCTCAGTTATTGTATCGATACCAGAGCAGAATAGGTCAGTGCTCTTCCTGTGCAACCTGAAATACAGAAATACACGGTCACCGAGTGGATGCCTGATGTCAGGGGTGGGGCTGTCCCTGGGCATTATCCCCCAGACCCAGCCTCCTGAGCCCCTCCCTCTCTCGTCCACTAGGGCAGCTGCAGAGAGATGTTGTCATTTGGGTTAGAAATCCATTAAAATGCTGAGGCCCCCTTTTCCCTTCCATTGGCTCCGTACATTTCTGGTCCAACCCACAGGCCACCTTTGGTAGGCCAAATGGTGCATTCTCCTGCCAAAGGACAGACAGCCAGGCCCCGGAGGCCTATTTTGGGAACGTTACTAAGCTCATATTCCAACTTTATTTTTATCCTGAACTTATTTTTTCATGAGCTAAAAGACCCGGGCACCTGCCAGGAAAGGGCCCGGGTACCGGAAGACATGAGCAAGATGATGCGGAGGACGATGACACAGGGCAGGTCACCTCCCTCCCTGAAACAGCACGAAGGGCCTCTGTGGCTGGAAGGAGGACAGACACCAGGACGTGGATTTGCTTTGGCTTGTGACTCTTTGTATTCATGAAGTAGTGACATTGAGATTCTCTGAAAAGCTTCAGATCTACATTCGTTGACCAGGAACCGTAAGAACCGCCATTTCTCATCCAAGTAGCTATGGCATTAATGGAGGTCTGGGAGGGGATTGATGGCAGATGGATAAATAAATGATGAAAGACCCACGAAGGAATATTATACAGCCATTAAAAATACATAAGCCAAGAATCCTTAATGACATGGAAAGTGTTCAGTACATAAAATTAAGTTTAAAAAAGTCAGGCCTAGTCAGGGGCAATGGCACAGGCCTGTAATCCCATCACTCAAGAGGTTGAGGCAGAAGGATCACAAGTTCAAGTCCAACTTAGGCAACTTAGGAAGACTCTGTCTCAAAATAAATTTTTAAAAAAGGGACTGAGGATGCAGCTCAGAGCTCAGTGGTAAAGCACCCTGGGTTCAATTCCCAGCACACCTCCCAAAAATTAGGCCTTAAAACTACATATTCCATAGCAACTGCATTCTACATGTTGAAAGAAGACTAAAAAGAAATACACTAAAAAAGAAATATATATCTTTTGTATTCCCTGAAATGTGCCTTTATTCTATTTTTCATTTTCTTTATTTAAAAACATTTTTGAAGTAAAAAAAAAAAAAAAAGTCATTCTCCATGTGCAAATAAATCCTTATTACACCAAAAAATAAGCTTAAATTATATAGAAATCAAAGCTATATCCCACCACAACTACTGCCAATCATTCAGTATCTCCAGAGCTTTCTCTGCGTGTGTATGATATCTGTACATACACAGACTAAGCATCCCTTCTCCAAAATGCTTGGGACCACAAGTATTTCAGAATTTTTCTTTGTATTTGCATATACAGAATGAGCTACCATGGGGATGGGACCCATGTTTAAACACAAGATTCACTTATGCTTCATATTCAACTTATATACATAGCCTCAAGGTAATTTTATGCAATATTTTTAGCACACCTGCATTCTGAGTACAAACTGTCACATGAGATTACATGTGGAATTTTCTACTTGTGGTATCACGTTGGTGCTCAAAAAGTTTTGGATTTTGGAGCACTTTGGATTTTGATTCAGGATTTGCTGATTCAGGATGCTTCACTCACACATTTGCATATATATGTGAATTGGAGCATCAAAATTTGAAAATTTTTGACACACATACACGTGATCGTGCATATTATTTTATATTGGAGACACTGAGCTACTTTTCCTATGGAAAATTGTCTAGCCTTTTTTCTTTCTGAACATACAATTCACATTTGTAGATGTGACTTTAAAACAGGGAGAATTTCCTGGGCTCTCCAGGTGGGTCCGCTGGGATCGTGAGGGTTCTTAAGAGAAGGGAGGCCGAGGTATCAGAGTCACAGAGGAGCTACGTGAGGGAAGCCAGGTCCGAGCAGGGCCCTTGCTGGTGGAAGGGGCCGAGAGCCGAGGAACGTGGGCAGCTTCTGCAAGCCAGAGAAGGCCAGGAGCAGATGCTTCCTGGAAGCCTGCCGAAAGACCACGCTCTGCAGACAGCCTGATTCTAGCCCCAGAAGACGCATTTGGAGTTCCTGACCTCCAGAACTGTAGGATAACCGATTTGTGTTTCAATCCACCACGTTTGTGGTCATTTGTCACAGTAGCAACAGAACACTCAGACACATGATTTCAGGGCCAGCGTCAGGACAGACCCTCCCCAAGACCAGCATTTTGCTTCATTCTCTGGGGTCCAGTGTAGTGTCTCCGCCGAGCCTGGCTTCCCCACTATGTACCTGTATAAGCAGAAAAGCATTCTTAAAAAAAAAAAAAAAAAAAAGCAGAATCCTAAAGGGGATGAGAGCACGTGAGGCTCACTCCAGAGACACTTGCTAAATGTAGTCGCCGGAAAGGGATTTGCAGCCCGGAATGGCGGCCGCGGGAAGGAGTCGGGATGGAGACGAAAAAATTCTTTAATCTTTCTCTCTCTGTCTCTTGTAATTTCTAACACCACATACACACTCTCACAAGAAACCAAGACACCTACTCTCACAAGAAACGACAATATATCTATGCACTAGCGATAACCCCGTCCGTTCTCTCTCAGGTCTCATCTCACGCGCCCAAGCAGGAATGGCGCTAGCCCAATCTGCTGAGTCACGGCTCAAGTCTCGAGAGATCCTGGGCCAAGTCCCGCGAGATCCCAGGCCAAGTCCCGTGAGACTACGGAAGGCGGCAATGCCCAAAAATGTCCATGGCCCGTAGTCAACCGCAATCTTAGCTATCTCCCCAAACAGGGCTCCTGCAGCTAAACACCCTCTGTGATGGGAGCTCTTTAAGCACAGGGTGCATCAGTGAGCCAGCACAGATTTCTGCCCTCATAGAGCCGGTGCCCCAGTAGTTCTGCCTGGGGGAGGTGGACAGCGAAGAATAAACATAACAGATAAATAATTCATAAATAAATACATTCGAGGTGACAGTGCAGTGGAGGGGATCTGGGCGTGTGGGACGTTTGAGCAGGACCATTGTCGCTGCCTCATTGGATTTATTTCTTTAGCGGTCACTTATTTCCTGGGTACTCTGTGTCAAGCTCTAAGTGCAAGCCTTGAATCACGTACTGCTCACGACAGTCCTATGAACGGAGGCCGTTATCCCATTTTACGGAGAAGAAAAGTGAGGCAGAGAGGTGCATGCTACGATCAGGTGGCTAGCAGGCGGCCACAAAGAGACTCCAGGCCGGTCTAGGCTCCTGCCCTCCACACAGGCTGCCTGATGTTTGAATACAAAATTCACAGTGATAAAGGAGTCGGCATGTGGGTCTCTGTGGAAAAGCCTGCCTGGCAGAAGGGACAGCCAGTGCCAAGGCCCTGGGGCAGGAGCAGGTTTGGGCTACTTGGCCACGTTGGCAAGAAAGCCAGAGCGGCTGGTGTGGGGTGGGCAGGGGTCAGGAAGGGTGGGCGGCATAGCATCACTTGGGCCACACTGCAAGGGCCTGAAACCACGGTGGGTGGGATAGATTCCTTTGGGGGAAAGGAGGAGCTCTGAAGGCTTGAGCAATCGGGAGGCTCACCCTGAAAGCCGTGTGGACAGTGGGCTTCCAGGGAAGAACTGGAAGGACCACATTGCTCTGGGCCCAGATGCAGAAGAGCCTGTTTTCCAACACACAGCAAGTCCCTCTGAGGACGGAGTCTCCGGCTGACACGTTAGAATGACAATCTCTGTCTTCTGTGGAGGTGGCGGATCCAAGAGAAAGGACTTTCAAAGGAGACTGTGGTTGGAATGACAACGAGTTTTGATGCTTTCCACACCCACCCAGATCAAAAGGCCACCTAGAAAGTCAAGAGAAGCATCAAAGAACCCAAAGATCTCAGGCCAAGACCCAAGTTGACATCCCCACAACCAGGCTCAGCAAGCAGAAGGGCACGGTCTCCTCAGTGCCCCCTAGTGGGCATTTGGGGCTAATGGCACCCTAAGGACCTCAGCTTCCATCACTGGGCCAAGTCTTGCCTCTTTTTGACCCCAAGACATCCTGATAATTGGATGTGAATTGCCCGTCAAGCCCCTGAGCTGGCCAGGGCGGGGACTGTTGGTGTTTTAATTGGGTATGTAGGAAGTCTCGTAGCATCTGCATTTCTTTGTAAGGGGAGGTGCAAAATGAGGAACCATCTTTAAACTGAACTCCAGGCAGAAGAAACTTGTCACGTCAAAGCCACCTAAAACTCCCTTCCCATCAGCACCAAGCTCCAAGAACTCTGACCAGGGTGGAGGAAACCCAGCCAGCGAAGACGGTACAAAATAATACAAAAAGGGCTGGGGTTGTGGCTCAGTGGTAGAGCACTTGCCTCGCACATGTGAGGCCCTGGGTTCAATCTTCAGCATCACAAAAAAATAAATGAATTAAAATAAAGCTATAATCTGGGCGTGGTGGCACATGCTTGTAATCCCAGCACTTGGGAGGCTGAGGCAGGAGGATCGCGAGTTTCAAAGCCAGTCTCAGCAAGGGTGAGGCACTTAGCCACTCAGTGAGACCTTGTCTCTAATACAATACAAAAAAGGGCTGGGGATGTGGTCCAGGGGTCCAGTGCCCCTGAGTTCAATCCCCAGTTAAATAAATAAATAAATAAAGCTATAAAAAAAAAACCTCAGCATTAAAAAATAACAATAATACAAAAATAGCACAGAGACAGGGAGCTGCAGGCTCGCGGATTCTGCCCACACTTACAGAACGGAGGGCTCCTGGCGCTGCAGCAGCACACGTGGCACTTTCCTGATGCTCCTGGGCTGTAGGGACCACGCCCGTCGGCAGGAGCCAAGGTGCTGCTGTCAGAGCCGGTGACCTGGGTGAGCAACCCTCTGCAGCCTCGGTGTCTCACTCTAGTCCTTCCTCCAGAGCAAGGGGCTGGCGAGGGTGCAGAAGCAGCGTTCCCACCTCCATCCGGATGCTGCCAATCCTGTGACTCTCCCTCACGAGCCCCAGCTTCTGCTTGTGAGCAGGGCGTGCGTTTGGGGCTGAGCAGGGCATCGTGGGAGCCTTCTGCTATCACTCCGTGAACAAATATCTCTCTATATGAATATATTTTGGTTTACTTGGTGCCAGGCGTGGGCCAAGCACTATCATAGAATAGGCTCTCAATAAATATTTGTGAGCCTTCAGGGATGTAAACCTTAGGAGTGATAGATAGGCTTGGGCGGATGGGCCACCTCCCCCATGGGAATTTCCATGAGAAGCAACCTGGTTTCATTTTCTCAGGCAGGAGCCAATCAGCTTAAAGGTCGCTCTGTTCCCCAGGCAGGAGCCAATCGGCTTAAAGGTTGCCCCTGTTCCCTGGGTAAAGAGCCAATAGCATTAAAAGGTCTCTCTGGTACGCCCCCCTCCCATCCCCCAACAGAAATCCCTACTTAAAGCTCCTGCCTGCCCGGAGCTTAGACACAACAGCTCGGCCCTGCTGAGAGGAAGCAGCTGCTGCAACAGCTCCAGATTCACTGTCTCCAGCCCGACAGCAGCTGCCCCAGCCGACAGCTCCAGAGGCCACAGCACGACCCAGCACCCACCCTCGGTCCAGAGCTCGCACACTCCCCTCTCTGACTCCTCTCTCCCTGCACTTCTTCTACCTCCGACCAGCCATAAAGGCTGGTGAATAAATCTCTTGGCTGCACAGTTGTCTCCGGTGTGATTTTTGCCCTTCAAGGAGCTTACCTGGGAAGAAGCCACCTCCCGCCTTCGGGAACGCCCATGCATCTCAGTGGAACCCACATGCTCCATTTTGCCAGCCTGCTACCGCAATGACGTCCCATCCTGTTGGTTTCCCGTCCCTCCACCGGCTCCAGGAAGCACCTTCCAGTCAAGGGCCTTGGGCAGTACAACCTCCCGCCCCGGCTCTCACCTCCTGCCCTGATTCCTTCTCGCCAGCACTCGCCCCGGTGGCCAGCATGAACTGGATCTGCATTTCTGACCGGCCCGTCACAGGAGGCCCAAGTCTCGTGCTCCGGGGCCAATGGATCACATCACCCAGGACAGGTGCCCACGCCTGGGCAGACCTATACGTGCAGTCACGCTCGGTTATAAATATCTATAGAGTGCAATACCAAATAATTGTGGGACATATTTCACCCAGCCTGTTGAACACATCGCAAGCAAGGGATTGATCCCTGCTGTTTCATTTATTAGATGGTGTAATACCACAAAAATCGTTTCCACAATATCCCAAACTAAATCATTTATTCTTGACAAAAATCCAATAAAGAGCTCAATCCTTCTCCATAGGCAGATAAAGCACAGATTAATGGGGCTGCCTAGATCAAAAAAATGCAGGGAAAATGAAAGTGAGATAGAGAGAGAAGGCTCCTTCCTCCTCCTCACTCCCCCAAGGCTGCCTTGGCTCAGGGTTTTATTACAAAAAGCCGCCTAAGTATTACAGGCTAATCCGTAAATCCCAGCCTAGTAAAATATGTGACGGATTTGTAAATTGTGCCCTTTACAAATCTGATTGAACTTTTTTTTTTGGTTCCGCCGTGAGTTTTGTCTTTCTGCTGTTTTTCTTTCTCTCACCTTTCCCCACCTCGCCGGCCTCCGGATGGTGCAGGACCCCGCGTCCCACCGCCCGCGCCCCGCAACACCTCCCCATGAGCCCGGCCCCCTCCGTGACCCCTTTCTGACCTGGCTCAGGAAGGTGGGGCTTGGGTGTGGTATATCAGAGTCCATTTACCCTCTACGGGGAAACCAGACGGGACACTGGGGGGTCAGGGCCGGGGGCAGGCACGGCAGGAGTCGGGGCCTGGGGCGCACTTGCAGCCCAGGGTACGCATGGCAAAGGACTTGAGGGGAGCCATGCGCGCGGTTCCCGGTGGAGAAGGAGGAGACCCAGCCAGGGATGCTCAGAGTCACTGAGGCGCTGGCTGGAGGAGGGTCACCAGCCCCACGACTCATTCTTCCCCGACTGGAGCCTTCAACCACCTTGAACCCACGTCAGGCGGACCCCCAGGGTCCGTCAGGGCAGTCCTTCCGTGCCCGCCCCTCTGTGCACCCCGCACGAGGAAGGGCCATCTCTGTGTGCCTGGGACCCAGCAGGTTCCCAGCATGCGGGGCCTTTGGTATAAGCCCCAGGCAAACCGAGGCCAGCAGCCCACGCCGCGCGCGCACCGACGCAAGGTCCCCTCTGTCATCGGGACAGCGTCCAGCTTTGCCTTAAACCACTTCTCCCTGGTGGGAGCAGAAAATCGAGTGGGCAGGAGCGCTGGCCTGGAGCCGTCCAGTCCCGGGCTTGGATCCGGGATCTGTCCTCCGCTGCCACTGGTCACGGGCAGGTCACAAGGCCTTTCTCGGCCGCAGTGTCCCCGTAGGAAACCCGAGGACGGCAGAGCCTCTTCCGTAGACTCCTTGTGCTTCACGATGAAGGAGCCAACACGAGAGAACCCCCGACACAGAGTGGGCGCAGGGCGACGTCATCGCCGCCATCGCGTTGTCATCTGAACACATCTCCCGAAGTGCGGCGGGGGACATCGTGAGACGGTGGGGTGACGGCCTTCCCTCCAGCCCCTGCGGGAGCCGCCCTCAGCCCTCCGGCGCGAGCCCTGATGGAGACCCAGATGTGAGTGTTTCAAGGAGACGGAACATCAGCCGCCGGGGAGCAGATGATGGCTGGGGCGGAGCGGCGACGCGTTGGTCCTGCGAGGCTGCACCCCGGCACCCCAGGAAAACGCCGGCTTCCTCTTCTTTCAGAGGCCCCACGGCGGAGGAAAGGACCAGCTCCGATGGTTGCCCTGGCAACTGTCCTCCCCACCCCTCCCACACTGAGGCCTGCTCAGCAGGAAACTGGGCTACAGGGAGGCAGGGAGAGGGAAGGGTCCTGGGGCCGGAGCCTCCGCGATGGCCTTCACAGTTCCATAGAAATGCGGCAGAAACAGCGCCAGCCCCGAGAACCAGGTTGCGGCTCCCTCCATCCCGGCTTATTCCCCTCGCCACCCCAGGGTGGCATTGCCCCTTCAACGCCAGGCGGCAGCTGCGGGGGGGGGGCTCTCTCTGCTGTCCCACCTCCACCCGTCAAAGGGGAAGGTGCCTGGGAGCAGGAGGCAGAGGCTCTGCGGATGTGCCGTCTGCTCCAGGTCCAGGAACCTGATGGCGCGCCACCTGGCGTGGGTGCTACGATGGACCCCCGCAGTCTCAGGGTGTAGGAGGAGGTGGGAGGGAAGGGATGGGGGGGTAGGTTCCCAGGAGATGAGGGCCCCTTGCCTGGCAGCTGCCATAGGAACCAAGGCAACCCCAGCCCTCTGGCGACGAGAAAGGGGGGGCAGAGGCAGATGCTGGGGGGGGGGGCGGGGGGGCGTTTACCTTCAAGGAGAAGCAGGGCTTCCACCTGCTGGGCCTCTGCAAGCTGTGGTAGCCACGTGACCTCTGTGACTCCCACTGGGCCAGGGTCCTCCCTCTGTCCCTGGCAGTCCCTCAGCTTCCTGCTCAGGCGACCCCTGTCCCCTCCCTGTCCCCGCCTCCCCGGATCGCAGCTGGGGTGGCTCCAGTCCTGGACTCCCGTGGCCAATGCCCTGGGCAGCATCTCCCGGCGGGTTCTCCTGCCCTCTGGGTGCTTGCCGTCGCGACTCAGGTTCAGGTGACGTTCTTGGCGGGTGGTGGGGCGGGGGCAGCGCCTGTTCCTCTTTGGTGGACTCGGAGGTGAAAAAGGTCAGCGAGACACCCTGCGCTGTGGGCCCAGGTGCAGGGACACCGAAACGTCATTGCTCTTCTAGTCTGGGATGAAGAAGGGTGCCGGGGAGGGGGCCCCATCCAGCAGAATGTCCATCCCACACCCACCACCCAAAGACCCCGATGACCCAGGCACGGGCGGCAGGGGCATCCCGGCGGAGCACAGCCTGGGCCGGGACCCAGGAGCCCGGAGCCGCTCTCCGGCCCTATTCCCACCCCCATGCTGCCTCGTGGAGGCCCCCGAAGCAACCAAGCACCGCCCAAGGTCTCGGGGATTTGGTTCCCTTGGGGACGATTTCAAGGGAAGGAGGGAAGTTGGCAAGCCCAAGAGGTACAAGAAGTGACCTCAGCGGCCACCAGGCCAAAGCTTGTCTGCATGGGGCGTGGTCACTCTGGTCTGCCCAGCTCCCCGCGGTGTCACCCCTGTGGCCTAACGTGGAGGTGCCCGAGGTCTGGCCACTTGGGCCCATGCCGGCCTTGCTCCTGCCGTCACCTATTAAGACTCTGCGGGGTGCGATGGGCGGAGGGACGGGCCAGAGCCAAGCCGTGGGTCAGGGCGAACGTCTCAGGAACTTCTTATTTATGGGTTTCCGCCAGGCCCACAATCACTGCTTCTGCTCAATATTTTATTCTTGTTGCACCTGCTCGGGAGCAGAGCTGCAGGCGTTTTTGATAAATGGATTGAAAGGTTTGTCTAGTTTTGCCGAAGCTTCTATAAGTGCCTCTGTATCTTCCACTGAAATTATATTTCCCATCTTCCTACAGTGATTTCTCTTCCCCAGTGGCCCCTCTTCCCTCGGCCAGCTCCGGAGCCCTCTCCCCCTCCGCCCCACGTGCACACAGCACAGGCAGAGGTGCGAATGCCCAGGACTCACAAGCTCACAGACTCCGTGGCGCACGCCACCCCTCGGGCACCAACAGGCAAGGAACCAGAGGGCGTCTCCGCCCTTGCACTTGCACGACTGTGCGTGCTGAAGAGGTCGCTCCCGGCGAGATCCTCGTGCTGCCCCGTCCAGTCTCAGGCCTGGGGCTAGACGCCCTGTGGGAGCAAGGGTGGAGATGATGGGCAGATTCCAAGAGGGAGAAGCGCGAGCCCAGTGGTCCCTGCCAGCACCTCCACGGAGCCCCAAGCAGCCCTGCCCCCATGGCTGGCCCGTCCCGCCTTCCTCCAGCCTGCCTCCTCCCTCCTCCGCCCTCGGCCCCCCGGTGGCCCCAATGGGCAGCTGGAACTTTATCCAGCCACATCTGAAACAGCTCAGGAGCCGTGCCTGGCCTCCAGCCGTTTCCATAAATAACTTGCTGGGCCTGGCTCTGCGCCTTCCTGGTGATGTCATTGGCCATGGGCCCAAGGATGAAGTCACAGGCTTCCCTCCCCTGGGCGCTCCTCGGGGTGGAGTGAGACCCCCTCCTGGCGAGCCATCTCCTGGGAACACGCCCGTCTGCACCCTCCCTGTCCCCACCCTGCCAGGCGGTGGCTGAAGTCCCTCCACCGTCTGGGACTGGCTGCTCGGCGGTGCTAGACAGCAGCTCAGAGTCTGAACTGCCTCCCGACTTTTCCATCTCCCGGCTCCTTCTCCCCCACCCCCCCCCCCCCCCCCGTGAGGATAGTCATCGTTTCCAGGTGGCAGCAGACTTAGGCGCTTCAAGGGTGGTGAGGGAGGTCCGACTCCTCGGTAGAGCTCTACCCAGCTGCAAATCCTGGCAGCCCCACTGACCTGCTGTGTGACTTTAAAGGAGATGCTTCACCTCTCTGTGTCTGTCTGCTCATCTTTAAAATGAAGGGAACAATAGGACCTATCTCAAGGGTGGCTGTGAGGCTTGTGTGGGACCCTGTCTATGAGACAGTGCCTGGCGCACGTGTGGGCACTGAATAACTAGATTCTGTGGTGCATTCCCATGTGCCTGTGTGCCGGGCAGGGGGGCCTGCCCGTGGGGCTGCCCTGCTCCGGGCAGCTCTTCTCTCTGTGGGGTTCAGCTCCCCGCAATCATCACAGCAGCCATGCTCCCGCCTGGCGCTCTGCCGGGCTGCTTGTCCTATGCCAATGGTGTCCTCGGATCGGCTCTGGATGGACGGGAACCGTATCTGTGACCTGACCATCTGCCCGGAGCCCTCAGTCCCTGTCTCCAGACGTGTGTGCGTGGGGACACACTTGGGGGGCCGCGGGGGACACGCTGCTCTGGCTTCGAGCGTGGAGGTGTCTCACTGTGGCTCTGGTGCCTGGTGCTCTCTGGAACGGGAGCTGCGGAGCCCGGAGCGTGGGACCCACGTGCTCGAGGGATGCCGAACGCCCTGGACCTTGAGGACTGTGAATGAAAAAGAAGGCAAGAGAGCTCACCAGTGATTCTTCTAGATTCATTACGCGTCGAAATGACAGGATTTTCATATGTTGGGTTAAATAAAATACGCTGTTACAGATACTCTCGCCTGTCTTCTTTGTACTTTATAACATGGCTACTTGAAGACTTGATTCTACACGGGTGACGGTGCCGTACTGCCGTGGGTAGCTCTGGTCCGTTCTCTCTCTGGGTTCTGAAACAGTCATGGCTGTCCCCATCCTGAGGGTCTGGCCAGATCAGTGTGTCCTCCAGCCGCCTGCACCCCAGTCAGGATTGCAGGGGACAGGACAGCTGAGCAGGCGTCCCTGGCTGGCTTCCTCCCCAGGTGGAGTGGCCACCTGCCTACCATCCAGCAGCCTGAAGTCAGCGCTACCTATTTAAGGAGGGGCTCCCAAAGATGTCCAGGACACCCCAGGGGTGCCAAGCCTCCCCGCCCAGGTGCCCCGTGCAGAACTACGGTCACACCTCGGTGACTTTTCACAGCCGGGAACCCTTGCCCAGAGGTCTGGCCCCTCCTCCTCCACCCATGCAGGTCTTGTGCGTCCTTAAAGCCAAGGTCAGAGTCACCTCCTCCGTAAAGCCTTCCCAGGCTCCCCAGCACATGAATGATGACAGGATGAGGGACTGCGTGCCCTCGGCCACCACGGTCCTCTGATCAAAATGCAGCAGAACCGTGTGTCAGCACCGCCCCTAGGGAAGGCGTGGCGGGCCCAACAGGACAGGCTTGCACAGCAGCTCCTAGGGCTGTCCTTGTTTGCTAGACGAGGAAACCGAGACAGAAAGAGCTGCAGCGTTCTGCCCAAGATGGAAGGAGCACTTTGTAAGTGGAGGAGGCAGAATCTCGACCCTCCGGATCTGGCGCCGCGCCACGTTCCCTCACGGCCACGCCCCCGGCCCAGTCACAGCTCCTGTCCTTTCCAGACCCCCGAAAGGCAAACGTGGTGTCGAGAGCCAGCAAGTGCACCTGTTGCTGTCATCCCCACAGCGTCCAGCCAGGTCCTGGCACACAGTAAGTGCCCCATAAATGTGGCCTGCGTGAGATCAGCATTGAGACTGTGTCTTTCCAGCGCCCAGGCCCGGCTGCCTCCCACTCCTGACCCCACCAGGCCATTCCTCCGGCCCTTCGCCTCCCCACGTCCCTCCCCGCACCTGCTTGACACTCGGGGACTGTCCTGCCCCTCTGCCAGCCGGGATGAACTCCCCAGTCACCACTGCATGAAAACCAGGCTCTCCTTTATGGCCGCGGCAGGCGCTGCCCTTTCCTTTAATGCAGGTCCCTCTGCACTTCTGGGAATAAATAAATAGTGTAACTTTTAAGCGGTCGTTATCCACTGGAGCCTGGGGCGCAGGGAGTCATCTAGAACCCCAGCCATCGATGGGCGCTGGGGGGCTGGGCCCCAGGAGGATTCCGTGCATCTGGCCCTAGAGTTCACGGTGCAGGGGGCTCCCTGGGTGCCCCCCCCAGCCAGACACGGCTTTTCCACCCTCTGTGGTCCTCGCTGCCGCGGCCACTAGTTCCCCTGAGGAGCCCCACGGACCCCAACGTGCCCCTCATGAAGTCTAAGCACACACTCAGCAGCTGGAAGAGGTGGCCACTCAACGCCTAGTGAGTCGAGGCTGGACCAGACAGGTGGACCGATGGGGGCAGGGTCTGGGACTCCAACTGCTGAGTCCCCTCCCTCCCCAGGGAAGGCCACCAGGGAGGATTTCTGTGGGGGCTCCCAGATGGTGCCCTGCAACTCCAGGGGTCCCCATAGTGGGTGCCGAGGTCTATGCCCACCCTAGGAGAAGTGGGGCGCCCTTCCCCATGTTCAGCAGACACTAAACGAAGGCCGCACAGCCCCCGCCGCTTGCACCTGCCTACCTGCCCTCCCCCCTGCCCCCTGCCGCGGGCCTCGGATTTGATATTTATGCTTGCTGGTTTGGGATCAAAGTCCCCTAATCCCTGAGCATGGTTTCCATCAGGAGAACCCGGGGGTGTCTCTCTTCCCACTGAAAGATCTGTGTAGGGGTCAAGCAGGGCTCAGTCGGGAGGAGGGAGCAGTCGCGAGGTCCTGTCCACTGTGGCACCGTTGTCCCTTTGGCCTCGGTACCTCTCTGCCGACACTTGTCTTTCTAAAAAAGACTCCCAGCATGGTAAGAGATGATTTGCACTAAAAGGCAGAGGCCCCTTCCCTTTCTTCCTAGATTACAGATGTCCCCATCCGAGGCACAGATCTGACCCCACGGGCTGCTTCACACACCCCTGCCTTGGCCTGGTGGGTGAGGAACCCCCGTCTCCTGTCCCATCTCCCAGATGCAGGAATATCCTCTTGCCCCCAGCCTCCTCCCCCTGAGCCTCCTTCCTCAGCCGGACCCCGTGACTGGGGACAAGAATCATTTCCTTGCTTGGGAATTGTGGGGAGAAGGGGCCTCGGTAGATGGCGTCAGGAAACCCCCAGGAAGCCCGGTCAGCTCAAGCGACGACAACGTTCAACAGCAGGCAGGTCCTTGCTCTGCGTCTGGCCCGTGCAACGTCAGAGACTGTTTACACCAATTTCCCCCCATCATTTCTCCGCACTTCCAATGTCTCTGGGCATCCTTGTCGTGGTCCTGCCGATCTGAGCCCTGGGCTGCAGGTCTGAGGCTTCCAGAAGGATCTGTGGGGATCTGTGTGTGGTCTGCCTGTGGAGGAGGGTCGTGCTGCTCACTCCTCCCACCAGGACCCTTCGAAGTCTGCAGAGTAGTGGGAGCCAGCCCTGCGCGTCAGGACGGGGCCACCAGGGAGGCTGCCGTCTCCTGCAGGGGAGGGAAGACGCCTCCCTCGCTCCCGGCCTGGAGGCTCTGGGTGCCTCTCACGCTCCCCCCAAAAGCCAGCCCCAGGGCCCTGGTGAGCTCAGCTCTCCTGTTCCTGTCCCCAGCCACGTCCCTGTGCGTGTGGCTCCAGCGATGGCGGGGCAGGCTTTGGGACCAGCTGCGTCACTCCCCGCCTGCCCGCGAGGCCCCACGTGCTCCGCCACTGCCGCCTAGCTCTGCGGGGAACTCACGGTCGGGGTGTTTCTATATCTGGGACCTCCCAAATGCTGCACCCCCGGCTCTCTGCTCCCCACCCGCCACAAAAAAAGTTCCTGGAGATGGGAGCAGCTATCTCTGAGATAATTGCTTAATTAGGGGAAAATCACTTAAATTTCAGCAGCAGCGGCAGCAGAGGCAGCCACCATACTGTTCTGGCCGTAGAAGCCTCTAATCCCAGCTCCTGGGAGAGATCTCCGCCCACACCACACCCACGGCTCCTTCTTCCAGAGGCAGGGGGCGGGAGGGGTGGGAGCCCCGACTTTTCACACACGCACATTGGCACAGGCATGGGTGCCTGTGCATACCACCCCCACCCTCCAGCCCGGCCGGGCTCTGCCAGCCCTGGTGAGCCTGGGCTTCTGCCAAAGGCGAGAGGTAACACAGGCTGTGACGTGAACATGTGTGTCCCCCCAAAACTCTCCAACAGCATGTGATGGTTAGAGACGGGCTTTGGGGAGGTGATGACCGTTAGATGAGGGCAGGAGGGTGGGGCCCCGTGAGGGGATCAGTGCCCTCTCTCCCTCCCTCCCTCTCTCTCTCTCTCTCTCTCTCTCTCTCTCTCTCTCTCTCTCTCACATCATGTGACGAGAACCCAGTGAGAAGGCAGCTGTCTGCAAGGCAGGAAGTGGGTCCTCACCGCAATTCCGCCATGCCGGCACCTGATCTCTGATGGCAGCCCCCAGAATCATGAGCTGAGGCGTCTGTTGTTGGAACCCCGAGTCTGTGGGGTTGGGCAGCAGCTCCTGCTCAGACAACGCCTTTCCTGTAAAGGCCCTGAGAGAGGACATTCTGCCACTGCAGGCCATGCAGACCCCGCTGCACCTACTCAGGGGCCATGGACTCACACTAATGCGAGTGGGCCTGGCCGCCTTTCAAGAAAACTTCATAAAAGCAGCAAGTGAAGATTTGGCCCTCGAGCCAGAGTTTGCTGACACAACCCAAGGCGGGTTGGTGGGGACGCAGCTGCGGTCACTGGCTCCAGGGTCCTCCGTGTAAAGGAGGAGGGTGTCTGTGAGCAGCCCAGGGGGCCCTGGCCTTGCTGTTCCACCCAGCCAGCCCAGGCCTGCAATGAGCCCTGTCCTCTGGGGAACGGCCACCCCCCAGGCAGCCACAGGGGGCGCCAGAGAGCAAGCATGGGGCTGTCACTCAGGACACCCAAGATGTCCCACCAGGTCTGTTGGGGTCATTCTCTTTAGGCTCCAAGTCTCCTCTAGACAGCCCCCCTCCCCAAGCCAGAGATGTTCCCCTTCACTCTGGGGGCCCAAGTGGCCATGGCTGGGAGAAAGCATGGTCTGAAAGGAAGGGCCAGTCCTGGTGCCAGGAGAGACAGGACGTGCCCACGTTTAGGATCGGCTGCTACGCATGGGGGTTGGTGGGGGGCAGGACGGAAACCCCCACAGTGAGCAGCAGAGCACAGGGGAGTGGGGCTGTGCGTCCAGAGGTTTAGGAACGGAGCCTCGTCAGGAGGCTACCTGCCCAGAAGGGCTCAGGGCACAGAGAGCTCGCTGCAGACCCCAGGGAAGTTGTGCACTGCCCTGAGAACTGGTGGCCCAGGGGTAACTGTGCTCGGGGAGGATTCTGGGAGGGGCAGAGAGTGGTGCTCTTGCATGTGAGCCAGTGGCCACCAAGGACACAGAGGTGGGGTCCCCGAGGAAGCATTTCAATATGGACCGGTCGTGTGTGCCTGCGACGTGACCAGGCTGTGTGAGTCTTATTGGCTGCACTTCCCTGAAGCTGCAGTAGACGTTTTATGTCCTTTGAGCACACTGCCACTGTCCAGTGAGTCGGGCCAACAGGGGCACGATGGGAGGGGGCAGAAGAGGGCCGCCAGGAGGCAGAGGCCCAGCCCTGGGGACAGAGCATCAGCCGGAGGCCATCCCAGCTGCAGGAAGTCAGTGCAGGGGTCCCTCTGAGCTCCTTCTCCCTCTGTCCCTCCTGGCCTGTCTTCTGCTCCTGGGCAGCGGCAGAAGCCAGCGCCAGCCACAGCCTGCTGTGGGCCCAAGGCCGGATTCCCCACACTTCCCAGGGGACCGCTCCCTCCCACACCAGGCCAGCAGCCAGGCCTGGGGACCTGGGGATGGATCTGGGCAGAGCCTGCCACGGGGGCTCTGGTCCTTGGGCACTGTCCCTTCTGATGCCTGGACTACAGAGCAGGGGCCAGCGACAGGGTGCTCTAGTCTCTCCGCACACAGGGAACCAGGCTGCCCCAGCCCATGCCCTTACCTACTGCTGACCTCCAAATCCAGGCCCACTGGGAGTTGTGAACATCTCTCACCCCGAGACAGGGCCAGTACTGGTGCCAGGGGAGACGGGGCGTGCCCACATTAAGGACCGGCTGCTAAGCATGGGCATGGGTGGGGGGCAGGACGGAAACCCCCACGAAAGTGTCCAGGCGCACGGCTCCCTAACCAGCTCACAGAGCTGGACCTCCGGCCTCAGGCCCGAGGTGGAGTTTCTGGCCTTGTTCTCCCGGACCTCTGCCCTGCTGCGAGCCCCTTCCCAGTCCCGCTGCCCCGTACCGTCCCGCCCTCTCCATCTCCAGCTGCTCCAGCTGCTCGAGGTCATGCCGTGACCCCCACCCCCTATCCAGACGCTGCCCCTCCCGCTGGTCCCAAGCACTGTCCCACCGTTTCCTGCAGCTGGTTCTCGGGCTTCCTGCCCCTCTTTCTTGCTGTGGTGGTCCTCCGACTCTGGCCTCTGGACCCACGGCAGCACCGGTTAGAGGAAAACTCTCCCCTCAGCCCAGACCTGCTGGATCAGAAACTCCTGGGCCAGCGCCCAGCGACCTGTTTCCATCCACCCTCCAGACGACTGCGAGGCAGGCAAGGCCGGGAAACAGCGTCTGGCGGTCCTTCCTACAGCTCCCGGTGCGGCCACGGCTCCCCTAGTCCTGCCTAGCACCAGGGGAACCTCTCTTGCCTCCAGAATCAATTTCTAGGCACCACGTCGGAGGCCCTTCGGCCTCTGGCCAGACTTCCTTTCCAGCCTCCTCTCCTTCCCGCTGGTCCTGTCAACGCCCCTCTTCCCTTCAACTACTGAAGTCCTGTTCGCTTCTCAGCGCTTGGCGTCCCTGGGACCTCCCCTCTCCCCGCCACAGTTTAACATACTATAATGACTTGGGAACATATTGATCTTCCCCATTCGCAGTGAAGTTGGGAAACAAGCATAATGGCCTTCTTTTGCGTTATACCCCCAGTGTCGGCCACTGGGTGCTGCAGAGAGGCATTGCTGCTGGTGACAGGGACAATGTCACTCTTGAGTGTCTGTTTCTGAATGCCCACCCTCAACCCCAGCCATCTGCCAAGCCCACCTCTCCACCATCTTGACACGGTGCCTGGACACCTCGGCCTCCTGGGATCTCTCCTAGTCCCGCCCATGCTCCTGCGGGTCCTTCTGGGCCATGTCACTTCCAGCGCACTCATCCTGCAGCCAGACAGCACGTGGGAAGAGCGAGGAGGGGGCTCTCCCTGGGGGCCATGGGCTGGCCAGGTCTTTCCCCATCCCAGGTGTGTTGGGAGGGAGGCAATTGTGGGATCCCTTCAGGGCCCTTCCAGTGGTCCAGTTGATCCCTGCTAACAGGAGAACGTGCCGCGGACACTCCCGACTGGTAGCCACCTCCTGTGACTCGACCGGAGGCTACAGGACGGGGCTTGGGTGGCATCGTGGAGCTATATATTCAGCATCCCCTACTAGATCACCCTTCCCAATTATGTCTGCTTTAACACCAGTATTGAAATGGGCTCGCCTTCCCCGCCCGCAGTAACTGACCGGACGGCAGGACGACCCAGAAGTCAGCGGGGCTAACAGGCAGCCACTTCAGTGGCAGCATGTCCTTGGGGTCCCCCTTCTCCTGGGGCCCTCGAGGACCTGGCCCAGCCCCACTGGACCCCCAGGCCCCCCCACCCCGGCCCTTGGAGTCCCTCAAACTCCAGCTCCTGGGGCCATGGAGGTGGCGAAGGGAGTGGACAGCTGGGGTCTCGGTGACCTCCCGCCTGCGGCTGGAGAGGAGAGTCCCGTCTTGTCCTGTTCCTTCTCCGTCACAGTCAAGCACGCCCCCACGGTCCCCGGGACGACACTGCAGTCGGCCCAGGCTCCCCCAGTGGCCTCAGCTTCCATCTGGAGACACCCCTGGTCTGCTCCCCATGTGACGGAGACGGTCCCCGGTCCCCAGCCTCGGCTCAGGTCGCCTAGCAACCCCCCAACAGGCAGCCAGCCCGGCCAATCACCTGGGCTGCCGACACACACCGGCCTGCCCGGCCAGGCGCCGGCGCACCAAGGGCTGCCCAGGCCGCCCCGCCCGCCCGAGGCCCCCGGAGAGGCAGCAGTGACCAGCGCTTCCCGCCCCCCCCCCTTGGCTCCCCACCCGAGGCCCATTCCGTGGCTTAATCTGTGACATTTAGCGTAAACAGGTTCCTATTCCCAGCTGACCTTTAATGGCTTTTATCATCAGCTGTGGCTCCTGGCAGCCGCCCAGGACCTGCCATCGGTCGCTCCGTCCACTCCAGCCGCATGCCCGAGGAGCGCCCACGGTTCGCACCACGGGAGGCCAGGGGGCCGCCGCCGTCTGCCAAGACTTGAGCTTGCCACTCTCGGCCCGGAAATATCATTACGTGTTTCAATTAGAATTAGTGGGGAAGCCAGTCATTAAGTGGTCAGTTATTATGGTAATGGGACGCTCTGCATTAGCCAGGGCAGGCTGCCCTGGCCTTCCCCTAATGGCCACTTGTGAAGCCCCGATCCCTCCCTACCAGAGCTGCAGGGCAGAGGTGGGAGGGAGGGGGCCAGGAAGAGGCGCCTTGGCACCCCCTCCCCCACAGGTGGGCGGGGCGGGGGGCGGGCGAGGTGCCCCCGACACCAGCAAACCTCTTCCTGGAAGCCGTCTCATGCCCCGAGAAGCAGAGGAAGCCCTGTTGAGCCGTTGCCCACCTCCAAACCCCTGCGGCCATCTTTCCTCCACTCACAGACCGATGCCCACCGCCACGGAAAGGGGTTCCAGGTCTCCTTCAGAGCTGTGAGAGTTTTGTTCCGTGTGAGAGTTTTATAGTGCTGGGGATGGAACCCAGGGCCCCACACGTGCTAAGCACGCGCTCCACCACTGAGCTACGCCCCCAGCTCCCAGAGGCAAAGGCCCTAAAGATACGGAAGATGCGGAGAAGTGACCAAGGGTCCCCCCGGCTGGAGGGCAGGGGGCAGGGATTTGGCCCCTTTGTGCCAAGTGACCTTGGGCAAGTCACATCACCTCCAAGAGCCCCATCTCCATCTCCACCACTGCTCTGTGCCAGGGTACCTGGAGCCAGCCCCTTCCCACACGGGGAGGGAGGTCTATCGCCCAGGGTCCGCAGTGGGGGTCCTGGAAGCCTGGTCCCCTTTTCCACCAGTGCCCAGTCTCCTCTGTCCAGCGGAGACACCTACAGGGCTCGCTAGGAGTGCTTTCCAGCGCACCTCTCCCGCCGTCCAGTCCTCCTGCTCGGGGCTCGCAGTGGGTGGAGTAGGCCTGCAGCTCCTCTGCCCCCCGCAGGCCCGGCTCGTCATCTGGGCTCTGACCTTTGCCAGCTGCCTGGCCTGAGGCACGTCCCAGAGCCTCGGTTTCCCACTGGATAACATCGAGGGTGACCAGCCAGGTCCCGGGAATCCCACGCACGGAGCCACAGGGGCCGAGGGCTCCGGCCTATCACTGAGGTCGTTATTATAAAGGAAAAGAAGAAAAATGGTCGCCCACAGTGGCTTCCTTTCCCGTGAGCTCTGATGGGGGTTTAAGGAAGGGAAGGAAAGGGATGTGGAGACTGGAGATGGGACAGGCAGGGGCGACTGGGGTAGAGACGGCTGGGAGGCCCAGGAGGAGAGAGGAGGAGGAAGGATGGAGAAGGATGGGGAAGGGGAGGGAGGAGAGGGTTCCTTGGAATACAGGAAAACCCTGTGTGGGGGACTGGGAGGCAGACGCAGGAGAAGTGCTTGATTTGTTTTCTTCTGCTCAGCTGTGCCAACAAAAAAGAAAATGAATCCGCGGCGCCCAGACAAGGCGGCCAAGAGGCAGCCCGGCCCGGGAAGATTATCTCTCTAACCACCACCTTGGTGCCATAATCGCCTCCGTGCGGCGGCCCTGGTGCTTGGGGGAAGGGTGCCCGAGCGCCCCTTGGTTTGATTCCTTTAATCTCTGACACCGCCTGTCATGCCAAGTGTGTAATTAGGGCGCGTGCACCTTCCCGCAGCCCGAGCCGCTACCTTGCGAGATGCGAGCGGAGCTGCGGAGGCCTCCCGGCCGCCGGGCGGGCTCTTAATTGGCTTATTTGCTTATCTTGGAGTCTGTTTTCCTAGGGATGAGGCTGCAGCCCTGATTTCTGCAGCAATTGCCTTTCTCCAAAGGCAAGGGGGTATGGCTTCAGGGTGCCTCCGAAAAGCCAGGGACTGTGCTCTGACACTGTTTGGGGGACATGTTGGTGGCAGGTAAACCCCAGTCCACCCACCAGTCGCCTGAGAAGGCGCCTGCCTGCTCCTTGGAGCTCCGCTTGACCGGGTCATCTCTGATCCCACAGACCTGGCTGCTCACACTTCTGAGCCCCCACCCCAGGTCCCGGCACCTCAGTGTAAGGCGTTAACCGTGGAGACAGGTGCCACCACCCCAAGGGCACCACAGCAAGGCTCTCCTTGCCTGGGGTGGCACCAGCCAGCTGTTTTTCCAGGCTGGGCAATGATAGATGGTCTTGGGCTGATGAGCCTCCTCCCCCCACAAGCAACCTTGTTTCATTTTCCCCAGGCAGGAGCCAATGGGCTTAAAGGTCGCCCTGTTCCCCGGGCAAAGAGCCAATAGCGGGCAAAGTACCAGTTGCTCTGGCACACCCCCCCCCACCAGAAACCCCTACTTGAGCTCCTGCCTGCCAGAGCTCAGACGCAACTCTCGGCCCTGCCGAGAGGAAGCAGCTGCTGCAACAGCTCCAGACTCACTGTCTCCAGCCCGACGGCAGCTGCCCCAGCCGACAGCTCCAGAGACCACAGCCGGCACGACCAGGCACCCACCTTCCGTCCAGAGCTCACACACTCCCCTCTCCCTGACTCCTCTCTCCCCATACTTCTTCTACCTCCGACCAGCCGTAAAGGCTGGTGAATAAATCTCTTGGCTACACGGTGGTCTCCGTTGTGATTTTTGCCCTTCAGGCAAGACAAGGGGTGACAGGAGTTCTCCGAGAAGGTGAAAAAGGCAGAAGAGACTTGGGGAGGGCAGGGTGGCCTCGGGGGAATCTTCACAGAGAGAAGGCCGAGTAACTGGGTGTCCATCAGGACCCTAGACGATATGGAAATGGGCCATGGAGTCTGCCCACGGCCACCTGCTGGTGCATGCGTCCAGGCCACAGGGCCACCAGGAGAGGCTGCTCCCTCCTCCCCACCCCAACCTCTCCTCGGGTGTCCAGGTGTGTCCCCTCCGTCCAGTAGTGGCTGAAGGTCCGTGGATGAGGGTGACAGTTTCCCCTTCTCCAGGCCCCGGCCCGCCTGGCCGTCCCTGCTGTGTGGAGAGCTGACCAGCAGTCCCGCGTCTAATCATCCCCAGCCAGGAGCAGCAGGGCTCCGGGGGCGGCGACCCCAGCCAGGTGAGCGGCGGAGACGGGAGGGTGGGAAGTTCAAGGCCAGCCTCGCAACTTGGCACGGCCCGCCTCAAAAATGTTAGACGTTTAAAAAGGGGCTGCGGTGCAGCTCAGGGGTCGAGCACTCGCCTAGAATGCTTGAGGCCCTGGGTTCAATCCCCAGTCCCACAGAAATAAAATAAAGTGTGGGACCAACCAGAGCAGGGAGGGGGTGTCTGGGACGAGGCCATGTGCACGGACCCCCGGCCCAGGACTGGCTTTGCTACCCTGCTCTGCCAGGCCTGGAGGCACAGGCAAGGCAGCGGGCCCTGGTCACCCTGTTCACGTTCCGCAGGACTCTGGAGGTCGGCACAAGGATCACTCCAGGTCCAAACACCAGTCCCAACCCCAGCTCCCCCAGGTGGTGCTGTGTGACGCAGGCCCATTCCTACCCTCTCTCCGCCTCTGCTTTCTCATCTGCCAAGAGGAAGGAAAAGGAATCCTTCAATCCTACGAGGAGCGCGGTGAGCACGGAAGGCCACAGCGGGTCGAGACTGGAGCACGCAGGACCTGGATTCCTTCCGCAGCTTCTCACAAATCCTTTGACCCCAGACAGGAGGAGCCGGGGCAGTTTCAGTGTTCGATTGAATGGCGCTTCCAGGCCTCCCGGCCCGTGATTCTCCGGGAAGTCCGTCCTCGCCACCTTGGGTCCCATTTCATGGTTTGTCCCAGAAAAGAAGGTGGGTGCTTTCTCCTTTATGGGACCCCAAAGGGCACGTGTTGGAAACATCCCCCCAGTGCAGCAGTGTTGGGAGATGGGGCTGGGTGACGTCACAGGAGCAGGACTGGGTGTGTGTCGTTGTGGTAAGGGTGGGCTGCGCTTCTTACAGAAGGGACTTTGGCTCCCTCTCTGACCTCCTCTTCCCCTCTCCTTCTCTTGCCCTCGGCTTCCTGCCAGGGGACAATGCAGTACCAATCTCTCACCAGAGGCCAGAGTGTGGCCATCTTGCTCTTGGACTTCCCAGGCTCTAGATGAGGAGCCACTAAATTTCTGTTCTTTATAAATGACCCGGGCTCAGGTATTCTGTGGTAGCAACACAGGCTGTGGGTCATTCTGGTTGTAGCAAGACAAGAGCAACCACCCCCTGCGTAGCAGGAGTCCTTCTGGAAACTCACCGTGAGCCTCTCTGGGTCCCTGCCTCTCAAGGTGGGTTCTGTGGACCTGCAGCATCACTGTCACCTGGGAGAGGGTGTGGCTTAGAATCTCGAGGCCCAACCTGGCCCGTGGAGCCCCACCTGCTTTTGAAGCAGGTGCCTAGAGATTTGCAGCACACAGAAGGCTGCTCCCCACCTCCGAGAAAGCCTTGTGGGTCCTCCCAAGTCCCAGCCACACGTCACAGGGAGTGGGAACCACCTACAAGTAAATCATTAGTGACCATAGTCACCGTCCAACACTTGCAAGTGATGTCACTTTTTGTAAAAGGACATCAGGGCTGACTCAGGTGATCCCTGTGGCCTTGCATTCTGGCTGGCTTTCTTGAGAGTCACTGTTGTGACCCACGTGCCCTGCCTGGGGACCCGTTCTGCATGTGTCCTTCAAGGGTCACTAGCTGACCCTCGTCCCCACAGCATCAGGAATCCTGTTCACCACACTCCCAAGAAGCAGCCAGTCGGGTGATGGGGGACATGGAAGTTCCACCCTGTCGCAGGCAGTCTCATGGTTTCTGGGGGGCTCCTGTTTGAGAGAATCCTTCCTCAAGCTGGTCTGAGGGACAGCCCTGGAGCTTCCACTGAGGGTCCTCATTTGCTCGCTGGCCCTCCGTGCAGAACCAGCCAGCTCCCCTTAATCTGATGTCTCTATTGGCCACTGTGGCTGCTCTAGCAAACTGCCACAACCTGGGGACCTGTCACTACAGGAATGCATTCTCTCCCATTCACAGAGGCTGGATGTCCAAAACCAAGGCGTCCGCAGGGCGGCACTCCCTCCCAGGGCTCTGGGGAGGGTCCTTCCTGGCCTCTTCCAGCTTCTGCACTCAAGTGTCCCTTGGCTTGTGGCCACCTCACCCCGATCTCCACCTCTATGGTCACGCGCCTTCTCCTCCTTGCTCCCAGATCTCCTGCCTTTCTCTCACGACACGTTGGACTGGTCCAGGATGATCTCGGTTTGCAATCCTCAGCCACATCTGCTAAGGTTTCTCCTCCCAACAATGTCACATTCCCAGGTTCCGGCAGCGAGGACTCTCATAGATCTTTGGGGGTTGAGGGGGGGATGACCACTTAACCCGCCCTGCCATCCACTCATATGGGGAAAGATCTTCTCTCAATCAGCAAATCTTCCCCACACGAAACCAAATTGCAGGCTCCTTTCAGGGTCTTCAGTGTGGCCTCCACGGACCTTGCGCTGGATGCCGGTCCTCTCTTCTCCGGGACAGAGGAGTCGCACAATTTAACCTGTCAGAGCAGGGTGCCCGTGGAGGACGGTGGGTGTCCCTGGGCAGAGCATCTGGAGAAAGAGATCCCCAAAGCAGGGACGAGGCAAGCGAGGTGCCCAGGATGCAGGAGATGCCCACCCCCAGGACTGCACACATGCAAGTGGGCGCCCGCTGTAGGTGAGCCCTGGGCCCCTCTCTCTCCTCTCTAGGCCCGGCCATGCCCCTTGGAAACCAGCCTGGGTGTTCTGGGCTCCTCTAGAGAAGCGAGCCTCCAACCAGTGGGCATCCTTTGGGAGTGAGGGTGTCAGGACCTTACCCTGTCTGCCAAGGGGATGGAAAAGCTCTGGCTTTCTGGCTGCTTGCCACATTACCACGCCCTGTTCCAGGACCTAGGCTAAGCAGGGGGCGTGGCTGTGAGAACTGAAACCACCCCAAGGATAGGCCAATGGCTCCACCAATGGCATCCGCCCATGCTCCTTATGTGTCCCTATGATCTTCCTGCTGATTGGCTGATGTCCACTATAAAGCATTGTGCACTTCCTCAATAAACCGAGTTCTCGCATTCTACTGACTGGGCTCTCTGACGCGGCTCTGAGTCTTTTGAAGGCGGGGGAGGAGGCGTTGGCGGCCTTTACTTTCCCAATCCAGTCTCATCGTTGAGGTAGGCCCCTCTGGCCTCTTTTGGTAGACAGAAGAGGTCCATCCCGGGAACGGGGGCGCTAAAGACCTCAACCCCTTATAATAATTCGACAGTGAGGGGACGCTTCTCACACCTCTACTCCCCACTGCTTCCCCTCCAGGTTCCCCAGGACAGCGGGTGTCACAGCCCTTCCTCTGCCTGGAGCGGTCAGGGACAGGCCTGGGAAGGGTCAATGGCATATGGCCAACCATTCCTCTCCCAGATGCATTCACAGTGCATCATAGTTTGTGTGGAGAGCACCCCCTGGAGTTGGGCCGTGCACGGGTTCTGCTATTCCAGGGTCTCCTAAGCAGAGCCGTGCGCTTCCAAGACCCTTCTGTGGGCCCGATTCGCAGGCTCTGGAGGCTGGGGAGGGGTCTTGTGCAGCACAGTGTCCTCTGGGCCTCCTCCGTGCAGTGTCCTGCCGCCACCACACCTGGTGGCAGGTTCTGGCGGGTTTCCCAGCTTTCTTCTCCTTCCTGGCTCTGATAACAGCTCCCATTTGTGCAGCCACTTTGCAGTTCTCCAAAGTCCTTTCTAATCCCCTTTCACGGGACCTTGACAATGCCCTTGATATTCACTTACCCACCCCGTTTTGAACTAAGAAAGAGGCTCAGTCCTCAAATGAGCCGCCAAGGCTGCACGGCTCAGAACTGGGGTCGGGCTGGACGCCCCACCCCTCCCTGCAAGCGGCTGCTGCACCCCCCTTGGCCCTGCATCTTGGCCTGATTGTGCAGCAGCCATGCCCGGGGAGGGGGAGGGAGACGCGGGGTCACAGGCCTGTGGCCTGGTCACCTAGAGAGCCACCATGCTGATCAAGAAGAGGACGCATCCATGAAGAACAGCTCCTGGCCTGGCAGGAAAGGACCTGACTGGTTCCTGAACTGCCAAGAGGCAGCAAGGAAACCACCACGGTGCAGAGGCCAGGCCACGGGGGGCCGAGACAAGCCCATCGCTGGCTCCCTGGGGCTGCTCGGTCAGCCCTCGCCCTCTCCTGCCCCCTGCACCCACCCCGGCTCATCCCTGAATTGCTCCCGACAGGCCTGTTTCTGAGCTGGTGGCCGAGCTCTGGGCTCCGTGCTCTGCCACCACAACCTGCTCTATCCCAGCTGAAAACTCTCCCATTAGTCCCCCTGGTGGGCTTCCGGCTCTGAAGGGCAGACTGTCAGACTGTCAGACTGGGAGGATCCACTCATCTGAAAGCTCTTGGGAAGGTTCAGCATGTGGCTCTCCACCCCAGCTGGCCAGAGGAGAGCCACAAAGTGCCCAGATTCCCTAGGACAAGTACCGCCTGTCGGTACTCAGGGTCCAGGTAGCAGGGCCCCTGGGGGATCCAAGACGGCTCCTGCCTCTGCTGCCAGCTACAGCGATACCCATCCCAGGAGGCAGGGGGTGCAGGAGCCCTGTTTGGGGATTGACTTGAATTGCAGTTGACTATGAGCCGTGGAGATTTGGCCATTGTCGCCACCCGTAGTCTCACGGGATTTGTTGCAGGATCTCGAATGACTTGGCCGAAATTGCTGATCGGGTCAGCGCCATTTTAGTGGAGTGTTTGGCGTGTGTTAGTTGTTGTTAGAACCAGAGAGAAAAGTTATCAGAATAAAAAGCTGTTTGTCTCCAGTTTGCTTCTGAAGTTCTTCCCGCGGCTCCGTTGCTCCAAGCGCTTCAGGCGGCTACAAGGGGGCTCCATCGCTGGCCTTCAGGCCTGCTCCTCTAAGCCCACTTGGGTTTAGTTCTGGATTGCACCGTGTACTGAGTGACCTAAAGCAGTGACTCAATGGCCCTGAGTGTGACCACCCCCTTCTGCAATGTGGTATTATGGTTTGGATTTTAAATGTCCCCAGCTGATGGAGCTATTGTGATGTGATGGAAACCATAGGAGATAGGACCCGGTGAAAGGAGTTAGGTCACTGGGGCATGTCCTTAAAGGGGATTTAGGAACCCTGCTCCCCTGCTCACATTCTCTCTCTCTCTCTCTCTCTCTCTCTCTTTTTTCCTTCCTAGGCATCATGACATGAGCAGCTTCCCCAGCCACAGGCCCAAAAGCAACTTGGTCAACCATGGACTGAAACTGTGAGCCAAAAAAATAAATCTTTCTTCTTCATAAGTTGATCTTCTCAGGTATTTTGTCACAGCAACAGACCACTGACTAATACATGTGGAAATAAGAATAGGTCTCCTACCTTATGGGTTGTTAGAAGGATCACAGTAATCAATGAGTGAAAAAGTACTTAGTAATCTATAAAATGTTCCACAAAGGTGGTTACTGTTAATGTCCTTGTGTTGTTGGGGTGGGCAATAGTAGTCTCCCCTGTGGGGCACCCATCTTTCTGTGCACTTCCTGCTCCCACCAACACCAAGTTTCCAATCTTAATGCCAAGGCCCACTGCTATCGTCTTGGGTTGAAATGAGTCCCCCTCAATTTATACGTTGTAGCCCTGATCCCTAGTACCCCAGGACGTTCCCGTGTTTGGAGATAGTGTCTTCAAAGAAGTAATTAAGTTAAAATGAGGGGGCTAGAAGGGGTCCTAATCTATGTGACGGGTGTCTTTCTAAGGTGAGATTGAACAGGACGTGTGTGAAGGGACAGTCCCGTGAAGACACAAGACAGCAGCTACAGGACAAGGATTGAGAACAGGTCCTTCCTCGCGGCCTTCAGGAGGAGCCGTGGCTGGGGCCACCCTGATTTTGGACTTCCCACCTCCGGAACTGGAGAACGTAAGTTCCTGTGGGCTAAGCCCCACGGTGGCTGGGCACGTCATCACGGCTGCCCCAGGAAACGACTTAGTTAAGTTCACCTCCACGTGTTCCGGGAAACTGATCCCGCGGGCCCGTGGGCCATCACCGGGGCCTGTAGCCCGAGGCACAGCTACTGGGCATTCTGGGTCTCTGGCAGGGCGCTAGCTTACGTGGCATGTCCCAGACTCTCCCGACACGGAACCCTTCTATTGCAACGCCTGTGCTCTGTGGGCCGTGCCTTCCCTGGCATTCTGGAAACTTCTAGCGCCCACGGCTGTTGTGCACCCAGGGTTCTGCCGCCTGCACCTTCTTCCTCCCGCCCGCCCGCCCTCCACCACCTACTGGGAAGTGCAAGGACCCTAACCCAGGAGGAGCTGGGTGCCCTTGCCTGTGCTGGGCGCACGTCCACGGCCCTCATCAGACACAGCAGGGCCAGATGAGCTGCGTGTTTTTATGGCCCTATCATGCGAGATCGCGCCCATTAGGGAGAAGCTGTCAACGCAGAACATAGATTTCGAGACACACTTTCTACTCCGCGGGATTATGAATAACCCCTCCGATCATTAGAACCAGAGCATTTTTTTAAAAAAATCCAATTTGTTTCTCACTTCGAAACCCATTTAGTCTGCTTCCTGCTCTTTCTCTTAGGAAGGGAGGGCTGGGCGTTGCAGCCTTCCAGACTCCTGCCTCGGGGAACCCCGCACCCCAGGAATGGGAGTTCCTCCTCGGGACCCTAACTTCCCCTGGAACCTTCGGCTACCGTTTCCCACAGCCCGGCCACGGGTGTCACCTCTGTCGTTAGAGCCGAGAGAGCCCCACAGAGTGGTCAGTGTGCCCAAGGATGAGAGGGCATGCCCCCGAAGGCCAGGCCGTGAGCCAACCACGGGGGAGGGGGGCACAGTGCAGAGGGTCGCCTCACAGGGGAGTTTCAGGAGGTGCTGATTTAGATCTGACAGGTCCTAAAGCAATGCATAAAACCAACATTAAAATAAAACAAAAATATTCACCAGGCGAAGGAGCATTAAAAAAAAAAAATCTCCATTTCTGTCTCCCTCCTCACCAGCGACAGAAACTCCGGCTTCCTAGAAGAAACGACGCTCCCCCACCCCCGTCCGTGCAGCCTCATCTCTCTGCAGTGAAAACTGACACGAGAGATTCATTGGAACATGTGCCCGCGCCCCACTCCCATCAGCCCACCGCAGGACGGGAGCCGTTCGTCTTTTCTCTGGCTCAACTTGCAGCCTTCAGAACCCTTGCAAGGGGCACCTTGCCCAGCTCCCTGATCACATGAGGCGCGGGGGCTCTTCGGAAGGCTGGCACACTCCCAAGCTGCGGTCTGTCTACCTCCCGAGGTCAGCGTGGACAGTGTCTGCGCGGCAGGCCAGACGAACCCCCGCCCCGGAGGCTGGGGCTGCACAGGTCCCAGCCCACCTGCGTCCTGCGTCACACGGCTCACCAAAGCCTCCTTCCTGCCCGCCTGACCCTGCGCTGTGGGCTGCAGATAGCAGATGAGCCCCCGACACCCTCCCGACCCCGAGAAGGTCAAGGTCCTGCAGGGAGGGGCGCAGGAGCAGCTGTTTACAAAACCACCTGAGGGCAGCAATATGGGCCTGAGCAGGGAGGGCCAGGGGCCTGGGAGAGGCGGGGATGGACCCCTGGGGACACTGGGGCAGTGTCAGAAGAGAGAGCCGAGGGACCTGGGCCTGCAGGGACACTAGGAGTTCCTCCGGCAGACAAAGCGATTTGCTTTCCTTGCACGTCCCAATCTCTGAAATTACCTTCTTCGTGTTGGTGACTCATTTGTTTGTCTTTCCATTCCCCTAAAACGTCTGAAATCTCCATCGTCCTAAAATATAAACTCGGGGAGAGCGGGCTGCTGTGGGTTTGCGCCTCGGGCTGTGCCGGTGTCTGGCCCGGTGCACGGCGGGCACCCCAGCTCTGTGCTGAATGGTGGGGAAATCGGGGCACCCGGAGGCCCAGGCGGCAAGGTCCTTGACAGGGGACAACAAGGACCTGCCCCGCCCAGGGATCTTCTCTAGCCGTCCACCCTGACAGGCACGGAGGGGGATGGCTTTTGCCAGGAAGTCCCTTCAGAACTCCCAGGAGCACCCGAGGTCACCGATGTGAACGGGGTCCCTGCGCTCTGCCTCCCTCCCCAGCAGGTACAGAGCGGCTGCCGCTGTCCCCGACCTGTCCTGGGCACCTATGGGGACCAGCCCAGCGTCCCAGGAGCCTCGCTACCCCCACCCCTGCCTCCACTGAGCCTCAGTCCTTTTAGCTCTCATTTGTAAGTGGGCCTCAGCCCAAGCAAAAGATTCAGCGGGAATCCGGCCGGGTTCCCAGACGCTTAATTGGAGCTGGGCTCTTCATTACCCGCACACCTGTTCCCCAGCACCATATGGTCTGAGGTAAATAGACTGTAATTGTTTATCCAGAGCCGGTGTGAGTGAGGGAGTGTGCGCGGCCGTGGCCTCCTCCTCCTCCTCAGCCTCCCCCGCCATCAGCCCCGCAGCCTCGCCCCTCTCCGGGCTGATGAAGGACGGAGCCCCACACAAGGTCACAGCGCACCCGCTGTCCGTCGGCAGGGCTGCCTCGGCGTCCAGGCCCCTCCGTGGAGAGTCTCTTCCGCCAGCTCCGAGGAAGGCCCCCCACCCGGCTCTGCCGGTTGTCAGGAGTTGGCAGCTGGGCCGCTCTGCCCTTGCCAACGTGGCTGAGCGGGTGGGCAGCTCTCTAGGCCTGGGCTCGCTTATCTTTTCCTCGGTGGAGGCTGAAGGTTGTCTGAGACGGGCTGGGCTCAGGACCCTGGCAACGCTGCCAGCCTCCGACTCGGCGGCCTAAGCAATTTCCTTCACGTCTTGGAACCTCGGTGGCGGTGGCTACGATGACCAAAAAATAAAGGCACCATCCCTGGGTCACATGGTCCTTGATAATGAGAGGAGCAGACAGGGTGTGTCCTGATGGGTCAGGGGGGTCAGTTAGCGCCCCTCTCTTCTCTCTGCCCTTATGTCGGTGACAGTCCTGTCCCCTGCTCCTGGCTCCCATTTACGGGCAGGGTCCAGAGCTTCAGGCTACAGAGTGCGGTCCCCAAGGCAAGGTTAAGTAGAGCAGATCCCACCCCCGTCTCCTTGTCTTCACCCCTGGCCTGCCGACGAGGGACAGGAAACCCTTGCCCTAGGTACAGCTATCCACAGGCTGCCCTGGACCACACGTCTGGACTCTGAGGGACACTGGACATGTTGATCTTCAGAAAGAGCAAGGGCCCCTGAGCATTTTGGGGCTCTGGCTGGAAAGATGGTCCCAGGTGAAGGGCAAAAATCACACCGGAGACCACCGTGCAGCCAAGAGATTTATTCACCAGGCTTTATGGCTGGTCAGAGGTAGAAGAGGTGCAGGGAGAGAGGGGCCAGGGAGAGAGGAGTCGGGGGCGAACTCTGGACGGAGAGTGGGTGCCTGGACGCACTGGCTGTGGTCTCTGGAGCTGTCGGCTGGAGCGGCTGCCGTCGGGCTGGAGACGGTGGGTCATCTGAGGTTGGTGCAGTGGCTGCCTCTTCTCAGCGTGGTAGAGTTGTTGCGACTCGGCTCCGGAGTGGCGGGAGCTTAAGTAGGGATTTCTGGTGGGGGGTGTACCAGACCTTTAAAGTCATTGGCTCTTTGGCCGGGGACCAGAGCCACCTTTAAGCCTATTGGCTCCTGCCCGGGGAAAATGAAACAAGGTTGCTTAGAAGAACAAGTTTGCTCAGGACACGGAAACTTCCGGGACGGGGGTGGGGAGTGGCCCATCGGCCCCAGCCCATCTATCACGAGGCAGGAGGCAGAGTGCTCAGCCCTGGGGAGGGGCCGGAGCCCGAGGCACCTAAGAGCCAGGACGCTCCCCACGCCTGGAGCGCCTTGCTTCCTGACTTTCCCTTCCTGCCCAGGGCCCTGCTGCCTGCCCCAAGCTGCACCAGGAGGATGGAGGGTCCCCTGGGCCCAGGGCAACGGGTGCGGTGTTCTCACGATCCACACTGAGCTGGCCCTTGATATGATGACGGGCTTCCAGACCGCTCAGCCCCCCCGAGGGACCCCCCCTGGAGCAGACACCACCCAGAGCCCACCTGGGCCAGCACCCGGCCCCGTGGGGAGCTCAACGCCACTCACCCCTGCCACGGGGCAGCAGCTCCAGCCCAGCCCCCCTCCAGGCCCTGCCAGAGGCCCGGAGAAAGGCTGACCCCTGTCCTCAGAGACGCTGTCACTCTCTGGGTGGAGACGCCCGGTTCCCACTATATGTGCACACAGGACCACGAAGACAAGCTCCCACGTCAGGCACGAGGCCAGGAGGAAGCCATCGCAGCCGGCGGGGCAGAAAGGAGAGTCAGAGCAGGGGACTGGGAGGGGTGAGGGCCCTTTCCACAGGAGGCTCCCCGGGCTGGGGGCTGGAGGACCCCACGTACTCCCTGAAGTCGGGAGCTGAAGCAGGAGCCGGAGCTCTGCCACCCAGAAAAGAATGAGTCAGGGGAAGAAGAAACAAAGACTGAGAAGAGCTTTCCCAGCAAGCTTTCCACCCGCCCGGGGTGCCCTTTGAAGAGGAGCCCAGAGCTCGCGGCAGCAGAAGGGGAAGGAGATTTAAAGGTATTTAAGCTGCTGCATGAATTGACCCCTCTGGGGATGCCATGTGGCCCTGCTTGGCCTGGGGACCTCAGGGACATTTCTACCCCAGGCACCAGAGGGGGCTGTGGAAGGCCTTGGGGCACCTCCCTGCGCTGGGACCGGAGGGAGTGGAGTGTCCCAGAGACAAGGAGATGTGAGCCTTGGCAGGACCCTGTCACCCAAAATACTCCAAGTGGGCGCTGGGTGCCGGGTCGGGAGGGCTGCGGACCAAAGCCCAGGACAACGGACACTGTGGGGATCAGGTCCCTCGGCAGCACGGCCAGGCACTAGAGGACACCAATCCACATCGTGCCTTCAGGCACACTCCAGCCAGGGGCATCATCACTCCACGTCACAGATGAGGAAACCGAGGGTCAGAGAGGTGCAGCAGCTGCCGAAGTTTATACAGCCAGAGGGGCCCAGCCAGCATTCGAACCCGGCAACAAACTGTGCCCCTCCTTGGACATCCCCTTCACGGTAGGGAAGGCAGAGCACCTGGACACAGTCCCCAGTCCTCTGCACACTGGCCTGGACTTCACAACACAGCCTCAGACCATGACACGGATGCAGGGGACCCACAGAATTGGCAGGGCCAAGGTGAGGGAGAAGGGCGGCTACCCCCTCGCCTGCCCCAGGGTCTTCCTGTGATCGGAGCACCAGCGACCAGCCCCTACAGCCACGGTCACCCAATGCCCACCCCTCCCGGGGCCAGCCCGTGCTACAAGCATCGTGAGTCTCCAGCCAAGGGCTCCTCTCAGGGCCACTCCCGGAGGGCCGGGCAGCTTGTGCCCCTGGGAGCAGCTGCAGTCAGGATCAGATGGGGACTGGGGAGGACTCCGGCTTCTGGCGGTGTGCAGCTCAGCCGCAGAGCGCCGCCCAGCGTGTGCGAAGCCCCGGTTCCATCCCAGCACAAGCTCACACACACGCACACACATGCATGCACATGCACACACACGCATGTACACACATGCACACGCATGTACACTCACATACACACATGCACCCGCACGTGCATCTACACACATGCATGTGCACACGTATGTACACACATGCACACTCGCACACACACATGTACACACATGCACATGCAGACGCATGCACACACATGCACACATGCGCCCGCACATGCGTGCACACACGCACACGCATGTGCACACATACACGTGCATGCACGCATGTACACACATGCACACACGCACGTGCACACACATGCACATGCATGCACACACGCACACTCTGAGGTGTTCCTCATGTCATCCTGAGGGTCCTGGTGGAATTGAGCCTGTGGCCAGGCTCCCCTTCTGGGCCTCCTCCCTCCTGTCCCCCACCCCCTACTGGTGCTTCCTGGGATCATGTCCCAAGAAATGACCTGCCTGCACTCCCTGACCAGGTGGGCTCCGCAGAGAACCCTCCCCTGTGCATCCCTCCTCCGGCCTGCTCCCTCTCTGGGCCTTGGGTGGCCCGACTCCCCTTACCAGGAGAGAGAAGGTGGGCTCTCTGCGGGAGGCAGGACTGACAGCCGACCACAGGACCCACAGGAGATGTGAGCCTTGGCAGGACCCTGTCACCCAAAATACTCCAAGTGGGCGTGGGTGCCGGGTCGGGAGGGCTGCGGACCAAAAGCCCAGGACAACGGACACTGTGGGGATCAGGTCCCTCGGCAGCACGGCCAGGCACTAGAGGACACCAATCCACATGCTTGTAGCACGTGGCTGGCCCCGGGAGGGGTGGGCATTGGGTGACTGTGGCTGTAGGGGCTGGTCGCTGTGCATGTGCATGCGTGTGTGTGCGGGCATCGGAGGCCGTACAGCCAGCGCCAGCCAGATCTGTATCTGTCCGCCGCAGCACCGCGCGGGGCAGTCGCGGCGCGGCCACCCCCTCCCACTGATGAAGTGCGTTCTGAGTGCTAAGTAATAATAACACCATAAAATGCCTCGTGCCCGAGCGCCGGCTCGGGCTCCAGATAAAACGCCAGACAGATTAGCAGGCGAGGAAGCACGCTGAGCACCTCTCCCCTCGCTCCAGCCTAACGGAGAGGCCCCATCAGCCCACTCCAATTACTGCTCAGGGACTAATAGCCGAGAGGCTGATTAAATCCCCTGCTTGGAAGCTGGTGTGACAGTGCCCATGCTGCTGTGCAGAGCTGGTGACAGCAGGGCAGGGAGGAGGGAGAATGGAAGGTGTGTCCTGCCCTCCCTGGGGCGGGAGCCCGCAGGTGGCCATCTAGACTGGCCTGGGGACCTCCCGCTGCAGGGCCCAGCCTTCCTCACTACCTGCTGAAGTGCAGACAGGCACACAGAACTGGCCGGGCCTGGAGGAGGGCTGGTGCCCTCTGTCCCCATGTCTCCTGGGTGCTCTGGTAGGAAGGTGGGAGACCCTAAAGTCCTGGGGAAAGCTGTGGTGGTGTGACGTGTGTCCCCAAAGCTCAGGCGCTGGAACCTCATTCCCACCTGCTCATGCTGTTCGGAGGCGGGGCCTCCGGCAGGTGTTTAGGATTAGATGAGGTCATGAGCGCATCGGTAGCATTATAACCAGGCTTGCTCTGCCCTGCCGTGGGTGATGGCCTCTGCCACATCATGATACAGCCAGCAGGCCCTGGCCAGGTACTGAGCAAATGCTGGCACCAGGCTCTTGGACTTCTAGCTGCTAGAAGAGTGGGCCACATAAACTTCTTTATAAATCAGCTGGTCTCAGGCATTTTGTTATAGCAACAGAAAATGACTAACAAGGTGGGGCAAGGCCAGGAAGACCAGACAGGTGATTTGCTTGTCCAGGGGGGCACCCTGGGGGGAGGAGGTGGCTGTGCATCACTGGAGAGCCACTGGGGCCAGCCCAAGGTGGAGGGGGCGCAGCAGGGGCTTGTCTCAGGTAAAGGCAGGAGCAGGGAACTCTGGCCGGCAGCACTAGAGAAGGGCGGTATAGGGCTGGGCTCCAGCGCTCAGATGCGGGCAGGGGCCGCGGGAAGAGTAGGAAGAGTAGGGGAAGCATATCCAGCTCTGGAGGAAGCTGCCTTCCCCCAGGGGAGGCAGGAGGGAGCACCCCAGAGTCGCTGTGGGTGAGCCGCACCTGCACCCCAGCTCACCCAGACACCTGCCTCCTCTGCTCCCTCCAGGGTGGCATGGAACACCAGGGTCGACCCCCGAGGACCCCGTGCCGTGTGTCTTGCAAGCTGGGGGATCTTTTTCCTTACAGGGCTATCGACCTTCAGAAAAATATTTAACACAAGGTGCACGTTAAAAAAAAAAAAAAAAAAAAGGAGGCGTGGGGGGAGGAGGGGGAGGAGGGGAAGGAGGGGGAGGGGGAGGGAGAAGGAGAGGAAAGAGGAAGGAGGAGGAAGCCTCAGAAAACAATTTACATTAAAATTTGTGCTAGGGAGAGAGCACAGGAGACTGGTGGAGGCTCTCAGAGTCCTTCGGAGAACAGGACAGCGTGAATGGTGCTGAACACGTGTTTCTCCAAAATCTGACAAAGACGGGCTGGGGTTGTGGCTCAGCGGTACAGCACTCGCCTAGCACTTGCGCGGCCCGGGTTCCATCCTCAGCACCACGTACACATAAATGCGCATTGCATTGTGTACAACTAAAAGCAAATAAATAAATATTTCTTTAAAAATCTGAAAAAGAAGGAACAGCAGAGGAGGGAGGAGCCCATCCAGGTCTCAAGACAAGGAACACTTACACGCGAGTGGGTGTGCAGACCCGCCGGGCAGGGCCATGCAGAGCAGGCGGCCTCCGCTCAGCAGACAGGACTCTGGGAACCTCGGGGTCCCAGAGACGGGGAGGCCCGAGGGACTTGTCCTTCTGTGCGCGGGAGGAGCCCTGAGCCTCCCGCCCGAGGGAACTGGTGCGTGCCTCCCAGGCCCCGGGGAGCCACAGAGGAGCAGAGGGGGAGCAGGGAGCAGCCCCGCGAGAGGCTGGGTTTCACAGTGTGAGCAGGGTGAGGGGAGAGGCCAAGGAGGGGAGGGGACCCCAGCCAGGTCTAAGACAGATGCTGCCCTGGGGCTGCTGGTGGAGGAGGGGGGAGGGCGGGGTGCCTGGGAGCGGGGAGGGCAGGGGCCTGGCGCAAGGACTCCCACCTCTGTGCCCTCCAGAGGGCCGCAGGCCAGGGCACAGGGCCTCCTGGGAGGGGCAGAGCCGCCAGCCCGGGCCAGGCTGAGCTCTGTGATCGCAGGATCATTTGCCAGCCCGACTCCATATCCTCGCTGCTCCTCTTCCGGGTTTCCACCTAACAGAGGAGGAGGCAGAGGGCTCCCGGCACCTCCCCACCTCCTCCTTGGCCCCCGCCTTTCGAAGCCTGTGGCTTTCCACGCTCAGCAGCGCTCCCGGGCTGGCCGTGGCTCCTCCCAGAGGCGCGGGGCTGGCCGTTCCCCTGAGTGGGGTGCTGGGCCCCACGCGTGGGTTCGCTGGTCAGGGGGGCCGTGACCAAGCGCACGGGAGGTGGGGTCTGCACAACGGAGACGCCTCCACGGCTCCGGAGGCTGAAGTCCGGGATGGGGTGTCCGCAGGCCTGGTCTCTCCCGCACAGCCGTCCCCTGGGGTGCGTCTCTGTCCTGACCTTTCCTTCTTACGGGGACTCCAGTCATGGTGGGTCAGGGCCCACCTCCCGGCCTCCTTTAACTTACTCGCCTCTTCAAAGACAGGCACAGCCGAGGAGGCCCACGGGGGACAAGGGCAGGGCCTGGAGCCCCCGCCAAGCTCACCGGGCCCTCCTCGAAGGCTCCACGTGCCCTTAAGCAGGTGTGCCCCCCACCCCGTGTGGGCGAGCCCGGGGTCCACCTCATGCCCGCCTGTGGAGGGCCCCACGGGCCTCAGACCACACACCCCCACGGCGCCGAGGAGGAGGCAGCTGAGCCCTGACTCCATGAAAGAGGCCGGGAGGGGGTCGGTGGCCTTCTAGTGCCCCACAGGTAGGTGGAGGGCAAGGGGTCACTTGTGCCCTAGGTACGTCCTGCTAGCCAGCCTTCCCTGCCTGTCCTCCCCAGCCCACCTCACTGCCCACAGTTGCAGCAGGTTGGGTCCCCACACCAGTGATGTCCCCACACCAGTGATGTCCCCATGCCAGTGATGTCCCCACTCCAGTGATGTCCCCATGCCAGTGATGTCCCCACTCCAGTGATGTCCCCATGCCAGTGATGTCCCCACGCCAGTGTTGTCCCCACATCAGTGATGTCCCCATGCCAGTGATGTCCCCACATCAGTGATGTCCCCACGCCAGTGATGTCCCCACACCAGTGATGTCCCCACTCCAGTGATGTCCCCATGTCAGTGATGTCCCCACGCCAGTGATGTCCCCACATCAGTGATGTCCCCATGTCAGTGATGTCCCCACGCCAGTGATGTCCACAGGAGGCACGAGGTCAGAAATCTAGGCTGCCAGGGGAGGTGTAGGCACGAACCAGAAGACAGGAATGACCCAAAGCCAGGAATCCCAGGTAAAGGGGTGTGGAGGCCCAGAGAGTCTCCAGGACTGAGGCAGAAAGGCTCATTTATTTATTCATTTCTTATTTGTTGTGGTGTTGGCATGGAACCCAGGGCCTGTGCGTGCTAGGCAAGCTGACCTGCGTCCCACTGACCGACGTCCCAGCCCAAAAGGCTAACTGAACCAGCACTCGAGGGGGGCAGTGCGGGGTGTGCTCTGGAGACTCTCCTGGGTGGGCCCGGCCCTACCAGCTGAGACGCAGCTCCCGGATCCTGAGAGACAAGGTCAACGCCGCGGTTGCTGCTGGTCTGCAGGTGCGTCTCAGCTGCCTGTGTGGAGATGAGCTCCTCCAGGGGTTTGCCGAGGTCAAACCGAGAACAAGAAGCAAGGCCAGGATGCAAACTCAGGTTGCCCAGCCCTGACCTGACCTTGCCACTGACCTTGAGATTGGCAGAGCGGGGGTGTACTACTGGGGTGGCTGGGAAGGAAGTTCTTGTGTTTTTTTTGTTTTTGGTACTGGGGATTGACCTCAGCGGCACTAGACCACTGGGCCACATCCCCAGCCCTTTTTTTGGTTTTTATTAGAGACAGGGTCTCACTGAGTTGCTAAGTGCCTCGCCATGGCTGAGGCTGGCTTTGAAACTCATGATCCTCCTGCCTCAGCCTCCCACATGCTGGGATTACAGGCGTGCACCACCGCGCCCGGCTAGGAAGGAAGTTCTTAATAGAAACTGGGCTGAACTGGGTGGGAAAGGGTCACCAGCCTCCTCTGGAAGGGCCGAGCTGGGGCCCAGGGTAGAGGAGGGAACCCTCTCCCCATCTACGTCCGTGGTAATCAATGGTGATAACAGGAAGACGAGGGCCAGACTGCCTGGTCTATAGTGTGACCTTGTCCAGGGACTTAATGTGCTCTTACTTAACTTGCCTTGCTTTTCTCGTCTGTAAAATGGGGCTACCCCCAAAATGCCCCCCAATGACAGGAAGCATCCCTCAGGTTCCTGGAGCAGTGCAAGGCCCTCTGAGCAGCAGCAGTGAGCCTGTGCCTGGAGAGGCTGGGAGAGGAGCCTCCTGGACGGACAGCGGCCTTGCGTGGACAACTCCACGGCCCAGTAGTTGAGGCAGAGGCCGGCACTCTGGAGCCTGAGGGTGGAGGACCACACTGCAGAAGTCAGAGGGGCCACAGGCATGACACGGGCTGAGGTCAGTGGTCCTACATCTCCAAGGGGCAGCGGGCAGGGGCGCTCTGCAGTCACCCCTGAATCTCAGTGAGTCCTGCCGAGTCAGCTGGAGGCCAGACTGGGTCAAATGAGTGAGCTGGCTCTGGTGACAAGTCCCCAGAGGTGAGAGCCAGCGTCCCAATGCCTAACTCCAACCCCAGATGCCAGCCTCTCGGCCGCTACCTCCTCCCACAATTTGCGACGCATCTCAAACGGCGAAGACAATTGGGTGTCGGGGACGGTTTGAGTCTGGGAGCCGACCAGCGACATCTACGGAATTCCCGGTGCAAGAGCTGCAGGCCCGGGGAAGATTTCCCCGGTGGCAGAGCCGCGTTCCCGACATGCCCCTCGCCTCCCCAGCCTTCCGCGTTATTGAATCCAGCGTGACGGTCTCCTGGGCCCTGGTGGAATTTTATCAGGGATCCCCGTAACTGGATTGCTTATTTGCCGCCGTGTGCCGCGGGCAGCTCCAGATAAAGAATGCCGAGTCTGAGCTGCGGTGTCAGAAGCCGTGCCGGGCCCCCATCCATCATCCTGTCAAGACATCAGCCCAGACACCCGGCCTGGAGCTGAATCAGGTTGGGGACTTTCCACCCAAGAATAACAAACAGCATCAGAGGGAGGCCAGGGGCCGCCCCGCCCACCCCTTCATGACAGAGAAATGGGTTCAGGGGTTTCCCAGTTGCTCCCCTCCATTTTCCTAGAGGTTGGAGTAGCAGTCACCAACCGTCATCTGGTTATGGAAGCCGCTACACATCTCAGAGGTCACACGACCTTTCGCAGGTAGGGCACGGACACTGGACTCGCAGAGATCTGTGCGTGGACACAGCAGCCTCGTGCCTCTGTAGGGCCACCCCGTCGAGGGGCCTTGCTAGTCACTGGTTGACCGATGAGCCAAGTGAGGCTCAGAGAAGTTAAGTCACATCTCCAAGGTCACACGGAGGGGGACATTGGGCTGCACCTGTATCTTTCGACCCCGAATTATGAGATCCTTCTGTTCATTTTGTAACAGTTCTTCCTCCCCCAGATAGTTCCTGTCTTCAGCCCAGGTGCTTTTTGCTGTCTGTCCTTCCGTACCAGTCCCCAAACACGGAGCGAGGGACTGGCCGTCTCTGTAGAGGGCAAGGTCTTCACCCAGTCTGCCCCCACCCAACTGCACCTCCTGGGATGCGTGAACCCGGGGCTGACCCGGGGCCGGCAGTGACCCAGGCTCCATCTTTGGACTGATCTAGATGCACAGGCCAGCTCCGTTCCCTTCTTTGGGACTGTGCAGGGTGACAACGAGCCCAGGACAAGATTCCTCTGCCCTCCTCAGCAAGATGCGCCCGTCGTCCTCAACTAGGAGAGAGGCTTGGCACCCCAGGTGCTCCTGTTCTCATCCAAGCCGTGGGGGGACTCTTCCAGGAGAGCTGGGGGGACGGGGCTCATCCAGGGCGTGGGACACGTTCCCAGTGGTACTGCGCACCCCAAATGGAGAGGAGGGGTGAAGGCAGGGGCCGCTGAGCTGCGCCCGGTGTCACTGAGCACAGGGCACAGGAGAGAAAGGGCGCAGACTCGTCGCCACCTCCACCCGTGGACCCGTAGGGGCCAAAGGAGATGCGGGGGACAGAGGGACAGCCCCAAATGTGCACAGGTCCTGGTCCCAGGGGCTGTGTTCCTCGACGTGGTGAAGACTTTCAGAAAGGGCTTCGCCACTGTGATGGAGGTTCCTAAAACGGGGAGGCTGTCCTGGATTATCAGGGGGAACCCCAAATGCAATCAACAGTGGAAGAGGAGAGCGGGCCACAGGCTGAAGGGACGAATGCGTGGGTTTGGGGCCACAAGACGGCAGCAGAGCCGTCTGCTGGGGAGCTGGCCCTGAGGACCTGCGCCACGCTGGGGGTGACACAGGTGACGCCCACACGTGAGTGGGAGTGGGGAGCATGACTGGCTGGTCTAGCCAGGGTGGGGCAGCACGAGCTGTACGGAGGCTCGGGGCCAAGCCCAGGGAAAGGCTGTTCAGGACGAGCCTGGCCAGGCGCCTCCCAGAGGAGATGTCAAAGGGACGAGGGAGCTGGGACGGAACAGCGTCCCAGGACGTAAGGACCAGAGCCCCCAAAGCTCTGCTCTCCCTCGCGTGTCCATTCTCAGTTCTGGGCTCTGGGGAACCCAAGGTCGGGACGCCCAGCTGTAAACCAGCAAAATGAAGTCCACCCCACTGGGCTAACCCCGGGGCCGCGGGGAGAGCCCTGTCCCCAGGCAGCACCAAAGCCATCACTGGGCTAGAATGGCAAGAGTGCAGAGGCCCCGGCAGGGTGGGCAGGGTGGCTCACAGTGCCAGGGGGGATGTGCTGAGGGCGAGCGTTGGCCAGGGTCTCAGAGAAGGAGGCATGGGAAGGATGTGGGCGAGAGCCGGTCAGGGAGAGGGCGAGGGACCCCAGGGCCTGTGCCCCAGACCCACAGTTCTGGACGTGGTCCTGCCTGTGATTTTGGACCAACGGAGGATTTTTTTGAACAAGGAAGCGATAGATGCAGAGCTCCACCCCCAAGAGAGCCCCCCAGGAGGATGGACAGAGGGTGCCGAAGGAAGGAGAGAGGCAGGAATCGTGGGCTGGGAGGGGGCTGTCAATCACTGGGTAGGGAGGTGAGGAACAGCGAGAAGGGGAGAGAAAGGAACTGGCAAGTGGAAAATGTCCCCAGGAAAAACGGGCGGAGAGGAAGATGGTGTGTGGATAGGAAGGAGTGGGAGGCTCGCGGGGGCTCCGGAGCTGACCCCTGGGCAGAAGAGCCCCAAACACCACAGCCTGCTCACACAGGAGCGCCGGCCTCGGGCTGCCATCTGGCTCATTTTGCTCCCTCTGCGTTTTCTGCACCAGCCTGGGACCAGCAGGGCTGACCCTCGGGACCTGCACCCAGGATGGCCGGGGGAGGAGCTCCGCTTCTCGGGGGGGGGCCTCGTGAAGAAGGCCAGGCGCCCGTGCTACGTGGTGCCCTCGCGGTCCTCTCCAGATGACCCTCCGCGGGGCGGCTGCCCCTCACAGCCCGCAGAGCCCTGGCCGCCTGCTCCTTATCTCCGGCAGCACCTTCTGCAACGAAGGCGCTGAAGCAGGACCAGGGAGAGGAAATTCACCCTCGTTTCTTCTCCCCGCTCAGAGCCGTCTCTTGCCCGCAGCCCTATTTCGCAACCTCTCCTCCGGCGCGTTTTAATATTCATAACTCCGTGGACAGAATGGGGAGTGAGCGCTTGTCATACCTGGGAGCAGAGACGTGGAGAGCTGTCACCCACAGGGGACCGCGAGAACACAGGGTCTGGCCCAGGGCCATGACTGGCCAGCCCACCCGAGCGGGTCCCTGGTGGCTATCTATCTGATCACGCCCCTGTCCCTCCCCGGTCCACCTTCCTGCTGCCGTTCTCTTCCACGGCCTGCATCTCCACCAAGCCCACCCCACTACCCACCACTCGATGGCGAGGGCCGATTTGTGGTCCTATGTTAAGTTCTTTTCCTTGATATACTAGCAATCTATCCCTGCATAAAAAAATTACCTGTAGCCTCCTAGCTTAAAACAAGCCAGAGTAGCCGGGCGCGGTGGGCGCACGCCTGTAATCCCAGCACTTTGGGAGGCTGAGGCAGGAGGATCGCGAGTTCAAAGCCAGCCTCAGCAATGGCGAGGCACTTAGCAACTCAGTGAGACCCTGTCTCTAAATAAAATACAAAAAAGGTCTGGGGATGTGACCCAGTGGTCGAGTGCCCCTGAGTTCAATCCCCGGTACCACAAAAAAAAAAAAAAAAAAAACAAGCCAGAGTGATTCTCATGGTTTCTGGGGGTCAGGAGTCCAGGCCTGGCCCAGCTGAGTCCCCTGGCCTGGGGTGTGTTGTGGTATTGGTGGGATTGGGGTCTCATCTGAAGGCTTTGCTGGGGTGGGGACCCCTCCCAACTCACCCCCTGGTTGCTGACACAGCACAGTTCTTTATGGGGCGTGGGGCTAAGGGCAATACCTTCTTGCTGGCTGGTGGCCAGAAGGCACCTCCCTGCCTTGCCACCTGGGCCCCTCTGAGATGACAGCGTTCTTCATCAAAGTGGGCATGTCAATCAGCAGGAAGATGACAGCGTGCCCGGGCGGGAGTCCTGGGGAACCACACCCCCACCCTCGAGCTCTGTTCTGCAGAGGCAACTCACCAGGTCTGGCTCCCGCTCCGGGACTGGGGATCTCACAGGGCACGAATGTCAGGAGGGGGGCTTGGGGGACCAGGTCAGGTGTCCGGCGGTACCTGTGTGCTGGCCCCTGCTGACTGCACAGTGTGCTGGTGGAGTCCTCTGGACCTCAGTGAAGCAGCCAGCCGAGCCAGCCAAGCACAGTCAAGCACCAAGTATGGTGTTCCCCTGCGCCAGGGAGCGCCAGGGTGCAGCACCCACTGTACGCCATGGAATGCGGAGGGCGGTTCCCACCGGACGGGCAGGGACCTGCCTGTGTCCCTGGATCTGCCATGACCTTGATAGCCCCACGAAAGCGACAGTAGCCTGGAGCCACCTACACAGGACCTGAGTGTCCTGAACTGAGGGGCCGGAAGGACCGATTGGAGGAAACTACAAAGATCACGGACAGAAAGACGCAAGAAGAGGAGAATGACCTTTGGGGACCTACAGGAGTTGCAGAGGCTGGGGTGTCTGGTGGGGACATGGGAATTTTGGAACATGCTCCATGTTAGCCAGGGTAGACCAGCTGCTGTAACAAACATCCCCCAAATTTTCAGTGGTGCCCACACAATGTGGGAGTATTTCTTGCAGTAACAGTCTCCAGTGGGCCAGCTGGGATGTCCCTCTCCTCCCAGGCTTTTGAGGATGAGGCCCCTCTCCTCTAGTAGCCTCCCTACCCTCCAGGCCCAAGGGGTCCTTCCCTGTGTCATCTGCATCTGGTTGGCTTCCAGGGAACAGATTGCATTTTAGGGCCCAGCCCTGTAAGTGGCAGTACCCCTGCTGCCCAAATTGGGTCTCTTCCTCCCCTGGTAGCCACACCTCAATCCCCTGGACCTGCCCCTCTTTTGCGGAGGGATAGAGGCACAGAAATGTGTCCTTGGAAGAAGCAGTGGGCGGAGCAGCACTCCCGCCTCTGCCCCAGGCCTGTGTCAGGGAGTAGAACCGGAGAGAGACAGAGCCAGGCCCCGCTCCCACCCGCTGCCCACCGTCTCCTGGTCCTGCCTCGAATGTCCTTTCCCAGCTCCACCCCCACAGGGCCCCATCGCTCCAACCATCTCCCACCAGGCTCCAGGCACAGGATCCCGTGTTCTGGAATGTTCTTTCTCATAACCTCTCTTCCAGCACCTGTGCTCACCTCGCGGAGACTCCTGACAGCAGAGGGTTGGCCTCGCTGTCACATGCTGGGCTTGGAGTCCAGGCCCGACCTCAAGTCTGGACGCCGTCCCTTCCCTGGCTCCTCAGTCTGGGTTCGCTACACGAGGGGTTGGGACAGTGAGTGGGGGGTGAGCTGAGTGAACCCAGATTCCCTCCCGGTGCTTCCCGCCTCATCCCATCGAGCCTCGTTTGTTTCACCAGGTGATTTTGTGCAGCTGTTTCCTGAATCTGGCGCACGCTGCCCCCCACGTCTGGGTTTCCACACACCTGTCACCTCCGCGTTTACCACCTACGCCACTCTCTCTCTCTCTCTCTCTCAGTCAGAGAGAAGCTGTCATTCACAGAGGGCCGGGGATGGATGGGTCATCTGTCACACCTGGATGCACAATCAAACCCCAGACCACGGCGGCCCAGTAGGGAATTCTGTGATGGCAGACGTGTCCTCTCATCCGTGCTGTCCAATATGGCAGCCACGAGCCCCAAGTAGCTGTTGAGCACTTGAAATGTGACTTGCATGACCAAGGAACTGAAATAGTTCACTGTGCCTCATCTCCATCGACTTGCACTTGACTGTACTAGCCGCACGTGGCTAGCGCTACGTTGGCCAGGCAGCGCGGCAGCTCAGCCTCCCGCTTGTACTAGAGGTTCTTTCTCTTGGCGACTGGAACCTCAGGACGCTCGGAGTGGGGAACTGGGGGAACTGAGACCTCCCCGGGGCTGGCCATGGCCAACACAGGGCTTCTCAGACGCGCACACACACTCGGCAATCACCTCATCACAGCAGGCGCGAATGCCGGTTTGTCTGAGGTTCTGCATCCCTACGGAAGCTTCTAGGTGATGATGAGGCTCCTGTTCCGTGGACCCCACCCTAAGCAGCAGGGCACTCAACCCCCCCCCTCTTTTTCCTGGCAGGAAAGTAGTCCAACTCCCCCCGCCCTCCACTCCATTGTATTTACCCAAGCTGCTACCTTCCAGATGATTCCATCCATTTCTTTGGAGGAAGAGAAGCACCAAACCCTCAGCACCCTCTGCTGCAGGGGACCTGGGCCCAGGCTACCAATGAGGGAGGGCCTCCCAGGCTGCACCGGGCTCGGCTCAGACCTGCAGCGTCAGCGGGGCAGGTTAATAACAGCGCCGCGGCCTCGCCAGCTCAGCATTCGCGGGTCCCACAGGATCTCCGGCTTGCTTGCGCTCCTGGCTGCAGGAGCAGGGTTCACGGAAGAGCTCTAAAGCTTTCCCAGGAAAACTTGATTCAGAGCCGCAAACGTGCGGCCACGGGCTGCGGGGATAACAGGATTGAGGCCAAGAGGCCAAGACGCCTGTCCCGGATCTCCCCTTCCACAAGACACCTAGCTGGCCCCCGGCGGGCCCCACCTCATCCTCACGGAATGCTGTGTGCTAAGTGCTGTATGGGCTCCGAGCAGTTCAGCAGGGAGCTGACCTGCAGTCACACAGCTAGTCGATGGCAGCCCCCAGAATCCAGCCCAGCGTCCTGGTCCCAGAGGCTGCGTTACGCCTCCCTGCCTCACCCGTTAGGTGGACAGTCCAGTCATGCGGCCTCACCCACTGCCCAGGAAGGTGCAGAAGACCCCAGGACCCACGAGGTAGAAAGCCTCATCGTGTCGATTGGTTATTGTTTGTGGGATCTGTCACACCTGTGGGTGAGGTGTCCCCAGGGAACAAGCAGACCGTCCCCCCCTACACACACACACGCACAGGTGTGCACGCACCTCCATTGACTCACACCTGGCACCCTCCTGAGAGCAGAGCTGCTGGGGGCTCGTTTATGGCTGCACCTCGGTGCTCTCTGCACTGTCACTCGCTGATGAGACCTTCAGGACTCACCCGTCCACACGTGTGCACCTGCCCTCTCTTGGGCTTCTCTGAAACTCCACCCTAGCACATCCACCTCCTGACCCTCCAGCTTGAAACCGTTCCCCTCAACGAGCAGTGACGTTCCCTGGGCCAGCGGCTTCCACTCCCATTCCTGGGCCAGCGGCCATGTTGTCCTTCCTCCTGTCCCGTTCCCTGTGGGGCCAGCCCCACCTCCACCTCCAGGAGCTGGCAACCAGTGGGCACAGGACTGGTCCAAGGATGCCCATGTGGCCCAGTTCAGGCTCTGAGCTTGGCTTTGATTGGTCAGGAAGAGAAGCTCAGCTCCCTGGGAGAGCCGTGGGCCGCCATCTTGCCTCCACCAACTGGGCGAGGAGCCCGAGGAGAGGGAACAGGGCTGAGACGTGAGGGGACCAAAGCCTGATCATGCCGCCCGCTCCTGGATCCAGCCAGGCCTGGGGTGTTGACAAAAGGACCCAGTAGGAGTTGCCCCTCCCTTTTGGTTTTTCGTAAGCTATTTTGAGATGCACTTCCTGTCACCTCTGGCCCGGAGGACTGACACCACGGGTTCCCCTCCCTGTTCTTGCCCCAGCTCCTCTCCTAACCCCACACAGCCCTGACCCACACCTGCTGCTCTGCCAGCCGGAGAAGCTGGGGTTTGCCACAGTTCAGTGGGCACTGGGGAAGGAGGCACCTGCTGAGCTGCCCGCTGCCCTCCTGTCATTCACTCCGCTACAGCCGGGCTTGGCCACCTGCCACGACTTTGCAGATCTCCACAGAGAGGAGCAGGGCCCGCGCCTCCTGCACGGCTGCGCACAGCCCAGCGCCTGCTCCTTCCGCATACACCGCCCCTGCCTGCGAGTCCCGGCACAGAGCCAAGACCCCGGGGCTGAGGCGCCCAGCAGGTTGGTTCATGCCCCTGGCTGGGACCATAATGAAGACAGAGCTTCCATATTGATCAGGCTCTGGGACATTTACCAAAAACTCTCGGACGACAAGTCAATAGCTGGCTGCCTTCTCTGCCCACATTGTCAGGAGCACAAATAAATGTGCAAGGCTGACAGAGGTTCCAAGGCCCACCCTGTGTCCCTGCAGCCTGGAAAGTAGACCAGCCCTGGACCCGGCTCTTCAGGGCTGAAAACCCACTTGTGCTGAACTTTGTCCAGCTGAGGCGACTCTGCCTAAGCGTGAGGGGTTTGAGGACAGTCCAGTGAGAGGCCCCGACAGGCGCACACAGGGCTTCCAGTCCCTCTTTGTCACCAGCGATGGGTGGGACCTTATTAATGGGCCTCTCGGCGTGCTCATCCGCAGGGTGGGGCCTCGCCGTGCCTACCCAAGGAGTGCAGCACAAGCCGGGCGAGGGGACTGGAGGGGCACATGGGCCACCCTACCTGCCGAGGCAGGAGATGGCTACTCTCAGGGATCATCGGTTGCCCTGGCCACTGTCCCTGGACTGCCACGTCTCTGCGTCCTGACATGCACGAGCTTCTCACCCCCCCACACACGTGCATGTTAGCATCCATTCCCGATTTTTTCAAAGTAGATTTTCCCCTGAAAGCGTGGGGCTCCTCGCTGGTCCTTTCTGGCTGGCCAGCAGGGCTCTGCCCTCCCTCTGCCGCCGGCACTATGTGGCTGCAAGGCCAAGCGGGTGTAGGGAAGGAAATTTGTTGCAAATGAGAATCTTAATGCATTCTAAATAGAAGCGATTTCTGCAGCATCGCCTGTTTGGACAGAAGTGGGCGCTGCCTCCTTCCCTCCGTGGTGCGGGAGGGCGAGGGCACCACCAGGGTCAGCCCTGGGTGCTGGGTTTGAGTCCACTGCAGAACCGCAGCCCGGAGTCAACTCTACGGTCACTGTGTTAGGGGCAGCTCCTGGGACAGCTGCCCGGGTAGGCCTGATTCTCCTGCCCTTGGTGCTCCCCAGGGCCCGCCCCAAGGCTCTTGGTGCAATTGATACTCAGGTTCTGGGCTCCACCAGCTGATTGGGGGAAGCTTCTGCTTGGTGCTTTCAACAGGGATGCTCAGAACCGGGCTCGGAGCCCAGCCATTGCCCGTGTCCATCCCTCTGTCCAGCAGCTGGCTCTGGTCTCTTGCGTTCATGGGAGCATTTGCTAGCACCAGGGTTGGAACATCCTTTCTCCTCCCAGGAAGTCGGAGGCTGCAGAAAGCTCCTTTCCTCCGGGAGCTTCCTGGGCTCTCAGATCTCAGAAGTGCCTTCTGGGTGTGGCTGTTGGACTTTTGTCTACACCCCCATAGCGGCAGGACGGCCAAAGTGGGCACGTGGGGGGAGCAGCAGCTGGAGGGAGCACTGCCAGGGCCTGCCCAGAATGTGGGCGGAGCCTTCCAGAATGTGGGTGGAGCCTGTCCAGAATGTGGGTAGGGCCTCCCAGGATGTGGGTGGGGACTTCCAGAATGTGGGTGGGGCCTGCCCAGAATGTGGGCGGAGCCTTCCAGAATGTGGGTAGGGCCTCCCAGGATGTGGGCGGGGCCTTCCAGGATGTGGGTGGGGCCTGCCCAGAATGTGGGTGGGGCCTTCCAGAATGTGGGTGGAGCCTTCCAGAATGTGGGTGGGGCCTTCCAGGATGTGGGTGGGGTCTGTCCAGAATGTGGGTGGGGCCTTCCAGAATGTGGGTGGAGCCTTCCAGAATGTGGGTAGGGCCTCCCAGGATGTGGGTGGGGCCTTCCAGAATGTGGGTGGGGTCTGTCCAGAATGTGGGCAGAGCCTTCCAGAATATGGGCGGGACCTGTGGACAGACTAGCTCCAACACCCCTCCAGCTTCCTCCCAGGCAGCTTCTGAGCCGGGTCTCGGTGTTGGGAGGAGGTGGGGCACTGCCCATGCCAGGGGTGACCTCGGGGCCCTCACGGCTGCACCAGGCCTGTGCCGAGAGCTGGCTGGGGCTTTGCTCGTTGCTTCAGCCATGGGAAGCCTCACTGGCTCAGCCAGGAGCCCCAGGGATCTGCACTTTCCCACCTGAGCCAGACCAGCACAAGAAACCTGAGGGACCCAGAGAGAAAGAAGGGACTGGCCGCTAAGATGGGGGAGGATCTGCTTTCTCTTCTGGCCCTGTAGCACACCCACATGCACACGCACACACGTGTGCACACAGAGGCCTCTGGTCATGGAGTCCCATAGACCTGTTTTCCTGGGGCAGCTCCTGTCATTCCTGATGTTCAGGAACGACTACTGCCACCTCCCAGTTTGGTTGCTGATGTACACGGCCACCTACCAAAGGGAGCCAGGGAGAAAGGGCCAGGAGGAGCAGCTGGGGGACACCTCTGGGAGCGGAAGCATCAGTCATACCTGCTTTGTTCTCTGTTCAGACCCGTGCCCTAGACAGGGGCCCTTGGGGAGAGGCCAGCGAAGATTGCCGTGTGCTCCCAACTCAAATGAGGATGGCACTCGTGTCAAACCCAGGGACACGAATCACATGACACTGTGATTTGAAACCTTAGTGTGGCACAAACCCTTAACTTCTGGGCAAGGTAAATGATCATCTCTGCTATTATAAATCACTAAACGTTTCTTATCGAGGTATCTGTGTGGCTACCACACATTTATCTGTGTCAGTGCATCAGGCTTAGAATGTAAGTATCTGGGGAAGATGGGAAGATGAGCTTCAGCTTGGATGTCAGCTCTGTATCTTAGAGTTAGCAGCTGCATGCTAGATGGTTGTGTTAAGAAGGATTCTGAGGCTATATCCAGGTCCAAATCAGAATATGATGAATTGCATCTGCTGGGGGCATGGGAGGTGGGTTAGCATCTCTGCCTGCTGCTTACCGTTCTTGTCCAGTCAGTACCAGGCATCTCAGTCTCTGTTGGTGCAGGGTCCTGGCACAGAGCTGTGCTTTGTGAACATTTGTGTGTGACATCAGGGACACTCTGCAATGTCTCTTACTGCAAAGAGGGTACAGTGTTGGCTGCCTGACCTTGGGAAGAAAATTGGACAAGTCTGGGACCCAGAGATAGCCTGGTTGGGCAAGATGCCTCCTCAGATTAGCGTCAGCTCTTAGAGAAACAGTCTGCCCCCGCCTGGCCCTGACGCGTCCAATGCTGACACCTTGACATCCTGCCCATCCCTGCCCCAGCTTCCTCCTTCCGGGCCTCAGCACGTGGCCCCCACGCAGGACAGCAGGGAAGCTGGTGGCCGGAGGCTCCCACCCAGCCTGTCTCGAAAGAATTCCTCCTAGGGACAAAGAGGCAGCGACACAATGGCATCTCGGCTGAGAGTTGGAGGCTGCTACTTCTGCGGCCGGCGTGGCTCTGAGGTCTGTCGGGTCACCACCCACTTCAGGCAGGAAGCTGGGTTGTAGGGTGTCCAAGGAAGTCTTTGCATGCAGGCCCATCTGTCCCAGTGAGGAGAGTCCCCTCCTGCGCCTGGCAAGGTCACAAAGCCCAGGGTGTCAGAAGCCCAGTCTGAATGGCTTCCTCTCTGTCCTTCCAATCAACTGCAAAAGAGAGGACCCCGTGTGCGCCCATCTCCCGGTCCCCTTTCAGATCGTGCCGCCCTCACTGTTGACCTGGAAAGGGGTGCTTCTCCACGCCGGCTCTGCTGTTATCCGGCACAGAGGCCACAAGAGATGGCTATCGGGACGGAGACCCACGGGGGATTGGTCTCAGGACCGCTTGCTGAAACCACAGTTCCCGGATGCTCAAGACCCTCATAGTGTTCACACATAGCCCGAGCCCACCCTCCCGTGAGCTTCACGTGACCCATTCTAGTACCTAATACAATCCAAACACGTAACCAGGGTCATTCTGAATTATTTAGAGGACAATGACAAGGAACCATATCTTTCATGTTTAGAACAGACACGATTTAAAAAAAAAAAAAAAAAAATTGCCACCCACATCTTGAAACTACTGAGCATGGGACCTGCCAGTACGAAAAGCCAGCGGTACCAGTGTCCGTAAAGGTCGTCCGTCAAGGAGCTGAGGACAGGGCCAGCTTTGGGGGAGTGGCAACTGAGTCACCGGGCTCAACTCCTGTGTTGCAAAAGGACAGGTTGAGTTGCATGATAGATCTGTGACTGAACCGTGACGGATGTCGTGATGGCCCGGGGAGTACCCGCAGTGGCTGTGGTATGAGGCCGAGGACACCTGGAGCCTGGCTCGGCCACTGAGAGCTGCGGATGGGTGACCCGTGTCTGCGTATCCGGCTGGGGTTGATCCGACTGCACCCTACGCTGTCCCCTTAGATCTTGTCTTAATACAGTTTTAAATGATGTCAAAATCAGCTGATCTAAATTCGGCCCAGACCTCTGGCTCAGGAATGGAGGTTTAAAGGGCTTACGATCCCAACGAGGAAGCGTGTTCCTGTCTGGGGGCAGACGGGAGGGACAGGAAGCGCTTCTGCTCGGGGCTGGTTGTGGACACCGTGTCTGGACCCCAGCTCCCTCCTGGGCTTCTTCAGGGCCCGCGCGGTGAGCAGCCCTCTCTCTGCGCGCTTCTCCTCCTGCCTGTCTTTCCCCTGTCCCGAGGCCTTGGAACAGCCAGACACCTTGTTCTTGTCATCTGTTTGAACTGCTCCAGGAGCAACCCACAGACCCAGAGAAGGTGACATTTCCTATCTCTGTGTTGCTGTCTGAAGCGATGGCCGCTTGGAGCAATGAAGCCGCGGGAAGAAGTTCAGAGGCAAACTGGAAACAAACTGGCTTTTTATTCTGATAACTTCTCCCTAACACGCACCACACACCACCAAAAAAAAACCCACCAACCAAAATCCGATCTCTGCTCAAGTCTCGCGAGATCCCGGGCCAAGTCCCGTGAGACCACGGAAGGCGGCAATGTCCAAACATCTCTATGGCCCGCAGCCAACCGCAATCTCAGCCATCTCCCCAGTCAGGGCTCCTGCATCTCTGGGCTCCGTCAGCTCACCAGGAAGAGGAGCTGAGAGGAGGAGCCAGAGCAGGCGTAGGTGACGCGGGACCACCCTGGGGAGGGCGGGCAGCCGGGAAGAGACAGGCCATCCGGCCGGCTCCTGCATGGTCAGCGGGAGCTTCATCACCTGGAAACAGATGCCCCACGCCCCAGCGGAGGATGTGGGAGCTGGGGTTGCTGCACACCCAGCTGGGGGTGCTGGTGCGGCCGCTCTGGAGCGGGGCGCTCCTCCCTGGCTCCCGCGGGTACGCGTGACAGCACCGCCTTCCCCTCCCCATGGGCTCGAGGAGAAGCTGAGGACGGGCAGAAGATTGCCCCAAGGCTCTTTGCTCGGTCCCAGCAGTCTCTGCGTCCTCCTGCGCGCCCCAGCCTGCCTCCACCTGGGCTGCAGAAGGCTCTGCTGGATCTGCGGCCATCACAGGCTTCCAGAAACATCTTGGAAGTCCTTAAATCCATAACCAAAGCGCAAGCTCCCCGGGGCCGGAGACAATCAGATGTGATTACAAAAGGGCCTCGCGTCCCCCTTTGGCTGGCGGCAGATGTTCCTGTCATGTGGTCCGAGGGAGTCCAGATGTGTCTGCTCAGGATGCAGAGCCAGGGCCTCCCAGGAGCGGGGAGGAAAGAGCAGCACCCCGACAGCAGCTGGTGTACAAACGAGGCTGCCGCAAACCGGGCCTGGGGCACGAGGCCTCGCACACCACCGGGTGGGCCGAGAGGTTTCCATGGAGAAGGAGCCGGAGCTGGGGGTACCCCACCAAGAGCCAGGAGCAGCCACGGACCTCTGGGCCCAGGGATGGGGCTCAGTTGTCTGAGCTCTGTGTCCAGGACCGGAGGGTGGCCTTGGGTTCTGAGACGGAGCTACCACGGGGTGCAGTAGCGGGGAGCCTCCTTCTTATCTGCGACACAGCACACCACGGTGCCAAAGTACATCCGTCATGGAAGGAGGGAAGGAAGGAAGAAAAGGAGGGAGGGAGAGGAGGAGGGAGGGAGGAGGGAGGAGGGAGGGAGAGGAGGAGGGAGGGAGAGGAGGAGAAAGGAGAGGAGGAGGGAGGGAGAGGAGGAGGGAGGGAGAGGAGGAGGGAGGAGAGGAGGAGGGAGTGAGAGGAGGGAGGGAGGAGGAGGGAGGAGGGAGGAGAGGAGGAGGGAGGAGAGGAGGAGGGAGGGAGAGGAGGAGGGAGGAGAGGAGGAGGGAGGAGAGGGAGGAGGGAGGGAGAGGAAGAGGGAGGAGAGGAGGAGGGAGGAGAGGAGGAGGGAGGAGAGGAGGAGGGAGGGAGAGGAGGAGGGAGGAGAGGAGGAGGGAGGGAGAGGAAGAGGGAGGAGAGGAGGAGGGAGGGAGAGGAGGAGGGAGGAGAGGAGGAGGGAGGGAGAGGAGGAGGGAGGAGAGGAGGAGGGAGGAGAGGAGGAGGGAGGGAGAGGAGGAGGGAGGAGAGGAGGAGGGAGGAGAGGAGGAGGGAGGAGAGGAGGAGGGAGGGAAAGGAGGAGGGAGGAGTGGAGGAGGGAGGAGAGGAGGAGGGAGGAGAGGAGGAGGGAGGGAAAGGAGGAGGGAGGAGAGGAGGAGGAGGAGAGAGGAGGGAGGAGAGGAGGAGTGGAGGAGGGAGGAGAGGAGGAGGGAGGAGAGGAGGAGGGAGGGAAAGGAGGAGGGAGGAGAGGAGGAGGGAGGAGTGGAGGAGGGAGGAGAGGAGGAGGGAGGAGAGGAGGAGGGAGGAGAGGAGGAGGGGAGGGGGGGAGGAGGAGGGAGGGAGAGGAGGAGGGAGGAGAGGAGGAGGGAGGGAGGCAGATAAACACACTGACGAAAAAGACAGCAATGCTCATGCTGGCCTCAGGAGGTGGCCAGGTGAGGAGCCCAGGGACGGGGTGGGGAGGGGTAGGAGTGCCATTCCCCACACCTGTTTCTCCACCTCAGTAACCTGCAGCCCACCCTCCAGCTCTCGAGCTAAAACCCCAGGACTCCTCCTCTGCGCCCCTTTCCTCCTGCACCCTCGGCCTGCAGGGACTGGGCACCTCGGCCACTTTCTCTGTTGCCACCACGGCCCAGGCTACCACCCTCGCTGCCCACATGCAAGTGATGCCCCGGGCTGCCTCCCTCGGCCCGCCCGGCTCTAAGTGTCCCTCCTCCCTTCTCTGCACTGGGCGCTTTGCCCAAGCCTGGCCTCGTGGCCGCGGCCCTGTCCTTCTCTTCTTCCTCCCAGCAGAGGGGCAGGCCCCTGAGCCCGTGCGCTGCGTCTCTTTGGGCCTCCCGTGCTTCCCCGGGGCTCTGCGGGGCACCTGGCGCAGGCCCAGTGAGCGGTGCCGGATCAATCAGAGCGAAGAGTCGCGATTCCAGAGGTGTCACCCCGGCACGGTCCCGCTTGTCCCCTTGCTCAAGGTCTTTAGCAGTTGCCACAAAGACAGGGAGACAGGAGCGGGCTCAGCCCGTAACGTCAGAAGAAACCCTGGTGACAACGAGCCACGCGGGGGTGGGGGACCTGGCCACGTCACCGTCTTTGCCTGGTTCTCCTGGGATCCGGCGCAGTGTGGGTGCTCAGGACACGTCTGTGGAGTTCAAGTGAAAGACCAGTGTCCCCTCCTCAGAGTCCAGGCTGGCTTCCCCCTCCCCCACGTCCCCCTTAGTCCCCAAACTGCTCTCGTGGGAGCCTACCTTGCGGCAGGACGCCTTCGGACAGCAGTGGGACCGGGGTCGACCAGGCGTCTTTAAGTCCAGGTCGTGGGCTCAACAAGGTCCGGTGACGGATGAACGGATGGGACAGAAACTCCGGGATGGTGAGCCGGCAGGGCATGGGCATGCCGGAGACGCCCAGAAAGCCACCCAGCCCTGGCAGGTCCAATCCAGCCGGAGTCCTAACTCCGCTCAGTTGCAATCTGTGTTTATGGGCCCATAATCAAACGGAAACTGAAAGTTTCTCGGGAGAATCATCCGTCAAAAACGCGAGGTGCCCAGGCCCGGGGCCGGGAGGCTGGGTGATAAACGGCAAGCCACGCGCCAGGTCTGCTCCGTCTCCGGGGACGCGCGGGTCATTTTTCAACCCAGCACTAATCCGAGGAACTCGATCTTCAATCAGACACTGTGTCGAACGGGCTGGGTATCTGGGATACTGATTGTCCCCGGTGGGATCAGGGAGGCGAGAGTGATCACAGGAGATGAATCTGTGAGCCACGCTCACCTGTCCTGCACCCCGACAGCTCCCAGGCCACCTGCCTCCTAGACCTGACCCAGCAGCTGCCGTGCCCTGAGGTAGACACCAAAGCCTCGGTGGCCACAGCGCCCTGGGCAGAAGGACCTGCAAAAGAACCACTTCTTTTTAAAAATGGTTTTCCTAATTACAAGGGAGCTGTGTGCAATAAAAATCTAGCAGAAAAATGAAGAGCACAAGGAAAAGAAATATCGCCCATGATTCCATCACTGAGAAGAAAGCGCTACCATTTTTGATACATAGATTTCCGTGCTTCTTCCTCTCTCCACCCAATATTTTTTCTTTATTAAATATGCAATAATGCACTGTATCCTCCCCAGTCCCCACCGCCAACTGTGACATTCTGATCACTCTGCCGCACCGCTGTCTTTCCTACAGCCTTTTATTTATTTATGTATTTATTTTTTGTAGTTGTAGATGGACAACATGCCTTCATTTTATTTATTTTTGTATGCAGTGCTAAGGATTGAACCCAGTGCCTCACACATGCTAGGCAAATGCTCTGCCACTGAGCCCCAGCCCCAGCCCCTACAGCCCAATTTTTTTTTTTTTTTTTTTTTTTTTTTTTTTTTTTTTTTTTGGTACTGGGGATTGAACTCAGGGGCACTCGACCACTGGGATACATCCCCAGCCCCTTTTTTGTATTTTATTAGAGACAGGGTCTCACTGAGTTGCTAAGTGCCTCGCCATTGCTGAGGCTGGCTTTGAACTCGCGATCCTCCTGCCTCAGCCTCCAAGTGCTGGGATTACAGGCATGCGCCACCAATTTTTAATCGCTAAAAGCCACATTCATTTTCTTTGTCAGTCTCTTCTATCGAACCATTGGTTTGTTTCCATTTCTCCTACAGCATCCAAGATGCTGTGAAGAATACATTGTATCTAGATTTTTTGTGCAAATAGGATCATTTCCTCCAGATAAATTTGCAGGAGTGAAAATTTTGCCGGGTCAAAGAATATGGATATTTTTTAAAGTCTTTTTCTACTTCTTACCCTGTCTCTCATGTTTCATGTTCATAGAGAGAGCCAAATATTTTTGGAATACTTTTAACCAGTAGCCACACTAGAGTAATAGCTTTGGAAGGGAAGTAACTTAGTGTTTGTGACAGACACGGAGGGGACAGTCCGTCTCTCCGCGCACGCTGGTTGTTTTCAGAAGCATAGCTCATCTCCCCGGACACGTGCAGCAGGTCTGGAGACCAGGATGGGGAGAGCCGTGATTTCCCTTGGAAAGCAAACTCTGAGCCCCCAACACTCCTGCCCACTTGGTCGGTTCTCCAAAGGGTGACATCCTATCTGCTCTTTGCTGTTCGTGACTTTGACTGGGACACAGTGACTTGATTGGGTGGCCTGGGGCAAGGGAGTCTGGTCAAGCAGGAGGGTGGGGAGAGACAGGCGGTGGCTGAACTTGGAAGAGCAGTAGGCAAAAGCCGGAGAAGGGTGGAGAGGGGTGGTCAGAGGGGGAGCAGTCGGAGTCCCCGGGGCTGGATCTTTTCCATTGCGGTGTGAAAGCCTGTGTGCCCACGAGGGCAACTGAGCGCTTAGCACTGGTCCAGGTGGCTCCTTTAAATGCGCCTGAAACCAGGGGGTGGGGAGCGGGCCAGAGTCACTAACATCCCCACCCTTGTGTCTACTGCCATTGACCCAGTCCTTGTACACACTCACTGGAGGGCCCCTGAGCCCCACGCAGAAGTGTTTCAGGAGGGCTATGCACCAGGCCACCCAGGGACAGGCCAGACTTTGGGAAAATCGTGAACAGGAACAAAATCGTCCTTGGCAGTGTTCTCCTTCCTTCCTGGACCCCCGCCCGCAACAGGAGTACGACACCAACTGCCTGCTGCCTTGGCCCTCCAGCAAGGTGAGAAGAACCTGGGCTTGCAGGCCACGGAGTCCTGCACCCCGAATCCCAGCTCTTCTTCTACTGTGCAATCTCGGGAAAGTTCTTAAACCTTTCTGAACCTCTGTTTGCTCCTCTGTGGGACAGAACCCATCTGCTCGCTTCAGTTCTTGGTGCAGGTGTAAAGGAGGATGAGCACAGAGAGGTGCCCCGCACAGTCCTTGGCACACAACAGACACCCACTGACCGTCCTTTCTAGTTTTTCCTGTCTGCAGATCCAGGGCTGCCGTTCCCAGCAGGGCGGCAGACTCTGCACTGCGGCCCGACTGGTCACTTTGGAAAAGTTCCCATCACCTATTTAATACTAGTGGTCCTCCGTATTTTTTTTTTTTTTTTTGGTACCGGGGATTGAACTCAGGGGCACTCGACCACTGGGCCACATACCCAGTGAAGGAGCCCCAATTAGAGAGATGGCTATTGCGGTCAGCTGGAAGCCATAAGTTCCACCTGATAATAAGTATGTATGTGACGCACCTGTAAATGCACGTGAGGCACCCGCAAAGCTAAAGGTATATAACCGGGTGAAAGCGGTCGGAGTCAGGAGAAGAATGAATTCACTCAGTCAGTCATGCAGTCGCTCGGTCGGAAGAAGAGTTCGGGTCGGAGAAGAAGAAAAGAATCAGAGCGGCCAGAACGTAGGCAGAGCGGTTACAGAAGAGAAACCAGATAGAAGAAGTAATTCCTGGTCAGAGTCAGGCCGAGGCTCCCGAGGAAGAAAGAAGAAAGAACAAAGAAGAAAGAAGCTCTAAAAGCTAAGCTCTCTCTCTCTCTCTAAAGAAGAAATCTCTCTCTTTCAAGCTCTCTCTCTTTCTCTCTAAGCTCTAAGAAGAAGAAGAAAAAGCTATCTCTAATCTTTCTCTCTAAGCTCTTTCTAAGAAGAAGAAAAATCTTTCTTTCTCTCTCTAAGCTCTCTCTAAGAAAGTAGAAGTAAAAGTAGTAGTATCTTTACTCTGCCTCCGAGAGTTTTCCTCCCGCGGCGTTGTGGCTAGCCACGACAGGCAGCTTACACCCCAGCCCTTTTTCGTATTTTATTAGAGACAGGGTCTCACTGAGTTGCTAAGTGCCTCACCATTGCTGAGGCTGGCTTTGAACTCGCGATCCTCCTGCCTCAGCCTCCCAAGTGCTGGGATTACAGGCGTGTGCCACCCGCCCGCCTAGCTATTCCAGGAACTTATCTTAGGATTTAGCTGCTAACTTGTCCTTGACAACATTGTCTACAACACCTGAGAAACAGATGCAATTTAAATATTGAGCTATAGAGGACTAAATAAAATACAAGACATCCATATAATAAGAGACTACTGGTATGAATTTTAGTCAGTGAGGCCAAAAAACAAAAAAAACCCCAGAAATCCCAGTTTGGGTATCCACTTGCATTTCCTTATTTAATATGTTGCTGAACATTTTTCTTTTTTTCTTTTTGGCACCAGGGATAGAACCCTGGCGTTATCTTTGTACACACTGCCCTGTCATGCCACACGTACATCTTTATATTTGATAATTTAAATTTTTTCTCTTCTGGGTACCTGCGTGCTTCATGCACTAGCTTCTTGTCTGCGAATTGTGCTATGAATATTTTCACCCCATTACTCTCTTGTCTTTTGACCCTCGTGGTCCCTTGTCTTTAATTCCCTCCACACTAAAGTTTCAATCGTTCAGAACCGGATTAATCAATCTTTTCCTAGATGGTTTCTGGATTTTGTTTCCCACTTCAAAAACTAGTTTCCACCTCCAATGTTATAAATATATTTATGCATATTTCTCCCATACCTTTTATTTTATTTTATTTTGCTTCATTTTTTTTAAACATTTAAGTCCTCTCTCCACCTGGAGTGCTTTGGTATGAGGAGTCAGGTGGGAATCCAATTTTATTTATTTATTTTTTCCAAAGAGTGAGCCAGTTATCCCAAGCCACTTATTGGATAATCCCCTTTTCAGACAAATCCTTTCAATAAGTCCTTTACGGAGGGGGTCACAGAGCCCTTTGAGAATCCGATGAGAGCTAGGTACCTTCTCCCCAGGGGAAAAAATATGTTCATATAATAAACTCTAAACGTCACCAGCAGTCTCCGCCAGGCCCTGGGACCTTCCAAAGCACATTCATTGACTCCCAGGGTCTGTAAGCTCTGGATAAATCCACTTTGCCTTATGTGGAAGACGCGGCGAGCACGTGGGGCTTCGACACAGGCCACTGCAGAATCACGTGGTGGTGGAGACCAGAACGTCCTGCAGGCAGAGGCTCCCTGGCTGGCCCTGGGTCCCGGGACCTGGCAGCCAGCGTCCCACCCGCGGTCTGCCAGCTCAGAGCCTCCACAGACCCCACCAACCGGCTGCAGGTGGCCCCGCGGGTCCCACAGTTCAAGCAGGCGTCCAGGAGCAGCTACACAGAGGGGCTCGCAGGCGCCTCGCCCCACGCGACCCCGTTTCCCCGACTTGACACAGACGCCTCGGCCCATTCGGATCCTGCCTTCCCCCAGTTTTGTCTGCTGCTGCCGAGACGCCGCCCCGTCCCACACCCCCACCCGGCTTCTCCCCCCTCTGCGGGGGTCCAGCGCTGGTCTTCTGGCTCCGGGCGCTTGGGAACACAGGCTTGAGCCTGGCTGGCCTCGCTGCCCTCTGGACTTCTGCATCCGGGGCAGTAGCTCCGGCCTGGCCTCCGAGCTTGTCCGGACGGGACCTTCCACTGTCACGATCCTGTGGTGCACGAAAATCCTCAAAATCCTCTCCTGGGAACTTGTCACAAATGCACATTCTCAGGCCTAACCCCAGAACTTCTGATCCAGAAACCCTGATCCAGGGGCACAGGAACAAGCTAGGTCAGGGAAGCCAGCTATTACCCTTGCAGGGCAACATGAACAGGCAGGGAGGGCCCCTTGTTCTAAATTTATTAGGAGTTTACAGTATGGTAGCCACCGACCATTAGCCCTCATAAGTGCAGGGTCTTTCTGAGTGTGGGACCTGTGCAACTGTACCGGTCGCTCACCTGTGATGCTGCCCTTGCCCCTGGTGAGGCTGAGGCACGCTCTGGTTTGAGGGTCACTGTTCCAGCCAGCAGTGCTGCCCATTGTCCACGCCTTTCTCACTTGGCTCCATAAACTGCTCTAGGCCTTACAGGGTTCATCTTCTCACGGCCCCTGGTGTCTGTGAGCCCAGCCAGGTTGCCCATCATGGGGACCCCAGACCCACAGGAAGCCTCTCCTCCAGCCCCTCCCCTCCTGACTGTGGTCCCCGTTTGGACAAATACTAGCACCCTGGTCACACCTCTGTTGCTAACTAGCAAAGTCTTCTTCTGGCCTTAGATGGAGAGTCTAAGATCGGCTCTATCTTTTGGGGATGCAGGTTTGGGGCCCAGCCCGGCCACGTGGTTCTCCCCTGTGTTTCTCGGCCCTGCCCAACCCCTGACCCCCCAACACACACACATTCAAGGTAGGCCCCACCTGACCTTGTGACAGCCATTTGTCTGCCACCTGGCTTGCAGCAGCCCCTGGCCTGTCCTAGGAGAACCGGGCACTGGCAGGACGGTGCAGTGTGGGCTGGGGCTGAACTCTCCTGGTTCCCCTCTCTCAGGAAGCTCCAGCCTGTCGGATGCGAGAGGTGACATCCCTTCCCAGCCCAGAACCTCTGCCGCCCCGGAGAGGCCACGGCCTCAGGCTCACTTCAAGCTCTGACCCCAGGAAACTTCCTGGCCGGCTTTCGTTGCTTTCTATTCTCCCGGGCCTCGGGCCTGGGGTCCGAGCACCTTGGACACGTCCGCCTCAGTGGAGGAGGAGAAGGCAATGTCCTGCCGTCCAGGGGCTCTGTCCAGCGGACAGATTTCTGTGCTCAGAGATCTACCTCATTCCAACAGATGTTACTTGAGTGTCTACTAAGCCCCAGTCACGGTGCAGGGAACCAGGGGTAATGGGCTACTGAAACCAGGACCCCCTCGGGAGCAGCCCACCGTCTAGTTGCTGGAGATGGAGAGCTTTGTTACCAGGACCAGGGCTCCGGCCAGCTCAGAGCCAATTGCTGAACTTTTAGGAAGATTGTGAGCCTGTTGCTAAAGCTTTAGTAACTTGGAATAGCCATCACTGGAATATTTATACCACAGAAATTGGCAAATGCCACCCATCAGGCTTTGGGGGGGGAAGGTCACTATAATTGTATGATCCCTGTTTTCTCTGACCCCTGTTTTCGGGTCCCTGTGGAGGATAAAGAAACAAAGTCATCCGCCACTCCCTTCCGTGTCTGCTTGAAGCGCCTCAGGGCTCAACAGTCCTTGTCATTTTTTAAAAAATGGAACAATATTCTACAAACAGAGACCTCCACCAGCCTAACTACCGCGCTGGGCTAGGGGAACCGGCCGCAGTCCAACAGACCATGGGACCGCGGAGACCAGGTAGACCAGACGGACCAGAAAGGGAGCTGTCGCCCAGGTGGTGAGAATGGTGTGCTCAAAGGCCGGCAGCACAGAGGGGCTCGCAGGACGATCTGGAGGGACAGGCGGTAGGGGAGTGCGGGGACAGGGCTCTGGGACTACCAGCCTCTGCAATAGTCCCCTGTCTCCAAAGATGGCACAGTGTCCCCAGGAGCCGGTCGCTGGCGACGGAGCACCAGGAGAGGAGGCTGCCAGCCCCCAGCGCCAAGCCTTCTGGCTCAAGGGGCTCAAGAACCTCCTCAAAGTCGCGAGTGCGCGGGCCTGGCCACGCGGTTCCCTTCCTGCACCTACAAGCTGGGAGCCGCCAGGGCTCCGGGGCGCACTCACTTCCTCCTTGAACTCACGCCACTCCTTCTCCAGGACTGGGAGGGAGCCTTGGAGAGAGGGAGGAACCTGGAGAATGACTGAAAAGACAAGTCCCAAGAGATACTGCCACCAGTCTCTTCCCCCTTCCTCCTGCCCCTCCAGCCCGCCTGCCCCTGCCCCTTCCCCTCCTGGCCAGCAGGGGACGCTGCCTCCAGGGGCCCCTGGGTGACCGGCTCCTCCTCCTGCTCACCCCCCTGGTGACCTCCCAGCTGTGCAGCCAGCAGCCCGGGACACCACTCCCCACCAAGAGCTGTGTCACCTTCAGAGAGACGCCTCCAAACTGCAGCCAGCAAGATGACTGGCAGGCCACCTGCCAGCCACAGCCTCCTCGTGTCAGCCAAGCAGCTGCCCCTTGCCAGGTAGCGGTCAAGTTCTGCAGATGGAACTCGGCCATTGTCACGGCTATTAAAAAGCAGGTTTAAATAATATTATGTGATCATCTTTAATGTCATTGTCATCGCCACCCATTAACTGGGCCTCCCTCCTGCAGCTCCGTCATCCCACGAGGCGCCAAGAGCAGGAGGGGCTGAGGTCGGCTCCTCTGCCTCGGCTGGAGGGAGGCATCCAAGTCAGGGCGTTCCCATGGCCAGCGTGTCAACGCCCCCGCTCCCGTGCCAGGGGCAGGCATGGCTGATGGAGCCCAGTTCTCTTCCCCAGCCCCGCGCCCCGAAGCAGACGCACCGCCTTTTCAGCCCAGCACTCCTGGGGATCCCCCCTCATCCATTCAGAACGTCAAATGTCACGATGAAACTTCCAGGGCCTGAAAACAATGGCGGAAGTGGCGTCCTCCGTACAGAAGCCCCGGGTGAGCATGAGATCTGCAGCACTCGGGAGCTCCGGAGGCTGCAGCTGACTGCCTAAGCCCTGGGCGAAGCCAGAGGCCGTTTTAGCCGAGGCTCTGGTACTGGTGACGGGCGATGTGCGTGCACAGAGGCTCTGGAGAGACTCAGAGAACGACTGCATGAGTCGCAACCGCCAGGGAAGGGCCCAGTGTCAGAGTCCCGGCAAGAGCAGCTAGAGAGGAGGCCAGTCCCCAGGAGCGGTGGCCTTGGGCAGGGACATGGACAACCCCAGGAGCTGCAGCAGAGGTGCAGAGGAAAGACCCTGACTCCTCCTCTTGCCCTCTGACCTCCAATGGCACCTCCCCCCGGGCTCTCCCAGCTGAAGCCAGAGGCAAAGAAGCCAGTCGAGGACTCTGAGTCCAGCCCTGGGAGCACAGGGCGGGTGGAGGGGGGCGAGCAGAGGGGGGGGCGCAAGGCATCCAGCAAAGCAGAGACTCGCCAGGACAGAGCAAGGACCACGGACGCCTGGAGAAGAGGACGAGAAACCGCGTTAGAGGGGCGGGGGGAGCTGTGAACAGCCCCTCACACTGGTCCCAAGAAGGCCACCTCTGAGCCGGAGCATTCGCACCACCTAGGGCCAAGGAGACCTGAAAGGAGATTTTGCAGGGGGGAGGCCTCTAGAAATGATCTCACTTCCTGATACAATGAGATGTGGAGTCAAAACTTCCTTTGCCTCTAGCTGTATGTGGTCAAGGTATTTGGAGCCAGGGCAGCTATGTTGTGACCACGAGGGGACAGATACAGTAAGATCGTTGGTGAGGACATCACTGAAATCTTTGCCCCAGCACTGGAACCACCTGGCTTCCAGGCTTCCTGTTGAGGACAAGCTAATGTCCTGGGGTTTTAGGCTACTGGCATCTGGGTCACCTGAGATACAGTCCAAGTGTCTTGGCCTGAGCAAATGGTCTATCCCAGGGCCCTGCAGCGAGCCTAACCCGTAACAGTGTGGGGTCAATATTTGTTGGTGATCGGTCGTGGCTGCACAGACCCACACATGGAGTGAGTGACAGGTGTCATGGGACTGCTGCTCCGCCCCCTCTCCCCGCGGGAAGGGAAGGTCGGTCCACGTGGCGGAGCGTCTCGGGGCCAGCACCGGAAGCGCCGCGGCTGCACGCACACCGATGACTCACAGAGACGCCTTTTTACCCCCTTCGAGCGGCGATGTTCCTGTAATAAAGAATTTAATAACCCGCTGTGCCTGTGCGGGGAGAGAACTCATTTGTTTAATAGGCAGCAGTAAGGCTCTGTCATGTTCATTTAGTTTTTAATGACACACAGTTGTGCCAATATTGATTTTAGCTTATAGGGACTCAAAAAATTTACTGTCTAGATGGATCCAAGACGCAACCGTTTCATCTTGCCCACCCCGGAGACCCGGTGTCCCCGGCCAGGGCTGGGGAGGCCTCCTCCTTGACTCCACCGGCCACCCACGGTCCCCGGCCTCGCTCACCTCTGGCCTCCTGGGTGGAAGGGAGACTGCGGCTGCTGTAGGAGATGCGGTGTTGTCCCCTTGGAAGGCAGCGCTGGGCCGCGTCAGGGAGACGGAGTTCACCTCCCAGTGGCCTGTGCGCCCACCTGTCTGCACGGGCACAAGCCTGCAGCTCACATCCCAGATCTGGGAGCAGGCCTTGCTGGACGTGCAGAGGGGAACTTGGAACGCGGCCTGTACCCTCTGGGCCGGGCCCTGTCTTTCACATTACTTACAATGTTGTTTTTGTTTTTATGTTCACCCAGGGACCGTATAAAAAACAGCAAAAGGGATTACTGAGACGGCCAAAGCTACGCCGTGTTTTCTGAGCAGCCCATTTAAGCATAAACACATGCAGCAGGCCCTGGGTATTTGTAGGTTTGACATTTGTAATCGCAACTGTGTGCAGCTTCAATGATCGGAGAAGGGACCTGCGGAATGGACCGGAATAATAATGGTCAAGATTTATTCAGCACATACTACGTGCCGAGCACAGTCGGCAGAGCTTTACAGCATTATCTCATTTAATGCCGGCACCGCTCCTTGAAGGCCGGCAGGCAGGTTGGCGTCTGCATCTCTGTTTTAGGGGAATTTTCTGCATGGAGACAGAAAACAGCCGGCCCAGGGTCTCGAGCAGAGAAAATGACCTAGACCCGCGTGCGCCCTCGTTCTCGGCATTTCCAGGGGTTCTGAGTCCACATCGTCCCGAGAGCTGTAAACCGGTGTCCGGCGCCCACGCCACCCTTTCCCGGGCGTGTGAGCCCGACTGACCAGGCGGCACCTACTCCTGGGAATGAGTGGCCAGCCGGGGACACAGCTCCGTGCCCCGCCGCCGCCACGTGCATATTTGTTTCTCCTCTGCAGGACGCGGCTGGACAGCCCCAGGGAGTCCCTGGACGTCTGCGTGGGGGCTGCTGCCTCTCCCAGTCCCTGGACCGCCCCTGAAACAAGGCAGGGACGAGGGGGAGAGAGCCGCTCCGTCTCCCACCCCTTACGATCACGAGTCACACGAGCTGTGACTCCGCGCCGTCGGCCTGCTTGTCTATTCATGTAAGTCTCCGTGAGCGCTTTAGTCCTGCTGGGAACGTCATTGAGGAAGGAGTCTCAGATTCACAAGATTTGAGAGGGTCTATAAATCATCCCACAAGGCCAGCCCCCGGGGAGGTGAAATGACCTACCCAAGGTCGTGCGATTAAACTCGGAGTTGCGGCGTTTTCCAGGAAAGACTGGCGCGGGCACCCCGGCGGGAGGGCAAGGCTCACGAGAACCGGGGTCCTGTTGGTCTCCACGTGCGCCACTTCCACAGGGAACGCCATCTCCAGGAGGAGGCCCACCATGCTCATTAAAGCACCACGCTTGACACCCACAGGGGCTGCTTCCAGGACTGGTGCTCTCTCTCTGTGACCGCCCAGATCTGCAGCAAGGCACCAGGGTGGGGTGGGGGGGGGGTCCTGCAGGGCCCAACCCTGTGCTCCTCACCCTGGCCTTTTAAAACATCTCTCCCTGCCCCAGGACCTTTGCTCATGCCAGAATAGTCTTCTTCTCACCCCATGAAACTCCTGTTTTTCCCCCAAGAGTTCAACGGTCACCACGTTTGCAGGGCAGCTTCTTCCCTGACTTCTCGGGGCCAACACACCCTCACAGTTCTACGGGGCTCTTCTTTGTAGGAGACTTTAATATCTATCTCCCCACCTGGCTAGCAAGTTCCTTGAGCGTATAGTCCAGTTACCCATTGCTATGGAGCAAGTTACCCCCAAACCTGGTGATGTAAAACAATCACTGCATTTTGCTCATGATTCCAAGGGTCAAGAATTTGGGGACCGGTCATCTGGACAGCTCTCACCTGATCTGTTACTCGGGTCCCACAGCCAGGGCTGCGGTCCCCCCAGAGGTTCACCTGGGCTGGGTCACCAAGATGGCGCCCGCACTGGCTGGCAATTAATTTCTATTGGTCGACAGCTAGGCAGCTTGTTGGCCAGAGCATCGGCATGTGCAGGAGCCCTGTTTGGGGAGATGGCTTGAATTGCGGTTGACTATGAGCCGTGGAGATTTGGGCATTGTCGCCTTCCGTAGTCTCACGGGACTTGGCCCGGGATCTCGAGTGACTTGGCCGAGATTGCTGATCGGGTCAGCACCATTTTGGTGGTGTGTGCGGCGCGTGTTAGTCGTTGTTAGAGCCAGAGAGAAAAGCTATCAAAATAAAAAGCTGTTTGTCTCCAGTTTGCCTCTGAACTTCTTCCCGTGGCTTCGTTGCTCCAAGCGGCCATCGCTTCAGGCAGCAACAGGCATGGTGGTCTCAGGACACCCAAATTTCTTACAGCCCTCAAATTGAGCTGCATGGCCTTCCGATCCAGCCTGGGAAGCCACCCGGTGTCACACGACTTCCCCCACATTCTACTGGCTAGAAGAGAGTCATTTGGTTACCTAAGTCCAGCTCAGATTCAAGAAGCAAGACGTGGGGGTGAGTTGCAGGAGAGCACGTGTGATGGCAGGTGTCTCTGCAGCCATCTTTGACAGATGAAGTGCCCTCTCTCCACGAAACAATGCCCCCTTGCCTTCTTCCATCAAATCCCTGGGGGGTCGGCAGAAGAATTCAATAATTACTGCAGAAATAAGTGGACGGATGGATAACCTAAATAAACATACAGATACCGGAAGTTGGGAAGGAGGGAGGGAGGGAGCTCACAGGTGGAGTGACGGAAGACAATGTCATGACGTCAGGGCACCAGAGAGGCCAGCGGTCTGCAGGAACCCAGCTCTTTGGCAACGCACGGTCCTCGGGGTCCGGTCCTTATCTAAGGGGCTGCTCTCCTGCAGTCAACGCCTTGTCCACTTTGGGAGTGAAGTCCAAGGTGCATTCACGTCAGGATCAGTCAGAGAAGAACAAGGCGGGAACCGACCGGCTGTCAGTCCAACCACAGCAACGAGCCGCCGGGCAGCACGCGGCGCATTTCAAAGCTCAGAAGAAATATAATTTAATTATCTAAGCCTCCTGACTTTGCGCCCGTCGCCGTGGAGAGGTGACTGTGTTTTATGCCGCGTCACGCAGCTGGGGCACTTGGGGGCACAGACAACATCTATGTCCCTAAAGCCAGCGATTCAATAATGTGGACTTTTTGATGTACTCCCCTTGGCGGGTGGCAGGTTAATAAAACTCCCATCAACCTGCCGAGCTGCCCGTCCTCGCTCTCCTGACGCGGGGGAGCACGCGGGGAGCTCAGGGCTGCGTCGGGGCGCCCAGGCCGGCCTCGCCGCCCCGTCCCTCTGCGGGCACCTGGGTACCGCTAGTCGTCGTGCGCCAGGCGGGGGCCACTGCTGACCAGGCTCGTTGCCTGGCACGGCCTGTGCCCTGGCAGGTGCTGACAGGCAGGGCACTGGGGTGAGCAGGAGCACCAGGGAGCCAGGTCCTCGGGGGACCAGGGGGCCCCCAGCAACCCCACAGGCACCTGTGCCCCACACCCGCCAGTCCCTGAGGCCACCAGCCTTCACACGGTACCTAGTGACAATCTGACAGAGAATCATATTGACAAACCCTCAGTGAATACAATCACTCCACAGGAACCCTCCTGGATCCATTAGCCAGAGCAGAGCTGCTGCGATTCTGGGGGCCCCCGCAGTCAGCAACGTCACGGCCAACCGCCGAGGGCTGTGTTTTAGGAGAGACTTCAGTCCGTAGAGGGGGTGTCTGAACAGCACCCCTCCTTTCTGACCTAAGCCTTGCCTTCTTTAACCAGTCCCCCTGGGGAGGGGGCTCTCCTCCCCTGGGGTGCTCACCAGCATGCACTCAGCCTCGTCCCCTCCCTGCCGCAACACACTGAGGGCCACGGCGCTGTCCACCACTGTCACTGGTGGGTGAAGGTACCGGGATGCAGGGATTGGGGGGCCAGCGGCAGGAACCAGGGACGCAGGGATTGGGAGGCCAGCGGCAGGACCCAGGGACGCAGGGATTGGGGGGCCAGCGGCAGGACCCAGGGACGCAGGGATTGGGGGGCCAGCGGCAGGACCCAGGGACGCAGGGATTGGGGGGCCAGCGGCAGGACCCAGGGACGCAGGGATTGGGGGGCCAGCGGCAGGACCCAGGGACGCAGGGATTGGGGGGCCAGTGGCAGGACCCAGGGATGCAGGGTTTTGGGGGCCAGCGGCAGGACCCAGGGACGCAGGGATTGGGGGGCCAGCAGCAGGACCCAGGGCTGCACAGGTGGAGCTGGGTCTCCGCCTTCACGGCAGGTGGCCTCTTGCTGAGTGCGTGTGACCTCCTCCTGGGGACGCTGCGGCTCCCACGAGAGCCACCTGCAGGCAGAGGTCTGTTCTGGGGTCCCTGGTGCCGGCGGAGCAGGCGCGAACCCGGCTCCAGGCCACGCCCCCCCACAGCCTCCCTCCTCGTCTCACAGGCGCCCCCCGCCCCCCTGCACTGCGTCCCCGGTGGTCTTCCCCTTGTACGTGCGTGCCCCTGTCTCTGTGTCCCGTCCCCTCCTCACAGGACGCCCAGGCAGGCCGGATCGCGTCCTAAGGGCCCGCTGCCGCCTCAGGAGCTCTGTGAAGCCCCCGGTGAAGCCCCCGGCCCCACACAGGCGCCTCCTGAGCGCGGGGCTTGGGCCTCGGACCCCTCTTGTACCTGAGCTCACGGGGACACGAGCAGCCCGTCACGCCAGAAGCCCAGCATGGCCAGGACGGGGCAGGCACCAGGGCGGACCCTGACAGAGCACGGGGTTGCTCTCGTCCAGACTGGAGGGGTCTGTCACCTTGACCAAGAGGAGGGCAGGGAAAACGAGTCACGCTGGGGCAGGTGGCAAGACTGGTGGCCTGGCGCAGGACAAGAAGCGAACAGCACCTGCGGAAGGGACAGACGGATTCCCCAGGTAGAGCCGGGAGCAGGCCTTGAGGCACTCCGGGAGGGCGGCTGTGGCCAAGGACAGCTGGAGCCTCCAGGACAAGGGACGCCCTCCCGCAGGCTGGCCTTTCCCGCGCCCAGCTCCTCCGGTGACAGGCCGGCTGGGGTCTTCCTGCCCCGCAGGAGCAGCAGGGCCCTGAGGGTCCACAGGTGACCCACAGGCAGGAACCTGGCATGGGGGGCGCTGTCCTGGCTTCGTGCTGAAGCCCACGGCGGGGCTACTGGCCTCCTCACGGTCATGGAGGCTGGGAAGGGACAGGAGCGAGGTGTGGCATCCGGGAAGGGCCTTCCTGCTGGCCCTCTCCCCTCCTAGGAGGAGAGGAGGAAGAGAGGGGCTCACCTTAGTAGGATCCGCCTGGGATAACCAGCCCCTCGGGTGGCACTGGGGATCAAGTCTCCAACACGGGAACTCTGGGGGACACAGTGAGATCATCGCAGGCGCCCACGAAACTAGAGGTCCCCATACGTGCTGAGGACGTGGCAGGTGGGGACATCCAGGCTGTTGAGTGGGTGTCCCTCGGGTCCTGCAGGGGCACGATGTCCCGTGATCAGATGGTTGACCACGAGTGACCGATCCCGGCGGAGGGACTCCAGCACCGGCCGCAGCTTTAAGCCCTGGAGCTGAGCTGTTTGCTGCAAAAGGAGGAAGAAACAAACAGAGAGCCCAACAAAACAGATCACGGAGCTCCAAGACTCAGGAGGAGGTGAGCACCTCTGAAGCCGGGTTTGTCCTGGGGCCCAGGACGCTGGGGAATGCCCCGCACCCTGCCCCTTTGATTCCGGCCGCCCGCAGTAGGACCGGGATCAATGAGAGGAGCGCTGTGTTTTCCTAGGCCCTGAATTGGAAGCAAAACGCATGTGGAAATAGAGAAATCGATTTCCAACCTTGGAGCCTTCCTAGGAGACCCTCTTCTCCCCAGAAAGGGAAAAAATGCACTTGAAAAAAAGTGAAGGTCTCAGCCCTTGGCACGACCTTGGCCTTGAGGGGAGGCCGCAGGTTTAGCAATCGTTTCTCTCACCCTTCAAATTCCAGAGCCTCGGGAGCTACCCAGAGGAGAGCATCTCACCAGAGCCCAGCTCGGAGAGCGCGTGGGGGTGTGTGTGCGCGCACAGGCGGTGCCGGCAGATGGGGGTCGAGCTAGTGAACCCCGAGACTCGCAGGTCCCCCGTCAGCGGGTCACTAGCTGTGAGCCGTCCAGCAGGGGACCGAGACGTGAGCCCTTCCTGACCCGACACCCGCGGCAGCCGGTGCGCTGCCAGCCCAGGTTTCCAGGTCCTGCCTCGGAAGCACCAGCCAGAGGCGTCCCAGGCAGGGCGTGCCCCTGCTGCAGGAGGGCACCTGCTGCGTGGCATCGTGGGGACCCCGCAGCAGGGGCACGCCCTGAGGTCGGCAAAGCCACTGAGGCAGAGTTGGCCCTTGCAGAGGCCAGAGTCCCAACACTGGCTGGACCCATGCTTCTGGGGCTATCCCCAGCCCAGACGTGCTCCTGGGACCCGCGGGTCCTCTTGGGCAGACCCAGCCTTTGCCCTCTCTCCTCGCGGGGCGGCCTCCCAGAGCAGCACGGGGGGCCTGGTTGGTGGGCCCCACAGGGAGGAGAGAGCAGAGCAGGGAGTGTGGCTTCGCCGTGGACGCTGCTGTGGGGGTGTTTTCTGCCGCACAGGGACGGAGCACCTGCGGTCTGTAGCGGGTGGGGCGGTATCTTCCAGCCTCTGATCAGAGGACATGCCCTGGCCAGGCGCAAGCACGCACAGCCTCGCAGAGTGTCCTGCAGGGCAGCACGGGAGTGGCCGTGTCCTCCTCTCTCCACCTCCACAAATAGAGCAGGAGGGGCCAGCTGGCCGCCGGCTGGCCACGTGCCTCTCAGCCCGGTCTGTCTCCGGCCAGCCTCGTTCCCGTGGTCATCCCCTGGTATTCACTGCTACGTGCTCTGTGTGGCCTCGGAGCTGGTGACAGAGAAGACCTCAAGAGGACCGAGCCCCACCCCAGGGCTCACGGTCAGGGCAGAGCAGCAGGGACAGAGCGCCGCTGAGACTCAGGGAACCTCTGCCCAGGGCCCCCCGCGCTCTGTTCTTCCCACACACTCCACAGGGGAAGAGAGGGGACTCTGGGACACTCCCCTGGAGCCCCAGCCAAGGTGCCGGTGGAGCTGGGGTTCCGAGGCCCAGAAAATGCCCCTCACCTCTGTGGCTGGCCTTGCTTCCCAGACCCACAGCCTCTCCTCCCGTGCTGGTGGCTTCCTTCAAGCCCTGCACTGTGTGTGGCAACCGGCCAAGCTTCATCCCTGCCAGGGACAGGTGGGGAGGCAGGACCAGGCAGGGGAAAGAGCAGCTCCAAGCCTGCTGTCCCCGTCCCGCGGGCAGCCGCTGCACCGTCGCCATTAACTGGAAGGCCCGGGAGCAGCAGAAGTCTACCCTGCGCCGATCCGCAGGTGGGAAGGCCAGCAGAGTCCAGGTCTGGTGAGGGCGTCTCCCAGTCCACAGGTGTCCTTGAGGGGGCTCTGTGGGGTCTCTGCTTAAGGGCACTGATCCCGTTCCTGGGGGCTCTGTCCTCACGACCTCGTCACCTCCAACAAGCCTCACCCTCAGATGCCACCACAGGAGAGCAGTCCCAGCACGGGAACCCGGGGAGGACAGACATCGAGACCGTGCCAACCACAAAGGGAGATCTTGCAGAAGATGATCCCCTGGCAAAGAAAACTCAATGACAGAGGAGGGGACTCAGGCCAGGCCCACAGGGGGACTTCCAGGGGGCTGTGGAATCCAGCCAAAAGGACTGCGAAGCCCACCCCCTTCCCACCAGCGGCCTTGTCGAACACCACGTGAGGGCTGGGTCTGAATCTTTGTTTTCCCGGGGGTGGGATGGAGGTGACACACTGGGTGGCCACCAGGGCTGGACACAGAGGTGACGGGAACAGACCCTTGATCTCACAACAGCGGAGGAATGACAGCCCGTGTTTCCCAGCCCTGTGGCCACCCACAGCACCCCACCCAATGCAGCCAGAAGGACTGAGCCATCAACCGCCGCGCGCGGAGCAGCCGGGCAGGCGCCGACCTCGGAGCTTTCTTCACACGAGCTCATGGGCTTCCACAAGGAGCCTCGGAGGTGGGGGCCGTCGTGTCCTCAGCGACAGATGAGGACACGGAGGCTTGAAGACACCGAGTCCCACAGCTGAGATGGCACCCTCTGCAGGTGGAGCAGGGAGGACCTGGGGTGGCAGTGCTGGCCAGGGGGACAGCAGGGGCCAGCCCCTCCAGCCCCTGACCAGCTCCTGCTGAGAGCGCTGGTCAGGGAACAGGTGGGTTGGGGATTATGCCATCAAGGGCAATGAGGAACCTGGGCTTCCTGTCCCACCTGATGTCACCAGGTACCAGCCATGTACCCGTCCCCTTGAACTAAGAGCAGTGACGTCTCCTAGTAGGCTTCAGCTCGCATGTGGGGAGGCGGGGACCTGGCTCTAGTCCTTTCCCAGGACGAGGAGGCACGTCTCATGCTTTGCAATGGCTTCCGAGATGCCATCGGTCCCCAGCCCAGGCAAGGAGACAGCCACGTCGTGGGCGCGGGACCGAGAGCTGTGCGGTACTCACGGCCCATTGTATCCTCCGGCTTCACAAAGAACAAAAATAGGAGGCAAGCTCGAGACAGAGACAGCTCCGATGCCCGTCCAGATAGTCGCAGCCTAGGGAGGGGACAAGCGGGCGAGGGAGGGGGGAAGGGAAATCGAGCCACTTAAGGTCAGAGCGGCGAGAATAACATGAAAACGCTGCCCACGGAGTGGAAGCAAGACGCCTTCGAGGTTGGAAATGTGACAACGGAGCTGTTGTTGCCTCGGGGCTGGTGTCACTGTCACGGAGACAGGGGACGCTGCCAGCGCGCAGGACGCGGAGGGGCTTGTCAGGGTCCACCCGAGAGGCGGGGGTTCCTGGTTCTCAGGGACCCCCGACCGCGCTGCGGCCTCTTCCATCCTCCCTTCTCGGAGGCTGCTGGGGTGCCGCTGTGATGGATGGCGTTTGATGGGACGACATGCAAATGTATGCAAACGAGGCCTCCTCAGAGACGGGTCCTGCTTTCCTTTATTTGTTTATTTAGTTGAAGCAGAAGAAATATACGCTCATTGTAAACGAATCAGAAAATTACAGATATGCACGAAGGAAGAAATCAAAGTCCTTTGTTAGCCCACCACCCACAAAAAAAAAAAAAAAAAAAAAAAAAAAAAAGAAAAAGAAAAGAAACAAAACTCCATCGCTAACATGTTGGTATAGATTCTTCATGACAATTTTTGGCTCCTACGTATATAGTTGGTTTTCTTTTTGCTCACCAAAATGAGTTCTTACTTTACATACTGATTTGCAACCTGTTTTTTAGCGTTGAAAAAAATATACCATACATGTGTGTAGGGCAACACAATTTATTTAAGAGACTCCCCTCCCTCATTTGTTTTGCTCCGTATTTGCGGTGTTAATGGCCTATTTGGGGTCCGCGATCCCCCCCCCCCCGACCCCGTGTCCTCTCTGAGACCGATTAGTGAAAATTCAGATCACGCTCTCTGTTCTTAGCCATGGTTGGGAGACCCCACCCTGCAATTCGAGGAGGCAGGGTGAGCCTTGCACGGTGAGGGGGGTCATGGGTTTGGTGGAGGTGGGCAGGGGCGACTTGGACTCTCCAGGCCCAGGATGGGGGTGGGGAGCGCAGCCCAGAGAGCGAGCAGGAAGACCAGAAGCAAGCCACACAGCTCCTTCATCACCGTCCTGGCAAGACAGTCTCAAGGAGCCTCAGCCAGCTGGAAGCACGGTTAGGCAACTTCCCAGGGAGGAGGAGAAAGGAGCGCATCCCCATAATTCACCCGTCTCCTCTCTTAGCGTCAAGAACTTGGCAGCCCCAGCACAGACAGCCCTCTATCAGCTATTGTAAGGAAGGACAAAGAAAAGCCAAGATCACCCCCAGTCAGATGAAAGACAAAGAATATTCCCACTGCAATATGAAAACCAAAATGCTCCTGCAAACTGGGTGTCTGGGTGGGAGAAGGCATGGGGTCAGAGGGTCATGCAACTCACTTTAGCTGAACACCTACTTCACGCCGGACGGTGTAGGCGCCTTTGCAAACAGGACCTTGTGTGGTCCTCAGAACACACCCTAAGGAAGCTACCCTCTTGCAGATGGGGCCACTGAGGACCAGAGAGAGGCACAGATTTATCTAGGGTCCCTCAAGGGCAGAGCTCAGGTGTGAATTTAGCTCCTTCACATGCACAGAGAGGCCCCCTCCAAAGGGAGAATCTGCAAAGGCTGCTGGGAGGGACTGGCTTGGAAAAATGCTTTGCAAAAGAGAAGAGGCACAGGGCAGGAAGGCGCTTGGGAGAGGGGATTGCAAGGGGCCCCAAGGCTGTGCACAAAATGGGCAGGAGGAAAGGCCCCGGGTCAGACTGCTGGTGCCAGAGGTTGGAGTGCAAAGGGCTCGGAGGGAGGAAAAGGCCAGGCCGTGCCAGGGTCCCCCAGGGGCAGACCTGGTGAGGGCGGTCCAGCCTCACGCAGAGCGCACATCCTCCTCTGGATGCAGCTCCTGCTGCCTCCTCCCTGCTGCTCCTGACATCGCCCCCCCTAATTACAGCTTAGGGCTCGAAGCGAGAGCCACTTTGGACGAGATTTATTAGGCTTCTTCTCCCCTTGCAGCGGAGCCTCATTTGTTTTGCTCCATATTTGCTGATGGCGCGTGTGCGGTGTTAATGGCCTATTTGGGGGTCCGCGATCCTCCCGTGTCCTCTCTGAGGCCAAGAGGGGACATCGGGGCTTTTGTACTTGCCCGTTTGGCTTGCTTTTTAATTACACCAATCCAGGAAGCAGGGGCTCTGGGCAAGAGGGGATGGTTGCCTCCAATATTCTTCATTATTGTTAATATTTCCCCCACTAATAATCCTGGTAAATGAGAAACTGTAATCCAGGGGATTGGGCTGTTAATTGAAAAATAATGCAGGGGAAAGACACGAGGTGGGTGGGGCTAGGAAAGGGAAGGAATCGCAAGCTTGCCTCCCCCGGATGGCAGTGGTATTGCCAAGGCCCTCTCTGCCACGGAGAGGGCTGCTCTGCACACAGGGACACCAAGAGGGCATCGTGGGTGTCTTTGTTATAGTTACTATTCTGGAAAATGGGCGTGGAGGGATTGATGGGCTGCAGTGCGCATCCTCAGGAGGTCGAGGGAGGCGTAGGGACTGACTCTGACGTCAGCTCCTTAATCCACCACTCCTGCTGCGCGAGCCAGAGGAGAAGGGGCAGAAAAACACAACAAAGCAAAAAGGTGCCACCCGATTTCCGCGAGCAGATTTCACCACCATGGCGAAAGGAGGAGCTGGAAGACCTTCTCTGGGAAGCACTTTAGAAATGGGAACCAAAAAAAAGTGTGCCTCCCTTGGACACCCTAAAGAAATTAGAGGTGATGGAGGTAGGTGTCGGCAGGGACTCGGGATCAACGTCTCCGGTTCCCCATTTCTAGAGAAGGGTGTGACGTTGTGTCCGATAGCAGAGCCGCCAGTTACGCTGGCCATTGAAGTCTAAATCGGCCGCGCTCAGCCCCTCCCTCGGTCATGCCAGCCCCATCGCGTCTATTCTCTGGCCACGTGGGATGATGGCCGCCATGATGAATAGCACAGGCCGGAACGCGTCCATCATCACGGAAGCTCTTCTGGGCAGCTCGGGTCTGGAGGTTTATTTCCAGTCTAGTCTCCATTAACAGCAAGAGGGGAATCTCAAAAAATGTCAGTGTCGTCTTGTCATCACCCTGCTAAAGACCCTTCGGTGCTTTCACATGGCCCACCAGGGGGTCCAAATTCCTCCTGCAGGCCCATCTCCGGCCTTACTTTGTCAGAGTTGGGCAACATTCTTCTCCCCCAAGTTTGGGACACGAGGATCCTTCAGAACCTCAGGGCCTTTGCCCCGGCCTTTTCTTGCACCTGGAACCAGTTCCCTCGAGAGGTAGCTGTGAATCTGGAACTCAGGCCCAGAAGCAAACACAGCTGACTACCTCCTGCTGGGCAGGGGCCTCCAGTGCCCATCTACTCCCTCAACGTGCCCCTCCCTTGCCAGAGACTGAGGACTCTTCCTCTTGGTCCTTCTTCACAAAGAGGAAAGCAGGCTCTGGACCCAACTTTGGAGCTTTGAGACCAGACCAGTGAGAACAGTGAGAAAGAAGAGTCCAGAATTGTGAACCCTTCTCCCTAACATAGGCCCCCCTGAGCTTCCTGCCCCATGCAAACACAAACGCACCAACTCGGATTCCAGGTCACTCAGCCGCGTCTTCGTGACGGCCGGTATGCATCTGAACGTAGGGCCACCGTATCAGCCTCCCTGACCTTCGAACAAGCAGCCCGCTCCTCCTCTGGGCCCTCGCCTACGCCCTGAAACATCCCTGACTATTCCCAGGGCCCTCTCCATCACCGAAGGGCAAGCCCTGTCCTGTTCCTCTTTCCATCCCCAGGCCCAGCTGAACATGCGGCATCTAGTAGGTGCTCAATAAAGGCTTGTCAAACGCAGGAAAGAAGTGGAGGAGAGCCTCATTGCAGCATTCTGAACCTGAATTAGACGTTTCCTGAGAAAAGCTGTGAGAAGTTTACAGCTGGGGTACTAAATCGAATTAAGGCATCCCTAATGGTCTTAATGGGTATTGTTATTTTAAATTAACTAATTAATCTGATTTTAATGTGCTCTCGCAATGCAGGCTCGTCATCATCATTATCATCGTTTTACAGCTCACCAAATCCAGCCTCCCCTCTTAATAGCAGTGGCCCTGGTCTCCAGGTGTAGCGCCTGAATTGACTGCACCGACATCCCGGGTCCATTAAAGGCACCCAGCACAGAGGCCAGAGGACGGTAATGGCATCGGCCTGCCCTGTTATTAACGTTATTGCTCAGATTCCAACGTCTGGTATGTCATCTAACAGTCACTCGTCCAGGGAGAAATGGAGACAGTGATCTGCGGGGGAGTCTCGGAGACGTCCTGTGCAGGGTGTTGACCATGGCACCTGCTAGACACGGCCACTCTTCCGTCTCCACGCCTCTGAACGTAGGGCCACCATAAACGGCACCCTCTCCTCCACACTCTGCAGTTCAATCCTCCGTGAGGCCTTCCTCCCCCTCATTTCTCCTTCATCCTCTCTGCTCACATAGGGGACTGGTGTGTCCTCCCCTCCCCAGGCCGTGGCTGTGGGTATTGTGGATCATTAATGTCCCTGCCCAGTTCTTCTGGAAACCATTCACAGCACAGCCAGACTCACGTCCCCAGACCTCAGGTCCAGACGGGTCTCCAGTCCTCTCTCTCTCTTCACTCTGCCTTCCGTGCCCTGCCCACTTTCAGCCACACTCCCTCTAGCTGGCAGCCCTCTGCTGGGCACTGGACATAATGGACCTATGGTCTAGCCAACCCCTGGGGTGGGGCGGGGCTTAGCTTGGCGGAGTAGACACATGTAAAAGCAGAGAACAGAATGCAGCGAAACAAGAGCAGATGGTGATTGACACAAGGCCCAGAGCGGCCCAGAGGGCGGGGCCTCTGAGGTGTCCCCAGGGGCTGGGCTGGGCTGGGAGGCTTCTCAGCGGCGGTGAGTAATGTCTGGGTCTCTTGAGGATGAGCTGGCCTCTAAGGCTCTGTGCCTGTGGTCCCACCAGTCCCTTTGCCTCCTGTGCACATAAACTCCTAGCTGTCAAGTCTGCTCAGTTCCGTGCTGGAACTCTGAGCCCATGGTCTCCTCCACCCGCTCCGAGCACCTCGGTCACGATCCGCCTGCTGCGGTGAGGGCGCCACTGCTTGGGAGTCAGTCTCCTGTCACATCGCCACCTTCCCGGCTGGGGAAAGGCCTGTGCTACGTTCCCCCTTTCTGGCGGGGACATACCCAGATGTCCCCGGGGATTGTCCCTGTGCCTGCCCCAGGTCTCTGCTGTCACCTTGACCACCTCATTTAGACGAGCCTGCCCCTCCCCAGCCCGCCTTCCCTCTCCCCCCCCTCCCTCCTTCACAGCTCCACAAGGCGCGCTCCTCTCTTCTCCTCCCCAGACGTCATCCCCAGGTCACGGGCTCCGTTTCCGTCCGTCTGTGGTGTCTCCCTCTGCTGCGACGCCAGCTCCGCGAGAGTGAGGATTCATGCCCACATCAGCCAGTGCCGTAACTCTGATGCCCACCACGGCACACCAGGCCCGTGGCAGGCGCCTAATGCGTGGCTGTTAATCTAGCGGAATGAACGGAGGGAACAAAGTGGCTTTGTGTCCTTTCCTGTGGGGCAGCTCCGCAGCCCAGGGCTCCGCTTAACGTGTCTAGCCAGTTGCCAGCTGGGGCCTCGTGTCCTGGAGAAAGTGTGTCCACTCCTGCGGACCCTCCTGGGCCGCCTTCGTCTGATTGATCAGCTTCAGATCACACATGGAGACACGCAGGTCCCCGTGGGCCTCCACCTAAGGGACCACCCACCAAGATGCTGCGAGCAGAGTTTCCGCGGCTCTGGGGAGAGGGCCAGGGGTGGTTGCCTTTAGCACTGGGCCTAGAGGTCATGGCCAGCTCCCACCCGCTCCCTGCCTCCTGCTCTCCTGGGGTTCAGCAGATGGGATCTGCCCACATCCGGAGCCGCTGGGGTCTCCTCCAGTCCCCGAGCAGCTCCCCCAGAGCCTTGCTCCAGACAGGAGCATCCAACACATGAGGATCCCACACTCCCAACCTGCAGAGGGGCTGGGCTTCCCTGTGTTTCCGTCACCGTCCCCGTTTTACAGAGAGAAGAAAAACCCCACCGAGGCCAACAGGGACTTCTCAGGCTTGGGAAGTTTGTGGTTTTGACAAGATCCGGCGCCCCACGAGGAGGCCTTCTGCAGGGCCCCCGCCCCACTCCTCTCTCAGCGAACCCCCAAGCCGCCTCATGCGCCCCTCGGGTGTCCCTTCCTCGGGGAAGCCCTCCCTGACTTCCCCTGCGGGTCACGTCCACTGTGTGCAGTGGTGAGCACGGCTCGGAGCCGGCACTGGCACGAGGGAACGGGCCTGGTCACTTTTCCCGGAACCTTTCACGTGCGTTACATGTGCATTAGCACGCGTCCCCCCACCAGGTGGTCAGTGCCCAGGGAGCAAGACCCATGCCTGGCCCCCCGCCCCCCGCCTCTCTGGCACGCACACCACAGCCTGACCCGTGCTGCCACCCCAGAACCTGTGTAGGCCCGATCCAGAGCTGGGATTCACACCCAGATTGCCGGCTCCAGAGCCCGCGCACTTGATTGACGGGTGGTGGGTGACCCTAGCCATCTCCATTAAAGCAGCCTTCTGAAATGTTAATGTGTGTAAGAATCATCCGGAGAGCCTGGTAAAATATAGACTCTGATCCGTCCGTCTGGGGTGGTCCCAGGAGTCCCCGCTCTCAGAAGTTTCCAGGAGAGCTGGTGATGACGGCCCGCGGATGCCACTTTGGGCCGCGGGGGCCACCGGGCGCTGACCTGTAAGCGGAGCGTCCTATAATCCCGGAATGACGGCAGTTGGGGGCGGGCAGCAGGCTCTGAATTCACGCAGGGTGCCAAACAGTGCCCGGGTCCGGATCAATTCCACGTCCCTGGGCCATCTGCGGCAACGCTCTTCAAGCTGGCTGGGATGAACAAAGCACATCCGTTTTAAAGCGTTCCTGAATTCACGGCAACTTTTCATCATTACGCATCTTCCTCCACTGATCGATGCCGGGCCTGTGGGGGACGGCGGGGGCGAGGGGGAGGCTGAAGGAATCATGTGTCCTGCCTTCTTCTGGAGCTGGCCGGTGGGAGACAGGTGTTACAAAGAGGGCCACCCGAGGGGACTGATGGATGGGAGGGAGGACAGGCGCAGGGGACAGGGAGCAGAGAGGCAGGCTCAAGGAGCAGTCTCCTGGAGCAGGACCAAGGACGCAGTCACTCCAAGATGCCCTGAGTTGGCATGGCAACAATTATTCATGTAAATAGCCGGCCGATAATTAATTAATAAAAAGAAAGCAAGGGGTGGGAGGGGCCTACTCGCTGGATCCTGCCCTAGCACCTGGGGACGGAGGGGCCCTTCCGACTGGGGGCAGATGCTGGCAAGAGACGAGAGACTTCTGGGGCTACCTGCTGCTCCCAACAGCTGGGGAGGGAGCAGACCGTCCCTGAGAAGAGCCAGGCCAGGGCAGGCCTGGACAGCGGCGTGGGTGGCCAGCACATCTCGACAGCAGCAGCCGCCGCGGGAATGTGGCCATTACCCTGCGACAGGCACTCTGCCGGGCCCTTCTTTATTTTAGTCGTAGTCGGACACGATACCTTTATTTTATTTATCTATTTTGTATGTGGTGCTGCGGATCTAACCCAGCACCTGGCGCGGACTAGGCCAGCGCTCTACCGCTGAGCCACAACCCCAGCCCTGTGCCGGGCTCTTTCACAAGTGGTACTTTATTCTGTTCAACGAGGACCCTGTGACAAGATGCTAGCTTTGTCCCTATTGTAAAGGTGAGAAAGTTGAGGCTTGGACAGGTGAAGTGGCTAGTCCAAGGTCACAGGGGTCGTAAGTGGCCGTGGGAGTCTACATCAGTGACCTCTGTGGGGCTCTCCTCCCCGGGTCCAGGCTGGCCTCGGCACGCGCTTTAACCCACACGATGTGACTCAGCCAACGCAATTCCACTCTGGGTGGCAGCAGCTGACCTAGGCCTCCAGGAGCTCCCACAGGGCTTTGTGCCCTCGGTCCTGCGTCTCCTATGAGAGGTCCAGCTGTCCCTCTAGAGGGACTCCGTGGAGGTGAGGAAAGGGAGAGCGAGTGTGTGTGTCCATCCAGTGCAGCCCCATCCAGGCCAGATGACAACACCGTGGGCCAAGTGAATGGCAGCTCCTCTAATTCTCCAGGGTCTGGGTGGCTGGTTGCCCAGCAAGAGGCAAGGACACGGCGCATTTCCTGCCCTCCCGCCAGCCTCCCCGCTCCTGGGAGTGTGTGTGCGGATCACCACCCGCGGGAACCTCTGGTTTCTCCGCCTGGTGTGGCACAAGTCTCACCAAACCCCAACTCGTCCTCCCAAAGGGCCTGAATCATTTTCTCCTTCCCGCTCTGGTCCTTCCGCCCAGCCCTGGCCCAGCCCCCCGCCCCTTCTCCCTCTCTGTTGTCCCTTCCTGCTGCATCTGGTGACACCACCTCCTGTGCTCCTTCCCACCTGTTGCTCTCTCCAAACACGCTGGGCTCCTCTGTCCTTGGGGGACTCGTCCCCACCCCGTGAGCTTGCCCAGGATGCTCTATGCCCTGCTCCTGAGCTAATCGCTACTCCTTCTTCAGGATGTGGGAGCCCCGACCAGGGGAAGAGGTGGGGTATAGTTCACATAAAATGCCCAGATCTTAGTTAGGGGCATAGTTTGGTGACTTTTAACAAATAGTTGCATCCTTATAACGATCACTCAAATCTCACAGTTAAGACTGTTCCCGTCAACCGCGGCCCCCAGTAAGACACGCAGGACATCTCCATCACGTCAGAGTTTCCTGGGTCCCTTTCAATCAACCAGACAACCGCGGCTATTTTCTATATCACCGTAAGATTGTTCCGCCTGTGCTTGAACTTCATGCAAATGGGATCGATCTGTATTTATTCTTCTGTAACTGGCTTCTTTCACTCAACCGAGTGCTTTTGAGAGATTCAGCACGTGCATATTGATAGTTTGTTTCTTTCTGTAGCTGAGTATCACTCCCTTGCATGAATACACTTCATTTGTCCTTCCTGTTGACAGGCATTTGAAGTTGTTTCCAGGTTTTTGTTATTAATCCAACTACTATGAGCATTTGCATGCAAGCAAAAGCCTTTTGACAGACTCACGTTTTTATTTCTTTTGCACAAGCGCCCAGGAATAGAATCGGGAAGGCACCGACTGGACACGTGTTGTCCTCCGTTAGATGCCGACAATTCCCGGAGCAGATGCACGGTTTCTTGGCAGCGTGTGCACCCCGATCCTCCCAAGTCGTTGAGGCACTTGCCGTTGTCCGTCCCTAACTCACGCAGCCGCCTCACCTGCCGTCCGTCACAATGTCCTGTAGTGGAGGGATTCTCACTGCCTCCAGGTTCACTGGCAGGTGCTCCAACACGCCCGGTGCAAAGGTCCGTCCATCCAGGTCTATTGGCCACTTTTTTTTTTTTTTGTCTTTTATTCTAAGTTGTTGTATATGACAGCAGAATGCATTACAATTCATATTACACATATAGAGCACATTTTTACTTATCTCTGGTTGTACACAAAGTATAGTCACACCATTCATGTCTTCATACATGCACTTAGGGTGATGATATCCATCTCATTCTACCATCTTTTTTTTTTTTTTAACCCTTTTGCCCCATCTCTTCCCCTCCCTCCCCATTGACTTTTCTAGTGTTCCTCTAATCCTCCTATGCTCCCCGTCCCAACCCCACTGTGAATCAGCCTCCTTATATCAGAGAAAACATTCAGCATTGGGATTTGGGGAATTGGCTAACTTCACTTAGCATTATATTCTCCAACTACATCCATTTACTTGTGAATGCCATGATTTTATTCTCTTGAATAATATTCCATTGTGTGTATATATACACCATATTTTCTTTATCCATTCATCTACTGAAGGGCATCTAAGTTGGTTCCACAACCTAGCTATTGTGAATTGTGCTGCTATGAACATTGATGTGGCTGTGTCCCTGTAGTATGCTGTTTTTAAATCCTTTGGGAATAGACCCAGGAGTGGGATGGCTGGGTCATAAGGTGGTTCCATTCCCAGTTTTCCTAGGAATCTCCATACTGCTTTCCAGGTTGGCTGCACCATTTTGCAAAGAACACAAACAACACTAGATGTTGGCGAGGAGGTGGGGAAAAGGCACACTCATACACTGCTGGTGGGACTGCAAAATGGTGCAGCCAATCTTGACCACTTTTAATGGCATCGTTGGTCTCCTCGTGGTTGACGTGTCGATCTCGGTTCTCACGCTTTTCTCAGGGAGGGTCCCCACGAGGGCATCACCTCCATGCCCAGCTGCCGCCCGCTCAGACACACACACAAGTACACACACCACACACACCACACACACCACACACCCTACACAGGAGCCCACATGCGTGCACATGCCATGCATAATACACATCCATGACAAACGCACACCCCACACGCACACCTACGACACACCACACACAAACACACAAACACGCATCTACACACAAACACCATACCAAAGGCGCACACACACACCACGTGTGCACACGCCTCCTGCACAGACACCCCCCCACACTACGTACACTCCCCACACACAACACATACCCCTCAGACACACCAGCCACACACAACATGCCACACACTCCCCCACCCGACACCTCGTGCGCACAGTTAGGCCCTGCTGTCATCCACGCCCACAGGGCCTCGTGTCACGTGCCTCCGTCGTCCTCCTGGCCACTCTGCCCCGCCAGGGCCTGGCCACTCTGCCTTGGTCTTGCTCAGTCTCCGGCTCTGAGCACCGTCCCAGCCCTCAACGGTTTCATCTCCGACTGATACTTATCGAGTGCCTGGAGGGTGCCGTGTGGCGTTCTCGGTACTGAGTGTCACCGTGGGCCACTTGGGTGAGTGCGTTGTTGCAGGGCCACCGTGCTGGGAGACGAGGGAGAGAGGCCATCAGCAAGCAGCGTGTGACGGATGGCAGGTCATGTGGTGGAGCACGAGGACCGAAGAGTCCAATGGCAAGCGGCAGAGAGCCCTGCATACGGGGTGGGCCGCGTGATGCCACACGGGCCTGGCACAGAGGATGCCCAGTGAGGTGTGCGAGCAGGAGTGCCCTGAGGGGCCAGGCTGGGGGTCGGAGGGCTCGCGGGGTGCAGGTCACACAGGCTGTTTTCAAACCTCTTCCACAATCCACTGGGAAAACACACACACGCAAGTACGCACGCACACACTCACAGAGCTTCCTAGCCTCGCCTATCTTTGTGATACACGCGACACTCTCAGCTACCTTCCCGTCTTATTCCTCTGAATTATTTTGTTCTGTTTCATAAGGTAAAATTGCTAATCGTGGTCCACTAGATTGATTTCATGACCCCTTAATTGATTCCTGTGTAAACAACAAAGATTTTGGATCTTCCTCTGAGGGAGAAGCCACTGACAGATTTTGGACAGAGGACTGGCATGCCCTAATCTATGGCTGATTTTTTAACTTAAATCTTATTTTTAACACTTTAATGGGATATCGTAAACAGACACAAAGGTGAGCGAATAAATGTCACACGCACGCCAGGCGCAGCGTCACCGGGCTTCAACAATGAACGTTGTGCCTCCTTCTCTACGCTGCCTGGGCTGCCTGTTTTGCTGAACCATTTTCAGGCAAGTCTCAGGCATGACGTCATCTCGCCCGCATACATCCATATACATTACTAACTAAGAACAATAGCACCGTCTTCAGACCCAGTGAAAGTCACAGTAACCATCCAATACCTTCTCCCACCCAGTTCATGATCAATTGTTCTTGATTGTCTCAAAACAGGTTTTTGTAGCTGGTTGATTCGAGTCGGGTTGTGAACAAGATCCCCACTGGATGGAATTTCTCTGAGTTTCTCTCCTCCTTTCCTCCCCTTCCGTCTTCCCCTCTTCCTCCCCTTCCCCCCCACCCCCGCCCTCTGATACGGAAACTTAAGCCGCATAGAAGCAAAATGAACAATATGATGGGTTTGGGCCATCGTGCACACCCAAGCACCATCCCCCCGGATCAAGATACAGAGCATTCACCCCCTCCCAAATTTCCCTCGTGCCTCTCACCCCACCCTCACCCAAAGGCAGCCGGTTTTTCTGATGTCTGTCAACATGGATTTGCTCTGCCTGTTCTTGAAATTCGTAAAAAACGAAATCGTAAAGTGCGTTCTGTCTGGGCTTGCTGGTTCAGATGATGTGGGGGACTCGTCCTGCGAGTGTGTGCCTCGGTGCTCCTGTGACGGAGCTGCGTCCCATTGCACGGACGGAATGCAGCGTGGCTCCCCTTCCCCTGTGGATGGACGTCTGGGTCATTTCCAGGGAGGGAGGGGCGGCCAAAAAGAGGCTGCTGCCCTGACCGCTCTTGCACCACACTTTCGTGGGGCTGTGTTTTTACATTTCTTGGGTAAAACATTGTTGTTGTTTCTCTAGACTGGTTCTTCTAGGTCTTCATCATGTAAGTTGTAGGACAAGCTTGCCAATTTCTATTAAGAAGCCAGTTGGGATATTGATTGGGATTTTGATTGGGAGCCTATGGAGTGAATAGGTCAATCTGGGGAGGATGGACATCTTAAAAATGCTGATTCTTCTAATGCATCAGTGAGGCACATCTCTCCATTTAATTAGGCCTTTTTTTTTCCCCCAGTGCTGGGGAGGGAACCCAGGGCCTTACATGTGCTAGGCAACTGCTCTACCACTGAGCTACACCCCACAGCCTTAATTAGGTCTTCCTTAATTTCTCTCAATGAAGATTTGAGTTTCCAGTGCAGAGGCCTTGTACATCTTCTTGTCAAATTCATTCATAAGTATTTGATTTTTTTTCCCATGCTATTTTGAACAATTTTGTTTTAAAATTTTTATTTCCTAATAGTTCATTATTGATATATAGAAATGGAATTAGATGTTGCGTATTTGACCTTATATTCTAAAATCTTGCTAAATTCATGTCAATGTTAGGAAGTATATAAAATCATAAGGATTTTCTATATGTACAATGGTGTCATCTGTGAATGAAAAGTTTTCTTCTTTCTTTTCAATTTTTATAGTTTTCATTTCTTTTTCTTGCCTTATTGCACTGGCCAGGTGTTGGATAGAAGTTGTGGGAATGGATATCCTCACCTTTTTTTCTAATCTCATGGAAAAAGCATTTTAGTATATCATCAGTAAGTATGATTTAGCTTTAAGTTTTTCATAGATACCCATTATTAAATTGAAAGTTTATTGTTTTCTACCTTTGGGATGCTGGGAGCTTTTTTTAAAAAAAATGAATGGGTGTTGTACTTTGCCAAATGCTTTTCCTGAACCCATGAAGATGACAGAGTGTTTTTTTATCCTATTATATAATCAATTATATAAGTTGATAATTAAAGGTTAAATGAATCATATTATTTGGGTAATATAATCTTATATTATTTGTTGATAGAGTACAATTTTTATACCTAAGTTCATGGAAGATGCTTGTTTCTGATTTTCATTTCTTGAAATTTCTTTGTCAGATTTTGGTGTTGAAGATATACTGACGTCATGAATTTTTTTTTTTTTTTTGTGTGTGTGTGTGTGTGCATAAGATGGTTATGATTTCTTCCTTAAAAGTTTGAGAGAATTCATTGGTAAAACTGTCCGAAATGTATTTTCTTTGTGAGAAGGATTTATTTTTAAATTCAGCTTCTATAATTGACATAAGACTATTTAGATTTTCTATTTTCTTGTGATAGATTGTGTTTCTCAAATAATTCGTCCATTTCACCCAATTTGTCAAATGTATTGACATACAATTTTGACAATATTACCTTACCATCCTTTTATGGTCCATGGAGTCTGTAGTAATAATGTCTCTTCAATTTCTGATACTGGAAATTTGTTTTTCTCTCTCCCTCTCAGTTTGGTTGGGCTTTGTCAACTTCATTAATCTTTCCTGAGGACCAAATTCCCTCAAGGACTTTATGTATTGCTTTCTGTTCTCGATTTCGTGGATTTCTGCTCCTATCTCTAATATTTCTATCCTTCTCGCTTGATTTCAATTTGCTTTTTTCCTGGATCCCTCCAGTGGATTTTGAAACTTTTTTTTTCTTTTCTATTATGAGCATTTAAAGTGGTAAATTTCCCTTAGAACACTGAATTATCTTCATTTTGCCATGTTTGATATGTTTTCGTTTGCATTTTAAATCCTAATTACTTTCTTTGGCCAATGGATATTTTGGAAATATATTGCTTAATTTCCAAGTATTTGCAGATTTTCTAGAATCTTACTGTTATTGATTTATGATTTAATTATGTAATGCTTAGAGAATACACTCTGAGATTTCATTTTTTTTTTTTAGTCTGAGTCTTTTGTTCTTGATCCAGCCTATGGTCAATCTCGGTAAGTGTTCACATACATTTGCAAAGGAACTGCACTGTGTAATTGCTGGATACAACTGTGTTCCACAGACACCTGCTAGATCAAGTGTTTAACAGCATTGTTCAAATTCTATATGTTCTTCACTCATGTCTTGTTTATCTGTTGTGTCACTGAACAATAAAAGGGCACTAAAATCTCTAAGTACAACCGTGTGCCTGTCTATTTCTCTCTTTTGTTCTGTCAATTTCTGCTCCACATATTTTTAGGTTCTGTTATGGGGTACAGACAAATTTAAGGCGGTTCCATCTTCCGATAAATTCACTCCTTTTTCTATGAAATGGGGGCTGCTGGCAACGTGGATCAGTGGTACAGTACTTGGCTAGTGTGCAGGAAGGCAGGTTCAACGCACAGTATGGTAAAAAATGAATAAATAGATAAATAAGTAAGGAAGCAAGTAACTAAATAAATAAGTGAAAAAGAAAAGGAGTGTTAGGGAATGGTACTTTTGCTCCTCATTTGGGTGTCTACTTTGGTACCCTGTGGACACAGCAGCTTTCTAATGCTTGGATTTTGCACTAGAATCTCTGGCTACCTTTGACTTTCCCATAACTTTTCGTTAAATTGTGCTTCTTATAAACCACATATAGACACCACTTGACCCAGTTATCCCACTCCTTGGTATATATCCAAAGGAGTTAAAATCAACATGCTATAGTGACTTAGACACATCAACATTTATAGCAGCTCAATTCACAATAGCTAAGCTATAGGACCAACCTAGGTGCCCTTCAAGTGGTGACTGGATAAAGAAAATGTGATATACAATGGACTATTACTCGGCCATAAAGAAGAATGAAATTATGGCATTTGCCAGAAAATGGGTGAAACTAGAGACTATCATGCTAACTGAAATGAGCCAATCCCCCCAAAAACAAAGGTCAAATGGTCTCTCTTGATGTGTGGAAGCTAACATAAAACAAGGGGTGGAGGGGAGAATAGAATTTCAGTGGATTACACAAAGAGGAATGAAAGCAGGGGTGGGGGGATGGGAACAGGAAAGACAATGGCATAAATCTGACATGACTTTCCTATGCACATATATGAATGCACCACTGTGAATCTCAACATCGTGCACATCCACAAGATTGGGATCCTAATTAAAATCAGATATACTCCATGTTTGTACAAATATGTCAAAATAGACTACTATCATGTAGAACTAAAAAGAACAAGTTTAAAAATTTTTTAAAAACCACATATATAGCCAGATCCTGCTTTTCCCCATTCTAATATTTCTGTCTTTTAATCTGAGAGTTGGGTTCGTTGGTGCTTTTTTAAATATCGATATGGTGGGCTGGGGTTGTGGCTCAGTGGCAGAGTGCTTGCCTGGCACGTGTGGGGCACTGGGTTATATGCTCAACACCACATAAACAAATAAATAAATAAAGGAATTGTGTCCATCTACAACTAAAAGATATTTTTAAAAATATCAATATGGTAAAATTTAGATCTGCTTTCAACACGGGCTTCCTAGTGGTCCTCTCACCTGTCCTCCTGTCTCCATCCCCTGCTTTGTTTTTAGATTAATTATTTTTCAGTTTCCCACGTTGTCCCTACTATTGATTTTTTTTTTCAGTCATGCCTCGTTATGTTAATTTTCGTTGCCACTCTAGGTTATAATATGCATCCTCAGCGTAGCACAGTGTTCTTTCCAATAATCCCGTACTGCTTTACAAACAAGGTAAAGCTCTCGCTGCTACGGAATGCGCTCTTGCCCTTACCTATTTACTTGTACATAAGAAACAAGCCCCGCAAAAATATCATTATAATTTGTACATTAGCCAAGTCTTCTACAGAAAATTGAACGTGCATTTGCATAAAATATAAATATGCATTTTGATCATGTTCGGGTTCTGCCTCGGAGTGTGCTCTCCATCGCTTCCCACAGGGGAAGGCTACCTAGGGAGCGATGCCCTCCAGCTTGGAGAACCTGGAGCAATTCCCAAGGGCCCCGTCTGCACGAGATACCTCGTCATCTGACCGTGTTTGGGTTTCTCTTTCTATTTTGAAGGACATTTTCACCCGGACGGGACACTCTAGGTTGGGAGTCTGATGTTTCTATTTTTAACACACGAACGGTGTCACCCCCATTGTCTCCTGGCCTCCTTTATTTTAAAAGGCGTGACTCATCCCTCTAATGGCTGTTTCTCTTCATGCATTATGAATTTCTTAGTTGGTGGCTTTAAAGATTTTTTTCTCTTCATCTCCGGTTTTCAACAGTCTGACAGGAGCGCGGAGAGGTATGGTTTTGTTTGTGTTTATACTAATTGGAGATTATTAAGCTCCTCGGATCTGTGGGTTGATCAATTGCAGAATAGCATTGACTAGTATCTGTTCAAATATTCCTCTCCTCTGGGTCCCTAATTATAGACCTGAAGTCACAGCATATTCTCCCTCGGGGCTCGGACGGTCTTACTGCTTTCTCTTTTTGCTTTCAGTCTAATGATTTCTTTTGACCCATCTTCAAGTTCACTGGTCCTTTCTTCTACTGTGTTCAGACGGCGATTAAGCTCATTGGGTAAATTGCATATTGATGATTCAGTGGATTTTAGTCTGAGAAGAACCATTCGGTTCTCCTTTATGGTCGGATGCTGAAACCCACCATCTGTTCTTCCATATCGTTCACCTCTCACCCTGGAGCCGTTGTGATATTTTAAGTCATCATTTTAAAGTTCTCGCTCGTTCGTGGCAACCTCTGCAGCAGTCACGGTTCTGCTTTGGTGGCTTTTCCTCCCTCCTGATTATAGGGCACGTCCTCCTGCTTCATCAACTGTTTCGTAATTTTTAATTATATTTCAGACATTGTGTATAAAAGAACAGTAGAGACTAAAGTACATAATTACTCGCTGAGGCAGGCGGCTGAGTCAACTTACGCTATGCTTCAGTTGACGGGGAGCGTCACTGCATCTTGGGGACAGACAGTTCACCGAGGACTTCGAATGTTCTGAGAGTTGCCCCGGGACTTGGCAGTGGGACTTAGGATCGGAGCACCCAGGAGTCTTCTAAGCCACAGGTGGTGTCTCCCTGAGCCCAGATATTGGCTCTGGGGGTCCCCTGGAGGGCAGGGCATTGCTCTCTAGGTTCACCCTGGCTTTGTGCCTTGGGTGATCTCTCTGTGTCTTGCTTCTCTGTTGCACCCTTGGGCTGGCTGCTGCCTTGCACTTGGTGACATTCAGGGGCATTTCTCCAACATCCTTGCTGGCCCCAGTCGCTTCCAGGCACGTGGAGAACTGGAGGGGATAACAGGGCTCTGCAATTGGAATGTGCCATGTCAGCCTCCCTGTGACTCTCAGAGGCTCCTAAGTCTGGCTTCTGTCTTTTTTTTTTTTTTTTTTTTTTTTTTTTTTTTTTTTGGTACCGGGGACTGAACTCAGGGGCTCTTGACCACTGGGCCACATCCCCAGCCCTTTTTTGTATTTCATTAGAGACAGGGTCTCACTGAGTTGCTAAGTGCCTCCCCATGGCTGAGGCTGGCTCTGAGCTCATGATCCTCCTACCTCAGCCTCCCAAGTGCTGGGATGACAGGCGTGCGCCACTGCTGGCTTTTGTCTTTTGACCCTGATGTGCTGTTGGTCTCGAGCTCCTCCAACCATCCTCCCGGCCATGGGTCTCTTCTAGTCCCAGGAATGACTGACAAATTCATGTCCTCAGCTCTCCAATGGGTTTTAAAAGATACGCCTGTGTGGCTTTCTGGCTTGTTTTCATTTTTAGTATAGAAGGCAGAGTGGTGGTCTCTGGTTCGATGATCTAACAGGGGGCAAAAATCCATTTTAAGCAGAAGCAGGTGTCCTCGCACACAACCACAGGGTGGGTGCGTCTCCTGTCTGGGAGCTGCGATTGCTCAGCCCTCTCCTTCTCCTCCTTGAAGTATTTCCCAATTTCCCCAGTAGCCCTGGGCACTTCTTATGCTGGGCTCCTCTGTTCTTTGATCCTGCCTGCATTAAAGATGTTTTCTCGCTATATTGTGATTGTTTGCGTGTCTGTTCTCTAATGAACTTTGAATTCCTCAAGGGGCGAGACCCTGCAGTTAATGGCGTACACACATACAGCGACTCGCAACTGCACACACACACACACACACACACACACACACACACACACACACACGTTGATGCATAGACACACAGTGATTAGCAAGCCAACCTGTGCTTATTGAAACAACTAACACAAGGCTTTTCATCTCTGGTGTCCGGGTCCTGGCGCACTGGCTGACTCGCGGTGAGCGTGGAACACGTGTTGGGCCCTTGATGCACACAGAAAGGCGACAACCACCGCCTGCCCGTCTTGAAGCTCCCTCAGCAGAGCTGTGGTCACCACCTGCTGACGTGTGTCCATCTGCTTTCCGCGGGGCTGGGAGGGGCTGCGGGGAGGGGGAGTGTTGATTGGCATATGCAAATGTATTCTTCAGCCTGTGCGTACTCTGAATACAATACGTTTGCTTTGAAGTTTGGATTTTTGGCAGCTTGAGCCAGTGTCCATGGGAGACTGAAGATTTGGGAACAGGCCCAAAGCTGGCCAGAGGGGGAAAGCGGCTTCCAGGGCGGAGCGGCGATGCCCGGGAGCGACATCAGCGGCGTTGGCGCTTCCTACTTCTATTCTTGGAATTTCAGATCCAGGACAGGATCAGGACTCCAAGGGCATCTGTACCAACCCTCCAGCCAAATCAGAGGCCTGAATGTCCCCGTCCTACCTCTTCTCTGCCCCCAGAATCCTCCCTTCCGACACAGAGCTCAGTGGTGCCCGAGACGTGAGTCAAATCTCAGCTCTTAAATTCCCTGACCGTTTTCTTGTCTGTCAGTTAAGTGGACGGAGGCCTCCTGCTCGGGGTTGCTCTGGGAACCTTGTGAAGTCCTATCTGTGAAGCGCCTGCCCTGGGCTCCCTCCCTTGCCCAGCATCTCCCCGACCTGAGAGGGACCATCTGCCCATGGACACCAGGACAAGTCACCGTCCTGGCTGGAAGGCAGCGTCCAGGTACAGGAGAGGTCTGCCTCCCTCCTCCCTTCCCCAAGGCTGCTCTCAAGTCCAAACCACCTTGGGCAAGCACGCACTGGGGAGAAAGGCCTGGGACAGTGCAGTCACCAGAGCTTTGGGGTGACCGGGGAGAAAGGCAGGAAGAGAGAGAGGGTGTCGGCAGGGACAGAGAGCCTTGGCACTCACACAGCTCAGCCACCTGAGGACGCAGACAGGCCTCCCCATCAGAGAACCCCGCCTGGCTCAGCCTCCCAGCAGGCCCAGCAGCCAGGCCCATAGCCCAAGGCACAGCCAGTGAAGTCACAAACACAGGATCTAGCAGCAAGAGGCCACGCCTTTTAACTCTCCCTGTGAACGAGAAACGGACGTAAGTGCACAGAGCAGAGCCTGCTAAGGAAGGAGCCAGGGATCCCAGCGCGGGCCATCTCTCCACTGTACCAGGACCGCACTGATAAAGCAACCAGATGAGGATCACGAGACGCCTGCAGGTGCCAATCACCCCCACCTCCCTGATTCCACAACCAGAGAGCAGGACTTTGCTTGTGCAGCCCAGGAGGCCGCGGCCTGCGGGAGTAAGCCCAGTGTTTGCTCCTAGGGGTGTCCGTGTTGGATTCTAGGCAGAGGCTGCACCTCCCAGGCAGAAGGCCACACCTCCCCAGGTGCCTTGTGAAAAACTACAGCTCCCAGGATCCTCAGCGTGACCAAAACCTGACCAGCAAGTCCCCTGTCCACTACCACCCCTGACCTCTGCTGGCCTATAGGACAAGGACTCACTCCAAGGGGGTTTTATGGCCCCTACTCTGTTTAAGCCAGCCCCCTGTTCCTGCCGCCCTTTTCTTGTTCCTGCCGCCTTTTGTTCCTGCTCCCGTTCCTGCCTGTCCCTATCCCCCCATCCCTACCCCCCCTTCCCTTCCCTTCCTTTCCCTACCCTTGCCCACGTGGCACCCCAATAAACCCTTTTATTTCACTAACACGGTGTTCCCAGCTAAGTTAACTATGTTTCAGCAGTTTTCTAACAGTCCGACCGCCAAGCGGAGGCTCTCTTTGGAACCCCAGCCCGCTGGGTCTGCAACCAGGCGAGTCTGGGCGGTTCAGAGAGGTTCTGGTAACCGGGTATCTCTTTCCAAAGTCCTGGACGTTCTCCGGGGACCGAGTGTGACCCTGGGAGGAAGAACACCCGCGGGGGGTTCTTTCCTTTTCTAGCCACAGATCGTGATTCCGAGGACGTTCCCTGGGTGGGACTCGGGCAATATTCGGGAGCTTGTTGCCTCCACTTCCTGCAAGAGAGGTGATCAATTTTAGAACCAACCCCCTCCGTGCCAAGATGACAACCGGGAGAAAAGGGATTGGTTTTTTAGCTGCTGGGCTTGCTGGGCAGGCCCCCACCCACCTCCATGGGGCCACTTATTGACATTGAAATATCTCAACAATAAGCGGCTATTGATGGCCCTGAGGTCAATACCGAGATTCATTGACCCGGGCTGCAAATATGGAAGGCGGTGAGTCCAAGGTCACTATTTACCTGAAGGGAAGAAAAATAAATCTTGATAAGAACCAAAAATAGAAATCAATATGCGTACTGTGGTGTGCATTGCATTACCTCGTCCCAGCAGAAGCCTATTTTAGGAGGCTTCAGGAGCAACTCTGCCATCCCAAGCAGCGTCCAGGGCTGGAGAGGAAGTAGGGACGGAAAACAATCCCTCTTCGGTTGCCCTGGGCCAAGGCCAAGGCCAATGCCAAGGAGATTGGGCAATCAACACTGCGGGTGGGGACCCGCCCAGTCCCTGCAGCCACCCTGGGGAAGAACCGAGCGCAATGTCCAGCCACAGGAGCTGTGGTGGACACAGCAAGGTGGTCACACCACACAGTGCCTTCAGCCAGGACCCCCGCGGGGCAGTTGACATGACCTTCACCTGTCTGCCGAAGCTCCGATCTACAAAGGGGTGACTTGGCGGGGAGGGGAGGCCCAGGTCTAAATCAACCACTGAAGCCAGCACAAAGCAGGGGAGAGCGCCCCCCGCCCCCCACTCGCGCTGCTCACAGACATTCCAAACTCTAAGTTGCTGTGCTGTGACATTTCCTCTTCTTTCAGGGCTATTTTTATTATAATTATTTGTTTAGGCTTAATTAACTTCTTTCCCAATTACAAAAGAAATCCATGTTCTTTGTAGAAAATGTCAAGCCTGCTCGTGATGATCCTTTTAATCTGGCGGGGAGCGTTCTGCTGTCTGCGGCGCTGCGGCGCGAGGCAGGCACGGGCTTTGAATTCAGACAGATCTGAGTTCGAGGCTGGGACCTGCAACTCAGTAGGCCTGTGGACCGGCGCAAAGAAAGGAATGATGTTCTTTGTTACGGTTTCCTGATCATATAAACCTCCTTTGTGAAATTGGTACAAAGATTAGATCAAGATTTATGTAAAGTATCCAGCAAAACACTAATAAAGTAGACAAATGTCTGACAAGTTTGATCAAGAAACACATGCACACATACAAACAAGCAACTTTCAGGAAGGAAATGGGAAAGTGACTGCTGAAGTAAAGATGATTTTAAAAATTATAGGAGAATTTTATATGCAACTTTGCTCTAACAAATTTGAAAATCAATATGAAATAGGTGATTCCTTAAGAAAAAAAAATAGATGACATTTCAATATGGTTAAGAAAGTAAATCTCAAATGTTCCCATCACAGAAAATGTCACATGTTTGAGGTGATGGATAGGTTAATTAGCTTGATTTAACCATTCCTGGTTGTGTTCAAGGATCATAACATCACTTTCTACTCCATAAATACATACCACTCTCATTCGTTCATATATAATTAAAAATAAGGAAAAAAACCCTAAAGGATCAAAGCTGATTAAAGAGATATTAAATCAAGGTCTGTAGGAGTCAGAAAGTCAGAAAGCAGCCAGAACATAGAAATGTAGGTATCTCAGACCGAGGGGCTTTAATACAGGGAATTGGTCACATACAGCCAGCAACCTGACTGGGTTGCCTAGCAACAGTGGGAAGCTATAAGGAAAAAGGGGTGGGGGCACCCCAGTCCTGTGGAAGCTGGACTCTCAAGGCACAGGTTGAAAATGGTGATGGGAGTCCTAAAGGGCTGCAGCTGCTATCAGAGATGCTACCCAAAGCAGGGGCCCCCCACACCTTACCTTCTCTCCACATCCCTTCTTCCAATTTTCAAGCCCTGCCTCCCTTGGACCAATCCTCCTGAAAGCCAGAGGGCCAGCCAGCCTGAGCGTGTATTCCCCTTCATACAGAGCCAAGCAGGCAAAGGGCAGGGAACAAATCTGAGGTCAAATAGGACGACTGATCAAGGTCATGGCCCTAGGGAGTTCATGGCCAAGTTCAACTAAACCTTCAAAGAAAAGTTTTCTACCGGGCGCGGTGGCGCACACCTGTAATCCCAGCACTTAGGGAGGCTGAGGCAGGAGGATCACGAGTTCAAAGCCAGCCTCAGCAATGGCCAGGCACTTAGCAACTCAGTGAGACCCCGTCTCTAATAAAATACAAAATAAGGGCTGGGGATGTGACCCAGTGGTCGAGTGCCACTGAGTTCAATCCCCGGTACAAAAAAAAAAAAAAAAAAAAAAAAAAAGTTTCTGATGATATAGAGACTATTCAGCACAGAAGGCGATGAAAAAGTTGCAAATTAATTCTGTGAACTAGCATGGCCTGATTTCAAGCCCAGTGGAGCACAGAAAGCAAGAAAATACCTAAAAGCCACCTCCGTTATTAAAAATTAGAGGCAAAAAAAAAATGTCGAAAAATCAAATTCATGAGTGCATTAAAAGTAATATGTTATACTTAAGTTTAATTTTGTTTTAGGAATTAAAGGATGGTTCAATAATGGGAAAGGACATGAGTCCAGTTTGGGACCAGTATGGATAGTTTCAGTGCGGGGCTCAAAAATGACAAAATGAATCCGCGCTGCTAAAGTTTTTTTTTTTGTTTTTTTTTTTTTTTTTTTTTTTTAATTTTTTTTTGTTTTTTTTTTTTTTATTTTTTTGTTTTTTTTTTTTTCTATTCAAGATATTATTAGAGATAAGTCACAGGATACAGCTCTCAATTTGAATCCGGAACCTCAGGATGTTACTGAGTCAGTTTAGGACCATTGAGAGTTAAGTAGGTCAGTGAGGAGGAATTAAGTTTAAAAGTGATTCTGAAAAAATGAACATAAGGCAAATTAAGTGAGAGACCAAGATAAGGGTCCATCAAGTGGCAGGGAAGACCTATGTCCACCACATGCACTCCCCATGTGGTGGAATTCTATTATCAGGAAAATAATGATGGGTAATCACTAGGCGTTTGCATACCCTAGAAAAAGAATTAAAAAAGTCTTTCTGAGCGCTTATGTGCTCTTGAGCGGATTTTAGACTCCACAGATACGATGGGAATCTGACCCAGTAATTTGAATATGAAAATGGAGAGAGGGGGCCACCAAGTCAAGTTCGATTTCATAAAAATTCCTCAAGAGGCAGTAATGACCATATGGGACCCCTAGCTCCTTTCACGCTGTGAGTATACTGGAGTCCCTTAACACACCTTTAGCTTAACCCCCTCAGACTGGAAAACGTCTATGTAAAGCAACATTTATAGTGGGGGACGGACAATACCTTGGAACCAAAATTCATAGATCTTTGTATAGAAACAGCTAAATAATAAATGAAGATGCCAGGGTTTGGTGACCATTAATATAGAAATGCTCACTCAGGAGATGGGCCTTTCGCAGACGTACAGGTTCATAAATATTAATTCCCCAGGAGTATATATGCCTCAGATAAATGCAGCTGCCTTAAAGGCAATGGAAAAATGTACATGGACCTGGGGTCTACAAGGTAGGCTTTGTCCAAAAGTAATTCAAGGACATAATGTACCCATATGCTGAATTTGGCTGATAGACTTTTGAGAACTGAAGGTAGAGTTTTTTGGAGACGTTGATCAAGTTACTGCCAAATTAGTTGTTCAATTTAGCATATGAAAATCGCTATTCAAATATTGGCCAGGAAGCCATCAGGCCCATGGAGATGAGAAACTTAAAAAGGATCTTTCCATATTATATACAATATATGTATACGTTATATATAATGATGCCTTTGTCACATGGGATTATGATATGCAGCAGCTGTTAGAAGATGCTGAACCTCAGAATTTTCACTATGGACTCAACCTAGACCACTTTAATTCAATCAGGATATTCCAGGAAATATATTATATAATCAATCAGGCTATTCTAGGCAAAATCCCAAAAGTGGAATAAGACCAAAATTCATACCTGTTGCTCCAGGTTGCTGCCCCCCCAGGTGGTAAAAAGGGAAAATCATTGGGCCCAAGCTAAATGTTATTCAAAAATTTGACATCCATGGAAATCCTTTGTATTTCAGGAATTCAATAAACGGGGAAAGGTGGAGGCCCCCCCCCCCCCCCCCCCCGGATGGGCCCAATGTCCCCGGGGACCACAAATGTTTACGAGGCATTGGAAGTGGAGTATCCTCAAGCATACCATTTCATGATTGCTTCCCCTGACACAACCCCTATTACCCATCAACTCCCTCACCAGAGGAACAGGGAAGAAATGCATTTAAGTGGATATCAAACTGATTCCCAATGTTCAGATATGAGGGTCTGTAGGAAATCCCTCAAAGATTATTAGCGTTTTAAACTCAGTCTTACAAAGGGGAAATAATAATAATGCATCACACCCCATAGTAATAAAAAGTTAAAATTGAGCTTGCTTCTCCTTCCACCTAATTCATTAAAATGCAGTTATGACGAAAAATTACCCTATTAAGAATCCAAGGATATTGTAATGGAGGGACATTATTAGTTACTGCTGAACATTCACAATGGCCCAAAATACACTGGCCTCTGCAAAAAGCTTCAAACAGTTTAAGAGGCTTGGGATATAATAACCTCCTACAGATAATATAAAAGTGCTGCAGTTTAATTTTAAAATGGGGAGGTTAATGAAGGACTTAAAGGAATGTTTCTGCAGCTTATGTTTTTCCTAACCATAACAGATTACTTCTATGTGGAAGAGTTATAATTTACAACATAAATGGGAGTACACCTTGCAACCATAAACTGCAGGTGTTAAATGTGAAAATATTACAAGGGTAGTCTTAAACCCTGAAAGAAATCATTATCAAAAAGTTACAGGGTAAAGCGTAATCCTTAAACAGAAATCATTGATCATTTATAGGAAAAAGACATTTTTCTTCGGGGCCCACTGAGAATTATAATTTTAAAAAATACCATGGCTTTCTGAGTAAGCCAGTGTGGGTTCCTCTCAGTGGAACACTATCTAAAGAGAAATTACAAGCGGCCCAGCCTACTAGGTCAGGAAAACAATTAGAAGCCAGGACATATAGAAACCTTCCACTCTATCCCTGGGAATTCCCCCATATTTGTGATCAATGAAAAATTCATGGAAAAATGGCGATTATTAACATGTTCTTAGACAAATTAATAAAACCATTGCAAGTCATGGGCCATACTCAACCTGGAACTTACCGAATCCCACTGTAGATATTCCAATAAAGTTGCCATGTTATATGGTCTTGTTTTAATGGTTTGTTTCATGTTCTATTCCCTAACATCCTCTGGATGACCCCCCAGGTTTGCTTTTTCAGTTCCTTCGTTTAACTATAAATGGCCCTGATCAGAGATGATTAAATGGAAGGTTTTACCACAGGGGAATGGTCGTATACTCCCCGACCTTATGACAAAATAGTATGTGGAACAAGGCTATACTACCCATTAAAAATATACTATCACATACCTCAATTGTGGTCTACATTTTCATGGATGATATTTTAAAGGCCCACCCATAATCAAAAAATCTTATTTAATATTTTCAGTGAACTTGGTTGAAAATTTTTTATAAAAATAACGGATTTTTATATAGCAGAAGAATAAAGTTTCATACTTAGATCTTCCCATATTATATGTAGGATTTATTATCATGGATACTTTTGTTAGCACGAACCCCAAATAAAATTTTAATAAATAAAAGATTCATTCTAAACCACCCTCAATGATTTCCAATAACTGCTTGGTGACATTAATTGGCTGCGCCCTACACTAAACTTCGCCACTACACTAAAACTCACTATATGTCCAATTTAAAATACCTTTATTTTATATCCTTCGCATGGGGGGGGCGAACCTGATCCATCCTCACCACGAACACTGACTCCTGATGCTAGGAAAGACTTAAAGTTAGTAGAAAAAGGCCATCGATTTGAGCTCATTGTGACTGATATTTGAATTTAACTCAATCCGCTGATATTGATTATTATTTCTTCACAATATACACCCACAGGGGAGTATTTTGAGGCAACAAGGGGCCTTTATTATGGATTACATTTTGCACCCGGTGTATCTCCTACAAAAGTATTAATTTGAATCGCTATTCCTCCCATGGTGGCTAAAACTTATTCTTAAAGGACTTAAAACTTCTACACTAAAATATTTGGCATTCACCCTGCCTACATATTATTACTCCCTTATTCATCGTCACAGATTGATTTTTTATGCCTTCAACGATAATGAATGGGCTATTAGCTAGAATGCTTCTACCTCTGCAAATTTTGATATTCACCACTTATCCCCCCCTAAGTCTCCTATAATTATCTTTTTGTATTTATCATCCTATTTATAATTTCCTCACGGTAATAAAAAATCAAAACCTATTCCTCTAAGGCATTTAAATGTATTTACAGATGGGTCCTCAAATGGTACTGCTGCAAATAGTCAATACTATACAGAAATTAATATGACTTACAATAAACTGCACATACTAATGAAGGCCTCAACTAGGGGAATTGGAAGCTGTGGTAAGAGCTCTGGAAAATTTTAGAAGACCAGCCCATAAACATTTTTTTCAGATAGCCACTATATTGTACATGCTGTCACAAAAATTAGAGTTCTGCAGGAACCACAATAGCCTCCTCCTTTCTCCATGCTTTTCATATTGTGTTGATCAATAATTACATAAACATTTGTGTGGCAACTAAGAAAAAGAACCTATATTCGTAGGCCATTATTAGAGCTCATACTAAATTTGCCTGGCCCCCTCCTATGAATGTTATCAAAAGGCTGATGAACTTACAAAAACAATATTTAATACTGTTCAGCGCTACAACTAGCTACTTTATTTCATTCCACTGGTTCTTCACGTCAATCAGCACCACCTTGCAACGTAGGTTTAACAATAATTGACAAAAGAGAAAGCCAGGATACAATTGTAATAGATTGTAAATCTTGTAATGACACATTTGCCTCAATCCTCATTTGGTGTTAACCCTAGAGGATTAATGCCCAATCATTTGTGGCAGATGGATGTATTACATTCATGGAGCCATGCTTTGGAAAAATTGACGATTTATTCATGTAACCATTAGATACATGGCTGTCAGGCATGATTTTTGCTTACCTTACATTCTGGAGAAAAAGGTTAATAAAGATGTTCAACATCATCATATTGTTTACAAGCTTTATTGCTGCATTGGGCCATTCCCCAAAATGCTATAAAACAGATAATGGGCCCCGCCTATACGTCTCTTCTTTCAAACATGTTTCTGCGAAAAATTCAAACATATTCCATAAAACAGGCAATCCCTTACATTTCCTCAGGGTCAGGGATTATTGAAAGAGCAATACCCGCACACTGAAAATTATGTTATTAAAACAAAAAAAGAAGGCAAATTTGGAGCAAAAGTCCTTAAAGACAGTATTGGCAGTTGCACCTGTTTAACCTTAAATTTTTTTTACTTTAGTCTCTACTGGTTTATTCTGCTGGAGACCGACAATGGAATCCACACCCAACAACAATTAACCCTTGGTTTACATGGAGAGGTTGTTCTTTCAGGTACATGGAAGGGACCAGATCCAGTTATTTAATTTGGGGGGAGAGGATCTAGTTTGTGTTTTCCAAAAAACACGGAATCCTCTCCCATATTTGGATACCATCTAGATAAATAAAAGCAGGTACCACATCAAAATGATCAAGATGTAGTTTTTGAGGAATCAAGAATTAATAAAAAAGTTACAAATTCCAAGAAGACCAAAGGATGAAGGATATAGGAATGGATCCCCCTCAAAAAAAAGTATCCTTCAAAATGTTTCACAACTCAAGAGTCATTCACTCCCGGCCGGGATGAGGAGATCTCTCTTTAGTGTGCACACTATTGTTATATTTTTTTCTTTTATTATAAACATGTCTTTATGTCCTGTACATTTGTCTTCATTTCATGTTAATGTGACGTCACAAATATATGTTTGTATGTTTGTTTCTGTCATGTCCAGTGTGACGTCACAAAGAACAAATGCGCTTATGCAAAAAGAATATATATATATTTATATATATATAAATTATATATATATATGGATACCAAATAACTTTATTTCATTTTAGGTTAAAAGAGTATTAAATTTTAGGTAATAAATATATTTTTATAAATGAAGGGTACTTTCAATTTTGAATTTTAGGTATCCCTGGGACCTTCTTTTTTTTCTCTGTAGCAAAACATTATGACCTAGTGATGCTATATAACCTTATATTTTGGTGTTTCTTGACATAAGATTGTTCACCACAAGCATTAATTTCAAATTATCCATAACAGGTAAAAAAATTGCTGCTCAAGCATCAAACAACAAAAAAAAAAAAATTATTTCTCACCAATCTATCAATACAGTGGCCTCTTATTCTTTTGCTCTACATTTTGTGTGACATGGGGCGAATATCCTCCTACATTTTTAGTTTTGATCAACTCGTCCTTTTATAAATAACAAATGATGACATTTTCTAGATCTTCCGGTTGCATTATTAGTTTGGGACTTTACCACAAGGGACAATGCCTCCTGCTTGCCTCCTACATTCATCGGGACCATTTGTCCAGAGAATTCAGTGTGTTTACTTGAAATGAAACTTAGGGCAACTAATTTGTTTAAACAATTTGATATGCTATACAATTTGGCTCGTCACCAAAAGGCTTGTTGCCTTAAATCCGCAACATCTCCTCACAAATTGGACGGCTGTTAGTCATCATACACAGTCGATCCTAAAGGGCTCCATTGGATGGCTGGTTAGCCCAATGACGGTAAGATCCCCCCAGAGGGGGACAACCTAAGACAGGCACAGTCGCACGGGACAGTCTCATGTGGCCGACATATCAACCTAAGACAGGAGTCAAGGGCACAGCCTTGATTATCCGATGACGGGTAAGAATGTTGGTTGCACATAGACGTCCTAGAGCATTACCTCTTTTTAAAACAAAAAGGGGGAAATGCAGGAGCCCTTGTTTGGGGAGATGGCTTAAATTGCGGTGGACTACGGGCTTTGGCTTTGGACATGTTTGGGCATTGGCGCCTTCCGTACTTGGCCCGGGATCTTGCGAGACTTGGCCGGAGATCTCGAGGGACTTGCGCGAGATTGCGGAGGAGGTCTGCGCCATTTTGGAGGTTAGAGGAGCGTGGACGGCGTGTCGGGGTGTAGTTAGAGCCAGGGAGAAAAGTTGCCAGAATAAAGAGCTGTTTTGTTTCCAGTTCGTCTCAAAACTTCTTCCCGCGGCTTCTTTGTCCAAGCGGCCATCGCTTCAGGCGACAACACCTTATGCAGTTATGACAAAATTTCCCTTTTTTGCAGAATTCAAGGCTGTGGTGGAGAGTGATTCCCACCCCCCCATTCCTCTTCTCAGGAAGAAAAAATTAATCAACTCTGTAACCATCTCTTCCAGCACTCAGATGGCCTGCGGTTGAGAAGGTGCTATGGTTTGAATGATAGAGCCCCAAAAAAAAAACTCTATAAAATTTAATCCCCAGCATAACAGTATTAAGAGATGTGGCCTTTAGGTCACAAAGGCTCAGCGTTCATGAATAGGATTAGCACCCTTCAAAAAGGGCTCAATTTTGAAGGTAGATCTGTCTGGCCCTTCTCCCTTAGGACTAGTCAGGACACAGCCGCAGGGCTCCATCTTGGAAGTAGAAAGCAGTGTTCACCAGACACCACAGCCAGCCCTTGATCTTAGACTTCCAGTCTCCAAAACTGTTAAGAAATACATTTATGTTCCTTACAAATTCCCCCAGTCTCAGATTTTTTTTTTTTTTTTTTTTTTTTTTTTTTTTTTTTTTGTACCAGGGATTGAACTCAGGGGCACTGGGACCACTGAGCCACATCCCCAGCTCTTTTTTGTATTTTATTTAGAGACAGGGTCTCACTGAGTTGCTAAGTGCCTCGCCATTGCTGAGGCTGGCTTTGAACTCATCCTCCTGCCTCAGCCTCCCAAGTGCTGGGATTACAGGTGTGCACCACCGCGCCTGGGCAGTCTTGGATATTTTTAAATATCAGCACAAATGAATGGGGACTAAGAACTATTAGGTTTGAGTTTTACTGTTTACATCTACTGGTTTATTGGGTAAACATCTTCTATTTCCAATGAGTCTTATATTGACATGGAACCATCTTAGTAATAAAAGATTGATAGAATAGAAGAAAAGTTTTTCAGACTGCTGAAGTTCCCTTCCCACTATAGCAAACCAACCACAAATATCATTATTGTTATTTCTTTCTTTTTCTTTTTTCTTTTCTTTTTTTTTTTTTTTTTTTTTACCAGGGATTGAACTCAGGGGCACTCAACCGCTGGGCCACATCCCCAGCCCTTTTTTGTATTATATTAGAGACAGGGTCTCACTGAGTTTTTAAGTGCCTGGCCACTGCTGAGGCTGGCTTTGAACTTGCAACGCTCCTGCCTCAGCCTCCCAAGTGCTGGCATTACAGGCATGTACCACAGCGCCCGGCTCACAAACATCATTCTTAATAGTCACATATTAGAGTAATTCTCACTAAAAACAGTTTCAATAAAAGTTTAAATGCTGTAATTCCTGCCATTTAACATTATAATGGAAGAAAAGGATAATGCAATGAGGAAATAAAACAAAATGAGGTATAAATATTGGTAAAGGAGAGACCAAACTGTCACTATTTGCACGTAATGATTATCAACCTAGAGAATACAGGAGAATTGACTGAAAAGCTATTAAAGCAAATAGAACTAAGCTGAATTAAAGTCAACGTAAAGAATCCAATACCTTTTCTATTCATTAGCAATAACCAATTCAAAACTCAAATAGAAAAATGGATGCCAGTCTCTTGAGGGCAACAGAAAGCTATAAAATATCCAGAGAAACCTAAAGAAGCATATATAGAGAAAATTATAAAACTTGATAGAAGAGCACAAAAGAAGGCTTGGATAATATTCCTCTATGAGGAGACTCCACTTTGGAAATACATTAAAGGCCTGGGGTTGTGGCTCAGTGGCAGAGCACTTGCCTTGCACATGTGAGACACTGGGTTCGATCCTCAGCACCACATAAAAATAAATAAACAAAATAAAGATACCATGTCCATGTATAACTAAGAAAAAATTTCTTAAATACATTAAAACTTTGCATTAATATATAAACTTAACGTGATCACAATTCAAATCCAGACAAGAGATTTTTCCTTGTGTTTCAAAAATCTACACGAAAAAAAAAAAAAAAAAAAAAAACAATGCCCCAAAAATGGCTGAGAAATTTTTGAAAAAAGAAGCAAAATGAATAAGGTCTTTTCCTATTAGGTAGCAAAACATGCTTTGCGGGCATTGGTGAAGGTAAGGTGGTCACGATACAAGAATCAACAAGCAGGAATATGAGCAGAAGAGAGGCCAGAGTAGACACCTGTACAGGGGGTGACTTAGCCTAAGGCAAAGGTGATGAAGGTGACGTCTCAGCAGGAAAGGATTGTCACTCAGGAACATCCTCGCGCTTAGGGACCTTACTTAGCCCCTCCCACCCCCATCACTACATACACCGAAATAAACTCAGGGTAAAGATCTGAGCATACGCAAAATCCAACGTTAGAGAACACTATTTTTTAAAAAAATTATTATGAGTGAGAAAGCTTTCTAAAGAAAAAACAGAGAACCTAGCAGTCACCTAAGAAAATGATGTAATCCAACCATTACAAAAAATCAGAGCCCAAATGACACCATGGGAGAAAACATTTACCCCAGAATGAAACCAACAGAAGAATAATTCATAGACTGTTGAGAAAGAATCTACAGGTTTTTAAGGAAAATCCAAAATGATTTTAAAAATAGAAGAGAAGATGCGGGTAATTCAGTCTTGAAGGATCAAACAATGATCAAAAAAAGGCCAAGAAGTGGTTCTTGAGCGATTTGTTCATAACTGATGATAATCAGAAAAACAGACAAAGATACAGAGGCAACTTTTTAAATCACCACTTCATTAAACTACACACCGCTCCTCACCTGTCACCTTCTGCAAATCCTGTTTGGGTCACCTGGTTTCATTTTGGTTTCTGCTGTCCAGGAGCCAAGGCTGTTTCCAGGTCACCTAAGAGGGTGACTCGTGCCCTGGTGGTGAGCTCTTACCTGGGCTATCTCAGTCTCCCCTTCTCTGTCATTCCCAACACCTGCGTTCAATACCGCCACCTTCAAGTATTCACTGGTGCTGTTTTCCCATAGGGAAGTCCACATTGTGCAGTAAATACTATAAAGGCTTTTTTTTTTTTTTTCCAAAATAAGGTAGACATATGTATCATCATGGAAAGATTTCTGAGACATATTGTTCAATGAAACAAGTCAGAGAAAAATCTGTTCAGAGTTATCTTACTTTATCTTATCCGATTACTTTTAAATGTGTGTGTGTGTGTGTGTGTGTGTGTGTGTAAGTGTGCGCATACAGAAAGGTGACAAAATTAATACACCACCGTCCAGAGTACCCCAGAAAGGGCCGATGGGGCGAAAGTGAGAGGTGGGGGGGTCTTTTTTCCCCCTGCATATGTCCTGCTAGTTGCACCTTGAGAAAGATATTCGAAAAGACAAAGAATAACATCTTCTGTCATTCTTCCCCAAAGCAGCGCCCTGGACAAGGATTCTGTGCAGGTGACTTTGGGGGACTGTGCACCTAGAGGAGGAGCTCTTGGAAGTGGAGAAGGCGGGGGGAGAAGGCGGGAGGAGGACCGCAGTGCCCAGGCAGAGACATCCGTCCTGCTAAAGCGTCGCCTCTGGCTGACCCACCAGGCTGCCTGGAGCCTGAGGAGCAGGGCACAGAGATTCCCCCGTGCGGCGAGATCTCGGGTGCGTGTGCCCAGTGACCAGGGCCATCTGCCGCAGGTTCTACTCTGAGCAGGAGAGGCGTGTGACCCCAAGAGCCGCCGGGCAATTCCTAATGGCCAAAGTCAGTTTGCTGGACGAGGGAGCTGTGAGCGGCGGCCGTGGCACTGAGGGCAGCCGGGGGACAGGTGCAGCTTCCTGGAGAAAGGGCCTGGGCCAGACACCAGCAGCGCGGGCGACAGTCTGCTTTCTGCAGAGCTAAAATCCACCTGCTCCCGCGTGGAGTCCGCTCTATCTAGGTCAGCTTCTGTTGGGTCACAAGGTATTGGAGAACTTAAAAGAGGAGGGTTAGTGGAACAAATCCGTCCCTGGCTGCTGCAATTAGTCTTGAGTCCATGATGAATACTGGCATCTCCTTCCAGTATAGACTCCAGATTATCACTCCTAGACCACTGCTGGGCACCCTGCTTAGTTATCAGGCCGTAATTGTTGTACTTCCCCATTTCTCAATATGCATGAGAATCTGAGAGATGCCCCAGGGGTCTTCTTTTCTTTAAAAAGATATTTATTTATTTGCTTTAGTTGTACACAATGCAATGCATTTATGTTTACGTGGTGCTGAGGATCGAACCCGGGCCGCGTACGTGCGAGTCGAGTGCTCTGCCGCTGAGCCACAACCCCCACCCCAATGTCATGTTTTATGGAACATCCATCCAGACACCCCTATCCCGTTGGGACAGACAGCAGGTGAATCAACACAGCCCTGGGACTAGACTGTGACGATTTCCTGTTGTCTGTTCCATAAATGCAAATCGCTTCAGATCCTCAATCCTGAGGGGCATTGGAAAGAAGGCTTTTGCCAGATCAGGAGCTGCAGGCACACTGTGCGCTCCATTGACCTGTTCCGTTGAAGATGTGACATGAAGCCAGCAGCCCCAGTGGAGGTTGGTACCTGCCTCAGTTTGTGGAAATCCACTGACATCCGCAGCGTGACCCACCCGGGTTTGCAGGGTCGGGCGTGAACAGAGGAGTGCCTCCCTGCACCCTGTGGTCCCCTCTCCGCCGTCCCCCCCCCACTGTATAACACAGGTTGTGATCTGGTGAGGGGTGGCAATGGCAGTCAGTTTCAAGATGTCCACTTGGCCACCTCTGCCATGATAGCACTTGCTATTACAAAGCACCTGTTTCATAGGCCAAGAAGTGAACAGGAGGACTGTGCCAACTGCTTTTTTTTTTTTTTTTTTTTTTTTTTTTTTTTGGTACCAGGGATTGAACTCAGGGGCACTCGACCACTGGGCCACATCCCCAGCCCTTTTTTGTATTTTATTAGAGACAGGGTCTCACTGAGTTGCTAAGTGCCTCCCCATGGCTGAGGCTGGCTTTGAACTCGCGATCCTCCTGCCTCAGCCTCCCAAAGTGCTGGGATTACAGGCATGCGCCACCATGCCCAACAACTGTGCCAACTTCTAAGTATGGTTTAGAAATTCATGAACTGTGAAAGTGACCACCAGTAGGGTCCACAGTGAAATGACTCTCGGCTAGCACCCTATTTATTGCCTGCCTTCCTATGCCTCTAGTCTAACAGAGAAGGCATAGTAGCACTTTGAGCCCCTGGATATCATGGTCAATTTGGACCCTGCTCAGCCCTTGAAATATCTGGGTATTCCCTTTCCTAATGCACAGGAAACTTGAGTTTACAGACTTTCTCCTAACAAGGGAGGTTGGGCCACTTCTGAAGTCCCTACTGGTTCAAGGGAATCTTCCAAGTTCCTGATCACAGCCACACAGATATCACATCCCGAAATTTCAGGTCCTACCCTTTCCCCATTAGCATCCTGACTTTGGTAGGAGACTCATCAAGGCTGAGAATTCAAACTTCTCTAAAGTTCGGTATCTCTTAAAATTAGATACTGGGTCTGGTTTTCAGCACAATCAGCCTTCCAGCTCCGGGAGATAAGGACCTCACTGCCAAGGAAATCCTCTTTCTTGCAGACTCTGTCCTGAGTTGCTATTTAATCAACTTGAGCCCATATTCTCTTTTTTTGATGCTCCAGTAACTCTCAGAAATAGCCTCTCAATTCCACAATCTTTATAATTACTGTCTCCACCATATTGCTCAAATGCCAAAAAATATTGCAAAAGCTAATACATCCCCTTCCAACTGTAAACTGTCACAGAAATTGCATCACGACCACGTGTCCAGAACCATCAATTCTCCAAAGGGTGTTGGAGCGCCCGTCGTTGCCAACAGGTCAGACCAACTCCAGAATCCTGTCCTTAGAGCCTGCTTCTCCTGACACCAACTGCCTTATGTCAGGTTCCTAGAACGGAGATCTCCAGAGTGTGGTCTCTGGAGCAAGAACGTCAGCATCACTTGGAGACTTGCTAGAAATGCAGATTCTTGGGTCCCTCCTTAGACCGACTGAAACAGAAGCTCGTGAGGAGACCAAATAACGTATGTCTTCGCCCGCGCTGCAGGTGATTCTGTGCATGGTGAAGGGTGAGGACCGCTGCCCAGGAGTGGGACCTGGGGTGGGAATCCGGGTGACGGCAATTTCTTGCAGGAACGTTCTCATTCAGACGTGAGGAAGGCAGATTAAGGCAGGGAAGGAAGCCGGGCAGAGATGTCGAGCCCACAGAACACTGCCTCAGCTCCAGGGGGCTCTGGAGAGTGAGCGCTACCACAGAGCCATCCCCGCCGGAGGCCCCAGGGCCAGCTCTGTGCACCTGTGTCCATCAGCCATGGCCGAGGCCTCCCCTGCCAAGGAGAACGGAGGACAAGTTTCGGGCATCTCCAGGTGAGTCTGCTCAGGTGGCCGCCGGCGCCTCTCTGAGGAAGAGCAGCTGTGGTCCTTTAGCAGGCAGAGCTCACCCCTGGGAGTCGGGCTAGGAAGGGGTCTGGAAGGCACCCACAGAGCACCCTGAGCCTGTTGATTCTCCTCGTAGAATAAAAACACAGGAGCTGGGTGCGGTGGCGCACGCCTGTCATCCCAGCCCTCGGGAGGCTGAGGCAGGAGGATCACAAGTTCAAAGCCAGCCTCAGCAATGGCGAGGCACTTAGCAACTCAGTGGGACCCTGTCTCTAATAAAATACAAAAAAAAAAGGGCTGGGGATGTGGCCCAGGGGCCGAGGGCTCCTGAGTTCAATCCCCTGTACCAAAAAAAAAAAAAAAACACCACACAGGGAGGAAGTACAGGGTACTAGGAAAAGCGCTGGACAAGAACGCAAGTGGGATTTGAGCCCCAGCACCAAATGACAGGTGGGTGGCTTCAATGTTGGCCTCCCTCCTCTCATTTTTAATATCAGACTAATACCACGCTCCTACAGTTGTGAATGTCAAATTAGGTGATATATATAAAAATGCATTGTAAACTTTGTCATAAAGGAATATTATGTATTTTATGTTTTCTGTTGAGTAGAAAAGGAATACATAATTTACCTTTGGTGATGGGATTTATTACCTAGATAGAATTGCCGGGGCACGGGGCCGAGCCTTTTTATCTTAAGTAGATATTGCCAAATTGCTCTCTCAAACGATTATATCAATTTGCACTCCCACCGGCAACAGCACCTCGGAGTTCCCATTGCCTGTGACCTGGACAGTTTGCTCTCATTTATTTTGGCCGGTGTAACGAGGCCGAGGCAGCTGTGCATGAGGAGACACACACTCACATTCACTCTTTCCAGTTGTGCGCGTGCGCGTGAGTGCACGCGCGTGTGTGTGTGTGTGTGTGAAATAAAATTGGAGGTAAGTCTCATGTAGCTCATTAATGGAATGAATGAATCAACTGTGGAGTACTCCGCCAGTGGATTGCTGTGTAACATTTCAAGGGCTGAACTGATTGATCACCTCTGTGCGCACACAGACACACACACACACACACACACACACACACACACACACGAGGACGCTGAGTGGAAAAATATAAGTTGTACAACATTATGCGGCACATTATGCCATTTATTTTTTAAAATGCACACAACAATACCATTGTTTATGGAGGCGCACATTTGTAACAAAAATATTAAAAACACGCGCTGAATACACATCAGATCACACTGGTTACTAAAGGATGGAGCATTGGCCCGAGGAGACACAAAAGACTCAGCCTTACCTTCAAATGTGCATTCTTCATAAAAGAATGATTATTTAAAAAAAAAAAAATACATGAAAAAGGGCTTAAGCTTTGCTGATCTGGCAGAGCAGATACATGACTTCCTGCATCTTCTTTTTTTTAAATTTTTAATTATTGCTTTAATTGCCTGGGGCAAGTTTCTTCTGACAGTACAGGGTGTGGCGGGCACCTCCTATTATTTTGCAATGCCCTGCCGGGCATTGGTGTACACACCAGCAAGCAAAATAGCTGTGGGCTTTGCCCTCGTAGAATGCACGTCTCGAGGGAAGGCGAGACCCCGTCTTTGTGTAGCGAGCGCAGAGCCGGGAACCACCAAGATGCAGGAATGAGTGAAAGGGGGAGGTTACGTGTGAGCAGGGCACTGAACGGGTGTCCCTGAAAGAGGGCTTTTGAATGACGGCTCAGCAGTAAGCAGGAGGGGGCCAGTGGGGACCGGGGACGGTGGGCCTGATGCCGGGCCTGGAGAATGGGCGTGAGGAAGCCCCAGGAACCAGCGTGCCACTCGTTGCAAGGAATCTGAGGGACTCTTGCAAGACGCTCGAGGAAGAGAGGGGGCCAGAGCACAGACGGGGCAAGACCAGGCACGACCGTCGGGCTCTGGGAGAGCTGTGTGGTTCTCCAAACTTCATGAGTAATGGGGTATCTTTGCAAGATTCTTTTTTTAAATCTTATGAGTAATGAATTTGTGTTTTAACTTCTTCATTATAAAAATATTTCAAGCACATACAAAAGCAGACTAGTACGACCAGCCCCGTGGGCCTCCCTCCACCGCGGCCGAGCTCTCTTCCCCGCCCATCTGGTCTGATTTTGAAGAAGAACCAGTGCATCACAGCGTCTCGCCTATCAGTATTACAGCATGTGCCCCTAAAAGAAAAGGACTCTCTTTCTGGGGGGGGGGAATAAACCAAGTGACAACATCACACCTTACAGAATAATAATTTCAGAATAACATCAAAAATTGAAGAGTTTTAAGCGGGGGAATCTCATGATGCGATTTCTTTTAAAAATATCCTTCTGACTGCTCTGTGCAAAATGGACTGGAGAATTGGAGGCAGAGTTTGGCGCCCACAGTAGAGGCTCTGGCAGGATTTGGAGGCTGGGCCAGGTGTGGCTGAGGAGAGCGAGGGAAGTGCGGATATTGGGTCTATTTGGAGGTTCAAGCACAGCCTTGGTGATGGATGGAATAAGGAGAACGAAATGGTTTAGATGGCGAGGAGGACCCTCGGACGCGTTAGGAGGGGTGGAAGTGCTGTTTATCGGGCAGGGAGGGGACCGTGGGAGGGCAGGGGACCCAGGGCAGATGAAGAGCTCAGCTTCGGCGTCTCTCTCTGAGCTTTCTCGGAGGGTCATGCAGAGGTGCCTGCCTCCCCTGACCCTGGCCCCCGCCACCCCTCACCACCTCCCCTCCTCCTCCTGGGCTATCTCACATGCTCATAGCCCGTCCCAGGACGGGGAGGCCCTGGCTGTCAATCAAGGAGCAAAGCAGCCACTAGCTGTCCAGAAGGGCCACCAACGCCTGTGGGCAGCCAGGGGATCCGCCTTATTGGAGAAGAGAGTTCTGCCCACAAGATCCTCCGTCCTCCACCCTGGGCGGCCATCTCTGAAGTGCTCTCACATTATGTGTGGGGAAGGGGAATGGGGACTTTTCCAGGCATGAAGGCCATCGCAGAGATGGATGCCACCAAACTGGAATGGATCCTGGAGCAAGCACAGAAGAAGACGTCAGCCAGGGCTGGCCCTGCAAACCCTTTGGGTACGTCAGGAAGGAAGTCCCTTCCAGGCTGAGGGAGCCACCCAGCACATGGCTTTGACAGAGCCCAGCGATTTTGTGAAAATGTAGGAAAGGCGTTCCCCTCCAGGGACCCCAGCCTCTTGTCCAGCTGTCCTTGGGCAGCAGAAGTCACCAAAGTGGACATTCACAGTGGCCCAAGACTTAGTCTTTACAACTAGTAGCTTTTAATCTGGTTGCTGGGAAGAACATTGCAATAATTATTTTATACTCTGGTGTGCGTGCGTGTGTGTGTGTGTGTAGTGTGTGTGTGTGTGTGTGTCTGTCTGTCTGTGTCTTCATCAAAAGGAGGGACTGAGTGGATTCAGTGACCAGTGTGGAACACAGTCGTCAGGAAAAGTCCCTCCCAAGTGCAAATTTGAGCTGAGCACCCCAGGTGAGGGTATTCCCACCCCTCCAGTAGGATTAGTCCATCCCAAGGTGGCCTGAAGGTCAAGGGAAGAGAACATTTGGGGTGTCATGGGGGCCAGCCACAGGCAATACTGCTGAGAAGACCCCAGCGTAAGAGCTGAGCGAAGATCTTTCTGGGAAAGATTTTTAGCACTGTGAGTCAGATGCCAGATTCCAGGGGCTCAGGAAGGGAGCGTGTAAGGAAACAGAGGTAGAGCTTGTTTTGCCTGAATTCAAGAAATTTGGCAGGAAAAGCTAGTGGAGAAATGGGATGAAAGCCACACAAGGCAAGAGGGTCAAGTGAAGCTTATCCAAGTGGGGAAAATACCTGCTTCTATTTAAAGGTGTTTTGAAAAGAGTCAGTGGAAAGTAAAAGACTGAATGTACCAGAAAGGACCCAGCACACAGAGGACTGGCCCCCTGGGAGGGGGAGTTTCTTAGAGAACCTTAGAGAAGATCAATGCCCGATTTCTAAGCCTGGAAAGATGCAGGGATGGCCTAAGGACCGACGTGGTGACAGTTAGGGCTCTTCCGACATGTAGCCTTCATCGTTTCAAGCTCATACAACGTGAGAGTGAATTAAAGCAGAATTGCTCAAAGTGGAATGCACCCACATGGCCCAGGGATCTTGTGACAAACCAAATCCGGATTTGGTAGGTCCGGGGTGAGTCCCGAGAGCCAGCATTGCCAACGTGACCATGACATCCAGCTACCAAGAGCCCTAGGGAGGGGCAGCAGAGAGTGCAGAGAGAAGAGAAGCAAGCATCAAAAACATAGTTGAAGCCGGGTGCAGTGGTGCACGCCTGTAATCCCAGCACTTGGGAGGCTGAGGCAGGAGGATCGCAAGTTCAAAGCCAGCCTCAGTAATGGTGAAGCACTTAGCAACTCAGTGAGACCCTGTCTCTAAATAAAATATGAAAAAGGGCTGGGGATGTGGCCCAGTGGTCGAGTGCCCCCGAGTTCAATCCCCGGTACCAAAAAAACCCCAAACAAACAAACAAACAAACAAAAAAAAAAAAAAAACCCAAAAACCGTAGTTGAAGGAGCATCTTAGAGGAGAATGAAGGCTGCTCCCCAGAGTGAAGAGGCTTACTAAGCAGGGTGGGTGGGAATGGGTGAGGCCAAAACAGAAACACACCTGGTAAATTTTCAGAAATGTGCTTACTGTGAAATTTGGAGATGAGATGTTCTCTCCAGAGATAACAGACAGGCAGTCTGCAGAGCTCTAAGAATAAAACTGACATGTTAGGTTTCATCAGGGATGCAGTGGCCTCCAGTCTTTGCAGTGTTCTTACACCTAGGATTTTATATACCCAGCCAAACTATCGCTGCAATGGGAAGATTCTCTGACAGACAGCACAACTGTTTGAAGAAGAGTCTGGATTCTGTTTCTCACACCATCTTTAAGTGGCGTAAGGACAGCCTGAGGTTCTGGAGAAGTGAGACCATAGGCATAGTGTAGGTGGGCAGGTCTGTTTTTTACTGACTTTTATCCACAAGACAAGAGTTGAATGCTCTAGAGAAAAAATGAGGCACAGTCATTTAGGAATGGGGGAGTGGCTCACGCCATCGGTAAAGGCAAAGCCAGTGGCAGAGACTTGGAACATAGAGAAGTAGAGGCAGGATGGTGGATCCTTGGCCCCCGAGAGCCGGCACCTCCTGCCCGGTGAAGCAGGAGCAGAAGCCATCCTATTCTTTGGCAGTGTCTTTAGGGAAAATTTAGGGCTTTGTTAAGATGAAACCAAGAGGCAAGGAATGGGGTTCCACTGAACGTGGCAGAGACAGATTGGAGAGAGCTTGACTGGCATGTGGGTGGCATGGTGGTTCTGAGGACTTAGAATAGGACGCTTGATAGATAGGCTTGGACGATGGGCCACCTCCCCCATGGAAATTTCCATAAAAAGCAACCTGGTTTCATTTTCCCCAGGCATTAGCCAATCGGCTTAAAGGTCGCTCTGTTCCCTGGGAAAAGAGCCAATAGCGTTAAAGGTCGCTCTGGCACCCCCCCCCACCAGAAATCCCTACTAAAGTCCCTGCCCGGAGCTCAGACACAACAGCTCCTCCCTGCTGAGAGGAGGCAGCCACTGCAACAGGTCCAGAGTCAGCGTCTCCAGCCCGACGGCAGCTGCCCCAGCTGACAGCTCCAGAGACCACAGCCGGCACGACCAGGCACCCACCCTCCATCCAGAGCTCGCACACTCCCCTCTCCCTGACTCCTCTCTCCCCGTACTTCTACCTCCGGCCAGCCATAAAGGCTGGTGAATAGATCTCTTGGCTGCACGGTTGTCTCCGGTGTGACTTTTGCCCTTCAACGCTCAGGGCAGAGCAGCCTTGGGTGGCAATGACTGAGGACAAAGGTGTCCAGGGAACTTTCAGCTTGCTCGGTTTGTAGGAATCACAGGAACTTCACCTCACTTAGGGCAGACTGTAGAAGTAAAAGGAAACGAGAAGAGACCCAGCCTCGGTGTTCCCAGCCAAGCATCCTTGTGGTCACCAGAGCCCTAGGTGAAGGGTAGACCCACGCAGCACAGACCAAAGCCTAGAGCTCATTTATGCAGGGGTCTGAGAGGGGAGTGGGAAAGAGAAACTTGAAGAGGCCATTGTCCTACAGCAGCCAGGGAAAAGGAGGGGGAGAGGTTCAGGGCCAAGTGCAGAGGAGTCCGTGAGGATACAGAGAGCGAGCCTGGAGCTGGGGTCTGCCAGCCCTGGGGCCAAGAAGGAGGCTGGAGCCAACCAGCCTGGTGCTTCTGGACCCAAGACAGAGGAGCTGTGCTCTCTGCCCCACTCTTTAGATCTTATAGAGTCCTTCTGGGTGGCACTTTTAGCCAGATAAAAGTCAGAGGCTGGGGAACCAGGGTGACCTCCCAGCACTGAGCTGACACCCGGAGAGCTTCAGGCAAGCCTAGAAGAAGCAGCTGATGCTTCTACCTGCGAGACAGTGTGAGAGCAGGCCCGCAGACTGGGCTTACCAAACCCAGAGGTCTGAGGACGCACACATGACTTGCCTTCGTTTGCTTCTAGAGCAAGAACAGCAGACTTCTTTGGGAAAGAGCCACAGAGTTAATATTGAAAATCTGAAAATCTGAAGGCCATGAGGTCTTTGTCAAAACTACTCAGCTCTGTTATCACAGTGTGAAAGTACCCACAAAAGTCACAACATGACATGCAAACAAAGGCCCACAGGCTATGACTTGCCAACCCCTGCTGCTGTCCTTCCACTGACGTGAGAAGTCATCGCAGAATTGCTTGAAAGTTCCGAGTTGTCACTACGGAATCCATTTTAATAATAATGGCCACAATTACTGAGTGTTTATTAGAGACCAGACTCCCCCTGTATTATCTCATTTAATCTTCACAACATCGGAAGGCAGGGACTTTTACCCGTCCTGTCCTGTATCTGATGAAATGAAGACAGATCTCTCTGGCATGACATTCCCGCTCTTGTCCACCTTTTAAAAAGTACCTCCATCTTATGCCAAGCACTGGTGAACGCCGGTGTTAGAACGGAAACAGAATAATCACCCGGCCAGAATAATATTTTATATGCATTGATTTCCCCCCCCCCCTCTGATCCTGCAGCATAAGGCTTTATAAAGAGTCCTTTGCAGAAACCAAATACATTGGCCTACCTCATTCAGAGCATAACAGGGAAATGTGCATATCGTGCATAATTAATGAGAAAGAGCCTCGTGCCTAAAACTCGTGCTGCCTCTTGACTTACTCGGCTTGAGAAGCCTCACTTCTTAGGCGCTGAATTAATGCATGTGGTTGTACAGTCAAACACCAGGTTAATTTTTAGGGATTAATGAGTGTTTGCCATAAATCCAAATATCAGTAAACACACATCTGAGGTGTAAATAGCTTAATTTGAAAGGTCAGTCGCAGCAGAGACATAGCAATGAAATCAAAAGGCGGCTCACACCTGATGCATATCTTCCCTCATTGTTTTGATTACTTGGGACGGGGATCATCGGGCTCAGAGCCAAACAGGCAGAAACTCCTGCCTTCAAGACGCTTGCGTTCCAGCGAGGGAAGAGAGGCAGTAAATAAACTGAAAACGAAACCTGTGGTACAGTGGATTGGAGGGTGGGAAAGTGCTAGAAGGCAAAAAGTAGGAACGCACCCGTGTGCTGGCAGGCCATCCGGGTGGCACACCGTGGCACGTGCTGGTAGAGGGGCTGGGCAGCAGCTGGCCACGGGTCAGCTTCTCTGCCTTCCAGAGACGACGCTTTCGATCATCTTCCTCCAAGGGCGACGGCTCTCTCCAAGTGACGGGCAGGGAGGCCTCACTGGTCAGCACCATCCAAACACAGACGCGGTGGGGTGGGGTCGGTGAACCACGTGGGCCCCGGAGGGGGGTGCATTTCTTGCACAGGGAGCAGCCACAGCAAAGTGCAGGGGCAGGTCTGCCTGTGGGTTTGCTGCAAGAAGGCAAGGAGGTCAGCTCGGCTTGCCCGGCACGGGCCCCATCAAAGGCACTGGCCCTTTGAGGAGCGAGGGGGACCTGGCTCCGGTGACCCTGAAGGGCAGATCCACCGGCTTCCTCTTGTACTAAGCAGATTAAATAAGCCGCGTTCAAGTCCGAGTTCCTCACTCTGTGATTCGGAATGGCCCTCAATGATTCTAAATTCTTGTCCAATTCAAAGATCAATGTCCCAGCCTCCCAGAGGCAGACTTCTCTGTGGTGCTTCCGTGTTTTATGGTAGACACATGAAAGGCACCTACCCATAAAACGGCTCCTGCTTTTGTTTCTGAAACTACCGCAAAGTACACATTCTGCCCCCAACCAACTTCCTCCTTCCTTCCTTCAGGGGCACGTGTCTAGCGCCCTCTCCTGTCCAGCAACAGCATGGCGCTTTAGACTGCTGGGCACACTCCCTCCAGCTGGCTCGGGCTCCCCACCAGCTCCCTGCTGAGCACTCTGCCCCAGCGCTGGTGGTGTGGAGGATTCTCCTCCAGCCCTCTTGAGTCTCCTTTCTGCCTTCCCTGGAGCATGGGGGGGCACAAGCAGGAAGGAGCACAGGAGCCGGAACCCCAGTCCATTTGGATATGTGCCCCCATCCGCTCCCAGGGCGTGGAAGCCGGGAGCTGACGCAGGGTGGTTTGGATCTCGGCACACAGAAGCTAACGCGGCCCAGCAGTGGACCCCGCCCTGCTCCTAGGCCCATTTTCCTCAGGGACTGAAAGTACATTTTAATGAACAGTTGCACACAGGGGGGGGAGGCCTGGATTTTAAAATTGCACCAGATGCATCAGCTAAAGCTCCGCGTGTGATGGAATTAGAAGGCGGGGGCTTTGGGAGGCCGTTCAGTTTAGATGAGGTGGTCTTGGTGTCTCTATAAGAAGAGGAAGGGACAGACTGAGCTCCTTCTCTCCCCCATCTACACGTCAAGAAGAGAGCCCTTGCCAGGAGCCAAATCACTAGACTTTCCAGTCTCCAGAACCGTGAGAAATAACTGGAGCTAAAGCCCCGCCCCCCACGGGATTTCATTAGGGCAGCCCAAGCTAGACAGGGGTCCCAGGTCCCCATCCCTTGCTCCATCTGCAAAACAGAACAAATCGAGAAAAGAACGTCACTTGTCCTTTACCGGAAGGCCACGCGTCCAGGCAATTCATTTCTAAGTTCCTTTCAGGTGGACAGGCTATGCTGAGAGTCCCTTCCCTGGGGACCTCTGTCCAGTCCAGCCCGCAGCACCCCTGCGGGCAGCAGGAGAGAGCAGGCAGGGGAAGGCAGAGCGGTGGTGTCAGGAGGGACACAGGCGAGTCATGGCTTGCTCCAGAGCCCCAGGGTTTGAAGGCCTCCTCACCTCACTCTCCTCTGGCCTCTTGCATTTTTTTTCCAAATGGCATTTTCTCACTGAGTCTGTCTTCTAATCTCCATCAAAACATCCCTGGGAGTGACTTCTTGACCAAAGGAGGCGCAGAGCAACTTGGGAGCAGGGCACAGGGGAGAGAGGGCACCGGGGCCTGGTATGGGGGAGCTTCTGTGCCTCTGGGGGGGGGGGGGTCGGGTCACAGCTGCCTGGCTGGTCCTCCTTGGTCCCTGAGACAATCCCAGGCTGGTGGAGGATGCAGGCTGACCCTGCAGTGGAACGCCCTGTCCTAGCTACTGTTACATCTGTGATTGGAAATAGAAACAGATACAGAGTAGCCCCATTGAAAAGCTGACTAGGGCTGGGTTGACACGGGGGCAGAGTCCTGGTGCGATGCCCGAGGATGGATCTTGGTCTCCATGACAGTGAGCATTCCCCAGTGCCTGTCCTGAGCTGTCGCCTGGCGGCTTGGCTGGGAACAAGGGGCAATGACCACCCCCTCCGCAGGCTCCCTGACAAAGGTCTGCGGTGACACCCTCTCACTGACTATATGTGATTCAACAGGAAAAGAAAGTGGTTCTGTTAGGGGTTCCCTGGAGGTTTCCCAAAGAGAACCGTAAGCTTTACACTCACAGCCCTTGAGACAGGAGAGGGGCGGCGGAGCAGGAGCCTGGCCATCCCTCTCTTTCCGAAGGCTCTCTGCCTTGGCCCCTCCCTCTTGAGTCTGCAGACTCAAATGTAGAGAGAGGTGTCAGTCCTGGGGATGGCAGACTGTGAGATCTAAACGAGTGAGAAGACCCCCATCCCGTCCCCAGAGCATTCCAGGAGAGCTAGGTGCAGGCATCCAATCTGAAGGCGCAGGGTTGCAACAGGAGGCCGCGCAGACAGAGTGTGGGATCGGCATGCAGCCCCTCCTGATGGGCCCCCCATTGTAACTCTGCTGCCTACAACCTTATAATTATGCCACTGGTGGCAAGAATGAGGTCATGGTGTCTGCAAATGACTTTCCCAGGAACAAGGCCCTCTTAAAGTGCAGGTCCCCTACAGTCTCCTCCTGGGCCAGCAAGATTCTGATAAGAAGCAAAATCCCTTCCTGTGTGTTCAGACGGAGGGTCCCAAAGAGCACAGATCCTCCTCTCCATCCCAGATGGATGGAGACAGATTTGCTGTGAGACCTGCTGGAGGGTGACCTCCTCCTCCTTCACATGCAGGCCTGCCTGGCCTGCCAACCAAGACGAGGGCCCCTTCTCCCTCTCCCCAGGCCCTGCTGAGCCCCTCGTCCTGGCCGTAGGAGATAAAGCTCCCAGAAGGTTTGTAGGGCTGCAAGAGGTCTGTTCCTAGAGAAGAACGATCGCTAGCCATTCCGGGCCTCAGGAGCACCCAGCTCAGCCTCCTGGCTCCTGCCAGGTCTAGGAACGGGACCCCAGCAAGGAAGAATCCCCCAAGGTTCCAGACATCGGTGTCCACAGGAACTCCCAGGCTCTGCAGGCAGACAGGCAGCCTCTCTGCTGTCCCTCTGCTAGCTGAGGAGAGGTTCCTGGCGAATCTGGCTCTCAGGCCCCCTCTGTGAGTGAGCTGTGCAACAGCACCCTAAAGACCAGCTGCTGCTGATGGGCTGGGAAGGGGCAGAGCCAGAGCTCAGGCCCTCAGAGCATGGTGTGGCGTGTGAGGTCACATCTGGGCCTCAGTAAGCAGGTGTGAGTAGTGTGGCCACCAAGAGGATGAGAGCTGGTCACATCCAGGCTGCCTGCCCCCAAAGCCCTTGCGTGTAGGAATAAGCCAGCCAGAAGGCTTTGGCCGGGCACCGAGCACAGGCTGTCAGGGGAAAACTTCCACAGTGCTTTTGAACTAGGTGATTGAAGGGCTGAAGGCAGGCGGGCCGGCTTTTCATCCGTTTTCAGAACATGCCCACAGCTCTTCTTGCGAGGCAGGTGAGATGAGAACGTGTGTCGTGAGATATTTGTGAAGGCTGCGTCCATTTGGCAACCATCAGAAGGGGTGCCCTGGGGATGGGAGTGGACATCTCCAAAAGTCAGTGAGGCAGGGGCCTACATTTACAGCTCGGGGCAGAATAGGCAGGTCCAGGAGGAGAGAAGAGAAAAAAAACAAAAACAAAAACAAAAAACAGCTGGCAAAGTGGAAGGTCTCCCCAGTTCTTTGTTTTCCTGCAGACACACCATGCTGGCTGGGTGGGCTTCTCCACTGAACTCAGCAGGCACAGGGACCACAGTCTTCTACCAGCCCATGAAAATGTTTTAATTTCTTTTAAAATCGGGGGGGGGGGGGGGGGGGGGCGGGCATGAATTTTTAGATGGAAGAAAACGTCTTAATATGTAATATTTGTCCCCCTGCCAACGCAGTTACAAATTATTATTTTTAATATTTTTTAATGGAGGAAGGGGACGGGGCAGCTAAGGCGCCTGGAGCCCAGGGAAGTTTAACTGGGTCCTGATGCGCCTCTGGGCCTCGCCCTGAGGGTCTAGTTCTCTGAGCTCCCCAGAACCACAAAAGAGGACATGGCTGGGCTCTCTCCTTTGTGACTGCCTTGTTAATGTCCCATTCTTCCACCCTTTACAAGCGGGAGCTCAGAGGAAAGAAGAAACAAAGATTTCACGCGCCTTGGCACCAACTTCACTCTGGGCCCTCTGTGAGTCCCAGGCCTGCCTCCCTTTTGTCTTGCTCTCCGCCCTGAGCGTTTCCAGACTCTGGAGGGAGACCTGGGAAGGGAGAACTGGAATCAGCCGGCTGACCGAACTCCTCTCCCCAAGCCCCTCTTCCTTCGCCCCTGCCTCTCCAAGTCCGGGAAAGGTGTTGGAGGTTCCCTGGGACTGGGGGTGGGAAGAGGCCTTAGGCGCGGGCTGCCGGGCCCAGGCGGGGAGGCAAGCGCGGTGAGAGGGCGAGGGCGAGGGCTCGGTGCGCCCCTCTCTCTGGTAGGCTGCACGGTTGGCACTGCTGCCCTCCGGCGGGTCCCGGAGGCGCTGAGCGCCCGCGGCCGCGCACACGGCTCGTGTTTCCGCGGGGCTCGCTCCCGGGCCTGGCTCGGGGCCGCCGCCGCCGCCGCCCCCTCCCGGCGCGCAGGCTGCTCTCCAGTCGCGGCCACGGGGTAGCGCTCGGCCCCCCTCTCCGCGTCTCCGCCTCCGCCTCCGCCGCGCTCGTCCCCGGCTCACGCTGCCCCCGCAGCTCCGGCTCGGCGCAGGCAGGAGCGGCTCTCAGGACGCCGAGCCCGGCAAGCGGAAGGCGGCGGGCTCGGCGAGCGGCGGCGGCGACCGAGGTGGGCGGCGGCGGCGCGGCCAAGGAAGGCGCAGGGGCGGCCGCAGCTCCTCCCGCCGGGGCGGCGGGCGAGCGCCGGGCAGCCGAGGGGACGCCGAGCCCCGGGGCCGGGGCTGCTCGCCGGGCTCTCGGTGCGTCTCGCCGAGGGCTCTGGCCAGGGCGCGGCGGAGGGCAGAGCCGCCCGTCTCCATCCTAGCGCCGGCAGGAGGCTCCGCACCGGAGCGCTGGCTTCAGCCCGGGTCGCCGAGCCCAGCAACCGCCCCCGCCAGCCCGCAGCCGGGGCGGACATGGGCGCGCGGGGCTGTGTGCCGGGCCGCAGGACCCGCAAAGTTTGCTAGTCCCCCGGGCGCGGAGCCGAAGGACACGCGGTCCCGAAGCCCCGGGAGGGGACCCAGACTCTCCGGATTCGGCGCGAGGGCGGTGGAGCCGAGCAGGGTGGCTCGGCCCCGCCAGACACCGCCTGCAAAGTTAGAGAAGAAAACTTCAGCTCCGGGGAGATTCGGACCGTTATGCTAACCGCGCCCCCCGAAACTGACGCCCCCGAACGAACCTCAGCACCCGCGCCTGCCGCCGCGCTCGGCTCAGAACGGGCCCGGGGGACCGGGCGCCGGCAACCGCGGTGACTGCGTGGGCCCGGAGAACCCTACCAGGGGCGGGGAGGAGCGGGGGCGGGCAACGTGGCCACGGGAGGAAGTTTCCTGAAGTTGTCCGCTGATTGCGGAGCTCGGCCAGCGACCCGGCCGGACCGCGGAGGCCGCCTGGGCTGGGAGAAGAAGTCGGAGTTGGGGGGCTAGGGGAGGCAGCAGCGCCCAGTCCGAGAGGCCGTCTGCCTCCTTCTCGTCGCTCGCCCCTCTCCTTCCGGGCGCGCGGCCGGCCTCGGACTCGGACGGCAGAGGAGGCGGAGGGATCGGGGTCGCCAGCGCGGGCCCTCCCGGGCATCGTACGCCTGGGACCCAGAGCCGCGTGGACAGTCTCCCGGGACCAAGCCGCGGGGCTCCGGACCCCACGAGGATTATAAAGCAGGGCAGAGGAGCAGGAGACCCTGGAGGACCCCCTCCGGGCCGGTCACCATGTGGAGGCTGCTGATCTGGACCCTGCTGGCTCTGTACCGGATCCGCGAGGCCGGAGCCCAAGGTACTGGGGACCACCCCCACGTGGGGCTGGAGGGGCCCGGCGAGAGGGCGGACAGGGTGGCCAGCGGGTCGCGGGCTCAGCCTAGACAGAGCCCTCTCTTGGGAGTTTCCAGACTGCCCCCTCCCCGAGTTTGGGGGCTCTCTCTCGGGTGGGGCATTCTCTCTGAGACTTGTGGCTTCTAATGGAGAAGGTGGGGTCGCGCGAGAAGGCTGAGACAACCTTAGGGTGAGGAGGGAGGGACGCGCCTCCTGTCCCCCGCCGGCTGCCCAAGGGTGCCCTCGGGCCGGCGGGGAGGGGCGCGCCGTTCGGTGCCGGCTCCCGGGCGGCTCCACTGAGCTCGGAGGCCGGGCTCCGGGTTCCCGCTCGGCGTCCGCGCGGGAGAGGGCAAGGCCCTGCTGGGCAGGCACTGGCCGCCCTGGGGAGGGGGAGTGGGGCGCGCGGGCGCGGGGAAGGAGCCGGAGTAGGATGCTGGGCGCCCGCTTGGCCGCCCCCGGAGGGCAGCCGCCCTGCTCGGCCACGTACCAGAGCCCTCGCCTCGCTGCCTGGCCGGCCGCTGGGGCCGGGGTGCTCCTCGGCACGGGCCTGGGGCCGCGCGTGCAGCCGCGAAGCCCCCGCGGGTGGTGCACAGGGAGGGCCCGGGCCTCCTTCCACCCACCTCCAGACACGCCCAGCATCCCGCCCCTGCCTCCAGCCTCTGGTCGCGCGATTGTCTGGCCGCCTGTGCTGTGACCTGTGGCGGCGGAGAGGAGCTGGCGCGTGGTGGGGTGGCAGTGTCAGAAAGGATGAGGTGCGGTCCGCGCAGTCCCTTTCTTGACGGCGATGTCCAGACGTCCTTTCGGTTCCCCGGCGGGTCCTGGCGGGGAAGGGCGGCTGCACCCGCGCTTCCTTGCTTTGGGGTTCGCGGATCCGCACGGCGGTGCCAGCGGTGTCCGAGCGGCGCCTGCTGGGGGCGAAGGGAGCTGAGTCTGAACCTGGGCTCCGCTGGGCCTTGCCTCCTCCAGGCTCAGGAGGGGCCGGACCCACCCGGGGGGCGCCGGACTGTGGGGGGCTGCAAGCCTGGCCGGGTCCCACTCTGCGCCTGGGGTCGCAGAGCCCGAGGGGAGGAAGGAACCCCAGTGTGCCCAAAGTCCGGCAATCTCCAGAGCGAGGATCAAAGATAAAAAACAATCGGCTCTCGCCCTGTCACAGGGTTGAGGGGATGGTTTTACGAGGTAATTTAGATAAAAGCACTTGGAAATTCTGCAGCGAGATCCATAAATGTAAGGTAATAAAAGTTATTATTTTTACGGTGGTCATAAAAATCTCCAGTAGGCGAGGACCTCAGAGGTCAACTTGCGCTAGTGGCCATTGAACAGATGGGGAAACTGAGGTCCCGTGGCAGTAAGTGATTTTTCTGAGGCCATTTGGTGAAGTGGGGTCAGAGTCAGAGCTGGGACCCGGGGAGTTCTGAGACCTTCTCCTGGCACTAGGTCAGGGCCCCTCTGGGCAGGGTGGTGGGAGGAGTGGGCTGTAGGCCACCATGGGCGCCTCGTGGTGTGTGCCGAGGTGCCCATGGGGTTACTAGCCAGGGACACGGAGGCGTCTGAGGGGTGTCTGTCTGTCCGGATCCTTCTAGTTCCATCCACCAGCAGCCACGTAACTTCCCTGGGTGGGTGCTTACCAGTTCTTGTCCCATCCAGGACGGGGCCCTTTTGGAGTCCCCAGGGCACCTGGTGGCTCTTCTTCTGGGTCTTCCCGTCCCTCCCTGCCCCACCTTCACACCTGCGCCATCCACCAGGGGACAGGCTATCTACTACCAGCACTGCTGAAGTGAAGGCCAGGCTACTCCCCGTCCCTGCGCTGCCTGCGGGAGGGGCCGCGCCTGCTGCCTGTCAGAGCAGCGCAGGTCTCTGATGGATCTGCTCCCTCGCCTGCTTCTCCTGTTTGCTGCCCTTTCGTGTGTCAGGCTGCCCAGGGCCCCTGCTGCTCCGTTTGTGCTCTCTGGCTCCAAGAGTGTTTGTTTGCCAGCATTGGTCCCTCCTTCCATTTGTCTTCTGAGCAGCAAAAGCCATGCAGAGGATTGTGGGAACAGGGAACACAGCCTCCCTGCCCCAGCTTGGGGGCAGCGCTGGGTTTGCATGTTGGTGGGGTGGGGTTAGGGTGCAGTCCCTTTCTGATCTACTTTGGGGTCAGTAGGTGAGTTTCTTTGAGTCTGAGACCCTGCCCTGGATCCTTTGTCTGTAGTTGAAGGGACTTGCACCGCCTCGTCTGGTCACTTCTGAGCGCAGGAGCCCCACTCTCCCTTGAGACAAACCTCACACAGGCCGCACCACTGGAGTTTTGTCTAGACCTTACTTAGTGTTGAGGGTCTTTTTTCCCAGGTGCTGGGACTGAGCTCCATGACCTGGGTGTACTGAAAGCCACTATTTGACCGTATCCCCACCGTCTGATATCCCAGGATTCAAACTCATTTCCCATGTGAAGCTAAGTGACATGATAGAAAGAGAATTGGCTTTGGCCGCAGAAAGAATAGGCTCCCGTGATCTGGCGTTGCTGCTTAGCTGCACAGAGGTCTTGGGAAGTCTCAGCCACTCAGAGCCTCGGTTTCCTCATCTGTATGTTGGGAAGAGTAGCTCCCCCCTTGCAGAGCTGACACTGGGATTCAAATGCCCTGGCAGCTGTTCCCCACATAGAAGTGCTTCATACCTGGCAATTGCTATGAGCATTTTCAGCATTTTAATTGTTTTAAACACTGCCCTTCAGGGAGCCCTGAAGAGTGGTGCCTTGCCACTCCCCCCAAAAAGACCTTGAGTTCCTTTTTCTTACCCAGGAGCTTTCTTTAACTTCTTTCCATGAGTACCTTTGTGTGTCGCTGAGTGGCCCTTAAGCTCTTAGCTCTCGGGGAGCTGGTGACCATGCTGATTCCTGTGCTCCTCGCAGACACTGGGATTGGAAAGATCTGGGCGAGCCTGGTTGACTGCGTTCTGTCAAGTGCAGAGAGAGCTCTCCTGCGCTTGCAAGCTTGCTTTCTGCTGGAGGTCATCCTGGCCACCCCGGAGGCTGGAGGGAGGGCAGCAGGCACCTAAACAGCTGGTCCAGAAGATTCTTTCAAGAGAAGCCTGCCTGGGGGAAGAACAGGAAGGCACGGGCACTGAGTGAGCCAGGCTGTGGGGAAGCCCTGGGAGAGGTCTGGAAACTCCTGCTCTGGAGGCCCAGAAGGGAGAAAGTTCAGTGCTGGGAGCTAATCACAATAACAGCCAAACAGCCCGCAAGGGAGCAGGATGAAAGTTTAATTACATGGCGTGGCTAAGCTGTAATTATTAATTACTGACAGCAAAAAATAACTTATTGATCAGGGCCTCTTGCTAATTACCAGGAGGCCGAGTGTCGAGCCTGCCTGGGGCTCCGCCGTCTGAAGCCCCACACTAGAGTGGGGTGGGGGGTGTCTGCTCCCCTTTCCCTTTTCCCATGCACCTCGCCCTCGCCCTGTGTGCCCCTAGGCTTCAGCTGGGGATTCCGGAACATTCTTGTGGTGGGCAGATGAGTGATACGGGCTTGCTGCTTCCACAGGGTGCAGGCCACTCCCCTGCCTGGGATGAAGAGTGAAGACCCCCACCCGAAGGCCCCATCACGTGGCCGCCCACACCTGCCTCCGGAACCCTCCCTTTCATGCATTTGTTCTGCAAATATTTATCGACCGCCTCTCCCTGTGTCCTCTACTGGAAGGCCGGAGTAGGGGCCAGGAACCTCGTTCCTTTGGGGAAGGGAGGCTGGGAAGGAGGCCAATTGCTTCACAGCAGACCTCTGTTTTAACAGTGCCCCAATGGCGGACTTTTAAGATGATGTGTTAAACTGCATATTGGAAGGCGTTTGACCTTGTGCCCGAGGACACGGCTAGTCTATAAGCTGAAGCTAAGGGGGAGAGTGGGCTTGCTCTCTGTCCTGAGGACGAGTGGTATCACAGCGCCGGACTCGAAAGACACAAAAGTCATCTAGAACTCTTCTCTGCCCACAAGCCCTGGACGACTGGCCATCTGGTCTGCTTGCTCGCCCGTGGGGTCCGAGGACGCACTACTTCAGTGGAGCTGCTTGTTAGATGGCCTCCAGGATGTGGCTGAAAGGCCTTGGGAGTGGCTGGAGGCCCCCTCCCCTCGCCCCCTGGCTCCTCGCCCCTCCAGGAGAGGAGTCAGAATGGCCGCTGGGTGTTACCCTGCTGCCTGTGGGGGTGCCACCGGCCTGGGGCCTGGAGCAGCCTAAAGCGGCGGGAATTAGTCATCCTAATTTGGGGCCTTGGGATGCCAATAGCAACAAATGGGCCAGTAGCAGCTGCCACCAGCAGCCCACCGCCTGCAATGGAAAGGAAAACAGTCTGGCTGCGGAGACGCCCCGTGCTTCCCGCCTCCCAGAGCCTGCCGTCCACACTCTGGGCAGGAGGCAGGCCAGGGAGCCACGCTGGGCGATGGACCGTCCAGGGCTGCTCCGGGTCTTGGGGGCACGGGAGAGGGGGCAGGTGCAGCCCTGGGCCGGGAGTCCAGGCCCGGGAGCCTCACTGAGCCTGGGGGGCCTCTGCCAGACCCTTCTGACGTGGGCGGTGCTGGTAGGGGGACGGCTCCCAGCCCGGTCTGCCCCTTGAGACCTGCCTCTGCTGCTGGGCGATGGTGACTTGATCCTCAGTTTCCTCATCTGTAAAACGAGTAAATAGAACAGAAAAAATTCCCATATCTCCCTCCCGGGGTTGTTTGGGTGATCAAATGCATTTATCCAAATTGCTCTAAAGATGCTCTTAATAAATGTCATGTTTATTAAATAATAAGCATTAAATATAAGCATTAAATAATGCTTCTGACGTGCTGGTCACGTGGCTCCAGGATGTCAGAGTCACTGGCCCTCCTCTTCCCATGGGAAGCCTCCTCTGCCACTGCGTGGCCTCACCCCTTCTCTCCTGTCCCCACGAGGCCTGCCTGGTCCTGCTGGGGCTCCCTAGGTGCTCTGGCCTCCTACCTGACTCTTGAAGCTCCTGCTGCCTTTGGGGCGTGCCCACTGACCCCAGAGGTCTGCACTGCCCACTCCTTGTTTCCCGCGGGGCCCTGTCCTCGTGTCCCTCATCCGTCTCTGCGCCCACACTGGCATCTCTGAGCGTGCGTCGCTTTCCCAGCGGTGCCTTCTGCGCAGCCCCAGGGCCTCCCTAATGTCTTGGCCTGCCTGCTGCCTGACCCCGTCTCTCCCAGAAGGGCAGGGCCTTATTGCTTTCCTAAGGCGATGTCCCCAGCCTCTAGGGCAGTGCCTGGCACGGACAGGGAGCTCCACACGTCGGAATGAACAGATGGATGAATGAGCGCCTTCCTGAGGCTCGCGGCCCCTGCCCACTGGGCTCTGCCTGCTTCTCACTTCCTGCTCGGCCTCCTCCTCCGTCTCCCCCTCCCCACCGTGCCCTGGAGGCCAGCAGTTGCTTCCCGGGCTTATGTAGGGTGGAGTGCTGCTGCCTCTGGCCACTGAGTCCACGGCCCCTGACTCCTTCCAGGCTCTGGCCCCCCAGGTGGAGTGGCCTCTATTAGGCCTGGCCTCTGGGTCAGGTGGCTCTGGGGTCCTCACTGACTCCCTGCGAGCTTCACTCTGCCTTTACAGCATGGAAGTCTGGGGTGATGCCCCTCGGTGCCCGTGGACGCGCCATTTAAAGTACGTGGAGCCCAGGAGGGACAGTGGCTTTGGTCCCATGTACACGCTGCAGCCCCTCTCTCGGGGGGCAGCCCTTAACCAGATTGGTTTCACAGTCCCACCTGATGGCAAGGGAGCTGGGACGTGCAGGCCTCTGGGCGCTGGAAAGAGCTGGATCGCGTGCCCTGGTCGTGCCTGTCATTCCTCGACACCACGGAGAAGAGCCGTGGGCTCTGCCCTTCATACAGGGCACTCGTTTACACAAGACGGGGCTGTTCCGAAAGCAGCCCCCCGCACCTCTGGTCACTTCCTGCAGAGACGTGGTAGTGGGTAGCGATTGGTCCCTGGCAATCGGGGTGACCTCCTTCAAGCTCCGTCGCTCGCTGTCAGTTCCGCTCGGCGTTGAGTACTTCCCATTCCCAACCTGCGAGTCCTTGTCTGTAAACAAGACTAAATGCCTAACGGGATGCTAGGAGAGCGCTCAGAGCAAGGCTGACATTCTGAGCAGTTGACCAACTAATTAGACCATATCCGCACGGCTGTGCGTCACTGGACGCCAGGGATGTGTTCGAGAGCTGCGTCACTAGGCGGGTTTTCGTGGTCGCGCGGACATCACAGAGTGTGCTTAGGCAAGTGACGACAGCCGCCACGTCACCAGGCGACACCGTTGTATGGGAACCTCAGCATCCCATACATGGTCCCTCGTGACTGAAACGTCATCGCGCCGCCTCTGTCCATCCTGTGGTCGCCCCCCAGGTGGTCCCGAGGGTCTCAAGCTGGCATTCGGGTCTCTGATTTTCTTCCCTGGTATCTTTACTGTAGGTTTCACCCACGTCTCGTCTTGCCCCACTTCTTCTTGCCTTTTCCCAGCTGAGAATCTCCAGCGCTGTGTCCCGTCCCGGAACTCCACCGTGGCATGCACGGTTGTACGTCCCAGACACGGTGGGGTGCGCAGAGCCACCGCCTGCCGCAGTCCTTCCTGTCACCCCAACGTGTGGGTAGACGGAGGCTGCAGCCGGCAAGGCAGGGAGCCAGGATTCGCGCCCGGGGTTCTGTGGTCCTCACACCTCTCCACTCCCCACCGTCCCAGGCTGCCCGGCTCCCCGACGGCTTTCTCTCCCGTCTTCTCCAGGAGAGACTGCCGTTCGCCAGCGAGATGATGGACCATTTTGCCGCTAGGAGGCCAGGGCTGGCCCAGGGAAGGTGGCAGAGTTTGGAAATAAGCCCTGAGTTCACCCCCCCCTCCCGGTCCTCCAGGCTCAGGCCTCCACCCTGGTTGTGACGGCAGGGGCCTGAGCTTGGCAGATGGGAGAGGGCTCCATCCCGCTCTCTTCCAGCCCTCCGGGGGCCGGGATGTCACCGAGCCGTTGGAGGAGTCTCCTTCAGGCCACGTTGGACATTCATGGCTGGCTGGCCAGTGACAGACTCTTGTAAACTGAACAGGGCGTGGGGTGGGGGAGGATGAGGGAGAGAGAGGCAGTTACAGTTCGATGCCACTAGGATGCTGTTAGTGGCCCAGAGGGACCAGGAAATCTTGATGACGTGGGAATCCTGAGGGAAGGGGACGTTACTGGCTGCCATGGGGCCCATTCAGGGCATTCAGCTTCGGAGTGGACCCCGGTGGCTCTCAAGGGTCTGCCGGAGCCAGGACCCTGGACACCTCCTCGGGGCAGGAGGCCGCGGTGTTGTCTGGAGTCTGGTGTGGCCAGGAGCACGGCTGGGTACCTCATTGCGTGGGTCCTTGTGGCGTCAGAGGAGTTGGTGATTCACTGGCACAGATTCTGCACCCCTGCTTGGGACTATGAGAGGTCCCAGGTGGGGCGTCACAGGCCTCTAAGGGACCCTGAAATATGGATGACGCTCTGTGTTCAAGTCCTACCTGCCACTGACTGCCGTGTGACCAGGGGTGCGTTACACAGCCCGTCTGTGCCTCAGTCTCCCCATCTGTAAAATGGGGGTGACAGCCCTGCTCCCTTCATTGGGCCGTGACGGGGTTCGGTGCTGAGCTCGTAGAACAGCGTGCAGAGCCTGGGGCGCTCCCTGGAGGCGTGCGGCTGCCCATTGCAGTCATCCTCATTTGGGGGACTCAGAACCAAGGTCAGGCTTGGGCCTGCCATCGGACGGGTGGCCTGGCCGCTCCAGAGGCTGTGTCCTTTGCTCTGCAGAACCTGCCAGGGGCGTCTAGACATCGCCTCTTAGGCTAAGGCTTCCCCGTCTCTGTTTAAAATGCACACGCGCCCGACAGAACCCGCGCGCTGAGCGGTCACCGGGGGCTCAGGCTGTGAGTGTTTTCCTGGACCCTCTGGAGAGACCTCAGATGTGTCTGAGGCCTTCCACGGACCCCCGTTCTCTCTGCAGCCCGGACCCCACGAAGGGAGTTGAGCAGGAAGGTGGACACTGGGTTCATGTCAGCATTGGCATTGTTAGTGTTGAAGTCCAGAAACAGTGACTTGCCAAGGTCACCTGGTTTGTAAGAGAGGGACAGGGCCTGCAGGGCAGCTCCTTCCTAGGCCGCTGCTTCCGGCCTAACACCCCCACCTCCAGGAGGGGCTGCCGTGCCGCCGTGGGCCAGCAGGCCTCGTCGGACCACAGGCTTCTCCCCAGCTCGGGTCGCCCCCGGGCCAGCTCTGGTTCCAGCCTAGGACAAGCCTTTCCTTGGTGGCCCATCTGCTTGCCACAGTCTCTGGATGCTGAGAGCCGTCGCATCACCCCCGTGCTCACACGCCTCTGGTGACCCCCACCCCCACCCTGCGCACGGTCCCCGTGCACCTCACACGCCTCTGGTGACCCCCACCCTGCGTACGGTCCCCGTGCACCTCTGCTGGCCCTGCTGCCCTGCGCCAGCTCAGGCTGCCCTTTCTACCTGGGACCCCGAGCACCCTTCCCTCTCCTCTCCTGGACCCCCCTTCACTGACCCAGAGTCCACCTGTCCCCCGCTGTCCAGCATGACGCCATCCTGACCACCCACCGCAACACAGTCCCTGAGGTCGTGGACGCTCACGGTGCCAGCAGCTGCAGGCCTGGCCGGGCACTTTGGCCTTGTTCATTCTGAGTGATCTTGTGATGCATGTGTGAGGCTGATTTCTTTAATTATGGACTCCTTGAGTCTAGATAATGACCCTTCATCAACAAGGATTGAGGTATTAGACAACAGCTATTTTTCCCAATTAATGAACTTCATGTCAAGGCAGCCGTGGGGGTAACGTGGAAGCCAGAGAGCAGGTAACGAGTTCATGACGCTGTGTGGGCCGCAGAGGCCTCCGAGATCCTCAGAGGGTCCCGCTGGGCAAGGCCTCGTAGCCTCTGTGGCTAACGTGTCCTCGTTAGGAAAGCGTGGGGGCACCAAGGCGGTGTTTCCAGACTCGACCCCGGGGCCTCTGATGGGGAGGGTGGGCACCCGCCCTGGCCAGGCAGCCTCAGCCGCCCACCGTCCACCCACGCGACCTTTTCCTTTCTCAGGTTTTATTTTTTTTTTTAATATCTTGAAATTTGCATTCTACCCCATGGTCTGTCTGAATTCTATTTTAAACCATAAAGAATGTTTTAAAGCCAGTGGATGAAGCTGGAAGATGTGGCCCGGCTTCTCTGTGGCTTCCTGGATCCCCCCACCCTCCCGCCCCGGATATATGTTAAAACCTGCTTTGAAGAACTTGGATGAACTGAAGCCTGGGGTCACAGCGTCTGTGAGACTCTAAGATGCTTTACATATGCATTTTAACCGTTTGAGTTTCGATTTTTCGATGTTTTCTGTGTCTGCCTACCTTCTGAAGCAACTGTATGCCAAACACGGTGGACTCTGGGCCGCCACAACCGTCCACCATGACTGGTGGCAGGGGAGGGGTGGGTTCCCCCAGGGCAGGCTGCCAGTCCCCCCAGGTGACCTGCTGCAGGGTGGTGGGTGTTTCCTGGGTTCTTCTGCAGCCGCGGCCATTCAGCTCCATACCCCTGAGGCCTGCCTCCTGGCTCTCTCTGCCTCTCCTCCCTCCTCCTTATGGTTTGGACCAAGCCCGCGGGGCCATGTTTGGAAAAAGAGGGAGGGTCTGAATCACCACGCTGGGCTCTGGGTAGCCGTCCTGGGCCCAGGGCCCTTTTCATTTAGCTGTGCAGGTGACCCAGGAGAGCTGAGGTCCTGGACGTGCTGGCCAGGTCAGCAGCCATGACCTGGGAAGGAGCTGACCTGCATTCACTGTCTCTCTTACAAGTAGGTGACCTTGGCGAGTTTCTGAGTGTCTCTGCACCCCAGTGCTAACCATATTAATAACCAGACTCCTCCTAGCCAACCTCCTGCACAGGCAGGGGTGAAGGGTAAACAGGATATCTGTGGAAACTACTCACATCAATTTGAGGTTTTATGAAAGAATCCAGTAAAAACATTCACCTTAGGGCCTAGGAGCTGATAATCATGGAACACGTAGGTTCTCTCTGGCGTGCTTGCATTTATCTTCAGAAGAGGCTGCAAAGCAGGCCTTGCGGTAGTTTGCATCTCTGTAGCAGCTCTGAGCACCTAGCTCTGCGCAGACAGCACTCGCTGTGTGTTTTTTCTGTTTTCTTTGTACCACGGATGGAACCCAGGGGTGCTTAACCACTGAGCAACATCCCCAGCCCTTTTTTAGTTTTTATTTGGAGATAGGGTCTTTTTTTTTGTGTGTGTGTGTGTGTGTGTGGTACCGGGGATTGAACTCAGGGGCACTTGACCACTGGGCCACATCCCCAGCCCTTTTTTGTATTTTATTTAGAGACAGGGTCTTACTGAGTTGCTAAGTGCCTCGCCATTGCTGAGGCTGGCTTTGAACTCGCGATCCTCCTGCCTCAGCCTCCCAAAGTGCTGGGATTACAGGCGTGCACCACCACGCCCGGCTTGGAGATAGGGTCTTGCTAAATTGCTTAGGGCCTCCCTAAATTGCTAAGACTGGCTTTTTTTTTTTTTTTTTTTTTGTACCGGGGATTGAACTCAGGGGCACTCGACCACTGGGCCACATCCCCTGCCCTTTTTTTGTATTTGATTAGAGACAGGGTCTCACTGAGTTGCTAAGTGCCTCGCCATTGCTGAGGCTGGCTTTGAACTTGCAGTCCTCCTGCCTCAGCCTCCCGAGTGCTGGGATCACAGGCGTGCGCCACCGCGCCGGACTAGCTGCGTGTTCTTGATCGGGCTCGGTCACTTCCTCCCCCAGAGCATCCAGCCGGCTTCCCAGGCTCTCGCTGGGCAGCCAGCCTGGCCCCTCACTGTTGTGAGCCTCTCGCTGGCCCCGCCTGGACGTGGAACCCAGAGTGGGGGAAGAGCCTCTGCCCTGAGGCCGTGCCCAGCACTGCATGGCATTGCTCGGTCAACCCTGAAGTCCCCTCCCCGCGGGCAGCGTGCTCATCGGCTTTGGAGGGCTCTGCTGGCTCAGCCGGGTGACCTCTGACCTCCCCATTTGGAGCCCCTTCTCCCCGCCGTGGCGCAGTGTCCGCAGGCGGGGGGTGGGCTGCGGGGCAGGCCTTCTCAGGCCAGAGCCGCTGAGGAGGGCCGAGGGGGAGTTCCTCATCAGCTCCACTCCACGCTCATTATCAGCCTGTGCATCGCTGGGTGAGAAATGGCTGTCGTCAGTCCAGTGATGAATACGCTGCTGTCAGTGTTGATGTGATTGCTCTAATGAAGAGAGACCAGACACCGAGAGAGGACACACTCCTGGCCGCGGCGCTGGGTGGCTGGACAGCTCTGTCCACGCCCGTCCCCCCATGCGGGAAGAGGGAGGCTGGACGTGGAGGAGGAGAAGGGAGGTGTGGACATTTAACCTCTCTCTCTTGAGGCCATGGGAATGAGGAACCTAGAAGGTTCTGGAAGCCATCGGGATCAAGGAACGTGGTTCAGCCAAGGAGGAGAGGGCGGTACGCTGAGGGCTCCCGGCCTCCGCCCGGGCCTTGGGCAGAGGCAAGCAGGACCAGTCAGTGGACGCTGGTCCTGTGGATGGCTCAACCTCCCTCGCAGGCCCTGGTTCGAGAGTGGTCCCGTGGAAGGCGCGGGGAGGAACACAGGCGCATTGTCTGTGCGGCCCGCGGCCACCTCACCCGCGATGTTAGAGCTGATTGTGTCTCCAGGGACGGGGAATGCTGGCCCGGGCACAGGGAGCCGGCCCGACCCCAGCTTCTCTCCCACCTCTGCAGCGGCAGGGCCCGGGGGCTGGGCTCAGCGCCCAGGCAAAGCCGAGATCCAGGCGCTGGAGGGGGAGGGAGGCTTTGACCCGTCACAGGCTGGGCCTCGGAGGCACCTGGGGATGGCGGGAGGGCTGATGGGAAGAGTGGGCTCTGTCCTTCCATCTGGGGCCCAGGAGTCACTGCCTGGTGAGGGAGGGCGAGGGGGGCCTGGAGTGACCCTCGGGGGCTTGGTGGGATGCAGATCCTGGTCTGCCACAGAACTTCTGGAGGGTAGGTCCAGGACGGAACCTGGTACCCTGCATTTCTAACAACTTCCCAGGTGCTGTTGGCATCAGTCTGGGGACCACACTTTGAGACATCCTGGCATAGAAGTTTGACCCACGTAGGGCTAAACTTCTACCACGGAGGCGGCTGATTGATTAACGTGAGAACCTGACGTGTGGCCTTGTCCCAGGGAGTAGGAGGGCGACTCCCACTCATTCTTCTCTGCTAAAAAAAAGTCTTGTTCTTTTTATTTATTTATTTGTTTGTTTTAGTTATGTACAATGCCTTTATTTTTATGTGGTGCTGAGGATCGAACCCGGGCTGCGCACATGCTAGGTGAGTGCTGTACCACTGAGCCACAACCCCAGCCCCCAAAATTCTTGTTCTTAAGGTCTGTGTTAGATAGCTTTCCGTTACTGTGACAGAATACCTGAGATAATCAACATAATAAAGGAAAAGGTTGACTTTGGCTCAGAATTTTGGAGATGTCCATGGGTGCTGAGCCCTGGTCCTTTGGGCTGGTGGCACAGCACATGACCCAGGAGGCTGCTCACTCCATGGAGGCAGAAAGCCAAGAGAGGGGAAGAGGCCAGATTCCCTGTGTCACCTTCAGTGGCACACCCTAGTGATCCAACTTCCTCCACTAAGCTCCGCCTCTTAAAGGGCCCATCACCTCCCAATAGTGCCACAGCCTGACACCCAAACCTTCAATGCACAGGCCTTTGGGGGACACTGACCCATAGCAGTGTCCTTCCTTAAATTAAAACAAAAACCAGCCCAGAAAAACCCTCTTCCTCTGGCTCTGGGTCCTGGCTAAAAGCGTAGGGGAACTGGAGAATCACTAGGGTTAGATTACAAAGGGCCTCCTCTTTTTCTAGAGGAGGATAAGAGACTGAGAGAAGCAAGTGAGGTGTCTCAAGCCTCGGAGCCCGCACCTGCGTTTCATGTCCCCTTTGCAGGCTCCGTCCACTGCGGTTTGGGGCCATCTGATTCTCTCCTTAGCTGGACAGCCAGCCTGGGACAGGACTGAGATTTCGCCATTCCTTGTGCAGGAATCTGAGCTATGGGGACGCTGTGTCAGCAGAACTGGAAGTGGGGTGGGGGTGTGTGGAGCAGCTGAGCCAGGAGCGGGGGGCGGGGGGGCAGCTGGAGTCCAGGGCCCAGTGCAGAGCTCGGCCGTGGAGCACCCCGCCTCTGTGGGGTGGGGTGGGGGCCGGGGTCCAGAGCCCGCCCTGGGGGTGCAGTGGGTTTGACTGTCCTTACAGAGGTGGGAATCGGGGACCGAGGGGGCCGGCCTGAGCAGCACAGAGGGTCCTCCCTAAGGCCTCACTCTTCCAGAGCCAGGGGCCCGCAGTGGTTCAGGGGGGCGCTCCCCAGGCCCCCCAGGCAGCCCCGACTCCCCTCCGCCACCCCAGCCCCAGACACACCAGGCCCGTGAGTGGGGCTCAGGGAGTCTGCAGTGCACCCCCAGATAGTGAGCTTTTGGAGCCACCCGGAACTCAGGACTCGGTGACAGAGGCTACGTGGACAGAGCCTCTGCCATTTGCCAGACCTCACTCTGGGCCTCCCCCCTGGGTCCTCTCAGCCCGAGGAGGCCTGTGTTTCCAGTTGTACGGATCAGGCATCAGGCACAGAGCGCTCAAGCCGCTGTCCTGAGCTTGTGAGTGGTGGGCTCAGGAAGGGACCCAGAGCCCGTGCTCTCCGCCAGAAGGTGTGCAGGGGCCGCTCTTGCCCCTCCTGCTCCTCCTCTAAACGCCCCATGAAAAATCTTTCCATGGCGGCCAAGAACTTGGCTGAGCTCTGCCACTTACAGGCCAGGTGGCCTTGGCCAGGTAGCCAGGCCTCAGCTTCCCCCTGTGTTATATGTGGATTTAAAGCAAGAAACGGAACTCCCTCCGCTCGCTGCCTCCTAGGGACGCGTCCAGCCTATGCTTGGCGGCTGGGGAACTGTCCTAGCAGTCCCAGGGGCGTCTTTGGGAGGCCTGTCCTACCTGGGGTCCACCTTGCTCCCGATCTACCTGTAAGACTCCGCCTCCCTGTGCCGCCTCTGCCCATGACCTCGGCCGTCCTGCCCCTCTCCGGCTACCTGGGGTCTCCACGCCAGTCCCCACAGAACACCCAGCACTGAGCCTGGAGATTCGCGGCCACCATCAGTGCCATCGCATTCTTCCTGGACCCAAGACTGTTCTAAGACATGCCGTAATTTTATGTGTCCCTAAGAAGGAAAAAAAAATTACATATATATATATATATATATATATATATATATAATGGTGTCACTTAGTCCACAAAAAGATGCATTCCGATTCCAGAAATGTACAAATGAGAAAAAAAAAAAAGCATGCCTTCAGCGTGGGTGAGCTGCGGAGGAACCCCCTCTTTCTCTTGCTAACCCTCACCAGGCTCCGTCCTCGGTGCCTCACAGACACGTGGGACCCTCGACACGATGGCTGTGCGTGCAGGATGTGGCCGTCCTAGAAAGCAAAAAGCAGACCAGAAGAATTGGTTCCAAAACCGCAGTTGGCTCGTTTCACAGACGCCCCGTATCTCGAAGGTTCCCCCAAACCCTGCCGGGCAGCCGGCGCCGTGGCCTGCTGTCTGGGCCCAGCCGGGCCAAAGTGGAGACGGCGCTGGACGCTGGCCCCGTCCCCCACCCCGTGGTTCCCAGTGCTTGCCCCCCGTGCCGCGGGTCCAGGCCTCTCTGCTGGGACTGAGACCTGGTTTGCCCCCCGGGCTCCGTGCGTCCTGCCCTCCCCACGCCGTCTTTCTAGAATGTTCTGGGCTTGCAGCGGCCACTCTCCCAGTGCTGCCCGGGCTGCACATTCCTTCCTCTGCTCTCCCTGATGCCAGCGCCTGTCTCCGGGGCAGGGCGGGCCCCGGGAGCGGAGGCTTAGGCTCCTGCACCTGGTCTGAGCAGCTGGTGGCGGGTGAGGGTTCCTGGGGAGCCCCCCGGAGCTGGGGCTTCTGAATCGCATCCAGTTGGCTCCTGCCTTCCCCTCTGGCCAGTCCCAAAAGGGAAGTGAAGGGCTGGGCTCAGACTCCGCAGCGCCCTGGGGACAGGCCGACACAGCCCCTCGGGCTCCGGGGTTGAGGCTGAGGTTTCCTGACCTCCCCTCCCCAGCTGGTTAATCTGTCACCGCAGGCCAGGGAGGACAGGGGAGCAGTCCCGGGCCTCAGGCCTCACCCTAACCCTGGCCTGTCCATTTTCCAGCCCTCCCCAGGAGGCCCTTCCTCACTCCAAGGAGTCCTCGGGGCTGTGGCCACAGCGGGGGTGGGACTTCACCGGCCTGTGACAGACCCAGGCCACAGAGCCCCGCACTGCTGGGCGGCTGTGCCCCGGAGCTGCACTGAGAGGGCCTCGCCCAGGAGGTGCGTCGTGCCCGCCGGCAGGACCGCCGGCAGGACCAGCGCCGTGACCTGTAAAATCTGGTGTGAAACGAACACACGGGCCCCTTGTTAGAGACTGTTAAGGATTTCCAGATGGTGACAGAGTGCGTCTGCACAGGCCACCTGCCCAGGAAGCCCACCTGTCCACAGGTGAGCCCTCCAGCACCCTCCCCCCACCGTGCCTGGGGTCCTGCTCCGTCAAGCAAAGGGGCCCTGCCCCTCTCGGGTCTCTTGTCTCAGACCCCAAAGGTGAGACAGGGGTGAGGCAGAACAACAGCCTAGAAACTTCTCCACGAAGTTCTCCGGTTTTGTCCGGGAGGCCGGGGCCTGGAGGGGCAGGATTTGGAATTCGCTGCCTTGGTGCCTGCCTGTCTGAGCCTGTCGGGTGTGCACCGCTCTCTCCACCTCTGGCTCCTTACCTCGGGAGAGGCGGTGTGCAACATCCCGCAGGCTTTGAAGCCAGCTCCCACCCCGTGATCACCAGGAACCGCAGCTGACACTAAGCTCTCAATTGCCTCACCTGCAAAGTGGGGTGGCCACCCACGTTGCTCAGTAAGCTAGTCAGCTTCCCGGTACTGGAAGGCACGCCTGAGGTGATCAACTTGTGAAGACAGAGGGTTACATGGGCTCCCAGTTGAGAGGTTGCAGCCCACCATCAGCTGGTCCCGTTTCTTTTCCGCCTACAGTGAGGCAGCACATGGTGGGGGGGGGGGTGTGGCAGAGTAAAAGTTCCCCCTGTGACCAGAGAGTAGGAAGAGAAAGAAGAAACCGGGGTCCCACGGTCCCCTCAAGGACGTGCCCCAGTGACCTAAAGCTCTCCCACTGCGCCCCATCCTGAACGTTGCCACCACCTCCCAAAAGTGCCACACTGGGGACCAGGTCTTTTTCATATGGGCCTTTCGGGGACATGCTAGATCCATTCAGAAAATGTGAACCACCCTCTGTCCAGGTCCCTCCTTCCCTGCTGATGGGCAGGTTCTTCGCGGGAGTTGGGGAAGTCCCGCCCGGCCGGTCCTCCCGCCGTGCTGTGGGCGCTCAGTGGACCTTCCTGGAACAGCAGCCGCACAGGTGCCGCCCGGGCTCTGCGGTGCCTTCCCAGGCCCGGCTGGCTCCACTGGGGCCGGGTGCTCCTGCTCTGTGGGCGGCTCGGGGGGTCCTGGTGGCTCAGGGGTTGCTGGACGCGCGGCCCCGCCCCACCGGCTGCTCTTCATCCTCAGGTGACAGGCAGCCTCCCGCTGGCGCCCCGGAGCCCGCTGGCTGCCCTCCTCTGCACCGGGCTTCCCCCCGCAGGACGCTGCTGGTTGCCCCTCTCTGGTCTCAGTTTTCTGGGCCCCCGCCCCAGCCCGCAGCAAGGGGCCCCGGGAGGCGCCAGGAGCCCGAGCGGTCACCCAGGCCTCCTGGCAGAACCGCGCAGAGGCCCGTGTTAGTGGCCGTGTGCAGCGCGGTCTCCGATACGGGAAGGAGGACCTGAAACAGAATCACCCCTTAAATAAGCAAACCCGGAGCTCCCCGGGGCACGGGCTCACCCTCGGGGTGCATCTCTTATTTAGGGGCAGTCCCCTGCGGCGTGAATCCCCTGAGCACCCGGCCTCAGAGGAGGGAGCCCAGGGAGTCGGGGTCTGCAGCGGAGCTGACCCGAGGGTCAGAGGCAGCGTCAGGAGATGGGGAGGCAGCCCCGCGGGTCCTGGGAGGCAGCCCCAGTGCTCTGCCCTGTCCCTGCTGGTGTGGAGCACAGCGGGACGGCACTGGGTCAGGGCGTCCTCCTGTCCCCGACTAGCCTCCTTCCTCCTTCTAGCCCCTCAGGGCCCTGGGCAGGAGAGGACTGGCATCCCCTGTTCCTCTACTAGACAGTCTCCGGGGCAGGGGAAACCACCCAGGTGGTGGGTGGAGATAAGACCTGGAGCCAGACTGCTCTGCAGCCTTGGGCAGGTGACTTAACCTCTCTGAGCTCAGTTTCCCCGTCTGTAAATCAGGAGTGACCATGCCCCTCCCTGAGCTGGCGCAAGGAGGAACAAGTTACTGCCTGTAAGAAGCCTTGGTCGAGTTTCTGGCACGGACTTAGCATTACACACGTGGCTGTCAAACCGTTGAAACGAAGTGGGAAGCTGTGTTCGGTGGGGAGAGACGCCTCCCTCCTGGGGATCAGGAGGGACTTCCGGGAAGATGGGACGTTGAGCTGGGAGCAGAAAGGTGCCTGGTAGCTGGGATGTGGAGACGCAGGCTCGGCCGGGGCCGGGCAGAGGCCACTGCAGAGGCCTGAAGGCCAGACCACCCGTGGGGCTGGGGTCCCGGCCCTTGAGCTCCAAGCTGAGGACCTTGGTGTTCAGGATCGTGAAGGTGAGACAAACAGCTCCGCCCCGCCCATGCAGACAGGAGCACTGACGCTTGGCTGCCCTTGGTCCGGAAGGTCCTCGTGGTCATTCTGGGACCTTTCACTCATGGAAGGACACCCAAGGTCCCCTGGGAGGAGTGAGGCCAGGCTAGAAAGGCTCAGCTCTGCGCCCAGGTGAGGGAGGGGATGGGTGGGCTTCCATCTCAGCAAGGGCCATGGCCTCTGCTCCCTGCCCCCTCCCTCCCTCCCTCAAGTGCTGAACTGAGAAGAGGAGGAGCAGGGGGAGGAGGGGGAGAAGGAGGAAGAGAAGGGGAGGAGAAGGAGGAGGAGGAGGATTGGGAGGAGCAGGAGGAGAGGGAGGAAGGACAGGAGGAGGGAAAGGAGGGGGAGGGGGAGGAGGAGGGGGAAGAGGAGGAGGAACAGGAGAAAGGAAGGAGGAGGAAGAGGAGAGGGGAAGGAGGAGGAGCAGAAGGAGGATGAAGAGGGGGAGAAACAGGAGGAGGAGGAAGAGCAGAAGAAGGAGGAGCAGGAGGAGGAGGAGAAGGAGGAGGAAGAGCAGGAGGAGGAGGAGGAGGACAAGGAACAGCCAAAGAAGAGGAGGAGGAGCAGGGGAGGAGGAGGAGCAGGAGAAGGGGAGGAGGAGGAGCAAGAGGAGGTGGAGCAGAAGGAGGGGGGAGGAGGAGCAGGGAAGGAGAAGGAGGAGGAGGAGGATTGGGAGGAGCAGGAGGAGAGGGAGGAAGGACAGGAGGAGGGGAAGGAAGAGGAGGGGGGAGGAGGAGCAGGAGGAGGAGAAGGAAGAGGAGGAGGGGGAGGAGGAGGAAGAGAAGGAGTAAAGACAGAACCAGCCCCTCCCTCCCTGAGCTCAGAAAACTTGTCTGGGACATGGAAACAATTGCAGCTTCTGGAGTCCAGGAGGTCCAGCTGCAGGTCAAGAGGGCATCTCAGAGTGGGTGGAGACCCTGCTGCGTCCACCCGGGGATCAGAGAGACAATGGGGGCAGAGGCAGGGCCGGGTTCCGCTGGCTTCCTGGCAGCCTAGGGAGGGAGAAAGCCTGCTTTCCCCTGCCCTTGTCCCCTGCTCAGCAGGGAGAGAGCCCTTGGGCGCTGGCTGGGGAGTGGCCTGGGAGCCTCCTTAGGTCTGGGATGTGGGCCCAGCACCCCCAGACACGGGGATCCGTCTCTGGGCCCATGCCAGCCCCTCCTCTTAAGGATAGCGGCCAAGGGGACCCAGAACCCTTGGTCCCCTTCCCGTCTCTGGTCGGTTTTCAGAAGCAAGCCTAGGATGTGTCTGGACGTGGTTTTCCTTGTGTTCATCCTGTTTGAGACTCACTGACCATTTTGAATCTGCAAAGTGTGTGTCCTTCACCAAATCCGGGGGAATGCCAGCCACCAGTCCCTCACGTTCTTTTTCAGCCCCCTTCTCTCTTTCTTTGTGGGGGCTACTCTGACACCTACGTTGGCTGTTTTGATATTGTTCACAGGTCCCCACTTTTTTTTTTTCCATCTTTTTACTCTGTTCTGTATTTCGATAGGTGTATTTTCGAGTTTGCTAATTAGGAGCATGTTGTCGTTTATCTCTTTGAGATGATAGCTGCCTTCAAAGTCACACCTGCTGACTGTGACACCTGGTCCTTTGGGGGTCAGCATCCCTGATTGTCTCTTGTCTTGATAACAGGTGGCATTTTTCTGGTTCCCTATTTGTGAACTACCTTGATAGGTGTCTAGGGCAGGAGAAATCAGATTCTGCTATATTTATTCGAAGAGTGTCAATTTGGCATTTGATTTAGTGGGAATTAACTGAACTGTGTTGATGGGCTCTCTCTGGGGCAGTAGCTCAAATCTCAGTTTGGTTCTTCATCCTCAGCTAGGTGTGCATCCCTCAGGGTCAGCCAGAGACTGGGCAGCATCTCTACATAGCATTTGGGTTTCCTTTGGTTCTCAACTTTCCGGGACTCATCCTTTCTTTCTGCTGACCAGGTTTGCACTAAATTCTATACCGGGTTTCCTTTTTTTTAAGAGTTGCTGTGAAATTCACATGATATAAGATTGTCATGATACCATGCAACTTGATACGAGTGGCGTTGAGTATATTCACTATGTCATGCAGCCACTACCTCTGTCTAGATTCAATACCTTCCACCACCCCAAAAGGAAACCCCCTACTCACTAAGCAGCTGTTCCTCGTTTTCCCCTCTTTCTAGTCCCTGGCAACCACCAATTGGCCATGTGTACCCATGGATTTGCCTATTCTTGATAGTTCATAGAAATGGAATCACTTTGTGTCTGCTTCTTTTCACTGAGCATTCTGTTTTCAAGATCTATCCATGTTGTAGTATATATCAGCCCTTCATTCATTTTTTATGGCTGAGTAATATTCCATTGTATGTGTCTGTCGCCAGTTGTTTATCCATTCGTTTGTTAGTGGACATTTGGGCACTTCCACTTTTTGATTGTTGTCATAGTGCTGCTATGAATATATATATGTGCATATAATTGTTTGAGGACCTTCAGACATATAGTTAGGAGTGTAGTTGCTGAGTCATATGGTAATTCTATGTTTAAACTTCTTGAGGATCCAACAAACTGATTTCCACAGTTACTGAACAATTTTACATTCTCACCAGCAATATACAAAGGTTCTGTTTTTCACACCAACACTTGTTATTTTCTGTTTGTTTAATTATAGCTATCCTGGTGGGTGTGAAGTGGTGTCTCATTGTGGTTTTGATTTGTATTTTCCTAATGACTAACAATGTTGACAGTCTTTTCATGTGCGTGTTGGCCATTTGTATATCTTCTCTGGAGAAATTTCTAACGAAGTTGTTTGACCATTTTTATTTTTTATTTTATTTATTTTTGCAGTTCTGGGGGTTGAAGCTGGGGCACTCTACCACTGAGCTATATCCCCAGTCCTGTTTATTTGGAGATGTGATCTTGATAAGTTGCTGAGGCTGGCCTTGAAGTTGCAATCCTCCTACCTCATCCCCCCAAGTTGCTGGGATTACAGGGGTGCACCACATGCCTGGCTCCTTTGCCCATTTTTATTTTTTTCTTGTCTTTATATATTCTGGATACTAGACCCTTGTCAGATATGTAATTTGCAAATATTTTCTCCCACTCTATAGACTCTCTTTTCACATTCTTTTTAAAAATTTTTTGAATTTTTTAAATTAGTCATACATGACAGTAGAATACATTTATGCACTGTGATATATCATACCTAGATGGGATATAATTTCTCATTTTTCTAAGTGTACACGTTGCAGAATCATATTGGTCATGTAGTCACACATATACATACAGTAGTAATGTCTGTTTCATTCCACTATCTTTCCCATCCCCATCTCCCCTCTCTCCCCTCCCTTCACTTCCCTCTACCTAATCTAAGGTAGCTATTTTTCCCTAGTGCCCCTCACCTTATTGTGAATTAGCATCCGCATATTAGAGAAAACATTCGGCCTTTGGTTTTGTGGGATTGGCTTATTTTGCTTAGCATGATATTCTCCAACTCCAACCATTTACTGGCAAATGCCATAATTTCACTCTTCTTAAAAGCTGAGTAAGATTCCATTGAGGATATATACCACATTTTCTTTACCCATTCATCTATTGAGGGACATCTAGGTTCGTTCCATAGTCTAGCAATTGCAAATTGAGCTGCTATAGACATTGATGTGGCTGTGTCACTATAGTATGCTGATTTTAAGTCCTTTGGGTATAAACCAAGGAGTGGGATAGTTGGGTCAAATTGTGGTTCCATTCCCAGTTTTCTGAGGAATCTCCATACTGCTTTTCCATAGTGGTTGCACCAAGTTGCAGTCCCACCAGCAATGTAAGAGTGTGCCTTTTCCCCCACATCCTCGCCAACATTTATTGTTGCCTGTATTCTTGATGATTGCCATTCTGACAGGAGTGAGATGAAATCTTAGAGTAGTTTTGATTTGCATTTCTCTAATTGCTAGAGGTGTTGAACACTTTTTCCTATATTTGTTAATCAACTGTATTTCTTCTTCTGTGAAGTGTCTGTTCAGTTCCTTTGCCCATTTATTGACTGGGTTATTTGTTGTTTTTTTTTGGTGTTAAGCTTTTTGAGTTCTTTACACATCCTAGAGATTAATGCATTACCGGAGGTGCATGTGATTATACCGTTTTTCATTTTTTAAAAATTATAATTCATTATATAGGTCATACATTTTGTTGCATTAAAGTTTTAAATTTTGGTCAAGTCCAACTCAACTATTTTTTTTTTCCCCATTTGTTATCATATCTCAGAATCCATTGACAAATCCACAGTCATCAAGATTCTACTCTGTGTTTTCTTCTAAGGGGTTTACGGTGCAGTTCTTCTGTTTTGGACGTTGATCCCGTTTGAGTTTCTGTATATGGCGTGAGGTAGGGGTTCCACGGAACTCTGCATGTGCAGTTCCCGTTACCCAAGCTCCATTTATCGAACAGACTGTTTCCCCGCTCAGGGGGAACCTTGGCAACCTTGTCAAAAACCAGGTGGCTGTAGTTGTGTGGGCTTGTTTCTGGACTCTGGTCCATCCGGGGGCTCTGCGTCCCTCCCGTGGAGGGACCACTCTGTCTTGAGACTGCAGCTGCGTTGGACGTGGAGCCCCTGTGCTAGGCCGGCCCAGGTCACAAGCCTGGAAGGCCAGCCCAGGCACGTGTCCCTCTGTTTCTGGCCGCGGGTGTGCGCCAGAATCTGCCTTCGGGCGGTTGCCTGATGGGGGCCTGCCCAGAGTGCTCTCGCGGGGTCTCCTCAGCGGTGCCGGATCGGACTTTCCGGCCCCTCTCCTGGCTCCGCCCCTCTCCTGGCTCCGCCCCTCTCCTGGCTCCGCCCCTCTCCTGGCTCCGCCCCTCTCCTGGCTCCGCCCGCCTTGGCTGCGTTGGCTCTTGGTGAGAATGGCAGGAGGGAACAGGAGGCACCTGTCCCGTCCCCACCTTGAGCCAGACTTCTCACGTGTCCCCTGTGCCGTCAGACGCTAAGCAGAGACGCCCGGTCCTGTTCACAGGCAGAGCGGAGACCCTCCCCTGGTGGCCCAGCCACGCAGCCTGTTTTCAGTGGCCCCTCCTGGAGGGGGAGGCTGTGACTCCAGAGGGGCAAAGGAGCCCGGGGCTGCGTGGCTCTGCCCTGGGGGGTCTTGCGTGGGCCACAGGAGTGAGCCCTCCCTTGCTGCAGGGCCAGGCAGGCTGGCGTGATCCCCCCACCTCTGCCCCAGCCTGAAGCAAAGTGACAAAGTGGCTGGGTCAGGGGGCGGGGGTCTAGTGAAGCGGGGTGTCCAGGGACCGAGCCGGGTCACCTGCACACTTGTGAGCGGGTCTTGCCAGCGCATCAGCAGGTGCCTCGCACAGGTGTGGCGCTCCGCTTCCGGCCCCCCAGCTGGAGGACAGGAGCGCCCCTCTGTCCCCCGCCCAGCTTCCCTGCCGGCCCACCACACCCAGGGACCTTGGGCTCCTTGGCTCCTTGGGCTCCCGCGAGTGGTCACCTCCTCGGAGAGCAGCTGGCCCTGCCGGTGGCCTGGCCTCCTTTGATCCCGGGGTGGGTTTCAAGGAGTCGCAATCTCGATGTGTTCTCAGGACGGGGGTTCGTTGCGGGGTCTGGTCCCGTTGCGCCACACCCAGGGACCCAGGGCTGGGCAAGGTGACTTCCAGACGTCCCTGCAGGCCCCCTGTTGTCACTGCACTCTCCTCCTGGAGGTAGATCAAGAATTCTCTGGTTAATGGGCACAAAGTGCTTTGGAAACACAAACTGTTAAGTGGCCTGCGTCGTGGGCGCACTAATTATTCATGATTTCAGGAGAGCCGGTTAATGCGGCAGGAGAGGGACCTGCGTGGTGGGGGGGATCGTTCAGGAGGATGCAAATAGTAGCGTCCCCTCCCCCGCTGCCACCAGGGCCCGAAGCTCCCTGTCCCTCGCGTCTCTGCCCTGGGTCCGCTGGTCAGGGACAGCTGTGCAGCCAGGTGGACGGAGTCTACAGGCAGGGCCACCTGCAGCTCCTCCTCCTCCCCACCGTGTTGCTGGGAGTCCAAGGTCAGAGCCAGGAGCTGCAAGGGACCCCAGGGGCCTGGCCCATCCCCTTGCCTGAGGGCAAGACTGTGGACGCCACCGTGTCGGAGGCGTCCCCAAGAAGAGCCCTGGGCACTCCCAGGTCTAGAATCAGCAAGGCCTCAGTGGTGACTCAGACCTTGCTGCTGCCATTGAACTTGTCCCCTGGGCCCACTCCCCTCCTTGCTCAGTAGGGGACCAGCTCTCTTGCCCCCCAGGCCTGTGGGTGCTCACGCCTGTGCCCATTCGTCCCTCCATCATTGGCTACGTGGCTGTCAACCCCCCACGCGCCCTGTGAGGCGCTGCCTACCCCCTGGGCCTTTCCGTCCTCCCTGGTTTCCCGGGAGACCTCCCCTCCTGCTGCCCCACTCCCCAGGGGCCTCGAGCTCTGACCCTTCCCCAGGGTTCCCTCCGGGCCTGGAAGGGCCACCTCCCCTGAGCCCACTCTCAGGCCCCTGCCTGGGGGGCTGGGGAGAGCGGCTCCTGCCCGTGACGCTCGCTGCTCGCACGCACTGGCCGCGTCTTAGAACATCCGTTTGTCCCAGCCGCAGACTCCCAGCACTAGAGCTCCGTTGTTCTGGGAAGGTGGTCTGCCCCGTGGGAACTCGGCCAGGGGTGAACCACCCCGAACCACACAGAGACGGCACGCGGGGCCAGCACCGGGCAGCGCCCTCGAGGCCAGGCTCCGCTGCCCGGTGGGAGCACATCCCCTGCCTGCCGTTGGCCTCCTGTCCTGGGGTGGCACGTGTGCCTGGGACGCTGGTCTTGGCTGGGGGTGCCGAGGGCCACGTGGGGTACAAGTTTGCCCTCTCGGGGGAGAAGGGATGAGGGTGTGGCAGGCAAGGCAGCCGGGCATGCCGTATGCGGCCTCCGATGTCCAAGTGGCCTGCCTCTCTGTCATGTCACGTCCCCCTGGGGAAGATGAGGGAGGGACCCAGACGGGGAAACCGGGTGACGTGCCTGCGTGGTGCAGATGGGGAAACTGGATGCAGAGGGAAGAAGTGTGCACGTGTGCTCCTGTGAACATGTGTGCACGTATGTGTGTGTGCGTGTGTATGCATGTGCATGTGTGTCCACGTTTATGCGCGTGCATGTATATGCACACATGTAGGTGGTATGTGGGGGTGTATATGTGTGTATATGTTGTTTCTGTGCGTGCGTGTGTTAGTATGTGTACACATGTGTGTGTGCACGCGTGGTGTGTGCATGGGTGTTGTGCACGTGTGTGGCTCGTTTCCTGGAGCTGGCCATCTTCCTGCTCCTTCATCCTGGGCACTCCCCGCCTGGGAGTTTTGTTCCGGAACAGTCCTGGAGCAGCCGCGCCAGCCCTGGGGTCGTGCCTGATGGTGGAGACAGGGGCATGTTGGGGCTCCCTCCTTTTTGGTGAGCAGCATGGACGAAGCCGGCCAGCCTCATCCCAAATATTCCCTAAAGCTGTGCAAGGAACTGGGTTCTACAAGATCCCTGAAGAGATGCCCACCCAGGAGCACGTGGCCCTGGGGGACTTGCCCACGGGGGGTTGGGGCAGCAGGCCTCATCGGAGGGTCTGGGTCTAGGGTCAGCGCTGCTGGTGACCAGCTCAGGAACCTCAGATACGTTACAGGGGATATGGTCCAGGACCCCCAGGGGATGCCTGAACCCGGGGCTGGTACCAAACCCGCACATACTGTGGTCTTCCTGCACGCACAGAGCTATGATGAAGTTTAGTTTGTAAGTCAGGCCCAGGAAGAGAATAACCACAGAAACATAATACACAAGAACAGTCATAACAGTAAACTATAATAAAAGTTATTTCAAACTTACGAATTGTGTGTTTCTGGAATTTTCCATTTGATACGTCAAGAGCCTGCCTGGCCTCGGGTCACCGAGACTGCAGGAAGCGGAGTCGTGGGTAAGGAGGGTCGGCTCTCCTTTACCTCCGGGCCTGGAATTCACGGTCAGCATCAGGAGGACGGTAAAGCTGGAGATGGCCAAGCCTGTCCCTTGCTGCGTCTTCCCGAGGCCCTAGGCTAGAAGCCCACCCTCGGGGGCAACGTGTGTGGGCCGGGGGACTGCTCCTGGTGTGCCCCCAGTTCAGAGGGCTGGCGATCAGGGACAGTGGTGGCACTCACAGCAGTGCCAGCGCCCAGAGAGCACACCTTCCTCGCCAGGGGTGGTCTGCACACAGCCCGGGGTGCTGGGGACACCTGTCCTCCCCGGTCACCTCCAGTCCAGCCTAGACCCACAGGCCAACCGGGACCAGAGAGTCCAGGGACGGTTCAATCAAGGGCTGAGACGCGTCTGAGGCCTTTGGAGGAAAGTGGAGGAGGCCACGGGTCCGTCCGGGGCCCATCCCTGGGCTGTGCAGTGAGGTGACCAGGTGGGGACCGGAGGCTGGGAGGGCTGGGGCCACCGTGGAGCATCAGTGGGGGGAGGGGGGCAAGGCCAGCACAGAGGCCGAGTGGGCCAGTCCCAGAAAGCTGGACTTTATCTTCTGTGTCTGTGTGCCAAAATTGTGGGGACAGTGGGGCTTATTTATTTATTCTTTCTTTTTTAATAGCTAGGACTCTCTGGCTGCGCCATGCGGGGTGCATTTAATTCAGTCCAGGTCCCTCGACTTGTCAGAGATGCCCCTCTCTCTACCCTCACCTACAGAAAGTAGCCGAGACTCAATTCCTTCCCGATGGGGTCCACGAGGTCCCCTCCTGTCCTGCCCCCCTGTCCCTCCTCCCAGAGGGCTTGGCTGGTGCCCTGAGCCCTGGTGGCCAGGGCTCCCAAACAGAAGGGAAGGTAGAGCAGCTGGTGGGGGGTGAGATGCCACGAGGAGGGGGTTGGCAGCCAACAAAGGGGTCCCCGACAGAGTGATGGACGGCTGAGCGCGTGCGGGGGAGGGGTGGCCCAATGGCGCGGATGGCAGAGACCTGCCCCCGAAAGCCTGCAAACAGCTGACGGCCCTGGACGGCGGATGAACTGGGATTAGAATGTCCTTTCCAAAGACAGCAGGGCTGCCCAGCGCGACAATACGGGCCCTGTCCTGCTGGCTTCATGGCTAATTCCCCGGGCCTGGAACCATCTCTCCCCAGGGGCCTGGGCCAGGGGACCTGGAAGGAGGGGGAGGGCACGCAGCCCAGGAGAGAGGTCAGCCGCCACTCACCGGCGTCTCCAGAGGGATAGATACGGAGCCATGGAGGGCCTGGGCTTCTCCAAAGGTCAATCTGTCCATCCTCCTGCCCCGCCTGGCCACGGGATCATGGTCTTGTCCGGTCTTGCTCTCCTTAACACTCGCGTGACTCTGCAGGGGACGCCCTCCAGGACCTCAGTTCCCGGCCCCCAGCAAGCCCCGTTCCCTAGCACGGCCTCTGCAGGCCCTGGTGGCTTCCTCTGTAAGATGGGATTGTGTTTTCCTACCGCGTGGGGTGGCGTGGGTGGACACCAAAGGACACACGCCAGGCAAGGAGCTGGTGTCTGGCGGCACCCCCGTGCTGCGGCTGGCCCCCACTCCCGCACCCAGGGTTTCAGGGTCAGCTGCAGCGAGGGGCCTGAGCCCAGGACTCCGGCACCTTCAGACACCACCCCGATGTGGTCGTGGGCTCTTCTTCCACCCCCACCCCAAGGAGACACCCCCACTGCGGGGCTGATGGGCTTCTGCCTGGCCAAGTCTGGGCCCCCGAGCCGGGGTCAGGCCGCCTGGCCTGAGGGTTCTATTTATCTTCCTCTGCTTGAAGAGGCTGCAGCAGGGGTGAAAGGAATTGATGTTTATTTTGATAACGAGTTCTCGATGCGTTTGCAAACTAATAAAATCAACTCATTAGGCTGCATGTTTAATTCACCACTGTACTGTGGGAGACTTCCCTGGTGGCTGTCGGGAAACTCGGGCTCCCTCCTGAGATGGGGGAGGGGTCTGCAGTGTCTAAACTCTCCGCGACCAGCAGCCCCTGGGTCCCGCTCCCCTGCAGGCTCAGCCCCGTCCCTGCCAGAGCCAAAGCCTGTTGACAACTCTGTCTACCCTTGGTCCCTGGTGTCATCTCCCTGCTGTGGGCTGCAGGGCAGGAGAAAGGGCAGAGGCCGGGCTGGACTCCTGCCTCCAACACGGGCAAGAACCCGGGTCCTGATGGGAGGGGTGACATGGACCCGGGCTGGGGACCTGCGGGAGTTCACACGCTGTCTCACAGTCACATCTCACAGTAGGCCTCAGTGACGTTCCTCGTGCGTTTCACTAATCGCGTGAGCAGGGACCACGAGAGGCCTGGGGGGACGTGCCAGGGGCCCCGGGGTGTCCAGGAGGGGGAGCACAGGGGCAGCTGCCCTGCTGCACCTGGACCCTGGGGAGTGCACCCCAGAGGGGCCCTGACCTTGCCAGAGACCGGGCACTGCCCACGTGGTCCTCTGGAAAGTGCCGGTGTGGGGAGCAGGGCCTTCCTCGGTGGTCCTGCCCCCGAGGGAGATTCAGAGGAAGCCAGTGTCACAGCCTGGCCTCCTGCCAGGCCCCAGTGCCGGGACGGGAGAGGGGATCTGTGTCCCTCAGCAGTGTCCCTGCGCGGAGAGAGGGGGAGGGAATGTGAATCCCTCTCCTGGGGCACTGACTCCCTTCCCCAGGGGAGACCCGGAAGCTGGCGTCCCACAGGCTGTGTGCGCCTGGGTACCACCACAGCCTCTCTGAGCCCCTGGGCCACCCCCTGCGTGACCACAACAGGACCACAACACCTGGCAGAGCACCACGACTTGGATTTCTTGCAAAATGCAACTTCACCCCGTGGAGGAGAGACAGAGTTAAGACTTGTAGCTGACTGCACGTCCTTTGGAAAGTCCAACCAGGGGTTCGTTGAAGTGGGGTATTAGAGGCTCACCCCCACACTCTGATGAGCGCCACGCTCCTGTCCCCCTCCCCTTCCACCTGCCCCCCTCCCCGTGCACAAGTGCATGCACACACACACACACACACACACTCTCACACCTCTACTTCGTGCGTACCAAATGAACACGTGTGCAAACACAAATACTTATGCTCAGCCCCCATCTTTCCTGGACACACACAGCACACCCGGACACACTACTTACAAGCATGCCATTACACACACGCGCCAGTTGCACACACGCACACATGCCGCACACACATGCCCACACTCCCCAGCTGGCTCGCAGCTGCTCTGGGGGTGGTGAGCCGTACCCCAGCTCTCCGGGCCGCCAGGCTGCTAATAGCACGGAGGCGTCCCTGGGAGTCACAGAGGCCCGGCAGGTGACCCCCGATATGGAGGAAGGCTACTAGATGGGCCCCTCCTGCAGCCTCTGGGCTTGGGGCATCTCGAGGCTCCCAAGTGCCCAGCTCCACCTTCCTTCTCCCCTCAAGGAGTTGGGGACACCTCGGTGTCCCCTCCCCATCGTACCTGGGCTTGCGTGCAAGCACGCAGCTTCCAGGGCGTAATTTCAGGGACTTTCCACCTCCTGCCTGGGGGTCCCTGGGACAGTGACTGCAGAGCACCCTGGGCTTTCACTGCCCCGGAGACTGCCGTCCTGCCCCTGGGTGGGGTCCTCTGCCCCCGACTCCGGGACGACAGATGCAGGAGGGCCCGGTTGCCCTCTTTCCCACCCGCACCCAGGGCTGGCTTCTGCCCGGTGCCTGTCCCCACAGCCCGTGCTCAGGTCTCCCTGGGGACCTCGTGCAGCCCCCCCCCCCACCCCAGCCCCTGCCTCCTCCCGCTCTTTGGCCTCTTGGGACTGGAGAGCCCCGGGCACTGCTGCCCAGGGCACGGGGGTGGGAGGCGCCTGTGGCCTACCCGAGGGCCCTCCCGGCTCAGAAGCACACCCGCTCTGCAGCCGCGCCCGACCCGTCCCCGCGTCCTCGGCTCTCTGGAGCAGCGTCGGGAGAGAACCGCTGGTGCTCCTGCCCCGCTGCCCGCGGCCCTGCTCCCCTAGGCCACCCTGAGGCCTGGACCCTGGTGCCTTCCACAGCCGCCCTGGGGGGCCCCCGCCCGTCATTCCCCTCCGCAGGCCGGGCTTGGCCTCCCCAGGGGCTCCCTTGCAGGCCCAGCTGGGACAGGGCGCGTCACCCTTGGTGATCCCAGGTGTGTCCCTCCAGCCCAGGCCTGTCTCAGACTCTGGTCCTTCTGTCCAGTGTGTCGTGCACTCGGACGGCCAGGGCAGGCCAGCCTGACGCACCCCACTCCTGCCGACGCCCCATCTTTCCCCAGACCCCCGTCCTCTGCCAGGCTTGATGCCAGGGCATTTGCTCCTGGCCCAGGCCTGCAGGCACCCTGGGCGGCGCCACACCCTGCCCTGCAGCGCGGCCCACTGCGTGGGTTCTCCCTGGTGGTGCACAAGCCCCCAGCCACTTCACCGGCCCGGCCACCACCCTCGTGTCCCCTGTGCTGCAGCCACCTCCTCCCGTTACACAGGACCCGTCCAAAACAGGCAGCTCCCCTCCCTGCGGGTGGGCTGCGCCCCGCCCTGCCTGCTGAGAGCCAGCGAGGGGAGGGCACTCACAGAGCCACTCGGCGTGGAGAGGCCCGCCACACCTGTAGCACGGGGACCTCCAGTTAACGTCATCCGTGATGAGTCCCAGTGACGGCAATGGCTGGGGGTGACGTGATAAGGCCCTGTGGCCTCCCTCCCCAGCACCCATGACCTCAGTCTGACGGCGGCAGACGAGCCCAGATTGTGGGACCTCCTGCGAGGTTCCTGACCGTCAAGGTCATTGGAAATAAGGCCATCTAGAACCTGCCGGTGGGCGCAGCTCAGGGGGTGCGATGACTAAATGTAGGGAGGGTCCAGGGGGCTCCTGGGGCAGGAGAGGACGCGGGGGCACTAGGGAAGTGGGAGCGCTCTGTGGGGTGCGGGGGGCGTGTCAGCCCTGAGCAGTGACAAGCATGCCATCGAGGGCAAGGTGGCCACAGAGGGGAGCCGCCGCGGGGTGCGGGGTCTCGGCTCTCTCTGCAGCTGTTCTGTAGAAAGCTGTTCTGAAACGAGATCTCTAACGACAACTACAAGTGGAACCGGGACACGTGTCCTCGGGGCCTGCAGGGGACAGCCTGGAGGGGTGTCATTCCCTCCCCAGCAGCTGGCCAGGCCCCTGGGATGGGCCACGGGCGCTTCTCTGGGCCTCTGCCTGTGCCAGCAGCTCTGGCTCTGCGGCCGGTTCTGTCCCTCCCGCCCGCCACACAGCCCCACTGTAGGACCTCAGGTCAGCTGGTCACGCTGCCTGAGACTGCGACCCTGGGTCACTCTGTGCTCTGCTTCTGAGCGTCTCCTCCTTGGTGGGGTCTAGCCTCCACCCCTTGGTGGGGTCTAGCCTCCTCCCCTTGGTGGGGTCTAGCCTCCTCCCCCTTGGTGGGGTCTAGCCTCCTCCCCTTGGTGGGGTCTAGCCTCCTCCCCTTGGTGGGGTCTAGCCTCCTCCCCTTGGTGGGGGTCTAGCCTCCTCCCCTTGGTGGTCTAACCTCCTCCCCTTGGTCTAGCCTCCTCCCCTTGGTGGGGTCTAGCCTCCTCCCCTTGGTGAGGTCTAGCCTGCCTCCCCTTGGTGAGGTCTAGCCTGCCTCCGCTTGGTGAGGTCTAGCCTCCTCCCCTTGGTGGGGTCTAGCCTGCCTCCCCTTGGTGAGGTCTAGCCTGCCTCCGCTTGGTGAGGTCTAGCCTCCACCCCTTGGTGGGGTCTAGCCTCCTCCCCTTGGTGGGGTCTAGCCTCCTCCCCTTGGTGGGGTCTAGCCTCCTCCCCTTGGTGGGGTCTAGCCTGCCTCCCCTTGGTGAGGTCTAGCCTGCCTCCCCTTGGTGAGGTCTAGCCTGCCTCCGCTTGGTGAGGTCTAGCCTCCTCCCCTTGGTGGGGTCTAGCCTCCACCCCTTGGTAAGGTCTAGCCTCCACCCCTTGGTAAGGTCTAGCCTCCTCCCCTTGGTGTGGTCTAGCCTGCCTCCGCTTGGTGAGGTCTAGCCTCCTCCCCTTGGTGGGGTCTAGCCTCCTCCCCTTGGTGGGGTCTAGCCTCCTCTCCTTGGTGGGGTCTAGCCTCCACCCCTTGGTAAGGTCTAGCCTTCTCCCCTTGGTGTGGTCTAGCCTGCCTCCGCTTGGTGAGGTCTAGCCTCCTCCCCTTGTTGGGGTCTAGCCTCCTCCCCTTGGTGGGGTCTAGCCTCCTCCCCTTGGTGAGGTCTAGCCTGCCTCCCCTTGGTGAGGTCTAGCCTGCCTCCGCTTGGTGAGGTCTAGCCTCCTCCCCTTGGTGGGGTCTAGCCTTCACCCCTTGGTAAGTTCTAGCCTTTCTCCCCTTGGTGAGGTCTAGCCTCCTCCCCTTGGTGTGGTCTAGCCTCCTCCCCTTGGTGAGGTCTAGCCTGCCTCCCCTTGGTGGGGTCTAGCCTGCCTCCCCTTGGTGGGGTCTAGCCTCCTTCCCTTGGTGGGGTCTAGCCTCCACCCCTTGGTAAGTTCTAGCCTTCTCCCCTTGGTGAGGTCTAGCCTCCTCCCCTTGGTGTGGTCTAGCCTCCTCCCCTTGGTGAGGTCTAGCCTGCCTCCCCTTGGTGGGGTCTAGCCTGCCTCCCCTTGGTGGGGTCTAGCCTGCCTCCCCTTGGTGTGGTCTAGCCTCCTGCCCTTGGTGGGGTCTAGCCTGCCTCCCCTTGGTGAGGTCTAGCCTCCTCCCCTTGGTGAGGTCTAGCCTCCTCCCCTTGGTGTGGTCTAACCTCCTCCCATTGGTGGGGTCTAGCCTCCTCCCTTGGTGGGGTCTAGCCTCCTCCCCTTGGTGTGGTCTAACCTCCTCCCCTTGGTGGGGTCTAGCCTCCTCCCCTTGGTGGGGTCTAGCCTCCTCCCCTTGGTGAGGTCTAGCCTGCCTCCTCTTAGTGGGATCTAGCCTGCCTCCCCTTGGTGGGGTCTAGCCTCCTCCCCTTGGTGGGGTCTAGCCTCCTCCCCTTGGTGTGGTCTAACCTCCTCCCCTTGGTGAGGTCTAACCTCCTCCCCTTGGTGAGGTCTAACCTCCTCCCCTTGGTGGGGTCTAGCCTCCTCCCCTTAGTGAGGTCTAGCCTCCTCCCTTTGGTGAGGTCTAGCCCCCTCCCCTTGGTGGGGTCTAGCCTCCTCCCCTTGGTGAGGTCTAGCCTCCTCCCCTTGGTGTGGTCTAGCCTCCTCCCCTTGGTGGGGTCTAGCCTCCTCCCCTTGGTGTGGTCTAGCCTCCTCCCCTTGGTGGGGTCTAGCCTGCCTCCCCTTGGTAGGGTCTAGCCTCCTCCCTTGGTGGGGTCTAGCCTCCTCCCCTTGGTGAGGTCTAGCCTGCCTCCTCTTAGTGGGATCTAGCCTGCCTCCCCTTGGTGGGGTCTAGCCTCCTCCCCTTGGTGGGGTCTAGCCTCCTCCCCTTGGTGTGGTCTAACCTCCTCCCCTTGGTGAGGTCTAACCTCCTCCCCTTGGTGAGGTCTAACCTCCTCCCCTTGGTGGGGTCTAGCCTCCTCCCCTTAGTGAGGTCTAGCCTCCTCCCTTTGGTGAGGTCTAGCCTGCCTCCCCTTGGTGGGGTCTAGCCTCCTCCCCTTGGTGAGGTCTAGCCTCCTCCCTTTGGTGGGGTCTAGCCTCCTCCCCTTGGTGGGGTCTAGCCTCCTCCCCAGTCAAACATGGTGGCCTCTGCAGCCCTGGCCCGCACCCAACCTCCTTACCTTGACAGTGATTTCCTTTTTGGCACGACACATACGGCCTTCTACCACATCAGATTGGTCTCCTCTGTGCCGTGTCGACTGGTGATTGTCCCCTCTGCCAGGCTGTAACTTGCAAGGGCAGTTACGTTCCCCAGGGGCAGTGACCTTGGTCTCAGTGGTTCACTGGTGGACTCCAGATGTCCAGCACAGTGCCTGGCACTTGGTGGGCGTTGAACAAACACGAGTTTGTAGAATGGACAAATGAGTGAGCGTGGGCCCACCCTGCACTCAGGCCAGGTCAGAGTCCAGAGGGTGCTGTAGTGTGGGTCTGGACTGTCCCTCAAAGGCTTGGTGGCCAGACCGTGGTGCTGTTGGGCGGTGGTGAGGCCTTAGGAGATGGGGCCTAGTGGAGAGCAGCTGTCTTTGGGGGTGTGCCCTTGAAGGGGACACTCGGACCCCAGGCTCTTCCTCTGTCTCTTCACTCCTGGCCACCTTGAGGACCACGAGGTGAACAGGCCTCCTTGGCCGTGTGTTCCTGCCCTGATGTGCTGTGCCCCACAGACCCAAAGCAGCAGGGCCAAGTGACCGTGAGCTGAAACCTCAGAAACCGCGGGTCCTTCCTCCTCCTCACAGGTCTGTGATCACAGGGGTTCTGTCCCTGGTGATGGAGGGCTGACCCGCACGGCTACCTAACCGTCCACCAGCTCCTCACAGCCAGGCCACCCTGGTGAGACACCTCTTCCTTCTCGAGCGCCCGAGATGCCGTGTTTCTCCTTAGTACTTGGCTTCCCGCCTGGACTAACACGGGAGACCAGGGATGGAGGCCTGCGGATCCCAGAGGCAGCGCAGAGCCCAGGGTGGAGACCAGCTGGCCCACTCCTCCTGTTGGCACCTGAATCACTAGACCCTCAGAGGCTGTGGGACAAAGAGGCCACTCCCGGGCAAGAGTCGAGTGGACCAGGAGGCGGGGACGGTCCCCTCCCCCGCCCCCAGCCCCGTGCTCCAGTTCAGAGCCTTGCCTCTTGCAGGAGCTCGGAAGGCGCTGGTGGGGCTGTCGCTCCGCCCGGCCCCAGGCGGCCTGGCAGCCCACCTCGTGCCCCACCTTTGGCTGGTTCTGCTCGTCCGTGGCAGGAACCTCCCCGCCTGTACCCAGCCCCTTCTTGGACCCTCCGCCTGTGCTTGCTCCGTGAAGAGCCACGTCCACGACGGGTAGAGGCTGTTCCTGTAGCCTCGGTGTTCACGTCCCCTGTGTTCACGGGACTGAAAACCTGGGTTCTCCAAAGAGGGACCACCTAGTGGCTTTCCAACCGACCCCAGGCTCTGGAGAGAGCCAGGCCAGGGAGAGAAGCCCGGTCTCCCCATGTGCAGAGCGAAGCCGCCGCCTGCCTGCAAGGCCTGTCCAGCGCAGCAGGGGACCTGGCAGAGCCTGCTCGGGGACCGGGCGGCTGTGTTGTCTTCTTGTCCTCCTAAAAAGCCCCCCAGCAGCTCCCCTGCCTGACCCAGAAGAGGGGCTCCGTGGGCCGCCTGGTCCCCGCCTGCCCAGCCTCCTGGGGGGCCGCCGTCGGCTTCCTGAGCTCTCTGGGGACTCAGGCCTCCATCATGGGCCCCCGTGTTAGTCCAGGCGTGAAGCAAAGCACTAACAAGAAGCAAGCCGGACGCCCCCAGCACCCCGCAGAGAAACAGCTGTCGCGAAGGGAACCGGCCCAGCCTGGCTAATCGGGTCTCAGCCGCGCTCCAAGGCCGCCGCGTTTCGTTTGGTCTGAGTGGATATTTTTTTTCTTCTTCTTCTTCTTCTAATTTTCCTTAAAACGCAGGAAGGAAAAAGCCAAGTCCGCGGTTTTCTGTGGTCTCCCTGGGTTGGCCGAGAAGGGGGGTGTCGGCTTCCTCAGACTTGGCGGGTCCCCAGAAGCTGCGGTTTTGCGCCGAGAGCAGAGACTGCGGGCTGTCCTGGGCGGGGCGAGCACGTGTGGCCGGCTAGTGCAGTGACCAGGTGACAGGCTGCCCTGCAGGGGACACGGGCTGGGCTGCTCAGGTAGGACGCCTGTCGGGAGTGACTGGCACTCTTCCCGCCTCCTTGCAGGACCCCTCAACGGGGCTGTCCCCTGCCAGCCTCCAGCGGGCCTCTGCCCACCCGCCCGCCACCCCACCTCCTGGGTCAACACAGAGCCAGCCCCGGGCTGCTCAGATGCCCCTCGGCCGTGCCCCTCAGCCTCTCTCTGTCCCCCAGGCCTGCCACCACACACAGCCGCTAGTTCTCAACGCAGCAATTTCTCCTCGCCACACGGGCCTCTTCCCTGTCCTTCCTGCACACCCAGCCTCTGGAAGGTGCATGGCCACGTGCCCGCACCCATCCCTGCCCACCCTGTTCCCGCCTCTCCCTTGAAGCTTTCCCATCAAGGACTTTTCTTCCCCCTTTTTATGGTAGTGGGAATTGCACCCAGGGGTGCTTAACCACCGAGCCACACCCCCAGGCATTTTCATATTGTCTTTAGAGACAGGGTCTCACTAAGTTGCTGCGGCTGACCTTGAACTTGCTATCCTCCTGCCCCAGCCTCCTGAGCGGCTGAGATGACAGGTGTGGGCCACTGGGCTGGGTCCCAAGGGATCTGCTCTGACGGCCTGTGCCCACAGTTGGCCTGCCCAGCAGTGACCTCCTCTTTCTTCTTGGCTTCAGGACTCCAGTCTCCAGGGGTGCCTCTGCCCTAACCCTCCCTCCTGGGCCCCTCCTGGGCCTCCCCTTCCTGCACTGGGCTGGTAGATGTGGGTGCGGGCCGTGGCTCCTGACCCGTGGTTCCGGTTGGCATCGCTGTGCCCGAGTCACATCTCCTAGGCTCCCGCAGAGGTGTCCTGATGAGCCCAGTCCTGCTGGACAGCACCGGGGACCCCGCTTCCCTTACTGTCCCCCTTAGCAGGTCCCCTGATTTCTACACCTCTGCGCCTGTGGCCCCCGGGGAGACCCACCCTCACCCAGTGGCTGAGGCCCGAACCTGGTGTCAGCCCCTCGTGCTGCACCCCCAGGCCAGACAACTCAAGGTCCCCAGACTCGGGGGACAGGCGGCTGCCCGTCCTGCCTGCCGCCCCAGCTGGCACTCGGCAGAGGAGGGGCCGGTGGGGTCCCTGAGTACCGCTGGCCCCTCGGGTGTGACCTGGGCCGTCGTGGGGGCCGCCCCATGGGCCAGGGACTGCCCCGGCCACCTGGGGGCCACAAGGCCAGGTCGGCCTGTGTTTGCTGCGTCCTCGGGAGGACGAGGAGGGGCGAGGCTGGTGGCCGGGCCAGCTCCCCCCGGGCCCTCCCAGTTGACTTTTCCGCCCTGCCGGGAACGCGGCCTGCGGGCGGGCTGTGAATGGGGCTCTGTTCTGAGGGGGACGGGGACGGTGAGCGTGGGGTTTCCACGGACCCCCACCTGGAAACCGCTCCCAGCCTCGCCTTGGAAATAAACAGCCCCTTGGCCGGGGAGGCTGGCGTGCTGGCGCCCGTGCCCGGAGCCGCCCGGCGGGCGTTCCCCACATGTGGCTGTATCCAGGGATGGGCGGCCCATTTGGCCCTGGGTCCTGAGACGGGCATTGTCTTCCTGCCAAGTGACGTTGCTGGCGGGCCTGGACCTCCTCCTCCCTGCCCAGCTCCCTTTCTTGGAGGGCTGTGGTTGACAGGACACTCATTGTGACCACGGGCTTCTACTCCCCCAGGGTGTGGCCCAGGTAGGACTGAGGGTACGCCCAGACCTGTGTTGTAGAAGGGGCCAGACAGACCTGGCTGGAGTCCCAGCTCTGCCACCTATGAGCTGTGTGACCTCTGGCAATTTTCTTAACCTCTCTGAGTCATGGTTTCCTCTTGTTTAAAGCAGGGCTAATACTGCTTCCCAAATAGGGTGGCTTTACGGAGCAGGGATAATGCAATGATGTCGGGAAAGTCTCTAGCACAGAATTAGGGAGCTCCTGCCCTGCTTATAGATCCAGAGTTGGGGGGTGGGCACAGGGGAACTCGAGCTCCCTGTGCCCTGAGAGGTCCCACCCCCACCTGGTGTAGCATCATGGTCACCCAGGGCCTTGGTCATCTTAGGGTCCAGCCTTTCAGAGACGGTATCCTTCCTCCCAGCCTGTCAACATGGTGGGTGCTGGGGGGTTCTAGAACCTTCTAGGGGGAGGGGCCTTGGTGCTCAGCAGGAATCCTCCACCCAGAGCTGTGGGCACACAGCGTCCAGCCTCCGCCCTGACCCCCCGTGGACGGGACGCTTCATGGCCAGGCAGCCCCCTCCGGCCAACCCCACCCTGTCCACCACACAGGGAGGCCCCGGGCCGCCTGGTGCTCCTCACGCCGCAGCCCCGGGACACACGAGCGTGTCTGGAGACGCTGGCTGTCACAGCTGGGGGGGGACAGGAGGTGTCTGCAGACGCTGGCTGTCACAGCTGGGGGGGGACAGGAGCGTGTCTGGAGACGCTGGCTGTCACAGCTGGGGGGGGACAGGAGCGTGTCTGGAGACGCTGGCTGTCACAGCTGGGGGGGGGACAGGAGTGTGTCTGCAGACGCTGGCTGTCACAGCTGGGGGGGGGCATGCCACGGGCTCCTGGCCTCGCACAGGTGGACGGGGCAAGGGCCGAGCTCCCCAGCCACAGGAGGCCTGTGAGCCCTGCCAAAGCCAGCGTCCCGCCCTAGGGGCAGGGCCGGGCCCAAGCACAGGACTCCTTTGTGGGTTTCTTGGGATTTAAGAGCAAAAAACAGTCACCTAACTCCATTTCCATATGGCTTTTAAAAGTGAGGATTTTGCCAAGAAAACTCCACTTTAAAAAATCCCAGATTTCTTTCTTCTTCTTCTTTCTTCTTCCCGCTCCTCTTCATCCTAGGGATAGAACCCAAGAGCGTTCTACCTGTAAGCTACACCCCGATCCTTTTTATTTTATTTGAGACAGTCTCACTAGGCTGCCCAGGCTGGCCTCTAATCTATGATCCTCCCACCTCAGCCTCCTGAGTCACTAGGATTACAGGCATGCACCGCCATGCCTGGCTCAGATTTCGTTTTCTTCCGTCTCCTGTATTAATTTATTAGCGCCTCATGAGCACCAGGCACTAAGTACTAGAGGTTCCTCGATCCTCTTCTGAGATGAGTGCACTGGCCACAGCCCAGGGACAGGGACGGTGGGAGAAGCTGGGGGACAAAAGAGGAAATGTCCCCAGACCCCATGGTTCTCAGGCCTCCCAGCCTGGCCTCCTTCCTGACGGGCCACAGTGTCGGGGCCTGTGCTCCTGTCTCAGGGACTCACAGGGGATGCTGGGTGGCAGGGGCCTCTAAACGCCAGCCTCAGTGCCGCCACTGCCTGGATTTTGTGATCTTGGGGTGACCGCTCGCTCGGCCGTCGGGGCCTCGGTTTCCGAACCTGCCGGGCCACCTACCCACTGGTCCTGGCTCCCGTGGTTGCCAGCGAGGGGACCTGCCCTGGGGCTGCCAGCACAGTTCTGGGGCCGGGAAGTCCAAACATCGAGGCATGGACGGGGCTCTGGAGGCCCCGAGGAGGAGTCCGTCCCTGGGCTCTCCCTGCTCCTCCCTCAGTCCGTGGTTGTCCTCGGCTTGGGGACACCTGGCTTCGTCCCTCCCTCCACCGTCTCCGGCCTTCTCGTCCCCGCGGCCCCCAGCGTCTCCTCTGTGCATGTCCGTGTGTCTGTCTTCCTCCTCGGAGGACGCTGGTTGGAGTCAGGCCCACCCCGGGTGGTCTGGACTGAACCTCTGCAGCTGCCCCTTTCATAGAAGGTCACGTTCTCGAGTTCCAGGTGGGTGTGAATTGGGGGGGTGCTGTTCACCCCAGGGCAGGCCCTCAGGGGCTCCACGTGGCTGAACCCCCCGTAGTTTACGAGGAGCAGGAGCAGAAGGCCCGAGAGCCCTCAGGTGGCTCCTGGGCACCGACCCTGCCCCTGCCCCCTGCCCTGGGCGGGGCCCAGGCTGACCTGGGCAGAGATTGGCATGCAGGGGGGTGAGCAGCCTGGATTGGTCCTGAGGGCTGCCGCAAGGACAGGAAAGGGTACCCGGCAGGGACCAGGGGGAGGGGACTGTTTCCAGGACAGTGAATGCCTCTTGACGGGCTGCGGTTTGCACAGGGACTGGACGCCGGATCGAGCTGTCCACATCGATCCGGTGGCCACAAAGCCCTGCCCCAGAGCAGGAGGGGAGCTGGCAGGGCTGCCTGGTGGCCTTCCCCCAGCCATCCCCAGACATCGTCGGAGTCCTCCAGGTCCCCTTGCAAGTCAGGGGCAGAGTGACCAGAGCTGCGGGGCTCCACCCTGAAGAGGCCTGAGCGTGGCCAGGGCAGACAGCTCTGCCCCGGGCCCCCAGGCCATGCTGCCCCCTCCCCCCAGGGCGGGCAGCAGCCCCCGAGGCCTGGGGGGGACGTGTTCAGTGAACAAGTGACCATCCTTGTTAGCCGCGGGGACGGTGCTTTGGGGGATCAGGGAGCCGAGCTTGGGACGCAGCCACTGACTTAATGAAGAGGATGGATTCCAGATGTGGCCTCTGGCCAGCAGACAGCTGCCTCCCGGGGCGCTGGGGAGAAGCCCGAGCTACTGGACAGGCAGAGAATGTGGGGGGCGGGGGGCCCGGCTGCAGGGGCCAGCCTCCCTCCGGTCCAGCACCAGGTCCCTTTGCCAGAGAAAACGTGGGCGTTGCCGCGTGCCCGCCGTTCCCATAGCAACCACAGCCTGGGGAGGCGGGGCCGGGTCGCAGAGCCGCAGCTCCTCCCCAAGCGCTGGCCTGCCCCTGCCCCTGCCGGCAGCGGCCACGGGCCTGGGAGACGCGCCCGCTCTGTGGCAGACGGGGCTTGGCACCGGCTGCACGGCCGGACCCCCAGTAGCTCGGGGCCTTGGCCTTAGTGTTGCAGGCCACGGGCAGCTCTCCAGAGGCCGGAGCAGGCGCCTAGGAGCGCCTCCCAATTACCCCCAGTCCCAGGAGGCGGAGGAGGTGGGGTCAGGGTAGAGGAAGGGGAAAGGAAGGTGGGCGGGAGCGGTGCCCGCCTCCCCCTCCTCCCTCGCCCTCCCTCTCCCTCCCCCTCCTCCCTCCCTCCCTCCTTCCTCCCTCCATCCTCCATCTTCCCCTCCCTCCCTCCCTCCTCCCTCCTCCATCCCTTCCTCCCTCCCCTCCATCCTTCTCTCCCTCTCTCCCTCCATCCTCTCCTCCCTTCCTCCATCCTCCATCTTCCCTCCCTTCCTCCATCTTCCCTTCCTCCCTCCCTCCATCCTCCAGCCTCCATCTTCCAGCCTCCCTCTATCCTCCAGCCTCCAGCCTTCAGCCTCCCTCCATTCCTCCAGCCTCCCTCCATCCTCCAGCCTCCCTCCATCCTCCACATCCTCCCTCCTTCCCTCCATCCTCCCTCCATCCTCCTCCCTCCCTCCATCCCTCCTCCCTCCCTCAATCCTCCCTTCATCCTCCATCTTCCCTCCATTCTCCATCCTTCCTCCCTCTCTCCCTTCCTCCATCCTCCCTCCCTTCCTCCATCCTCCATCTTCCCCCCTTTTCTCCATCTTCCCTTCCTCCCTCCCTCTATCCTCCAGCCTCCAGCCTTCAGCTCCCTCCAGCCTCCAGCCTCCATCCTCTATCCTCCCTCCTCCCTCCATCCTCCATCTCCATCCTCCATCCTCCCCTCCCTTCCTCCCTCCCTCCCTCTTTACACTCCTGCTGAGCTCTGCTAGAGACACTTTGCCACGCTGGGCCATTGTGCAGGACACAACAACGAAAGGTGTCCAGTCTTAGTATTTTAGCAGCTTCTTGGCTTCAGTTGAAAAACTCTTTAAAGAAGGGCTGGGCCTGTCGAGGTGGGTGCTACGTGCCCCACTCGCGCCTTCACCAAAAATGTGTGTTTTTGTCTGTTGGGGACCCGTGTAAAATTCTACATAAAGAAATGATTCCACTATTAAAAAAAGAAGAAGAAAACGAAGAAGAAGAAGACTACTCAGGCCAGAGCCGCCTCAGCCCACCCGCCCGGGAGGAGCCTGGACTTACCCCAGGCCACTCAGCTCAAGGGCATGACAGGCCCCAGGGCCCCAGGTCCTCTGCCACCGCAGGCCCCTCCCACCGCCCGTGGGGCTGCAGGTGGCCTCTGGAGGGCGGCTCTCCCTGCGGGGAGGGCGGGAGGCCTGCTGCAGGAGAGGCGGCTAGCCAGGCGGGGCCCGATGCTTCACACTGAACTGGAGTGTGCTCTCCAGGAGGGTCACTCACTGACGGTGACGGTGTGAAGTGGCCAGTTTAGCGGGTGGTTTCTAGGAAGAGCAGAGAGCCGCATCCCCCGGGGAGCGGCGGGCGGGGGACCGGGGGCAGCGCTGCCTGCCGTGTGGGGGAGCCCGTCGGGTCACAGCCGAGGCTGGAGAAGAAACCATCCAAACCGGCTGATGCACGCGCGCCTGGGCGGTGGGCTCTCGGGGAGGGCTGGGCCGCTGGAGTGGCCCTGCCCAGCCTGAGCAGTGGCCATGCGGTACCCCGGCAGCCTGACCCAAGAGGGCAGGGGCCAGAGCCTAGGACGCCCCCAGCCAGCTCCAGCCCCAGCAAGCTGCCTCTGAGGCCAGCAGACCCCTTTGAATTCTGCAAATGCTCAGACGACTCCTAAGTGACAGGGCAGCTGGTGGCATGAGGTGCTGGCCAGGGCAGGCCCAGGGTCCTAGCACCTCCCCTGGGGAGACGTGGTGGGAAAGTCCCAGTTTACGGCATCCAAGAGCAGCTCCCCACGCGGCTACGCATCGGCTCTGTGACCTCAGCGTGGTGGCCCGAGCCTCTGAGTCCGTTTCCCGTCCCTAGAGTTGAAGGAGAATCTTTAACAGCACTGGGTGTCAACAAGCTCACAACGTAACAACCCACTCCTAATGGCGGGTCACTGCAGGCCTGGTGGGGAGCGAGGGAGGGGCTGTCGCTCCGGTCTGAGGGCGAGAGGAGAGGCCCGGGGCGTCGAGGTGCTGCGCCTGCCGTAGTCAGGGACTTTGCCACAGTTACGGATGTCATCTCAGAACGTCCTACAAGCAGAGGATGGTGATCCCCCGTTTCACAAAACCGAGATCACAGACGTTGGATGACCTGCCTGGGGCCGGACAAGTACGCGCAGGACTGAGGTCGCCTCACGGGCGGGTCTCTGGAGTCCAGTGTCCAGAAGTCTCGGGGCATCCCGGGGCATCTGCCCAGAGCCAGCGTGCTCTCCTGCATCTGAAGAGGGGTGGCCGAGACCGCGCCCTGCAGGCATCCGAGAGGCCCGCGTGAGCGGAAATCACCAACCGGTCACTGGAGAGGGGGGACAGTGGACGCAGGAGGAGGCCTGGGAACGGCCCAGGCTGTTGGCAGGAGTGGGCCCGGGTACCATGCAGGTGGGCAGTGCCCAGGTGTGCTGGGCCTGGTCCTGGTCTGGACCAGGGACAGATGGAGGAGAGAGCCCCTGGGCCCTTAGGCTGCCCACCAGGGTCCTCAGGGCAGAAGAGGCAGGGTCCCTCCTGTACCCTCCTGGGCTAGGAGTGGAGGGGCAATGGTGGCCTGAGATGCTGCCTCTGGCAGGGGGCAGCCACCAGGGCCCTGTCATGAGGCCACAGATGAGAGTGTCATGGGGACTGGACCAGGCCACCCTGCTCTGTGTCCCTAGTCCTGCCCCTCCTGGGGAACACCAGGGACAGGCGTGGCCCCACTGTGAGTGCCGGTGAGGCGCATGGTGGGCGTGTGCACAGGTGCATGGATAGAGTGACCGGTGAGGCGCATGGTGGCCCCACTGTGTGCACAGGTGCGTGGATAGAGTGACCAATGCACGCTGCTTCCCTGCGTCCTGCAAACCCATTCTAAGGACAAGGAAACCGAGGCTCCCAAAAGCCCAGAGCCTGTGACCTGCCCGAGGCCTCCAGGGGGGACATGCAGTGCCCGCTGGCTTTTGTGCCATGCCAGGCAGCCTCTTCAGGGACAGGAGGAGGATTCCTGTGGCCACCCCTCACGTGGGCTGGTGCCCAGCTGCCTGACATCCCTCCAGGTTCCTGACCACCCCCCGGGCGCCTTTTCTAACCTCAGACCCCCTTGCCACGTCCTGTCCCAATGCTGTCACACCCTGTGTGGCCTCCCGCTCCTCTGACCTCCTACGTGTCACCCCTGCCTGGGCCAGGCCAGCGTGTCGGCACAGGCAGGGGACAGCACGAGCCTGGGAAGCCTGGCTGGACCCCACCAGGTCCATGGCCGGGGCTTCTCATCAGCTCCGGCCCGTGTCCTCTGCTCCCTCGGCGGCTTGGCTGGCCTCAGGTGGCGGGAAGCCAGACAGGACGGGCCTGCCCTGGCGATGGGCTGCCCCTCGCTGCCCTCCTGGCTGCCCCGTGCTTTCCAGGGAGGACGGTCCCTTGCCAGGGCCTCGGGGGGGTGGACACCAGGCCTGCCCCAGACACCCCTGGTCCCTAGTCAGCTGGGACCCCCTGCAGTTTCCTGCCCGTCCTTGGGCCTGTGAGCAGCTGGGGCCACCTGGGGCTGGCCTGGCCACCTTCCTGTGACTCTGCGCCTTCTCAGGAGGCGGCTTCCCCTCTGATCCCCGTCCCAGCTGCCCGAGGGTCCGTGATGCACAGGGCTGAGAGCCACAGGCAGAGGCCCCTGGTGGGGCGGGGGCTCTGGCAGCACAGCCCCTCCCCAGCCTGCCACATACCAGCACTGCCCCCAGCTGTCCCAGGGACAGCCTCGGTCAGGAGCCAGAGGGCAGGGGGTCAACGCAAGTGGCATCAGTGAGCCGCCCGGCCCCGCCCTGCTCCCTCACACCCGCTCTCCACGTCCACCTCGCACACACGCACACACTCGGGGCTTCTCTCACAAGCGCCAGGCACAGAGGCCGCTCGTGCCCCCGGGGCCCCCCCACGCCCTGAGCCTCCGTCTCCCCGTCCTGTGCACCTCTCTGGTGGCGCCCTCATTTGGCCACTCCAGGGCGGGCCGCTGGGCCTCGGGCACTGTCCTAGGGTCTGGGGACGCAGCAGGAGCAGGGAGCCAGCTCTGGTCCCAGGAGGACCAACAGAAGAGGAAAGTGAACTTTATATACGCTGGGCGGGGAAGAGAGGGCCTGCGTGTGCGTGTGCGTGCGTGTGCACGGGTGCAGGCTGTGTGTGCCTGGGTTTGTGCAGGGAGCCTGGCCAGCCCAGGGCCGGGCTCCTGCTTGCTTCTGCAGCATCTAGTAAATTCTCCCTGCCCCACACTCCCGTGAGAGCACCCGAGTTCTCACCTCTAGGACGGAAGCAGCAGGTGTGGGGCGTCTCCGCACACAGAAGGGCTGCTGAGGCGCCGGTCCTCAGGCCCCCAGGAGCGAGGGCCCGCACTCCAGCCTGAGGGGCTTGTGGTCAGAGGTGCCGGTGGCTGACCTGCCTCGGAGCCCTCGATCCTCCCCACTGCTGCCCCCTCCTGCCCACCACAGCCTCAGAGACCAAAGAAGTGGACAGTCCCCCGCCTGGACCCCAGACATCAGGGTGGTCGGCCTAGGGTTGGGAGATCGTTTTTAGGGTGTGGAAATGGTATCAGAGGGATCTGGATTGGAATCCCAGTCCTCGTCACCGTGAGCTCCGGGTATTTTCTTCATCTCCGAGCCTCAGCCTTTCCTTCTGTTGAATGGGGGTGCTGCAGCCCCCCGTGAGTCTCCTGTGGTGTGCACGTGTGTGTACGTGTGCAGCTGAAGTGTGCAAGCAGGTCCAGACACACCCTCGGCGCCTAGAGAAGGAAGGAGGGCGGAGCCAGGCGCAGTGTCGCACGCCTGTAATCCCAGCACTTGGGAGGCTGAGGCAGGAGGATCGCGAGTTCAAAGCCAGCCTCAGCAATGGCGAGGCACTTAGCAACTCAGTGAGACCCTGTCTCTAATAAAATACAAAAAAGGGCTGGGGATGTGGCCCAGTGGTCGAGTGCCCCTGAGTTCCATCCCCGGGTACCAAAAAAAAAAGGAGGGCGGGTATGGCAGGGAGGGGGGGTGAGGGGCCCCAAGGTCACCCGTGCCCGGGAGGGAGGAGGGGAGAGCGAGGGGACGCCAGCCCCGGCCACACGCCCCAGTCCCGGTGCTTTCTGAACGCCCCCTTTCGCGTGGCCCAGAGCTTCCCGCCTAATCCAGTTAGCACCTCCACGGATCCGATTACTCTGGTCATCTGCGGGAAACCCCGGATCGCATCAGTCGGGCGTCCTGTGAGTGGCCCCGGGTGGGTGTGGGCGCTGCGGAGGGGGCTCCACGTCAGGTGCCGTTGCTCCTGCCCCCGGCTCTGCCCTCCAAGCTGGCTGTCCCGCCTCTGGGCCCGGAGTCCTGAGTCACCCCAGCCGCCCCGTGTTCCCTGAAAGAAAGTTCCAAAAGTTCCTGTCACGGTCAGCCAGGGTCCCCAGCACAGGCCCCTGGTCTCTGGGGGAGCCCCCTGGCCACGGCCACCTGCCCCCATAGGTGTCCTTGGGCTGAACGGCGAGGACGACTCACTGTGGCCCCGCCTGCCCCCGCCAAGGGCCTGGGGTCTCAGAGGTGCCGCAACATGAGCCACAGTGCCTGGCCCCACCGCCTGGCCTGCCGGGGACAGCCCTAAACCCAGGCCGTGGAGGGTCCCCAGAACCCCACCAGCACTGGACGCGGCTCCGTTTGGCAAGGCCACGAGCTGGGGACAGAGGCCGCCAGGCTGTCGGGAGACCTGCCGCGGGAGCCGGGTCGGGGCGAGTGCCCCACGTCCCCCCCCGAGTGAGGGTGGCCCCTCACCCACAGCTCTGCCTGAACATCACCTGCAGTCTGGACACATGACACGGAAAGTTCCAGAAGGAGAGAGTTCCTGGGTTCTGAAGAACTCACTGTGGCATCTTGTCGCGATTTCCCCATTTTTCGTCACCGGTGTTGATCCCGTCCTGCGCCTCACTGGGACGCGAAGCCCCACCCGGGTGTGTGTGTGACGACTCGGGTCGGTGCTGTCTGGGGTCTTGGGACGTGTCCCCAGGGGTCGAGGGGCGACGGCACCTAGAATGGGCCCGTGACCCGCTGAACTCAGGTCCTGCCACACTACTCTCAGGGGACTCTGGGCAGCCGACTCGGCGTGACAGGTGACCTCAGGGGGACACAGGGACAAGGCGTGGCTCTGACCCTCAACTCTGTACGTCTCCCCAAACCCTTGGTGGCGTGGACTGTGGGCACATTGGCCCTCCCGGCCTCCTGGCCTCAGAGCCGGGATGAGCCCTGGGGCACGCCCTCCCTCGGTCGTCTCCCTTCCCGGGGCCTCTGGCCAGTCCAGGCCCTGCCCGTTCCCTGTCCTGCCCTCCCCTCCCTTCCCCCCGGCCTGGCTCAGGTGACAGCCCCTGGGGTGCCCATTAGGCCACAGACGGTCCCGTTCCTGGGAGTGAGCTACGCAGGCAGGGAGCTATGGGGACGGATGGCTGGAGGCTGGCGGGGCGCGGGGGAGGAGGCCGGCACCCTGGCACCTGGCCCACCTCAACAGGAGAAGGCCGCAGCCCCCTCCAGCTCTGCTCCTGGCCGGGTTCCGGCTCCATTTCCATCGATTTTACTTTTATTATCCCGTGAAAATCTGCCCTCGCGCGTTCTAGTCCTACAGGTGTCACCCTGCCGGCAGGTGTGGGGCCGCCTCGGGGCGGCCTCTAAGTGGGGCCTGTGGGGACAGAGGGCCCGGGTGGCTCCAAGCCAGAGGTGCCCGGCTTGCTGGGCCTGGCTGGGGCCGTGGCGCTGCCTCCTGGCTCGGGTCCCCTTCCCTCTTGTGTGTCGCGAGGGCGGTGGGCAGGAGAGGTTGCCGATCCCAGCGTGCCCTGCGGACAGGGAGGCCGCGGCCCGGGGTCGACCTGGGAGATTAGGTAGAGAGGGCCCACGGGACCCAGGTCCCCCTCTCACAGGGGAGAAGGGAGCTGAGCGTGGGGGGCACACCTGCGTCCCCGGGGGGCCAGCCGTGCGCCCGCAGCTTCTGGTCTCTGGTTTCTCCCCCTCACCGTGGTCCTGCCCGGAGCTTCTCACCCGGCTGCCAGGGACACTGTCTTCCAGCAGTGCTGGTGCCACGGAGGGGCCGTGTCACCATGCTTGGCCGTGTGCCCGTCTTAGTGGGGACAGCTGAAGGGGACTGAGAGGCCCTGACGCCTGCCGCACCTGTCTCCGCTGTGTTCAAGATGCTGCCCAGCAGGGTCCGCCAGGGGTTGGGGTCTCAGGAAAGGGACAGGGTGCCCAGGCCAGTCGGAATCTCTGAGAAACCACGACTCATCTTGTGGCCTCAGTACAGCCACGTAGTGAGTGTCTACACCGCAATCCCTGCGGGCCTGGATCGTTAAAACCCCAGCCTGGAATCCCAGCACTTGGGAGGCCTGAGGCAGGAGGATCGCAAGTTCAAAGCCAGCCTCAGCAATGGCGAGGCACTTAGCAACTCAGTGAGACCCTGTCTCTAATAAAATACAAAAAAGGGCTGGGGATGTGGCCCAGTGGTCGAGTGCCCCTGAGTTCAATCCCTGGTACGAAAAAAAAAAACAAAAAAACCCAGCCGCAACAGCCCAGGGTCTGAAGGGAGGGTCTCACTAACGGGGCGCCTGCGTTTGCGTGTGGCTAACCCTGGCAATGCCCTCACGGAGGCCGGGAGGGAGTGCGCTGGTGACTAAGCAAACAGAGACGTCCCGGGGTTGGCTGGAGCCCTGGCGTGGCACCCCCACCTCCCTAAGTCCCCGGTGCCCATCTGGACCCAGAAGGCCGCCCAGCCCTCCAGGGCGAGGCAGGACGCAGCTGCGCCCCCGGGAAGGAGGCCCAGGGCGGGTGGCCGCCAGGGAAGGGCAGGCCTGCGGGCCGGTGGCTGGGCGAGCCCAGCGGCTCCGGTCTCTGCCACACACTTGGCCTGGTGGACGCTGCTGGGAACCTGGTCTGGCCCACGGGGTCCGGGAGCACAGCCTGGCCCGGCTGTCCGGGGAGGGGCTCTGTGCCAGGGTGGGCGGGTCCCGCTGCCTGTGTCCCGGTTCTAGACCTTGGCACGTTTCCCGCGGGACCCTCGGGCTCTTGGGCATCATCTCCACGAGGGCAGGGAGGCGTGGGCCTGCCGGTGCTCTGTGAGTGAACGCTCTCCCGTGCCGGAACCGCCTCCTGCCGGGCCTGCGCCGCCTGTCCTCTCGGCCACCCGCAGACCGCGCTCCTGCTCCTCTGCTAGGTCCTGCGCCACCCACACCCCGGACCTCGCCCGAGCCTCCGGTGCCCACAGAGGTCAAGGGTCTCTCTGTCGCCGCCACTCTGGCTCCCCCGCATCCCCCAGCTGTGGAGAGAGGCTCCTCCCTGCCTGCTTCCCCTTGAAGAGGCTCCTCTCCTCTGCCGTCACCCGGTGACAGCAAGGACAAAGGCGTAATTAGGCGCTAATGGCACTTGGCACCTCTGTAACACCTGCTGGTCGCAGCAGGCCTCGGCGTGGCTGCAACAAGCGGAACCGGGGCAGCCTGGGCGGGAGGTGCCCTGCTGCAGCCCTGCCCACCTTGCCCAGGCTCATGCCCGCCTCGGGTCCTGGCTCCAAGGGCCACGTCAGACTCCTCTGCGCCCGCAGCAGCCCGTGCCCACCCCGAGCGCAGCGCTAGGCGTGCCCTGAGCCCCCGGGGCTTGTCCGTGGGCACCCCCTTCCCTCCTTGCCCAGTGCCGTGTGACCGGGGCAGTGGCCTCATTTGGCATATTTGGAAACGAGGCCCGTGGAGTGGCCGGCGTGGCCGACTCCTGCTGCTGGACGGCCGTGGAGGGGGACCCGAGCCACGTGGGGGGCTGGCCCCTCCCCCGCTCTCCTCTCACCCCACCTCAGAGCCGGCCCCCCCCCCAGGGGTGCTCCGAACACCTGCAGCCCCGCGCCTGGGGAGAGGCCGCGAGGCGCTCGCGGGCTTGTTGTGCGAGGACGCGCGCGTGCGCGGGCCCGTGCGGGCATGCAGGAGCCGCTCCGAGCCGGCCGCGAGTGCCTGCAGCCTGGCACGACACCGTCACAGCAGGAAGCTGCCCAGACAGGAGCATACAGTAGGCACTCACTGCAGAGGCTGAGTGAGGGGCGCTGCAGGCCTCTCTCATTTCCCTTCCGGGCTTCCACAGGCCATCTCCCCCGCAGGCCTGTCCGCCGGCCACGTCAGGTGTGTGGCGTGGCTCTGGCTTCGGTGGCTCTGGGCCCCCTGGCCCCGTTGCTGCCCCTGGCCGCGGCTTCTTAGTGCCTCTGCTCGGGGCCTGGGGCAGGGGAGGCCTCCCTGGGCACGGGGGAGGTGGCTCTCGAGGGCCCGCGCCAGCCCGCCCCCTGGCGGCAGCTGCAGCAGGCGCTCAGCACTGCCGGCCTCTGGGCTGGAGCCTGGGCTCTGGGAGCCGCTCGGGCCTCTGCAGGCCAGTTGTGACAACCAAGGAGCAGCTCCAGACGTCGCCAGATGTCCCCGAGGCTCCCTGCCGCCGAAGGAGACGGGTGTGCCCTCTCAGCCGCCAAGGAGGGCGGCCACGCTGGGCTGGCCCAGGGAGAGAGGGACGCCAGGGGCCACCCCGGGGCGGTGGCAGCTCAAAGTTAAGCAGCAGCTGCAAGTTAGACTTCCCACAGCACTGTCAGTCCCGGCTCTGTCCTGGCACCAACAGCTCCCAGCTGGGGCTTGTGGACACACACCGGGGTGGTGTCCAAGAGGCTGGGAGTCAGCAGACTGGGGCCGGGTGGCCTGAGGGACCCAGCCCAGTAACCCCAGACTCCACGCCTGGAGATAAAGTGCCAAGGCGGTGGAATCTGAGCCAGCACCCGAGGCGGGCCTCTGCCCGTTCGTAGCCGGAGGGGTCACCTTGATTGAGTCATTTCGTGGAAGATTTCTACCCCTGAGCAGCAGGTCCCCCGCCAGGCACTGTACCACATCTGTCACTTGTGATATTTTTATCTCGTGCTCACATCAGAACGGCAGAGGCTTGGACAGAAGAGGAAACAGAGGGTCAGAGAGGCAGCTAGAGGAAGGCTGAGCAGGAATTCCATCCACATCTGCCTCTGAAGTGCACATTAAACGTGGCTTTTCCATCTCTGGAATGAGGCTGATCCTCCCAGCCCATCACCTCATAGAGCTGTCGTGAGAATCAGATGGGACCTCATATCCAGAGGCCTCGCAGAGCCAGAGACGACAATCAGCAACTAAACTGCTGAGCTTTCAGGTTTAAAGAGCCAGCACGCTCCGCCCCCGTCGTCAGGGGAGGCGGCCGGCCAGCCCGGCTGGTCAGCCAGGGGTCCGGGGGGCTGGGGCGGAAGTTGGAGTGGCCCCTGAACAGGTGCCCACCCACCCCACGCCGCCCACCGGAGCGTCAGAAATTAAATTTCACGGCTGGTTGCACAGAGATACCAACTCGGGCTCCGCGTGTGTTTATGGCTCGAGGAGGAGATAAGATTTGATTAAGAAGACTGCTATTAATTTATGGCAAGTACACTGGCGCTAAGGGAGAGCCTGCTTTTAATTAATAGCCAGGAGGAATTTACGCTCCTGGCCTCAGCGAGGGGGAGAGGGCTGGAGGAGGGGGCCGAGCCGGAGCCAGCGCCGACTGATCCGTGCGCACCTTCTCCTGAAGAGGGTGCTGAGAAATAAAGGGCGACAGGGAGGAGAGAGGCTTGCAGGCCAGGGGGGCGGCAGGTGCCCTGGGAGGGCCCGGGCAGCGGGAGTGGGCAGGGGGGAGAGCGAGGGGGGGGGGAGGAGGAGGGGGAGGAGGAGGAGGAGGATGGGGAGGAGGAGGAGGAAGAGGGGGAGAAAGGAAGGGGAGGAGGGGGGAACAAGAGGAGGAAGAGGAGAAAAACAGGAGGAGGAGGAAGGGAGGGGGAGGAAGAGGAGGCAGAGGGGGAGGGGAGCGGGAGGAGGAAGGGGAGGAGGGAGAAGAAGAGGAAAAGGAAGAGGAGAAAAGAGGAGGAGGTGGAGGATGGGGAGGAGTAGGCAGTGGGGAAGGAGGATGGGGAGGAGGAAGGGGGGAGGAGGAGGAGGAAAAGAAAACAGGATGAAGAGGAGGATGGGGAGGAGGAAGGGGAGGAGGGAGAAAAGGAGGGAGGAGGGAAGAGGAGGAGGAGGAGAAAACTGGGGGCAGGAGGAGGAGGGCAGGGCGGGGCCAGCTCACCCTTGACTTTGGCCGCTCTGCCAGGGTCCGCGCCCCACGAGAAGCCCTTTGTAGGAATCACCTCCGCCAGGCCTCCCGAGGCCCGTGGGCAGGGGGACAGCCATTCTGGGGAGGGTGACTAAGAAGCGCAGGTCCCTGAGGGTGCGCGCTGACCCGAGCTCCTCCACGGTGACGTTCCGGCGGCCTGCTCCGGGCCTGTCCCTGTGTGTGTCCGACTCTCTGTGGACACCTGTGGGTAGGGGCCCTTAGCAGGAGCCACCTCTGTCCTGTCCCGCCGCGGGGCGTCTGCGGCCAGCTCGAGCCCCCGCGTCCCACGCCCCCAGGCTTCTGCCTCCTGTAACTCGAGACCCAAGAGGGACCAGAGAGGTCCCGTGGCCGTGCGCTGCTCGGGTGCCGTCTGCAGACCGGCAGCTCCAGCAGACACCTCGCAGTGGCCAGGGCCACCCGGGAACGCGGCCTGCTGAGCCCCAGAGGCCTCCCCTCCTCAGCTGGAACGGCGTCCCATTTTACAGACAGTGAAACCGAGGCCCCGAGAGAGGCCCTGAGTTTTCTAAAGGCACAGGCTTGACGGCTGGGGCTGGCCTCCGAGGGCTCCTGATTCCCAGCCCAGTTTCCTTTCCACCGACTCGCCCTTGACCCTGGCGTCCACACCGGGAGGCACGAGGCGCAGGGGAGAGAGTATGCATTCCGAATCAGCCAGATCTGGGCTTCTATCCAGCTCTGCCTCCAGCTGTGTGGCCCAGGGCCGGCTTCTTAACCTCTCTGAGCCTCAGCTCCTTACATCTGCGGAGGAAGAGCCCTGCCTTGCTTTGCTGGGTGGCTAGGCAGACTCAGCGAGCTGGCCCTCTGCACACTGGGCAGGTGGGCAGCACGAAGCCAGGAGCGAGTCACCAGCCCACGGACAGCCGAGCGCAGCTTCTCCTCGGCCCCTCACCCCAGCCGTCGTCTTCCCTGTGACAGGGGTTTCTAGTCAGCGGCGACCACAGACGAGTGGCCGTGGGCATCCATCACGTGTGGCAGACCAACAGGCTCTGACCTGCGCGTGCCCCTCTCCTAAATCTCCCTGTTCTCTGAGACAGAGACCAAGGCCGGGGCCTGTCGCAGGAGGGAGGCCGGGCCGGGGGCGGCAGAGCCCGAGGCACTGCTGGAATGGGGAGTCCAGCCTCCGCCTCTTGCGGTTGCAGAGGGGGACGCGCCGGGCCCACGTGCGCGCTCTAGGGCGGTGCAGAGGCAGGAGCAAAGCCGCAGCCGGACCCTTCGTCTGGACTCGGGGACCCGCCGACGCCCGGCTCGCGGGGGCTCCTGGAGTCCCCGGGCCAGTGCCGCCCCACCCTCAGCGTCCACTGCTGCCCTCTTGGGGGACAGGAGACAGGTGCCCCTGGTCCTCGCCGGCGTGCTCGGGACCGTCCCCACCCCCACGCAGAAGGCCTGCAGGCGGGCGGGTCCCCAGCCACCAGGCCGCACCGCCAGCTCCCAGTGCGGCCCGCGTGCAGGGCACGGCCAGGGAGGTGGGCTCGCCCCAGGGCTGGGCAGGAGCCTGCGGCACCACGTCCCACCCCACGTGCACACCCCCGGCCCCAAGCCCTCTCCCTGGCTAGCCCCCCCAGGAGGAGCTCGCGGCCACTCTGTGACCAGGAGTCACGTCGTCATGTGGATGGGGACGTCCCCGGTGGCAGGCAGACTGGCACACAGAGGCCGTGGCGTGCCTGGTGCTCACCACCCCTCACCACCCGCCGTGTGCTGGCTCCAGCGCCACAGCCCCTGCAGGCGAGAGTCCTGGACAGACCCTGAGTGGCCACCCTGTCCCTGCACTGCCCCCGCACGCCCAGCCGCTCATGGTGAGCAGGGTGAGGCCAGGACCAGTTGTCCAGCCAGAGCACTGCACAAGTAGCCCTGCTAGTGCGTCCTCCGGCTCCTGAGGAGCGGGTCGGCGGCTTGCTGGTGGGTCCTCCAGAGCTCGGCCCCCTCTTTGCTTTGGGGGGAGGTGGCCGTGTGCTGGGCATGGGCTGCTCCTGAGGAAGGGACAATGCCACCCCCAGCACTCACACAGCCCAGAGTGGCCCCTGGGGGCGGCACGGCTGCTGCTGCTGCACACGCTGTAGAGTCTGGGGTGACTCAGGGATGGCCTTGGCAGTCACTCATTCATGCTGGGGCTATTTACTGTCACTGCTGTATGCTATGGAAACAGCAGTGGACAAGAAACTGCTCTGTCTAGAGAGAGACACAAGTTAGGTTCAAAACTTCATCGAGTACTGCAATGACGGGTCCCCTGAGGAAGCTGCGGGACTCAGATCTGTAACCTAGAATGGGGGGTGTTCCGAGAGGGCTTCCCAATCAGCTGGCATCTAAAGGGTAAGTAGGGTTAGCAGACAAAGAGGTAGATGAGTATCTGGGAGAGGAGAGAGCATGTGCAAAGGTCCTGCAGCAGGCCGGAGGGAGCTCACCATCTTTGGAGGACTGAGAGGAAGCCAGTGGGGGGGGACGTCTCGGCCTCAAGGAGCTCGCTGTAAGCAGGAGGTGGGACAGGCTGATGAGACGAGAGCCTCGTCGCCATGCTTCTGCACACAGGGCACACTGCTGGGTGGGATGGGGCCTTCTGGAAGTCTTCTGGGTGGACAAATCTCATGCCCAGGTCTGCAGAGCAGCAGGGCACCTCAGGAAGGGGAGGGGTCCCTCAGTCCTCGAGGGGCTGGCTGCGCGAGAGAGGAAAGACCTGCTCCGGACACAGCTTCTCCCGCACTGAGCAGAGCCTGCCAGGAGCTGGCCTCGGCCGCCGCCTCTCCTCTGACCGGGTGGCGAGTGTGGCTTCTGCATTATCAACAGGGACACAGAGTGACACAGAGTGAACGCTTTGATGGCTGTCACAGCCTCGGCTCCAGACTCCGTGACAGCTGCTGCCCGCCTGGATGGAGCAGACCTGGGCCTGCAGGGCATGGGCCCCACACCACCCTGTCCCCCTCCCCCGGAGGCCAGAAACAAACGGGGCTCCTGATGCAGAGGAGGGAGCCCCCACCCTGCCAGCCCGGCCTCCGCAGGTCCCCGTGGGTCGGGAGCAACCGGGCAGCCGGGGCTCCTGGCCAGCGCCTGGTCAGTGCGGGCCATGCACCCCCCAGAAGGCTGCGCCACCCCAGGAGGCTCCGCCAGCAGCCGTCCTGCTGTCCCCAAGTCCCAGCATCCCCCACACAGCAGGCAGGCCAGTGGGCTCAGGGGGCACGGGCTGCAAGGGGGCCTCTCCTGTGCGGCAGAAGGGCTCCCCGTCCTTGCGCGGAGGCCCTGCAACCCTGGCGTCCTGGGGAGCAGCCTCCTGTGCGTGGCAGAGGTGAGGGGTGGCTGGCGGCACGGCAGGGGGCACACACAGCCGCGGATGGCTGTCAGCCCGGAGCAAGGCCCAGCAGGGAGACGGCCCGTCCCGTGCTCTGGCCCAGAGCTGAGCAGCGTGGCTGGGCCCCTGGAGCCAAGCTGAAGTAGGCGAGGGCACAGAGTGACCGCCGCGTCCCCCCGGGGGGTGGGAGGGACCGGCCAGAGGGAGGCCTGGCTTGGCGGCAGCAGCCCTGGAGGAAGTGGCCTGGGGCTGGGCTGGGCCTGTGGGGGGACCGGCCACCGTGCAGGCGAGAGGTGAGAGCGTCCGGCTTCTGTGCCCTTCCACGCCACTGCCCGCTGCCCGCTCACGGGGCACGGGCACAAGCGCCTCCGGGCGCGGGCTCAGAGAGGCGAGCACCGAGAGTCCCTCAGCGAGCGGGAGGCCCTCCTGATGGGGCGCTGCGGCCACACAGGTCACACCGAGGGGCCAGGGTCTGCGGGAGCCCCGGGCAGCGCAGAGCAGTTCTGGGTTGGGAGCACTGTCTCTGCAAGGGAGGGGACACCCCAGGAGACTCAGCTCAGGGTCCCCTGCAGAGCTGGAGGCCACAGTGAACGGGGGCTGACACCCGGGTGGGGGGACAGCCATCGCCGCTTGGAGGACGGTGTCCCTGGAGGAGCAGGAGGGGACCGGCTGTGCAGTGTGGACGGGAGGTGGAGTTGCAGCCTGCTCGTGCCCAGAGCGGGCAGCACAGGTGACAGCGTCTGCCCGGAGGAGACCACCCACCCGCCTGCGCGCATGGAAGCCTTGCAGACTCTGGCCAGGGTCCCCACGGGGAAACGTGCTTTCTCCTGTCCTGGAGGCAGGCCCGAGGCCCACGCTTCAAGAGCCCTCTGACCGGCTCCCCTGGCTCGCAGGCGGCAGGTCTGTCTGTCGGTCCTGGTGCTGTCTGTGTCCTGATCTCTTCCCACAAGGACACCAGCTGTGTGTTGAACGAGGGTCCCTCTCACGACTCCTGCAAAGACCTGTCTCCAGACACAGTCCCGTCCCGAGGTGCCCGGGGCTCGGACCCCCACCTCTGAACTCTGGGGGACACGGTTCAGCCCATGAACTGCATCCCTGCTGCTGGGGCTCAGATGAGTGGGGAAGGGCAGCGACGGGGAGGGGACGCTCTTCAGATCCGGGGACCTCGCAGGAGAAACCTGGGGGGAGGGGATGGAGGTGAAGTTGAAGGGCTGTGTGACGGGTGAGGGCCCTGGAGAAGGTTCCAGAAAGTGGTGCCCGGGGAGATTGCAGATGAGGAGAGCCCAAAGGACCCGGTTCTGAAGAGCTCGCGCGCCCTGGCTGCGCTGAGGACGGACTGAGAGAGGGCGTGGGGCCCGGGAAGGGCAAGCAAAGATGGCGGCTGCTGTGTCCAGGGCGGTGGCAGTGGGGTGGGTGACGTGGGGGTGCCAGAGAGAAGAGGTGGCACTGACAGGGCCCAGGAGGAGTCGATGTGGCTGTGAGGGGCCAGAGGGTCCCTGGCCTGGCAGCGGAGGGTGCCCTACCCAAGGGACACCGTGCTGGAGAAGACGGCTGGGAAGAGGAGGTTGGGGTTGGGACGTGGGACTTCGGGAGACACCAGGTGGAGACAGGCAAGGGCGCAGACCCGGGGACAGGGCATCCAGCGGGAGAGGACAGCCCCTGTGCCTCGGGAGGGCCGGCGCCAGGGTCTGGGTGCAGGAAGCACGCGCAGCACGCCCCGCCCAGGCGGCCTGGCTCCTCTGGCTGGGGGACAACTCCAACCCTGGCCCCAGCTCTGTCACCTGGTGTCCCGGGGTCCTGGACCTTCACGCTGTCTCCAACCACGACGCAGGCCTGGCCCACAGAACCGTGTCCTCACACGTCCCCAAACATTAACACCTGAGTGTGCCTGCTGTGTCCCAAGTCGCTGATCGCCACGGGCACCCGGGGCGGCCCCGCGGTCCTAGGTCAGTCTTTCTGTGGCTGCTGTAACTGCAGCACATCGCCACACGCTTGGTGGCTCTGAAAGTCCAAAACGGGCCTCACCGGACTGGAACCAAGAGGTCCGCCAGGCTGGAGGGCCCCCCGTGCCTGCTTCCTCTCCTCCCGGGTCTGGGCCCCCGCACACCACCTGCCGCGCCAGCCGCGGCCATCGAGCCTCTCCCCTGCTGTCCCCTGGCTCCAACTCCCTGTCCAGTCCGTTTTCTGTGGCGAATGGCACAGCACCGCAGGCCGCGTGAGGGACCAAGGAAGAGGGTCATGGCTCTGGAGGTCTCAGGTCGTGGAGCCGCGTCCGGTGGTGGCCAGCAGGGTCCCCGGGCAGGGCAGGGCACGGCGTGGAGAGCGGCAGGGGCGTCTGCGCTGGTCACTCTTCCTCTGCTCACACGGCCCGCCAGGAGGAGTCCATCATGGGGACTCCACCTTGATGGCCTCACGGGGTCCTCATGACCTCCCTGAAGCCCCTCCACACCAGCATCGGGGCAAGGTCCCGCCCGAGGCCCTGGCGCGCGCCGCGTGGCAGACCCCCGGGGCCAGGAGGGCCGCCCCCTCCCCCAGCTGGCCGAGGACATCCTGGGCCCCATCTTGGCCGTGTCACCTGGCAGTTTCAGGTTCCGGGAACTAGGGCAGTAGTGGACGTCTTTGGGGGCCTTCTGCTGCTGCCCACACTGTGGCCATCCCTGTCACACCTCAGGAAACGGAGGTTGGGGGAGCAGGGGTCGCCCCTCGCCCCTCAGCCAGCGGGGAGGGAGGGGCCCGGGAGACTGGCTTCTAGGCCGTGAGCTCCTGTCTCGGGGCAGGCCGGTCCCAGGTGGCACAGACGAGGACACCGTGCGCTCCCAGAGGGACACGGCCCTGTTTAAACAGCCTGTCCCCGTGAGCCCTGAGGGTGGGGCCTCCCCCTCCCCCCGCACACCCCCCCAGAGACCCGCTCTCCTCCCCCCAAGGCAGGGTGTCCTGGTGCCGTGTGTTGTCCCTGTGTCCCTAGCAGGGCCTGAGGCGGGTTTGTGGAACCAGTGGGGAGCTGAATGGCCGGGCGTGGCCTCGGGACTTTAGTGCCAAGACTTGAGAGGTTTTTCTGAAAAACTCAGTGAAGACTTGGTAGGTCTCTGTGCTGTGGACGCTACTGCCTCCTCGTCCGCCGTCATCCCTGGACCTGGACTTGGCCCCAGGAACTATTTCTAGGCAGTCATTCCGCAGCTCTCTGGGGCCACACCCCCACTGCCCGTCTGTGTCCACTCACGGGGACTTGCTCCCAAAGGCAGCACAGGTGAGGCCGGGCAGGCCCCGGGGAGTCGGGGGCCCCGCTGTGCGCAGAAGCCTCCACTGTTCAGGGGCCACCGTGTGTCCTTGAAGACTGCTGTGCAGTCCTCCGGGCCTGGGTGACCAGGGCTTGTTCTTGGACCTGCCCAGAAGGCCTGGGAAGTGGTGCCCTGGGCTTGGCGCCACGGCGGAGCCGCGTGGTTAAGGCTGCGGGGGGCGGGTCTATAGCAAAGGCTGTGAGGCCTCACCATCAGTGACAGCTGGGCAGGGTCCCCCCAGGTGAGGAAGACCCACAGGTTCTGGTGGCCCTCTCAGGACACGGGGAGAGGTACTTGGTCCCAGGGAGCCCACAGGAGTCAGAGAGAGCCCTGGGTGTTGCTGGAGACCAAGGGACCCTGGAGATAATGTGCACCCTGCTGCTTCTGCCCAGAGGGCAGGGACAGCTCAAGGTCACCCACCAAGTGGGCCCAAGGCCAACGCTGGAACTCGGGTCCCCTGACTCGGCGCAGGGCTCTCTTGGTGAAGGGCGCGCTGTCCGAGGTGGTGGAGGGAGCAGGGGACTGGCACCGGCAGCACCGTGGGTCCCTCCTGGGTTGTGCAGACTCAGCCCCGCCAGGCAGACCTCTGGACAGAGGTTGCAGGTGCAGAATGTCATCTGGAGGGGACGCCAGGTGGACCTTACAGCTCCCAAGCCCTGAGACTCCATCTTCCTTTCCTGCCTGGGGTCTCCTGGGCTGACCCGGTGCTCTCGGGACTGGCCCAGCTTTTGCCTTTTTGCTGTGGAAGGCCTTCCCATCTGGGATGCCCTTCCCATCCTGCCCTGCCTGTCCTGGGGACATCTGTTCTTGTCATTCTGCATTTTCCACACCCGCCTTCGCCCCAGACCTCCCAGGCAACCCTCTTTTAGCCTCGGGGATCCGGATTCTGTTTGATGGGAACTGAGTGCCCTGCTAGGTGCTTGGTGTGAACCATCTCATCCCCTCGGGCGTTTATGCTGTGAAGGGGTCCCCCTTGACCTCTAGCTCAGCGTCAGGCATCGGGAGACCCACGGTGCAGGCTTCGGGTTGACTTTGCTCTTCACTGTGTGTCTGGTCTCCCCCACCCAACCGTGAGCCCCTCGAAGAGCACCCCCTGGCCGGGCGCGGTGGTGGGCGCACGCCTATAATCCCAGCAGCTCGGGAGGCTGAGGTAGGAGGATCGCTAGTTCAAAGCCAGCCTCAGCAAAATTGAGGTGCTAAGCAACTCAGTGAGACCCTGTCTCTAAACAAAATACAAAATAAGGCTGGGGATGTGGCCCAGTGGTCGAGTGCCCCTGAGTTCAATCCTGGGCACCCCCCCCCAGAGCACCAAGCGCCCCGGCAGGCACCCAGCCTCGCCCACAGTCGTTCCCCAGGCCTGACACTCTGGCCTCCTGGGCGCCTGCTCCGTCTCCCAGCTGGGCCGACTCCTCGGGCGCAGATTGTCTATCCGTCTCCAATTCCACGGTCACACAGGCAACAGTCCTATCGCGCTCGCCAACGCCCGCCACGGTCCTAACCGCTTTACACGCATTAACGGGCTTACTCCCGCCCCCACCCCCTGAGAGGAAGGTGAGGACGACCCGTTCAGAGAGCCCAGAGACGGTGTGCCCCAGGTCACGTGGCTAGCGAGAGGCGGCTCGTCCCCCCCCACCCCCCGAGTCTTCTCCAGAGGCCCTTCACACCACCCCGCGCGTCACACCCGGCACAGCGTTGGGGACAGTTCAGGAGACGCTTGGTGAGTGAATGAACCCAGTGCCTGGTCTGGAGTGAGAGCGCGGTGACAGGCAGCTTTGCCCGTGACGGGGGACACCTTTGGACTAAGGAACGACGGCAGCATGGCTAGTTAGGTCGCAGCTGACGTAGAGGCAGCAGAGCCTCAGAGAGCTTCGGCCTCCTGCCCGGGGTCGTCCCCAGGGTAAGGCAGAGCCAGAGGAGTGTCCCCCCACATCCCCAGGCCTGGTCGGAGGCCAGCCTAACCTCGCAGGGGCCCAGAGGCTGATGTCTGAGGCTGTAGGAGCCGCTCCCCTGGACACCCAGCGAGAGAGGCCAGTGGGCCGGTGTGGGCCAAGGTGCAGCCCAGATGCTTCTGAGAAGCTTCCACAGGCCCCCCAGGAATCCTGAGACTGGGGCTTCCACCCCCTTTGTTCTGCTGGACTTGGCAGTTTTTACCCGCAGCGTCGGGTCCCCTGACGGTCGCCCCGTGAGGGAAGGCGTCCAGAGATGGCGGAGCGCGGGCCAACGTGGCGTGCAGCGCCCGTAGAGAGGCTGGGGAGACGCGGAGCCCGCTCTTGCTTCAGGAGGGGGGATGGAGGGGAACGCCGTGTCCGAGGGGGACTTTTCTCTCCATGGTGACGGGGGGCCGTCTCCATTGGCACTGAGCAACCCACTTACGTGCACCGTGACCCCGTGGAAGTTGCTGCTATTAGAAAAGGCGAGCAGTAGCCGGGCGTGGTGGCGCACGCCTGTAATCCCAGCACTTTGGGAGGCTGAGGCAGGAGGATCGCGAGTTCAAAGCCAGCCTCAGCCATGGCGAGGCACTTAGCAACTCAGTGAGACCCTGTCTCTAATATAAAATACAAGGGGCTGGGGTTGTGGCTCGGCGGCAGAGCGCTCTCCTTGCACGTGCGCGGCCCGGGTTCGATCCTCAGCACCACGTAAACATAAATGCATTGCATTGTGTACAACTAAAGTAAATAAATAAACATTAAAATAAATAAATAGATAAATAAAATACAAAAAAGGGCTGGGATGTGGCCCAGTGGTCGAGTGCCCTGAGTTCAATCCCTGGTACCAAAAAAAAAAAAAGAAAAGAAAAGGGGCGAGGAGTGAATGAAGCTCAGAGTGCAGGTGGCTGCCGAGGACAGCTGAAGGAGGGGAAGGACGAGGAAGGGGACCAGCGGTTGGGGGGGGTGTGCGCACGTGCATGTGAGACCGGGCTGCGATCAGATCAGATCAATGTCTCTCCAGGCAAGTCCGACCAAAGGGGACCTTGACTCGTCAACAGTGGATTTTAGAAATATTGATTCATCACTCGTCGAATGACTATTTATTGAGTGCCTTCTGTGTACCGGGCACTGGAGGGGCTGAGGGGGACAGGGTGGAACAACCGGACAGGCCCCTCGGCCTTTTCGCGGCAGTTTTGCTGCGGAGCGGCGGCCGATCGGGGAGGCAGCGGCGGGGAAGGGCCGAGGCCGAGAAGCAGCAGTGGGGTGTGGCCTTGGAGGGGCCTCTCTGCAGCGGTGGCATTGGGACAGTGACCCTATGAAGGTGGAGAGAGGAGGAGACGGGGGGGGGGGGGGTTCACCCTGAGATGAAGGCTGGCTTGGTGCTTGGTGGGAGCCTGGGTGGGGATGCAGGAGCCCTGTTTGGGGAGATGGCTTAAATTGCGGTTGACTATGAGCCATGGAGATTTGGGCATTGTCGCCTTCCGTAGTCTCTCGGGACTTGGCCCGGGATCTCACGGGACTATGGCCTGGGATCTTCGAGTGACTTCAGCCGAGGTTGCTGATTCGGGTCAGCGCCATTTTGGTGGTGTGTGTGGCGCGTGTTAGTCGTTGTTAGAGCCAGAGAGAAAAGTTATCAGAATAAAAAAGCTGTTTGTTTGTCTCCAGTTCACCTCTGAACTTCTTCCCGCGGCTCCGTTGCTCCAAGCGGCCATCGCTTCAGGCAGCAACAGTGGGAGGGGACCAGGGCCAGTACACGGGGGCTGTGAGGGGGCAGCGTGGACTCTGGGTCTTGTGCTTGCATGCTGTGTGAGGCTCTGAGCTGGGCAGAGGTTTGGGGGTGTGCAGGAAGTTGAGCCCCCTGGCTGCAGTGTGGGGATGAGGTGCAGGGACAGGGAGGCCCATCATGAGGGGGCTGAGCATAGGCACCTAGGCGTGTGTTGACACTAGAGACACCTGTCCTCTGCCTCAGAGCCCAGCAGAAAGAGACAAGTAGGTGGTCATTAAAAAGAGCGTGTCTGGGGTGGGCGTGGCAGTGCACTCCCGTTAATCCCAGCACTTGGGAGGCTGAGGCAGGAGGATCGCGAGTTCAAAGCCAGCCTCAGCAATGGCGAGGCACTTAGCAACTCAGTGAGACCCTGTCTCTAATAAAAATACAAAAAAAGGACTGGGGATGGGGCCCAGTGGTCGAGTGCCCCTGAGTTCCATCCCTGGTGCCCCCTCAAAAAAAAAAAAAAAAAGGAGCCCATTGGGGGGGAGAGTTGGGTGGGGCTGGGGGCTTCCTGGAGGGACTGTCTCAGCATTGAGACAAGGGACCAGAAGGGGGGGGTCACAGATGCAAGAAATGCTGACCATCTGAGGACGGGAGACCTGGGCGTGGACAGTGGCAGTAAGGGCAGAGGCCCCTTCCTGAGAAGCCAGCTGGCCATCATGTGCTCGGGTCAGCCGCTCATTCATTCATCGGAAACTTGACCGCGGCGCACTTGCGTGCCTGGCCCCGGGCTCGGGTGGGAGATGAGGAGACAGAACCGCCGTGGTCCCAACCCGTACAGAACTCAAAGAATGATGGGGAAGACAGCAGGCAGAAACCCCAGAAATAGGAATACAACCAGAACACGGGCTACAACCAGAACACGGGCTACAACCAGAACACGGGCTACAACCAGAACACGGGCTACAAACCAGAACACGGGCTACAACCAGAACACGGGCTACAACCCAGAACACGGGCTACAACCAGAACACGGGCTACAACCAGAACACGGGCTACAACCAGAAACACGGGCTACAACCAGAACACGGCTACAACCAGAACACGGGCTACAACCAGAACACGGGCTACAACCAGAACACGGGCTACAACCAGAACAACGGGCACATGTTCGAAGGAGCAACTTTTGATGAGTGACCGGAACGGAGCAGAGAGGCAGGGAGGAGCCCTGGGGGGGACAGTGGGGAGCTGAGCGTGGTGGGGTCGGGGTGAGAGGCGTGGGCCGAGCCGTCCGGGGAGAGGAGATGGCTGTGTGCAGGGCGGTGTCGTGGAACCCTGTCCCCACACCTGCACCTTCAGGGTGGCCTTGGCCCTCGAGGCAGGGCGGAACCAGGTAGGGAGTGGAGGGACAGCAACACAGCCCCAGACCCCCCACCGCACCCCTCCTTTATCTCCGGAGCCTTGAGTAGGTCTTGTTGAGAGCCGTGCGGGAACACCTCTGACTGTGGAGGACACGCCTGGGCCAACCTGCAAGTTGCCTGAAGTCTGGGCCGTCTTCCCCGACCGTGGATGGAACGTCCCCACCATGGAGGGGAGGGGGAGCCACAGGGGGACCCTCCTGGACCAGGCTTTTTAGGGCACTGGGCCCACCCCACAGGAGGAGGTCCCACCTCAGGCCTGGGAAGCCTCCCCAGTGTCCCTCCTGACCACCCCTGCGCCCTGCAGACTGGGAGGTGCCCGTGGAGAGGGCCACTGGGTGGGTGAGACTGATGGTCAGAGAGGGCAGGGCACGAGCTGGGCCCCGGTCGGGATATCTTTCCTGGAAGGCAGACGGGGGCCAGCAGGGGAAGCTGTGCTTCCAGTAAGAAGACTCAGGCCGACCTTGGCGTCCACAGATCACCCCTTCCCTCAGAGCGCAGCGGGCTCTCGGCGCTCCTCGGTGGTGGCTGTAATGAGGGCTGTGGAGAGCTGCTTGCAGCTAAGTGAGCTGTAATGGCTTTCTGCGGTCATTAGGCACAAGCTGTGGGAGCCCTGAGGGTCTGCCCAGGCTGGGCTCCCACACCCTCCCCCAAGACCTAGATCAATGAGCCCAGGATGGGCTGGGGGTGGATTCTGGGCTCCCTGAGCACGGGCGGCCACCGGGGCCCACCCCAGGACTCCTGAGTTAACCTTGACCCCAGGCCACACACATGTGGAGTGAGAGGGCTCCCGGGGACAGGAACTCCAAGGCGACAGGACATGTAGGCTCAGCTTACATTCCTGGAGTCCTGAGCCCAACCTGGTGGAGGGGACCATTTTAAGTAGATTCAGTCCAGTGAGGGCTGGGAGGAAGCTAGGGGGAAAGGGGAGACTGGGGCTGTTCCTGAGGGCTCCAGTGTTAAGGACGACCTGACTTTGACCTCAGTTCTGTCTCTCAGTGTTTCCATCTCTGAAATGGAACCAAATAACACATTTTGTGGGCTGGTTGTGAGAACATACTGAGGTAATGTGTGTTAAGTGCCTAGCATGTCCCAAGGGTTCTGTGGAAGATAACCATCATCACCAACACCACCACCATCATCACTACCACTGTTATCACCACCACCACCACCATCATCACCACCACCACCATCACCATTACCATTACCATCACTACCACTGTTATCACCACCACCACCATCATCACCACCATCATCACCATACCATCACCACCACCATCACCACTACCATCACTAGCACCACCATCCTTACACACCACGCATTATTACCACCACCACATATCATCACTACCACCACCATCACTACCACTATCATCACTACCACCATCATCATCACCACCATCACCATCATCACTACCACCATTATCACCACCACCACCACCACCACTATCATCACCACCACCATCACCGGCACCACTACCACCATCAGCATCACCACCACCACTATCATCATCACCACCACCATCACCACCACCACCACCATCATCACTACCACTGTTATCACCACCACCACCACCACCATCATCACCACCATCACCACTACTACCATCACTAGCACACCATCCTTACTACTACCATTATCACCACCACCACCACCACCCACTATTATCACCACCACCATCACCAGAACCACTACCACCCATCAGCATCACCACCACCACCACCACCCATCAGTGTCACCACCATCAGCATCACCATCACCACCACCATCACCATCATCGCCACCACCACCACATTCACCACCACCAAAATCATCAGCAGCACCATTGTAGGAGGGATGCTTCTTGGGTCCTCATTTTCTTCATGTGCTTTTATCTTTTGGTGATCTAGTACAAATGGCAAAGCTGCGCCACCTGCCCACCCAGCCAGCAGGGGGACCTGCCTGGCTCACCGTGGACTGTGTGGGGGACTAGATGTTGAGCATCTACTCCGTACTGGAATTTGGAGAAACAGGAGCTCGTAATCTATGATCATGAGCTTCTGGGCCAAGTGTAGAGGTGACAGGAGCCTTGTCCAAGGTGAGGCCACGTTGAGGGGCCAGGGGTGCGTGAGCAGTGACAGGGAGGAGAGGGAAGGGGCAGGCTGTGCCCGGGAAGATGCCCCCTTGCCCAGTGCAATCTTGCTCTCTCCTCAAGACCTCCCGGGAGTCCTGGTAGGTTCTGGGGGAGGGCAGTGGGGGCTGTCTGTCTTCCTGGCCTAACTGAACCTGGAAGAATCAGAGCTCTGAGGTTTCCCTGTTCATCCCTCACCCAGAGTAAGTGCCCTGTCTGCTGCTGTGGCCTCCTGTAACTCAGGCCCTGCTGCCCAGAGCCTCCGGGGACACTTTTTATCACCCCCATATCTTTCTGGAGCCGAGAGGAGGGGACAGCTGTGTGACCGGAGAAAGACAAGGATGGAGAGTCACAAACTGACAGGTCGAGGCCTTTACAGAGGGGCTCTAACTGCCTGCCGGGCAGGGTGAACAGGACTGACCTGGCCTCCTCTTGTTGGAATTTTCCAGACTGCAACACAGCATGTAACCGTGGTTTTCAACCCACATCCTACCTTAAAACCCCGCCAAGTGGCTTTAACAGCAAGTCCAATATCTGGACCCAACCCCCACTGTTTCCGACTGAATTAGTTTGGGGGTGGGGGGTTGTTTTTGAAAGCCCCTCCGCCCACGGTGTGACCCCAGTGTGCCACCAGGGTTCTTGGGCACGTGCGTAAGGAATGAGAGTGGTGGACTTTGGGACAGAGCTTCTGACCCTAGCTCCACCACGTCCTACTAGCCGTGGGGCCTTAGGTGAGTTATTCAGCATCTAAAAATTAATTAATAAGCAAAGCGAATTGGAGCTCCTGGTTCTTCTCAAGGAGGTTACTGGGGATAGAAAAATTAAGCAAATGTAGGGAAGGTCCTCAGCACTGCTGGGTGCTTTTTTTTTTTTTTTTTTAGCCTTCGTACTCTCTGTGCATGTTTTAGGGACATGACAAAGATACTGTCACATAACGGACCACAAAAGCGTGTCACATAATGGATCACGAAGGAGGTGGGCCCTGTTGCCCGGAAGTTTATAAGGTCAGGCACAGTGGCCCTCCTGCAGATGGCTGGGTTCACAGCTCTTTACTCTTGGTATTTATTCTGCTTGGGGTTCATTCAGCCTCTTAAACCTGCAATTTGACTTTCTCCAAATTGGGAGAATTTTCAGCCCTTTCTACTTCCAATGCTCCCCATTCCCTCCATTTTTTCCTAGGATGGCATTTACGCTGTGTTAGAGACCTGGACGGACAGTCCCCTGAGGCTCTGGTTTTTGTCTGTCTGTCTGTTGTCGCATTCAAAAACATCTTTTCTTCCCGTCTGTTCTTCAGGCTGGATGTTTTCTGCGCTGTTTTTGCAGCCACTGACTCTCTCTTGTGTGTTTCTCTTAAGTCGGCTGTTAAGCCCATCCAGTGAATTTCTCATTTCAGATCTTGTATTTTTCAATCCGAGAATTTTTTGTTTGGTTCTTTTTTTTTATATACTTTTTTATTTTCCTACTGAGGTTTCTTATGCGGTCGTTCGCTGTGAGTATGTTTTCCTGTAGGTCCTTGCGGATGGCTAGGGGGCTGCTTCACAGAAGTCCACATTGGCCAACCTTTCCTGTTTCCCTCATGTGCCTAGAAATTTTCGGCTGTATTCTGGTCACTATAAATGGCGCATCGTACACTCTCTGGATTTTGTTATGTTAACCTAAACTGTTGACATTTTTTCTTTATTATGTTAAAAGCAAACAGTTAACTTATCTAGGCTCAAATTCCAAACTCTGTTTCCTTTGGTGAGCCTCGGGCTTGGTTGGGGCTGCGTGGCCTCTGCCCCGTGCGAGCTTGTTTCCGAGGTCAGCCCTAGATTTGGGTAGAGTTTCTATACAGAATTCAGGTCTCCTCCCTCTGCCGGTTCTTTCTGTGGTTCCCACTCTTGCTTTCCAACATCTGGGATTGCCCTAAATCTGTCCTTTAGTTCATCATGTCATTGAAAACGGTGGCTTTTCTATCTGGATTTTAGCCTGACCTCAAACCATACCCCTAAATATGGAAATCCACCCAGTGCCATTCCTGTCTTCTCCGTCTTCCCTGCCCCCCAGTGGCTGCCTGCCTTTGATGATTCTCCACACTCATCAGGCATAGTCCAATTGTACCTGTAGGAGAGCATTGATCTGAGAGTTGCCACTCCATCCTTACCAGAGGCCCAAAGCCCTGCTGTTGGCTCAAAGTCACAGCAGTGGGAGGGCCGGCATCAGGCACCTCTTTGGGCCACACCTGCTCCCCGTGGGATCGGCTACATCAGTTACTCAAGACACCTGTGCAGCCCAGGGGAGGATGCAGCCATGCTTCACCGTCAGCAGAAACAGACTGAAGTGGACTTTACACCCTAAGCCAGCACTGTCCAGTAGAAACGTTCTGTGGCCATTGTGGTTTGCATCTAGTAGTATTCCCACAGAAGCTCATATGTTAGGCAACGCGAGAATGTTCAGTTCAGGTGAAATGATTAGAATATGAGAGCTGCAACCTCATTAGTGGATTAATCCATTTGGGGGACTACTGGGGTGATAACTGTAGACAGGTGGGGTGTGGTTGGAGGAAGTGGGTCCTGGGGGATGTACCTTTGGACTATAGCTTGTCCCTGGCTTCTTGCGCCCCCTGTCCCCTCTGCTTCCCAGCTGTCATAAACTAACAACTTTTCTCCACCACACCCTTCCACCATGATGTTCTGCCTCACCTCAGACCCAGAGCAATGGAGCTGGCCAGCCATGGACTGAGACCTCTGAAACCATGAGCCCAAAATTTTCAAACTGTCCTCCTCTAAGTTGTTCTCATCCAGTATTTTGGTCATAGGAACTAAATAAATAAATAAAAACCTGACTAACCCGGTGGTTCTATTAGCTGCACTGCCCAACTCAGCAACCACCAGACAGTGGCTTCATATATTGAGAAATTGAATTTTTAATTTTATTTCATTTAAGTTTAAACTGAAATGACTGCACGTGGCAAGCGGCTTCCCTGTTGGGCAGCACAACTCTAAGCCAACTCAAGAAATCAAAGTCCAGATTTATAGAAATACATAAAGCAAGGCAAATTTTTTTTAAAAAAACATTTTCAAAAAGATTTACTGCAAGAAAAAAAGAAACTCACCCAGGGCATTTTGAAATAGCATTTTATTGCCCCCCCCCCCAAAAATATATATGTGTGCCAAGAACCAGCCCTTTCAGGGCCCTGCCGTATCGCAAAGTCGCTTGTGGAATTTCAAACTGAGAGGTAAATTAGAGAGCAATTACAAGGGACAACGAAATAAATTTTTTTAAGTTATGAATTCCCCCAAGATATTTGAGATATGCCGTGTTTTTATAAAAAAACTAGATTTACCTGTTCCTTCTGAGGAGCACGTTCCTGGCTGGAAGTGAAGTTGCCCTGTCACTGGTGTCACCTTGGTCCAGCCTTGCAAGGGGTCTCCTGGGTGTTGGGCACCTGCCTGAGCCTCCGTGCCAGGGGTGGTCTGAGGCTTCTGATGGGCTAGGGCAGGGCATCTGGCAGCAGGCCACACATGATCAGAGCTGTCCTCCCTCTTCCCGTCCTCCCTCTCCCCTTGCACGGAAAAGAAAAAAACCTCCCCTCCCCGGAAAACTCCCTAAAAAGACAAACAAAGAGGAAGGAAAAAACAAACTCCCGTCCCCCGATCAAAAAAAAACCCCTCCAAACCAGAGGAAAATCCCTTACCTCCCTCCCTCCCCTTCTTCCTCTCTCCTCCCCCTTCTCCCTCCTCCCCCTCCCCTCCCCCTCCCCCTCCCTCCCGTCCCTCCTCCTTCTCCTGCTCCTTCCCCTCCTCCTTCCTCCGCCCCCTCTGCCCCTTCCCCTCCCTCCTTCCCTCTCCCTCCTCTCCCTTCCTCCTCCCTCCTCCCTCCTCCTTCTCTCCCGTCCCTCCTCCCCCTTCCTGCTCCCTCCTTCTCCCTCCTGCTCCTCCCTCCTCCTCCCTCCTCTTCTCATTCCCCCTTCCTGCCTCCCCTTCCTCCCTCCTCCCTGATCCACCTCCCTCCTCCCCCTCCTGCTCCTCCCTCCTCTCTCCTCCCTCCTCCTCCCTCCTGCTCCTCCCTCCTCTCCCTCCCCTTCCCCCTCCTCCCCTCTCCTTCCCTCTTTCTCCTCTCCCCTCCTTCCTCCTCCTCCCTCCTGCTCTTCCCTCCCCTCTCTTCCCCTTCCCCTCCTGCTCTTCCCTCCTCCTCCCTCCTCCCTCTTACTCCCTTCTGCTCCTCTCTCCTCCTCCCTCCCCTTCCTCCTCCTCCCCTCTCTTTCCCTCTCCCTTCTCTCCCTACATCCCTTCTCCTCCCTCCTGCTCGTCCCTCCCCCTTCTTCCCCTTCCTCCTCCTCCTCTCCCTCCCTCCTCCCAGATCCCCCTTCCTCCTCTCCCTTCTCCTCCTCCCTCCCTCCTCCCTCCTCCTTTCTTCTGCTCCTCCCTCCTCCTCCCGCCCCTTTTTCCTCCTCCCCTTCCTTTCCCTCTCCCTCCTCTTCCCTCCTCCTCCCTCCTGCTCTTCCTTCCCCCTTCTTCTTCCCCCTCCTTCTCCCTCTCCCTCCTCCCCTCCCTCCTCCCCCTCTCTACTCCCTCCTTCCCCCTCCTCCTCTCCCCTCCTCCCTACCAGAGTGGTTTAGAGCACTGAGGTCTGACTCAGCTGCCTGGCTGGTGCTCACCACAGCTCTGCAGCCCTGGGTGCCTCAGTCTCCACATCTGTTAACTGGGGAGAGGAGGCATTGCCCCTCACAGGCTAGAGGACCTGAACAGAGCTTTCAGAGCCGCTGGGGACAGGGACGCCCAGCTCAGCTTCTCCTGGGGGCCGCTGGTCCTCCTCAGCTCCTCTCTCCTCTGCCTTTCTGCCAGCCGCCCATGCCAAGGCCCAGCCCCATGCCCCCTGGCCCTGGCCCTTGCCTGGAGCCCTGGGCAGTCACCTAGCACTGCCTGCCCAGCCTCCTCTCCTCCCTTCTCCTCTGCGGAGCCTCTGCCCTGTTCCCGGGGGTCCATGGGCTCTTCTCGCCCATTGTCACCTGGCCTCTTGGTTGGCAGGGGTGGGGGTGGGGGTGAGTTAATTGAATCTAGAAAACAAGCTCAGGATAAGGCCACTCCTGACATTTGAGGGGTGACCCCAATTCAGTAATCAGGACAAATAATATTTTAATGCAGTATTTTAAAAATCCAAATGCTGCACAGAGTCTCCAATGAACTAGATATTCCAGTGTTCCTTGAAGCTGCCTCCATCTCTTTCTTCCCAGGTTCCCCCCACTCCTCCCCAGCCCCCACCTGGTTGGGGCACGTTGTCAACATTTGGAGGTTTTGTTCATTTTGGAGTTTCTCACTCTAATTTGGACTTGGGGGAATATCACTTTAAGACGCGATTTACCTTGATTCCTGAGATTTGGGGCACCCTCCTTTAAATTGTGTGCCTGGTGCTTCCTTTGCCGCCCCTTGTCCCCCAGCCCCTGACCAGGGCGTCCCCACAGAGCCTATTCCAGGGAAGCAGCTCAGGGTCTCCACGGTGACATCCCTCGGGGGCCCTCTAGCTTCACTCACTCCTACTCTAGCCTGGTGGTCCTTGGAAGCCAGGGAGAGCCCAGCCCTGACTCACTCACATAGAGGAAGAAGGTGGCCCTTGACACCCTGGTCCCAGTGCCCCCAAACAACCCATGTCATGCATCTCTAAGGTCATGACAACAACTATACAGTGCAGCCTGAGGAAGAAAGCCAAGCTCTCCTTCTCCGTGGCAGCCCAAAGAACCAGACCTCGGCTGCTTCTCTACAGCCACGTCACCCTTCGGGATTTGTGCTGACATCATCTCTCCCTCCGGCCCCTTGCCTGGCCTCTCTCCTCCTCCTCCCACTTCCCTTTGGCCTCATCCTCATCAGTCAGAGCTGAGGCCAGACGGAGGACTGACCCCAGGCAGGGTGGGTGGGTGGGGTGAGCGCAGGGGCCAGCGGGGAGCACGCCCAGCCCTGCCAACCCTGTCATTGCCTCCCCATCGTGCCCACCGCGGCTCTCTTTCCAGACCCAGAATAGCTCCAGCCCCCCCAGGCAGTGCCGCATGGTGGGGGGAGCATTGCCAGGCCTTCAAAGGCTTGGGCGGAGAGACCAGGAGTGAGGCGGGGCCTCTCCTCTTCCCTGCACCTGTGGGCAGTGGGGAGAGGAGCGGGCACCGATCACATTCCTCACCGGCCAGGGCGGGGCAAGCAGGGTCACACCCCACAGCCTCATGCTGACCGGGGCAGGGGGTCCTGGCTCCCACAAGCCCCTGCTGGCCACCAGCGGGGGCAGCCCATGTGTTCCAGAGCTGGGAGGGGCGGGAGCCAGAGCTCTGCATGAGGCCACGTCTGCACACCCCTGACCTTGCCAACCTTCGTATCAGCCCTGAGATCGAGGAGGCCATGGTCCCCGGTGGCCCCCGACCTGTTGACGTACCAGATCTTTGCATTTTGAAGTTCTGCCTTTTTTTTTTTTTTTTTTTTTTTTTTTGGTACTGGGGATTGAACTCAGGGGCACTCGACCACTGGGCCACATCCCCAGCCCTTTTTTGTATTTTATTTGAGACAGGGTCTCACTGAGTTGCTAAGTGCCTCGTCATGGCTGAGGCTGGCTTTGAACTCACGATCCTCCTGCCTCAGCCTCCCAAGTGCTGGGATCACAGGCGTGCACCACCACCGCGCCCGGCTCAGTTCTGCCTTATTGAGTCAGTCTATACCTAGTGTCAGTCTATACCTAGTGTCTGCCGGCTCTGGACTCTTCCAGCGCCCAGCCCTGGAGGGTGGGTGCCTGGCTCAGCTGTGGGGCAGGGGCGTCCGTCCCACCCCAGCCCCATAGCCCAGGTGTCATCCCGGGCCAGCACTGTCCAGCTGGGTGTGATCAGTGGGTACTGGATGGCCCTTCTGTCCTTCCTTGGGTGACCTTGCAGCGGGGTGTGCAGAGGAGGGAGGCTGAGGCTCTGAGACCCCGGGCCACGTGCCCACCGCTGGGTCTGGACCTGGCCAGCTCCATGTGGGCCCAGCCTGACCCGTCCGTGGTGCAGGGTTTACCATGGTCCCTCCTTCCCCGCGACAGACCCAAGCTCAGGAGGGCAGCCAGCTCCCCAGAGCCAGGCAGGGAGGACGTGAGCTCTGGCCAGCCACTGCCTCCTTCTTGAAGTCCCCTGCCTGTGGACCCGTGGCTCTGGTGTGGCAGTGGTCCCAGCAGGTGGCAGAGGGACAGCAGCCCTTCGTGCACCTCTGTCCCCCAGCAGGGAAGAGGCGGAAGCACAGGCGCGTGCCGTCCTCACTGCCCTCTGCCTCTCCAGTGACTTCTGCCTTTGCCGTGAGACCCGTTGGGACGGGGGGGGGGGGGGGCAGAGGCAGCGGGCAGGAGCAGCGGGCACGCTCTGTGGGCCTGGCACTGCCGTGGGGAGGACACCTCTTGTCCCGTGGTGGGCCCTCGGCTCCGCCCTGGGCGTCAAGCAAGGAAGCCCATCCAGGGGAGGGAGAGACCCCACCCGCAGCTTTCCCTTGGGGACCTTGGTGGGGAGGACACGAGGCTCGTGCTGGCCCCCAGGTCTCGCGGGCTTGGCCTCTGACCCAGCTGTGGGGTAGGAAAGGCACCGGGCCTCGGGCTCCTGTCTGATGGGCGACTGATGCCCACACTGTGGACCTCAAGGCGGGGATCAACAGAGCCGCCGTCGGCGTAACCGTGGTCAAGGAGCCCCAAAGCCAAGACTGGGCTTCATCGTGGTTTTCCTCCCTCCCTTCCCTCCAGGAAGTTGTAGAAGAAGGCATCCAGATCCCTTTCCATCTCTGCATGGTAATGAACAGGGTCATGGTCGTCGATACAGAAATTCTGGAAGGTTCCAGAGGAAATCTGCCGGAGCCCCGTGCCGAGCTCGCCCCAGCCGCGTCCTCCCAAGTTGCATGGTAGAGCGGGGGCTGGAGGGTCTTCGCTCCAGCCTGACGATCCCCGGGCACAACTGGACGCGTCCCCTTTGTCCCGCGTCCCTCCTGCTCCCTCCTACACGTGGAGATGGAGCTGCAGAGCGCCCCGGAGGCCCCCAGCCTGGCGGGGTCGGGGCAGCAGGACACAGGACCCGAGCATCGGGGAGAGGAGGCTCCTGGGAAAAATGAGCCCTGGGTGCGGCGAGAGAGCAAGAGGACACCAGGGGACCGCGCCGACCTTCTACTGAGGGTCCCTCGTGGCCTGTGTGGTCCCTTTGTAGTAGAGGCCACGGGAAGCCGGGACACCCAGAGTTAGGGGCTCTGCTCAGTGACAGGGGGATTCCCCACGGCAGGCGTGGAAGCTGGGGTGCTCGGAGCCAGCACCCCCTGTGCCCTGTTGGGAGAGCAGTTGCAGCCTGGAAGAAAGAAGGTTGGCAGGAGAGGAGGGAGGGACAGAGAGAGACAGAAGGAGATGGAGGAGCAGGAGGAAGAGAGACTGGGAGGATGGGAGGGAAGGAGGGAGGGAGGAAAAGGAAGCACATGTGTGTGTGTGTGTGTGAGAGAGAGAGAGAGAGAGAGAGAGAGAGAGAGAGGGAGGAAAGAGAGATGGAGGAAGGGAAAAGAAAAAGAGAGGAAGGAGGAGGAGGAGGGAGGGAAGGCAATCATGGAAGGCCTGGGCCAGCGGGCATAGGTGGCCGAGCAGGTGTGTTATTGCCAGTCCATGAACTTCATCCAGTTAAAGCTGACCTCTATGAGGAACGTAGCATCCCGACTCCCGCTTCAAAGATGAGGAAAGCCAAAGCCCAGAGAAGTTTAGTGACTGGCTCGACTGCACACAGCTGGAATGTTCTGGAGAATTCTCGAGTGTGGACCCCAGGGTCTGCACTTTCTAACTGCTGCGGGGGCCCTTTCCCGGCTTAGGAGAGTGGAACTTAGAGTCATGACCTTGATCTGGCTCTGCGCCGTGCGTCTGGTACAAGATGGCTCACGTGTCCCAGCTCACAAGCCCTGGCACTAGGAGGGAGTGTCTGTCATAATCGCTGCCCGCTCGGACGGGCGAGCCACACCTGGCTCTTCCAACAAAGCTGAAGGACCCCGGGAGCTGTCCTGCTTCTCTCTCGTCTGGGTAGGGTGAGCTGTGTCCAGTGCAAGAAGGTCACCCTCCTTTATTTAAAAGATGACACATACACGAGGCCTCTTGTCACTGCTGGTGGCCAGCTCACGCGCCGGCTCTTGCTCTTTGGATGTGTTTGTCTGGAAGGAACCTGCGTCTCCCCCTCTCAGTGATCTGCATGGGGGGCTGCCCCTCCATCTTTGGTGTCTGATGTCACTGGAGGGAGAGGAATGGTCCCTGCCTGTGTCATTTCTTGGCGGTGACTTCTGATGTGTGTACTCCCCAGCCCCAGGCCCTGGAAGCTCGGGGTGTCCCCATCCTCCCTCCCCACAGGGACGTCCACTGCTTCCGGCCGGTCAAGGGAACTGACCCCGGCCCCCCGCCCCCGCCATCTCCTTTGTCCTCTGTCTCATTCCATCGCCCCTTTCCTGAAGTGCAAGGCTCCAGCCTCCCCAGGTGTTGGGAGTCTGCGGCATTTCAATTCCATGTTTGCTTTTCGTGAAGGGGAAGCAATCCTGTCTACAGAATGCTAAGTGGCTCGGCGGCTTTGGGCGGCAGAACTGCTAATCCGCCGACATCTGCTCTGGACGGGATCTTGGCGCCCAGCACCCTGCCACTGTCTCCCCTCCACCCCCCACCCCGGGCCCTTCCTCATCCTCATCCTCCCCAGGTGAACTCGGGACTCGGGGACAAAGAGGGAGTCTGGTTGGCACAGCCGTGCTTGACTGAGCTCCGAGGCAGGGCCCCTCTAGGGCCCAGGGCAGAGGCCTGGCCAAGACCAGCAACCTCGGGCCAGGCCCTTCCTTCCCCTCGTGATGCCAGCATCCCCACTACACCGAGGAGGGGACGAGCCACCTGGTGTCCACTCCTCATTCCACCAGCCTCCCGTTCACCGGGCCTCACCATGCCGCGTCCCCTGCCTTCAGCCAGGCCACGCCTCACCACCCTTCAGGGGCAGGTCAAGGCCAGGTCCTCCTTGAGGCCCTCACGGCTTCAGCCCTAGAGCCGGCACTGTAGGAGCCCTGTTTGGGGAGATGGCTTAAATTGCGGTTGACTATGGGCCATAAGGATTTGGGCATTGCTGCCTTCCGTAGTCTCACGGGACTTGGCCCGAGATCTCGAGGGACTTGGCCCGGGATCTCGAGTGACTTGGCCGAGATTGCTGATCGGGTCAGCGCCATTTTGGTGGTGTGTATGGTGCGTGTTAGTCGTTGTTAGAGCCAGAGAGAAAAGTTATCAAAATAAAAAAAAGCTGTTTGTTTTTCCAGTTCGCCTCTGAACTTCTTCCCGCGGCTTCGTTGCTCCAAGCGGCCATCGCTTCAGGCGGCAACACGGCACCTCCGCTATTCCTCGCCTCTCAGGCCCCCGTGATCTCCTCTGCCCAACGCCAGTCTGTGGGGGTCCAGACTGGGAGCCTGTAGTCCCTGCTCAGGTGGGCACACAGCTGAGGAGCCAGGAGGGACTAGAGGTGGCGTCCCCAGTCCTCCTCCCTCCCAGCCTGGTTTCTCCGGGAAGTCTGAGCCCCTTCCCAGGCTCGGAGCACCGAGCGGGGCCCCGGAAGAAGGAAGTGACCCCACGGAGGCGGTAGAAAGCTCGTTGTTCACATCTAGTAGTGAAACCCACACTCAGTCCACTTAGTGACATTAGAACAACCCACGAATAAGGGCAGATCAATAGCGGGCGCACGGGCAGCCAGGGCTCCGGGGGAAGAGCGGGCACCATGGTGGGGGGCTTCCTGGAGGAGGTGGGCTCGGAGCCAGGACTCGGCGGACAGAACCCACACTGGCGGGGAAGGAGGACACGGTGCAGGAGGAGGGAGGGGACGTGGATGAAGGCTGCGTATTTGTCTGCTGGGGAGCCCGTCACAAGTCCCAGGCTGGAGGCTCAAACAGGGCCGGCTCGTTTTCTCGCTGCTCAGAAGCCTGAAGTCCCAGTCAAGGTGTGGGCGGGGGAAGTCGCCTCTCCTCCCTGCCTCTAGGAGTGACAAGGAGCTGCTCCTTGTGCACAGGACCTGGCTGCTGTCCCCGGGAGCCCGGGGTCACTGGAGCATCTCCTGGAAGGAGCAGAAGACCTGAGAGGGTCAGAGGTCAGGGGTCGATGCCAACCCCAGAGTCGGCAGCAGCCGGTCCCAGCCCCACACGGAGGTCGTGAGACCTTACAGCCCCAGCTGCCCTATATCCCTCCCTCCCTCCCTCCCTGCTTCCACCCCTTCCCCAGTGCACCCAATAGGAAGGAACAGGGGTTCCAAAGGGACATGTTGGGGCCACTAAACGCGTCCCCTTGAAGAGGCTTCTCCAGGCCGGACGTGCACCTGGAGAGGGTGGGCACCCGCACCCTATCCCATCCCCCACCAGGGCTGGGAGTTTCCAGAAGGGCTCGGAAAACACCGAGGCCCGGGCTGGGGCTGAATGTGCCGCTGTCGGCGGCCGCTGGAGAAGGCGATTTGTGTCCCCGTCCTGAGGCAGAGGGCACAGGCAGGGTGCATGGCCTGGTGACCTGGGCCTCAGACCTCTGTTCTCTGCTGCCGGTCCCAGGCCGTTCTGGCTTTTCAGAGAGCAGCTGCCGGGGCGGGCACCGTCAGGTGAAGGGCACAGACAGGCACCGAGCCCACTCCCCGTTGGTTGGCACGCTGGCCCCTGGGACCGCGGGCCAGTCCTGCCTGATCGCTCAAGGCCTCTGTTTCCTAATCTTTACCACAAGAATAATAGCATCTCTCCAGGGCCACCCTGGGGACCCTGGTGTGAAACAGGTGACGTGCGGGTAAAGCCCGACACCAGGAAAGGTCCCCACTGGTGGGGCCTCAGCGTCCTGCAGGCTTGTGGCCCCCAGCCCCGCCTCCCTCTCTTGGCTATAACACACCCTGGGGTGCTTCCAGGCCCCACGCTCCCTCCATGTCCACAGTGGGGCCCCCCACGTCCCCCTCCATCAGCAACCCAAGAGGAAGCACGGGGCTGTGGCCACCTGCCCTGGCCCAGGGGTGCCCCCAGAACCAGGACGTGAGCACACCCGGGCTGTCCTTGAGAGCTGCTCCCCCTCCCCACGGTCCCTGTCGCCACGTGCCAGGCGCAGGCTCAGGGAGAGGGCTCTGAGCTGGGCACTTGCCAGGGAGAGAGCGCAGGGTGCAGGGTGAGGAAGCCGGCGCGGGAGAGAGAGAGCTGGCTCAGGAGGAGGTCGCCAAGGGAACCCCGTCTGAGGAGCAGCCCGCCCAGGCAGCTGGCACAGGATCCTCCCTCACTTCCTCCCTGCGCTCCACAGTCAGGGCCAAGTTCAAACCCCTCCCCCACGTCCTACCAGTGTGGTCTGGGACCGGCTTCTCATCTCTAAAGGGGGCGGAACCCCAGCGCCTACTTGGTTGGATGCTGGGACCCGAACCCAGATGGCACATGATGGTCACCCAATACCCGCCGGTCATTCCAATGATCTGATTGGATGTTGGGAGGCAAAGAGACCAAGGCCCAGGGCCCCTCCGTGCGACCAGCTGTCCCATCTTCTCCGCTTACTGTCTCTGCCCACCTTCTTCCTTCCTCCAAGTGGCCCCAGACTTTGGTTGTGCCACAGCTTAGCAGGGTGACGTTTGGAAGGCTCTGAGCTCCTCCAAGTGCAGGCAGTGCCCTGTGGCCATCAGGAGCGTGGCAAAGGGAGCGAGGCTGGGCCAGGGACACTGATCTGCCGTGGGAGCCAGGGCAGGGCAGCGGGCGCTGCTCCTTGAGCCCTCCCAGGCCTGGTCCTCCGCCATTGGCCATGTGGAGGACCAGCCCTGGGTCCCCTGCCCCCTTCTATTCAACTCATGACACAGATGTCATGAGTCCTTGCCAAGCTGCCTTAACATGAGGGAATTCTATCCCAAATATGTTGCACAAAATGAATATAAAAAAAACAAAGGAAAATTACCCTCTTTATTGAAACTCATTTTATGAATAAAACAATTATTCTGGTAATTGAAAAAAATGTGTCGTTAAATTAAATGCAGTGGTTCCTATTAAAATTTTAGTGCGTTTTTGCTGCTGCCGGCTAGAGGCTGGTAATTATAGTGGAGAGTTTCGCTTTCTCTTTATTGTTTTTTAATCTCTCTGTGCTGCGGCTCTCCAACGATATTTTATGTCAAAGAGATTTAGAGCTGCGCCCCAGACGGGGAGGGGGAAGCTGGCCGAGGGTGGGGGGGCGGCAGGGGACTGCAGCGGCATCTGCCTGGGCTCCAGGTTGCCTGTCACTCCGGCTGTCCAACAGCCTTGGTTGGTCTCTTCGCCCATCTGTCAGTCTGGCGGCAGCCAATCACAGCTCTCCGAATGCGGCGCCTTCCCCTCCCCTGCTCCCTGATTTCCCTCTACTTGAAAGGGGCTGCGAATTGCCAGGCAGCCTGGAGTAGGGGCTCGGGGGTGCCTGGGTGTCATGACCTCCGGCCCCCCGCGTGTGAAAAGCTGCAGGGGGAGGTGGGCGGGGCAGACCTTCTGAGGCTCTTCCTGCCCTTGGGGGGCGATTGAGGCTGGGTGTGGCCGCTGGTAGTGTGTAAGCGTGGTGAGGACAGGGACCACGATGGTCCTGCTAGCTGTGCATCCGTGGAGTCCTGCAAGCGGCGTGCTGAAAGGAAGGGAGGAGAGAGGAAGGGCTCCGTTGCAGCCTGCCTGGTCCAGGATGGGTTTGGTAGAAGATACCAGGGCAGGAGAATGGCCTAGGACAACCCCGCCCTCCACCACCACCACACACCCCGGAAGACTGTGGGAGAAAACCGGTGGCCTCAGCCACGCCCTCTCCATTGCTGGGGAGCTGCGAGGCTCCTGGGCGGGCGGACTTGGACGTCAGTGGCTGCCCTTGATGTTATATGGCTCAGGCTTCCTTTCTGTGCTTTGTCTGGGAGATTAAGCCTGGTGGGCAAGGTCTCTGGCCGCAACCTGCCACCCGGAGCTTGATGGACGGGCTGGGGTGGGAACTTCTGGGCATCTATCTCCAAGGCTCCAGGAGCCAGTGAGGAGCCAGGGCGCCATTGTCCAGCGGAGTCGGATGAGCCCTGGGCAGGAGGGAAGCTGGGTGAGGCCCAGCCTCCTGCCTGTGTGCCTCTTGCCTCCCCGCTGGGCCCTCTTGGGCCCTTGCTCTCGAACCCTTTCCTCATCCTTGTTCTGTTCTGGTCCAAGTTGCAGGGCTTCCGGGGTCAGCAGTCTCCAGGCTGGGCTTGCTAGTGGGAGGGAGAGGGAGAGGCATTTTCCCCGCCTCCTGCCTCCCTGGCACTCCTGGACGTGCCCGTTTGGCTCACGACACCAGCTGGCCGTAGGCAGGTGATTCTCTGGGCTCTCAACCCACTGCCTCCCTGGGCCCTCCAGCCCAGGAGTGGTAGAGGCGTCCTGAGATGCTAATCTCTGGGCGACCTCATTGTCCCCCACTTGGCTTCTCCCGTCACCTGTAACCAGTTCTCTGTAGCAAGCTCCTTCTGTGTGAAGTCAACAAGTGGTTTGTTGTCCTCACTGGGCTCCGACCAGCCACCCACCTGCTAGCCTCCTAGGGAGAGAGAGAGAGAGCGAGCTAAGGGCCACAGGGACCCGGGTGGGGTCAGAGAGGTTACACCCTCCACGGCCTCTCTGGCTCCCTCCCAGCCTCCTCCCTGGCTGCGCCACACCCAGGCAGCTGACCTCTGCACCGTGGCCCCCAAACAAGTGGCTGTTCCTGTCTAGCCCGTTCTAATTACCGTTCGATGCTGATCCGTCCGCACCGGGACAGCTCCTCATTTTGCAGTAATTGAGCTATTTTCCCAGCAGGGCAAAGGGTTAGCAGGTTAAGGGGCCCTTCCTGGGCATGCAGCCGCCAGCAGAATACATTTCAGATCCATTAACCCTGGAGCAGAGTGGCCAGGAGGCTGCAGAGGCCGGGAGACAGCAGCTCCTGCCACCTCCCTGTCCGCCTGCCACCTCCCTGCCCCTTGGCCCCTGCCACATCCCGTCCAGAGCTGCACAAAGCACGTTGCCTGGTCACCCAACTCACCCTGATCTGGAGATGGCCAGGGGCTCTCGACCTGGGAAGATTGGGCAGCCACGGAGGAGGCTAGCTGTAAGAGCAGGACTGGGCCGCACAGCCCGATGCCCCGGGAGCCCCGGAGCCCCCGGAGCAGAAGGCTGGGTCTCACAGGGACTTGGTGCAGGGCAGTGGAGGGTGAACAGTGAGGTCTAGAACTCACCTGCTTCTCTCTGTCCCTCCCCGCATCGCTCACTGTCTTATTCTGGATTTTTGGTCTCTTGATCACAGCTGGTTCCCAGCTGGCCTCCCTCTCTCCAGTCTCCAAATTGAATCCAGCGATCTTTCGATACAGAAGTCTGATCTGTCACCCTTTGGGGCCTCCCTGTCACCTTGCTTCCTTGTGTCCTCCCTTGTGGCCACTCTCCCTGCATCTCTGCTTACCCCCCGACACACCCTGCCACGTGGAGTTCCCTCTGCCCTCTGCATGGTGATGCCCATCTGTCCGTCCTCTGGGAAGTCCCACCCCCGCCCCATGGCACTTCCTGGTACCTGCTTTAGTTCACCAGCTTTCCCTGGTCTGGGAGGCTGGGGCGGGTCTTTTCTGCAGGGCCCTGCACATGCTGGGTGCTCAGAGGATGCCTCTGGGTGAATAAATGAGGCATTGCATCGCTGACTCAGAGTTCATCAAGTACAAGCTGAAGGGCAGAGAGAATCTGCAGAGTTCTAAGCAATGGGGGGTCTGTGCGAAGGGTTCTCCGACTGAGAGGCGCCCTGTGGCTGGCCGCTTGCTCTGCTGCAATCCAGGCAGGCTGGCTGGAGGAGGCGCCACCTGCTCTTCTTCTCCCTCTGCTCTCTCCCGGCCCCTCCCTGCTCCTCACTCCTGCCTCTCCTGCCACACTGAGAGCTTCCTCATGAACGAAGGCCACTGTTTGCTGGGGTTTCCGTTGGCAGGGGATCAGTCCCTCATCAGCCAGCAACAGGGCCAGGGCAGGGCTGCGGGCACCCATGCCTCGGTGAGCCATGAGAGGCTGATGGCATCATGGTGACAGCTGTCCTTGACGCGTCTCTGTAGGAGGCAGTCGGGGGCGTCATTGAAACCCAGAGTGGAGCTGAGGCGAAGCTGACAGCCACAGCTGCTGGGGACAGTGACACATGTAGGGGTGTCTGAGCCAGTAGCTGGGGCCAGAAGAGCCACCTTCCCGGTGCCTGTCCCCTCCCAGGGACAGCAGCAGACCCGAGTGTGCAGGTCGAAGGTGGCAGTCACCTTTGAGAAGGAGGAAGGCCTGATTTCCTCCTGCTCCAAAATCGGACAGTGTCCACCCAAGTTCTGGGCAGTGTCCAAGGTCGTGTCCTCCCCAGGGAGAAGATGGGCTATCCGGGGCCTCCTGGGAGCAGGCCACACTGTCCTCTGCGTATTAAGAGCTAGGCCATTGGGAACCCCAGCAAGTGTGGTCTGCAGAGGGACAGTGGGGGGGGGGCAGTCAGCAGAGAGCCCAGCACCCCGGCTCTGGTGGCCGCGGGACTTTGGGCTCCGTTTCAACATCCCCAAGTGCTATTGGGATTATGTGTCACCTTATCCCCAGGAAGCTGCAGGGAGAGACTTAGAGCGAGTGGGGAGGTGGCTTCGGAGCTGCTCTGGCAGGAAGACCCCTGGGTTTGAGGAGGCCAGGTCCTCCTCCTGCAGGCCGGGGTCCCCCCAGCAGGAGCCTCCCTCCACGCTCAGGGGCAGCAGGAAGGGCAAGCGTCCGGGACGGAAGGCATCAGGCCAGTGACCTGACCGCTCCCGCCCTCGGTGGAGTGGTAATGCTCCCGCTGACGTGATGTGAGATCAGACAGCAAAAAGCATCCAGGACAGTCCCTGGCGTCCCAGCCTCCTGACCAACACGAGGGTCCAGTGACAGCCTTGCAGAAGGTCTTCGTGGCGCCTGCCCTGACCGCCTCTGCCTGAGGTGGGGAGGGTGAAGGGCTTGCTGGGCTCCCACTGCCCCCACCCTCCCTTTGGGAGCCCTCTGCGCTGCAGACCTGCCGGCTCTGAGTGGCCGTCACAGCAGCAGACGACAACCTCGTCCTCCTTGGTGCGCGGTGGCTGGAGACCCAAAGCCTACCACCCGTCCAGGCCCAGGCGAATGGACGGTGCAGGTGCTCATGGCGTCACGCAGTAGTCGTAGCACAGAGGAGACGGGGCTGAAGCCAGCCCAGGCCCAGAGCCCAGTCCTGCGCGGTCCCCAGCGCGGCGGCACAGAGAAGTGGCTAAGAGAGCAGCCTGGCACCTGGAGTGTGGATTGGTGCCCCAGCTCCACCGCTGCCAGGCTGCACCGCGGGACGGCCCCGGGCTTCTCCAGCTGCCCTGCCCTGGGACCCCCGACACCTCAGTGCTTGGGCATCTGAACACGGCTACCGATTCTGAAAAGTAAAGCTGTCAGCTCGTGACAGGTCCTACAACACCACCCCGAAAGGGCCCTGTGGGTTTCTGGACCCTGCCACAGACCATGAGGCTCCAAGACCCAGAGACGGAAAGTGAGGCCCCACCGCCGCGGCAGGGCTGTCTGCTGCACCTGTCACCCAGGCTGGGCTGCAGCCCCGGGCAGGCCTAGGAATGCCTTCTGCAAATGTCAGACGGGCAGGGAGCCGCGGCCCCTCCCCTGACCCGTGTCCACCATTCTGGTCTCTCTGCGCTGCCTGCCTCGGGGCGCGCCTGGCCTGTGGCTCCCAGGTCTGTGAGCATGTCCCACGCCGTGAAGCAGCAGCTGGCCCAGGTGTCCTGTCAGAGCAAAAGTGCCCATTAAGCCACCGCTGGCCGCCAGTCCCAGGGGCGACGTTCACAGGCGAGCCAGCCTAATGAATTAATTGATTAATTGATTCTTTCCTCGCGGCCCGGGTGAGAGGGGGCAGGTCTGAGCTGCCTCTGCCCGCCCTGACACCGTCCGGGGAGGGGAGAGAGGCCGGGGCAGCTGGGCCCACCCATCTCTCTGCCACCCCTCCTCACCCCCGTTGCCTGAAAAGCCCTCTGGGTGCTTTCTCAGACCCCCCTCTCCCAGCACCCATCTTCTGAGGTGGGTCTGAGTCTGTGGCTGGGTTTGGCCACAGCCCCCAGTCACACCCTGCAGCCCACCGTCTTCCTGAACGCGGCACCCCCGTGTCCCCCGCTTGTCTGCCCCACCCAGTCCTGAGAGGAGAGAAGTCGTGCGCCCCCAGCCCCGGGAGACCCCTCTCCACCCAAGGCTGTTCCCTGGGCCCCTTCCTGCTCACCAGGTGCACCCCCTCTTGACCTCTCTGAGAAGCCCCAGCTCTGTGGCGGGGTGGGGCAGTCCGGGGGCTTCAGGACCCAGGACAGGCTGAAGAGCCTCCCTCCGTCCAGAAAGAGGAAGGGCTTGTCCCAGGGCACACTGCGAGGTCGGCAGGGAATGAGCCGGAACCGTCCCCACCGGCAGGCAGGGTGTCCCTGGGCAGCCTTGAGTCCCAGCGGGACACCTCCTGAGAGCAGCTGCTGGTCACGGTGCTGCCCAGTGGGGCCTTCCATTAATTGGCATTAATCAGGTGGAGGGAGCAGCTTTAAATGGCAGCTCTGTCCCTTAACCACTTCCCCCTGTGACATTCCTAGTCAGCCCTCTGGGCCCTGTGGCGGTGTGGAGTGGGGGTGGGGGCTTCTCCATCTCTGGTCCCTCCACCAGCGTGCAGCCCCAGCCTGCCTCTGGCCTGCCTTCCTGAGCCTCGGGCCTCACCCCACCTCCGCGGGGTGCCCGGCAGCACTCGTGTGCCCGCATTAGCTCATTAAGGAGGAAAGTCCCTGGGGTGTGACACAGGAGCACTCCACAGGACCCCCCCCCTGCAGCCTGGCCCCGACCTGCGCAAACTGGGAGTGGGGTGGGGAGGGGCGGGCTGAGCCCAGGGGGCGAGCTCCCGGGACCCCTCTGCAGGGCCACAGAGGCCCCGGGGGAGGGGGCTTTGGCCGCAGGCTGGCTCGGGAGACCTTGCTCTGGAGAGGACAGGGGCGGGTGCCCAGGCTGCCTGCTCTGTGCAGCCTGGGTGATTGACAGAGCCTGGCCCGGGCTCCGGGCCTCTCAGACCCCGGCGGTTCCCCTCCGTGCCTCGGAATTCCCACGGGGGCCATTTCCCTTCTGCAAGTCTGTTTGCCACCTGTGAGATGACAGGGTCAGGTGGATGCCAGCCCGAGCGGTCCTTGGCGAGGTTTGACATGAATCTGGCACCTCTGCCGTGTGTCCGTCAAAGTCCTGCCTCCCTCCCGCCCTCCCGCCCTCCCGCCCTTCCTTCCATCCACCTTCGGTGCGGTGCGCGCCACCCTAGTGCACACTGTGAGTGACACGGTGGTCACAGGGCCGGCGAGCCCCTGCCCTGGTGGATGCAGGGCTGGTGGGAAACAGGCGTGGGAGTGGCGGCCAGGACACCTAGGGGGACCCTGAGGCCCCACGTGGCAGGCCCACCCTCTGGGAGTCAGGGCGGCTTCCTGGGGCCCTCGGGGAGCTGTGGCCAGGGCTGTGCAGGAGCTCAGGACAGGCGGAGACGGACGGCCACCCTGCAAACCAGGCCGCAGTCTCCAGGGAACCAGCCGGTGCCCCAGGCCTCCCTCCCGTCCTGACTCCCTTCCTTTCTGCTCACCTTTAAGATCACACGGTGGCCTCCCCGGGCTCCCCGAGGTCCCCCGCACGCCCTCCCAAGCCCGTGCCTCTCCACACGCGGGTGTCAGCACTGTGTGGATGACCCCAGCAGGAGTGGCCAGGCCCGTGCTGACCGGCTGCCACACCCCTCACCCTGGGGCTCCTGGAGGACAGGCCTGGCCCTTGCGACCCTCCCAGTGGTCAGGCTGGACTCTAGAAGAAGGAAGGAGGCTGGCCTGACCCTGTGCCCTGCCTCTGCCCAGTGATAGGGCGGTGCCCATGAGCGGACTGACCCAGATGGACAGCTCTCCCTGGGCTCCCCTCAAGGCCGCCTGCGTCCAGGTGCACTTCCCTGGGCCTCTGACGTGTGCAGTGATGACCGCGGTGTCCGTCCAGGGCAGGGCTTGGGGCCTGGCATCTCCCCGTGGAGAGCGACCCTCCTTGCGGTGGGGGTGGGGAGCGGCGACGGCCCAGTGTGGTCACAGGCCCCAGTCCCGAGCTTGGAGGGCGGGTGGGTGGGTAGCAGGCCCTGCGTGGAATCCGCGTCGGAGAGTCGAGTCCTTTCCAGGGAAGGCGGGGGCTGCTGCCCCATGCTGTGTCCTCCTTTGGGGACATAGGAAGAATATTGCCCCAGTCCCACTTCCCGCATCCCAGGGCCCTGCACCGGGCCGTGGAGGCATCCATGGAACTGAACTCACAACCTCTGCGTATCGGGCACTGCAGGCTCTTGGCGTCTCCTGGGGTCAGCAGGAGTGTCCCGTGAGGTCTCGGGGCCCCTCACCTGCAGGGCCCTATCAGGACTTCTGGATCTAGGTTCGTATTTGACGTTTTGGTCTTTAAAAGGGGCACCATGTCATATAAGTGTCAGGCCCTCACGGGTCCAGGAGGGAGGCCGAGCCTCCGGAGGCCCGGCCCACGCTGCCAGAGCCCAGAAGCCCCGGCCCACGCCCCAGCCCCCGCTGGTCTCTGTGTCACCCCATCCCTGGGAGCTGGCTCTTCTCCTGCGGCCTCATGAGTCCGCCCTGCCCCCGCCAGTCCTCACGGGGGGAATGGAGGCCCAGCCTGCCTGGAGGGCACTGGCACAGGCCCCCGGGAGACCGTCCCGCGGGCTCTCCCTCATTCCCGCCCAGCGACTTCACCAGCCTCTGTCCCAGCGCAGGCGCCGGGGAGGGCCGAGCCAGGGCTGAAGGACCCCTCTGTCCCCCGCCACGGGGGGGGGGGGGGGGGGCGCCCTTCCAGGCAGAAGCTGTTCTCCCGCCGTCAGGCGAGTCCCAGCCTCTACCTCCTTCCCAGCCATGCAGAGCCTGGAACCTGCCTCAGAAGGTTCCGGAGCTGGCCTTTGAGACGAGGCCCTGGCCTGTAGGTGGACGTGGTGCCGGCTCACGTCTTCCACTGGGATGGGGTTCGCGGGCCCTGGACACTGCAAGGCTCCCCCAGGGCTGCGAATCCAAAGCCACCACTGTTGCCGCCCGAAGCGATGGCCGCTTGGAGCAACGAAGTCGCGGGAAGAAGTTCAGAGGCGAACTGGAAACACACAGCTTTTTATTCTGATAACTTTTCTCTCTGGCTCTAACAACGACTAACACGCACCACACACCACCAAAAAAAATGGCGCTGACCCGATCAGCAATCTCGGCCAAGTCACTCGAGATCCCAGGCCAAGTCCCGCGAGATCCCGGGCCAAGTCCCGTGAGACTACGGAAGGCGGCAATGCCCATATCTCCATGGCCCATAGTCAACCGCAATTTAAGCCATCTCCCCAAACAGGGCTCCTGCACACCACCACACCGTTGTGGACGCTCGGGGCCGGCCGCGTGTGCCGCACAGACACCTGGCTCCATCCGCGTCACGAGCCCCTGAAGGAGGAGCACTTGTCACCGTTCATCAGCAACGGCTGCGGCCCAGAGAGGTCCTGCTGTGCAGGGACCCACAGGCTGGAGCAGGCCACGACTGCGCCCAGCCCTCGGCCTCCAAGCCCCACCCGGCCTCCTCCAGCTCTGGGCCTGAGTGGGGAGGCGCTGACGCGGGCCTCCGGTGCCTCCTGGGTTTCCCAGGGCTGGGCTCTGCCAGTCCAGGCTGCCTCTCGCTCCGGCCCCTCTGCACGCCCTCCCCCTGACCCCGCGCCCCCTTTCCTTCTGCTGCTGGGAATTCTGGGAAGATTCATTTTCATATCAAACCAAACAGAAGCAGATAAACCAGGAAAGCAAACACCACGGAAACGCAGAGCCAGCAGAGGGACGGGAGGACGGGCGAGCTCTGGCCTCCAGGTCAGCGACAAGGGGATGGCCAGCTGGCCCGGCCCCGCCGCAGGACTCGGTGTCTCCCCTGTGAAATGGGGACGCGGCAGCACGGCCCTGCTGAGACAGAGGGAGGCCACCAAGCCACAGGCCCTGCAGCTCCCAGCGGTCACCCGTCAGAGCTGGCCCTGTCCTGCCGCCCCCTGCAGCCTGGGGATTGCCTGCGCCTCTGCAGGAGGGCCAGGGCCTGGCGCTGGGCCACCTTTTGGAAGGATCGGGCTCTCGGCGGTCATGGCCGTCGGCCCCTCTCCCACGCCACGGCCCACCCCTCTGGATGCGGGGGCGCCTCCCCTCTGTGGGCCCAGCCCCTCCCCACAGCTGCCCTGGGGACGCTCAGGCCGTGATGGCCAGGAGCGGGAGGGGGCGTCCCCATGGTGAGGCTGGGCACTGCTGGCAGAGGCCCCCTCCCAGGGCCCGAGACCATGCGTGCAGGTGGGCGCTGGGGGCGGGGCAGTGACGCCCACCGTGCAGGGCCAGAGACGTGGGTGGGCCAGTGAGGGGCTGGGGCTGGGCTCTCGGGGCTCTAGCCCTCGGGCCCCTGCTCCGGGGAACGCGCTGGACGACCACCCTGCCTCCCAGACAGACCCCGAGTGGGGACCCGACCAAGCCCACGGAGGGCAGAGGAGGGGACGGTGGCCTGGGGCCCAAGAGCGGGACTCCACTGCTGAGGGACAGGTCCCCCTTCCAAGCCGGCCTGCCGACCTCACTTACAAAATGGTGTGGTAGTAAACGCCCCCGGCCCAGGTCTGCGGGGACCTCAGAGACGTGATCCGAGAGCCTCCTGAAGCTCGCCGTCACAGCGGGAGGGATGCGAGTCAGACACAAAGAAACGCTCATTCAGTCGACGGCCTGTGTGCTCAGGGGTGAGGTGTCCCCTCACGCTGGGCCCTTAAGGAACCAAGCAGCCCAGCGGAGGGACCTTCTACCCGATGCCTGACCACTTAAAACTATGAGGCCTCCCAAGTGAACAAGCCTGAGGAACTGTCACAGCGTTGAGGAGCTCGGGGACACGAGACAGCTGAACATAATGTGCCGTCCTAGACCCAATCCTGGAACAGACAAATGACATCGCGCAAAGACTGAAAAGACTCCGAGCAGATTAGGGGGCGCAGTTGCTGGGAATGTGCGGAGGCCAGCTCATTAGCTCCGACAAAGGCACCGTGGAGGTGCAAGATGGTGACAGCAGATGAGGACGTCCGGAAGGCGGGAGCTCTGGAAACTGTCCTCACAACTGTTCCGAAGTCTGGATCTGCTCTGCCATAAAACGTTGATTAGAAACAAGGCTTCCCTCCAGACCGAGGTGCGGGTTGCGCTCTTCATTTTCTGTCTCGTCTCCAAGGTTGTGTTTGACACACGCACGGTGACACCCTGTCCCAAGCCTTGCTGGCGTAGGTCTAGTCTGTTGTCTCTGCCCTCCGGGGCGTGTGTGGAGGCCATCCACGGGGGGAGAGGCAGGGCTGTCCAGTGGTCAGAGCGGGGACTCTGGCTCCGTGGCCTGCAGCTGGGCCTGGGCGGCTGCTGCCTTGCCCTCTGAGTCTGTCACATGTGTGATGAAATGAGGGACCGTGGAGGGCACCCGGCACGGCCTGGCCGATTGCAGACGTTCCTTTGATGGAGGCCGAGCGTCGTCACGTGAGCATCGCTGGCAGGCGCCACGTCTGCGTCGTGCCCCAGCTCTGCCCACCGCCAGGGCCCCCCAAGGGCTCAAAGGTTTCTGATAGCTGTGGGCAGCCCAGCCCCGAAGCCAGAGAAATTACCTAGGAACTTCCTCAGCGGGATGTTCAGGGTCTTCCCGGCTGCTCTGGGCCCCCTCCCGCTGCCCTCCTGTGGGATGAGGCACCAAGGCGCCCACTCACCCCCCCACTCCTTTATTCATGGGCACCTGCTCCGTGCCACCCCGTCCTTCAGGCCCCGGGAAGTGGCCGTGAACATGGAGAGAGGCGCTGTCCCTCCCAGAGCGTGCACCGCGCAGAGGAGGTGGCCAAACGGATACAGGGAAGCCAGGCCACGGCCAGACGGTGACAACAGTCAGGAAGGACGTGAACCAGAGCCACGTGGCTGGGCACAGAGCAGGGCCACTCTGTCGCTGCCTGAAGCGATGGCCGCTCGGAGCAACGAAGCCGCGGGAATAAGTTCAGAGGCAGACTGGAAACGAACAGGCTCTTTATTCTGGTAGCATCTCTCTCCGGCTCCAACAACAACTCCCACACGCACCACACACCACCAAAAACCCAACAAACAATGGCACCAACCCGATCAGCAATGTCCCGCTCAAGTCCCGCGAGATCCCGGGCCAAGTCCCGCGAGACCACGGAAGGCGACGATGCCTGAACATCTCCATGGCCCGCAGCCAACCACAATCTCAGCCATCTCCCCAGTCAGGGCTCCTGCACCACTCAAGGCTGCACAGTCCGGGGAGGTGACGCGGGACCTGAGCCGGCGGAGTGGCCCAGCTGGAGAGACCCCATGCAAAAGTGGGGACCTGTGTGGCTGTCCGGAAGGGCAGAAAGAGGACAAGAGCCCCAGAGGGCCACCGGGCCCGGACCCCACAAGGAGAGTTTGGTTTCCTTTGAAGGCTGGTGGAGAGCATGAGAGGCTAAAATATACAATATATAAAAATTTGCCATTTAACCACTCGTGCGTGTACAGTTCTGTGGCATTAACTGCGCTCACGTCTTGTCCAACCCTCAGCACCACCCAGCTCTGGACATCCCCTCCCCCAGCTGAAACTGTCCCCGTTAAACCTTCACTTCCCTCCTCCTGCCCCAGCCACCCTGCTCTACCCTCTGTCTCGTGGGTTTCATTCCTCTAGGGATCCCCTGTTGGTGGAATTGTATAACCTTGCTGTTTCAAGACTGGCTTATTGCACTTAGCGTGATGGCCTCAAGGTTCGTGGGCTGAAGCATGTTTCAGAATCGTCTTCCTTTTTCAAGGCTGAATGATATTCATTTGGGTGCACATTTTGTTTATCCACCATCCATTGATGGTTCTTTGGGTTGGTGTCACCTCTTGGCTGTTGTGAACATGCCAACCAACCTCTCTCTCCTGCCTTTGATTCTCTGGATACATCCTCCAAAGTGGGGTGGCTGGGGCATCTGGTACCTGAGGGCATACGGAACAGGGAATTAAGTGCGCTGGGCTTGTTGACTTCTTTCACATGTCTCCCCAGTGAGGTGGGACAGTGGGTGTGCGGAGTGGGGACAGGGAGAACAGGTTGGCGGCCTCTCCAGGTAAGAGGTGACGGTGGGGCCAGAGAAGGGGAGGGCCCTGGGGTCTGTTTGGTGCAGTGACCACAGGACTGGGTGGAGGAGGGGCTGCCAGGCGTGGCGCTGCCAGGCGTGGCGCTGGCACGCAGGTGGATGGGGCTGTGCCCTCCCCAGACGGAGGCCAGCGGGAGGGGCAGGCCTGGGTTCACTCGAGAGCCAGCTGTGCAGGAGTCGCCCCCGGGCTGTATGCAGGCTTCCCGGGGCCATCGCAACCAAGCTCCGCCCACTGGGTGGCTTAACACCAGATATGCAACGTCTCCGGTCCCCAAGGCCAGTGGTCTGAGCTCCAGGCCTGCGTGCACCTGCTTCCTCGGAGACTGAGTAGAGTCCCTCCTGGTGTCAGCAGTGGCCCTCGGGCGTCCCTGGGCCCACAGCCGCAGCCCTCCGGTCTCCACCTCTGCTGTCACCAGCCTCCTCCGGGTGCCTCTGCCCGCTCCGCGGCAGGTCAGGGCCCGTCTTGGTCATCTAGCTCGGTCACACCTACGGGGACCCTGTTTGCCTAGAAGGTCTCAGTACCAGGCAGAGGGCTCCGGCCTCCCCCACGGGTCACAGATCAACCCATAGCAGGGTCTGGCTCCCGTTTCCCAGCCTGGTTCGATGTCACCTGCTGTCCCCAGAGTCCCTGGGCCTGCCCCCAGCAGTGGCTCCAGCCTCCCTCCAGCTCCCAGCTCCGGGCTGTCCACCCACTCCCAGCCAGAGGCCCCGGCTCCGGCTGTGCTCAGCAGAGCGGCTTGATGTGCAGCGATGTGCGGCGAAGTGCTCCCGCGCCTGCCCGGGCGGCCCGGCCCGGCCCTCCGCCCCTGCCTCGCGCTCCCGCTCCCTTTGATGACAAACCAGTGATCTCCCACCCTCCCCTCTCATGGTTGCTTTTCCTCTCGAGGGGGCCTGCTCAGCCTGTCCAGTGAGTGATGGCCAAACAAATTACAAGTGACAAGGAAGTGTCCCCAAGGCTCCTCCTCGGTTCCTTGGGAGGTTCAGGGGGCAGAGCAGGGTGTAAACTGGTTCCCATCCTCTTTGGGGTTGGGGACTCCAGAGGAACCGAGGCAGGGAAGTCGCTGCTGCTCAGGACGGCAGTGACCACCCTAGCTGACCTCCCTCTGTCTCTCTCCGCTGAGGCCACCTGCCCCTGTCCTCTTGCTGGGTCATCATGTTGTAGGTCACACTCTCAGGACACGCATCAGGACGGCAGTGACCACCCTAGCTGACCTCCCTCTGTCTCTCTCCTGAGGCCACCTGCCCCTGTCCTCTTGCTGGGTCATCATGTTGTAGGTCACACTCTCAGGACACGCAGAGGAGATCAGAATGGCCACAGATCAGAAACTCAGGCCCCGCAGGTCGGAGCAGCAGGAGGGGGGCTGCAGAGCTCTGGTGGGTGTCCAGAGGCCAGATTCTGTCCCCTCTGGGCTCCTAACGGGAGTCCCCCCATCTGGGAAAGTCAAGACCCCACAGCCCAGGTCCCTGGCAGGTTAGAAGAGGCAGCTGCAGGCAGCAAACATAGCTTCCCACCCTGATGTGGCTGGACGGGCACTTAGGAAGGGACCACGCTCCTTCTCACTGACCGCCCAGTGAGGCCCAGGCACGGGGACCCTGCTCATACGGCTCCTCGGGGGCCAGGAGGTGGCTCTCCAGTTCGTCCACACCCTCAGACGTTGTCTGTGCACATTGACTTGTTTTGGGGTGGACTGCAAAACGCTCTCCTTGTGCATTCTACAACCCCATCTTGGGTTAGGGCTCCAAGGCCCACCCAGCACCACGTGGGGAGTTCCTAGCAAAAGACTGAAGTGACCCCTGTAAAAAGGGGCAGAGGGATGGAGGAGGGGCTGGGGAGCCGGGGAGGGGAGCGGAAGGCCGAGGCAGGGAGGGAGCCCGGGGAGCGCGCACAGAAGACCCAGGGCCAGCCGGGACTGGTCTGCTGAGTTGTAGCTCTGTGACCTTGGGAAGTCACATCACCTTTCTGTGCCTCGGTTTCCCCACCTGTAAAACGCACATAATTTTGTCACCTACTGGATACCAGCCCGCCTGGTTTCAGATGTGACGCTCTGACTAAATAGTCACTGAACTTCCTGCAGGTCCAGTGTTGTGTCCGCCCCATGCCGCCGGCCGTCGGACCTCAGTGTCACCTGCAGAATGGGAAAAGAAAACCCACCCGTCCTAAGGGCGAGGTGGGGGACCGTGGGCCGGGTGGGGTCAGGCCCAGCCCTTCTGCACCCCTTTCCTCTTGGCCGTTGGGTTTGTGGGTGGTTTTCCCCCCAGGGTTACTTTTCAGTTTTCCTTGTGACGAGGGGCCAAGGGTGCCACCCGGCCAGACACCGAGAGCATCGGCTCGGAGTCACAGCGGGGAGACTGAGTCAAGGAGCCCCAAGACACAGCACAGGACTGGCCCACGACAAGGGCGCGGCCCCTCTTCTGGAGACCTGTCCCCCTAGGTCCCCAGGCCAGGCACCTGCTCAGGTCCCTGTCTGCTGCAGCAGCAACCCCCTCCCCAAAACCTCCTGCCCACCCCCGCCCTCCTCCCACCTCCCACCTCCTGTCCATTAGCGGATCTGGGCCCCGTGAATGGCGCCCTGAGCCGGGTCAATAGGGCCCACTCTGGGAGATAAAAGCGTGGGGGTGGGGCGGGGAGTGGGGGGGGAAGGCAGCCGGGCAGGGGTCGGGGCGGGGGGTGGAGCGGGAAATCCAGTTCTGAGAGGCCCCAAAGCAAAATCGACAGATTGAAAATCTGCTTTGATGGCCTCCTCGCTCATCTCCCCCGTCAACAGCCGCGTCCGTTTGGCAGGGGTGAGGGGCAGGCGGGAGGCTGGCCCCGCTTCAAGTTTGATTTCTCGGGGCTTACCATCCACCGCCTTTTTGCATAAAAAGGGATTAATATCTATGGCAGAGTATTAACCGTGCACCCGGCCACGTGCACACACACACACACACACACACACACACACACACACACACACACACCACACACACACACTTTCGCGTGCACACACACACACACACACACACACACACACTGTCGCCGTCCCTGGGAGCTGCCGACTCAAGCCAGCACTGCATACGCTCAGACCCGTCCTTCCAGGCCCCTCAAAGCCTCAGGACAGGCCAGCACTCCTCGCCCCAGATTTCACTCCTGCCCCTGCTGTCCCCGTTATGTAAATAAAGTGCAGGGACCAAGAGGTTGATCCCATTACGGGGGATTAGTTACTCAGGAGGCTTGGAGATTAGGGTAGCAGCGTGTGTGTGTGTGTGTGTGTGTGTGTGTGTGTGTGTGTAGTGAGAGAGAGAGAGAGAGAGAGAGAGAGAGAGAGAGAGAGAGGTGGGCCACCAGGGAAGGCCTGGGCCACAGTGGCCTGCAGAAAGAGGCCTCCAGGCACCTTGTCACCTGCCCCAGCGTGGCCCAGGGCATGAGGCAGAGCCGGGTCTGTGTGGCTGAACCCTCGGCTTGCCGCCGGAAGGCGTCACCATCGTCCTGGAGTCGGGGGTCCTGTTGCCCCTAGGACAGCAACCAGCAGCCCCAGCTGTCTGTGCCTCTGTGGCCTACCTGGTGGCCTTCTCTGGCCTCAAAGGCACTGGGGCACCTGCCCCGAGGCAGAGGGAGGAGGGGTGCCCAGGCGGCACAGCCGGGGCTGGGGGACGGTGGAGGGGAGCAGGGAGGCTCGGGGTGTCTCCTGACTAGACCGGGAAGCACTTGGGGGTGGGGGCCAGCAGTGAGCCTAGCCGTGGCCCGCCGCAGGCCTGGACAAGCAGCCCTGGGCTCCCGTCCCTGCGTCCCTGCTCCCCAGGCCACCAGCGGCTCTCTGTGTCCTGACTTCCTGTGGCTGATCCGCCTTCTCTGGGCCAGGGCTTCTCAAAGTGTGGTCCCTGGACCGAGGACAGCAGCAGCACCGGGCACTGGCCAGATTCTGGGCCTGTGGGCTGTGTTCTGACGAGCCCCGGGGTCCCGAGCACCCCGGCAGGGAGCCCACGCGTGCTCTCGTCCCTGAGCATGTGGGGGGGGACTGGGGCTCATGTGCCGGCGCGGCAGCTGCGTGGGACACGGTGACCCGTGTGGGATGAGCAGAGGGACACGCCTGGCGAGGCGTGAGGAAGGTGAGGGGTCGGAGGACGGACCGTGGTGGGTGGGGGTGGCCCTTACAGAGGACGTGACCACCCAGCTGCCCTCTCTCCTCCTCTGGCCACTGACCTCTCTGATCAAAACTGCTTCGTGTCCCAGGGGTCAACTGGCCTGACCCCAGGTGACAATCAGCCCCCCACCATTTCTGCCCCGTGCCCCTGCTTTGGCGGTAGGTGGGTGACAGCCTGCTGACACCAGGGAAGTTGGCAAACACAGCAAGTCCTTGTTACTGGTAAGGGCTTCCAGCAGGCCAGGGCCAGCGAGGGGCGGGGAGGGAGCGGGGAGGCTCCCCGCAGGCAGCCAGACGCAGAGCGCCCCTGCACTCAGCAAGCGGGAAGCACAGCTCCGGTCCCGTCGGTCCTGAGGACGTCCCACCAAGGAGGCGTGCACAGCCCCGTGCGTGAGTGCGCACACAAGCTCGGAGAAGAGACGCCGCGTATCCCAAGCCACGCCGTGGAAAAGTGCAGGGCCGGGGCCTGGTGGCCGCGGCGCCCATGATCCTCCTCTCCAGGGGGTGCGCGGAGCCGTGCGCGTGACCCAGGCACAAAGGAGAGGGCAGCCAAGTGTCCATCACACCCAGATGGGGCTTGGGGCAGAGGCCACCCTGGGTACCCTGGTCAGGAGTGGGTGGCGTCTTCTAGGATGTCCCTAGAAAGAAGCAGAGACACAGTCACCACGATTCTGAGCTGTCCTGGGGGGCGTCCCCGGAGCAGCCAGGGTTCTTCTGCAAGTGTGGACAAGGCCACGTCCCCAGGGCCCCAGCTGCTTCCCCACTCCCGGGTCCCTCTACCCCGGCCCCGCCCACTGACCTCAGAGCATCCCACGGGAGGCCCAGGAGTCACAGGAGAGCCCAGGGGGCTGGCCCCGCTGCCACAGCCTAATCAGAAGAAGGGGGTTCGGGTACTAGCAGCTGCTCTGTCCAGGGTGCAGGGAGGGGAGGCCAGGGCCAGTGCTGCCCGCTCCTGCCTGTCACGCAAACGGATGGCTCCAACCCACAGACCACGAGATTGCTCCCCGCTGCCATGCCACCTTCTCGTCTGCGCTGGCACCGCCACGCCCGCAGCCTCCTCCTGCCGCCCGCCCTCTGCCTCCATCTTGCTGTCCCCTCCGTTGTGCTGTCACCTCCTGTCCTCCTCCGCCCGGGTCTCTCCCCCTGCACACCCCGAAGGTCCAACCCCGTCAGCTCCTGGGCATCTGGAACACTCTTCGCCAGAGCCCTGGACCTGGGGTCCTCCACCCAGCCGTGGGCAGCTCTGTGTCCCCCCCCCCCCCAGCGGTCAGTCCATGCCCCTCCCCCAACACACCTGTGGCATCGGCTCGAGGACTTGGCGCACGCGCTCCGTCATCCGAAGCGGGAGCTGGAGTCCACGGCGCGTCTGCCCTGTGCTGTGGGGACGCTGGCAGCCCCGGCCTCTGGGGCCAGGAGGGGGCGGCGGGGAGGACGGGGAGGAGGGGCACGCGGGCCTTGGCTCCGAGCGAGGTGCAGATGTTGCGCGCACCCCGCGCCCTTCCTGCCGCTGCGTTGTGTTTGGGAAGTGATGAATTTCAGCACCAGCTAATTAGTCTCTAATTAGCAAGTGGAGTGTAAACAATCACAACAGATGGGGGAGAAGAGGCATTAGCAATAATGACCCTTCTTTGGGGGCAGAGTCTCAGAGAGGCGCTTCCTTGGCGGGGCTGGAGGGCAGCTGGAGGAGGCCCAGCCAGGACGCGGGGGCCGAGAGGCCGGCTGGGGCCCGGGAGGTTCCCCAGTTTGCCTGCGGGGACGTGGACGGAGCTCTCTTGGGGAAGCGTCAAGGACACCTCTGTAGCTGGGTGTGGCCCACGCCACCACCCGGAGGTCCTGGGCAGTGAGATTTGCAGGAGGCCTGGAGCTCCCTGTGGGCACGATGGTGGTCACCAGGGAGGACCTACAGGCGAGGCCGGTCTCCTGGAGGGGCCTGTGTTCAGGACTCGGGTGACCCAGGCTACTGCCGAGGACACAGCCTGTGTCACTGTCCAGTGACCTGACAGACCGAGCGCAGCAGGTACGCTCACCTGCTCTGCGGAGGTGTCCCTCCCGGCTCGGCAACCTGCCCCTGACCCCCGCCAAGCCATCACGCCATGGCCCCGGAGCCCCGAGCGTGCCCTGGCCCCCGGCCGGCCTGCGTCCTGGGCTGCAGGTCCGGGGTGCTCAGGAGCTGGCCAAGGGGCACCGCAGGAGGGCTTCCCTGGGCCTTGCTCGGCGGAGCGCGCCTCGGCCTGTGTCCTGCAGAGGGGTCCTCAGAGCGCTGGAGGAGAGACTCCGCGGCAGGCACCAGGACACAGGCCTCCAGGGCGATGGCCAGAGAGGACCAGGGAAGCTGAACCCAAAAGAGATGTTCGCGCTCTTCCTTATTTTATTTCTTCACTTTCTTGGTGCTAGGGATTGGACCTCAGGGTGCTTGATCACTGGGCCACTTCCCCGCCCCTTTTTATTTTGAGACAGGCTCACTAAGTTGCTTAGGCCTCACTCAGTTGCAGAGGCTGGCCTTGAACTTGTGATCCTCCTGCCTCAGCCTCCAGAGCCACAGGGATGACAGGCGTGCGCCCCTGCACCCAGCCACTCATCCTTACTAAATGGCTCGATGGCGTGCCTGTCTGGCTCACTGCGGTGCCGAGGGCCACGAGAGACTTAACTGACCTGTCCCCTGCCCCTGGGGAACCAGTGACCGCAGAAGACCCCTCTGACCGCCCTCTCTGGCCAGGCCCTCCCTGTGACCAGGGTTGCAGCCTCGGCGAGATGACCCTTTCCCCCTCGGTGGAAAGTGAGCGAGGTCCCATCTCTGATGGGGGCAGAGAGGGCCCCAGCACCCCCTCCCCATTTTCTTGGGAGGACTGTCCCCTTTGCAGCGGCCACTCCAGGCCTCATTAACAGGCTTGTTTTCCTGGCCAGCCCGGCAGTGGGAGTCGGTGGCAAGGACAGTGTCATTATCTGGAACGTGATGGCAGAGCTGGCAGCTCGATGGCCACATCTTATGCGCCTGCCCTGGCTCCCGGGGGCAGGAGCTTCTTTCTGAAGAACGTCCCGGGGCCGGGGCGACGGGCAGCGGCCTTCCTTGACAGCCGGGCCTCCAGTGAGGGAGGCCACTGGCTCTGGCACCCGGGGCTGGCACAGGGTGTGGGAAGCACTGGCAGACACACAGGAGGGCCTATGGTGTGGCGGGCACGGGGCGAGGCCCTGGAGGACAGAGACAGAGATGTGGACCTAGCTCAGGCCACACCGGGTCCTGTCACCCTCAGCCCTGTGGACACTGGGCTCGGCACCGTTCTTTGTTGGGGGGTTTTTCTGTGCGTGGGGGGATGTCGAGCAGCCTCTCTGGCCTCTACCCACCAGATGCTAATGACCTCCCCTCCCCCCAAGCTGTGACAACCCCAAATACCTCCAGCTGTCACCAGGGTCTTCCTAGAGGACATGGATCCCCACTGGGGCTGGGAGGGAACCCTGCGGGAACCGCTGTCTGAGGGACAGGCTAATGCACCAGGAGATCACAGTACTGGGCCACGGCGGGGTCATCAAGCACTGGTGGAGGTGTGGGCCTGTTTCACAGAGGGGCCCGGATGGCCGTGTCCAGGGGAGGTGGTGAGCAGGAATCAGCGGGGGGTGATAGCAGCAGAGGCCCGTCAAGTCCAGTTGTCAAGTTCTTGCATTCAACGAGCAGTGCCAGGGTATCGGCCGTGTTCTGCTTCAATGACAAAAAGGGCTATGGATCCCTCCTTGGGAAGGAGCATTTTATCCTCTAGGCCGTGAAGGGACTTGAATGGGAAGCACAATGGCTAGAGACCCCTTTCACTAAGTCCATCAGACTCTTGATGGACACCTGCAGGTCGGTGAGGGCCTGGCCGAGGGAATCCAGACCACAGACAAAGGAGACGGGGCAGGGTGGCTGCCAGTTGAAGGAACACTTAGAGGGGAACCTGGCAGGACTAACTAATTTGGTAGTTCAGAAATGCTCCGGGACTGCCGGCCGAGGGCTGCAGGCTGCGTTAAGTACTAGAACTAGAACTGGCACCGCACCGTGGCACTGGGCACGAGGCCTGGGGTGGAGGAGTGCGTGGTAGGGGCGGCGGGGGGGGGGAGGCAAGGCGCCCCCGTTGTTTCTGTCTTGGGTGGCTGGGCCCGCAGCGCCCCCGTCGGCACTGGAGAATTGGGGGCACTGGACCGGAGGACAGAGAGCCGCGTCCAGCTCTGGGTGTTGTAGGCCTGTGAGCGTGGAGCTCGTAGGAACATAGCTGGCTCGGGGCTGGGGCCGGGGCTCAGCGGCAGCGCACTTGCCTGGCACGTGTGAGGCGCTGGGTTCGAGTCTCAGCACCGCACATAAATAAATAAAATGAAGGTCTATCAACCACTAGAAAGAAAATACTAAAAAGGAAAAACCTATGGTTGGCTCACTTGAGCAAGAAATCAGGGCGAAAGGTCTGGGAGGTGAGAGCATCCATTGGCACAAGAACCCAGAAAAGCGGACACCCTCCCCGGGGAAAACGGCAGGAAGGAGAAGGGTCAGAGCAGACAGCACGAAGCCCCGGCGCCTCAGAGCCAGAGGAGACAGGGCAGAGCGGACAGGCAGGTCAGGTGGGCAGGAGGGAGGGGAGACATGGGGGCCACGCCTGGTGGGGGACCTGCCTGCGGGCAGTCCCGAGGTGGCACAGGGCCCTGCACGCCAGGAGGCAGACCCTGTGAGGCAGGGGCAGCTTCTCCTGCTGCTTCCTGTGAAGCCACCAGGATGCCACCCTGCGGGCTCCACCCGAAAGGCCTCATCAGATCCTAAATAAATAAAATACCACCCCCGAAGACAGCACCTCTCAACCCAGAGCGGGGTGAACGCTCCACCCTCCCCAGGCCCCACGCGGGGGATTCCACGCCAGCATGAGTTTTAGGGGGGACAAACCATATTTAGACCATTGCGTGGCACCATGACACGTGGCCAGACCTCTGTGAGGACAAAGCCGGAGCAGGCTGGGGAGCAAGACGGTAGGGCTGCGACGGTGCCTTTGACGTCACCAGCCCCATCCAGCAGCAGGAGGGGCCCAGCCCTGGCCAGTCCCTGCCCAGTGACAGCCTTGCTGTTGATAGGGCTCTTGGTGTCCTGGGTCCTAAGGAGAGGAATGATAAATGGTTGAAGTGTGACGTGTAAAGAAACTTGCTCATGGCTCCTTTAAGACTTGGTGCAACTGGAAAGTAGGATGTGGAAGGAGGGGCTTTGCTGACCGGCCCCATGTCCAGGCAGACCCTCTCTTGACCCCACTGGACAGACAGGAATGGAGGCATCTCTCCCACCATTACCAACCATATTGGTTTCCTGCAGCTGCTGTAACAAATGACCCACAGACTGTGTGGCTTAAAGAACAGAAAGGTATTCACTCACACCTCGGGAGCACAGAAGGGCAAATTCAAGGATCAACAACATTGGCTCTGCTGGGGCTGTGAAGGGGAACCTGTCCCAGGCCCTCCCCAGACTTCTGGAACTTGCTCACAGTCCTTGATGCCCTTGACCTTGGATGCATGTTAACTCCTGTCACTGTCCTCACGTGGCCTTCCTCCCTGCGTGTCATCACATGGCCTTCTTACGAGGACCCCAGTCACTGGGTTTAAAGTCGTCTGGATCTAGCATGACCTCATCTTAACTCTGACACCTGCAGAGACCCTACTTCCAAATACAGCCACATTCCGGGGTTCCGGGTAGATTTGGAGGAGCGCTATTCAACCAGTGCCCCAAATTACCCTGGCTGCCATTTGTCACAAGCCCCCCTCTGCCAGGTCCTCACCTGTCCTACTTAATTAGGTTCCTACTCTTCGTGCGTGCCGCCACCCTGTTTTCATTTGGGGCATAGAGAGGCGCAGGGCGGTCTCGGGGAGAGGGGTGGCGCCCCGAGTCTGCCTCCCAGCCCCGTCTCCCTCCGCTGCCTGCGTCCCGGTCACTCCCCGCGGGCTCCCTGGGGCCTGCTCACCGGGGCTTCCTGCTACCAGCCAAGCCGCCTCCGCTCTCCTAGGGCCATCTTTCTTCTGGACAGGGACACCTGTTCCCCACAGGACTGAAAGCTAAGTCTGCAAAAGGAGGTGTTTACAGACGGCTCAGACAGCCTCGAGGCAGAGGGACGAGATGGGGAGTCCCACGAGAGTCACCAAGGAGCTCAAGGAGCTGGGACACTCGGCGACCCCAAAGAAGGCATGGGGCCATGGTCACCAGGTGATGGACGTACTGATTGGTCCATGAGTCATCTGTGACTGGGGACTGGCAGAGGGACTCTCCCTCCCCTTCTTCTCACCCGGAAATAGAAGCCTCGACCTTCAGGAGGTGAACGTGGTGTGAATGGACGGCACCCAGGAGACAGATCCGCTGGGCCTGGTGACAGCCCAGCAGTGCCAAGGTCAGCGGAGGGTGGGAAGGGGATGGAGGAATGGAGGCCCCAGCCACCTCCTCCCACAGGCGGGCAGCCTCTCTGCTCACCCAGAGCTGCAAGGCGCAGGTGGCCCTGGGACAAGGCTAAGCCGAGGGCGTGGCCAGCCTGAGTGTGGGGCCCTCCCGTGCTGCTCACCCCATGTGACCCGGGCAGACCCTCGCCAGGGTTGTTTGGCCGCCCCCCCCACTCATGGACCAATCAGTAGGTCCATTTACCTGGTGACCATGGCCCCATGCCTTCTTTGGGGTCCCCAAGTGTCCCCAGCTCCTTGAGCTCCTTGGTGACTCTCGTGGGACTCCTCATCTTGTCCCTCTGCCTCGTGTCCTCTTCCATCCTTTCGGCTACTTGAGCCGTCTGTAAACACCTCCTTTTGCTCCTGTGAGAGGAGCGGAATGACCTTGAATGACCTTGAAGGATCGTCATGCGGACCTGGCGCATTGTGGGCACTTAACACGCCTTAGCTCTGTGCCCTCCCGGGCTGTGAGCTGGGCTGAGAGACCCAAGGGGGAGGCACCGTGACCGTGACCTTGGAGGACCAACCCAGGGGGGCCTCAGAAGCCCCTCCCTCGTCGCCCGCCCCTTTCTCTCTGGAGAGCTCTGTAAGGTGTGCAGGGCTGCTGGCCTCGCGCCTGGACCCACGGTTCCAGACCTGGACACCCACCTGGACGGCCAGCTGGCCACACCTGCCCCACAGGGGACTCAGCCCCCTTCCCAGCTCCCCTCTAAGGTCTCGACCTCAGTGCCTGGCACAGCCGTGCCGAGCCTCCGTCTCCGCTGCTGCAGTTTGGATCCTACGTGTCCCCCAAAGGCCCACGTGTGAAAGGCTTGGTCCCCAACACGGTGCTCTCGGGAGACCTTTAAGAGGTCTATCGGTGGGGCCTGCTGGGAGGTCACGGGAGGTGTGCCCTTGAAGGACACGAGGACCCCAGTCTCTTCCTTTTCCTCTTTTGCTCCCTGGCCATGCGGCGGGGGGTTTGTCCACCACACACCCGCCGCGAGGTGCTGCTTCCCCCGAAGCGCAGGAGCCCACCTGGGCATGGGCAGGCATCTCCAGAGCCGGGAGCTAAAGGAAGCCCCCTCCACAGTGTGTGTGGCCCCCTGCGCCCGGGCCACCGGAGAAGCCGCACATGGTGGCGGGCGTGTGATGGACAAAACCCCCGCCGCATCAGTGTGTGGGTAGGGACAGGACAGCCGCTGCACACCGCCAGGACCCCAGCTCCGGGCCAGCAGCGCCCTCCATGGCCCCCCGAGCAGCTCCCAGATCCCCACGCTGCCCACAGCCCACGGCCACCCCCAGGCCCCTGCTAGGCCCCTGCTCACGCTCCGCACCGCGTCTCTCTGGACAGCATGCGTCCTCTGCCGCTCAGGGGAACTCCAGATAGGGGCCGCGGGTCCCCTCTCTGTGTCCCCAAGGCCTTGCCAGGGCGGGCATGCCCTGGGAAGGAAAGGCGAGCTGGGACTCGACAACCGTCCTCTCCAAGGCCCTCTCAGCCTTTGTCCCTTAGTGACCGGGACTCCTCCCGGGAGGCTGGAGGGGGAGAGCTCAGCAGACCCTGCCACCGGAGCCACCCTCTGTGCCACACCCACACGCCCTCCAGGGCTCCCCGCTGCCCACGGGCTGACCTCTGAGCTCCTGGGCACAGCTCCCCAGCCCTGGACTCTCTCGACGCTGACCCTCACCATTCATTCCTCAAGCCCGGTCCTTGCTGGGGGAGGCTGGGCCCTCTGTCCTGGGAAGCGGGCACAGTCACCTCCGCTGCTCCTCTCCAGTCGGGAGCAGGCTGACCAGGCTGACTGGGCACCCACGGCCAGGGTCAGCAGCTCCTGACGGAGACAACCCCGACTGGCATGCACCCGCCCCACCTGCTCCCGCCGCGCGCCCCCACCCTGCACCCCCAGCCCAGCACGCAGGACTGCCGGGAGGGCCAAGAAGCCACCGTGCCCCAGGCATCCTGGTTGGGCTCGAGTGGCACCTCTGCCACGAGTCTCCCCGAGGGCCTGGCCCCGCTCACATCCTGCTTTCCCTTTAGGACGCTATTTGGGGACACTGTCCCCAAGAGCCCTTAGCAGCCCAGCCAGCTGAGCCCCAGGGCAGCTCCACTCTGTCACGTGCTGGCCCCCACCAGCCAGGCTCCTGTCTCCCCGCCTGCCCGAGAGCTCCTGGGAGCCCAGGGTCCTCGCTCGCTGTGACAAGCCCAGGCGTCCCTGCTCACTGTGACGTCCTCGCACACAGGAGGCGCTTGCTCTGGTGCGCGGTGGCTGGTGCGCGCTGTGCATCGTGGCCGAGGGCCGAGAGCCTCCACCAGGCCGGGCGTCGGGATGCTAGGCCTCCGGGGCCAGCGTGGGGGCAATCGTTGGGAGGGGCCGGTGAGGAAGGCGGACCCGTCCAGGACGGGAGGTGCAGGGAGCTGCAGACCATGCCCCCGCCCCGAGGGAACGGGCACTGAGGTCGGGAGGGGCCGGGGTGGCGCGGCGAGGACGGCCACCGCTCACTGCTCCCATTCTTTCTCCACTTGCTCCCTCATCCGTCCTGTTGACGGCCTCGCGTGGGGCGTTTGGGGACCTCATGTTTTATCCCTTGTCACCAGCCAAACAGCCCTATTAGATTAATTTATCGTCCTTTCCAGTAACTGGTCCCTTCCTGGAAACGCTCCCTTTCCCATGCTGGGGTTGTCCACTGCCAAGCCACAGCCCACGGCCTGCCCTGCTGCCCCGGCCTGGGCCCTGCCGGACGGTGAGCTCAGGTCTCCTAGGACGCGCCTGGCCTCCCCTGAGGCTGCCCCCGAGGCCTCCCTCAGCTGCCCATGGAGACGGGGGCTCACAGTGTGGCGACAAGACCCCAGTCCTCTGGCCTCTGGCCTCAAGCGCCATCTCTGCTGACCACCCAGTGCCCGGGGAGGGTGGGCAGAGTTGAGCGACCGCGCACTGCAGGGAGCGGGGCTGAGTCACACTGGGCCCAGGGGACAGAAGGTCTCTTCACAGCCACAACCGCGAAAGGCTGGTGCTGCGCCGGCCTCTGCTGGGGCCTCGCCTGCCATCCCAGGCCAGTCCAGGCCCTTGGGGGCCATGTGCCCGGGAGGAGGCAGCACCCTTGTCCCTGGCCCTGGGACGTGCGTGTGGCTGAGGACAGAGCGAGTGCCCTCCTGCTCTTCCCCCCTGTGGTGCCTTCCAGTGGGAAGACTGTGGGCTCTGGAGGCCGCCACCCTGTGCACCAGTCCTGGGGCCCAGGCTGGCCACCTGTGGGTGGACAGAGGCCTTAGAAGGCGGGACCCTGGCTGAGAGCCACTCCCCAGCCCAGCCAGGGGGACAGTATGCAGGCACCGTCACACGGCCGCCTCTGGATGGGCAGCCTGGCAGGAACAGGGGCAGCCCGGGAGTGCCTCGGTCACTTCTCGAGCCACACACATCACACCCCCTCAAGCCCTCAGGGGACAGACAGGGGCTTCTGGGAAGGAGGGAGAGCGCAGGGAGGGAGGGGAGTGGTGCCCCTGCTCCCTTCCCAGAAAGGCCGGGCTTCCCGGAAATGAGCTGGACATGGCCTCTCGTGCCGGGCCGTCCGCAACGCCAGGGCCGCTGCCAAGGTGCCAGTCCTGCCGCTGCAGGCTCCCGGCTGCACGAGATGCCGTCAGTCACCATGAGCTGCTCCTGGGCCCAGCTGCAGGGTGGCTGGCGTGACATTGCCGCGGACCGAGGAGGCCAGGTCGAGCGAGGCCCCTGCGTGAGAAGGGGAAGCCACAGGCGGGAGGGGCCGGGCCTCGCCACAGAGCCCCTGGACACGAGAGGGTCCCCCGAATTCTTCGCTTTGCCTGGTATTTGTGGGGCTCCTACTCTGTTCAAGACATCAGACAGCGACCGAGGATTGAGCGGGGCTGAGACGTCACGTGTCCTGGGCCTTTGGGGGGGTGGAGCCGTGGGGCCGTGCTGGGGTCGCTGCTGCTGGGAGGGGTGTCGGGGGAAGGTCCTTAGAGGAAGGGGCTCTGCTCAAAGTCAGCTTGGGTTTGGGGGTGCTGTGGAGGGGTGACTGTTTCCTAGGGCTGCCCTAAGGAAGTACCACAAGGGCGGGGCTTAACACGACGCAAGCCCTGGTCCCAGGGTCCTGGAGGCCAGCAGGGCAGCATCGAGCTGTCGGCCGGGCCGCTGGTGTGGCTCACGGGTCCCGTGCCACGCTGTCTCTGCACACCTCGGCTCTGCGCGCCGTGCTCAGTCTCCGCGGCCGTCACACGGCCGCCTTCCCTGTGCACCGCCCTCTCTGCCAGGCACAGTGGACAGTCCCCCACCCCAGTGCCCTCAGCTTGACTCGGCTGCATCTGCACAGACTCTGCTTCCAAATAAGGCCACTGTCACCGTCACTGGGGTAAGCCAGCGTGTCTTTCTGAAGGACACGTGTCGCCACCTGCGGCTGCTGCCACTTGCAGCAACGATACCACGGGAGAAAGTTCGGAGGCAGACTGGAAATGAAAAACTTCTTTTATTCCTCTTTTCTAACTTCTCTCTCCGGCTCCAACCACCTCTCCAACTCCAACCACAACCTCACCTCACCCTTGTTAAATACTTTTTGCCTTAACAAGGACAAGTGCTTGCAGCTCGAGCTTACAGGTGCGTCACGCAGTGTTCACGGGCATACAAAGATTCTTAGATAAGTGCATGAATATCAGGTGAAAATACTTGAACACCTTTACGGCTCTCAGCTAGCCGCCATCTTAGCTATCTCCTCAATTAGGGCTCTTACAGACACTCTTCACCCCATAATGGGGTACAGCAGAGCCCACGGCGTGTGCTCAGACACAGGGGGCCCTCCAGGAGGGGTGACCTCTCCAAGGAGAGCCCGGGTGGGGGGACCTGGACTTGCAAGACGGCGGACGTCTGTCCAGCCCTCGCTTCCATTTCGTAGGTGGGAAGACGAGGTAGAGGGCTGCCCGCCGAGGCAGGGTGACCCTGCATCAGAAAATCGGGGCTCCTTGAATCTCCTCTGCCTCAGTTTCTCCATTTTCCAACCAGAGAGGGTGGGCTGGAGGGTCTCCACGCAGGCCACCCCCCAGAGGCCAGGAGGCTGTGCAGGTCAGTGCTCTGGGTGTCAGGGGCGGGTCCATGCAGGGCTGGCCTCCAGCTCAGTGCTGCTCTGAAGCCCGCCTCGGCCTCGGCGTCCTCCCTGGCCCACCCACAGGAGGGGCTGGGGGCCAGAGGCAGCGCCTGGAGCCCCCTGTGTGGGAACCGCTCCCCGTGAGATGCTCGTGTGAACCTGGCCGCCGTCCCTCTGCTGTGACTTTCCTGTCTCCCTGTATCTTCCCTGGTGTCTCTGCCCGGCCTGGGCTTCTCCAGAGAGGACCGAGGCCCGGGTCAATCCGGGGACCTGGCATTGAGCAAGAGGAGCCAGGAGAGAGGAGGAGGCCGTTGACTGCCGGCTGGGTAGCATCAGGGGTCAACAGCAGAGTCCAGATGCCATCTTCCTTCCCCGCGGCCGTCAATTCTGCCGCGGCCACTGGGCTCTGTGTCTTCAAAGTGACAGAGCAGAGAAGCCAGGCTGAACGCCCCAGCCGGTCCCCAGACCAGGACCACGAGTGCAGCCTCCTGGGACAGGGGCCTTGCTCCTGTCCTCCGCCCCTGCCGCCACCAACCCCACTCAGCCATGCCCCTGCTTCCCCAAGCAGGCTGCTGGTGGGGAAGGCCAGGGGCTACTGGACAGGAGAGCATTTGGGCAGCCCCCCTCCCCCTGTTGAGCCTGCGGGGGCGGGGAGCCCTGCCTTCCATCTGGGGGCCTCATTCTTGGAGCCGGGTTGGCCTCTGAAGACACTGGGCCTGTGGGAGGGGTCTTCGTGTGGCCCTGACTCCACCCAAGCCGCTTCCCTCAGCGACCCCTCTCGGAAACAGAGCCACTGATAGCTCCTAGCCCTAGTGTGGCTGTGTGGCCTGCCACCCCCCGCGCTCCCCTGTGCCAAGCCCTCAACCGGGCCTGGCGTGCCGGGGTCTCTCTTCATTTCCGTGACACTCCTGACAACGCCCAGCCAGGGAGGCGTGGCGTGGCCCCTCGTCCCAGGTGGCAGCCAAGGGACCGTGGCTCCGAAGCTCAGGCACTGACCCAATGCCAGGAAGTTTGTAAGCACAGCGACGGGCTGACCCCCCTCGGTCCCCTGCAAGGCCCAGGCTTTCCGTCCTTATTCCAGATGGCCTGTCCTCCTGGATGGTGGCTGGTATGGGGGCCTCACCCAGAACTGGGCAGGCTTGGGCCCCATCCCGTGAGCCTGACGGGAAACCCAGCTCCCCCTGCAAGGCCCCGAGAGCAGGCCAGGGCCTGCACGTGGACGGTGCAGCCGGGGCAGGGGCAATCAAGGCTGAGCCAGTGACTTCTCGGGACAGAAGAAGCCATCTGAACTTCCAGGACGGTGAGGGACCGGGTGACACCAGCACCCCGCTGGGTGGTGGTTGCCGTGGAGTTCAGACGCACGCGCCATCGCGTGAGCCATTTCAGGGTGTGCGATTTAATGGCACCTACTGATGTGCAGCCGCTGCGTCTGCCTAGTTCCAAATTAGTCTCGTCACCCCCCAAGGAAACCCTAACCCATCAAGCAGCTGCTGCCGTCTCCCCCCCTCGCCCACCCCCGGCCACCACTGTCTGAGCTCCGCCCTCCGACCGGCCTTCCTCCACGTTTCCTGTCCTTGGCATCAGGCAACACGTGGCCCAGGTTTGCTCTGATGGCAGGAAGCGGAGGAGCTGGGGCTGGAGCCCTGCACCCTCTGCCCAAGCCCCCGCCTCTGGTGGGGGGGCTACCCGGGGTGGGGCGCGGCGGCTGTGCCCCTGGCAGACCTCCCTCCTCTGGCTCTGTGAGCCTGGCACCCTCGCCCGGGGCTTTGGTTTCAGGGCAGCAGTGGGCGTGGCGTCCCCAGACCTGGCCTCCCTGTGAGGCTCCCAGAGGGGAGGTGGGGCTCCCCGTGGAGACACAGGGACAGGGCCCATCAGGGCACAGGGAAGCTGGAACTCCTCTCCCACAGAAGGCAGGAGAGATCAGCACGGGGTGGGCGCTCTGCACCAGGAGTGCCAGGCAAAGGGGCAGGTGAGGCGGCAGGCGTGGGCGGGCTCTGAGCCGCGTCCACCTGCGGCCCTCCAGCCTGGAAGGACACCCCGGACGTGCGGGTGGCGGGGGCCGAGGTGCTGGGAGGGGCCGTGTGGCGTGGCAGGTGTGTTCAGGCCTCTGTGTGTAATCCAGCCTGTCAACCGCTCGGGGACTGTGACTGTGGACAGGGCCACGGAGCCGCGTGCGGTTATTATTTATGATAAAGCGCGGAGGCGCCTGCCGGGGACTGGAATGGGCTGAGCGCTGCGTGCGGGGTGGACGGCAAATTGAACTCCAATTTTCTGCTCCGCAGTCTTTGTCACACGCCACAGAGCGCCGGTACAGCGGGGTCAGCAGCCTGACGGATGTGTGCTCTTCCCCCGCAGGCAGCGGGTCCCGCCACTCAGCCGCGGGGAGAGGCTGGCTCCCGCATCCTCGCTCGCCCCCCAGGCCCTGCCACTGGGATCCAAACACAGCCCCGGCCCTGGGGCAGAGCAGGGACCCGCACAGAGGAGGGAGGCCCTGGGTCCAAACCCAGCTCCGCCACTCCCTCCCGTGCGACCCCGGCTCTGCCCTGCACGAGCTGCAGACGGGAGAAGAAAAGGGACGGTGCTGTTCCCGGGGGCGAGGAGGGGAGAACACGGGGTGCTCCGGTGGACCAGGCCTCTGGCCAGCCCCCTCCCCCCTCCGCCCTGGCACCAGGGAAGGGGAGGTGGGAGAAGCCCCCTCTGCACCGGGTCTGCCTGCTGCGAGGCGCAGCTCTCTGCCGCCCACACTTGGCAGCCAATGCTGGGGTCCCGTGGGTCTCTCCCCGCAGCGCCGACGTCCCCCACCCCCTTGTGTCCATGTCCTTCTAAGGTCAGCGACAGGAGGAACACAGGATGGCCCCTGGAAGCGTGACAACCAGACCTGGGGCTGCCGCCCCTGCTGGTGGCCCGGCCTTCGTCAGCCACGCGGACGGGCTCTCGAGACCTGTGGGCCTGGGCTCCCAGGAGCATCCAGGGATGCTCCGGGCTGCCCCAGGCCTGCGGCAGGGCCATGTCTTTAAGTCGCCAGAGTCTCCCGGGGTAGAGGAGGGGCTCGGGAGCTCACCTGCAGGGACCTCCAAGAGAACCACCTGGGGGCTGGGGCTGTGGCTCAGCGGCAGAGCGCTCGCCTCGCACGTGCGCGGCCCGGGGTCGAGCCTCAGCACCACGTAAACATAAAGGCATTGCATTGTGTACAACTAAAGCAAATAAATAAATATTTAAAAAAAAAAAAAAGAGAGAGAGAGAGAGAGTACCACCTGGAAGAGAGGCAGGGACAGGTGGGGACAAGCCTCCCCAGAGACCCTGAACCTGGCCAGGCAGCTGACCCCAGCTGGCCTTCACCCATTTCTGGGCCTGGACAGTTACTCCAAGTAGGCCGCCCTGCTCAGACCACCGAGGAGACAGGAGCGAGTGCGTGCAGCAGGCTTCTGGGGAGGAATCCCGGGAGTTAGCCAGAGTGTCATTATCACTCTCTATGGCTCGAATGAATCTGAATACCCGAGAACGACCCTAGCACAGTCGGGCAGAAGCATTCCAATCGTGGTCTAGGTTGGCTCTCTGAGCCCTGCAGCGGGGGTGTAAGACGGGCCCCCTGCTCGTGGTGATTGCAAAATAAGCCCAGCAGAGATGAGAACCGTCCCTGCGTAGAATGCAAGGCTGGGCCCGCGCGGGCACAGTCACCTGTGCGGTTCCAGCAGGTGGCCCCGGCTGTGAGACCGGTGCACAGCGTGACTCCCAGCAGGGATGAGGACTCGAGCGGCCCGGGCCTCCTTTCCCTGGGCTCCTTCTCAGCACCGGAGCCCTCTCGGTGGGAACGCGAGGCAGGAGCAACTCTCGTCCTGTGGTTCAGGAGGGGCGACTGGGGCACAGCAGAGCTGTCGAGAGACGCTGAGGGCCACCCAGCTAGGGCGGGGCAGGGCCCCTGGACTTGAACCAGGAGGACCCCCAGGGCCCGACGAGGCCATCCCGCACGGCTGCTGAGTCTCGCAGCGCAGAGCTGGACGGCAGCAGAGAGTTCTCCAGGGACAGCCAGCCCCCAAGAGGGCGGTGACCGGCCCAGCACCCTGGCTTGTCCCTCTTTGGCTCCTGCATGGAAGCCAGGCCCCGCTCGGGGGTGGGCCCCCGCCCACAGGTCAGAGGCTGTAGGCCCCGCCCACAGCACAACGGTACCGTGCAATCCGAGTGCTGTAGGCAGGGAACCTCCAGAGTCTGAGGGGCACCCCGGGGGGGCACACCTGGGAAAGCGTCAGGGCAGGCGCGGCGTTGAGCTCTGAGGGACGCCAGGCCGGGACGGACACGGAGCCAACACCAGGTTCTCCCAGCAAAAAGGACAGCGAGGGCTCCCGGAGACGAGAGCAGCATGGGCAAGGGCCCTGGGGCACCAGGGCAGGGTGTCTGGGGAAGGAAGCCCACTCCCCCAAGGCCCCATTCCCCACCACGTCACCCACCACGCTGCTGCGTGTGGGACGATGGACACAAACGTCCATGGAGCGGCCAGTGAGTCTCCTAGGACTGCCACGACAAAGTGCTGCCAACGAACGGTTCTGGAGGCCAGACGTCTGAAGTCAAGGTGTCACCACGGCCACGCTCCCTCTGAGAGCTGGAGGGGAGCCACTCCCTTGCCCTCCCTAACCCTGGTGGCTCCTGGCAGTCCCCGGTGCTCCTTGACTTGTAGACACGTCCCTCCAGTCCCTGGCTCTGTCCCCGCACGGCCTTCTCTCGGCGTGTCTTGGTCCTAGTGTTTCTCCTCTGACACGGGACCCACGTGACGCCAGTAGGACCTCGTCACTGCCCCTGCCACGGCTGTGTTTCCAAATGAGGCCACCTTCTGAGGCCCCAGGAAGGACATGAGTTGGGGAGTCACTACTCAACCCAGCACAGGCATCCAGGACTCTCGTCCTGGGGCAGCTTGGTCAACTCCGTTGACGACTCTGCCAGCCCGGCCACGCCACCGGCCCTGGTCCTCCACTCCCCACGTTTCCGGAGCATCTTTTGGCCCCGGGCTCCGTGCCCAGGGCTGGGACTCGAGACAGAAGGGAGCTGGGGCCCAGCCTCTGACACGGCCCCATTCACTCCTCGGCTGGCTGCACGGGGCCCAGCCTGGGCTCTGCCGCACACTGCGCCCTCCGGCCGGGCCACCACCCTGCTCACAGTCCCCGGGGCTGTGCCAGGCTCTGTCGTGCCGGCTGCCCCGGTGGCCGGGCCCCTAATCAGATTAGATGTGTATTCAAACAAATTGATGATGTGTTCCATTCGATGCTTTTGGAACACGCTTTTCTGAGCAAGAAATGCGTTCGGGCAGCAGCTGCGGAGGCCGCGGCGTAAATGACGGTCGCGCCCCCGCCCGGGCCCCCACGTCAAGGGGGACTGGCTCCTGAAGGTCACTGGCGAGGATCAGATTGAGGAGGGCGAGAGCTCCTTCCTGGCTAACGAAGCACTTGGCATGCAGGCGGCACCCGGCCAGGCACCTGCCAGAGACGGGGACGGGAGGGACATTAATTTGCATCTTATTTGTGGGAGGACAGGGGGAGAAGGGGAGTGGGGACCAGGGTGCTTGAGGCCCTGGCTGGGGGGCACAGGAGCAGGCAGGCATGCCAGGCACTGGGGGGAGGGGCGGGAGCGAGCCTGGGACCCACGCACCTGCCGTGCCCCTGCTGTGCCCCCCGAGGGCTTCTGCTGGGGAGGCCAACAGTGCCCCCAGCCCCCCCGGGCCTGCAACACCTGCCCCCGAGACCCTACCCACAGGGCCCCCGGGCTCAGGACCACCCCCACCTGGACTTAGGTGGCAGAAGGACCTACAGAAGCCACAGCCACTGTGGGGCGGAGCCACAGGCCCTCCTGGCCCAGGCTGCCTCCGCCCAGTCCTGAGCCTTGGCACAAGACCCTAGGAGCCGTCCCTCTGCGAGACCTGGTGCTGGAGCCAGCCTGGCGTGGCCTGAGGGAGCTGCACCGGGAAGCTCTCCAGTGGGCCTTGGGGACACTCCGAGCTCCTGAAGGGGGTGGCCCTGAGCAGCAGGAAACGGGGGATGGGTTGGAACAGCCCCGCCCTCTGGGTCACCCCACGGGGTGCCGACCACGGAGGTTTGATTGGTGCCTGGAGCGCCCTCAAGGTGAGCTCCCAACTCCTCAGACCCTCCTGGTGGCCTCTGCGGCAGGGTTTCCAGCCGGCTCACTGGGGACAGGCCAGGCGCGGCCGGGGAGCTACTCACTTCACTTAACGGAGGACCCGGGACTTCGACCCTGCCGGTCTCCCACTGGGGCCTCCGTGCCAGACCCCGGAGAAGGGAGGACCCCAGGAGCTCAGCTGGCAGGCAGAGCCATGGGGTGGGGTCCCCAGCTCGGCCTCTTCTTCCGAGAAGCCCCCGGCCCGTGACCCAGGCCTGCGTCTGCGCCCTGTGTCCTCCTTCCTTCCCAGGCCTCTCCGCCTGCTCCTCGGCTCCCGCCCGAGCGTCTCCCAGGGCAACGCAGAGCGTGAAACTACACCAATCCTGGGCCCCCAACAGAGAGATCGGGAGCCCGGGACTCCGCCAGCCCTGGTCACTCCGTGGGGAGTCCACCGCAGAGCCTTTCTGAGCACGCTTCCTCGTGATAATAGGCAGTGACCGCCCTGGTCCTCTGCTAAGTGAAGCCCCAGGTCCTGCACACAGTGCTCAGGCAGGAAGTCCCCCCGTGGTGCGTGGAGAAGCAGGAGCAGGGGTAGGCGTGTGGGGCAGGCAGGCGAGGCTCCAGGGCCGCTGGGAAGTCCAGTCCTCTGGAGGGCGCGGTGCGCGAGCCTGGCCACCCTGACACCATTTTGCAGGGCCTAGAGGGAGGGAGAAGTTGGAGTTGAGATTAGCTTTTGCAGGGGACGATTTAGCCTGGAGCCTAGAGTCTAGGGGGACAATGGGGGCATTTAGTGGGCATATCAAGGGAGAACAGCAATCGGGGCCCCCCGACCTGTTACGGGAAAGCAGAAGGAAGCCGCGGGCTGAGGCCTCTTCCCCGCCTCTGAGGGGCTCAGCCTCTGATGGTTGTGGACCTCCCACATCACACACCGAGGGCCTGTCCTGTCCCCTGTCCCCAGGAGGACGGCCCTGTGACTACCTGCTCACACACGGTGCACGTGTATGCATCGACCCGATTGCAGCTAAGGACTTCACACCGTGACCCGCGACACGAAAACCAGTGCAGAGAAATCGTTGTCAGAAGCATCTAGAGAAGTCACACCCTTGCCCCTGCCCCGGGACACCCAGTCCTCCCCCAAGCCTCACCCCTAGAAACAGCCTGTGCAAGAGCGTTCCTGACCACCTATCCCCAACCGGACATTCAGGTAGTTGCCCGTGGTCAGCGTGACAGCCGTCCGGCTGGGAAGAGCTGCCATCTCACACAGGCACGAGTGTCCACGGGGGGCAAATGCCTTGGTGGACAGGAAGGCGCGTGCGTTTCTGGCTTTGATGGCACCACCCGCTTGGCCTCCGTGCCAAGCTGCGGTCCCGGGAGGCTGTGCGCCAGCCTGCCCCGTCCTCCGCGGGCCGCGGGTATCACACAAGAGGGAAAAAAAACACGTCACTGCCTCTCTCTCGCCTTCCTCTTACCACGAGGCAGAGCGTCTCCGCCTGTGTCCCCAAGCCCTCCGTCACCCTCCCCCCCAGCCGGTCGAGTCCTCTGCCCATTTTTCTATTGGTTCGTTAATCTTTCTCGTATTGATTTGTGGGAACATTTTTTATATCAGGAAAATGAGCTCTTTGCCCGTGATAAGGGTTGCAAATATCTTTCCCCAGTTCGTCGCCTGTCGCCGGTCTGTGTCTGTGGGTTTCTCCCTTCCACGCACACGGTGGAAGGCGTCTGTCTGTCCACTGGCCGTCTGTCACCGCGCGGTGCTTAGAAAGTCCTCGATGGGTGCTTTGCTTCACCGGGATCGTGTATTTTTAAACTTCTGTGATTTTTTTTTTTCTTCCCTCGTTCTTGTCAAATTTCATTTTCATGTTTAAAACATCGATCCTTCTAGCATTTATTTTGAGGTAAAGTGTGAGGGAGAGATTCAACGTTATTTTTTATTCCCAAATGGTTTTTCTGGCTGTTCCAAAAGCATTTGTTGAATAATTGATCTTTTCCCCACTGGTTTGAAATTCCACTTTCTTCTTGTGTTAAAAATCCTGGTATGTGTTTGGGCTTATCTCTAGACTCCTAGACGACTCCTTCATTGGTCTCTTCTTAGAGCCTACAGTTTTAATCCTTGCAGCTTTATAATATAGTCCAGCATCTGTGCCAGTCTAGTCTTCCCCGCTGGCCATTCCTTTCCTGATATTTCTTGATTATTCTTTTTTTTTAATATTTCTTTTTTAGTTGTAGTTGGACACAATACTTTCATCTTATTTATTTATTTTTATGTGGTGCTGAGGATGGAACCCAGGGCCTCGCACGTGCCAGACAAGTGCTCTACCACTGAGCCACGACCCCAGCCCTTCGCGACTATTCTTGCATTGTGTTTGTTCTTCCTGTGAATGTTAGAATCACTCTGTATGATTTTAAAAAAGAAAAAAGTGTGTGTGTATGCATACACGTTTGAAATGAGTGAGAATGTCAGAGATTGACATCCTCACGCTGTTGATTCTTTCTAGCCACGATTCTCCTCTATTCACAGTTATTCCCTTCCCAGTGAGAGGGTGAAAGTGGCTAATAGTGCTGTTACATACAGTTGCACAGGTTGCATACTGCACCATCCCAAGACAAAGGCAGAGAGGAGTTCCTGGTCCCTGCTAATAGAGTACGAGCTCTTATCCCTGGGGTAATCTGACCATCTACATAGATGAGCAGTGGAAACCATAGCTACCGCTCCTTTGGCATGCGCCAGGCTGTGTTCTAAGGACTTCGTGCTTAGTTAATTAATTTCACAGAAAACATATCCCCAATTTTCAGGTAAGAAAACGGAAGTGTAGTGGTGCAATAACTTTCTCAAAGTCAGTGACTTGCACCTTCCTATGTACTCAGAGCACAGAAATCAGCTCCTGTTGCGCGCGCGCGCGCGCGCGCGCGCACACACACACACACACACACACACGCTGCTGCCCCCTCTCCCTCTGCCCGCCCTCCCTCCTCCAGCACACAGCCAGGCCCCCTGTGGTCCCTGCTTTCAGATGAGCGCCGGCCCGTGGAGGACATCGGCTGGTAGGGCACTGTCTGCGTGCTGGGTGGGCCTTCCTCCAGCATCCCCTCACCCACAGAGCGTGTGGGAGGGGTGGGCTCCCTGCAGGGGTGGGGAGGAGCCTCAGTCCCTGGGTGCTGCTGTGTTGGAAGGGGTGGGGAGCACCGGCCCAGGGCCTGGTGCCCGGCCGAGCTCAGGCAGGGTCCGCCCTCCCTCCCCTCCTGGGAGCCGTCCTCTCCAGCAGCGGCTGGAATCAGCCAGTCCAAGCACACATCCCTGGTGCAGGCTGCGCTCCCAGGGCCCGGGAGTGGACCGGCAACGCAGACCTGCAGCCAACTGCCCACGAGCAGGCCTGTGGAGGAGAGGGCGCCGGGGCCCAGGACGCGCGTGCACACCGCGAGCGTGTGCCCGGGAGCGTGTGCCCGGGAGCGTGCACTGGACCGCACCTGACCCCCCTCTGCGTTCGCCCCGGAGTCAGCCCCACGTGGAGGGAGGGTTCCGCCGCGGCTGGGTCGGGAATGTTATTGTTTTAAAACAAACCAGCAATGACAGCCAGAACAGAGGGTTCTTAAAACCGCGATTCAAAAGGCTCTTTAAAGCTGCTGGAGAAAATGAATGCGCCTTTGAAGGGAGAATGTGCCCATTTGTTAAGCCGAGAGCAGAGCGGGCGGCCTCCAGGGCGCGGGCCCTCTCCTTGGCAAAGGGCTGCCCGGGGCCTCCCAACCAGGGCAGAGGTGGGCCGGGACCCTGAGGCACGGGGGCCAGTGGGGGGCGGTCACTGCTCAGGGCGCAGACCCCCCCTTCAGCCGCCCTGCTGACCCGTGTTCAAGGGACGGTGGTGCGTGAGGTGGCACGGAGGTGACCCTGGGCCTCCACCAGATGGACACCAGGGGCCAGTGCAGGGGCCGTGGGCCACCTGCAGCCTCCCCTCGGCTCTGGCCTCCGGTGGTCCCAAAGGGAGGGTCAGTACTAGGGATGGGGTCCAAGGAAGAGCCCGCCCCCAGCTGTGGCGGGTCACACGCACAAGACGGAGCCCTGGGGCGTGGAGTGGGGCAGGTGTGGGGGCGCTGCCCAGCGGGGACAGCCGACTGGTTGCCAGAAGCCTGGGCTGGGCTGTGGACCTGAGCTCGCGCCCAGGAAAGCGAGGCTGAGCCGTCTCAGGAGCACAGGCGCCCGCACAGGTGGCGGGGAGGGAAGAGCAGCCCTGGGGTCCAGGACATCAGGGCCCAGCCTGGGGCGCCCTGTCCCCTCCCCAGCTGGCACCAGTGCCACATCCTGCTCCTCCTTCCGTGGCCCCTGCCTTAGGCCGACATAAGACCGTCCAGCGGTTCCGCACCCTTGGCCTCCTAGGGGGCCTCTGCTGACCCAGGTGTGCCTGGGGCACCGCCCCGTCCCTGCCAGGGACACCCACACGCTCACCTTCAGGGAAGACGTGGCCCTTCGCAGAGCACTGTCCCCCACAGCCCGCGGCCAGTCTTCTCACTTGGTCTCATCCAGCCCTGCGGCGGCTCCTTGTCCTCCGTGTCCACTGAGGGGGACGCTGGGACCGCGTGGACAGCTTGCCGCCCGCACAGCTGGCAGGGCCTGGAGGTCAAGGTGTCCCAGGCCAGCCCTGCCAGCGCTTCCGGCATGGCCCTGAGCACGTGGGCCCCGTGGGGACACAGGCCTGCCAGCGCTTCCGGCATGGCCCTGAGCACGTGGGCCCCGTGGGGACACAGGCCTGCCGCTGGGAAGCCCACCCCGGCGGCCAGGTGGCAGCCCGCGGCAGGTGCTTGGTGCTCGGTGGTGCTCACGGGTGAACTGCCGAGACTGCTTCTGAGCCGTGTCCTCAGGTTGTGCCACGCCAGGCCTGGGGACACTCGCTGGGTCCCTGGGTTCTCACCGTGTCCACCCTCTCCCCCCACGGCTGTCCAGCTGCCACCAGCAGCCCGAGGTCAGGGCTCGGCCTCTGCAGCCCATCTAGGGGTCAGCTCCGCCTCCCCGCCATGGCCTCGGGCAGGCCTCGGGCAGGCCTCGGCCCCTCTGCGCCTTAACGTGGTCGTGGGGTTGCCGTGGGAACTCGGTGGGCGATGGCAGAGCCCCCAGGACAGCCAGGGCTCGCCAAAGGGCCACTGTCTGTGTGGAGACTGTTACCAGGGGCTGCCCCTGTCCCCACGCCCCGGCCAAGGGCAGGTGCTCAGCACGGGCTTGGGGCGTCTCCACTTCTCCCGCCCTCCCCCCTCCTGCCACCCGTGGCCCCTTCTGCCTCTCCCCACGGCCCCTCGCGCAGGGACCCCACCTGCACTGGAAGCCGTGAGCCTGAGCGGCCCCCCCAGGTCCAGGGTCCCGAGTGCGGGGTCTCTGCTGAGGCAGCCGTGGGGGCCCGGGCTCTGCTGGGCTGCGCCGGGGGGGGGGGGGGGGCTCTGCAGAGGGGCGTAGTGACCCCTCGGCCCCACACCCACTCCAGGCCACCTGGCGGTGGACAGACTGCCCTCAGTGCCTTTGGGGGCTGCCCAGGCTCCGCCACTCGGGTTTTGTCACCCCCTCCCCATTCTCCTCGTGGAAACTGGCATCTCTGCCCGAGGTGCAGCGGGCGCCCCTCTTCCTTCTGTCCAGGAGGCAGAGGGCACGGGGTGGACAGGGCTCCCCGGGGGAAGAGAGAGCATGGGCAGCAGCAGAGGTGGTGAGCCTGGAGCCGTCCAGGGAGGAGGGAGGCCGGACTCCGGTCGGTAGGAGTAGAGGACCCATGTTGAAGGCCAAGGGCAGGAACCGAGCCTGAGTCCTGCACGGCCTCATGGCCTCAGCGTGGCTGCAGCTGCTCCGTCTCCTTGGGTTCCCAATGGGCCAGGCGCGTGGCTGAGCCAGTGGTAACCTGTGCCTCTGTGTCCCTGTCTCCCGCAGATGACGTGCCACCGTACTTCAAGACGGAGCCGGTGCGGACGCAGGTGCACCTGGAGGGGAACCGCCTGGTGCTGACCTGCATGGCCGAGGGCAGCTGGCCCCTGGAGTTCAAGTGGTTGCACAACAACCGGGAGCTGACCAGGTTCTCCCTGGAGTACAGGCAAGACCTCCCCGGCAGCGTCCCCGTCCTGCCACCAGGGCTGTGAGGGCGGGGCCGGGCCTCCTCTGGCTCCCACTCCAGCGCCCCAGGGTGACATTCTGCTGTTCACCCTGGCGGAGGACGGCTGGGTGGCGGGCCAGGGTGCTGCCCGTACCAGAGTGGACGGGGACAGAGGGGACCGCGGGTGGGGGTCTACTACAGCAGCTGTGCCGTGGCCCTGGCTCCAGTCAGCCCCCCGGGAAGCGCACGCTGCCTCCAAGGGGCTTGGGTCCAGTGGGGACAGACGGTGAGGTGGCACCTTCTGTTTGGGGACACTTTGGGTGGTACGCGGAGGTGGCCCCCAGGACTCCTCACTCCTCACTTGTGCCCAGACTCGGGAGCGCTGGCTCAGCACAGGGCCAAGTGGGAGGGGGCGGAGGGGAGGGCAGCCCCAGCCTGGCCTGGCCCCAGCTGGCCTCCGGCCCTGCAGGCAGGGATGTGGCCTCCCTCCCCCCTTCCCTTGTCCCCCCATCTCTGCCTTTTTGTTGGCCCCCACCCCTGGGCTGGTGACTAATCCCCGGGCCTGATGTGCATAATCGGTTTTGTTGGGGAAACAAGATTGTCTTGCCCTGGGGACGTTGGCACAAATCTGCCACCAGGGACAGGAGTGCAAAGGAGAGGAGGGGGTCTAATGGCCAACGGGTCTGTCCTTCCCAGACAGCCAGCCTTTCCTTTCTGAAGCAGGAGAGCCAGAGTGTGGGGTAGCCCCCTCCCCCAGGTCCCTCCCCCTGACCCTAGATGGACAGGCTGGTGCGATGTGGCCACGTTGGCCAAGAAGGGAGCAGGGGAGGAGGGAAGGCCCGTGCTCCCCTCCTGCAGGCCTGTTTCTCCAGGAAACACACAGTAGGCCAGCGGGGCCTCCCGAGAAGCCCCCAGGTGGTTTTCAGCTGGAGAGTCGCAGCTGCTCCTGACCGCAGCCGGGCACCCCTGGGGCAGCTGACAGTCTCTAGAGAACCTCTCGTCCTCTTGGGTGGTGGACATGCTGGAGGGACAACCGAGAGCTTGCGATGGTGGACCGTGCGGTGCAGGGCCTCCCCGGCCGCCCGTGACTTCTGGCAGGGAACTGGCGCGGGATCCCCGGGGAGGAGCGTCTGCCCTGTATCTGGGTCACTCGGTGCCCTGCATGGCCACCACACAAGGAGGGCGGGTGCCACGCAGGAGCAGAGTCCAGCGCAGCTGAAGCAGGGTCTTTCCCCGGCGGCATCCAGGTGGTGGTCAGGATCCAACTGTGGGCAACGATGATCGTCATTGTCATGAATCATCCTGGGGTAGGCATTCCGCGCGCCCCTGAGCCTGTGTCACTTAATCCCGCCAACAAGCCAGTGAGCAGGGTCAGTTGTCTTCTACAGATCACAGGTGAGCCAACCTGGAAAGAAATTAAAGAATCCACCCAAGGTCAGATGGCTGAGCAGGGCATCAGACGTGCGTGCGTGGCCCGACTCCAGAGCGGTAACTCCTTGCCCTCCGCCACCCTGCATCTCCTGGAGCACGGATGTGCTGCAACTGCCTGCTTTTTTTTTTTTTTTGGTACCCGGGGTTGAACTCAGGGGCACTCGACCACTGGGCCACGTCCCCAGCCCTTTTTTGTATTTTTATTTAGAGACAGGGTCTCACTGAGTTGCTAAGTGCCTCGCCATTGCTGAGGCTGGCTTTGAACTCGCGATCCTCCTGCCTCAGCCTCCCAAGTGCTGGGATGGCAGGCGTGCGCCGCCGCGCCTGGCTGCAACTGCCTCCTTAATGTGTATCTGGGGCGATCTTTCTGCTAACCATGCTTTGCAGATCCTAGAAGACAGCACCGTGGGGAGGATGCAGATGGTCCTTGTCATAGCTGTCTCGGGTGGCAGTCGTTCAGGAGAAATGATCGCACTTCCACAGGGAGACTCGCCCGTGGCCTCTGCCGCAGGAGCACTGGCTGCCGTGGCATGGTGGTGATGATGTCACTGAACGTCCCTGAATGTGGGTCTGGTCAGGGGGTTCCTTGAATCACGCACTTGCTGCGCCCATGAGGTGAGGTCTGCATTCCTCAGTGTGGCCTCTGAACTCTTCCTGGTCGGCTTCTGGTAGCCTGTCCTTACTTCCTGCTTCGTCCCCGCCCCGGGGTAGCCCCCTCCTGACACACCCAGACCATTTGGGGTCTCAGGACAGTCCTAGCACATGCCCCCTGGTTGCCTGTGTCCTGTCTGCAGGAGCCCTGTTTGGGGAGATGGCTATGATTGCGGTTGACTTCGGGCCATGGAGTTTTGGACATTGCCGCCTTCCGTAGTCTCACGAGACTTGGCCCGTGATCTTGAGAGACTTGGGCCAAGCGCGGAGCAGGTCGGGGCCATTTTGGTTGTTGGTTGTTTGCTGGTGTGTGGTACGTGTGAGAGTTGGTAGAGCCAGAGAGAGAAGCTGACAGAATAAAGATCCTGTTTGTTTCCAGTCTGCCTCTGAACTTATTCCCGCGGCTTTGCTGCTCCAAGCGGCCATCGCTTCAGGCGGCAACACCTGTCCCCTCTGCTTCTCCCTCCTGCAGCACCCGGCCCCAATGCCTTCTCTTGAAAGCCTCTCTGACTGCACACACGTTTTCTCTAGCTCGCTCTCTCATGCACATACGTGCACACACACGCACACACCCACGCGCACACACACGTGCCACCTGCCCCTCTGTTCTGTGTGACTGTCCACAGTGCGTCCCCTGACACCTTGCCTTTTGATCATTCACCTGGGACTCGGTGAATAGAGCTCAGGCCTGCGGTCAGAGCCTTCAGAACCTCGGCCGTTCCAGGGACCCCAGGCCTCAGAACCTACGACTGGACATGGCTGTTCAGCTAGGCCTACCTCTAGGTGCAGAGATTAGGGACCCCGAGAAGTTCAGGGACCACAGTTACAGACAGCCGCCTGCGTTCAGAGCAGAGGACACTTCCCTACTGGGCTCTGATTGGCCCAGCTCCAATCATCCCTGACCAATCACAGTGGGAGCAGCATTAGCATCACGATTGGCCAGGCCAGGGCACAGGGCTCGGGCATTCCCACACCACAGCCATGTGGTAGAGAAGGAGGGCAAAGGTCATTAACAGAAGGGGAAGAAATAGAAGCCACCCGTATCCATGCCCAGTTTGGGAAGAGGGGGATGGCCCACAGCAGGTGCTTTTTTTTTTTTTCTTTCTTTCTTTAATTTTGAAAATTGACAAATCTTAGGAGAATGGTCGGTGCGGCACTGGACCCCATCTGTGCATCTGTTCCTTCACCAGTTTACTCTCCGGCCTGCTTTCCCTCTCTCTCACACACACACACATGCACGCACTGTTTTGGCAGAACTATTTAAGAACTTGTTGTGAGCCTCCTGTCATTTCCTGTAAGTGGGATTTCCTAAGGACAAGGCACTCTCCTACAGAGCCACGCTCAGGAGAGTCAACACGGATGCTTACAGCAGTAAGCATCTGGCCAATCACAGTGGGAGCAACATTAGCATCACCACCGGCCAGGTCAGGGCACAGGGCACGGGCATTCCCATGCCACAGCCGTGTGGTAGAGAAGCTGGGCCAATCAGAGCCCAGTAGGGATCTGATACTGGGTCCTCTGCAAGTGCCTCCATTTGTTCCGGCAGTCCCTTCTTGAGTCCAGTGTCCTTGTGGCCACTGGGTTGGTCTCACTGTCTGATGCAGGAGCTAATCGAGGACGCGTGTTGCATTTACCTGTCACGATCCTTCGATCTAGAATGCTTCCTCTTTTTTTTTTTTTTTTTTTTTTTTTTTTTGCGCCTGCCAGGCAAGGCATCGACATACCTGTGAGTCTAGCCAGTTTTGTCAAATCTCCTTTATTGTGCGTTGGTGCCATTGTGTCCTGATGATTAGATTCACGATCGGTCTTTTTGGCAACAATGTTCCATTGCTGTGTGTTTGATGCTTCGTGACAGAAGGTGCCTGACATCTGGTGGCTCCATGAGGGGGAAGGCTGGGTCTGATCATCCGGACATGGCCAGGGCCACCAGATTGCGCCACTGTCATGGGGACTTCCTTCTCTCCAAAGTGTACTCTTCCCCAGGGCCTCCCACCCAGGGCGTAGGCGCCACAGGTGAGGCTTGCCTGCATCATTCTCGACACAACATCTGCAACTGGACTCCCCATCACTCCTCTCACTCACATTAGCTGTCACTCCTTGGCAAAAAGCGTTTTCCTCTCACTCCCTTTAGAACTATTTAGCACGTAGCATCTACTATTTATGTAGGTGTAGCAATACATCTAGACCCCTGGCCTCCAGCAAGTGACTTACCTCAATTTCATTGTGCGCGGAATGCTGATAATAACACTTGAATTTATGTTTATTCAAATGTATGCATTTTTTTTGCTCAGCGTGTTTGAACCCATTTATGCCATTATTAATTTTGACGTTCGTAATAGCCCAAATTCAGCCCGTGGTTCAACAAAATGCTCCAGGTTCAGCTTTTAAATGAATGCACGTTGAACAATGGTTTTCAAAGGAGGTTGGCCGGCCTGGCATCCTGTGGCTCCCAGGCTACTGGGGGCGGGGGGGGGGGGGCTCTGAGGACTTTCTCATCTTTTACACACCCCAGGCTCGCAGTCAGGTGATAATGCCCATGATTCAGGTGGAGAAATGACTAAATTTACTTGGCGAGTTGGGAGGAAATGAGATTAGAAGTGCTGCCTGAAATCTAGCTGTGCTTCCCACCCTGGATCCAAAGGAAGAAGTTGCCATCCAGGGCCACTCTCTGAGATCTATTCCTGGTGGGATTTGTCACCAAACACATCTGGGGTGTGAAAGGGAGAGGGAGAGAGAGACGGTCACTCAAGGGCAAGCCATTCCATCGAAGTACAGTCACACGTTGCTTACTGTTGGGGACGCGTCCTAAGAATTGCATCATCCGGCGATATTTTATAGGACTAGCAGCACAGTGGGGTCGTTTCACTAGCTTCTACACACACACACACACACACACACGCCTTAACTATGGTGTCACCGGCGCCATAGCATCGCTCTGTGATGGGAATTTTCTAGCTCCTGGATAATCTTATGGGACCCCCATGGTAGACCCAGCCCATCATCGATCACAATGTTACTAGGAGGCAGGTGACCATAGGGAGCTTTCTTCTCTATGCAGCAGCACCTGGGAGCCTCCAGACCCCTCAGCTCCACCTGGACGAGTCACATGGACAGTGTGGCTGACCAGCGCCCCCACCGGCTCTTCCCCAGCCCACACCCAGCCTCAGTAGGAGGCCCTGGCTTCTGGCCCTCGGGGTAGAAGAAGGACACTTAGTGAGGGGGCAGGGACAGAGGTGCCCAATCAGGAAGGCTGAGGGTGTCTGGGCAGAAGAGACAACGCTGGGCCTGACGGACCTCTCCGTTCCTGCGCTTGATCTCTCTGGCTGACCCCGGGCAAGTTCCAGAGCTTCTCTGAGCCTCGGATTCTTTATTTGCAGAATGAAGCGCTGCTACGAGACGGGTGTGCGCGTGATTACGCGAGGCCATCTGCGCAGGCGCGCGGGGTCCACTGCTCGGACCTCGTTTTCCTACTCAAGTGTGAGGCTGATTAGGGCGGGGAGCCTTAGCAAGATGGGACAAAAATCTCTTTCTGGTTGGTGACCTCGCCAGGACCTGGCCACGGGGACAGGTGGTCTCGTGCGCCGCAGCCCTTGCTGGTGCAGGAGGTGTAGACTGAGGCTGGACTGATGTGACCCCAGGGAGTGGCTCCGAGGGGGGAGCACGGTGGGGGGGGGGCGGCGCTGACTGATGGAGGCGGCTCGGGGCAGCCCGGGAGGGCCTGACCTGATGGCTTCTCCCGCGTGACCGTTCCACGCCATCAGAAAACTGCGCAGACACCTGCGTGCAGCGCGCGCCCCGGCTCGTAGCCGGAGGCTGCTTGCAAGACCCGGGGAATCCCGCAGCTAGAGCAGCCCCCGGGTAGCTGGGAGGTCACGCGAGATCTAGCGCTCGGACTTGAGCCCGGTCACTGAGGGCTCCCTGGATGGAGGGGCAGTCTGAGAGCCACCAAGGAAGTACTTCTGCCCTCCTCCCCTTGCTGGTCCCCTGGGGCAGGGTCCCCACCGCCTCCTTCCAGGCCACAGCCTCAATTCCAGGGTCCCAGCAAATCCCAGCTCCTCTTCCTCAGCGGGTCCAGAGGCCGCTGCCTCCTTGGAGATCTACTCCAGTTCGGCCGCGAGTTTGGGCATCTTGTCTGGAAATTGAAGGCCGTCGGTGAGGAAGCTCAAGCGCAGGAATTAGTTGTGATGGACGTAGATTGAATTTTAATAGAGATGTACGTGGCACGGAGCCAGTGTACTCAGGCAGAGGGAAGGTAGTAATTAAAAGTTAACGAGTTTAGAGACCTCGTGATCCACAGGGAGGGGCGGGGGAGGGGCGGGGGCTGTCCTTCCCCTGACCTGGAGGCCGCTCCTCCCTCTCTCAAGGGCCACCAGGCAGGTGGGAAGGCAGCCGGGAGTCCGTCTGCACCCCGGGGCTCACCTTCTGAAATGGGGTGACAGCACAGTCTGCAGGACCTCTAATGGCAGCCAGAACAGAGCTCCTGACCTCCTACTGCTGATGCCAAGGGGCAGGGAAGAGGGTCACCCTGCATGGCCTGGGGTGCTAGCAGCCTTCCCAGCCTCTACCAGTTAGATGCCAATTGCCACAGACTGCAGTTGTGACAGCCCAGAAGACAGCCCAGAATGTCTTTGGACACTGCCAAATATGCCCCAGGGACTATTACTCTCCCTTAAGAACAGCGTCCTGGCCGGGCGCGGTGGCGCACGCCTGGAATCCCAGCACTCGGGAGGCTGAGGCAGGAGGATCGCGAGTTCAAAGCCAGCCTCAGCAATGGCGAGGCACTTAGCAACTCAGTGAGACCCTGTCTCTAATAAAATACAAAAAGGGCTGGGGATGTGGCCCAGTGGTCGAGTGCCCCTGAGTTCAATCCCCGATTACCAAAAAAAAAGAAAAAAAGAAGCCCAGGCTGGGAGAGAGCTGGAGCCTGGCCCTGCTCACTGGCCTGTGAGCATCGGTCCTGCCCAGCTGCCCGACATCCGGACAGCTCACCCACCTCCTGGACAGGCCTGCTGGTGTTGGTGGGCGGTCGAGGCCACTGGAGGAAGAGTACCGGGTTGTGGCTGTAGATCTGGGCACGCAGCAGCTCTGGCTGGCCCTAGGACGCCGTCCCCCGCCCTGTCCCCCAGGGGAGCCTCCTCCTGCTTTAACACGGGCCCTTCCTGGACAGCGCCAGGCCCAGCCCCAGCAGCTCCTGTGAGAGTCAGGGAAACCGAGCGGAGGCGGGCGGGGGGGGGGGGGGGGGGAGGGGCGGGGAGACGGCGGTGACAGGAGCACCTCCCGGGTCAGGGCCCGCGTGAGAGGCAAGAGACACAGCTGGCTCCCCGTGCCTCGGGTGGACACGGCGACAATCATGTCAATTAAAACTACTAAGTTGAGAGTGTAAGAGGGAAGGGCAAGAAGAAGCAAGAGCGGCTGAAACCTGGCCGGCTTGGTTTCCATAGCAACCTGAACGCTGCTTCCCGGTCCTGGCGTGGGGAGGAAGTGGGGTCCTCCTTCTAAGGAAGGTGGGGGCAGGGTGAGGTGTCACCTTGGTGGGCTCCAGTGGAGGGAAGGGGGACGCTGGGGGTGGGGAGGGTGGACACCAAAGGTCCTGAGGTCACACAGCCACAGAGTGCCTCTGCTGGCATCTGGGCCGAGCCTGGGTCTTACTCCTTCCAGGGACAGGACAGGGCTCGGGTCAGAACTGGAATTGAAACCAGGCCCCCAGCTGTCCTCTGGGTGCTGCGTGGATCCCTGGGGCCACCCAGCTGTCCGTCATTCCATCAGACAGGCAGCAAAGATGCCAAGAGCTGGTTGGATTTGGGTGGCATCTTCCTAGTCAGCCTGGGTGCCTGGGGACATGGAGGGACGGGCTGTGCTGGCCCCCTGGATCAGAGGTTCTGTCCCTGTGTCACTCCCCTCTGACGTCTGCCGAGTTCCCTCAACGCCCCCCGGTTTACGGGATCATGCTGGGGCGTCGTAGCCTTGAGAGCAGTGGGCGGGACAAGGAGGACACTTCCTTGCCGGGGAGCTCCCGTTGCCCTCCGAAGCTGGGGCCACCAGAGAGGTGTCACTGTTTCCTAAGCCCCGTGTGTCCATCCACCATGTTCTCGGGGCCCACAGCCCGAGCCCAGCGCCACCCAGCCACACGGCCGAGCCACGTGCCTCCAATCCCGCCCAGGCTTTGTGCTCCCCGGGGGTGGCCTGGCCATCCTCCAGGCAGCTAGCATGGCCCCCCGTTAATAGGTGCAAGAAATTGAGGCCAAGAGACAAAGTGACACATCCAGGGTCTCGCTGCAAATTCAGGTGGGGCCGGGGACCCAGACCCCACCTGCTCCTCTGCCCAGAGCAGTCTGGATCGCCGCGGTGCAAGCCCAGCCGCGCGCACGCGCCTCTCACCCCGTTCCCTCCGCTCCCCGGCCGCTGATGCATTTTCCAGGGCCAATCCTGGCAGACCGTGGCTGCACCCCCAGACTCCCCAGAGCACGCAGCGCGGAACATGCAAATGAAGCGCTCTGAAGCGCACGCTGCCGCCTCTAACGACGGGCTCCCGGGGAAAGCGCTTCTCTGATGAACTGAGGCTATTTTTATTTCCTCCACGAGGAAAATTTAACATGCAAATTAGGGAGGGTTTGATCATTCATCACCTGAAATTGACATCTTTGAATTTGGCCTGATTCCTTGGTAACCATGGCACATCCCCGGGCCTAGCAGGGCCTGCGAGGCCACCGGTCCTCAGTCCTCGGGGGAGGCAGGAGGAGGAGGCACCTGCTCTTCTCCTCTGGGGCGGTTCAGGGTGCGGAAAGGAAGTGAGCGCGGCTTCTTCGCCCGTGGAGGGGCTGGAGAGTCGCCTGCCCTGGGGACCGCCCTCTTTCCTCCCCATCCGGGCTCTTCCTGCCCCCAGCCAGGCCACAGAAACTGACCAGCTCTTGACTCCGGGCCGAGGGCTGCCCGGGCGGTTGGTAAGGAGGCCTGCTTCCTGGAGCTGCCCCCACCCGAGCCCACCTCCCCGCCCACCACTCAGGGCTGTTCTGGGGATGCCCCAGTGTCCCTCCCTGGGTCTTGGTCCCCCAGGAGGAGCCCCTGCGGAGGCCCACTTTTCTGGTCCCCGGCTTGTGGAGGAACTGGGCTTCCGTGTCTCTGAACTCGCCACCCCCCGTCTTCTCCCAGGGCTGTCCATGTCCCTAGGGCAGCAGTGACTCCTGGGAGTGGGCACGAGGGAGGTGGGCATCGGAAGGAAGGGTTCCGGCTCCGGCCGGCAGCACTAGAGGGCTGGGAGACGCCAGAGCCGACCCCAGCTCCGTATGAGCCAGTGTGCGGCTGGGCCCGGGCACGGTGGGCGACTGAGGGCTGGGGGAGGAGAGACGTCTCCCCAGAGGTGACCGGGCACTGGCCCCAGAGGACAAGGAAGGGGCCGTGCCCGCGTGAGCACCCCCAGCCTGGCCACTGCCCTGCTTGGTGACCTGCTGCTGGGCAGAGACCCACCGTGGTGGCTCACCCGCCCGTGATGTCCGGTTTCCCTACTGGCATCTCCTGGGCTGTCCCCTCCAAGGGCTCACTGTCCCTCTGCATGGGGGCTGGGCCTTTCCCTCCCGTGGCCTTTGTCCCCAGTGGCCTGGTGATCTGAGAGGGCAGATGTAACCTCTACCAGGCCCCGAGTCCTGGGCTTTGAGCGTCCCTCCACACTCCGTGAGTGACGGAAGTCGCAGAGGCAGCGCAGGCTTGGGCTCCGCGCCCTGACAGAGTGCTGTAGGGTGGGGGCCACGCTCCTCGGCCTCCTCGCCTGACTCAGGCCTGGCCGGTGCCCGGCGGCCACAGTGGTCACCTCTCCAGATGGCGGCTCACAGACAGGTCCCGGGCCTCATTAACACAGTTCGGGTCTGATTCTCACACAGTGTCTCTGGAGTCACCGGTGAGGGTGACTTTGGAGAATCCAGACAGAATGAGGTGGGGCGGGGAGCAGGAAGGTCAGAGGTGACGCCGCTGGTTCTGGGCAGGCGCTCGGGAGGGCAGGGGAGGCGCCCACCCCGGGACTGGGCTCCTGGCACCTGGTCTCACAGGGCTCAGGCCCTGCTCCCCAGGCCAGGGGGTGGTGGATGCGTGGGCCTTGGGCCTGGTGTCAGGGCCATTAGAAATGACAAGGTCTGTGCGCCTTTCTCTGACAAGAAGAGTGGCAGCTAACTCAGTTCATCCTGCGTGCCCCGTGCCAGGCCCTGTCCAAAGCATGTTATGTGTACCTTGAGGAAGGGGCTACCGTAGGACCACAAAAACTATAGGCTGTCCCTGGGGCTCTGCCACCTGCATGCTGTGTAAACTTGGGCAAATTACTTAACATCTCTGTTCCTTAGTTTCCTCTTTTTTTTTTTTTTCTTTGTCTACTGAATTTGAATATGATTCTGCCCTCGCAGGGTGATGAACAAGGTGTAAATGCATCATCACATGGGAAGTGCCAGCACAGTGTCCGACCCACATTAGTAGCTACTGTCATTACCCCTATTTTGTTGATGAGGAAAGAGAGGCACAGAGAGATTAGGCAACTTGCTCAATGTCACACAGCAAGTGAAACACAATCAGAACCCTTCCTCTCTGCCTGTGTGCACCAACCCTTCAAGCAGAGCAACTTGGGCAGAGAAGAGCGGGGTGATGCCAGCAGTCTGACCTGGGCTCACTGGTGCCGTGCTTTCCACTGAGAGCAGCCGGTCTGCCCAGGCTTGCTGGGCGCCGCCGGGTGTCGGGCGAAGGGTGCGGTGCTGCTGCCTCCGGAAGAGTCCGGACACGGCCGACGGGGGGGGGGAGGGGTGTGAGTGAGCGAGCGGGTCCTGGACACAGGTCCTCGCGGTGCAGGAGGCCTGGACGAGCCCCAGCAGGCCAGCTGTGGACGGATCCAGACCAGGGCCTGTGCTGCTTCCCGTCAAGTTCAACTCACGCGGTCATCGCGCTCTCCCTCCCGGGTCTCTCCTGCTAAGATGGCTTTATTTTTTTTTTTTTTTTTTTATGGTACCGGGGATTGAACTCAGGGGCACTCGACCACTGGGCCACATCCCCAGCCCTTTTTTGTCTTTTATTAGAGACAGGGTCCCACTGAGTTGCTAAGTGCCTCGCCATTGCTGAGGCTGGCTTTGAACTCGCGATCCTCCTGCCTCAGCCTCCCGAGTGCTGGGATGACAGGCGTGCGCCACAGCGCCCGGCTCTAAAATTAGATTTTTAAAAAGTAAAATGCCGTCCACCTGACGGAACTCCCATCTTCATTGGCCAAATGGCAGCCAGTCGCTCTCTCTCCCTGCACTGGGGTCGCTGGGATGGCCGAGTGTAGGAAACTCCGACTCTGTTCCCCGCCGTCCACCCACGTCCCAGACCCCTTCTGACACCAGGGGCAAGCAGGCCGTCCCGCCCTGGTGGACAGCGGCTGGCTGGGCGTCTCGTGGCTCAGTCCACTCAGACTGGGGACAGCTCCTGCTGGAGCCCACACGCTGCAGCCCCTGTGGCCAGCCCCAGGTAGAGCGCCCTGGGCTTCTGACCAGCGAGGTGTAAATGGGGAGTCCCGGGACCCCCGCCTGGGGTTTGATCAGTTTGCTGGAGCAGCGCAGAGAGCTCAGGGAACACTGAGGTCTATTAGGAAGGACACGGTGAGGACGCAGATGAGGAGCAGCAGGGGGTGAGGTGGGGCAGGGGCTGGACGCTGCCTGGCCCCGCACCCTCCGGAACCCCTGAGTGGTGTTTCGCTGAAGCTCTCCAGATCCCAGGTTGGTTGGTTGGTTGGTCGAGAACGCGTTGCACAGCGCGGCTGGAGCGCAGACGGCCCTGGGAGGCAGAGGGCATGAGATCACGCCAGCAGCCCAGGCCTGTGTGTCGACGCTTCTTGGCCACTCTGTGCCACCTGCCTTCCCCTGGCAGTGGGGCAGGGCCTTCTGAGGCGGGTCTTACCATCTGCTCTCAGATAAAGTGGGTCAGAGGAAGGTGGGAGCCCCTGTGACCTGCCTTGGGGGAAGAGAAATTTTAGTTTGTGTGGCCTGCCTTGGGGAGGGACAGAGAGGCCAGGACTTTGGACCCAAACAAGAAAGAAAGAGAGAAGGAAAACACATATGCACCCCATAAAATGATGACAGAGGTCCCGGAGGATTGAAGCGCCAAAGCCTCTGCGGCCTGCACAGGGAGAAGGTGACACAGACCTTGAGGCCGTTGGCCTGCGACAGGGAGTGAGCCCCTCCTCACGCACCCCGACGCCCTGAGCTGCCAACAGCAGGCACCGCAGGGTCCCCGGGAGGCCTCCTCCTCCTGCCTCCCCCACCTCCCAGGCAAGTTGCAGGGAGACCCTGGGAGCCGAGGCTCCTCCTCAGGACCCTGGCGAGCACTAATCCCACAAACATCTGGAGCCTGGGGAAGGCCCGGGAGCAGGCGGGAAGCTCAGGCCAGCTGGGCAGAGCGTGGCCGCCCATCCCACCGCAGCTCCCCTGGTGCCCACCTCCATGCTGATGCTTCCCATGCACGTCCTGCCCCCCACCCACTTGGCATTAATTACCCATCGTGCTTTGTGGTAATTCAAGGGGCCGTGGCAAAGTTGCTCCTGCCCAAAAATGACCAAGTCACCACTCACGTAAGGTCCCGGGTATTCAGAAATGCATTTAACTCCTTCCCCGTCACCTCCAGGGAAGTGCCCACTGGGGTCTTGTGGCTAGCAATAAGAAATGGCCCAGAGTAGAACTGGGGGGTGGCGTGGCTCTAAGCAGAGTGGCAACCAACGGCAGTGACATTTTCACCTAGATGTGAGGAACAGGTGACGTCAAGACCCAAGGACTCAAAAGCACTGTGCCGGGGATGTCATGATCACGGTTGAGACCCAGAGCCCGACACCAGGCCTGGCACTGTGTCGACCCTGCAGGAGGACCGGGTGATGAAGGACAAAGCCAACTTTATAGGAAGGCATTTCCTGGGTGCTTAGGGAACGTCGGGCCCTGTGCCCAGCCCTGGGCAGGCAGTTCTGCCGTAGTGCAAGACACACATCTCGTGACTGTCACCACACTGTGCAAAATTGTGCAAAGAAACCCACGCAGGGCTTAGGGGGAAATGCGGGCAGTGGAGCAACACCGAGAATCTCCATTCATGACACATTAAAAACGAGGAAGCCCCAAAACACCATCGCACACATGAAAGGGTTAAGAAATGCCCCCGCGCCACGACCCACGGCGGCTCCGCCTGGGAAAGGCCCGAGTGTGTTCCTGGAGCGGGCGGAGGCGGAGGTGGTGTGTGATTGTGCTTGGTAGCGGGAGGGGGCGTGGAATCAAAGAGCACGTGGTAGCACCAGGTGTGGGCGGGCGTGGCCTGCCAGGAACTGACGCTGGAGGTGTGCGCGTTGGGGCAGGTGGCAGGCCGCTGCGCGCTCGCGCCGCCTCCCTGGGCCTGGCTCTGCCCCTCCGGGGCCTCCCGCAGACAAGCCCGTGCCGAGGCTGGGCTGCTGCTGCCCTCCCGCCTGTCGGTGGGGCTGGGCAAATGCACGTGGGCACGCGGCTGCCGAGCAGGGCGGTGCCTGGGGGGCCTGTGTGGCAGTCCCACGCGCCCCACCCACTTCCGGATGGAGCTGCCTGAGGCTTCACGAGGCTCAGTGTCCCGTCGAGCTCACGGGCTTCTTGAGCCCTGGAGCTGGGACTGGAGCAAGGGTCGTCGAGGTCACAGCAGGGACCGTGATCACGGATGGGGACACCAAGTCCGGTGAGGCCAGGACCCCCACTTCCCTCTCTGCAGCCGTGCCTCCAAGCCCACCCCCCATCCAAGACCCCCGAGCGCATCTGGGTCCCCTGGGACCTTTCTCAGTGCAGACCTTGATGGGGAGGTCAGGGGTGGCCCTGAGTCTCTTTCTGACCCGCTGCCAGGTGTGCCAGGCGGCAGGCAGCCAGCCCCTGAGTGGCGAGGCTGCGAAAGGCCTCCTGCCCCCTGGCAGGTCCTCCCTCCTGTCATCTGCCACCTGCTGCTCTTGCTCTTAGCCAGCGGCCCTGCGGCCCCAGCTCAGCCTCCACCCTGCCAGAACCTTCCTTCCTTGCTTTGTGGTCCGTCTGTCACCGCCTCCTGGTGCCGGGCAGGGCCAGGGAGCCCCGTCTGGGACTTTAGGGCCACACAGCCCACGCAGCTCTTGAGCTCCGCCGTTGTGGCCCGGGAGCGGCCGTGGCCACGCCAACGGGGCGGCTGCGTTCCAGGGAAGCTTTATTTATGGGGCTGAGATTTGAATTTCATGCAATGCTCATTCTTCTTTTGATTTTGTTCAGAAATACAAAGACGTAGAGATTCTTCTTCTACGCCTCTTGTAAAGAGGCTGTGGGCCGCGGACTTGGAGAATGCGCTCTGGCTTGCCAACCCCTATTTTATACCCTGATGAATGCCTTCAGAGTAATTCCTTTGTCCTCAGGGAGAAGCCCAAACGCCTTGCCCTGGCGCACGAGGCCCTGGGGCCTGGCAGGGCTGTGAGTCCAGCGCCTCCCGTGCCCGGGCTCTCCTCTGTCCAGCACTCCGCGACGACTGGCTGTCCCAGGCACTCCCGGCGGTCCTCACCCTCCCCTCTCAATTTTCCTTGGGCAGTGTCTCCTCCCCAAGCCCACCCTGCCCTCAGCTCCCCAGGGCCACCCCAGAGCCCCACATACCTGTTGTCTCGTCACCCCAAGGTTCAAGCCTCAATGCTGGGCTGACGAGGGTCCTTGGAGATCCTTGGTTGAATTGTGTCCCCCGCCCCACAGGAGACATGTTGGACTCCTAACCTCCCAGACCTCAGAGCGTGACCTTACTTAGAAAGAGGGTAGCTTGCTGGGCGCGGTGGCGTACGCCTGTAATCCCAGCACTTGGGAGGCTGAGGCAGGAGGATCACGAGTTCAAAGCCAGCCTCAGCAATGGCGAGGCACTTAGCAACTCAGTGAGACCCTGTCTCTAATAAAATGCAAAAAAGGGCTGGGGATGTGGCCCAGTGGTCGAGTGCCCCTGAGTTCAATCCCCAGTACCACAAAAAAAAAAAAAAAATAGTGTAGCTACAGATGTACTTAGAGTGGACGTCATGCTGGAGTTCGGGTGTCCCTCAGGTCCAGTGGTGTCCCTCTGAGAGGAGGAAGAGACCCAGCGACGAGGATCCCTCGCAAAGCCCAACACATGCGGAGAAGCGCGTAAAGATGGAGGTGGAGGCTGGCAGGAAGGCGGAGGCCGTGGAGCTGGGGAAGGCCACGCGGGGTCCTCCGGGGGGCGTGGCCCTGCAGGCGGCTGGATTCCACACCCCTGGCTTCCAGAGCCATGAGAGAGAGAAACCTCTGTTGTTTTAAGTCGCCCCGTTTGTGGTCCTTGGTCACAGCAGCCCCAGGACACCAGCCCCAGCGACCTGCTTCCCCCAGACCAGAAGAGCCTCCAGCACCAGGGACTCCACCAGCTGTGGAGCAGGAAGGAAGGGGCTCCCGGGCCCAGCACCCCCGGGCCGTCCTAGCAGGGGACACTGCTGCTCCTTGCAGGACTGGGAGGCACTGAAGGCAGCCTCGCTGGGAGGCTGGGGAGGCTGGGGAGGCCCCCAGGAGGCCAACAGATGAGGCTGCCGCCCCACCCACGTGGTCAGGCCACCAACCCCACGCCACCTGGTTCCGGGAGGCCTGATGTCCACGAAGCCTCCTTATCAACTGTTTTAATTTGGTTTCTTTCTGATCCACCTCAGCATGGAAAGGATCCTAGTGGATTTCAACCAGGTGTCAGGAGCCCGCTGGTCTCCCCAAAGCGGAGTGGAGGGAGGGCCTGTCCTGCCTGGAGGAAGCCACACCCTGGGGACATGCCCAGGCATGACTGTTGTGCAGGGGCAGGGGGCGCCTCTGCTTGCTTTTCTGTTTTCTTCTTCTTTTTTTTTTTTTTTTTTTCTTTAATAATAATTGTCGCCTCGCCCAAGCTCAGGGTTTCTTCTTCCCCCCTTCATCTATTCCACACTGAGACCTCATCAGGTTTCACCCCTTGCGCCCGGGACACGCGCTCCTCCCTGGCTCGTGCTTCTTTCCTGCGTCTGGCTACAGAGTCACTTTTCGCCCTGCAGCGTGGCCCCAGCTCTCCTGACTCCTGTCCGCTCGCGCAGTGAGCTCCGCAGGGGAGCACAGGCACAGCTCCAGGCCAGGCAGGGCCTGGGCCGCTCCCTGGAGGGCTTTCCCTCGGGGCAAAGACAAGCAGAGGAGAGAAGATGTGCTCTGGAGCCCCCCAAGGGCCCCAGGACAGGTCAGGGGGCAGAGGTGGGGCAAAGAAGGTTTTGCGGTCAGAGGCGCCTGAGGTCAAATCTCACTTTGTCTCCTCCTAGCTGGGTGACCTGGGGCACCGGCTCAACCTCTCTGAGCCCAGGTCCCAGGCTGTAGAATGGGAAGAGGCGTCTCCTCCACCCGGGGTTCACGTGGGAATTGCTGTGTGTCAAGTGTTTGGCTCAGAACCAGCGCTGGTCTTTGTCGCGGGGGGGAGGGGGCGGAGGGGGGCAGGGGCTCTGCTTTCCTTGGTCCTGCCCACCATCGCAGAGTGGCCGTCCCACGCCCAGCCTTGTCCTTGTCCCACCTCGCTGGCCCACTCAGCTTCTCACCCAGCCAGCCTTCTTCGAGGGATGGCTGGGCTGGTGGACAACAGCTTAATGAAGTCCTTGTCCTTGTTGATTGAGAGTAGTTAATTGGCCCAGAAGTCACAGGGTCGATGGACACCCTCCCCCAGCCAGCCCAAGCCACGGCTGTCACGGTGTCAGCAGCCCCGGCTCAATAATGCCACCATCCCTCTGTTGACGACGTAGCCTGGGGTCCATCAGAACATCGTGAGCTCCAAGGGGAGGCTTGGGGGAGGCAGGGAGGCCAGGGCAGGCCCGGGAGGCTGAAGGCACCCCTCCGCCTCTGAAGCAAGCCTCCCATCAGATCCAGTTGGTACAAGGCCACAGGCCGTGCTTTGCCGGAGTTCCACCTTCAGGGACCTGCCAGGCTCCGCCTGCCTCTTAAGAGTCTACGGAGAACGGATGGCACCCAGCCTGGCCCTGACTTCACGGTGCCCTCTGGCCTCGCCAGGGATTTTCCTGACCGTTCCGCTCCCACCCTGTCACAGGTTATCACAAAGGCAGCAGCTAGGAACCAGGCAGATGTACCCGTGGCAGTTCTAGAGGTCAGAGGTCCTAGATGCCAGTGCCAGCCGGGCAGGGCGGGTCTCCAGGGTCTGCAGACAGGAGAAGATGGTGTCCCATCCAGACAGGGCCGATTCCTCCTTCCTGCACCCCTGGGTTCCATGCCAGCCCTGGAGGGTTGGATGAACCCCTCAGAGAGGTGGGGCGGGTCTCCATCACCGACGCAGACGCTCATCTCTTCCAGAAAACCCTCCCGGGCCCTCCCAGGAAGCACGTTTCGCCAGCTGTCTGGGCAGCCCCTGGCTCCGTCTCGCGGGCGCCTACAGCAGCCGTCGTGGTCAGCATCTTGGGCTCCTCCTCCCCTTCCTGTCCACGTCAGGCACCACCCCTGCACCCTGCTGGGCTCCAGGTGCCAAGTCACCCGCCTCTGTCCCTTCCTACCCAAACAGCTGTCCTCTGTGAGCGACAAGTGCAGGGCCATCCCCCGTCCTGCAGTGACTCGGGAAGACCTTGCCACCCTCGCCACGGCCCCCTGTCACCTCTGTGTCCCCTGCTTCTCTGCAAGCAGCCCTCAGTCCGCGGGCAGCCCCTCCCTCCCCGGGCCGCTGCCTCCTCCTCTGCTGCCACCGCTGCCCGCCCAGCCAGGACACCCCTCCCTCCCCGGCACTGTCAGCAGAAGCCGCGTGTCAGACTTCCCCGGGTCGTGGGAGGGGAATTACAGCACGCCGGAAACGCTCAAAATAGAACAGAAATCTCTGTTCCTGAATCCCCCCCAGTCCTCACCACGGGGTGCACCTGACGTCAGCCTCCAGGGCCAGCCTCCGCCTCCTTGTGCAGGAGAGCTCTCGTCCCGTCCCCCTGCCCCCAACCCCCCTTACCTCCGTGAGCAAGCGGAGGCCCACCGCACGCACCCCCTCCTCTCCTGGGCTGCCCCTTCCACCATCAGTGGACCCACGCCAGGGCTCTGCCGGCCTCTCCAGCTCCTTCTTCCTGAGTCTCCTGTGACTAGATTCCCGGGTCCTTAGCAACAGCTCTTTCTTAACAGCTCCCAGCTCCAGTCCTCACCCCCTGACAGCAGCACCCCGTTTTCCCCACCCACTGTCCACCCAGGTGGACGGGGGAGGAGGGTCCCCAACCGGACCCTTCTCATTTCAGGAATGAGACCCCAAGTTATTGGGCACCACCCAGGCAAGGATCCCGTTCTCTGTGTGCTAGACTGACCCAGCGCGCTGGCTCCCTGTGAGCTGTGTGGCCTGGGGCAAGTTACCTCCTGTCTCTGGGCCCCGTTTTCTCATCTGTGAACTGAGGCTTCCTACCGTGTTGTGAGGACTGGATGAGTTGGTATGTGCTTAGACGCCTGGTGACTTTCCTTGTGATACTAGTTAATATTACGTTAATTGCCGCATGGTGTGCTAATACCTATCCATTGTGTACAATTGTGTATGGCATATTCAGAGGGGAAAGGACACAGGGGGCTTTTCCTTGGGAATCATCACGGACACAGTTTTGCCTTCTTTCCTGAAGATTTCAGCAAAAGCTAATGCCTGACGGGAGCTGGTCTGTTTCCAGCTGGCCAGGTCACAGGCGTGCTGTGGGCTCCCACGGGTGTCTGGATGCCAGCACACACGGACACACTTGTGATGTGGCACGTGCCTCCCTCTCCTGCCTGTTGCCCACAAAAGCCCATGGGGAGAGGTCAGAAGCCCAAGTTCCCACGACAGTCCCCCAGACCAGTGCTGACCTCAGCCCTCTACGGTGACACCTACAGTCGGCAGGTGCATTGCATCCCTACTGACCCCAGTGGAAGTGGCAACCCAGCTGCCTTCTCTCCTGAGCACAGTGCACTTGAGCAGAGGCCCCACGTCAGTGAGCGTGTGTGCAGGAATGAGCTGAGCGTGGGTGTGTGCGCACATGTGCATGAGTTTGCATGAGGACGGGCCCCGCGAGCGTGCCCGTGGGGACACCCTAGTGTGTGTGTGAATGCCTGTGCACACGGGTGGGCGTGCATGAGCGTGCTCTGTGCATGCACAGGATGCACGCGCACACGCGCCCTTCCTCCACGTGAGCATTACCGCGCGCATCTCCGGGCGTCTGATTTATTAACCAGGACAATACAAGGAGAGCGTGCCTATTATTTCTGGTGTCCGCATCAGCTCCTGACAGCTTCGTGGAATTGAAATATCTTATTTAATGTGAGTAAGAATCATTTTAAATATCAACTGTGACACTCAAGGACTCCAACCAAAAAGGGCATTGTGTGTTTCCCCCCTGCGCTGGAGAAGATGCCACATTTGTTAGGCAGTTATTTTCTCCCCTGCTCCTCTCTTGTCTCTAAAAATCCAATTATCGGTGCCAGTTCTTCTCCCTGCTGTCGGGCTGTGCCCTCCACCCCCGGCCTCGCTCTTCATCCGGGGTCCTGCAGCAGCGGGGTCCTGCCGGGTTGAACTGGCGCACTGCTCAAGATGGGGACGGGTGTGGGTTCTGGGTGTGACTTCCTTCGCCGCCTCCTTTCTGCTGCAGCCTCAAGTCTGGCCCTGCTGCTGGCTCCCTTGGACCAACTACCTGGGAGAAAGCAGAGCTCCCTCCATTCGGGAGATTCCTTTGCACTCTGCAGCTGTGAAAAAGCCCTAGGAGGCTCCAAGTGCAACTCTGGGAAGATTTCCAAGCTCTACTGGCATGGACGCAAAGCGAGAGGCAGAAGAGGAGGCCGGTCTCTTGCTTATAAAGGGGGGAGGCAGAATTCGAATGTGCTTGTGTTTGCATGAAGAAATTCTGGAAAGGTACTCCACACCAAGTTTCCTCCGTGGGCATCGGGGGCGACGGGCGGCTGGGGCACAGGACGGGAGGGACTTTCTGCTGCGTAGTTTTCTTTTATCCTTTGGGTTTTGAAATATGTGAAGATATTTCCTGTAAGAGATAGTAAGCAGTCCTTTGCGGGGACCTGGGGCCGGGCGGATCCAGAGGTACCCAGCCCTGGGGGCCGCACTCCTCCCCAACACAGGCAGAACTGAGGCTGCCGGCCAACCAGGAGGAGGCTACCTGCCTTGGTGCTCCTGTTCCCCAGAGGAGCCAGGCTCAGGCTACCCCACCTTGAGGATGCACATGGAGGGGACCAGGCTACAAGTTGGAACCAAGGAGCGTGTGCTGCCAGGGGACCCGAGCTCCGCCGGTGCTTGGCATGGGTCCGCACTCTGGCAGGGGGGCTCCTGCTGCACCCTCTTGGTGCTCCCCTCCCCACGTTTCCCCCTCACCCAGCACCTTCCCCAATGAGCCTTGCATTATCGGGGTGCTCACAGTGTGCAGGACGTGCAAACCAAGAGGCTGTCATTCCACAACATCTGGCCACGTTTGCATGGGAGATGGCTTCCGTTCTCCCCACCCTGCAGACAGGAGACTGAGGCCTGTGGCTTTTCCATAATTTGTCCAGAAGGAGCAGAAGCGAAAGCCAAACCTACCTTGCTCCAATCAGGAGTCCTGGTGCTTTCTCTTGGGGAGCCAGGCGTGGGCCCTGCTACCTGGGCCCTCCTCCAGACGCCATTTCATCCATGGCCTAAAGACGTGGCCAGGGCCAGGCTTAGACAGTTCCCTGCCGGGTTGGCAGTCACCAATGGATGGGAGAGACAGAGCTGTGGGCTGAGTGTGTCCTGACTGTCCACGGAGGGGGATGACGAGTGCTCTTACTGTCATCATCGGGGATGCTCAGTGTGCGGATGTGCAAACCAAGATGCTAGCCAACTTCCTCCTCTCCTCCCGGGAGGTGGAAAGGCAAGAACTGCAATTTGGGTGGAGAGGAGTGGAGTGGGTTCCCCAGGAGGAAAGGCAGCGCGTGGGACTGTTACTTTAAATGATGCTGCCTGAAAGTCGGAAATAGGTCTCTCAGGCGGGAGCCCCCAGGAGGCGGCCCAAGGAGAGGGAGGAGGAGCGGGAGAGGGACCCCTCTCCCTCCACCCAGCAGGGCCTCCATCAAAAAGGGGCAGAAGAGAGGTCTCAGGGAGGGGACAGACCAGAAGCCTGTTGGCCTTCCTCATGGCTCCAGGTTCCACCTGGAGTAAAAGGACACAGAATCTTCCCCAGAAATCGACTTTTATTGAAAGTCTAAATTCTGCCACACGTCACTGACACCAGCAAACACATCCAGATCCGATGAGTCCCTGGTGCCCGTTTTATAATGTATACTTAAATTATATGCACAAAGTGCATTTTTTTTAAATTTTATTTTTAAAATAAAAGCAATATACGTCTACGGTGAAGAAAGCTCTAATGGCATAGAAAGACATAAAATCAAAAAGTCGAAGCTTCCCTCTGTTCCCATCCGGGATACCTCTCCCAAATGGGAGATAACATGTTCTGGAATATCCATCTCAAAAAAAAAAAAAAAAAAAAAAGCCGGGCGCAGTGGCTCACGCCTGTAATCCCAGCACTTTGGGAGGCTGAGGCAGGAGGATTGCGAGTTCAAAGCCAGCCTCAGCAATAGCGAGGCACTTAGCAACTCAGTGAGACCCTGTCTCTAAAATAAAATACAAAAACAGGGCTGGGGATGTGACCCAGTGGACGAGTGCCCCTGAGTTCAATCCCCGGTACCACAAAAAAAAGAAAAGAAAAAAAAAAGAAAGAAAGCAAATCCTATGCAGATACCAGCGTGTTCGAGTGACCATATGTGTACACTTACACACCTGTATCTGTATACACACACATGAATATATGTACTATTTTAATTTACCTAAATCATATCAACCAAATTGTGTTGTCATCACAGTATTCTTTGGCTTTTTTGTGGCAGAGCTAACAAATTTAAATTATTTTTATGGGATGAGTTGGCGTGATCCCAAGCATTAAACTAAGGCTTCGGTCGCCTGTGTCTCTAAATAGCAATTTATAAGGATGCCTTATTATTCCTGTTCCTAACAGTCAGCCGTGACATTGCTTAGCCTCCTGTGACCTCGTGTTCTTATTAACTCCTCCCCCCGCACTTCCCCCCTGTGACTTCTTTCTGTGCTCTTTGTGTTTTGGAGAACTTGCCCTCCCGTGGCACCGTTTATTGATCCAATCCCACTTTGACGGACGTTCAGGTTGCTTCCCATTTTCCTTTGTTTACCTCTGCGATTCCAAGCAACACCTCAGCGAACATCCTTGCAGGTATTTCCTGTCACATGGCTGCCAAGTGTGTCTAAAAAAGCCAGCTCCCTGGGCCAAGGAACTTGCAGATTCTAGTTGTGATAGATTGTGACCCCAAAGGCTGGGCCCGTTTACAGCACCCCCAGCACACCTGATGATACGCCTTCCCTCCTCCCCGCTCTTGCTGGCACCGAGTTTGAGCAGACCTCAAAATCAGTGACAATCAGCCGGGCGCGGTGGCGCACGCCTGTAATCCCAGCATTTGGGAGGCTGAGGCAGGAGGATGGCGAGTTCAAAGCCAGCCTCAGCAATGGCAAGGCACTTAGCAACTCAGTGAGACCCTATGTCTAATAAAATACAAAAAAGGGCTTGGGATGTGGCCCAGGGGTCGAGTGGCCCTGAGTTCAATCCCTAGTACAAAAAAAAAAAAAAAAAAATTTAGTGACAATCTGACGCAAAATGTTGTCTTGGGTGAGCATCTTTTTAGAAGTTTATCAGCCATTTCTATCTATGCTCCTCCTCCTGGTGCTTTTTCACAATATCTGATTTCATTGCTAAACGAGAGAGCCCTTCCAGCCCCTCTCTACTTCCCTTGCCCGTCGCGGGTCATCCTGTCACTTTCCCCGCAGCCACCGTCCCTCTGTGGGGAAGGAGAGCAGCAGACAGGAGTGAGCGCCGGGGTGGGGTCGAGGGGGAGAGGAGAGGAGGGGACAGATTTGCCAGGGTTTGGGCACCCGCCGTCTCTGTCATCTTGCTGCACACGGTAGCAAGAGACCGATAAGAGCTGCAGTGGCTGGCAGAGGTGGGGGTTGGGCAGCCGGAAGGTTCTGGACAACCCTGCAGAGCCAAAGCAAACTTGGCCCATGCCCAGCTGTGAGTCAGGCGCATGCAGTCCCTGGAGGGAAGATGGGCCCTTGGGGATGTGATCTCGATGTGGACCTGGCTCACAGCCAAGCTTGGAGTCAGGGAGGCTCAGTGGGTCCCTGGCACTGCCTCTTACGGCATGTGAGACCAGGGGTCAATGCCAAGGTGTTTCTGAACCTCGATGTCCCCCCACCACCACCAAATGGGGCTGCTAATGAAAGCACGTCTCCATCGTGTCAGTGGGAAGATTAAGTCAAAAGCCCACCCGTGGCCCTTTGCAACCGTACACATCAAGGGAGAAGCATGGGGCTGGTGCAGTGAGCTTTGCATAAAATTTTGTTAAAATTGCCTTTATGCTGAGGTTCAGCTTCTTTTTTTTTTTTTGTCATCTCAGAAGTATCCTTTTAAAATAAAATGCTGACCATTTCTATTTATTTTTCTCTCTCCCCAGCAGTTTTTAATATCATTCCTCCTTTTTTCCTTTTTTTTTTTTTTTAAGTGTTTATTGCTTGCTTCTGTTTGTTTTCTGGTTGGTTGGTTTTAATGATCTTGGCAAGGGGAAAAGTTGACAGTCGTATGTCGATCCCCATTTTTTTAAGTATTACTGGTCCATGATATCCAGTAGTCTGGGAAGTGCCGTGTGAAATGAAGAAATGTATGAGAAGTGCTTCGTATAGCCTCTGAAGCAGAGAGGGCGCTCAGAAAGGGGTAGCCATTGTGCCATCCCTGGAAAGGTGGTGATAGGAGGATGATCATGATGGTGCTCTTGGTAGTGGTGGTGGAGATGATGCTGGGGAACGTGGTGATGATATCTGTGGTGATGGGGATGATGGTGGTGGTGATGATAATAGTGGTGATGGTGATGAAGATGGTGCTGATGGTAATGATGGTGGTGATGATGATGGTGAACATGGTGATGATATCTATGGTGGCGAGGAGGATGGTGGTGGTGATAATGGTGATGAGGGGGTGGTGGTGATGGTGGTGATGATCATGGGGTGTTGATGGTGATGATATCTATGGTGGTGAGGAGGATGGTGGTGGTGATAATGGTGATGAGGGGGTGGTGGTGATGGTGGTGATGATCATGGGGTGTTGATGGTGATGATGATGGTGAACATGGTGATGATATCTATGGTGGCGAGGAGGATGGTGGTGGCAATAATGGTGATGAAGGGGGTGGTGGTGATGGTGGTGATGATCATGGGGTGCTGATGGTGGTGATGATCATGGGGTGCTGATGGTGGTGATGATCATGGGGTGCTGATGGTGGTGATGATCATGGGGTGCTGATGGTGATGATGGTGGTGGCAGTGGTGATGATATCTATGGTGGCGAGGAGGATGGTGGTGGCGATAATGGTGATGAAGGGGGTGGTGGTGGTGGTGATGATCATGGGGTGCTGATGGTGATGATGGTGGTGGCAGTGGTGATGATATCTATGGTGAGGAGGATGGTGGTGGTGATAATGGTGATGAGGGGTGGTGGTGATGGTGGTGGTGATGATCATGGGGTATTGATGGTGATGATGGTGGTGAACATGGTGATGATATCTATGGTGGCGAGGAGGTGGTGGGCAATAATGGTGATGAGGGGGTGGTGGTGATGGTGGTGATGATCATGGGGTATTGATGGTGGTGATGATGATGGTGAATGGTGGTGATGATGGTGATGCTGATGGTGGCGAGGAGGATGGTGGTGGCAATAATGGTGATGAAGGGGGTGGTGGTGATGGTGGTGATGATCATGGGGTGCTGATGGTGGATAACATGGATGGTGGCGAGGAGGATGGTGGTGGTGATAATGGTGATGAGGGGTGGTGGTGATGGTGGTGATGATCATGGGGTGCTGATGGTGATGATGGTGGTGAACATGTGATGATATCTATGGTGAGGAGGATGGTGGTGGTGATGGTGGTGATGATGATCATGGGGTGTTGATGGTGGTGATGATGGTGAACATGGTGATGATAATCTGGTGAGGAGGATGGTGGTGGTGATAATGGTGATGAGGGGTGGTGGTGATGGTGGTGATGATCATGGGGTGCTGATGGTGATGGTGGTGGTGGCAGTGGTGATGATATCTATGGTGAGGAGGATGGTGGTGGTGATAATGGTGATGAGGGGGTGGTGGTGATGGTGGTGATGATCATGGGGTGCTGATGGTGATGTGATGGGTGAACATGGTGATGATATCTATGGTGGCGAGGAGGATGGTGGTGGCGATAATGGGGTGATGAAGGGGGTGGTGGTGATGGGTGGTGATGATCATGGGGTGCTGATGGTGATGTGGTGGGTGGCAGTGGTGGGGGTGATAATGGTGGTGCTGGTGATAAACTCCACCCTGGACTCATGTAAACACATACCTGGAAACTCTTGAAAATGGGCAGCTCCCTTCCAGGCTTGGTATACCCCGGGAGTAATGAGCCTGTCCACCAAGGCAGCTGGGCAAACCCAAAGACACCCAAGGACTGGGACAAGATAGCCTAGACCCAAACCCTTCTTCCTCTGAGGGTCCTGCTAGACCACAGCTCAGAAGTGGGAAAGATAGGGCAGGGGCTGGGGCTCAATGGCAGAGCGCTTGCCTAGCCTGGGTGAGGCACTGGGTTGGATCCTCAGCGCCCGCATATAAAATAAATAAAATAAAGGTCCATTGACAACTAAAAATTTAAAAAAAAAAAAAAAAAAGTGGGAAAGGTGATCACACAAGGCCATCAGGGAGTGAAGCCCTGGTCCCCAGGCTCCTCCACACCCTTCTCACTCTCGGAAGCTCCTCTTGCTGACCCCCGTCCTCCATGCCTCCCGCCAGGTGAGCACACCGTAGACCTGCTCTCCAGCCCCTGCTCCTCCACCCCAGTGCTAGACTCTGTAGCTCCTTGACTGACACGAGTCCCAGGAGGTGTCTACCAAAGGTCTGGCGTGGAGCCCACACCTACCGCATGCCGCCTGTCTGGCTCAGAGTCCCCTCCCTCCCCTCCCCCAGCCACAGGGGAGCTGCCTGTACTCCCAAAGAAGGACTGACGCAGAACATTTGGTGACACGTGTGGATTTCCCTGCCTCCGTCACCTCCGTCCATTCCAATTAATGTCGATGGCACAGCCCTGTGCCTGGCCCCAAACCAAATGCCCCCACCTTTCTCCATCACGTGAGTCACGGGCAGGGGAAGACTGGCCTCCAAGAGAACTGAGGTGGCCAGAGGAAGCCAGGCTGTGGGTTGGGCCAAGGACTCGAGCCCAGCACCTCCCAACCCTGAGCAAGTGCAGGCTGCTGCCTACGTGGCCAAGCACAGCCTGTGGCCGTGACCACCCTGTGATCCCACGGCAGAGCCCGGGAGTCGAGAGCTCCCTAGAGCTCTGCATCCAGAAGGAGGTGGCCCTGTGACCTCTGACCCCTGAGCCCTGACCTCTGACCCCTGCAGCTGCCTGACTTACTCACTGGCCGTCTCGTCTGTCCCTAGGTACATGATCACCAGCCTGGACCGCACCCACGCTGGCTTCTACCGCTGCATCGTGCGGAACCGGATGGGGGCCCTGCTACAGCGGCAAACCGAGGTCCAGGTGGCCTGTGAGTACAGTGGGAAGGGGGGGACAGAAGAGGGTCTGCAGGGTCCACACCCACCGGTCACCTCCAGGCGGAGCCACAGCCGTTTGGCCTTCGGCACCTGCCGCAGGGCAGGGTGACCCTTCCCACTCGCCTGGGCCGATGCCCTCTGTTACAGTTGGCAGGAGAGGCCCAGAGACAGGGAGGGAGTGCCCAAGGTCACGGCCAGCCAGTGTCCCTCATGCATCTGCGGGCTCTGTGGCCCTGTGGACATGGCCAGAGAGTTGCGAGCTCCCTGGGGTTCCTTCCAGAGGAGCGTGGCCTCCTCATGCTCCTTAAACAGGAGCAGCCTTTTGGTTTCTTAAAAGAGGGCCTCGCCGCCATTTCTGAGGGCCTCCTGCAGGGCAGTCCTCCCTCGGAGCCTCTTCAGAGTGGCCGCCCTGGACCTCGCGGCTATGACACTCTTCCTGGTAGACTTCCTGGGCCCCCCAGGACCTTGACCTTCCCATCCTGCAGCCCACCTAGCCCTGGGGCAAACGCAGCCTGGGGGCCAGGATCTTCAGGGGGTACTGGGAGGGGCCTCAGTGGGGGAACCTCAACTCCAGGAGGGAGGGAAATGATGGGTTGGGGCTCCAGAGGGCCAAGCGATAGAGGGCAAGAGGCCAGGCCCTCTCGGAGCCTTGGGATGACGGCCTTCTCCCAGCACCACCAATCCCAGAGAGGCTTCCTGGGTGAGGAAGGGAGGTGGCATCCGAAGGACCCGCTGACGTGGCAGAGTCGGGGCCTCGCCCATGGGTCTTCCCGAGCCGGGCCCTTGCCCTTCCTAGACACCAGGGCAGGCTGGAGATGAGGCACGGCTCCGCTGCTCCAGCCTGGTCCTCCAGGGACAGGGCGCCGGGGTTGTACTGTGGGCGTGGGCGTGGGAATCCTTGGTGAGCCCTGAAATGTAAATGAGGAGAGGACATCATCTCCTCCAGAGCCCCCAGGGGCAGCCCCTAGCTAACACAGGCAAGAGCTTGGAGGCAGAGAGGAGCAGGAGAGAGATCTAAAAGAAAATCTGAAGTGAGGCAGAGTGTTTATAATGATTATGGAAAACAGCCCTAATCAAAAGTGGAGGCGCGCGCCCTGTGGATCTGCAGCCGGCAGCTCGGCCTCCACCCAGAGGACGGCACAGCCGGAGCGCAGGCTGGAGGACTCCCACGGGCCTTGTCTGGCGTGTTCAGGAGGCGGGGGGGGGGGGGGGCGGCTTGCGGGCAGGTGTGGGAGTGTGTGTGCACCGGGCACATGCATGCGTGCTGCAGTCAGTTCTGCCTTTTTCCATGTGTGTGCAAGTGTGTGCACATGGGTGTGTGTGTGCACCTCAGTCTGCTTCTCTAGTCAGCTGAGAGCACATGGGCGTGTAAGTGTGCCATGCATTCATACATGTGCATGTGCAAGTAGCTGTGCAGTGTGTGCTTACAAGTGTGTGTACACACGCATCTGTATGGTTCTTCACGTCAGGGTTGGCCTGCTCTTTACTCACGTGTGTGCAGGAGAGAACATGTGTGTGTGTGTGGACACGTATGTGCACACATGCAGTTGGAAACCCACACAGGACGTCCGTGCAGTGCAGGCTATGGGGCGAGGGGTGGGGACTCTGCCCAAAGCCCTTGCTTCAGAGGAGACAGAGGAACTTTCTGGAGTTGAGAGACCCTGAGGTGAGATGTCAGCCTCCCGGGCTGGCGGTGCTGGTGACAGTGTGGCTGACATGCTTCCTTCCTGGGTTGTGAGGGGGTCCAAGAGCACAGCGCACACACACTCTGCTCACAGGCACACAAACCAGGGTGGCAGCTCCCCCCCCACACCAGGCCCGACTGTGCATGGCCACTGCCCCCAGACACAGGGGTCCTCCTGCCCTCGAGCTGGGGAGGCAGGACCCTCCTGTAGGCCCAGCAGGCCAGGCGCACCTGCTGTGGGCAGAAGGGCTTTGGTAAGGAGCCAAGGGCACTTCCTGGCTGCCAGAGAGACGAGCCCAGCTCACTCTGCCCTGCCCTCCAGGGATGCCCGGCCTGGGAAGCAGATGGCAGGGGATCTGTGCTGCCCGACACCCTCCCCTTCTGCCCAGGCACAGACCCCCGGCCGAGGGGTCACCCTAAGCTCCTCTCCCGCTCATCGCAGTTTCCAGAGGCCCCCAAACCCTCTGGCGGTGCTAGCAGGGATGACCCGAGGTTGACGACATGTGGGCCAAGATCCAGTGGGCAGACTGTGGGCCGGCACCACGGGAGGCAGTGTGGCCCAACAAGGAGCCAAGGAGCGTGGGCGTGGGAGTCGGAGCCCATTCAAATCCTGCCTTTGCCGTTGATGGCTAAGGGACCCCAGGAAGCAGCTGGACCTCTGAGCCTCAGGCCAGCTCAGGTGCTCATCTGTAGACTGCATTGAGTCGTTCCTACTTCCCAGGAACACCCAAAAGATCCCTGGAGCTCATATGTGCCAAAGCACCTGAGCAGTGCCTGCATACCGACCCCCTGGGTCCCCGGGACGCGCTGCTGCGATTACCATTCAGCAGCACCCTCCTCAGAAAGAATCAAAGCAGTGGCCTCCAGCAAGAGCTGCCCGGGCCAAATGCAGATCCCGGAGCTGGCAGCCTTCCCGGGTGCCCCTGCCACCTCACACAGCGGGACTCCTGCCCTGTCACTCTGCCTTCTCAAAGCTCCAGGCGTGTCCTAGACATGGCTATAACCACCATTGTCACCACGTCCCCACCACCTTCTACTCCTGCTGCAGCTGCTAAGACGTGCACACGTGTCACAGGCCCCAGGCGAGGCAGTGGGGCGCCTTGGAGGGCGGAAGGCAGAGTGAAGGGGGGACTCGCCTGGACCAGAGAGACCCTGGCCACCAGCTGGCCGCTGCCCCCCAGACCAGCACTGAGCACCCTGCCGCTGCGCCCGGCTCTGCGGGCCTTGAGCAGTTTCCTTCATGGTCCCCTAGAGTGGGAACGCCTCCTCTGAGCCCAAAAGCCAGGGAGCCAGGGAAGCCCTGGGGGCTCCTGCCTGGCTCTGGAGCAAAACCTTCAGCCCAACAAGCGACAGGGTTTGCCAGCCCTGGTGGCCATGGAAGGGACATGCACCTCCCAGGCCCCTCTGTGGCCTTGCCCTTGTTTCATCTTGGGCACGGTCTCTCTCTCTTTCCCTAGTTGAGGAAAGCGAAGGCTCCCCTTGTCCAAGGCTCCCAGGAATTCAGGGTGCAGGGAAAGATGAGATCTGGCCAGAGCACCTCGCCACAGCCCCTCTCCCGGGCAGCACGTGCCATTCTTTGGTGGTCACCCCAGCCTGAAGAGAGAAGTCCCCATCCCCGGTTGTAGATGAGGAAACCAAGGCTCGGCAGGTGCCGTGACTCACCCGAGTCTCAAGCGCCAGAACCAGGATTCCAACCCACGATGGCCCAACTGCCAAAACAGCCCCCAGCGTGGGGTGAGGGAGACAAGGGCACGTGCTGGGTCAGGTTCCGGTGGAATCCCAGAGACCTCCGGGCTGTAGTGTCCCACGCAGAAATGCCACCCCTCCCAGGGATGCACGTTGGCTGGTGCCATCGGCTGGGGTGGCACCTGTCACATGGTTTTTCACCGCTGTCTGCCTGGGCTCTTTGGTGTGCCGGCTCAGGGCCCTTCTGTCTTAATTACTGGCCACACTGTGAGGAAGGAGTCAGGAGGGGTGAGTTCCAGCTCCGCCTAGGACCTACCCGCTGAGGACCCTGGGTACCTCTCTTCCTCTTCAGGCCCCAATTTCCCGGTCTGTAAGATAAGACCTGTGTTAGCTCTGCTGTTACTCAGGTGCAGGTGACTCAGGGCCAGGACCATGGGCCCGGCACAGAAGGCCAGAGCCAGGCCTGGGCAGGAACCTTAACACAACAATCCTCCCTCCGGCGTTATGGGTAAACGTCTTTCCTCAGTGGATTCCCAAGACAGGCCTGAGAGCTTGGAAGGCATGTCCTACAAGCCACATGTCAAGATGGGGAAACTGAGGCTCAGAGAGGTTAGAGGACAGCCCAAGGCCCCCCAACTGGTATTTCTGCCTTCTACCTTCCTCTTCGTAGTAGGGCATAGACACGAACCACCCTGAGCCCTGGTTCAAACGCCACATCTTAAAAGCTGTGTGACCTTGGGCAAGTTACTTAACATCTCTGTAGCCTCATATCCTGGTGTATAAAAGGGAACGTTGCTGTTAGGGCCAGCTTGGCTGGGCAGGTGCAAGGACCAGTGAATCCATGCACGCAAACCGTTGCAAATGCTTCCCCACCCGGATGGACGCACGGAGAGCAGACTTTCATCTCTCTGAGAAGTGAGCCAGGAAGGGTGACCTGGAACAAACTTACCACCTGGGTCACTCTGTTACCCAAGTAGGGACATCCCAGCCACCTCTCCACTTGGCAAGGCTGGGAAAGGGGAGGCAGGTCAGGCACCAAGGAGCCCAACTCAAGGAGGCTGGCCCCTCCATTGCATGACCCCAAGAGTGGGCGCCCGGCTCACCTCACCCTTTCCCTGTCCTGGGGCTCTCCCAGGCCTCTGTGTCTGTCTGTCTGTCCATCTGTCATCGTGCACAGATGCACGCATTCTGAGCATGGGCGGGTGGGGACTGCTTCTCCCAGACCCCGGGCTCTGGCCTCCTTGGCAGCGCCCACCTCCCCAGGAGGGAAGGTTTTGTCCAGGGGCTCCAAGCAGTGGGCCCCCTGGTGGCTGCTGCCCTTTGCGCCCCTTTCCAGGGGACCATTGGGCCCCACCCCCAGCTGGTACCTTCCCAGAGAGGGCCCATGAATCGGGTTCTAATGAGAAATTAATAAGGCAGCTGTGCTAACAACTAATGATAATGGCAAAGTCGTTAAAAAAAGATTCTTTACGTGTTTTTAATTACAGCAATTAAGGGGAAGTCAATAAAACATCTCTCCCCCCAGCCCCCTTCCTGTCCCCACACTGAGTCTCTTCTTTGTATTCTTAAAGTCACCATAAATTTCTGGCACTCGGCATGTGGAATGAATGGCCCAGAGGGTTGGAGAGTCCTCTGGAACAGACAGGCTCCCCTGAGCCACCTGCGGGTCCTAGGGCACCTTGGTGTCCTGGCCTGGGCCATGCCCCCAGCCCCTTCCCCTGCCTGCGCCAGCCAAGAACTGCCCACCCCAGCACCACGCCCAGCCACACACACAGGCCAAGGCCCTCTGTCCGGCAGCCTGGCGGCCACTCTCCAAATCAGACCTCAAGGGGGCTGAGCCTCAGTCCTAAGGGCTGGGGTCGGGCCTAAAATGGCCCTGGTGGGGCTTCTCCCCGTTCTCCGTCCAGTGTGACCACGGCTTGCAGTGTGCAGAGGCTCCACGGCGCTGAGCCCGTGTGCGCCAAGCCCCCAATTTACCCGGACCTTTAAGTCCCTCATGAACAACTGTCACTGCCATGCAGCGTCCCCTAAGTTGTTCTAGACGCTGAGGGCACAACAGGGGACAAAACCAAGACTCCCGTCCCTGCCCTCAAGGAAAAGAGTGAGGAGACACAAGCTGACAGGTGGAGCTATGACCCTAGTCGATGCACAGGAAGGCGGAGCAAGTACTGTGAGGAAAACAGAGTCAGGAGTGAGGGACAGAGGGCGTCAGGGGGACACTAACTGGTAGGTGTGGAGGTAGGTCACTCTGAGGAGGTGGCTTTGAGCAGGGTCTCCAGGACGCGGGTAGGGGGTGCGGAGGTCATCCGTGGCCAGGCAACAGCAGGGGCAGGGGTGCAGGGGCGGACTTGCCAGTCTGGGCCAGGGTGACGGGAGCAGAGTGAGGGCGCCCCAAAGTGGCAGGAGGTGGCTGGAAAGCAGGCCTTGGGGACAGGCAGGGCTTCTAAGCTGCGGTGGGGGCAGAGGCACGGTGGCTCTGGCTGGAGGGAGAGCGTCATTTTCGTGGCACACACATAAAACCGCAAGAGGCCCCATTCCACGCCCGCCAGCTTGGCAAAACCCGCGGAGCCCAGCCCGACCCTGTGCTGGTGGAAACCCTGGGCGCCGCTGATGAGCGTGTAAATCGGTGCAACCGGGCACAGTTTGGCATTATTAGCAAAACAAACGTGTGCTGCCCTGCGTCCCAGCTCAGCATGTCCCCTCCTGTACCAGGGCCCAGGAGGGGGCTGCCCTCGCAGCATGCTGGGGGAGGACCCTCTCCCCGCCCCCGCGGCGGCAGCACCTTGCCCCGGGCCCACGCGCTCCCACGCAACCTGAAAATGACCGAATTAAGGGCAAGGACTCAGGGTCAGCGCCACAAAAATCATGTCGCTTCAGAAAGCAAATCGCAGAAGCCCGCGCTCAGATGATCCGAGGTACAGGGGTTTTAAAGCAGAGCAAATGAGCCATGAGCTGCTGAGCGTGCGCTGGTGTGCGGTGAGACGTGAAGCCACACGCGGGGGCCGCGTGCAGGAGAGAGGCCGGCCCTGGGGGAGGGGCGGGAGGTGTCGCGGGCCCTGGCTTGTAAGCCGGGTGCCGGGGGCGCGTGGCGTGGGTTTCATTCTCCTTTAAACTATACATAAAATTACATTCTCTCTTTTGTATGCATGACAGCTCATGATTTAAGAATAAATAAAAGCGACGGCTGTATTCTGGAGGGAAGGCGCACTTTATGGGACCTGTTAAGCCCTAACAAAGACATCAAGGAGATGTCTCAGGCCCCATCCAGCTGTGCCCAGGCCCACACTGCTCTGCGCCTGGGGCAGTGGTGGGCAAGGTGGCCTCAGCCCTGGCACATGAGCAAGCCCAGCACTGCAGGGAGGGGTGGAGCCTGGAGCCCAGCCCCTGCCCCTCCCTGCCTCTGGCCTGCCCCTCCCTGCCTCTGGCCCGCCCCTCCCTGCCTCTGGCCCGCCCCTCCCTGCTCTCTGGCCCGCCCCCCTCCCTGCCTCTGGCCCGCCCCTCCCTGCCTCTGGCCCCCCGCCCTCCTGCTCTCTGGCCCGCCCCTCCCTGCCTCTGGCCCGCCCCTCCCTGCTCTCTGGCCCGCCCCTCCCTGCCTCTGGCCTGCCCGCCCCTCCCTGCCTCTGGCCCGCCCCTCCCTGCCTCTGGCCCTCCCTCCCTGCCTCTGGCCCGCCCTCCTGCTCTCTGGCCCGCCCTCCTGCTCTCTGGCCCGCCCTCCCTGCCTCTGGCCCGGCCCTCCTGCTCTCTGGCCCGCCCTCCCTGCCTCTGGCCCGCCCTCCTGCTCTCTGGCTGGCCAGGCTCCTCCTCCAAGCTCCTCCTAGTGGCCTCTGGGCTGCAGGGCTTCTGTTGCCTTCCGGGCAGGGGCTCCCAGAACACACCCAGGAAGCCCACCTGACACGGTGGAAGGAGGAGAATGGGAGGGACACTGGGGGTCCGGGGGACCCGGTGAAATGGGCAGTTGGTGGGTAGAGAGGCGGAGGAGGATCAGCCACAGAAGTGGGAACCTGGCCCTCGGAGCCCTCCTTCCTCCACCCATCCCACCACGTGTGTGCACGCACACGCCCCCATCCCTCTATACAACTGTGCATGCAACCAGCCGCCCCTGCGCGTGCAAACATACGTGCTGCATAGGTGCAAACGCCCTCCACCCCACACACACACAAAGACACACGTGCCGTCCACCCCAACACACAAGCACACACGCATGCAATCGCGACACATGCAGACGTGTGAATGCAGGCACCCCTGCCGCCACACACACACACACGCCGCATCCACTCACCCGCACACACAGACACGCATCTACAACCACCTGTCCCACTGTCTGGCGAGTGTGTGAGGAGAGACAAATCAGCCATCCCCCGGCCCTCCACCCATCCATTCAGGGGCTGAACAGCCCCACCCTCGGCCCACCGGCCTTTCCTGACCTCTGACCACCCCTTTTCTCCCACCTCCTGGCCTTCAGCCACCCCCGTAAACTCACCCAGCTGGTTGGCTCCTAGGCCCACCCACCTCCCAAGCTCCAGGAAGACAGGGACCAGGACTCTGTTCAGCACCTACCACAGGGCCTGCAGGGCCCACAGTAGGACCTCCATAAAGAGCTGATGAACATGGCACTGGGTGAGTTTAGATAGGACCTACTGTGCGCAGAGCTCAGGCCTGGCGTCTGGTCGGGATCCGCGGCCGCCCCTCCCAGCTCCCTCTGGCAGGAGGAGACCCATGCACGCAGCGTTTCAGTGCAGGGCCAGAGCCAGGGAAAGGCAGCTTGGCCGAGAGGCTGAGCTGGGCCGGGCCTTGACTGCTTGATGCGGGAGGAATCGCTCTGTCTCCATCAGCCTTCGTCTCCCCGCCAACCAAATGGAGCTAATAAAACCAGAGCGAGGAGAAAGCGGCACTATTGCCATGAAATTGCTTTAAATTGTTTAAATATATCTTCCGAGTTCTGTGAAAAGTTTTTTAAATGGATAAAATTATTGTGCGAACTGAAATCAATGTGATTTATTGATGTAATCTTTTATAGACAGAGGCAAGTAATAGAAATTAAATAAACAACTAAAAATGGACATTTATTAAAATTGAGCTTGTCGTGTTATTGGGAGGATTAAATGAGATAATGCATGTGAAGCCTACCTAGAAAGAAGTCCGCATGGGGTGAGCGCCCCAGCAAGCCTGCTTTTTATTTCTATTTGGTTGGCATGGGGTGATCTTTTGTTGAGGAGGTGATGTTTCAACTAAATGAAAAATGGATAGGATTCCAATATTTTAATACTGAAAATATTGGATACAGTTTTTTTTTAACACGTTAGCATACCTTCCAATTTCTATGGCTGTGTAATAAATCACCCAGAACACAATGGTATACAGCGATCATTTATTAAGCTCACAGATTCCGTGATTCTGGAATTTGGGCAGGACCCAGGGGACGGCCTGTCTCTGCTCTATGTGGTCGGAGGTCTCAGTGGAAGACTTGAAGGCACAGGCTTAAGTCACCTGAGGGCTCACCTGTTCATTCAGGTGTCTGGTGTTGAGCTGGCTGTCATCTGGAACCTCAGACCCTCTCCACGTGGGTTGTTCCCACATCTGCTTGGGCTAGCTGAGCCTCCTCCCAGGGCCAGTGTCTGGCGAGTGACAGCCAGGTAGAAGCTGTGTCCTCTGAGTGACCTAACTGGGAGAGTCACACAGCATGGCTTCCAGCAGGTGCTAGTGGTGGAGTAGCCACAAGCTCCCAGGATTGAAGGGGAGGGCACATTGGCTCTGCCTCCCAGGGGCAGGAATGTCAATCACATTGTAAGCCGGGCGCGGTGGCACACGCCTGTAATCCCAGCACTTGGGAGGCTGAGGCAGGAGGATCGTGAGTTCAAAGCCAGCCTCAGCCAGGGCAAGGCACTTAGCAACTCAGTGAGACCCTGTCTCTAAATAAAATACGAAAAAAAAAGGGCTGGGGATGTGACCCAGTGGTCGAGTGCCCCTGAGTTCAATCCCTGGTACCACAAAAAAAAAAAAAAAAAATCACATTGTAAGAAGGGCAGTGGGAAGGGACATACACACTGAGGCCACCACTTTAGGAAAGCTGCAGCCTGGCACGCACACTTCATCTCATGTGACCCTCAGTGCAGCCCACGTAGAAGGCACTCTTCTTAACTCTCGGTTGTACAGAAGAAGCAGGGAAGGCTCAGCAAGGTGGAAGGTTTCGCCCAGCATCACAGCCAGAAGTATCAGAGCTAGGCCTGGAACTCAGTGTCAAAGTCCCCAAAGCCGCCACCCAACCATTGACATACATGCTGCCTGCCAAATTTAGAACAAGGGTGCTGACAGCAGATTTTATATTTTTTGAAACACTACATTGGCAACATCCCTTGGTGAATCGTGGTTCGCTGTGATGGCAATCCAGGCCGGTGCCCAGCAAGTCAGTGGAGGCCCTGCAGTGGGCAGCTGGGCGTGTGTGATTCTAGGAGGCAAGACAGTGTGGACAGGCAAGCAAGGTTGTCTGAGGTCCCATTAGGAAGGGACCTTGAATCCAGGCAAGGGGTCAACCTTCCTGAGCCAATGAGGAGATGCCAAAGGCTCACGCAGGTCAGCATGGCCAGACCCTTCCTCAGGAACCATGTGGGAGTCCCCCCAGGTGGGAGGCCAGAAGTCAGAGCAGCAGAGACCACTAGTTGGCAGGCCTTTGGGGGCCTGGTAACTTGGTACCTGAGAGTGGAAGAACTGGGGACCTTGCAGGGGACCAGGAAGCACCTGTGGTGTCAGGAAGGAAAGCAGCATCAGAGACTCCCAGCGTCTGAGCTCAGGGGAGTGGCCCAGGCTGGTGGTGGTGGGAGCAATGGATAAGACTAATAGTGTGAAAAAGAGGAGCCTGGCCCGGAGGTGGCAGAAATGCCCGGCAGACGCTGGGACCGGCACCTCGGAGCTCAGGGGAGAGCTGAGCTGGGGCAGAGCACATGAGGGTCATTTGTAGACAGGTCATGGTCAAAACCATAGGGTCAGGTGAGACGCCAGGGGGGCAGAGTGGCCCCAAAGAGACTCAAGTCCAGGGCCTGAGAAGATGAGAGCCGAGGCCAGGGGCCTGGAACCTGGGTGTCCCGCGGAATCCGCAAGTCAGGCTGCGAATCAAGAATTCAGAGGCCAGGTGTGTGGCGGCCAGGCCCTCGGCACTCTGGGGAGGAGGGAGGCTGGGGGGCGGGGGGGGTCTGGCTTTGCCAGGTGCCAGGTGACGCTGAGACCTGCCCGGGTGGAGTAAACCAGGCTGTCTGCAGCCACCAGGCGGCTCTCAGCCGGGGCTTGTCCTGGGCGCCTGGGTCCACCCCCCAGCAGAGTCCGCCTCTGGAGACAGAGGAAGAGAGGCCACCACAGTGTTAGAGGAGTTGAGAAACAACCGCCACCCCGGTAAGAGAAGCGCAGGTGGCCTAGGACATGCGGCCCATTGGGTACAGGAGGGGGACACTGGGCAAAGGGAAACCGAGGCCCACAGGGCCGCGGGCGGAACTCCTGCACACAGACCTACTGGCCTGCTGAGCCAGGCTCTGTCCCAGTAGTGAGGGGCTAAGGAGGAGGCTCTGGGCTGATGTGGGGTGCTCCAACCATGGTGTCCCCCTCCCCGACCCCCCACACCATTGAAATCAGAAGCTCAGTGGGTGGGACCCCCATGACACTTGTTAACTGTGCGGTGTTCCTGACACACAGCACCATTTGGGGGAAACCAGCTGCTCGTGGTTGAACATGGCCACCCTCCAGGGGCGTCCTGCTACATGGCGGGTCTGATGGGCAGGTCTGGAGGGTGGAGACTCTGCCTGTCTAAGAGGCACCGAGTTGCCGCCTGCTGCAGGCCCGCGGACCCCACCTGGAGCATGGAGGAGGGGCATTCGTTTTCAAGGGCGGAGTGGCAGCCCTGCTGCTGGGGCAGGAGCAGTCCCCCCACTCCCGGTCCCAGCCGCCCCTGCGGGCGGGGAACCCCAAGGTCTCCTGTCTGGCTCTCTCTCCCTCCAGGCTGCCAGCACATCAGAGGCAAGATAAATGTCCCCCCACCTTAAAAAGAACAGCACGGGGTTCACTTCCTGCACACGCGCAGCCTCACAGGGTCTGGGAGGGGCATCCTCTCCAGGGGAGGCAGCTGAGGAGATCCAAGACCCCACCCTCCCCAGCACGCCCACCCTTCCCTTTCCCCAGGGCCACGGAGCCTGGCCCTGAGCCCTGTCTGTGACCCACACCTAAAAGCCCTGCCAAGCCCAAAGCACCGGGAAGGAGGGGGCAGTCTGCATCCAGAGTTCCAGGTCCGAGTGCAAACCCGGCTGGGTCCCTTCCTCGCCGTGTGACCTTGGACAAGTTGATTAACCTTTCATCTGAGCAGATTTTTTTATCGTGAAATATGCGAAATAATGATCAACCTCTCCGGGTTGCTGGATGAATCGATTGGAGGATATACGGGTATAGTGGGTAGAAAACCCAGACGCGTAAAGCAGAGCGCGGCGCACTGATGAATGAGAGGATGGGGCGGCGGATGGTTCTGAGGGCGCCAAGCCCGCGGTCCCCTTCCCAGGTGCTCCTGCGTCGGAGGTGCTGCCACCGCGTCACACCAGGCCGTCCCTGAGCTGACTGCGGTGCCTGACCCCTGCGTCCCCTCTCCCCCTGCAGACATGGGCAGCTTCGAGGAGGGCGAGAAGCACCAGAGCGTCTCCCACGGAGAAGCCGCCGTCATCCGCGCCCCGCGCATCGCCAGCTTCCCCCGGCCGCAGGTGACCTGGTTCCGCGACGGCCGCAAGATCCCGCCCAGCAGCCGCATGTGAGGCCCCACTCTGGGGGGAGCAGGGGAGAAGCTGTCCCTGGGGGAGGGGGTCGGGGTCTGATAAATGCTGGGGAGCCTCGTTCAGCTCTCTGGGACGTGGGCGCGGCCAGCCGGGGCACCTCCCAGAATGGCCACGCGAGTTCGGTTTGCCAGGGGCTTTCTTGGAACACGCGTGCCAGGACTGGGGAATCCCAGGGCGTGTTTCTGCTCTCCGCTGGAGACAATTCTGCCTCTCAGAGGACTCTAAATACCCAAGCAGGCAGCACAAGGCGCGTCACCATGGCGACAGGCCCAGGACTCAGGCCAGCACAGGGCTGGTGGCAGGCGCAGGCGTTTCCGTGGTGTGGGTGTGGCGGGGTGTCTGCTGGGGTGCGAGGGTGTGTCTGCTTGGGCTGCAGAAGTTGGCGTGGCCGGGGGAGGCCGGGCCAGAGGCCAAACACACGGGCTCCCAGAGTTCACAAGGACCCTCTGTGCGCCCCTGGTTGGGGGCAGGAGTGTCGCAGCCAACATCCCTGGTGGGAAGCACAGCCAGCCTCCAGGAGATCCCCTGGGCTTTCCTCTCTGGGCTGCCAGCTCTCCCCACACCCGGAAAGACCAGCTGCTCCCCATCTGCTCGGGCTGCCAAACTGACTGGACAGCAGCCCGCCCTGGTCTCTGTAGTAAGTGGGGGTAGGTGGACGGCTCTTGTCTTTGGGGAGCAGGAGAACCCGCGATGGAAACACAGTAGCAATAATAGTAATATCACAGTGATAGTAGAGACTGTCATTTATCAAGGGACAGCTGTGTGCACTCACACATCCCCTCCCCCAGGGCTGCGAGTGTCCTCAGCCTTGTTCTCTTTCCTGCCCCCAAGCACATGCTCCAGAAACACTAGCTGAATGCATGATCCCACGAGGACCCTAGGAAGTGGCTGGCTCTACCCCGCTGTACGGACAACAAAGTGAGGCTCCCACCATTAACCATTTCCCCAAATCTCACGGAGAGTCAGGATGGCTAATTCCTCCCTTCTGTGAGACTCCGGGGCAAACTGGCACAGACATGAGCAAACCACTGCGCTTTGGAGACCTTGTCCTGGCACAGTGATCGTCAACCTGGCTGTGGAACTCTCTTGGAAGCTCTAAAATAGACTGATCCTTGAGTTCCATCCTAAGGCACTCTGATTTAATGGGAATGGAGTGCAATTGGGACATAGGAATTTTTAAAAAGCTCCCCAGGTGATTCTAATGTGCAGCTGGAATCAAGAACCCCTCCCAGTATGTAACAGCAATCTACAGCCACAATGATGCTCTGTAACAAAACACCCCAGTGGCTAAAACAATGAGCATGAGCTAGATATTTTTTACTGGATTTTTCTTAGGCATCTGCAGGTTGGTGGTACGGGCTGGGCTTGCATGTGTACTTCTGCCTGGGGTTGGCTGGCCACTGACTAGCCTAGAAGGGCCTCATGCTGTGTCGCCGCCTGAAGCGCTTGGAGCACCGGAGTCGCGGGAAGAACTTTAGAAGCAAACTGGAGACAAACAGCTTTTTATTTTGATAACTTTTCTCTCTGGTTCTAACAACAACTAACACACGCCAAACACTCCACTAAAATGGCGCTGACCCGATCAGCAATTTTGGCCAAGTCACTCGAGATCCCGCAACAAGTCTCGTGAGACTACGGGAGGAGACAATGCCCAAATCTCCACGGCTCATAGTCAACTGTAATTTAAGCCAATTCCCAAACAGGGCTCTTACAATGCTGGCTGACAGGTGACTGCTCTGCTCCAGGCATCATCCTCCTGCCAGCTAGCATGTTGTCCTGGTGCAGAGGAGCAGGAGAGGAAGCAGAAACACAGGTTTTTTAAGTCTCTGCTAATATCCAGTTGGCCAAAACAGGAACGTGGCAGAACTCAACAGCACGCATGTGCCATGGGACCCTGAGAGGACTGCAGAGTCACAAGGCTCAGAGCAAGGTGGAGGATGGGGCAGCAGCCTGGGTTCCAGGGTGAACTGACAGCGTGGGTCAGAGCCCGCCCCTTTGAACTAAGTTTCAATGAAGCCAGCAGAACTTCTGCCCTGAGCATGGAGGCTGGGGCTAGGCCGTCAACGGGGTGCTCCACGGCACAGGTGCGGGACAGGAAGAGGCGTCCGGTGCCAGTTATCTCACGTACCCAGGCATACCAACACATCCTGAAAGCAATCAATTGGTAATGTCTGTCCAGAACACAGAATGGAAAAGGATTCTGAGGCCCCATCCAGGCTCGTGGGAAAGAGCATGGCGGTAGATTAGTAATGTCTGCCCTGGCTGCGGGAGGGGGCATGCCCAGCCTCCCTTTCCTAACATCTTCCTGCCTCCTTTTCCCAATCCAGGCCTCTGTCCTCACCTGCTTCCCATTCCCAGCACCCTCTGGCACCAGGACGGAGTCTCCCTGGCCCTCACACACACACATACACACTCACACACACCCACCACCACCACCACCACCACCCAGTCCTACCAGACACAGGCTAGAACACTGAGGCGGCTCTATCGTGGCAATTACCACGCGCTAACACGCGTCAGTGAACCGAAAGGATCCTGGGAGCCGTTCCTGGTGTCTGCATGTCAGAGCTCCGTATCCGACGGAGCACTGTCAGCCGGGGGGCGTGTGTAGTGTGAAGGAACTGCGGTCCGGGAAGGCTGCTCTCTCCACTGGCCTCGGCGAGATGGGGGTCAGCACCTCCACCCCAGGCCCCAAGCTCTGTTGGCAATGATACAAGGTTCCACACAGAGATGCCTCCTGGGGACTCTGGCCACATCCTAGGATGGCTTGTTTTGTTCTTAATTAAGTTATGGATCAGGCCCCTTGGAGCTTACAAAAGGGGATGGCCAACTAGGAGCAGCAGGCAGGATGGGGGGGGCCCGTCAGAGGAGTGGGCTGCGCCCAGGAGATTGCAGCCAGGGTGTGGCTGAAAAGGATGACCCGTTCTTGCCTGCAAGTGAGAGTCCAGTGGCCCCCGAAGACCCGCCCCTGGGGATCCTTTGGCATGAGTGCGTCTGGGGCCCAGCAGACGGGCCTCCCCCAGTGCACCAATAGCCTGCACCCTGGGACTGGGCCCACATCATTCCATGACGTCTGTCGGCGTTCCCCAAGCACAGGGCAGGAAGCCCAGGGACCCTCCTTGCCCCCTGCTGGGTTGGGCAGCAGGTTAAAGGCCTGTCCGTCTCCTGTCCCACGCCATGTTCGGAACGGAGCCCAGGCCCCGCAGGTGAAGGCAAGGCCAGCTGCAGTAACGGAGATCCCGGTCACGGTGACCTGACCCCGCAGAAGCTGACGTCCCGCCTATAGGAAGTCCTGCCCGCATGAGGGACGGGAAGGGCACCTCCTCCACGGTGGCCAGAGCCCAGCCGTTGGGGGGCTCTGCTGTCCTCGAAACAGGCCCTCAAGTCACCCTGCGCCAACAGCAGGGAGAGGGTGGCGTGGGTGGAGCAGGGGCTCTAGGGTCCCTGCCTAGAGGCCCGCGCGCCCCCCTGGCCTCCCGCCAGCGCAGCACTGCCCAGCTTGGACAGGAAGCCGTCCGGGGCCCCTGGCTTCCCGGCCCCTGCTGCTCTCTAGCAGGAAATCCTGGCACTGAGGTGGAGGGCGCCCATCTCTGCCGACTCCACGTGCCCCCTAGGACAGGCTGGGACAGGCTGTCGCAGTGTGTCGATCTGTTTTCCGTGGCCAGCGATGCCACAGACGGGCGAGGTATGAAGGGAAGAGGTTCATCTTGGCTCGGGATTCTGGAGGAGCAGGTGGAGGGGCACAGCCGGTGGAGACTTTGCTAGCAGGGTCCCCAGGAGGCTCAGGGAGGGACACACAGCCAGAGACAGGGAGTGAGCATGTGTGTGCGCCTTCTGGTCTCCCCCTCCCATGAAGACACCGGGACTCGATCCTGGGGTCCACCCTGACCACCGTATCTCCTCCCAGTCACCCCCAAAGGCCTCACCACTGAACACCATACTTGGATTAAGTTTCCGTCTTCTTAACCTCCCACAGTTGGGGTGAAACCTCAGCAGGTGAACCTGGGGGACCACGTTCCATCCGCACTGCAGATATCCACCTTCAGGGCCAGTCGCCCTGCCTCGCGGGGCTTGAGGATGCCTGCCAAGCAGCCTCCCCGTCCTCCACACCAGCCGTCAGGAGCACCCCATCGTGGTGGCAACCAAGTCTTGTGCGGACATTCTCAAATGTCCCCAGAGGGCAAAAGTCACCCCAGATTGCGAACCTCTGACCTAGAAAGATCTGTCATGACACACACAACTAAAGGAGAGGGCGGGGAAGGGAACGACCTGGTGAAGGAGAGAAGAAACTAGAGGTGGGGCCTCCTCTCTGGAAGCCCGGGAAGCAGAGCCGGGGCCTGCTGGAGACTTCCTTAGGTCTTCCTTAGTGGCCGGGGTGGGGCGTGTGGCGGGGAAAGCTGGGGCCTGTGCCGGGTGAGGGTCACGGGGGGGGGGGGGGGGGGTAGGGTCAGCGGGTGGTCTGCTGGGCTGTCTTGGGCCACAAAGGGAAGAAACAGAAACAGAGACAGGGATCAGGAGCCCTAACCTCAGGGCTGAAGGCGTCCTAGCAACCATTTGTGGAAGGGAAGGAGAGGAGGCCCGGCTGGGGGAGGAGCATGCTTCTTAGAGGCTGGGGACCCCAGCCTAGCTCCCTTCCCCCAACCTCAGCCACCCCACATGCTGTTCCGAGGTCCCTGCAGGAGACTTGCAGGTGGGTGGCCGGCCACCTTCCCCATCCTGCGTTGTCACTTTCAAAATATGTTAGATTGGCTCTGTTCCCACCTCTCACCCCATTAGCTGGAACTAAAAAGAACTCCCCAGAATTAAAAAAAAGAAAAGAAAATGGACATGGTTAGGGTCCCTAGGCACTGGGGGCAGGAGGACTCACCTCCCTGTTGCCCAGAGTTCCCTGGCTGGTGTGAGTCTCCAAAGCCAGGAGCAGGGACCCAGCACGCTGTGGTTGGGAGAGAGCTGGCCCGGAGACGCATTAGTGGGATGTTTATTTGAGAGCCTGTTTAAAACTCTGTAACATTCACCTAATGGGAAAATTTGAAAAGAATTCAACTGGATTTGTCCTTGTTAAACTAACATTAAGGATGTTTAACAGCTGTCTCGGGCACATCACATTACAATCCGAGAGAGGCTTGGCAAACTAATGGGTTTGTTTGTCATGGGGAGAAAGGGGTGAAGGGAACCGGCAGAGCCAGCCTCGGCGACACTCCCCACGTCACTTCGTCTGTGCAGGAGAGGGTCTGGCTTTCGGGGACCCTGCCTGCAGACCTGCCCGCTGAGGGTCTGCCTCACGGGAGCCCAGCAGAGGCCCCAGCCCATCTCCACACTCGAAGCACAGCCTCCCTCCCTCCTCGCCCTGTCAGCCAGCCCGGTAGCTCTTGCAAGCTGTGGGGAGGGGGACGCTGATCCCTGAGGAGGGGACCAGGGGGAACAGGACCCCAGAAGTCTGTTTCAGGCGATCTGTTGCCTTGAGTCCCCCTAGGCAATTTTAGGACTAGGGTTAAGGAGGCCAGGCTCCTCAGGAGGCTGAGGCAGGAGGATTGTTCAGCAACTTGGCGAGATGCTGTCTCTAAATAAAAAAATGGAAGGGCTGGGAATGTGGCTCAGTGGTGGAGGACCCCTGGGTTTAACTCCTATTACCAAAACCGGGGATTGGTTGAGACGCTGGCCCTGGAGGCCTCCTGGTCATTTCTAATTCGTCACCTGCTGGTCACTCATGCTAAGGCACCCGCTGCTCGTGCTGCTGCAGAGACGACGACCCCCCAAAGCCAGGAAGGACCAAATCTCCCTGGGGCCCGTGGAAAAGGCCCCCGCCTTGGGGTGGGGTAGGGGAAGCCGCACGAGGCCAGGCTCGAACCCCAGCCTGACCTTGGGATTCTCAGCAAGCGCTTGGTGGCTGAGAAGGCAGGGAAGCCACCCTCTCTCCTCTTCCCAGCTGGGGAGGGGACAGCGCAGTGGGACCAGCCACTTCAGGTCCCTGCTCCCACTTCCCTGGGGACTCGAGAGCCCTCGGGCCCCTGTCAAGGAATCCTCTCCTCTTCCCAGAGCCATCACGCTGGAGAACACCCTTGTCATCCTGTCAACGGTGGCTCCTGACGCGGGCCGCTACTACGTGCAGGCTGTTAATGACAAGAACGGCGATAACAAGACCAGTCAGCCCATCACTCTCGCCGTGGAGAGTAAGTGAGCCCAGGGCCTGGGACCGGCTCAGAGCGGGCCGTTAAATCTTGGCAACGGGGCTCCAGAGGGCCATTGGGAAGATGGAACGGCCGCGGGGTGTCTGGGGACCGCAGGGAGGGACTCTCCCAAGGAGGAAGTTCGCGGGGGGCGGGCTGCGTGCCGGGGAGACGAGGAGGCAGCTCCGCTGTGGGCGCCTGAGACCCTGCATCAGGAGAGGGACGCCCGTGTGGCAGTTAGCAGGGTCCCCGGAGGCCAGGGAGTGGGGGACAGGGTGAGAGGGGGTGAGCGTGTGTGGCTTACAGCCGCCCGGGCTCAGGTGCTGCCCGGAGCGCCCGGGAGATCGGAAGCTCGTTTGGAAAGAAATACGCCAGCCGCCCCTGCTCGGCTGGCAGAAGCGCCGCTCCCGGTCGGAGCCAGGCGTCCGCCCCACCACGGGGACACCGGCCCTCCCCAGGCTCCCGCCTGCACGTGCCCCAGGAGGCACTGGAAGGGGGACTCCTCGGGGTCCTTTGGCAGAGACGTCCGTGTCCAGCAGAGAGTGGAGCCAGGCCCCTGTCCCGGCTCTCCCCTGCCACGCTGTGCCCTAACCCTCCAGGCCCCACCCCCAGGGTGGGGAAGCAGGGGCAAGTGGCTGGGGGCAGCCCAGGCTGGGAATCGCCAAGTCCGTGGGGCGACACCAATGCTGTGGCAGCAGCCAAGCCCCGCACGGCTGGGGGCGCCAGGTGGCCACGTCCCTCCCATCTGTGCCACTCCCGCTCCCAAAGCGAGTGTCATTTATCATCCACGGTCCTGCTGGTGCGCGCCCACCACCAGCAAGATGAGGGGCGGGCAACTCTTCAGGACCTTGCCCGGTCCCCCCCCCCCCCCCCCCCCGCTGTCTGCCCGTACTCAGCAATCCCAGAACATCCCCGCTCCCTGACATCCCTATTCCAGGGGTTTGCAAGCTCCAGCAGAACCCCTTCCCGCGCTCCCAGCGATCTCTTTCCTCCAACCCCGGGTTCCAGCATGCCCAGAAAGACATCTGGATGCAGGCAGGAGAACCCCACTGGACGCTGATGCACCAGGGTCATGGTGTGACCTCTGGTGCTGACCTGAGCCAAGGCCTCAGTCAAGTCCCACAGCCTGGGCCTGCCGCGCAGGAGCCGGCTTCCTGTTTCTACAGGAAAAAGGAATCCGCTCATGGAGGGAAATGTTTCCCCAGCTATTTTCTAGTGGTCCGGTTACCTGGAGTCTCATGAAACCTGGTCATTTGCCAAAGGCAAGGTCAAAGACACAGAGTGGCTTGTGCTCGGAGTCAAAGCCAGGCGTCTTCCCGGGTGACTCAGTTTACCCTGACACCCAGCGTCAGGAAGCCATCACTCTGTGTCCCTCCTCCGGCACCCAGCTCCTCCTCGAGGGAGTTAGACAGCGGCTCTCTGGGCTGAAGGCCGGGGTCACCCACGCTCTGCGCCATCTCCAGCCACCGCAGCCCCCCAGCTGGCCCCAGGGGGGGGGGGGGGGGGGGGGGGGGGGGGGGGGGGGGGGGGGGGGGGGGGGGGGGGGGGGGGGGGGGGGGGGGGGGGGGGGGGGGGGGGGGGGGGGGGGGGGGGGGGGGGGGGGGGGGGGGGGGGGGGGGGGGGGGGGGGGGGGGGGGGGGGGGGGGGGGGGGGGGGGGGGGGGGGGGGGGGGGGGGGGGGGGGGGGGGGGGGGGGGGGGGGGGGGGGGGGGGGGGGGGGGGGGGGGGGGGGGGGGGGGGGGGGGGGGGGGGGGGGGGGGGGGGGGGGGGGGGGGGGGGGGGGGGGGGGGGGGGGGGGGGGGGGGGGGGGGGGGGGGGGGGGGGGGGGGGGGGGGGGGGGGGGGGGGGGGGGGGGGGGGGGGGGGGGGGGGGGGGGGGGGGGGGGGGGGGGGGGGGGGGGGGGGGGGGGGGGGGGGGGGGGGGGGGGGGGGGGGGGGGGGGGGGGGGGGGGGGGGGGGGGGGGGGGGGGGGGGGGGGGGGGGGGGGGGGGGGGAGGCAGGCAGTGCCCCTCCACCACCCAGCCGCCGGCTTCCCCCTCCCCGCCCCCGCTGCTCGGCTCCCGCTGCAGCCTGGCGATTGGTGCTGGATTGAGAGCAGAGTCGGCTGATTTTTAGCTAATTTCCCCTCCCACAAGTGATTGCACTTCAAAACCCTGTTCCTCGCGCTGACACAAATCCCCAGGCTGCCCGCCTGCCTGCCAGCCAGTCTGCGAGGAGGGGCGGCCTGTCCGCCCACCACCGCTCCGCTGCCCTCTGCTCTCTTGCACAGCCCAGCCCTCCCTCCCCGCCCCACCCCCCATCCCTCAGTGCTCAGGGTCCCAAGGTGAACCCCATGGCAGACCTCGTGGGGAGCCCATGCTCCTCGGAAATGGAGAAGGAAGAGCAAGTCTGGTGATCCCAGGAGTCGTGCCCCGCCTGGGGTAGCCCAGGGACTTCACTCAGACTGTCACAGCTCCTGAAACTCCCCACCTAGGTAGCAGCCCCACACACCTGGGGATCAGAGCTGTATGGAAGTCACAGTGAGTCACATGCAAGATTTTAAAATTTTCTGGGAGCCCCATTTTTTGCAAAGTACAAAAAACAAAGAGACACAATTAATTTCATTAATATATTTTACTTAACCCAGCATTTCCCAAGTGTCTTCTAAACACACCCTCCTATAGAAAATATACTATATTTTCCACTTTCTCTTCTTGCCTGTGAAGTCGTTGAAACCCACGCACATTTTACACTCACAGCGCATCTCGGTTCCTCTCCATTCCGGGGCTAAGTTTTCGCCTGAAATACGTGATCCGTATTTAGATCTCGTAAAATTCACAGCTGAAAAGGTAGAGTCTTACACCCAAGTTGTTCCGTACATACTTAAGTGTTCTAATAACTGAATTGGGATCGTTTTTTAATTAAATGTAAATTAGTTAAAATTAAATCACATTAAATCAAAGGGGCACGAGCGGCACTTCAGGTGCTCTGGAGGCGGAAGTGGCACCCTGGGCTGGGGGGCGGGGCGGGTTGGAAGGCCTGGGTGCCCTGGGGCCCAGGCAGCTGGCAACCCAGGCGGGCAGGCGGGCGGACGCTGACCGCCCGCCCCGTGCAGGGGGTCAGGTGAGTCACGTGGTCCCCGAGACTCATCCTCTTCAGCAGAGCCATGTTTATTGGGGCCATTACGAACATCTTCTGGGGCAGCCAGATCCAAACGTGGCCCTTTGCGTGGGCCACCCTCTGCTTCCTCCTGTCCCGGTGCAGGCGGGGCCGCCTGTGTCCGTGGCTCACGTGGCCACGCCTCCTGGCACGGGCTTGCCCGAGTTTTCTCAGCCCCGGCCCCGCTCACCCCAATGCCCCCTCAGGCTGGAGCAACCTCCACCCAGGGCAGCTACCCCCCGCCCCAGGACCAGCCCGTGCCCACTTCTCAGGCCGGTCAGGACAGGTGCCATATCTCAGCTCCAGCTCACGGCAGGGGACCCTCTACTCACAACAGGCATGCGATGGGTCTTGAGAGAGGCCCTGGGTGGGGGCTCTTGGCTTCCAGCCGCCCTGGCCTTTCTGGCCTCACCGGTGTCCCTGCCTCTGCCTCTGTGCAGTGTGATGAGCACATACCCCTGTGCGTGGTGCCTGAGCCAGTCCTGGCAGAGCTGGTGACGGGGACTCCCCAGCAGAGAATACCCAACAGACAGGCATGCCCCGCCCCCCCCCCCATGGCCATCACTGTTGAGTCCAAGGAGGAGAGCAGATGTCCCTTTGGGGCTGCCGTCCTTGGAAAGGCTGCCGGGTCTCCTCCCCGCTGCCGCAGTCACCCAAGCTCCTGCTCTCCCCACCCGCTCTCAGCCTTTGTCCCAGCTCCCAGCTGCCACTCGCTGCCCTGTCCTCGGGACACCGGGTTCTCTTGCCCCTTCCCTGGTGCCCGTTCCCAGAGCTTCCAGGACCTGCTGGTTTGGGTCTCTGCTGGTTCTTCCCTTGGCTGTCACATCCCCACACATGAGCAAGCCCCGTGTCCAGGGTGTGGCCTCTGTCCCTCCCGTGCTCCCCGTCCCCAGCACACCTGCACAGACAGCTACCAGTACCCTCCAGAGGGCCTCCACCCCAGGCTCCCTGGGCACGTCCACCCCTCCAGCAGCTCGGACAACGCGACCAAATCCAGAGTGGCCCGTCTCCCTCGGAACCCAGTTCCTCCTGGGCTCTGCAAAGGGGGCCCCCCCGTCCGCCCTTGCTCCTTCAGTTTCCTCCACCCCAGGACCTGCCGGCTTGGCTCCCCCCTTCATCACCACGGCTGTCTCCAGGGGCAGCTTCTCGCCCAGAGGCGGGCTCCCCGATCCTCAGCCATCCCATCTGCCCTCACTCCCCGGGCAGGAACGGGCTCATCGCACAGGCTTGCTCTGACCCCTTGGTGCGCCGTGTTGAGGAGGCCGCCGAGGACGCCCCTGGGTTCCAGTTGGCACCTTCTCCGGGAGAGCGCAGAGCGGCCCGGGGAGGGCGGCAGGCGGGGCTGGACCTTGGAGCTCTGCTCCGTGGACACCTCCGCTCCTGTGCCCCGCTGCCCGGCAGGCCACCCGGCACGTCCCCATCCTGCAGTACCCTCCTGCTCCTTGCTCCTCTGAGCCCCCCTCGAGTCCCAGCATCTACCATGAAGCCACCACCCACCATGTCCCCAGGAGGCAGGAGGCGTCTGTCCTCTCCCTTGGTCCTCAGGAGCGCTGGGGTCCGTCGCTTGTTCCAGGATAGCAGGGAGAGTTCTCTCCAGCACCGGCAGGCAAATCCCCAGGAGCAGGGAGTGTCATTTATTAAGTGCCTACTGTGTGCGGGCACTGTGCACTCACTGCTGACCAGCTGAGACATCCCCCCCCCCGGGCTCCCCTCACCCCCCGTCACCCCGTCACCAGCATCTTCAGGCCCTTAGATGCATGAGCGCTGCCCACACTGCCTCCCAGGCTGTGTCCCCAGAGGGCTGACCCTCGGTGGGCCATCTCTGGCTCCCGGCCTGCACCACGCGCTCACCCAGGAGGGATCTGTTGAGGGGGCGCTGCGGAACACACGCAGCCCTAGAGGTGGCAGTGCTATCCCCTTCTGCCACCGAGAGAGAGCAGATGGGTGGAAGGAAGTAGCCACCCAGGTCACGCCCCAGGACGCGGGCAGGGCGAGGCTCTGAACTCAGGCTTCCAAAACCCCAGACCCCGTCCTGTGCCACTGGGGCTCCTCCCCAGCCCTCCAGGGGCTGCCTGGGCACCTGCCCCGGCCCAGGGCGGCCTGTTCCTTCCTCTCTGCCTGCGGCTTGCTGCTCGCCTTCCTCCGGAGCAGTCTGATCTGGCTGGGCCGCGCGCTCCGGCCCGGGCTCTACCTGTCTGTCTCCTCCTCGCGCCCCATTAATCTGGGCTGCGGCACCTGTGCGCCCCAGCATGTAATAAACAACTTAGAGCACACGTTTATGGATTCAGCTATATCAGCAGCTTTCAATCCGATCGCGCTTTATGGCGCCTACATGAGACTTTTATACTGTTGCAATTATTCTGCTTTATATGCTCCCTTTCCCGGCCCTTCATTTTACTTTATTTTCACATTTTATTCCCATTCTTCCTGAGCCTCTTCTAGCAAGGCCTAGAGTCCAGGGAGGAAAACTGCCAAGGCTGACCAGTGTGGCCCAGAGGGGCAGCTGGCCACCGCATGCCCTCCTCCTGACCCCACAAAGGATGTCCTGCCACTGTCACCTGGGGCCATGCAGGCCATGGTGGCTGGATGCCTGCAGGGCCTCCTGGAAAGAGGCCAATGAGGTAGATTTGTTGCAAGATGAAAATGCCGTGTTTTAGGGGCTCCGGAGCAGGTGTTCAGAGGATGCTGGAGTTTGGGCCAATACTGAGCCTGAACTGACCCACAAAGAGAAGAACTAGCCACCTCCTAAAGAGTCCAAAAAAACACTGGGCACAGTGGCACACGCCTGTAATCCCAGCAATTCTGGAGGCTCAGGCAGGAGGATCACAAGTTTGAGGCCAACCTCAACAAATTAGCAAGGCCCTAAGCAACTTAGTGAGACCCTGTCTCAAAACAAAAAGTCTAGGGATGTGGCTCAGTGGTTAAACACCCCTGGATTCAATCCCCAGTATCAAAAAAAAAAAAAAAAAGGATCCAAACACAAGGACAGTTAGAGCAGTTCAAGTGTGCCTTTTTTTTTTTTCTTTAATCAAGCCCACTCAGGCCTCCCCCTGGGACTTCCGCAGTGACAGCCCCAGCTCTGCTCATTGTTGACAGGACTCTATCTGAGCAGCTGCTCGGTGGCAGGGTAGATCTCTGTGCCGGAGAAGCGCAGCCAGCGGCCGCGGGTCAGCTCGCGCGTAACGAAGCTCTCCCGGGCTCTGAGCAGCAGATAGCCACGTGCCCTGCCCGGGCGGGGCTGGAGGCCCAGATCCAGGAGCCTGCACGTCGGGGTCTGGGGAGGGCTCCCTTCGGGGCTTGCAGAGGGCCACCTGCTCACCGAGCAGAGCTCTGGTCTCTTCCTCTTCTTGTAAGGACACTAATCCCATCGTAAGGACTCCACCCTCGTGACCTCGGCTGGAGCGACTCAGCTCCCAACACGCGCCCCCAGGTGCCGTCACCCAGGGCTAGGCCTTCCTTACAGGGGCTTTCAGGGCCACAGCTCAGCCCACAGCAGGGACCCTCCTGCTTCCGGGAGAAGCTGAGGCTCCCGGGGCCACCATGACAGGTGCCACCAACCAGTGGCTTATGGCAACGGGAACGAGGGCCCTTGGCTCCTGAGGCCAGAGATGGGAAATCCAGGTGCCATGGGCAGGACTCCCTCTGCAGGCTCGGGGAGGACCCTTCTGCCCCCTCGAGCCAGGCCCTGCAGTCCTCGCAGGTCATTCCTGTCTTTCGGCCCGCCCCCCATCTCCGCCTGTCTTCACCCTGTGTCTGTGTCTGAGGCCCTCCGTGACCATGCCGGTCGCTGTGGGCCGAGAGCCGGCTCTAATCCAGCACGGGCCCCTCAGGACCATCCACATCTGCAAGACCCCGTTTCCAAATGAAGTCACATTCCCATCTGCCCGTGACAGGGGGGTCGCTGTTCGACGCCGTGTGGGGGCTTGCATTCTGGGGAGGAGACAATGAGGAAGGAAACTAGGGACACTGAGTCCAGGAGGAGGATTTTGAGGGCAGTAGGGAGGGCTGGGGGAGGGAGGCAGGCACGGCTGCTTCCCAGGAGGAGCAGGGAGGGCCTTGGAGGCCAGCAGGGTCCTCGGGGGGCTGTCTCTGGACACCCACAGAGCTCATTACAGAGGAAGAAGGGAAATGACAGTCTCTGGGCTGCCCCGCGGCCACCTGCCCCACATCAGGGGACAGGGGTCTCCCATGGCCAGGAGGGGTCAGAACTCACAATCTCTGTGCCCAGCTCACCCCTGACCTCTCCCCAGATGTCGGAGGGCCTGCCGATCCCATCGCACCAACCATCATTGTCCCTCCCAAGAACACCAGTGTGGTGGCCGGGACCTCGGAGGTGACCATGGAGTGTGTGGCCAATGCCAGGTGGGTGGACCTTCCTTTTCTGCTCCTTGTCCCTCCTAACTCGAGCCACTGCTCCTGGGGAATGCAGTTGCAGTTCAGAGAGTTCGGGAAGCCCTGTAGGGTGAGGACCGGGAGAGCAGAGGAGAGGCGGCAGGCGGAGGCTCCAGCTGTTGCCCAGGGCGTGGGGAAGGAGCAGGGCTGTCTCCATCTCCGGGTCCCAAAGAAGAGAGCAGAACCCGGAAGCAGAGCTCAGCCCAGGCTGCCTGGGGCCAGCAGGAGGTGGAGACGCTCCCCCACTTAGAGCAGCACAGAGAGGGCAGGGGGCCTCGCCCTGCAAGCACAGCCACGCAAGAGGGAAGGGTGCGCGGGAGGCGGGAGGTGAGTCGTGGCGGTCAGGAGCCATGGAGGGAGACTGGGGACCAGGCGCTACTGGCCTGAACGTCCCTCACTTGGGAAGAGTAGAATCATTCCTGGGCCTCATCACGTGAGGACAGCCTGCCAAGTGCTCCTCCCTGACCTCCTTTCTCCCAGCAACCACCTGCAGCCCAGAGAGGGCAAGCAACCTGCCCCAGCTCACCCAGCTGGCTGACAGCTGGGTGCCCCCAAAGTCCATGTCCACCGCCCTGCTCTGGACTTTGGTCTCCTCATCAGCAAAGTGACCGCCACTCAGTGATGTGGCCTTGAGAAGGAGGTGGGGTAGGGGTAGGAGAGGTGGGAAACCTCCCTGTCGGGCATGCAGGTAGGGCGACCGGACTCCTTCTAAGTGCTCTGTAAACTGATGGAAGAGTTGGAACTTGACGGGTGAAGAGGTGAATGACTGTCCCAAGGTCACCTGTGGCTGGAGATTCCTGGAGGGCTGGTCCCTAGCAACACTCTAGAAATGTGCTGCACAGAACCCAAGGTTCCCACAAGTAGGGGACGGTGGCCAAGACACACAGCAAAGGTCCTGAGAGGTCCCGCAGCGGAGAACCTGGCCAGCTCCATAGGAGCCAGCGTTTCCCAAACTACAGGACCCCAGGACTCGCAGGACCCCCGAGGGCCCCGGGCAGCGAGCAGAGACCTCATTTGTAGAGGGCAGGCCCAGGGCGGGGTGGTGGGGAGGAAGCCCACCCAGGCTGCCCTGCGCAGCCACCCGGCGTCGCCATCCTGTCCGGGCACCTGGGCTCTCTGACCTCTTCATCGCTAGCCCCCGGGCCCCGCAGTCACCCGGATCTGCAGATGAGGAACCCGAGGCCCAGTACGGCGTCCAGGAACCCGGGGCCCAGTACGGCATCCAGGAACCCGGGGCCCAGTGCGGCGTCCAGGAGTGGCGGGGCGGGGCACGACCGGGGACGGGCCACTCCGCTCTCCCGCCCCCGCCCCGCCCCCTGAAGTCCGCCGCGTGAACCCGCCTCCCTCCCCGCAGGCCCCTGATCAAGCTGCACATCATTTGGAAGAAGGACGGGGTGCTGGTCTCCGGTGGCATCAGCGACTACAACCGCAGGCTCACCATCCCCAACCCCACGGTCAGCGACGCCGGCTACTACCAGTGCGAGGCCGTGCTGCGCAGCAGCAGCGTGCCCCCCGCGGCCCGGGGCGCCTACCTCTCCGTGCTGGGTGAGGCTGGGGCTGCCCGGCTCTCCTGGGCAGCTGGGCAGCGTGGCCGAGGCCTGCGGGAGGGTGGCCCCCGCGGGGCCTGGCTCTGATCCCCTCTCTGGCCCTCCTGCAGAGCCGCCGCAGTTTGTCAAGGAGCCAGAGAGACACGTCACAGCGGAGATGGAGAAGGTGGTGGACATCCCCTGTCGGGCCAAAGGTACCACAGGCGGGGGTGGAGGTGGGGAGGGACAAGGGCCCCAGACCTGCAGCCCCTCCCCTTGCCTGGCCACCATCTCCAAGTCCCACCGCCTTCTAGGGCCACATCACAGAATGGAGTGCCAGTCTGGCTGCGAGCAGCCCCGGAAACAAACAGGCCAAATTACCGTAATCGCAGGCTAGAAATCAACCCGTGTTATCATAACTTGAGGGTTACAAATGAACCCAAATTACCGTAATTTCAGCACAGGTGACGGATCCAAATTGCCCATAATTTGGGAGTTGTAGACAATGCCAAATCATCGCAACTTCAGAACTAGCAGGCCTGGGCTCCTCTGCCTGAGAGGGGTCTCGGAGCCCCGCCCTCTGCTGCGCCCTGGGCTTGTCACCCCCACGCCCCCCGCCCCCACCCCCAGCTCCCGGGTCGAGGTCCCCGGAGGATTTCTACTGCCCCGTCCTGGCTCTCCTCCCGATTCAGCTGAGCTGAAAGAGCCACAGCCAGGGCAGCAGCTGGGGATAAAGAGCTGCAGCCCAGACATGGCCAAGTGCCGGTCACAGGGCAGCGTGTCCCCAAGCAGGAAGGAGCCTCCCTGGAGGGGTAGCTCGGGCTCCCTGGTTAGGCCAAGGGCCACTGTCCCAGGCAGAGAATATCTTCTGAGGGCTTTCCATGGGCCAATACTGTTCTCAGGGCTGGGTGGGTGGGGGGGGTCACTGAATGAGGCAAACAGCCAACTCTCCTGAGTTATTCTGGAACTTACATCCTTGCGAAGGAGATGAGCAAAGCTATAACCAAAGACACCGTATTTCATCTCATCTGAAGTGCCACGAGTCGTAAGATGCCCCATGATTTTACGTACCACTAAGAAAGAAAAAGGGCTGCCGATTAAATATGGCGTGCTGCCAACAGCCACACCCCTCTTGGTCTCTGGAGGGCTGCAGAGTGAGGGGAAGTGCGTCTCGGCATGGACGCGGTGCGGCCCCTCTGTCATCTTCAGCGGGGTTGGAGGAACGCCGGGCTTGGGGTCACGGAGCTGTGGGGTACTCCTCAGGGGCGGTCGTTTGAGCAGAGACGCAGAGGGAGGGAGGTGGGCTGGGGATGCCTCTGAGAAGAGCCCTCCGGGACGGACAGGAGGGGACCCCGCCCCCCTCCAGGGGCCTCTGGAGGAAACCCGCCCTCTGCCTGCTCTCCACATGGGCTCTGGGCTCAGGTGGGTTTGGGAACCCAACCTCAACCTGGAGGTGCTCAGAGACATAAAAAGCCTCTGCTAAATATTGCAGTAAAAAAATATAGATATGTTTAAAAATTCATTTGTACAATCCAGAATTTCCAAAGTGGACTGATCCCAGATAAAGCAATCTTTTCGTTTTCCTAAGATCCCTACTACATCCAAATGATGTGAGAACTGCCACTCAGGTAGCGTCCTTCCCTTCTCCACAGCCAACTGTGACACCTCTGGGAAGGCTCTAGGGACCAAGACACCAGGGCCCCCTTGCGCACTTTGGCCAGTCCCTGCCCAGCAGCCCTCGGGTGGTGAGGGAGGCAGCAGGAGGCGCTGACCCCACCCCCTGGCCCACAGGTGTGCCGCCGCCCTCCATCACCTGGTACAAGGACGCCGGGGTGGTCGAGGTGGAGAAGCTGCCCCGCTTCCGGCAGCAGGGCGACGGGGGCCTGCAGATCAGCAGCCTGGTGCCCGACGACACCGGCATGTTCCAGTGCTTCGCCCGCAACGCGGCTGGCGAGGTGCAGACCTCCACCTACCTGGCCGTCACCAGTGAGTGGCCTCTCCTGTCCTGTCCCTGACCCCGCCCCCGCCAGGGCCTCCAGAGGGCAGCGAGTCGTGGGATCCCAGAAGGCCCCTTGCGCGGCAGCCTGGGGGGTGGAGTCCAGGTGTGCCCGCAGCGTCTGCAGACGGAGAGAGCGCTCAGAAGAAGCCCGTGTCCCTCGGGGTCCCCCATGACCTAGAGCCAAGGGTGACTGCAGTGGCTCTGGGAGAGCAGGTGCTTTGAGTCCAGGTCCCAGCTCCGGGCTTTCTGTTGGCCCTGTGTCCCCTGAGCCGGCGGCCAAGGGACCTGCTCTGGCTCCCAGGAGGAACCAGCGCTGAACCAGTCACAGGCCTCACGTCCAGTGGAGGCCAAACCCCACGAGGGTGTGAGCTGCCCTCTGGGTCCCCTGCACAGAGGCCCGAGAGCCCAGGCGGGTGCGTCCCTCCCTGTGGCAGGTGCCCGGGGAGGCCGAGGCTCTCCAGCCCTCTTCCCGACACTGGAACCTCATCAAAGCCCTGCCTCTTCCCGGCAGAGGGCCCCACCCCACAGCAAGCAGCAGGCGGGGACATGGTCCCCAGCTGGGGCTCCTCCTGGTGTGGCTAAGAGACCTTACTGTCCCCGTCTGCAGGCATCGCCCCCAACATCACCAGGGGCCCCCTGGACAGCACCGTGATTGACGGCATGTCGGTGGTGCTGGCCTGTGAGACCTCGGGCGCGCCCCGGCCGGCCATCACTTGGCAGAAAGGTACTCGGGACAGACCTTCAGAGGGGGGGCTGTGTGATGATCTGGGGGAGCCCTCACACGAGGTTCTGAGCCAGCCCGCAGGGGTGCCCCCGGGTAGAGTGGCGAAGGCTGTGCCCTGCGCAACGCAAGAGGGCGTCTCCCACAGTGCCGGGCACCGTGGCGGCTGCCTTGCTGGCCCGGGCCCGGCTCTGCATCACTACGTGAATCAGTAGCTCGTTCCCAGCCTCGGGTTGCCCTTCTGGGGACGATGGCCTGAGTGCACAGGTGACAGGAAGGCCAGGTGACAGTGGGCATGTAAGGACCGGCACTGTGCCTGGAGGCAGCATGGGACAGTAAATGGCAGCGTTTGATGATTGACACTGTGGTGGTGGCCGGGTGCGGCCCCTCCTGCCCAGGCCGCTCAGGGGTCCCAGATGGCCAGGCCAGCAGTGCCCAGTGTCCACTGTGTCCATCCGCCTGGTGTCCCCCCTCCTCCCCTCTGTGCACACAGCCTGGGCCTCTCACTGCACACGCACACACGCACACACGCACACACACGCACACACACAAGCCCTGCTCGGGTGGACCTTCTCACAGGACTCCCGGCCCTGTCCCAGCGCCCAGCCCTGCTGCGCAGCTGTCTCCCCAGGCCTAGGATAACCTGGCATGCAGCAGGTGCCCACTAAGTACTTGTGGATGCATGTGGCACAGCCACCCGGCACGCAGCTGGTCAGGTGCCTGCCCACGTGGGCACGTGGACACTCCCAACTGTACTCACGTGGGGACAGGCGGGTGTCCTCTAAAACAAAGGGACAGAGCCTGCACCCTCAGGCCGTCCTGCCCGCACCTGTGCCCGCTCAGCCTCCTTCCCTCCCTCCCTCCCCTGTCCAGAACCCCACCCCCACCCCAGGCCAGGCACCGGGCCCCCGAGGGCCACTGCAGGTCAGTTCTGACAGGGGCTGTGTCCGGCCCCATGTCTCCCTCTGCGCCATCCCTGCTCCCTGCCCCTCCCGTCCGTCACGTCCTCTGCTCCCCTGAAGGTGACTGTCTCCCAAAGCATCCTGCAGTGGGATGTCATCACCAGCTTGTCACCTGTCTCCCCAACCCTCCCGCCCCCTCATCCAGCCCAGGTGCCAGCTGCTGCCCAGCTGCCCCTCGCCACCATCAGGAGACAGCGTGTGGCCCTCCCTGGCAAAGGGCAGCCAGTGTGTGCCAGTGAGGAAGCCTCAGGAGAGCCGGGCCGCAGGTGCCGCCCTGTGGCCCCGGGACCCTGCGCAGACCCCAGCCCCGCTCCCAGCCCTTGTAGGACTTCCAGAGCTGGGTGTCTGTCTGCCCAAGACCACCCTGTCCTGGAGCAGCCGGGGCGGGGGGATGTGCCACCGCAGGGCTGGAACTGCAGGCTGAGCCCCGCCCCACCCGCTGTCCCCCCAGGCGAGCGCATCCTGGCCAGCGGCTCCGTCCAGCTGCCCCGCTTCACGCTGCTGGAGTCGGGCAGCCTGCTCATCAGCCCCACGCACATCTCCGACGCGGGGGCCTACACCTGTTTGGCGACCAACTCTCGGGGTGTGGACGAGGCCTCGGCAGACCTGGTCGTATGGGGTGAGCATCCGCGGCCGGGCGGCCCTACACGGCTGTGTGTGGCTGGTGCATCTCTTGGGGTCTCTGCGACACGGGCACACCTACAGGACTCACACGCAGGGGCAGTGTCTCCACGCCGGCATCTCTGTCCCAGCCAGGGCCCATTCTATCAGAGGGACAGTGACAAATTAACTCAGAGGCCAGGGACCAGGAGGTGAAGGTCCTACCAACGAGGCCACAGGCCGGCGAGTCAGGCCACGCTTGGCTGCGTGGAGGTGACCGAGAGAGCTGTCTTCACATGCCCGAGGGCAGAAGTCAGCCAACTTTTTTCCGTGAAGGACCAGATAGGAAATATTTTGGGCTTTGTGGGCCAGACAGTCTCCATTCCAGCTGTCCCTCCAACCTCCCTGATGCCCGGAGAGCTGCCGCAGACAGTCCGTAACCCGGTGGGCGCGGCCGTGTTCCAGGAAGAGCTTTTCCACCCGGTGGGCCACCTGCGGGCTGGCTCCCAGCCTGCAGTGTGCTGACACCTGCTGTACGAGGACGTCACAAGCCACCTTCCAACCTGGGATCCACGCCCAAGACGCACGTGCCTGTGGGCTCCCTGCCCGGGCCCAGCTGGCCTTGGGGACAGCGCTAAACTACATGCCATAGACCCATCTCTCCTGGCCAGCTGCTGACAGCCTGGGCCTGTGGCCCTGACCACCCTCGGTTTCCGCTTCTCTGTCCCTTATGTGATCTGTGAGCAAAATTAAATGAGCCCCTCTGTGAACCTGGGTCCCAAGACTCACCTTGTCTCTAAGCCCCGGACTCCCCCTGCCGCACACCCGCCCAGGTGCCCGCTCTGCCTTCCTCTGCTCAGCCCCCCGCCACGCAGCGCGGATCACGGACAGTGCCCTTGGGGTCACGCGCCGTCTCTGCTGTCTTTCAGCCCGGACCCGCATCACCAAGCCCCCCCAGGACCAGAGCGTCATCAAGGGGACCCAGGCCTCCATGGTGTGTGGGGCCACGCACGACCCGCGAGTGACCATCAGGTAGGCGTTCCGCTGTGGCCTGCCCCGGCAGGAGGGAGGACAGAGCCGTCGGGACAGTGTGTCGCCGGGCAGTGGCAAGGCTTGGGGTTGGTGTCGCCTCTGGGGCCACCTACAGGGTTGGGGAGTGAAGACTTCTAGATCCACACCTGGCCACTGGGCTGCCTCGCGCTGGGCCCAGGCAGTGTCCACGTGTGGGAAAGAGGAAGGGTCCAGAGACAGGAGCGGGAGAGGACTGCAGGAGGAGCAGAGGACCGGCAGACGGGGTGGGAGGCTCAGCTGCTCTCCTGTCTGCGACATCGCTGCCAGCCCTCTGGCTGATGTGACGTGGCTGGTTAGTCTAAGCCCCCGAGGGTCTGATCCTCTTATGTTAGAACCCCCAGCAGAGGGGTCTGGGTAGGAGGCTGCAGAGGCAGCCATAGGGCTGAGGCAGGAGTCGGCCCCTGGGGGGACCCTCCACGGGAGCAGGGACAGGGAGGTGCCAAACCTGAGGTCATCCTGACCGCGGGGCAGCAGGGACCTTGGCCTGCAGGGCTCAGTCCTGCTTTGGAAGAGGCGGGGACGGGCAGCTATGGACAGAAGCAGTCAAGAAGGGGTGTAAAAGCCAGGACCCCTCCCGGGCTTGGAAGGGGGACACCTGGGCGAACACCTCTGGGGCGGCTCCCTGCACTAAGACCAGGAGGACAGAGCCCTGGGCTCTCTGCCCTGCGCTCCGGAAGGCCCAGGAACAAATGGATCTGCTTCCTTAGAAATGAAGGTTCCCCGCCGGTGCTTCTCTGCTCCGTGAGCAATGTCCTGCCAAGCCCCCGGTACCCAGGCGGGAAGGGACCTGGAGAAATGGCCTCCCCTGGCTCGGCCAGGCTACCGCGTCCTGGGGCGCCATCTGGTGGTCATAGGGCCAGGGAGGTCTCTGGAAGCCAGACCCTGGGAGCCCGGGGTTCATAGAGCTCTGGCTTTGACCAACACGGCTTCTCAGAGAGCGCATGGTAGCCCCAGCTGCGGCGGAGTGAGGACACTGGGCCAGGCCGTCTTCGTGTCTGGGTTTATGAGATCTTTCTTTAAAGAATTAATATCCTTAGAGAGAAACCATGTAGAATCCTGCTGTGAGTCTCAGCCGGGGACATGATGTCGCACGTAGCATCTTCTATATTTTTAGCATCCATTAATTGAAAACCTACAACAACAAAAAGTTACCTTAATTTGGTAAAATTCAGATTTATTGATAAAAATGTCATCAACTCCTATGTGACTTGCACATTTTGTTCCTTCTCTACATAATTCTTGATGCATGAAGGGGTTCATTGCTCTCTTGCAGTATTTCTGTAGACCTTCCCCCTAGGGACTCCCCAGCAACCTCCAGGTGGTAAGTCCCTGTTCCGGTTTACAGGAAGGGGTCCTCAACCTGGAATGAAATTAACCAGCAAGGACAATCCTTTTAAGATGGGAGGAGAGAGCAGAATTGGTCCTTTACCACCCCCACCCACAAGGGGCAGAGTTGATACCCAAAGTCAGCCTTCATCTCCACCCCCCCAGCCCATCTTCTCTGGATGGTGGGACCATGGCTGCCTTCCATCTTCTGGAGCTAAATCTTGAGGGTGGCTGAGACCTCAGCATTTTTAAAGCTCCCCAGGCCATTCTAACCTGTCCCCAGGATTGAAACCCCTGTTCTAGCGGGCACAGTGGCACACACATGTAATCCCAAGGAATCAGGAGGCTGAGTCAGAAGGATCTCAAGTTGGAGGCCAGCCTAGGGAACTTAACAAGACTCTGTCTCACAATAAAAAAATAAAACCTGCTAAGTGTAGCTCAGGGGACAGAGCACCCCTAGATTCATCCCTGGTACCACAAAAAAAATAAAAATGAAAACAAAACTCCTATTCTAGCTGCAAAACTCAACAGGGTCCCCTGAGCAGAAAGGAGTTGAACAATCAGATGACAGCAGGGTGGGGGCCCCTCAATCCTGAGTGACACGTGCTCAGAATCAAGCCAGGTTCCAGGGCTCGAGGGGCTGGGCAGGTGCAGGCTATCAGCATGAAATCCTCCAAGACCATTCTAGAAAGAAATGCATTTGTTTGCTATCTGGCCCCAGATCCAGACCAAACCAGAACAACCCACTTTTAACCATTATTAATATTAATATTTTTATTATATATAATAAATATTTTTAGGCTGTCTCTCCCTCTGGAGATGCCCGCATTCTCTCTTGAATATGTATCTGCTCTCCTAAATAAATCTGTCCCTGCCTCTGGTGCCTGCTAAAATGCTTTTCTGTCACGTACGCCAAGGACCCCATTTGTCCTGAGTCAAGGTTCCCCGGCTTCAGGACCTCCTCCAGGGGACATAAAGTTGAGTGACATCCAGCAGGTCTGTGTGGAGCAGACTGCTTGGAGCACCCAGGGGCAGCCATAGGTGTGGGTTGGGTCTGGAAAGCAGAACGGAACCCAGATAAGTGCGGCTGAGGTGTTGCCAGGGAGGGGATAAATGGGAGCACAGGGGTGGGACTTCCTGAGGGTCGGCAGCAGGAGGGCTGAGTAACCAGGAAGGGGTGTGGCACACGCAGGCACCCGCCAAAGCTTGGGTTCAGTGTTGGGGATGGAAATCGGGGTCTCTTCTGACCCCTGGAGCTCCTAGCGTGTGCCCATGCCAACCCCACTGAGCTCTGCCAGGTCCCCACAGCTGGCCAACCAGAGCCTCCTCTCTCAGCCCTGCCTGTTTTCTTGTCCCAGGTGGCCTGTCATTTGTGTCCCCAAAGAGCTCCCCACTTTACTCAGGGACGTCTCCGGGGCCCGTGGCTTCCTCAGCACTTGTGCCAACAGATCCCCAAATATGCCTCCAGCCAGATCTTTCCTGAGGTTTGGGCTCAAGGACCTGCTCACTCTGGAGGGTGGACCTGAATGCCCCCCACCAGGGGCATCCACCCAACGTCTCCTGCCCAGGGCTGACCCTGCACCTACGTCTGTAGGGACATCGAGGCCTGCTGAGGCCCTCTGGAAGCCATGTGCCCGCTCCGTGTCTACGCTTTCTCTTAGTTGGCGCCTTCAGAAATAATCTGTGCTGATGGTGACCGCCGAGCTCTCGTAACGCCCTTACTCCAGCCACCAGAGTGAGGCATCAAAAATGGAAAGCCCATCTTCCTCCTCCCAACACCCAGCCACTCATCATTGTTTAGGATACACACTCCAGGCCCTGGTCGGGCAAACAGGCCCTCTCTCTGCGGGCCAGCGCCTGCTGCCCGCCTCCTCTCCCCGAGTCCCAGCCTCCTTACACTGGAGTTCTTCCAAAGTGCCCCTCGCCCCCGACAAAAAAAAAAAAAAAAAAAAAAAAAAAAAAAAAAAATTAATTATACAATAAATCCATTCCATTTTAGGGGGAAAACATACAAAATGCAGATAAACTAAGAGAGAGAGAGAAGGGAAAAAGATGATCAGTTCCTTTTAATTAGACATAACAGTAATGCTTGGGTACTTTTGCTTTTGTTTCTCTGGGGGTACCAGGAACGGAACCCAGGGTCTTGCCCATGCTAGGCAAGTGCTCTGTCCCTGAGCTCTGTCCGCAGCCCTTTTTATCTTTTATTTGAAGACAGGGACTTGCAAAGTTGCTGAGACTGGCCTTGAACTTGCCATCCTCCTTCCTCGGCCTCCTGAGTCCCTGGGGTCATAGGCCTGTGCCACTTGGGTACCCTTTTTAACAACCAGGAACACGCTGTTCCTTCATCCGCTTCTTCTCAAGAACCTATTGTGCCTCTGTTCCACGACAATAAATATTTTGTCTCAACTCAACTACACAATTTTTCAGGAGTCTGTTGTCTGGCTGGAGCATGATTTATGTTACCGGTTCCTTAGTCCTGGGTATTTGGATTATTTCTAAATGTTTGCTAATATGAGGAAAATCTCATTATGAACGTCCTTGTAACTGAATATTTTTACATGTCTTTGATTTTCTGAGGACTATTATTATATAAGGCTAAGAGGGCCTCTAAAAACTGCTCATCAAAATTGCTCAACAGCAATTTCATAATTGCAGATTGTTTTGGAAATGTCTGCCCCATCTGAGTTCCATAGACTTGGGGGTTGTCTTTTTTCTTTAACCTTGATTTATGGAAATTCCTGGTGAGAATATGCTTGGTTTTGTAAAAAGCCACCAGGACTGTTTTCCAAAGGCGTGGCATCGTTTCACACTCCCACCAGCAGCAAGTGGGTCCCCCCCCCCCCCCCCGGCCACACATGGTGCCACCGTTCCGGGGTCCTGCTGTTCCTGTAGCTGGGTGGGGGAGCTCACTGTTGTGTTAATTTGCATTTCCCTGATGACTCTGCTGGGCGTCTTCCCATGTGTTTGTTTATTTTGGATACCAGCGCTTTATCAGGTACTCCTCATACAGATATTTCCTCCCCGTCTGCAGTTTCTCTTTTTGTTTCTCTTGACACTACCAAAGAGCAGAAATTTTTTCATTTCGAATTTTTTTCTCATTTTTAAATTTCAAATTAATTTTTAATTTTTTCATTTTAACCCAGCTTATCAATTCTTTCTTCCATGGATCATGCCTCTGGTCTGTATCTAAAAAGTCAGCACCAACCACTGGGGCGCCTAGATTCTCTCTGTTAACTTCTGGGAGTTTTAGAGGTTGGCATCTCACGTGCAGGTGTGTGATCCATTTTGAGTTGATGTTTGTGAAGGGGATAAGGTAAGATCTGGGACTAGAGTCATATTTTTCTTTTTCTTTTTGGCATGTCGGTTATCCAGTTGTTCTAGCACCCATTGTTGGAAGGACTCCTTCCTTTCATTTTTGCCTTTTTGTTCTTGTTTTCATTCTGTTTTCCTGTAATTTATTTGTTGGAGAAAGCAGGTTCTATAAAACAAGTCAGCAAACTCTTGCTGCAAAGGGTCAGACAGAGAGTAATTATTTTAGGCTTTGAGAGCTGTAGGAACTTTATCATAACCACTCTGTAGAACAGAAGCAGACATTGATAATGTGTCAACAAATGAACATGAGTGTTGCAATAAAACTTTATTTACACAAACAAGTAGTAGGCCAAAGTTTGCTATAGATGCCACATTCTGGGTTTGGCTAGTCAACTTCTCATGTTCTCACTTGTCCTTCCATCCTCTGAATTCCTAATTTGATTTAAGTTCAGTGACTTGGCACAAATACTTTGCAGGCAGTGATATATGCCTCTTGACATGCCCCATCCTGACGCAAAGAGAGTCTGCTGGCCACAGGTTGTTTCTTAAGCAACAGTCTCTCTCTGCAACTCGATTTGCTTTTAAGGAAACCTCTACCCATCCCTGGAATGCTGACAAAGAAGATTCTTTTCTAGATGAATGGAAGGTTATTACCGTTGTCGATTTGCAACTATGTATTGGAAGCCTTGAAAATTAACTGAGCAATTTCATTGCTGATAATTTGTCCTTGAGGAACTGATTCGGGAGACGTGTGCATATTTTGTCATTAAGGATGTTCATCACAGCATTAACTATATAGCATCTGAAGAAAAGGAGCCAAAATGTACGCTCAATGAGAGGAAATCAGCTCAGTGACAGGGGATCGAATGAAGAAAACACCTGCATCTGGTTTTTAAAAGCATGGCATCAAATTGTCATAGCAAAAGGAGCATATTATATTTTGTTGAGTGGAAAAGGTAGCTTTAAAAATAGGATAGATGGATCGAAGTTTAAATGATGGATGGATGGATGGAAGGAAGCTTTGATGGATGGATGGATGGATAGATGGGTGGGTGGATGGGTGAAAGGAAGCTTAGATAGATGGATGGATGATGAAAGGAAGCTTGGGTGGGTGGATGGATAGATGGATGGATGGATGGATGGATGGATGATGAAAGGAAGCTTGGATAGATGGATGGATGATGAAAGGAAGCTTGGGTGGGTGGATGGGTGGGTGGATGGGTGGATGGAAAAATGGATGATGGATGGATCAGTAGAAATCATTGATGTAAATTTTCTGTGTCAGCAAAAACACTGATGGCTGACTTTTTTATTGACCTCTTGCTGTGTTTCCGGCAGCACTCTGAGTGTTTTATACTGGCTCCTCCACGTCCTTAGGGCAACCCTGGGTGGCAGTAGTACCCACATATTCCAGTTGAAAAAACGGAGGCCCGGTGAGGTTGAGGACACCTGCCAAGGTCACAAAGCCGATGCGCGGCAAGGCAGCACTTGCCCTGGGAGTCTGACTCCAGAACTCAGTCCCTCTGCAGGATACCACCTGTCCATCCAGGCAGGGAGAAGAGTCTGGAAGATCATTTCACCCTATGGGTTCGTCACCGTTCCCTAGCCCTAGGAATCCTTCAAGTTTCTCTTCTTTTCCTTTTTCCTTCACTTCTTTTTTTTTTTATCTGTACTTTCTACTTTTCTGTTGGTCTCCCTTTTTAGACCTGGTTTAAAATGCGGCAGACGCCCTCTCTCTAGCAACCTGACACTTTCTAACTCTGGGTACTCCTAGCCCCCGTGGCCCACCATCCCGTGACCTGGAGGATTCCTTGTGCCGACCTTCCCTGGGGGGACAGCGCGGCGTCCTGCCCCCACAGAGCTGGCCCTCCAAGTGTGTTGACAGAGACGACAATGGCTGCATTTCCTCTAGGACGATTCCAGAGGAGATATTTTTTATTGTCAGGCACGGGCCTGTGTGCAATTTCTCAAGTCCCCCTTTGTACCGACTGACCGAAGCTAAAGTGATTTTTTGGACACTGAAGTCAATTTGTCACAGTGATGCATTGATCTAATGATCCCCCTCATAAAACTGATTCCAACATGCGGTCCATGTGGGAACTCTGGTTCCTTCCCCGGTGGTGGTCTCCGCCCCCTGCAGAAGCGGCCCTTCTGCCGGCCCTCTTGTGCCGCCTGTTGGGCAGTGGCCTCTTCAACACTTTGACCCAGACCTGAACCCGAGGTGTGAACGGCCAGTCATGACTTCACGTGGGCAGTGCCCGGCCAGCCGCAGGAATGACGGGCTCCACGTCTCCCCGCAGCCCCATGTCCTCCGCCCCACCCCAGCCCCAGAGGAGCCTCTGCAGCCTGGGAGGGTCCCCGGCCACTGTCACTCTCTTTCCAGGACGAGGTTTGCGATGGGCCCCCCCAGGATCCATCGCCCCCTCTCTTTACGTACTGGCCCTTCCTGCTCTCAGGTTTGTGTGGGAGAAAGACGGGGCCACCCTGGCCACGGAGAGCAGCCCCCGCATCCGCCTGGACAAGAACGGCTCCCTGCACATCTCGCAGACGTGGTCAGGGGACATTGGCACGTACACCTGCCGGGTGCTCTCAGCCGGTGGCAACGACTCCCGCAGTGCACACCTGCGCGTCAGGTAAGGGCAGCCCTCCCCGGGTAGCAAGGGACAAGGGACATGCAGACATGGCCAGAGCCAACCCGCTGCCTTTAGTGAGCACGCAGGGCCAGCCTGTGCCCTCCAGGACACAGCCTCGGCCTCCTTCCGGCCTCCCCTCAGCTCAGCGAGGCCCCGTCGAGAGCACTGGCTCCAGTTCCGGGGAGAGGACCCTCCCCGGGCGGCCCAGAGGCCACTCTCCCTCTGAGCACGAGGTGTCGTGGAGATGCAGGGCCACCCAACCCAAGTCTGCGCGGCCTGTCACCAGGCCGTGGGCCACTCGGGGCCGGGCCTTGCACACGTCTGTCTTGCAGGCAACTGCCCCACGCCCCCGAGCACCCCGTGGCCACGCTCAGCACCGTGGAGAGGAGGGCCATCAACCTGACGTGGGCCAAGCCCTTCGACGGCAACAGCCCGCTCCTCCGCTACGTCCTGGAGATGTCCGAGAACAGTAAGGTCCCCGGGGAGGCCCCCCGCGCCCTGCACGGCCGCCCAGGCCAGGGGCTGGCTGGGGCCTCGCACCCGCGGCTCCGCCCTGGGCTCCGGCCTGCTCCCCCTCGGCGGGCTCCGGGCCCGCAGGCCCCTCCCTCCCCATCTGCCAAGGGAACAGTGGCCTCTGCCTGACAAGTCACGTGACAACTGAGCGAGAGGGTGCCCAGGACAGTGCCTCAGAGGTGGTGGCTTTTGCTACTTTTATTCCCCAAGCTGCACACTGCAGAGTCAGCAGGCGTGCTGACCCGGGTGGCGTGCTGCGAGAGCGACCCAATCCCATGAGCCCTTGTTTGCTCCCAGCACCCCCGGCCCCCGGGGTCCCGGCTAGTGGGACCCCGAGTGCTGACACAGTGGGCGGCGGCTGGACCAGCAGGGAGGCCCCACTCTCCTGCGGGCCAGAAGGAGGCCGGGCCCTGCTAGGAAGGAGGGTAAGGCGCCAGTCCAGTCCCCCGAGACGCCCACCTCCGCCCCGCTCTGTCCCTGCAGACGCCCCCTGGACCGTACTCCTGGCCAGCGTGGATCCGGAAGCCACCTCGGTCATGGTCAAGGGCCTGGTCCCCGCACGCTCCTACCAGTTCCGTCTTTGTGCCGTAAACGACGTGGGCAAAGGGCAGTTCAGCAAGGACACGGAGAGGTGAGGGGCGGGGGTCCCTGCGGTGTCGGCTGGACTCCGGGGGCGGGGCTGCCGCCTGCCCACCAGGGACGGTCCTGGGCCAGCTCCGCTCTGTCCCCCGGGGGCTCAGGCTCCCCCGGGAGGGAGGGCTGGTGCCGCTCGTGATGGCCACACAGGGGTGGCTGAGGCTGCCGCGAGCTGGCCCAGGCAGAGCTCGGCGCGTGGCCAGCTCCAGCCAACTCCCAAACCCGTGGGCTCTGCGGGTTCCAAGACCCGCCTCGTTCTGCTCCCCAGCCCCGGGGACTGTGGCCTTGTTAACGAGGCACAGAGCTCCAGAGGGCCACAGGGTCCCCGCAGGTGTCCTTGCCCAACACCTGGCATCCTACCAGAGCTCTGGCGAGGGCCCAGGGAGGCTTTGATGAGTTGGAACAAAGACAGCAGGTGGCCTGTCAAAGCCTCCCACGGTCCACCCACGCATGTGGCAGCAAGTCCTACCCAACCCCGCCCGCAGGACAAGCAGCCACCTCACTGAGAAAGGAGCTGTCAGTGTCACGGAGACACCAGACTCACTGTGACACAGATCACATGCACCAGAGCTGGGCCCCGGGCTCTTCAAAGGACACCCTGGGTGCCGACGGAGAGACCCCTGGCTGATGTCAGGCACTGTGGCTTTGCACAGCTCAAGTCACTCAAGTGACACCCCTGGGGGGTGGGGTGGGGGTGACACTAACAAGAACAGGCCCCGACAGGTACCAGCCCAGCAGGGGGAGCAGTTGTAGGAGAATTTACAGGTGCCTGCTATTAACTGAGCACCTACTATGTGCCAGGCTGTGTTTGGAGCCGGGAAGGTGGTGTGGTGGACAGACGGCCGCCAAGGCCCCAGAATCATGACAGGGAGACCCAGGGTGCGGGAGCCACCCGCCCCGCGCCTGCCCTGGCCTCCCGTGCACCTCTGAGTCATCTTCCTAACGAACCCGCAGCTAAGGCTCTGAGTCAGCCCCTTGAGCCTGCGTGGAAACTCCGGAGGCGCAGTGCGGCCGGGGGCCATCCGTCAGGAGGCGAGAGCACAGGATAAACAAACAGGGAGCAGCGTCCATCAGAAATAATTAACTTTTGTCTTTAATGGATAAGTGTCAGCGGGAGAAAAATGCACCTGGGTGGAACAGCGCGTTCCCGGCCACGCGGGGGGAGGACGCGGCCTTGGCTTCCGCGGCTGACCTCATCACCCCGACAGCAGCTTCCTTGAGAAACAAGACCGCGAGACCCACGTCCCTCAGCTGCACCCGAAACACATCCATCCGGGGTTTTCCAGTGTCTTTAAAGGTTCATCTATAGGGTGTGAACCTCCATTGCTCTTGTGAGGCAGGCCAAGTACTTTTATTTTTTAACAGAAACAAGCTCAGAGAGGTTAAGTGAGCTGCCCAGAAGCACACAGCACGTGAGCAGAATCTCATGTGGCTAGAACACGGCGGGATTTGGCTTTCTCAGATCCCAGGAAGCTCCTGCATTTCCCCCAGAAACCCAAGGGAAAGGCCCACCCACTCTTGTTTTTTGGTCCAGGGTTTCCCTGCCCGAGGAGCCCCCCACGGCTCCTCCACAGAATGTCATCGCCAGCGGCCGGACCAACCAGTCCATCATGATCCAGTGGCAGCCACCTCCTGAAAGCCACCAGAATGGCCTCCTCAAGGGCTACATCATCAGGTAGGCTTCCATCCCGGGTCCAGAGGGGCAGCCAACCCTAGGGGAAAGGGACGTGTGGGGTCAGGAGTGGATTGGAAGATGGTACAAATTCATGGCAGGTCCATCTCCACCCACCCACTGCGGTAGGAAGGATTTAGGTTAGACATGTAGCAGAACTTTCACCAGCAAGAGTCTTGGAAACCAACAGGCACGGAAGAGCAAGGGCATAGTACAGTCTCCCCCAGGTTGTGTGGAAGGTGGGGCCGCCATATGCCAGGGCCAATGCAGGAGACAGAGAGGCGACTCTCCTGGGGGCCAGCCACCTGGGAAGGAGACTACTCCATCGCAGGCCAGAGTGCTTTCTTGCTGGGCCAGGAGCAGAGAAACAAACGGGGCAAGAACTGGGTGAAAAGTCAAAGCCCTTGCTTTGTCCCTAGCTGGAAAACGAAGCCCAGCTCTAGTGACATTGGCTCTTGCGTTTGGCTGGGGTCTGCCGCACCCGTCTGCTAGAGGAGAGCTGAGCGTGTGGGCTTCCCACACCAGCCGAGCTGGGGACCTGGAGTCACTGAAACCTCGTCTCCACGTTCTGAGCGCCGGCGGGCTGCAGAGCGCTAGACAGCTCCCCGCGCCCGTGGGCTGCCCGGGGGCACCCTCTGCTGCCAAGCCTCCCCAGGGTTGGAAGACGCCATGGTCGGGTTGACCCTGATCGGGTCATTTCATGTGACCCTAAAGGTCAATCCAGGTTCTCAAAGTGGGTCCCCACAGCACCAGCGCCAGCTGGGAACTGGCCGTGAATGCAGGTCCCCAAGTCTCCTCCGTGCCCCACGGGATCGGGAGCTCCGGGGAGGGCCCCGCAATCTGTTTGAGAAGCCCTGTGGGTGGGTTCCACTGCACCCCGAGGCCTAGAGCACCACGGGGGTTGGGGGTTGGGATGCTTGGAGACCCTCACCTTGCCCTTCTAAGAGAGGTACACGCCGTGGCTCCGCGAGGCCCCCTTCCGCGCACACCTCCAGGAGTTGATCGTGCAGAACGGGTCTTGGTGTTGTGGCTTCTGGGTTCCAGTGGAAGGTGGGGACCCAGGTGGCCTTGAGGGTTTTCACCTCACTGCTGCAAGGAAGCCGCTGTCCTCAAGAGAGAAAATGAGCCCAGGGCCTGGGGCGGGGCTCAGCGGTGGAGCTCACCCTTAGCCTGCATGAGGCCCGGCTCCACCCTCAACACCACAAAATTTAAAAAAAAAAAAAAAAAACCCCACCAGGGGCTGGGTTGTGGCTCAGCGGCAGAGCGCTCGCCTAGCACGTGCGCGGCCCGGGTTCGATCCTCAGCACCACGTAAACATAAATGCATTGCATTGTGTACAACTAAAGTAAATAAATAAATTTAAAAAAAAAAAAAAAACCACCAGAAAACAAGCCCCACCTTGGACCACTGTCCTGCCAGTGACCTTCAAAGACTGAGGCCCACGGGGTCTTCCCCAGGAACTCTGTGCCTCCCTGGCCCCCATCAGGAGGACTCATCCAGACACACTCGCGAGCTCTGTGCCGCCCAGTAGGTGGCTGCTTAACTACAAGCCATCGGAGCCCAGCAGGGCTCCCCGGCTGCCCGTCGGAAGCGCAGGCGCCAGGCTCGTCCGGCCCCACGGGCAGCTTGGGCGGACGGTGCTGCTCCAGGCCGTTTCCCGGGTGCCCTGCCGAGCGGATGGACCCGGAGCCCACCCCGCCGTGCCCTCTCCGTCTCCCTCAGGTACTGCCTGGCCGGGCTGCCTGTCGGGTACCAGTTCAGGAACATCACGGATGCCGACGTCACCAACCTGCTGCTGGAGGACCTCATCATCTGGACCAACTACGAGATCGAGGTCGCGGCCTACAACAGCGCGGGGCTCGGCGTCTACAGCAGCAAAGTCACCGAGTGGACGCTGCAGGGAGGTGGGTGCAGACGGAGGCCTCGGGGCGGGGCCTCCCTTGGTCCAGGCCCCGCCCCTGGGTGGTCACTGCAGGCCCCGCCCCTGGGTGGTCACTGCAGGCCCCGCCCCTGGGTGGTCACTGCAGGCCCCCCCTGATGGTCACTGCAGGCCCCGCCCCTGTGTGGTCACTGCAGGCCTGCTGCACCCAGGCCCTGGCTGTCACCCGTGGGGGGGACCATCACCCTGTGCCCAGCTCCTGCAGGGTGGCCAGCTGGGAGGAAGGGGAGGAGGGGGTCCGGGTGGGACGTGGGGAAAGGCAGTGGCTTCCGAGGCCCGGGCACCTCCTGCCAAGGCTCACTTCCCCGTGCCACGCGGGGGGGGGGGGGGGGGGGGGGGGGAGCTTGTTTCTAGTTCCGCCCGAGCCCCGCCCCCGTCCCGCGTGTGCTGTCTTGCACACCCACCCCCACCATGCATCAGTGCCCCGTGAGTGCGTCAGGCGGGCACCACGGACCCCAGACCAACCCAGAGAGAGGAAGAGGACACCTTGAGTGGGCGCGGGGAGGGGCAGTGGGGCGGGTAGCGAAGTGCAGGTGTGGACTCCCCGCCCCGGGTCTGGGCAGGGGAGATGGACGGGGCCCTCCACCCACCCCGTCTCTTGGTCTCCAGTGCCCACAGTGCCCCCGGGCAACGTGCACGCAGAAGCCACCAATTCCACGACCATCCGCTTCACCTGGAACGCCCCCAGCCCCCAGTTCATCAACGGCATCAACCAGGGCTACAAGGTAGGCAGGGAGGCGCCGGGAGCGTCTCGGGAGGGCCGAGGCTGCAGAGGGAAGCCGGGGTCCGGGTGGGAGTCCCCCGCTGCTTCTGAACAAGCCAAGCGGAAGTCGGGGATGGACACAGACGGTGTGGAGCCTTTCATTCTCTCATGCCACACACAGGCCTGGGGCAGTGGGGACCGTACAGATGGGAGTGGTCTCGGTGACACTGGACCATAAGCAAGACCTGGTCCAGGCGCAGAACCCCTGGATGCAGCCACGGTCCCATCAGGACAGTCTAGCTCACGCTTCTTAGTGCCATACCTGGTCTGTAAAGACCATCCTGCTGGGGTGGGTTTCCCGGGGCTGGACCTGACCCTGCATAGGTGTGGCTAAGGGCAGAGGGTTGGGGCCCAGGCTCACCAGGCTAAGATCCCAACTCGGCCTCCTGCTCTGTGCTTGGACAAGTTCTTTAATATGTCCTTCCGTAAATGTTTATTGAGCAATTACTGTAGACACCACACCGGCTTCTAGTAACTAAACGGAGTCTCCTCCTTCTGGGTATGAAGACCGTGAGGCCTGTTCCCTAAGGTCGCGTGAGGATGTGGGGTCCCTCCAGCCCAGTGGCTGATGTCCTGAGCACTCAGAAGTGGCGTGGGTGGGAGCCATGCCTTCATGTCCTAAGGCTGCCACAACCAAGTGCCACCGACAGGCGGCTCAAACAACAAACGAACTCTCTCCCAGTGCCTCTCCTTGGCTCGTGGATGGCACTACCTCCTCTGTCCTCACCTCTGTGTGTGTGTCTGTGGCCTGGCCACCTTTTCTCATGAGCGCGCCAGATTAGGCCCACCCTGACGACCTTGACCTCTCTGAAGGCCCTGTCTCCTTGTAGTCACAGTCGAGGCGCTGGGGTCAGAATCTCGCGAAGGTGCGACTCACGATAGCACTCGCAGCAGCCGCGGCAGCCGCACTGGCTGCCGTGGGAACCAGCTGAGAGTCAGGGCACCCGACCTGGAACCCAGACCTTGGAGCCGGGGCCTGGGCTCTCTTCTCCTCCCAGAGGCACATCCTGCCTGCACCCTCCCCCAGGACTGGAGCTGGGTCACGCGGGGCATCGTCTAAACACCAGCATCTTGGGGCAGGTGTCCGGGGGCCGTCTGCTCCCTGCCCACTGGGAACGGAGGCGGAGGTGGACATTTAAGGGGCGTCGCTCTGGGAAGCCAGCAGGGAAGGGGAGAGAGCGGCAGGCTCTGGGTTTGAGCTGTGGGATCTGGTGACCTTGAGGTGACCTCTGCCACATCCTGGAGCCTCCCGTCCCTCTCTGCACTAGTGCCACCACCAAGAGCATTTCTAGGACAAGCAGCCTGAGCCATGTTACTACAAGGTGTGTGTGCAGGGGGACCAGACGGGAAGGCAGTGAGATTAAATTGCGAAGAGAATTTCCTGCTTAGATCGCCCGGCCCGCCCCGGCCACCCTGCTCTCTCTCCAGGAAGGCAGGTGACCCAGGGCTGAGCTGAGGTCAGGGTGCCGCAGCCTAACACTCCAGTGCTAGCTGGCTCCAAACGGCTCCTAATTGGGACCCAGGGGAGGGAGGCAGGGAGAACAGGAGGAGGCCAGCATTGCCACGGAGTCCAGGAACCGAGCTGGGAACAATTAGCTTCTTGCTGCTGAGGCTGAGCATAAGTTTTATTCTACCTGTGGGGGGGGGGGGGGGTCCAGCTACACACTTGTAAGGCAGACAGCTCCTGGGGGGCTGAAGGCCAATCAGTGGCCTGGACAATTAGAGCAATGGCTCAGGGTGACCCAGAGCAAGAAAAGTCTGCAGAAGCCCCCAACACCTGCTAACGCCCGGGCCCACTTGGCATTCTACACCCAGTAGCTGCTCAATAAAAACCAGTGGGGATGAGCTGCCCCAATGTTTTTAGCCCCGGAGCTGGTAGAAGGATTAGAAGGGCCCATTTCCCATGTGAGGGAGCACGTGAAGTCCTTGCTCACCTATAAACTGCATGAGAGCCCCAAGCAATTAGTGTTCTGGTCATTACCCCACTTTCCAGAGGAAGAAACAAAGGCCCAAGAAGGAAGTCACTTGTTCAAGACCAAGGCAGTCATTGCCAAAGCTTAGATTCAAACCAGAGCCAGTGCTTTTTCCTCCCTTAAAAAGAAAACATGTGTTATGTTTTTATTATAAAATGATTGTTACCACTTGATTTTTTTTTCTTGCAATATAAATGAATAAAGGCAGGAAATTTTTTTCCTGGGTTTTTTTTTTGTTTTTTTGTTTTTGTTTTTTTTTTTTTTTTTTGGCTTTCAGTGTGTCTATGACAGGGAAGGAAAAAAAAAAGGAATGTATGTCTCTTGTATGCCAATGATAAAAATGGACTTTTTCTCCACTTTAAATTGTGACAAATTTTAAACATCTACAAAAGTAGATGGAAGACACTAATGAATGCCCCTCCACCAGCCCCAGCTTCCCCAGGTCCCAGCTCACAGCCAAATGTGTCCCTGGTTTCCCCAGCCCGCCCCTCTTCCCCCAGAATATTTTAAAGCAAATCCCAGGCGTTGTTCCATAAATGCTTTTGTGGGTAAGGATTGTACATAACGTCTCTGCTTAGAACAAAACCCCCATCATCATCATCGTCATGCCTAAAAATGTCACCAGCCCCTTGCATGTCATTAGACATCCATCCTGCCTTCCAGTTTCTTGGATTACCACATCATTTCCGTGACCTGTTGGTTTATTTGCTCCAGAATCTAAACAAGGTCCACGCAGTTGCAAGCGGTTGGGTTTTCTTAAGGTCTCAGTTGATCTATATCGTCTCTCTCTCGTCTCTTTCTCTCTCTTTTTTCTTATAATTTATTGAGTGAAGAAACTTAGTCGTTTGTCCTGTGGAATTTTCCACAGCCTGGATTTTTGCTGATTGCATCCCGGGGGGTCATTTAACACATTCCTCTGAACACTATATTCGCAGTAAATTGGAATGTACAACCACGGGCTGGTTGGGCTCAGGTTCGAGTTCTCTTTCTTTCTTTCTTTCTTTTTTTTTTTTTTTTTTTAACCAATACTGCTTCCTAGATGGCCTTGTGCATTTCTGTCGAAGGCCAAGTCTGACTGTCTCTCATGGTGATGGCGTGGCTGTCAATGGCCCTCGTGTGATCTATTATTTCAACAGGGGTTGCAAAATTGGGATAGGGAAATGCTATCATTGCCTTTTGATTTATTAGCTGAAATGCTTTTTTAGAAAAGAATGTTCCCTTTATTGACTTTTTGGCCAAGTGAACATTGAGTTCATTTAGTTTGAAAAGCAGAGTCCAGGCCCCATTCTTTTTGATTTCTTACCAGTTTTCAGTATAATGAATTGGTTCCTTGGTATCCTCGAAGGTGACACTGAGTTGGGGCTGGACGGGGGGTGTATGTCTGGCTTTGTCTTGCTTTTTTGGAATATTACTATGCACTTGAGGATTTTTAACACATCTGATGTGTTTCTATCCACTCCATTATGATTCTTATTGATGCCACATTGACCCATCCCTTGAGTCTGTTCCTTAGTCCTGTGACATGGCCCTAGGAGTCCGTGACTGCTACTTTGCTGTCTGGTATGATAAGATGTTCCAAGCTATAGAAATTTCCTTCATTGTGTCCCAGATTAGCCATTTCTTCATAGTACTTTGATTCCTTTTTTTTTTTTTTTTGGGGGGGGGGGGCAGGGATACCTGGGATTAAACTCGGGGGGCAGTCAACTACTGAGCCACATCCCCAGCCCTATTTTTGTCTTTTTTTTAGAGACAGGGTCTCCCTGAGTTGCTTAAATCCTCACTAAATTGCTGAAGCTAGCTTTGAACTCACAATCCTCCTGCCTCAGCCTCCCAAGACACTGGGATTACAGGCATGCGCCACCGCGCCCGGCTACTTTGATTCCTTTTAGAAAGAAGTGATAGTTAGATGCCACAATCCGGGCACTGGGGTGGTGCTTGTTCCAGGATGGTTATTGTTTCTAGGCTCCATTCATGGTCAGCTAGAAGGAAATGCTTTTTTTTTTTTTTTAATACAAAATGCATACTGATACTTCCTATTCAATTTCAGGACTCCAAGCTTTTTAATAATCTCACTGGTCTTTTAATAATCTCATAACTCTTTTCTCCACACTGAAAATTCAATTCCTGCACCAGCAACATAATTACCCACCTACTTCACGCCACAAGCGCACACACAGCAGTCTCAGAATAGTAATAGGAACAGGTTGAATACTGAAAATAGTTCGAGAATATGCAGTCCTTTTTGCTCTCAGGGTCTGTCCCGAGAGGGATGCACTTCACATGTTTTTGAAACAGTTTCTCTGGGTATGATTTGGCTACAGCTCGATACCCTATTAGGTTCATTGATTTCATTTTGTTTTCGATTTGGGGGGATTGACTTTTTTTAATTTAATTTTGTTCCATAATTATATACAATATTTACATGGCACTAAAGTCAAATCTACAGAACCAATGCCAAGAGCATCATCCTCCGCCCTGGTCCTCTCCCCCCACCGCCCGGAGGTTGGAGTGTTCTGGTTTGTTTGGTTTGGTTTTTCCTTCTGCTTATATTTAAAGCAGGAGTGTGCATATATATGAAGGTATGTCCTCTCCTTCCTAGGTAAATGACAGTGTGTCTCCACGGTTTCTCCACCTTGCATTTTAACATTGTCATCATCTTCGATACACCTGAGGTCTCTTCATGGAAGCACATAGATGCCCTTCTCCCTTGGTCCTTGTTTAAATCCATAGGTACCCACCAGGCCCATTGCGTCGTTAGGTAACCAGGCCCCTACTTTGGGCCGTTTCCAGTTGATCTATAACCAGCTTTTTCACAGTGGTCGGCTTAGTGCATGCAGCTCTTTCTATTTTTATGGCATGGCTTTGAAATGGACGCCTAGAAATGAGATTTTTAGGTCAAAGGGTAAATGTGTCTATCATTGGACTACTTTTGCCAAATAGTCCCCATTCAATTTATTTTTTGAAAAATTTAGGAAATAGGGCCGGGGCTATAGCTCAGTTAGTAGAGTGCTTGCCTTGAATGCACAAGGCCCTGGGTTCAAACCCCAGCACCACAAAAAAATTTTTTTAGGAAATAGCCAGGCGTGGTGGCACACACCTAGAATCCCATCGGTTCGGGAGGCTGAGTCAGGAGGATTGCAAGTTCAAAGCCAGCCTCAGCAACCTAGTGAGGTTTTAAGCAACTCAGGGAGAACTTGTCTCTAAGAAAAATATTTTAAAAGGACTGGGAATGTAGCTCAATGGTTATTCATCCCTGGGTTGAATCCCCAGTACCAAAAAAGACAAAAATTAGGAAATCTATTTATATGATTAAAAAACAAACCAAGCTTATATCAGAAAACTGCCTCCTGGGGCTAGGGTTGTGGCTCAGTGGTAGAGCACTTGCCTGGCATGTGTGAGGCATTGGGGTCCATTCTCAGCACACCCTCACTTTTTTTTTTTTTTTTTTTGGTATGGGGGATTGAACTCAGGGGCACTCGACCACTGGGCCACATCCCCAGCCCTTTTTTTTGTATTTTATCAGAGACAGGGTCTCCCTGAGTTGCTCAGTGCCTCGCCATTGCTGAGGCTGGCTTTGAACTCGCGATCCTCCTGCCTCAGCCTCCCAAAGTGTTGGGATTACAGGCGTGCGCCACCGTGCCCAGCTACACCCTCACTTTTAATTGGAGCTCAAGGCCCGGCCACATCCTGCACCCACCCCCCAGAGTGCTCCCTGCACCAGGAGCAGGAAGGACACCTCGTCCTCCACACCCCCTCCCCAGCAGGGTGGCCAGTGCTATCCCCTATGCTAGCCAGGGCTCAGAGAGGAGGCGTGGCTTTCCCAGGGTCACACAGTAAGTGACAGAGCTGGGCTTGGGTTCAGGGGTCCCACCTGTAAAGCCACCCCTTTCCTCCCTGTGGTGGCTGCACATTCTGCGTCCCCTATACGCTGTCCTCCATTGCGGGGTTTCTCCACTGTAAGGGGGTCTACCTGCCAGGAACCTCAGGAATGTCACTGTCCTGCACTCCACGCCCCACAGTAGATGGTTAGAAGCAGCCACGAGTCTGCCACTGTCGTGGGCTAGGACGACGGGTGTGGAACTGTAGGTCACCAAGGGACAGGGGAATGAGCCCAGGGCCTCGCACTCGCTAGGCAAGGGCTGGACTCTTGGGCTACCTCACAGCACCCTTCTTTTTGCTGCTTCTTTCCTTCCCAGCCCTTTTTGAATTTTGAGACAGCGTTTTGCTAAGTTGCTTAGGCTGGCCTTGAACTTGAGACCCTCCTGCCTCCGCCTCCCCAGTGTCTGGGCTCACAGGTGGGAACTACCAGGCCTGGCTATGAAGTCCACATTGTGGGTCCTCAAAACCACACTTTCCTTAACCTGCGCACCTCCTGTGGGCCGTTTTGGTGGGCGAGGCCCGGTGATATTGTCTTCAGGCACCTGTAAAGACATTGTTTTCCTTTTATTTCTTAGAAAATAGTAGTGATTGTAATTGGTGTAAGCCCAATAAAATAATATTTACCCAAATTGTACACTTGCTGGGGAACACACCACACAATTAATTCCAACAGCGTAATTAATTCAAATTTACATTAATTAAATTAAATTAAAACATTAAATTTGTTTCTTCGTCTACTCCAAAGAAGTTCGGCAATTTAATTGCTATGAAACAAGATAACTGAAATAAAGAGGATATTTAACATACTTATTAAATGCCACTTAGTATTTCTGATTAGTATTTTTAGGGTCTAATTAGTGTCTAATTAACTGGCTATAGGCTATCTTTTCACAATACCAATTAAATTTCAAAACATCCTTTGTAAACACTCAGGCCTGAAAAGGAGAAGATTAAGCATTGTTATGGGCGTGAGTTAATCAGAGACATTGGCGTGGTATTGTTTTATATCTATAAATACCCGTGCTTATTAAAACTCATCGAGTGTAGCTTTTCACCATTAATTGCTATTTAATCAACTTCAAATAAATGAGGAATCTCTGAGACCAGCTGTCATTGTCAGAGACAGATGAAGGGCCTAGAAAACCAGGGCATGGGGTGAGGGAGCAGGAGGCGGGACGAGGAGGAGGGCCAGGCCTGATCAGCCGATGGGGGTGTACAGGGAGCATGCGTTCCCAGGTCGGGGGGTTCTTGCCGATGCCCCACCTCCAGGTGACTATAAGACTGAAATCCTGATGTGGAGCTACTAAGAGGATAAGAGACACCCATGAACCAAAGTTCCCAGCTCCGTGGCAGGGCCCCAGTGGCTAAGCCTGCCATCCCAGTGACTTGCGAGGCTGAGGCAGAGGGTGTCAAGTTGAAGGCCAGCCTGGGCGACTGAGTGAGATCCTGTTTCAAGATAAAAAAAAGTGTTGGAGGCCGGGCGCGGTGGCGCACGCCTGTAATCCCAGCACTTTGGGAGGCTGAGGCAGGAGGATCGCGAGTTCAAAGCCAGCCTCAGCAATGGCGAGGCACTGAGCAACTCAGTGAGACCCTGTCTCTAATAAAATATTTAAAAAAAGGGCTGGGGATGTGGCCCAGTGGTTGAGTGCCCCTGAGTTCAATACCCAGTACCACAAAAAAAAAAAAGTGTTGGAGATGTAGCTCAGCAGTAGAGTGCCCCAAGTTCTGTCCCCAGTACCACACTAAAAAATAATAATAAAGTTCTCAGGTTCATGGGAAGTGACCCTGGGACAACTCCAGGGAAGAAGCTGCCCCAGCCCACTGGGAGAAAGGTCTAAGAACCCAGCAGTTGGGATCTGAGGACCTCAGCTTCCCCCTCGCTGAGTGACATAGTAAAAGTCAGTCAACCTCTCTGAGCCTTGGTTTCCTCATCTGTAAAAGGGAGGGCCATCGTCTTCGGTATGCAGCCATGCATCTGCCCCCGCGTTTGCTGTCGTCTTGGGGTTCTTTCTGACTGAGGAGGGCTTTGTTTTAGTTTTGTACTGAGCCTACCAGTTACGGAGCTGGTCCTGGTAAAATACCTCCCTTGTGGGGTCCCCGTTAAAATCGGGGACAGACACTCGTGGGAAGCACCAGCTTGTACCTTGTCCAGATTCAGAGGCTCAAGAAATGGATCAGTATGTCAGAGTGGACACAGGGGGGACAGGCCCCCGGAGCCTGAGGGCACCTGCGCTGCCTGTCCCTTTTCTGGGACCCCTGGGACCTGGGCTCCTGGACACTGTCCACTGGCCCGGCCTCTTCTGGAACGTTCTTGCTGGCCTGTCCCCAGCTGATCGCCTGGGAGCCCGAGCAGGAAGAGGAGGTCACCATGGTGACGGCCCGGCCCAACTTCCAAGACAGCGTCCACGTGGGCTTCGTGTCGGGGCTGAAGAAGTTCACGGAGTACTTCACGTCCGTGCTGTGCTTCACCACCCCGGGGGACGGGCCCCGCAGCAGCCCCCAGCTCGTGCGCACCCACGAGGACGGTAGGCCCCGCGGCCCTGCCCCCGCAGCCCCACCCCAGCACCCTGCCACACCGCGGGCTGACCCGGGACGGTGGCCACGCTCCGGTTCTGACTGGCCCTCTCGGGAACAGTGCCGGGGCCGGTGGGACACCTGAGCTTCAGTGACATCCTGGACACCTCGCTGAAGGTCAGCTGGCAGGAGCCAGGGGAGAAGAACGGCATCCTCACAGGTAGGCGCCGGTGCCCCCAGCAGAGTGCGGAGAGGCCGGGAAGGCCAGCTGCCCCTCGCCCTGGAGCTAGTCTCCACCCGGACGCTGAGGTCCCCTCAGGGGAGGCTCTTGGCACCCCTGTCCCTAATCCATCCCAGTGTCTCTGGCCCCAGATACGGGGCCCTCGAGGTCTCTGGGGCCTCAAGGGGCTGCCGTGAGGACTTGCCTGCTCCAATGCAGTGCCCGCCCCAGGTGGCTGCCCGCCAAGGCTGCCCCGGGCCCCGGGCCCTGGGCCTAAGGCCAGCAGCCACCACCTCCCTTCGCGCCATCGTTCCCAGTGTGGCGGGAACCGTCCAGCTGGTGGGGGAGTGAGAGGCCCAGCGGGGGGCACTGAGGGTCCCTGCCAAGCTCAGGCCACCACTGGGCTCCCCCAGGGTACCGGATCTCCTGGGAGGAGTACAACCGGACCAACACCCGCGTGACCCACTACCTGCCCAACGTGACCCTGGAGTACCGCGTCACGGGCCTCACCGCGCTCACCACCTACACCATCGAGGTGGCCGCCATGACCTCCAAGGGCCAGGGCCAGGTGTCCGCCTCCACCATCTCCTCCGGGGTGCCTCCAGGTGGGTGGAGCCCTGGCCTCTGCTGCCCTCCGCCCTGGCCGGCCTCCCCGGAGCCTCCCCTTCCCTGTGGTCCCGGGACCCCGGGTCCTCCCCTGAGCAGGCTCAGCCCCTGTGACCCCAGGTCTCTGGGTGCAGGCCCTGGGCTCACCGCGCCTCCCCACAGCTCCGAACAAGGCAGAGGCTATGTTGGCCCACGCCCCGCAGCCAGGCTCCCCACGAGGCTGTGGCCTCTCTGATTCAGGGTACTTCTCACTGTCACCCAGGAAGTCCGCAGAAGGGCTGGCTGGGCGGGGGTGGAGGAGCCTGGTGGGCGGCGCAGAGGGCCAGGGGTCCAGTCTCGGCTCTGCGACCTGGAGCAGGCCAAGGAGCCCCCTGTGCCTCGGTTTCCCCGTCCGTGTACGCGGAGAGGGGGCCAGACGGCCCTGTCGCTGTGTCCACGTGGGTAAGGCTGGGCAGTGGGACCTGGCCGGGATCCCTGCAGCTGCCCATGAGCTAGCTGAGGCCCCAGGGCTTCTGTGACGACCGAGGTCAGGAAGACTGGCAGAGACTTATGCCAGGCTCGCTAAGGGGTTCCATACACATCAACTCGCCACGTCCTCGCCACAACCTGGGGACAGGGTTGTCATTATCATCTCCACTTTACTGAGGCACAGAGAGGTGGGTGACTTGCCCAAAGATGCACAGCCTATAAATGGTGAACCTGGATTCGCGCTCAGTCCACCTCCAAGGTTCTCAGTTGGCAAACAGGAGCTGCCTCCCGTCCCCGCCTGTCCCCCTCACCGCCTCTGCGCTGTAGAGCCTGGAGGGTGTGTGGGGGGCGGGAGGGGGAGAGGACGTTCCTGTTTGGCCTCTCCTGGGCCCAGCTTGGTGTCCTGCTGCCTCTGGCTCCCTCAGAGCATCTCTCTCACACCCAAATCTGCCAAGGGCGGCCCCTGGCATACACGGCCCTGGGAGGTCCCCTCGGTCCCCAAGCCTGTCAGTCACCTGGCGCCCCATAGGAAACCCAGTGTCAGCCACTCCTCCTGGGACCTCTCCCCCTCACAGCCCCCTCCACACCCGAGGGCAGCAGCCCACCTGCCCCTTTCCCACCGTCCCTAGAACTCCCAGGCGCCCCCACCAACCTGGGCATCTCCAACATCGGCCCCCGCTCGGTGACCCTGCAGTTCCGGCCCGGCTACGACGGCAAGACCTCCATCTCCCGCTGGCTGGTGGAGGCCCAGGTGACGCCGGCTCCCTGGTTGGGGTGGCGGGGGGCTTTGAGAAGCACGCTGGCCCCACGCGGTGTCCTCCGCTGAGCCCTGGCATCGGGCCAGGACTGCCCCTGGGCAGAGCTGGTGCCCCCCGGCGCTGGGGCTGGGGCACCCCCACCTCGGCGCTGCAGGCTGGGCGTGTCTAAGGGTCACCCCTCCCCAGGTGGGCGTGGTCGGGGAGGGAGAGGAGTGGCTGCTGGTCCATCAGCTCAGCGGCGAGCCCGACGCCCGCTCCATGGAGGTGCCCGACCTCAACCCCTTCACCTACTACAGGTGAGGCGCGGCCGGGCGGGCCCGGGGCGGGCGGCGGGGCCGGGCTCCTGCTCTGACCACCCCGCTCACCCCGGGCCCCGCCCAGCTTCCGCATGCGCCAGGTGAACATCGTGGGCACCAGCCCGCCCAGCCAGCCTTCTAGAAAGATCCAGACCCTCCAGGCGCCCCCAGACATGGCCCCCGCCAACGTGACTCTGCGCACAGCCAGCGAGACCAGCCTGTGGCTCCGCTGGATGGTGAGGCCCCGGGCCGGGGGACTGGGGTGGGGGCTGGAGCGGGACGTCCTCTTGACCCCCACCACGATGTGAAGCTGTCTTGGCCGCAGAGGGGTCATGCAGAGAAGGCCTCTGTCCCTTCTCTCTCTCTCTCTCTTTTTTGTGGTACTGAGGATTGAACTCAGGGGCACTCGACCACTGGGCCACATCCCCAGCCCTTTTTGTATTTTATTAAAGACAGGGTCTCACTGAGTTGCTAAGTGCCTCGCCATCGCTGAGGCTGGCTTTGAACTCGCGATCCTCCTGCCTCAGCCTCCCAAGTGCTGGGATGACAGGCGTGCGCCACCGCGCCCAGCTTGTCCCTTCTCTTTAATTATTTTTATCTTACTTTTTTAAATATTTTTTAGTTGTAGTTGGACACAATACCTTTATTTTATTTAGTTTATTTATTTTTATGTGGTGCTAAGGATCAAACCCGGTGCCTCCCACGTGCTAGGCAGGCGCTGCACTGCTGAGCCACCACCCAAGTCCCTTATTTTAGTTTTTTAAAATGAAATATATTTTACTTCTGCACTTAACCTGGTAAGCTGCCCGATAATCAACCATGGCCAAATGAGCCAATGCCCCACAAGAGAGGAAGAGGCCAGAAAATGCTATTTACTGAGTGTTGGCCAAATGCCAAGCATTTTATTTATTTTTTAAATATATATATTTTTTTATTTTTTTTGCTTTTTTAGTTGTACACAATGTGTTTTATTCAATGTGTTTTATTTGTACGTGGTGCTGAGGATCGAACCCGGGTCGCCCACGTGCTAGGCGAGCACTCTGCCGCTGAGCCACAATCATCATCCCAATTTACAGCTAAAACACAAGGCTCAGAGAGGTCATGAACTCGCCCTTGGCCACACAGCTCTCTCGGTGGGTCTGGACTGAGAGGCTGTCTCAGAGCGTGAGCACTTGCTGCTGAGCCGGAGGGCCAGGGAGGGCATGAGCCTGTCACTCTGGTGGCCCTGCAGGAGGCCGCGGGCTCACCGCTGGGCTCCCTCTCCTGCCAGGTGCTTTGCTCAGAGTCGGGTTTGGAGCTCGGCAGGCCTGTGGCAACAGGGTGAGCCGGTCCCCATTTGCGGAGGAGGGAAACGGGGGCAGGGAGAGGTGGCCAGCCCGCCCAGGACCCTCCCATCCGCCCACACGCCCTGCTTCACGGCAGAGCTGGGGTCCCAGCACAGGGACTCTACTCACAGTCCACAGCCCTGGCCACCAGGCCCTTGGCCTCCGGGTCCTGGGAACAGATGCTAGAGACAGTCTCCGCAGGCCTCCTCTGGCCCTGACCGCCAGTCCCCGGCGGCACGTGGCGCAAAGGGAATTCTTAGACAGGGTGGGGAGCAGCCGCCTGGGGCTCCTTAGAGGACCCAGAACCTGCCCTGAAAGGGCCCGTGGAGGCGGCCTGCGGGCCCCCCACCACACCTGCCTAGTCCCCAGGAAGCTCCTCGACTCACCGCGCAAACACAGCGTGCCCTCGAGGACCTGGGGCGGCCGGGACCGCGGGGCATGGCTGCCTCTCACCCAGGGACACGGCCTGGCAGGTGCTGCCCATGGCTGGCGGGGCGCTCGGCTGTGCCCCTGGTTAGGCGCTGGTCGTACCAGCACCAGGGAGGACTGTGGGCCAGCCAGTGGCCCTGCTCCTGCCCCACCCCGGCTCCCCACGTCCACCTCCTGAGCCTCACTTGGGGTTTCCAAACACTGCAAGGCCACAGTCCCAGGCGGGAGGGTGGCGGCCGCGGCTGCGCCCAGTGGCTGGGCCTCTCACGCCCACTTGGCTGCGGCCCTCACCTTTCCTCAGCAGGTGGGACGCCCCACCTCGGGCTCTCAGACCCCTCCCCTGCCGTGGCTCCGTCCACGTCACTAAGAGTCTGCAGGGCGGCGGGCAGGAGGGGACGTGTGTGTCAGCTGTGAGACGGGCCAGGGAGGAGCTCCACTAAGTGGCTTCCAGTGTGCTGAGCTGTGGACCGCCGGTCCTTGGGAGGCCCTGGGGAGGCCGACTGGGAGGAGGAGGACCACAGACGGGCCAGCTCCACTCTGCAATTCAAGGCCAGCTCTCGGCTCCAGGCCACAGGCACGCACCTCCGCGGCCCATCAGCACTGGCCAGGCCCATCCAGACATCCCGAGGCCAGTGACCAGGGCCCCTCTGGCCTAGTGCTAACGCCTGGGAACGGAATCTCCCTTTTCTCTTGGTGAGACTTGAACATCAGGAGAGACTGGGGTGTGCTGGATAGCAGGACTTCCTGGCAGTGAGCGGGAATATCCAGGGAGTGTCCTCTCTCCACGTCTGCTCCTCCAAGGGCAGCCTGAGCTGAGGCCAGGTGTGGCAGGCAACTACAGAGAGCGTGCGTCGGCGGCCTGAGTTAGGCGGGGAGACAGCCAGAGCCAAAGGTGCTCCTAAAGGGACCACGTCCCCGGGCAGGGTCTTAAGTCAGCCGCGGGCACACTAGAGGTGACCTGCCCCTCCGTGGAGCCTGGAGGTGGGGGGAGACTCCATGCGCCCTCCCCCAGCCAGGCCGGGCAGAGCGTCTCTCGGGGATACTGAACCTGGACCGTGGGCCGGGCCACCCTGCAGGCCCCGGAGGAGGCCAGGCCTGGGGGTGCGGGGTCGTTCCCCCTGCACGGGGTGACCCCTCACAGCACGGGGCCCCGCCGCCTCCCCGCAGCCTCTCCCCGAGATGGAATACAACGGCAACCCCGAGTCCGTGGGCTACAAGATCAAGTACAGCCGCTCGGACGGCCACGGCAGGACGCTGAGCCACGTGGTGCAGGACCGCGCGGAGCGGGAGCACACCATCGAGGACCTGGAGGAGTGGACGGAGTACCGCGTCCAGGTCCAGGCCTTCAACGCCATCGGGAGCGGGCCCTGGAGCCAGCCGGTGGTGGGCAGGACCCGGGAGTCAGGTACCCGCTCCCCGCCTGTCCCTCCGCCCCCAGGCTGGGAGCAGACCCTGGGCCTGCCCCGTCCCCAGGACCGTCCCCACTGCAGGGCACTCTGTGCCAACTGCCCCTCCCCACCCTCAGCTTTAGCCCACGATGGAGTTCCGGGGAAGGGTTCACTCAGAACATTCCAGAAACAGAACCAGCAGCTAGATGGGGCATGTCCAGGGTCGCCCATAGAATAGGAGCCCGGTCTCAGGGAGCCCTTGTGTCCACGCAGTTCCCCGCCTGTGGCTTTCTCCTGGCCTCCTTTACATGACCAGGAGCTTCCAGGGCCTCCCGGTCCCCTGTCCCCGCCCCTCCTCACTGCACTGGTAGGAAACACAAGGTCACTGAGGTCAGTCAGAGCAGAGGACAATGAGGGAGGCGAGTCGGAAGCCAGAAACAGCATCTGGACATCCCAAAAGCAAAGACCTCGGAGCAGGGTGACCAGCCGGCCGTGCTGTCCTCTGAAAGGGCCGGCCACCCGGAGCCACTCCCTCCGCCCCGCCCGCTCCCCGCCCTCCACTGTGGAGGGACGCGGGCCTCAGCTCTCGCCCTCCGCTCCCGTCCTCCCTCAGTCCCCTCCTCTGGCCCCACCAACGTGTCCGCGCTGGCCACCACCTCCAGCAGCATGCTGGTACGCTGGAATGAGGTCCCCGAGGCAGACCGCAATGGGCTCGTGCTGGGCTACAAGGTGAGTCTCAGGATCAGAGGAGGGTGGGTCCCTGCACTGGCCCCAACCTCTCCATCCAAGGTGTCCTGTCCTCCTCACCCTCGGGGTCTTTGCCTTCTAGAGTGGACATGGGGATCTGCCTGGCTTCCCATCCACCAGTCACCACAGCAACCAGGAGTCTCCGCTTAGGGCTGGGGAGACAATCAGGAAGGGCCCCTTCTTCCAAGAGGCCATGCTAGGGGGCCCTAGCCTCACTCAGTTCTGATGGACCCAGGTTCTGTTTTTGCATTTGTCAGGTTTTCATTACTGTAACAGATCACCTGGGACAGGCTCACTTATAAAGTAAAGAGGTTTATTTAGCTCACAGTTGGGGAGGTTCAGGGACATGGCATATGCATAGGCTTAGTTCTGGTAAGGGCCCTCTCAGCGATGTCACATTGTGGCAAATGGCCACAGTAGGAGCTTGTGCTGGAAAGGTGGTCACGTCTTGGTCACATCTGGGTACAGGAAGCTGGGGAGAGCGGAGCAGGGCCAGGCTCGGGCCTCTGTGACAGTCTCCTTTGGAGCTCCCAAAGGGTCACGTGAGAACTACGTCAGTCCTGCCTGAGGTCAGGGTCCCACTAGGTCACACCTGTCACAGGTCCCATCAGGCGGAGACCCAGCACCCATGCGTGGGCCCTTGGGGAACAAAGCAAATCCAAATTGTAGCTTTCCGTGCCTTCTGGAATTTTCTTAAAGCTGTGCCAGGCTGGCCGGGGCTCTGGCAGCCTCGGCGATGTTCCGTCTGTCACGCCCACTGTGAGAGCCAAGGGCCACACGCCCCTCCCAGCCTCCTCAGGGCCGTCCAGCTCTGTCGCTGCGGAACCCCACGTCCCCGCCCTCCGGGTGCACGAGCTCTGCTGCTGTCCCTGGGGTCACTCCAGGGAGCCCCAGTCTGCCTGTCCCGTCCCCGCACACCCTGCTGCTGGGAGCGAGACCGCGCCTGAGGTGCCCCTTTTGCCCGCCCCGGCAGGTCATGTACAAGGAGAAGGACTCGGACTCCCAGCCCCGGTCCTGGCTGGTGGAGGGCAACGCCTCCCGCAGCGCCCAGCTCACGGGCCTGGGCAAGTACGTGCTGTACGAGGTGCGGGTGCTGGCCTTCACGCGCATCGGGGACGGCAGCCCCAGCCACCCCCCCATCCTGGAGCGGACGCTGGACGATGGTGAGTCCAGATCTCAGCGGGCCCGGGGAGGACCTGAGGGGCCGCCTTGCCCCTGCCCACCCAGCCTCACCCCTGGCATCCGGCTCTGCCCACGGGAGCCGTGGCCTCGGGCTCCTCCAGGGGCACTGGTCACTGGGGGCCACCAACTCGGCAAGGGGACCCTGATCACAACCTGTGTGTCCTGAGGAAGAAAGGACATCGTGCGGATGGTCGGAGACTGGCCCTGTCTGTGTGTCGCTCTCCGGGGCGAGTGTACGGAATGGGCACTTTGCGCCCGTCTTGATCTTTCTTGCCCAGGGCAGGTTCGCTTTGAGTGAAGTCTGGGAAGAGAGAGTCTTGATTGGTCCTGGGCAGGAGCCTCCTGGTTCTGCTTGCAAAAAAAAAAAAAAAAAAAAAAAAAAAACCGCTGCAGGAGCTGAGTGCTAGCATTTGTCCCCCAGCAGAGCCCTGGGGCCAGGCTGACCCTGGGGTCCTGTGCCCCCCCTCCCTCACCCATCCTCACACCCTGCCCACCACAAGAAATGCACAGGTCCAGACAGGAGCGTGGGAGGAAGCCAGTGCCAGGTGTGTAGGTACTCGAGAGTGGTCAATCCAGCTGGTGCACTGTTGAGTTAAATGTCTCCTGTCCTCCTGCCTGGACACGTGTACCCGTATAATGACCTGGAAGGCTGGCTTTGGGATTGGAAACCTCAGATCTCTTGGCATCCTGTGCCAGGAAGGAGGCATCACCCCCCCACACACACACCCCACCCACCCACCATCCTCTTCCCACTCACACCATTCAGTCTCTACCCATACCCTTGACCTTGAACCCAGCTGCCCTTGACCATCCCTGGGTTCGAGGGTACAGTCCGCCCTCAGGAGGTGGATCGCAGGTCCCTGGAAGCCTGCTTGGGGTGGTCTGAGCAGGGATTGCAGAGCAGGACCTAGAGAGATCACGTAGGCCCAGGGTGGGCGCTTACTTACCGTTGCCCACAGCCACCGCACCAGGGTGGACGGAAGTCAGAGCAGGGCCTTCAAAAACAGACCGGGCTGGCACGTAGCTCTGCGGCAGGCACTTGCCTGGTACAAGAAAGGCCCTGGGTGCCACCCCCGGCACTGCAAAAACAAGTAAATAAAATCTACCAGATAAAGCACAGACCCAGGCCCCGGGCCTGTCCGCCAGGCTCTAAGGGTGTCACCGACCAAGACAGCTGCGGCCCCGGGTGCCTGGCAAGGAAACCTGCTGGGGGGGCAGAGCCCTCGGTCCACCTCCTAGTTCCCGCCCCGTCTTGAGGACGGAAGCCTCCTGAGCTCATTCTGTGTCACTGGCCCTTGGCTGGTACCAGCACAAGCAGCTGTCCATAAGCACTGAGCCGCACGGCCTGGCCCTGTCCCCGGCACCCGCCGGTCTCCCCTGCTGCAGCTGGACGTGGCTGAGGCTGAGCAGAGCCTGTCAGCCTCTTCTCTGTGTCCCCCCCAGTCCCAGGACCACCCATGGGCATCCTCTTCCCGGAGGTGAGGACCACGTCAGTGCGGCTGATCTGGCAGCCCCCGGCTGCCCCCAATGGCATCATTCTGGGTAAGCCCAGCCCCTCCGGAGCCCCGTCTGCAGGAAGGAGGGGGAGGCACGTTCTGTGCTGGCGACGGGGGAGCAGGGGTGACAGGTGTCCGCAGCCCATGAGAATGGAACCCTGCTAGAGAGTTCTGCCTGTTGCATGATCTGCTGGGGGGCAAGATCAAGGCCAGATCCCTCAGGACACTGGCTGGCTCTGTGCCTCTGAATGCCAGTCCTCAGCCTCTGAGCACCTGGTGAACCCCAGCTGCTGTTCCCTGGGGGGCCCCGTGGGGATGCACTGGCCGGTCCAGCCCAGCCATGCTCACAGCTGGGAACGGGGCCTGTGCCAGGGAGGGAGGCCGCAGACCAGGGGGCCACTTCCCGCTCCAGGTTCCCCAAACACTCACTCCCAGAGCTGAGCAGGTCTGCTCCTCCCACGGCCGCGGCACCCTCACCTTTAAAATGGTGGCCTGCCAGGCCTGGCGGCCCACGTGCTCCTGCGGTCCCAGCCACTCCGGAGACTGGGCAGGAGGATCACTTGAGCCCAGGGGCTCCAGGCCGGCCCAGGGGCTCCTCGCTGGGCAACACAGCAAGACCCAGTTTCTAAAAAATTAAAAGAGAACACACTCGTGCAACACACACAAATGGCATTTGGGCATGCCCATGGCCTGTTCCAGCTCCCGTGCTCTGGGTGACACCACGCCTCATGAGGCAGAGGGAGCTGCTGCAAGCCCTTAGCCCAGAGAGACCCCGGCTGGAATTCCAGCTCAGCCGCTTACAGCAGGCTCGGGCTCCGCTCTCAGGGCTGATGTAGGGGTCCCAGCTACTGTGCACGCCCCCCAAGTCCACACTCCCCAAGGGCTACTGAGGTTCATAAGTGACCACAAGGGCTCCAGGCAGACGGAGCCCAGCCCGGCGCCCAGGTGCAGACACTGCTGAGGCTGAGCAAGGAAGGACCCTGCCCTCCAGTGCCACCCTGTCCCTCCTCGCCCACAGCCTACCAAATCACGCACCGGCTCAACGCCACCACCGCCAACACCGCCATGGTGGACGTGCTGGCTCCCAGCGCCCGCCAGTACACAGCCACCGGCCTCAAGCCAGAGTCCGTCTACCTGTTTCGCATCACAGCCCAGACCCGCAAAGGCTGGGGAGAGGCCGCTGAGGCCTTGGTGGTGACCACAGAGAAGAGAGGTGACCAACCGCCACCCATGGGGTCTGGGGAGGCTGGAAGGGAGGAGGTGGTCAGCCATGTCCTGGCCTGCAATGGCCAGTGAGCTCCAGCCAGGTGTGGTGTCGCATACCTGCAATCCCAGCAGCTCCAGAAGCTGAGGCAGGAGGATCACAAGTTCAAGGCCAGACTGGGCAATTTAGAGAGGACCTAAGCAATTTATTGAGACCCTGTCTCTAAATAAAAAATAAAAATAAAAAGGGCTGGGGGTGTGGCTCAGTAGCAAAGGGCCCCTGGGTTCCAAACAAAGGAAGGAAGGACAATGGTCTATCCCAGAGATACAAACTCCTGGGACTCCAGCAGCCTGGCAGGTGTCTGATGGGGAGGCAGAGGTGCTGGCTGCAGGGCGGGGACCAGGCAGAGTATGAGTGCGTGGAAATAGGGGTGGCCCTGTCTCACCGGCCCTGCCCTCTACCTCCTCCCAGACCGCCCGCAGCCCCCCAGCAAGCCCATCGTGCAGCAGGAGGACGTGAAGGCGCGCAGCGTGCTGCTGTCCTGGGAGCCGGGCAGCGACGGGCTGTCCCCCGTGCGCTACTACACCATCCAGACCCGCGAGCTGCCCAGCGGCAGGTGGGCGCTGCACTCGGCCTCCGTGAGCCACAACGCCTCCAGCTTCACGGTGGACAGGTGAGACAGGTCCCCCTCGGCCCCTCCACCCGGCCTGGCCCTCCCTGAAGCCCCGCCCCCTCTGCCTAGCCGCGCCCTCTCCTGGAGCCACGCCCTCTGCAAAGCCCCGCCCTCCATCTGGCTCTGCCCTTTGTGGAGCCCCACCCCCTCCACCCGGCCCGCCCTCTCCTGGAGCCCCGCCCTCCGCGGAGCCCCGCCCTCCGCAAGCCCCACCCTCAGGGCCGCCTCTCAGTTGCTTCTGGAGCCAGGGTTCCCCTGAGGCCGGGTGGTGCAGCTCGCATTGGCCATGCGCCCAGCGCGGTCCGTGTGATTCCTGGTGGCGGCCTGTCCCATCCTCTCGCTGGGGTGACCAGGAGCGTGAGCCCGCCTCGCCTCCCCACCGCCCACCCGCTGGATGGGGAAGACAGACGCTTGCTGGGAGAGGACCGAGGACGGGAGCTGCTAGAGACCTCCTGGTTCTCTTGAGCGCCCCACTCTCACTGCTCACTAAATTCCGGAAAGGAAGGGCAGTCTGCAGGGGCCCGAGGCGTTAAGACCTTCCGAGCTGGGGCCTGGGGACCCATGGCTTATCCCTGCAGCTCAGGGGCCCCCAAGCAGGCAGGTCTGGGGTCTTGGTCCAGCTTGACCCCTCTGTAACAGCGTTCCTTTCTGACCTCGGTGTTCCCATCTGTCCAGTGGGTCTGCCCCACTTCCCTGAGCAGGGAATGATCAGCGAGACTGTGGCAGAAGTAGGATCTTTGGGGGATCCTCCACCACTGAACCCCCAATCCTTCCCCCACAGGCTCAAGCCCTTCACATCCTACAAGTTCCGAGTGAAGGCCACCAATGACATTGGGGACAGCGAATTCAGCGAGGAGTCAGAATCACTGACCACCCTGCAGGCTGGTCAGTGCCTCCTCCCCGACTTGGGTCTCGTCCTGTTGGACCTGAGCTGCTTCCTGGCACTGAGGGCTCCCTTCTGGTGGGGGGTGGGGTGGGCCTCTGAAGATGAAAGGCCCTGGCCACTGAGCCCTCCCACCTCCAGGGCAGAATCCCGAGGTGGTCAGAGCCGGAGGGGCCTTGCCCGGGGGCTCAGGTCCCAGACCGGACATTCAAATGCATCCTTCACATGTCCCACAAGCTACTGAGGAGTGGGCAGGGCAGCCCAGGAGGCCTGTGGCTCTCGGGGCAGCGTGGAAGGCTGGGGACCCGTTGGTCTGTCTCTCCCTCTGCACTCGCCCTCTGTTCTGCAGAGGTTGGGCTGGTGGGCACCTGGGGGGGACTTCAGTGCCCATCAGTCCCCTGTCGGCAGAGTCTGGACCACAGGCTCCGTGGTCCGAGGCTCCAGCCCAGAGCCCCCTGCTGTCTCTCCACAGCCCCTGACGAAGCGCCCACCATCCTCTCGGTGACGCCCCACACCACCACCTCCGTGCTGATCCGATGGCAGGTACGGGCAGGGGCTCGCAGAGGGACTCAGACGAGCTGTGCCCTGGGAACAGAAAGCCAAGACCCCCCCCCCCCAGGGCTGCCTGGGGCCGCAGGTTCTCCGCCCCAGAGCACACGGAAAGGCAGGACACACGGACCAGAGCAGGCGGGTGCACGGCACAGAACTCTCTGCACACCCCCACCTGCTCCTCTCTCCAGAGACACCAGCCAGGTGCCAGCAGCCCCGACTGCGGGCAGGGAGGCAGGAGGGCACGCACGCGGCCCCAGGGCACACAGCTTGTGAGTGGCAGGGCCGGGTTTCTAAACCCTTGTCTTCTAATCCTTGGGCAGAAAAGTCCTCGGGGCACCCCGGGTCTCTCCGGTCCTCAGACCCGGCTGCCCGTGGAGGGGTCCCTGACAGCAGCTCGAGCCGTGACTCTGAGCGGGAGGACGCCCCCCTCCTCCCTTCTCCTCCGGCTGCCTGCTCTCTGGCGGGCACCGCTGTCCTGCCAGGGGCCGGGGAGGGTTCTGGGTAAACCTCACAGACCAGTCTGCCCGTGTCTCCTGCAGGACCGTCCTGTGCCCTCTGAAGTCCAGCCTCAGGCTCAGTAGGTCACCCAGCAGACCCCAAGGTGGCAAGCCCATGTCCCTGCTTCTCAGGGTCAGAGGGCAGGCACCAGGTTTTGCCCGTGTGCGGCTGAGGCACAGGCTCGCAGGGGGGACACCCCCTTTAATGGAAATGCCCTGGTACCGCCAGGAGCAAGGGGACAGGAGGGACCCGAGCAGATTGGGGCCAACCTGGGGAAGGGGGCAGGGAGGTGCCGGCGGGAGCCAGGAAAGCAATTAAAGGGCTAATAAAAGGCTGAACCATTTCAGCAGGTTTTTAAAAAGTGGTATCATAAAAAGGAAGGAATCCCATCTTCTCTGGAAGCTTGTTCTGCAACTCGGCTTGGACGAGAGCAGAAAGCAAAGGACAAGATGATGGGGCGGGGATGGCAGCACACAGGGGCACACTCACCCTCCTCTGTGCTGGCAGGAAATGCTGGCCAGGTGGTAAGGAGGGCTCAGCAGGCCTGGGGAGGCCGGAGACAGGTGGAAAGGCTTTCTGGCCAAGGAACGGCTCGTGCATCTAGAGTTGTACTCCAGTGCTGTGTGATCATGAGCAAGTGACTTAACATCTCTGAGCCTTGGTTGATGATTCCTGCCTCTCCACCTCCCTGGAAATGCTTTATTCATTAAAGATGTTTCATGTTGATTTGATTTCTTTCTGGTTGAGGCTCAGCCCTCCCTCTGGGCTGCAGGAGGCAAGATGGGGGAGAGGATGGCGGGGGTTGAGCAGTGGCCTGGGCCCCACCCATGTCTTACCCCCTTCCCTGCAGCCGCCGGCTGAGGACAAGGTCAATGGCATCCTCCTGGGCTTCCGCATCCGGTACCGGGAGCTGCTCTACGAAGGGCTGCGAGGCTTCACTCTGAGAGGCATCAACAACCCTGGGGCCAAGTGGGCCGAGCTCACCTGTGAGTGGCACCCCAAGGGTGGGGGGCTCGCTCTCCCCCTGCTCTGAAGCCCCCTAACCTGCAGCCCTGCCTCCCTCCCTGTGTGCCTGGACCCTCCCGCTCACCCGCCTGCTGAGTGCTTACTGACCACCTTCTACCGGCCCGAGACACCGGGGTCACTCCAGTGATGGAGACCAGGTCCCTGCCTCTTGGAACAGCCCTGGGCAGGGCAGAGAGGGCGGCCATTCCAGAGAGCCCAAGCGGGCTCCGGAAGTGACACCTGGGCCTTCCAGGTTAGGGTAGGCCAAAGGGTGGGAGAGGGGCTCTCTGCTTTTGAGGGACCGACTGCCTCAGAGGCCAGGTCACTCCCAAGAGTGGCCGTCAAGGCCTCTCTCATCCCCTGGGAAGTCACTGCCCTGCCCTGGGGGCCTGGGCCTCCAGCCTGGCCCGGCAGGAGCAGGGAGGAGCAGGAGGCCCCTTGGAGACCCCGGGGAGAGAGACCCGTGCAGGGCCATCAGCAAGGGACGCGCACAGTTGGACTTCTGTGTTGGGGGACATTATGGTGGCATGAGAGTAACGACTTGGCCGGCGGGGACAGGGGCCAGCTGGGGTCTGTTGCAGTGAAGTAGCGGAAAGCAGGCGGCTGGGCCGCGGCGGCAGGTGGGGGAGGAGCGGGAGGCCAGTCTGGAGAGGACGAGCCTCGGGTCCACTCCACGGGCTCCACGGGAGTTCCTGGGGGGCGGGGAGCAGCGGGGCACAGAGGCCTGGGGGCCAGGGCTGGTGGGGCCACTCGCCGAGAGAGAAGCCTCGGGACCCTCTCCACGCCGTGCTCCCCCCATCCGTGTCTCCGGTGGCCGTCGGCAGGCCATGCCACGTGGGGCCCACAGCACGGGAGCATCAACAGGAGAACTAGAGGTGCCACATCCCGTGGCTCCCTGTCCCGGCCGCGTCTGGCTGTGTCCCCGCGGCCCGCATGGGGGGCGCTCGTATTTCCTGGCAGTAAAAGTGTTTCTGGTTCCTCTGAGAAAACTGACGGCTCCGGTGTTTCAGGGTGGTCTTCCAGGGGCTCTACCTGGGAACAGGAGAGGGACTGGGACCAGAGGGTCCCCAGAGCTGTCCCCAGGGATGCCACCCAAGGGGGTCCCCGTGACCTTGGGCCAGCGCTGCCCGGGAGCTGCTCCTCCCAGCATTCGCACCGGCCAGTGTCCCCAGGAAGGCGGGGCTCTGGCCCCTGCTGGGAGCCCCCTGCCCCGTCCCCTCCCAGGCCCTGGGGCGGGCGCTGCACTAACCTCTGTCTGCTGTCTCCCCGGCCGCCCCGCCCAGCCTCCTACTCCGTGCGGAACCTGAGCCGGCCCAGCCTCAGGCAGTGCGAGCTGGACAGTAAGTCTTGCATGGTGGCCCCGGGCGGCCCAGGCCTCCCCAGGGACGGGAGTGGGTCCTGCAGAACACCCGCCCCAGCCGCGGCACACCCCAGGGTGCCCGGAGAGCAGGACCGCCCTCCACACAGTGGCCACACGCAGGCAGCAGGGGCGCTCACCAGGGAGCCCGGCCCTGTCGGTGTGGGCCCGGCGTCCGCAGCCTCCTGCGGGGGGGCGATGGTGGCAGGTCCGCAGGAGGAGCTCTGGGTGCCGCTGGGCAGGTGGGCAGGTGTCCATCGCTGCTGCCCAGTCCGTCCAGTTCGAGGCTCATTTCGGCCTGCTGCCTCCCCGCCCCGGGCCCCTCCTGAGCGCTGGGCTGCGGCCATGGCCTTCCCGTGTCCAGGCCTTCCCAGGGGGCCCGGCCACGGCTCACCCTGACCTCGCTGTGTCTGAAGCCCCCCAGGGTTCTTCCCAAGGCTGCAGCTCACAGGGCCGTGTGCGCAGAAGCCACACCTGTCCTTTCCAAACGCCCTCAGCTGTCCCCCTCTGCTCACCCGGGCCCACAGGCTGCCCGGTGGTCAGCTGGGAGCCGCCCCACCATGCCCAGACCTCCCGCCTGGGGAGGAGGAGGGGAGGGAGCCAGCAAGAGAGGGGTGCAGAGGGTGGGGAACCTCTCGGCCACCCCGGACGGAGCCAGCGCCGCCAGGCGCGCTCCCCTGAGCACCCAAACTTGGCCCAGCGTGGGGCCTCCTGGGCCAGGAGTCACGCGGTCAGCCTCCCTCTGGGGCCGAGGGGGCTGGCGCTGCAGCTGGGGCAGAGCAGGCGCTCGGCGGTCAAGGGGCCCTGAGTCCACCCAGCACTCCCCAGGAAACAGCTGGCAGATGGGGATGACGGGGCCGCAGCTGGGGCAGGGCCTGGAGCGTGCCCCGAGAGGTGGGAGAGAGGACGGCAGGGAACGCCCGTCCCCAGCCCGGGCGCCCAGGACAGGCTGCGTCCACACAGTTGTCCCAGCGCGAATGCTAACAGCGCCCTTTCCATCTCCAGTGCCCGGTCGGATAATGTCACATGTCACCCTAGGCCAGGAGGCCAGCGGCCGCGTCTCATGTCAGAGTCTGCAGGGGGGGAGCCGCAGGGCCCCCGGGGCCGCCTCTGGCCTGTTTTCTCCTGAACGTCACACAGGGGCTGGGATTGCGGGCCTCGTGCCTCGGGCGGGCTCCTTCCAGCAGGGACGGTGACCTCTGTGTCCCCGCCCACTCTCGCCCGCAGACCTGAACAAGCACCGGCGGTACGAGATCCGCATGAGCGTGTACAACGCCGCGGGCGAGGGGCCCCTGAGCCCCCCGCAGGAGGTGTTCGTGGGGGAGGCAGGTGAGTGCGCCCACCAGCCCCAAGCGCTCGCGCCACCGGCCTCTCCCTGGAGGCCACTCACTGGATGCCACCCTCGGTGCCCCCCCAGTGCCCACAGCAGCGCCCCGAAACGTGGCCGTCCACAGCACCACAGCCACGCAACTGGACGTGACCTGGGAGCCGCCCCCGCCGGACAGCCAGAACGGAGACATCCAGGGCTACAAGGTAGGGGTGCTCCGGCCACGTAGAGGGGTGCAGAGGGCACGCGCAGGGCTGGGGCTGGGTGGAGGCGGGAGAGGTCCCAGCCAGGCACTCGCCACGGGGTCCACCGTGCACTGCCACCTTGGCTGTTTGCAGCCGAGTCACACAAACCCTGTGCGGCTGGGTCTCTCCAATGTCCGGGGACAGCAGGACCCGGGTGCTGAAATCCAGCCACGCCTCTGCTCCAGCACCCCCGAGCAGCACCCCTGTCCCACCCAGCCCAGCCCCAGACATGGGACCCCCCAAGGGGGTATTTGGTCCCCTAATTGCAACCCTGAAACGAATGAGGTGACCAGCAGGCAAGGGGCCTCTAGCTGATCGGAAATCTCTGCTTAAAAATCATTCCTAGGTTTGGGGTGATGGCGTGTGTTCTAACGGGTCCCTAAAATTCATAGAGCCTTTGGAACTCTCCAGTCCTCTTGAAAGCCCATTACGCAGATGAGTTCTGGACCAGTGGCCATTATACAGAGAAGAAAACCAGGCCATCCTTTATACAGACGAGGAGGCCCATCGTACAGGTGTGCCCCCCACATAGACGGCCATGATAGGGATGAAGAAACCGAGACCCTGCGTGGTAGCCCGTCCAGGTGACAAGATGGAGAAGCACCAGAATCCAGGCCCTCCAGCTTCACCTGCCGGATTAAGGGGCTGACGCAGGGGTGGAGGGCAGGTCCCTAGAATGACAGCTTAAGAAAGAAAAGGAGCTTGTCTCCTGCACTGGAGACGTTGGGACGCAGCCCTTGGCCAGGCTGGAGGCCTGCCCCCACCCCCAGCCAGGCTCTGGTCCACTCTGGTGCCTGGCTGGCTCCTGGTCATTGCATGTCATTTCCTGTCACTCCAGAGAAAAGCCCGGGGCGGTATCCTGGGGTGGGGGCATGCAGGGCGGGAGCCACCGGGCCTGGTGATTCCCCTGGCCCAGCCGCAGGGGACACGGAGTCTCAACCAAGGCTGAGCAAGCTGTCCACACAGCCTGGGCCAGGCAGCCCCGGGGAAGGCAGGATGCAGCAGGGAGTCTCCTCCGTCGGGGAAGGAGGAGGCCGGGAGGAGGGAGGAGGGAGGCACCTTGCCAAGAAAGCTCCGAAGACGGATGCCACCCTCAAGGTTTGCCCAGGAGCGCCATCTGGGAAAACTAAACATCGCGCCCCTAGCATATGCCACGCAGGGGACGGAAGGCGCCAGGCGGGGCCAGCACGGGCTGGCAGCCACCAGACTGTCGAGGCTTGGGAGTTGTGAGTTAACACAAGATCCAGGAAAGCGTGGGCGCGGAGGCGCCGTGCCGAGCGCAGAGGGCGTGCACGCGTGTCCCAGAAAACACCGCGAACCTGAGCAGCGGCCGTGGGCCCGGACCGAGGAACCGGAGCCGCCGTCTCCCGGACACGCGCAGGCCAGCCCACCCCCGTGGGCCTTCGTCTAGCTCACAGGAGCCGTGTATTCATGTCACCGGCCAGCAGGCGTGGCTAAAGTGACCCTGCGTGTGGGTCGGGCTGGGTGCCGCGTGCACGGACGGGCACCCTCACGCGCAGGCCTAGAGCACCGTCCTCCAGTCATCCGTCGGCAGGTGTTTATTGAGCCGTTATTTTGTGCCCCACATTGTTCTCCATGAGCAAAGAGACAACAGGGAGTTTGCGTTTTTAGCAGGACAAATAAGTAACACTGCCCGACGTCAGAGCAGGTGGAGGGGAGGGCTCAGGTCCCAGGGGAACCTCAAAACTTTAAACAGGGTTGTTAGGGAAGAGCTTAATGGGAAAGTGATGCCTGAACACAACTTAAAGGCATGTGCACCCAGAAAAGAACATTCCAGAAAGAGCAAAGGTCCTGGGGTAGGCCAGGGCTTTGGAGTGTGGGTCCACAGAGCAGCAGAGAGCCCCGTGAGCCCCCAGAGTGACTTGGGGGAGCGTGACGAGAGATGAGAGGGCCAGGACACCAAGGGCGTGGCTTTTACCCCGAGAGAGACGACAGCCCTGGAGGGCTCGGGCAGAGGGCGTGGCCGTGCAGGGTCATTCTGGCTGCTGTGCTGAGTTTAATCTGAAATGGAAGGACAGAAGCTGGAGGAGGACTGATCCAGCCAGGGGAGGCGCCCCTGGGACTCACACCAGGCAGAGCAGCCGTGAGACGGGGTGGCCTCGGGCTGCGCGCTAAAGGCAGAGACAGTGGAACTGAGGGCCTGGGAGAAGCCACCGGACACTCCAAGTCCGAGGAGACCACACAGAGCAGGACAGAAGAGGAGGCCGGAGGAGATCCAGGGGCCAGCTCCATGTATGTCCAGCTCAAAACCTCTGCCGGACACCTGGGGGGCCCTGAGGAGAGACTGGGGGCGCAGCGGAACCCCAGCTGGACTCGGGAGGCCCAGGCTGCAGCTGTGGACCGTGGAGTCCTCGGGTGCCGACAGCCAGGTTAAACAGACACGAAGGAGGTTCTGAGCCCGAGCCAGGACAGCCGGTCCACAGGAAGGCCTGCGGCGGGACCCCACTGCCAGCCACCTGGGAGAGGGGGACCAAGGCGCAATCTGGGAAGCAGTCACGTGGCGTTAGAGAAAATCACCCCCAATCTCCTTCTGCCGGTCTTGGTTGGCTTCATTTAAGATTCTAGAATCCGGCCAAGCAATTCAGTTTAATGGGATTGGCGGACCGCAGTCCACCGGCCGGATCCAGCCCACCACCTTTCTCTATGGAAACTCTAACGGGCCAGGTGCAGGGGCACGCCGTGAGCCCAGCAGCCCAAGAGGCTGAAGCAGGAGGATGGCAGGTTGCAGGCCAGCCTGGGGGACTTAGTGAGGCCCTGCTTCAAAATAAGAAGTTTAAAAGAGGGCTGGGGATGACGCTCAGTGGTAAAGCGTCCCTGGGTTCAATCCCCAGCACCAGAATATATATATCTACACATATATCGCCAGTATCCAATATATTTTTTCCAGGAAAAAAAAAATTGCGTCTGTACTGAGCACTCATGGACTTTTGCTGGCCATTATTCCCTGAACAATGCAGACTAGCGACGATTTCCACAGCATTTGCGTTTTGCACGAGGGATTATTAGCAACCTTGAGATGATCTGGAGTGTGTGGGAGGCGGTGCAAACACTACAACGTTTTAGAGAAGAGACCTGAGTGTCCTTGGATTTCGCCCTCTGAAATCCCCAGGGACACAGGACAGGTAGTGTGGGGCTTGGACAAGGCACCAGATACCACAGCCACCTCCCACCCCGGCTGGGCCGGGCACATGCGTTAAAGCCTGGCTGTCCCCAGACGCTGGTCAGCGCCCAGCGGGTGGATCTCACTATAGCAGCAGCTCGGCTGGTTTAAGGTGAAGCAGGATGGGGGCAGGGACACAGCAAAGACACAGGGACACAGTGAACCAAGGGGACAACCTACAGGATGGGAGGAGATATCTGCAGACCGTGACCCTGACCAGGAGGAGTTCAGAGGCAGAACACGGAGCTCAGCCACCTTGAAAGCAAGAAAACCAGTAACCCGATGTAAAAGTGGGACGGAGGACGGGACCTATTACAATAGCCGATCTCAAGAGTGGACAGCAGGTACGTGGAAAGGTTCTCAACATGGCAAATGACCAGGAAGATGCAGATCAAAACCAGAGCCACGTATCAGCTCCACCTGTCCGGAGGCTGTCATCCAGACGTCAACGATAGCAGGTGACCTGGGAATCCAAACCCTTGTGTGCTGTCCGTGGGGGACGCAGACGGCACAGCCACTGTGGAGAGCAGCCTTGAGCTTCCTTAGGAAGTTGAAAACCAAAATCCCACATTATCCAGCAACCTCACTTCTGGGTATTTATCCAAACGAGTTGAAATCAGTTGAGGTTTTTTGTTTGGTTGGTCCTGGGGATTGAACCCAAGGGCATTTTTACCATGGAGCTACATCCCCAGCCCTTTTTATTTTTATTTGGAGACAGCATCTAAGTAAGTTGCTGAGACTGGTCTAGAACCTGTGATCCTCCTGCCTCAGCCTCCCCAGTCCAAGATTACAGGTGCTACCATGCCTAGCTGAAATCAAGGTTTTTGTTTTTGTTTTTGTTTTTTGGTATTAAGGATCAAACCCAGAGCACTTTGTGACTGAGCTGCGTCCCCAGCCCTTTTTAATTTTTTAAAATTTTGAGACAGGCCTTCACTAAGTTGCTGAGGCTGGCCTCCTGCTTCGGCCTCCAGAGTCCCTGGGATCATGGGGTGCACCACTGCACCCAGCTTGAGACCAGAATCTCGAAGAGATATTTGCCTCCCATATTCCTTGCAGCCTGGTCCATCCCAGCCAAGATGTGGAAACGGCCCAACTGTTGGTCAGTAGGTGAGTGGGTGGAGAAAACGCAGTGTGGATACAGACAGGCAGTGGAATATTACTCAACCTTCAAGAGGAGGGAAAGCCCGCCACTTGCAACTGCAGGAACCCAGAAGACGTCATATTAAGTGAAATAAGCCAAACACAGAAAGACAAAGGTTGCTTGAGCTCTCGTACACGTGGAGTCTAAAGTAGTCAAACTCAGCAGCGAGGGAAAAATAAACTAGTCAAACTCATAGAAGCAGAGAAGGGTGACTGCCCGGTCAGGGAGAAATGGAGACATTTCCCAGGGCCTACAGAAGTCCAGTTACACCCACAGATTCATTCCGGGGGTCTCTTGTACAGCAGCATAGTGATGAGAGCTTACAGTACCGCACAGTGGAAATTTGCTAAGAGGGTAGATCTTAAGTGTTCTTAGCACATACACAAAAGAAAGCGTGGGCCAGGTGCATGGTGCACACCTGCAATCCCAGCAACTCAAGAGACTCAGGCCAGGCATGGTGGCACACGCCTGTAATCCCAGCAGCTCGGGAGGCTGAGGCAGGAGGATCACAAGGTCAAGGCCAGCCTCAGCTACTTAGGGACTCCCTGTCTCAAAATAAAAAGGGCTGGGGGTGTAGCTCCATGGTTAAGTGCTCCTGGGTTCAATCCCCAGAACAAAGAGAAAAAAGAAAAAGAAAAGAGTCACTGTGTGTAGTCGCCTGAAGTGATGGCCGCTTGGAGCAAAGAAGCCGCGGGAAGAAGTTTAGAGAAGAACTGGAAACAAACAGCTCTTTATTCTGATAACTTTTCTCTCTGGCTCTAACTACACCCCGACACGCCGTCCACGCACCTCTAACCTCCAAAATGGCGCAGACCTCCTCCGCAATCTCTCTCAAGTCCCTCGAGATCTCCAGCCAAGTCTCGCAAGATCCCGGGCCAAGTCCCGTGAGACTACGGAAGGCGCCAATGCCCAAACATGTCCAAAGCCAAAGCCCTTAGTCCACCGCAATTTAAGCCATCTCCCCAAACAGGGCTCCTGCAACTGTGTGCGGGGATGGGTGTGCTGGTGAGCTTGATTGCAGGGCTCAGCACACGGAGCATTTTTATTTGTCAATTACCTCAATAAATCTTAAGAAAAGCAAGGACAGGGCTCCCAGCAGGTAGAGGGCAGTGGTGGCACGTCACAGGCTCCTGAGCAAGCCCTGTCTACGTGAGGCACGTCCCCGTCCTGCAGTGTTACCCAGCACCAATGACACGCCAGGCACGACCGTGGGTGCCTGGGACACCAGGGAGCCAAAGGGGCCCAGGTGCCTGCCCTCTGGAGCGTGCGTCCTGCCTGGCGCTGCCACTCAGCCGCGAGCCCCCTGGGGACCTGGGCCTGGCTCAGTCCCTTTGTTCACTTTGCGTAAGTCCTTCTTGCTGTCAGTCATCATGTGACGAAGCCTGCTGCGTGCAGTGCACACAGACCAGAAGCCCTGCTTGTCTTGTGTACATGCTGCTCCTGGTCCTGCACCCTGACCAACCCTCCCCAAGGGCCTGGGGCCAGTCATGACCCTCCCCCCCGACCCCCACACTCCGGCTGCCCTCTCTCCAACCTGTGGTTCACAGGCAGGGCACAAACACGTTCTGAGATGTTTCCTCTGTGTGTGTGTGTGTAGTCGCCTGAAGTGATGGCCGCTTGGAGCAAAGAAGCCGCGGGAAGAAGTTTAGAGACGAACTGGAAACAAACAGCCCTTTATTCTGTTAACTTTTCTCTCTGGCTCTAACTACACCCCGACACGCCGTCCACGCTCCTCTAACCTCTAAAATGGCGCAGACCTCCTCCGCAATCTCTCTCAAGTCCCTCAAGATCTCCGGCCAAGTCCCGTGAGACTACGGAAGGCGCCAATGCCCAAACATGTCCAAAGCCCGTAGTCAACCGCAATTTAAGCCATCTCCCCAAACAGGGCTCCTGCATTTCCCCCTTTTGTTTTAAAAGAGGTAATGTTCTAGGATGTCTATGTGTAACCAACATTTTTACCCATCATCGGATAATCAAGGCTGTGCCCTTGATTTCTGTCTTAGGTTGATATGTCGGCCACATGAGACTGTCTCGTGCGACTGTGCCTGTCTTAGGTTGTCCCCTTCTGGGGATCTTACCCGTCATTGGCTAACCAGCCATCCAATGGAGCCCTTTAGGATTGACTGTGTATGATGACTAAACAGTCATCTAATTGTGAGGAGATGGTGTGGCTTTAAGGCAACAAGCCTTTTGGTGACGAGCCAAATTGTATAGCATATCAAATTGTTTAAACAAATTAGTTGCCCTAAGTTTTATCAAGTAACACATTGAATTTTCTGGACAAATGTCCGCAAGGCATTGTCCCGTAAAGTCTCAAACAATGAAAGATCAAAATGTCCATTTGTTATAACACGTTGATGTAGGAGGTCCCATGTATGTAGAGCAGAGGCCACACTGTTGGTGAGGTTGTTTGATGCTTGAGCAGCAGGGATGTTTGTGGTGATTGCATTTCCTGCAGCTGTAGCAGCAGCCATTGTTTTTATGTCTAGACAATGCCATCGGCAAATCTTCAGGGCCCGCTACCTAGAAACTCAAGCATCAATTATTAAAGGAAAGGCAGTGTTATTTTAGCACTGAGTGAAGAGTCGAGTTGTCAAACTAAAAAACAGAATTATTAGATTAGAAAATTAAAGTTGATTTCTGCTCACACACATTGTTGTTTGAGCTCACACAAACATAAGTTGGCAAAATATCATATTGAGAACAAAAGAAAGAAAGACTGAGGGTATTTACTGTATTAAAGATAGATTAAAGAAAAGCTAAAGGCACTTTGGAGAAATAAGATGGCTGCTTAGAGCAAAGAAGCCGCGGGAAGAAGTTTAGAGACGAACTAGAAACAAACAGCCCTTTATTCTGATAACTTTTCTCTCTGACTCTAACTACACCCTGACACGCTGTCCACGCTCCTCTAACCTCTAAAATGGCGCAGACCTCCTCCGCAATCTCTCTCAAGTCCCTCGAGATCTCCGGCCAAGTCCCATGAAACTACAAAAGGCGCCAATGCCCAAACATGTCCAAAGCCCATAGTCAACCACAATTTAAGCCATCTCCCCAAACAGGGCTCCTACGTGTGTGTGTGTGTGTGTGTGTGTGTGTGTGTGTGTGTGTGTGTGACAGGATCTCACTAAGTTGCTGAGGCTGGCTTCAAAGTTGAGATCCTCCTGCCTCAGCCTCCTGAGTAGCTGGGATGACTATCCCCAGCTTATTTCCCCTTTTGATGCCTTTTTCTGACCTCACATTTTCTTCCAGTCATCCCATTTCTTTGGCTGGTCCCTTGACAGCCGAATTCTTCAAAAGGATCTCCTGGAGTCTCTGTGTCCAACTCTTTTTCTTTTTTTTTTGTAATATTTATTGATTTGCTGTAGTTGTACACAATGCCTTTTTATTTTTACGTGGTGCTGAGGATCGAACCTGGATCGTGCACGTGCTAGGCGAGCGCTCTACTGCTGAGCCACAACCCCAGCCCTGTGTCTACCTCTTCTCTCATTCATATTCTCCCCCTGCCCCTCTCTCTAACCGTGGATTGAACCCAGGGACACTTAACCACTAAGCCACATCCCCAGTCCTATTTATTTTGAGACAGGGCCTCGCTAAATTGCTGAGGCTGGCTTTGAACTTGCGATCCTCCTGCCTCGGCCTCCCAAACGGCTGGGATTACAGGCGTGCGCCACTGTGCCAGGCTCGTTCTCTCTTGAACTCCCTCTGGGTAGGTTCTCAGCCCACCACAGGGAAACCCTTGTTGCTGAAGCCACTGAGCGTTTGTCCCTGATCACCCTGATCCCGGTGCTCCAATCTGGGGTCTCCTCCCGGCTCCCTCCCTCCGTCCCCTGGGGAGGCCGGCTTCTCTGGCAGAGGCTCCTGCTCACTCTCCTGGCTGTCCCCACTCCCCTCCCAACGCTGAGTGCCAAGGCCCCCAGGAGTCGAGCCACAGCCTGTCTGAGGGACTCTGCCAGAGCCCACCTCCCCTTGACCTTTCCCTCAACACCAGATTCAGCAGGAGCCCTGCGTCCCCGTAGCTGTGAATGGACAAGGGAGGAGTGAGTGGCTTTATGAATGACCACCTCAGCTCCGCTCGTCCACCTGTATGAGGAGAGGCTGCCAAAATGTCAGTCCTCTGACCTTCATCAGCTTCCTCCAGACGAGGGGAAGCCAGGCATTGAAAAGCGTGTGGAAACCCCCTTGGCCAGCAGGTGGCGCCCGAGGCTCGCGAATCCTCCAAGAGGTTTGGCGCTGACCGTGGCTTCAGGATGTCCTTGGTTCAAAGTTCTCAACTCGTTCAAGCATCTGCCAGCCTCGGATAACCAGGGGTACTAGCCGTGGAAGACCCGTGGAAGCCCCACAGGGCATCTGCTGCACTCCTGGGCTGAAGCCAGTGACCCCCGGCCCCAGGCCCTGGGCCTTTCGTAGTTTCATGACCGTCACCGCTCAAGTCGACCAGGGAACCATAGACATGACAAAACTGCAGCTCAGAGGAGTCACCTGGCCAGGTCACACTGCTAGCAAATAGCATGCCCAGGCCACCCGCCTTCCTCTGGAGCAGGCTTTGCAAACCAGCGTGCCCTGTGCTTCCCGGAGCTCTGGGTACACTGCAGCAGGTCTGGGGGCGGGTGGCTGGGTTCGCTGTCTCCCACCGGCTCCCAGGTGGGGTGCTGCTGCCCGTGCACCCCCTTCATCCTGGGGGGCGGAGCTCTGCGTTGGCCCTCACCTCTCTGCTCAGGTTCCTGCCTGCCAGAACGGGTGAATTCCTCCAGGCTCCGTACTCCGAGGCTGAGGTGCTGGCGGGAGGTCCCACAGGGACCACAGAAGGAGCCACCAGGGACAGAGCCTGTGGCGCTCACGGTCCCACAGGGACTGGGCCTCTGGCTGTGAGAAGGAAGGTCCTGGGCAGGTTTTTTTTTTTTTTTTTTGTAATATTTGTTTATTTGCTTGAGTTGCGCACAGTGCGTTGATTTGTACGTGGTGCTGAGGGTCGAACCCGGGCTGCGCGTGTGCCAGGCGAGCGCTCCACCGCTGAGCCACGACCCAGCCCGGGGCAGGTTTTGAAAGCCGCTTCCAGATACCTGTGCTTCCGAATGTGACTCTAAGGCCCCGCGTGGGGCAGGGCAGGAGGGAAGCCCCGTGTCTCTGTCCCCCTGGCTCCCACAGTCCTCTGTGCCCACAGATATATTTCTGGGAGGCTCAGCGGCAGAACCTCACGGAGCGGGTGAAGACGCTCTTCCTGGCTGAGAACGGGGTGAAGCTCAAGAACCTGACCGGCTACACGGCCTACATGGTCAGCGTGGCGGCCTTCAACGCCGCGGGAGACGGGCCCCGGAGCCCCCCCACCTGGGGCCAGACCCAGCAAGCAGGTGGGGAGAACCCCGGGGACGGGCTGGGGGCAGCGCCTGACCTGGGCTGGACCCCGCGGGGCCCCAAGACACCCTCAGGGTGGGAGAACCCAGCCCCCAAAGAGGGGCCCGGGCTAAGAGCTCAGAAAAGAGAAACTGTCCCCACAGGCTGAGGGAGCCTGCGGATCTCCCCAGACCCCCGCCCAGACGTTTCCTCGCCCCGCCTGGCTCCCCCCTCCTTCCTTCCCTCTCCCCGCCTTTGTCCATCCTGCCAGCATTTGAGCCTCTTCTGTGAGCCCACCTTGTGCTTGAGGCTAGGGACACAACTGGACCAACAAGTCCCACCCCAGTGAGGGGACGTGGCTCTAAGCCAATAGATTAGTCAGCCGCGGTGGGTGGCTTGAGGCAGTGTGCCCGCAAGGGCATCAGGAAGCTGGGGACAACGGAGCTGAGGCTTGGGTGAGAAGAGGCCAGCTGAGGGAAGTTCAGGAGGGGGTGACCTGAGGGGGCGTCAGGGCAACAGGTGCAAAGGCCTGGTGGCTGGAAGAGACACACAAAGCCCAGAAAATGGGGTGAGGGGGCTGGGGTTGTGGCTCGGCGGTAGAGCGCTCGCCTAGCACGTGCGCGACCCGGGTTCGATCCTCAGCACCACGTAAAAATAAAAAGGCATTGTGTACAACTAAAGCAAATAAATATTGAAAAAGAAAAAGAGAGAGAAAGGAAAAGGGGCGAGGGTGAGGCCTCTGGGGGTCTGGAGGATCGGGATTAATCCTAAGTGCCGTGGAAGCCCTTGGAGGGGGTCAAGCAGTTGAGCGATGAGATCTGGTCTATATTTTTAAAATTGTTGCTCTTAATGCTGGACAGAGGACAGACTGTGAGGAGAAGGGCTGGAGGCAGGGAGGCCAGAAGGGAGGCTAGACAGGAGGGCAAAAACAGAGAAGGGATTCTGTGGCCAGAAAATGTGGAGCAAGCCATGTGGGATCCAAAGCCACTTCTTGGGCAGAACCACACTGGGTCCTACCGGACTTCTTCCTGAGAAGCGGCTGTGAGCCCTGGCTAGCAGCCCGGGACCGGCCATTGCACCTCCAGGGTCACCGCGGGGAGGGGCTGCTTCCTGGCTTTGAGGGGTGCATCTTCCGACTTTCCTAGTGAGAAGGTGGGGTGTGTGGGCCTCGGACCACGAGGAGGACACTAAGGAGGACACAAGAAGAGGCCAGAACGCAGCTGGCAGAGTGGCCTTGCTCTGGACCATAACTGGCTCATAGCTGGTCCTTAAAGGGCTGCAGGGAGCAGAGGCCCCAGTTGGTCTTCCTGAGGCTGATGGGCATCCGAATGTGCCCTGGCCTCCTCCTGGATCCAGTGCCCAACCTAGGCAACAATGGGCAAAGGTCTCCCCATAAAACATGCCTCTTGCCCAAGGTCCTCCAGCTGGTCTTGGGGGAGCAGAGGCTGGAACCCGGGATGTCTGGGAGAACCGGGAATCCTCACTACATCTTTACGGAACACTACGAACCTTTTCTGGTCATCGTTTCCTAAAGAGCTCTGCGTAACAAGCATTTACGTAGCGTGTCCATCGTGCCGGATGTTGTGGGTAACCTGGAGAGGATTCAGAGTGTGGGAAGAGGCGCGTAGGCTCTACGCAAATGCTGTGCCATTTTACTTGAGAATCCTGGGCTTTTTTAATCCATAGGGGTCCTAGAACTCCTCCCCATGGCTATGGAAGACCACTGCGGGCTTCTGCCCTGGGGTCCCCAAAGCCTCCTTTCCACCCCAACGCTTCCCTTATAGTCGATCATAGCTGTTCTTAAATAGGTGCAGGGAGCAGGTGCCCCAGTTGGTCTGGCTGCGGCTGGGGTAGGAGCATCCAAATGTGCAGGTCCTTTGCCTATGTCTGCCTGTCTGCCTGTCTGTCTGCCTGTCTGTCCCAGCCACTCTCCGTCAGTGTGATGGGGCCGGATGTGAGGCTCTAGGAGCCTGGAAGCTCCGGTGGCTGTAGCAGCAGGACAGAATGTTCTGTCCCACATCTCTCTAACCCAGGGGAGGCAGGAAGGGGCCCCTGAGCTCACCTCCCTCCTTCAAAGCCGCTCGCGGACAGGCCAGACGCTGCCTACGCTGCCTCCCGGAGGGAGCTGGCGCTTCTAGAGCCGGAAGCCAGTCCAGATTAGCTCCAGCCCGGCGGGAGGCAATAATAGCCTGTCCATCCGGGACACCGTGGAGGGGGATGCTTCCTGCCTTCCCCTCTGTCCCCCTCGGAGGCCCCCCACCCCGGGGCTTTGCGTCTGAGCAACATCCCTTCCGGAGCCTCTGACTGTCCTTGGCTCTGGCTCCTCCTGACAGCGTGGTGTCTCTGTGACGAGCCCCGGCAAGAGCAAGGCCATTCTGCCGGCTATGTGCCGGCCTCTTCTTGATTAGCGTCCTCCTTGTGGTCCAAGGCCCCCACACCCCACCTTCTCACCAGGAAAGTCGAAAGATGCACCCCTCAAAGCCAGGAAGGAGCCCTGCCCCGCGGTGACCCTGGAGGTGCAATGGCCGGTCCCCGGGCTGCTAGCCAGGGCTCACAGCCGCTTCTCAGGAAGAAGTCCAGATTCTCCAACTTCAGGGGGAAATACAGTTCCCTTTTCTTCCTGTTCCAGGGACTTCACTATGGGAAATCTGAGTGCTGACATGGAGGGGGGCGGGGAAGGGGCCTGGTGGCCTCCGGTGACCCCTCTGCCTTCTTGCTCCAAGCCGGGCATTCTTGTTCTGCCCGGGCCCGGGCCCAAGCACTCCCGCCAGTTTCTTGGAACCGAACCCAACACTTTGAACGTCCGCGGAGGGAGAAAACAAAACCCCTTTGCTTCTCCGCAGCCCCCAGCGCGCCCAGCTCGGTCAAGTTCAGCGAGCTGACCACGACCTCAGTGAACGTGTCCTGGGAAGCCCCGCAGTTCCCCAACGGTGTCCTGGAGGGCTACAGGGTGGTCTACGAGCCCTGCACCCCAGTGGACGGTGAGTGGGACCCGCCCCACACAGCCCCGGACAAGCCGGCTCTCCCCCGGGGTCCCTGCCACCGTCGCCGGGCATGGGTCCAAAGCAGCGAGAGTCTTCCCACCTCACAAACAGGGAAACCGAGGCCCAGCCCAGGGACGAGGCGTCCCCAAGGCAAAACACCAGCCAGCTGAGGGGGTGGGGGCAGCATTCCAAGCCCCCCAACTTCTAGACAGAGACTCTTAAAGTTTGCTCTTCCCCCTCCGTCAACCAGAAGTGGGAGAAAGGCCAGGAGAGTCCGAGTCCCCGGGATGGACAGGGCTACGCGGGACCGGGAAGAAGGGGAGTCCCGTCCTGCCCAGCCCCTCCCGAACCCCGGAGTTCTCAGCCCTCCTCCAGGTCCTCCTTCTCTGCCTTTTGGAGGGGTCAGTAACCCCTTTGAGAATCTGCTCAGAGCCTCGGAGCCTCTCCCGAGGAAGATGCCCAAGTTGGGGGTCACTGCACCCCTGTTGCCACCTGCGAGCCGCAGACCCAGAGACCTGCCCCACAGATGCCCTCGCCCCTGAGCCCCGCTCATGAGAGCTGACCTCAGCCCCGTCCAGCCCTGCCTCCAGGCCCCCCTGCGCTCCCAGGCAGGGCTCACTGGACCCTGGCGGGGACATGGGACACTTGCCTGGTGCCCTTCCCCCAGCCTGCCCAGACACGGGTGCGAGTGAGCTCGGGGTGAGCAGGGGACCCAGAAACAACCGTGCTTTTGTTATGACCCATCTTCTGGGTTCGGGGGTCCTAGAGGCAGGAAGGAGGCTGGGCTCCGTGAGGCCTGGGTCTCGCTGGTTCTCGTGAGATGTTGGGGTGTGGCTGGCCTGCCACGGGTGGCCTGGTGGCAGGAAGTGACCACTTCTGTGGTCATCCCCGCTTGCTCTCATGCCTCCCAACAACGGAGCCTGGCAAGGACAAGGGGCGGAGCTGGGGACACTCTGCGGCCAGCAGTTCTGGCTCACTGGAAGGAACAGTGACCCTCAGTCTCCCCTGCCACCACCTGGGTGCCAGGAGCTCGTCCTGCGGAGTGGACCTGTGCGTTATGGTACCAAGGGGGAGCCGGGCCCGAGGAGGAGACCTGGGGACAGGTCCCAGGACACACATCACAGAGACAAGACGCAGGGGGTTGGGATGAGCTTTCCACACAGCCGCCTCTGCCTGGCCTGTCCAGGGACCTCCCGCCTTGAGGGACGCGAGTGCATGTCTCAGTGTGCGGGGTCCACACAGCTCATCTGTGTCCGCCTGCGTTTTCCCGCCCTCCCCGTAACAGCCCAGCTCACCGCCAAGGCTGGACGAAGCTCTGCCTGGCCATGGCGGTGTCTGCCCGGCTCCTGCCCCAGCCCTGGGTGCGGGCCAGCAGCAAACCAGCCTCCCAGGAACCCAGCAGCCCTCGCCCCTGCAGGGAAACCAAGGCCCAGGCAGGCAAGGGGTGTGTCCAGCAGTGTCAGGGAACAGGTGCCCGGCATCCCTGGTCCTGGTCCTCAGCCCTCCAGACTCCCGCTGTCCCACCCTCTCGTGGTTCCTGCCTTCGATAGATCGACCAGGCACCTCCCCCCCCCATGTGCTGGGGGTCCCGTTCTTATATTTCACCTGCCGCATCCCTGTTTAGGACGCCCTCGCTCCCCTGGGTCAATCAAGAACAAACCAGGGTGCCCAAAGACACCCAGGGCCAGCTCTGGGGTGCTACAAAACCTGTCCCTCCACGGTGACCAGTGTGGACCTTGGACGTGGGAAAGGAACTCAGCCCTCAGGGAGGCTGGCAGTGAAGAGCTGGAGTTGTGGGACTCAGAGCACACACCCCCACCTAGAAGCAGCCCCCAGCCCCCCCCCCAGTTGCCGTGATCTGGGGTGCTGGTGTGACAGCCTCTTTTTTTTTAAATTTCTAAAAAAATATTTATTTATTTGCTTTAGATGTACACAATGCGTTTACTTGTACGTGGTGCTGAGGATCAAACCCGGGCCACGCACACGCTAGGCGAGCGCTCTACGCTGAGCCGCAGCCCCAGCCCCATAACAGCCTCTGTTCTGTCCTAAGAGCCAGGGGCTGCAGGTGTGGAGGTCCTGGGGGACTCTCGGCTCCCACTGGTGCAGGAGGAGAGAGGAGCCCAGAGGTGGGACTGGGGGTGGTCACCAGTGTCCCCTCCGTCTCACGGTACCTTCTCAGAAGGCTGTCCTTACAGACAGTGCCTAGAATTCAAGTCCCATGGGACATTATGTAGGGGGCCAGAAGCAGGGTGACCTTGATGTGGGGGACAGTTGGGAGTGCAACAGGACGGCGAGTGCTCTTCCCGCCAGGTGCCACTGGACCCTGTTCAGGACACAGATGTTTTCAGCTTTGCTTAGAGGACTGTGCTCTGGGAAACGGAGTGGCCACGGGGCTGGGGACGCTTCCCCTGGTTGCCGGGAGTACAGCCCTAGCCCGTGTCTGGGGGCTCAGGCTGCCGCCCCTGCCCCCCAGCTCCCAGTGGCCCCCGTGGCCCTGCCCCAACGAGCTGCTTCAACCCCCGCTCTCTGTGCTTCCCCCAGGGGTCAGCAAGATCGTGACCGTGGACGTGAAGGGGAGCAGCCCTCTGTGGCTGAAGGTGAAGGACCTGGCCGAGGGCGTGACCTACAGGTTCCGCATCAGAGCGAAGACCTTCACCTACGGGCCGGAGATGGAAGCCAACGTCACCACAGGCCCAGGAGAAGGTGGGGAGCGGCGTGCTGAGCCCTTAGCACCCCAGATCAGAGGGTGTCCAGAGCCGTGCTAGACCCCGCAGACAGAGTGGGGAGCTCAGAGCTCCCTCTTCCCCCCCCCCCGTCCCCTCCCCTCCTCTAGCCTCCTGGGCTCTGTACCTGGTGAGTGGCATCTGAGACCTGGGGATCCTCAAGTCACAAGCCCAGACCCTCAGCTCCGGCTGCAGCGCTTTCCCTGGTGCTGTTCTTGTTACAAGGTGCATTCAGGGTGCGGCTCAGAGGTTCTGACTCCCTGGGGCTGAGGGGCGCCCGGCAATCTGCACTAATCCCAAGAATCCCTCGAAGGTGTGACCTGATCGGCACCTCTGGGAATTTTGGTGGAGCAGGCGACCTCTTAACAGCTGAGCCTGCTTCCCCTCCCCCTCCACTTAGCCACCTTCCATCACAAAATGCCATTTTGTATTTACCCATGTCTGAATTCTCTGCTTCCAAAGCCCTCCCTGATCACCTCCTCTAACCCTCCCCCTTCCCCGGAGCCCTCCCCCAGTTGTGTGTGGGGGTCAGGATTTAGGCTCCAGAGTCCTGTCCCATGCCCTCCTGAACACAGAAGCCACCTCCCCGCCATGTTGCTCGCCCCTCCTTCACTAGAAAGCACGCAGCCCCTCCCCAGCTGCCCCCGCACTCCCACCTCCCTCCCCACCCGGCAGCGGCAAAGACCTCGCCCCTGGAGGCGGGGTGGCCTGGGCTCCAGGCGGGAGCAGCGCCCAGCCGAGCCCTGGTCTCCTGTCCTTCCACGTGACGGGGTTGTCTCCCCCTGGCGGCCCCCGCTGGCCACTCCTTGCTTTTTCTTTGTGGTCAGTTTCTCTTCCCCAGGAATGGTTCTGCAGATGAGCATTCCTGTCCCTGGGCACCCTGGAGAGAAAGGCCGCAGGGCCACTGGAGGCAGCCGGCCCAGCCTCCCCAGCCCCACCCTGCACCTGACCCCTGCCCACCCGGCACCCATGCACCTGAGTCTTCCCAGGAACCACAAGCAGGAAGGGCTCTGGCAGGCAAAGGGAGGGCTGCTCAGTGGCTGGGGACAGGAGGGGGTCACCTGGAGGACGGCGATTCTAACTCAAGGCTTTAACTGTCCCCCTGGGGCGTGGAAGGTGGGAGATGGAGGCAGGAAGCTGGAGAGGCACCCAGACAGGAAGAGCCTTGCCGGCCCTCTGGTGTGGGCGGGGCGAGCCTGCAGGAGCCCAGCCAGGCCCTCGCACCCCCAGCCCCTGCCTCAGCCCTGAGCCCTGCTGTGCTGTGAGAACCCAGGTCCCAGGGCCACCCCACCCTCCACACCTGAGGGGTCAGCTCCATTGCCCTCTGGACTGCAGGCAGATGCTCCGTAGGGAAGGAAGGGAGGAAGGAGACGAAGTCCTCCAAGGCCACCGCGCAGGACAGACGCAGGGGCCCAGCAGTGAGCTGCCAGGCCCTGTGACAAATTCCTGGGTCCCAGAAGCACCTAGGAAGCACCTACTATGTGCAGGGCTGTGGGGATGCCAAGCTCGTGTCTGCTGGGAAGCAGGCTTGGTGGATGATGGCGTGAGGGGTGGCAGGAACCCAGAGGGCAGGCACCAAACGTGCCCTGGCAGGGTGCTCCCCACGAAAGGAAGGGGCTCGGGCCCCCTGCACCCAGATGCCTGACACTCCTCCTGTCTCCTGCTCCGGTTTCCTGGCTGGCGATGTCCCAGGCTGCTCCCTGGACACACCTGCGTGCCAGGAGGGTGGCGGGGAGCCCAGTTCCTCCTCCCTCCCCCTGCCACGGGCCGCGCCTCCTCCCTCCTCACCTAGCCTAACAGCGGGTGCAGACGGGACGGGAGACTTCAAGCAGGAGGTAGGGCGATGTCACTGTCATGTGCCAGGAGAGGCGGGAGCCCCTCGGCCCCCTCAAACCAGCACTCCCATCTGCCACCGTGTCACGCACCTCTCCTGCGCCCCGGGACACATCCCGCCAAGCCTTACCTCCCAGGAGGCCCTCACAGATGGACACGCTGAGGCACACTGGAGGGACATGAGAAGTGATCGAAGTCACCCGTCTGATAAGTTCTGGGCTGAGACCAAACCCCTCTGACTCTTTCCTGCTTATCTCATGCCCTCTGCTGCCCTGGGGCTGGGAAGTGGGGTGCAGGGGTGACCAGAGGAGACCGTAGGTGGAGGCTCTCGGGCCGCCCAGCCCCCGCTCCTCCAGCACAGGTTGGGGGGCTGGGGGGCTGCCCGGGGGTTCTGGACACCCCTCGCCCACTGTGCGTGGTTCGCAGGTGCCCCGGGACCTCCAGGAGTGCCCATCCTCGTGCGGTACAGCTCCGCCATCGCCATCCACTGGTCCAGCGGAGACCCCGGCAAAGGGCCCATCACCCGCTACGTCATAGAGGCCAGGCCTTCAGGTGGGCGCGCTGGGAGGGCCCTGCCTGGCGGGCTGCCTCTCCCCTGGGCTGAGTCTCCACAGCTCACTTCCTGCCCCTCCTGAGCCCCCCACTTGGGGTTTCTGTCTGACACTCACGCTACTGCGGGCGGGGCTCCAGGGGGCTGTTGGGGAGGGGGAAACCGGGGCGGGGGCTCCTCTGAGCTGGACTCTTGCTTCAGGAACACCCAAGAGGCCCCAGAGAAAGGCTCTTCGTTGTAGGCGAGGTCTGATCTGGGTCGAGGGTGCCGGCAGAAGCCACAGAGTGAGAACACGATCACGGTGGTTGATCCCACGTCCCCCGGGTGCCTGACCAAGGAGGCCCTGCCTGTCACCCCGTCTCTGCCATCCTGGCCCTGGCGGTTGGTGCCGTTGTACTGGCCTCTCCTGTCACGTCTGAAGCCCAATCACAAGCACTCCCAGGGCCATCGGGGGATGAGAGCTGATAAGTCACTCGGGGCGACTGGTCCCTGTCTGCCCCTGTCTCCCCCGTCCCGGGCTCCCCTTACAGGCTTGTTCTGGGCATCCGGCGGCTCTGTGGTGTGTGAGCGAGAATCTGAGGAAGAGCAGCCTTCGTTGCTCTAACCTGATCCATGGCAAATAACAGTCACAACGAGGCGTCCCCATGCTGTCCAGAGCTAAAGCTTCCTGCGCAGAGCAGGGAGCGAATCATTCCAGAGCCGTCGGTTCTACCTCCCGCCGAGAGCCGAGTGCTACTCCTCCCAAAAGCAGTTAATAGCCCTAGGCGTTGCCGAGGCCACTGCCACCAGCCGTTGTCGTGATATCGCGGTGCAGTAGCTCACCCATCCAGCAGCTCAGACGCACCGAGCTGCCCGGGGTTCCCGCGGCCCTGGCGCAGTCCCCACTCCAGATGGCCTTCCCTGCCCCTCCCGCGCGGGGCGGCTGAGCTGGCCAGGAGACCACGGTGGCTTCTCCCCACCAGGCCCTGCAGACCTGGTTGCCAGCTCTGGAATGCAGGCCCTGGCCTCCAGCCTGCTGATGCCCCAGTGTCCCCAGGAAGGCCCAGCACGAGCCCATGTGTGGGGGCCGTGACGCGGTCCACGCAGGTGGCATCGAGGGCTGAGCACAAAAGGAAGGACCAAGACAACACTTAACAAAAGACCGGGGCCAAGCAGCCCCAGAGAGCCCCGCGCAGGCCCTCGCCCAGCTGAGGGGAAGAGCGGGAGGAGCCAGGGCTGGGGGATGCCGTGGCCGTGCCCTGGCACTGCCGGCCAGCAGCCCCTGCTCCAGGGTGGGCAGCGCCCGTCCCCCCATCCTCCTGCCCGTCTCTCGGCTTCCTCTGTGCTCCAGGCTCCTTATCTTCAGGACAAAACAGCTCCCGTGGTACCTTGTCCCTGCCCGGCTGGAGCTTTGTGTCCCGTGGAGTAGTCAGAACGTCCCACCTTCTACAGGGGGACTTAAAGACCCGTGGAACTGGCCCTGCACACCGGGCAGCTCCCAGGGCTGGAGGCCAGGGCCACAGTGGCACGTTCCAGAAGCTTCTGGCCTGGCCCCACCCTTTGTCTCTGTGTGAGGTAGAATAAGGGGGGATAATCAGCAGGCAGGAGGCCTCTGCTTCTAGAAGGCAGCAGTAGGGTCCCCCACAAGCCTGCGGGCAGGGAGTTAGACCTTGATCGCTCCAGGCACCATCCTGGGCACCAGAGAAAGCGCAATGCCAGGAGCCAGACCACCCCAGGCAGACACTCCAGCTCTGCTCTGTGGCACAGTGACCTGGGCAAGATGACTTGCACTCTCTGAGCCTCGGTTTTCTCATCTGAAAAATGGGATAGTAGCTCCTTCCTCTCACCGTTGCCCTTGCATGGAGAGCAAAGCAGGGGACCTAGCATGCTGGGCAGAGGAGTTAGGGTGTCGTTGCCATCATCCTCACAAGAGCTACTGCAAGGTGAACAGGAGAACCCAGGCACCTGCCCCAAATTCTGACCTTTCAAGGCATGAAGCACCAAAATCGGGTGCAGACCAGGGAAGAAAGACTTGGTTCATTGATTCAGCAAACACTTAGAAGGTGCCTGTGGTCGGGGACAGTCTACACAAAGACCAACAAGGCATGAGCCTTGCCCTGGAGGAATTTCACAGCTGAGCAAGGAAGAGCGATTAAACAAAAGATAGGATGTGGGCGGAGCTCAGTAGTGCACGCCTGTAATCCCAGCGGCTTGGGAGGCTGAGGCAGGAGGATCGGAGTTCAAAGCCAATCTCAGCAAAAGTGAGGCACTAAGCAACTCAGTGAGACCCTGTCTCCAAATAAAATACAAAATAGGGTTGGGGACATGGCTCAGTGGCCAAGTGTCCCCGAGTTCAATCCCCAGTACCTAAAAAAAAAAAAAAAAAAAAAAAAGATAGGATGTGTACGAGGCAGATGCTCAAGAGCATCAGACCACCATGAGGCTGAGGCTCAGGACGCTGGGCCTTGGGTGAGGAGAGCTGTGAAGGCAGACAGGGCCCCTGCTGCCTTCCCCAAGTGAGCAAGGTCACACTGGATGGGGACAGGCAGCCCTTAGCTGGTCCTGCCACATACTTGGTCCAAAAGTGAGAAACATGGTAGGACCCCGGGGTGGCAGCACTGCTGGTGCTCTGGACTGAGACGCTGGCTCTGTTAGAAAGGATGGCGGAGCCCCCAGGCCAGGGACACACGTGCTGAGCAGGGCGTCTTCAGCCCCGGGGCAGCTCTTTCCAGAAGGAGTTCAGGAGCCTGCCGAGAGGGGCTCCGGGGGTTGGCAGCTCCTGGAGCAGCAGCCTGGAGGGCCCACTGGTGGCTGGGTGACCACCTAGAGCAAGCCACGGCAGGAAGGACACGTGAGCTCAGTCCACCAAGGTGCTTCTAAGACCTCTGGCCCCTTGTCCCCATGAAGAGGGATCAGACTAGGGCCCCCGGGGCCTTACTTCAAGGAGACATTTCCAAATTATGTCTCCACTAGCACCAGCAGGAAGGTGCCTCTCTCCAGAGGCCAGGCTGGCCCCTGTACCCTGCCCAAGGCATCAGGTCAGGGCCCCTCTGGCCTCCCCAGCCATGATGGCTGCCACAGGGCCCTGGCGAAGCTCGCTTCATGGGGTGACCAGCATGGGGCAAACAGACATAGTCCCTCTTTCTTCTCTGAAATCTGCTGCTAAGAAAAGAGGTACCTGAAGCTGGGCGTGGTGGCACATGCCTGTAATTCCAGTGACTAGGGAGGCTGAAATAGGAGGATCGCGAGTTCAAAGCCAACCTCAGCAATTTAGCAAGGCACTAGCAACTCAGTGAGACCCTGTCTCTAAATAAAATATTTTAAAAGGGCTGGGGATGTGGCTCAGTGGTTAAGCACCCCTGTGTTCAATTCCCAGTACCAAAAAAAAAGAAAGAAAGAAAGAAAGAAAAGAGGCAGCTGAGCCAGCCTTGGTGGTGCACACCTATAATCCCAGCAACTCGGGGAGCTGAGGCAGGAGGATTGCAAATTTGAGGCCAACTTTAGCAATTTAATAAGGCCCTCAGCAACTAAGTGAGACCCTATCTCAAAATTTTAAAAGTGCTGGGGATGTGACTCAGTGGTTAAGCACCCCTGGGCTCAATCCCTGATAAGAAAAGAAAGAGACAAGAAGAGGTAGTGGAGAACAGGACAAATCCAGGCCACTTGACCAAACCCTCTCAGGAAACCTGATGCGTCCTTGCAGGTGTTACTAAAAAAGAAAAAAAAAAAAAAAAAAAGGGTGGGGGTAGGGGGTCCTCTTATTTCCACCTGCTGTCACTCCTGTACATGTTTTGGGTAGGAAAGGGGATCAGATATAGTAGGGGCCTGGCTGGGTGAAGTAGAGTACTTCCATAAGACAAGATCTTAGGCAGCCTCTTACATCATAGTTAGCAGCTGTTTCAATAACTCATAGAACAGAAGATGTGAGTTCATTCTTCGCAAGTGTAAAGACGCTGAATCTATTTCGCCAGGTGTGGTACAGGTTGAATCTCCCTTATCCGAAATCCTTGAGACTTGAGTGTTTTGGACTTGGGATTTTTTTTTTCTCAGATTTTGGAATCTTTGTACATATATAATAAGATATCTGGGGGATAGGACCCAAATCTAAACACAAAATTCATTTCTGTTTCATATACAGCTTATGCACATTGCCTGAAAGTAATTTCACACAATAGTTTAATAATTTTGCTCGTGAAGCCGGGCGTGGTGGTGCGCGCCTGTAATCCCAGCACTTGGGAGGCTGAGGCAGGAGGATCGCGAGTTCAAAGCCAGCCTCAGCAGTGGTGAGGCACTTAGCAACTCAGTGAGACCCTGTCTCTAATAAAATACAAGAAAGGACTGAGGATGTGGCCCAGTGGTCAAGTGCCCCTGAGTTCAACCTCTGGTACCAATGATAATAATAATAATGATGATAATAATTTTGCTCAGGAAATAAATTTTCGTGGTGAGGAATTTTCCACTTGTGGTCTGTCTCCTAGTGCTCAAAACATTTTGGGTTTTGGAGCATTTTGGATTTTAGATTTTCAGATTAGGGATATTCAACCTGGACTGGGTGGGTTGCTACTGTATTTTCTGCATTGTACATATTTTTTAATGTTTCACAGATATCTTAATAACAAAGACGAAAAGACACACTCCAAACTGTGTCTTTAAAGCATCCGCTGGGCCCCTCAGCACCACGCCCTGGACCCTCAGTGTCGAGCCAGTGGCCGCTCAGTGCCTTGGGGAGCAGCGGGATAGGCTTGGGCGGGACTCGGGGCTCCCCTCACCTGTGGGCCCCTCCCACTCCATGCTCCTGCAGATGAGGGGCTCTGGGACATCCTCATCAAAGACATCCCCAAGGAGGTGAGCTCCTACACCTTCAGCATGGACATCCTGAGGCCGGGCGTGAGCTATGACTTCCGGGTCATCGCAGTCAACGACTACGGCTTCGGGACCCCCAGCAGCCCTTCCCAGTCTGTGCCAGGTACCAGCCTGTGGGACGAGGAGCGGGGCAGCCCCATGGAAGTGTCTGATGACAGTGGCTGGGCCGCGAGGGAGGAGGAGAGACGCCACACCAGGGCACAAGGAACACTAGGGTGGCCACAAAATGACACATCCCACCAATTCCCCAAAGCTGCAACCTCAGGGGCCAAGGCCTGTGTCAGCCCCCAACTCTGGGGGAAGCTGAGGGCCTTGGAGCTTTGGGGATCCCTTCCTGGGGAGTGCAGAGGCTCTAGGTAGGGGCAAAACAGTGGACCCAGGATGAGAACTTCCAGGAGCTCCCCCCCCCCCGGGAGGTTTGAGGGTGCCAGGCCATGAACTATGTTTCCATGGAAACTGCCTCCTGGGATAGGCAGGGCCAGCATCCTGTGGAACAGCAGCTAGCCCCGGCGGGCAGGCCTCTAGGACCTGACTCGCAGCATCTAGGTGAGCCCAGAAAGGCAACACCCCCCCACCCCCCTGTTCTTCCCACCTGGCGTAGCTCAGAGCTCACAAAGGCCTCTCGTCCACAGCCAGCATCCAAGTCAATCACTAACCACTTTGAATGGTGCGCCCCCTTTCTCCAAGGCACAGACGCAGCTCAAAATTCCTGCACACTGGAAGAGCTCAGAATAACAGCCTCCCCACGCCCCCACACACCTGCTCCTTCACCCAGGTTGATAGAACCAGGTCAGGGACCAGAGCAACCCCTCACCAGCAGCAGCACAGAGTCGTATTGGCTGGGTGCACAAAGCACAGTACTTGAAAGAAGGGGAGCCGTACCAGAAAGAGCATCCTCAAGCTCCGTGCTTTCTGCCACCAGATAAAAGTTCCATCCAGAGCCGGGTGCGGTGGCGCACGCCTGTCATCCCAGCACTTAGGAGGCTGAGGCAGGAGGATCGTGTGTTCAAAGCCAGCCTCAGCAATGGCGAGGCACTTAGCAACTCAGTGAGACCCTGTCTCTACAAAAAAGGGCTGGGGGGGCGCTGGGGTTGTGGCTCAGAGGCAGAGCGTTCACCTTGCACGTGCACGGCCCGGGTTTGATCCTCAGCACCACATAAACATAAATGCATTGCATTGTGTACAACTAAAGTAAATAAATCAATATTTTAAAAAAAGGGGGGGGGGGCTGGGGATGTGGCCCAGTGGTCGAGTACCCCTGAGTTCAATCCCTGCTACCAAAAAAAAAAGAGAGAAAAAAAAAAATTCCATCCAAAGTGAACCAGGTCTCCTACAGGCCAGAGAAACACCCATGCAAATCCGCGTGTGCCTATCAAAGCCTTTTCCCTGGGCAGGGAGGGAGAAGGACAGGTAGCTATCAATCTGCTGCCCCCAATTCCTGTGTCCCCGGCAGACATCATGAATCAATCCCAGCACTCTTATCTAAGGAGTCCAGAAGCAACCTCAGAGCCTCTTGTGAAACGGCCCCCCAGGCAGTCCCTCACCTTAGGTGACAGCAGGCACCTAAGATGAAACGGCCCTTCCCACCTGGTCCCGGGTTCGTCCTCCTTCAGAGGGCACAGTCCCACCGGCCCTCATCTGCATGAGCAGTGGTGGGGCCCCAGCTGGGGCGGGAGGCTCGGGGGCAGGAGCACCCTGGACCTGACCCCACACCCACACTCCAGCCCAGAAGGCCAACCCCTTCTACGAGGAGTGGTGGTTCCTGGTGGTCATCGCCCTCGTGGGCCTCATCTTCATCCTGCTCCTGGTCTTTGTGCTCATCATCCGCGGTCAGAGCAAGAAGTATGCCAAGAAGACAGACTCGGGTGAGTGAGCTGGCCCGAGCCGCCCGCTGGGCTGGACTTGCCCGCGTCTCCCTTTTGGCCAGGCCGGGGTGGGCAGGCCGCTCTCCTGGCAGTGCACCTGCTCAGGTAGGGAGCATCGGGCTCCTGGACGCCATCTCAGTCTCTTATTCAGCTCTGGCAGAAAGAGGGGCGCCCTGCCGGGTGGGGGAGTGGGTGGGCCCGGGAGGTCTAGAGGGAGTCTACCTCTCTCCCCGCCCCCCGCCACAGGGAGCAGCGCCAAGTCCGGGGCCCTGGGCCACGGGGAGATGATGAGCTTGGACGAAAGCAGTTTCCCTGCCCTGGAGCTCAACAACCGCAGGCTGTCCGTCAAGAACTCCTTCTGCCGAAAGAACGGCCTGTACACCAGGTAGGGGGCCTCCGCGTGGGCAAGGGCGGCGGCTGGAGACTCGGGGGCCAGGCCTCAGGGCCTCGCAGTCAGGCCGGGGGTGCCCTGGGAAGACCACAGAGCAGGCACTGCCCACTTGGTCCCGGAAGCAGCATTCAAACTCTGGGAGTGCGAGCAGAAAGCCATTTCCAGGCAGAACACCTGGGGGCCTGCGCCAGTGCCCCCCAGATGCAGCCGCAGCCCAGGGCACCCTGGGGAATTCGCAAGGAGGTAGGTCCTAAGCGGACCCCTCGGTGGCAGCAGAATGTAAACAACTTGTGAGATTTTGCGAGGGAACCTGTGGCGAGCTGCTCCAGTCACGGCCTGCAGGGGGTCACATGACCCAAAGGGAGCCGGGCGCCGAGGCCTACTGGCAGACTCCTCGGTGACCGTTGCCAGGTGCTCCCCCATCGTTGCCTAGACCCTGGGAAAGCGTGGGAGCCCCCTCCCTGGGCCGTGGCTGCCCATCTCCTGCCACCAAGCCGCAGCGTCTGAAGGCAGCCAAGGGAAGGCAGAAGCTGGGCGGCTGTCCAGCTCCATCCCTCCTGACTCCTCTCTGACTCCAGCCCTCCTGCCCCCACCTCCCCATGGCTCCCAGGCTGCCCTTTTCCAAAGGCAGGGGCCACTGCTGGGGCCCACCTCGCCCTCTGCTGATAGGACGTGGCAGCTTTATGTCCCCAGGAGCTCCAGGGAGGTTGTGACTGCAGCCAGGGGCGCCTGTCCCCAGCCTCGGCCCTATTGACATTCCCGGCCGATTGGAGGCAGCAGGCAGGGGGGCAGCCTCTCTCAGGGGGACTCACAAAGCTTCTCTCTGTCTCTGCTTTGGAGGGACAGCCATGTGTGTGCTCACGGTGGGGGCAGAGGGGAGGCCGGAGGGCCGGGCTCACTCACTCTCATCCCTGGCCAAATCCGGCCTGCCATAGAAAGGACCCTTGGAGGCTGTGTGGCAGGCCCAGCGGGCCCACGGGCCACAGCAGCACGCCAGGCTGGCTCCAGGGCCCGGCCCTGTGGAACAAGGGGCCGTTTCACCACAGGCCTCCCCTCCCCTGCCTCTGCCTGCGTCTCCCGCCCACCGTGCACACGTCCAGGCCCTGTGTGTCCCCGCACCCCGTGAACACAGGAATCTTGTTGGCACCAAACAGCCCCAGGCTCCAGGGGCCGAGTGCAGCCGCAGGGACAGCACACCCTGCATGGTACCCCATTCCCGCCCTCCTCCTCCAGGGCCCTCTCTCCAGGGCCAGCCTAAGGGGTATGGTCACAGGAAGGAGGAACCCACGTGGCCGCGCTCCTCGAGGCCTTGCTGCATCTGCCTGGCCGGGGAGGCTGCGCCGTGGGAGGCCGTCTCTCAGCCCCTCTCTTCTCTCCAGGTCCCCTCCCCGGCCCAGCCCCGGCAGCCTCCACTACTCTGATGAGGACGTCACCAAGTACAATGACCTCATCCCAGCAGAGAGCAGCAGTCTGACCGAGAAGCCCTCGGAAATCTCCGACTCTCAGGTGAGGGCCCGGTGCCCTGGACAGGGCTGGGGAGCAGCCCTTCTCGGCGTGGGGCAATGAAGGGACAGGGCTGTCACATAGGTTTTCTTCCTTCCCTCCTTTCCTGTCTGGAGCCAGAGAGACTAAGAAGGCCCAAGAACTAACCGGAAGTCATTTGCATGTCCGTCACCACCCCTGAGTTCTGCTCATAGTTTGTCCCCAGGACTAACGGGATCTAGGTCACATGAGATCCCCCAAGAGCGTGGTCCCCGAGGCTTGCTGGAGTCACCTCCACGCAGCTTCTGAGCAGCAGAGGAGCATGCTGAAGGCAAGGAGCGGGAGAGGAGGAGCTCCGCTGGCCCTCAGCCAGAGGCCTGGACAGCTGCTCGGCCCCGCTCCTGAGGTCAAAGGAGACCCCAGGTCCAAGGTCCTGGGACGGGAAACAGTGTGGACCAGTGAGACCTTGTGCTTTGGACCCTGACTTTCTGCCTCTGAACTGGGGTGTCCTGGATGTGCTAGGTTACCTCTCTGAGCCTCAGTTGCCCCACCTGTAGAATGGGCAGGGTGGCCATAGGCTCTGTCAGGGTACTCTGGGGGGAATTCCCCGAGAGTCGGGCCCAGGCCTGGCATACAGCAGCCATTCAATAAATGCTGCCTTTTATGTTGGGGTAGGGGGACCATGACTCTGGAAGACAGAGCTTAGAGTTGTCATGAGGTGGGCCAGGCAACGCAGACACTGCCCCGGGCTGAGGGGGCTGAGTCCATTCCAAGAGGAGCAAGAGGTACCAGCAGGGAGCAGGCTGGTGGCCTGCAGGGAGGCGTGACCGCGGCCTGCGACAGTGGACTGAGGCCTCTCCCTGCATGGCTTTGCTCAGCTCCAGGGTCTCAGATGGGCTTGGCAGAGCCGGGGAGGCCACCTAAGTCCACAGCTCACAGTTGGCAGGGAGAGACCCCAACTTAGCCTGGCTTTCCCTGGGGCTTGGTGGGGGACAAAGTTATTCAAAGCCTGTGATCCAGCTCGTGACAGCTTCCGACGGGTATTTAACTTTGGGCGGCCACACAGACTCGGGGTACTCACGAGGACACACAGGCCTGGGTCCCTCCCCTACTACATGACTTTTCTTGCTTTTCCCCAAAGATGGTGACCAGCATTTAGATTCTAGACACCCAAGGTAGAATTGAAAAAGATAAAGGGACTTTCTCTGACCATGGGGCAGTTGCACGGGACTCCTTGAGATGTGCTTCTGCCTGTGGTTAGAAGCAGCCGGCCAGAGGGACTTCCTGTGTTGCTTTGCTTGGTGGCCTCTGACCTTCTGCGGAGCACGTCATCACTCCACCCTTGCTGCCTGGGCTCAACCTCAGAAACAAGCCCTCCCAGGACAGGAGATACTGCCTGGACATCTCAAGGCCTTGTTGTCACTGGCCCTGCGCGAATCTGTAGGAGTCTCCTGGGGACAGAGAAGTCCCGTGGCGATGAGACCATGCCAGGGCCTCCGAGCCTTAAAGAAAGACAGCCTGCCGGGCGCGGTGGTGCACGCCTGTAATCCCAGCACTTGGGAGGCTGAGGCAGGAGGATCACGAGTTCAAAGCCAGCCTCAGCCATGGCGAGGCACTTAGCGACTCAGTGAGACCCTGTCTCTAATAAAATACAAAAAAGGGCTGGGGGTGTGGCCCAGTGGTAGAGTGCCCCTGAGTTCAATCCCGGGTACCAAAAAAAAAAAAAAAGAAAGCCTGTGCTCAGAGCAGCTGACCTCAGAACTTCCCTCAGGGTAGACCCAGAGGGCCTGGAGCCCTCCCTCTGCTGAGCCCTGGATCTGATTTGCTCAAGGAAGCCCATCACTCGAGCACTGTTTCCATAGCAACTGGGAACCAGGCACTCCCCTGGAGCTCTGCCCTGGGAGAGGAGGCTCCCCCGGCTCCAGGAGGCAGTTGTCACAGCAGAATGCCCACAGTCCTTTAGGGGTTGGTCAGTCCAGTCCAGGCTCTGGGTGCCTGCTGGGGAGGTGGGGATGGCTCAGGTCTGTGTTGGGGCTCAGTCGTGTTGTCTCGGGTCTGCTGGCTCTGAGGGCAGAGTTCCAGAGAATCCGCCGTCTCCATCACTGCGTGTTCCCTGTAAGTGGTATGCACAGGGCCTGGGACCTGGGCACTCCATAAATAGCAATTTAATAAAGACAGTTAAAAATCAGCCGGGCATAGTGGCCCGCACCTGTAATCCCAACAGCTCGGGAGACTGAGGCAAAAGGATCACAAGTTCAAGGCCAGCCTCAGCAACTTAGCAAGATACTGTCTCAAAATGAAAATTAAAAAGGGCTAGAGGTGTGGCTCTGTGATAGTGCCCCTAGGTTCAATCCCAGGTACTACCAAAAAAAAAAAAAAGAAAGAAAGAAAGAAAAATTTTTAAAAATGAAATGAAAGGGGGGCTGGGCTTGTGGCTCAGCGGCAGAGTGCTCGCCTAGCACATGCACGGCCTGGGTTCAATCCTCAGCACCACGTAAAAATAAAAATAGAAATAAATTAAAAAACGCATTGTGAAAGCCGGGCGCGGTGGCGCACGCCTGTAATCCCAGCACTTTGGGAGGCTGAGGCAGGAGGATCGCGAGTTCAAAGCCAGCCTCAGCAATGGCGAGGCACTTAGTAACTCAGTGAGACCCTGCTTCTAATAAAATACAAAAAAGGGCTGGGGATGTGGCCCAGTGGTCAAGTGCCCCTGAGTTCAATCCCTGGTACCAAAAAAAAAAAAAAAAAAAAAAAAAAAACGCATTGTGTGCAACTAAAGCAAATAAATAAATATTTTTTTAAAAAATGAAATGAGGGCTGGGATTGTGGCTCAGCGGCAGAGCGCTCGCCTCCCACATGCGCGGCCTGGGTTCAATCCTCAGCACCACGTAAAAACATAAATGCATTATTGCATTGTGTACAACTAAAGTAAATAAATAAATATTAAAAAAAAAAAAAAAAAGATACCAGATGTCCTTAAGAGAGAACTTTAAAAAAAAAAAAAAAAAGAGATGAAAGGTCACTTCGGAAGCTAATCAACCAAAGCAGACTCAAGGTCAAGTGCAGGTACCCAGGACACTGCAACAAACACTCATGGTTTAAAGCTATCATTTCTTTCTTTTTCTAAGAATGATTTTTAGTTGTAGATAGACACATGCCTTCATTTTATTTACTTATTTATTATGTGGTGCCAGGAATCGAACCCAGGGCCTCGCACGTGCTAGGCAAGCGCTCTGCCACCGAGCCGCGACCCCAGCCCAAGTTATCATTTCTTTTTTTTTTTTTTTTTTTTTTTTTTTTTTTTTTTTTGTGGGTACCGGGGATTGAACTCAGGGGCACTTAACCACTGGGCCACATCCCCAGCCCTTTTTTGTATTTTATTTAGAGACAGGGTCTCACTGAGTTGCTAAGTGCCTCGCCATTGCTGAGGCTGGCTTTGAACTCGCGATCCTCCTGTCTCAGCCTCCCAAAGTGCTGGGATTACAGGCGTGCGCCACCACGCCCGGCCCCAAGTTATCATTTCTTTTTCACCAACTCCCAACTCACACATCAGAAGTCACACTGGTGGCCACGCCCCCTGATATCCTTCGTGCCTCACCACATCATGGTGACAACCCTCTGAAGCATTGGTGTCGTCTTTTTGCACAGAGCAGGAAACGGAGCATCAGAGAGGCTGAGTGTGTGACTCAGGTCCAGCCGTCGGAGGTGCAAGCTCCAGATGCCGGCTCTGAGCTTCAGAGCCAGACCCCGTGCCAGGCATTCTGGCTGCAGAACCCAGGTCCTGGTTCGGCCCTGTCTCAAGGACCCACCCACGGACCAGTGGTGTCCCGTCACTGCAGATCTTTCTGGAAAAGTCTTCAGGACCCGTCCATGACACACTTAAGGAGACCGAGCGCGCCCACCACTCCTCTAACTTGATGCATTTGATTTTTTTTAAAAGGAAACTCTGGCCTGTCCTCAAAGGACAAAGGCACTCAGAGGAGGGGGCTCTAGGCATTGAAGTTGTTCCCCAGAAGCCCCCCATGCAGCTGTGGCCACAGGGGGCTGCTTTCAAAGGAGACGTGCGTGGAGAGGTGGCTCAGGGTGGCTGAGCCTGGCGCAGGAGTGCGCCTGTCCCGTGTCGACCCTGTGACCAGGAGGGTCCTAGGTAGCCCTTCACCCTCATGAGGCAGGTGGCCTGGTGCAGCCAGAGGGCTGCCGGGTGAGGGAGTGGAGCCGTGGGGGGAGCCCGGCTCTCCAGCAGCCCTGGGGAGGGCATCCGGATGCTCCCTGGGAAGGCGTCCGTCACCCCCAGGGGTCCTAGGCAGACAGCACCTCGATTCTGCAGCTACAGGCAAGACAGGGGCTTGATGCAGCTAGAAGGCATCCCTTGTGCTCACAGCCAGTGAGCCCAGGTGCCCACACCTCCTAGGGCCTTGTGAATGCTGGCGAGGGCTCTGCCACCCCCCCCACACACACACACACCCACACACACCTATCTCAAGGCTCGCTCCTGGAGCTCACTCCTAGGACATGGAGGTGATTGAGACATGACTCTGCCCCCACCAGGAGCTCCCCGCGGTCCTGGGAGACAGACTTGGAGACGGAGCAGCTGGCCCCTCCAGCTCCCTCCGTCCACACATAAGTGAGCCCACCTGCTGCAGCTGACCGGGTTCCAAGGCGGTGTCTACAGTGTGGCACCCCCACTGTTGTGAAGTCATCCTAGGAAGATGGTGGAGCTGATGCCAGTCCCCCTTTGTGTCCCCCCGCAAGCCCCCCAAGACCATCAGCAGCTTCCCCCAAAGTTTCAGTGGCTCCAGAGAATCGCCGCCTACCTTTTTGAAGTCCCCCTCCCCCGGGGTCTTCCAAGTGAGCTCGGCATATGCCACCTGGTTCATATTCTGAGTCAGACCACCCAAATCTCACCACCCCCCAAACTGGGGGCAATCTGCACAGCCGCTTTCCTGTGATATGGTAATAAACAAAAAGTCAGTTTGACTTCTAAACAAACACACACGATTCCCTGTGGGAGAAGCCACAGAGGGGCTGTGCGTGCGGCCAGAGGGAGGGGCCGGCTGTCCCCAAGCGCTGAATGCGGGGAGCCCAGAGCTGTGCCATGCAGAAGGGGCTCTAGGCAGAGGGAGGGACACCCAAAGATGAGACTTAAAAAAGAGTCTGCGGCTCATTTGACGGAACTTCTAAAAATGCAGTTATGGCCGCCTTCCAATTCCGTTTTCAAAATAACAGCCCAAGTTTGGTAGGGAAAACAAAAACCTTTAGCACAGAAATTCATCTCATTGGGGAAAAAAACTGCCGACCCCCACGGCCTCCGTCTTCTAATCTCGATACTCAGTTCTGGGCAGCGTCGTGGGTGGCCCCTTCCAGCTCATGATGATGGCATCAAGCCTCTTTGAAACAGTGAGAAGAGCTGGGCGCGGTGGCACACGCCTGTGATCCCCGCAGCTCCGGAGGCTGAGGCAGGAGGATGGCGAGTTCAAAGCCAGCCTCGGGAACTTAGCAAGACCCTATACCTAAGTCAAATATAAAAAGGGTTGGGGGTGTGGCTCAGTGGAAGACATTCAGGACAAATCATGTTGGGGATACTATTTATGGAGCCCACGGAGCCCGTGGTCCTTGGAAGCTCAAGGTTGCTGGCGGGGGCAGGGGGGTGACATTACTTGGTCCTCAGAGCCCCTGGCAGCCACTGATGGGGCTATGGCTGTTTCTAGGAGATTGGCTGGGGGCCTCCAGATCTCTAGAACATCTCCCCAGTATACCTGCGGTGCACCACGCACACCTGGGTTGGCACAGGGAGGAGTGGGCGCTGGCTCCGCCCTCCCTGGAGCCCACCCATTTATTCACTCACTCCAAGGTGCGAGTGTTCGAGAGCTGTTCGCTCTGCACCACGGGGACAGCCCCAGACGTTGTTGACTAGTGGCAGCTCCAGAGGTGGCGGAGGAGACTGCATCGTGGCGCGCTACGATCTACTAGGGCAGGCCGCGTGCCTCTGTGCAAATGGTCACCTTTCATTTCTCATCAAAATGTCACGGAACCACCGTGAGTAGCTGCAGGAAGAGCGCGGGCACACGCGTCCTTCTGTGTTCCGTGGCGTGGGGGCAGGGGCCATGCTGTGTGCACCCCTGCGGGAAAGGCACCTGCTCGTAGGCACAGGGAGGGCTGCCTTGAGGAGGTGGCCTTCGTTGGCACAGGAGGGATGCGTCGGGCACGGAGGGAGTGGTGAGGGCTTGCACCAGGAGTGGTCCCCCCACCCCCCGCGGGCAGCACTGCACCCTGCTGCGTGTCTCTGGTCTCTCCCACGTTGCCTCCTGTCCATCAGGTGGGGCCACCAGCCCACAGGCTCCGCCCTGTCTCCTGCTTCTCCTTAACCCCAGCCCACCCAGACCCTGGCAGCCCAAGCCAGGCTGGAGGAGAAACACCCCAGAGAGAGTCCGGGGAAGGTGGAGGGAGGCAAAACCACAATCGGCAGCCGCTGTGTGCCGAGCCCCATGCTCTAAGCACCCCACTGTGCACATGGGCTGCTCCCCATCTAACGGCAGGGGACAGAGGCTCAGAGGAGTCCACAGCAGGCGTTGGTCCCAGAGCTCAGAGGGCAGGTGGCTGGGCCTCACGTGAGATCCAGCTGGCTCTGAGGGCTGTGTCCACTGCAGCCTGGCCTCCCCCAGCTGCCCAGCACGGGGATTGAAGGAGATTCCCTTCACTCACCCCAACCCTACCTCGGTGGCCTCCCCGGAGGCCCCTGACCCCAGGCATCTCTGACGACTGAGGGGTGGGCATGCATTGGCTATTGATTACTACCTGTAAGGGCACAGGTGGCATGTGTGACATTGTATCTGTGCTGGCATTTTTCATGGGACATTCCTAAGAGAATTTTAGCACCCAGAGTCCAGAACTCTGAGGGGACGTCCAATGAAGTCCTTCAAAAAGACCTAGGAGCCGGGCGCGGTGGCGTACGCCTATAATCCCAGCCCTTGGGAGGCTGGGGCAGGAAGATCGCGAGTTCAAAGCCAGCCTCAGCAATGGTGAGGCACTTAGCAACTCAGTGAGACCTTGTCTCTAATAAAATACAAAAAAGGGCTGGGGATGTGACCCAGTGGTCAAGTGCCCCTGAGTTCAATCCCCAGTACCACCAAAAAAAAAAGACCTAGGAGACGGGACGGCAGCCCTACCTGCTCTAATTTCCAAGAGGCTGCAGCCCTGCAGGAAGTAGGCCCGCTGGCTCAGGGTTTAGGGCACCCGAGGGACAGGGCTGGGCAGGGCAGAAAGCCCCTGGGACCACAGGTAGGGAGGGGACACCCAGGGTGGCTTCCTGGGAGGCCACAATTCTTCCCAGACACATGGGTGTGGCTGCCTGTCCACCCCTGCTGGCCCCAGGCCTCCACCCATCTCTGAGCCCTGGTGGCTCCTCACTGAGTCTGGCGCAGGAGATAACAAAACAGCAAAGGAGCTTGGCTTTGCCCCCTCCGTTTTGCTTTGGTCTTTTCTCTGGGGTCCCACCTCCTCCGGCCCCCTCCCCACGCCCGTCACGGGGCCTGGAGCCGAGCTCCCCGCCCCAGGCCCAGTCATTGCCGCTTGAGCAGCTCTGGGAGCTGCTCAGAGGCCAGGAGCTGAGGCAGTGGCTGGTGGCCCGGCTGGGAAGGCCCCTTGAAAGGCCCCTTTGTTCTGGGCCCCTTCCTGGGAAGCTGCATTCAATTACCACAGAGGCCCAGAGCTGCAGTAGGAGCCGTCCGGGCTCTCTTTCTTCTCACCCCACCCCCACCCCAAAAAGAAACAGATGTTCTGGGAGGTGAGCGGAACAGCCAGGGCTGATGCAAAGACCCTGCGCCTGGCCCTGGGGAGCCGGGACGGGAGGGCCAGGCCCCCGGGGCTCCTCTCTGGCTTGCCCACCCCTGGCAGGGGTCCTGCTGCGCCCAGGGCCTGGCACCCAGTAGGTGCCGAGAGAGAGCAGCCCCTGGGACCTGGGCCACCCCGAGGGACAGAGAGACCCCGTCCTGTCCCCAAACCAGACATGCTCCTCTCTAGAGAGAAGGTTATGGGGCAGAACCGAACCTGCTCCCACTGCCCAGCGGCCTGAGCACTAGAACAGCTTCCCTTCGGACCCCTCCCAGGGGTTCAAGGCCCCTCACTTCAGGCCACCCCTCCCCCGCCCCACTCTCTCGGGGCACCCTCCCCTCTGCCAGCTCTTGCCACCGGAGGACCCTGGGGTCTGCCCATCTCACAGAACAGGACCCCAGGCCGAGGGAGCCACAGCAATGGACCTACACTTACCCAGTGGCAAGGACCTGAGCAGACCTGACAGTGCCACCGTCATCTTGCCCCAGAGACCCTGGGCTCTGGAGCACCCGCGGGACCTGGGTTTCCTCCCCGAGGCTGGGACCTGGGCTGGCTAGACTCAGAACCTCTGGAGGTGCGGGGAACGGGTCAGCTGGTTCAGAGCGCAGAGAGCTGGCCCGCGAGGAGGCCTGTGGTCAGGCTCCCCTCGTCCCCTCCTCCCAGACCCTCACTGCTCCCGCAGGAGGGACCCCAGCCCCCTGCCTCGTGGCAGCGTGACCTCAGCGCGGGGGGCCTCAGGGGCCCACCCTCAGCATATGGAGCCCTCCTGCCTGCGGGTCCTTCCGTTCCCCAGCCAGCAGCTGGGCAATAGGCAAAAAAAAAAAAAAAAAGGGACTTGCTTTGTGCCTTGGGGGCAGGGGTCTCCGATGTCTTGGGCAGTGGGGAGGTGTCTGCTGGGGCTGGCGAGGAGATGCAGGGGCTGCAAGGGGTGAGGAGAGGGGCCAGAGAACGCCACTGAGCAGATGGGCGGGGAGCCTGAGCCCCGCTGGGGAGGGCTGGGCTCTCCTTCCCTCTGGGGGCCTCCAGGCAGCCCAGCTGGACCGCGGCCCCCAGCCGCTCCCTGTCTCGCTGGGTGCTCTCCAGTCCTGCAGCAGCTCTGGGCTCTGGTAGCCCCGGCACAGAGGTGTGGGAACCAATTAGAGGAGGCGTCAGGGGTCCTGGAGAGTGTCTGCTCAGTGTCTCGGAGGGCCTGCGCTGGGACATCCTGCCTTCCATTTCCCACGGCAGGGACCCTCAGGAAAAGGTCCAGCTGCCGTTCCTCTACCTGCAAAGCAGAACTCAGTGCCCGGTCCCAAACGCGTTTGCTTGGGGCTAACTGGGTTTTTCTTGCTAACTGCACCCAGTGGGCAGGGGGTGACCTGCCAGGTCAGTGGGCAGGGGGGTGAGGAAAGGGGTGGATTTCGCTGACAGTGCGTTCTTGGCTAACATCAGGCTCCTCTCTTCCAAAGAGTTCCCATCTGTTGTCTTTTTAGTTCTCAAAAACATTGCTGGGAGCTCGGGGCGGGGGAGGGGCGCGCCATATTTTTAGCTCCCTGAGTCGGAGTTCACTTTGCACCCCAGATTGACGATTGTCTCCATCCCCAGGGGAAGGACGAAGCCTGCACCTAGGGCGGCAGAGCATCCCAAGACGTTTAAGAACAAGTTGATATTTTACATTTCCAAAAAAGGGGGTGGGGGACTCACAGTTGTCACCGCATGAAAATTCAGAACCTTTGTTGATATTTGCTTGTGCTTATTTTGTAGCAGAGTGTCACTTTGTTATTTTGGAGCATGCGTGGCTAGGCACCCCCATTGTTCACTACCCACAGCCTCCAAGGGTCTTATCTGGCTCTGCTTGGTCCTCTGAATCCGTTTGAACCCAGATTACTACACATGGATGAACCTCAAAAACCTCGCACTAAGTCAAGAAGTCAGACGTGGAAGGTTACATGTTATATAATTCCATGAATAGGAAAGGTCCAGAATAGGTAAAACCCTGAGGACAGAAAACAGCTTTGTGGTTGCAGAGGGAGGGGCGGGATGGGGAGAGACTGGGTTTTACTGTGGGGTGATGAAAATATTCTGGAGCCGGGCGCGGTGGTGCACGCCTGTAATCCCAGCACTTGGGAGGCTGAGGCAGGAGGATCGCGAGTTCAAAGCCAGCCTCAGCAATGGCGAGGCACTTAGCAACTCAGTGAGACCCTGTCTCTAATAAAATACAAAAAAAAAAAAAAAAAAAAGGCTGGGGATGTGGCCCAGTGGTTGAATGCCCCTGAGTTCAACCCCCAGTACCAAAAAAAAAAAAAAAAAAAAAAAAACGAAAGAAAATATTCTGGGCTAGTAAAAGGATGGTCTACAGCATAGAGCACACACTGAGCGCTCCTGAGTTGCACACTTTAAAATGGCATGACTTTATGTTAATGCGGGTTACCCCCGGATTGGAAAAAAAGATTGGAACTCGGGTTTATCCCAGTCACCTCGAGGGAAGCAGCTCTCTTCCTTACCCTCCGTTTTGCTTCTGTGATTCCAGTTGTGGGTGGTTAGCTGTGATCCCAGGATATTAAACGGAAAATTCCAGAGATAAACAGAGAGATCACATTCACATAACCTTTCTTACAGCGCGCTGTTCTGATTGTCCCGTTTGTCACTGCTCTTCTTCCTCTCTTGCCGCGCCTCGTTCATAAGTTAAACGCCGCTGTGGATGTGGAAGTAGGGAAACACAGCGCATCTGTGGGGTTCGGGACCATCTCAGCTTCCGGGCGTCCCCTGAGGGTTTGGAACGTGGCTGTGGATAACGGGGGACAGCTGTGTCCACCGTCTCAACCGGCCCTGGGCCAACACTATGGTGCAGATGTTCGGTCTAGTCTCTGCTCTGAAGAGGCAGGAAGAGGGCATCCGGGTGCAGTGCCCACTTGGCAGTGAGGGAGCCCCCCCCCCATTTAAGGCTGGAAATGGGCAGCACAGAGGTTGGCACCTCTGCCCCCTGTGCCCTCCAGCTCTGGCCGTGCTGAGTTGGCCCCACATGACCACTGACGTCCTGATCCTCTGTCTTCCCAGGGAAGTGACAGCGAGTATGAGGTCGACCCGAACCCCCAGAAGGCCCACTCCTTCGTCAACCACTACATCAGCGACCCCACGTACTACAACTCCTGGAGGCGCCAGCAGAAGGGCATCTCGCGGGCCCAGGCGTACAGCTACACCGAGAGTGACTCTGGTGAGCCGGACCACGCCACCGTCACCAATAGCAACAGCGCCCAGCAGGGCAGCCTCTTCCGGCCCAAGGCCAGCCGGACTCCAACGCCCCAAAACCCACCGAACCCCCCAAGTCAACAGAGCACCCTCTACCGTCCCCCCAGCAGCCTCGCCCCCGGCTCCCGGGCTCCTATAGCGGGATTTTCATCATTTGTTTGACATCGGAAGAGGAAAAAGAAAGAAGAGTGATACCAACCTCCTCCTTCACGCTTCCCAAACCGCCTGCCAGAAAACGGAACACCGAGAAACCAAGTCAACTTTTCACCTCCCAAGCTTATTTTTCCAAGGATTCCAGGGCCAGCAAAGCCGGTGCCGAGAAGCAGGGAGAAGAAAATCACCAGAGGACGTGGCCAGCCCGCCCTGGGCGCGGAGACGGTGGGGTTCGCTGCGCTGTGGGGATCTGCACAGGCTGGGGACGCGGCTGGTCACTGATGCAGGGGCAGAGGGGGTCGTGCCCCTGGAGAGAGGGGGAGAAGACAGGGGACCCAGGTGGCACAGTAGGATGGAGAGGACTCTAGACGTCTGGCCAGCTGCCCCCTCTGTCACGTGCTGGTTCCTGGGCCCTCTGCAGAAAGGACAGGTGTCCCCAGGGCCAGAGCCTGCCTCTCTGTCTGCAGGTGTGTCAGGACCTGGCCCACTCCCCACCCTGCCACTCACCTCCACGGCTACCCTCCCTGCTCAGCCTCTCCACCAAGCACCTGGTTTATTTAGAAAAAGGAGAGAAGAAAGAAAAAAAAAAAGAACTAAAGGGTGAGAATCTGCTTAGCGACTTTCTTGTTCCTACATATATATATTTTTTATTTTTTTATTATGAATCCAAGGAAGGAGGGCCTGCGGGCTGGGGAAGAGTTCCCGTATAACAAAACCCTGCCTCCCTTTACCCGGAGTCCCTTTCCTTAGCACAGACAAGGCTGGATCTGGGGAGCAGAGGTGTAAGGCGGCTGGCCCGGGCCTCCGGGAAAAATTAAGTGCCACACATTGCAGAGGTCAGCTAGGTTGTGGGGCCAGGCAGGGGTGAGGATCACTGCCTGGACAGATGTACCACTCTCCCCTGGATGGACATCTTCCTCCCAGCAGCACGCATGTGCGCATGCTGAGCGCACACACGTCCTGTTGGCACGCTCAAGGTAAGGCTCCAGATCCTTCCCCTTGGGCCCTCCTGGCCCCGCAGCATGATCACGTTCAGATCTGTGTCCCTCTGTCTCTCCGCTGTAGCCTGCTAGGCACAGCTCTCAGGGCCCAGAGGCCTGCCCAGGCCCTGAGCCGGAGGCCAGAGCAGCCACATATGCTCAGTCTGCCCAGCACCTGGTTTACAGAGCCAAAGGATGCCCCAACCCCCAGCGACATCTTCCTGGCTGGGCCCAGCGTGGCCAGAGCTGGGAGCCAGGAGGGGCTGGTCAGGAAGCCCAGTCTAAACTGGACACAGCATCTGAGATGCATGGTGAGCCCAGCCAGCAGGGCGGGCCAGATGGGACCGAGGGACAAGAATAGCTGGCGGGAGGAGAGGCTTTCACACACACGATCTGCTCCAAGGAATGTTCTTCAAAAAGCCACTTCTGGTGGCCTGCTCTTCCCATCGGTTTGAGCCTTCTAATGCAGCAGATTAAGGAGGAGCCTTTCCGGCAGAGTCCCTGGGCTGTCTGAGGCCCCTAGGTGACCACGAGCAGCCCATCACTGGGTGGACGGCTGCCTCTCTCAGAGGAACTGGCCCAGCCTGGCCATGGCCCATTCGGCCTGGGGTCCCTGAGTGGAGTGCTCCACCCACGCTGCCTGCCCTGCTGGAGAGAGGCCGTGCCCTGTGTTGGCGGGTGAGGAGAGGAGGAAGGGGAGGACTGGGGAACGAGTCACGGGAAGACAGCCCGGACCCCTCTCCACCAGCCCCAAGTTAGCCGCCATGGTAATGGCGATCGGAAGGGAAGTCGAGGTCAAGAGCTCTGAAGGGAGGAGCCCGCCCAGGCTGCGTGAGCCCCTTGCCCCCTGAGGAATGTGGGTGGGGACTTGTGGGAGGCTGACCCCGCTGCCCACCACGTGCCTACAGACACTGGCTTCTCTGTAAGGGGCCTTGGGGGGAGGCTGCTCAGCTCCTGTAGAGTCAGGTGCTCAAGGTCCCCGAGGCCTTGTCTGGAGGCTTCCCTGGGGTTGGCAGGACCCCTGGCCCCTGCAGCATCTGCCTGCCCTAGTAGTGCGTCTTCAGACGCTGCACGTGATCATGCTGCTGCCCTTTCTGCTCTCTTCTTCTTCTTCTTCTTCTTCTTCTCCTTCTTCTTCTTCTTCTTCTTCTTTTTACAATTTCATCCCTTTCCCTCTCTTTGGAGCATTTAACCATTTAAGGAAATTCCCAGTTTGCATTCAGGAATTATTTTAGCCCAACCCAGCGAGGGAGCTCTGGGGAGGAGGCAGGGCTGAGAAATGTGTCCTGTGTATAATCTGCACGTGAGGCCGAGCGCCCTTCGCCTTTAATGAATCACCTGGTGCACTAAAATCCCCCGGCTGCCCGCACTCTCACTTGCACCCCTGCTGACACCCACGTGCCCATGCACACCCGTGCCATGTGCACACCACACAGATGGGCACAGGACACACCCACGTGCGTGTCAGCAAAGGGGCTCTTGCAACTCCCCCCCCCCATGGCCCAGGCTGTCTCCCCGGCGGGGCGCACGTGGTCTGGGTGACTTGTGCTGGGGATGTGACTGGGATCTGTTGCCCGAGAGGGCTGTGAGTCACAGCTCCTAGGAGAGTCCAGGAAGTCAGGCTGGGCCCAAGGTGAATGTCCCCTTTGTCAATGGCCACCCACCAGGAGTGGTGTCCCCCGCTGCCCCGGCCATATCTGGAAGCCCAGGTGGGTCTCCAGCTGTGGGCTCAGGTTCGTCCCAGGAAGACATCTCTTTGCTCTCGTTTACATATCCACTGGGCCGGCGCAGGCTCCTGGCACCTCCTCCCAGACACCTGGCCACGTTGGAAGGGTGTGTGGGCACTGCCCGAGGGTAGCGGGGAGCCTTCCTGGCTTTGATTTCCTGAGCCAGTGATGCCAGGACCCTGCCTGTGCAACTCTGCTGGCCGCAGGTTCTCACCTGGACACGCCTGGTCCCTTTGGTGTCGCCTCACTGTGCCCTAGGGGACTCTGGTGTTGTACGCAGGAGCCCAAGCATGGCACGCCAGGCTGCCCTCTCCCCCTCCTGGCTGTGCCTCTTGCGCCCACATGAGCCCTGCACCCAGACTGCCAAGAAAAACCAAATAGAAGCCCTGGATTCCAGAAGCACCTTCCTTCTAGGGTGCCAAGAGGTTTGCAAACCCAGGCTGCCCTCCTCACCCCTGCCCCCTCCCCAAATCTAACACTGCCGTGAGTCAGAGGTCTGGCGACACAGAGGTGCTGCTTTGTCCGTGCGTGCTTCTAGAGGCCTTCCGTAGCTGCCCGCGCCTCCAGGGCAGAGCCCCCAAGGTGCCCGCGCCTCACAACTGGACACTCTGGGCAGGGGCTCCCCTCACCGTCCCAAAGAGCACAGTGAAAGTACCCACACTGGCGGAGGGGCCAGCAGGCAGGAGGGGAGCAGGGGACCCTCTGAGCAGCCGCCACCAGCCCCCGAGTGCCTCTGTACGGTCCTGCCCAGGGACACCACCCTGACCGCCACCCTGAGCACAGGTGCCCCCCTTAGGACCACCCCCCTCTTCTCTGTTTCCATAAAAATCACCCAAAGCATTTCAGTGTGTTACCTTTCTTCACCCACGTAGACTCCAAAAACGAAACCAGGACAGATCTTTATTTTTTTGATTTAAAAGATATAAAAGAAAAATTATGGGAGAGAATTCATTATGGCAGGTGTCTATCTGTAAGAAAAATATATATGTATATGTCACATAGCTTGTTAGCAGGTTTATTTTTTAAATGAAAGGTTAAAAGAAATTGATTTGAAATATATACCACGAGAAGTCCCACGTCCTGTCAAACTGTCAGTATTTTATAAATAAACTTTTGTTTTGGAGTTCTGAAGCCGCGTCGATTCTCTTCCTCCCCGGCAGGTGAGAGGCACTCCTAGCCAGGGCCATGTTCAAGCCATCTGTCCCCCAGACACCCCGTGTGACCTCTTCCGGACCCTCTGACCTCCTCATTCATAGGTGGGGGCATATCTGTGCCCAGTGAAATGAGATCTCTTGTTTATTTTTAACTTTTAGGATAACCAGGAGTTGTGGAGCACACCTGTAATCCCAGCGACTTGGGATGCTGAGACAGGAGGATCACAAGTTCGAGGCCAGCCTCAGCAACTTGCTGAGACCTTGTCTCAAATATAAAAAGAGGGCTGGGGTTGTGGCTCAGCGGCCCGGGTTCGATCCTCAGCACCACGTAAACATAAATGCATTGCGTTGTGTGCAACTAAAGTAAATAAATAAATATTAAAAAAATAATAAATAAATAAATAAATAAAATAAAATAAAAAGAGCTGGGGAGGTGGCTTGGTGGTAGTGTGCCTCTAGGTTCAACCCCCAGTAGTAGGTCCAAAAATAATAGACGATGTATATTTAGGGTAAGAGCCACCCAGGTGCATCATGCAAGATAGCAATGAATAACAATGACAATAGTGACAACAAACACTCACATGGCGCTCTCTCTGCACCTGGCTCTATTCTCAGTAACTCAGGAAACCCTTTCGGTAGTCCCTAGCAGGGCAGCTGGAACAGACAGGGTGTGTGTGACCTACCCTCAGACGGTGGCAGAGATCCAGGATCTGCACTAAAGCAGTCGGGCTCGAGAAGCCGGTGCTGCCACTCGGAAATCTTAAGGCTCCCCTCTTGCCCATTTTTATTTGAATTTCTTTTTTAGGGGGAGGGATATGAGGGATTGAACTCAGGGGCACTCAACCACTGGGCCACATCCCCAGCCCTTTTTTTTGTATCTTATTAGAGACAGGGTCTCACTGAGTTGCTTAGTGCCTTGCCACTGCTGAGGCTGGCTTTGAACTCACGATCCTCCTGTCTCGGTTCTTTTATTTGAATTCCTACAAAGCTAGCTCCCTGGCTCCTGGGCATGTGGACGTCCTGGGAAATGCCTCTTGGAGTAGAAGATGGAACCCATTGATCCACCCAGGTTTAGAGTGTGGACTTAGGTTGCTGAATTTATGGGGACAGTGGTGTGGCATTATTCTACACTGATGTCCCATAAATTAAGTTAGACGGACTCAAATAAGGGAGAGAGAATAAAAGATAAATCTTTTAAGAGTACACACAGGTGCTGGGTTGTAGTTCACTGGTAGAGTGTGAGTTTAGCATGCGTGAGGCCCTGGGCTCAATCCCCAGTGCTGGGATGGGGGTGTATTTAATGCCACTCAATGAATAACATATTGTGCATGGTCTTCGTTGTTGTAAAATGTACATCAGACACCTATGCATATCAAGGCTGCTCAGCTTATCAAAATACAGTTAAAAGGCGGGCGCGGTGGTGCACACCTATAATCCCAGCTGAGGCAGGAGGATCGCAAGTGCAAAGCCAGCCTCAGCAATGGTGAGGCACTTAGCAACTCAGTGAGACCCTGTCTCTAAATAAAATAGAAAAAGGGCTGGGGATGTGGCCCAGTGGTCGAGTGCCCCTGAGTTCAATCCCAGTACCACACACACACACATACACACACACACACAAAATACAGTTAAAGCAGTGGGAAAAAATATATATACATATACATGAATATATGTGTTTTAAATGTGTATGTTAAATACTTTTTACTTTAAAAGCACAAATGCAAATTCATTCACCATTCTGTGAATTTGGGGGCCATGGAATTTTTTTTTTTTTCAGAATGGGCTCCAAGTATGGAATTAGCATCTATTTTTAAAAAATATTTATTTATTGGGCTGGGATTGTGGCTCAGCGGTAGAGCGCTCGTCTAGCACGTGCACGGCCCGGGTTCGATCCTCAGCACCATGTACAAATAAACGCATTGTGTACAACTAAAAGCAAATAAATAAACATTAAAAAAAAAAATCAGCATTTAAAAAAAAAAATTTATTTATTTGCTTTAGTTGTACACAATGCAATGCATTTATGTTTACGTGGTGCTGAGGATCGAACCCAGGCCGCACACGTGCTAGGCGAGCGCTCTACCGCTGAGCCACAACCCCAGCCCCTAGCATCTATTTTTGTAAATCACACTTTTAATGAATCCCAATGCCTTCTAGCTTCTGTTTCTTTAAGGTAAAACAAGAACATGTAGAAATTAGGGCTTGCCGTAAGAGCAGAATCCTAGATTTCATTATCTCTCCTGAATACTTTACAGCTCTTGCCCATGACTGACTCCACACACCCTTTTATTTTTTTTTTTTTTTTTTTTTTTTTTTTTTTGTGGTACCGGGGATTGAACTCAGGGGCACTCGACCACTGGGCCACATCCCCAGCCCTTTTTTGTATTTTATTTGGAGACAGGGTCTCACTGAGTTGCTAAGTGCCTCGCCATTGCTGAGGCTGGCTTTGAACTCCCCTTTTATTTTTTACAGCTTCCTTTTACCCAAGCATTCAACATAATCTTCAGAGAAAAACTATTATCTTTTTCTACTCTTATTTTATCCACGTACATCATAGTTTATTAAATTATGTAATTACTATGAAAAGCACAATTGGCATAAACAAGTTGGGGATAATTGACTCCTTGTAAACACACAGCTCAACTCACAAGTAGCCGCAGTGCCCGGCATGATGGGAAGCAGCCTATGGCTTCCAACCCTCCGGGACCAGGAGGCCAGCATGTTTTGCAGAGGGCATACGGGGTATCCATTAAGGTGACTCTGTTAAGAGGAGGTCAGATAAGAGAGCTTCTGTTTATATTACAGTGCAAATCATGTACACTGGTCTTTATGACCAATTTTCAAGTTGATAAGGGGTTTTCAAGGGTAATTTTTGACTACACGTAATTTTTATCTTACACATAATTTGGATCCCCAGTCCCACATTAGAAGTAACTCCAGGCCCATGCCTGTGGGTGTTTGGATAAAGCATAATGACATGGAGGAGATTCTGAACTGGGAATCAGAAGGGTGAACTGATTTTAGTATGGTCCTTTGCAAACTGGGAGAACTTAAAAGTGTCTCCTGGGGGGCTGCAGAGGTAACTCAGTGGCAGAGTTTTGGCCAAGTATTCATGAGATGAGACCCTGGGTTCAACCCCCAGCACCACACAAAAATGTAAACGTACAAATAAATAAGTAAATAAATAAAGTGCCTCTTGATTTCTCAGAGGAAGCAAGTGGGCCCTGATCTGCCCATGAGACAGCTGAAAGATCAAATATAATAATGGGTTGAAAGAAAGGGTTTTGCAGCACACACAGAGAAAGAGCTGCAGACCTTGAAGAAGCTTCTCAGCATTCCTCAATTCCAATCTTCCTCCTCATTCATTTTCAAATTCTAGGCTGGTCTCTTTGTAAGGGTGGCCGGTAGGCATGGACTTTGGCCAACCCCAGCTTGATGACCAAATACACCACGCGGGAAAAGAAACAGCGTCTACACCAAAACCCAGTGGGAGGGTCAATCTGTTAAGAAGAAGTTGGGAAGACGTCAGTTCCCAAAGCCAAGGGTGAGACGGCATCCCAGTAGGAATTACGCCTCGTCTCCCCTGAGAAAAGGTGACCTCGGGAACATTCTGGAAGGTCTCTCAGAAACTGCAGAGCTCCCAGAGTTTCTAAACAGGAAAAGGTCACTTTGGGCTAGCCAGGCTCACCAAAAGGAGCTCACCAAAAGGAGACCTAGATCCCCAGTGACACTGTCTAGCTTCCACTTGAATTTAAGGTCGCCCTCCTCCCGCCTCCATACCCCATCTCCGGAAAGAATGCAACCTCTACCTGTGACTTGTGCAGCCAAGGGTAGGTGAGGGACCTCTTAGGCACAGGTGACCCAGGAGTGCCTCCGCCTGACCCTTGTAGGAGCCCTGTTTGGGGAGATGGCTTAAATTGCGGTTGACTATGGGCCATAAGGATTTGGGCATTGTCGCCTTCCGTAGTCTCACGGGACTTGGCCCGGGATTTCGAGTGACTTGGCTGAGATTGCTGATCGGGTCAGCGCCATTTTGGTGGTGTGTGTGGCGCGTGTTAGTCATTGTTAGAACCAGAGAAAAAAGTTATCAAAATAAAAAGCTGTTTGTCTCCAGTTTGCCTCTAAACTTCTTCCTGCGGCTCCGTTGCTCCAAGCGGCCATTGCTTCAGGCAGCTACAGACCCTCACTCTACTTCCTTCCCTGCATAAGGAAAGGCCACCCCAAACCCACCAGGACTGCTCCGTGTCCATGGCCATGGACTTGGCTGCGAGGGTTGCAGACTACATCCTCTGTTTTTCTTTTCTCGATCAGACCCCCTGGTCCACGTCTCCACTCTATGCAAGAGGCTCGTGCAAACCTGAAATCCCAGCAAATCTGGAGGCCGAGGCAGGAGGATCACAGTTGGAGACCCATCTGGGCAACGTAGACCCTGTCTCAAAGTAAAACTAAAAAGCTCAGCGGCAGCGCACTCCTGGGGTCCATCCCCAGCACCACAGGAAAACCAAACCAAACGCCAGCTCCGTCTTTCCAGAAAATGGAGGTGCTGCTCACTGCTCTGCACCCCTCAGGGAAAGTGTGTGGGTGTTAGAAGGGACATTATGTGTGCACGGGACCCATGAGCTGAGCAACCCTCTAGGGATTGTGGCTATCTGTGGGGTGCCCCTGGCTCACCTCTGCCCTTCCTCACCTCACTCCCTCGGCGAGGCCTCATTCCTTCCTCAAGACTCTCCCCAGGTAGACACGGCATCCGTAGGGAACTCGACGTCCTAGAAAGCTCTGGTCTCTGAGGGGAGAGACAAGCCAGCCATCAGAGTGCAGCCATCAAGCTGGAAGGTGGTGGCACCCTCAGGCGAGGGTTGGTTGAGGAGTTCCTCAAAGAGACCATGCCCCAGGTTGTGGGCGAGGTGCTGGGGAGCTGCTAGGGGTACTCGGAGACCCAGGGTGAGTGACCGCCACGGGTCCTCCCCACCCCAGGCCCCACATGGCCGATGGAGGAAGCAGTTGCTGGAGCCTGTGGCCAGGCCGGAGGGAGAAGGAGAGGTGGCTGACCACCTGCTCGCCGCTGCTCCCTCCTGCCACGCTCCCTGCCACCTACGCCCAGTTCCCAGTGGGAATTTGAGGGCTGCAGGATTCAGCCCATGCACAGAGCATGGTGGGGTGTGGCTACGAGGGCACCCGAGAGCCAGCAGGCCCACACCTGGGCCCCCCGCTATAGATGTCCCCTCGGAAAGTTCCACTCTTTTGCCCGGGCCAGACGGTATGCCCTGGCCCTTCCCCTACACCCTCCTCTGGCTTCAGGCCCAACGAGGCTCTCTGGGAGCGTCCGTCGTAAAGGTGGGATTTGGGTCACGGGATGTAGGAGGTCTCTGCACCGCTGTGGCTTGACCCCTCTGCTGTGTGAGGTGGCCCAGCCCAGAGCCCAGAGGGCACCACACTCCGCCTGGCCTCACGGCAGCCCCAGGTGTGAACCCTCCCTGCTCACAGGCAAGGACACCTACCGGGGCAGAAGTGAAGGGACCTGCTGTGGCGTCCTGGTGCCCTGTCTTTTAACCACGAAGCAGCCTTGGGCCAGACCACAGATGCTGTTTGACCCAGAGAAGGAGGCCGAGGCACCTGGGGAGACCCCCAAGCTCTGGGTGGGCGGCCAGTCAGGAAAACATTGTCACAGCCCCTGTGGCCGTGGCACAGAGGCAGCCACAGACGCATGAATGGAGGTGGTGCGTGGCGGCGTTCCATCAGATTTTATTTATGGACATCAAAACTTCGGTTGTAGCTGGGCGTGGTGGCACACGCCTGTCATCCCAATACTTGGGAGGCTGAGGCAGGAGGATCGCAAGTTCAAAACCAGCCTCAGCAATGGCGAGGCACTTAACAACTCAGTGAGACCCTGTCTCTAAATAAAAATACAAAAAGGGGCTGGGGATGTGGCCCAGTGGTCGAGTGCCCCTGAGTTCAATCCCCAATAACAAAAAAAAAAAAAAAAAAAAAAAAAAAAACAACTTCGGTTGTAGACAATCTTCACATGTGACAAAAGATCAGTCCAGTGTTTATTTTGCCTGAATCACGAACACAAGTGACACCCGTTCTTGGCGCGTGGGCCGCACGGAAACAAAGGGGATCGGGAGCCTGCCAACCCCCGGGCGACTCCAGTCAAGTCCACACTTGCGGGAACCTCTGTGGGGCTCTAGGTGTGACCCCCAGATATGGCAACCAGGGTTAGGAGAGGAGGTTGAATTCTGTGCCTCCCTCCCAAGGTCACATCCACTGGGACCCCGAGAAAGTGATCTCCTTTGGAAACAGGGGGCTTTACAAATGCAATTAGCTCAAAGGAGGTCACATTGGGCTTTTAAAAATCCAATAAATCCAATGACCATTGACCTTCTATGAAGAGGAGAGGACACACAGGGACACACGCAGGGGAGGAGGCCACTTGAGGACAGAGGCCGAGATCACGGTGATGCTACTCCGAGCCAATGAAGGGTTGGTATTGATAAGAACCGGCAGAGACCGGAAGAGGCAGGGAGGATCCCCTGCAGGCTGCAGAGGGAGCCAGCCCTGGTGACACCTTGATTTCCGGCTTCTGGCCTCCCGTGCTACAAGAGCATCTTTTCTCTTGGCTTCGGCCATCTGCTTGGTGGTGGTTTGCTACAGCAGCCCTAGGGTGTGCATGGGAAGCTGCCCTTGAAGCTCCCACATGCATCTTTATCTCTGGGAGTTCAGGTTCAATCAACTCAGCGCCTGGCAGGATCCCAGGACCTCAGGAGGCCTCCCTTCCGCTCCCTCCTGCCTTGAGCCTAGATTTCTGTAGATAGCTCCCGCCAGCCCCAGATTAAATTGGCAATTGTGGGATGCTTGTTTTCCTGTCTCTCCCTAACCTCCCCCTTTAAATTGCTTCCACCTTCACCGAGAGCCAAACAAGAGTCATTCCAAAGCTCGGGAAAAACTCACCGGTCATTAATCTGCAAACTATCAATCACAGATCTGCTGACCAGATGTGGCCTCCCGCCCTGGGGCCACCTCTGGGCATAGGAGAGCTCTGGGGCATGGAGAGGGGGAAGCAGCAGGGCACAGTCAGCCTGGTGCGGGGTGGAGGCAGGACCTGCGGGTGCCCGGGACAGAGTAGGCAGAGCAGGCTTCTGTCCTCACACCTGGAACCTGGCCATTTCACCCTACTCCGGGGAGTACAAGGGGGAAGGCAAGACCCACACCCACAGAACTCAACCTCCTCCCCTAACCCTGATTGCCATATCTGGGGGTCACACCAGAGCCCCACAGAGGTTCCCACAAGTGTGGACTTAACTCTAGTCGCCCCGGAAGTTGGCAGGCTCCTGATCCCCTTTGTTTTCCTGCGGCCCACACACTAAGAATGGGTGTTACTTGTGTTTGTGATTCAGTCAAAATAAACACCAGAATGATCTTTTTTTTTTATTCTAACGTGTTATATGTGACAGCAGCATGCATTACAATTCATATTATGCATATAGAGCACAATTTTCCATATCTCTGGTTGTATGCCAAGCATATTCACAGCATGCGTGTCTTCATACATGTACTTAGGGTAATGATGTCCATCTCATTCCATCGGTGCTAGAAGCCAATAGTCCATCAGGAGATGGAGGAGACCCGACCACCAAGAACACATGCAGACGGTGCCCGGGCTCTCACTTGAATGCCTTTCCACACTTTGCATAAACTCACTCATTTAATTTGGAATGTGTGTGTGTGTGTGTGACTGGATATTGAATCCAGAAGCTCTCCACCACTAAGCCACATCCCCAGTCCTTTTCTTTTCTTTTCTTTTTTTCTTTTCTTTTCTTTTGAGACAGGGCCTCCATAAGTTGCAGAGGCTAGCTTCAAAGTTACCATCCTCCTGCCTCAGCCTCTCAAATCACTGGAAATACAGGTGTGTACCATTGCACCAGGTGAACTCACTTAATCTCAGAAAGACAAGAACTGAGACCTGGAGACCCAAGTAACTTGCCTGAGGTAACAGGGCGAGGGTCTCCAGAGACATCCTCAAGGTCTGCAGACTATCCCAGGAAAAACCTGTCTGGGAGCCGGGCGCGGTGGCGCACGCCTGTCATCCCAGCACTTGGGAGGCTGAGGCAGGAGGATCGCGAGTTCAGTGCCAGCCTCAGCAATGGCGAGGCACTTGGCAACTCAGTGAGACCCTGTCTCTAATAAAATACAAAAAAGGGCTGGGGATGTGGCCCAGTGGTCGAGTGCCCCTGAGTTCAATCCCTCGTACCGGAATAAAAAACCTGTCTGGAAGACGGCTCAACTTCTCGGGATGAAGAGAGCTGCTCCTGCTCCTGCAGGAGACCCAGAACAAGACGGTTCCCTGGTCCCTAGCCTGGTCGATCCCTAGGCTGGGGCCTCTTCTGTGCTGTGGGTTCTCTGATAGAAACAATCAGTGTCCAGTCCGAGGCCCCAGGGAAAAGCACTGGTGATCCCAGCACTGCTTCCTTTCCGGGCATTTGTCTCCTAAAGAGATCTGACCCATAGCTGGAAAGATCTGGAAGGTTCTAGATGTGGATGGATGGGGTTGGTGAGAGGTCAGGGAAGCTACCTCAGAAGTAGTTCCAATGTCATTTCCTGGAAGGAGACCCCGTGGGGGACAGGCAGAAGGAGGTGGCCATGGGCGGGGCTGGAGCGAGGACCCCTGTCTGCCTTTTCAAGAGGCCTCCTGCCCGCACCCTGGCCTTCCCTCTGTAGTCAGCCTGCTGCCTGTGCCTGCACGGCCCGTCCTCCTGCCTGGACCAGCCCTGCAGACCTTGAACCAGAGGCCGGGCCTGTTTCTGTTGCCTTCTGTGGCTCTGGGGTGGGGGCGGGGCTGTTCAGGTCACGACAGGAGGATTTCGCCATAGGGGGCGTTGCTGGGCTCTTCCTGGAGCTTTCTCTGCACTCCCTTGGCGGGACACACCCTCAGACGCCCAGGGAGCAGCAGCAGGGACCTGCAGGCTGGGTGTCACACAGTGACGCGAGGACACTGACACTGGGCCTCAAAGAAGGGGGACACAGGCCGCTGTCCCCCTAAAAGGGCCACTCTCACCTGAGAAATGCAAGCACACTGTTGTCGGAGTCTTCTGATGTTGCAAGAACCAGAAATCAAGTTTATGTAAATTCCCCTTATGCTTAAATACGAGCAACTAAAAATATGTATTTCTAAAACATGGTTGTGACAGATTGCATCTTCTAAAAATGACTGCAAAGATGCCTCCCTTCTCACACGTCCTTAACACTGCTCCTGTCAAAAGGTGGGGTTCAGGCTGGGGGGGGCAGGAGCCCTGTTTTGGGGAGATGGCTGCTCCAAGCGGCCATCGCTTCAGGCGACTACCAGCTTAATTCCCAGCCTAGGGAGAGAAAAAAAAAATAGGGCCCATGTTACTCCCCTAGAATCACAAAAAGGGGCTGGTAGCAGAAAAGATGCTAGTGACCTTCAAGGCTAGGTCACCATTATGGGTTGAACTATGCTCCACCCCCAAACCCCAGGACCTGTGAATGGGACCATATGGGGAAATAGGGTCTTTACAGATGATCGCGTTAGGGTGATGTCATTGGGTGGACGCTGATCCAGTACGGCTAGTGTCTTCACGAGGGGGAAATCTGGACACAGAAACAGACACATATAGAAAGAGAAAGCCTCTGCCGGGCGCGGTGGCGCACGCCTGTAATCCCAGCACTTTGGGAGGCTGAGGCAGGAGGATCGCGAGTTCAAAGCCAGCCTCAGCAATGGTGAGGCACTTAGCAACTCAGTGAGACCCTGTCTCCAAATAAAATACAAAAAAGGGCTGGGGATATGGCCCAGTGGGTGAGTGCCCCTGAGTTCAATCCCCGGTACCACAAAAAAAAAAAAAAAAAAAAAGAGAAAGCCTCGGAAGTTCGGAGGTCTGGAGCCAGGGGAAATCTGAAGCCACCAGAAGCCAAGAGAGGCGTGGAAGGGCTGGGGATGCGGGGACGTGGCTCAGTGATCGAGTGCTTGCCCAGCACGCACGAGGCCCTAGGTTCAATCCCCAGCACTACCCAGGGCAGGGGAATGGGGGGATAGAGAAGATTTCCTCCTTCACTGTCCTGCAGACACGTCGATTCCGGACTTCTGGCCTCCAGATCTGTGACCCATACATTTCTGCTATTTAACCACTAGTTTGTGACACTTTGTTATGACAGCCCTAGGAAACTAGCATGGTCATAAAAGTGGTAGAGTTTCAGCCGGGCGCACGCCTGTCATCCCAGCACTTGGGAGGCTGAGGCAGGAGGATCGTCTGTTCAAAGCCAGCCTCAGCAATGGCGAGGCACTTAGCAACTCATCGAGACTCTGTCTCTAATAAAATACAAAAAAAAAAAAAAAAAAAAAGGGGCTGGGAGCCGGGTGTGGTGGCACATGCCTGTAATCCCAGCACTTTGGGAGGCTGAGGCAGGAGGATCGTGAGTTCAAAGCCAGCCTCAGCAATGGCCAGGCACTTAGCAACCTAGTGAGACCCTGTCTCTGAATAAAATACAAAAAAAAAAAAAAAAAAGGGCTGGGGATGTGGCCCAGTGGTCGAGTGCCCCTGAGTTCAATCCCTGGTACCACCAAAAAAAAAAAAAAAAAAAAAAAAAAAGTGGTAGAGTTTCCACCTGGTTCTCTTGGGATTCTCCATCCTGTCTCTTGGCCACTGTCTTGCGAGGACGCCGGAACTCTCCCAGGGTGGTAGAGAGAACGCACACAGGTGCCCTGTCTGAAATCCAAGCTGACGCCCAACCTCAACCACCAGACCCGAGTGATGCTCAGGATCCCAGCCCCCGCCACTGGGGCGCCCCACCCTTCCAGTTTTTCCAGCCGAGACCCCTCACATCTTGAGGAGAAAGAAGCCCTTCTTCCTGTGCACGGCCCAAACGCGTGAGACCCATAGCATCCAGAAGCATAGTAAGACGGCCGGCCCCCGAGGAGTACACTGGGCAGCAACAGAGATGGCGCACCCGTGCGGCCCAGAGGGCGGCCCTCCCGGCCTCCTCTGACACACAGGCCTCTGGTTTGGACTAGACCAACAAGCCTGCCTGAAAGTGGCCCAGTGGGAGCCAGACTTTCTCTGTACCCGCTGGGAAAGGGAGAGGTGGCTATGAAATAAAAAAGAGGGGAAGGAGCAGGGAGGAGATGAGGCAGGGTGCCAGGCCAGGGTTGCCTAGGAGGGAATGGAGGGATGAACAAGAAATCACGCTCAACTAGAAAACATGCCACTTTAAGAGCCGCAGTGCCGAGAGCCACTGCTTGCCGGGACACATGCAGAGGAGGCTCACAGTCCTGCAGCCCCTCTGCTGCACGGTCTCACGGGGCTCTCTGGAGATCCAATCAGCCACTGCAGGTAAGACTTAGATGTGTGCCTCGCGTCCCATGAAACCCACACGTAGTTTAGGGCTCACTGTTGTTATGATCAGCATCCTGATTTTCAGGCGGTGTGCTGTAGACTCAGGGTCCCCCAGAGGCACCCCCCAGAACTACACTGAAAGAGACAGAGTCTGTGTGGCTCTGGGACCCTCATTCCAAACACAGCAAGACCACCGCGATTTATTTGACGTATATCTTGTATACTTCATTTGGCGTGGAGGGGAAGAACCCCTCGCTTACAAAAATAAAACCTTTGGAAACCACCCCGTAGGAGTATTAGCCCGGGGGGTGAGGAGAACTCGCGTCTCATTCCTGGTTCTGCTAGCAGCTGGCTGCGTGCCCCTGGACAAGTCGCTTCGCCTCTCTGGATTTTATTTTCTATTTTGCAAAGTGAGTAGCTTAAGTGATCTCTTAATACTATACCATTATCCCTGAATTAAGCAGCCAAATTGTTTTGCTCAAAAAGAAGGGAGAAAGGTTCTCTTCTGCAAATTTCCAAATGGTTAGTTTATTATAGATTCGATTTTAAAGCTCCTAACACCCTCACCCCAGCCTTCTCTCCTCTGCTGGGCTCTTTTGATGATCTTGGACAAAGCTTTGCTTTGCTGCAGGCCCTAGCACTTCTGCTGCTGTTCGGAAGCCCTGCTCCTCTGGACCCGGGGCCTGGGCCTGGGGCAGTCTGCTCCCTGACTCCTCCCTGTTAGCTCACCTAGCATGTCTTTTACCCTCCACCACAACTGCTTTCTGGAAAGCACCTTGCTCTGGAGGTGACCGTGGGAGGTGGGGAAAAGGAGAAAACTAGTGTCCTGCGGCATCAAGCCATCAAGCCGGGATGTGTAAATCAGCCTTGACATCAGACTAGGTTGAGTTATTGTTATGACTCAAAGGGTTCCCAGAACCAAAGGACATGCACACACACATCACATCACACGCACACACACACACGCACACACATCACACACACACACACACACACACACACACACACACGATGCCAAGACAACACTTAGGAAACTGAAAACTAGAGAAACAAACTCTGCCTCCATGGCGATTACACACACCCCTCTTCTTCACCTCATCCTCACTCTCCCCACGAGGACGAGGGACAGGGAGACAGAGACACCAAGCCCTACTCCCCTCCCCCCTTCTTTGCAGCTAGGGACTGTCAACGCAATCTCAATGACACTCAGTTCTGGGCTGGGCTGGTAGACAGGAGGGCAGGACAGATGTCTCTTAGAGTCTCTTTCTTCCGGAGGGGTCTCCTTGTCTGTGCCCTGAAGTTGGGACAGTGCGGGCTGGGTTTGGACAGAGTGTGCAAGTGTTCGACGCTCCACTTGAGGGTCTGGGGTCCTAGGGGCTCAGCAGGAAGGTGGGGTGTGAAGGGGGAGCAGCCCAGTCAAAGGCACAGGCCCCAGAGCCTCCTGCTGTGATGGGCTGCTCCTTTAAGCACATCTGGGCAGAACTGTCACATCACATTGGGACTGAGGGAATGCTGAGTGATGCCTTCAGCTCCAATCATCCTCCTCTTCACCCCAGGCCCTGCTGAGCTCCAGGAAGTGATTTAATTGGGGGTGGACGGGGGTGGTCAGCAAAGGTGATTTGAGCCATTACTTCAAAGAAGTGCCGACAAGCAGGACAGCTCTCCTTGAAACGACATTGGACCTTGGGGAGGGGGGGCAGATAACAGTCTGCCAGCTTGGTAAAGATGAGGCCGGGTCTCCCTGGCAACCTCCTCCAGCCCGCCATGCTCAGTACAGTGACTAGATCGCCGAGCTTCGTCCGGAGTCTTCCATCCTGCTGTCTTGTGGTTTTACTGCGAGAGCCTGGCTGCCCAGGCTTTCCTGACCTGGGATCCGCACCTACCGGCTGGGAATCTTGGGCAGGTGACTCAGTCTTCTCTTTGGAATCTGAGAAGTGGGGATAATGACAGCAACCACTCCGCAGTTTGAGATGAAGAAGTCCTCACAGCCAGGAAAGGACTCGATAAATAAATCATACCCTCCATTGGCAAGCCCGGCTTTTCTAAGTGCTTCTTATCAGAGTCACTAATGCCTCAGAGCTGGGAGAAGAGAGGTCCTTCTCTTCTAGGTACAATCAGAATTGCTTTCTTTCTCCTAAGTCCCTGTCCTTCCTCTCTCTGGAGGCCACGAGGGTTTCTGGCTACCACAGCCTGTTCTGCAAGAGACACCCCTATGCAGAGACAAGAAATAAGGTGAGGCCATCTGGGAAAGCCCACTGGAGACCTTATCAGAAGCCCAGGCCTCGGTGCTGGGGATGTTGCTCATTGGTAGAGCGCCTGTCTAGCACACACGAGTCGGAGTCGGAGCCAGAGCACAAAAAAAGAAAAAAAAAAAAAAAATGCCCAGGCCTGCTCCGGACTCCGGCAGCTAATGACGTTTTGTTTTTCTGTTAGCTCAATTCTGGGAAGCACTAACAGGAATAGGCACGTTGTGTGCAAGGTGGACGCTAGGGACCAAGCTTGCTCCAGAAGGATTAACTTGGTCCCTTGGCTTTGAGACTGGCTGGCATCCATGGGGTGGGCCCTCGGTGTGGCCCTCGCTCTGTGCCAGCTCTGACCTGCATTGCCCACTTATACCAATGCGATGAGGTAGGTACCCATGTGGTCCCCGTTAAATACATGAGGAAACCAGGCCCAGGGGGGGTACAAGTGACTTCCCTCGGGTCGCATAATGACAGTCAGGATTCAAACCCAGGATCACCCGGCCTGTGTTCCCAGCCTGCACTTACAGACCCCTGCAGCACCACGAGGAGGCCTCTGCTGAGGAGCAGGCCGGGCTCTCCCACTTTTCCCACGAGGCACTGGTGGGCGAAGCTCTGGGCTTTGGAGGTCTGGGTGAACAGCGTCTCTTCAGGGTCCTCTGAGACGGCAGGTGGCCTCCGTGACCTCCAGGCCCATCTGCGCTTCAAGCTCTAGGGGCTGCGACGTCCCTTCAGACTGCCAGAAGAGCTTGTTCCTTGGAGAAAGTGATGGGACAGGGCTCGGTCTGAGGCCCAGGTTGCAAACAGAACAAAGGAGGGAGGTGAGCTCTGGGCTCTGCCCATTCATTCACCAGGCACCTGGATTACCTGTGCGTCTCCACTGCAGAGTCAAGTGCCAACTGGACACCATCCTGCCCCCAAGGAGCCCCTGGAAGTGGGTACTTTTTGCCACAGGGGGTGGGGTGGGGAGGGGGCAGGCCTTGCCCAGAGCCCAGGCACTCTGCCAGTGGCTTGGTATCCTTGGGGTCTTCCCAGTGGCTCAGCAGAGGTCAGCCGAGTCCTGTGGAAGGACTCTAGGTGGTTTCCAAGGACAGGGAATGAAGGAGTGGAAATAAAAGGGCTCTGCCTTGAAGGCCAGGTCCCTGAGCCGATGGCTCCAGACTTAGGTCGCCAAGTCTCTGCCTCCAAACTGCTGATATCAGGCCCTGGGGGCCCCTTGAGATGCCCATTGCAGGACCATCTCAGCCTCCTCGCCATAGCAGGAGCAGAGATTCCAACCAGTGATGGGAAAAGTCACTGGAGCGACCGTTCTCATAGGAAGGGCCCTGCACATCAGCCCCTTTCAGGAAGGCCAATGGGGGCTGGGGGGTGTGACTCGGTGGTAGCACGTGTGAGGCCCTGGGTTTGTTCCCCAGCAAAGCAAAGAAAGGAAGAAAAAATGGAAAATGGCCTGCTTGGAGTCATACTTTATAGCGAACACCACACTCGAAGGAAGGTGCTTCCAACTTTTCTGTAAAGAAGTGGGATTAACCAACCTAGCCAACCTTCCTAGGGGTGGGGCCCAGGGCCCAATGCTAACAAACACTGGGAGGTACAGGTTGGGGCGAGGGGGGGCGGGGCGGGGGGGGGAGGCCCATGCAGCTGCACGGATCTCTCCTACCCAAGTCCCAAAGGCAGGCCCCAACAGCCTATGACAGGCAGAGACACACGCCCAGGCCTAAAAGCTTATAGGTCAAGTTACACTGAAGGTGCAGTTAAGACCTCAAATCCCTCTCCAAAGTCTGTGGCTTAGAGCTTGCCAGAAATTTCAAGGTCGGTATACAAGCCTCCGTTTCTTTGTTTTGTTAATTTCCTCTGATTATCCTTAGGCCGTACCAACCTAAAAGGTTGAGGCAAAACTTAGCTTCAGTGATTCTTAGGAGAGAAATCCACAGGTTTTGGATTCAGGGGAAATTAGCACTTTCTTTTTGTCGGGTCCCCCCTGGGGCGTGTGCGAGGATGCAGTCTAGACGCGGCTGCGGAGTTCCCCGAGGCAGCCTGTTTGTACAGTGAGCACCCTGAGGGCAGGGATTGGGCTCTATTGTCTTAGCCCCCAAAGACAAGCCTCCACTAACCTTAAATGTTTGTGGAAGGAGACTGGATTTGAATCGAGGTGGAGGAATTACAAAGGGGCCTGCAGGCTTTGTCCCAGAGCTAAATTGAATTGATAAGGACTCTAGCTGGGAAGCCAAACCCAAGACACCGGTGAAAAGGGAAAGTCAGCAGCAGTAAGAAGCAGGAGACTGTCAAGGCCAAAGCCAAGACCAAAGGGCTGCCATCCATCCGGGTACCCACGTGTGCACTGAGCAAGGCTCCAGGAGGCCTGGGACAAAATGGTCTTTCCCCAAGATCTCCTATAGGAAATTGACTATGTTCCCTAGTATAAGGAGGAAACAAGCTGCCCCTTTCCCCAACTGTGGGTGGACAGCTGGCTTCTGGGGTGGGTTGGTTTTAAATAACAGATTCGGGATGAGGGGGTGGTGAGGACAAATCACTGAGAGCCCTAGCAAAAATACTTTATGGTCGGGCACGTTAGCTGGGCATGTCTGTAACCCCAGCTCCTTGGGAGGCTGAGGAAGGAAGATCAGGAGTTCAAAGCCAGCCTGAGCAAAGGCGAGGCACTAAGCAACTCAGTGAGACCCTGTCCCTAAATCAAATACAAAATAGGGCAGGGGGTGTGGCTCAGTGGTTCTGAGTGTTCCTGAGTTCAATCCCTAGTACCAATATAATATAATAATAAAAATAATAATTTATTAAACATAGAAGGAAAGAGATGAGAGAGGGAGATGTCTCAGGGGAAAAAAAAAAGCAAAGTTTTTTTTTTTTTTTTTGAACAGGTAAGGCATGCTGAAATTTGAAGGAAAAGGCCTTGGAACTCCAGGAGTAGGGGTTAGGGTTAGGGTTAGCTGGGGATGTCCCAGTGGAAAGGACCACGGAGGGCCTGTGTGTGCCCCGCTGACCACGGGTGCTTTCTTTAGGGGATCTCATCAGATACTGTCCCCAGCAGGGAAGGCAGAGGTTGCTGTTCCCGTTTTACAGAGGTGGAAGCTGTGTGTAACTTATCCGCCAGTAACAGGCAGCACTGGAATTCCAAGCCAGAGTTGCTGCCAGTCTTCCTTCCAACCAGCCTCTTCCAGAGTCAGCTGCGTGGCCCCCCACCCCAGGTCATAAAGACCAGTTACTCCATTTGCCAGTTGCTTTACAGTCAAAGTCCTCTCACACCTAATATCTTGACAACCTCCAGGAGAGGCTGGGAGAGAAGAGGGATCCATGCTCCTTGAACACGAGGGGAGCCAGACTAGGGAGAAGAGAGGGAACCCATGTTTTCTGGCTTCCAAACTGCTCCGGGCTCGCTTTCTATGTCTCTCAATGTGTAGTTTTGACGCTTTTTGCTGCTGCTGGTGGCGCTGGGGATTGAACCCAGGACCCCAGGGCGTGCTGAACGACGTCTCTACCACGGAGCTGCACCCCAAGCCTAGTTTGGGAGGCGATTCCCACTGCGGAATGGGGTGACTGTACCTTTAGATTGCAGGAGTTGGCTGTTCTCACGTGGCAGAGGAAAAGGGGGAAGTGCAGTGGTGAGAAGGCGGTGTTTCCAGAGGAAGCTGGAGAGGGGGTGAGGACCCGCGGCCAGCTGGGGAAAGGGAGCCCGGGCGCGTCCACCCCCACTTCCTTTGAACTGCTAATGGCAAAGGAACTTTCGCTTTGTCTTGGCTTTGCCTTCCTTCTGCTGAATACTTCACCGGACGCCTTTATTACTTTGGTAATGATCATTCATAACTAGAAACTATGCCCCTAAAAAGACCCCAAGGCCTGCTTCTCATAGGATTCGGGTTAGGACCCGGGCGTCCCCCTTAACGTTTCCCTGGAGCAAGGTTTAGCCTTAGTGGATATTTGGGAGGCAGAGCCCGCAGACTAGGGCCTCACAGGGATCACAGACGGGTCATCCGCCCGAAACCCTTCTCACATGCAGTCGGGGCCTGGCCTCGGGCCGCCCCCCGCCCCGGCCCGCTGTTTCCAGTAAGAGTCTGGGACGGAATCCACCGCCCGCCGGCGCCCGCCAGGCCGGGGGCCAGGAGGTGGGTAGCGGGTCCCCGAGGGAGCGGGAGCGAGAAACGCCACCCCGGCTGGGGTTCCGGGCTTCTTGCCATTGTTCGAAATGGGGAAGAGCCTTAGGAAGGCCTCGCGCTGGCCCTCGGAAGGAGACGTGTCCCCGACCCTGGGGATCCCAGGTGAGGGCTCGAGGCCGGAGCGCAGGAAGGTGGGGACGCTCCGAAGCTCGGCCCGCCCAGGATGCCCCACTTGGAGCTGTGCGAGTCTCAGGCTTTCAGATTTGAACAGAAGGGGCGGAGCGGCCGGGCCCGAGGCTCCGACCGCCATTGGCCGCGGCCGCGCTGTGACATCAGCGCCGAGGGGCGCGAGGGGGAGGGCGCGGGAGGAGCCTGGAAGGGGAGTGTCCGCGCGGCGGCCAGCCCCGAGAGCCCGAGAGCCCAGGGAAACAAACGCGGGCGCTGACATGGGCCGCCAGCCCGGCTGCCCAGCGGAGCCCACCGAGGGGAGCGCACGGCCGCGCCGGCCCCACTCCCGGGGCTCTGGGGACCGAGGTAGGCGACACACACCGCTCTGGCCTTGACAGCCGCGCGAGGCCCTGCTGGGCTCGAGCCCCACTATGGGGCGGAGAGAATTGAAAGCCGGGGAGGGGCCGTGGGCGGGGGAGAAGGGCGCAGAGACCCTCGGTTTTCGGCTGCCGGCTGGGGGCCGGCGGAGCCGCTCACCGCGTCCCAGAAGAGCGGGGTTTGGGGAGCAGGGGTGGCCGAGAGCCCGGTGCAGCGTCGCGGGGACTCGATTTCCTCCCCCCAGACTGCGATCCCGGGCCTGGCGAAGGGCGCTGCTCAGGGAGGGGCGAGGGGGCAGGTTCTTAAGGGCCGCCCCCTGGCCCAGGAACGGGGTGTGTGGCGGGGTGGGCCGGAGCACCGCCGTCGGCGGCGCGCAGCCCGCGGGCTCCCCGAGGGGGCGTGTGCGCGCCGAGTTCTCCGGGAAGAAGACCCGAATTCCCGGCCCGGAGGGGCAGAGGCGTGGACACGCGCCGCCGTGCTCACTGCAGTACTCGCCGCCCCGTGTCACCGGGCTGGGGAGAAGCGAGGGAAGGAGCGGCCGGGAAGGGAATGGCCCCGGGAACCAGTGCTCTCCCCCGCCTCCCGCGAGCCCTTCCTCCGCCCCGCCGGGCTCCTGCCCCGCCCGCCGCCTCGCCGGACTCGGAGGCCCAGGCCGCGAGAGGCCGGGGCTCCTAGAAGGGGTGGGGCCCAGCGGAGCCGGGGCCCTCTTTGGATCGGGGAGACGGCTTCGCGCGGAGCCCCGAGCAGGGCGCTGGAGACGCGGACGCGGGCCGGGAGCGGCCGGTTAATGTTCTAACCACCTGCTTGGGGCGGTCGCGATCCGGATCGCGCTCAGGCTCCGCCCCCTCCCCGGAGCGCCCCCAGCCGGAGGTACAAAACTGCCCCCTGCGGTGGTGCGTCCTCAGGACCGGCCGCGCTCGCTGGGGATCCCGGCAGCCGCGGGTGAGTGGGGGCCCCGGTCGCGAGCGCCAGGCGGGAGTCGGGGCTGGAGGGCTGCGCCTGATTTGGCGCCGCTTCCTGGGAGAGGAGTGCGTGCGTGTGTGTGTGTGTGTGTGTGTGTGTAAAAGAGGGCGAGGGAGCGGGAGCGAGCACACTGAGGCTGACTGAGGGGGGAGGGGTGCTCTCTGCTAACTCAAACCAGGTTCCTTGTGTTTGTCCGATGAGATCCTGCGGCCTGGGCTTTGCAAGTTTTCCTTTTCTCCCTGGGAGAATGGAGGGCGAATACAATGCTTTCTCTCTTCTCGCCTGAGAACTTCTCCCCCTCCAACACTCCCACTCCTTGTGATCTGCTGGGCTCCCACTTCCCTCGCTGGGTCCTCGGTGCCCAGGTAGTAGCTGAGCTATTGAATGGGGAGTCCTTGGGGGTCCCTTTGCTGGGAAGCCCCCTACCCTTTCTAGAGGGTTAGGGTGCTAGAGGGAGACTGTCTCCATCCTTACCCCCCAGCAACCATCTGTCCGGACGCGGGAGTGTAAACAAGGAGGGGCCGGCGCAGGGGCCTCCTGCGGTGCAACTTCTTTGCACAGTCTGGGTTTCTAATAACTCTGCAGCAGCCCCCGCCCCCTTTCTGAGGCTGGGTGGAGGAGGGGACCACCGGCAGGATGGACTGAATTTTAAGAGAACAAAGAACAGGGCACAAAGAACGGGGGAGCTGAGCTGCGGGTTTCTTCTAGAAATGGGGGCTTTGCTGGAGCCGAGCCAGGGGGCCCAGGCAACCCCAGGGGCCCAGCGGCAATAATGTAGCTTCCAGTGGGATCTTGGACGGCTGCATCCCTGCTGGGGTCTGTGTGGGTCCCCCTGGCATCAGCTGCCTTGTGTGAGCCACCCTTGTGACTGACTGATTAGCTGGTTTATCTCTGAACTTGGACTTTGCCCCTCCACTCCTTGAGAGCAGCTGCTTCTTCCCACAGTGGGGAACCCTGGGTTACCAAAGTGTCTCTGGTTTTCCCAGGGATCCTGGTGATCTCTGCAGGGACTAGGGAGGGGCCAGTGTGATAAAGTGAGCCTGCTCCCTGGGTGACTCTTAGCTGCTCTGTTGGCCCCCACAGTTCACAGGGTCCCTGCTCATTGAGGACCTGTGCTGTGAGGTTCTCACCTCTGCCCTTAGCCTTTCTTCCACTTTCTGGGGTTTTCTGCCTTTCTGTCAACCCACTTTTCCCCTCGCCCCATTTCTATATCAGACCTGCCCACCCACCAGTGTTTGCCCCATTCCAAAGTGTGTACCAACCTCTTGCCTTGGAACTGGCAGTCTGGGCTCCCAGTCTGGAGACCAGGAAGTCACAGGCAAGTGAGGTCTCAACTCTTGAAGGCAGGGGGGCAAGAGGGGAGCACGTGTTGACCTGGGAGAGGAGCAGGTCAGGACTTCTGCAGAAGGCCTGGGGCTGGCTCTGGCTCAGAGATGCCAGCCCCCTCCACCTTTGGAGTGAGTTGTTGATTGATTTCTGCGTCGGGGACAAGCTGTTCCCAGCTGTGACAGTTAAGGTGTTTGATAATGGCCTCTTGCTTTCTTCTTTATCTCTCCCCTCCCAAGTCCACCCCCAATTTGGGTTAAGAGCAGAAGGGTCCGAAGCCATTGTATTGAGAATTTTCTGTGGGGTGTCAACTCCACCCTGCCCTGGCTGGACATCTCACAGACTCCAAGGCGCTTGTCCCTGTGTGGGGAGGGAGGAGTCTGTCCCTCGGAGGAACAGGAGAGCTGGGTTGATGCCAGAGATAAGGCTGGGGGTGGAGAGCGGGGTTGAGCAATCTCTCCCGGGCGCAGAGAGCTGACCTGAGCTTCGCCTGGGTCCCCTGACCTGTGCACTGGAGGCTTTATCTGGGCCTTGGGGAAAGGGACTCAATCCCAGAGCGAGGGGCACTTCAAGGGGTCGTATGGTGGAGTATTCCAACCACCAACTCTGGCAGTGCTGTGAAGTGCTCTTGGAAGGCCGGGCCCACGCCAGACTTCTCTGGACAGGAACCTGGACAGTAGTTAGGGAGGGACTCTCAGGGACTGGGCACAGCCCTTTGTTCCTTCAGTCTTTTTGGAGGAAACTTAGCCGTAGTTTCCCACATTCCTACTCACCAGGCCCCTGACGCCCCAGCTTAAATGCATTTCCTTTAGGGGCCCCTTGCTTCCAGCGGATGAACCCCTGTGTCTCCCCCAGGCACTGCCAGCTCGCAGCTCTGGCTCCCTGCCAGAGTGGCAGTACGGGCATCTGAAGCCCTCCTTTGCCTAGAACGCCCACCTGCCAGGCTGAGGGGGGTCTCCCTTTGGGGGCTCAGGTGAGAGTATCTGGGAGTGTGTTGTGAGTGCACGCCCGGTGTTTGTCCCTCCGTCATCCCAGAGCTGGGTACATCTGAAAAACAAGAGTGGCTTTCAGGGTGAAGACCCCAAGGCACTTCAGTGCTTGGTCACCACCCTCAGCCTTGGCCTTGATGGCGGCGGGTGAGGTCAGCCGGGGCGGCCTTCAGCTCCCTGCAGGAGTCTCTGCTCTCTCCCTTCACCTGTGACCTTGCTTTGCATCTCCCCAGAAGTGACAGTGACAGTGAAGACAGAGTCTACGCTCTGACGTCCTCCTGCCCCTCTTTCCTCTCTGCCCCGCACGCTTCTGCCCTCGGGTCCCACTTGGTACAACTCTCTCCTTTTCTTAGAATGTTGTCCCTGGCCTTGAAGGACTTAAAAAGGGCTTCCCTCTTCCCCCCAGGATGGAGTTCAAGCCTTCGTCAAATGCTAGAGGGGTAGAGAGTCCCAGGGCGCCCAAGAGGAGCCTTGGGGCCATGGGTACAATGTGCGGATGCCGCTCAGGGGAGTTTGTGTAGGCTCCAAGGAGGAGGCGATCGCGTTGGAGTCTTGTGCGTGATTTGTTGCTGGTAGTACCCAGGGTCCCTCGGATTCCTGAGTTATCTCTTACCCTTATCCTGGAAGAAAGGGGGGTGTTTCTCTTCTCTCTGCCTTACCATCCTTATCAAACTGGAATCAGAAGGAGCTAAAGTCCTACCTGAGAGAAGCCAGGCTTCTCCATCCTGTGTCACCAAAAGTCAAAAGGTGACAACGAAGGGAGAAACACTGAGATCAGGAAAGAAGCCTAGGCCAGGGCTGCCCGAACCCACGGCCAGAGGGGGCTGTAGAGGGAGGGCAGAGTCTGTACCTGGGCTTCAGTGGCTTGGCAGACCCTTTCCCCTGCTACAGATAACCTGAGACACTAGGATTTAGAAGGAGTTCAGTTTACAGCGCTCCCTGGGCCTTTTGGGTTAGGCATCCATAAGCACATGTCCTGGGCTGATATTGTGTCCTGTTGGAACTTGGGGGAGCGATAGCCAGGGTGTTGCTGGGTATGCCAGACGTCTCCATCACACCTCGGGGCCGTGGGGTGCCTGCCGAGGGAGCATGTCCCAGCGTCGTCTTCACAGCGAACGTGGAAGCGTGCCCACCTCTCCTGCAGCTCTGTGCTAAGCTTTCCGGGTGCAGCCTGATTGACCCCCATCGTCACTCTTGGTGGTCCATGATGTTAGCCGTTGCTCCAAAGCTAATGAGGCAACTGAGGCACCAGGAACTTGCCAGTGTGGTGAGCCAGCGTGTAACCCGGGAACCAGCCTGCTCTGTCGGGAGTCTGGACCCCAGAATGTCACTTGACTCCCCACACCACCGCCCAGCGCCAAGCTCTTAGGGGAGGTGAGATGAAACCAATCAAGGGCCGCCTGATCTGATCTCATTTCAAGCGCAGCCTGCTTCCTTCTGAGATGGGGACAGGGGAGGAGCCCTGCTGTGGGACAGTACCACCTCTCCCAGGTGCGGAACACCTGACCTGCCCTGCTTCCCGCCTCTCCTGGCTCTTCCTTCTGCCGTGGTGGCTAGTGGTGGCTAGTGGGCTCCGGGAAACCCACGTTTCCAGGAAGGCCCTGTAAACAAGAAAAGCTGCCGGATGTCCTTGAGTCACTGGCTCCTTCTTCTTGGCTCCTTGGTTGGTTGTCATTTCCGGTCACTCCCAGGCCCTGGCTCCTTTCTTTTCTTTATCTTTTTTCTTTTTTTTTTTTCTTTCTTTTTCTTTTTTTTATTTTTTATTTTTTATTTATTTATTTATTTATTTATTTGTGGTACCGGGGATTGAACTCAGGGGCACTCGACCACTGGGCCACATCCCCAGCCCTGTTTTGTATTTTATTAGAGACAGGGTCTCACTGAGTTGCTAAGTGCCTCGCCATGGCTGAGGCTGGCTTTGAACTCGCGATCCTCCTGCCTCAGCCTCCCAAAGTGCTGGGATTACAGACGTGCGCCACCGTGCCCGGCTTTTTTTTTTTTTTTTTTTTTTTTTTTAATATTTATTTATTTACTTTAGTTGTACACAATGCAATGCATTTATGTTTAAGTGGTGCTGAGGATCGAACCCGGGCCGTGCACGCTCTGCCGCTGAGCCACGACCCCAGCCCCTGGCTCCTTTCTTGTCCGTTCTCTGAGCTGTTGTAATCCTCAGGCGTGAGTAAGGGAAGCTTTCTCTCTGGCTCCCTGCTCACCTCCTTCCCCTGGTTCAAAGCAGGTGGTTCTGGGGTGGGGATGGAGATGGATTCAGGGACGAAGATGGGGAGCCAGGTCCCAGCCCACAAGGCAAGGGCTCCCAACAGGTTGGACCTTCTGGGAGCGGGGGATGGGGTCTCTGTTTCCCAGGAATAATCTGTATCTTCCCTGGAGTGGAGGGAATGGGGTTCCCAGGCTAGGAAGATTTTAACAGGAAGTTGTATGCAAATCTACGTGCCTCCTGTGGATGTTCCAGCAGCCTTAGCCTCATCAGATCTCCAAAGCCTGCGTCCCAGCAGAGCTTACAGCCCCCAGCTGCACCCACGTCATTATGCCAGAGTGGAAAAGCCCAGAGTTCAGAATCAGGCAGATCTAGATTTCTCTCACCTCTGTTCTTACCAACTGTGTAACTTGGGTGCAGCATTTAACTCTGAGCCTTCCCTTCCTTATCTGCAAGGTGGGGATAATGGCGGTAATGCACAGGATTGTTGGAAAGAATGGATGAGAGGGCTGGGGCTGGGGCTCAGTTGCAGAGCGCTGGCCTAGTATGCGTGAGGCACTGGGTTCCATCCTGAGCACCACATAAAAATAAAATAAAGGTATTGTGTCCACCTACAACTAAAAAATAAACGTTTTTAAAGAATAGATGAGAAAGGCTTTCAAATGCTTGGGACGGTGTATTTCACCTGAGTACCCCAAAGCAGTTTAATCAGAATAAAGTAGCAAGCCGGGCGCGGTGGCGCACGCCTGTAATCCCAGCACTTTGGGAGGCTGAGGCAGGAGGATCGCGAGTTCAAAGCCAGCCTCAGCAATGGCGAGGCACTTAGCAACTCAGTGAGACCCTGTCTCTAAATAAAATACAAAAAAAAAGGGCTGGGGATGTGACCCAGTGGTTGAGTGCCCCTGAGTTCAATCCCTGGTACCAAAAAAAAAAAAAATAAAGCAGCCACTACTGTGCGGGTTGCTAAGTGAAGGCTGGGTAAATGCTACTCCTTTCTAGTACTCCTCCATGACTTGTGGCCCTGCATGGTTATCACGTGCTGTAGGGACTGTCCCCCCCCTGAGGCTGGGGGACTGCATTCCCAGAGTAGGTTCCTCAGCCTTGGTACCTGCCAGGGCCCACTCAGCCTGGACATCCAAAGATGTCCTGATTACAAGGCACTGTTTGGACCAGACTAGTCTCCAACAACTAAAGGGCGAATTATCCAATTACTATGGTATGCTTCCCCACATCTCAGCCTGGCTGAGATATTGGCATCGATTTCCTATAAACTGCAAGAATTGTAATTTCTTAAGATGGTGGGGACTATCTGCAGGAATCCATTGGTGAGCATGCCCATTAAGGGCACTAGCCCGAGGACAGCACTACTGACCAGTTTAATGCTGGGAGCCAGGGCTGGGGGTGTGTGTGAGGGTGGGGTAGTTCAGTGGTAGAGCACCTGCTCACCCTGCATGAGGCCCTGGTTTTGAGCCTCAGCATAAAAAGGAAGCCAAGGCTAGTTATTCATGTTACTTTAGCTTTTCCAGGAACTACATTTTTAAAACTAAAAGAAAGGTGGATTTAAAAAAAAAAAAAAAACAGTAACCCAGTACATCTAAAATAATGCCACTTTGTGCAATCATAAATTATTAATACACTAATATTTTTAGTATTATTTATCAACTATTAATTTAGTTAGTTAATATTATTTTTATATGAAGACTTCAAATTCAGCATGTATTTTACATGGATAGCACATTTCAATTTGATGTTAACCTTCATAGTTTAATTTTATTTGTTTATTTATTTATTTACTTATCGGTGCCAGAGATTGAATGCAGGGGTACTTAACCACTGAACCACATCCCCAGGTTTTTTTTTTTTTTTTTTTTTTTAATATTTAAATATTTTTATTTAGAGACAGGTCTTGCTGAGTTGCTTAGGGCCTCACTAAGTTGCTGAGGCTGGCTTTGAACTTGTGATCCTCCTGCCTCCCGAGCTGCTGGGATTATAGGCATGAGATACTCCACCAGGCATTATTATTTATTTATTTATTTATTTTTTTTTTTTTTTTGTGGTACTGGGGATTGAACTCAGGGGCACTCGACCACTGGGTCACATCCCCAGCCCTTTTTTATATTTTATTTAGAGACAGGGTCTCACTGAGTTGCTAAGTGCCTCGCCATTGTTGAGGCTGGCTTTGAACTCGCGATCCTCCTGCCTCAGCCTCCCAAAGTGCTGGGATTACAGGCGTGCGCCACTGCGCCCAGCTATTTTTTTGTTTTTAACTGAAGATCTAACTCAGAGCCTAATGCGTGCTAGGCAAGTGCTCTGGCACTGAGCTACATTCCCAATCCCGCTCCCTTTTTCTCTTTTGTGGTACTGAGGATTGAACCTAGGGGTATTATACCATTGAGCTACATCCCAGATCCACCCTCCACTTTTTTAAAATTTTGAAACAGGGTCTCTCCAAGTCACCCGGGCTGGCCTTGAACTTGTTATTCTCCTGCCTCAGCCTCAGGAGTCCGTGAAAAGATACAGACCAGGATGCACTTTTAAGAAATGCTTACCTCATTACTAATCGAAGAAATGCAAATTACATATTATAGTTGTGTGCCACTCTGCCCAGCTCTTTTGACCTTAAAGTCTTTCTAGACTCCATCTGGAAGACTACTTAGATTAAAAAAGCAAGAAAGTTAAAGTAAGGATAATACCCTACCACATGCTCAAAATCTATCGTAGGTCATGACATTCTGGACCTGGTTTAGAAATCAACAGAACGATGAACAGGACACACCTGGAAATGGCCTGTAGCGGGATGGTGTCATCAGGAGTTGCACACAGGGGTAAGGGTAGCATCTGTTGCTTTGATGACATTTTAAAATGGCCAGTTTTATAAGGGAACAGGAACTTAAATTGTTACGGGTCCTTAAAATTTTGTAAGTCAAGCCGGGCGCGGTGGCGCACGCCTGTAATCCCAGCACTTTGGGAGGCTGAGGCAGGAGGATCACGAATTCAAAGCCAGCCTCAGCCATGGAGAGGCACTTAGTAACTCAGTGAGACCCTGTCTCTAATAAAATACAAAAAAAGGGCTGGGGATGTGGCCCAGTGGTCGAGTGCCCCTGAGTGCAATCCCTGGTACCAAAAAGAAAAAAAAAGATTTTGTAAGTCACAGACATCTCTGGTTTGGGATATTCCCTTCCTAGTATTTCCCCCCTTGGTGGTTTTTTAAAAATTACTGTATTACCTGGTAGTTTTAGAAAAGATGAAAATATTCATAAACTCAGGGATAGGAAAGATCTTTAACATCTCCATGATGTGAAAACCAGAAAACCAACCCTACAGCAGATTTGACCATGTAAATAAGTAGTAAGCACTATGTAGAAGAAGATTATGAAATTGCCAAAATAGAGACAGGCATATGATAAATTTGCAAAAAAAAATCTGCAAACTATGTTGAAAATTTTAAGCTTCAGTATTTAAAGAGGTCATATAAATCCTTTGGAAAATGTGAAGCTGCCCACCCACCGTGAAATGAGCTTCAATAAGCTATCCTCAGAGAGAAGATACAGATGACCAGAATACACTTTAAAAAAAAAAAAGCACAACTTCATGAATAATCAAAGAAATGCAAATTACAGGTTTGGAGGGAAGAGTGGGGGTTTCTTTGCAATTTTCAATTCAATGAAAGAAAATGGAGTCTGATGTTAGACCCCGTCATCCAGTGGTGTTAAGACTAGAACTTGGCAAAACCTTCTGAAAAAAAGAAAAAAAAAAACAATAAACAAAAGTAATTTTTTTTTGGTCCGGGATCCTCTGGAAATAAAGAAAGACCAGACATATTCAACTGAAAGGGTGGTCACAAAGTCTCACCAGACTGACGCATCCTAGCCTTTACCAAGTTAACTGGAGGTAAAGATTAGAATGTGAGGACTTCTCTGAAAGAGTGGAGTGTAATTTGTTAACATGCAAATACTTTCACTCAAACGTGAACAATAGTTGGCTTTGTCTCACCGTCTACAATGGAAAGTGCCACTTGTATAATAAGAGGGGAAATGCCAAACTCAGCACTATCCCTTGGAAGTGCCACCCGAGGCTCTGTGCGAAATTTACATATTAATGGCTGCGTTTTGTTCTTTATTTTTTGCCTTTCTGGGGTTGGAACCCAGGGTCTCTCCCATCTAGTGTGGGGGGGGGGCACTTTCACTCAACTATATCCCCCCCCCCCCCCAGCCCAGATAGCTCCGTTTTAGAAAGCACAAGCCAACAGGGGAAATGAACGTTTTATTTGCCCTAACCTAGTCAGGATATTATTGGAGCATGTGATCAACAGGAACACGTGAAGGAGGTATTTTATGTTCTCCTTTTCCTACTGTCTCCGAAGTCCAGTGGGTATCGTACACCGCAACACGTGGCGTGCTGGGCTGGCCACATTTCAAGTGCTCAGTAGCCACGTGCAGCTGGTGGCCGCCACGTTGGATGGCACAGGTGTGAATTATTTAATAACTCAGCGGCGGCAGAAAATGGAAGTCACAGAGACGTCCTGGTGTGGGCTCTTGCTTTCTTCCTTGCCCTGTTGACTCTTTTTTTTTTTTTTTTTTAATATTTTTATTTATTTGCTTTAGTTGTACACGATGCGTTTTATTCAATGCATTTTATTTGTGCGTGGTGCTGAGGATCGAACCCAGGTCGCCCTCGCGCTAGGTGAGCGCTCTACCACTGAGCCACAATCCCAGCCCCCTGTTGACTTGAGCCCTGCTCTGACGGATGCGTCCCCCCTCCCCAGTGGCCTGCTGTTTCTTGGGCCCCTGCAGGGACGCCTGGGGAATGCGTACTGCGTCCAGCTCTGGAAGGCATGTAGCAACTTCTGGGACTCCTTCACTTTCTCTTCCAGGGAGGGTCACACCAAAGCAGAGGATGTGTATCTTTAGGAAACGGGGTGTGCCCGGCGCGGCTGGGCAGCGGCTGGTCCAGATCGACTGGCTGGCAGGGAATGCGGAGTAGGTGCCCAGCCTGGAGGTTTCGAGCGCAGGGTTGGGTCGGGGCTCCCGTCTTCCTCCTTGGGAGCTGGGACTACGCGCTTGTGGCAGGGCCTGCGCCGGTGCCGTTCCTGAGCGCACTGGGGGTGTTCTGGCTTCTGCTTCCGGTGATCCCCAACACCTCTCCTCTCCCGGGGAGTCAGAACATTGGGAGGGTCCTGTTGAAGGAGGTTTCCATGCAGCCATCCTTGGGGACAGACCTTGGGGAGTCGGTGAAGGAAGTCTTGGTGCCCAGGGTCGGGGACACACAGCTTCTGTAAACCCGGCCCCACTCCGTCTTCCAGGTGCATGTTCTCCCCTGTGGACATCTGCAGAGGCCAGGCAGTGTCCCCTCCTGCCTAAACCGTGTGCCCTACGTCTGCCAGGGTAGGCTCACATCACCACGGAGAAGCCGAGGCGGGGAGTGAGGGATGCGCCCGTCTGAGCCTTCGCTTCCCTTTCTGCTAAGTCGGGGCAATCCCAGCCCGCTCCCTACAAGGCTGCTTTGAGGCTCAGAAGCATACCTTTCTGTTGTCCCCTGATAACGCCTGGCACTCTGCAGCCACCCAGTAAAGCAGAACTGTGGCCAGTCCTGCTTTCTCTGCATGTGGCCAGTGGCCGGGTGCTGGCTGCCCTTGTGTGACCCGCCGGGGACCCCTTCTTGTTTTCTCTGCTGCTTTTCGGTGATGGGTGCAGCCCAGCTGGGCTACAGGACTGGCAGAAGCCACTCCTCACCTGCTCGGGATATCTTCTGACAGAACCCCACTGTGCCGTGGGAGGCTGGCCTCCACCTCGGAGCTTGAGTGTCACTGGACAGAGGCCAGCCTCCGGCGGGGTGGGAGGGAAAGTGATCGCTCACCTCCTGCTCAGCCGAGGAGGCTCGAGCACCAGGAAGCAGCTGTTGGGGAACAAGTTCCCCTGACACCAGGTTGCTGTAGATGGCCCACTTTGTCCTCCCTGACAACGTCAACAAGGACCTCATCAACACGTCCAATTTGGGTGGTTTGGGAGAAGGAGGAGAAAGCAGACATCAGTGAGCGAGCTGGAGAGCAGAAGAGAGTAAGAGGCTGCCCAGGGAGGCCCGCTCACACCCCCCGGAGGCAGAGTCCTGTGACTGGAGAGCTTTAGTGGTTTTGAAATTGAAATCTTTTTTTTTTTTTTTGGTACCGGGGTTGAACTCAGCAGCACTGGGCCACATCCCCAGCCCTTTTTTGTATTTTATTAGAGACAGGGTCTCACTGAGTTGCTAAGTGCCTTGCCATTGCTGAGGCTGGCCTTGAACTCGCGATCCTCCTGCCTCAGCCTCCCAAAGTGCTGGGGTTACAGGAGTGCGCCGCCGCGCCCGGCTTGAAATTGAAATCTTTTTTTTTTCCCCCCCAGTACTGGGAACTGACCCCAGGGCCTCTAACACTTGAGGCAAGCATTCCACCACAGAGCATCCCCCTTGTAGTGTTTATTTCGAGACAAGGTCTTGCTAAGTCGCTAACACCCCCCCCCCCCCCACCCCCCCCACCCCCCCCCCGTGCTCCTGCCTTGGCCTCCTGAGAGTCGCTCAGGTGACAGGCATGCGTCACCGCACCCAGATGTTGAGGAGGGTGAGGAAAACAGCCTGGCCACGTTCACAGGAGCGAGCCTTTCTGCAAGGCCAGTTTCCTCTGGGGCCTAGCCCAACTTCCATCTCTCCGCCTGCCCTGGGAGCCTTTGTTCGTGAACACTTGTTTCGCTTAGCGTTGTAGCCGCCGGCTGCGAGTGTGCCACCTGCCTGCGTCTTCCTCTGGGTGCCACCTGCGTAGTCTCCCCTGTGGCAGCACAGGCTTCAGCCTCCCCATCTTTCCTGACCGTGTGACCGTCCGTCACGTTCGCGGTCTGCCTGCTGCCGAGCCTGGGCTCTTCCCCTCCTGAGCCGGTAGGAGTGAGGCTCTGGGGGGTGGGTGGCATGTGGGATGTCTTCCTCTGGACACAGCTCCATTGCTGAATCCTCCTTGTTTGAGGGAACTTGGCCATGGTCCTGGGGTCACTGGGACTCTTGAGCAGGCCTTGGACTAGGATGCTGTTCCCTGCCTGGTGGAGGGAGGCCCTTCCACTCCCCTTTGCTACCTACCTCTTACTTTGGGCAAGATGGCGCCAGGTGTGGAAGGTCTGGTGCGTGGCTGTGAGCCAGTGCAGGTATTGTCTCACAGCAAGAGACTCGGGCTCTTGTGTCACCTGGGTTCCTTGCCAGCTCTGGCTTGGGCAAGTCACCACCTTGTCCCACAGCCTCCTCGAGGCCACTGGGTGGGATGATCTCTGACCCGGTGAGAGCTGCATCTAACCCCCACAAGGCTACGTGAGGAAATCCACTGGGATTTGGAAAGGACGCGGCAGGATGGTGACAGCTGCCCTTTGATCTGCATGGAGGGTTGGTGACAGCACCCACCCAGGATTCCAGAATCCACAGGTGTGCCGTTTGCATGTCACCCGTGCGCTTCAGCTCGCCTCGGGGTTGCTTGTGTCACCTATGGAACCTGAACACTGTGTCACCAGTGTGGCACTGTATGGCTTAGGGAGTAATGGCAAGAGGGAGACGTTGCTACGTGTCCAGGAGAGAGGAAGTTTTCTTCTGACCGGGTTTGATGGCAGGTTCATCCAGTCCACCGATTGGGGGCGTCCACAGACATAGGGTGCCAACCATATATTAATTAAAAACGAGGGGCTGGGGTTGTGGCTCAGCGGCAGAGCGCTCGCCTCGCACGTGCGCGGCCCGGGTTCGATCCTCAGCACCACGTAAACATAAATGCATTGCATTGTGTACAACTAAAGCAAATAAATAAATATTAAAAAAAAAACTTTAAAACTATCAATGGATGAATTCACAGTAGGTGCGTGTGTGATATTTAAAGACTGTGCTCACGCGTGCATGCGCGTGTGCCCATGAGTCCGGTGTGTTGGGGTGACGTGCTCACGCGTTTATAGTACATCCCTATTTTAGTGCATCGAGCCCTGGAGTGGGAAGTGAGCCCTGGCTCGAATTCATGACCTAGGTCAAGTCCCTCAATTTGGTCTCTCCGTGTCTGTAAGGGTGACCTCACTCTACCCAGGTATAGTCACCGGTGACATTTTTCACGTTCCCATCCTGGGCTTTGAGGTTTTTTTTTTTTTGTGGTACCGGGATTGAACTCAGGGGCACTTGACCACTGGGCCACATCCCCAGCCCTTTTTTTGTATTTTATTAGAGACGGGGTCTCACTGAGTTGCTAAGTGCCTCGCCATTGCGGAGGCTGGCTTTGAACTCGCGATCCTCCTGCCTCAGCCTCCCAAAGTGCTGGGATTACAGGCGTGCGCCACCGCGCCCGGCTTGAGGTTTTGTTTTGTAACTGCGGCTGTTCAGGCTTGAAATGTTTTCAGCACAGGCCTCTCAAACTCCTCACGCACGTTTTCAAAGAAGAAGGTGTTCTTGGAGGTGAGCATGGCGCTCCGAGATGGAGCGGTTCTGAAGCCGGCGGGATCCCCGCCGAAGCCATTTCACAACGTGCTTCAGGGCACCGGCGTCCCCTCTCCCGCCACTCAGCCGCCCTCAGCCTGAAGTGGTGTTTGGATAGCGCAGTCGTCCCGCCTCCGCCAGGCCTTCTTGTCTTTGCCGACTGCAGGCTCTGAGTGTTACGGAAAGTGCCGGATCTTTCTGTGGTGACAAAAGGCAGAGCCACTAGCCTTTTACAGAGAGGTGTGTCCCAGGAGACACGGAGCCGCCTGCTAGGCCTCCGGCACGTCGTTGCACCCCCCCTCCTGTTTTCTCCCTCCTGGGGACCTTGTGTAGCAGAACGCCTTCTGTTTTGGCAGAGTTGAGTTCTGCCTGGGGGTAAGTAGAAAGGGCCCCAGGCCCAGCAGGTGAGACCCAACCCTGGGCCCCCAGCAAACCCTGGAGTCCCTACTTCCCAACACGTGCCTGAATGCAGCCTCTGTCCTCGCCTTAGCCACGCCCCTGTCCTCAACCCTGTCCTCTTTGCCCTAAATTCCCACAACATCCCGACTGAATTCCTGCTTCTCTTCCCTCGCGCTGCCCGCCAATGGCAGGAGCTACCGGGAGCTTCTGAGTACACAGATTGAATTGCTTGCCTGCCAGGGAGTGGCCCGTTTGCTTCAGGCACCCAGAGTGACATCCAGACTCCTCACCTGGTCTGACAGGGAGGGTCCTGTGTGGCCTGACCCTGGGCCAGGTGGTCTTTCATGCGAGCCCTCAAACACTGTGGTCTGCTCCCACCTCAGGGCCTTTGCATGTGCTGTCCCTGCCCTTAGACTGGACTGTGCTTGACATGGCGAGCTCCTCGTTGCTCAGTTCATAGCCTGTGAGGCCTTCCTCAGAGGGTCTCCCCCACCCTCCTCATCACTCTCAGCAATCCGTTTCCCTGGCCACAAGGGTTTGCTTTATTTACAGCTTTGAACATCAGTCCCACCCACCTGCACCTCTCTGCACACGTGCCCTGGGAATAGAGCGGTGCCGTTTCCACGGCTTTATCTCCAGAGCCCACGAGAGTGCCACTGACCCTTGGCGTCCAGGGACGTGGGATCCAGGACCCCCTCAGGTACCAAAACCCAAGGATGCTCAAGACCCTTCTGCAAAGTGTCATAGTGTTTGCACAGAAGCTGCCCATACCCTTTGTGCAGAGCTTCCCAGATCCTTTCCATCACCCCGAGGTCACTTATGATACCTAACACAATAAGAATACTGTGTAAATAGTGGTTACACAGTGACCGGGCGTGATGGCACACGCCTGTAATCCCAGCACTTGGGAGGCTGAGGCAGGAGGATCGTGAGTTCAGTGCCAGCCTCAGCAATGGCGAGGCACTTAGCAACTCAGTGAGACCCTGTCTCTAAATAAAATACAAAAAAAGGGCCGGGGATGTGGCCCAGTGGTCAAGTGCCCCTGAGTTCAATCCCCGGTACCAAAATAAATAAATAAAAATTAAAAAATAGTTGTTACACAGTGTTGTTCAAAGGATACTGACAAGGAACATCAAGCCTGTCCGTGTTCAGTACAGACAGGGTTTTTTGCTTTTTTTTTCCACCCAAATATTTTCAGCCTGTGGTTGGTTGAATCTGTGGATTGGGCCCCCCGGGGCATGGAGGTCAACGCGTGTGGACGTGTGGGTATTGGAGGCCTGCAGTAAGTAGGCGGTGAATGAATGGAGAGAAAACAGGAGCCCCTTGAGCCAGTGCAAGTCACGGCTGGAGCCGTGCTTTGCCCTTCTGTGCAGCCACCTTGCATGGAGCTGGTATTGGACGGATGGTTGGAGCCCAGGGAAGGACTGGCGGAGGGGGCGGCTGCCCTCGGTGTGGGCGTTGGAGCGTGTGAACTCTGTGTGCTGGGTTGAGCTGTGGGTCAGCGGCCGAGTGGGCGGCCTGGCCTGCCTGGCTGGCCCAGGGCTGGGTCCTGCCTCCGGCTGCTGGGCCAGGGCCAGGTCGCTGCCCGGGCACTTGGAGTGGGGTGCGTTGGTTCGTCCTGTACCGTCTGTCTGTGGAGGGCCTGCTGGGCTGGCCGATCTGGGAGGGTGGCCGGAGGTCCGGGCGAGTGTTGCCACCCACAGTCTCGGGCTGAGCAGAGGGTGTGGCAGGCGAGGCCCAACCAGGAAGAGCTGCTGCCCCGGGGAAGGCTCTGTGGTCAGTGGCATCGAGGATGGAGGGACCTGGCCCTCAGCGCCCAGGACAGCTGCACGCTGCCTCTCTGCTCTCCTTACCCGGCAGGAGGGTGGGATGTGGCTTCCGGGGTGGAGAGAGGGCACCCCGCAGGCCAGGCTCTGGGGAGTGGCCACCCATTTTAGCTGCTTTCCCAGAGCTGAGTCACAGGGCTTAGCGACACCCCTCCCGAAGCCACGGCTCCTGAGGCCCCTCTGGGTGCCGCCGGCCCGGGACCCACCCAGGCTTGCTCTGAGACCCTTCCTGCCATCTCCCACCCCCCAGTTGTTCTGTTAAGAACTTGGTGTGACTCTGTCACTCGGGACAGTGAAACCAAGGACTTGAAACTGCCTTTTGAGTGAGCTGCTGATGGCCCTGAAGCCAGCTGCCTCGCCCGTCCACCTGAGCAGAAGCTCTGGGGCACCAGAGCCCCCACCCCAGGCTGTGGGGCTCCATCGAGGCCCCAGGTCTCAGGACCCTCCCCGGTGGATATCAGGATGGTCTGTCTCAGGCCGCAGGCCTGGTATCCATGCCCAGGAGTGAGCCCTCAGGAAGGGGCAGTGTTGTGCAGACCCATCTGTCTTTGGTGTGGGGCCTCAGGGGGGTCCTGGGGCTTCGCAGCTGGCCCAGGATGAGGAGCATGAAGGTGGCAGGCCACACACGTCACCTGTGACCCTGCCCTGTATCCTACCTGCAAGGCTGTGCTGGGAGGAGGTGGCTGATGGGAAGGTGGGGTTCCCCTGCAGCCTGGACGCTTGCTCTCTCCGGGTGGCCATAGAGGTCAGCAGGGACACTTCTCTGCACTGTTCACTTCAGATGGGAAACCACAGTGCTTGCCGGGCTCCTGGGTCTGGGAACTCTTGCTGTCACCGTGAAACCCTTACGCAACTCTGGAGTTCACAGCTCGGGCTCCCACCTCGTCCTGTCGCCCCCCTCCTGCCTGTCTTTCCTTGTTTACTTCCTAAATAATGTGCACCCTGTTTTCTTTCTCCTTTTTTTTTGGTTCTGGGATTAAACCCAGGAGCACTTGACCACTGAGCTGTGCCCGGTCCTTTTTAACATTTTTTAAAATTTTGAGACACGGTCTCCTTAAGTTGCCCAGGCTGACTTAGGATCTGCCTGCCTTGGCCTCCCCAGTTTCTGGAATTAGAGGCCTGTGCCACCGTGCCCAGCACTGATTTCCACGGATGCGCCCACTCTAGGGTGGCATTTCTCAGGAGCAGTTCTGACCCCCCTAGGGGCACAGGGCTGCGTCTGAAGACTGGGTTGTCAAGGCAGGGGGAATGGATGCTGTTGGCATCTGGTGGACAGAGGCCATCCTTCCTGCGAGCGCCTCGGCCCACAGAGAGCAGCCCCAACCCCAAACAAAAACCGTCCGCTCCATAGCCGGGCGAGGTGGCGCACGCCTGTAATCCCAGCACTTTGGGAGGCTGAGGCAGGAGAATCGCGAGTTCAAAGCCAGCCTCAGCAGTGGCAAGGCACTTAGCAACTCAGTGAGACCCTGTCTCTAAATAAAAATATAAAAAAGGGCTGGGGATGTGACCCAGTGGTCGAGTGCCCCTGAGTTCAATCCCCGGTACCACAAAAAAAAAAAAAAAAAAAAAAAAAACCGTCCGCTCCAAAGCATGGGCAGAGTTGGAACAGGTCTGGAATTACGCAAGAACTTTCCCGAGGCAGCAGCCAGCTCCTCCCTTCTCTGGGTCCCCTGGCCGGCCATCACCGAGAAGGGCCTGGGGTGGGCAGAAGGAGCACAGGGGCTGGGGCCTCAGCCTGAGCCCCTTGCTGCCGCCTGGGGTGTAAACCCAGATGACTCACCCGGCATCGGTGAGCTGCCCGGGGTGTCCCTCCCAGCACTCTGTGGGCAGGACTGGGAGCCAGGTTACGGGCAGGTGGAAGCCCTGGTGTCACAAGCCAGAAGGATTTGCAGGGTCGCATGGAAGCTGCTTGTATTTCCTTCTGTGTCCAGCATGACCGATGCAGACCTACCTTCTCTTTCTCTTTTTAGCCAAAGACTTTTCTTCAAAGTCTGGCTCCTGACTGGCCCAGGGGTCCACCTGTGGTGTTGAGGGATCAGCCAGCTACGGCCCACGGGCCAAATCCATTCTGCCATCTGGTTTTGTAAATAAATGTGGGCTTTGTTTGTTTTTTACCTTCGGTATAAAGGATACAACCTGGGCTGGGCGCGGTGGCGCATGCCCGTAAGCCCAGCACTTGGGAGGCTGAGGCAGGAGGATCGCGAGTTCAAAGCCAGCCTCAGCAATGGCGAGGCACTTAGCAACTCAGTGAGACCCTGTCTCTAATAAAATACAAAAAAGGGCTGGGGATGTGGCCCAGTGGTCAAGTGCCTCCGAGGTCAATCCCCGTACCAAAAAATAAAATAAAATAAAAAAGGATACAACCTGGGAACCGTCATGAAAGAAATGGCCAGGGCAAGGTATTGGAGGCCTGGCACACTCTAAACTCCCAGCACTGTGTCACCAATGCTGCCATTCTGGTAAATAAAGTTTTATTGGGACACACCTCGTCTGGTGGTTTGCATATTGGCTATGGCTCCTTACCCCAAACCTCGTACTAGGGATTTTACCCAGGGGCACTTAAACACTGAGCCATACCCCCCATCCCATTTCGTCTTTTATTTAGAGACAGGGTCTCACTGAGTTGCTGAGGCTGGCTTGGAACTCACGGTCCTCCTGCCTCAGCCTCCTGAGCCACTGGGATCACAGGCACACGCCACCGCACTGGGCTGATGGCTGTAGTTGTGGCAAAGACTGTATGGGCTACAGAGATGGGGACATTTGCTCTCTGGTCCTGAGCACCGTGTTTGCTGAGCCCTGGTCAGGCTGTTCGATGTCTGATTACCCAGAGGTGGAGGCACGCCAGGAAGGAGTCAGAGGGAGGATTTGGGTTGGGGTTCAGGCAAGCTAACTTGCCTGAGGGTCCGATGGGAGGAGGGAGAGCTGACCCCTCAGAGGGTCCTCAAGGCCTCCCAGGGGAGCCCTCTCTGGCTCCCGCGGCCTGGCCCTGAGAACGCGGTGCTAGCTGGAGCGTGAGCGGTATCTGGGGCATGGCGAGGGGCACTCATGGGACTGGGCTGCAGCGACTTCGTGGGGAATGAGGGTGTTGGGGAGGGTGTCCCAAGGCACAGAGATGGGGGGGGCCCGGAGCTGCACCGTGGCTGAAGTGAAGGCAGAAGGGGAGACACTGGGGGCGCACGGAGGGCAGGAGGGAGGTGTCTGACGTTCAAAGGATGTTTGAAGACCAAACAGGTGGCACCCGCCCTCCACAGAAAGCAGGACGCAGGCCCACAGGAGCGCTGGAAGCTCAGGGCCCGGAGGGAAGGTCACAGTCCAGCCAGCGGGGAGCGGGGACGCCCCGGTGCTGGGTGGGGCAGGGGCTGGGAGGACTGGCCCTGGCTGTGGTTGGTCTCCGGGGAGCCTCAGCTGAGCCTGAGGGTGTTGGGGCGCAGAGCGTGGGCTGATGCAGCAGGACAGCTGTCAGCGGGGGAGCTGGAGGGGCTGAGCAGAGAGCCAGGCTGGGGGGCGCGTGCTGGCATTGAGGGAGGAGCAGGGCGGCCCCCGGATCGGGGCTTTGCAGGGATGCGAGATCACCGTGGACAGTTTGGTTGTAGCCAAGTGAAGGAAGAACAGAGGGGCCAGAAAGGACGAGGACCCGTGGGTGGAGGGTGAGGGCTGGGTGGGGGCAGCGACTGCCCAGGCCCCGTCCCCTGTTCTGAGCTGTGCAGAGTGAAGGGTGGCCCTGGGACCCGTGTGTCAGCGGGGCTGGGAGGAACGGGGCACTGGGCGGCCTTGCCCCGCCTCCCCCTGCCCTGTTAGGTCTCTGCACCTGTCTCCCCACCCTACCCAGTTCTGCTGAGCGTAACATTTGGGGCAGGTGCCTCTGGGGAAAAGAGGGCTGGTCTGGCCTTGACTCTGAACTCGGACTTGGCCCTTGCTGTGAGCTGTGTGGGTGGCACACAAGGCTCTCCTGGGCTCCCCCTCTCGTGTGTGGACTTCTAGTTGTCATCGCCGAGGGTCTGCAGGTTCTGCGGGGACTACGTCACTTGGGGTCTAGTCCCTGTCTCTCTCTGTCCCTGATCATTCCAGAAAGTGGGAGAGGTTCTCCTAATCTTGATCTTCCTGAGAGATGCTGGGTGAAGAGGTTGAGGCCCCTCGCTGGAGATGCCTGGGCAGGATCTTCATTTATGGGGTACCCAGCAAGGACTAGAAGGCCCGGGAGCTGGTTCTGTGGGTGCTGGCAGCCCCACCCCGATTCTGATTCAGAAAGACAGCCAGGCTGCCCACGCACGTGGAGGTGCCAGGCAGAGTCTCTGTCTCCTTGGGCCCATCTTGTCCACTCCCTTCTCTCTGAGGACTGTGACTCAGACTGAGGTGTCCACCGACTCCATAGTGATGGGGGTTAGACAGCAGGAAGAACTTTCGGCGAGTCTGCAGACTGCCTTCCTGCGATCGCCTAGGCACCTTGCTGTCCTTGACCCCAGCACTGCTAGTTCTAGTAGCAGCCTGGTTTGGTGAGGATGGGGAGGCGTTGTCCTTTAATAGATTATTTGTCTCTCAGGTTTCAGGAGAAGTGTGTCTCTGGCTACTGAACTCTAACCAGATTTGCAAAATCACTCCTCCACCCCGGGAGACTGTGGATGGAGAAATAGGCGGCCTTTTGAAATGGCTGGCTGGCTCGTTCGGCATCCTCTCATTTTTTTGCAAGGGAGCTGGTCTAAGTGGGGGATGGGCGTTGGCGCTGGTGGCCAGCTGTGCTAACCCTGGCCTCCGTTTGTTTTCAGCCCTATGATCTCCGTGTCCTCTGCTCCACCTGCCGCACTTGGACGTCAGGTCTGACCTGGAGCCTGTGCCCCCCTCCCACCAGCAAGATGCCCATCCTCAAGCAACTGGTGTCCAGCTCCATGCACTCCAAGCGCCGCTCGCGTGTGGACCTCACTGCCGAGATGATCAGCGCTCCGCTGGGTGACTTCCGTCACACCATGCACGTGGGCCGGGCTGGGGACGCCTTCGGGGACACGTCCTTCCTCAACAGCAAGACAGGTGAGGCCGACGGAGAGTCGCTGGACGAACAGGCCTCCACCTCATCTTCCAAACGCAGCCTCCTGTCCCGGAAGTTCCGGGGCAGCAAGCGGTCACAGTCGGTGACCCGGGGGGACCGGGAGCAGAGGGACATGCTGGGCTCCCTGCGGGACTCGGCGCTCTTTGTCAAGAACGCCATGTCCCTGCCCCAGCTCAATGAGAAGGAGGCCGCGGAGAAGGGCTCCAGCAAGCTGCCCAAGAGCCTGTCGTCCAGCCCCGTGAAGAAGCTGGATGCTGGAGAGGGCGGCGGGGAGGAGGCGGGCGCAGGGGGCCTGGGTCCCCGGCGGAACGGGGCGGTGGGCCCCCACTCGCCCGACCCGCTCCTGGACGAGCAGGCCTTCGGGGACCTGACGGATCTGCCCGTGGTGCCCAAGGCCAGCTACGGGCTGAAGCACGCCGAGTCCATCCTGTCCTTCCACATCGACCTGGGGCCCTCCATGCTGGGCGACGTGCTCAGCATCATGGACAAGGAGGAGTGGGACCCCGAGGAGAACGGGGGCGGCTACCGGGAGGAAGGAGGCCCCGGCGTCCAGGGCGCCCGCGTGGCCGAGGCGGGCCCCTCCCCTGGTGAGGCAGGGAGGCCAGGGCGGCCCAGACTCGCCCCGGCTGCCCGCGCATGCGCTGGAGGACGACGGGTGGGCGGCGGCCGCCCCCAGCCCCAGCTCGGCCCGCAGCGTGGGCAGCTTCGCCACGCGGGACAGCAGCTCCCTCTCCAGCTGCACGTCGGGCGTCCTGGAGGAGCGCAGCCCGGCCATCAGGGGCCCCGACAGGGCCCGGGTCCCCCTCCCCAGGCAGCCCGACAAGGAGCTGACCTTCATGGACGAGGAGGACGAGGACGAGATCCGCGTGTGAGCCTGTGGGAAGGGCCTCCTGCCGGCTCGGCCGCGGGGTTCTGTCTGCCCCCACCACCGTGACCTTTGACCTTGCCGTAGACCCTGGACCTGGGGATGAGGGGCAGGGTCCCCGGAGGTGGGCGCCTGGCTTTGTCGCACCCCGCGGCCTCGGAGGCCCGGCTGCGCCCTGCGGCAGGAGTCCTCTTCCCTCTCCGTCCCCTCCCGCCTGGCCTCAGATGGATGCGAGATGTCAACCCGAGTTCCCGCCACGGCGGCCACGGCGGAGCAGCCTCTGCTCCAGGGCCAAGGACACCGGGCTCCCCTTTTCTTCCGATGGTGCCGGGGAAGCTCGTGCAGCAGGAGGAAGGGGGTGCTCACATATCCCAGCCCCCCCACTCCTGGGAGCTGGCTGGAGCCCGAGGCCAGCCTCTCCCGGGGAGCCCAGGCGGGGCGGGCAGGAGGGAGAGCCCCAGCTTCTCGGATGGGCCCTTCCAGGGTGACACTAGGACTGGGCACGGCCCTGCGGTTGTGTGTGTTCTTTATTATGATGGTGTTCAAATCCCGTATAGAGCAATATCAGGAACTGTCCGCAGCCCTGCCGCCAGAGGAGAAGGGAATCTTTGTTCAGAAAACCTTTTTACTACTTCTCTGGAGATTCTGCGGCCGCCAGCACACGGCCCGTCTGGGGCTGGTCCTGTGGCAGAGAACCCAGCCCGACTCTAGTATAGGGGAGGTGTGTGCTTGTCCCTGCCCCTCGCCCCATGTAGGAAATTTCTGTTAAAAATAATAACACATCACTGGGGGGGGGGGGTGCTGTGTCCCCAGGCAGCTGCTCGGCCCTCCCCCACCCTCCCCGTTCTTCCCCTTCCTTCCTCAGACTCCTCCCCCACGCTGAGGCCTGGAGGTTGCCAGATTTAGCAAAAACAAAACACAAACCAGAAGGCTGAGTTAGATTTGAATTTCAGGTAAACAAAAGATTTGGTTTTTAGTATTAGTGTTCCCCGAGTAACGTCTGGAACATTCTTACACTAAAAAGTTGTGTGCTGTCTCTCTGAAGATCAGATTCTCTCTCTGCCTCCTGTAAGTCCCCCCAGAAGACAGAGTAGAAGTTTGAGTAGGAGCCCCAGGGGGGACAGCTGGCTATTCTTCTGTCCTGGGAACAGGCTGTTCCACTGCCTGGTCTCTGTGGCCAGCAGGGGGTGGGGACAGCGCTAACTACAACAGGGGGCCCTGGCCAGCCTGGCAGATGCACCCGCGTCCCGGGTCTGGCCAGACCCTGACTCTGAGACACTAACCGGCTGCGACCCAGCGCCCCTAGGTGCTCCTGTTTCTGGTAGCTTAGCTCCCACGATGGCAGTGGGTGCACTGCCCACCAGCGGTCCTTAAAACCCATCCGGTCTCCAGACTTTAAACTGTGTATTTTTTTTCATGATATTGTTAAAGCAGCAAAAAACATTAAAAAAAAAAAAAAAAAAAAAAACCCTCTAGCATGCCTGTGTTTGTCTCTGCTCTTTGGGGGGACTCATTGTAGGATGGGGGGACTGTCAGGAGTTCCTGGGGCTGCCTGAGCAGCTTCTCTCAGACCCTGGGGGCCGTCCCCGCCCTCTGGAGCCTCTTGGAAGGACAGGCCTCGTGAACCCTTGCCTGGCAGCCCTCTGGGCTCTGGAACTCTGGTACCCGGTGCTGCTCGCCAGTCGGGGGCCTTGACCACTGAGCTCTGCGCGCCTCATCTCTGTCACAGGAGCTGACTGGCTGTTTGTTAGAGCGAGGGGCGAGGCTCTCCTGGGTCCCCCAGGACATTGCGCCTCCTACTCAGCTCTCCTCCCACTTCCTTCTGGAGAGCCAGTGCCCCCCACCCCCACTGGGGGGGGACATGCTCTCCCTTCAACCCTGCTGCTCAGGGAGATGGAATCTCTCCGGTCACCAGTTCCCAGATGAAGAAATGGGCTTCGACAGGCCACAGGCTGCACCTCCAAAGTCACGGAATTAACCAGAGTTGGAATCAGAACGTCATTGACGCACAGCCCCGGCGACCACCCCAGGCTCCTCAAAGCTTGGGGCCTGTGTGTCTGCCTGGGTGTGGAGGCCAGGCGACCCCGCCCACTGCCCCAGGGCTCCCTCTCCTCACCCACATCCCTCGGCCTTGGGCTGCTGAGGCGGTATGTGGCCTGCGCAGGCCCTGTTCCTTTCCTGAAGTGCGGGAAACTCCAGGACCCCAGGGAGGCCGAGTCTGGCAGAAGCCCTGCCCTTGTCCCCTGGCATCGCCTCCTCTCGCTGGGAAGCAGTTAGAGGCATAATTAAGTGTCGCCCAGGTCCCTCCACCCAGACAGGCTCATTAGAGCTAATGAGGGATGTGGCCGGGGTGGAGTTAAGAGCCAGACGGAGCAGTGGCCCCCGAGGGAAGGAGAGGGACAGGGCAGGGCTTGGGCACACAAGGACAGCCCAGCCCCAGTGACGGGGCTGCAGCCTGGCTCAGCCGGGTGTGGCAGGGAGGCACTGCAGGTGAGGCCCAGGAGGTGCAGCCCAGGGCCATGAGTCAGGCTGTCCCTCAGGGTGTAAACCCAGGGGAAAAGCCCCTCCACCCACGGGGACTGGCCCAGGGAGGGAAAAGCCCCTCCACCCACGGGACTGGCCCAGGGAGGGAAAAGCCCCTCCACCCACGGGGACTGGCCCAGGGTTTTTAAAATTTTTTTAATTGGTGCATTATATTCACACCAGTGGGAGAATCCAGGGTTCTGCGGGTCTGGGAGAAGCCAGCCAGTCCCAGCCCAGTATCTGTCTTTGACCACGATGGGAAGCCACCACCAGGGACCTGCAGGGAGACCGGAGGCTGCTAGCTCAGCTCCACCTGTGGTTTTGCCCAGTTCCACCAGGTGGCCCCAAGGCCAGTTATTTCCCCTCTCTGAGCGGCTTCAGTTTCTCCATCTTCAGAATTAGGTGCTGTCCAGTTGTTTTAGGGTTTTTTTGTTTGTCTCAGGGATTGAACCCAGGGGCACTTACCACCGAGCCACATCCCCAGCCCTATTTTTTTTTTTTTTTTTTTTTGAGACAGGGTCTTGCTAAGTTGCAGAGACCACCCTTGAACTTGCAATCTTCCTGCCTCATCCCGAGTTGCTGGGATGACAGGTGGGTGCTGCCACACCTGGCCATTCACAGTTTGTTATCAGAAGCTTCTCCTGCAGTGAAGTCAGGTGTTGAACTCTGTAGACAAGCCAGGGGCCCCTGGGTGGATGGGCCTGGGGTCCTTCCTCCTCCCTCCCCTTCCCCTTGGTCCTGAGACACACCTGAGAAACCAGAGCGTCTACAGAGCGTGTCTAGTTTTAAGGTGTTCCACAGGCCCCCTGCCTGGCCAGCGGCTAGGTCTGGGTAGCAGTTGTTTTTTTTTTTTTTGTGGTACCGGGGATTGAACTCAGGGGCACTCCACCACTGGGCCACATCCCCAGCCCTTTTTTGTATTTGATTAGAGACAGGGTCTCACTGAGTTGCTAAGTGCCTCGCCATTGCTGAGGCTGGCTTTGAACTCATGATCCTCCTGCCTCAGCCTCCCAAGTGCTGGGATTACAGGCGTGCACCACTGCGCCCGGCTTGGGTAGCAGTTTTAATTCAGGTTTCAGTCAACATTTCCCTAAACCTGAAGGGACCCAAGGCCACCAGGCCCACCACTGAAGAGGCTGCCCGCCTCTCCCGGGCCAGCCTTCCACACCCCCAGCCCTGAGGGCTCTGCTCCTGTTGGGGCGCGTGCTGTTTGGTTCTAGGTGTGATGGGGCTGTGTGTGTTCGGGGTCTTGGCTGCCGTGTGCAAGGTCTTTGCACAGCCCCATTTAAAGCTCAGGACCACTCGGTGAGGTCCATGCTGTTCCTGTCAGCCCTGTTTACAGGTGGGGCGGGTCAAGGAGAAGGAACTGGGGCACCCCAGGGGATAGTAAACAGAGTGACCAGGCGCAGCCCTGGCCCCGGTCTCCTGCGCCCTTCCTCAGCATCACTCCTCCAGCCTGACTACCTACCCTCTGGGACCTGGAGTGACCAGGTAGGGTCGGTACCTGGTGGGGCGGCACAGCACAGAGGCCCAGCTGCCGCACTGGGGGGTGGGGGGAGCTCCTACCTCCCTGGGGCTGCTGGCCCTGGCCCGGCCAAGTTCACTCCTGTCTCTGTCATGCAGGACCAGAGCTGCCATCCAGGCCGTCCCTCCTGGTGCTCACCTTTGACCCTATTGTCACCCGTACCCAAGCCACCCCTCCTCTCCGCCAAGGCTGCGACACATTCCCAGAAGAAATTGGACAGAAGGAACAGAGGATGGCAGATACCTGGGGAATTCTTCACCTCCACAAAGCCTAGGACCCGGTTCACACCTGCCCGCGGCTTAGGGATGGGAAGAACAGGGGCCCCAGGGCGGGGCGGGGCGGGGCGGGGCAGAGGTGGCGAATGCCGTGGCGTCTTTGGCTCTGGCCTGGCAGGGGAGGGCAAGCTGCGGGGATGGACCCCCTGGACCGCAGCTGGGGCGGCTGGGAGGTGCAGGACTCGATGAGAAGGAGCAGCTGGTCTCAGTGTCCGCCACACTCCCCCCCCCCTTGGCTGCCCCTGAGCCGGGACCTTGCAAGACAGCCTGCTCTCGCGTGGGCAGGTGTCTCCCCCCCGCCCCAAACGCCCCTCACCTGAGCTGTTCACTCCTGGGCCCTGCGGCCCAGATTGAAGACACAGGAAAGAAAGTTAGGAATGAAACCCTCTTCCCCTCTGCAGTGGGCTCCTGGCCCGGTGGCTTCCTGCCAACGACCAGATGGGAGACGGGAAAGAGCATTTCGGAGGAGGGAGCAGCGTTCCCAGGCAGATGGATGTCAGTGGCTTGGCCTTGGAAACCTGTAGCTCCACCCACTAGGCCACCGTCCTTCCAAGGGAGACACCCAGGAGTAGCCGGCAGGAGCCCAGGGTAGCTGCCTTCCGGCAGGAATCCAACCCTAAAGTGATACTTGGCATGTTAGAAAAAAATCTACCAAGGCCACGGGGGATCGCCTGGATTTTATTTTCCTTCCATGCCCTGTTTTGTTCCAGAAAGTTCTGGAGGCAGCCTACAAAGATAATCAACTACAATAGGACCAAAATAGATGAGAGAAAAACAAGCCTGGAACAAACCGTACAACCAACCCAGGGGCTGGTGCGCAGAGACTTCTCCAGTCGGCCTCCGCAGTTTTCAAAGGCAGGCTGAGCACTGGACTCTGAGCTTCCTGTGGGTCAAAGCAAAGAGGGAAACTAGACTGCTTCAAGACTCACACAGTCAAGATGAGCCAGAAGCAGATGAGGCTTCCTAACACTAAGGTCTAAAAGCCATCTGTGGGCCTGGGAAGGGCCAAGGGGTGACCTTCCGGCCACACTCTCAGCAGTGGTCTCCTAATACAGAGCAGCAGGCTGGACGTTTACATTGTCAAAATCTTAACACCCCCCTCCCCCACCCATGTCCTTGGGAGGTGGGGACTTTGGGAGGTCACTGAGGCCATAAGGTGGAGCCCTTGTGAATGGAAATAGTATCCTTGGAAAAGAGGCCCCAGGCCACGCCACGCCTGTGATCCCAGTGATGCGGGAGGCTGAGGCCGGAGGATCGCAAATTCAGGCCAGGCTAGAAAACTTAGTGAGACCCCATCTCAAAATAAAAAATAAAAGTGGACTGGGAACGTAGCTCAGGGGTGTAGTGGTAAAGGCTGGCCTTGAACTTGGGATCCTCCTGCTTCAGCCTCCCTTCTCCTGCATCACTTTGGCTTGGTTTACATATATTCTCTTGGGATTCCCCCTCGCCCCCAACCCCCACACACTGGGGATTGAACCCAGGGACACTCATGCCAGGCCAAGTCACATGTTTTTTATTCAAAGCATGAAAAAGATTTATGGAGTTCCATGAGGAAAAAGATATATATACTTACCTTATAAATTACCCGTAAGAGTGAGAAAATCAAAGCCGGGCGCGGTGGCGCGCACGCCTATAATCCCAGCACTTTGGGGGGCTGAGGCAGGAGGATCGCGAGTTCAAAGCCAGCCTCAGCAATGGCGAGGCACTTAGCAACTCAGTGAGACCCTGTCTCTAAATAAAATACAAAAAAGGGCTGGGGATGTGGCCCAGTGGTCGAGTGCCCCTGAGTTCAATCCCCGGTACCACAAAAAAAAAAAAAAAGAGTGAGAAACTCAGCGCCTTTTTTTCACCCACAGAGTGCCACTGTGTGGGTGCGCTTGAGAAGAGGCTGCAGAGGGAAAGATTTCTTCTTTTTGTGTTTTGGGGGGTGGGTACCAGGGATTGAGCCCAGAGGCACTTTGCCCCTGAGCTACATCCCCAATCCTTTTTATGTTTTTGAGACAAAGTCTCCCTAAGTTGCTTAGGACCTCGCCAAGTTGCTTGAACTTGCCATCCTCCTGCCTCAGCCTCCTGAGTCCCTGGGATTACAGACCGTGCTGAGCAATGGCACTTCCTCCTCCTCCTCCCCTTCTCCTCCTCCTCTTCCTCACCCTCCTCCCCCTTCTCTTTTTCTTCCTCCTCTTCTTCTTGCTTCCTCCTTCCTCCTCTCCCTCCTTCTCTTCTATACTGAGAATAGAACCCTAGGCTTTGCACATGCTAAGCAAGCACCCTCCCCAACCACCTCACATATTTTTATTGGGTCTTCTTAGTTATACACGATAGTAGAAAACCCCACTTTTTAAAATTGATTTGTTTATTTATTATTTATTTATACTGGGGATTGAACCCAAGGGCACTCTGCCACTAAGCTACACCCCTAGTCCTTTTCCTCCTTTTATTATTATTATTATTATTATTATTATTATTATTATTTTGTGGTGCTGGGGATCAAACCCAGGGCCTTGTGCATGCAAGGCAAGCACTCTACCAACTGAGCTACATCCCCAGCCCCTTCCCTTACTTTTTGAGACAGGGTCTTGCTAAGTTGCTTAGGCTGACCTCAAACTTGACCTCATCTTGCCTCAGCCTCTGGACTTGCTGGGGTTACAGCATGTGCCACCATGCCCTGCTCTCGGTTTTAAAAGAAACTAGGACATGCTAATGCGACCTTGACAGTGCCGGAGGCCCTGGCACTGTGCTGCTCAGCCTGGTGGAGAAGCCCCCCAGGTGGGCCTGACCTCAAGGGCTTGGGGTGCCGGTGAGAACAGACCACCAACACTCCAAAGATGAGCCGAAGCTTTGCCTCAGGTGCTGAGGGCTCTGGAGGAAATACACCCGGGGTGCCGGGACAGAGGAGAGCCCAGGTCTCCTCTCAGGTGGAGTGAGGGGCCTGGAGACCACCTAAGGAAGAGGCGGTAAAACCAGACCCAAAGGGTGTCCACAGCTTGGTCTCACCCCCTCCAGAATCCTCCCCTCCATGCCCATGTGGGAACCGAGGGGCCCTGCAGCAACCCTGCAAATGCCTTGCCCAGGACAAGTTCTTGGGAAGTGAGGGACACACCCGCTTTTCACTTTAGCATCTGGGTGTCGTGAAAACTTGTAGAGAGGAAGACTGAGGGGGCAGTGATCTGGGGGAATAGGAATTTGGTCTCAGATGTAGGGAGGCTGCATTAGTCAGCTTCCTGTCACTATTAACAAATACCAGAGGTGATCAACTTATGAAGAGAAAAGGTTTGTTGTAGCTCACAGTGTTGGAGGCTTCCATCCACGGTCAGCTAGCCACACTGCTTTTGGGCCTGTGGGGAAGCAGCCCATTATGGTGGGAGCAATGGCCAGGAACTGAGAGGCAGACAGACAGAAATAGGCAGGGGAGGGGCCTGGTCCCCATTCTTCCCTTCAACAACATACCCCAATGACCTAAACACCCACCACTAGGACCCTTTTTTTTTTTTTTTTTTTTTTTTTTGTGTGTGTGTGTGTGTGTGTGTGTGTGGTACCGGGGATTAAACTCAGGGGCACTCAACCACTGGGCCACATCCCCAGCCCTTTTTTTGTATTTTTATTAGAGACAGGGTCTCCCTGAGTTGCTAAGTGCCTCGCCATTGCTGAGGCTGGCTTTGAACTCGCGATCCTCCTGCCTCAGCCTCCCAAAGTGCTGGGATTACAGGCGTGCACCACCGCGCCCGGCTAGGACCCTCCTTTTAAAGGTTCCCCTATCTCCCAGTAGCATCCCTCTGGGGACAAAGTCTTTAACACATGGGCCTCTGGGGGACATTACTTAAAACACGGCAGAAGCCATTTCAAGAGAAATGACAAGAGGATGCTGTCCTTCAGTTGTCAGGGCCTGAACTTCTGTGTGTGCCCCAAAAGCTGTGTCAAAGCCCCACCCTTCAATGGGTGGTGGGAGGGGTGGGGCCGCTGGGAGGTGATTAAGTTTGGACGAGGTGGGGAGGCCGGGACTGCAGTCCAGCTGCAGGGAGAGCCCTCCGCAGGAACCGAGCCTGCCAGCCTTGGTCTCGGACTTCCCAGAATCTGAGAGAGCCACGTCTGCTCTTTAGGTGACGCGCTGTCACAATGTCCCGCTGACTGCCACGCCGGGCTCTGGACGGGGAGCTGTTGGCGGAGAGATGGAATCCAAGGCCCAGTTAAGAGTGAGGACTGGACGGGCCTGAGAGCCCCGGGCTGCAGGGAGGTCAGGCTGGGTGGGCTCAGGGCCCACCGTGTCTCCCTCTGCACCAGGTCCAGGGTCGGGTGGTTCATCCAGGATGGGAGAAGGGGGCCACCCTCTGCCACTTGCTCCTGCCACCCACGTCCCTGGGCTTTGTGAACAAAATGGGCACAATTGACTCCCTGTCAGTAGTCAGCCTGGGGCGTTTTTCCGTCTGAGCTCTGTCTGTCCGCCTGCCTTGTGACCCGAGACGTGTTGACAGACACCAGGCCGGAGGGCAGGCTGTGGCATGAAAATAGTTTTCCTCCCAGACCCCGTGGACCCAAAGGCGGGTCCAACGCGTGACCTTGGACTCACAGTCCATCAAGCCAGTCTCAGCAGGTCAGGCCTGGGAGAGCAATTCTGTCACCGTCCCGGTCACAGCCAGAGAGCGGATCCCTGTTCTACAGGACACCCTCCGCCTCGTGAGGTCACACACCCCACAGGGGAACAGGAGCCCAGCTGCTGGGTCAGGACTTTGTTAACAATTATGGTCTACCTCGACCTTCTACATTTTTCTTTCCTTTTCTGTTGTTTGTTTGTACTGGGGATTTGGGCGCTTGACCACTGAGCCACATCCCCAGCCATTTCAGTTGCTAAGGGCCTGGTGAAGTTGCTGAGGCTGGCTTGGAACCTCCTATCCTCCTGCCTCGGCCTCCTGAGTTGCTAGGATGGCAGGTGGGCGCCTCGGCACCTGGAAACCGTCTACATTTTTTTTCTTTTTTCTGTTTTAGAAAAGGCTTCACAGGGGCGAGGGGAGGGGAGAAGATCTTCTTTCCCTGGCTGCTTTTGGGCAGCTGAGGGGCTGCTGGATGCCTTTCTTTTGACCGTTCTTTGGAGGGCAACCGCAGGACTCTGCAGGCCTAGGGCTCTCGAAGATGCAAATTCACCGACATCACAAAGTAGGTCTCTTCAGTTGTCGCTGACTGCAGCTATAGCCGCCTGCAGCAACAAAACCGCGGGAGTAAGTTCAGAGGCAGACTGGAAACGAACAGCCTCTTTATTCTGCTAGCTTCTCTCTCTGGCTCCAACAACAACTCCTACCCGCAAATCACACTCCTCCAACCACCACCAAATGGCGCCGACCCGATCTGCAATGTCCCGGGCCAAGTCTCCGAGATCATGGAGGGTGGTGACCCGATCCGCAATGTCCTGGGCCAAGTCTCGCGAGATCATGGAAGGTGGTGACCCGATCCGCAATGTCCCGGTCTCCGAGATCCAAGTCTCGTGAGATCATGGAAGGAGGTGACCCGATCCGCAATGTCCCGGACCAAGTCTCGCGAGATCATGGAAGGTGGTGATGCTTGAACATCTTTATGGCTCATAGCTAACCGCAATCTTAGCTATCTCCCCATTTAGGGCTCCTACATTCAGTGACGCCCCAAGGCCTGCAGCTGCAGCCCTTCCCATCGGCAGGCCCAGCCTAAACAACACAGCCGTGCTTTCCTACATGCCAGCCAATGCCTCCCGGGGCTGCAGCCCTTGAAGTGGCTCTGTCTGTCCATGGCTCTGTCCCCTCTCCTCCAGAAGCCTTCCCTGGATGCCCACGGGGAGCTCAGTGGTCCTGGGACAACCCCGCCAGTGCCTCTGTCCCCACGTGGTCGGACTGAGCCGCCCGCCTGTTGGTCAAGTGCCCTCTGTGAGGTCTCCTCGGGGCCAGGAACGCAGTAGCACCACGTGACACAACCTATGGCAGTTCTTGAAGTCAGAAGGCCCGATTACTCTCTGGGCTAAAGTCAAGGTGTGGGCAAGGCTGCCTCCGTCTCCAGGTCCTAGGGGGTGTCCTTCTGTCCCTTGGCCTTCCCAGCTTCTGGACACCTGCACTTCTTGGCTCAGGGTGCCTTCAAGACCAGCTGTGTGGCACCGTCACCTCCCTCCAGGCCTCGGGGCAGCGTGATTGTGGAGGACCTGCCTCGCTGTGCCAGGCCTGGGGTCCTTCATCCCAGCACCACAGAAACAAGACAACTGACCGCCCTCTGCCGCTGTCTCGTCCTCTCTCCCCTCCTCGGGCCTCCCCACCTCCCTCTTACAAGGCCCCAGTGATGATGTTGGGCCACCAGGGTGGCCGTGGCAAGTCTTTAAGTGAATTGCCTCTGCGAAGTCCCCTTTGCCACATGTGGTGACACAATCACAGCTTCTGGGATTGGGATGCAGCCCCCAGGAGTCTGCTGACCACACTCTCCTAGGCAAGCGACTGTCTTGCTCATTCTGAATCTTTGGAGTGAGTAGAAGTTGAAAGGTTCCTTTTTTTTTTTTTTTTTTTTAGTACTGGAGATTGAACTCAGGGGCACTGGACCACTGGGCCACATCCCCAGCCCTTTTTTTGTATTTTATTAGAGACAGGGTCTCACTGAGTTGCTAAGTGCCTCGCCATTGCTGAGGCTGGCTTTGAACTCGTGATCCTCCTGCCTCAGCCTCCCGAGTGCTGGGATTACTGGTTTGTGCGCCACGGCGCCCGGCTGAAAGGCATTTTTAAGTGAGTGAATGAATGGTGGATGGACAGCTCCCCAGAGGGTCAGTGGGCCAGAAGCCAGCTGGGACAGCCTGAAGGAAGGGCTGTGGCTACATAGGAAGAGATCAGAGTGTAACCTGAGCTGGCCCCATCTGCCACTGCTGCCAACTCAGTTTTGTGGACAGTCAGGCCTGCTGCCTTCCTTCCCAAGCTGTGGTCACAGGGCTCCTTCTCTGCAAAGCATGGAGGACTGTGGGTGGAGCCAGAGCCTGGGGAGTTTTCCCTCTGAGTCCACGGAGGCTTTGACCAGTCTGCTCAGCCTGGAGGGGCCTGGACACAGAATGGAGGAGGGAAGGGGGATCTTAAGACCACGCTGGGCCAGGTGTGGTGGTGCACGCTGGTAATCCCAGTGGCTCGGGAGGCTGAGGCAGGAGGATTGCAAGTTGGAGGCCAGCCTCAGCAACTTAGTGAGGCCCTAAGCAAATTAGCAAGACCCTATCTCAAGATAAAAAATAAATAAATAAAAAGGGCTGGGGGCGGGGGCTCAGTGGTAAAGCACCCCTGGGTTCAATCCCCAGTACACCCCCAAAACAAACAAACAAAAAAGCACACACTGAGATGTGCAGGAAGAAAGCTGTGAGGTCTCCCTTTTGGGCCAGGGCAGAATCCCGGAGCCCTAAATGTCCCATCTCCTTGATTCTTAGTCCAAAAATTGAAGTCTGCACGCCACTCATAGGAGCCAGTAGAAGCTGGATCGCTGCCCTGGGCCTCAGAGACCTTGTCTTACCTGCCCAGGGGAGCAGGCCCCTCCCCAGGCTGCAGTGTGGGCGCCGAGGGGCGTGGCTTTGGGTTCACCCAGGCCTCGGTCTTTGGAAGCTGGGTACAGGTCCCAGGTCTGACTGACTCAGACACTCTGGGCACTGGGCCGCCCTGCCCTGCACTTCAAGTGGCTATTGTGAGCTCAACAGCTGTCCCCACCAAGTGGCATCTTTGGGGCACAAAGAATAGTGGAGAGAGCAAGGCACACTGGTCCATTGTCCCCGGAGCCGAGCAGCAGCAGCTGTGGGTCACTGGAGGCTCCTCCCGGCCTCCATCCCCTCACCGCTCCAGGACTCGGGCTGCCAGGCCCCTCCTGGCTGAAGCCCACGGCAGCCCCCCAACAGCACTGGACAGCGTGGACCCCAGCCTCCACAGCCCCCTCATCAGGGACCCGCGGGAATAATGAGCTTGAAGACGTGAGGTGCCTTGGCCCTGGGAGAGGGCAGCTGGGTTCTGGAGCATCCTCGCATCTGGGCCTGGGCCGGGGAGGACAGCAGACAGTCCCCGATCTCAAGGAAGGACAACTCTTACAACCCCACTGTCCTGGTCAGGCCCCCGGGGTGCTTCTTGCCCTTCCTCAGACCCCCAGGCAGGTGGCACCTATTGGTTGCATTTTACTGATGTGGAATCTGGGCTACGGAGAGGCCATCAAATGCCTGGCCAAGGGAACAGGCTGGTGGCTGACGGAGCCCGGATGAGGTGTGACCGCCCCTGCCAAGGTCTGCACCTTGCCAGCACTCGGGGTGTTCGCGTGGGGATCAAGGCAGGGACACATGATCACGGGGAGGAGGGAGAGGCCCGTGTCCCCCCAAAGGCACCGACTGCGATGGCTCCAAGGCCAGGGGTGGGGCATGGGGCCCTGCCGGCCAGGCCCTGCAGCTAGAGAGTTCCACAGCTCCCGGCACCAGCCCCTGCTTTCCAGGGCGGTGCGTTTATAAAGGGAAAGGAAGGGCATGCTGATGATTCAGGGAATTTGCAGCCAGAGCTACATGAGAGACTCATAATGACAGTGATTAAAAATTAATGCCAGTGTTTGTGCAGTGATTTGGGTGCCCACTTTGCACCCATGAATTAATTAATAAATGACAATGCAAGTGCTCAGTGTAGGCTGCAGGGCACAGAAGCTGGATGGGGGAGCTCCAGAGGGACGTCCCCAGGCCTGGGCACACGGCCCCTCCTCAAGAGCATCACTGGAAATTGTCTGGCCTGAGGATCACTTCCTGTTTGTGTACAGCAGCGTGCTGAGCCATCTCAGTAGCTGAGAAGCGGTCTAAACTGAGGGGACAGGGCAGGTCCCCCTGGCCTCAGTGATACAGCTCCATCTCCCACTCCTCCAGTGTCTACTTGTTCATCTGCGGATGGGGTGAGGTCTCCTGAAATTAAATTTTCAAGTAAGACAGTGTGTTAGTTTCCTGTGGCTGCTGTAACAAATGACCCTGGAACTGGGCAGCTTAAAACAACAGAAGGTTAGGCCGAGTGCAGTGGGGTATGCCTGTAGTCCCAGCTCATCGGGAGGCTGAGAGGCAAGAGGATGGCAAGTTTGAGGCCAGACTCGACAACTTAGCGAGACTCTGTCTGAAAAAAAAATATATAATAATAAAAAGGGCCGAGAAGGTAGCTCAGTGGTAAAGCACTGCTGGCTTCAATCCCTTGGACCACAGAGGAAACCAAACCCAGAAATGCATTTTTTTTTTCCTCACACTCTGGAGGCCAGAAGTCCCAAATCGAGGTGCCACAGGACTCCCACCCATGTTCCTGTCTCTCCCAGCACGTAGGGCGGCTGGCGGCTGGGGGGCTGCCCCCTCCGCCTGTCCTCTCAGTGTCTCTGCAGTGCTGGTGTCTCAAGTGTCCCTCTCCTCTCTCTCACAAGGTCACCGGCCACCCAGTTTAGGCCTCACCCACTTCCAGGATGATCTCGTTGGGAGATGCTTACCTTGATGACACCTGCAAAGACTCTCCCGACAAGATCACATCCATGGGAACCAGCGGTTAGTTAGGACCTGGATGTTTTGTGGGGAGACAGTTGGATTCGCTACGGGAGGGATTTCATCGATGGATTGATTGTGCTGGGGACTGAACTCGGGGGTGCTTCACCACCGAGCTACGTCCACACCTTCTTGTCTGTGCATTGTTTTTTTTTTTCTTTAATTTTGAGATAGGGTCCAAGTGGCTCAAACTTGTGATCCTTCTGCCTCAGCCTCCTTAGTAGCTGGGACCACAGGCGTGGGCCACTGCACCCAGCCAGAAGGGATTTTGAATAAACGAAATCCGTGAACACAAGGTACCCTCATTCTTGTGCCCAACTAAAGATGCACCCCTGGGAGAGCGGGTCCAGCTATGTGGGATCTGCCCCTGGCTTCTCCTGGCCAGGACATGGGGTGCAGGGAGCCCAGGGAGGGGGAGCGGGCGGGGGGGGGGGGGCTCTGGTTCCTGCTCATCCCCAACTAAGGACGCTTTCAGGCCAGAGTACCAGAAATCCCCTCGGACTCTATCCCCAGGGCTCAGGAGTTAATTTTTTAAAAAAACTCTTTGTTTTTATTTTTATCATATTTTATTTGTTATAAGCTTTATGATTTTGTTTTTTTTTTGTTTTTTTTTTTTTTTTGATACCGGGGATTGACCTCAGGGGCACTTGACCACTGGGCCACATCCCCAGCCCTTTTTTTTTGTATTTTATTTAGAGACAGGGTCTCACTGAGTTGCTAAGTGCCTCGCCATTGCTGAGGCTGGGTTTGAACTCGCGATCCTCCTGCCTCAGCCTCCCAAGTGCTGGGATTATAGGCGTGCACCACCTCGCCCAGCTATGATCTAATTTTTTTGTTTTTATTGGTGCATTATAATTATACATAATAGAGGGATTCGCTGTTATGTATTCACACATGTACACAATATAATTTGGTCAGTATTATCACATGTACACAATATTATTATTTTTATTTTTTTATTTTTTTTTTTGTGGTACCGGGGATTGAACTCAGGGGCACTCGACCACTGGGCCACATCCCCAGCCCTTTTTTTTTTGTATTTTATTTAGAGACAGGGTCTCACTGAGTTGCTAAGTGCCTCGCCATTGCTGAGGCTGGCTTTGAACTCACGATCCTCCTGCCTCAGCCTCCCAAAGTGCTGGGATTACAGGCGTGCGCCACCGCGCCCGGCTTGAATATTTATGTATTTACTTTAGTTGTACACAATGAAATCATTTATGTTTTACTTTAGTTGTACACAATGAAATCATTTATGTTTACGTGGTGCTGAGGATCGAACCCGGGCCGCGCACGTGCGAGGCGAGCGCTCTGCCGCTGAGCCACAACCCCAGCCCTATTATTATTCCATAGTATCTCCCCTGCTCTTTTTTTTTTTTTTTTTTTGTACTGGGGCTTGGATCCTGACACTCTATCACTGAGCTATACCCCAGTCCTTTTTATTTTGAGACATGGTCTAACCAAGTTGCCCAGGCTGGCCTCAAATATACAATCCTCCTGCCTCAGCTTCCTGAGTAGCTGGGGTCACAGCCGTGCGATAATGCCTGGCTTTTATCTGTTGTTGTGGTTTTGAGTCAGACCCAGGCAGCCCTGCCACCAGCTTTGCCCTCCCTCTGTTCTCCAGAGTTCTGCGCCCTCCTCTGGTCAGAGCCCTCAGCAGGCTGGACGGAGCACCCCCCACCAGCCTCCCCAGACCTGAGGCCCCCTGCTGCCCCATTGTCGGACTGGGTGGCTCCTGCTGTGTCCACACTGGCTGGAGCCACCCCTGAGGCTGGACTCACAGTCCTCTAGGACAGCGATGCCCGGGGATGCGTGGGGAAGGCCACATCAGAGACCTGGATCTGAATCCTCGTGGCCGCTCCGCGTGCCCGTGGCCTCACCTGAACTGCCTGTCCTGCCAGGCTGGAGTGAGCCTCCCATGGGCTCATGGTGACAGATAAATATCCCCTCAGGATCTAATCAAGCACAGAATAAGGCCAAGAGGAGCAAAGACTTTCGTCCTGGGGACCTCCCCCGTTGTCCAGGGAGGCGTCCAGGGTGGCCCTGGCTGTGGAAACGCTGGGATGGCTTCCCGCCCTCCCAGCCCGCCTGGGCTCCAGGTGTCTCTCTCCTGCAGTTCAAAGAAACAACAAACTAGGTGGCAGGCCCGGGGAGGCGGCAGGCTGGCTCCTGTCTCACAGCCGCCGCCTGCAGGACGCTTGCCCGCCTCTCCCTGCCGGGCCCAGCGCAGGAAGGAGGGCATTTGGGTTCTGGTCCTGTGGGCATCAAAGGCCAGCGTGGCTCTGGAAAGGGCAGTCCTGGGAGAGGCGAGGCCGGTGCGGGCTGACACGGGGGAGGGGAAGCCTGGTCTAATTAGAGCCTCAAACGCTCCTTTGAAAGCGGTTTCGGATGCCCCCAGCCCTGCGGGCAGGGGGTGTAATAATAATAAAACAACATTTGCATAGGGATTTCGTTTACAAAGCACTTTCTCAGGGGTGGGAGGCGCTGCGGGGGCCCTGGAATCCTGGCGGGGAGGGCCTGGCCGAGGGTTGCCCCACCCTGCAGCCCGCCTGCGAGAGTAAACAAAGCCCCATTCATCCACGCCCGCCCCGGCCGCGTTCCTTTCCCCTCTCCCATGAAGAACTCGCTTAGGGCTTGTCACTCAGGATAGGAAAGGGGCACCAGGAGTCCCGGGGGGGGGGGGGGGGGTGACTGGCACCTGGTGGGGCCCGGTGCCCGCCCTCCGGCTCCAAGCTCTGAATGAGAACCTCTCTGCTGCGGTTGGTTTGTGCAATGCTTCTTGCTCACCCACGGTTGTGTCTTCACACACACAGTGTGGACCCAGGTTTGGTGTGCATTTGGTGACATGCAGAGACACACAGGTGCAGGTCTTTGCTAATCCCTTCCTGTTAGAAAATGCTGAACAAAGTTAACTTAGCCGGGAACACCGTGTTAGTGAAATAAAAGGGTTTATTGGGGTGCCACGTGGGGAAGGGTAGGGAAAGGAAGAGAAGGGAAGGGGGAAAAAGGGACGAACGGGAACAGGGACAGGCGCGAACAGAGAGCGGTTTCAGTCCGGGGCTGGCTTACATAGCAGAGTAGTGGTCAGGGAGACCCCTGGGGGCAAGTGTCTCCATAGGCTGCCGGAGGTCAGGAGGTACTGGCAGGGCACCTGCTGGCCAGGTTTGCTGGCCATGCTGAGGCACCTGGGAAATGTAGTACGAAGTACCTGGGAGGTGTGGCCTTCTGCCTGGGAGGCACAGCCTCCTGCCCGGAACCCAACACTTCCCACCTGGGGTGTAGGGCATGGGGCCCTGGGGCCGTGCACCTGCAGGGGTGGGAGGGCTGAGGCGCTGGCCCCCCTCCAGTCCTCCTGGCTGGCATCCCCGGGGTGGGGGTTGGGCGCACAGGCCCCGGCCCCTTAAGGGCTGAGGAGCTATATAGGGCCCACCTGTAGGGCCCTGGAAACCTTTAGCAGCCCCAGCAGGAGACAAGATGGAGGAGGTCATTGCTGGGCTGGAGCGTCTCACCTTCGCCTTCGAGCAGGATGTGGAGCTGCAGCGAGGCGCTGGGCTGCTGCCTTTCCAGGGCATGGACAGTGAGTGAGGGCAGCCCCTCCCTGCAGGCCTCTGCTCGGCTCCCTCAGGCTGGGCCCCTTGGTAACCCAGCCTCCAGACCGAGAGGGGCAGGGAGAGGAGGACCCATGGAGGGCACTGGCCTCCCAGGCTCCCAGGCTGCTCTGAAGCCCCTCCAGCTCCTGTCTCAGAGCTGGGGGTGTAAGCTGAGGCTTGGAGGCTGGTTCTGAAGCTTCCAAAGGGCCGGAACTTGGGGGCTCACAGGCCCGAGCCTCGGGGCAGTTTAGGTGGCACTTGGTGGCGGAGGGGGTGAAGGCCCAGCACCCACAGCTGCAGGGAAGCTACCTTCTCCTCTCCTCCTGCTCCAGAGTCGGCCTCTGCCGTGTGCACCTTCTTCACTAAAGGGCTCTGTGGGAAAGGTGAGCTGGGCAGGTCTGGGCCGGGCAGGAGCCGGGGGCGAGCGGGGCCACACTGGGCCTGGCGGCGGCTCTGCCTGGTGGGGTGGGAAGTCCTTTGTGCCCCATGGGGTGGAGAAACTGGGAGAGGGCAGAATTTGGTCCTTTTTTTTGGTGGTGCTGGGGATTGAACCCAGGGTCTTGTGCATGGAGGCAGGCCTCTACCAACTGAGCCACATCCCCAGCTCTATTTCATACTTTACTTAGAGACAGGGTCTCACTGAGTGCTTAGCACCTCGCTTTTGCTTGAGGCTGGCTTTGAACTCGCGATCCTCCTGCCTCAGCCTCCCGAGCTGCTGGGGTTACAGGTGTGTGCCACCACGTCCAGCTCAGAATTTGGTCTTATAGTAGGCCAGCCACAAGTGCGTGGGTCCACCCAGCAGCCTGTGGGCTCCTCAAGAACCCCTGCGTGCGTTTGTGTTAGGGTGCCCAGGCTGCCTGGAAGGCACTCCCTTCTCTCTGCCTCCTGTGGGTGTTCCCGGCAGGCTCCAGACCTCCCTATTCTCTCCCACCCTCCTCCTAGCGAGGCTGGGGCCATCCTTCTCCCTCCAAATCAGCATGGAAACTGGCCAATTGTCCCAACCACACCTTATGACTTCTGGTAGCTCTGGCCACAGTCTTTGAAAAGCTACAAAAATCAGTCACCCTTCTGTCCCACCCAGGCTGTGGAACAAGCCATGCCTTCTTCCTCAGCCCCTCCCCCAATGCAGTCCTTCTGGGGAGGCCTGACTCACCCACGGGGGTCCCTGACTTCTCTTCTGGTTCACGGGCCACTCTGAGGCTCTTCCCGTAGAAACAAGCAGTGTCCCCAAAATCTTGCCTCCAATTTTAGGGTTCCCAGGTTTCCTGGAGTCTCCTATTGATCTAGGCTAAGAAACTCTTCATGAACGGGACCTGCTTCGGGGATCCCTGTGATTCTGTCCTGGGGAGCTGGGAGGCTGGGGGGCCCAGGCAGGGGGGCCCAGGCAGGGAGTCCCTAAAGCCTTATTTGCCCACCTGCCTTGTTTGTGGCCCTGGACAGTGGGTTGAGCAGGGAAATGGGCTCACCGGTCACCCAGGGCTCTGTGGGCAAGGACTCTCCAGGTCCATCAAAGACTGAGTGACCAGTGGCTGGCAGTGACACCCTCTCTCCAAGAAATAAAGCGGTTATTGTGGACTGTCAGACCAAGCGTGTCAATGGCCGGGGCGGAGGGGAGGGCGCTTGAAGAGAACACCTTTCCCGTCCCCAGGATTCCACCAGAGTTGGAACCATGAGGCTGGTCCTTCTTAGAAAGTTAGGAACCAGGTGTCTTTATGCCTGGGGCACTGCCAGCTTGGGAGGAAGACGAGGAAACAGTTAGATGCAACATTTCCAAAGTTGGCTCTTAAGTTGCCACATTTTTCCAGAATCAGGAAGCTGAATGCATTTTTTCAAAGACGTGAGTTCCGTAGGCCCTTAATGAGTATTGACTACGTGCCTGGGGCTGGTGGGTGTGGGCCCAGGGCTGTTCTCTGGTAGAAGGAGAGGGGGGTTGTGTTGTGGGGGTGCAAGGGAGGCAGCTGTCCCCAGCCTGGGGCTTCCTGGGGCTTGCCACTGGCAGGGCAGGAGTGCCAGGCAGAGGCGTGGACGTGGGACCTGCCATGCTCAGTCATCAGCTTGCCCTGCATGGCACCTGGGCCCTGTTCTAGTCCCTCCCAGGGTCCAGGTGGGGTGCAGGAGGGCAGCTAGGGACAAGCCCTGCACCCCTGGGGAACGCCTCGGAGGCTGAGGGGGGCCAGCGGTGGGCAGGTGGGGCCTTGAGGTGGCGCACTGGTGTCTGCAGGGAAGCTGTGCCCGTTCCGGCACGAGCGGGGCGAGAAGATGGTGGTGTGCAAGCACTGGCTCCGCGGCCTCTGCAAGAAGGGCGACCACTGCAGGTTCCTGCACCAGTACGACGTCACCAGGATGCCCAAGTGCTACTTCTACTCCAAGTTCGGTAATGCCCCGCCTAGCTCAGTCCCCCACCCTGGTGGGCGATGCGGGGTGAGTTGGGAAGGAAGTAGGTTTTGGGGACAGGGCACCCAAAGGGGGCCAGGTGTGTCCCAGGAGACCAGCCAGGGCTGTCTGAGCCTCAGGCGCCTGCTTCTCCACACCCTCGGAAGGACAACCGCAGCCTGCCATCCCAGCCCTTTCCTGCCCTCACCAGTCCCTCCCCAAGGGAAGGGGGGCATCATTGCCCGCCCCCGGCCCAGGCTAATGCACACCCAGGCTGACTGTCTCCAGGGAGCCCTCCCACCAGGCCTCCCCACGCAGAGGCACGGTTACGATGCTTACCTACCCACAAGCCACCTGCACCACTGCCCTCTCGCAACCATCTCGCTGCCTCCAACTCTTACTTTAGAAAACAAAACAAAAACAAAAAACCTTTGTGTTGCTTCCATAAATGGAAAACTAGCATGACATGTCGGAAATAAAAGGCGACCGTAAACACAGGCCCGAGGTTCGGAAGTCGGGCCCCCGAAACCATCCTGTGTGGTCAGGCCTGCTCGGGCACCTCACCTCCCTCCTGGCCTCAGGTCCTTCTTCGGTCACCTAAGGGCTCTTTAGGGGGAAGCCGCAGCCCCCTCCACCACACTGGAGAATACAGTGCGAGCCTGCTTCCTGTCCTGTCCTTCCCAGCAGCACCCGGGCTCAGTGCTTCCCTGAGCTGGAGGGCCCTTTAGGGTGACCTAGGTCAGAGGGTTTCAAACTGTGTTCCAAAAGGAGCAGCCAGCAGAGAGCTGTGGTACACACCCCTCACTTACGAGGCTCGGGCCCCCTTCAGGGGACCTGTGTGGGCAGCCATTCCCTGAGGGCTGATGGGAAGGCTCCCCCAGGCCAGTATTGCACTCCCAGGAGGAGAGGCCACAGCAGTTCACAAGGACTGCCTGCGTATCTTTCTGGAAAGATGGGGATTTATCTGGGAGTCTGGGTGCCCTTGGTCATTGCCTAAGGCTTTATCATTTTAAAATGTCACTTAGCATTCTCTCAATGACCCTTGGTCGGTTTCACTGTGGATTAAACGCTGTACCGTGCATGGAGACAGGAGTAGGACCCAGTCCCTTTCTGCCCTTAACTAACTCTAAATATGGGGAAGGGACATTTAAACCAGGACTACTGCAAGTAACCTATGGTTTTGTTCTTAGAGCAAATGAATATCTCTGATATTGTATCAAAACAATCATCATTATTCTTGATATAAAATTAAAAAAAAAAAAATACTGCTAGGGAGGTGTGGGGTGGGAAAGGGCAGCTGGAAGGTCCAGGGTATCGCAGGTCTTCCAAACTCCTGGACCTGTGACCCAGGTGTCCGCTGAGAAGCCGAATGGAGACTGAGCCGCTGCTGCCACCTGCTGGCCAGGCGCGGGATGCAGTCCAGCATCTCTGCGGCGCAGAAGGACCACACCATCCCCAAGACCCTGTTATGTCCCTCTAGCAAATGTGGACCAGGCCTGGGGGTGAGGTCACTCCACGTCCTGAGAAGGCTGAGGCCTGGGATCAGCACTCTACCTGGTGACGCACGCTGACCACGGGCAAAACGCCCCTCCTCACCGTGAAGAAGCTGGGTGAAAACAGGCATGCTCTCGCCCTCTGAGCACTGGTGTCCACCGGTGAAATGGTGCTAGTCTGAAACTCTCCGAGTGCTGGGCACTCTCTTTTCTAGGTGGAATCTTGCTTTGCCCACTGGGTAAAATGGACCTCGTTGGAGCTGTTTTTTTTTTTTTTTTTTTTGGTACTGGGGATTGAACTCAGGGGCACTCGACCACTGGATCACATCCCCAGCCCTTTTTTTTGTATTTTATTAGAGACAGGGTCTCACTGAGTTACTAAGTGCCTCGCCATTGCTGAGGCTGGCTTTGAACTCGCGATCCTCCTGCCTCAGCCTCCCAAAGTGCTGGGATTACAGGCGTGCGCCACCGCGCCCGGCTGGAGCTGTTTGACAATTGGAATAGACAGTGTGAATGAAGGTCCCTTCAGCTCTGGACGCACTGGGTCGTGGTGTCCCCAGCCCCAGTGGCACACACTCAGGAGGCGGCGAGGATGGGCTGGATCCTGCTCCACAGATCTTCCTTCCTGAGCAAGGCCTCAGAGGGCTTCCGCGTGACTCCTGGGCAGCCTGTGCCTCAGGGCTGGCGGCTTTGAGACAAAGTGACCGGGAGCCCTGGTCTGATCTGCAGGCGGGCGCGTATAGCTGCAGTGTCCCCCTGCCAGGTGGAAGTGACACTGGGCTCTTGGCGTTCCCACCACAAGCAGCTGCCCCCGGCTCCGGCAGCAGCCTGGGTTCCCTGGTGGAGGCGAGGAGAGGGCGGTTTCTCCACCCAGGGTCGGCTGCCTTCCCCCCCCCGCATCTCCTCTTCCTTCCCCCCTGCCGTTTCCCGAGTGCCTTCAGGTCCAGGCTCCTGCACGCTGGCCTGCTCATTCCTTCAGAGTGTGTCTACACCCATCCTGCTTAGATCTTAGAGGACCGCTCTTCTTAGACTGCAGGAAGGATTAGCATTAGAAACACCTTGTCCTTAAACAGCTGCTGCTGACCAGTATAAAGGCCAGCGGCTACGTGAGGGCCAAGGTCAGCGTGGCTGGTGAGGTGGGAGAGGCCTGCTTGTTCACGGGGAGTGCTGGCATTTGCAGGTGACTGCAACAACAAGGAGTGCACCTTTCTCCACGTGAAGCCAGCTTCCAGGTCCCAGGACTGTCCTTGGTATGACCAAGGCTTCTGCAGGGAAGGTGAGGCCCTGACGGACAGGGAGCTGGGATGGGGCTGGGTTGGGGCTCGCCACAGGGCAGGGAGACGGCACTGCCGAGATCTCAGCAGAAGGCCCCGCTGTGGCCACCCCGGCCTGTGCTCCAGGGGAGGGATCCGCTGTGGCGGGCTTCTCGGGGAGGGCTGGCTTGGGTTCGAATCCTACCTGCAGCACATTATCGGCTGTGTGACTCTGCCAAGCAGCGTAGCCACGGGGAGCCTGGCGCAGACTCTGGCCCGTGAGAGGCCGTGTGCTCTTCTCACACCACTGGGCAACATCCCAGCCCTCAGCTCTGTCTTCTAGAGGTACATAAAGGCAGAAAACTACGACCCACATCTGTGCGAGCTCTGGAAGTCACAGCACATGAGCAACGCTTCCCACCCTACCTGTTTCAGGACTTGCCAGCTGACACCTGCCCCAACCCACACCTGTCCCCCATCTCAGGATGGCTGGAACTGAGTGCTTTGGGGCAGTACAGAAAGGGCCAGATTTACGCATCCTGATTAAGTGGAGAGTCTAGAACTGCCCCTACAGGCTGGGAGCTGTTCCCTGTCCCTCCCCTGGCTAAAGCAGATCCTTCCGGCTGCTTTCTCTTTGTCCAGCAGGTCCCCTGTGTAAATACCGCCATGTCCCCCGGATAATGTGTCTCAACTATCTCATCGGCTTCTGCCCTGAGGGACCCAAGTGCCACTTTGCCCAGTAAGTAAGAGCTCTTGGTCACCAGCTCCCACCAGAGCGGGGCCTGGCCCTCTGGGTCTGGGCCCTCGGTTCCGCCACTGGCTGGCACTGGAGGATGAGGTGCCCGGCAAGGGTCTACCCACAGGGTTTTCTCGCATTGCCACCCAACCCTGGGGTCTCGGTGGCCGCGTGCACTCCCGCACACCTTGCTAATGTGCACGCTTGGGCTGGGGGCCGAGGCAGACCTCGCCACGCTGTTCTAGAAACGCGCAGAAGCATGCACTGCCCATCGCCCAGGCTCTGCAGTTGTCCCCTGCTCCCTGGCTAGGGCGAGGGCTCCTTCCCCAGGGAGCCTGAAATGCAGAGTCTGCAGCAGGCTGGCGGGCGAGTACCCGTGAGGGCAGAGGGCAGAGGGCAGGCTGGAGCCGGGCGCCATCTCTCCCTCTCTCCCCACCTCCTCCAGCCCCAAGATGAACCTCGCATTCCACCCGAGTGACAGGAAGGTGAGTGTGGGCAGAGGCGGGGGGCCTGTGTCCCCCTTCCCTCTGCTCCCTGGTGCTCTGGGTCTCCCAGGACCCTCTCCCCCGCGCGTGATCTGCGGGGACCCGTGGCCGCGGTGGTTTCCCCAGGACCGCCGGCCTGCGCCGGGTGTGGCAGTGGCCCCGGCTTTCCTCCTCCCTAGCTAGAGAACTCGGGGGGCTTCCTGTACAGAAACGGGGCCCGGCTCAGGACCTGCGGTCCAAAGTCAGCCTTCTGGATCGAGGCCATCCCCGACTCGGGAACGTGCCTGGCGTCTGGAAAGTCTCCAAGCTGATGCCAAGCGAGGGCACGCACGCTGTCAAGGACTGGTCACCTCCAGCCTGTGGCCGGAGCCAGCCCACCGCTGCTGGGTCCACAGCCCCGAGCTGCCAATGTTTGTAAAGAAGGTTGGGGAAAAAAAAAAAAAAAAAAGAATATTTGTGGCGAGTGAAGATCACTTAGCGCCTGTGGGCGCGTACACACTTACACACTTAGACACTGCCTCCCATGGCTTGAACACGGGCGGTCCCCTTCAAAGCCAGGGAGCCTCATTTCTCCCAGGGGCAGTGTCAGTGTGAGAGGCGGGCCGCAGGTGATTGGATGGGGGGTAGAATGGGTTAATTCTGTTAATCCAGGAGGGGTCCCATTCCCAGAGGACTGGGTTAGTTAGGGGACAACACTTTGTTTCAGAGTGAGTCTGGCTGCCTCTCCAGCCACACCTGCTTGTGCTTCTACTTTCCTGCATGCGCAGCGCAGCACAAGGCCCCCACCAAAAGCCAAGCTGACCTGCCACCCACTCTTGAATTTCCGGCCCCTAGGACTGTGGGCTAAATAAGACTCTTTTCTTTCTTCGTAAGTTACCCGTCTTCAGGCGTTCTGTTACAGCAACAGGTAACAGTCTAGGGCAGGAACATTCCCCAGTCGTCTCTGCTGTCGTGGAGCTGACAGTGGGCAGGTGTTGCCACAGAGGCCTGCTTGGCTGCAGTCTGAAGGGTTACTATTCGGTCTCATTGGAAAGTTTGCTGACCCCTGGTTTAGGCGGCTGAATGTTGGAGTGTCACCTAAGTTTGACAAGCAGGTGTAACTGGGGGCAGCTTCTGAGCTCTATGGGAAGGTGGCTCCTGCCAGTTTGGAACAAGACTCCTGACAGAAAACAGGACAGTCTGTGATGACTCTGGGGAAGCACGATTTCTAACTTACCAAAGGCATGTGTTCTGCACCTAAAAGTGCAAATAAAGGCATTTGGAGACCTGGTTTGAGATCAAATGCCAGCACCCTGGCCTCTGTAGCTGCTGTGTCTGTCCACGGGGTCCTTGCAGTAGGTGTCTGCTGGTGACCTCCCTCTGTCTGCAGCTTCTCAGGCCACGGGACTTGGCTCCTCCTGCTCCTGCTGTGGAAGCCCACAAGCCCCTGCACCAACTCAGGGCTCAAGAGCAGGGCCTGTGCTACAGGTGAGCCTGTGCTACAGGTGAGCGAAGATGGGCACAGTGGGGCTGACACTCTGTTGTCCTGAGGGCCGGGAGGGGATGGTCAGTTAGCTGGAGCTGAGACTCCTTGTCCGCAACAGACGACGAAGCCATATTGGGGCTTAGGAGTGTGAGTCAAAGCTGGGCGCGGTGACGCACGCCTGTAATCCCAGCACTTGGGAGGCTGAGGCAGGAGGATCACGAGTTCAAAGCCAGCCTCAGCAATGGCAAGGCACTTAGTAACTCAGTGAGACCCTGTCTCTAAATAAAATACAAAAAAGGGCTGGGGATGTGGCCCAGTGGTTGGGTTCAATTCCTGGTACCAAAAAAAAAGAAAAAAAGGAGTGTGAATCAAGGGAATGGGGGGATATTGGTAAACTAGATGTTATGATGTGGAGTTTCAACGACTTAATCCTTGTTGCATCTCCCATCAGACATGACTATTTGTTTTTTGGGATTTTTTTTTTTTGGTACCAGAGATTGAATTCAGGGACACTCGACCACTGAGCCACATACCCAGCCCTTTTTTGTATTTTTATTAGAGACAGGGTCTCACTGAGTTGCTAAGTGCCTCGCCATTGCTGAGGGGGGCTTTGAACTCGCGATTCTCCTGCCTCAGTCTCCCAAGTGCTGGGATTACAGGCATGTGCCACCACGCCTGGCATGACTATTTGTTTTAAAGGCCAATTTGTGAGAGGTGCAGTGGCAAACTCCTGTAATCCCGGCAACCTGGGAGGCTCAGATAGAAGGATCACAATTTGGGAGGCCAGCTTCAGCAATTTAGTGAGGCCCTGTCAAAATTAAAAATGAACTGAGGATACAGTTTAGTGGTAAAGCACCCCAGGGTTCAATTCACACTGAAAAAAAAAAAAAAAAAAAAGCTCAATATTATTTATAGCTTGCTGCCTATTCACCCACTCATTCTCTGTGTTATTTACACATATTGATTCCCTTAAGATTTGTAGGTCAGGGGCAGAGTTTAGTATAGAAGGAAACACAGCAAGTTGGTCTTCTTTTTTACAAACTTATCAGGAAGAAAAAAAATAATCCTCTTTTCATGGAACACCTTCTAAGTTCTCCTGAGCTTTGCTTTCTGTGTTCTACAAAGTTAGGCCACGATGACAGGCAGGAGAGGAGGAACCCTGGCTTTCTTGTTCGCTTGACTTTATGGGCCTTTCAAAGTCCAGAGCCCCGTACTCTGTGCGCGTGCAGCTGGCCTTGACTCGATCTCTTTTGGCCCTGGGAGGAGATAAGCTTTATTTACGAGCAGAATTCATTAAATTCTTCAGAAAGCCAGCCACCTCCTGTGGTTCCCTGGGCAATTTAGGGTTTTTCTCTTGAGGTATGAATTTACAAGATATCAAGCAATTCACTTTTTCTTTTTTTTTTAGTGTGGAAAAACAGGCCATGTTGCTGTGGGGTGCGGTGTGACTGGATCACTAGGAGTTCTCGAGAACCAACCTGGGGCCTGGGGGACGGCAGATCTGGTGAAGGCACTCGGGGCATGTGGTGGGACACAGCTTGCCACGTTCGTCTGGGGGGAGGCCAGCATCAGCCTAGGGGCTGCGGGGCAGAGCCAGCTTGTCCCACGTGGGTGTGTGTCTTTTCATCCTGTGAACAGGCCTGCAGGGGACTGTGGCAGGAGTGCGTTTGTGCACGTGGAATCCAGAGCTGCAGCGCATGGCAAATGCTGACAGCCACGCGGCTCTGCTCCTGAGCCTCGCCAGTTCTGGGGCGCATGGGCAGCCCTGCACACAGCCTCAAGGCTGCAGTACATGTGATTAAACCAATGGTTCTTCAGCACGACAGCTGCTTCCCTGTGCGGCTTATTATTATTTGTTTTTTCGTTGTAGATGGACACAGTACCTTTATATTGTTTATTTGTTTTTACGAGGTGCTGGGGATTGAACCCAGTGCCTCACACATGCTAGGCAAGCGCTCTACCGCTGAGCCCCAGCCCAGGCCCCCGTGCGCCTTACTTAAGAGAATGCATTCTGTGCCTGACGTGGGGGACTCCAGGCAGGAGATGGTACACAAAAGGCTTGTCCTGGGGAGGTAAGGAAGTGATGTGGAATGTTTAATGTATTGCTGTTTTTGCTGTTATATAAATCAAAGCATGCCATTCGATCCAATGGGAAAGAAGGGTGGCAGCTAAGTTGACTTTCGAAGGGACAGAGGAAGACAGCAATGGCAGGGGGTGTGAGAGAGTTCCCCACCTTTGGGAGGTGGGGGAGGGTGGCGTGAGGGTGCAGAGGTCAGGCCTGGGGGACTGAACGTCAGCTGGAGGCACCCAGGGCTGCTAGGTGGAGAGCGCGCCTCTCTGTGCAGGCAAACTCCTGTTGTGGACCGCGGGCGCCTCGGCACACCCGCAGGCTCTTGTGTGGACGAGGATACCTGCTGGGCACAGGGCTCCTGCCCAGGTGCAGGGTTCTGGGTGAGCTGCTGTGAGGTCCCACTCTGTCACCCCTGGCTGGAAGGAACAGACGTGCCCGTCTCTGCAAGGCAGGAGTGATCTCCCCCCTCTAGTCCAAAGGCAGCTCCAGGAAGCTGGACAACCTGCCCAGGGGCACCCCCCACGCCACCGGTGAGGTTCTGGAGGAGGCACCTGAGCAGTGTTTTTTATTTAAACAAAAAGCATAGAGACCTTAGTGTGTGGGTTTCCCACAACGTTCAGAAGAGAGTGTGGATAATACAACAAAGTGCCTTTATTTTTATATTTTGTGGTGCTGGGGACCATGACCCAGGTCTCAGGCATGCCACACCCATGCTGTAGCACTGCTACACCCTGGCCCTGAAAATTATTTTATTTATTTTAAAAAATTGTTTGTTTGCAGTTGTAGATGGACAGAATGCCTTAATTTTTAAAACTTTTATGTGGTGCTAAGTATTGAATCCAGTAGCACACACATGCTAGACAAGCACTTTGCCACTGAGCCACAGCCCCATGATTTTATCTATGTTTTTGGGCACTGGGGATTGAACTTAGGGGCACTCGACCACTGGGCCAAATCCCCAGCCCTAGTTTGTTACTTTATTTATAAACAGGGCTCTCACTGAATTGCTAAGTCCCTCGCTGTTTCTGAGGCTGGCTTTGAACTTGTGAGCCTCCTGTCTCAGCCTCCTGAGCCACTAGGATTGCAGGCATGCACCGCTGAGCCCAGCCCATGATTTCATTTTTTTTTTTTTTGGTACCAGGGATTGAGCTCAGGGGCACTCGACCACTGGGCCACATCCCCAGCCCTATTTTTGTATTATTTTTAAAAAATATTTATTTATTTACTTTAGTTGTACACAATGCAGTGCATTTATGTTGTATGTGGTGCTGAGGATCGAACCCGGGCCGCACACGTGCGAGGCGAGCGCTCTGCCGCTGAGCCACAACCCCAGCCTCTATTTTTGTATTTTATTAGAGACAGGGTCTCACTGAGTTGCTAATGCCTCGCCATTGCTGAGGCTGGCTTTGAACTCCTGATCCTCCTGCCTCAGCCTCCCAAGTGCTGGGATTATAGACGTGTGCCAACACATGATTTCATTTTTAATAGCTAAACGTTTTAATGTTATTAGAAAAAACTGTAGCTCCCTGTACACCGAGGATTCTAGGCGTGACTTAGGAGTCAACAAGAGCCGGCACTGGCTCCGCGGCCTCACACAGGTGCTCCCACCTTCAGCCTGGGTGTGCCGTGGCTCCCGGGGCGCAGGGCGTGGCGGGGGCTGGTCGGCTCGTAGGAGGCTGAGGCTGAATTTCCAGAGTTCCTGCTGCTGCGAGTTTCCTGCGAGCCGAGTGCTGCTCGCCAGGGATGCTCTCGCCAGCTGTGGAAGGGCAGCACACAGGAGGCTGTTTAACGAGGTAAATCACATGACAGCCATCGTCGGTCTTCACCGGGCTTTAGAAGAGATGGGTGGTCACCGCTGCGTCCCACGGGAAGCACACTAGCTTCTCCAGGTGGCAGTCTTGTTCTCCACTACTCTGGTTCTGAAAGTCTCCAGTTTCTGCAGAGGAAGCTCTTAACCTGCCAGATCACACGCGTGCTTAGGGCTGGCTAGCAGGGGCAGCCCAGGGAGGTCTGCGCAGAGGAACCAAAACACCTACCCTCACACGGCAGTCTAGGGCCACACCGCCAGCTGCAGCTAAGCGGTGCATCCCTTGGTTACGCTGTCTGTTTAGATCTGAACCTAAGAGGCAGCCCGTCATCAACATCTTTCAACAACGCTCATTAAACCAAGTGAACAGGCGGAGTCTGTTCAGGACTCAAGGAAAGGTCTCCATTATTTCCCCAGCCTAGAAGCCATAAGGGAGCAGACAAGGAAGCCTTCCCTCCCTCCCTACCAGGGGAGTCACAAATGCTCCAGAACATGAAGATACTCCAGGGGCTCCTTTAAAACCACCCATGTTTATTTAAGAATCAATTCTATCTAGTTCAAAGAAATCAGATAAGACTGTTTGCTCTTTGTGACTACACTGAGTTAGCATTCTTTTTTATTTATTGGTACTAGGCATAGAACCTAGGGGCAATTAGCCACATCTCTCACCCTTTTTATTTTGAGACAGGGTCTTGACAAGTTGCTTAGGGCCTCACTGGGTTGCTGAGGTCAGCTCTGAGCTTGAGATCTTGTCTGAGCCGGCTCTGAGCTTGAGATCTTGTCTGAGCCTCCCAAGCTGCTGGGATTACAGGTGCCCACCTCCTTGCCTGGTGAGTCAGAATTCTTGATAGTGACCAATGTCAAACAGAAAGCCCTCATGCCAGGCACAGTGGTGCATGCCTATAATCCCAGTACTTGGGAGGCTGAGGCAGGAGGATCGCCAAGTTCGAAGCCATCCTCGGCAATGGCAAGGCACTTAGCAACTCAGTTCAATCCCCAGTACCAAACAAACAGAAAGCCCTCATTTTAACAGACTTTTTATGACTTGCAGTCTGATACCCCTTTGGGACTGATGGGTTTTGAAGTAGTTTCTTTCTTCTCATTAAGGAACTAATTTTTAGGAATGTAAGATATTTATTGTGATTAACTTTTTCATTATGCGTCAGCATTCTGATTGACAAATGATACTAGCTTAGTTAGTGAGATTGACGTTCTGAGTAAGAATCTTGGGGAACAATTCGCTGTCCTCATGCTGCCTTTGCGCCTGGGTGTGACGGGTGGCCCGGGGGCAGATTAGGGCCCTAGGGCACTAGAGCCAACTCAAGACAGGCTTCTCCTGTTGAACTGTTTCCTAGCCCAGGTGTCAAGAGCAGTGACCCCAGGCTCCCTGTCCCTCCGGCACAGAGGTCAGGTGCTGTGCTCTCTAGGGCAGGGGTTGGCACACTCTGCAAAGGGCCAGACAGTAAATATTCTCACATGGACCCTGTTGTGTGAAACAGCCAGAGGTAACCCCTAACTAAATGAGGGTCTGTGCTCCACAAGACTTCACTTAAAGGGCAGTGGCTGACCTGACCTGTGGCTGCAGGAGTCTGTTGCTCCTGCTGAGGCGACAGGAAAAGAGGGCAACGTAGAGTCTGACCTTGTGGACAAACAGGAGGTGCGGAGGGAATTTCCGTTTCATTAAAGGAGATACTTAAGGATAGGCACGAGGCCCTGTCTAAAGAGAGACTGTTCTGGGGGGCTCTGATGAGGTTGGGCACACTCCTCCTCTCGACTATGACCTTTCCCTGTGCAGCATTCTGGTTTACAGTGCCACGCTTCTGAGGACCTAACCACAAGAATTTGCTGCAGAATGAAATCTAAGCCACTTGAGGGAGGATGGAGCAGACTGAGAGTCCTAAGTTCTGAGGAGAGGAAGGAAGCAAGTGCACACGGCCTGGCCTCGGAGAGCAAGCCTGCTCCTGCCCGGCTGCGCAGGAGCTGGGGAGAGGGCCTGGCCTTTGTGTCTTGCATGGGGATGTCGCAAGCAAAGCCGAGAGGGAGGTTTGCATGGCCCGCGCAGCACGCAAGGCCCGCTGGCTGTGCTGAATGCGGGTTTGGAGAAATGGCTTCCACTCATGCTGCTTCATCCCTGTCTGCAGGTACCATGTTCCTGTCCAGGGCTGAACTTGAAATTGAAAATTTAGACATTGAGTATTTTCCCGCCCAAGTACTAGGGCTTGAACCCAGGGGCACGCTACCACTGAGCAGAGCCCTTTTACTTTTCTTTTTTGAGACTGGGTCTTGCTAAGTCGTCAGGGCTGGCCTGGAATATACGAGCCTCCTGCCTCAGCCTCCCCAGGAGCTGGGATGACAGCGCAGGCCACTGCACTGGCTCTACTCAGTATTCTGGGCCTCTTCCCCTCGTCAGAATACTATCAGGCCAAGCTAACACTGATGAATGGAAAGGACTGTCATTCATAGACGCTCTGCAGAAGGGATGGGGTGGGATTCTGAAGTTCCCAGGAAGAGATAGTGAGAGGAGACCCCATGGTGTTCACTGCCACACTCGCTGAAGATGCACAAAGGAACCTTATCATTCTGTTGGCTGTGCTATTTTTAGTCGGCTTAGGAAGCATTTGCAGGAGTATTTAAGTGCCCTTCCACAGGCTCCCTGCCACTCAGACCCCAGCCTCTGCATGTTTCTCACACCTGCCAAGGTCTGCTCAAGGGCCCAGAGGCTCAAAGGGCAAGGGCCTCCGTGTAAGCTTATTTTCTCCCAATTTGAACACCATCCTTTATCAGTATATGTGGAGTCTCTAGCATCTCCTATGAACAAATGGCAAAACACCGAGGTCTAGATAACAACTTTAGGGAGAAAGATTTAAAACTGAGATACTGCTTTTTATTGAGAACTGAGAAATAGCTTCTTAATATAAATGACCCACTTTATCATCTTCATGTAATTTTAAATAACAATTTCATGATTAAACAAAAAATGTTTTTTTAAGTAACTCAGTCACTTTTGAAAGCAAGCCAAAGAAACCTCAGACAGAACCAGATCGCCTACCTTAATAAAACGCACTTTCCACAACTGTCTGATCCCAGCGACTTTATTCTGACTCCCCTCCTGCTGCGCAGGTGTCGCCCGGCTCCCAAGGCTACAGAGCGTTGGCTCCAGTGGTGTCCAGGCCAAGGTCACTTACGCCAGCGCTGCAGCTCTTTGGACAAGCAGAGATAAATGTAAGGACCCACAAGGCCACCACTATGGACAGCTTCTTATGCCTCCACGGATCATTCTGTTCCTATTTTACAAATTTAGGAATAGTCTTGGGCAAAGAGAAGTTTTTGCTTCATGATCTCAACTTTGATTCTGACAGGTGGAAAGCATCTCATCTACCACACGTCTAACTGATTCCTTTCAAGAGACGCAACTGTAGGGAAGCCTTTTTCTCAGGGAGGAAGGACTTGCTTTTGGATCTCCCCATTTAATTTCTCACCAATGGCCTGGGGTCTCAGACAAGAGCTGGCAGCTCTGCCCTGCCAATCAGCACGCAGGGGTGGCTACAGCCCACTCCTGCAGTATGGCCTGTCCCTTTACCTATTTGACACGGATCTAGCCCAAAACATTCAATCAGATTCAAATCCTGATTTCTTAAAAAAGAGGTCCTGCTGGGCACCATGGCGCATGCCTATAATCCCAGGGACTTGGGAGGCTGAGGCAGGAAGATTCCAAGTTCAAGGCCAGCCTGGGCAACTTTGCAAAACCCTATCTCAAAATAAAAACAAAAGGGCTTAGGATATAACTCAGTGGCACAGCACTCCTGGGTTCAATCCCTAATAACATCCCTGCACCATAAATGACAACAAAAACTATATTTTATAGAATAATACTTTAAAAGGAGAATGAATTTCTGGTATTTTCCTTCTGGTTAAGAGTTGGTGCAAGCCGAATCTCACGGCTAGAGGGACAGTTGTGTTCTGTCCCCTTCCTCTCTTCTGTGGCAGAGAGCTCTTTGGTTTCAGGGCTAAAAAGGAGCTCTTAGGTACCAAGGAGAGCGCCCTTCCTCCAGTAGGAAACCGCTTAAAGGAGAAGAACAGGACCACTAGGCCGCCAGGGACCACGTTAAATAGAGGACAAGGGCAATTATGTGAATTCTGGTCAAATCTCATACACGCCATTATAAACAAAACCTCTGATAAGAACTGCCAGCACCCAGGCAATAGCTCATTCCCCAGGTGTCCTTGATATGAAAAGCCATTTGAGAATCCCTGGCACTCGCTACAATGGGATGTGACTTTGTCATTTTGCTAAAACTGCAGAAAGGCTTACTCAGATGCCGGAAGCTCCAGCTACAGCAGAGGATGAAGTACCCCGTGAAGAGCATGGTGATGCCACCGATGCCACTCTTCTTCACCGTGGTGTTGCACCTGATCCAGCCTGCGCAGAGAGAGATGCATCGTCACCCCGAGCCAGACCAGAGCACTACCTACACGTTCACCAAGTTACCCCATCAGTGCAGGTGATGGAACTGAAATCCAGATAACTTATGGAGGTGTGTATGATACAGACATGTATCTTAAACAGATGAAGAGAATAAAATGTGGAAGACTTTTATAAATTCCAACTACTTAATTCTTGTGTTTGGGATTCGTTAACATCTTTACAGGGGTGGGGACCAACGTGGCTGGTCAACCTGAGGGGTAGTGTCTATCTGTCCTTGGGAGGAGGCTCAGTCAGTGTGGGCATGGGAGGTGGGGACAGGTGGCAGCACGAGGAAGGGCAGGGTTAATGACTGGCTGCTGCGGCTGCATAGCTTTGGTGCTTTCCATGTGTCCAACTCCAAAATGAAAACGACGAACCGATGACAACCACGATTTTCCCCCTTTCCTCTGCTTTAACAATAAGTAAGAAAACCTCCAAATACCTGAAGCCAGCAACGGAACCCAACAGTCAAAAACTCCAGCCTCACCTTTGTGCACAGCTCCCAAGAGCCTCCTCAGAGGAAAGCTGGAGGTGGCAAGCCTGGCCGGGGGTTCCAAGCTCCTTAAATCAGTCGAACTTCTTCCCAACAAAGGAACTACGGTTCCAAACAGAAGTCACTGTGATAGTTGGTCTAAATTCACCTCGTCCCCAACATTCAGTGTCAAAAGTTCCCAGAGCTAGCCCTCAGGAAAAGCATACTCTAAACAGGTGCATTACCTCTTTTAAAACAAAAAGGGGGAAATGCAGGAGCCCTGTTTGGGGATTGGCTTGAATTGCAGTTGACTATGAGCCGTGGAGATTTGGGCATTGTCTCCTCCCGTAGTCTCACGAGACTTGTTGCGGGATCTCGAGTGACTTGGCCGAAATTGCTGATCGGGTCAGCGCCATTTTAGTGGTGTGTTTGGCGTGAGTTAGTCGTTGTTAGAACCAGAGAGAAAAGTTATCAGAATAAAAAGCTGTTTGTCTCCAGTTTGCTTCTAAAGTTTTTCCCGCGGCTCTGTTGCTCCAAGCGCTTCAGGCGACAACACATGAGTAAGCTCTGCACTGGACAGTAAGTGTTGAAAGTTTGATTTATTCCAGGTCAAAGAAAGTATTTTAAAAAGGCAGAGGGGGGTGGGGATGTGGCTCAGTGGTAGAGAGCTTGCCTAGCACGTGCGTGATGTGCGTGGCCCGGGTTCGATCCTCAGCACCATGTAAAAATAAACGGACTGTGTACAACTAAAAGCAAATAAGTAAATATTAAAAAAAAAAAAAAAGGCAGAGGGAATCCCTGGTGATCAGGACTTTGTAATTATTTTTGATTGATGAATACACTGTCCAGATAATCCATATACACATGCTTAACCAAATGAACTACTTGTTAAGTTCTACCAGCTGCTGAACATTATTTAGCAAAAAGTATGACTTTCAACTATAAGTTGAGTATTCCTTACCTGAAATGCTGGGGTATGCAGAAGAATTTTGGATTTTTCAAAATCAAAATATATATGCATATATGATGAGGTATCTTGGGGATGGAACCTAGATCTAAATGCAAAATTCTTTTTTTTCCCCCCTGGGTGCTGGGGATGGAACCCAGGGCCTTACACAAGCTAAGCATGAACTCGATCACTGAGCTCCAACCCTAGCCCTGAAATTCATTATCCACACAGCCTGAATGTACCTGTATTGTGTTTTTCTGAAGATGCTGGGGAAAAGCTTCAGATTTTGGAGCACTGCTCTCTACAGCTAATACATCTGTTCTATTTCCCACTGCTCTTACTGGATAGCAGATCTTCCTGCTTATGTCTGACATGGGAAGAATCAGCAAAGAAGGCTTATGTTACTTATTAACATTTTTCTGCACCTGTTTTTCTCCATGTGTAATGATAGGTAATTTCTACTTTGGTCTTGGTTTGGCTTGTCAGAAGAAAGGATAAATTATGCAAATAATGTTGACAGATTTAGCAGGTGCAGTAAAGTTGCTGTGGATGTAAAAATATTAATCAAATGACTGTTAACATTAACTTCTGAGAAATCACACAGATCATTCTCCTGAAATGTGAAAGTTAGTCTCCTAAAAAACAAAGCCTGGCGGGTGTGGCAGCACACACTTATTATCCCAGCAACTCAGGAGGCTGAGGCAAGAGGACTGTCAATTCAAGGCCAGCCTCAGCAACTTTGCAAGATCTGTCTCAAAAAAAAAAAAAAAAAAAAAAAAAGGCTGGGGAGCTCAGGGGTAAGGTGATCCCAAGTTAAGTCCCTAGTCTCTAAATAAGTAAGTGCTGGTACTGTAGCTCAATGGTAGAGCACTTCTGGGTTCAAAATTCCTTTTGTAGTAATATGTCCACGAAAGCTCTTCTTGCTTAACCTCAGAAGACAACTGCAGACACTGCTGCATCTTATTCCTGACTACATGTGACTAAGCTGCATGCTCAGAACCGCCAGTCTGCTCCAATAGTTCCTGTTCTAGGCTACAAGGCATGTGTTTTTCTTAGCCAGGAGAGCTCAGGCTGTAGCCCATTTCATCAAAACCTCATGATGGCCTCTCATGCTCTCAGGCCCAGGGAGCCTTAGCATCTGGTGTATGAGAACTAGTTGCTGGAACACGTTTCCTGATGTGGGGAAGCAGATCGGGCACAATCCTGAAGCCCACAGCCCAAGAGAGGAAACACTCCTGGAAAAGCTTGACAAATACCACCAGGGAACGTTATGTGCCCATCATTAACTGGAAACTGATGCTGGGAAGTGATTTTTCCTTTCTGAAACTCAGTTTCCTCATTTCCAGAAGGGGGTACCCCAACCTCCTAGGACAGTGAAACGTTACCTGAGGCCTGTGCAAGGCTATAGCGTTATGCCTGACACACAAGGAACTCAATGACTATAAGCTCATTGGCCCTGCCTCTAGGATGGAAGGAGTGAGCTGGCTTCTCAAGAGAAGAGGGCAAGAGGGCTAATGGCTTTCCCAAAGTCTTGCCCCAGCAAAGGAGAGCACAGCCCATTCACTTCTGCAAAGTTCAATTTTTTTTTTTTTTTTTTTTTGGTGGTGCTGGGGATTGAGCCTTGTATGTGAGGCTAGCACTCTACCAACTGAGCTACATCGCCAGCCCTGCAAAGTTCAATTTTAATTTGCAGTCACTGCAGGTAGCTGTGGCCTGGTGAAATTACAAAGCTTTCTGAGGAGACAATGACACTACCTTTTAATCCCTTTTAATTTAGGGGGTTTGCTGAAGTCTTTGGCCAACTGTGGGATCATGTCTTGACCTTAACTGAGGTCCTAAGGTCTCTCTCCCTAATAAGTCCTGTTCACTTGGTGGCAGCATCAAAGTCTGAGCATTAATCCTGGGTCAACTTCACTAGCTTCTCGGTTAACAGAAGTAGAGGCCCTGTAATAACCACACCCTATCATCTGATGCAGAAATACCAAACAGGGAACAAAACAGATACCAGCCATGACTTACTAGTTACTTATTGTTGAAGGAAAATCATATTTCTCCTCCATATTCTATCTCATAAGCCTGGTGAACTGAAATTCTAAGTTACAGTATTGCTTATTACTGTATCCTTGGGACCCATTAAAGTGAAATGAATCCGTTAATAACTCATGTCAAGCAAGATACTGACCACTAACGACCCCAAATAGTAATCCTCAGGTAGAAGTTAAAGATCAGACAGCCTGGATCTGACTTCTGACTGTCACTTACTATACGACTGAGATCAAGTCTCTTCAGATGTCCAAGGCTCAGGTCCCTCTTGTATAAGAGGGTGGGGACAATAACATCACTACAGACCTTTTATGATATTAAATAAGAGGGTATGTAATATACCAAGCACAATGACACAGTCATCCCTGATCAACAGTAGTCCCTCCCTTTTTCCTGTAAAACAAAAAATGGATGTAACAGAGAAACTCTTTAGCACTATAAAAGATAAAGGAGGAAATCAAGAAGTCCTTCTGTTTGTTGGAGAGATTTACCATGGGGAGAGTGTCTACATGTGCAAGTGAAAAACAGAAGTGTGGAGCTGTGACCCTGGTTTCTCGAAGCATGCTTCCTACAGTCCGTACAGTATAGTGCGAAGGATGAAGGAGGCCACAGGAGATAGGTTCTACTGCGATGCTACCACTTACTGGCAACATGACCTTGGACAAATCACTAATCCTCTCTGCGCCTGTTTCATCCTTTGCAAAACAGAAGGAAGCACTCTGAAAACCAAATCAACACAAATGTCTGTGTTAATGTGGAGAAAAAGCTTGACTTTAAAAAGACAACTCCATACCAAAACTGCAGATGTTAAGGCCTGTTTAGCTCAGCAGCATACACGAGGCCATGGGTTCAATCCCCAGTACAGAATTAAAAAAAAAAAAAAGAATAATTCTAGTAAAAATGAAAATGATTTTGAGACCAGACAAGTTGCGGTTTAACGAATATGTGATCATTTGCAAAATTTACCAGAGAGGGAAAAATATCTCCTTTTTGAGGAGGAGATATCAGTTTTTCAGGAGCAGACCTATTCTGAGTTGTTGTGAGTCTCCTGTAAAGACAGCCTGAAAGTACCAATGACCATGACACAATAGAGAAGCATGCTACTTTATACCCCTAAAAAGTCTTACACAAAAGACTGTCAGTCTTTCCTGGTGAGGAAAACGGCAAAACTTTGTGTGGAGTAACTAGAGAGGAAGTCTAGTAAGTAAAGGTGAGGTCCTGCAGAGAAAGGCAAGGGTACCTGAAATGGGTCGGGAACGTCCTGGCTCCCACCTGGGCCTCAGCCCACCCCCTCTAGACCATCTAGGTCGCTTCTAAAGAGATGACAATCAGTTGGGCTGGGATTGTGGCTCAGCGGTAGAGCGCCTGCCTAGCATGTGCGCGGCCCGGGTTCGATCCTCAGCACCACATACAGATAAAAACGCATTGTGTACAACTAAAGCAAATAAATAAATATTAAAAAAAAAAAAAAAAGAGATGACAATCAAGGTCAGTTTCAATACCTGTCTCTTCCCAAGTCCTCCTCACCTCATCTTTCAGGTCCTGAGGCTCAGCCTCTGGCTCTGTTCTTGGGTCCTAAGCTCCGTGGCCCAGTTCTCCAGTGCACAGACTTCTACACCCTTTCTGCCACATCCCCATTCCTGGTCCCTGATCTTCCTAGTTCATTTCAGCCTCCACTTCCAGCTATGTGCCTTGACTGCCACTTATCTGGCCAGTTTTAACCCCGCCATGCCCCCAACTCCACAAACAGCTTCTGCTACCTCCTCTGCTACTCTGAACTTCCAGGTGTTGTGTTTGACTATAAACCTGGAACCTATTTTCTGTGCAACCTGGTCCTGACTGAACTTTAGACCCAGTGCTTGCTCTATTTGGATGAATTCAGAAGTCTTTATCCATCCAGTTTCTACCAGTCAAGCCTCTTCTTGATGCAGAAACTCAGCTGCTATGGAGAGTACCAGCTTGCCCTAATTCAACAGTCAGCCCTTGGTGGGACAGATGGAAAATGGTAAATCACTACTGCTGACCCCTGGAGCAAGAAGTAATGTTCTCACAACTGTTAAGACCAGCATCAAAGTTGAGCGTGGTGGCGCACGCCTGTAATCCCAGCAGCTTGGGAGGCTGAGGCAGGAAGATTGCAAATGCAAAGCCAGCCTGAGTAGCAGCAAGGCACTCAGCAACTCAGTGAGAGCCTGTCTCTAAACAAGATACAAAATAGGGCTGGGATGTGGCTCAGTGGTCGAGTGCCCCTGAGCTTAATCCCCAGTACCAAAAAAAAAAAAGATTGCCGCCAGACTGTCTAGGTAAAAATAAGCTATATGAATGAAAATATCAGTACTCTGATCTTAATTTTAAAAACACCAGATTTCGGGATGGGCTGGACAGCCCTTGGAAATGAGCTACTTTACCTTGTGAGAGGCTTTCTCCCTGAGGACTGGAGAGCTGGGGCTTCTGGGCCACTGAGTTCCAGTACTGAGGCTTCCCTGGCAACACCCCTAGTCCAAGATAAGCAGGATACAACTCTGGAAACCACTCCAAGCCTATGGAGCTAGGAAGGCTCTTTCTGTCAGCAGCACCAATGTGACTGATTAAGGGGCTTTTAGAAAACGGATGCTGAGCCGCACGTAGAAACTGCGGGCACCCAGTGTATAATGCCTGGGGCTCACAGCCAGATCTGGGCTCTAGAGCTCGTGCCTTAATCTCTGCTAATAACTTTACATCAGGGACTTGCTGAGGACTGCAGAGCTGTGCTTTCTCTTCTTGAAGAGATTTCAGAGAAGCAAGACTTTGAGCACCTGACTTTGAAGCAAGAAGAAACTCACTGTAAGCTGCCTCCTGTGGGGCGAACAAACTTGGAAGTGGACCTGCATCTTCCAGCTTCTCCTCTGTGGCTGAAGCCCCAGTGTTGAAGAGCTCAGAGCCACGGCTCATGGAGGCCTGCTCCTGCACCTCTGCGGCAGACACATTTTCCTCTGCATTCCCTTGGCTCCCACAGGCTTCTGCTCCAAGGCCAAGTCCTTTTCCTTGGTTCTCCTTGGCTTGGATTTCACTTAATGGGTTAACATGAATGCCTACAATGGGTGATGCTGAATTCTTTTCCTGAGTCTCAGTGTCACCAGCATCAGGAGAGGGTCTGGGGAGGTGACCTCTTCCTCTGGAATCTCTTTCTTTGCTCCACATGGATACGCTTAACCTCTGAACTTCTTTTCTGAGTTTACTTGGAGAACAATGATTATCAGCCATGGGTACATCTATTAATTTAACTAGAAGCCCCTGTCTTTGCAGATCAATTGTGTCTGATTTCAGATCCACAGAAGTGGCTTGTGCCTCATCAGGCTGGGCTGAGTACTTTCTATCTTGATTTGACAAAGAAAGTTCCACTGGGCCAACCAGCAGAGTTGCTTTAGCTTCTGGAGGGTCATATCTACTTCTCTGGGATTTAAGCTGATCCCGGGCAAGTTCTCTTCTGGGAGAGGTGTTATCCGAGGCAACAAGCAGAGCCTTAGTTTCACCCTGGGAAGCTGTCTTTGGTTCAGTGTGCTTTGGCACTGTCAAGGACAGCTGATTTTGATTCTTTGCAGTATTTGCTTTTTCTGGGCCAACAGTTGACAGTGGAAAGGGCGCGACTGTCCGTTCTGATCCGTCCCTTGTCAGTTTGGTATGTCTTTCCTCACTCTCTAACTCTCTCCCTTTAGCTCTAATTAAGTCCTTGGTTGGCCCCTTCATCTTTTTAGCACGTGGAAGGGTAGCTGGCTTGGATGGATAAACTTTCTGATCGGCAGGTATGGCTGGTCCTCTCATCTTACAGTACGGCAAGTGAGATTTTAGTCGCTTAAATGGCTTCTTACAATGAGGGCACACTTCCATTCTGGGTGGAATATCACCCATCCTCTTCCTGAAAAGGTAAACATGAGAAGTGAGGAACACAGAGCTTGTAAAGACCAGTATTTTATGTATGAGTTTTACCTTTTAAACTCATTTGGAACAATCTGAGTTAAAGGAAATGTTAAAATTTTGTTTTAATTCATTCTTTTTTTTTGTACAGAGGCAAAAACCAGAAGACAGAGCTTGATATTAGGATAAATATTCCTGGTTCTATTTATGCTTGATATTTTACATTTCATAAAATCTTCTAGAAATCCATTACATAAAAGACAAAAGAAATTTTTTTCAATATTCCTAACAACAAGGTAACTGTTATGGTTTAGATGTGGTGTCCCCTAAAAGCTCATGTGTGAGACAATTTAAGAAGGTTCAGAGGAAAAATGATTGGGTTATAAAAGTCTTAATTAATCCCCTGATTAACTAAGTGGTACATGAAGTGGTAGGGTGTGGCTGGAGGAGGTGGGAATTGGGGTGTGACTTTGGGGTATATCTGGAGAGTGGAGACTCTCTCTCTCTGCTTCTTGACCACCATGTGAGCTGCGTCCCTCTGCCACACTAATCTGCCATGATGTTCTGCCTCACCTTGAACCCTGAGGAATGGAGCTGGCCTTCTATAGACTTAAGACCTCTGAAACTGTTAGTCCTCTAATAAACTTTTCTTCCCCTAAATTGTGCTGGTTGGGTCTTTTAGTCATAGCAGCAAAAAAAAGTGACCAAAACAGTAACCAAGACCTAAAGACTTATATCTAATAAATTAATGGTTAGTCTAAGGAAAAGATGACCAAAACACCAACCAGAATAAAATGTTTATTTGTTATTGCTAAGCAAGTAGATATTACATGAAGATAAATTGTTTAAAAAACCATTAAACAGCTAGGCACAGGAGCACATGCCTATAATCCCAGGGACTCAGGAGGCTGAGGCAGGAGGATCACAAGATTGAGGACAGCATCAGCAAACTCAGCAGGGCCCTAAGCAACTGTCTTAAAATAAAAAAATAAGAAAGGGCCGGGGATATAGCTCAGTGGTGAAGCTCCCCTGGGTTCAATTCCCAGTACCAAAAAAATGACATTATTCAAGGATAGAAAAGTGAAGAATTAAACTCAGGTCAGGATCCAAAAATTATTGATTAGAGCAAAGGTTTCAAAATATATGATGTCAAGTATGATGGTGCACACCTGTAATTTCAGCAACGTGGGAAGCTAAGACAGGAGAATCACAAGTTCAAGGCAAGCCTTAGTGAGACCACCTCAAAAAAACAAAAAAGCAATATAAGATCCATTGCAGTGCGAGAGGAAACTGTCAGAACTCCCATTATCTAGGTATGAAAAAATGAAGCTCTACTAACATGTAACATGTTAGTAATATGCATACATACATGCACATAAAATGTATGAATAATGCACAAATACCTATGTGAAGGGACATGGTCCCCAATTTTGTACTTGTAGTTTGTACTACAATTATTTCTTAATTATTTATTACAGACAATTGTTGACAAATTTGCTTCATTTAACATCTTTGTTAAACATTTATCTCGTAAAAGGTTTTAATACACTTACACATTGCATTATTCACACCTCTTTGTTATACTCTAGACTTGGGAAAAGAAAATGTTTAATCCCAAAGTTCATTTGAAAGTTACTTCTTTTTAAAATCTTTCTCACTGTTTCTATATAGTTCCAGAGGGCAGGGAACACCTATCCTGTGTAGAGCTGTATTCTCAAAACCTAGCACTGAGCCTCGCATGCAACTTTGATTGAATGAATTCTTTCTCTAGACATAGTTATACTGTACCACAATTGAGAATATCGTCTGATATTCTCAAAAGGCAGCATTTGAAGTCACTTTGTAAGTGACAAATATTCACCTAACCTACATGAAGTCATGCAAAACAAAACTGTCTCCTGCCAGGTGTCCACAGCGACTATTCTTTCTTTCTTTGGAAGTACACATTGACAATATGATGAAAGCTATGCACCATTTATTCACAAAACACCACTGAAGCCAGCCCCTCGGCCTTCCCTTACACCTCTGCAAGGGCTGAGACCTCGGTCAGACGCGTGTGCCTCTGCGGCCCTCGCCTCACGCCCACCTCCCGAGGAGACCCTGCACTTGCACGGCAACGCCTCACCGAGGGCCTGCTCTTACCGAGCTCCTCTAGCACAGGAGGCCCGTTCTGCGGCTGTGTCTGCCGGGTCCCATGCTCGCCTTCACCGCTCCCGAGTCCGGCAGGAGGACACTTCAACGCCAGCCTGCGTAAGACACGGAGGTAACTGTCGCGCACACAGCGCGGAAAGGAGGCTCGGGGCGGGACGGAGGCCACCAGCCGGGCGGGAAGCGGCCAGTTAGGACGCCCTTCAGCAGCCCCGCCCACCTCCGTGCCCCCACCCGCGCTCTGGGCACCGCCGCCCCCTCCAGCAGCTGGGCGGGACCCGAGGGCTCCGGCTGGCCGCTCCGCCCGGCCGCTGCGCTCCAGCCTCGGGTCTTCCCCAGAACCAGAACGCGGGCCGTGGGAGGCAGCTCCGCCCTGGGAGACTCACCGCCGAGCAGCAGAAAGTCCGGGCGGCGCCGCGTCGACCCTGGGCAGCCCGCGTGCGCCTTCCAACTCCCAGACCCGGGACCCGCGGCAGGCGTCCGCGCCGCTGCCTGATGGGGCCCGCCGACGTCTTCTGAATCGTTACCAAACAGAGATTCAACTAAAATACGTGTGTCAATTATTGTGGCATAAGTTAATGTATTTCCGACCTGGTTTGAGTTTGACTCCCTGTTCCGTCTTGGCTGTGCACAGGCGAACGCTCCGGCCACCTCCGACGGGGTCCGCTTTCCCAGAAGCTCCAGTCGCACCCCCCCACTGCGAGCCCGCCTTTTCCTGTGGGCGGGGTTACCGGTCGGCGCGGCCGGCTTTGCGTCACTGCGCAGCCGCAAGGGGGCGGTACCACGGCGGCTGCGACATGGGGGGGCGCGGAGGAGACGCCGGAAGTAGCGGTGGTACGGGTCCGACCGAGGGGTACTCACCGCCCGCAGCGTCCACCCGCGCGGCGGCGAGAGCCAAGGCCCGAGGGGGTGGGCGTGGCGGCCGCCGGAACACAACCCCCTCTGTTCGCTCTTTCGCGCGGGGCGGCGCCGCGTCGCTCCTCTCCACCAGCTGCCATGAGCGAGCGCCTCCGCCCCAGGTGAGAGAGAAGGGACCCCCTTCCTGCCCGGCCCCTCGCCTGGGGGCCGCGGGGATGGAGCCGGAGGCGTGCGAAGCGGGGTCTGCGAAGCCTGGGCGCTGCGGGGCTCCGTCGGGCCGCCCTGCGGCGGGGAGGCGGGGAGAGATGCGCGAGTGGCCGGGTGCCCGGTCCTGTGGGTGCCGGAGGGGCGACTCCGGGTTCAGCGGTGCCCTCTTTCCTTCTGTTTCTTCGGCTGTCTCTTCCTGTTTGGGAAGCGGCCTGACCGGTCCCAGGGGACAGACGGTGGCCCTGAAGCTTCCTTGTCCTAAATTTGGGCGGGTGGGGGGATGGGAGGAATGTCTGGTCGTGGAGGGGCGGCCCGGGGCGGGCGCCGCGCGCTCCAAGGTCAGGAGCGGGGGTCGGCCTGGCCCTGCCGCCGCGGGGGCCCGGGAGGTCGCCGCGCTGCCCCGGGACGGTTGTGAACCCGGAGGGGAGACGGCGGGGTGGTTGTGGTCGCGGCTTGGCGCTAACAGGCAGGGTTCTAAACTGTTTGCACGTCGGGCCGTTTGGCTCCGAGGGCGAGGTGGGCTGCCCGGCCCCCCAGCCTGGCCTCTGCCGGGATTCCTCGCTCTCTTTATTTTTCTGCAAGAATGCAGAGAGGAGAAAGTTGGGCTGCATTACCCTAGAGTGAAGAAGATCAGCTTTATTTCAGATTAGAAAAATCCCTCATCATGGAGCTTGAAGTGAAAACCTGTAGATCGCCAAGTCCAACTTTTTCTTCGAGGAGACAGGTTTATAGACATCATTCGATTTATCCTGGTCTTTCCAGGTTCGCTATTCTTTATTCTGGAGTAGTTTCAGGCCTGAGTAAGATGGATCATAGGGTTGCCCTCGTAGATTATGCTGGATCGTTTATTGTTTGTTTGTTCCCTGTTTTCATTGGCTGTGAGTGTAATTGGCAGTCTTTCCAAAGGACGCTTCCCTAAAACACAGTTATTTCATGGCATTGAGGTTATCAAAAGCATCCCGAGGTTGTTTGGTCCCATAGTGAAAACATAGGGCTCCTCAGCCTGCATGGATTATTGATTTGGGTCATGTAGCAAGTGGGGCATAAAAGCATCTACTTGTATGGAAGAGAAGAGTGGACTAAATTTGAATTTATAAGGTGCCTGCTAGAATTATAACGTGGTCTATGGCATTAATGCCAAAAGGTATAATCTGTACCAATAGGTGCACGAAGCAGTAATCTTGCCAATTATTAATAAGATTGTTGAAATGTTTGAATTAGGCCAATTGAAATTATGGCCAAATTACAGACATGCCATCAGAATTGGGAACAGATCTTAAGATATAGTAAGCCTGATCTGATATTTTTTTGCTTCCCAAACCCAGTTTATAGTTCTGATACTGTTTTGTGTTGTCTCACATATTTGAAGAAGTCTAAATGATTTCCAGCAGAAATTCCTTTTATCCAGTACTGTACACAAATAATCGAATGCAGATAGATTTATTTAGTATGTATACAAATAATCTGGACATGTTTATAATGGCAAATTTTAAAAAAAGAAGTAATTTTTTGGGGGGAAGGCTTTTCTTGCCTTTTTTTTTTTCTTTATCTTGCATTTAAGGAGGGTCATGAACCAGCTCTGCCAGTTCATTTCTCTCTCTGTCTTACTATCTCCAACACAGTTCATTTCTTTGTTTCTTTCCTCAATTTTGAGATGAAAGGTTGATCCAAGACGGTGATTTTTTTTCCCCCCTCTTGTTCCCCACAGTTGGTTGATAACTATTGAGAGGTGTCTGGAGAGGGAGTCCCTACTTTAAAAAAGATTCTTAAATTTTCTATATATTAAGAGTTTCTTGTCCCAGAAAGAAACAAGATTTTACTTTTTTTTTTTTTTTAGTTTGAAACCCGGCCTCATAGTGTAAGATTGCTTCTCTACTCAGTCCCTGGAAGATGATGGGAAGGTTGGAAATAAATAAAATAAAGTGGTAGAATCAGTCATCATGTGAAGTAACAGATGCCAAAGAGTCATCTATACCTAGGGGAGAATAGAATCAATGACAGGGTGCCTACCAAAATTATAACCTGGTCTCTGGCATTAATGTCAAAAGCTATAATCTGATCCTACTGACAGATGAGCATAAAGCAGTAATCTTGCCAATTAACAAGACTGGTGAAAGCAGAACGCCTTAACGATGGACTCTACTAAGAGCCTAGAAAAGGGAGAGTGAGGAATAGTTCATTCTTTACCACCTGAAGGAGAGGACCACTCACAGGCCAGAGAAGAGAATGTTGGTACCTTGAGAATCAAGGTAATATGAAGCAGGGATATTTTATGTGGCTTTCCCAGGGTTTAGTTAAAATTCATAAGCCCACCTACCTAAGACTTTTTTTTTTTTTTTTGGCTATCCAACCTCCTTGACATTCTTGTCACTGGAAAGATACAGCCCCTGTTATAAATAAGGAAATGGCAAATTTTAGTCAGGCTCATAAGTTTGGTTAGAGTGAGTCAGCAACCCAAAGCATCATCAGCTGTTGACATACTGATGAAACCAGCACTCGGGGACCAGCATCCTGCCATTCAGTGAGTTTCTCTTTGGTGTCAATTGGCTCCCAGCAGACAGTGTTTTGCTGCTCAGCACATTCCCACATAAATTCTCTGATCATGTTCTTAAGAAAGTAGAAGTTTTCTGGTCCAAATTTATGATGATAATAATACATTCATTTAATGATTAACCTGGAATTCATCTTGTTTTAAACTTCAAGTACATTAAAAAATAACATGCAAATAAAATCTAATATAAATGTTGGTTTTACTTCACAAATAAATGAGTCTTAGAATTAGGTAAATGGTGAAGCCCACGGGTGTGGCAGGTTGTTTAAAGCTTAATCAGCATCACACAACTCACTTTTCATCATTCAAAATCTACCCTGAGGTCCAGGCTCATTAATAAAGTTAGAAGTATTTAGAATGTTGCAGAATACAGGGAACTGAGCTGAGAGTGATAAAGTTTGTACAACATCCAGACTTCAACTCAAAACCTTAGGATCAAGGGCATCATAGTAAGCCAACTCTACCTTCATACCAAATTGATAATTGTGTAGAGGATACTGTACCCCATATACTTTCCAAAAAGCAGTTTTCCTCTCTCTCACTAGCCATTTGTCTCTTAGCTATAGAAATTTGAGGGCTGGGGATGTAGCTGGGGTTGAGTGCTTGCCTTGCATGCACAAGGCCCTGGGTTCAATCCCCAGTAACACACACACACACACACACACACACACACACACACACAAATGGAATTTGAACCTTTAAGCATTAATAACTAAAATTAAAAAATATTTTCTTCGTAACATTCTGTGTGTTGTCTGCATGACCTCTAGCTGATCCTACCCAATACAACTTTCTGCAGCAAAGTGGCATCCTCCATCTGTGCTGTCCTGTGCAGGAGACGCTGACTACACAGGGCCATTTTGTACTAGAAATGTAGTGTGACCTAGGAACTGGAGTTTTAATTTTATTTAAATTTTAATAACTGCGTGGTTAGTGATTACCATTTAGGACTTTAGGATTACCATTTAGTACTGTTGGAATTGGGGTTTAGAAATCCTTCTAATAGCACTTAATTCTTGCATATAGTGCATGCAGTTTTGTGTCTCATACCTAAGAGCACGTGTCTAAAAAAGATGATTTTTCTTTGAACCTGGAAATTTTAAGCAGCTGATGCTATCTATGGTCTCAAAGCAACAACCTAGTGAAGTGCGGTGACTGTTATATCATAATAGAGCATGGCCAGAGCAGCCAGGTCAGCGTGGCCAAGAGTTGCTCCTCCTGTGATTGCCCAGAAGAGTATTCAAATCCTCTGGAGGGCACAGAGGTTTTGTTTAGTGTGATAATTGGGGGGAAATCAGGGATGCAGAAAACTAAAGATTAGAGGCTGCCATGAATCTGTGATATTCCTGTGTGGCACCATTTTTATAAGGATTTTCCAGGAAAATAGTCAAAAGCAGTCACTCATCTCTTCAATGTTGTCATATGGAAGGAAGTGAAGTTAGGTAATTTGAAATTGTCATTTCGGAGAACATGGAAAGAAGAAAACTTGGAGTTTGAAAGCTTAGTCATTAACCTCTTCTTATTTTGTTCCCAGCAGACTTTGGAAGTTGTCAGGTTTCTTTTTAGAAATTAGTTTTACTAATTTAAGCTTGACTGTGCTGCTGCTATTTTATATTTTTGCTCTTAGTGCCCAGTAATGGTAATACTTCCAGCTTCTACCCTTTGGGATATCATGTGGTAAATTAAATTCTCTCAGGCAACAGGGCAGATTTCTACATTGTCACGTTTAAGTGTAAAAGATCGATTGTTGGATTTTTTTCCCTTCCTTGTATTTTAATTTCAGGAAAAGAAGAAGGAATGGCAATGAAGAAGATAACCATCTCCCCCCCCAGACCAAAAGGAGTAGTAGAAACCCTGTCTTTCAGGATTCCTGGGACACAGAGGTAGGAAATGTGGTCATAGATTCTGGGTTGTTTTCGCTGCTTGAGCTAAATAACCCAGTTTATGTTGTGTAATTAAAATAAATTTAATTTATTCAGAGAACAAAAACAATCTTATTTAATTGAAGTGGTTTCAACCCTTTTTCTTCTTTTTTTGAGTCATGGCTCCTTTGAGGAATTTATTTACCCTTTTCCCAGCAAAGCAGTATATGCTTACGCATATATTCTTTCCCCGCCTCAACACACACACACACTCATGGGTATTTATAGAAGTGTCATGGACCTTTGAAAACCTATCTTTGAGGGCTGGGGTTGTGGCTCAGCGGTAGAGCACTCACCTAGCACACGTGTGGCCCTGGGTTTGATCCTCAGCATCACATAAAAATAGATAAATAAAAAAACAACTAAAAAAAGAAAAAGAAAAGAAAACCTATCTTTGAGCACTTATTTTATAGTTCAGCAACCAGTAATTGTCCTTAAGATAGATATATCTTGTTGCTTGAATTCACTAGAAACTTAAAGTGTGCAGATTATGTAAGATGTGTATGCAAGATGCCATTTTGAAGTGGTTTTACTTTTCATTATGTTCTAGAAAGAACTTTGTCCATCAGGTGGAGGGGGGGATTGGATGAAGGGAAGTACTCTTGAAGTTTTTACAACTTTGGTTTCCTGAAAGAATGCTTCAATGTGCACAATGGAGAGAATGTTTTGTGTAATTAGAAGGCTACTCTATGGTGGGGAAAGAAAGCCAATGTTAACATAAAGCTATATTAAATTATGCCCCTAAAACTTTTGACTCTCATCAATTGTCACACTAAGGGAGAAATGTCACAATGACAGAGTCCTAAATCACAGCCTCGTACTTTATAGTAGAATTCTCACACACTAGAATGAATTATACTTTAATTAGTTCCCAATAATAAGATTTGTCCTATATTCTGTTTCCTTACCAGCAGTCCAAAGTCATTCTCCCAAAGGGGAAAATCAGTTACTCTCATGTAGGTAATATTCAGGAACAATTAAACAAGTTGAGATGAGAATCTTCCTTCTGTGGAGACTCGAATTCCCATAGCCTTTTTTGTCTCTCTTAAAATCTTACCTGCTTTTTTCATTTTCTTTTTTAATGATTAATAGAAAAATAATTGAGCTTTCATTTAATGTGATAATTGGGGAATCTCAGGAATGAAAGAAAACCAAAGATTAGAGGCTGCTATGGACGTCTTGTGGTGGAACTGTTTAACAGTAATTGAGTTTCTATTACTCTTGAATTGTAGGACTATCATTGAAAGAGATGTAGACAGAGATAACTTTATGGCATCAGCATTAGTATTTCTTTTGTAGATCTGTATGTAAACTCTGCTGTCTGATGTTCACTTCGGTTCCAGCGAGTAGTAGGTCTAACTCTTTGTGTATTAATCATTTCACCCTGTCTACAGTTTTGATGACTGAGAACAGAAAGAGAAATTATCATCATTTTGTTGTTTTTTCATTAAACATTTCTGTGATTTTAACTAAACCAGATACATTAGGATTAGTTGTTGTTGTTGTTTGTTTTTGGTCTTCATTGTAGAAAATGCCCTTCATTCAATTGTAAAAATCTATACATCAGTATCAGAACAAAACAGTGTCTTGTTCATTAACTTCTTGGATCATGTATCTTGTTGTAACTTGTCTAAAGACATTGAGCTGTTGAACCACTCTTTAATCATTTCTCTACAGTATGAAGCAGATCGTCTTCATTATAATGTAAGGTCTGTAGGGTAGTTTTTATCTGAACTTTTATCTGGTGGTCAGGGTCAGCTCATGGGGTTTTGTAGCTATTAGGTCCAGCCTCACTGACTGAGCATTTGGTAGTGCCGCCTGTTGCGCTGTCCCATGTTGTGCCTGCTCAGTGATGGCATCAACAAGGAGCGAGGGTGAAGGAACTGGGTGAGAGCTGGAGAGACAAAAGGCAGGGGAAATCTCTTAAAATGGGAAGTTAAGCCCTGAATCATTGAGGTTTCTCTACTGGAATACATTCTTTTTATTTTTTTTCAGTACTGGGGATTGAACCCAGGGTCCCACACCTTCTAGACAAGTGCTCCACCACTGAGCTGCATCTCCAGCTTTGGAATAGAGTCATATGTTTGTAGCACAAAAACAAGTATAGAGGTATTTGGCTCCTTTTTGACAATTCTGTAAATAAAAAGGAAAATAATGTTATTAATTTTGTTAATAATTTATATATTAAAGTATTTTATTATTAACATTATTAATAAAAGGTTTATTTTTAATTCTAAGATGGGGCTAAACAGTTTAGATAAACTCAGATTAAGAGGAACTATTCCTTGTGCCTTTCCCAAAATAACTTAATTCTAAAATTTGTTTTCTTGTAACTTGAACGTTTATTTGGGAAGAATTTGTTTAAATATTTTTTTTTAAATATTTATTTATTTGCTTTTAGTTGTACACAATGCGTTTTTTTTACATGGTGCTGAGAATCGAACCTGGGCCGCGCACGTGCTAGGCGAGCGCTCTACCGCTAAGCCACGACCCCAGCCCCAATTTGTTTAAATATTAAGAAAGATTTAAAATTGTTACTTGTAACTAATTTCTGAAAGTTACTTTCCCCCCAAATGTAATAATATTGGCAGTTATTGGAAAGTTTGGCTTATGTTGAACTGTGACATAAGGAACTCTGTGATCTGTAAGCTGGAGAGAGTTCCTCTTTCCTGACTGTTGTGTGGAAAAAATGTGAACTGATTTGTCATGTTAGTTAGGTTGAGAGAGACTTTGTATATTTTCTTCCTATCATTTTAGTAGGAGAAGAAAAATTTCCTCTTCCCTAATGGAAAAATCGGGGCACAGAAAAATAGCCACTTGCCCAAAGATACCCTTTCAGTAAGAGACGGAGAAGGAGCTGGGCCCTGGGGTGGTGATATGTGCTGCTCCACAGCAGACAGGAGACACATCCAGGCAGCCAGGTCCCAGGCTCCTTTTTGAATCATTGCAACAAAGAAAAATCATTTTCCTCTCTTTTCTTTCTTGTGCTGCCAGGGATTGAACCCAGGTATGCTCTACCACTGAACTAAATCCCCAATCACACCCCCCAACACCTTTTAAAAAAAAAATATTTTGAGGCAGAGTCTCATTAAGTTTGCCCAGGCTGACCTTGAACTTATGAACCTCCTGCCTCAGCCTCTCAAAGCTGGGATCACAGGTGTGTGTCACCATACCTGGTTCCTCTACCTGTCTAAATATTTTTCCAAGTAAATGCCATGGTATAGCATTGGTTGGAAAGTACTTTTAGATTTCTTATCAAGAAAAAGCAAAGAAGAAGTTAGGGTCTAGTGTTTTTTCTCTGAACTGTAGCTTGTGCTTGAAGACTGAGTGTTGTTGTTGTTTTTTTTTTTTTTTGGGGGGGGGGGTGGTTCCCAGGATTAAACCGAGGGCCTTGTGCATGCAAGGCAAGCATTCTACCAACTGAGCTATATCCCTAGCCCCTGAATTTTTTTTTTTTTGGTACTGGGGATTGAACTCAGCGGCACTAGACCACTGGGCCACATCCCCAGCCCTTTTTTGTATTTTATTAGAGACAGGGTCTCTATGAGTTGCTAAGTGCCTCGCCATTGCTGAGGCTGGCTTTGAACTCGCGATCCTCCTGACTCAGCCTCCCAAAGTGCTGGGATTACAGGCGTGCGCCACCGCGCCCGGCTTAGCCCCTGAATTTTAACATTAGGAACAAGCCTTGGGATACTGTTTTTTAATTGAAGTAAACTTTGCTACCAGTATAGTATTAATTTTTGTTGTTGTTGTTGTTATATCATTCCAGATGAATCGTGTTAGCCTAAGTTAGACTTGGTTTTTCTTGATAAGCAAGAAGTAAAATGATTTGTCAATTTGGGACTTCCCAGTGGGTCCCATATAAAGGTAGCAGTATTGTCTTGTCTTGGGAAGCTCCTTGGATGGGTAGAAACTGGCTAGATTTAACTTAGTTGTATTTGATCCCTTAGGGACTGGCCGTTTTAGTTTGAATTGTATCTTTATGTGCAGTAGGAATAAGGTTCTTTGCCTTCAGTTTTAATGTCTTTAACTACGAATGACACTAGAAGTTTCCATGTGTATCTGGCTTCTGATAATTAGATATATGCTTTATAAAAAGTGCTTCTGCCGGGCGCGGTGGCGCACGCCTGTAATCCCAGCACTTTGGGAGGCTGAGGCAGGAGGATCGCGAGTTCAAAGCCAGCCTCAGCAATAGCGAGGCACTTAGCAACTCAGTGAGACCCTGTCTCTAAATAAGATACAAAAAAGGGCTGGGGATGTGACCCAGTGGACGAGTGCCCCTGAGTTCAATCCCCAGTACCACAAAAAAAAAAAAAATAAATAAATAAAAAAAATAAAAAGTGCTTCTATTTTTTTTTCTTTGATACTGGGAATTGAACTTAAGGAAACCTGACCACTGAGCCACATCCCCAGCCCTATTTTGTATTTTATTTAGAGACAGGGTCTCACTGAGTTGCTTAGTGCCTTGCATTTGCTGAGGCTGGCTTTGAACTTGCTGTCCTCCTGCCTCTACCTCCTGAGCTGCTGGGATTACAGGCGTGTGCCACTGTACCCGACTAAAAAGTATTTCTGTTAGAGTAAATAAAAACTACCATTTTTAAATGTGAAGATCCTAATTTTGTGTTTAACCTTTAACTTCTCTCTTCAAGATGATTTTGATTTTTTTTTACAGCACTGTTAAATATCAAATAGAGTGAAAAATGTAGAGATAAAACATAAATAGCTTACCTAGAACAGCCTGAGCCTTCTTTTTACCTCTGCTAGAAGGGGAAATTAGTGGGAGTGCAGAGGCATGTCAGACCAAAAAAAAAAAAAAAGAACCAGGACATCCATGTGACTTTAAAATTAGTATTTTATAAATAAGTTTGTTTTAACCTAGCAGAATTAGATGTGTGTTAAGTGATTTTTTTAAAAAAAATTGTGAATTTAGATGACAACAGGAATATCTAGCCTAATATTAATTAATTAATCAATTTATTTATTTGTTTATTGTGGTACTAAGGATCGAATTCAGGGCCTCCTGCCTACTACCACTGAGCTACATTTCTACCCCTTGCTTAATTTTAAAAAGTGGTATTTTAAAGCTCTTAGATTTTACCCATTCTCATCTTTTAATCTGTCTCAAGGTAGTAGGTACATCTTAAGGTACAGTTCTTTTTGGGTCTCTTTTGGGTGAAACTATTAGGGTTGTGTGTGTACCCTGTAGCAAATTCACTCTGAAAATCAGCTTCTTAAAGAGTCCATTCAAGATGGAGGAGCAGTCCTGCTGGTCTGATTTGCACTGTGTGTTTTAAGAAACTGGCACATGGTGTGAGTGATGTGGCACCGCCTCATTGCATGCCAGGCCACTGGGCAGGTGGGAGACTGTTGCTTGGTACTGCAGAGACATACATGCACATCTTTTTCTGCAAGTTGAGTTGTTTTGTGACCTGTGGAAATTTAAATAAAATGACATGATAAATAATAGAATATTTCATTAGGAAGGAATTTAAAACAGTGCATGGTCTAACTTCACCTTATAAAGGAAATAGGTACAGAAAGGATGTTATTTATTCATGGAGACAGGGAAGTTAAAAACTGCATTTTCTCTTTAAATTTTAGTTTAACATTTAATATCTTTATAAATGATAAATTCTGATTTTCCCCTTTATTTTGTGATTGACAATGAAATTATTTAACATGAATACTTGATACATAATTTCCTTAAAACTTCTCTATGGTGAAACAAAAGTGTACATAATTGAATAGTAAACATAATATAAACATGACAGTTTCAAACCAACTATTGATAGAGCTTTAAGTTACTATTAATTGTGGCTATGTTTGAAAAAAGAAATGTTCAAAGCTTATTAGGGCCTAGCATACCAGAAATACTTAATTTCTCAAGTAAAATCTAAAATGTTACACAGTTCAAAAGTGGCATTGTGTGAAGATACTATAAACTGACATCTCTTAGAAGTTTCTTAAAACAGACCAGAAATGATTGAAACTTATTCAGTAACCCACTGTAATAACATACAAACATTTCCATTGGCTGCTTTTTGCCCAAAGTGATAAAGGACAAAAAAGTAGGAATTCTTATTGCTTATTTTTTGAGGGGGTACTAGAGATTGAACTCAAGGGCACTTGACCACCGAGCTACATCCCCAGCCCTATTTTTTATTTTATTTAGAGACAGGGTCTCACTGAGTTGCTTAGCACCTCACCATGGGATTATAGGCCTGCACCACTGCGCCCACTTGTTGCTTTATTTTTTATAAACTGCTATTAAGTTCTCATTAGGAGTTCTTTAGACATTATACCAAGTTGTCTCGGCCTTCTCTTCATACACACACATGTATATTTTTCAAATAAATCAATGTTTAGTAGATGTAAACTCCTTGTTGGCAAATATACGTAAACAATATTTGTCATCAAATATTGATACATTATCTCGCCGACTATTGCTTTCAAGTTAAAAAGCTAGAAATGAATGCCAATCCTTAAAGTTCTGTTAAGGACTATTATATAGTGCCATATTGAGGTGTAAATTCTTTTGGCTTATAATTCTTAAAAGAATGATGATAGCAAAAGTGATGTGAAACATTCAGTGTGAGGTTATTTAATCATATAGTTTTACAAAAATAAGGTCAGATGATCCCATTCAGCATCCTGGATTAGATCCCTGCAGGTGGGACTGATACTTGATATGCTCAAACTTTAAATCAGATAAAGGCAGTTTAATACTTCTACTGAGAAGTACATCTCTTGGCATACAACTTTCAGGCCATAGTTTTGAAGGTCTGAAGATCAAGTTGGTTTGATGGACTAGTGGGTTGGCACTTATGAACACATTTATTGCCTTGCTATCTTTACATGTTTACTAGAGTATCACTGGAACTTTTGGAGTACATTACAGATTTTTTCTTCCGGTGTTCAAGTGCCTTTGTGGTTCTTCTGTTGATGTTTCTTGAAGACATTATTTACTGGATCAAGAAGTTCTTCTATTGCACTAGCTATATCATTGATTGCAGAAACCTTGCTCTGTCATTGGTCTCATCTGGGAGCTTACTGGGAGTCTATTTAAGTGCTTGTGCCTTTTCATCTAGGTCTGAAATTCTGGCTTGGTCCTTTAGTCATAGACAAGTCTATTAAAGCATGTGCAGTGCCCAGTAATTTCAGAAAGCTGCAGGTTTCCTAACACTAGTGAGATCATAAGATTGCAAATTAATTCAGTGGATTAATTAAAACCACTTTCTAAGTAAGCAAGGAGAGAAAATTCAGGTGATGGGGACCTCTTCTCCATGATCTTCTCCAGCATCAGCTGCCATATGAAGAAGGGTCTCCATGAAGTTAATGTCTACCCTTTTTTTTCCTCTTAAAATTTCCATAGTGATATCTTGTGTGAAACCTGGATTTTCTTTTTCAGCCTTAATGGAAGAGGCTTTCAATATCTGAGATGCAGACAAATTTATTCTTTCTAGTTCATTAAACACAGGATACTTTAACAACGTAGAGGGGCAAAGAAACCTTGGAAGTGGTCTCAGCTTCATTCTTCATCTCTTCCATTGTTAACCTCCTTCATAAGCCAAACATAGTATGAAAAGCAATGCTAAATGCAGAGGAATCACCATTCACTGCAATGTTTCTTCTCTTTTTTATGAGCTGTGAAACAGTTGGCACAAAGTGTGCACTGGCAGGCACTGAGGCCCTGACTTCACTTCCCACCTTTGGAGCCCTCTTCAGCTGGAAGGACCCCATCACCTGAATTTTCTCACCTTATTTAGAAAGTGGTTTTAATTAATCCACTGAATTAATTTGCAATCTTATGATCTCACCAGTGTTAGCAAACCTGGAGCTTTCTAAAATTATTGGGCACTTGCACATGCTTTAATAGACTTGCCTAGGATTGTGTCTCTCATTTAGTCCAGATCCTGCAGCTGCCCTAGAATGAAAATGAACCTCATTATGATGCCAGAGAATAGATTCTGTGAGTAAGATTTCTTTCCTTCTTTTGAGGCTCATGTAAATTAAGAGCACCAATGAATGGGGAAATGGAGGTGGAAGAATTAAAAATGGTGCTTGGAAGGAGATAAAAATATTAATGTTGATCTGCTTTTCTGATTAAGAGGAGAAAACATGGTTGTAGATAATAAATATACACATATAATCTGGTTCTGTTTTTACAAAGTAGAGAGATTTTGGCTGTTAATATTCCTGCCTGGGCAGCTTTCTAAAGATCATTAGGAAAAATACTCTTTAGAGGAATTTGGTTTCTGCCATGGGCATAAATGGGTTCTCTTTTAAACTGACTTCACACCCCGGAAAAATAAAATCAAAGGCAGGCCATCCTGCGGCACCAGGAGCTCTTTATCTTTGGTGAATAATGTGAGGCTGTGGCCTGAGAAAATGAACTGCTTCAGCTTCTGTCCTCTGCTTCACAGCTCATACTCATCTGTCCCTCTGCCTCCTGAGAGCCTTATCTAGCACTTCTCAGATTCTTCTTATCCACTGGTTATATCAGGGGCCTACTGAGGTGCTCTTTTTTTTCTTTCCTAACTCTTCTTTTTGCTGCATTTTCCCCTCAGCTTCTTCTTTTCTCCAACATCACCCCCTGCTGGCTGTGTTGTCTGCAGCCCCTGAGGACACTTTCTCATCAGCCTTCCCTTCTCTGTGCCTGGCTTCTTCCTTGGCTCCTCCTTCACAAGAGGTTCACCAGTGGTCTCTCCATTGAGCAGATGTGTACTGAGCAGCTGTTGTTAGCCATGCATGTTCCCAGTCCGCCAAGTCAACTGGATGTTTCCTTCTGTAGTCCCTCCCATCCTCCTCTGGGGTGTGGCACTATACCTTGACATTCCTACAGTGGCTCAAGCCTGCCTCCTGCTGTGTGAGGAAACCTCCCAGTGGGGCTCTTTTCTGTCTCCTCCACCTCATTTATCACACAACAGATCCATGGAGTCCTCACTCCCAAGGTTAGACCTGAGCATGGCTTATTTGCTCAGAAATTCTGCGTGCAGATTCCAGGACCCTTGTCTTTTGGTTAGAACCCCTCGTGTAGTTCTCTCTCACTAACTCCTGCTGTGAGTCCAGTCATACCACACTATTAGATCTTCCTCTCAGAACACTCCACTTTTGACTTTGTTCTGGTTCTCCCAGTTTGTCATTCCCTGCCTATTAAAAGTCTTCCTCATCCTTCTAGGCCAATAGATATCATTAAAGAAAGAGCCTCTCCCTTTTGCTAGAATTCTGTCACTGGGGTGGCCATGGGACTGTGGTCATCAATGGATGCATTGCCACCATTTTCTTCTTGATTAAGCTCAGCAAATATTAACTGAATGACTGAGCAGCCCCAGTGAAAGCCTCCTTCCTGCTGAACATGTGATTGCTCAGTGGTTGGACGGGAGAACCTCTTGTGCCCTGCTGTTCACCAGGTATGTCTCACAGTGGGACCTGGCATGTACACTTAAGCCCAAAGGTGATTCCACAGTGGACTGTGAGGACTGTTTTTTTATTGGGTCTCACCCAGGTGTCTGCAGTTACAAGTTTGTAATGGTAGACTTTATTGTTGCCTAAACTAATATAGAACCCTCCCCCACTTTTTTTTTTTTTTAAACCAGATCTTCAAAACAGCACTCTTGAATTGCTTTTATCTATTGTATGGGGAGGTTTTTGGTCAGAGTTTTTTCATCAACTTACTTTGCTTGTGTTCATGAATTTGCAAGTGTCTTTATTTCACACATCATAATCTTATTTTCTTTTGACTGGTAATACGAATTTCTCATGAAAATACCCTGATCAGTGTTAGTGCTGAGTCTGAATGAACAACTCACATAAAAGAAAATGAGCTTTGTGATGTTTCTATGCTAAGATAGCAGTTTAACTTTCAGGGACCACACACTATCCAATACCACCCACCTCAAGCAATCTGGTATTAAAAAGCATCACCAGGTTAAGGTGAAGTCTGATATTTTCCTAGTTCAAGTTTTTTTGTTTTAGATGATAAAACCATTTTACTTCTGTGTATGCCTTTAAGGCACTAGTAGAAACTTAAAATTCAGTTTTATGTTTTTGAGGTTAAAAGTAAATAATGTTCTTTTCTTTTTTCCATAAAGCAGGCCACTTTTTCCACAGTGTTCCAATATCAATTGTGATAACTTTCAAACTTTTTCAGCCATGTCCCATAGAAAAGTGCTGTATTTTGTGACTGAATACGTACCAGTTATATTTGTGAATCATTGAAGAAAGCCTGCACGGAGGAGTTATCCTTACCAGGGTACTATGTTCTTCCTTTAGGCTGGGTGTATCCACCAATGGGTTTCACCCTCAATTTGAAAAATCCTGGCCCATCTGTAGACTGTAAGATATTCCCAAAGCCTCTCTGACAGTGAGAAGCCTGGGCTGAGCTGGCAGAAAAAGCTGAATGCCTTTCAGAGACATATATTGTCTTTTAAAAAAAGATAGTATCTGCAATGTGTATGTTGGAATGGCCTTCTACTCTTCTTGATTGAGGTTGCTTTTAGTATTGCATTTTCCTAAAGCCATATCCTTCTGGAAGCCTTGCTCTTCCTGTAGGCTGGCAGAGAACAAGAGTCTCCACCATACAAAACTACCATATGTGCACGGCTAAAGACCTCTTGGCTTTAAAGCACATTCATGAAGGGGGACATGGGCTTTGCACAGGTGGAGCTGTTTTCCTCTTAGGATGAGGGATGAAGAAGATCCTTTGCAAGAGGCATGTTCTCCTGAGGAGGTCATCACTCAAGGGGTCATCACCCCCCTTGAGTTAAGTGGGATAAAACAATCTTCCTAAAGAGTCTTATGACAGGATTGGTACTTTTCAGAGTCTCAGTCTTGAGATGGAAGTAACTAAAACCTTATTGTTTTGTAGTAGCATTTAGCTTACTTGCTCATGATCAAATTTTGTCCTCAAATCACATTTTTTTTTTTTTTTTTTTTTTGTCCCGGGGATTGAACTCAGGGGCACTTGACCACTGGGCCACATCCCCAGCCCTTTTTTGTATTTTATTAGAAGCAGGGTCTCACTGAGTTACTAAGTGCCTCGCCATTGCTGAGGCTCGCTTTGAACTCGCGATCCTCCTGCCTCAGCCTCCCAAAGTGCTGGGATTACAGGCGAGTGCCACTGTGCCCGGCTACTTTTTTTTTTTTTTTTTTTTTAAAAATAAAGGTATTAAAAACAGAAGATCCAATTCTAAATACTTTGTTACATACATCCTTCCATACTATTTGTGATATGCATGCACATAGGTATACATTAACAAAAAGCTTTTAAAAACCAGCTGACATGTATTAAAAACAGATATAAAAAGATGTTGAGACTCTTTCTTATGTTAGAACAAGTGCATTTCTACCATCATTGTTAATGCTGGATATAATTCCTTAGTATGTATGTATATAATGGATATATTATAATTTAACCAGTCCCCTATTGTTAGATGTTTGGGGTGGTTTCCAGTTTTTAGCTATTATAAATAAGGCTACAATAAACATTTCTTATATGTGTCATAAAATTTTAAGATTTTTTTTTTTTTTTAATGAACTACAAATTTCAAGTATACTTACTATCTTTTAAAGTAGGTACTCTACAGGAGTCTTTTCAATGGTTTATTTTAAAGAATTTTTACCTTTTCCGACTAGTACTTTGCTACTGTAGTGTGAAGTAAATATAATGTGAGATAAAAATTTGACTTCCTTCAAACTGATTCTAGTTCTTGCCTTAATTTTCAGACAATACCTGTAACGAAAAACAGTAAAGAAAACAGACTAAGAGGAAGCAAAGCGTTCTGCGCGGTGGGTTTCTGATCCAGTGTAGTGACCTAATCATTAAACCTTCTTGAGTTTCTTAAGGGGTATGTGACCATCCTAGGTTGGTATACTAGGTTAGGAGAGGTATTTGTAAAGTTTTTTCGAATTGGCTTTTGACTTCAAAAGTGATTATGGCATAAGCTGGGCCTGGTGGTACATGTTTGTAACCCCAGTGACTTAGGAGGCTGAGACAGGAGAATGGGCAAGTTCAAGGCCAGCTTTGGCAAGTTGGTGGGACCCTGTCTGAAAATAAGAAATGAAAATGGGGATGTATAGCTCAGTGGTAAAGTGTTCCTGCATTCAATCCCCAGTAAACCCCGTGCCCCCCCAAAGTGATTCTGTCATAAACTGGCACACACGTGTACATGTATGTATGTACTATTTCTATAATGAACATATATATTAATCACATTACAAAAATGTTATAGTTGAGGATGATTTATTTTCTTTCCAGTACTTTATGTGTAGATTTCATAGTTATAAGCAGATATTTCAAAGCCAGTGTCTTTGTCTAAGGTTAAAGTTGAATTTATCAAAGGGCCAAGTTAAAAGCAACTTATGTATTGGATCGTTATTAGAATCATAATTTTCTCTTGATTGATTACTTCTAGTATTGTTCAGGTAATTAGGGAAAGGAATTGCTAAGCAGGGCATATTCAAACACCATGTTTACGTACAAATGCAAATTGTAAAATGCCATAATTCTGAAATGGATTCTTGGCACTACCTTCCATTTTACAAATCCTACAGTCAGAAGGTGGGCATTTCAGAGTGACTTGACTTTGATCCACAAACCTCTTAGTATCTTCAACATGATTAACACTTAAGTCATGTTATTTTTATTGAAAAAAATCAAGCATGCTTGTATGTATACATATGCATACTGTGCAAAAATGCCAACATAATTTTATAAGAAGTATATTTTGTGTTCTGAATGTAGGATGAGATGATCACAAAATTGGCATAGGTTTTTATCTTGTGCACTTGTGCCCAGAATCCATCTTGTTAGTAATATGCCCCCCCCCCCCTTTTTTTTCATTTTTCTTTTTTATACCCTGTACCAATGACTGAAACTTTCCCTTGTAGGCTGAGAACTTTTTTCTTTGGTTATTGGAAATTACTGGAATGAATGGTAAAAGCAGAGAAAAGATCTATGTAAAGGAATTAAAACATAATTGAAGAACTGGGCATGGTGGTGTATACCTGTAAATTCCATGGTGGTGTATACCTGTAAATTCCAGCTGCTTGGGAGACTGAGGCAGGGAGGATTGCAAGTTCCAGGCCAGCCTGGACAATTTAGCCAGAATGTCTCATAAAAATTGGAAAGGGCTGGGGATGTAGCTCAGTGATACAATGCCCTGGGTTCAATAGCCAGTACTGCTAAAAAAAAAAAAAAAAAAAAAGTAATTGAAGGATATGGAGTCCAAGGGTCTGTGCTTGAATCTGGATGCACCATCCTCCAGGGCTGTCACAGGGGTGATCCATCCCACTTTACCCAGCAGGGTAGTTGTAAGGATAGAAGGCAGTGTCTCAGGTGAATGTGCTTTATGAACCTGATGGCCCAGTTATGTGCTCATACCAATCCTCTTAGAGCTGAATGGGAAGAAAACATTAAACTAGTAAAGCTCTTACATAGGAACAGGCCTATGCTAACCCTGGCTCTTCCTTTTCCTTTCAGTCTTCGAGCAGTGACAGTGGTGGGAGCAGCAGCAGCAGCAGCAGCAGCATCAACAGCCCTGATAGGGCCAGCGGGCCAGAGGGCAGCTTAAGCCAGGTCATGCCCGGATCCAGCCCCAACACCCCTCAGCCCATGCCCGAGCAGTCTGCACTGTGCCAAGGCCCTTACTTCCACATCAACCAGACCCTGAAGGAGGCCCACTTTCACAGCCTACAGCACCGAGGACGGCCTCCGACATGATGCGTGGGCAGTTTCTTGCCTTCTGTGAAGGGACAGCGCTGTGCAGATTTGATATTTCAACTTACAATTTGTTTTAAAAAATTGCACACAAAAAATGCCTGTTGGCTTTTCAGTCTATATTTGAAATAACAGGTTAACAGGCAATTGTTTACTTGTGGTTTTGCTGCACTATTGCAATTTCAAAGGGGCTTTGAAGCAATTTTTTATAGGATTCTTTTGAGGGAGGGTATCAAATTCATGTCAAGGCAGTGGTGTGAGGAAATCTCATCTGTGTGTTGCGTCCATAGTGTGTCCAGTTCAGACTGATCTTCAAATATGTCAATTAGAAGTTCTACTTTATGTAAAGGGCCTTTTAAAAATGCGGGATCTTCAATTTTTTAATTCAATAAACTAGTAAAGAGTATCTAGTTTCCATGAAAAAAACACAAGGGTATTTTTTGTTTTGTTTTGTTTTCCAAAATATAGAAAGCTTGATTCAGTCTTGCACTGAAATTAACTGCCATACTACCTCTTAGTATGTATACGTCCTGTGGAAAGTACTCTCTGTTGTAACAGGAGAATAATCGGATCCATCCAATTTAGACTGTGGAAGTGAAGCGCCCTCCCTAGTAATAGTCTCCTCTCTGTTATATATTTGTATTTTCGGGGAGGATGTCCTTCAGACTCTTGTGTACCCAGGTAACTCTGTACTAATATTCTTTCAGAGTCTGCACCTCAGACTCTAGTAGAAAATACTGCACAGTTCCAAAAGTCAAGAAGCAGTAATGACTGTCTTACTCACAAACTTGTTGTATCAGCTTATGTGATCTCACTGATAATTCCCCTTGCAGTGGTGAAAATTAAGGCATATGCAAGTACTGAGGAAGTGTAAGCTGCCCAAACTAGTACCTGAAGTAACAAGTACTGTCAAAGTATTGCATAAGGATTAACTTTTGCTTAACGTCACCCCTAATGTGACTGGGGGCCTCATCCCATCACTGAAACTGGAAAGGTTGGTGTGGTTTAGAAACAAATGAGCAGAGGCACCTCACCTTTAGGAGAAAGAATGCAGCAGTATTTATTTAGAGAGGTGGAAGTGTTCCCAATTATTTAGTCATACTAGAGAGCCAGCCAAGTTTGAATAATGAAGATGCAGATGAGTCGTCTTCCTCGCTGACAAGCTGTCTGAACAAGGAGCCAGGATGCATTGGGTCATCTGCTCTGGAGAGTTCCGGGGGACCAACCTGCCATTGGATGTAGAGGAAGTGCCTTAGAGTCCACCGGAAGCCACCTGCCCGCTCCCCTGACACTCCATTCCACTTGGAGGCTACACAGCATACACAGCAGAGCTGAGAAGCGTGTATGACTCTACTAAGAGGACTTTGCTGTTTGTCAGAACTGGAAAAGGACACGGGGAACAGCATGGGATTTTATTATGTGACAACCAAAATCCGAGAATGAGGATTGTCCTAGAAATAACAAACACATACCTCCTTTCCATGGGCTGTTCCTTTAGTAGGGACAGACTTTAGAGGCCAGCTGTGCGCTGTGGAAACTAGTGTTATGGAGGACATTATAGCACAGGCCATGCTTATGGGGAACGGGGTTTTGGCAAGAACTTTTTTTTAACTACTGTCTCCCAGATTTTAAAAACCAGATGTTTGACGGGGATTTTAATGGCAGGGAATATGGGAAGGACACATTGCTAATGTTTTGTCTAACAATAAAGCAAACAACAACTAAATGCTCTAAGAAGACAGGCTGATTGAGCTCTCAAACACACGTATACACAACAAAATTCAGAAATACCCAGGAGGACTCCTGCAGGCTTAATGGAGGCATCCTACTGAAACAAAATGTATATTAACAAGAAAATGTAAAACTTGAGGAAGCAAGCTTTTGTTTATTTTCCACCCAACTAAAAGAATGGAAGACAAAACTATGACCAGAACAAAAGGACTCTGTCCAAGTACAATCAGAGTGGCAGGTTGCTTAATTAACTCTTTTATTCTACTAAATGCAAGGAACTGTCTCCATCCTGTCTACATTTTCTACAGCCTTGCAGCCTGGGATACATTTATATTAGGAGGCTACTTGGTAGTGTCAGTGGGCATATTTAAAACCTTCTATTAGCTCAAGCCAGTACAACCTTGTATTTCTTGTGCCGCCATTAAAAGCAGCATTAGTGCATTCTGTCATTCAGTTCGTTATCAGTTTTTTCAGAGGGAGCTGATCGGGTGGCTTGGGAGATGGGGACAGTCAACAGGGAAGACCCTCTTGCTCTTGGCACTAACCTGGGCTTTTGTTTCAGTGCTTCTGCTGGTTGATTTAGCCTTCCGAGTGCTTGTCATGCTCAGTGGAAGAAGTCCAAACCTCCAAGACGAGAGGAAAGAATTTCAGTGGCCCGAAGAGGCAGCTTTGGGGCCCACAAAGTCTCTTAAAATTGTTTACCTGATCTGACTTGATGCCAGTGGCAGTATGTTGTGGGGTTCCTGGGAGTTGAATGTGCCACTCCGGGGGGTGAACTGATTATCTGTGCCGGTAACCAAACCAAACAGAACCTGACAAAAGGACCACAGTAAAATGTGGGGCTTCAGCTGTCCGGGTCAGAGAGCACTACCTCTTTGGGGGCTATTCTTTTCAGTGTGTTTGCTTCAAATTACTTTTTTTTTATCACTGCCATGGATCAGAGTCTCCTGGTAACAGGTTTTTTTTTTTTTTTTTTTTTTTTTTTTTTAATTCCTCTTTCTGAGGCTTGGGTTTTTAATAATCCTTATGTACAAATAAAGGGATCATGATCATGGTGCCCCAGTGTGTGGGGATTTTATCTAATCCTCTTTTAGTCCTTGTAACTACACTCAGCTGCTTGTGTCTTGCCCCCTCCTAAGACTGTTCTGGAGTGTTAAGGGAGCAGGTTTATTTTGCAGTTGGAGCCTGTGGCGCTTATTTCGCAGGAGGTATGTGGGACCTGACTTACAGAAGTCCGCTGCACCAGGCGGTGAAGGTTGCTGTTGAAGTGGGGTGTGAAAACGTCCAGGTCAAATGGATCGATGAGTGCCTCCAGGTGGTCAGTCACTTTCTCAACCCTGAGAGGATTAGGATCATTATTCTCCACAAATTTTAAGGACGGGAAGCAGTCTTAGTGCATTTTATAGGTATGATAGAAACTGTGAAGTGGATTTTATTGAACTGAATTGCTGACTTGGTACTTGTGTTATGGATAATCAACCTGTCGTGATGAAGTTGAGTCTGCGTCTTGCCCATGTTTTGTTTTTAGGGGGAGCATTAAGAGCTCAAGTTATATGCAGCAGTTGTGAGGTGGACTCAGTAATGAGGTTCCACCTGGTTCTCTTAACTACAGAATTCACCCAGCAGGCAGCCATTATCAGACTTGCACTCACTGTTAAAGAAAAGCCTGGGGGAACGTCCTGGAAAGGGGCTACGATGTTCCTTGACTACAGCGGGGCCACGTTCCAAAGAACCCACCATGAACTGAAAGTATACAGAAACTTAGAGCTGAATGTCATGGATCAGCAACACAGAATGTGGCACTGTTGGGGAGGATCACATGTATGTCATAGCCAGGGAGAAATCCAAATTCAAAATTTGAACTGCAGTTTCTACTGAATACTTATCGCTTACCCACCATTGTAAAATCAAAAAACCCTAAGACAGACCCCTGGAAGTGGGCGATGCTGGTGCTTGCACTGGAAGAGACTGCCTTGGGGAGCCCCAGGGAAGGATACGACACCTGGAGTCGGGTTTGTTTCGGCCACTCTTCGCCTCCTCGCCTTTGGCTGTCAGAACGATGCTGAGGTAGCGCAGGTCGTAGAGGAGCTGCAGCGCCCGGTTCTGGGTTACTGGAATGTGCCTTCTCTCTGCAAGTGAATCCCCACCCTGTTGAGAGGTGGCTCCTTCTGTGGCACATGGTATGTCAGAAGCAGAGGCTGTTCCCACTCAGGGCCAGGTTAATCTCACAACCACAGCAGGTTATGTTAGAAATTTCATCTTAAAGCCAAACATGAGGGAAAAGTGCCAGCCCCAAAGAAAGGTCTCCGTGCTGTTGATGGTTACTACAAAGGAACTCTGCTTCCTGCACAAAGGAGGTGGATGTGTGGGAGCCCAGGGACTTAACCAAATTCCTCCCCAAACCAGGACTGGTACCTCTCAAAAATGTTAATGAAATGGACTGGAACCCACGGGCAGAAAGTGTCATGCAGAGCCAGAGGGCTGTGAAGGCTTGGAGATGGGACTCCACTTCAGTGAGCGCCTCGCGGGCAGACGCTGTGCTTGTACCTGCCTCCCTCACAGTTACTGCCCTCCCCCCAGCGGTGGGCACAGTGTGGGGTGTGCTCCATTTTATGGGTAAAGAAACCAGTTGAGCCGGTCAGCTACTGGTCACATTTGATGCTGAGGAAACAGGTTAATGATTGGCCCAAAGCTTGTCTGGTGAGAAGTGGCAGTGCCAGGGTTGGAAGCTGAGCCTTTGATTCTATCATAGCTTTTATCCTTTTGTCAACTGCCTTCTCCACGAAGACCTGTTTGACCCTTGAGAGAGGGTGCACAATGGCAGAGCTGGAAGCCACTCCAAACCCATTAGTGCATATTTATGAAACCAGATGCCTGGGCTGGGTACTAAACACTTTGGACCCTGATGTGACCTGCCCGAGCCCAAAATCAGCTAAGGGTTTTAGTTTTTAGTGGGAAAACACTCAGGCACCTACCTTAACCTGCGTTCCTTCTGAAAGTTTCTCATAGGCAGCTACCACTTGAACCATGCAGCTTTTCAGCATCTCCTGCAGCGTCACCTTTGGCAAGGCGTGACCTCCAACCCGATTAATTTCCTGGCATAAGCTGAACAGGAAGGACTGTACATACCAGGATGGCTGAAAGAACAGGGATGTCATGTGCCAGCTTGCACCAATTAAATGACCATTCATAGCTAAAATGGGTCCATTTATCTTTACGAGGCACAAACATGGGACCTTGCCCTCTCTAATCAAGCATCTTACAGGCAGATCATTTAACAGACACAGAGGCCCTCCTTAAGTCCTCCTTTCCATGGCATGAGGTTGGCCCGGCTGTTGTCGCTTCAGAGAACATGATTCTTTAAATAGCACAGAGCCCATGCTACAAAAGCAAAGAATCATTTATTGACCTCTTAAACAGTCTGCTATTGGAGTGGTGCTACACCCACTCTGCCCCCACAGTAAAACTGAACTTTACTTTCAGCTGCTCCTCAGAAGTTGCAATGTTGAATGATTTTTTGCTTCCCCCAAAGCAGTTCTATTCCTTTTTTAGCCCAGGTCCCTGTGACAAATGGAATGTGCTCACCTGCGTAGGAAGTCGGATCTTGGATGTGACGCTGCTGCCAGACTCTGTCTCCTCTTGAATTTCTAATTCATCCCAGTTGGTGGCTGTGGCCAGGACTGAGCCGGCATCATCTAAAAGCAATGACTGAGTGAATCCGTGAATCAGAACCTGGTGATAAAAAGTAATGTCCACATGAGTCCTTTATGGCTTTTGTAGAGTTTGTTTAGAAGTATCAGCATGCTCCTGGGGGTTGGGTGTGGGATGGCGAGTGGCCAGCACAACTCTCCTGTGGCCAGTTGCCACGATCAGCAATGGGAATGTGGTTGCTGGCCTCCCTACTAATGTCAAATGTCATCTATAAAAGACCAGTAGAGACTGAAGGGATTATGGCATTTAGCCTGAAGACCTGGAAATATGAACCTCCACCCAGACAGAAAGCCTTTCATTTCCACCCGATGGAAGGTTAAAAATGCAGGGTTTCTGACTATAAAATCTAGGCTGAAAACAAATGCAAGGTTTTACGCTGAGCCATATGGCAGAGATAAGGACAAAGTAACTGTGTGAGATGAGCATCGTTATTCCCTTACTACTGAAGCACCTTAAGAGTTGGCAAGACTGGAGCACGAGAAAGGGGAGGCAAACCAGGCATCCTGGGAAGTCCCAGCACTCACTTTCACGACCGCTGAGCTCCAGACCTGGTAGCCCATCACGCTCTGCTGGAGGAGTACATCTTTAACCTCCTGCCATTTGGCCTGCACAGGAAGGATTTCCTGGGCTTTGCTCTTCCCCTGCTTTTTCAGAGCCCTAGCCTCCCTTGATGGTTTGTCAGAGCTCCTGGACTTGCCCACAATACACTGCTTCAGGTGGGGGCACAGTTCTCCCAGAGACTGGCAGAGTCTGGCCATGAAAAGGACTGCATGCAGCTTGGTGCCTTGGAGGACATCCTGCTGGCATTGCACAGCTTCCTCGATGCTTTGCAGCTCCACCTGGATGCAGTCCATGATGTGCTTGATGCACGCCACGGAGTGAGTCTGTAGCATGTCCTGCACAGTCCCCGCATCTGCGTATCTGTCAAAGGCAGAGCTCTTGGCCTGCGTGGGAACTGCATCCTTGGGCAGAGGCACATCATCAGAAGGAAGGTAAGCCAGGAGGTCATCCAATTTAACCTTCAGTTTGGAATCCAGGGCAGAGCAGAAGTTCTGTACACAAGGGCTAATAGCTTGGGCTTTCATTGAGAGGCCACTACTGGTGAACTGACCCCGGTTTGCCACGTTGACCCAGGCAGCATCTGGAGGCAGGTCACTGGGACTCTCTGACCAGAGGAAGAGAGACATGTTCTGCTCTAAGTGGATGTGCTTATTTGATGTGGAGTTGCTGGTGCTGCTCTCAAGCTCCTGTAAAGCTGAGACCAGGAGTTCTTTGGAGCTCTTAGAGATGGATTCAAAGCCTTCTTTTGTCAGAGTCTAAAAGAGAATGAGGACAGTCCTAATCACTATTCCTTTAAGGAAATTTCAAAACAAGAGTTATCAAAATCATAATTTATCCTAGCAATCAGAATGTTCTTTGTGTTCAGGAAGTTGACATGGTGTAGCAGGGAACACAGATGCCAAGACTGATGGACATGGGCTCACTTCTGGACACCTGCCTGAGGCCTGGTGTCTTTTTTAGCTATAGAACCTGGCTGTGTTAATTAGTAGGGAAAGAACGCACTTATGACATAGACTCCCAAGACAGTCACCAGACCACACTAGGGTTGGCTGTGAAATTATGGCCCATGTGATTTTCCACCTCACCTGTAACCGGTCCAGGAAAAGCTGCTGCATCATGTCCTCCCAGAATAAGAGTGGCCTCTCCAGAAGTCGCCGACACACCACCTCCCAGTTATGATTGGTGGACTCATGGGTAAGTAACTCCCATATGGCATCTCGGATCCCTGCGAGACCCTTCATGCTCTTCACATACATAAGCAGGTTGGTGATCCCGTTTTTGATGTCTTCATTACACCTGCAACAAGATCATTCTTTTCCTTTTTTTGTGATACTGGGGCACTCTACCACCAAGCTACATCGGTCCCCCTTTTGAGACAGGGTCTAAATTGCCCAGGCTGGCTTCAAACTTGAAATTCTACTGCTTCAGTTTCCTGAGTAGCTGGGATTACAGGCATGTGCCACTGTGTCCAATTCTGGCTGGTCTGGGGTGTGGAGTCTGGCCTCTCACCAGGCCCTGTCTTGCTTCACGGGGGTATGGAAGGAAACCCAGTGTCCCATGGATTTGCTTCAAAAATCAGTGCATTAAAAACAAGCTTAGGGGCTGCAGAACTCTTATACTAAGAGAATTTAAAAGACTCTGCATAATATTTTCAAAGACAAATTGTTCCTTGGTTCTCCCCAGGTGAGGTGGTAAGTGGCCATGAAGGCAGGAACGGCCTGAGTGGGCAGTGGCCATGTGGCACATCTCCCTCTCCTCATGGACCCTGCATGGCCACGTCCAAGGCTGCCGGGGGTGAGCCGGCCTCAGGCCACTCACATGTGGATCCATTTCTGCAGTGTGTCCCTCAGGTACTCCTGGCTGATGGGATGCGCAAGGGTTCGGAGTGCTGGCTGGAACTCAATGACGGATGCTGGCAGGCGCCTGAACCAGCTGCACAGCTTCATCTCCCCTTTCAGGACACTGATGCCCTTTCCTAGAGAAAAGCCTGAGTGAGAAGCAACCTAGGCCATATTTTCAATAGCATATTAAAATTGGACCTAGAAGAAATTTCCAAAAATCATTTCATTTTTCTCTGGGTAGGTCAAAAACCCCTGAAATAGGGTAAAAAAGAAAGTCCAGATTCCCTCCTCATGGGGCTGCGGCAGCTTCCCTAAACTCTGATCATCTTATTGGCTGAAAAGAATGGCAAAGGTCAGGAAGGGAAGGAATCAAGATAGAAAGAGCAGAGGAAAACAATGAGTGCTGAGCAGTCCTTATCTTTGTTGTTTTCCTTGAGGTGAGTTCTCATTATATTGCTCAGGCTGGCCTTGAACCCTGGACCCCAGAGGTCTTCCTACTTCGGCCTCCTGCATAGCTGGGACTACAGGTGTGAGCCACCATGCCTGGCAGTACTTGACATTTTAAAAGGTAAAACTTAAGTTTTCATGAAAGTATAAGCTAACTGTTTCCCTTTCCTCCTCCTCCTCCTCCTGCTTCCCTTGAAGATTTAGGGGAGAAGTGCTGACACCCACCTTGATGAGGGAGTGGCTGGGAACTGTGCAGGCCTATGCTGTACAGAGCTGGGAGGCGCTGCTCGCTGTATTTTGTGCACAAGGGCTCTCTGCAGTCCCTTGTACTTCTGTTTTCCAATGTCATGACAGATTAGCCAATACTCACCTTTAGTGACTGTTAAAATATTGAATGTAAGCATCTGGAAGGACACCAAAGCATAAGAAGTGGTGCCTTGGCTGAGAGACAAAGTTACTCAAAGATGGCCCTATACGACACCCATCTCCTCCTCTGGAAATGACCAGCTGGCCATAACCACACTCCACTCCACCTTCAGTCTGTATTTCTTTAGTCTATTTTGCTGACACCTCCATCTGATCTTGGAGTCCTAGAGTTCCACGAGGCACCATCTTCTATCATTTTATTTATTTATTTTGCTTACTGATGATGGCATCCATTCCCATAGCTTAAAATTCCCATAGCCATATGCAGATGCACTGCAGGTAATGTGTCCAACCAGCCCTTGCACTGCTGCGTTCTGGGCCCAGTCACCCACCCATTCCCCAGTTCCATTCCAAGAGCTCAGTTGTCTCCAAGGTGATAATTTCACGTGAACCATCACCAGTTCTTTGGACACCTCCCTTCCCACACCCTATCCATCACCAAATCCTCTCTTCAACAGATATCTGAGCTGTCCAATGAGTTCCATCTCTACTGCTCCTCCTAACCCAAGCTCCAGTGGCTGACCTCTAGACCACAGTGAGAGCCTTCTAAGTGAGCATGGCATCCCTTACCCCATGGGACTCTACTGCTTGCTACATAAAAGCCAATGCATTTATTTAATTACAGTTGGGACAAATGCTAACCAAAGATGTAGGGGATGTGTGGGAAATAGAGGGACCACACCAAGCTTGGAAAAAGTCTCTGAAAGCTAGCCACTGTTCCTTGGATAGAGTCCAAACTCAAGCTTTGCCCATAAGGCTTAGCATTACCTGGCCCCAGTCCCCTCTCCTGCTACTCTCCTCATCACCCACCAAACCTCAGCCTCACTGGCTTCCTTCAGTTCCTCAATACCCTAACATCCTCCTTGCCTCAGCTCTCTGCACACCCTGTCCCTTTGCCTAGAACTCTCTTCCTGCAGTCTTCACCAAAATAACTCCAATTCAACCTTCAGCTTTGAGTTTAAAGATTATTTTACCTGGGAGGCCATCTTTGAACTTGGTGAGTTCCTTCCATTCAGTGTTCCCAAGGCAACTTGTACTGTGCATTAACAGCAATGACCAGTACTGACTCGCACTTCTGAGTTTAGTACCTGTCTCACAAGACTGTGACCTCCACAAAGGGAGAGTCCATATTTGTCCAGTTCACTGTGCTACCCCTAGAGCTTTAGCACATGGCTGGGTAGTTGAGTGGACCAGGAGAAATGCTGGTTAAGAGCTCACCAGTAGGCTGCTGGCCTGTGATGGTCTCCAGAGTAGAGAAGAGCAAGCCACATGGCAGGGACGGCTCTGGCAGCAGACCTTCTGGCAAAGTGTAGAAAAGGGCATGAGCCTGGTTCAAAGTGGTGGCCAGCAACTCCACTAAAGAGCAAATCTGGGCCTTGACACCAGCACCTATGAGAAGAAACCATGTTCTAAATAGTTTTCTCTTAGTAAAGAACAGATCACAGGCTGGGGCTGGGGCTCAGCAGCAGAGCGCTTGCCTCACACATGCATGGCCCGGGTTTGATCCTCAGCACCACGTAAACATAAATGCATTGCATTGTGTACAACTAAAGTAAATAAATAAATATATATATAAAAAAAAGAACAGCTCACTCTGGACACCTCAGTTTCCCTGAGCTCACCCTTCTCCATCCCATGCTTAAGGAACAAACTTTGGAAAGAAGCCACACCCACCATGGTGCGGCTGGTTGAGAAGTTTCTGAATAGTTGTCTTTCTGGCCAACAGGAAGTCTGTGAGGGCTTGGCGGGGAGAACTCTCTTCTAAGAGCATTATAGAGCAGAGGGCCTCCGCTATAGCTTGGTCAGATACAGCTTGGCATTTGAGTAGCATCTTGCTTTCATGCAGAATGGTTGATCTAGAAAGATGACAAAGGTAACATGGAATTTTTACCATCTTGGATGAAAAGCCGTGGAAAGAAAGAAGGCAGATCCCATAAAATTGTAGTGAGGAGGCCTGGCCATCACCAGAGATCATTATGTCAGATCCACTTACCGGAAGTGGCTGGCTGCTGCTACCTGCCGGACGAGTATAGGAAATCGGGAAAGGATGGGGTTGTATCGGGAACTAGAAGAATCCAGCTGGAGCAGGCTGTGAAGGTGGCAGCAGAGCAGGTAGAGCTGTGTGGCATGGAGATACTGAGAGGCTTCCATGAAGCTCCAGATCTTCTCAGGAATTTCTAAGAGTAGTTTGATCTGGGCAGCCATGCTGTAGAACTTCTCCTGGGATGGTGGCTGTGGCTGCAGGAAAGGGCAGAATGAAGGGAGAAGAGCAAACAAAAGCGAGGTCAGTGTCCTGCAGTTGCGGAGTTTTAGGACTTAAAGCTTTCTTTAATTTGAACTCAGTGCTACTCAGAAGGCATCAGGTTCTCATGAAAACCTTTATCTTGCCCTCTGGTTATCAATGATTCTCTGGACTTCTTGAAATCAGGAAGCTCTGTGGGTTAACCCTCAGTGAGCTTCCTCCTTTCTTCCCTAATGTTCAGCCTTCCTCCTGTTTCTCCACAGGGAAGGGCACTGTGGGCTTTGCTGACTGCTTCTTCACCAACCCTGCACCAAATATTTGTCTGCTTCAGTCTTCAGTCCTCTCCTCTTCCCATCTACCCTCTCACTTTAAGACTTGGTGCCTTCAAGCATTCCCTCATGAAGGGATTAGTGCCGTATAAAAGAGCTGGAGAAAATTAGCCTAGCCCTTTTTATACTCTTCTGCTTTCTGCCATGAGGAAGGTGCAGCAGGAGGATCCTCACCACACATCAAAAGCCATCACCTTGACTTTGGACTTCCCAGGCCCTAGAACTGTGAGAAAAGTATGTCATTATGAATTACCCAATCCCAAGTATGTTGCTATAGCAGCATACTGGACTAAGACAGCCATGTTGCAAATCTCATCTGTCCTTTAGACTCCTCAGTAAGGCACTGAGAAGGACCCAAGCCTAAAGTCACTTCCTTCAGAACTGTTAAAGTAAATGGACACAATTATTTTGGGAATTAGTCACCTTTACCTTAAAATGTTTTCAACTGCTATTCTAAATTATTTACATTTTTCCTGACAACTTTCCATGGCTTTATTTCCTTGAATAGAATGTAAGCTTCTTCAGAGCAGGAATTGGGTGAAGTGAACAGAGAAGACTCTCAAATTTTGTGTTTGACCAAGAATAAATCAGATATAACGATGAAAATCAATACATTTCCAAAACAGGCATAATACCAGTTAGCCTTTTAATAAGCCTGGAAACATGCCGCAGTCACAGCCAAGTCTGGCTACCTGTGTGTGGAGGGGGCGCAGTTTAGGGAGGGGTGCGGTCACTGATTTTAAAAACAAGGGATTTCCAACCTTCTGTGTATTCTAGTGTGATACCCCAGTCTGCTGGCCTGGATTTCTCTGAAGCCCAGGTAATACGAGAAAGTTTCAAACGGGAGCTGATGGGCAATTTCTTCTTCCATGTTGCAGGAAGTCTTCTTCCAGGTAATGACCAAGTTCCTGTCTACCTGTTCTACCGTCTATGCTCTTCTACTTTCTTCATCCCTAGGTCAATCTTCTTTAAGGAGGCAAGACGCTGCTGCTCAGGAGCCCACCGCCCCGTCCTTCCACGCGGGGTTTGAACATGAGCGTTGGGGGACGAAGACAGGATGGCCTAAGTGCGCCCTCGCTCCCTAGGGTGTAAGCGTTCCGTTACCGGGGCCAGGGCCTGGCGGCTGGGCGCCGCTCCAGCCCCGCACGGCGGGGCAGCTCTTCGCCCTGGGGAAGGTGCTGGGGGCGGGACGGGGGGAGGCTGGGCCGCGGCCGCGGGGAGACGCATCAGCCCCCTGAAGGCCAGCGTCCGGAGGCGGGGTGCGCGGCGGAGCCGAGCCGTCGGGAGACCCCTGGCGTCCCGGCCAAACCGAGGCGAGCGCGGCGAGGACGCACGGCCCGAGCGAGCACCCCGGCCGGCGGCTCCGGGAAGGTGAGGGCGCGGGGGCGGGCCCACCTGCGGGGCGCGCGGGGGCCGCGGCCAGCCGGCCTGGCGGAGGCGGGCGCAGTACTGGTCGGTGGCCTTCACGGCGTCCACCAGCCCCTCGGCGCAGCGGCGCATCTGCCCGATGGTGTCGGCAGCCTCGATCAGGTCGCGGTACCGCTCGCCCACCATCTGCCGCAGCTCCTCCTTCTTGTGCTCGATCTCGGCCCGAACCTGGCGCTCCAGTCCGCGGATCTCCTCAGCTCCATGAGTCTCGAAAAGCGCCGCGGGGTCGCGCAGATCCAGCCGCTTCAGCGCCGGAGAGGCGGCCGTAGCCGCCATGGTGCACCCGTCAGCTGGCGGCCGGCCGCTTCCGCCGCCAGCCCCGCCCCGCCGCCATCTTTGATGGGGGCGACCGCGTTTCCGCCCCGCCGGGAGCCATGTTTGTTCCGGGCTTCCGTGGCGTGGCCGAGGGGCGGGCGGGCGGTATGGGCCCTGTGCGCTTTCTCGGGAGGGTTGGGCTGTTGGGCGGGTGTCGGGGTCGACCGTGCCCCTGCTGGCCAGAGCCTGGGGTCTTTCATCCTGGAAAAGAGCTTTGCGGTCGAGCTAGTGATCGTAATTAACGGCGGCCTGATGGCGACGCCTCGGCGCTCGCCTCCCCTTTGGGCGGGTCGCAACCCAGGGCGGGTTCTCGCGTCCCGCGAGCGCGCCCCTCGCCGTGGGCGGGCCCTTCCCCGCGTCGGGCGGGGGCGGCGGGGGCGGCGGGGGTGGCGGGGCCGACGTGCCCGACGTGCCGGTGCCCTGCTGGGCCGCCCCTGCTCGTGGGCACGCTTGGCCTGCGGAGACTGCCCCGCGGGGCGTCCGCGTGCCCCTGTGCACTAGCGCTTCGGAGTGGCCTGTCGCGTTTCAGCTCCGTGTGTAGCCACCAGGGATGTGTCCCCCAACGCAGCCCTCCGCATGGGAAGGAGGGCGGTGGCAGAGATTGTACAGCCTGCCTGAGGGACCGCGTGAGGGACCCTAGTGCCCACCCAGGATGGTAGGACAGGCGGTTGGGGGTCAGTTTCTCTAAGTTGGTTCAAGAGCCTCATTTGTAAGAGTTTATCATGGGAGATTTCGTGCTCACACCAATGGAGAGAACACGATATGGTGTGCCCACTACAGTATCTGTCTCATGGCCAGCGTATCTAGGCCTCCCAATTTCCTCTCCCACCCACCACCTCCATTATTTTGAGGTAAATCCCAGACATCAAAAACCAATCTGTAAGTAATAAAGTTATGATATTCCAGTCTCACTCACAGTACCCCTACCATGTGGGGAATGGCATTCTCACTTTCCAGGCGGTTAACCCAAGGCTGAGAGGCAAAGGGATCTACTCAATACAGTTCTCAAAGCCTGTGCCCCAAATCATCTCATTTTATATATACATCAGCTCTGCAATGTAGGTGGGAGAATATTCCTTTCTATGCACCACTAAAACCCAAAGAAGTGTATTTGCCTGCCCAAGCCACATAGTTTGTGACAAGTCAACACTTGGATCTACATTTTTTGGCTCCCACCCTTTTTCAGTTTGCCCCAAACCTAGAACGCCCTCTGGTGGTGGGGCTGTGTTCCTGTAATCCCAGTCTGGAGGCACAAATGACCTTACTCTGCTGGCCAGCATCTGCCAAATCTCTGTTTTGTGACTAGGGGATTCATGTCTGTTTGGCAGGGTCTTTCCCCAGGACTCCTTATGGCTGTGGTGCAAGACTGTGCCTGGGACTTTGATGTCAGAGGCAGGGAGGAGGGTGACAATTTCATTCTGCTGATTGGTTCTGGGTATTCTCTGTAGCATTCCCTCCCCAGCAGCCGCTCCCAAGTGCCAAATGTTGGGTAGTGCTGGAGGCATGTGTGGGCATTCACAAAGATGTCCTCCCCAGAATCACCCCATGGCACGCTTTGATTGGGCTCTAAATCAAAGAACATCCCTTTGTTCCTGTCTGTCCTTTTAACTGGTACCCCAGCATTCCCAGGATTTGTATGAGCTGTCCAATGTCTTGCTGATAAACTTCATTTCTTTAAAAATCAAAAACTGCTGTGTGTGTGGCTTGCCTTAGAGACTACACCTGCTCCTGAGTTTCCAGCTCTGTGAGTTTTTCTGAGGCCTTTCCAACAGCATGTGGGGAAATGCCAAGGTACCAGAGTGCAGAGCCGGCGGCTTCATGTGAGGTGGCCTGAACTTGTGCACAATACCTGCAGTTTTCAGGTAGAACTGAGGCCGGCTGCCAGCTGATTGTTCCCACCAGCTAGTGTGTTCTGAAACCACAGCTTGCTCTCCCTGCCTGTCTGCTGTGTTTCCCTGGCCAAGATCATCTGACTGCCCTGAAGATGCCACTGTTGCTCCTCTCCCAGCAGAACCAAACAGTGATGGAGGCTGTGGAAAACTTTCTTTTTCTGAGGCCTGGAGGAAATGTGCTCTTGGCTCCTGGCCCCAGAGGCCTCCTTTCCCTTCCCCTGCATCCAGGGAGCAGCCCTTCCTTCTGCATATCAGCCAGAACTATTGGGGAGGGGTCAAAGAGCACATATGTAGCAGCTGGACCAGGCCCTGTGCTAGAGCCAGAGGATTGGAGATGAGAAACTAGTCCTTTTACTTCAGGTGTTAGGAGGGCCACACGTATTTCTGTAGTCTAGTTTTGGTGTAGAGATAAGTGTGCATGTGTAAGGAATGATTCTTCATGTCAGCCTGCCTTTCTTTCACCTCAGATCTTTAGTTGCAGAATTTTAAACATGAGATGTTTAGCAGGTTATGTTTAGATCATTCTGGGCCCCCAAAATCACATCTAGTCATTCTGCTCATTAATAACTATGATTTTGAGAATCTGGACATCTGCACACAGCACCTCTCATTCTTACCGTCATCTTCCGTGCAAGAGGGGTGGCAGTCATTGTGTAGGTAAAACCAGGGTTCATCAGGACCAAGTAACCTGTGGGAGGTCACAGAAGCAGGTCGACAGCCAGCCTGTCTTCAGATCGCAGTCAGCCTGCCTCTAGAAGCCCTTGATCTTTCCCACTTTGTTGCATGATTAGCTTCAAAGAAAATTTCAGAATATCAGGAGACAGATGGCCCAGACAATTCTGAGCAACGTTCAGATGGTCCCCAGGCTGCTGCCTGCCTGACAGCGGGTCCCTAGTCATGCAGGCAATTTGGGGGCTCACGCTGGAGTGGATTGGCTAGGGCTTGGGGGTGAATGTCACGTGGGGTGGCCATGCCTAGTAGCCAAGTGTCAGCATGCTGGAGAACTCTTTCAGAACTAGAGACACATTCTGACATTTTTGCTTTTCTTAGGCCTGTCAGTGCAAACTGTCCGTATTTACTTGTCTCATTCAGAATGTCGAGGGGACATACTCCTTACTTTTTAATAGAAATACAGAAAGTAAGTCAGAATGATGCTTAGAATAGCAGAGCTTTGCCATATTTGAATATCGACTGTCTTCCAAAGGCCCATGTTTTAAAGGCTTGGTCTCTAGGGAGGGGGTGGAGCCTTTAAGAGGTGGGGCCTGTGGGGAGGCCTTAGGTCACTGGAGGTGGTACCCTGCTCCCTTCCTTGCTCCGTCTTTGCTTCGTGGGCAGGAGGTGCATGGACACTCCTGCCATGCTTCGCTGGCTCTCCACAGGCTCAAGGTGATGGGCTGACTGATCCTGGACCAACATCTCCAGAACCAAACTGAGACGAACCTTTTCTCTTTATAAGTTGATGACCTCAGGTATTTGTTACAGTGACGGGAAACTGATAAACACAGGTGTATAACAGGCTTTTGTAGACACCACACATTCCTCCTTTGTGCAGGGTGTGGTCAATCATCTGGGAAAGGGTCCCATAGACTGTGGTTCTGGCACAAAATAATTCAGCCTATATTTGCAAAATGTCATGCACATATGTCACATGATCATAGTATCTGCATAAAAGATGCATTGGAAAAGGCACAAATGTCTTCCAACACAATGTGCTTTAGATTTGAAATAATAAAAGCAATTAAAAACAATTCTCACCTGTATCCTGCCCACTTAACCCTTGACCCTGCCCTTCGTGGGTGTAAGGTGGCTGCACAATTGCATGTGTGCATCTCCTCCGTGGCTCTAGTGATGGCAACTCTACATGTGGTAGGGTAGGGCAGAGAGGGGGCTGGGCCACCTAGAAAAGAGATGGGACATGGGAGACACAAAATCACTTAGGAAAATGAAACTAAGAGCTCTAACTTTGGGAAGGGAGAAGGCTACACAGGAAGAGGAAACAGGAGAGGAATGTGGTCATGAACAGGAGGGTGAGGAAGGCGGGAAATGAGGTGCAGTAAAGGGCAGGCTGTGGGTGGAGGCCACCTTGGGCTGGACAGAGGTGGAGACGTGCATTGCTGCCCCGTGGGATTCAGACATTTGGTGTTTGCTCCGGGGTGAGATGCCAGTGGCCAGTGGCATCGGGGGCGTGATGTAGTTGTCTTGACATCTTATCTTTATGGTGCCCTTTATCAGCCTGTGTCTACTGGAGGTGACATTTGTGGTAGAAGGGGCGGTTATTTGACTTGGCTGTTTGCAGATACCTGAGACCCTGCCTTCTACAAACAGCCGGGCAGGCGCTGCATCCGAGGAGGGAGCCTGCAAGTCTGGCTTCGCCCTGCCTCAGCACCCTGACTCAAGGACCAAGGCCAAGTTCACCTCCCACACCCCGCGTCCTCCACCAGTGTGTATCTGCGTCCCTTCTGGGTTGACCAGCTCTGTGCTGTGTGGGGGGCACAAGGGGTGTTTAACTAAAGCTCTGATTCCATAGCAATCGCTTCCTTCTTGTCACCTTTCTGTGTTGCCTGTCCTCCGCCAGCTCACCCCAGCTGGTGGACTTGTTTTATGTGTATTGAGAAACTAGGACTCAGCCGGGCGTGGCCTCGCGTTCTCTCCGCTAAACCCACCAACCTACTCCAAGACACGCTCCCACCTTCTACCTTCTCTCCTGTCACACAAAGTGCTGCTCCTCCTCCAAGCTCCCGCCTGTGACCTGGGGCCTGTGACCTGGGGCCCTCACCCTTCCACACCTCCAGGTGCCTTGTGAAGACCTCAAGTCCTCTCACACAGTCCACTCTCTTCCCCCCACGTGGGTAGAGCATTCCCATTTTATGGCATATTGTGAACTCGGTTTTCTTTTTTTTTTTTGCTTTTTTTTTTTTTTGGTACCTGGGATTGAACTCAGGGGCACTCGACCACTGGGCCACATCCCCAGCCCCCAGCCCTTCTTTTTTTTTTTTTTTTTTTTTTTTTTTGGTACTGGGGATTGAACTCAGCGGCACTCGACCACTGGGCCACATCCCCAGCCCTTCTTTTTTTTTTTTTTTTGGTACTGGGGATTGAACTCAGCGGCACTCGACCACTGGGCCACATCCCCAGCCCTTTTTTTGTATTTTAATAGAGACAGGGTCTCACTGAGTTGCTAAGTGCCTCGCCATTGCTGAGGCTGGCTTTGAACTCACGATCCTCCTGCCTCAGCCTCCCAAAGTGCTGGGATTACAGGCGTGCGCCACCGCGCCCGGCTCCCAGCCCTTCTTTTGTCTTTTATTAGAGACAGCTGAGTTGCTGAGGCTGGCTTTGAACTCGCGATCCTCCTGCCTCGGCCTCCCAATCATACCATCATCTTAAAACTGTTCTCTAGCCTCTTCCCCATTCCAGAAATACTGCACTGTCTGTGTGTCTCCCGTCCTTGTCCTGGTGGAGTGTCCTGGCCCTTGCTGTCCCCAAGTCGCCACCTCCTCTTCCACCCATGAGGTCGTCTCTACCACCGCTGCGTCCACCATGTCCACTGAAAGGCCTCCCTCTCCGTCTTGCCAACGTCAGTAGTAACCTCTGGGCCTCTCTGGAGAGTTCGGCAGAGCCGCCCTGCCCCCGTGGCCGCGCTCTCCTCCTGAGGTCCCTGACGCGCTCCTGTGCTCTCCTTGCTCCTCCTCCTCCTCCCGGCCCACTTCTCTGTAGGGGCCCTAATTAAGGAGATGGCTAAGATTGCGGTTGGCCGTGAGCCATAGAGATGTTCAAGCACTGCCACCTTCCATGGTCTCGCGAGACTTGGCCCGGGACATTGCGGATCGGGTCGGCGCCATTTGCATGATCTCGCGAGACTTGGCCGGGACATTACAGATCGGGTTGGCGCCATTTTTGTGGTGTGGTGGTGGTTGGAGGAGTGTGGATGGTGTTGGAGTTGTTGTTGGAGCCGGAGAGAGAAGCTAGGAGAATAAAGAGCCTGTTTGTTTCCAGTCCGCCTCTGAACTCATTCCCGTGGTGTTGTTGCTCCAAGCGGCCGTCGCTTCAGGCAGCAACACTTCTCCATCGTCTCTGCTGGCTATTCCTCTGCCTGACCTCTCCACGTGGGGTGGCCTGGGCTCTGGCCTCAGCACCAGCCTCTTCTCGGTCTGCATCCCTGGGTAGGTGACCTTGCCCTCCCTGGGGCCTTGCGAGCTGGAGGCTCACTGCAGTGGCTCAGGGAGACTGCCGGCCCCTAACTGGAAAGGAGGCGCAGTCATTTCTGAGTGACTCCTGCATTGTCACTCGAGCCCCCAGCTCCTGGCTCATACCTCTGCTGTCTCCTTGGATGTCCCCAAGGCACCTCAGACTTCACACGTCTAAAGTAAGAGTTCTCCTGCCACCTGTCCCACACCTGCAGTCCAGGCTGGCCTGTGTCGAGCAGCAGCGACACCATCCTGTTGTTCCTGGCCAGCGTAGGGATAGCCCTTCATCTCCTGCCTTCTCTCACCCTCCATGCCCTGCCTAGACCTCTGGACTCTCCTACAGCACAGAGGTCCACGGACGCCAGCCGTAAAGAGCCAGGTGGTCAGGGGGCCTGCAGCCCTACTGTCTCTGTGGCCACTATTCCACGGAGGCCGTGGTCGTGCGGAAGCAGCAGTGGACGGTGTGGGCAGGGCTGTGTTCTGGTAAGGCCTGATGGACAAAAGCAAGCCAAAGGCCAGTGTTGGCCTGTGGGCTGTTATCTGCTGACCCCTGCCCTTTCTAGCACCACTGTCGCCATCCTGGCCCAAACCACCAGTTCTCCTCAGAACCGCTGCAGTCACCTTCTGATTCCCGTTTCTGCTCCCGTCCCCCCCTGGCTTGCACTTCTAACCAGGAAAGCCAGCTGAGTCTTCCAACGGTGGAAACCAGATCTTGTGCAGCCTCTGCATAAACCCTCCAGTGGCTGCCCATCCCTCTTGGCGTTGGGCAGATGCTGTCAAAGGCCATCACACGCCCAGGCCTGCCCTCCTCACCCCCACTGTCCTCCTCCCTCCCTCCACTCCGGCCTCCCTAGTCGTTTTTCAGCTCCGTAACACAGGGCTTGGCTCGTTGCTCCCCAGACCTTCGGGCTTGCTGTTTCTTCTGCCACATCTCCATGTGGCTGTCACCTCCTCCAGGAAGCCTGCCTGGGCTGCCCCAACCTAAAGTGGTCAGCCACTGCCATAAACCCTGAGTATGAACCGCCCAGTTCCACACACACACACACACACACACACCTCACACACACACCTCACACACACACACACACACACACCTCACACACACACACACACACACCTCACACACACACACACACCTCTCACACACACACACCTCACACACACACACACCTCACACACACACCTCACACACACACACACCTCACACACACACACACACCTCACACACACACCTCACACACACCTCACACACACACACACACACACACACACACCTCACACACACACACACACACCACACACACACACACACCTCACACACACACCTCACACACACACACCTCACACACACACACACACACACACACACACACCTCACACACACACCTCACACACACACACACACACACACACACACACACACACACACACACACACACACACACACCTCACACACACACACACACACCTCACACACACACACACACACACACACCTCACACACACACACCTCACACACACACACACACACACCTCACACACACACACCTCACACACACACACACACACCTCACACACACACACCTCACACACACACACACACACCTCACACACCTCACACACACACACACACTCACACACACACACCTCACACACACACACACACACACACACACCTCACACACACACACCTCACACACACACACCTCACACACACACACCTCACACACACACACACACACACCTCACACACACACACACACACACACACACACTCACACACACACACACACACACACACACACACACACCTCACACACACACCTCACACACACACCCCTTCATGGTTCTTATCTCTGCTTTACTGAGGAGGAAATTGGGGCCAAGGGACACACACACCTCACACACACACCTCACAGACACACACACACACACCTCACACACACACACACACACACACCTCACACACCTCACACACCTCACACACACACACACACACACACACACACACACACCTCACACACACACCTCACACACACACACACACACACACACACACACACACACACACCTCACACACACACACCTCACACACACACACACACACACACACACACCTCACACACACACACACACACACAACACACACACACACACCTCACACACACACACACACACATACCTCACACACACACCTCACACACACACACACTCACACACACACACACTCACCTCACACACACCCCTTCATGGTTCTTATCTCTGCTTTACTGAGGAGGAAATTGGGGCCAAGGGAGGGTTTGCGATTTGCCTCACATGATTGAGGAAGTGACCGAGCTGAAGTACCAGCTGTCTGACTCTGGAACCTGCGTCCTCAGCCACCACTTTACTGCCCATATATTTTCAATCATAGCATTTGTGACCATGTTGAAATTACAACTTCTTTTGTTTGTGCATTTTTTTTAATTGAGTTTTCTCTCATAGCAAGAAGCAGACATCCAGTCTATCTTTTGTCTCACTGAGTTCCCAGCTTCTAGAACAGTCTCCAGCACATAGCAGACACTCAGTGTGTGTGAGTGTATGCATGATAATTTAATTTTGTAGTAAAGTAATTTATTGGTGTGTTGACAAACCTGTGAATAGCTACACTAAACCTTGCCCATGATTTCTGAATGAGAGAAGGACAATTATGAGATTCTTTTACTCTGATTTTAAAAATGTTGAACTTGTTCATATTACTGTCTAACACAGCCCTCCTCTCCCTCCCCCAATTATGTGACTTCATTGGTCTTTTTTTTTTTTTTTTTTTGGTACTGGGAATTGAACTCATTGGCACTGGACCACTGGGCCACATCCCCAGCCCTTTTTTGTATTTTATTTAGAGACAGGGTCTCACTGAATTGCCAAGTGCCTCACCATTGCTGAGGCTGGCTTTGAACCTGCGATCTTCCTGCCTCAGCCTCCCAAGTGCTGGGAGTACAGGTGTGCACCACCGCGCCCGGCTGCCTTCATTGGTCTTTGGAATGTGGCCTGTGGAATTAGGATTGATGACTCCTGCCCATTTGAACCTTTCAGTCCCTTCACTGGCCATTTCTGGGCAGCCCATGATTCTGGTCTCGCGCCTTTGTTCTCCCAGACAGCAATGCCGAGTGCCGCGACAATTCCGGAGGGAGGGGGTCCCTGACAGCCTGCTCTGAGTGTCTTCAACTTGAGGACAGAGACCTCTAGAGAGCAGCTTTGTTCCAGTGAGTGCCCTCACCTTATCCAGACAAATGCCACCTCCCCCTGGCAGCCACAGCCGCCACCTGAGACTCGTCACCTTTGATGATAAACGTCTGTGGGACATTTCCCTCCTGGGCCCTGCAGGACTGGAGGAAGAGCTGGGAAACAGCGGGGTTGAGTCCACCCTTCTTTGGGGTGAGCCATCAGCAGGACCACGCCCCATGCAGGTGTTCCCCACCCCCGGCATTGAATGCCTCAGCTAAGAACGTGTTGGGCACCTCCCAAGTTCAAAGACCCGGACCAGGAATTCGGGTCTGTGAGTAAACTTCTTCCTGCAGCACATCTGCCTTCTACGTGGGTCTGCCTGCGACTGAATGAATCTGAGTTGTCAATCTTATTTTGTTTGGTTTGAATTTCTGGTTTTGCGGTTCATCAGGTAAATCAGAAAAGCGTCAAGTGTACTTGGACAATTCTGGATGATAAAAGAATCCGAATCCTGGGACATGAGAAAATTTGTAGTTTGGATCCTTTTTTTGTGAATGGTGTTTTGGGGAAACGCGACCAGTGGGTGAAGTCGTGTGGAACAGCCTGCTCCGTCGTTGGTAGGCTTTCGGTACAGGGCGGGGCCCTTGCAAAGTCTCTCACTAGACCTTGAAATCTGAGAAGCTGTGCAGCGAGTTTGAGTCTCGTAGAGACACAGGAAACAGGATTCTGTGATGTCCAGGCCTGAGTGGAATTGAGTCTTGGGACCCTGACCACCCACATGCTGTGTGTGGGGCTGCAGGCCTCGCCCGCCATTTCTTTTGCAGCTCCCAGGGGTGCAGTGGTTATTTTCTGAGAACCTTAGGATTTAGATCACCTGTAACAAGGGAATGCCCCAAGGGCCCCTCACTTGCACTTGTGTCTTGGTGGAAGTTTTAACAAGTTTGCTCCAGCTATTCTGATAAACCATCAGCGGCTTTAGGAGGGTTGGGATCCCCGCGTGCCGTGGCGCACACCCATAATCCCAGCCATATAGGAGGCTGAGGCAGGAGGATCACAAGTTTGAGGCCAGCCTCAACAACTTCGCAAGGCACTAAGTGATTTAGCAAGACCCTGTTTCAAAATAAAAAAAGTGCCCCTGGGTTCAATCCCCAATAACCCCCTTCCCAAAATCAAAGAGTGCTGGGATCCTGAGATGGGGGCAGTGGACAGGGGGACGACGGGGTGCTGTGTGCTTCCATGTGTCCCCCCTCCCCCGCTTCCACATGCCATCCCCTCTGTGCCCGAGTCTGCCGCGCCAGCTCTGGTCGAGTTCAGCTGTGGGGTCAAAGGTCCACTGTGATTCTGGTAGGGGCTGAAGCACGTGATCCTGCCCCTGGCTCCGGCCCCCTCTGGGCTCTGGTGACATCACTCTCTCCATTTCCACGCTGGGATTGGTGAAGTCCTCCTCTCTCTTTTGTTTTTTTTTTTTGTTTGTTTGTTTTTTGTTTTGTTTTTTGGTACCAGGGATTGAACTCAGGGGCACTTGACCACTGGGCCACATCCCCAGCCCTTTTTGTATTTGATTAGAGACAGGGTCTCACTGAGTTGCTAAGTGCCTTGCCATTGCTGAGGCTGGCTTTGAACTCGCGATCCTCCTGCCTCAGCCTCCTAAGTGCTGGGATTACAGGCGTGAGCCCCCGTGCCTGACAAGTCCTCCTCTCTTACTCAGCCTCCACCCCCCACCCCTCCGTCCACCCTTGCTCCTGGCCTCACGCTGCCCACACCTCTGCCCGTGGCTCCCTCAATGCGTCGGTTTCTCTTGAGTGTGCCATCTGCTTCCAGCTGGACCTGCGCGTGACACAGATGGCCCTAGGCCCGGGATGCACGCCGCCATCCTCTCCTTCTGGTTGGCGCCAGGCCCAGGCCAGCCAAGGTCCCACACTGGGGAAGGATAAACGGCTCAGCCGCTGTAACAGGCCGTGAGCCGCGCAGTTGCTCAGTGCCCAGGCAAACGAGGCTCTGCGCGGGGAGATGGGCCTTCCCTGGCCCACTCTGCAGGAGACCAGGTGCAGTTGGGCTTAGCAGAGGAGCCGGGTTCTCCAGCCAGAAAGAACACCCTTGGTGCAGCACGAGTGTCCCACCCCAGGTAGACACGTACTTGGGTTTGCTTGCTGTCACCATGGCTGGTTTTGTGAGTGCCAGCTAAACTTCCTGCTAACAGCAGGATCAGAAGCCTCGGGCTAACAGGAGCCAGTTTGGGAAAGGCCAGCTGTTTAAGAATCAAGGAATGCCTGGTCCTCTTTTGCTCTGATTAAAGGTGAGGGGAGCCTGCGGGGTGGGGGGTGGGGGGTGGCACCCGCCTGCAGTTCCAGCTCCACCGGAGGCCGCGGCAGGAGGAGGACTTGAGCCCAGGAGTCAAGAGACCAGCCTGGGCCACAGAGCAAGACCTGTCTAAAAACAAAATTAACTAAAAACAGGACACATTCTTTTAAATATCTTTCTTTCATCCAACCTTGACAAAGTTCTGTGAAGTACAAGGTATCAGCCTGTCTCTGGATGCAGCCTGTTCCATGGGGCACTTACAGGGGCTGAATACAACGTTGCCTATCACATGAGTAGAATAGGGCCTGGCACAGAGGGGACGGTAATTAGGTGCTTTTTTTTTTTTTTTTTCTGACTTACTCTCTCTATATATAGATAGATAGATAGATAGATAGATAGACAGACAGGCAGACAGACATGTTTTCAGACGGGGTCTTGCCAAAGTGCCCAGGCTGGCTTCAAACTTACGGCACTTTGGTCTCAGCTTCCTACGCTGCTGGGATTCCAGGTGTGTGTCACTGTGTCCCAGGCTTTAGAGACTATTTCAAGCAACTGTCATTGGTTGTGTTTTGGATTTGGGTGAAAGGAAGATGAGAAGGTAAGGGAAAGGTGTTTTCGTGGACCTAATTTCCAAGCGCGTGGCATTCCTCTGTGGTGGGTTTGCTGTCCCCAACACCTGGTGTCCCTTTATAGCATTCCTGGACCGACTCTTCCATCGTCTCCCTGGTGACAACGGTTGAGCTGGGCTGATCCTCAGGCCTTCTGCAGGGAGGCTGTAGAATCTGGGGGGGACCGGGTAGGGCCACGACAGGGCAGCCCGTGGGCAGAGGGAGCCTCCCCGGAGGTGCCTGTCCTCCAGCTATTTCATTTCCTTTTGTCCCCAAACGCTTGCTGTGAAGGTGGTAAAATCTGACAACGTTCGTAGTCTTCTTGCCAGGCTGAGATTTTTACAATAAATCGTAAGATTCTAAAGCCCATCTCTAGTTGAGGCTCTTGGGGAAGCTGCAAAGTGTGGGTTCTGTCCCCTGAGACCTGGGTCGTCTTCCTGGGCACGTGGGATGCTCCTCAGGTGGGTGGGGACGGAGGTGGGTTCACACCGCAGCCTCCTGAGCAGACTTCAGCGTGGGCCCCTTCCAGTGAGGACACAACTGCATCAGAAAGTGCTTATAACACAGCACACGTGTACATTTTATTTATTTATTTATTTTATATTTATTTATTCACTTTAGTTGTACGCAATGCAACGCATTTTATGTTTACGTGGTGCTGAGGATCGAACCCCGGGCTGCACACATGCTAGGCAAGCGCTCTACCGCTGAGCCACAACCCCAGCCCAGTAAATTTTTTTAAAAAAGACACCAAAAAAGAAGTTCTTGCTTCTTGTTATTGAGTGTTAGGATGGCAACACTCAGTTTTAATAGCAAATGTGGAGATACATTTCTCTGGTAGAAAAACACAATCACAAAGCCTTGTTAGAAAGCAAAAGCAATCGCTTCTCGGCCCTTTGGCTAAGATCAAGTGTAGAAAGCAAAAGCAGTTCTATCTATTCCCTCTAAACACTGGCCACGCAGGATGACACGTTAGCAAGAATAAACTCATTCCAGATACCATGAGAATGCAAGAGTCTGGCTGTGGCCAAGCGTGCACCACCTGTTCCTCGCGTCTGAGACCAGCAGGGTTGGGACCGGTGTCAGGCAGGGCTTTCCCTGGACGTCTCAGGAGGAGTCCCATCCCCAGAACGCGGGCGGGCACAGAAGTACACTCCACTCAGCTTTCACAGACAAGGGCGGCGAGGAGCCCGAGGGCTTGACTTTCCGACCTCCACCACCTTCAGGGAAAAAAAGGGGCGCGCAGCCATGTGGGCATCACTCAGAGGGCCCCGAGAGGGCTTGGGCAGCAAGCATCCTCAGCCTCTGACAGCGACTGATCTGTTTGTGAGAATCCGCTGCTGTTTGTGGGGTGAGCGGCAGCCAGAGAGTGATGGAAAGATCAGCTGCGAAATGAGGAGGGAGAGGACGAGGCTCAGCTAGCTTCCAGCACGTTCCAAGTCAGCTCCGTGCACTTGAGCCTGATCTTTACTAATGAGATGTTCTCAGGATGCTGGGAATGCAGACGGGGACTTTTCCTGGGGAAGGCTCCCATCACTCTGGGCAGGCGAGTTGTCCGCTCTTCCTGGCAGAGAGAGAGAGAGAGCGAGAGAGAGCGAGAGAGCGCGCGCACATGCACTTGGCGTCTGGGCTGCTCCTGGGTCTCCACCAGCTGGCTGGGCTGGCCAGTCTCCTCCTCCAAGTTGGAGCAGATGGGAAACCAGTGCTCATTAGCTGGTTGTTCTAACGAAGCATCTTTTCCTCCTGCTTAACTATGGATTAAACTGCTTCTGTCCGAGGGCATGGGGTGACCAGGAGGAGGGAGCCGTGGAGAAAGAGCGTGAACCTGGCTCTGCACCATGACGTGTGGGATTCCGAGCCGCTGCGAGGTCTCTCCCTCGAAATCGGCTCCCAGCCTCATCGTGTGACCACGAAGTGTCCCTTACTAATGGTTTTAAAGGGGTGTCATGGAATTCTCAAAAAAGGAAGTTATTATTATTTTTTTAATATTTATTTATTTGCTTTAGTTGTACACAATGCATTTATTTGTACGTGGTGCTGAGGATCGAACCCGGGCCGTGCACGTGCTAGGCGAGCGCTCTACCGCTGAGCCACAACCCCAGCCCAAAAAAGGAAGTTATTTTAAAAAATTAAATACAAGGTGTTAGAGAACACTATTTTAAAAGTTTGGCGGAAGATATAGGACATGAACTCTAATTTTATAAAGTGTGCAACTCCCGGCTCCAAGGCAGCCCATCTTCTATCTTGACCTCACTGAGCCCTGGACCTCTGGTGACGTGGGCACTTTTTTTATATTTTGAGGGAGGGACTATGCTGGCCAGATTGGCCTTGAACCCTGGGACTTGAGCGACCCTTTTGCCTTCAGCCTCCCGAGTGGCTGGCATTGCTGGGAGTGCCAGGCCCAGCCTCCGTGGCACCCTTCCAGTGAAGCCAGGTTGTCCTGGGGAAGTGACCTGCCGCTTCCCGCCTCTCTTGGGTTCTTCTCCAGTGATTATGATTTTCTTTATTGGTCCCCGAGGCAGCAAGGAAGCCCTGCAGACCCTGTGAGTGTCTATCTCTGTGTCTGCCCGGGAGCCCGGAACCATGTTGCTGGGAGCAAACTGGATTTTGTGTCTGCTCAGCTGGACCTCAAGATGTTCCGCTGAAGGCCGAGAAAGAGTGGGCCTCGCTGGCCAGGCAGACAGCCCCTCCCGAGGCCTGCGTGGAGAGGCTCAGGATGGCTGTTCTGTCGCCTCGGAGCTGACAAGCCCTGGGAGACAGGGCAGGTGGGCACGGGAAGGGGCAGAGGAGGAGAGACTTCCCCCGGGGATGGGAAGCCTGCAGAGCCACCCACTGGGGAGTTGGGGAGGGAGTTTTGGGCGATTGTTTTAATCTGCCAAAAAGCATTTGAGCTGAAGCCAGACAAAAAGTACATCGTCTCGGGGGAGGCCAAGCCCGCGCTCCTCGGTGCCCGGCCTGCCGCCTGGCAGTGCAGCAGCAGCAACGCTGACTTAATTAATCTTGAAAATGAACCTGGAGATGAGACTTCTGTGGCTCCGAGAAGGGCGTGCCAGTGCCCTCTTCCCCAGCACGCCCTGGCCCGTACTTAGAAAGCCAGCAGGATGAGCCCAGGTCGCTACCCCCCCCATCCCTGGACGCAGATGCCCAGGACAGTGGACAGGGCAGGGAGGACTTTGTTTTTTTTTTTTTTTTTTTTTTTAGTTTTTTTAGTTGTTGATTGACCTTTGTTTATTTACTTATATGTGGTGCTGATAATCGAACCCAGTGCCTCACACATGCCGGGCAAGCACGCTACCCACGGAGCCCCAGCCCCAGCCCAGGGAGGACTTCTTGGGGGAGACTCTTGTGGAGGTGTCCTCACGGGGCCGGTGGAGGGGAGAGAACAGTCGCTCTCTCCTTGGTGGCTCTGAATCACAGCTTCCCCTTGGTGTTCAGCCTTAGATTTGTATGAAGAGGCTTGGGAGTGGCTGGGGCGAGGGTCTGTTGAAGATGCTCTTCCTGGTGAAGATCAATTCAAAAATGATTTTCAGTGATTTTTCTGCAAAAACATGGCCGTCAGCAGTACATGTGTGTGTGTTTTTTTTTTTTTAATATTTATTTATTTGCTTTAGTTGTACACAATGCAATGCCTTTATGTTTACATGGTGCTGAGGATCTAACCCGGGCCGCGCATGTGCTAGGCGAACGCTCTACCCGCTGAGCCACAACCCCAGCCCCAGTACATGTGTTTTAAGCTGGTCAAATAGTGGGGGGGATTGCAGTCGACCATTCATAGCCTTTTTGCCAACTCTTTTTTAAATCGAGGTGGCCAGTCATATCAGGGTCAGCCGGCTGGGGCCAGCCTGCCGCGTGGGGCCTAGCATGGAGTCTTCTGGGTGTGACATCTGCTGACGCGCCATGTCCCTCTCCTCATTGTGGCATCAGTCTAGGGAAGGAAGGACTGACAATCCCCAGACTTCAAATGAGTTAGCAAAACTGCAGTTCTGTCCTGCTGAAAGCCATTGGGAATCTCTGCTTCGAAGGTCTGGCCTCAGTGATACAAAATGTGTATTGTGTATACATGTGTGCCACACACGTGCCTCCCCTGTGTATCACACAGGTACTTCGCACATCTGGGCACGCACAACACCTGGACACACCTTAGTGTGTCCTGCACACGCATGCGCATCACACGCATCCATACCTGTGCTCCGTCGTGGTGCCAGTGCGTGCTGTCACGCTTGAGTGTGTGTGTGTGTGTGTGTGTGTGTGCACGCACGCGTGTGCGCGTGTGCTTGGAGCACAAAGAGGAAGCACTAATACAGGAGAGCCTGAGAGGCTGAGAACACTGTCCCCGTCTCCTGAGAAGGGGACACTGGTTAATGCCGAGCCCTGGTTATGTTGAACGAGGACTCTCGGGTTTCTTGTTAAAAAAACCATGCTCTTTGGAAAGAGGTCAGCTCTCTCAGCAGCGAGCAGGTTCCCTGACCTGGGGCCGCCTCTGAAGCAGAGGACGTGCTGCCCGGGAAGGGCACAGCGGTGCCCTGCTGCACGTGGCGAGAGGGCCATAGCCCACTGAGCTGCCGTGGGTCTCTCGCCGCTGAGCCCAGCAGTGCCCGCCAGGGCCCCGCAGTGGCCACCTTGCAGTCTGTTCTTGGTAAGGAGCCGTGTCCTGTGCTAAGGCAGTCTCATCTGCTAGACCTGGCAGTCCCCAGGACAAGGCTCACCTGGGCTTCCCTTTCTCCCTGTGGTGACCTCCATCACAAAGGGACCTTCTTTGTTGCTTAAGCAATTGGGGGTACCTGTCACCAAATAACTGGGGGTGGCCATGGCCATGGGATGGCATTTCAGGTTTCTCTAGAAGTGGGGCTTGCGTCCCACCCCCTAGCCGGCCCCCCTAAAGGGACAGAGCCGTTGGATCTCTAACCAGGACGTTCCTTTTCTGTTTCCAGTCCTGGCAACCATGGGGTCAGAAGTGAGCCCCCCACCCCACCCGGCACTAGGACCCAAGCCAGGAGGTCCTTTCTTCCCCTGGGCTGTCCCCTCCCTGAGTGACGCAGGGAAAGGGAGAAGTGGTCAAGGGAACCTGTCCGCTGGGGCTCCCCCGACCAGAGCTGGGCTCTCTCATGCTTAAAATCTCTGTGGAACAGGAGGCAGGCGTTCACTGGCCGGTGATCTAGGTGCAGCATTGCATTTTAATGACATTACACTCACTTCTAATCTTAGGAGAATCAATAATGCTTTATAGTCGGCTTGCTTAGGTCTTGGTTAATATTTAGCTCTGTTTTTAAGCACAGTCTAGATGCACACGGCCCAAGACATCTGCAGGGGAACAGCTGGATGACAGGCAGTGCTCCTGGGCTGCTGAGAGGAAGCGTGGGCGGGGCCCAAGGGTGGCCGCGGGGGGGCTGCGGGTGTGAAAGCGAGTCCTTGAGGTGCGAGTTGAAGCCAGTTAGTTGAACGCTCTCCGCACTTTCTGTTCACCTTTTCTGAAAACTAAAACTGATCTAGAAATAGTCTGTTGATTTAAAAAGAAAGAAAATATAAGAAAGAAAAGGCCCGGTAGCACGGTGGTTCCAAGTCACAAGAGAGTGTATCACTTGGAAAGTACTTTTGGGGAATGAGCTGGTGCAAATTGCCTGAATCAGGTAACTGACAGCTACAAAACTTCCCAGCTGCGAGTGGGATACAGTCCCTTACTTCCTAGATGAGCTGCTGGAAAAAAAAAAAAAAAAAAAAAAACACGAGAAACTGCCTCTGAATTTCCCAGAAATTCACATGTTATAAGCCAAACAAGCACTTAGGTAAAGGTTTGCTTTGATAGAATGTGTGATGGGAAATCCCGTGTTTTTGAATCTAGCAAAAATGTGGATGAGACAAATGATTGATTGTAAGTCATTACTTATAATGCTGGGCTTGTCAGTTACCGTGACATTTTTCTTCTTTCTTTTTCTTTGGCAGTACTGGGTACTTTATCAGTGAGCTACATCCCCACCCCATTATTTTTTTGAGACTGTGTTTCACTAAGTTGCTGAGGCTGGCCTTGAACCTCTGATCCTCCTGCCTCAGCCTCCCAAGTCTCTGTGATGACAGGTGTGGCCACAGAGCCAGGCTGCAGCTATTGTGGTTCTATAAGGATACACACTTCAGAAACACAAACCAGGCTTCCCACCATCCTTTTGATGATTCTCTTGCCCCCTTTCTTCAACAAGGCCAAGGTTCCTGTTGTACTGCTGCTGTAACTCCGCAAGGGTCCACTGAGCGGTCCTATTTGGAATGTATGTAGGAACCTGTATCTTGGCAGCCCTTGGCTTCCTCTCCAGCCCAATCACCAGGCTGTGCACTTCTCCAGCGCCGCGCTCTTAGGGGGCCTCTGGGGCTGAGGGCTTCAGCAAGCAGTGCTCATACTCCCATCAAGAAGAGGAGGTCAAGCCGTGCGTGGTGGCAAACGCCTGTAATCCCAGCACTTGGGAGGCTGAGGCAGGAGGATCATGAGTTCAAAGCCAGCCTCAGCAATGGCGAGGCACTTAGCAACTCAGTGAGACCCTGTCCCTAATAAAATACAAAATAGGGCTGGGGATGTGGCCCAGTGGTCGAGTACCCCTGAGTTCAATCCCCAGTAACCCCCGCCCCACCCCAACCCCCCCAAAAAAAAGGAAAGAAAGAAGAGGAGGTCAGATTGGTGTAAGCAGATAGACTCGAGGTCACCATCAGCTTTGGAAGTCCCATCCGCCAGCCCACGGTTTCCTCTCTGCATGCATACACCATCCGCTGTCTTAGATTGTTCTAAGCCCACGTCCCAACTCCAAGTCCACTGTCACCCACCTCTCTGTTACTGAAACGCAGTTTAACATCATTCAGCCCAGGCCTCCGGGTCATCATGTCTTTCTGAGTCCACTTGGGTTTAATCAGCTCTTAACTGCCCATGCTAGAGGAAGGTAAGTAGTGACTTGCGTAACTCAGCCATCAGATGCTCTAAAATCAGTGGGCTGCTTTACTTTTCATTCCCTCTCAGTAGCCAGCAGGCTTGTTTTCATGATTTTCATTTGAGGCTAAGATTACATTTTTAAATTAAAATTATGTTAACGGTTACATGAAAGGTTTATTCCCTCTTTTGGATAAGAGAAAACCTGACAGCCAAGTCATCCTTGAAATAGATATTATGAAAAGTGGAGAACACATTTCTGTATAGTGGAAACCTGATTATGTACTTGGATGAAATTAGAGCATCGGTCTTAAAGAACCCCTTCCTTTTGCTTTAAGATGACCATCTGTTGACGCGTGCCCCCAGTACCAGGTATGCCTTTCATTTTGAGGTTGTTGTAGGTGGCTGCTTTGGACCTCTAACTCCTTGGGTTCTCTGTTTGCACAGACATGGATACTATGGAATTACCCTTTTCTTCCTCAGAATGATTTCTACCAATTCTTGGTCCCTTGGCATCATTTCTGTTAAGTTAAAAACAAAAAACAAAACCCCAGCATTTATTCAAAGACATATAATGATGGTAAAATTGTGTTTATAGTGTTTCCTTCCAAACCTCTGCTTGTTTTTATTTAAAAAAAAAAAAAAGTCACTCTCCATTAAGTGAGGTTGCCTGGAAGCCAGCCCTGGGCTGAACTTGAAGCTGGCTCTGCCTTTAGCAAGGGTGTGGGATTTTACTGCATATGTTTTTTTGCAACGACTTCCCCAGTAACCTTAGTTTATAATTGTACCTCTTTTTATTTTTGCATGAATTAATTTGTTGATCATAAGTCTTATTGAACATATTTTTCTAAGCCACGGCAAGTACTTTGGGGAATGAGGTGGTGCGAATTACATAGAATCAAGTCAGCACGCTGTCCAGGAGCGCCACGGGTGGGGGCTGCCCGCCCTCGCGGGGAGCCGGGAGAGGAAAGCTCTTTTATAAATATGGTAAAATCCATATGAGATGTTAAGAGTGATGCTTTCCCATAAAAGCCAGAGATGGTGGCATCTTGCAAACACCTGGGTATATATTTCTTCATATTCTGGGGACTGTACCCAGTCAATGAAAGGAGGATTGTTTCTCCTTATCACTTGTACATAGGCCCAGCTACAATTTGGGGAATAAAAACCCCTGTCTACAGCAGCCCCTGGTGTAGCTCAAAAGGTCCAGGGCAGTAACGAATGCAGTTGAATACAGAGTAGGGAAAAGGTGTCAGGGATGAGGTTCCTCCAACAACCACACCTGCATACCCCTTACACATAACAGCTTAGTAGTGTGTGTGTGTGTGTGTGTGTGTGTGTGTGCGCGCTTTGGTACCAGGAATTGAACCCAGGGGTGCTCAATCACTGAGCCACATCCCCTGCCCCCTTTATTTTCTATTTTGAGATAGGGTCCTGATAAATCACTGAGGCTGGCCTCCAATCTGCAATTCTCCTGCCTCAGCCTCCTGAGTCACTGGGATTATAGGCATGCGCCATCAGGCCTGGCTGTGTGTGTGTTTTATTAACAATGTCCTCACGACTCTTGCATACATTGTGATTTCTTTTAATGCCCAGCCTTGTGGAAAGTCCTTAAAAAACGCTTTGAAGACTTGTTGAATTATATTTCCATTTTCTTTCATTAGGAAGCCATGTCCGGCATTAAAAAACAAAAACAAAAACAAAAAAAAAACTTCATGGTTTCAAATGAAAGTATAATTTTGCTTCATTCTTACTCACTTATTTTCATGGTGGGAAATAAAATTGTTTCCCCTCATCCACTTTGCCTTTCAGGTTAGTGGTTTCCCCCTCTGTGGCTCCCTAAGAAAGAATAAAGCAAATTGAGAAGAAGAAAAGCACGGTCTTATAATAGAGCAGGCTTTGTGTGGACACATCTATGATCGATGGCCACAACCATTTCGATCCTTTCGGGTAAATGAATAACTGATCATATCTGAGAACAGGAAACTCACAAATTCATATCCTGGGTCTTCGGCTATCTTCTCCCTTCCCCCCCTCCTGAGTTTGACCTGGGCTGCTTAAAATAAATGAAGAAAGACACCCAGGGGAAGGGGCAGGTTTTGGGAGACTGGAAGCTTAGGTAATGTGGGGGGCCCTCTTAAGAGAAAGAATGCAAAAATATCTTACTTTCACTACATTTTACAAAAGCACATGACCCGCAGGAACAGAGCACTCAGGTTTGTCCTGGGCTGGGAAGGGCCCAGGGGAGAGCCGTCCCTGACACGTAAAGTTCACAGGCTTCCCGCCAAGTCTGCTTCTTCCAGTTCCGCATTGTGGCATATGTCTGCGATACTACGCACGCTTCAGTTAGCTACTCTTGCACTGAACACAAGGAACGTAAAGCAACGACTGTACAAAGACTCAGCAGGGATATGCAAGTATAAATATAAGAACACAAGTTTACACATCGGGCTTAAAGCACACAAACACGCATACAGGGTTTTTTTTTTTTTTTTTCCTCTTTTTGTTGAACTTGAGCATCTCTCAAGGTCATAGGTCTCCAGACTTTGAATTGTCTGCTTCACTTGAATGTTCACTTTAAGGGGGGGGTAATCAACGTAATAGTTACCTATCAGACAAGCCCATTCAAACACTGTGCTGTGACTTGGGCTCAGGCCAGCCAGTCCTCTATTCTAGAAGCCAGGTGTGCGGGTGGGAGGAGGGAGATGGTAGGGGAAGGGAGTCCTTTGCCAGTGGGCGGAGCTTGTTTTGTTTTGTTTTCGATTCTGTTTGGCCAGGCCGCTTAGATACTGGTCTGGAGGTCTCCATTGAGGAGGGTCCTCTGGGTCTCCGTGGTCTCATTCAGCCGGGATTTGTCCTGCTTGCTGTCGCTCCGTTCCCCATCGTCGGTGCCACTCACCTTGACCAAGCAGAGGACGTTCTGGAAGCTCTTCTTGAAGTTGTCAGACAAGAAAGCGTAGAGGATAGGGTTGGCGCAGCTGTTAGCATAGGTGAGGACCACCACAAAGTCAAACATGCCTTTCAGGGCCGGGGTGGGGTCGATGGCCATGGAGACGGAGGAGACGTTGAAGATGTAGAAGGGGAGCCAGCAGAAGATGAAGACGGCCACCACTATGGACACCATTCGGGTGACCTTCTTCTCGGACTTCTTCCTCTTTGAGGAGCCTACCCGGATGCCAGAGGACTTTACCTTGATGATGATGAACAGGTAGCAAAGACAAATGATGGTGAGGGGAACCAGGAACCCCAGGATGAAAGCGTAGATGATGAAGCCCGTGTACCACGCCCCCGATTCACCTGGCCAGTTGATGGTGCAGCTGCTTCTCCCCCACTGGTTGCTCCGAAGCCCGGCATAGATCATGATAGGCAAGATGACCAGCAGAGAGACCCCCCACACAGCCACATTGATCATCTTGGCTGTCCGGGGTCTCCTCCATTTGGCCGACTTGATGGGGTGGACCACAGCCAGGTAACGGTCGATGCTCATGACCGTCAAGCAGAAGATGCTGGTGAACTGGTTGATGCCGTCCACAGTCATGACCACCCGGCAGATGGCCTTGCCAAAGGGCCAGTGGACCAGCGCCACCTGCATGGCCAGGAAGGGCAGCCCCAGCATGAAGAGCTCGTCTGCGATGGCCAGGTTGAGGATGTAGATGTTGGTGATGGTCTTCATCTTAGCGTAGCGGAGGATGACATAGATGACAAGCGTGTTGCCACACAGCCCGATGATGCAGACCACGAAGTATATGAAGGTGAGGACCGCGTTGCTGGTCATGTCGTAGTACGGCTCTGTCTGGTTGGAGCTGTTGGCTGTTGTCGCAGAGCCACTGAGGTCAAATGGAGAGGGTGGCCAAGCCTGGCTCTCGTTGAGTTGCTCATACGCCGTCTCCATGGCCGCCTTTCAGTCTGAGTCGAGAGCCAACCAGTGCCCCGATCTTATTCCCCGCTCAGTGGGCCCTGGAGGCCAAGGACCCACGGTGACATCTGGAGGGAAACAAGATGGGCCCAGCAGTCAGTCACCGGCTGCTTACGCTCTGGCCAGCTTTCCCCATTTCTGGCTTATCCTCTCAGACGTACTCTTAAATGGGAAATGTCTTTTTTTTTTTTTTTTTTTTTTTTTTTTGTACCGGGGATTGAACTCAGGGGCACTCGACCACTGGGCCACATCCCCAGCCCTTTTTTGTATTTTATTAGAGACAGGGTCTCACTGAGCTGCTAAGTGCCTCGCCATTGCTGAGGCTGGCTTTGAACTCGCGATCCTCCTGCCTCAGCCTCCCAAAGTGCTGGGATTACAGGCGTGCGCCACCGCGCCCGGCTTTAAATGGGAAATGTATCATCTTTCTGTGCCAGTGTGACGGCCACCAGCCCTGCGCAGACCTGGAGTGCTTTCCAATAGTGGGGGAAGGGCCAGGGCTAATCCGTCATCTTTGATGAGGCACTTATGGGGGTGCTGTGCCTTCCTCCCTGCCGTACTTCAACCTCTAAGGAGTTGACTGTGCGGCTGTAAGAAGGCAGAGAGTTCCAGCCCCTGACCTTAGAGCGGCCTGGTGCTGGCATCTAGAGCCCTTTCCCTTAAGGAAGTCTCTGTGGCCTGGCTGGCTGCTGGGGAGGCTGTCCCTCCTGAACCCAACCCTGTAGTGAGAACCCCCAGACCTTTGTGGTGGAACAAACCCGGGCCCCCCGCAGAGCCCGTGTGACCTCGTGACCAGCAGTCCCCTCCTAGGCTCTGTTGTGTCCCTTACCATGGGAGTCATGAGGGAGGGCACACAGAACCCTAGCATCGCGCGGGGGTTCGTGACTGGAACCTCAGAAGTGTTATCCCCCACTTCCCCCCCCCCCCCTGCCATCTCATTATCTCTAATTTATTGAAACCTGCCCACACAGAGAATCAATTTATAGTCTCCAATATTAAAAATAAAAGTCTGGCTTGCTTTCATTTTTTTTTTTTTTAATGAGTGCTTCAGTTTAGTTTTTCTTTTCTCCATTTCTGTTTCTCTGACCCCTGAGGCTTGACTCTCTTATGTAGAGGAGACTGCTTCCCTGACGTCCCTGAACCGGGTGCCACTCCAGAGTGCTGACAACCCACAGATTTCACCTGCAGTCCCCTGATGGAGGACACAAATGGGAGCCAGGTGAGGACGGGGGGGTGCAGTCTGTTCATTGATGTGAACAGAAAGTTGCAGGCGCTGATGCCGTTCATTCCCACCCACATCCCCTTCTTCTTCCCAGCCGTGGTGGGAGGTGGGGATGACTGTCCCTGTTTTAAAGATGTGGAAACTGAGGCTTAGAGAGGTGAAGCGACTAGCTTCTATAATTGGTAGTGCTGGGATTTGAACACAGGCCTCCTGACCCCAAGACTTCCACGCTTGCTACAGCATCACATCTGCTGCTCAGGGGGCTGGCAAATGAGGGGCTGGTAATTGGGCTCTAGTTTGAAGCAGCTGACTCCTGTGTTACCTCCATGCTGAGAAAAATAATTCTAGCACTACTGGCTTGGCTTAGGGTATAAAACAATATGTGATCCCATAATGAAATGACTTATCTACAGTTGTTCAAAAAAACATCACTGTCTGCTGGGCACAAAGATGGGGCAGGTGCCCTCTAGGAGGTGATAATTTATTAGGAGACAGGCAATGATGCCGGTTCGCACAGGGTATGAACCGCATGGAGATAGGAACGAGGGACCTAGGAATGCCTTCCTTCCCTGGAGGACCAGAGGAGACTTCATAAGACAATTTTGGAGCTGGGGCCTTGAGCAGATGAAGAGGGAAGCAAGAGAAAACAGGGCAGGAGGTCAATCCACAAAGAAGCGAGATGGCGGGGGTGGGGTGGGGTGTGCCCAGCACCCAGTGGCCCCGCTTGGCTAGCATGTTTCCTCTAAGTAGGGTTCTTTTCCTGGTGCCTGAGGGTAGACTGGAGGCTGAGTGCTTAATGCCCCAAGAGACTGCAGAGACCTTAAAGGAGATGTCACAGCAACCAGTACCCGAGGGTCCTTGCCCACCAGGGCCTCTGACTCATTCTGCACTGCCAGGCGCCTTGCTTATTTTTTCATGCTAATCTCCTCATCACACACTGTCCGTGGAGTGAGGTCTGGCCTTTGTGGCTAATCTTTTTTGCATAGAATTTTGGGGGCCCAGGATTGCATGTCTCTGTGGGGTAAAAATTAGCAAGCTGGCTGCTCTTAAAACCAGAAGCTGTAAAGAAACCGTTTTAGTGTCACTGCATTTACTTGGATTGTTTTCACTATCGTTTCCAACCATCTCCTCAGTGATTTGATTCTACAGACCCAGAATCTTATCTGAATTACCTGCAGTGGGAGTGTACATTAACCATCAGTCCTGCCAGGGTGGCATCTGGGTACCATGAATGGTCACTCTCCAATGCCAGGGTAAGACTAATACCCCCAGGGGCTGCAGAAGCTCTTTCTAGAGCTTTTGGGATGTTGCTAGCGCAGCCTGGGAGATGGAGCCTCTGATGCCCGCCTCTAGCCCTTTCCTCTGGATTGATGTGCTCGGGGGTCAGCCCCCCACATAGGCCGAGAAAGCCTATTTTGGAAGGTAGCCACTTTTGGAAGGTAGCTGAAGATGGGGTTGGCACCTTGGTGAAGGTGAGGGATGTGGGAGGCTGGGAGGCTGGGAGCCAGGAAGACTCTCCCTAGAAGAAACGGCTTAAATCATGGCAAGTATATTTAACAAAGAAATCTGAGTGACTTCTGCTTCATGGTTGTCCCACAAAAAGTGGATTCCAAATGCCAAGCCGTCAATACCTGTGGGATCGTGGTTAAAACTGCATACCAGGAAGTTTGATTATCTGCTTTATTTTTCCAGCCTAAGAGTTGCTAGATACTGGAAATGGCCCCGTTGTTGGTTTCCTCTGAGACCCAGCAGCTGGAGAGGAGGGTGAGACTGGCCTCAGGTATCTCCTCCCCTGCCAGGGGGCTGCCCGGACCACCCCCAGAAATGAGAGTTGGATGGGGACCTGGCAGCAGTGGCGATCCTGAATCCCACTCCGCCCATCTTCCCTGACCCCGCCCCCTCCCCTTTAGTCCTCACTCCCACCTCCCTCGGAGCCTGCTAACCCCCCTTGTGCCTCCCCGCTGGATCCTGAGCCCCCACTGGCAGAGACGACAGCCCAGCATGCAGTGCTAGAGCGCCTAGGAGAAGCCCTGGGGCTCTGGCCCAAGGGGATGGGCCTCAGGAGGTGAGTCCCAGGATCCTGGAGGGAAAACCTCTGCTGATCCATTTGCTGACCCTCCGGAGAAAGGGTTTCCTACAGGATTCCCTAACATTTCTAGGGAGACAAAGGGGCAGCCGAGACTGAGTACCAGCATGTCCAGCCTTTACACCCAGAGGGGGGCTGTGGTGCCAGAGACAGCAGGGAGTCGTGACAGTGCCTTGGGGACTTGGCCATGGCAGTGGTTAGCTTTCTTGGAGACTGGACCCCATACAAGTCCTGGTCCACTTCCCCAGCCCGCGAAGAAAAAGAGGAGAGAATCCCCTTCCTTCCCCTGGGTGCTCCAATCGCCTGCCCCTCCCAGGCTCAGATCTCGGGATCTCCGATGCGCCTCAGGAGCCCCAGGGTGGCGCCCGACCCATCCCTCCACCCCCGCTGGTCTCGCTCTCTTGCGCCAAGGCTCTTTTGCGGGTGGCTAGGCGATAACTTGTTCCCCCCATCTCAGCTACCACCAGGACAGGGCTGCAAGGCACACGCCACGCACACGGGCAGGGGCGATCCAGACAAGTCCGTTCCAGCACACACTGTAGCTCCCCCTACTCACGCCAGGACACCCGCTGTCGTTCGTTCCCGCCACAGTCACCCCCAGCAGGCACAGGGCGGGGAATCCTGCACCCGAACCTGCGCTCGGTCGCGCGGACGGGCGCACCGTCACCAGCGCTGATGCTCACAGGTGCCTGAGTGCGCTTCTCGCGCCTCCATCTCTGTGTGTGTGTCTCTCTGTGTGCCACGCACACGCTCACGGGCACGCACACAACCTCACCTTGCTTTTCCGCGGTGGTCCGTTAAGTGGGCTCACCAGCACCCAGTAGCTGTCCCCTATCCAGCACGGCGCCCGGGAGCGCAGCGCTTGGCGGCTGCTTGGCGCTCGGCGTCCAGGGCTTCCGGGCCCCTCCGCCTCTCTTGAGCTGGCTGGTGTTTGCCCCTCTCGCGTCCCGCAGCCAGTTTGGCCCGCTGGCCGCCCGCGCTGAGCCGCGGACTGGCGATCTGCGGGCGGGTGGCCTTGGGAGCGCGCGCGCGCGCGCGCGCGCACTGGTGGCTGCGCCGCTTGGACTGGCCCAGCTGGGCAGGAGCCCCTCGGCACATTTCCCCACACCCCCCTGATTACGTCACGGCAGCTTCGCTCCGCCCGCCGGGTCCTGTAGGAGGACCCGGGTGAGACAAGTGGAGAAAAACCTGCGGGTGGCTGCGGGCACAGCTGGCGGGTACGGCTGGGGCGAGGGGTGGGGAGAGGGGACCCACATGCAGGGGCGAGAAGGGTGAAGGGGATTGTCTCTCCAAGACTCGTGGCAGGGACAAGTGTTGCTTTCCCTCGATTTCATAGGATCGATTTTGTTTCACCCAAAATATTCCAGGCAGCTGGCGTGGTGTCCCGGGTGACCCAGACTGGCTCAGGGACCTCTGCAATTTTCTAAGTCACAGAAGTTTGCAAAGTGGTGTCTACCACGGGCGAGCCCTGGGCATAGGGTGCAGGGAATGGAGCCAGGGAAAGGGTAGAGAGAAAAAGCGTTAGGACAGCTTTCTGCCGCACTCACCAGTGCCCGCAGGTCCGAGCTGCACCCGGAGTCCAAGATTCGCTCAGCTCAAGGAGCCGTCAGAGGCTCAGTGGGATGGAAGGACCCCGACTCCCCCACGTTCCACGACTCAGAGGCCCGAGGGCCCTACAGCCCCCTGGCAGCCAGCACCTGCCCACTGGACATGGCAGCCCCTCTTCCTACATGCTGTGCAGGGAGCAAAGAGGACTGGGCAAAAAGAAGTGGGAGTTGTGTCGCATCAAGTCGCAGCTATTTATTTTTTGACTGCGATGATTCAGCCTGTGTTCCAATAGTTTAATAAGTCATAATCAATCCACAGCCTCCCTTTACTCACCCTCCTCTGAGCGTGCACACACACGCGCACACGCACGCACACACACACACACCACTTGGTACAGTTTTAGAGGATGGGAAGTCAGAAAGCAAACCCCGATTAGCTTTCTCTGTGGGCGGAGCTGCCTCTGTCTGTCCATGCTATTTTCCGATATCCAGCTCACCAATGAAAGGCAAAGTCCAAAGCTATTTAACAGGTGGGATGAGTCCTGAAGAGGGTGAGGGACATGGGAAAGGAATCAGTAGCAAGGGAGCTCTTGGAAGGATGGTGTCAGGGCCTCCCAGCTGTTATCTGCCTCTGGACTGTTGGTCATCCTGGGGCTCAGGGGCTGGAGGAAATACAGCCAGTGATTGTTGTCCCAGCCTCCCTGGGAGTTAGTCTGTCTATAGATTTGTGGTGCATGCAAGAGGGGCAGGAGTGGGCAGCTCACCAGAAGAGGGGTGTGTCCCTGCTCCCCATCCGCTGGAACTGGGCTCAGGGAAACTGCTTCCCGTGGTGGCACAGTTGTGATAATGCCTATTCCTACTCCCAGTTGAAACCCACACCCCCCTGGTCCCCAGGGAAAGACGGGGTGAAGGGAGCCAGGAAGTGCCCACTCTGCCCTCGAATGTCCTTACCTTTCATCCTGTAAAAGTTCTCCAACTGTTGATGGCAAATTCATGTATCATTTAAAAAGTATGAACATCGCTTTCCAACCCATACAAGAAATGAACAGCTGGCTCTCAGCGCCTCCACCCCCATTGAGGTGACTCCTATGCAATGCGTAGTTTGGAGGTTATTTGTCTTTATATGAGTGCCACCAGCCCAAACAGGCGATTCCTGAAGGGTCAGCTAAACACACCACACCCCCTTTTCTTTTGAGACAACTGGGGTGCCTCTGTGTGCTCCCATGGAATCCCCCCCATGCACTTTCCTGGGGAAGTGACCCCCCCCCCGCCCCCACTTTCTCCTGCCCTGCATAGGTCATGTTGGGCAGGCCCAGCCTGGAGCAAGTCCGAGCCCTGTGGGTCTTCCCTGCAGCTGGCCCAGTGGGATCTGAACACAGTGACCTGGACAACAGAAAATGTGTCATCTCCAACAATTGTTGATTTTTAGCCCGATCATTGATGCCTCCCTGCCCCCACTTGCGAATGCCTGGAAAGAGCTGTGTGACTGTGCTCTGAGGACGACCTCAAGTCCTAGTCCCTGTTTGATTCCTCCTGGCTGGCCACCCCCACACACCCTTGTGGGCAAAGAGAAGTCCAGCTCTCCTTCCTCTGAGGCTCCGTTAGTAACTAAGTAACAAAGGCTTGAGTCAGAAAAATAGAGGGGTTGGGGAGGAGATAACCTCCACCCCGGCTTGTTCCCTATCTTTAAAGCAATTAAATAACACCTTTCCCCCTTTCAGCACTTATCAGAGGGACAATAGGTGGCAGGAAATTAAGAACAGGGCAGGACAAAGGGCCAGGCCAGTGCTGTACCACAGGGAGATGTGCTCCTCTCACTCTTGCCTTGAGAAGGTTCTCGGCTAAGACACTGCACTCCCAAGAAGGTCATTGCTCCTCTTAACTGCTTAATAAATTAAATGTAGGAAATGCAATCAATTTGGAGGAAGTAAATATCACAATTAAGCCTACAGGAAAGCAAGCGGCCCTGGAGGGGAGTTGGCCTGGGCTGGGAGTCTTAGATGCCAACCTGAGAGCCAGTGTGGTTTTTATTGTCTCCCTGGGATGCCCAGGTGGGGCTCTGCATTCCTGTCATGGAAGGGACCAACCTCCTAACCTCCTGCCCTCCTGCCATGCACAGTGCTGCGGGAGGGGCTCAGAGGTGGGGGGAAGATTCCTGAGTGAGGGTCCTATTCCCCAGGCTCCCTGGAATGTTCCTGTTTTCAACCATTCTGTCCCTCGTCCCTGCAAACCATCTGCATCTTACCAGAACCCAAAGGTCAGCTTCCACATTCTCTCTCCAAGACTGTCTTGTATCTGATAGTGTGAAAAACCCATTCTGCGGTCGTGGGGCCTGCTGTCTGTTTAAAAATGGGGCCTAGTGGGTAGATGGTCTCCTCCAGCGCACAAGGGGGTAACGTGGGACCTTTCCAGAGTGTGTTTCCTGGCACACTCGTTCTGTGAGAGCCGACGGGTCTGGGGGAGGCTGCCTGCTGCTCCCTGTCTTGTGGATTCCTGGTGCTTGTGAGGACTAGCTGGAGGAATCAAGGATCCATGATGCACATGGGGTGGTGAGGTGCAAGCTATTATCTCAACTAACTCCTCCTCCAGCATTGTTAGTATTGTCATTTTGAGAATTCTTGCCATAAAGAAAACTGTTGATCTTTAACCCAGTCTTTCAGAATTCATTTAGCCCTAGGAAACTTGCCTGTGAACTATTTTTTTTTCCCCATGTTTATTTATTGGTGCATTATAGTTGTACATATTGATGGGATGTGTTGTTACATATTTGTATGTGCACACAATATCACAACACAGTTTGGCCAGTATCACTCTCCAGCACCCCCCTCTTTCCCTGTCTCCCACCCCTTGGTCCCTTTTCATCTTCTGATCTCCCTCTGATTTTCATGAGATGCCTCCCCGCCTTCTTTTCCTTTTTCCTCCATAGCTTCCACATATGAGAGAAAACATAGGACCCCTGACCTTCTGAGTTTGGCTTATTTCGCTTAACATAATGTCCTCAAGTTCCATTCATTTTCCTGAAAATGCCATAATTTCATTTTTCTTTATGGCTGAATAAAACTCCATCGTGCATATATACCACATTTTCTTCATCTGTTAATGGACACCTAGGCTAGTTCCATAGTTTGGCTATTGTGAATTATGCTGCTATAAACATGGGCGTGTATGTGTCACCATAGGAAGATGACTTTATTTCTGTAGGATAAATACTGAGGAGTGGTACGGCTGGGTCATATGGTGGCTCCATGCCTAGTCTTTTGAGGAGCCTTCATACTGATTTCCATAATGATCGCACTAACTTACAGTTCCACCCACAGTGTAAAAGTGTTTCTTTTTCTCTACATCCTCTCCAGCATTCATTATTATTTGTATTCTCCATGGCTGCCATTCTGACTGAAGTAAGATGAATCTCAATGTAGTTTTGATTTGCATATTCCTAATTGCTGATGATGTTTTTTGATTTTCAAGTATTTATTGACCATTTGTATTTCTTCTTTTGAGAAGGGTCCATTTAGTTCATTTGACCATTTATTAATTGGTTTATTTGACTTTTTGGAGCTCTTTATGTATTCTAGATAATAATCCTTGGTCAGAAGAGGAGCTAGCAAAGATTTTGTCCCATTCTGTAGGTTCTCTCTTCACATTCTTTATTGTTTCCTTTGCTGTGCAGAAGCTTTTTAATTTGATTCTGCCCCATTTATTGACTCTTGGCATTATCTCCTGAGCTTTAGAGGTCCTACTGAGAAAGTTGTTGGCTGTCCCTAAAAGTTGGATGCTGACCCTACATTTTCTTTAAGGAGTTGCATATTTTCTGCTCTAAATCTGAGATCTTTGATCTATTTTGAGTTGAATTTTGTGCAGGGTAAGAGATAAGAGTCTAGTTTCATTCTTCTACATGTGGATAACCAGTTTTTCCAGCACTGTTTATTTTAAAAAGTGTCTTTCTCTAGTTACGTTTTTGGCAGCTTTGTTAAGGATCAGTTGACTGTATCTGTGCGGGTTTGTCTCTGTGTCTTCTATTCTGTCCTGTTGGTCAATGGGTCTGTTTTTATGCCATGCAGTTTTTGTTACCATAACTCTGTAGAATACTTTGAAGTCAGATATTATGATGCCTCCAACACTGCTTTTTTTGGCTTAAAATTGTTTTGGCTATTCTGGGTATTTTATTCTCCCAAATGAATTTCAGGACTGTTTTTTCTAATTCTTTGAAGAATGTCATTGTTTTTTTTTTTTTTTTTTTTTTTTTTTTTTTTTTTTTTTTTTTTGGTATCTGGAATTGAACTCAGGGGAACTCAGGTGCACTTGACCACTGGGCCACATCCCCAGCCCTTTTTTATATTTTATTAGAAGCAGGGTCTCACTGAGTTGCTAAGTGCCTCACCATTGCTGAGGCTGGCTTTGAACTCGCGATTCTTCTGCCTCAGCCTCCCAAGTGCTGGGATTACAGGCATGCACCACTGTGCCCGGCTGTCATTGGTATTTTGATGGGGATTGCATTGAATCTGTGTATTGCGTTTAATAATATGGCCATTTTAACCATATTAATTCTGCCTATCCATGAAGATGGGAAGTCTTTCCATCTTTTGAAATCTTGTGAGCCAATTTTTAATACCTATTAAGTATTTCCGTGTGGCAGGCACTGTACTAGTTATTTGATATTAGCTCATTTGCTCCTCGCTGCAATCCTATGAAGCTCCCTTGACATAATTAACACCCTTTTGTGGATGAAGCATCCACTGCACAGAGAGGTTGAGTACCCAAGACCACACAGCTACCAACCCCCACCTTCCCAGGTGTGAATGGCTGCAGGATGGGTATGCAGAGCAACACAGGTTGGCAAACTGGCCCTGTCATCTTTCTGGAGCCTGATAACGTGTGTGTGTGCGTGCGTGCGTGTGTGTGTGCAAGTGTGCGTGCGCGCATGCACATTTCTTCCCCTGATGAAAAGCTCTTCCCTGTGCAGTTACCTGTCTACCCCAGGGCATCTTTTTGTCCCTGAGTTCTGGATCGTTTCAGACTCTCTGAGGCCCTGACAACCATTCAGTCCCCCGAGGGCCCCTTTTCCTCCTGTTTCCAGATTGCGCCAGGAAGCAGAGTGCTGGCACGCTCCCAAAGGTGGGGCGGCACAGGCTGCTCCCCAGGCAGCCTCTTCCTGGGGAAGGGGAGCTGCCTGGAGGGTGGGATGTGTAGACGTCCTGCAGAGGGAGGGTCCCCCAGCACACCCCACCGGCTCAGGGCTCCTCAGCCAGGCTGCGCAGGAGAATCACCAGGAGCTTCAGAAACCACAGACGCCCTCACTCCATGCTTAGCGAGTCTGACATCATGGTCCTAGATGGAGCCCCGTCATGGCTCCCCAGGTAGCTTTATGTGAGCCGGAGCTGAGAACCCCCAGAGGTACACCTTCTTGTTTTAGATGCTAAGGGACTTTGGATGAGGGAGGTGACGCACTGCCCTGGGTTGGCCCCCGAGCAGCTGGGTCTCTACTCCGGGGCTTCTGTGGACTCACGCTGCACCCCAGCCGGGGGATCCTGCCACGTGGGCAGAGGCAGCGCCGAGCAGGGTTTGTGTAGCCCGGGGCCCTGGAACCTCTGCTCACCAGCAGTGGGGACTGCAGTTTGTCTTCTCACAAGGAAAAGCCCGTTTGGAGAGCAAATGCCCCTCATCTCCTGGTGGACATGGGTGCTGTGGGGCAGGTGCTCACTGTCCTGGCTGTCTGTCCTAGGAACAAGCACTGCACAGCTGGAGAGAGGGTCAGAGCTCCACGGGCTGACGGGGGCCAGCATTGTCTGTGTAGAGCCGTGGAGATCAGAGCCAGCCTTCATCCTGGCCAAAGTGACAGAAGGACCATGCTGGATGGACCCCCCTCCTAATTCTGGCATATTCCCTCCTGAGGTCTGTGCGTCACCAGCAGCTGGGGACCTTGGTGAGAAGTCCTTGTCCCCTCTGGGAAGATGCCCTAGACATTGTCCTGATCCTTTTCTTGCTGCGCCAGTGGCCACACTGATAGCTCATCCTTAACGGGACATGGAATGTTTCTGTTTTAGCACTTTGGGGAGGCGCAGGTCCCCAGGAGGGCTCTCCAGCTGGAGATGCCGGCTGACCTTGGCGGAGGGCCGTCTTCACACTGAGCAGGGTCTCCTCTCTGAATGCAGAGCAGCTAGCTCTTTCTCTCAGAAGCCAGGCATCTTTGCACCAAAGGGCTTCTGTCCCCAAGACGCAAAAGCCAAAGTTGATCCATTAACTGCAGTTGATGTGTGGTCCTCCCCCTCGTCTGTGGGGGATATGCTCCAAGGCACCCATGGGTGCCTGAAGCCACAGGTATGTGCTATTTTTTCCCTATACCAGACGCCCCTGCTGAAGTTTAATTTATAAATGAGGCACAGGAAAAGATTAACAACAATAGTTAATGATAAAATAGAACAATAACAACAATGTGCTGTAGTAAGAGGCATTAAAAACTTATGAACTGTTTATTTCTGGAATCTTCTGTTTAACATACCTAGCCATGAGGAAGAAGACAGTGGAAGCCAGGCCCTGGGAGCGGGAGGACTTCAGCCTTCAAATCCTCTGCCTCCCAGGAGGGTGCAGTTCCTGAACCGGCCCCCAGGTGGGGTGAGCGAGCAGAGCTCATGCGCTGGTCACTGCATGCTCTGCACCAGGCCTTGCAGGACCGAGCTCCCAAACCCACCCCACAGCTTTCCTTTTCTTTCCTCTCCACCCTCCTGCCAGTCTAGGGAAGGCTACGCAGCTCTGACAGAGTCAGAGCCTTGAAAGTGCCTGGAAGCCAGGGCTCTGCCGCAGATCTTGACGCTCCGTCTCCCCCACCCCAGCCCTCCCACCCCGACTGTGGCTTTCCCCTCTGGCATCATGACAGAGTGTCCACTCTCCAGGGACTCCACCTGAGATCTGGTGGCCTTCCTGGGGTGAGGCAGCTGCATCTTCCTGCAATCTTGGCCGAGGGGAGATTGCTAGAGGCCCAGAGGAGGAGGCTCGGCGGGCAGATGCAGGCCCTGCAGAGGGTTTGCCAAGTGGGTTTGGAAAGGGTCTTGAGGCATTGCCTCCAGGAGCCTGGTTCCTGTCTGCAAGCTAAAGCCCCAAATGAGGCTTCTTCTGCGTTCTAGGAAAGTTTCTGCAAGGAGACATGGATGGCTACTTCTTCCCTGACATAGGTGGTGACTCCACGGAGACCTTGGGCATTGGTGCAGATTTCTGTGGTGGGCCAAGGAGGGTTTTCTTTGTTCATCCAAATGAGGCCATAGGGTGGGGACCTGGCCACTTTCCAAAAGCAAGAGTCCAGGGCTGGCTTCCCCCTTCTCCCCTGGGGGGGCGGGGAGCAGGCCTGTTGGCTTTGTTTGCTGGTTGGGCTGCAGGTCCCCAGGCTTCACCGTGGGAGCCTGCGCGAGGTCCCAGAACAGATGGCCAGACTGGGAGGGGCTGTGGGAAGCTTCCCCAGCCTTCAGGTCATTCATGTCCCCCCCCCCCCCGCCCTGCTGCTGCCGCTGCCCCCTCCTACCTTGCTCTCCTGCAGCCAGATCTCCTCTCCAACAGATTGTCCCTGTGGCTGCTGCCAAAAACTAATCTCTCTGTGCCACTTCAGACACTCATTCTTTCTCCCTGGAAAGACTCTTTTATTTGGGCTTGCGAAGCATGACGCTTCCTGGATTGTTTCTAGCCTGCCTGAACGGTGGACGCTCCTGAGAAGTCGGATGGAGGCTCAAGAGGTGTCCTCACTCCTAGCAGAGGTGGGCAAGAGCACAGTAGGATCCTAATGGGACCCGACAGAGCAGGTGACTGGGGCAGTGAGATGTGACACAGCACGAGGACTCAGTCGGGTTCTCTCAATAGCAATCCCAGTTCAATAGAACCAGGATAATTTTTATTTGGCTTTCCTATGTATGCACAGCATATACAAATTTAAACAACTTGCTATAATATGGCTGGTTCTAAAACCATCCCCCGCCCCGTGAAGACTTGGCACCAGTAGAGTCTGTTCTAAACATTGTGATTTCAGCTCTGAAATGGATTTTCAAAGACAAGTTCCAAAACGATTTGGCAATGATGATATTGAATGCATGATTTCGTTTTCCAAGATGAGCACCTTCGAGTGCTGTTTGACTGTTAGATTATTGAAAAATAGCAAATACTTGCTTTGGTGGGTAGTTCTGATGTGACTGGCCAAATAAACAAGCCAAAAGCATGAAACAGGCAACTAAGAAGTGATCATGCCCCTGAAAACCATGTCTGAGTGTGACCCTCTTATACAGGTACAAATACCTTCCATCCATCCATCCATCCTTCCTCCTTCCTTCCATCATCCATCCATCTATCTTTCCATCCATCCATCATATCCTTCCTCCCTCCCATTCATCCATCCTTCTTTCCTTATTTCCACCTATCTATCTCTCCATCCATCCATCCATCCATCCATCCATCCATCCATCCATCCATCATATCCTTCCTTCCACTCATCCATCCTTCTTTCTTTCTTTATACCCATCTATCTTTCCTTCCTTCCGTTTGTCCATCCATCCTTCTATCCATCATATCCTTCCATCCACCTATTCTTCCTTCCATCTGTCATCCTTGTATCCATCTTTCCATTCTTTCTTCCATCTACTCAACCTTCCTTCCTTCCATCCATCCATCAATCTATCCATCCTTTCTTCCATTCGTCTTTCCACAATCCTGCCTTCTTTACATCTATCCATCCTTCCTTCCTTCCATTCGTCCACCCACCCATCCACCCATCTTTATACCCTTCCTTCCATCTATTCATCTTTCTATCCACTTTCCATTGTTCCTTTCATCTACTCATCCTTTCCATCCACCTATCCATTCACCCCGTCAATAAACAAACAAACAAACAAAAATACACTAGAGAAAAAAGGAGAAATATTGTTTTCTGAGTCCTGAGATCAAGCTTCTGACTGTGTCCTCTAGGGCAAGTGAACTCACAAGGCCCTACTTCAGGCTCTAAAGCCTTAGCAAAAGGCATGCCGGGCAATAATTGAATTTGATGTGGACCAGATGTTTTCCGTAGTCTTTCACCATCTTTCTTTTTTTTCTCTACTATGGATTTGGGCCTCACACATGCTAGACAAGTGCTCCAACACTGAGCTACATCCCCATCACCCCCTTTGAAGATTTTAATTTTGCAATGGTTTTCACTAAGTTGCCCAGGCTGGCCTTGAATTTGTGATCCTCCTGCCTCAGCCTTCCGAGTCCCTCCTCGGCACCTGGCTCATGGTCTCTTCTATCTTGCTCAAGGTGGAGGCTACAAAGGGCTGTTGTATCTAAAACCGTTTTTTGTCCCTGTTTCGGCATCTTGCCACAAAACTGGCAGTTTGTCAAAAAGCAATCTGTGGTGCGTGACTTTGAGAGCATGTGGTGCATTTCTGTAGGGGTGGAGGGAGGGCAGCTTGGTAGCCTTAGTGGATAGCGGCTGTCCCAGTGGGTCTGAATGACTCATCCTCATTAGTTTCTCCTAAAATCACATCATTCTCTCTAATTTGAGGTCCAGATAGTAAGATATATGCTAATAATGTGAGCTGATCTTTAGTAAAGATGGTAGAAGGATTTGTTTGACCAGGAAAGTCTTCTTGTTTTAAATTCAATTTTCTGTTTATCAAGTTATATACGTACATGGCCCAAAATGTCAAATAGTAGGATTAGGCTTCTAATGAAAAACAGCTGTCCTCTGCTCCATCCTTCTCCATTTCTGATACACTCCCCAAGGACAAATTCCTTCGATTCTTCCTGCTCTTCCTTTTCACCTCTGTGTTTTCCAAATGGCACACGTGCACTTTAATTTCCAGATCTTTTTTTGGTCTAGATTCTGTTGACTCCCTTACCAGGAAAAGTACCCAGCTCATTGCTTTCTGGTGAATTTTCCTAATCCTTTCTCTCCCTTGTAGTCATCATCCTTTCTGTCAAATCGGTGGCCAGTGTTTGCATGATCATAACTGCGTAAATATTATTTAAAGCTGAGCCAAGCACTGTCCTCTGCTATCCTCTCCTTTCTTATAGACTTTTGTTTTCCTTGGAGTTAATGATTACCTCTTAAAATTTTTTTTTTTTTTTTTTGGCTTACTTTTCTGTTTCTATCCAATGATTCATCTTCAACAAGTCAAAAATGTATTCAACATACTGGTTTCATTTTTGCCGGGGAGACTGCCTCCCTGGGCCCAGTTGTCTTTCTGGTAATCTGGGCCAGCTGCCCCTCTCAGTCTGCAGCACAGCTCTCGGGACCTCTGTTCACCCCGATCCCGATGGTTCTCTCTCTTACTTTCCAACACCAGCCCTCTGCTTCCTCTCTCTGGCTCAGGGTCTGATTTATGTCTTGTGTTGGTGGCACATTCCCTCCAGGGGCTCCTTGAGGAAGTGTATGTGGCACCCAATCTCCAAGATGACCCCTGATGGCTCTATGTGGCCCTTCCCAGATGGTACCAGGATGGGCCTGTGTGACCAGTAGACTCTGATGGAACTGATGGTATGTCACTTCGGAGGTTCGGGTATAAAAGAGCTGACTTACCTTGGAGGCTCTTCCTTCTGGCTTGTTCTCTCCCATCTGTCTTCTTTTCTCACCTCCTGTCTTGTTTTGTCTTCTTGTTGCTGCTCCTCTCCTCTCTTCTTTGCTCTTCCTCTTTCTCTCAGATCACTCCTGAAGGAAAGCCCGTTGCCCCGTTGGGAGCAGTCCTACGTGGTGAGGTGCTGGAGCCTCCAACCTCCGACCACGAGGGTGGGGGTGGAAGGGGATCTTTCAGCCTCAGTTACTCCCCCAGAGGAGCCCCAAGCCAGAGCCACCAGCCAGGCCACCCACGAGAAATATGAGAATAAATGTCCATTGTTTTAAGCCACTAAAACTTGGGTGATTTGTTATGCAGGAATACACATGACAAAGGTAGAGTCCTTGATACCATGCTCATCTAAAAATCTCCTCATTATACCCTATTTTTGACTGATGATTTGACCATGTGTTGAAATTATTTCTGCAGTTGGAAATCCTCTTCCCTCTGCCTTTTGGAGTCACTCCTCCATTGTAACTGGCTTCCAGTGCAGAGCTTGGTAGGCCCAATGCTTTGCACTGCCCTGCAAACTTCTAACATTTTCTCTTCATTACAGATGTTATGAAATTCCACATAGCTGTGCCTTGGTGCCAGTCACTTTTTTTCTTTTATCATTTGTTGTACTTTGCATTCAGTAGACCCCTTTCATCTGGAAACTCATGTCCCCAGTTTACTTGTTTATTTGCTTATTTATTTATTATTTATTGGTACTGGGGTTGAACTCAGGGGTGCTTAATCACTGAGCCACATGCCAGTCCTTTTTATTTTTTATTTTTTTGAGACAAGGTCTCACTGAGTTGCCTAGGGCCTCACTAAGTTGCTGAGGCTGGCTTTGAACTCATGATCCTCCTGCCTCAGCCTCATGAGCTGCTGGGATTGCAGGCATGCACCACCATGCCCAGCTCACATCCTTTATTTCTTTATTTATTTTTATGTATTTTTAAAAATGTTTTTTAGTTGTTGATGGACCTTTATTTAATGTATTTGTATATGGTGCTGAGAATTGAACGCCGTGCCTCACACATGCTAGGCAAGTGCTCTACCACTGATCCACAACCCCAGCCCCACACATCCTTTATTTTTGAAAGATGTTGTCACATTGGGCTTACAGAATCCCTTCATTTTCATTACTCTTATTTTTCAGGTAAACCAGTTCTCTGATTTCCTTGGTGTTTTGTTTTGTTTTTAATGTATTTTCTCTTTGTGTGTTTTTTAAAATTTATTTTCTATCTCTTTGTGGTTTATTTATTTATTTTTTTAATTTTAGGGTGTTCTTTTATTTCTAACTCTTTTGTTCGTTTTTTAATTTCAACTATTGTAGTTTTAATCTCCACGAGCTTGTTCTAGTCCCTAACCTTTCTCTTTTTATGGCCTTTTGTTCTTATATCATGGATATGATGTTTTAATCTCAAGATTTTAAGCACTTTACTCAATTTTAGTTTTCTCCGACTTCTTGCTTATCTATCTATCTACCTACCTACCTATTTATTTATTTATTTATTTATTTATTTTTTGTGGTACCAGGGATTGAACTCAGGGACACTCGACCACTGGGCCACATCCCCAGCCCTTTTTTGTATTTTATTAGAGACAGAGTCTACCCTGAAGACTTAAAAAATAGCTTACTACAGTGACGCAGCCACTTCGATGTTTATAGCAGCTCAATTCACAATAGCTAAACTGTGGAAGCAACCTAGATGCCCTTCAATAGATGAATGGATAAAGAAGCTGTGGTATATATACGTAATGGAATATTACTCAGCATTAAAAGAGAATACAATTGTGTTCTTTGCAGGTAAATGGATGGAGTTGGAGAATATCATGCTAAGTGAAATAAGCCAATCCCCAAAAACCAAAGGCCAGATGTTTTCTCTGACTAGTGGATGCTAATCCATAGGGTGGGCAGTGCATGGGGTGAGTGGAGGAACTTTGGATGGGGCAAAAGGGAAGGGGAGGGGGCAGAGGGGTCAGAAAGACAGCAGAATGAGACAGACATCATTACTCTAGGTACATGTATGATTGCACGAATGGTGTGACTCTACTTCATGCACAACCAGAAACGTGAAAATTCTGCCCCATTTGTGTACAATGAATTGAAGAGCTTTCTACTGTCATGTATAACTAATTAGAACAAACAAACAAAGAAACAAATAAATAAAATAAAGCGATTTAAAAAAGAAAAAGAAAAAAATTTAGAATGGTTGGGAACAGGAGAGGATTACCTGTGTTTACTCTGCCACATCTGACCAAACATCTTAACAGGTAGTCTGCCCTTGAGTTTTGTTTTGTTTTGCTTTGCTTGTTTGGATGTGTGAATATTTTTAGTTTCTGTTTGATTGCTTTTGACCAGCTAAACCTTGTTAACCTGGTTGACTTTGGTCTGAGCTAGGTACGCTGAAGTGCTCCCCGCTGGTTCTGGTGTGATCTTCTTTGGACCTAGGGTTTCTCCAGATGTAGTCAAGGGTGGAAACAGATGTAGGCCCCCTCGGTGAGCACAAGGAAAGGCTGTTTGTTCGGGGCTTGCTAGAGCAAGGGGTCCGCCTCCATCGTTCTCAGAGACTGGAAGGCAGGCAGAGGTGTGGGAGAGCTGGGGAGTGGGGGGGGGGCGCTTGGCTTTGTCCTGAAGGGGGGCCTGGGTAGCAGGCTAGTTCTTGGCAGGCCATCCCATGCGGTTTGTTGGGGAGGGGGCATATTTGGCTTTTCCCTGATTGGCCCATATTGGAAGCAGGGGCAATTAGGGACACTGTCAGTTATTAGTCAGATCTGGCCATTTGGGGCCAGTTGGCTCATTGTGAGCTTCCTGGACTGGTTACTGCTGATAACCGGTTAGCTCCTTGGACTGGCTACAGACCGTGGGTCAGAGCTCTATTTTTATGTATGGTCTGGCGCTTGCCTCAGTCTCTTCAGCCTCCCAGGAATTAACATGAGGCCCTGTGGGCGGGTTGGCAGGCCTGTCCACTCTGATCTCACAGGGCGGCCGAGGCATCCAGAGTCTGAGTGAGAGAGACCGAATGCCTGGCAGACCCCGAGTGGGACAGCAAGGCCCTCGCCTGGACCCTGACCCACTCAACTTGCCTCCTCTCCTGCCGCCTTCCTCGAGACGCCTGTGTGCTCGGGTGTGAGTGGGGACTTGAGTCCCCAGCCCCATCCTGGTCCTCACCACTGAAGAGCAGGTCAGGCAAAGCTGCTGCCCAGGGATGGAGGGTCATGGTAGGACCCAGGGGTCTCCGGGGGCCTGGCTGATGGCCCACGGCCCAGAGACAGCCACCAGCACAGTGGCAGTGAATGGAGGGCGGTAGGGTGATAGGGACCAACGCAGGGAGATGTGGCAGGGGCAGAGGGCACTGCGGGGACGGATCTCCCCAGTGCAAGGAGGCTCTCCCTCCCCACGCCTGTGGCAGGTCCCTGGAGGTAAAGGACCTCAGTCAGAGACATCTGCATTGTTTCCAGATATTTTTGGGGGAGAGAGATTTTAGAACAGACTTAACATTCCGCAGGCGAGGGCTCTGAATATTGATCACTGGGTTCTGAGTATAAATGCTGTGCAGCCGTGTCCATGCACAAGGCGGGCTGGGGACTCTCCCGCTGACGTTTTAGGAGGCTGAGGTTTAGGATGTGCTTCACCCAAAAGTGTCTGGTTGATGAGCGGCAGAGCCAGGTGCCTCGGTCCCCAAACACGTGAGCACTGCACCCACTCTGGTTCTCGGCAGGGTCTCCCTGCCCCACCTAGACAGAAATGACCCCCTTCTCTTGTTCAGTGACCTCCGTTTGCTTACAGGTCCTTCACCATTGGTGCTTTCCTTGTCTGCCATCACCCGTCCGCGGGTCCTCAAGCAGGAGCATACCCAAGAATGGCCTGGGAAAGTCACCCCCCCCCCGCCCCGCTTTCTGATTCAGTGAGTGGGGAGGGCCCAGGACCTGGCATTTAACAAGATTCCCAAGCAAGTCCCCCAAGATCAGCCTGGTTTCAGGTGTGCAGCAGGCGGTGGGCACGTGAGCAGAGGAGCCAGGGCTGAGTTAGCGTCTCCCGTACCCTCCCCCTGCCCTCCCCTGCCCCATTCCTGTCCCCCACGCTCTTGCCACGTGCTCTCTGCGCAGGCTGCTCTCACCAAGTACCAAAGACCCGGCGGCTGACACAGCGGGCGTGTGCGTCTCATGGCTCCGGAGTCTGGGGAGCCCGAGGTTGGGTGCCCGGGAGGGTCTGCCTCCTGGCTTGCAGGTGGACACCTTCCTGCTGTACCCTCAGACGGCAGAGAGAGATCCTCCCTGTCACGAGTCTTCTCAGGTCACTGATCCCACGCACCAGGGTGCCACCCTCACGACCCAATCGTCTCCCCAAGTCTCCCCCTCCAAAATGCCATCACATTGGGACTTAGGGCTTCAGCACATGAATTTGGGGGATACATTCAGTCCCTGGCATCCCCCAGAAGGAGACTGAGGCTTTGGGTCATCTTCTGGGGAGGGTCGTGGGTGGTGGGGAGAACTCATCCTGGGTCCTTGCTGTCCTCCCCTTCCCAGCCCCCTGCCCTGGTGACCAAGCTCTTAGGAACACATCTCTTCTTTTAAAAAGCAAAACAAAAACAAGTTAGAATGTTTTTTCGAATAACAAAACAATTTCATGCTTAACAACAAAGTGAACTTGCAAATCTCAGAAGATCACAGTGTGGAAGACCCACTAGGTGGTCCCCTTCCCTAGACCCAGCCTCTATAAAAATGCACATGGCCTTCCAGGCTTTTCTATGCGTGGTTGTAGCTTCCTGCAGACACAGCCTCTTCCTGCAAGTCCAGCCAGCAGCCTGAGGTCCTCAGCCTCTGCCACCGTCCGTAGTGCCCCGCAGAACTCCAGTGGCCCGCCTGCTCCTGCCCTTGCCCACTCCTCCCACGGGAATCCAGTCTTTGGGTGAATCATTGCAAAGTGACATTGCCAACTGACATTGGTTACTACTCTGTCTCCTCTCTCCTGTCCTCCTTCTTCCAACCGAAAGACGAAGGTGTGGCATCTTCTATATTAATATTTTAATATTTTGGCGCAGCAAGCGAAAAAGTTCAGAGACCTAGACTCTCACTGCTAGCTGAGACTGAACCAGGTTTTCTCGGGGTGGCATGGGGGGGGGTTCCTCTCCCCCCTCCCTCGCAGAGCTGTGCAGCCCCAGGGAGGCCCTCTTACCAGTCTCTGGCTGGGACACGGTGGCTGGCACTTTCCCCGGCCCCTCCCCCAGGTTGGCAGCGTCACCCCACCCGAGTGACTGTGAAGAGTTATGATTTTATTTGGGGATAATAAACACGATCTGCTTCGGGGAACCTAGAACAAATCCTTTTTCCATGCAAATGCGCTTTGTAATAAAACCCTGCCGGGACAGAACAGGGCGGCTCTTCCCGCACATTGTGATTTCTGACAGAGCGTCCTTCCAAGTTCTCCCAGGAGCCACCGAAGCTCGAGCAGCTGCTGGAAAGGATCTGGGTGCGTGGCCATTTCTGCTTAATTAAGAAGCCACGGGGTGGCAGGAAGCTGGGCAGGGTGGCTCCCATATTGTCAGTGAAAGTCTTTCCCCACACCGCGAGCACAAGGTCCCTTTGCAAGTCATACATTTAAATCGTCCTAGCAGAGCTGGCAGGATGAGCTCTTTACGGAGTCTCAGCTCTGAAGTGCACAGAGCTCGGGTGAGATGGGGAGACCCCAGCACTGGCTGGGCGCATCCTCTGCACCTCACCTGATGATGCAGTAGGGCAGAATCCCATTTAATCCTCCAGTGACGCAGGGCTCACTGCCTGGGGCAAAGGAGCTCCCCACGTTGACTGTGGAGAGGTCAGTAGCTTCCTTAAGTTGTCACGGTGAATCAATGTAAAATCGAAGCCACTTTGACCCCGAAACCCAAGTTCTTCATTTTTTCTCCCATCTTTATCTAGATGTCATTAACAAGTTAAAATTGTGTGCATTTAAAGTGTACGCTGTGACAACTCCATGTATGTATACATTGTGAAATGGTTGCCACAATCAGGTGACTCGTCACACGTGTCACCTCACAGTAACCCTTTCAGTTTTTTTTTTTTTTTTTTTTGGTACCTGGGATTGAACTCAGGGGCACTCAACCACAGCCCTTTTTTTGTATTTTATTAGAGACAGGGTCTCACTGAGTTGCGAAGTGCCTCGCCATTGCTGAGGCTGGCTTTGGACTCGCGATCCTCCTGCCTCAGCCTCCCAAGTGCTGGGATTATAGGCGTGTGCCACCGCGCCCGGCTACCCTTTTGTTTTGTGTGTGGCGAGACCTCTTTAGAACCACTGTAGCCCAAACCCTGCCTGCCGTGGAGCCTAAGTCGAGTGCACCAAGCACGTCCCAGGCATTGGGAGGAGAGTTCCCATCTCCAGGCTGGTGGAAGTAGGGCAGAGTTTCCAGGAGGCAGAGTTGGAACAGGACCCTTTGGGGCTCCATCAGGACAGGAGACTGCTCCGTGGAGAGGCAAAAGCAGAGAGTCCCTGTGCCTTGTCAGCCTCGTCTTGCTGATCCGAGTAGAGAGCGTGCCCAAGGCTTGAAGGAGCCACAGAGAAGAGGGAGGAGAAGTTCCGACCTCCAGGACGCCTTCCTTTTGCTTTCTCCTCCTCACCCCACTCCGGGCGACATGGTATTCACTGGGTATAGACGTAAGCAAGTGTCTTCCAAGTCAGCCGTGCTGTGGTTGCTGGGCTCCGAGGTTTGTGTCCGCAGGTGACCATTCATTTGTCCCACCCCTGCCCACACCCACTGTTGGGTCACCCTGCAGGTCCACCCACGCATGTGGCTGTGTGCATGTGCTCCTACTGGGCTGGTGACTGCAGGACCCAGAGGGACTGTCCACCGGACGACGGTATCGCTGGGCAGCACCTGATACCTCCCAGGCCTGGCTGCAGTGCCTCGTCTCCTTGCAAGGCGGCTCTGTCCAGCAGGCTGAGACACTGCCCGTGCAGCTCAGAGGTGGCGCCACTGTGGTCAAGAGGACATTGGTTAGCTCCAAACGCTCTGACCCATGTACCGCATGTTTGAACTGATACTTTTGGTGCACGCTGGGGCCAGTTCACAACACTAAGTAAACTTTTCCAAAAAGGATTTTGTCTTTTAAAAGAAAATCATTTCCTTATTTTAAACTTCTGACTTATTCATTGACTTTTTGTGAATAATTCTTTTTTTGTGCTCTTGTGACCATTACATTTGCACACCACCTTGATGTCCAATAATAGAAGTTCAGTGAGAGGTACCATTTTTGTAAATGTAACTAGACCAATGCAAAGACAGGATTGGAAACAACATTGTATGCATGCTGTGTGGTCAAGACGTGATAGGCCTCATTTTATTTAATCTGCAGGACACCTCTGTGAAGGAGGGGGCTTAACATCCCCTTTTGTAAATGCAGAAATGGAGGCAGAGAGGCCAAAGGGTTTGCTCAAGGTCATGGGGGTTTTAGCTCTGGAAGTTGAATCCTGGAATCTATGCTCAAAGTCACTGTCCAAGAACTAACATTACTTGTGGCTAGGTGGTGAGATTGTGGGTGTCTGAATATTTATCTTGTCTGTATTTTCTTACTTTAAAAATGCACACACTGCTTTTGCAATAGGGAAAAAAACACACACAAAAATATGTAAAGTAGAGAAAAAATAAGGGAAGAATTTTGGGGCTGGGAGTTTAGCTCAGTGATAGAGCACTTGCTAAGCATGCACAAGGCCCTGGATTCAATCCCCAGTAGCACAGAAAGAAAAACCTGTGGTTGTTTTGGAGTGGGGAAAGTTTAAAAATATCCAGGCCACCCTCATTCAATTATTGCTGTTTTTCTGTTTAGGCAGTGCTTCATCAATTTTTAAAATTTGCAAAGTTGTTAAAATAACCAAGTATGTATTTATATCTGACACTTAGTATACGTATGACTTTGTAACCTACCCTAATTTGTTTTAGCAAATCCATGGGTATTACAGTTATTTCTAACTTTCCCCTATTCTCCATGCAGAGCTATAAATAATCGATGGGAAATGAATTAGCAGTGAAAGATTATAAAATAGAAAAAAAAAATAGAGTTGTAGAAAAAGTGAAGTGTTGTGAAGCCATTTCAGAATGTTCTAGAATCTGAGAGCAGTTCAGATCGATTGCCATCCTGACAAACTGACAATTGACCAACTGCGTATTGGTGGCCCACCAGGAGAACCCTGTCCTGTGTGGAGAATTTCCCACCTTGTTGGACAGAGCTCACCTCTCACCAGGCCCCGTATTCTCCGGTCTCCTTTGCAGCTGGGCCTGGGTACCCTGAGCCAGGAAATGCTAGTCACAAGCACCTGTGTGGTCTTGGGTGCGATGCTAGGGACAGAAAGCAGCAGGCGCCCCACGGGATCTTCTCGTGAGGATCTTCTCGTGAGGATCCTCGTGAGGCTCCCGTGGGGCGCCTGGGTCATCTCTGGGTGGTACACAGCCCTGGTCCTGGGAACAGCATCCGGGGTCCGGGTGCTGGCCACGCTGCCCGCCTGCAGCCCTGCTGTTCTCACTGGGTGGTTCTGTGCGGTGACTATGGGTGTGCACCTGGCTGTCTCCATCTGGTCACTCTGTCCCTCCTGAGGATTCTGCAAACGACTCGGTAGCAATTTACCACATTTTATTGCCATTTAAACAAGTTGGAGTTAGTTTCTCCCGCGGGCAATGATGGATGTACACTTGCTTCCATGCATTTCCGTATGCTCGCCACACCTACCTTTACTACAACAGTGTCTTTTTGTCTTTGTTCTTTTTAGTTACACCTGACAGTAGAATGTATTTTGACATATTCTACATACATGGAGTATGACTTCCCATTCTTGTGGTTTTACATGATGTGGAGCGACACTGGTCGAGTGTAACTGGGAAAGTGATGTCAGATTCAGTCTACTGTATTTCCCATTCCTGTCCCCCTCCCTTCCCCCCCATCCCCCCTGTCCAATCCAGTGAACCTCCACCCCACCCCACTCACCTATCGTGAGTCAGCCTCTGCATATCAGAGAGAACACTTGGCCTTTGGTTTTGGGGATTGGGGTTCACTTAGCATGATGGCCTCCAGTTCCATCCATTTACTGGCAAATGCCATAATTTCATCCTTCTTTATGGCCAAGTAATATTTCATTGTGTATATGTACCACATTTTTTTATCCATTCATCTATTGAAGGGCATTGAGGTTGGTTCCATAGCTTAGCTATTGTGAGTTGAGATGCTATGAACATCGATGTAGCTGTGTCACTATAATATGCTGATTTTAAGTCCTTTGGGTATATTTTTGAGGAGTGGGATAACTGGGTCAAATGGTGGTGGTTCCATTCCAAGTTTTCTGAGGAATCTCCATGCTGCTTTCCATAGTGGTTGCTCAATTTGCAGTCCCACCAGCAATGTGTGAGCGTGCCTTCTCCCCACATCCTTGCCCGCATTTATTATTTGCATTCATGATGATTGCCATTCTGACAGGCGTGAGATGAAATCTTAGAGTAGTTTTAATTTGCATTTCTCTAATTGCTAGTGATGTTGAACATTTTTTCAGATGTTTGTTGACCAATCGTATTTATTCTCTCTCTCTCTCTCTTTTTTTTTTTTTTTTTTGTACCAGGGATTGAACTCAGGGGCACTTGACCACTGAGTCACATCCCCAGCCCTTTTTTGTATTTTATTAGAGACAGGGTCTCACTGAGTTGCTTAGTGCCTCGCGGTTGCAGAGGCTGGCTTTGAACTCGAAATCCTCCTGCCTCAGCCTCTCAAGTGCTGGGATTACAGGCATGCGCCACCACACCCGGCTTCGTATTTATTCTTCTGTGAAGTGTCTGCTCAGTTCCTTAGCCCACTTATTGATTGGGTTATTTGTGTTTTTTTTTTTTTTTTTTTTGGTGTTAAGTTTTTTGAGTTCTTTATATATCCTGGAGATTAATGCTCCGTCTGAGGTGCAGGTGGCAAAGAGTTTCTCCCATTCTGTAGGCCCTCTCTTCATGTTCTTGATTGCTTCCTTTGCTGTGAAGAAGCTTTTTAGTTTGAATCCATCCCATTTATTGATTCTTGGTTTTACTTCCTGTGCTTTAGGAGTCTTGTGGAGGAAGTCAGTTCCTAAGCTGAAATGATGGAGATTTGGGCCCACCTTTTTCTTCCACGGTCTCTGGTCTAATGCCCTGGTCCTTGATCCACTTTGAGTTGAGTTTTGTGCAGGGTGAGAGATAGATAGGGGCCTAATTTTATTTTATTATATGTGGATTTGTAGTTTTCCCAGCCCCATTTGTTGAAAAGGCTATCTTTTCTCCAATATATATTTATAGAGCCTTTGTCTAGTATGAGATAACTGTATTTATGTGGGTTTGTCTCTGTGTCTTCTATTCTGTTCCACTGGTCTTCATGTCTGTTTTGGTGCCAATGCCATGCAGTTTTTGTTAGTATGGTTCTGTAGTATAATTTAAGGTCTGGTATTGTGATGCCTCCTGCTTCACTTTTCTTGCTGAAGATTGCTTTGGCTATTCTCGCCTCTGATTTTTCCAAATGAATTTCATGACTGCTTTTTCTTATTTCTATGAAGAATGTCATTGGAACCTTAATAGGAATTGCATTTAATCTGCATAGCGCTTTTGGTAGTATGGCCATTTTGACAATATTATTTCCCAACAGTGTTTTTATACAATAAAATGGTAGTAGGATTAGGCAATGCATTCAGTATTAAGAGAAGTTTTCAGAAATTCTGGGCTTGAAAAAAAAAAATAGCACAAGATATTTGCATGAGTAACAATATATTTTTGTATGAGTGATTTTAGCTTCAAATTTTATTGAAGTCATTGGAAAGTATCCTAGAGGGATCTTGTTTCTTTTAGCTAATAAATTGGGTCATATGTTGAAATTTCCAAAGGCCCTGGAAATTGGAATGAAACTATTACTTATAATGAATCCTATACTTAGTCATTTTCCCAAGTGGTGGTGCATTTGCATATCAGTGGGGTTTTGTGATGACATCTTCTGGGTTTCCATGTTGCTGCAGTTCTAGTGCCTTCAGCTCTTGGTGCATTATTTATAACCCACGGGTCAGTCAGCTACCATGATTAGCAGCTCAGTGTCTGGGATTTCCAAGAGAAAACAAATGTACTTTGCCAACCATCCCTCTCCTTCTCATGGAAGTTTTGAACCGCATGCAGATGTATTTTGTGAGTTTTCCAACAGTGTATTTTCTTGGGGTCTTCCATGAGGTGAGTGACAGGAGGGAGTTCTTAGGCCAGAATCTAGATTGCAGAGAGTCGTTCATAGAAGCAATAAGCATTCTTTCCAAAAAGCTTTCCAAGACCCTTTTATACACCTCTGATGCTGGGGCCTTGCACTACTTACGATTACATTCAACTCCAAGTAATAGAAAATCCTAAATCATGGTGCCTTAAATTAGATAGAAAAAATTCTACAATGAGTCCAGAGCTGGCATTGTGGCCTGCAGCATCAGTGACCCAGACTCCTTCTGTCTTATCCCTGTCAGAGGCCGCTTTCTTCTTCAAGTTCTGTAGTGGTCCAAAAGGGCTGCTCTGGTGACAGCCATTGCTTCATAGTCCCACCAGCAGGGAAGAGGAAGCAGAGAGAAGCATGAATAAAAGTCCTCAGAATAAGACACTTCCTGGATAGGGCTTACTCACAAGCCTTTGCACAGCCGCAAGGGTGACTGGGAAATGTAGTCTGGATCCCAGGTGGCCCTGTGGTCAGCAGAGGCCTGGAGGCTCTCTACGGGAGGAAAGAGGAGATTGGACTCAGCTCTGAGGGGAGAATCAAGACGTGCATCGCACCTCCTATGTGATGCATTGAGCATGTTCGTAGTGATTGTTGAAAGGCTGCGGTGGGTGGAAAGACAGAGGCAGCGTGCAGGCCCATCAAACCTGGCCTGGAGTTTCACTGCCTCGACTTGAATCTGTTTGGGGTATTTCCTAGCTGTGTGACCTCAGGCAAATCACAAAACCTCTCTGAGCAGCCCTTCCTCACGCCAACTCTGCTTTTGAGGGTGGCTCCATGAAATGCAGGATGAAAAGTGACCCACTATGTGTTCGTTTTAGTGACCCACTATGTGTTCGTTTTAGTGACCCACTATGTGTTCGTTTTAGTGACCCACTATGTGTTCGTTTTAGTGACCCACTATGTGCTCGTTTTAGTGACCCACTATGTGTTCGTTTTAGTGACCCACTATGTGTTCGTTTTAGTGACCCACTATGTGCTCGTTTTAGTGACCCACTGTGTGTTCGTTTTCCTGTAATTCAGATCTAACCAGGTGTCCTCTATCTTTATGTGCTAAGTCTGGCCGCTCCACCTCTTCCCCGTGCGTAAAATGGGGAGTTATTCAGCATTATTTTTGAAAAGTTGATGAATGAACAAGTAAACGAATAAACAGGTGGCTGGGGGTGGGGCTGCCCTCTCACTCTTGTGGCCTGGCAGGGTCCGCTGGGCAGAGGCGGAGGGTCGCAAGGGGAGCGGCATCTCATGGGGGCAGCTTTAGGTCCTTGGTAGGTGGCCCCTGAGCACCTTGGGGGCCCCAGGAGGCCTCCGGCTCCCCCAAGGTCCAGCCCACGCGCTCAGTTCCCTGGAGAGTCGCTGGGGCCATTCTGGCTGGTGGCCACCTGCCCCTCCTCTGAGTTCACAGTGCAGCCCTTCGCTGCCCTGTGATGTCTGACTGGATGAATTTTCAATTTGGCAACGGTGCAAAAGTGATAGGCATTCAGTAGGAGCCAGACTTTTCGGGATCTCGACCTTTCCCAGGCTAGCGATGTGCAGTCCCAGCCTCCCTCGTGAGCCGGGCGGGCAGCAGGAGGCAGTTCCCAGGCAGCCCTGCCATCAGAGGGGACGGGACCCCTCCTCTGCAGGGGGCTGGGGCCCGGGCTGTGTGGTCCGTAGGCCAGGAGGATGCAGTGCGTTTCCTGTTCCGGAATTCTGGACTAACGGTGGGCATCACCATCGTGACGCCGGGAAGGTCCGCACACGTCCCTGCGTCCCTGCGTCCCTACCTGGCTTTCGGCCACCACGATTGACAGAAGCATCTGCACCTTCTTTCTTCTTGTCCCGTAAGTGGCTTGAGGTGACTCCGCTGGGCATTTCCCGTGGCATCGCGCACCCCTTCTCTCTGGTCTCCCTTTCGATGGGCTCTTGGGTATTATGGGATGTCCTGTGTCCCCACAGGCTCTCCATGTTCAGTGGCTGCCAGGGCCTGGGCATCTCCTGAGAGGTGACCTCTCATCTTCTGTGGGGTGAGTGAGTTTCAGCCCCTCTGATGCCTCTGCCAGGCACCACCTGGGGCAGCCTGCGGCATCCACGCCTGGTCTGACCACTGGCCACAGGTGGCAGCAGCGACTGCCCAGCTGTGTGAGCCAGGACAGCCCGGTGGACGTGCGGCTTCTCAAATCTTATTTCAAAAAAGGGGTTGCTTGGCTGAGTAAAAGGAGAAATTGAATCCTCTGTTCTCGTGACGTCCATCAGTCTGTCCAAGGCACTGCCCGCCTCTCTGAATTTATGCCCCAGTTGCCACACACGTGTCTGTGAATGTCTGCGTTTTCTGGGGAGAACTTCCATACTTCTTGTCAGCTTTCCAAAGGGCTCTCTAACTAAAGCCGTCCAAGGGCGGCCACTCTCAGGACCCGGATTCCCTGTGCATTTCAGCTCCAGCAGTGCCTGAGCCTCCTGCTGCTTTTCCCTTAGGAGCTGCCTTGGAATGGCTTCTGCGGCCACCCCGCCTCCCTCCTGGCAGTCGGTGGGGAAGGGCGCTGCGGAGTGCAGGTGCTTCCTGCATCAGCCCCAGACTCCATGGTTAGGAAGAGAACTCTGACGGCTCCTGTGAACATCCAAAACCAGTGGCAAATGCGTCTGCCTTATCTGCAGCTGGGGATTTTCTGCGCCGCTTCAAGCACAACTGGGACCTCGCTGCACCAGGATGTAGAGCAGCAGGATAGAGCAGAAGGGATTGGCTCCTTGGCCCTTGAGCGAGGCCAGTAGACTCCTGCCCTCCCTTGCAAGTAAGGGGACGCCGCCGTCTTTCCCCAGAGCAGGGGTTGGCAGTTTTTCCTGTAAATGGCCAGAGGGTAAATACTTCAGGCGTTGTGGGCCATGCGGTCTCTGTGGCGACTGCTCGCCCACTGAAGCAAGAGCAAATTGCTATAGACAACAGGGTCCTAAATGGATGACCGTGGCTTTATTTATAAACCCGGTGGTGACCTGCTTTGGCCTCGGGCTGTGTCAAGTGTCTTCACACTAGCACCCGGGCGGTTCCTCCGGCTCCTCCCTTCCTTTGAGTGCCTCTAGCTCAGGTTTGCAGGGCTCCTGGGCTCCCCTGGTCCCAGCGGTGAGGCGCCGGCGCTCGCTGCCCTCCAGGAGCAAGCCACTTTGTGGACCCATCTCCATGTTTTTCGGGCCCGGTTCTTGGCAAGCAGCACCGTGGCTGACTTCTCTTGCCAGCGACTGTTTCATAAGCCTGTTTGGATGGTCCCCTTGCAGCTCCACCCAGCCATGGAACGCTTTTCCAATCTGTGCTGATGGGTTCCCGGGGACAGGAGAGGGAGCCGGGTGGCTTCCTAAAGCATCATGCACCAGGACTGACCCCACGCGAGGCTGCGGCAGCAGGGCTCTGGTGGGCTCAGCAGCCCCCTCGCAGATCTGTTTACGAAACAAGTTAAAGACGCATATATGTCTGTGCACTTGTCAGTAGCTTCCTCCGATCGCAGAGAAACATGCGCCATTCGCGCTGCCGTCCTGGCCCCGCGCACACCTGCGCATCGGCACTCTGGAACGTCTGGTCCTGCTAAACAGAGACCCCATACCCATCACCCGCGTCCCCCTTCCCACTGCCCCCCACCCAGCTCCTGCCAATGTCCATTCTACTTTCTGTGTCTGTGAACTTGGCTGTTTCAGGCTTCTCACGTGAGAGGTGATAGATGGGCTACCCTCCCCCCAGCCCCAGAGTTTTCCACATCCTGAGAGAAGCAACCTTGTTTCATTCTCGGCAGGATGTTTCTTCCCCGGGCAGGATGTTTCTTCCCCGGGCAGGATGTTTCTTCCCCGGGCAGGATGTTTCTTTTCCCCGGGCAAGAGCCAATAGGCTTAAAGGTCGCCCTGTTCTATGGGCAAAGAGCCAATGGCGTTGGGGTTGCTCTGGTGCACCTCCCACCAGAAATCCCTATGTAGGGCCCTGTTCGAGAGACTCAGACAGACACACAGACACACACATCAGCTCATTGCTGCTGAGAGGAGGAAGCCACTCAGACACATCAGCTCGACCCTGCGGAGAGGAGGAAGCCACTGCAGCAGCTCCAGACCCATCGCCTCCAGCCCGACGGCCGCTCCCAGCTGACAGCTCCAGCCTCCAGCCAGACAGCAGCTGCTTTAGCTGATAGCTCCAGAGATCCCAGCTGGTGCGGCCAAGTACCCACCTTCTGTTCAGAGCTTGCACACTCCCCTCTCCCACCAGAGCTTGCACACTCCCCTCTCCCTGACCCCTCTCCCAGCACCTCTTCAACCTTCGACCAGAGCACCTCTTCTCCGGTTTTGCTACCAGCCACGAAGGCTGTTGAATAAATCTCTTGGCTGCACGGCTGTCCCCAGTGTGATGTTTTGCCCTTCAAGAGGCATTTGCATCATGTCCTCGAGGTTTACCCGGGTGCTGCGTGTCACCGGGTCTCCTCCCATTGGGAGGCTGGATAATGTCTGCCCTGTGTGGACACCCCTTTCTCCATCCACTCATCTGTCCACGGACGCTGAGGTTGCTTCCTGGCTTGTGACTGTTGTGAACGAGACCGTGTGAACAGGGCCGCCAACATCTCAAGTTCTGTCTTCATCGATTTCGGGAGCATACTCAGAAGCGGGAGAGCTGGATCATACGGTAGTTCTATTCTAATTTTTTTTTTTTTTTGAGAAACATCCATTCTGTTTTCCATAGCCTATGTTATAGTTCCACAACATATATAGCTTTTCCTTTTTTTTTTTTTTTTTAGAGAGAAAGTCCCCTCTTTTTTTTTTTTTAATATTTATTTATTTGCTTTAGTAGTACACAATGCCTTTATTTGTATGTGGTGTTGAGGATCGAACCCGGGCTGCGCACGTGCTAGGTGAGCGCTCTACCGCTGAGCCACAACCCCAGCCCCCTAGCTTTTCCTTTTTAAAGGAAAAATGCAACGAGGCTGATCCATGGAGTTCCATTTACTCATTCATTTGAAAACCGTTGTGAGTGCCCGCCCGGCTCATAGGCAGCAGGGTGCTACATTAGTCCAGACAGGTCCTTGCGTTCTTGGAGTGATAGCCTTGTTGGAGAGACGGTCAACAGACAAACAGACCCGTGATTCCACCCGAGAGATGGGAAAGGAGTTTAACTTAACTATGTTTATTTTTTAAAAAGTGGCTCAGGAGCTGGGTGTGGTGGTGTAAACCTGTAATTCCTGCGACTTGGGAGGCTGAGGCAGGAGGATCACAAGTTTAAGAGCAGCCTCAGCAGCTTAGTGAGGCCCTGTCTCAAAAAGTAAAAAGGGCTGGGGATGTAGCTCAGTGGTTAAGCTCCTGCCCCTGATTCTATCCCCAGTATACCCCTCAAAAAATGGCATTAGGAATTTGAGAATGGAAACGAAGGATGAAGGAAGTAGCCCCCACCCCCTTACAGCCCACCCCGGGTCAGTCAAATGCTTCTGCAGAAGCCCACAATTGGAGCTTAATTATTCTCAGCTTACTCACCAGACTTTTTTTTTTCTTTTAAATCGAGGTGAAATTCACATAACATACAGTCAACTGTCCTGATGAACAGTTCAGTAGCACGTAATATATATGGTCGGGCAACCACCTTCCTATCTAGTTCCAAGAAATTGTCATCACTCCAAAATAAAACCCCATTTCCATTAAGCAGTTTCTACCCACTGCCCCTTCCTGCAACCCCCGACAACCACCTATCTGCTTTCTTTCTCTGTGGAGCTACCTATTCTGGCTACTGCATGTGAGTGGCATCATATAGTATGCGGCCCTTCGTGTCTGACCTCTTTCACTGAGCAGGTTTCTGAGGCTCATCACAGGGTAACCTGTGTCAGCCCTTCATTCCTTTTCACCGGTGAATAATATTCTACGGCATGGCTATACCCACAGTGTTTATCCCTTCATCAGTTGATGGACATGGGGTTTATAGTGCTGCAAGGAACACTTATGTACAAAGGATTTTTTTTTTTTTTTTTTTTTTTTTGGTAGTTGAACTCAGGGGCACTTCAATTTTTTTTTTCTCACTGGGTTGGGAGGCTGGCTACTGTGATCAGAGATTTTTGTGGCTTAGAGATCACTCAGGTCCAACCCATTAAAAGAATTGAGGGTGATGCCCTTTCACTTCCGTCCCCCCCCAGCCTGGCTGAGCTTGGATTGGGCAGTACAGAGCAAGGCGCTTGCTCCCTCGTGTTCTGAAGATCGGGAAGCCTCTGTCTTCCTCTCGCAGCCCTGGTTCCCATAGATCACCTTCGCCAGAAGAGCGTGACCCACCCGGTCAGCCGTTCAGGTGTCCCCGGGCCCCTGCCTGGCTCCCGCCTGCGCCTTCCCGGTCCTCCATTGGTGTCTCCTGAGGCCCCGCCTCCCTCTGCTGTTCCTAAGGGAGCAGGGTCAGGGTCAGGAGTGACCTCGGGGTGGGGTGGGCTCTGACCTCACACCTTTTGTGAGGTGGCCTCTGCTTTGGTGGTGAAGACAGGGGGTGCGGGCCTGGAAGGCATGGGAACCCCTTTTCCAGCAGGAATGCAAATTCTCTCCCCTGTCGGACCTCTCAGTGGGTCCCCCCAGCAGACCCCTCAGGACTGGGAAAGAGGCACTTGCCCCGAGATTGGGGTGCCAGCGGCTCCACGGATGAAGTGGTGCAGGAGGCCAGAGCCCTGGGCGCTGGGCTCCCTGTTTAGCTTCCTCCTATTTCAGGGTGAGTGATCGGTTGACTCCAAGCATCCTAGGTCGGTGCTACCAGGGCGCGCCGTTGCGGGTGGAATGAACCCAGGAAGGAAAGGGGGCGCGGGTGGGTGGGAGGAACAGGGCCTGGAGAATAGAAGAACACCCAGGAAGCTCCGCATGGGGGGCCGTGGTGTCCCCCGGGGCCCAGCAGCCCAGGGTCTGCCCATCTCCCCCCTTGAAGGGCTGCGTTTCCCCAGCGGGGTCCCGCCCAGGGTGTGGGAGGTGCGTGGTGAGGAGTGGGTTAACTCCACGGAAGCGAGGAGAGGGCGGGGCAGGCAGCGCTCACCAAGCCGCCACCTGTGCCCAGACCTTGGAGACCCCCCCTCCCCCAGGTGACAGATCACTTGTCGGCCATCCAAGTAATGCGGTTACCTCTGTCCCAAACAGAATAACATTAAATATCAACTGGTGATTTGGGTTCAATTCTAGAAATTACCGCGTCCCCCACCCGGTCACCCTGGCTTCAGGTGCTCCATTGATTGATGGGGGCTGCAGGACTCCGCACTCACTTATTAGTCTAATGGACAGACTCGCCCTGGGCTGTGCAGGGCAGGGCTGCTTTTATCTTCCGCCGTGTTCCTTGGGCGTAGCTTACCACTGGGGAACATCTGCATTATCTAATTTATTCCCTTGAAGCATTTCATTTTTGCTGATTGCTGCTTAAAGGTCATTTCCAAATAAACATGGAATGAAAGGTCACCGTACCCAGCTGTAACATCATCTTAAGGCAGCTTTGGTCCTGGTCGTTGCCAACACTGACCTGCTCTGACCTCCTGGGCTGGCTGGAGAGCCTCTTCCTTAGGTCACCTGTGGCTACTGCATTGCCGTTTCCTCTCAGCTCTGGATTTGGGGAGGTGGGCTGTAGCTGGAGGCAGCGGGTAAAAGTCTCGCGGTGCGTCTTTATCAGAGCTCAGGCTGAGCTGTGGGGGCCAGGAGCTGGGGATTGAGCCACTTCCAGAAAAGGCCAGGGAGCAATTCAAGTTCTGACGGGCGTTGCTGGACAACCGTGCTCCCGTCCAAGATGAATCAGGTGTCTGGAGACCAGAGGGTGAGACTGTGGGTTTGACGAGCAGATTTTGGAAGAGATTGAAAAAGGATGGAGAGGTACAGCAAAAGACCCCGGAAGCGCACCTTTGTGCCTTCCAAAACGAAGACAAGGAAAACACTTGGAACCAAGTCTTGTAACGCATCGCCAGTCCTGGGGTGCTTCTGTGGGACAGAGGGTGGTTTGTGTGCAGGGAGAGGAAAGACTTTGGCCACAGAGAAGAAGCGGTGTTGGGTTGAGTCTTTTACTTTCTCCCTTGGCTGGTTGGCAGGTAGCTTAGGTGAGGGCTGTGAACGTGGGCACACTGGTCCTCTAGCAAGGCTCCCCCAGGATGCCTGGGCAAGGCGGGTGGGCTGGAGAGCACCAGTTGGGTGTGGCCCTAACAGAGGGCAGGGTGTCTGCGCAGGAAGATGGGTTTCCATGGGAAGGAGAAGGAGCTGTGGTCAGGAGGGTCAAGGGCCAAGGAGGAAGACAAAAAGGCCGAGGTTTGTGGTGGAGCCGGATGCTGCCAGAGGCGAGGGGGGGCGCCGTGGTTGTATGGAGAATGCCAAGTCCGAAGGAGGGCTGGCGCACAGCACGCGCATCCCAGGGGCCACCGCCACAGCACGTCAGCTCTGCGAGTCTGCCCAGTTTACAGATGATGAAGCAGAGGCGGGGTGGGATCCTGGCCACCAGACGCCGGGGCTCACGTGCTCGACCAGCATGCCACCTGCTTCTCTGAGGTGCAGCTGGCAACATGGTGTGCGTCAGCACCTCAGACGCCGGGGGGAGGGAGACTGAGGAGGGACCATTTATTACCTCTCAGATTCGGGGGGGACCCATTCTGCTTAGTGATGATGGCACAGGAATTTGGAGAAGCTTTCAGAAGGGCAATGTGGGGGACATCTATCAAAGTGAAGCACGGGCACCCCCGTGACCAGCTGGCCTTCTAGGAACGGATGCCGGAGAATTAGAGCGATGTGCAAGAGGAGTCACTACAGCTTCGTCTACACCAGCAGGTGAGGGACGTCCTGTAGGTCCTTCAGGAGGGCACTGGTCAGTCCGACAGAGCACAGCTCCACGGTGGAGTCCACCCAGCACGACGAGGCAAGGAGAGGCTGAGTGGCAGGTGTCCGTGTGGGAGGGCGTCTGTCACCAGGGAGCAAAGCAAGGTCTGCAGTGAGCCCTACAGTGTACAGTGCAGTTACGTACCCTACAAGTCCAGTAATCGATGCGATTATGTGTTATATCAGTGTATTTATGCATATAAATTTATACTTCTAAGTAAATATATGCAAATACATGGACCGTTCGTTACATGAGTCGCAACTGCGTGAATCCACGTGTATATGTCTACGTAACAGGTATGGGAATACACAGGTGTGCGTGTGTGTATGTGTGCAATGTTTATATTTGCATATAAAACACTTTAGAGGGCTGGGATTGTGGCTCAGCGGTAGAGCGCTTGCCTAGCACGTGTGTGGCCCCGGTTCTATCCTCAGCACCACGTACAAATAAACGCATTGTGTACAACTAAAGCAAATAAATAAATATTAAAAAAAAACACTTCAGAAGGTGATTGCCTCTGCCGGTGGAGATAGAAGGGGAGGGGCTCTTTCTGCCCCCATGAATAAAGGAGGAGGGGAGGGAGGGCAGGAAGCACAGGGGGGGCACTTTCCTTCCTCTTTTGTTCTTTTTGGTGTTTTTCAAGATGGAGGAGCAGGACCAGGTTCAGAAGGAGAAGAGCGGGCGATGCCACCCCAGTGGGAGGGTCCTGTGCCGAGGGGCTGGGAGGGCCAGCGCAGCACGTGCTTGTCTGAGTGACCTTGGCCTGGTAGGAGGAGAGTGCCGGGTGGGTGGGGAGGCGTCTGGGCCGCGTCAGAGGGGGAACGGCTGCCACCGCTGGTCTTGGGGAAGGTGCTGTGGCTTAGCTGTGAGGTGTCCCCAGAAGGTCACCTGTGAGACAATGCAGAACATTCAGAGGTGAGATAGCTGGGTTAGGGGACCTTAGCCTAATCAGTGCGCTGACCCACTCAGATGGGTTCACTGGGTGGTACCTGTAGGCTGGGAGGGTGTGGCTGGGGACAGGGGTCCCTGGGGGCGTGCCTTGGTGACGAATGCTCTCTCTGCCTCCTGGTGCCGTGCCCTGAGCTGCTTTCCTCCTCCACACCCTTCCGCCATGATGATCTGCCTCACCTTGGGCCCCAAGGAATGGAGTCTGGCCTCTGTGAGCCCCCAAAAGAAATTTTCCTCTTCCAAAATCGTTCTTGTCAGGTCTTTTGGTCACAGTGATTAAAAATCAAAAAGGACTCAAAGAGAAGGGCTGTGCGGACCCAAGCGCTGCCTTTCGGTAGAAGGCACAGGATGACGCAGGCTCGGGAGGTGAGACTAGAAACCGTGTGCAGAGACCCCCACGTTCAGCCAGCTGGTGGGAGGAGCCTGTCACGGGCAGGGCCCGAGGACAGCTGCGCATCGACTTGGCGGTGCTGCAGAGGTGCCTGTGGGTCCTGGGGACGGCCTCAGCGTAAGCCCTGCCCCACTGCCTCCCATGGCCCACTGAAGGAACTGTGGCCTTCCCGACCCCAGTCACGTCCCCAGACAGTTCTTCCCAGTGACAGGACCTTGGCCATGGCGAGGCATCTCAGGAGCCGCAGCGTGGTGTGGGGGGCCTCGGTCCCTCTGTCTGTAAAGGGAGGTGGTGTCGCGAGCTGGCGCATGAGGCTGGCGGGGTGACTGGTTGCTGCGGGTAGCGGATCTAGAATGGGACTTTGCACGTGTGATCTTTTTTTTTTTTTTTTTTTTTTGGGTACCGGGAATTGAACTCAGGGGCACTCGACCACGGGGCCACATCCCCAGCCCTTTTTTGTATTTTATTAGAGGCAGGGTCTCACTGAGTTGCTAAGTGCTTCGCCATGGCTGAGGCTGGCTTTGAACTTGAGATCCTCCTGCCTCAGCCTCCCAAGTGCTGGGATGACAGGCGTGTGCCACCATGCCCGGCTGCACATGGGATCTTAAAAAGCCCCACAGATGACCCTGGTCATCTCCCCGCCCTGTCCCCTCTTATCCTCCCCCCCCCCCCCAGTTAAGACTCTGGTCTAAGACAGAAGGAGGTCTTTTTTTTTTTTTAATATTTATTTATTTGCTTTAGTTGTACAGAATGCATTTATTTTTACGTGGTGCTGAGGATCAAACCCGGGCCGCGCACGTGCTAGGCCAGCACTCTACCGCTGAGCCACGACCCCAGCCCCCAGAAGGAGGTCTTTGAACCCATGAATCCCTCAGAGAATCTGGCCAGCGTCTTCACTGAGCACCTGCTGTATAGATTCATTTCTTTAGGCGCTGGTGACCCCAGGGCTGAAAATACCAGCCTTGTGTTTGTATTCAGGAGCTGACATTCGCACGGGGGAGATGGACAGACAGACAGACACACCACACACGACTCGACCAAGGCCCCTCCCTTGGCTGCTGCAGTCACAAGCCGACAGTGAGCCCCGTTTGCCTGTTATTTCAGCTGCCGTCTGCTGACCCAGGATGGCATCTGGTCCTGGCCTCCTTCCTTCAGGGGCCGTGCAGCTGCGGAGCGCTCTGTGCTGGGCCACCAAGGCACTGATGCCTCGCGGCCTTGAGTCCATCCTCGGAGTTGGACCTTCTGATTATCTGATGCCCAAAGAGGAAGAAGGGGACTGTCCAGCAGGGCTGGAGTCAAGGGGCTGGACCAGGGGTCAGCGCTGCTGCTGTTCTCCGCACAGCTCCCCGCACAGCCCACTCTGTGCCCAGCATCAGTCCCTTCTGGGGACAGCACCCCCGTGGCCTGACTGCCTTCCCCTGGGCCTCACCTCTTAAAGGACACAACACCTTTTTTGGGGGTCGGCCACTGGGAATTGAACTCAGGGGCACTCGACCACTGGGCCACATCCCCAGCCCTTTTTTGTATTTTATTAGAGACAGGGTCTCCCTGAGTTGCTAAGTGCCTTGCATTTGCTGAGGCTGGCTTTGAACTCGCGATCCTCCTGCCTCAGCCTCCAGAGCTGCTGGGATTATAGGTGTGTGCCACCGCGCCCGGCTACACAACACCTTTTAATACAACCGCGTTAGGGAGCAAGCTTTCAACACACAAACTTCTGGGGGACACAATCAAAGCCTATCTAATCCGGAGTGGTCACCCAGGGAACGTAGGCGCTCACACAGGCCCCGGGGATCAGTGGTGCCCAGGAAAGAGCGAACTCTGGGTGAAGCAGGCAAGGCTGGCGGCCATCGGCATGTGTCACTGGGCTGCCCGGCGTGCTGACTGGCGTCTTGCTGCCCTCTGCTTTCGGGACTGGAGGAGGCGGGGTCGCTAGCATGGCAGGGCCTCACAGACCCCACAGACCCCGTAGATCCCCTAACTCCGTTCATTTGGGGAGCAGAAGCTCCATCTCCAGGTGTGGAGCTCAGCCTGCAGCTCGCCCGTCCTTTAGGCGCTCCGTAGTTGGCAAGGAGCAGCCACCTGAGTGGGGAGGCCCGGGGGAGCCACAGTGGTCCCGAGAGGGCGAGGGATGCGGGGCCAGAGGGAGACCCTGGGGAGGGAGGTGGAGCCCGACAGGCAGGCCCGTGCACCTGAGCACAGTGCGGTCATCACAGGGGACAGACGGCCACCAGCTGCCGCGGAGTCTGCCAAAGCAAAGGCGTGGACTGTGTCACAGAGGTCTGGGTCAGACAGCAGAGTTAGGTGGCGAGAGTCCACATTTTACCGAGCCTAAGAACTAACCTGAGGGTGCACCTGAGAATCACCAAGAAAGAAAAACCCCCAAACGCTAACACTTGCTTATGCATAGAAGATCTAAGTTTTGCTTATTATATTAATTCTTTTTGAGCCTTTTAGTTTTATCCTATGCTATACATAAAGGGAAGTATGCATATGTATTAAGCAGACATATAAAAGAAATATAATTAAATATGGGATTTCTCTTTTTGCAGTACTGGTGATGGGACCCAGAGTCTCACCCATGGTAGGCAAACGCTCTACCACTAAGCCACGTCCCCAGCCTGGAAATATAATTAAATAAATTGGAAGAGGAACGAGTTCCTAATTTTTTTTCTTTCCTTGGTGCTAAGGATTGAACCCAGAGGGGCTTAACCACAGAACCACATCTCCAACTCTTTATTTTTTTTATTTAGAGACAGGGTCTTGCTGAATTGTTCAGGGACTTGCTAAGTGGCTGAGGCTGGCTTTGAACTTGCTATCCTCCTGCCTCAGCCTCCTGAGCTGCTTGGATTCCAGGCGTGTGCCACTGCACCCAGCAACGTTTTCACACTTGAGTCTGATGCTTCTCAATTCTGAAATCACCGGAAATTAAGGGAGTATCTTTTTTTCTTTTCTTTTCTACACAAGATAGTCTTGTGTGGAGATTTGGTGATGAAACGTTTCTTCAAAGACTCCCTAAAGAAGCTGAAGGCCCGTGGTGCTTAAATCTCTTGATGTAAGGCAAGTGGGTAGATTTGAGCCACAAACGGGGAGCAGCACTTCTCGTCGCAGGCACACATCAGAAAGCCCTGGCGCTGGCCGCGGGGCCCACCCCAGAGACCGATGAGTAGGTCTGGGTGGGGCCTGAGAACCTGCCTCTCCTCCCAGCTCCCAGGTTGAAGGGGCCCTAATCAAGGAGATAGTGAAAGATTGCGGTTAGCTGAGAGCCATAAAAGATGTTCAAGTTTCCACCTGATATTAATACATTATTCAAAGAATCTTTGTATGCCCGTGTAAGCTCGAGCTGCAAGCACTTGTCCTTGTTAAAGCTATATGTATATAACCAGGTGAGGTTGGTTAGAGTTGTTGGGAAGTAGATGGTAGATGGTTGGAAGGAGTTGGAGTTTGTGGTTGGAGTTGGAGAGGTTGCTGAAGCTGGAGAGAGAAGAAGAATAAAAGCCCCTTTTTCATTTTCATCCTGCCTCCGAATTTTCTCCCGCGGCGTTCATTGCTCCAAGCGGCAATCGCTTCAGGCAGCAACACCAGGTGATGCTGGTGTTGCTGGGTCGCGGACCACACGTGGACCAGCGCTGGTGGAGGGAGGCCCACTCTGCCCTCCTTTGCCTCCTTGCCTGTTCTCTGGGACTCCCAATCTCTTGTGGGCCAAAAGGGCCCCCTCTGCTGCTCCTGGGTTTCCTCCCGAACCTTCGGGCCACCCTGAGAGTGTTACGCCAGTGCCGCTGGCGCCGGCGCATGCTCGGGCCATGAAGACTGCTCCCCACCCACCCCTGGGCCGATGGCAACTGTAATCTTGCAAAACCAGTCCTGATTTCCACCATTGCTACATCAGGGGTGGGAGGAGGGAGGACACAGTGCATCCTAGCATCGGCAAAGCACAGGAGCTGCCCTTCTTCTTATGCCTCGAGAGAGGGTGAGGCCCAGGCCAGCCTGGGGGTGGAGGCAGAGCCTCTCCCAGTCCCCAGGGCTCCCGGGGTACTCGCATAGTAAGCAGGGGACACAGCTGCAAGTGAAGTGGCCCGCCTGGTTGTGAGGGCTGAGGACCGAGCCACATGGCTGACTCTGCTGACTCCCACAGAAACTATCCAGGCCTTTTTCTTTTTTCCTTTTTAAACAATGCTGTTAAAAAGCCTCCGACAGGATTCGGCGTGGCCCGCTAACACGGAGGCGAGGCCTTTTTGCACACCGAGGGAGGGTTAAAGCACAACCAGCCGCGGCGGTGCAGGTGCAGGTGCAGGTGGCGCGAGCTCCTGGCAGCTGGGGCTGCGGGTCTTCTTCAGCGTCACTCGCAGGGGCTTCCCCTTGGACAAGGGGTGGCTCTTGGTCACCCAGCCGCGCTCTCCAGGAGCCCACAGGGGTCAGGCCGGCCGCGCAGCCTCTGCCTCTCTCCGGTTCTCGCCTCCACGCGTGTCTCTTCTTCATGAAGCCAGTGGTTCTCTCTCTCTCTTTTTTTTTTTTAATATTTATGTATTTGCTTTAGTTGTACACAATGCAACACATTTTATGTTTACGTGGTGCTGAGGATCGAACCCGGGCCGCGCACGTGGGAGGCGAGCGCTCTGCCGCTGAGCCACAACCCCAGCCCGCCAGTGGTTCTTAACCAGGGTCGGGTGGGGGCTCTTTTGGCCCCTGGGACACAGTGGGCAATGTCAGGAGAGAGTCTCGTTTGTCACGATTGGAAGGGGGCGCTGGCATCTAGTGTGGAGACCAGACGCTAAGCCTGCCACCCCCACCCCAGGAGCGATTCCACAGGAATGTCCCCAGCGCGGTGGCTGGGACATCCCCGGCCTAGCCAGCGACACTTCTGCTGAGTGTGAGGCGCTGCTTGGGGCCACTGCGGCTCTCTGGAAATGCAGGGGACCATGGAGAAGAAGCGAGGGCGTGCCCACCCCAGCCCCTGGCGGAGGAGCAGTCGTGGCTCATAAGTAGCCACCAGTCACTGCGCGTCACCTTTAGATAGTTTGTCCAAACCCAGACATTGAAGAACTAGCAGTTGCCCAGACCCACAGATGGCCTAGGGGACAAATCCCGTGACTACCGCCGTGCTGCTCGTGTGACTGGACACGAATTTCCAGGAGATCTGGGTGGGATTTGGGTTCTCAGTGGTCCCATCAGGTGAGGCCTGACAGTCTACATCTTTTTTCCTTCTTTTTCTTTTGGTACTGGGGGTGAATCCAGGGGTGCTCTACCACTGAGCAATATCCTAAGCCCTTTTAATTTTTCCTGTCTTGAGCCAGGGTCTCGCTAAGTTGCTGAGGCTAGCCTCAAATTTGCCATCCTCCTGCCTCAGCCTCCCGAGTTGCTGAAGTTACGGGTGTGGGCCTCTGTGGCATTCTGCATCTCCAACAGATTCCCGGGAGGTGTCTGTGCTGCTGGCACACAGGTGACACATTGAGTAGCCTGGCCAGAACCTGAACTTTGTGTTCTTAGCTATGCCCAGGAAGGGGCTGTGGTCAGGACTTGCACCGTTTCTTTGGATGCAGTCAGTGGGAAGGTGCGTGCGTGCGTGCGTGGGCAGCTTCCCCCGCGTGCGTGACATGCTGTGGAGTGACCAAGTCCCCCTAGTTCTCCCAGGACTGTTCCAATGGAAACTGAAAGTCTACGTTGCAGAAGCCCTTCAGGCCTGCACCACGCAGTGTGGTGGGTCACCCTTCCGAGCCCCAGGGGAAGGTTAGGTTGAGCATCCTTCATTGAGGAAGGCTTGGAGTCCCGGAGCAGTGGAATGCGCTCTTCCGGCTGATGTTTCGTGCCTTTCCTGGGGATAGAAACGCCTGGTGTCATGAAGTCACGGGCTGACCTCAGGAGCCTCCTCCGCCACTCCACCTGCTCTCCATGCTCCCCTCCTGGATCCCCTCCCCGCCAGCCTGTTCCTCCTCCCATCCCTGATTCCAGATTCTTCCCCAGCTCTTTCTTTGTGCAGGAAGTGCTACACTCTGCAACTCCTGGTATTTCCTGACCCATAATGGTTTTGAGGTGTTTGCCCTCATGGAAATAAGTTTTTTTGGTCTGTAGGAAAAAAGGAGGGACGTTTCCAACTCTTCAGTAACTTAGAGTCTCAGTGGGTGAGAAATACATAAATCATTTTATTTTATTTTTTGGTACTGGGGGTTGAACCCACTGAGCCACATCTCCAGCCCTTTTTATTTTATTTTTTAAATTTTGGGACAAGGTCTTGTTAAATTGCTTGGGCCCTTGCTAAGTTGCTGAGGCTGGCCTCAAATTTTTGATCCTCCTGTCTCAGCCTCCTGAGTTGCTGGGTTTACAGTAGTGTGCCACTGAGCCCACTTCATTTTATAAAAGGTCCGAGATTGTATAAAACTATAAAACTAAGGGCTACACTGCTGGGTGGACCATGCCATTTGTGTGGACGAGTACTTGCAGATGAGTTAGAGTGTACTCCGGAGGCGTGCCTTCTAAAATTCCCCTCTGCCATGCCTTGACTGGTTTTTGAATAGTTGGCCTAATGAAGTCCATTTCTACCTCAGGGCCTTTGCTTCACCCAGTGTCCCCACCAAACATGTCATCTTGGGCTGGGGTGTGGCCAGGCGGTAGAGCGCTTGCCCAGCAGGCAGGAGGCCCGGGGTCCGATCCTCAGCCCAGCAGGTGAGGGAGTAAGTAGGCAGAGTGCCCTGTCCACTCCCTTCTGCCCGCCTACGTTCTTCACGTCCCCCTGGGGTCTGCCCCGCCATCCCAGCAGCCAACTGCTCCACCCCAGTGACTTCCGTTATGGGGCCTCTGGCTCTAAGTGGACAGGCCATGGGTTCCAGCCACAGCTTGGCCCAACAAGGCCTTGAAGATGGGGCCTCTTAAAGGATTAGCATTTAAGGGAGGGGGCCACCCCAGGGCAGGCCCCCTTCGATCCCCCACCAGCCTGAAGTCTCCCCAGCCTCCTGGACCCGCGGCTGCCCTTACTTCCCTGACGAATTTGCGCTTAGGGGCTGTTGGCGAGATCCTGCGCCAAAGCCTCGCCCCGCAGTGTGACTGTAAAAATTAATTGCTTAAACAATGTGGGTCACCGTCCATTTATCTGACAAATACTTATTAAGTGTCTCCTCTGCTCGCCAGCAGGGCGAGAGACATTTCTTGTCACCCCCTTCAGGGCGGACTAGCCTAATTGGTGTCATGGTAGAGAGCTGCGGGCAGGGCTGGGCCGCACCGGTGGCTGACTGTTCGGGGCGGTGTGTTTACATGACTGCTTTGCTTATTTCTCGAAGCCAGAGACTCTGTGTTTCATTTTTTCTTCCCCTCGGCAGCAGAGAATTCCAGTCTGGGCTTCCTGAACTTGACCTAGCATCACACTTATCAATGGTTAGTATCTCCAAAAGCTGCATGAGGCAAAAGTGGATCAGAATCCATTTCTTTGTTTTCGGTGGACGCGGTAGCCCCTCGGTTCTGTGGTCTGGCCTTTCCTGTTAATCCGAAGCTCTGAGTGGTAGCTGTATTGGTGCAGTTTCCTTCCTTCCTTCCTTTTTTTTTTTTTGGGGGGGGGTGGTGGTGCCGGGGATTGAACTCAGGGGCACTAGGCCACATCCCCACCCTTTTTTGTATTTTATTAGAGACAGGGTCTCACTGAGTTGCTAAGTGCCTCGCCATGGCTGAGGCTGGCTTTGAACTCGCGATCCTCCTGCCTCAGCCTCCCAAGTGCTGGGATTACAGGCGTGCGCCACCGCGCCCGGCCTCTTTTTTTTCATGAATTAAAAATGGGGAAAAGAATTCATTCCTAGCTGATGTGCTTTGCTTGACCAATCTCTTTCACACCATCTTTCTTTGGGGGCGGTGAGACGTTAGAGGAGTACTGTGTGGCAGGCAGCCAGCATAGGAGTGCCCACTGCTGAACAATCGGTGCTTGCTAAGATCAATACAGAGCAGGTCTTGGTAGTAAAATGGACACATCCCGCTGTGCCTGTAGAAGGTTCTGGAAGAACTCAGTGGAGCCCTCTGAACCCCAGGAGCAGACACTTTAGGAAATGACATTCTGAAGTCCCACCGCCAGGCGGGTCTCTGTCAGCAGCTCTGAGTGTGAGACTGGGGCCCTGTGCAAAGCCCAGCCTTCTGCACCTTTCGGGGGCTGAGGCAGGAGAACAGGAGCCTGAGGTCTGGACATGTTGCTCCCCCACCCCTGGGGGCACTTGGGGTGGCCGGGGCACAGGGTGTCTGGTGGGTGGTGGGGTCCATGGCTCTGGAGGCGCCTCAGGGCCCAGACGCTCTTGTGTGAGTCCAGGCTGCACTGACCATCTGTCTGGGAAGCTGGTGGGCAGGGCCAGGAACGCCGTGCCAGGCTGGCCTGCGGTGACAGCAGGCCCAGCTGCTCCCAGATTGCGCAGGCGGGGGCCCGCGGTGGCTCCCGCCGCCAGAGACGACCTCACTCTGCAGCTGGTGGGTTGAAGAGCTAATGAAGGGAAGAAGGTTCTGGAAGGTGATTGATTAAGACAAACCCTGGGAATTCTCACGCAAACCTGCCTGGGTGCTAAAAACATCCAGGAAGCTTTGGAGATGAATGCAGAGAGTCTGTTTTGTTGGCAGAGTCCTGTGCTGAGAATTAGGAATCCCGTTTATTGATTGGGTTTCATTTCTGTTCTTAGTATTTAGGTTCAATGAGCCTTAGTTTCTGCATTCGGCCTTTTTTTTTTTTTTTTTTTTAATATTTATTTATTTGCTTTAGTTGTACACAATGGAATGTGCAGGAGCCCTGTTTGGAGATTGGCTTGAATTGCAGTTGACTATGAGCCGTGGAGATTTGGGCATTGTCTCCTCCCGTAGTCTCACGAGACTTGTTGCGGGATCTCGAGTGACTTGGCCGAAATTGCTGATCGGGTCAGCGCCATTTTAGTGGTGTGTTTGGCGTGAGTTAGTCGTTGTTAGAACCAGAGAGAAAAGTTATCAGAATAAAAAGCTGTTTGTCTCCGGTTTGCTTCTGAAGTTTTTCCCCGCGGCTCCGTTGCTCCAAGCGCTTCAGGCGACTACAGGAATGCATTTACGTTTACGTGGTGCTGAGGATCGAACCCGGGCCGCGCATGTGCTAGGCGAGCGCTCTACCGCTGAGCCACAACCCCAGCCCTAGTCCTTTTTTATACCTTATTCAAGTATTTGTAAATTACACAGGATCATAGCCTCCTAGAAGCGAGGGGAATCCCACAGTCTCATCCCCCAATGCCCCCGCTGCGTAATTGGCATGAATTCCTCTCTGGTCTCTGTCGTTTGCCTATGTATATTTTCCACTTTGGTGACAAATGGCATATGTTTTGTATATTGCTTTGTTCGCAAACCTTGATATCATAACCACTCCCCATGCTGCTGGGGTGTCTTATCATTTTGACCAGCTGCGTAGACGTCCCTGCATTGATGCGCGGTGATTTATGTAGCTATCCTTTTGCAGAGGGCATTTGGGTGCTTGGGATCTGCCCCCACCCATAGTTGGAATCATTTTATTTAGCAAGTCTCTGGGGCCCACCCTGCTGGGTCAGCTCCAGTTACAGGAGAAGCAGGCACGGGCAGTTGGCAGAGCCCACCATTCAGTTTAACTAGACAAGTGACTCTGTGAGTCCCTCCCAGGGGCGAGACTTTCTCTCTGTGGTTATCTACTGCAGGTCCCTGTTGAGGTTTCCTGAAACTATGGCGAGACCATAAAGCCGGTTACCATGACTTAGGTAAAAGGCCAATGAGCCGGGCGCGGTGGTGCACGCCTGTCATCCTAGCAGCTCGGGAGGCTGAGGCAGGAGGATGGTGAGTTCAAAGCCAGCCTCAGCAATGGTGAGGCACTTAGCAACTCAGTGAGACCCTGTCTCTCATAAAATACAAAAAAGGGCTGGGGATGTGGCTCAGTGGTCAAGTGCCCCTGAGTTTAGTCCCTGGTACCAAAAAAAAAAAAAAAAAAAAAAAAAAAGGCTAATGAGTCTGTGTACCCTGTCATTCCATGTTCATTATTATTATTACTATTATTATCATTGATATTATTATTATTTGCAGTGCTAAGGATGGACACTAATGCATCATATATGCTAGGCCAACCCTCTACCCCAGAGTGACTCTCCCAGCCCCATAGTATTATTATTATTTTTGGGGGAGCTACCAGAGATTGAACTCAGGGGCACTCTACCACTGGGCCATATCCCCAGCCCTATTTTGTATTTTATTTAGAGACAGGGTCTCAATGAGTTGCTTAGCGCCTCACTGTTGTTGAGGCTGGCTTTGAACTCGTGATCCTCCTGCCTCAGCCTCCCGAGCTGCTGGGATGACAGGCGTGCATCACCACGCCTGGTCCATGTTATTTTTAATAGTATTCTCGTGCCATGAAGACAGCAGTCACGTCCCTACCTCTCGCATGAGAGGGTGTGTGGAGACCTGGCCTGGGAGGGTCACTTGTTAGAGTGTGCAGCTGGGAAGTCTTTGAAACACTGCTTTCAAAAGCTTTGGTGTTCTTGGGGCTGGGGTTGTGGCTCAGCAGTAGAGCACTCGCCTGGCACGTGCGCGGCCCGGGTTCGATCCTCAGCACCAGGTAAAAATAAAAAGGCATTGTGTACAACTAAAGCAAATAAATAAATTTTTGTTTTTTTAAAAAAAGCTTTGGCATTCTTTTTTTAAAAAATTTAATTAATTAGCCGGGCGCGGTGGCGCACGCCTGTAATCCCAGCACTTTGGGAGGCTGAGGCAGGAGGATCGCGAGTTCAAAGCCAGCCTCAGCAATGGCGAGGCACTTAGCAACTCAGTGAGACCCTGTCTCTAAATAAAATACAAAAAAGGGCTGGGGATGTGGCCCAGAGGTCGAGTGCCCCTGAGTTCAATCCCCGGTACCACAAAAAAAAAAAAAAAAAATTAATTAATTAAATATCCCCCATATTCTTATTGGTGCATTGTAGTTGTATGGGATGATGGGATCTGTGGTTACATGTTAGTACGTGCACACAATAGAACGGTGTGATCTGGCAAGTGTGGCTACCCAGCGCTCCCCCCCACCCTCCCCCTGCCTGAGACCTCTTGGTCCCTTTCCTCTGCTGATCTCACTTGGATTTTCATGAGATGACCCCCATCTTTCTTCTCTCTCTCTCTCTTTCTTTTTCCTCTCCAGCCTCCACATATGAAAAAAAAAAAAAACACAGACCCCTTTACCTTCTGAGTTTGGCTTATTTCGCTTAACATAATAGTCTCTAGTTCCGTCCATTTTCCTGCAAATGTCATTATTTTATTTTTCTTTATGGCTGAACGAGACTCCCTTGTGCATGGACGACATCACGTTTTCTTTATCCACCCGTCTGTTGATGGACACCTGGGCTGGTCCCATAGCTTGGCTGTGGTGAATTGTGCTGCTATACCCGTGGGTGATCCTGTGTCGCTGCAGTAGGACGGCTTTAATTCCTCAGGGTGAATACTGAGGAGTGGCGTAGCTCGGGCACCGGGTGGTTCCATGCCCAGTTCAAAAACTTTGGTACCCTGACCCGTTTCTTTTGCTTACAACGATCATTGTCACAATTGAGCTGCAAAGTGATGACACTAAGCTGGCAGCCTAGGAGGCAGGGGTGCGCAGGGGTGGGGGCCGTGAGAGGAATGGGGCCAGTGGGAGAGGTGGGCCTCGGCCCTGCCCCGGTGCCAGCCCGCCCCATGGCCCTGCTTCTTTCTGCCTGCACAGGGAGAGGCCTGGGCTGAGGCCTCCGCCCTTGGAGGTTCTCCCCAGCACTGAGTCCTGCGGTGTGAGCCGTGGAGACCTCTGGAATCGTGTTAGTTTGCTAGGGCTGCCTCGACAAAGATCACAGACAGAGTGACTCAGCCAGAAAGGTACTGGAGAGCAGAAGTCCACAGCTCAGGTGTCGTCAGGTTGGTCCCTCCTGAGTGACAGATCTGCCCAGTCCTCTCTCCCTGCCTTGCAGGTGGCCAATTTCTCCCCGTCTCTCCGCATCATCTTCCCTCTATGCATATCTCTCTGCCAAAATTTCCTTTCTTTATAAGGACACCAGTCGTGCTGATCTGGTGTCCATCCTAATGATGACACCTGAACTCGTGGGATCCCTGTCTTCAAATAGGGACACGCACTGAGTAGTGGGGGTTGGGACTTCAACATACAATTTTAGGAAGGGTACAACTCAAGCCGTAACAAGCCCAATGAAACTGGGCCACTGTCACTGGAGAGGAAGCTGAATTAGGAGCTCTGACTGCCTCCCAACTAGGTGGAGCTAGCCCCCCGTTAGCACAGAGAGGTGGCTTTTGGGTTTGCTTTTGTTTTTTAAAATGAAGGCAGCAAAAGGACTTCTTAAATACATCTGGGTAAAGACTTGGCTTCCTGGTGGTTGGAGCTTCCTTACCTTCTTGTGGTAGAATTGACAGGAGTCAGCGTGTATGAGTTTCTTAAGGCTTCTATAACAAAACATACTACAAAATACCACCAACTGGGTGACTTAAAGCCACAGAAATTTATTCTCTCATGGGTATGGAGGCCAGATGTCCAAATGGAGGTGTTGTGAGGGCCAGGATCTCTCTGCAGGCCCCAGGGCAGGGTCCCTCCTGGCCTCTTTCAGCTTTGGTGGCTCCATGTACTCCTTGGCTTGTGGCCATGTCACCCCAACCTCTGCTTGTCTCCATTTTGCCTGCTCTTCTCCAGTGACCCTGTTGTCTTCCCTGCTGTCAATTATGAATGAGTATACATGTGTCGTTGGACTTAGGACACACCCACTTAATCCAGGATGACCTCATGTTGAGATCTTTAATTATATCTGCCAAGATAGTCAGTCCTATTTTCAAAGAAGGCCACCTTCACTGGCACTGAGGTTGGGATCTGAGCATCTCTTTGTGGAGGCCACTAGTCAGACTGTCTGCAGGGCTTCTCAGCTGACCTCACCCAGTGGCCACACATCTCCAGCCCTGGCCTCATTCCACCCAGTGGCCTGAGGGGTCTGGAGCACCTTGGGGCTCCCTCCCTCCTGATCCTGGACAGTTGGGGGACCAGCTCCTGCCTTCTTCCCCTCTGCACCCGAGGCTGGGCACTCCTGTCCCATGCACTCCCTCCCTAACCTCTCATCTCCTACAGGTCCTGGCTTGCTGGTCTCATCCCCTGGGGAAGAGGTGACTGCAGGACTGTCCCTGGCATCAGCCCTCAGGAGCCTCAGCTAATCCACGTGGGCTGAGTTGTGTTCCTGTTCTCACTCTTGGAGAAGAACAACGTTTCCTAGAATCCTAGCTCTTTCCCTGTTTCCTACCTCCCAGGATCTTTGGGGGCCCCTCTAGGACTCCTGCTCTTTCAGGGTCTCATCTTATGTGGCACCAGATGTAATAAAATGCTCCCACATTCCACATTAAGTACTCCCCCCACCCCACAAAGTAATCAGAGTAATTTTCCTTTGGAAATTGTTTGGCCCTAAGCTTATTTAATTTATGATTGGCAGTGATTTCTTGGCCATCACTGTGCATACTTAGGAATTATCCAGAAGTGAGAAAAGCTGAGCCTCCGTTTGTTTTTCAGATGTAATTAAATTTTTATGAATACCAAAGTCAACAATTAAGAAGATATTAGGGACATTTAGTTAGGCATTTATTAATTTTGATTCCCATAGATTCTTTTTTTTTTTTTTTCCTCTGAAGCCAGTATCTATTATTTTAAATTTGTGACCGTTCCTTAGGCCTCTGAAGAGCTTGGGGACCCCAAATTCTGGTCCAGTAGTTTCTGATTGTGGAGATATCCTCCCCCCATCCCCCACTGCTGAGCCTTTAGTTCCCACTAGGAATAGGAATTGGGATTCTCCTTCCAATAGGAATTGGGTGTCCATTCCGTTTCCAGGCTCCTGGGTGGCCTCCTGCTTCCCTGCCTGGGGTGGCTCTAGCTGTGGGTCTCACCTGTGTTTTTTTCTCCACCTGGAGCCTTCTGCTTGCACACCTGAATGATCAGTCCTGGCATTTGCCACTGTGACACTGTGGCCTTCCTCAATCTGGTCCTGCCACTCCAGCCACAGGGACACTACCTGCTTCATGACACGTGGCCTGTACCATGTCACAGGGCCCTCTTCTCAGAAGGGCCTGCCCTTGGTTTAATATGCTGCTGTCCCTGTCTTGAGATTCCTACTTGGCTGTGACAGTGGACCTGGTGTGGATCCTGGAGGGTCACAGCACCAGTGGAGAAGAATGTTGGTGCAATTAGGTTCTTCCAGGCAAAAGGGAGTGAGTGTATGGGTTTCTTCTTGCTGCTGTAACAAATGACCACAAACTTAGTGAGTTAAAACAAGACAAATTAATCATCCCATAGTTCTGGCGGTCAGAAGTCCTACAGTCCTGGTATCTTCAGGGCTAGTTCCTTCTGAAGGCTCTGGGGAGACTCTGTTTCCTCACCTTTTCCATCTTTTGGAGGCTGCCTGTCTCTGACCTCTGCTTCCATCGTTATGTCTCCTGCTCTCACTCTGATTGCTGACTCCTTCTTTTCCCTTAAAATGACCCTTGGGATTATGTGGCCCATCCAGATAATCCAGGGCAATCTTCCCCCCCAACAAGATCCTAATTTAATCACGCCAGCAAAGATCCTTTTGCCATGTAAGGTGACATAGTCCCAAGTTTCAAGAATTAGGATACAGATGCCTTTGGAGTACAGGAACACGATTCTGTCTGCCAGAGGAAGCATCGTTTTCCTGCTTAAATCCCGAAACATCACTCAGGGCTCATCCAAGCTTTGTGTTTCTGAAGCTTATATAATTTTGAGATCTTATTTAAGGAAAAAAACGGTTGGTAAGAAAACGAAGATGAATGAGAAAGGAATCACAAGTTCCCAGGCCTCAACTCAGCCCTTTTAAAAAAAAATTATTTATTTATTTATTTGCTTTAGTTGTACACAATGCATGTATTTTTACGTGGTGCTGAGGATCGAACCCGGGTCGCGTACGTGCTAGGCGAGCGCCCTACCGCTGAGCCACATCCCAGCCCCACAGCCCTTATCTTCTGGGGTCTCTTTGGACATTGCTCAGTGGTGCATGCACTCGTCTGTAGCCAGAAAGTCTCTCCTCCCAGAGCTGACAGCGGCCCAGGGTCAAACCTGCACTGTCTCCACCAGGGGAAGGAGATTGTCTCCTGTCCTCACTGGCTGGACAGACTCACTCACATCTAGAAATAGAAGGCATGGATGTTTTTTATGAGGAATAAGAAGAGGAAAGAGGCAGCTGAGCAGCAAGAGGCCTTCATAGTAAACCTCCGTTTCCACAGCACAGTGGACACACTGCCCAGGTCTTCTAGACTACGAGCATCCTGGAGCCGTGGGTTGAATCTGTCTCCCTTGTACCCAGTGCCTCACACATGCCTGTCGCATAGTAGGTGTGCAGTAAACATTTTCTGAGCGACTGAATGAATGGCAGGCCATTCAAGTGCTGCCCACAGCTGTGGCAGAGCAGCTGAAACAGTCCAGTTGTTTAGTAGCCCCCCTGGTCAACCTGCCAAAGACACCGGAAGAGTTGGAAGCAACAAAAGTAGAAAATGAGGGAAACTGACTTTTGCTGATCATCTTCTTAGAGACAGGTGTTTCATATCCAGTCAGGGTGGTTTTTTTTTTTTTTTTTTTTTTTTTTTTTTTTTTTTTTTTACCTAATATTTAGTATCTCATTGAGCAGAGAGTTGAGCAAGCCTGGGTTTGGATTTTATTTATTTATTTACCTTTTCTTTTATTCCAAGTTGTTATACATGACAGCAGAATGCATTACAACACATATTACACATATAGAGCACATTTTTACATATCTCTGGTTGTACACAAAGAATATCCACACCATTCGTGTCTTCATACATGCACTTAGGATAATGATATCCATCTCATTCTACCATCTTTTTTTTTTTTCCCTTTTGCCCCCTTTCTTCTCCTCCCTCCCCATTGGCCTTTCTAGTGTTCCTCTAATCCTCCTATGATTCCTGTCCCAACCCCACTGTGAATCGGCCTCCTTATATCAGAGAAAACATTTGGCATTCGGATTTTTGGGATTGACTAACTTTACTTAGCATTATATTCTCCAACTTCATCCATTTACCTGCGAATGCCATGATTTTATTCTCTTTTATTGCTGAGTAATACTCCATTGTGTGTATATACCACATTTTCTTTATCCATTCATCTACTGAAGGGCATCTAGGTTGGTTCCACAGTTTAGCTCTGGGTTTGGATTTCAAAAGCCTACCACAAAGACCAGAAACTTCTCTTGGGACAACAGTTTTGCAAGAGTCAGCAGAATCTGCACTCTGTGCCCCTAGAACATTTGTGGTGCAGATTTGGAATCAGATGTTAGAGGTGAGGGGGGACTGGACTGCTGACTCAGTTTCTCCTTCAAGCCCTAAAGGGTGGCTCTTCCCAGGCTCAGAAGAGTGGTGTGAAGGGGTTGTGGACCCTTTTGGGTGATGCTTAGGTAAGATGTCAGGTAGAATTTCCTCTTCCATCTCTTCATCAGTCATTTTTTTTACAATTATTTTTTATTCTAAGATGTTATAAATGACAGCAGAATGCATTACATTTCATATTACACACATAGAGCACTTTTTTACAAATCTCTGGTTGTATACAAAGTATATTCACACCATTCGTGACTTCATACATGCACTTAGGATAATGATATCCATCTCATTCTACCATCTTTTTTTTCCTTCACCCTTTTGCTCCCTCCCTTCCCCTCCCTCCCCATTGGCCATTCTAGTATTCCTCTAATCCTCCTATGCTCCCCATCCCAACTCGACTGTGAATTAGCCTCCTTATATCAGAGAAAACATTTGGCATTTTGGCTTTTTGGGATTGGCTAACTTCACTTAGCATTATATTCGCTAACTCCATCCATTTTCCTGCAAATGCCATGATTTTATTCTGTCTTATTGCTGAGTAATAGTCCATTGTGTGTATATACCACATTTTCTTTATCCATTCATCTACTGAAGGGCATCTAGGTTGGTTCCACAGTTTAGCTATTGTGAATTGTGCTGCTATAAACATTGATGTGGCTGTGTCCCTGTAGTATGCTGTTTTCAGGTCTTTTGAGTAAAGACCAAGGAGTGGGATAGCTGGGTCATAAGGTGGTTCCATTCCAAGTTTTCCAAGGAATCTCCATACTGCTTTCCATATTGGCTGCACCATTTTGCAGTCCCACCAGCAATGTATGAGTGTGCCTTTTTCTCCACATCCTCTCCAACATTTATTGTTGTTTGTGTTCTTAATAGCTGCCGTTCTGACTGGTGTCTTCATCATTCATTTTATAGAGCAAATTTCAATGGCAAGCCCAGTCTGCCTCAGCTGACAGGGAGTCCCCACCAGAGCCCTTCCAGGAATTTCCATATAGGGAGCTCTGTAATGTCACAGTGTCCTGATGCCAGCCTCAGAGACTGACAGGATCAAGACCCACAGGGCTAGAGGGCGTTGAATGCTTTATTGTTGACATAGTCTTGCGGCAGCTGTGCAGGAGTATAAAGATGGCCAGACAGTTGACCCTCTTCTTTCTTGAGTTTCGTGGTGGATCCGATGCTAACTCGTGGATGCCTTGGTGGATGCTTCCTGAGAGCACGTTACATTTTAAGAAGGGACTTTTATCATCATGTCATGTTATTGTGAGAGAAATATATTTTGTGGCATTACTCCAGGTCTCACACATTGTTTTTTATCCTCTTGACGGTTTTTGGGCCATTTTGTGGCTGGGGCTGGGTATTGACAGAGGTACCACCGCGTCTGGCTCTGACCCCGTAGCGTCCCACGGGGTGAGGGTGGGGACAGAATTGCCCTTGGTTGAGGAGCACCGGGGGACACTAGGAAAGCCTGATATGAGCAGGACAGGCTTGCTGGGACAACTCCACGCAGTTGGTGAATATTATTTCTTCTCACAGCTCTCAAGATGGTTTTTAATACAAAGCGTAGCCATCAGATAATACTTCTATATCCGATCGACTCATTCTTTCCATAAATATCCAACATCTGCTCTGCACCGAGCACCGGGGGCGCAGCAGTGCCAAGGCAGATGTGGCTCGGGCCTTGTGGAGCTGGCACCTGGGGACCCAGCCAGGTGGCATCTGGGAGGCAGCTGCTTCAGGCAGAGGGAGGACAAATGCAGAGGCCCCGAGTCAGGAGTGCGCCTGGAGGCCCAGGAGGAGGCGGACCAGGCTGGCTGCGGCAGAGCGAGCGGGGTTGGGGGTGGTGGGGGTGGGGGGATTCCAGGTGTCCAGAGGCTGAGGGTGGGAGCTCGTGAGGAGCCCTCAGAGGGTCTGCGGCAGGAGACTGACACGACTGGGTTTGTGTCTTAACTCTGCAGAGATGGCACAAGAGCGCGTCAGGAAGGTCCGCAGCAGGTGGTCAGGGCCGGGTGGAGAAGTGGGGTCGTTTGGACCAAGGTGGCCCCAGTTGAGACGGAGCGAGGCGGACATCATCTAGATATATGGGAGGGATATTTTTCCAAATGCCTCAAACAAGCCACCAGTGTCGCTAACACCTCTACAGCATGGCTATACAATGCCTGCTAGTTTCATCTCCTGACCCCTCAGCAAATCTGAAAGCCAGTTGCAGCTGGGCTCACTCTCCACACCATCAGGGGGAGGCCCTGGCCACCCCAGCCCAGAGGTTCAGCTTGGTCTTCAGGTTGGGTCAGTGGCCAGACTTCCAAAAGGGCAGGTCAGAAAGAATGGGAGAGGCGAAGCCACGGCTCCTTTGCTGGCCTCTGTGCACCAGGGTCCAGCAGAGGGCTGGGCGCAGAGCGGAGGCTGAGTGAATGAAGGATGTGAGGAGGGAGGGCTGCTGGCCAGGGTGTGTGGCGAGCCTCACCCCAGGTCACCGTGATCCAGAGGGAGCACACTGTCATCTCCTGACCCAGTGGGGGAAACTGAGGCCGAGAAGGCTGGGGAGTTTGTCCCAGGGACCCGTGTGCCATTTCTTCCCCGTGGTCTTTCTGAAGTTGGCTCTCAGTGGCTGTGCTACCTCTTCAGAGAAGAGAGAGAGACAGAGAGAGAGAGGCAGAGGGAGAGAGAAGGAAAGAGGAGATCTACCCAGCACACTCTGGGCTGGACCACTCTGTGCCAACCCGACCCTTATCCCACCCTTCCCTGCCCCAGTCTTCCAGGAGAGGTGCTGGCAGATGAGCCAGATCATGTGACCAGGGCCCCCCACTTTTCTGCCACCCTAGGTTCCTGTGGTGCCCTTGCTGGTCAGGCCGGCCAGGACCAGTCTTATGGCCCTTTGACACTTGCAGCAGCCCTGGGTGTCTGCACAGCACCCTCTACTCTCTCGCCAGCCGCTGCTCTGGGCTGTTCTCGTACATTCCCTCCCTCCTCCAATTAGTGGGGCTTCAGGGCACATTTGCCCCTACTGGAGAGGACACAGGTGGAGCTCATGGTCAGGGTTTGGAGCTTTAAGGAAACATTTCCTTCTGGCCAACTCTGCCCATTTTACATAGGGAAGTGTGCAAGTCACAGGCAGTGTGCATGTTTATGGAAGGTGTGTGTGTGTGTGTGAGAGAGAGAGAGAGAGAGAGAGAGAGAGAGAGAGATGTGCTCAGGTTTAAGGGTCACTGGCCCAGAGAGCCATGCTGGTGCTGATGTCCCTGCCACATTGGATCTAGGTGTAGACATACAAGCAGCATCAGGGTCCTGGCACACGACTCTTTCCGTGGGTGTCTGTGGCCTTCCCCAGGGCTGCGAAGGCTTGTGCACACAGCACTGCTCTGCACTTGGCCTTGGGGCTCAGTTCTGCCCGCCCCATCTGTTCCTGAGCCCGAAAGAAGGCTGTGAACCAGAGAATTTATTCTCCAGGCGGGATTTGCCGGTGGTGGCAGGGCGGGGCCTGGTGGCTGGAGGGACACGTGTGCCGGGAGGGAAGCAGGAAGTGACTCGGGAGTGGAGCCGCCCCGTGAGTGGCAGCGGGCTGATGGAAGTGGAGTGGGGGCTGGAGAGGGCATCCTAGTGAGTTGGCTCTTCTCTCCTTCGGAGCCTTTGGCCAGGCCAGAGCCCGGGGCCCTCAGGACCAGAGTGTGAGACTTGAGGGTGTCCCTGGGGAGAGGAGGGGTTGAGGAGAAGCAGGAGGCTTTGCAGGTGGCAGAGCAGGGAGGAGTGCGGCCGCTCTGCCCCTGTCCAGGGTGAGCCCGGAGGGCAGTGACCTGCATCCTTTTACAGTCTCTGCAGTCATCGCGTCCCCTGGGTGTGGGGGTCCAGATCCCTGGGAGCAGAGGCCCCTCCCACTGGCTTCTGAACTTGACTGAATCTGGCTAACCTGCAGCAGGTGGGGGTGCGGCCCAAGATTGTGCATTTCTAACCACTTCCCTGCTCCGCTGGTCCAGGGACCACACTTTGAGCAGCAAGATGCTAGACAAACTTTCCCAGAATCACTTTCGTCCAACCCTGAGGCTCCTAGCTTCCCCTCCTGGAGTCAGTGCCTGTTTGTTTGTGCGCCATCTCACTAGGACCTGGGGACACAGGCACTGTGTCTACTTCTGCAGCCTCACCAGCATCTTGAAGCTGACTCTCAGAAGGAAGCAACAGGTTTAAAGGGGGAGGAAACTAAAAAAATAAGGAGAGTTCCACCAGCCGCCAGGATGGCCTCCTAGGTGCCCGAGCAGAACGTGCGCAGGGGTGGAGTGGGGGCACAGTGGGGGCTTCTCTGAAGTTGCAGTACACAGAGAATGAGCCTCTCTCCTGCCAACTCCTCGGAGTTGAAGGTCTTCATATCCAGCCTGTGAGGGAGTCTGAATCCCTTTGCAAGAGCTGCTTTGGAGGTGCAGGGGCTTGGCGTGCCATGCCCCTAGGGTTACTGGCCTACTGTTTGAGAAACATGTTCTCTTGGGATTGTACCAGCTGAGCCAACCCCCTGAAGGGCAGGATGACCACTATCCATGCTCCTGATCTTGTAGAAGTTGTTCCAGTCTCAGACTGTGTTGTATACATGTTAGTGTGCATAAGAATCCCTCGTGGACTTGGTTAAGATGCAATTCTGATCAGCAGGCCTGAGGTGACCTGAGATTCTGCATTCCAAGTAGCTCCCAAGGGGCCCAGTGCTGCTGGTCCTTGGGCCACCCTTTTGAGGAGTGAGGTTTTCTGTTTTCTTTTTGTCTTCATCAAGATTGAACCCATGGACTCTCAACCACGGAGCCACATCCCTCGCTTTTTTTTTTTTTTTTTTTTTTAATATTTATTTATTTGCTTTAGTTGTACACAATGCGTTTATTTGTACGTGGTGCTGAGGATCGAACCTGGGCCTCGCACGTGCTAGGCGAGCGCTCTACCGCTGAGCCACAATCCCAGCCCCCCTAGCTTTTTTTTTTTTTTTTTTTTTTTTTTTTTGAGACAGGGTCTCACTAAGTTGCTAAAGCTGCCTTTGAACCCGCGATCCTGATCCTCTTGCCTCAGCCTCCCAAGTCACTGGGATTACAGGTGTGCGCCACTGCGCCCGGCATGAGGGATGAGGTTTTCAAACAACAAATGAAGAAACTCCTCCGGGGCTGCTGGGCTTGTGTTCCCCTGATAAATGCTGTTCCTGTTGGGATAGAAAGCCTGTGGCCCTGGTGTCCTCTGTGTCCCTTCTCCCCACTTTTCAGGGTGCTCAGGTATAAATGGGGACAGGCTTAGAAGAGTGTTTTCCTGTCCCACCAGCACACCCACGAGCTCCTGTCTGTTCACCAGCCCACAACATCCACTTTGACTTTGGCCTTTTGGCAAATGAGGATTGTTTGCTCAGTCCTGAAGCCATCAAAAGGCACATTCAGGCACTGGGAAAAAGAAAGAGGTGTTTTTGTCTTGGATGCTAAGTAGTGAGAGGGCGATAGCTCTGTGCCTGTGTTTGTGTTTGAAGTTTTATCCTCGGGCAGCTACAAGTAGGTGACTGGTGTGAGGATCCAGAGGCCTTTGTGATCCAGTCCCTCCTTTCAGGGTGACTTAGTAAGAGACGGAGGTAAAGAGGTGGCTTCTTTTAAAAATGGCTCCCCCTACGCCCCTATTAATTGCTATAATCACCACCCTGAGTTCTGTTTAGACTCAGGAACCACAATCTCAATCCATAGGTCCTATTTATTCACAGAGCTCTGCTAGACGAGGCCCAGCTGGGCCTGCCTGGATCCACCTGGGTTTGCCTGGGCCCAGAGCCTTTCCTGGGTTTAAACCTGGCAGTGCTGCTGAGCCCCCTGGCATGAAGGCCCCGTCCACCCTCTGCCATGGTTTCTACCCAGGGTCAACAAAGGCAGCCTCTTCATTCTTGATCTGCAGCCCAGGCCGGCGGGCTCCTCAGCACCAGGGCCTGGCAGGGCAGACCAGTGGGGTCCTGTCCAGCCCTGTGGGTGCTGGTAGGCCAATGGGGAGCTGAATGAGGCCTTTGAGACCAGGCTGCGGGCCCCAGGGTTCGTGTTCCAGGTCACACGCCTGTCCAGAAATACCCTGTAACTTTCCACAGGGGAGGTCGGCCTCATGGTCCTTGCAGAGCTGGGGGTCTTCAGAGTGTTAAAATCTGGAGGAGGTGCTCTGGGCCCTAAAGAGGCGCACTGGCCTCTCTTTTCTTGGTGGGCAGTGGTGGGCTGAGCTGGCCAGGGGAAAGGCCATGCGTGGGTCTGTTTCCTTGTCCTTGCCCACTACCTTGTCCAGGTAAATTGGCCCTTTCCAGATGTTTTTCGGAGGCCACAAAGTCCTGTTTCACAGCGGTGCCAACTGTGGGAACGCACTGTCCCTGTTTTCAAGCAGAGAAAGACACAAACGCAGGCCCACACAGAGACAGCAGCGAAGATGTGGGGGGGGCCCCGGAGAGCCTTCCACATGAACTTGGCTTCAGGTGGCCCACAGAGGCGGCTCTGGGTTCTGTGTCTGGAGAGGCAGAGGACAGGCATTCCGGGGGGCCCTGCATGAACAGAGATCTGGAGGCAGGACCCTCCGGGCCTCACTGAGGCGCCATAAAGGATTCAGCTGAGCGGGAGCCCGGCACCTGTGCGGATTAATGGGCACGTGGGCTTGAGGGGCCCGTGGGGCGTGGAAGACTGGTAGGAAGGTTGGGCTGTGAAATTTACCTGTGGGCAGGCCGGGGGCTACGGCTGGGAGCTATTGAAGCTGTGATTGGGAATTAAGTGGAAGGGTTTTAAAAGGGGCTCTGAGCCGGTCGAGGGGCTGCATCAGACCCTCCGCGGCCCTCCTCCAGGCTGTGCAATCTTTGTGCTTCCTTTTGGAGCGTCTCCTGGCCTCTCTCTAGGTGTCCCCTCGTCTTCTCTTGGAGTTGGTGGATTTTCAATACCTGGGGGTCCAGGGTGGAGACACATGTGCTGGGTTGGCGTGGCAGAAGGGTGGCTCCCACCAGCCCAGAGGGAGGCCAGCTCAGCCAGGGGGGCTAGGACACAGGAGAAAACGCATGTGTCACCGAAAGGGGCCCCCAGCAGCTGCCCTCTCGCTTCTCTGCACACCAGCTGTATCCAGCATGCTCCAGGGCCACAACTCCGTGTTCCAGGCCTTGCTGGGGACCTTCTTCACCTGGGGGATGACGGCAGCTGGGGCGGCTCTGGTGTTCATATTCTCTAGTGGACAGGTGAGTCCCTTGCTTAAGTTCTGAGGTTCTAAAGGTCTGTGGGACCCTTTTGGCGGCTGTGGGACCATCTGTTCCAAGCAGGCTTGCTGGCCCCTGGACGCCCCTGCCATGCCTGCGAGCAGTGGGTGGGTGGGTGGGGGGGGTCTCTGTCCTGTCTTTTCTCCTGACTTCCTACCAGGCCAGGGGAACAGGTGCCACTCACTGCAGATGTACCACACGCTGTCTCCTCCTCTCCTGCCCAACCACCTGACCCCAAGGGCATGGGATGACGAACCCAGTCATGCCTCCTCCATTCGCCCGCTGCCTGAGTTCTACCGTCCGTCTAATTTGTCAGGCTTGGAACAGGTGTCCTATGCATGGCCAAAGGAGACTAGGCTTCAGATGTAACTGCCCTGCCCAGCGGCCTTGTGCTAGTGGGTACGATGGAAAGCAGCTGGGGGGCAGGGAGGGCCTTTTTATTCCTGCTCCTTGGGTGACCCAGGCAGGCCCACCTCCCCTCCTCCGCAGACCTCTGCCTGCCGGCTCCTGCCTCCGTGTATCCTGCTTAAACCTAACACCCTTGCTCACTGCAGGTCCCACAACCTATCTCACACCCCCCTGCACCCCTCTATCCCCACATCTCTCCTCCTTCCCCCAGGCTCCGGCATCTCTGCACTTCTCCTACACACACACACACACACACACACACGCTCACGCACGCCCTCCTCCTCACGCCCTGCACAAGCCCCCCCACCCCCACGCCTGATGGGTCCCTCTTTTTCCAACCCGAGCTGGCTCCACCACAGCCTGGAGCCCAGTGTCTGCCTTGAGTGCGGTTTCTACGTTGCTCAGAGCTCAACTGTGGAAATAGTAGGGGTGCCTGTGGGCAGGTGACTCGAGAGCCATTTAAGCAGTCACTCCGTGAGGAAAGCTGGCAGGTCCGCACCCTCGTGTTAGAGACCAGTCCTTCTGGCGTGGATGTCGGCCATGAGACCCTAACTCCAGGGCTGCGCAGCCCTCTCCTCTCGTGGGGGGCGGGGTCCTGGAGCCACTCCATGGGAGACCGGGAACTCAAACCCCACGACCCGGGGTGACAGGGCGCCCAGACTCTCGGTATGGAAGGCACCCAGAGATGTCGAATTCACAGAGAGAACGTGGAGTGGGGTTGCCAGGGCTGGGGGAGGATGGGGACGCTGAGTTGTGAGGAGCGAGCCTTATTTCAATGGCCATAGTGTCCTGAGGTCTCATCCACGTTGTCCCATGTGCCAGAATTTTAAAGACTGAAGGATTTGCCCTGATACCATATTTTTTGTGAGTCCACCCATCTATGGTGGCCAGTAGCAGATCTTCTGATTGGAATAGAAGATGCACATAAAAAAGTGCACATTTAAAAAATAGACTTTCTCACAAGTGCCCTTGAAACTAGCGTCCAGATCAAGTCCCGGCCCCTCGCCCCGCCCTCCACTCCAGGCGGCTCCCTCCTGCGCCCCCACGGCAGGGCTGGTTTTCCCGGTTCTGGAGCTTTATTTAGACGGAGTGACAGCGTGGCGCGTGTCTGGCTGAGCGCACCCTATTTACTTTCCAGTTTACTTAACGCCCCTGCCTGTCTGTGACATGCATACACAGACAGTGTGCGCCTGCGCCTGCTTGCCACGTGGCGTCTGCAACACGGACACGTCTGCGCTGGCGCATGCGTACTTTCCACTGTTGGTGGGGATTTATTAGTTCTCCAGCATGGTGGACCACTTTGCACCCCCACCACGTGAGGGTTTGGATGTTTCCTATGCCCCGCCCCAATCCTTGGTCTAAAAGGGCCTGCAGCTTCCTTGGAGGGGAGCCCAGAAAGGGGCATGCATGGGGTTGCGCCCCCTGAGCATCCCGGAAAAACCACTTTTGATTGGCTCTGGGACTGATGGAAGGTTTTAAGTCCCCCCCCCCCCCCCCACCGGGTGCTTGGCCCATTTTATAAATTCAGGAGTTCGCCAGCTCAGGAGTGGGCCAGCGGCTCTCCTTGGTGGGTTTGATGGCCTCCTCTTGGCTGTAGACACATTATCTCATTGTCCCTTGGAAACTGAAATCTCTCTTTCATTTTCAGAGGCGGATCTTAGATGGAAGCCTCGGCTTTGCTGCAGGGGTAAGTTGCGCTTCGTGGAGAAACGTCAGTGGAGATGTGTGTTTGTGCTTGTTCCTGACATTTCCCCATCTAACACCATCTCAGTCTCTCCCCACATGATCTAGAGGCATCTCTGGGCTCTCTAAGTGCCAACGGCTGCTTCTCCTCGCCAACTATGTGCGTTTCCTAGCTCATCAGATGCCCCTGCCCTTCTCTAGACTGCGAAGGAGCCTTGCTTGAAAGCTGTCTCGGGACTTGTAAAGGAAGACACTTAGGTAGGGCCTAGCACGGTCCTGGCCCGATACACAGCGCTAATCAAACATTCTCTTCCTCGACTCTCCTTGTCCTTTCGAACGTGTAAAATGATGTGGAGAGAGTCCTGGAGCCATCCCAGGTGCCATCACCTGAACCTTGATAACATGTTTTGCTAATGTCATTCTGTCTGTCCTCCAGCCTTTGCAGGAGGTTAGGGTATTTTGTAAAAGTAGTCCCAGGCATCGTGTAATTTCACCTGAAAATTCAATACACATTATTCACTGAATGACTTAAAAAAAAAAAAAAAAAACATCTCTACGCCATTACCACACCTACCAAAAAATAACAGCAATTCCTTATTGTAATCTAACACCCAGGCAATATTCAAATTTTCTCTTGTTTTTGGTGGTTCTGGAGTTTGAATCCTGGGATGGTCTACCCCTGAGCCACACCCCTCAGCCCTTTTTACTGTTTCGAGGCAGGGTCTCACTAAGTTGCTGAGGTTGGCCTTGAACTTGCCATCCTCCTGCCTCAGCCGCCTGAGTCACTAGGATTACAGGTGTGTTCCACTGAGTTCAACTTCTCCATCTTTTCAAAGGGGTCTTCTAACAATGTTCTAGAATTAACTTTTAAGAGTTGCCAGGTGTGGTGGTGCACGCTTGTAATCCCAGTGACTTAGGAGGCTGAGATCATGAGGTCTAAAGCCAGCCTCAGCAAAAGTAAGGTTCTGAGCAACTCGGTGAGACCCTGTCTCTAAATAAAGTAGAAAATAGGGCTGGGGTGTGGCTTGGTGGTCGAGTGCCCCCGAGTTCGCTCCCTGGGACACCCTCACACGTGCGCGCACAGCGCGCGCACACACACACAAAAAAATCGCATCTTTTAAAAAAAAGTCATCTATTTAACATTCCCATTTTTTTCTACACTAGTCACTTCCTAGAGAAACTGGGCCATTTCTCTCTAGAATGTTCCACACTCTGAATTTGGCCACTTGCTTCCTCATAAGTTGCCCCTCAGTCCCCTCCGTGTCCATTAGCTGGGAGTTGGACTTGGGGCTTGGTTAATTCAGGTTTCATTTGTCGGGCCTGGGTACTTCCTAGCGGCCCTGTGTATTCAGTTGTATCAGCTGGAGCAGGAGGCCCCGGATACAGGGTTTTCCCTGTTAGTGGACCAGGGTTTGGTTCCTTCATGCAGTCTTTATGGTCTTGTGGTCTGGGGTGGGGGTGGGGGATTTCTGAGGTCATCTAAGTCCACAGCTGTCACACTAGGGCCTGTCCTTTGAGAACATAGGGACTTTCCAGCTGTACCCAGGTGGGCAGAGTGTGAGCAAAATCAGTTTCTAGGTCCTCGGCTCCCAAGTGTTCTCTCCCTGAAAACTGTCCTGCCTGAGAGTAGCCTGAAGCCACTGTCCTTTCCTCCCATCCCACCCAAGAAAGGCTCTCCCTCACCTGATGACCTGGTCTAGGGGGGGCAGTGCCTCCAGGGAGGAGCAGAAGCCCTCTTGGGACGTAGGCTGCCATGGAGACGGCCCAGATCCTTCCCTGTCTTACCTTTGAAGATGGATTTAATCAAACTGTCAGTGGAGAGATCCTTAAATAGTAGTTTTCCATGGTGGGCCACTCTGGGATTTGGGGACTGTAACTTAACAAGAGCTCAAAGAACAATAGCATAGCATCTCAACCACCCCATCTTATTTGCTTGAATACATTTTCTGTTTGCTTATGTTAATAAAGAGAAGGGGGGAAAAAAAGAAATAGAAATTAAATTGATGCCCAACCCTGTCTGATTCTAGCAATGCCACTTAGTAATTATAGATACATGAAAGAATTAAAAAAGAAACAGGAGGGGCTGTGGCTCAGCGGCAGAGCGCTCGCCTTGCACGTGCGCGGCCCGGGTTCGATCCTCAGCACCACGTAAACATAAATGCATTGCATTGTGTACAACTAAAGTAAATAAACATTAAAAAAAGAAGCCCATCTATTAACATACGCACCTCCAAGAATATTTAGCTTTTTAATGTTTCATAACTATAAAATGGTAGGCTGTTTTTGTTGATGAATTTCATCATTACTAGTCATAGTTGTAATAAGTTTGTCCAGGAACTTAAATGTCAGCTTACAAATGAGCTCGGGGGAACCTGGAGGATTTCCTTATACCTAAAGGGGATACACGGGTATGAAGTGTGAAGAACCCTATTCCATGTTGATCAGGCTTTCAGGTGTCTTGCTGTAGAGTCTGTTCTTTTAGGTCAGAAGCTGTCATCTGCCAAAAGACAAAATAGGAAACCAACAAATTGAGAGTGTCCTGGCCTTCAGGACATGTAGGAATAAATTTAAGATAGTTTCCTTTAAAAAAAAAAGACTGCTGCATTTGCAAGTGAACTGGGGGGCCCCCATACAATTGAGTTTTACATGTTCTGCTGTACTGACGATAAACCAAAGGGCTCCAGGCCAGGGTGTCTCGGCATCTACACACTTAAATTAAACATGAGGATCTAAAATAGTTTAACTTCTGATTTTTAAAGTGGTAGGAAAAATTCTAGAAGCTATATATGTGTCAGAAAACAGGTCATTTGCTTTTCTAGAAGTGACCTTGAATGTGAGTTGCACAGAAACTCCTGGCAAGTCCCCAGATACTACAGGAAAGGGTAAAAAACCTGGAGTAGGAGACACTTGGACTCAAACCCAGGGAGCCTCAGTGGCATTGATGACTAGAAGGGATTCTCGCATACGTGTGTCCAAATCAGGGAAGGACAATAGAGCCCTGGAGGCCCGAGCAGTGATAACCACCTGGACTTACCATGAGTAATTTTTATTTGATAGGGATGAACTATTGGCTGGGGCAGAGCTTCTCAGATAGGCAGATTTGCTCCTGGGGATAACTGGCACATTGGGCTGTCTCAATGTACAGGACAGGCCATGTCGCAAGTGCTGTGGACGCCGAGATGCCCTGCCCTGGCACGTTTTGCTGTGTCGTCTGCCATGTAGAATGTTTAAGGCTCTGTGGAAAGTTCTTAAGAGAAGACAGACCCCTTGCCCTCTCCCTTCTTCCCAGAGGTCACTACCATCAACCCTGCGTGAGTCCTTAGCGACATTTTGTCATGCACAAATGCGTGACTGTGGGAGCCTACAAAGTGGGAGTGCATCATAGTCCCTGGTACAGACCTCATAAGATTGCTGTAAAAATTAGGTGACTATATATTAATAAATACCTAATACCTTGTACACACGAGGACGGTTGAGGGCCGTGGTGCCTGGTGCCCTATAGGGTTAGTTCCCTGGTTCAGTCCTGGAGGGTTTGAGTGAGTCTTGACAGAACTGGCCGTGAGTTGGCTGAAGGGTCCATTCCATCTCACACAAACGTCTGCATAGTGCTCTTGTCAGTTTTCCAATGGGTTGGGCACCATCTCTGCCTGAGTATGTACATTGAAGCTTGTCTGATACAATGCCACAGTTGCACATCTACCCACTGTATAATTGCTTACCAAACTGTTTCTATAAGATTCCTGGGCAAGGATGTATGTATTTTAGACATGCTGAGGAATATCTCACAGGTTGTTCCTTCTCATTAGCAGGGCCTTGGAAGCATGACATCGGTTCTCCTTAAATGACTCATCTTGGAATCTGTTTTTCTCCAGATTCCTTAAATCTCTTTCCAAGTCTCTAGTAATCATTGTATGCCTGTCTTGGGTACCATGCTTGTCTTGAATTTTGTTTTAACTGCAAACTTAACAGGGAGAAGTCTTAGGGGAGTTGTTATTCCCTGTTAGCATCCTAGAGTACTAAAACTTTGAAGCTGAAGAAGGTTTCAGATGATAATACCTAATACTTACTGAGTCTTTACCGTGTTCGTCATGCTCAGCCAAGCACTTTACCTAGATCATCTAATTTAATTTGTACAGCGATCCTATGAGGTATGTACCAGGTACTATGATTCACTTCCACTTGGCAGGCACAGTAGGTTTAAATGAATTGTTCAGTATTACTGTTCAGTATTACTTGTGAGCAGAGACAGGATTTACACTCAGTCTGACTGGGGAGCTCCTACCCTTAAACCACAATGCCGCCTCACTCACGTCTGGTCCAGAGGCCTCTATTTACAGAAAATAAATGGGTTTAGAACAATGACTTATCCAGAATCGAAAATCGCTAGAGCAGCAGCACAGCAAGGACCAAACACAGCTGAGAAACCAGGGACCTCCAGCATTTAGATGCGTGACCTTGGGCAAGCTCCTTGGTCTACCTGAGCCTCTGTTGACTCTGCTGAGCAGGGAGGACAGTGAATCGGCTGGCTCATCAAGAACTTCCTGGCTCTGCACGTTTACAGGGGTGAGCTGCAGCACTGGTTGTCTTTTCACTATAAGACAACTGTGCAGTGTTTCAGTTTGATGTTGGGTCACCTACTCAGGGATGTGTTTCAGTGGTAAACTTCAATGTGGACTTGACTAGTCTTTCATGGACTGAGAAAGTTATCACGGTTCCAAAAGATACAGAGATGAATTTGGAGGGTCTGAAACGTGGAGGCGCACCGTCTTAGCATCTTTGCCCTGGATGGTGTGTGTGTTTTGTGAGGTTTGAATCGATGAGGAATCACTACATCAATACACATTCTCACAGAAGCAGCCTTGGTGTGGAATAAATATGAGCATGAAACTGCACAAGAGAAAGCCTACCAATTGAGAAGCTGGCTTCTAGGCATGAAAAGGCAATTTAGTATTTTATCTCATAGGGAGCTGGTTTCTTATGAAAGACATGATTTTCTTGGGAGATTTTGGCCAAGTGTTCTTTTTGTGCAGCAAGTGGTGAATCATGTTTTCTCCAAATAACTGGTTCACTGTTGGAAGTTAACGGTGCTCTCCAACGTGGCCTCCGCGTCTGGAGGAATGCGGGTGGCCAGCTGTTTCCCATGTGCACGAAGAAGTGGGTAGAAGAAATGGACATCGACAGTGGGATGTGGGACTCGGGAAGGAGATTTTAGCCAGGGCTACTGGCAAGGTTTATTCTACAGTAAATAGAAGGTATGAGGGACGGAGCAGCCATTGAATTGAGTGTTCAGAAATCCTAGCTTCCATACTTGCACCTCTACAGATCCCGGATCGAGAAATACTCGCTTCTTCCTCTCTTCCGTATCAGCTGAGAGGTGGGGAAGGCTGGTATGTTCTAATGGAGATGATTCGTGGCTGTTGGAATGTGAGTCTTTGGATGGCACGGAGGTGGGCTGGGACGTGGCCCAGATGCCACAAGACAGTGTGGGAAGAAGGAGAGTCCCGTGGGGATTGATGTGAAGCTCACTGCTACCTGTCTCTCCGAGCCAGGATTTGTCTTCCTGTTAGACTGGGAGAAATCGAGGACTCCTTGGTGACCTCCCAGATGATGGCCCTCTCAGGAGGAAGGAGAGGGAGAATGGATTGAGAGCCGATCCCACCCCCAGCGTCTCTTAGAGCAGACTGATAATCTCAGAAGTTTCTGGATGCTTGTTCAGTGTGGATCTTTTCGACTTGCTTTTTAAGGATTTGGGGCGCCCGAGGCCTCTTAGATTCTAATCTCCACAGGTTTTCTTAACTGGGATGCAGTGGCCAGGGAGATGACGTCTGTCTATCCTGGAGCGAAGGCCCCTTCCCCCTTAGGTGGGCACTCAGCGAAGAGGCGTCGGTACGGGCTCTGCAGTGGTCCGCTTTCCAGCACTGCGGAGATCCCAGGTAGTTAGGCTCATTTTGGCTCATGGTCTCGGAGATGCCAGTCCATGACCCAGCGGCCCTGTTCTTTGGGCCTGTGGCAAAACGGCATGTTATGGTGGGAACACGTGGTGGAGCAACCACCCAGTTCCTGAGCCAGGAAGCAAAGACAGAAAGAGGAAGTGACCCGGGTCCCATCATCCCCTTCAAGGGCAGGACTGAAGAACCTCCCACGAGGCCCCGGAGTTCCCCCACACACCTTCTGGGAGCACCAGCCTGGGGATGGATTCCCGTTACACATGGTCCTGTGGGGGAAGGGGGACTCTCCTCCAAGCCACAGCAGCCTGGGGGGACCTGGGCCTGCCTGCCCTGGGCTCCCACGTGACAAGTCCAGTGTCCCGTGTTGCGTGAAGACATGGGGGGTGGGCCTCGTTCCAGGCCCTGGCGTGTTACGGGCTCTTGCCACGTTGCTTCCCGCGTGGGGCTGCCCCAAGACACCGCACGCCCTCTAAACCCTCCTGGGCAGGGCTGGGGCCTTCGGCTGGTGTGGCGAGGCCCTGGGCATCTTGCTTTAAGGTTTCCAAGGGAAAGCCTCCTGACTCTGCTGTTTGCTGACTCTTGACCTGGCCCCCCGACACGCGTGATCTCTGGGGGCTCAGTGGGCTGTGATGATGGCGCTGTCCTTCCTGCCTCCTGCTCCGTGTGGCCAGGACAGCAAGGCTCGCTGTGAGGAGAGAGGGCAAGGCGAGGGGGAGGGGGCGGATGCGGACGATTATGGTATTTTTTTTTTTTTTTTTCAATTTCATGCTTCAGATTTCCAGTGTCATAAACATTGTGGGGGGGGGGAGGAAGGGCTGTGCACACCTTCTCCTTGGTGACAGAGAGTGACAGTGTTTATCTCGGTGGGGAAGCCCTGACGGGCTCTCGCCCTGCTGAACACAGCGGGGTGTGGCCCTGAGGCCCACCACAGCTCCCTTGGAGGGTTGCCGCCCCTTCCTGCTCTTTGTCCCCTACTTCCCCACCAGGGTCATGCTCGAGCGAAGTGGCCGCTGGTTGGCCTCGTTCTCTTGGCCTGGAAGGCCTGCCTCCTGCTTCTCCGCCTCTGTCCTGCCTACAAGCCTGGACCTACTGTGTCCACAGGGCTGGGGCACTCTTCAGGGGTATCTGCTCTCCCCATCTGGGGGCCTGCTCCTCTGCTCCCGTGAAGGAGGAGGTGGGAGTGGACGTAGGTGATGAGCAGAGGTAGAAGCGCCTGAAGATGCAGCTTAAAGAAACGAGCGTTCCAAGGTCACAAGAAGGATACGTTTTCCTGTAGGAACAGGTGGATGTTTAGCTGGTATTCTTTGAAGGTGATTGACATGTCATCCATCTACCCTTCCACCTGTCCACCCGCCCACCCTTCCGCCTACCTGTCCCATCCACCCATCCGTTCATCCACCCAGCATTTAACTGAGCACCTGCTCTCCCCCCCAGCCACTGTGCCAGTGCTGGGGACTTGAGGAAGCAGTGGGGGAAGTTTCCTGTTTTTGAGGAAGCTGTTGTCTGGTGAGAGGTGTGCGGGCTACGCTGCTGGCCCAGACCCCGCCTGCTGCCTGTGGTGTGAACACTAATTGACTGGTGTGCACTCGTGCCCCTGTGCAGACACGATGCATGTGGCTGCCTTTGCAGTTCTGGGACAGCGTTGAGCAGATGCAGAAGGCCTCTGCTGCCCACGAGGCCTCCAGTGTTTACTCTTTGGCTCTTTACAGAAAAAGCCTCCTGTCCCTAGTGCAGCGTTTGTGGCAGGGCTTTCCTTGTTTAAAAGTTGTCGTCTTTTCTTTTCTTTTTTTTTTTTTTAAATATTTGTTTTAGTTGTACACAATGCAAAGCATTTGTTTACGTAGTGTTGAGGATCGAACCCGGGCCGCGCACGTGCAAGGCGAGCGTTCCACCACTGAGCCACAACCCCAGCCCCATGTCTTATTTTCTATTGGTGCATTATAATCATACATCATAGTGGGGTTCATTGTTGTGTATTCATACACACAGTAGGACAATATACTTGGGTCAGTATCACTCCCCCGTGCCTCAACTTTTGGCAGGTTTCTTCCTGAGGCTGGTGGCCTGAGCCAGAGCGTCTAGGACCCTAGCTCTGTGTCATCAGGGCTCAGCTGGAGGTCTGGGAACATTCCCTGGCTGGAAGGTGGTTTGCTGGAGGACGCTGGCTTCCCGGTGGGCCCTTCCTTTGCTGGGCGGGCCTCTGAAGATGGCAGGGATGGCTCTGCAGAGAAGCCTGGTGGATTCCGTGGGCCCACTTGCTCTGTGCCACACCAAGGCTGCGTGTTCAGGAGAGCTGGCCAGGGCCATGAGTGTGCCACAGGAGACCGTGAGGAGAACTAGGTTCCCCGGCTCAAAACCAGCTTGGATTTGCAGCTGTCGTTAGTGTCCATGGTGAGCAGAGCCAGCGTGGCCGTGGGCCCTGGCTGTGGAGTTCTAAGCAGCGCTCTAGCTTTGGGGCAGTTCCTTTCCCACAGATGCGCTGGTTCTCCACCTGGCTGCACGTTGGGATCACCTGGGGGTCTCCCCCCACCACCCATCCCATGTACACCCAGGCCAACTACATCAGAACCCTGGGTATCGGGGCGCAGCCAGAGTCTCATTGTGGGGGGGTTCTTCTTCCTGCCCAGAAGGATGTAAGCCACCCTAAAACTTGAAGTCTCAAATAATTAATGAATAACAAAACACAAATAGCCAGAAATATACTTACAAAAGTGAACCCTGATCTAGTCCACATGGGCACTGGCACTAGACAAAAGATGGCTCCAGTGGTATTTAAAGGGGGACATCAAAGGCAGGGATGAGGTTTCAAGGGTGGAGTCTTGCCTTGTGACGTCTTGCGGTCAGCAGAATGATTGGCATCTTCTCGGGTCACACCCATCTCGGGTGCTGTGTGGGATCTCTGGCAGAGTTTGAGGGGGAAGTTCACCTGCATCAGGTGGTCAGTCCACATGGGAGGTGCCACGGGAAGTTCCCAACGCCAGACTTATCCTCTCATTAGGCTACGGTGTGCAACGCAGTCCGCGGAGAGCTCTTGACACCTGGGGGTGTGGTTAGAGGGGTGGGAATTGGCACAGGTCCTTTAGAGCTTCCTGTGATTGCACCATTCAGCCAAAGCCAAGGACTCTTGTCCTGAGGGGGGTGTGGCTTTTGAAGGGCGGGCTGGGGTTTGGAAGATGCAGACTCCACATCGCTGTCGACACTCAGGTTTGGGGTCATGCTCAGAGGCAGTGGACGTGGAGGATGGGGCCTTGGAGCGTGGCTGGGGGAAGCCAGGTTGGGGGGCACTGCCTCTGCCCCTCAGCAGCAGCCCATCTGCTGTGGCGCCTGTGGAAATCCAACTTGAACTTGACGGTGGACCTGGCTCCTACTAGCCTGGAGGAGCTGGCGGCTGTTGGACACCCTGGTCAGCTGGGTGCACAGGCTCTTGCTGTGCTCCTGGGTGCTCCCAGAAGGACGGGAGGCAGGGTCTTCGCTGCTTGGGAAGGAGTGATCTTGACTTTCAGCTCTCATTTGCCGCACAGTCCTTGCCGGACTCCATACCATGTGTGAAAACGCTCAGGACTGGCAGGGGCTGGAGTAAGCTAGCTCTGCCACCCAGCAAGGCAGTGCTTCGCAGAATGCAGACAGATGGTGGGAGTGTGGAGAGGACTCGTGTGAACCAAGCCTTCACGCTTTTTTTGTAACCTAATTGAGTGTTTAGCTGGCTTGTTAGAAAGTCATCTGATCTCGCTGTCTTCTGCTGCAATTTAAATAATAGAGTAGCTGACATCATTTTTCTTATACATTTTAGCACCAAATCCCATTAAAAAGCACTTACTGAGTGTCAGTTCTTTTGAAAGATAGGCTTTCAGAGCATGCAGGATAGGAGGTAGAACTGGTGTAGTTCTGTCCTTTAACCTTCATGTGTCAAGGCAAATCTCGACACGTGTTATTAGTCAAGTGCTTTGTGAAAAGGCGGCTGTCGAGTAGCACATTATTGCTTTTTAGTGTTGACTTGCACCCAGGAGAAGAGCCAGTAATCAAAGCTTTGTCAAGGGCCACTGTATTCTTAGAGAAGGCCAAACATGTGTTCTGTTTGCAGAATAGCCACTGGTTTTCTTGCTCGTAATGTGGGAGCGGCGAGAGCATTGTCTTCAGGCTGATCCACCAACCATTTAGTGAGCACCTACTATGTGCAGAGCATTGGGGGGGAGAGTGTGCAAGGAGCAAGCTGTGATCCCTCCCTGCAAGGGGCTTGGTGCTGCTGGGGAGAGGGGTCAGGTGCACCTGCACTCTGGAAGAAGTCGGCATGTGGCTGTTAGGAAGGTAACAAAGGTAATGCGCGGAAAGTGCCAGGAATGCAGGGCCAGGGAGGGTACTTCCTGTCGTGGAGTTAGGATGAAACAGCTGAAGCGTGGCTGGGCGGCCAGGTTGGACTTTGGCAGGTGGGGATGAGGGCAAGGAAAGGCTTCACCGGCAGAGGGAACAGCACGTGGGAAGCGTGGGAAGGCAGTGCTGCGCTGCTGGAGGCCTGTGGGCGGGTGGGAGGTGGTGCTGGGGAGCGCCTCAGGGCCGACCAGAGAAACTTGGGGTGCTGTGGAAAGGTGTTGGTGCTTTGTGCTCCAGGCTGACGGGCAGTCCCTGGAGGTTCTTGAGATGGGGACCCGAGCAGAGCTGAGCTTCTGGGAGATGCATTCGCCCGCCTGGCCCCAGGGAGCGTGCAGGGGGGGCTGTGGGGCAAGGGGCAGTGGGCCTGGCTCTGGGCAGAGGTGGAGAGAGCGGGGGGACCGTCCTGCTGCAGAACCCAAGGGCAGTCCTTGACTGTGCGTATGGCTAGAGGGGTTCAATGCTCCTGTGGGGACTGGGTCCCTGGGACTACCCAAGGGTGTGGCATTGCCGTTTGGCTTAGGGCCTGGTGGGGATTCTACTAGACATGGGGGAGGGGTCTCTCAGGCTTGCTGCAGGCCTCCTCATCTGAGTGGGCTGTACTTGGGAATCTGCAGGTGATGGGGTGGTCTCCATGGCAACCTGGCACCTGCAGCTAGCTGTACTGATGGTGGCTTCCTGTGGCTCTGCTTTCGGTGATCAGTATCCATCAGGATTAGATTTGACTGAGAGGAACTGAGACCTGCAAAATAGTGGCTCAAACAAGAAAGATCCCGCTCCTGTGGAGTTCTGGAGTCCATGGCTAGGAAAGGAGGATCATGGGGTCACTAGGGATTCATGCTCCAGTTCTTCTCCCTGCTATGCCATACACAGCAGCCTTTGTCTTTCTGGTCTAAAAGAGCTGCTAGAGCTCTGGTCATCACATCCGCCTTCCAGACAGTGAAATGGTAGGGTGGGGGAAGATTGTCTGCCATCTCTGCATGACAACTGTCCTTGCATTGGACAGAATTTATTCATATGAACACAGCTAGGTGCAAGGAAGGCTGGGATGCAAGGTCCTTTAGCTCGGCAGCAATGTGCCTAGCCACTGGGACTCTACTTCTGAAAGCGAGGGGAGAACAGAAACCCAGTGTCGCTGAGCACGCTGGTCACACAACCTAGTGTAGAGAACTTTGAGCCCTCAAGCTGTTACTGCTTGGCCTTCTCAGTGTAGATTTTCTGTTTTAAAAATGTGTCGTGCCCTTTCTTTTAACTGGCTTTTTTCTAAATGAAGGCATGAATTACAGAGAACTTGGTAAGAAATTTGAGGACTACGAGGGTCTGATAAAAATCCCCATCTCTGTCAGCCAAGTTTTGGGGTCACAAGAGAGATAAGCCTAATTCAATCCGGTGTGAGGAAGACGGGAACTGTGTTGGCCCGGGGGTGAGAGCAGCCTCAGGCCCTGGGAGGCTGGGGTCAGGGGACCCCGGGGCACCTGGGTCTTTTCCGTATCCTGGCCCGGCTTTTACCTGCGTGGCCCCACCTTCAGGTGGTCTAGCCGCCTCCCCGCCTCCTCCTCCTCCTCCCCTCCTCCTCTCAGGCTCCAGTCCAGAGGAGGAGAGGTTGGTCTCTTCCCTAGCTCCGGTGGAGCTGGCCTTGAGTTTTGTGGTCTGGGAGTGACCGGCCTGACTGCGTCACGGGTTTTCATCCCTTGAAGGCTGATCCCTGTTGCTGGTGGGACGTGGTGTGTGAAATGGCCTGGCCCCCCCTGCCCACATTAAGTCAAAAACACAGGCTAAGAATGGGAGGAGGTGGTTCCTCCAGAGAAATCAAATATGGTTGGTAAAGGAGGGGTAACTGATGCTGGATGGCCAAGGGACAGTAAAGCGTGGGGACAGGTAGACGCCCTGCCCTCGCAGGTGCCCTGACCTCACTGATGCCCTGACCACACCACTGCGGACGCCCCCTGCAGCCCCCCCGCCCGCCACTGCAGACGCCCCCGCCCGCCACTGCAGACGCCCCCCCGCCCGCCACTGCAGACGCCCCCGCCCTGCAGCGCACTGCAGACTGCCCCCCGCCCACCACTGCAGATGCCCCGCCCTCATGCCCCGCCTCCGCCAACAGGCTTTGGGATCTGTGTGTGCGGCGAGTTTCCCCAGCTTTCAGCCTACAACCAACACCGTGTGCTCCCTCCTGAGTGGTTAGAAACTTCTTGGACCACAGCGGCTTCAGACACCAAGGGCTTAATTTTTTATGCCTCTGGGTGGGCTGGGCTCAGCTGGGCAGCTCTTCTGCCTGCCTTGCCAGGGATGATTCAGGAGGTCGCTGTCACCTGGCCGCTCCCCTAAGCTGCAGGTGGAAGGGGGCCGCACCCAGAGGTCCGGGGCCTTGGTGCCCCCTGATGACTGGGCGTCTCCCGGTGGATGATCCACTCAAATTGGGATGAAACTACCTTGGCCACTTTCTATTGGCCAAAACGAGTTTCAAGGCCAGCTCGGATTCGAGGGACTAGGCAATGGACTTGGTTCTTGGAGGAAGGAGCCTGCGGAATGCAGGGGCGCCGCTCTACCCTCAGCGCCTCCCCTTTCAGAGGGGACAGCTGGTCCAGGGCCTTTGCAGGCAGTTGTCGCGCGTGTGTGTTTCCTTCTGTTGTGGGCAGCAGGGAAGGGAGCCCTTTCAGGACCCAGACCTGTCCCGGGTGTTCTGGATCTACTGCGTCCTCGGCAGGGAGTGAGAAACTCACCTGTCCAAACCCAAGGAATGGACCGAGGGGCCAAAGGTACAGGGGAGCAAAGCCTTTACTGACCGCCTTGCGAGATCAGGTGCCTGGTGTCCAGGCACGACCCAGAGCGGTGACAATCGGCGCGCTCTCCTGCTGCGCAAGGTCCCTCCCCGGTTCCACGCTGAGTACTACAGGGTACAGGTCTCCCAGAACGGGGCCTAGGTCTCACCGTGTCCTGTTGGGTTATTTCAGTATTCCTTTAGGCGTCCCCACCTCCCTGTGCCGCTCTTGTGGCGCGAGAGCCTTCTTGGGGTGCGGGCCTCCTGATGGGTACCCCGCTCTACCTGCCGAAGTCACCGTTCCTTAACGGAGATTGCCGTCGGTTGGTTGGCCATCCCCTCGGCCACCTCCTGTCGTCGAGGGTTGTCGGGAGCTGGGGCTGTGGCTCTGCCACAGCCTCCGCAGGCTGTGGTGCTCTTGCGGGAGTTCACTGGTGGTGACTTTCCGTTCTGCCGTTCCCCCTCCGGCTGGCTTTCTCACATCCCGATCTTACACTTACAGCTAAATGCTGTATTCCGAAACTGGACCAGCGGATTTCCCACTTCTCACACGGGGAGGCTCTGTGTTGTCTTATAACTCTTAACGTATAGCTGTGAAGTGCCCTTGGCCGAGGGAAGCTGGCCCCTGTCACTCCAGTGGTGTTGGGCCCGAGCAGTGGGACAGCGTTGGCCAGAGGCGATGTCCTTATGTCTCCTGCTCTCTCCAGGGTGGTGAGAAACGTGGAGGTCCCGGATTCGGGAATGCCCCCTGAGGATGCTCATGCCCGCTGCCTCTGCCAGGGCCTGGGGAGTCTGGGGGCCCAATGGAGCCAGAGCTTTCTTGACCTCCTTCCTCCTGATGGCTCCCACCTGGGGGCGTAGGACCTCCAAGTCCCCTTGGGCACTTTGGTAATAATGCTGCTTTCCTTGGGGGAGAGGAAGCCGCTTGGGGCAGGAGAATGGCCTGGAAACGCAGCTCTGCTCCCACGCAGTAATAGAGCTGCAGCTCGGAGCCCTGTCGGTGTGTGGAGCGGGGCTGCTCGCCACCCCCGCGCACAGCACAAGTCCTTTAACCCCCAGGCGGCTCAGGGCTGTGGAGGGCTGGTGGGTAAGGCCTGCGTGGCTGTGTGCGCCTCTGGAGAAAAGAGGACAAGATACCAGGCGGCAGGCATTTTAATAGCTTGCTGGTGGAAGCTCGTCTCTGCTGTCAGCGGGGCCTGGCTTTTAATGCCACATCTGACTTTGACTTGGGGCCATGAGCTTCTGTGCTCAATTTCCCAGAGTCATCAATCAGGAAAGGGGACAGCTGGGAGGGCCTGCACCTGGCCGCAGGCCGAGGGGAGGGTCCCCCTCCCCCGTGCACAGATGTTTTCTCTCTGCTTTCCTGGTTGCTGTAGCCTTTCTTTGGAAGGCGCTCTTTCTGAAGCTCTGTTCTTCTTGTGAAGAAATTAACCACGACAGCCCTGGGGCTAAGTGAGTTAGTTCTAGGAGGGTGGGGAAAAAAAAAAAAAAAAAAAGCCATATCTCTTAAGTGCGTAAACAAGGGGAAAAAGGGATTAGTATTGTATTTAAGACAGAGGATGGGAGGCAGTCGTTGCCTGGACAGGAACTTTGGTTAAGTAGATTACGGATTGGAACTTGCTCAACATTTGTGTGCAGAGTTCCGTGGGGTGAGGGTGTCCATGAGCTGATGGCAAGGAACACTTGCATCTTAGGGGCTCCCGAGTCCCCCAGTGTGATGGTGTCATTGGTTTATTGCTTTATATATTGCAAAGCCGTTTCTCATCCACAATCTCATCTGACTCTTGCAAGGCTGTTGCTGTGGGTTCTGTTAGTTGTGATAGATGAAGGAAGGGCAGGCTGCGTCCCACGCTGAACTCTTGTCTGATGTGTCACTGAAGGGTCAGGGCAGTGGGGGTGGGGGAGGGTAGGAGGCGGCTCTGCTGGTCCTCCTGGCCCCTGAGGCATGTGAGCATCTTAAATGACAGGGATCTGTGGCCCTGCTCCGTGAACATCGAAGTCAACTCATTCCCTGGACAGCTCTTTATTGACAGCCCTCCGTAGCCCCACTACATGCAGGAGGTGCTGTTTTAGGCACCGGGGATGAAATGGCGAATTTGGTACTGCTCTGGTGGCGCAACCGTTCTACAGAAAGTCACGTGATAAACTATACGGTGGGACATGTGGTGTGTCCGAGAGGTCCAGTTTGGTGGAGGATACCCTAGTGGGGGGGGGGTCATAATTTATTACTGTCTTAAAAAGAGCAGATTAGCAAAGATGCGAAGGAAGTGTCCCTGGCCTAAGGGAGGTGCTTCACGAACATTCATTTTCATTTTGGGGTACAGTGAGTACATTAGCAGATACCGTAGTGGTTGGATGGAAGAGGAGGGTCGGGTCCTGCTTCCCTGCTCGCTTGGTTTGCAGGAACTCTCCCCAACCCCATCTCATGGCCTTTGGACAGGGGAGCCCCTCCCTCTGGAATAGAGCCAGCACCCACTGGGATGGGGGACACCTGGCCACATGCAGGAGGGGTGGCGGTCAGCGCTGCTGGGTGCAGGGGGAGCCTGTTGGCCCTCTACTCCCAGCTCACTGTGACCTGCTTCCCAAAGCCCTGGGGCTGTGCATGCTCTGTCCCTTTTCTGAAAGCTGGTCCCTTCCTGGTCCTTGTCACTAAATGTTTGCTCCTTAATAGGGATCACCCCTTTTTTTTTTTTTTTGTGGTACCGGGGATTGAACTCGGGGGCACTCGACCACTGGGCCACATCCCCAGCCCTTTTTTGTATTTTATTAGAGACAGGGTCTCACTGAGTTGCTAAGTGCCTCACCATTGTTGAGGCTGGCTTTGAACTTGTGATCTTCCTGCCTCAGCCTCCCAAGTGCTGGGATTACAGGTGTGCGCCACCGCGCCCGGCTGGCCCTTCTTAATTCATCACCCCTCCAAGATGAGTTGATGATCTCCTGGTAAGCACCTGGCACTTGTCTCTAGATTCTAGGGGCTCGTTGGCCTGTGTCCTGTATCCCCACACTGGAAGGACCTAGAGCACAGAGCTGTCCTCTCCACAGTTGAGCCCTGGTCCCCAGAACAGGGCTGGAACACGGTTGGCACTCAAAATATTTTTGAAGTGGGTGTGGGCTGAGCTTGAGTTTCTTTGGGCTTGGCGCCTTCTGGCGGGGTCTGGTTTCCCAGCCCAGGTGTGTGCCGGTTTCCATCACCGCAACGTCGGAACGAGACCTCGGACTGGGCAGCAAGAAGCCCTCCCCGCTGTGGACCAGGAAATCGGTCTTTCTGGTTCTCCCAGTGAAGGAAGAAACTGATTGAATGCAAACTCATTACATCTCGGAGCACTCTGGAAATTCTCATGATTCAGTTACGACGGACTCCTCGGGATCCAGTCATGCCAGGAAATGTCTGGAACCGTCTGCGGCGTGAGGCGAGCTCAGGGCAGGGGGTACCAGGGTTGGGGGGACTTCGTTGTAGCAGACGTGCACGCTGGCGTGAGATGGACTTGGGAGTCGCCTGCCTTGCGTTCCACCCTGGCTCCGCTGGCGTTCGGTTTGTGGGCGTGGACTGGGCTTTCCACCTTGGTTCCTCACCTGTAAGGTGGAGGTGGTGCTATTGCCTCTCTCATAGCATCGCTGTTAGGGGTGAAATGGGTAACCCTGTCTGAAGCACAGCGACCGGCCTACGGCCAGTGCCCAGCACGTGGTGCTGGTTGCTGTAGCGAATGGGTGGAAGGCACCTGGTGAATTTGGGATGGTGTAGGTCGCGGCTGTGGTCTGGTTTTCCCCCAGTACCGGGCTCCTGACAGAACTCTGGTCCTCGGTTGATGAACCACCACCCAGGGTTCTGCGAACCTTTTTACTCAGTAGCATGAATCTCGTATTCTTTGTCTTATGTATAAATAAAAAAGACAAGGCAAAAACGGGACCTAGCCTTTGTTTTGTCGAGAAGCCCATTCTCCCCCCCGCCCCCTCCACCGACTGGGCTTGTCTGTGGTGCTCTGGAGGCTGCACGCCACCCACCACGTGGACCCGCCGTGATGCTCGCTTTCACCTTTATTGAGATACAACCCAGTGCCCGAAACCACGTGTGTACCCATGACATTCAAACCAACGACACGTTGGACCTTGAAGTTGGTCCTGATTTTTTTGAATAATTGCCTTTTTTTTTTTTTTTTTTTTAAATCAAAGGAATAGGTGTACACATCTAGAAAGAGCAAATGTTAGTAAAAGATTTAAAAAGAAAACCCAGCGTTTCTCCCTCCTGCCTCTGGCTGGCTGCCCTCCTTTCCAGAAGTGCCCGTTTTTGTCTGTTGGTTGAGAAATTTTGTCCCACATTTCTAAAGAAATTTATTCTGCAATTTCTCCATTTGGAGACCAGCGCCCTTGGGTTCTGGTAAACATGACTTCGTGTTCCTGTGACAGCCCCCTGCTGGCCCTTGGTCCTCTCTCCTCCGCTAGTTCCATTCGTTGGTGGGTGGGCTTCCTGGGCTGAGTGTCTGTCCCATTGTCTTTATGCGTCAACTCTTTCCTCTCTTGTTCTACATGGTGGGACGTTTCATCAGCTTCAGCTGCAAAGATGAGCAAATGTCTCTTTTCACGGTTTTTGAAAACACTCTTGCTCTCCCTGAACTTTTTTTTTTTAAATATTCATTTCCCCTGTAGCATCCTGTTCTTTTCATGGGCTCAGTCCATGCTGTCTTGTCTCTGTGATGTTAATATTGGGGTTTTCTTTTGTGTGTGTTCAGTGACTTCCCTCTGAGACCCTTCTCTTTCCTGCATGGTTGCTGTGGTTTCAGTCGGCAACGCCGGGGCCTCACATTGAAAACCCATTTCCAGTTGGGTAAGGGATGGCATCGTGAGTTTGAGAGCCAGCGTCCTCCACTCGGAACACACCAGGTGCACGTCTTGGCCCACTTGGTCCTTACAGGGGCCTCACAGAGCTAGGGACTGTTGTTCCAGTTTTACAGGTGACAAACCCAAGGCTTGCCGAGCTGACACTATTGGTCCCAGCACTGCCAGGGTTTGTCCTCAGGTCTGTCTGACCCTTGAGTCTGTTCCTGAGCCTGATAGTTTTCCTTTGATTCCAGGGGAGGTATCCTCACTTCTTATTCTTCGTACACTTGGGCATCTCTTTTGTTGTGAGTTGCCTATTTAGAGTCTTTCCCCAGTTGTAGGTTTAAATTTGCATTTCAGGGGTTTTTGACATCAGCCTTTCTTTTTCTTTTCGGTAGTAGGCATTGAATCTAGGACTGCTTTACCACTGAGCTAGGTCCCCAGCCCTTTTCAAATTTTGAGATAGGACCTCACTAAGTTGCAGAGGCTGGTCTCAAATGGGTGATCCTCCTGCCTCAACCTCCCAAGTAGCTGGGATTATAGGTGTGCGCCACCATGCCCAGCTTGAAGTCAGCCTGTTTTTTTTTTTTTTTTTTTTTTTTTTTTTGGTCCTGGTGATTGAACCCAGGTGTGCTTAATCACGGAGCCACATCCCCAGTACTTTTCTTAAAAAAAAAAAAAAAAAAAAAAAAAAAAAAAAAAATTTTAGAGACAGGGTCTCCCTAAGTTGCTCAAGGCCTTGCTAAGTTGCTGAGGTTGGCTTTGAACGTGGGCTCCTCCTGCCTCAGCCTCCTGAGTCTGAGATGGCAGGCGGGTGCCGCTGTTCCCAGGAGAAGTCAGCCTTTTAAAGTCTCAAGTTTCTCCTCCCCCTCTCCTACATCCAGCCTGCTCTGAACCTAGCACTGGCTTGGGACTGTGCTTCTAGCAGCTCTGTGGCACAGGGTGCAGCAGCGCCACCCCAGCTGGAGTCCAGGTTCCTTCTTTTTTTTTTTTTTTTTTTTTTTGTATTTTACCATTTTTTTGTAAATTTTTTTTATTTATAATTTTTAATATGTACAACTCATAGTGCATGTATTTAGCATCTTTTTACATACAATTGTTTGCATACAGAGTATATTCGTACAATGCAGTTCTTCAATCATGCATTTAGGAAAATGATATCCATCTTATTCAAACACCTTTTCTTTTTCCTTTTCTCCCTCTCCCTCCCCCCTTGCTCCCTCCCTTACTCTCCCTTCCCTTTGACCATTCTAGTGTTCTCGCAGTCAGGAGGAGGCTAAGACAAGAACCTGGACTACGGAGTCCTGACTGCGGGGCTGCAGGGTCGGCCATCCCCTCCACCCCGGGTTGCTACCCACTGTCTGATGGACAGCTCACTTGATGGACTCGACACACACCATTTGCCTGCCCTCTCCTCCCCCCACACCACCCCATATTTGTTCTCGCCAGGGTTTCCCTTTGTGGTCAAGGGCACTGTGTGTGTGTGTGTGTGTGTGTGTGTGTGTGTGTTTAGGATGGTAAACCAGGCTTTGCCCCCTAGGAGCTGTAGCATGTAGCTCCTAACTCCTTCCACAGGGCACTGGCTGCAAGAAGAGTGAAAACAGAAGCATGTTGTAGCCGGCTGAGGTGGGTGTGCAAAAGTGCATTTAGTCTTCACACCAACCCAGGAGGAGAAGCGCCACTTCACCAGGTGGAGATCAGCCTGATGGTCGAAAGCAGAGAGGAGAGAGCCTCCAGCTGGGTTTGAATTTTTGCTCTGCTGATAACAAGCTGTAGGACCTGGCCCCATCGCTTAACCCCACTGTGCCTCGGTTTCCCATTTGAGAAACTGGAATAACAATAGTAGCTGTTTTTTTTTTCCGTATTTTTATTGGTGCGTTATAGTTACATAATGGTGGGATTTGTCGTTACATATTTGTACCTGCACACAGTAGAACAAGGTAATTTGGCCAACAGCACTCCCCAATTATTTCCCCTTTCTGTCCCCTCCTCCCTCCCTCTCTCGTCTCTTTCCTCTATTGATCTCCCTTTGATTTTCCTGAGGTGTCCACCCCCGTCTTTGTTTCCTTTCTTCCAGCGTCCACATTTGAGGAAAAAACACAGAACACTTGACTTTGAGTTTGACTTGTTTCACTCAATGTTCTCAAGTTCCATCTGATAATAGCCAACTCGTGTGTGTGTGTGTGTGTGTGTGTGGTGCTGGGGATTGAACCCAGAGCCTTTGTACATGCAAGGCAAGCGCTCTACCAACTGAGCTGTTTCCCCAGCCTGATAGCTAACTTTTCTTTTTTTTTAAAAATATTTACTTGTTGTGCACAATGCCTTTTTTATTTACATGGTGCTGAGGATCAAATGTGGGTCGCACACGTGCTAGGCGAGCGCTCTACCGCTGAGCCACAACCCCAGACCCCTGATAGCTAACTCTTAATGCTAGATTAAGGAAGTTTCTTTTTATGTTAGCGATTCCATTTTGTATGTCATTGTTACTGTTACTTCTACTGTTAATTCCGTTCTGAGTATGGAGAGCGAGCTTATTTTCTAACCCAGCGTCCTCTGACTGGTAAATGATGGTGCTGGGGGTTGATCCCAGGTATTTGGACTCCAGACTGGGGCCTCCCTCCACTGTGCTTCATGACCTTTATCAAGACAGTGGGAGAAGGAAGGTGTTGGCCATGGCCCAGGCGTACTTGCGGGGGTGGAGTTGCCAGATAAAGCACAGACTTTGAGTGAAATGGCGTTTCAGATTAGCAGTGGATGAGCTTCTAGCGAGTAGGCTCCAAGTACTGCAGGAGACATACTTAGGCAAAAACTTATTCATAGTTGATCTGAAGTGACAATTTAACTGCATCTCTCGTTGTATTTACTAACTCGGGCAATCCTGGGAGGGGCTCTTTCATGTTGAATCCAGTCCCTTTTAGGGATCCTGGCCCATCATTTGTCACCTCTTCTCTGTGTCCCAGGAATCTCTGCTGCCGCCGGATGGGGGGCCCTTGCATCCCCGAGGTGGGTCAGAACACTTTGAGAAAACACTCTGAGAAACCATGTTTTCCTGCATGGTGGGAGGAAACAGGACTCTGTTTGGGGCAAGGGGTGGCATCTACCTGACCTTAAGGATTCTTCCCTGAGCGAGTGTCACTGCTAGTTCACAGCAGGAGGGGGACAGAAGGCCAGGAAGTTGGTGGATCCTCGCCTTTCTTGAGGAAGGGAGCCACGTGCGGGAGGCTCCTTCCCAGATCTCTTTGAGTTTTCTCTCGGTGGAGCTAGACAGCTTCCTCTTCTCTCCTCTGCTTCCTTAGCCACCAGATCCGGGACAGATTGGACCAGCGGGAGTGAGCGGGGGTGTGGGGGTGGGGAGGCCGGGCCAGCTGGAGCGATTGTCCATCAACAGGCCCCGGTTGAGAGGGTGCTGATGGACGGGTGGCTGGTTGCCACGAGAGGCTGCTGGGGCGTGTTCACGCTCCTGGTGACCAGCTGGTGGAAGGCTTGCTAAGACACCCTCCACCCCCCGCCGTCACCCTGGTTTTTAGTCTGCACGGAGTTAATTCTGGCAAACTGAGATTCTGGGAGGCCCCTTTCATTTAGCTAGGCTGAATCTGCCTCGAAAGAACCAGTCATCAGTCCCCTTGTCTCTCTGTTAATCCAGGTAATGGGTTTGTGGAAGGGGGAACGTTGAACTTGTGCAAAAAGTGTAGATACCCTTTCCCTTCAGGGGCTGGGTGTAGCTAAGGTCATTGCGGGGTACTCTTGTCCAGGTGGGCATCCCATGCGTGGTGGTGGCTGGGAATGTTGGTTGAGCTGCACTTGGAAACCGGAGCTTAGACTGGGAGCAGGACGGGCTTGAGGGCTTACTCTCTCCGTTCCGGTTTTGTGGCACAGGAGTAGGTCATTGCTCAGTAAATCTGAAGCCCAGATATGTCTTGGGCGACTTTCTTTAAGAAGCTTGCTGGTCACAGTGAGGACCTGTGGCTGCTGGGAGCCTCTCTGTGCATACCCACCTCTGCTGGCACTTAGGGTTTAAGGACGGCTTGGACCTTGGTCTGGTCCTGAGCCTTGTCAGGTATTTAGAGTCACATTGGCTGTCCCCAGCCTATCCTGGGGGACCTATTTGAGGGTAGACTCCAGAACCTGGAGGAAGCCCAACACAAGGTCATGAGCAAAGGTGGCTCATTGCAGCCTGGGGTGCCTGCCACCTTCCTAGGACTGATCAGTGGACGGAATCTACATGCAGTTATAGGCCAGATCGTCAAGTGCCAGCCCCATGAGTTAGGACAACTGTATACACCACACAACATGAGATAAGGGAACATCTGTGTCATCCAGGGAGAGCCCCTGTTCCCTGTCTCTCCTCTAGGCAACCTCTGATAACTGTCACTATAGGTTAGTGTTACATATTTTTGTGCTTAAGTGGAAGTTTTTTTTAACATTGTCTTCCTTTACTCAATGATTTTGAGAATTGTCCAATGTTGCTATGATAGCAGTTGTTAGCTCCTTTTTATTGGTAAGGAGTGTTTAATCTTATAAACATACCACGTGTGTTCATCCATTCCTGTGTTGATGGGCATTTGGGCTGTTGATAGTTTGAGGCTGCTGGGGAGAAGCTGCTGTGAGCGTTCTTGTGCGTGTCTTTGTATAGATAGGTTTTCTTTCTTTTGGGAAAATATATCTAGGAGAAGAATTTCTGGGTCAGTTGGTAGAGTTTTTGGAGGGGGGGGGGAGTTTTTTTTTCTTTCCTAAAGCAAAGGGCTCCTCTCTGTTTTGGAGAGTATAGTCGCAGTCCTTGCCCATGACTGGCTGTGGCTAGCTGTCCCTAAGGAAAGTCTGGTCATTCAAGCAAGTCTGCGACAATCAGTAACTGTAACTGAAGCTGAATGTGATGGATTGTAACTCTGAGCGGTTGGGTTTAATTCCTGATACGTTATGAGGGCTTGGTCGCTGGAATCAGATGATGCACAGAGACAACCCCCATACGACGAGCTTGATTCACACTTGAGTCGTGACTAGTAACTGACGTGCCAAATGCGAAGGCGGACTCGTTGCAGGATTCATGTGGCCACCCAGCATGGGTCTCCGATCAAGTGACTCAATGCCGAATGGATGCGGGCGATCTCGTTCTGGAGGGTCACTTGCAAATCTCTGCCGGTCCTCTTGCCTGGGAAAACGTCTCCATTGCACATCTGGATTATGTCCATAGCCCCGCAGCTGGTCGGTTGGTTTCCAAACTGCCCCCTTAATTCCATCCTGTCTGCTGAGGCTGGCTTACCTTCCAAAAGGCCCCCTTGGCCCTGTTCAGCCCCTCGTGGTTGCCCGACACTGACCTGTCCAGTCCTGGCTGAGCCTCTGCAGCGCAAATCTGCTTCCGAGGCTGTGGGGGCACCCGTGGCTGTGTTTTGCAGATGCCAGGAGATCCTAGTGGGCAGCCAGAGTTGGAAACAACCCCTGTTGTCTGCAGTCCAAGCTGCTTGGCCTGCTTCTGAGTGACACCTGTCTGCGCCGTCGTGTCTGGGCACCCTGTCTCCTCCAGCCGGTGCGTCTCCCTGCCATCTCCGCAGAGGCTCCGGGTGCTCGCCCAGCAGACTGCCCTCCCTGCTCTTCCCGGCTCGAAGGATTCCCCCTTGCGCTCCTTTCCAAACTGCATCCAACCTTTGAGGCCCTTCCCGTGTTTTCCTCCATGTTCTTTTTCTTTCTCTTCTTCTTCTTCTTTTTTTTTTTTTTTTTTAAATATTTACTTGTTTTAGTTGTACACAATGCGTTTTTATGTGGTGCTGAAGATCGAACCTAGGCCGTGCACGTGCTAGGCCAGCGCTCTACCGCTGAGCCACAACCCCGGCCCCTTAGTTTTTTTTCAGTATTTTTTCTCAGTTTTTTTTTTTTTTTTAATAGGTGCATTATAGCTGTGCATAATGGTGGGATTACTTGTTACATATTCTGTTGATGACTTTTTTTTTTAGTTTTTTTAATGTGGTGCTGAGGATCAACCTAGGGCCTCACACATGTTAGGAGAGCTCTCTACCACTGAGCCACAACCCAGCCCCTCTGTTGATGACTTCTAAATATTAGTTTTCTGATTTGGAGACTGAATTTGGAGGTGTTGCTTGGCTTCTGTGCTTTGGGAGTAATTACTGCCTTGATTTAGGGATTGCACATTTGTGCCTACTTTTTAATTATACAGTAGCCTCCTTGAGGCTAATTCCTTTTTCTTTTGTTTTTCTTCTTGGTACCCGGGATTTGAACTGAGGGGTGCTTGACCACTGGTTCACATCCCTAGCCCTTTTTGGTACTTAGCAACTCAATGAGACCTCGTCTCTAAGTGCTTCGCCATTGCTGAGGCTGGCTTTGAACCTGTGATCCTCCTTTCTCAGCCTCCCAAGTGCTGGGATTACAGGCGTGCACCACCGCTCCCGGCAAGGCTAATTTCATTCAACACAGACGTGTGGGGGACCTACTTTAGAGCAGGACCTGAGCTGGGTGTGGTTACTTGGAGCTCTGTGGTCCCCTCTTCTGTAGATTCCAGACACTTTGCTTAGAGGTATGGATAACCGATACTGATATTCAGCACATTATAAAGAACTATGTGCAATAATTAATTTCCTCTCCCTTTTCTTATTCATGGGAAAGATTTTGTTTTGTGCCTTGGATTTTCTTTCAGTATTTAAACTGTCATTATAATAATAAAGGGAATGCATAACTGTACCCAGCATGCTCTTGGGTATTCTGATGTGTTCCGGGACAACTCTTCCTATATCGGTTCCTATTTCCAGAGCTGAAATTGTTCCAAGATGAGCACTTAAACAGAAATGCCTGCTGTGAGCTAGGTGTTCAGGTGGTTGGTTGTGATTCTTCTGTGCTGGTACCGCTGATACCAGAGGAAAATTAATAGCAGAATAAAGTGTGGATCCCTGTGGCATGATATTTTGAGAACAAAGATGGTTTTGTGAACTTAGCTAGTTCCTGAGAACTACGGAAGGGAAGGGGGGAATCTCACTCTCAGGCAACACGAGAAAGATCTTGCAAATATCGGCTGATGGTACAGTTTTCCCTGGTTTCCTTCAGCCTTCTGGCATTAAGGCTGCGCTCTAGGAGCCTTCAATAGAAACAACTGGGGTGCGCATGAGGTGCTCACGCAGACACATTTCTGAAAACTGGACTTTTGTACGCAAGATCCTTGACCCCGTTGGATTTCCATTCTGAAGTTGGGACAAGGTTGTGGGAGAATGTTGGGTGCCCCCATTCTAGAACATAGGTGCTTCCCCTCTAGCCCCTGCCCCATTTTCATCATGATACCGTCTCTTGGCTGGGATGGGGGTTCCTGCATGTCTGGTGGGACGGTCGCTTGGCTGCATGGGGTTCAGGAATCTGCAGTCCATTGTCTTCCCCAGGCTCCCTGAGTAGTCCTCCTCGTAGACCAGTCTACACTTGGACTTCAGGGCTCAAGCCGCTAAGGGGCTCCGCTTGAGTCAGGTTTTTTGCTGCTTTGGCCGAGAGACCTGTCAAGAACAATTAGAGGAAGAAACGTTTATTTGGTGGCTCATGGTCTCAGTCCATTAGATGGCCAACTCCATCGTTGTGGGTCTGAGATGAGGCGGAACGTCGTGGTGGAGGGAAGTAGCAAGAGAGCTCTGCTCAACAGGGACAGAAGATGTACCCCGATGGCACACCCTATCTGCTTTCAGTTGCCACCCGGTTAATCCCGGGCAGGCGGGTGATACACTGATGAGGTGAAGGCTCTCTTAGCCCAATCATTTCACCCCTAAACTCTCTCGCACTGTCTCACACGTGAACTGTGGGGACGCCTCACGGCCAAGCCCCAACAGGCTCCACAGGGGAGCCGCTCTGCTTCCGACTCCCTCCCAGGTCGGGGTGACCGCCTTCTCGGGTGCCCTGTGACTGCCTGCCTGTCTCTCCTGGCTCCCCAGACACTGCGGCTCCGCGTCCCCTCCCTTTCCCTTCAGCTTTGCACCCACGGAGACTTTTATCCTGTACATTGATTCTCGAGAGTGATTTCCCTACTGCAGGAGTTGGGGCGTGAGCAGCTTGCGTCCCAGTGGCCCTGTTTAACCAGAAGTTCAACTTCCGCCCGGTGAGGTTCCCAAACGGACCAGGAACCCCACAGGAGATATTTGAAAACTAGTAGGGGGCAAGTGTTCTCTGATTAGATGCACTGAGTAGGTGACATTGTAAGTATGATTTTTATCGTATTTCAAAAAAACAACCCTCCAAACCCTGTCCTTGTTTTGTTTTAGCAAAATAGCTAGTTTTGATTTCCACTCAACTGGCTACCCAGTTATTCGAATATTATTTAATGAATAATCTCCCCCCACACTGATCCAAAATGCCATAATTATTAATAAAATTTATCTGCTAAAGCTGGGAATGGTGGTGGACAGCTGTAATCCCTGCGGCTCATGAGGCTGAGGCAGGAGGATCACGAGTTCAAAGCCAGCCTCAGCAAAAACGAGGTGCTAAGCAACTCGGTGAGACCCTGTCTCTAAATAAAATACAAAATAGGGCTGGGGATGTGGCTCAGTAGTTGAGTGCCCCTGAGTTCAATCCCTGGTACCCTCCCCCCCTGCCCCCCCCCCAAAAAAAAAAAAAAAAACTGCTACAGAGAAAAAATCCCAAAGAATCTTGTATAGCCAGGGGGTGTATGGCTTTGGGTTAGGAGCATGGTTTTGCAATCAGGCCGGGTTTCAAATCCCCGTTTGGGTACTTTCAGCTGGGTCATCCTTGGGAGAGGCTCTGGGTCCCAGAGAGGAGGCTGTAGGTTCAAGGATGTAAAGCAGTCCGTGCCCTGACCCCACACACGGAAGCCCCAGGCTCGTCCGTAGGCCGACCCCACAGTGCAGACGGTGGGCGCTGCTGGCTCTGGGTCTTCACTGGCCTGGATCGTGCCCCTCGGCTCCAGCGTCTCCCTCGATCTTTATCCACCTCTGATCGCTGTTCATTTTACATAAGCTATTTGGGAGGTATTCTGGATTTTCAGAAAAGTTTCCAGATAGCTAGGGACGTCTCTGTGGACCCGTTGTTCCCCTCCGCGAACGCCTGTCCTAGATAATCATCACATTCGTCACAGTGAAGATGCCAAACTGGAATATCACCGCCACCTAAATTCCAGGCTTCCTTTGGGTGCCACCACTCATGTCCCCGTTCTGCCGGGATCCCACCGGGTACATGTGGCATTTAGACTCTTCTAAGTTAAAGGGCAGTTTGCTTGGGGTGGTGGGGGGTGCACCTTTAATTCAGAGGCTGAAAGCATTATGTGTGCGTGTTTTGTGTTGAGATCTCCCTTTTGAGCTGTGTGTGGGGAAGGGTTGTACTGTGAGTTACCTAATTGCCTGTTCCCCTCTCTGCTTCGGAGGAGCCAGGAGCTATTAATAGATTGAAATTTGTGAGGTCTGACGTAGCTTCCGGAGGCAAGTGTTTAATGGGCTCATTACCACCATGGATTGCCAAAATTTTCTAGTTCTGGTCCTCTTACAACCATATGGGGGAATGCCCTTGGGACCAATTATGTTTGGTTATTGCTGAGATTGATTCATCTCAGACTTGAGTTTTCTTTTTAAAAACATTAATTGTACACAATGCCTTTATTTTTACGTGGTGCTGAGGATCGAACCTGGGCCGCACATGTGCTGGGTAAGCACTTTACCGCTGAGCCACAACTCCAGCCCCCAGACTTTAGTTTTCATTTTTGCTTATTTTGAGACAGGAGGTGTCTAAATAGATGAGGCTGGCCTCAAACTCTTACACCTCCTGCCTCAGCCTCCCTGGTAGCTGTGTTTACAGGCATGCCTAGTTTACTTTTACTTTTAAAACTTAGAAATAATAATTGTGGAAATTTTTCTTGGTGGGGGGGTATTTGTTGGTGTGTACTCGTCACTTAACAGACTCAAGTTACATTAGCCACATTACAAGTGTTCGAAAGCCACATGCGGCTAGTCATTATTACAGCACTGGATATCACAGGATTCGGGGAAAAGATGGATACCAGTTAAGAGTTTCAAATCAAACTGTAGTCGATGCCGTGGTAGAGACGTTCAGGATCACTGGAGTTAGGATGTGAGCCCTCTGAGGCCTTCGAATTCTAAAGACCGTTATTCTTGGATGATGAGATGATCTCTAGCAATCTGGGGGTGTCCTTGTGGGGTTGGAGATCCAGCACCTCTACTCACCACCACCCCTAAACCCGACTGGGCAGAATCTACACCAAGCACGTGGCTAATTGTGGAACTTCTATACATACATGCACTATGCCACAATCAAATCAGAGTAGCATATCTACCACTTTAATACCTTCATTTCCTTGTGAGACCTTGAAATCCCCTCTCCTAGCTATTTTGAAACACACATTACATTCTTGTTAGCTGGGAGGGCTAAGCTCTGAGTTAATTGTAACTTTGTATCCATTGGCTGACCTCTGTCCCTGCCTGGTCTCTGGTAACCTCAGATCCATTTTCTGCCTCGACAATAGCTCTGTTAGACTGCACACATGACGGTGTCACATTTGTCTTTCTGTGCCTGGCTTATTTCATGTAACATGATGTTCTCCATTTCCATCCGTGTTGCAAATGAAATTTCCTTCTTTCGAATGGCCGAATAGTATGCCATTGTCTACGTAGTGCATTTTCTGCGTCCTTCCATCTGCTGAGGGACACTTGGGTTGACTGCATGTCCTGGCTCTTGTGAGTAGTGCTGCGATAAACATGAAGGTGCAGACGTCTTTTTGACAAACTGGTTTCATGTCCTTTGGAATTGTACCCAGCAGTGGGATTACTGGGTCATGGGACATGTTTAATTTTTTTCGAGGAACCTCCATATTGTTTTCCACAGTGCCTTTACTAATTTACATCCTACCAGCAACACGTGGGGCGGAGGGGGGTCCCCTTTCACTACATCCTGCTGACCCTTGTTATCTGGTGTCTTTCTGATAGTAGCTGGTCTAACTTAACCTAGACTCTGGGGCCAAGGAAGCCTCACTGTCCGGTAATGAATCCTGGTCTTCTGAATCTGAAGAATTTTCGAGATTCTTGGAAGGCTCTGGGTGGGAGAAGGGGTGATTTGATCTGGGGACAGTGCCATCAGCCTGGGACTCTGGGAAAACCCATGTAGCTTGGTGGTCTGGCTTTTCCATCTGTTAAGTGAAGTGCTGGGACTTAAGTCATCTCCAAAAGTCCCTTTCCCTAGAGGAGTCTGCGATTCTATCCATGGGCCTTTCAGTGGGTCGTCCTCGAAGCCATGGAAATCCTGCGTCAGCTTCCCTCCACACCTGTGAGGCGCTGCGTCATTTTCAGCAATTACTCAGCCAGCGTTCACCACGGGGGTGAAGGCATTTGAGTGTGCATTGTACTGAATTTGGAAACTAAAAGTCACTGTAAAATCCAGGCAGGAGACTCGTAGATGAAAGTTGAATCATTTCCTGATCACACGTTCCGATTCTCCACCCCCGTGTCCCCTTTCATGAGCAAGGGTGACAGGGAACTCGTTTAGGAGTGAGTCTTGTGCAACCGGTCAATGAGAGATGGCTCTGCAGGTGGTGGCAGGTAGTACAGGTGCTCAGAGACCCCATCCCAGGCAGGTGTGAGGTCTGGACACCAAGTGGGGTGGGGGCCCTGCCTGGAAGGGGGAAGCCCGAGGGTGGGCCAGGAGAGGCGTGTTGGTGAAGGCAGGCTCAGGGACGGGAGCCCAGCCGGCAGCGAGTCGCAACCCTGTTCCTGGCAGCTGCTAGGCTGGTTGGTGTATTGTAGGACAGACGAGGCAGGGCACTGAAGATAGCAGGAAAACAGTTTTATTTGGCTGCAGCCGGTTCCGAGGGTACAGCTCTTGCTGTAATCAATTAATCCCCTGAACCCCGAGTTCAGGTAGTTTCAGAACTTTACACCCAGCATGTAAGGGGAGGGGCTCAGAAGTTCACAGTCTATAGAAGTTCACATAAAAGCTGCTTTTTTTCTTTGACTGTTCTGGGCAAGTTAACCCTTCCAGGACAACACCTGAGAAGGGGAGAGCTTCTTCTCCCCTTTCTTTTCTCCCCCTGCCAGCTGTTACCATGGAGCCCAATTGGTAACTTCTCTTATCTTAGAAATGTAGACATCTCTGAAGCTCCAGCTCAAGGCCAGAGGCCTTGTCAAAGAATTTGTCCTTTTTATTATCACACTTTGCACTTGCAAACACACTTCTACAAACTATTCTACTGGATACATGTTTGTGAAAAACAAGTAAAGGGGCGTCCAGCACCTGGAGTGCTGATTTCTTCCGGGCCAGTGGCCAAGTAATAGAGCAACAGGAAGGCAAGAAGTTTATCTACATTGACCTTTTTTGTAGACTCTTGCTGACAGTCCTAAAATCAGCCATGGTGAAGATTTCTGGAGAAGCTTGGTTAAGATTTTCTGTGGAGGAGGGGGTGCCACGCAGGTGTGGTGGCCATATTGGCTTCTGTGATTCTATAGCACTGTCTGTCACTAGTGTCCCCTCCAGTTGACCAGACTTGGCTGTGGAGAGGTGAGGTTATTTTCTTGTTTTCTAGGGCTGCCTAGCTAGTACAGAGCTGAGATTCAAATGTGGACCTGATTCGGAACCCTGCGTTTTCTGGTTGTAAACGTGGACAGGGGCGAAGGTGGAAGGTGCCGGGAAGACAGGGCGCCTGCGACGGGTCTTGGCACTGTGGCATCGTTGACCCAGGTGGGGGCGGCGGGGCTGGGGGCTCAGCACCCTCTGGGGCAGCAGACGGTCTGTATGGTGGTGAAGTCAGCTCAGCTAGCTTTCCTTTATTTCCTCCTTTCTTCCTTCATTTCCTTCCTTTTGTTAAAATCCACATAATGTAAAGTTAACCGTCTTAAGGTCCACAGTTCGGTGGCGTTTAGAACCTGCATCACGTTGCCAGCACCACTCCTGTCTGCTTCCAAATGTTTGCATCACCCCAAAGGACACGGGGTGCCACCAAGCAGCTGTGCCCCTTCCCACACCCACCATCCCTAGAGCCAGCGGCTTGCTCGCCGTCTCTGGAGTCACCTACTCTGTATACTTTGCATAAACGGACTCAAACCTGAGCTTTGTCATCTCATCTTCCCTCTGCCGGTCAACCCCCTGGGATGACATTGGCACCACACAGATGACCCAGGACCATCTCCCTACCTCAAGCTTCTTAATTTAATCTTGCCGGCAGATTCTCTTTTGGTATGAGATATGAAGTACCCATAGGTTTTGGGGCATCAGAAGGTCATGTTGTGTACCGCACACACCCTCTTAAATACCTTTTTTGGGGGGTGGTCCTCCTGTCATTTTTGACAGACAGCCCTATAGCATTTCCAGATTCTTCTTTGGCAAGTTTAGGTGGGAGGCAGGAGGCTGGTGAGGAAAAGAAATGAAGGAAAGCCAGACGGGTCCTGGGTTTGACCAGAAAGATGAAGAATCGTGATTCCCAGGGACAGGATCACCCACGTCCTCTGGGATCGGAAGCCTCCCAGACTCCAGCATGCTGCCCCCTCCTCGTATGAAGCTTGTCCCTAAGGGGTACCATGGAATGACCTGTCCGTGAGAATCGTGCGTGTTTCTCATGTGTAGGGGCAGAAGGACATGTTGGTGTCTGTGAAGTCGGGGAATGGAAAGGGGGTGCCGGCAGAAGATGCTGAACTTGGTATTGACAAGGGGGGTGAGCACAGAGGCTGGGGGGGACCTAAGTGACACAAGCATGCTGTGTGTCTTTCTGGGATAGAGTGGGGAGGGAGCCGGGGACGAGTGACTTCACCTAGATCCCTTGGCTTCGGAGTTGTTGGAAGGGGGCTTTGTGGGAAGCCCTTGGATATGCAGGGAGAGGAGTCACTGGGCGGGTCCTCTTTGCTGGGGAACTCCCAAGGTCTGGATTCTACAGCCTGCGAGACGGTTCCGGAAGAGGGTTGGATTAGGCTGCCACAGGGTGGAGGTGCCCTTAGTCGTTTCCATTCTTGGAGTTTTGGAGGCAGATGGAGCTTCCTCCGAGTGGCACTAAGACCTTTGCTGGGAGAATCTGGCTCAGAGCAAGCAGCTTCACACGAATGACGCCGGCAGGAGGAAATTCACAGATTGCTGCATGGATTTGTCCTTTACTGCTGCTGCTGTGATACCTGGTTCTGTCACTCTGAATGTTATTTTGGAGATGGGTGATGCAGGTGTCTTTTTAAGGCAAGGTGTAATTAAGTAATTTTTAGAAACCCATTCAACACAACACAGGTTGGTGGTGCCACTCACACAGCTGCCCGGGGAGGCGGGCGTACTCCTGCCATGAAGATGTCACAGCATCTACAGAGTAAACAGCTACATGGTGGCTTGGCTTGATCAGTACCAGAGACCCTCTGATGACATTGACCTTGCTGGGATTTTAGACGAGTCTCATTTTTTTCTTCATTTCTTCCATCATGGGGTGGATTACGATGCTGCTCAGTTAGTTCCCCAGATCTGTCCCCCATTGCCCACGTGAAAAAAAGGAGCAAACTGCCTTACGTTATCTGAGATTCAATTTCCTTATCTACAAATAGCAATAGGAGACAACATCTACCTCCTGAGGTTGTTGCCATGATAAGAGATCAAGCATGAACCTTGGTTCCTGGAAATAGTAGGTGATCAATAAATATTAGTTTCTCTTGTTTTTTACAGATAAGAAAATTGATGAGGCCAATATTGATAGATAGCTTACCCTCCCCCCAGAGTTCTCCACATCCTGAGAGAAGCAACCTTGTTTCATTCTTGGCAGGATGTTTCTTCCCCGGACAGGATGTTTTTTCCCCCAGGCAGGATGTTTCTTTTCCCCAGGCAAGAGCCAATAGGCTTAAAGGACACCCTGTTCTAGCCAATGGTGTTTGGGGTTGCTCTAGTGCACCCCCCACCAGAAATCCCTATATAAGGCCCTGTCTGAGAGACTTAGACAGAGACACACGGACATAACATCGGATCATTGCTGCTGAGAGGAGGAAGACAGATACATCGGCTCGTCACTGCTGAGAGGAGGAAGCCACTGCAATAGCTCCAGACCCATCGCCTCCAGCTCGATGGCAGCTGCCCCAGCCAGCAGCTCCAGACCCATCGCCTCCAGCCGACGGCAGCTGCCCCAGCCAACAGCTCCAGACTGACCACCTTCAGCCCGACGGCCGCTCCCAGCTGACAGCTCCAGCCAGACAGCAGCTGCTTTAGCCGACAGCTCCAGAGATCCCAGCCGGTGCAACCAAGCACCCACCTTCTGTCCAGAGCTTGCACACTCCCCTCTCCCTGACTCCCTTCTCCCACCAGAGCTTGCACACTCCCTTCTCCCTGACTCCCCTCTTCCACCTCTTTGACCTTCGACCAGAGCACCTCTTCTCCGGTTTTCGCTACCAGCCACGAAAGCTGTTGAATAAATCTTTTGGCTGCACGGCTGTCCCCGGTGTGATGCTTTGCCCTTCAAATATGACATTGGTTCACTGCCGGTCTTCAAATATTTCAAATCTGTCACATACTGCAGGGGAAAGGCACCTTCTTTGGTGCTCCAGAGAGGAGTAAAAAAGAAAAGCTAATAAGGAGCAATGAAAGGGAGATTTCAGTTCCACCTAGGGAAGAACTGGGAGTAATTACAGCTGGATCATAATTCAGTGAAGCTCATGAAGGTCATGAGCGATTCGTCTTAGAAGTATTCAATTAGAACAGGATTTCTCGACGTTATTACCAACATTTGGGGCCAAATAATTCTTTGTCGGGCTGAGCCGTGCAGTGTAGTGTGTTTACCAGCACCTGTGGCTTCTGCACCCTAGATGCCGGTAGCCACCTCCCCTCTCCTCCCTCCAGTGCGGCAACTGGAAAGATCTCTAGACATTGTCGGATGTCCCTTAGAGTCCAACAGCACTCCTGGTTGAGAACCACTGAACAGCTGGCACCCTCCCCTCCTCGCCCCTCTCTGGCCACATCAAGTCCAGGTTAGGCTCCTCGGTTAGGACAGTCCCTGCCACCTGGGATGGAGGGCCCGAGACACGTGGGATTGCAGGGTTCTGCTGGGGCCAGACAGGCAGGTGAGTTGTGGGGTTGGCCTAACGGCTCCTTGTGGTTCTGCAGGTCATGCTGGCAGCGTCCTACTGGTCCCTCCTGGCCCCCGCGGTGGAGATGGCCACGTCCTCGGGGGGCTTTGGGGCCTTCGCCTTCTTCCCGGTGGCCGTTGGTTTTACACTTGGAGCAGCTTTCGTCTTCCTGGCCGACCTCCTAATGCCTCACCTGGTGAGTACCGCCTCCCTGCAGGCGATTGGGTCGGGTGCGTCACGCTCGGTGCACCAGAGTCATTTCTGTTCGGTCTCGCTGCGCTCTGTGATGTCCCTGCGAGTAGCCGGTGGAGTCTGCCCGGAGAGCCAGGCTCTTGAGGGACTGAACAGTGATTTCTTTCTTAGAGAAAATACTCTCCTGGTAACGGGACGAATCGACCCCATGTTTACATTTTGGTAGATTCGGATTTTGAATGTCAGTTTGTTAAAAACCATGGCCGCTGCCATGCCTGTGGCATGTGTGTGTGTGTGTGTGTGAGAGAGAGAGAGAGAGAGAGAGAGAGAGAGATCCATTCGCTAGCCAACCTGAACCTGGGAGGAGGGAATTGCCAGTTTACGGTCCTGGCCCCTGGTGAGCTGGTGATGTCATCAGGGAGATGATGGCACCCTCAGCTACAGTGTGGAGACCTTTGGTAACGTGTCACGAGGACACGGGCTGCTGGGAGGTGAGTGGGCAGGCCGGGCAGTTGGGCTCTGGGCTCACCTGTGCCACCCACTGCTCCCCTGTCCCTCCCTGTGATCTGAGGGCAACTCCATGGAGGGACTGGGATGTCAAACGTTTACCAAAAAATTAGAAAGACGCCGATTTTACTTTATTTTTCAAATTTGCTGAAATAGGCTTGGTGAGTTGGGCTTGGAGATGAGCTTGTACTGGCTTGTAGGAGAGCCTGCGATTGCTCAGCAGGGGAAGTCAAGGCCGGGCCCTGCAAGGGTGACAGCAGCCACCGGCTAGACCCCCAGAGCAGCACAGGGACCGTCCGTCTAGACGTGGACTCCAGAGTCATGTGGGGGGGGGCACAGGCAGCCTTCCGGATACTGTACCCCAGAAGTCCTGGAGGTAGGCGGAAGACCCATGAGCTGGGGCCTGCATCCTCTGCTCACCCAGAAAGGGAGGAGGTGCAGCAAGAACCCTGTGGGGGACAGTGAGGTCGAGGCTGCTCCTTCTGTTGGAGCGTGGCGGGGTGAGCGGAGGTGCACCCCGGCAGGCAGGCTCGAGTGCCGGTTCCAGGCCACTGCTTTTTTTTCTGGCCTTACATTCCCAACCAGAGAAAGAAGAATGCCTAGGAAGTTGACTTCGGGGCCTGGGGCTGAGGAGAAGCTGATCACTCACGTGGCAGAAGGGCTGTCCTCTGGACCAGACAGTTGGATGTGGTGATGGGATGGACAGCTGCAATGTGTCCCAAGGAAATACCATCTGTCACTTGTTCCCTTTTTTTTTTTTAATCAGAAGCTTGAATGGCAGTGTGTTTCTGCCCCATGAACGTTTTGCTTCCTTGTTGTTGAGTGTGTTGGGGTGACGGTGGCTTCCAGGGGCCCTCGCCGTGCGCTGCCACGTTCTGCTAAGTCCACCAGGGTTCCATGTGAATTGCTGATGGGGTGCGGGGGTGCGGTCCGCTCGCCCTGGCAGGAAGATCCAGTGGCCCCGTGTCCTGACCAGTGGGCGGAAGTTTGGCCCAGTGGCTCTGCTCAGCCCCTGCCGGGTGTCTGTCACCTGGGCGCCTGAGGGAGCCTCCTTGGAGGCCCTTTGCGGTCACGATGGGTCATTACTACTGGGGATGGGGAGGGCAGAGGTGGCAGTTGGTGTTAGGTATATTTGATCAGCTGTACGAACAGAGGGGCTTTCTCTGGGCAGTGTAAATAGTCATCGGCCAATTTACACTGCACAGAGTACTTCTTTTTTTTTTAACCTTTTAGTTCATGTTTGTTCAGATATATTCTTCGAATATGGTGAAGCTCCTGGGGGAGAGTCCTGGATAGATTATCTAGACAATCACGAACGGCTTGGGAGTGGGGCTGAGTGTTGGAAGGACTCAGAAAGGGGCCTAATAACCATTAGGGCCCAGAGCCTCATTAACTGGCAGAAAGATCAGCTTCACAGTAACCATCTGTTCTAGGACGTTTGAAAAGAAATTAATGCTCATTGTTAATGCAAGGAGGGGAATTGTCTTGGAAGGTCTCATGAATAGATAGAGTGTTGTTTCTAATTGCTACAGCCACTGAATACAAATGTCGGCCGTGCTGGGCGCAGCCCGCTGACCTTCACTGCGAGGCTGGCTGCAGATTTCCCTTGGCGTCACCATTGATTTGCTTACCGAGTCTGAAAAGGGCGGCAGCGGCAGCTTGGATCTGCGGAAGGTGCTGCTCGGGGTTGGAGTTGACGGGTTTGATCTGGAGTCCTGGGTTATCCGGCCTCCACCGAGCTCCCACGATGGGGTGTTGGGGCCTGGAATATGTTGTCGGGTGTTTGCTGATCTTGGAATTGAGGAAGTGGGAAGTGCCGCGGGTGAATTCAATTCGGGATCTTTTCTGTTCCCAATCTCTTCCCCACTGTGGCCGAGGTGCAGCTGCCAGCCTGTGATGAAGGAGGCAGCGAGGCTGGGGGCCTCCTGTTCCTCGGAAGAGGGAGGCTGGTGTGCTGAGGATCCCAGCCACAGGGAGCATGGCCTTTGTGTTCCTTGGGCCAGGGCTTTGCTGTTGGACAGGTGAAAGGAAGTGACTCTGGACCAATAAGCAAATGCAGAAAGGTGGCTGGAGGGATTCTGCGGCAGGGCCTTGCCTTGAGCTCTTGCTCAGGGCCACTTGAGCACAGGGCCCAGTGCCTGGGCACATCAGAGCCGCCGGCCCTGCTTTTAAGGATTCCAGGCTGAAGGGCAGCCATTCTAGGCTGGTGGGAAGGAAATGGTTAATGGGCAACCGCAGTCCTTACCTGCAGCTCCGTTCCTGTAGTTGGAGCCCAAGCAGAATACCCCTCATGAAAAGGGTTTTCCTCGGCCCAGCCTGTCAAGTGGAAGCCTGTGGTCAGTGAACTTCAGATGCGTCCGGCTGCTCTCCAAACTGGGCTTTGACTTCCATTACTTACCTGGGCAGAGAGGAGGGGTGCTTGTGCAGCCCCCGTTACCGGGGCACGAGCACACAGGGATTCGCAGAGGGGTTGCCGGATGGGGGTGTTGTGGGAGGGGGCAGAGGCAGGAGCAGGCAGCTGCCCCCGCCAGGCCTGGATGGCAAGTGTGGCTGGGGCCAGCTGGAGCCCAGTGTTCCCCTTGGGACGGCCTCAGGGAGAGACGGTGGACGCCCAGCAGCCATTTGGCGACCTGGACATTTTTACCATCTCTGTAGTTTTCCTTCTGTGTTAAGTTCGAGGGCAACAATGGGGGGTTGTGGGGGGGGGGGAGGAAGGTCGCACCTTCGGCTTAAAGCGGTCACTTTCTGCTGATTGGAGGAAAGGCGTGTCCCCAAGGCCTCAGGTCTTTCATTTTACCTGTATTGGTATCTCTCAAAACAACACTGATGTCTCATTATAAAAAATGTCTGAAAAAATTTTATGTGAAAATCCCTCCTCTTTTTCCATCATCCCCCCAGATCAACCAGTCAGTCGACCATCGTCAGCAATTTAATGGGTATCTTTCCAGTCTTCTCTTTCTCTTACAGAAAACGAGTTATGCTGTGTCTTTTAAATATTGAAATGAGAAGACACCCCATTTGCTTGTGTTGTTCCAACAGGCTGTGAATCAAGTTTATGACCGCAGGAACCTGCCCTTCTGGACGCGGCTCCTGCGTACCGAGTCCTGTGCATGCTCACGCTCATGCCCTGTTGGCTCCTCCTTCGTCTTTTCTGTGTTAAGCTCTTCTTACGTGCATTCATTGTAATGTCTGTGCAGCCTGCTGTCATCTTGCTGGAATTTGGTCCAACACCTCCTGTCTTGAAGTGGTTAGACTGTCCTCCACTCACACATATAAATATGTATATCCAAAAGTGGAATTTTGTTTTCTGAAAGTAGAATGTGTTTTCTGAAAAAACAAATGGTAGCATCCTGTCTGTGTTGGTGCTACTTGGTTTTCTCGGCTGGCTTCCCGTCTTCCCATCTTGGCAGTCTCTTCCCGGGGAAACCTGTGCTCCCCACTTTCCCCCACCCTTCCTTCTCTTGGCATTTGACACCTCCCATAGGCTGCCCGAGAGACTGCGGAGGGATGGTAGTTAAGCAGCGGGGCTGTGGCTGGCTGAGAGAGGACCTGGCCCTCAGTCCTGCCCGGACAGGCTCCTGGGGCAAGGGGGATTAGCAAGGCTGCTGCCTTTTCTCCTGCCTCCTTCAGGTAGCTGGGTCCCCAGGCATGTTCAGTGTGTGACAGCCAGGACGATGCCTCCACTGCAAACCGGAAGGAGCAGCATGTGCTCGTACTTCTGATGGGCACCCAGCTCGTGCAGCGTCGGCATTTGACCTGCTGGAGCTCCTTTGAGGAGCCAGGTACAACAACTACCTGGAGGAGACGGATATTGCAAGAGATTATTTTTCTCCCCCAGGGGGTGTTTGCATGTGTTTCTTTCTTTCTTTCTTTTTTTTTTTTTTTTTTTTTTTTGTGGTACCGGGGATTGAAGTCAGGGGCACTTGACCACTGGGTCACATCCCCAGCCCTTTTTTGTATTTTATTTAGAGACAGGGTCTCAGAGTTGCTAAGTGCCTCGCCATTGGTGCCTCGCCATTGCTGAGGCTGGCTTTGAACTGGCGATCCTCCTGCCTTAGCCTCCCAAGTGCTGGGATTACAGGCGTGCGCCACCATGCCCGGCTTGCATGTGTTTCTCTTAATAGACTTTTCTTTTGGTACTACTTTAAAAACTATTTTTAAATTTAATTAGTTATACATGACAGTAGAATGCATTTAAGCACTGTGATAGAAATTATATCCCATTTATGTATGATCTCATTTTTCTAAGTGTACATATTGCAGAATCATACTGGTCATGTAGTCTCATATATATACATACAGTAATAATGTCTGTTTCATTCCACAGTCTTCCCCATCCCCACATCCCCTCCTTCCCCTCCCTTCACTTCCCTCTACCTAATCTAAGGTAATGCTATTTTTCACTAGTGACCCCTGCCTTAATGTGAATTAGCATCCACATATTAGCGAACTTTCAGCTTTTGGTTTTGTGGAATTGGCTTATTTCGCTTAGCATGATACTCTCCAACTCCAACCATTTACTGGCAAATGCCATAATTTGACCCTTCTTTAAAGCTGAGTAATAGTCCATTGAGGATATATACCACATTTTCTTTATCCATTCATCTATTGAGGGACACCTACGTTGGTTCCATAGTCTAGCTATTATGAATTGAGCTCCTATAAACGTTGATGTGGCTTTATCACTATAGTATGCTGATTTCTAAGTCCTTTGGGTATAAACCAAGGAGTGGGATAGTTGGGTCAAATGGTGGTTCCATTCCCAGTTTTCTGAGGAATCTCCATACTGCTTTCCAGAGTGGTTGCACCAATTTGCAGTGCCACCAGCAAAGAATATGTGTGGGAGGGTAGGGAGGGGTTGAGGAAGAGAGGGAGAATAGCAAGTACACACTACAGAGAAGGAGGAGGTCAGCAATCTCAGCCCAAATCTCTCGAGATCCTGGGCCAAGTCTTGCGAGACTACGGAAGGCAGCAATGCCCAAACATCTCCATGGCCCGTAGTCAACCACAGTCTTAGCCATCTCCCCAAACAGGGTTCCTGCAGGATGCACCTGACATTGTCACAGTGAGTGACATTTGGCCTTCCTCACCAGTTCCAGCGTCTTCCTCTTCGTTAGATTCTGTTGAGGTCTGGGGCATGCACTTGTGATTCACTGTAAGCTGCACTCTGGGCTTGATGTGTCATTGACATTCTGCCTGGGCTAGCTGGAGCCTCAGCAACAGCAGGTTCTTTCAGGTGGTGACAGGGTTGTGTCATCAGAAGAGGCTGGGGTGTGTGGGCAGACTGGGCGGTTGCGGCCCAAGAGGGCTGTGGTCTTGGCGTTGGCCCTCCTGCTTGGCTCTCTCTGCGTCTGTGTGTCTGCTTGGGCCACAGGCTTGCCGTGTAGCCAAGTGCAGAGTGGCTTCAACAACAGCTGCTCTTTCCTCACAGCTCTGGAGGGGGGAAGTCCAAGATCCAGGGCTGGTTGCTTCTGAGGACTTTCTCCTTGTTGGCAGATGGTCACCTTCTCTGTGTCCTCACATGGCCTTCCTCTGTCTCTGGTCCATGTTTCTTCTTGTTATGGGGACACCAGGTCGACTGGACCAGGGCCCTTCCTAGCAGCACCCTTTTACCTTAGTCACCTCTCCAAAGGCCTGGTGTCCAGATCCAGTGACATGCCGAGGTACTGGTGGCCACAGCCCTCACGTGGATTGTTGGAGACACAGCTCGACCTAGGGCAAGAGCTTTGCAGTTTCTTCTGACACTTGGGGTCAGTGGAGAGACGACTGGGAAGAAGGGGATGTCACTGGAGGCTGGCAGTTAAGGCACAGGGTATTTTGACAAGAGGTCAGATGCCTCTGTGACTCCCCTGGCACCTGAAAGGCAGGCTGCCTGGGTCTGGCCTGGTGGGCACAGCCTGCTAATGAACACCCAACTCGAAGCCTTCAGCTTGAGTGCCAGGACTCGGAGCTTGCAGCAGGGGTGGCTGGGGTGTTGAGGAAGGCTTCTCCCTCGGGGGCTTCGCTAACCGGGAGGAATTTGAGTCCTTTGTGAAATGGACCGTCTGTTCCATTGCACCAGGGGCTCTTGATGTGCGGCAGGCCCTTCACAAGGTGACATCTGGAGGGAGCTGGTATGCATGCCCTTTTGGGTACCAGGTGTCTATGCCAGGCGCAGGAGGAGGCCATGGTTGAGGTAGTGTCTTTGGAGGCCTTCTGCAGCCTCTTGTGGTTTTTAGGAAGGGGTTCAGGGGTTGTTTGGCGTCCTGATGGCCTGGCATGCAGAGGGCCTGGGAAGGGGTGGAGATAACCTCCTAAGGTAGAGTGCTTGGTGATTCTTAGAGAAAAGAGGAGGCTTTCCATCCTGTGGGAGCGTCGTGAACACGCACGGAGGCAGCGGGAATGTGTGCCATGAACTCTTGGTCTTCCTGCCCACGTGCTCTGTTCTCCAGGGCAGGTGGTGGGCACCGTCCAGCACGTTTGTCCCCTGTGAGTGAGCCACGTGCACGGTCCTGGCCTGATGGGGCTGCGGGATTACTATCTGCAGCTTGGCCATCTGTAGACTGGAAAGTACCTACTCTCCGGCTTTAGACCAGGGCTCAGAAACCCACCTCTGCCAGTGGTGGTCATTCCTCAGGATTCTCCCTGGGACTGGCAGGAGCGCACACAGATGTGCTTACACATGCTGAAGTTGCAGCTTCGCTTCATGGAGGCTGGCCCGCCTGGAGGCTCCTCCGCCGCTTCGAGGTTGCTGTTGCTCCGTATGCGTGGGGAGGATTCTTGAATGGAAGCAGGCGTGGCTTGAACCTCGCGTGGCTGGAACCACCTAGAACTTGGATTCCTCCTCCATGGTCATAATACCTTTCCATTTCAGGCCCGTGTGACTGGATGCCTGTCCTCTCTTGCCGTCCCTTGAGCTAGGCAACATGCTTATTAAAAAAAAAAAAAATGCCCAGAAGCTGCCGTGCCATTGTTTGAGCCAGTGGAGGGTAGCATGGTGACAGTGCTTACTGAGGTAGGAAGTGAGGGGCAAAAATCACACCGGAGGCAACCATGCAGCAAGAGATTTATTCACCAGCCTTTATGGCTGGTCAGAGATAGAAGTACGGGGAGAGGGGAGTGTGCAAGCGCTGAATGGAAGGTGGGTGCCTGGTTGTGCCGGCTGTGGTCTCTGGAACTGTTGGCTGGGGCAGCTGCCGTAGGGCTAGAGCTGTCGCAGTGGCTGCCTCCTCTCAGCAGGGAGGAGCTGTTATGTCTGAGCTCCAGGCAGGCAGGGACTTCAGTAGGGATTTCTAGGGGGCAGGGCGTAGCAGAGTGACCTTTACCACTATTGGCTCTTTGCCCAGGGACCAGGGCGACCTTTAAGCCGATTGGCTCCTGCCTGGGGAAAATGAACAAATGAAACCAGGTTGCTCCCCATGGAAATTTCCATGGGGGAGGTGGCCCATCAGCCCAAGCCTATGGATCAGGAGGACAAAGCCACAGAGTGCTCATCTGAGCTGAGCTCCCTCCTCCCAGGGTGGCTGGGACCATGTCCATCTCCTTGCAGCCAGATCCTCCCTGGGCGGCAGGTGCAGGAGCACCTAGCAGAGCAAGTCCCGCCCATGTCTGAGTCACCCATCTCCCCCCTCATGCGTTCCAGTGAGGGCAGTGTTGATGCAGTTCCCGTGGCCAGGAGCCAGAGTCGTAGGGGAGCTGGTACGAAGTTCTGGTGTCTGGGAAGAATTAGGAAGTGAGGTTTGGGGACAGAGATAAGGTTAAGCCAATTTGTGGGGATGATGGGTCCAGTTAAAGCCACTGGAAAAACGAAAGCATTGTTCTCTTCCTACACGGATGTCATTGAGAGTGCCACAGGGACCTCACTTCGCAGATGCTTAGTGGGCTTCTGTCTGAGGTTCCTATTGCTGGTTGAGACCTCAGGGCTGGGTGGAGGGGTCAGGATTCTTACCCCTGTGTCTCCGCTCAGTCAGTCTCCCTGAAATCTCCTTTATTGAGTTGTATGGGAGAGAAATGGGAGGATTCACCTTACCTTGACACGTGGGAGACAGGTGTTCTGAGTTCAGTGTACAAATCAGTGACATCACTAGACAGAGTGGCCGTGGTTAACAGCAGGTGTAATGGCCACTGGGTTCTTGTCTCTTCCTGTTGAAGGGTTGGGGTTCAGTGTGTGTCTTTATTGTCAAGTGCACGACCCACACCTTGCATGGTGGGTGGCCTGAGATGCCTGGGACAGCAGGGCCAGTTGCCTGTGGCATAGCCACCATCCCTCTGTAGTAGCTCCTTCCCCACTCATGGTCCTTGAAGGGCAAAAATCACACTGGGGACGGCCGTGCAGCCAAGGGATTTATTCACCAGCCTTTATGGCTGGTTAAGGGTAGAAAATGAATGGGGAGAGGGTAATCAGGGAGAGGGAAGTGTCAAGCTCTGGTGGGAGAAAGGAGTCAGGAGAGGGGAGTGTGCAAGCTCAGGAAGCGTGCAAGCTCTGAACAGAAGGTGGGAGTCTGGTTGTGCCGACTGGTCTCTGGAGCTATTGGCTGGGGCAGCTGCTGTTGGGCTGGAGCTGTCAGCTGGGGCAGCTACCAGTTGGTCAAGCTAGGGGGGGTGGGTCTGGACTGCCTCTTAACAGGGACAAGCTGTTATGTGTGCCCCTCTCTCTCCCTGCCCCTCTCTCTCCCTGCCCCCAATGGACGGGGAGCCCTTTTATACCCCCTGGACCATTAGGCTGTCCTTTCAAACCGTTGGTGGTGAAGCCTATTGGCTCCTGTCCAGGGAACAGAGCAACCTTTAATCCTATTGGCTCCTGCTGGGGGAAAGGGAAACAAGGTTGCTTCCTGCCTGAGGGAAGGGAAACAAGGTTGCTTTGCTCAGGGCACGGGAACTTTTGGGAGGGGTGGGTAGCCCATCTATCAGTCATCCTCACACACTTGCCCTGTTTCTGAAGGGACGGTGCCTACTGCACCCCCTGGTGCAGACCAGTGTCCACTGAAACACTGGGCATGGTGCTTGCCCTGAAAGGCAGGAAGGAGCATCCTGCAGACCCAAATCTGCAGCCTCAGCATGAGCAGACCCCAGGTCTCCCCTGGGCTGTGGTGGGTCAAGGAGGCTGAAGATTTCTCTGAATAGAAACCTTGAAAGAGAAGGAGTGGCCAAGACGCCTCTTGGAGAGGTTGCAAATGGGCCAACTCTGCATCTCCTGGCTGGGACAAGCATCCCTTCTCGGCTACCATAGCTGGGATCTGTCGCTACCAGGCCCACGCTGTGTTTGCTGCGAGCCGTGTGCCTGCTCATGGTGGTCGCTGGAGTGAGCTTCTTGATTGTTTTTCATGTAACAGAAACCTGTTTTTGTTCAACCCTGTTTACATGCTGACTAGGAGCCTTTAGCAAGATGGTTCCGGATTGTTCTGTGGTTGTTCTCTTGGTCTCCTGACTGGCAGGCTGAACTCCCCCGTCATTACTGGAGGTCTGCTGGACAGGGACAAGGGTCACTTGGACACCCTCGGAGCAATCTGTGACCTCAGGTTGCACAGCAGGGGATTTGGGAGCCAGGACCATCCTTCACCCTAGATTCTTTGGCCCTGGCCTTTGTAGCATGGCGTGCCCTTCCTCTTCTGTCCCTTCTGGATCTACAGAAAAGTGGCTGTAAGGGGCATATTCCTAGCAGTGGTCACGGGAGGTGATGTTAGTAAGCTTTTCATTACTGTGACAAAAATGCCTGAGAAACAATGCAGACAAGCCCAGATTTATTTTGGCTCACCATTTTGGAGGTTTCAGCCCAAGGTCAGCTGACTCCATTGCTTTATACTTGAGGTGAGGCAGGACATCATGGTGGACAGGCATGGTGGGAGAGAGCTGCCCACCTCATGGGCAGCCAGGAAACAGGTGGGGGTGGGGAGAAGAGAGGAAGGAGCCAGGCACAAGATAGTCTCCAAGGGTATGCTCCCAAGGACCCACTGCCTCTAACTAGGCTCCCCCTCCACCGTCTCCCAGTGGTCCATTCAGCCCTGAATCCCTCAGTGATGAGCCACTGACGAGGTCGGTGCCCTCATGACCCGATCACTTTCCCAAGAGGCCCTCCTCTGAACCTTGCTGCACTGGGGACCACGCCTTCAACACCTGAGGCTTTGGGGCACATTTCAGACCAAGGCCATACAGTGGCTCATGCATGTGGGTCTGCACATACACACACATGCACGGACCCTGTGCCTGTACACGTGTAGTCCACACGTGTACACACACACATGACTTTTCAGGGTGGTGTCCATCACTTCAGGCCCCGGGGACTTAGCTCCCCGTGACATAGGGCTGCAGTATCCACACAGTGCGGAGAGCCCTATGGGCAGATTTACAGCAGCAGCCTCCGTCAGAAGCTGGGGATCCATAGATCCCAATCCCAGTGAGGCGTTCCAGGCATGGCGCCCATGGAAGTGCCATGTGCTCCAGGGATGGCTGCAGATTGCAGGGCAGCTGGGTGGCCAGCGTTCCTGGAGAACAGTTCAGGGTTTTAGTGTCAACAGTAGCTGCATAGTGTCAAGGAGCCAAGCAGAAGTTCTCCCAGGCTCTCTGCGGATTTTCCTTATCCCCCTTTAGAAATGCTACCACGGGTAAAAGACAGGGCAGATGCTACCCAAATGTGTTCCTGCTGTTTTAGTCATCTTGGACTGCTGTGACAAACTGCCATCGTCTGGGTGGCTTAAACACAGAAAGTTCCAAGGTGCTGACTGATTTAGACTGGGTGAGGACCCTCTTCCGGGCTGGCAGATGGCCGTCTCCGTATTGCATCCTCAGAGATGGGGGAGGGGAGCTCTCTGGTGGCTTGGAAGGACATTGTTCCCGCCAGGAGTCTCCTACACTCATGACTTCACCTGACTTTCACTATCTGTGAAAGGTTTTCGTCACGCTGGGGGTTAGGGCTTCATCACGTGAAGTTGGTGGGGGGTGGGGGGTAGGTGGAAGTGACATAAGTATTCAGTTTTTGGCATGTGCTATAAAGAATTTGAGGCACCCCCTTCCACCATCTTCAGGACGTAAAGGGCTCTGGATGTGGTGAGAAACTTCCCGAGCAGAACTCTGAATGGACACCTCTCAGATGGCAGGAAAATGATGATAGTTACTCACTTTTGTTCTCGGTGAACTTAAATTGATAGCACTCTGTCTCGAAGTCTACTTTGTTCTGGTATTAAAGTGGCCTTTCAGCTTCCATTTATTAGTGTTCATTCACATGGTATATCTTTTTCCATTCTTATACTTTTAATCACTGAATAAACAACCTGTAATTGAGCTTTCTTTAAAAAATCTAGTTTGATGATCTCAGTCTCTTAATTGGAATGTTTAGTCAGTTTACATTTATTGTGATTTTTGATATGGTTAAGCTCCTGCCTGTCATCTTATTGTCTTTTGTTTATCCCATCTGGGGATTTTTCTTACTTGGTACCTCCTTTTTTTGGGGGGGGGATTAATCAAATTGTTTTTTAGTATTCCATTTTATTTTCTCTGATGGATTTAGAAGATATATAATTCTACATCTTTTTGTTTTGAGTGGTTGCTATAAAGATCACAGCATCTTTAGTTATCAGTCTACCTCACACTGACATTGTCCCACACCCTATGTAATACAAGAGCTGTAAAACAGTGCGTGTCCACTGCCATTTGTAGCATCTGTTGTATTATTTTGTCATACAATTTATTTACTCACATACCACGAAATCTTCAACACATTGCCATTACTTTGGATTTCAATGGTCAGTCCTCTTTAAGAGAAATTTTAAAATGAGTTAGTCTTTATACTTGCCAATGTACTTGCATTTTCTGTGCTTTTCAATAGCAGTCCTCAGGAGACCCAAATGTTCGTGTGCTCTAATTTTTCTCCCCCATGGAGAACCATTTCTTTTTCCCAACATTTATTATAGTTAAAGCATGTTGGTCACAGATTCTCTTAGCCTTTATTGTTCTAAGTGTATCTTTACTTTGCCTTCCTCATTTGAAGAATATTTTCACCTGATGTGGAATTCTAGGTTGGCAGTTTCTGCCTTTGGGACTTTAAAGATGACATTTCAAGGACTTCTGGCTTATGTTGTTCCTGATGAGAGGTTAGCATTGCTCTCCTGTATGCAATTTAGCTTTTTCTCTTGCTGCTCGTAAGATTCAATTTTTACCATTTGACTGTGATCAGCTTTTGTGTGGTTTTGTTTGTCTTCCTGGACTATTTTTTTGTTCCCTCCCAGTCACATTTCCTATTTCCTTTCATGTCAATTAATTTTCTATCATACGCTGGGCCTGGTTTCTTCTATGTTGGTGAGAATCTGAATTTTGTGACTTAAAGAGTTTGAGTGTGGCAGACAGTTAATATTGCTGGTGGTATAGCTTGATCTCATCAAGGCTTGGTCTTAGCTCTGTTGGGACATGTATCTTTTACCTTTGGGTTACAGTAGCTCTATACTTAGGATTATAACCCCCTGGATCCATAGAGTAGTATTTTAAAGCAAATTTCTAAGTGTTAACCCAAAATTTGGAAATGACATTTTTCTGTTGTATTCTCTTTCCTCTGTTTTTGGAATTCCAATTACACCTGCATTTAGATTGATGAATAATGTCCTTTAGGTCATTGGAACTCTGCTTTTATTTTTTCACTTTCTCTCTGCTTTCCTTTGAATATATATTGATTGGTCTTTAGGTGCATTGATCTGTTTGCAGTGTTTATTCTGTTGTGAAGCGCATTTAAGGATTTCTTATTTGAGATAATACATTATTCAACTACAGAATTTTCCATTAGTTCTCCCCACCCCCACTTTTTGGCAGTACTGGGATTTAAACCAAGGGGTTCTCACAACCTTTTTTGTGACAGGGTCTCATTAAGTTGTCCAAGGTGGCCTCAAACTTTGAAATCCTCCTGCCTCAGTCTCCTGAGTCACTGGTATTACAGGCATGCGCCACTTCAACCAACCGGTCCTTCCGTTCCTTTCTCAAAAAATTAGTTTCCATTTTTTCTGCAGAACCGTTACTGCCTGCTCACTTATTATAATAGCTCATGTTTTACTTCAAATCTTTATTTGTTGTTAAACGTGTACCTGTTGTAAACTCTTGGTCTAGCAGTTCTATCATCTCTGTCAACTCTGGGTCCATTTCTTTGTCTTTTTTTTTTTTTTTTTTTTAAATTCCTGGTTGTTGTAGTCAGGTTTTTCATTGCCATGAACAAAATGCCAGATGAGAACAACTTAGACGAGGGGAAGTTTATCTGAGGCTCATGGTTTCAGAGGTCTGAGTCCATAGACAGCCAACTCCATTGCTCTGGGCCCAAGGTGAGTCAGCACATCATGGAGGAAGGGCCCCATGGAGGAAAGATGGTCAGCTCTTGGTGGGGTCAGGAAGCAGGGAGCAATAAAATTTGGGAAGGTGCTTTCAGGAAGCTTCACCTTCCAGAGCAGTTCCCTAGTGACCTTCCTCCTCCAGTCATACCCTGTCAGCTTACAGTTACCATCCCAGTCCATTCAAACTAGGATGGACCAATTAGGTTTCGGTTCTCACAATCTAATCCTCTTACCTCTGAATAATCTTTTTTTTTGTTTATTTTTATTCTAATTTTTATACATGCTTGCAGAGTGCAATTCATTTCATATTACACATAAAGTGCACAATTTTTCAAGTTGCTGGTTTTACATAAAGTATTTTCACAACAATTGTGTCTTCATACATGTACTTAGGGTAATAATCTTGCAGAAACACAGTAGTTTTGGGGGAACAATTCACACTAAAACCATAACACTAGTTAGGGATCATTTTTTTTTGTTTTTTGCATGTCTAGTAATTTTTATTGTGTGCTGGACATTGTTAGTGCTATATTATTTAAGAGACTGGGTTATCTTAAAGTTTTGGATTTTATCCTGATAGGTAGTAAATTTATTTGTGGCTCAATATGATCCTGCAAAGATAGTTTCAGGCTTTGCTAGGAGAGGTATATAGTAACTTTTACTCTAGGCATAGAATAGCTGTACCCTTGTGGATGATCTTTAGAATCTTAACTGAATAACTGGGGTCATTAAGAGATCAGCAAGATGTCTCCGCCATGGAGAGTTGGAATTTCAACATCTTCAAACACCGTATGATCTCTGGAGTCTCCATTTAGCTCATGACCTCATAGGTCATTTCACTTTGCACATACATAGCTTTTGACTTAGCCAGCAACTCGGGGGTACCCTATGTTAGTCAACTTCTCATTGCTCTGACCAAAATGCCTGACGAGAACAACTTGGAGGAAGAAAGATTTACTTTGGCTCATGGTTTCAGAGGATTCAGTCCATGGTTGACTAGCTCCATTACTCTGGGACTGAGGTGAGGCAGAAACATCATGAGGGAAGGGTGAGGCGGAGAGAGCTGCTCTGCTTATGACACCAGGAAGCAGACAGAGGTGGTGGGGTGGGGGAAGGAAGGGGCCAGGAGAAGCTAACCCTTCCAGGGCACCTCCCCAGTTGACCCACTTCTTCCAAGTGGACTCCACTTCCCGGAAGTCAATTCAGCTATCAATGCATTAGCCCATTGATGGATTGATCTTCTGGAGATCAGAGCCCTTGTGATCCAGTCATCACCTGAAGTCCCCACCTCTGAACCTTGTTGCACTGGGGGCTCTGACTTCAAAACATGAGCTTGTGGGGGACATTCCAGATCTAAACCATAATGGACCCATTTGCAGAATCCCTTCTTTGTGCAACTTCCTCCTCTCTGGTACCCTGCCCTGCAAAAGTTGCTTCACAGGGTTGAATTTCAGTCTTTTTCTGTTTACTGTTCCATTCATTTATGCCAGTTTGGAAAGCGCTCCCATGCACCCTTTGTATATTTTCTTTCTTGGAGGTGTCACAGCCCTACCGGGTCTATTTTCCAATCTCTAACATAGTTGCTTCAGATAATTTACCCTGGGTTATAGAGATTTACTTGCTATACCCCATCAAGATTAAAACCGGAAGTCACAATTGGTATTCATAAGAAATTTTTGCTTCACATTCTTTGCAGGTAATCTTGGCCTCACCTTTTTTCAGTTCTCTCTCTTCCTTCCAGTCCCCTTGGTCTTTCAAATGAGGGCAGTTTAGCTTGCAAAGTCCTTTTAAGAAGCAGCTGCATGTGTTTCTGAGCAAAGTAATTGTTTTTCTTTGTGCCTTATTGGTGTCTGCCTGTGGAATCTTTGCTGCTTTCTGGCCACACTTTCCTTTTTAAGCCCTTAATTAGCAGGCACTCAAGTCGGGAGCAGGAGTCTCTTGGTTCTGGTGTTTAATAGTGTTGGCCTTGATGGCAGGAATCCGGATAATTGGATGATAGCTGGGACATGGACTGATTCAGAAAATCAGCTGACGGCTGACACTCCTGGGATGGTAACCAGGCTTAGCGTTTGCTGGAGGGTCTGAAGTACTGCCCCAGCAGCCTTGACTCTTCCCAATGTCAAGGCGACTGCTTACATTGAGACAATCACTCCTTTGCAGAAAGGCAGAGAAGGGCTCCTTGAGAGATTTTGTGTTCTGAAGCTTTTGTGTGCATCAGAATGATGTATTTTTTTTTTTTTTTTTCTGAAAATGCAGCTTTCAGAAACTACAGTGCTTTGAAAGTCTCTTCAGGGGAACTGGAGTGGAACCAGGGATCTTCATTTGTATGGAGTGTCCTGGAAGGATTCTGATGAAGATAATCCGTGGACCTCACTTTCAGAAATATGGATGGATTTTTTTTTTTTACAAGTTTACATGCTAACAACTTAACATATGTCCGTGTTTATCATTTCATTTTTACTTCAAGAAAGCATATGGGCAGAATCGTCATTTTGAACTCATCATGCACATGGTAAAGCTGTGACGTAGAGAAATTAGGACCTTCCCAGGGCTGAAGGCATCTTGGTGATGAAGCTAGGGCAAAGCCCAGTCCTCCCAGAAGGCGGAATCTTCACTTTGGTCATTTTAGTTGGTGGTGTCATGGTATAACTTGGGAAAACCCCATCTTCTCTCATTCTTTTTATTTCCCTTATAACTTCCTTCCGGATGTAGAAATGCTAATTCATGTAGCATTTTGTTAAGGATAAATTTTGGGAGAGTGGAGGAGGGCAAGGACATAGGGTAGACCAGAACACTCCAAGCTACACATGCCCAACCCAAGGTGCTGTTCCTTGAATTTGGGATCAGAGAGAAGTTGGGGATTTTTGCTTAGGCTGTGACATTGCCCGGTGGTGTTTTTGTAGGTCACTCTGGCAGCACATGATGGGGCGATTCAGAAGGGTGAGAAACAAAGGGCCCGGGGACGATTTGGGTGCATGCAGCTTTGCACCCAAGGGCAGCATGGACCTGCCCGAGCTTATGGGAATAGAGAGGGGACCCGTTGGGGTGGAGGCATGGAAAAGACCAGAAGGCTGGACATGTGCGGGCAGACGCTGCAGGGCGAGTCTGAGTTTGCAAAACTTGTGGCTTTGAGCTACGCCAGAACAGGATGGAAACTCCATCTTTAGAAGGGCGGGAAGGGCTTGGAGAGGGATATGGTTAATCTGAGAAACACGGATTCCGTAAGCATTGACTGAGAGTCTGCTGACGGCGAGGTATCTGGGATGGGATGCTTAGAGGAAGCGGGGATGTGAGTTCGGGGCTCAGGGTGGGGAGGAGGCTGCAGAGATGCACGTGGTACCTGGTGAGAGCCCTCGAGGGAGAGGGGAGGTTTGACCCCTGAGACGGGAAGCTGGGCTGGGGCCTGTGCCTAGACCGGAGGCAAGAGAGTTTCGGCCAGAGATGAGAAGACGCTGGGAGCAGGTGGAACAAGGCCTCCCTGGTGAGGCAGTGCAGGCCCCAGGCCGGCCTGCCACCCCGCGTGGCTGCGGAGTGCTCCGTGGTTGGCAGCTACTCAGCTGACCGCATCAGGACAGGTCTGATGGGTGCACTGTGCCCAGCCAGGGAGGGGGACTGAGTGTTCCCAGCCACACCGGAGCTGAAGGCCTAGGTTTCTCTGGAGAGTCCTGGTCAAGGTTACCTGGTCAGCTGGCTCGAGGCTGAAGGGGCTTCGGAGGGGACCGACAGGCTCCCCCCGTGGACGGGGCTGTCTGGGGGGCTTCAGTGTTCGCGCTGGCGGGCCTGCTCTGTGGAGAACAGGCAGGGACCGAGCTGCAGGCCGCTGGGCTCCAAGTCAGGAAATGCAAATATGGGAGGACGGGGCAAGTTGCGGCCTGGGCCGTGTATGTGTGTGCGAGGAGCAGCCAGGGCACCGCTGGGAGGATTTGCACGGGGCCTGGGTTCTTGATTTATAGGTCAGCGGAGACAGTTCCTGCTCTGCCATCTGCCATCCTGTTGTCTGTCCTCATCAATCACCAAACTCTGTGGGTGTGATCCTCACACGAGGGGCGGGTCAGGAGCCACCGCCCCAGGCCAGAGCAGCGACATCCTTCCTCCTCCTGGCGCCTGTGGCCACTTCACAGCACAACAGAAGGACCAAGGGCACTGGCTGGGTGTCCCTGGCTTGGTTCCAGGCCCCCCAGGATACCAACCCGCAGACGCTCAAGTCCTTCATGTGGTGTTCACACAGGACCTGCTCCTGTCATCCTGTGCTCCTCGGGCCACCCGGGGTGACTTCAGCGCCTGACGCGGCACAGTCGCTGTGCGTGTGGTGGTTACGCTGTGGTGTTCAGGGAGTGATGGTAGGAAGGAGTCTGTGTTCAGGGAAGGCACAACCGCTGAAGGCCTAGCTGCAGAGTGTGGAATGAGACACGAGGCTAAGAACGTTCCAGGGAGCGCTGGAGAGGCTGGGGACGCCGCGGGGGCCTCTGCACCTCACTCCATCGGCGTGGATTCACCTGAGCATTTGGTGGACGTAGATTCCAGTTTCAAACTTTCGGGGATTTATTTCCCCCTGATTTTCACCTGCCCCGGCCCCCAGTACTGGGGATTGAGCCCAGGATGTTCAGCACTGAGCCACATCCCCCCAGTCTCGTTATTTTTTTTGACACGGGGTCTCGCTGAGTAGCCCGGGCTGGCCTGATGTGGGCCCCTCCTGCCCCGGCCTCCAGGGTGGCTGGGGTCACGAGCGTGTGCCGCCATGTCCAGCCCCCCTCAGTAGTTTTGATTGTGGTTGGTTGAATCTGACTGCGGAGCCCGGGGACACGGAGGGCCCAGGATAACGTGACAGACGTGCAGACAGCAGTCCACCACGCGGCCCTGCGCAGGGTGGCCTGCGGGCCCCTGGCGCACTCTCCAGTCCTCTGCACCTCTGCCTCCACTCTACAGGGCACCGTCCTCCCTGCTCGGGTTCAAGGGCCCCCTTCACAGCTTGGAGTGTGGTCACGTTCTGGCTTGAGCCCCTTCAAGGGCCCCGTGACCCTCCCCTTAATGATGTGTTGGTACAGCGTGTTCCACCACGCCCTCGCTGGCCTTGGCTGCCCCGGCCACCCCTCTCCCCACTGCCGACCCTGCTCATCTTCCCCACGGCGCGGGGTCCCTGCTTCTCCAGGCCTGTGTGTCAACTGTCCTCTCCGTGCTGGACGCTGTCCCCTCCGCAGGCTTCTGCCCAGGGCGGGTCCACTTCACACTTGCTGGTCCTTCTCGCCCTGTGCTGTTGTCACCCGTGCTCTGTGGATGGCTCACGTGTGGCTTGAAGGCAGGGCCATGTCAAGGTGCGTGCTGGTCTCCACTGTGTCCTGTCCACTAGCAGAGTGCCCGGCACACAGTAGGTCTTCAGGGGGTATCTGATGAATGTGCGAGTGCATGAATAAATGGGGGGTGGTAGAAGGATCGAAGGAGGCCCTGCTGAACCCCACACGGTCCTCCTCACGGCCTGAGTGGAACGTGCTTCCCGGGATCTGTGTCCTTTGCCAGGGGCCACTTTTGGGGGGGGGGGGCGCTACAAACACAAGGCTCAGATAATTAAACATGCAGGAGAAACAGAGGAAACTGATCTGAGCTTGGAAGGTGTTATGTGATTGTTCATGCTTTATTTACTCTCACAATTATGTTTGCTTAGAAGCTAAAGACTTAGCCTGCCATTTATAACTAGCGCTTTTGAGCTGGAAGAGGGGGCGGGTGAGCAGCGGAGACGTAGCCGGTGTTGCTTTAGAAAGATATTCATACCTGGGCCTGCCGTGGGAGGGCGCGTCCTTGTGTCCAGGGTGAGACCTGGGCACAAAATATCTCCCAGAAGGACTCTGACATTCAGCCGAGGCTGCTTGCCGACCACCAAATGCTCTCAAGACTGGCTTTTGTTCAGATCCTGGATTTTGGATGGAGGATTCCAGCTCTACATACTTCTCCTTTGAGGCCAGTGATTTCTAATGTCAGGATTCAGAAGTGAGGAAAGGAGCACTTTTTATTTTTTTGGCAGGTGATTAAGGGACAGACTCGAGAGGAAAAGGGGGGAAGGGTCTGGTTCTGGGGAATGTGAACTCGACCACACCAGTCACCTGAGGTGCAGGTGCCTGCCCCCTTGGTAGTGGGGAAGCTCTGGGGGCGAGCCCCCTGCACTTGCATGTTGAACTAGGTTTTCAGGGGATTTCGGTGCTCACCGAAGTGAGAACCATGGAATGATCCAGAAAGGCAGGTAGCCATGCAGCTGGAGTCTGCCAAGCTGTGGTACCTGGGGGAAAGTGTTGAGTGCTCTCAGCAGGTAGTGCCCATCATCTTGTGGTCTCCTTAAAACATTTTATTAAGATGAAACTGACATCACGTGAAGTTAACCATTTTTAAAAAGAATAATTTGGTGACATTTAATAAATTCACGATTTTTTTTTTTTTTTTGGTGGTACCAGGGATTGAACTCAGGGGCACTCGACCACTGGGCTACATCCCCAGCCCTTTTTTTGTATTTTATTAGGGACAGGGTCTCATTGAGTTGCTAAGTGCCTCGCCGTTGCTGAGGCTGGCTTTGAAGTTGTGATCCTCTTGCCTCAGCCTCCCAAGTGCTGGGATCATAGATGTGCGCCACCGCGCCCGGCAAATTCACAATTTCTTATAACCAACAGTGCCGTCTAGTCCCAACCCATTTTCTTTGTCCCCCTCTCTCCCTACCCCTGGCCATGTTGTGAGAGTCTCTCTGAGATTTGCCTCTCAGAGACTCTTTGGGTCTCCCAAGAGCATGTGGCCCTCTTCTATCGCTCCCAAAGGAGTGGCTGGGAAGTCTTGTCCATAAGATGGTGCCACTAAGACCACAGGCCATCTTTGCTCCCTCTCTGAGGGATTCTTCACAGCAGAAAGGAGTAAATGGCCAATGACATCAAAATGACTTACCCGAGTGAGGTGGAAACCTCCAAGTTTCTGGTGCTTTCCCTCGTAACTAGACTGATGTCGTTAGCAACTTGCTAGTAGGCTGCCAACCCAGGGTGACGTGCGATTGCTGGGGACTGAGCTGTATGCCTCCAAATCACATGTTGGGGTGCCCTACCCCCCAGCGAGATGGACATCATTGGGAGGTCACAGGTTTAAGTGACCTCATGAGGGTGGGGTCCTCCTAAGGAGGTAAGTGCCCTGCCATTTGAGCACACAGCAAGAAGCCAGCTGCCAACGGTGGTATATATACACAATGGACTATTACTCAGCATTGAAAGAGAATGAAAATTATGGCATTTGCAGGTAAATGGATGGAGTTAGAGAATATCATGCTAAGTGAAGTACAATTCCCCAAAACCAAGCTGAACGTTCTCTGGTAAGTGGATGCTGACCGATGATGGGGTGTGTGTGTGGGGAAGAATGGAGGAGGTTTGATTGGGCCAAGGGGGAGGAAAGGTGGTGGAATGAGATGGACGTCATTACCGTGGATACGTGTATGACTGCACATGTGGTGCGACTCTACAGCGCGTACAACCAGAGAAATGGAGAGGAGGGCTCCGTTTGTGTCCAGTGAATCGAAATGCGTTCTGCTGTCATGTGTAACTAATGAGAACAACAACAGGAAGCCAGCTGCCTACCACCAGAAAGAGAGCCTTCCCAGAACCCAGCTACGCAGTCCCTGACCTTGGCCTTCCAGCCTCTAGAACTGTGAGAAAGTAAACGCCGCTGTAGAAGCTGCCGGCATTGGGTGTGTTCTTACGGCAGCTGGAGATAAGGCAGTTGGGAAACGTGAGCCTGCTGTTCAGACCTCAGGTGGTCCATCCGTCTGTCCTTGCGTCTCTTGGTGCCGCTCTGTGATGCCGCCTCAACCGCTACTCCTCTCTCCCATCATCCTCCTGTCCAGGCCCCACCCCAGGGCACCTCTGTGAATGTCCTCTTGCCCCTTGTCTGAGGTGGAGCCGTCTCGAGGTTCAGCCCAAATGAAGGCTGCTCTGCTGCCTCTGTCAAACAGATGCCACTCTTGTCCCTTCTCTGCCGTCTGCCTCCCTGTTTCTTTCTGTCAGTCTCCACCCAGGACCCTGCTCCACAAGTCCAGGAAGACCTGTCTGAAGCCGTTCGCCAAAACCAGTGTTTGGTAGCATTAGCGAATGAAACCTCAGTTTCTGCTATAATTGCTGCAGGCCCATCTTGTTCCCCTACCCTTCACATTTCCAGATAATCCGGGGTAGTTTTTCCTCCACCAAAAGTTTAGAAAAATTGAACAACAAAATACATGTATTTGCTTAGGCCCTGGGCGTGGGAGGCCCAGGCAGCACATTTCTGGCTTTGGTTTGTGGGGTTACCTGGACAGTGGCCTTAAAGATATCCAGGTGCTAATGTGTCCCTGCTTCCTGCTGGCCATGTCCTGAGCTGCCTTCCTCCACCACACCCTTCTTCCCTGGTCCTCGGCCTCACCTCAGGCTCCCAGCCACGGGGTTGACGGTCTGTGGACTGAGACTTCTGAAACCAAGGTCTTGGCTCATGTGTCAGTCCCTCAGAGACGAGGGGTCACCACCCCGTATAGAAGTGCTTCCCTGATAGTCTCTCTGCCTAGCCGTGAAGTATTTTTTTCCCCCTAAATTTTATCACAGGAGCGTGGGCAGCTGAAGCTCCACCCTCAGTTCTTGGGTTCCGATGAAAGAAAATTTAGACACACAAAGCCAAGCAAGGGGACTTCATGATTAGTGAAGGTAAAGTAAGGCTCCAGCAAAAAGCGAGCGCACTCTCTCGAGTGGGTTGTCTCCCAGCAGAGGAAGACAAAGGAAACACTGCTTCTTCCACGTTTAATGCCGTTTGATGTTGACGAGGAGAACTGGGGTCCGCCTCCTGCAGCACCCGTTAGATGTTCGTCTCCTCCTCCACGTTGGGGAGGGGAGCTTTTGATCCCTAGTTGGTCCTCTCCGGAACAGTCAGGCCTATGTTAATGTGGACACGTAGGTCAGGGGGTGGACAGAATTTACTTAAGTACGTCCACATTGAGAAACCTACTGCTCTAAATCCAACTTGGCAATGGCCTCAATAGCCCCTGTAGGAGTTAGTCCTGTCAATCTTTCTTTCTTGATGCATTTCTTAATTGGCTCCCTTTGTTTCCACCTGTTTATTCTCAAGGTTTGTACAGCTGTATTTTTTTTTTCTATAAGTTATTCAATTGTTCATTTGCCTTAAAAGTAATTTAGCTGGAAGTGGTGGCATAGGCCTGTAATCACCTTGGCTCCGGAGGCTGAGGCAGGAGGATCACAGGTTCAAAGTCAACCTCAGCAACTTAGTGAGACCCTGTCTCAAAATAAAAAATAAAAAAAGGGCTGGGAATGTGGCTCAGTGGTTAAGCGCCCCCTGAGTTCAATCCCTGGTACCAAAGAATTTAAAGAGAACCCGTGCCCCTGCCCACGTTACGCATTCTGTTGCTCATTACTACCACCTGACAGCATGACTTGTAATAATTTCATTTGCTTACATTTGTCATTACGTCTTGTCTTTCCTGGTAGAAGACCTTAAGCCCCCACCAAGGCAGGAACAGTTCTGTTCATAGTTGTGTCCAATGGCCCAACAAAACCTAGACCTTTAATCAATAAATTCTGAGAGTGAATGGAAAAAATAAGAGAGATCCTGGTCCTAATCCCTGGTGCCTGTGAAGGTTACTGTAGATGGGGAGGGAAGGATCTTTGCAGATGGGGAAAGATTTCTGGATGATCTCAGTTGGGCCCTAAATGCAATCCTAAGTGTCCTAATGGGGAGGCAGAGGTGGATTTGAACACAAGTGGGGAGGCAGTGTGACCACAGATCAGGATTAAAGGGATGAAGCCTAGAGCCACCAGGCAAAGAGGAGACTCCTCCCTGGAGCCTCTGGAGCACGTGTGGCCCTGCTGCTTGATTTTGGTCCCGAGACACTGATTTTGGGTTTCTGGCCTCTGAACCATGAGAGAAGGCATTTCTAGGGCTGTACGCCATTCAGTCTGTGACAGCGTGTCATAGCGGCCATTAGCAAGCACGTGCAGCCTGCACCTGCAGTTCTCCTTGGTGTGCCTAGGCTGCTCCTGGCACTCGGGAGCTGGCATTGCCTGGGTTACGTGCCACTGAAGGCCATCTGGCAGGGAGAGCTCTTTCTCTGGCTCTGACCAACTTGCTGCCTGCAGCTGTTATCTTTTGGACATGTCAAAGCTCAGAATCCATCAGTGCCTTTGTACACATTCAGGAACAGATTGATTCCCGACTTCTAAGTGGTTTAAGAGGCTGCAGAGCAGAGTTCCCTGGAGCCTGGGCTCTGGAGTCCCCTGGCTGAGGTCAGACCCGTGCTTTGCTGACCGTGGGACTGGAAGCTGGCTACTTGACCTCTGCCCCTTAAGCCGCATTTCATCTACTTCACAGGGATTCTTGGTTTGTTTTGTGGTGCTCAAGATTGAACCCAGGGCCTTCTGCATACCAGGCAAGCACTCTACCAGCTGAGCTATCTCCCCAGCCCCACAGGGATTCTTCTAAGGGTTGAGTGAGCTGGCACATTCTGTTGATGCTAGGAAGCATCTTCAAAATTGGGGTGCGTCTTGCGGGCAGCGGCAGATATTTTTAAATTGGCAGCATATTTTTCGTTTTTAGAGAGATCTTGAGCAATGGTATGTCGACGGTAAAAGGCATCTCGGAACTGATGAATATGGAAAGCCACGGTGATGGGCCAGCTCTGTGCCTGAACCCTCTCGGAGCTCAGCAACTGTCAGCAGCGGTGTTGCTGCTGCCATTTCCGCTGTGGCACACAAGCAGAGGGCTTCGGGTGTGATTTTACTTTCTCTCTTATGCCTGGTGGTCTTCTCCTTTCCAACCCTGTGCCCCACCCAGGCCCAGAACCCCCCCCTTTGCCACACCTGTCTCATTTTCAATCCTGGCATTATCCTGGTACAGCCTCTGTGGCACCTGGTTGCCAGGGAGCCTGAGGGCTCCCACTGATAACCTCTGGTTCTCTCTTCCTTTTGTTTGCCCACGCTGTGGAAACCACCCAGTTGTATACATGACCTTGCTTGCTGGACTTGTATAGCTTGAATTCATTTCCAGCATCTCTAAAACCGTAAATACTAACTTGCCTATTGTATTAGTCTGTCTTCTATTGCCAGTAATATAATACCACAGACCAGGAAAGTTATAGAGAAGAAAGGTTCTTGCCCTTTAGCAAGTACGATGAATCATGCGCTTCCCTAGATGGAGAGAGGGGTTCAACACAGGAAGAACAAAGCAAAAAAGACACCACCTGCTTTACTGGGCAGTGTCCGCCACTGGGAATCGGGTCTGTGCCCTTCAGAGGCTTCACAGAAGAGTCTGCAATCCCCAGCATGCCAAGAGCTGCTAAGGATTTGTTTGGCGAGCGCCCTAAAGATGGGTTTAAGATGATCTCCTAGTGTGAGGGCTGAGGAACCCTTGGTGAGGAGAGCCCTCTGGTCATTTTGGTTGAAGGCATGGTCCGTTCGCAGCCTTGCCCACAACGTGCTAAGCCCCCCGAGGTTCCCAGGCTCGAAGGGCCTCTGGGAGCCTGGACTGGCTTTTAATGGATTCTCCAGCAGGCCCAGGGTGGGAGGACCCAGTGTCATGGCTAGCTGGACAGAGATGCAGCCGGGGAGAAGAGGGGATTTTGAGGGTGGCCGTGAGGGAATGAGGAGCTGTCAACAGATGCAGAATGTGATTGGGGCATGAAGACGAGTGCCCTGCTCTGGGGAGGTGGGGCCTCTGAGTCGCCACTGTGATGGTCCTTTTCTTTCTCAGCGAGACTTTGACCAGTATTGGTGGGCGCGCCACCCTCACCACGCTGCACTTGGGAAGTCCTTCAGGACGGCGTCTTTAAAATTGGCTGTCCCCATTTAATCCCTTTTACATGGATATTGAAAATACCTGCTCTGGAAAGTTCTGCCTTCAGAATCCAGAAACCCTCTGTGGTTTTCTTTGCAGCTTTGCCAAGTGGTTTCGGCAGGGACCCTGGGTTCTGCTCTGTGCTTGGGCGGCTGGATGAGTTTGTGCCCCCTGAGGAGGGACCCCCAGAGTAGCACAGGTGTCGAGACTGCGCTGAGATGAGCCTTCCGACTCAAAACAGCTTCCTTTACTGGGCTGGAGTCCTTTCTCCCTCACTGCCAGTTACAGACCCGTTCCCAGCAGCCCCCCCCCGTTTTCTGATTCATTTAGTGCCAATTTTGGGGGCCAGATATTTTGCTAGTACGAGAGATCAAAAGGCATATAATCATGCAAGCATGCAAAATCAGAGCAGTGATTGCCACCTGGAATGGGGCGTGTGTGAGTCGGGAGCTCTCAGCCTGCCCCGGGCGGGGAGGGGATGACAGGTGGCTTCCCGGAGTGGTTGCGTGGGTTTAGACTTACAGGTCGGGTCAGGGCTTGCCAGGGGGCTGTGCTTGGTGGGAGACGGTGAGGCGTGCGCTCTGAGTACAGGGCACAGCGCACCCGCGGTTCCCTGCAGCCGCTGGCTGCTGCACCTGCTGTGGCTCCGAGTGCGAGTGCCGGCTCTTGCTGCGTGACCAAGAACCAGCGTCTCCGTGACACACGGCCTTGAGCATGGGTCTCCAGTGTGCGGTTGTCTGGATCCAGCCTGCCCACGGCAGCTGAGGGTCTGCTGACCTTGACTGCCCTTAGGCAGCCAATCTGCAGATGACTCTCCTCCAGGTGTCCGTCACCTGCCTCGGACCCGGGCATGTTCGCAGGGTGACCAGAGCCGTAAAAGGGAAAGCAGAAACAAGCCAGGCCTCTGGAGATGGAGGCGCAGAACGGACACGCAGGTGCTTCTAGCCGCGTATCGTGGCCGAGTGAGTCCCGTGGAGAGCCCAGCACTGGGGGCGAGGGGTGTGCTGGGTGGGATAGCGTTTCCCCAGTTTATATCCTCCACGGAACTTAGGACGTGACTTCACCTGGAAGCGGGGTCTTTGCAGATGCAGTTAGTGAAGGTGAGGTCATCCTAGAGTGGGGTGGGCCCCAACTCCACCATGGCTGGTGTCCTCGTAAGGACCAGTGGACACGGGGGAGGACCGCTCTGTGAGGACGGAGGCAGGGGCCGAGTCGAGCCGCCAGAGCCGAGGAAGTCCTGCGAATGCCTGGAACCACCCGAGGGGAAGAAGCACGCACGTTCCTCCCTAGGGCTGGCGACGAGAGCCTGGCCCTGGTGACACCCCGATGTCAGACTGCGGGCCTCCAGACCTTTGATGCGTACATGTCCATCATTTGAAGCCACACAGCTTGTGGTCACTCTTGTGTCAGCTCTAGGAAACCAACCAAGTAACAAAACACACTCTGCGCGTGGTAGGGCCACGGCTGCCGGCAGAGGTTAAGAATTGGGGCTGGTCATCCAGCCTGCTGGGCACAGGGACACCGTGGTGAGAGACAGGGCCAAGACAGGCCTGGGTCCAGAAGGACGGCACGCTCCACCAAAGCTTAGATTTTGTCCTGTAGGCAAGTGATTTGGCGCAGGGAGTGATGTTCCCAGATTTGCATTTTAGAAAGATGGCCCTGGGGTGAGGGAGGGCAGTGTGCAGGATGCTGGGAAGGCAGGTCTGTGGGACGTAGGAGGGACTCGAGGAAGAAACTGAGAAGCAGAGCTAAAAGAAGAAGAAAATAGTTTAAAGGAAACACGGAACGTGGTAATTGCTTGGATGTGGAGAACGGAACAAGGAAAAATCTAGACTGAATCTTACTTTGGTTGAGAATATATTACACGTTATTGACAAATCTGAGATGTTGATAGCCCAAACTTGGTGCTGGTGTCCACTAAAAGGCAAAAGTGAATTGGAGAAGACCCCACCCTAAAAGGGCTTGTAGTAGCCCTGAGGGTGTAGCGCCTTCCATTGCCCCAATATCTGTAGTCCCTTCTTCTGCTAGTTAGGTTTAGAGTATCAGATCTTATGTTAAATTTAATTATATATTAGATCTCATGTACGTTTTATATACATGTGTATGTATATGTATATATGTATATACACACACATACAAATATAGATTTTTTGAGATTTGTTACAGGGGTTGGTTATGAAGGTCTGGAGGCTGAGAGCTGCTGTGTGCAGGCTGAACCAGGAAAGCTAATGGTGAATCTCATTCTGAGTCTGAGAGTAAGACTCGGGGGCAAGGGCAGTGGTATAAATCTCAGAGTAAATTTGAAATAACCAGAACCAGCGGTGTCGCGGTCTGAGGGCAGGAGAAAATGGATGTCCCAGTTGGAGCAGGGGGAAGTGTTCACCCTTCCTCCGCCTTACTTGTTCTGACTGGGGCCCCACAGGGGTGGGGGATGGTACCATGCTGGTGAGAGCAGATCTTCTTTACGCCGTCTCCCGGTGCTGATGGTAACCTCTTCTGAACACCCAGCTATCTGGGCGTCCCTTAGTTCAGTCATGTTGACACATAAAATTCACCGTCACAGGGAGCCAGGTGGCTTTGATCCCTGTCCTCATAAAAGAGGAGTTGGTGGTGGAAGTGGGGGAGGGGGGTTCGGACGTTAAGGGTTGGGCCTGAGGTGGTCTCATTGCACCTCCTCATGATCTCTTGGCCAGGTCTGCGTCACATGCACATCGACTTGCGTGAAAGACGGGTCACATGGCTGAGCCCAAGCCGAGGAGTGGGGAAACACGCCATGCTCATTATAGGAGTCTGGATGCAGGCAGGGATCAAGGCCTTGGCCCATCATTCAGCCTTTCATGGAGAGTGGCAAAGTGTGGCGAGGTGAGGCGGAGGCAGGGGGGCAGGGCTGCACGCAATCTCCTCTAACCCTGTGTGCAGGAAGAACCATTGTAGATAATGTTAGAAGTGGCTGGTGGCTCCCTCCCTGCCTACCGCAAGCCCTTAGAGTGCAGGAGTTTATCTAAGTCCCCTTTGTATGCAGGTGGTAACGAGCATCATGTTTTAACTAGCAACGTGTGACAATGGTCAAAATAACACCCTAGCCCAACCTACGGTCTATTCAAAGCACGGAGAAGCTAAGAGCATCAGGAACTTGTTTTGCACAGGGCGTTTTCTCTGAAAGTCTCACGGATTATTTATTTCTGCAGAGAAGATTTGATGAGAGAGCTCATTGGAAAAAATGGTCATTTCTTTGAGTATAAATTTAATGCATTTTAACCAAAAACTTCCACAATGATTTATTTCTGGGTGAAATGTGATGATAATTACAGAGTTCATATAGAAAAATATAGGACCAGGAATAGACAAGGCCCTTATGAAGGAGAGTGAGAGAGGAAGGAGGAAGAGGAGAGACTTGATATCCTTGACTCCTAAACTCATTGGTAATTAAAGTTGTGTGGCATTGTCCCTTAGCTGTCCAGGATCCAGTAGGAAGACGGGAAACCGTCTCATGCATATATGGAAGCTCGATGCATAGAGCATGGCAGGGCTGTCATAAGTCAGCAGGAAAGGCCATTCTCAACCCTGGCTGCAACATTACAATCACAGGGGGCAATTTACTTGTTTATAACCAACATGTGGGAACACATGTGTTGGGGCGTGCAGTGTGATGATTATTAGCATATGCGTGCAGTATGCACTGATGATCACATCAGGGTAAGGAGCATTTTCCTGCCCTTGTCATTTCTCCATGTTTGGAGTCTTCAAGTTCCTCCTTTCTACATCTTTATGAGGTGTGGAACAGGTTGTTATGAACTGCACTCGTCCCACTGTGCTATGGAACACTGGAACAGCTGACTGCTTTGGCACCTGCGGTGCAAGTTTCCTGTATCCCCACCTGCCCACGTCCCCAGGCTGTGGGGATCACTGTTCTGCATGCAGGCCAACTTCCACAGTACAACAGAGAACACGTGGTATGAATCTTTGAGTGTCTGGCTTTTTTACTTGATACAATGTCCTCTAGTTCCTTTCATTTTGCTGTAAATACCAATATTTCATTATTATTTTTATGGTTGAATAATATTCCACTGTGTTTATATAGATGTGGGCATTTTTGAAAGATAGAGATTCTGGGTTTCACCACAGGAGAGTCGAACTGAAATTATCTGTGATAGAGCCTGGGCATCTGTATTTTTCAAATCAACAGTATTGAAACACATAAGTTACATAAATGTATCCATCTTAAGTATAGTTTGATAGTTCCACAAAAGCATATATCTATGTAATCTTTTAAAGATTTATTTTTTAATTTTGGGCGTCATGGGGGATTGAACCCAGTGCACACCCCCAGCCTTTGTAATTTTTTAATCTTGAGATAGGGTCCCTAAATTTCCTAGGCTGGCCTTCAACTTGAGATCCTCCTGCCTTAGCCTCCTGAGTCACTGGGATCAAGGTGTGTGCCACCCACCGCACATGGCGATTATCTGTGTAATACATACAACAGTCAAACTGAGGGTGTTCATACGCCCTCAGATTCCCCTGTGCCCCTTTTGGGCTGGCATCCCCATGCTTCAACTGAAATCCAGGTAACTACTGCTTCCTGACACAATAGCTTAGTTAGTTTTTATACAGCAGTGAAACTAAGAAGATACTTCAGGAAGATATTTGCAATCCATGTAACTGAAGGACTGCTGTCCAAAATATATATATGAGAAAAAACCATATTCAATAAAAAAGTGAACAAACTAGTTGAATTTAAGAGGAGGAAATCCTAAAAGACGAATAAATACACGAGGAGAAGCTCAGCCTCTAGTGATTGGGGGAAAGCAATTTAAGTCATTACCAATCACACTCAACAAAAGTGAAAAAGTTTGACGGTGTGAAACACCAACAAGAGGATTGGGCATGCACTGTTGGTGGAAGCACAAATTGATCCAATGAGTTATGTGTATCTTTAATTTTACTAGATATTAACAAATAACTGATGACCAAGCAATTTCAATTTGGATATTTGCTGTCTGAATATTCTTGCCTAGGTGTACAAGGAACCACATTTGATCATGTTCACTTCAATATTTCTTGTAATGATAATAAAATTGTGAACCAGTAAAAGGGTCATCAGAAGAAGGGATAATTGTGTTAAGTCATAAGGTGGCACACTAAGTTGCAGAATGCTATATAAATATTTTCAACTAAAGTTGGAAGTTACATAAGATAGCATATTGTTTTAGTCAGCTTTTTCATTGCTGTGGCCAAGAGAACCTGACAGGAACGATTTTAGAGGAGGAAGTTTATTGGGAGTTCCTGGTTTCAGAGGTCCCAGTCCATAGGTGGCTGACTCCATTGCTCTGGGCTCCAGGCGAGGCAGAACATCATGGTGGAAAGGTGTGGAGGGGGAAGCAGCTCAGGACATGGCACCAGAAGGCGGAGAGCTCTGCTCAACAAAGACAAAACTTACCCCCCCAAGGCACACCCTCAGTGACCACCTCCTCCAGCCACATCCTACCTGCCTTCAGTCACTACCCAGTTGATCCATACCAGGCCCTTAATGCACTGATAAGGTTAAGGTGCTCAAAACTCAGTCATTTCACCTCTGAAAATGTTTACATTATTAACACATGAGGTTTTGGGGGACACTTTGTTATCTAAACCATAACATGTTTACAGACATAAAATACATCAGCATGGCTATTACCGGTGTAAAGATAAGGCTATGAAGGATACCCATGATCTTTTCTAGATATTGAGTATCCACTTGGTGTGGAGTGAGAGAGCTTAAGTTCCATCTGGAGCATTTTGTCCAGAAAATCTGAACCAAATGTGGTAAAAGGTGAAGCTTTTTTCAGTCTAGGTGACAGGAACCTGGCCTTTCATCCTGTTGCTCTTTGCTTTTCTATATTTCTGAAAGTTCCTGAAGAAGTCATCTCAGAAACTATGGACTAACTAAATGATGTCAGAATGAAGTAGAAGCATTTGATGGACTGACTGGTGCACGCCTATAATCCTAGCAAGCTGGGAGGCTGAGGCAGGAGGATCTCAAGTTCCAGGCCAGCATCAGGAATTTAGTGAGACCCTGTCTTAAAATAAAATGTACAAAGGGGTAGAGATGTAGCTTTGTGGTGAAGTGCCCCTGGGGTAAAGTCCCCAGTTCCAAAAAAACAAATTTGGGGGTAGACAGTGAAGGTCACGTTTGCATGCAATGATAACAGCCTCTCTTTAGTAATTTGTTCCTGGCTTGGGACAGTCCCATAACTTACCCTAAATTTTCTACCTGTAAGATTTTGGTGTGCAGACAGATGTGTGTGTGTTTGTGTTGCTGGTGGGGTGGAGAGAAGGATTATTAGATAAACCTTGACATGGAAAGGAAGTGTCTACCTTGAATATATTCACATGGTTATGCTCCAACCTTTTTCTTCCCTAGCCTGTGTGTGTGTGTGTGTGTGTGTGTGTGTGTGTGTGTGACTGTGACTGCTGTTGCATTTCTAAATGTGACGACTCCTGAGAATCAAGTTGTCCGAATTTGCTAGTCCCTGAGTCTGTAACTTGTTAGCAGAATCTGCTCCCATTTTTCACTCAAGGGACTGGGTTGGTTTGAATTTCGGCATGCCAACTGTGAAACTGGGCAGGAGTGCACCATCAGTTCTTATGCTGTCTCAGTGTGGAGCTTAATGGTTGCTCCTGTGCGGGGGTGTTTGATGTCATGCCACTTGTGTGATGGGGTAGGGTAGCCACAGCCAGCCTCCTCTGTGGGTGTTCTGATGATACCATACAGCTTTGTCCCTTTCTGTGCTGTGATTTAGGATGACATCTCCTTGAAAAGAGTAATTGACTGATGACGACAAAAGAAATTACTGGGAGCCTCTTATAAGAGCATTCATTTCACCTTGGATGGTGGCTACGCCATAAACAGTTAGGTTTTAATAATTCATTTCTGTCATACGTGTGTGCCGAGCCCACCCCGGGGAGAGCCCCTGATGGATGATTTTCTGCAGTGGCCCGTTTAATTTTCAAGAGGGGAATTCATCACTTTCTCTTAATTATTGCAATATTTTACATCTTGAAACGGTGGAAGAAGAAGAAAAATCGCCTTCACTGAAAGCCCGACTTGATGAACTACGGGAGGTGCAGATGCCCGACAAATTGTCATAAGTTAACAAACTTCCCAAGTACGGTGGTGATTCCTGAGAACGGCGGATGCACTTCCAAAATTCTCTCAGAAGGGGGGAGAAGACCAAGGACGCCACTGGATTATTTAATCTGTATCCTAAAGACGTAGGAACGAAGGATCTGAGGTGAATGGACTGTGGGTTCCCTTGCGTCACCCCGTCGGAAGGCTTGATGGCTCCTCTGAACGTGTCACAGAACCTGCACTGTTGTCCTGCTTCCACTGCAAACAGAAGGATTGGTCAGTCAGAGGAAGGGAAGGCTCTAGAGCCCAGAAAACACTGCAGAATGCAGCCAGGCTCCGAGCCCTAGCCTCAGTGAGAGGCTGACGTGCTCTTGGCGGGTTAGTCGTTTTTGTTCTCCTGTGGAAGAAGTGTAAGGCGCTCCCCGCCCGTGTGACCACCCAGCAGTGTTCAACACGCTCATATCGTTGAGAGACGTCTTTTCACACTTTCTCCATCTTCCAAATCTGCAACTCTGCACCCCCTGAACAACTTCCTTTTTCTCGCCGCCCCTGGCCCTGGAGACCTCCATTCTGCGTTCTGTTTCTGTGAATTTGACAGCTTTAGGCTGCTTACGTAAGCGGAAGCAGATGGTCTCTGCCATTTTGCGACTGGCTTCTTTCACTTAGCGTAATGTCCTCGGGGTTCATCCGTGTTGTAGCGTATGACATAATCCCCTTCTTAAAGGCTCAATAACATCCCCCACTGTGTATATATCACTACTATTTTTTTTTTTTTTTTGTGGTACCAGGGATTGAACTCGGGGGCACTCAACCACTGAGCCACATCCCCAGGCCCCCCTCCCTTTTTTGTATTTAATTTAGAAACAGGGTCTCACGGAGTGGCTAAGTGCCTCGCCACTGCTGAGGCTGGCTTTGAACTCGTGATCCTCCTGCCTCAGCCTCCCATAGTGCTGGGATTACAGGCGTGCGCCACCGCGCCCGCCTACTATTTTTTTTTTTTTTTTGAATCTATTCACCCATCAGTAGACACTTGGGTTGTTTCCATCTGCTGATGAATGGGAATGCTGTTGCAATGATGTTGCTATAGGTGTGCAAATATTTCTTTGAAAATCTGCTTCCAGTTCTTGCAGATAAATACCCAGAAGTGTGATTGCTGGACCCCATGGCAGTGCTATTTTTAACTTCTGAAGGAATCTCCATATTGCTTTGCAGAGCAGTTTATTCCCTATGGGATCCCACCACTAGCGTGCTGAAGTTTCAACTTCTCCACAGCCTAACACCTGTCATTGCCTGTTTTTTTTTTTTTTTTTTTTTTTTTGGGGTAGCTATCCTGGTAGGTGTGAGGTGAGGCCTCCCTGTGGTTTCAATTGGCAGTTCTCTGACAATTAGCAGCGAGGTTGAACATCTTTTCACATGCCTGTTGGGTCTTTGTGTATCATCATCTTTGGACAAATGTCTACTCAAATCCTTTGCCCAATTAGAGTCAGGATTTATTTGCTGTGTGTGTGTGTTTGACTGTTTTCTTCACCATATTCATCAATAGTTTACTGCGAGAGGTTCTTCCTTTCAAATGTGGATTCTCTATTTTTAAAAATAGAAAGCAGTGGCAGAGTAGGATTTTGTTGTTGTTAACTTGGTTGTTTATACATTTAGCCATATAAGGGACTTCAGTTTCACAAAAGGAAAGACTTCTGTTCTTGCAGAATGAGTACTAGGCTGTTTGAAAGCAAACACACAGGCCTGGCCATGGTTCCGCTTGTTTTAGATCTGCTCAGATAATAGACGAGAAACAGGACAAAGACTAGGTGCCATTTTTTTATGTGGATGTCTTTTCTGGTTTGCACCCTTTCTAAACCATTTGCACCCTTTCTAAACCATTCATGGCAAATATAGTCATGTGCTGCGTAACGATGATATTCAGGTTGACGTCAGACAGGGATCCCGTAAGTCTGTCACCCAGTGACACCACCTTGCAGCCGGCTTAGCGTGTGTAATGACACCATGGGGAAGTCGCCTCACCAGTGAAGGGGCGCGTGACTGCATTATAACGCACAGCAGGCTTGACTTCTCTAGGCCCCGGGACAAGAACGTGGGAAGAAACAGTCCCACCTGCTGTTTATTTGAAGAGCCGTCATTTTCGGTTGGGTGGGTGGCTGAGGGAGATTGAGTCTGCTTGGCTTTAGAATTTCACCCGTCTCTCCGTAAATTTCTGGAGTTTTCGGGGTGGGGAGGGACTTGGTGTGGGCGAGGAAGGGGGTCTTCTGACGGAGGACCGTCTCTAGGCAGAGAGAACATTTCTTGTTTGCCAGGGACATCCAATGCAATCCATATGTTTTCACAGTGGCCATTCTGTTCCTTTTGGGGACGTGATGTTTTTAACGTCTTCATTTGCTGTGGGAACACTAGGTCCCCCTCACTGGTTTCTTTAGTGGATTTGGGGGTTAATTACTCGTTCCATTGAATTTCTGTCCTAAATCCGAGAGCCTTGTTCTAACTGCTCCATTCAATCAAACTGGTTACCATTAACACGAGTACGTTTGGTCACTACCTAATTAGAGGCAAATTTAGGTCCTTTGTGGAGCTTGGTGTGGTCCGAGAGGTGTCTTAGGATAGTATGAACAAAAGCATTCTTTCTATTCTTTCATTACCTCCCTTATTGTACAAAAAACTATAGTTGCCGCGTGTGATGGTGCACACCCATAATCCCAGCTGCTTGGGAGGCTGAGGCAGGAGGATCACAGGTTCAAGGCCAGCCTCCGCAGCTTAGTGAGACCCTGTCTCAAAAATAAAAAGGGCTGAGGATGTGGCTCAGTAGTCAAGCACCTTTGGGTTCAATCCCCAGTTACCCCCCCCCCCCCCCAAAAAAAAAACCCAACTAAAAATAAAACCAGAACTATAGTCTTTGTAGTTGAAGAAAGTGACCAGCTCATTGGTGGGTGGTGTTATTGAGTGCCAGTTGGCACGGGGACTTTCTAAGGAGCCCTGCCTGTGTTAGGCTCTCTCACATCCTCATGACCCCACAAGGCAGACCCTGTAGCATCCCTATTTAGTAGATCAAAGAGTTCCCTCCTCAGTCCTTGGTCTGACACTGCTGGGCCTCTACAAGCATTTTCTGAGTGTACGACGCCCCCGGAGGGAGGTGTCATTAACCTGCAGATCTGACTGGGCGGGTCTGGAGTGGGCTGAGGTTCTGCAGGCCTCACAAGCTCTCAGCTGCAGCCGGTACCCGCGGCTCCAGGAGCCCACTCCCAGCGGCCAGGACGTGGAAGCTAGGGTGGTTGGAAGGTCCCAGCAGTGTTCGGTGGGCCATGTCCTACCCGACCCTCTGTTGTTCAGATTTAGGCGTTTCGGGGCGGAACTCTGATCCCCGTGTTTCTAAAGCACGTCACAGTGTCAGGCTGTGAACCCCCACTTGTCCCATTCAGCGACCACAGTTGGCGTCACTGTCTCAACATCTCCCTCTAGTGGTCGTGCGGTGACTGGGGTGTCCTGGGGTCCGGAGGGAGCCCCAGGGGTCGTCCTGCCTTGGCAGGACCCTGGTCTCACTGACAGTGTGCTGGTGCGCTTGGGCTGCTGTGACAGTGTACTGTAATGTGGCTGAAACAACGGGGACTCATTGTCTCGGTTCTGGATGCCAGAACTTTCTAGAAGGCAGAAGCCCAAGATCAAGGTGTCAGAGAACCACGCTGTTTCTGAAGACCCTGGGAAAGGGTCTGCCCCAGGCCCTCCCTTGGCTTCTGGGAGATCCCTGGCCTATGGTAGCATGCCCAACCTTCTCAGAGTGTTCCGTCTGTGTACAAAGTCCCCTTTGTGTAAGAACACAGTTAAACTGGGTTGGAGTGGGGCTAGGGCCCATCCTAATGACCACATCTGAACTCCATCATCTGCAAAGACCCTGTTTCTGAACGTGTTCTCCTGGGGGTTAGGACTGTAGCATCTTTCGGGGGGATTCAATCTAACCCATAAGCAAGGAGATCGAGGGCTGGAGGATTAATAAATGAAAGGCAATACTATAAAAGTCAGACATGGTGTCGTTAATAGAGGAAAAATGAAATTGGGAAATGGGGACCCTCACTCGACCAATCGTTCTCTGGCCAGGCCCCCACAGACCTCCCTCGCAGGCCACTTCAGCACCTGTGAGTCGCCACCTCCTGCAGGGGCTTCACCTGTGCTGAGCAGGCCCGCTCCTGGTGAGGGGGCAGCCCCAGGCCAGCCACGGCGCTTGGACCCGCCACCAGCGCGGGCCTCCTCCTGCGCTCTGATGAGCTAATCGATGGGAGCCAACTGTTGCAGGGAAGACGTCTTTGTTCCTAACCAGAGAAAATCGATTCCGTAAGAGGGTTGTTGCCGGCACGCGCAATTCTCCAGAGTTATTGGCTAGCAGAATCATTAGCTTTAAAAATAAATGAAACAGACTTGGGGTCTTGTTAGGTTTCAGATAAACAAAGGGTCTTCCTCCTTGTTCACTTAGCGTTCGGTTTCTGGGGGGAAATTGTGGATGACACTGGCCACGAGGAATGGCAACCAGATACGGTGTGACTTCGGTGGAAGACGTTGCTTTATGCGGTGGTTCTTAGGCAGGAGCACATCAGAATCACCCAGAGGCCTTGTGAAAGCGTCCGTTGCTGGGCCTCAGGTCGAGGAGGTATGGAAGGAGGCCTGATGATTGGCATTTGAGAACTGCTACCTTCCTAAATAGACTGTGAGGTTCTGGGAAGCCTTGAGATTCGGCACACCTGGACCTTACCCATACCCCACAATGCCCAGGGAAGAGGAATCTCGTTCTTGAGTTTTAAGAAGCACCAACCCAGCTGATTTCATAATCAGCAAGCAATGATGCAAATAATGTGAATTAAAGTTATTTCACGGTGAAGTGCCCCAGATGCACCCAGGTCTTCATCTAGGCCCTACTATCTGTCAGCCTGAGCCAATAAAAAACACATGCTTTGGGAATCACTGTAACACGGCAGCCACAGTCCCGTGAGGGTCATGCGTATGTTTCTTAGTCTATAAACCAACATAGACTAATACCTTTTTCTGAGTTCCCGTTCTCATGGGATGGTACGAACTTGGTCCTAGTGAATTTAGAGTTTTCCCCAACCCTGTTCTGTACTCCCAGCCTAGCATGTAATTTCAGGGGAGGGGCCCCCAGGCATCTGATGTGGGTCCTCTTCGGCCTTCGCAGCTCAATGCTAAGTTGTTCCGTCTAGATCAGAAGCCAGCAGTCTCAGTCTCTCTCTCTCTCCTCTCTGTTTTGTAAGGGATGCGATAGTAACGTTTTTGACCCTGTGGACTCACAGTCCTAGACATGATGCAAATGACTGGGCATGGCTGGATTCCAATGAAACTTTATTCACAGAAGCAGGCAGTGGGCCTGAGTTAGCCCTTGGGTAGTGCCAAGCCCCTCAGGGCTCTTGGCTGCTTTTGTGGGTGATCTGGGTCTGTTCCTCTGCCTGATGTCATGGTTGTTTTTTTTTTTTTTGGGGGGGGGGGGGGTGTACCAGGGATTGAACCCAGGGGCGCTTAACCACTGAGCCATATCCCAGCCCTTTCAAAATATTTTATTTAGAGACAGGGTCTCGCTGAGTTTCTGAGGCTGGCTTTGAACCCCAAATTCTTCTGCCTCGGCCTCCTGAGCCACTGTGCCTAGCGCAATGGGCATCTTGCCAGAAGCTCTCCATGGCCTTTCTCCTTCCTGGGGAAGAAAAGGGCGAGGGCTGGTTTGTTTGCTGCTGGAGGGTCATTGAGCTTGCTCCCAGTGTTGCCGTTTCAGAGTGGCTTCGAGGCTCCCAGGATTACTCCAGCATTCCAGTGCCGCTCCGAGCCTTTGGGAGCCCTGAGGCTAGCTGGGTCTCTGGGTCTGGTGACCCCCTGCGGCTGCGTCTCTGGGCCTTGCTGCCTACCCTAAGCTCAATCCAGGAAAGTGGTCCTGGGGGCCTCTCCATCCGGGATTTCTGTGGTTTCCCCCCTCCCATGGAGCCTGGCCCAGGCATGGGGCAGGTCTCAGGGTCCTTGTCGACAGTGACTCGCCAGCCCTCCGCTCTCCCTGCTTCCTCCCCACTGGTGGGAATCCTCATCGAGCCCAGGCAGGAGCCCCCTGGCTCTCACTCGAAAAAAATAAAACGGTGTGCCCACAGCTCACCTTTCAAAAGGTTCAAAAGGGACCATTGTGAAGCTTGCTCTTTCCCATCCTTAGAGCCCACCCCTGTGACCAGGCTTTCCTCTGTCCTCTCAGGGGTGCCTGTGCCTACCGAAGCATGTTCATACAGATACGTCATTGCTGCTCTGTGCTCTGACTCGGTCACCTCTTGGACAAAGGTTCCATATTGGCACATCTGTATGAGCCACTTTTTTTTTCAGCAACTGCACAGCATTCCATCAAATGGAGGGACTGTGACTGGTTTAACTAGTTCCTGTTAAGGGGCATTTAGGGCGTTTTGTGTCCTTAGCTCTTAAAAACATGATGCATTGAGTATCCCACTCCATTAAGTCAACACTTTCTTGGTTGATGTAGCCTTGAAGGGGCGGCTTGATTGACAGGCAGTCTGTGTTTCTGCTGCTTGTAACTCTTGGGACACAGGCTGGAGAGACCCTGCCCTATCATCAGCACACCTAGAATGAGTCGATTGTTAATCTTAACTATTGATGCCATTTAACACTTGTTGCAATCATTGGGTTTTAATCAAATGTTACACAAACTAACAAATTGTGGGGGTGAAAAAGGGAAAAGAGGTTTTGATGCAAATGCTGCCCCCCCGCTTTGGGTAGCTTTATTAATGTAGAACCTCCAGACTTTTGCTAAAAGACTTGGCGTTAAAACAGAGAGGTGGAGAGGGACGGTTCCTGGGCATCTTTCCGTCTCTGCACCACGTTAAAGAAAGCAGGTCAGAACATGTAAGTGAAGTACTATGGGAATGGGTTTTGCAGAACAGATCAAGCAGGACTTGATCAGCTGACTCTGCACACTCAAAAAGCCTTCTGCTCTACGTCACGAGATGTGCAGCAAGTTAATGCACATTTACGTACTTGAAATGAAATTATTTTGTGGGGCAGATTCTTTATATCTGCTTTTCAAGTTAACCGAACAATGACCAGCCTGGGCCGTGTCGGGTGAGGAAGGATCTGTTGCTTTGGGGTGAGAGCGTCTCAATAGTGTATTTCAAGGGGTGAGATGATACAGTTTTCTGTGAACTTTCTGTTTTTATGTAAACTTTCAAGTTGTTCTCTGCAGAGCGTCTACTGATGTGCAGTTTCACGAACAATGTTTGAGGAGAATGGCTCTGCCCTCGCCTCCACCCTTGTGGGGTTTTAGCAAACTTTTTTTTTTGGTACCGGCGATTGAACTCAGGGGCACTCGACCACTGGGCCACATCCCCAGCCCTTTTTTGTATTTTATTAGATACAGGGTCTCACTGAGTTGCTAAGTGCTTCGCCATTGCTGAGGCTGGCTTTGAACTCGTGATCCTCCTGCCACAGCCTCCCAAGTGCTGGGATTACAGGCGTGCGCCACCGCACCCAGCTGCAGCAAACTTTTTATTTCTTTTGTTAATAGGACTAGGCAAAAAGGATACTTCGTGGAGTCGTCTTTGAAGTTGAATTGAGCATCTTTCTGCACATTTCAAAGCTGTTTGTTTCCCTTTCCAGGAGCAGTCTGTGCCTTTCTCTTAAATTATTGGTCTTTTCTTAGTGATTTATTTGGAATTCCCTATATATTTTGGAAATTATCATGTTTTATCTTTTGGTTTGTTGCTTATGATTTTGGTTATGGTGCCTCTGACTGCATGGATTTTTATTTAACTTGTACCTACTTGAGTCTGTTACTGCGATCTAGAGAACTGATTCAGCACTAAGACTTAAGCGTTGGACTGAAGACCTGCCGTCTGAGTCTGGCTGTGACCCCGAGAGTCGTTCTTTCTCTGCGCCTCAGTTTTCTCCCTTCTCGTTGGTTCCTTTGTTTTGAGATGGTGTCTTTCCATGTTGCCCACCCTGGCCTTGAGCTTGTGACTTTCCTGCCTCAGCCTCCCAAGGTGCTGGGATTACGCACCACACCTAGCTCGAGTAATTCTTAGTTTTCCTTTTTCTGAGATAATTGAACGTAGTACCTATTTTTTCTGTGACTTTTTTTTTTTCCTGCAAATAATCAGTCCATCCAGAGTCCATTCTGGTATAAGAAGTGAGGTAGGGATTAAAATGCATGCATTTCCAGATGGCTTCCAGAAGTTCTGTTTAAAAAGGATGGGTTTAATAACCCATCTTTTCTCCATTGACATGAAATGCCCACTGTATAACTTACTAAGTTATAGGATGTATTTACATATTTTTTTTTTTTTCTGGGATGTTTTTGGTTCTAAGGTGATTGATGTACCAACCAGTAACTGTGTGTGTCTCTTGGAGCTCTTGAAACACAGCTAGTCCAAATTAATATGTGCTATAAATGTGAAATACACACCAGACTTTGAAGACTTACTAAAGTATATATAAAATATCTCACTAACACTTTTTACATTGCTTCCTTATTGGAGTGATAATATTCTGGAGGTAGTAGGTAAAATAAAATATCATTAAAATAATTTTGGTTATCGTTGCTGCTAGCAGACTTAAAGTTCTATTTGTGGTATATCTTTAGCTGCACCGTGCTCCTCGGATCATTTCTGACTGTCTTTTCAGGCCCTCTCTTGTTTCAATTATTGGAACATTTTTTTTTTTTTTTATCCTTCAGTCTTCCCATGTTACTTGTCCTTGTCAAAAGCATCTTGCTTATTCTTACAGCCTATTTTTCCATGCGAACTTTAGAATCAGCTTTCTAGTTCCAAAAACATCTTCTAAGTATTTTTCACAAGCTGTGTATCAGGTTTATAGATTAATTGCGAAAGGCTGAGGGTGATGCGAGTTTCTGCCTAGGGACAAAGCACGCCACTCCATGTAAGTCATTCACTGTGTCCCTCCATAGCACTTTGTTTCTTCATAAGGACTTTTTATACTTCCGGTTGAGTATATTTTTGGAGTTTTCATTTCCTTTGATCACTGTTGTGAATGGGATTCATAACACAGATTAGCTGACTGTTGACGTTGGACAGGAGAAATTGCTTTTTTCCGTACTAATTTGGTGCTGAGTTGCCAAATGGAATTTTTTTTTTTTTCCCTTTTCCTGTACTGGGGATGGAACCCAGGGCCTCACACATGCTAGGTAGGTAAGCACTCTACTACTGAGCTACACCCTCAGCTCTTTTTAATTTTTACTTTGAGACAGAGTCTCACTGAATTGCAGGCTGGCCTCAAGCTTGGGATCCCTCCTGCCTCAGCCTCCCAGATAAAGTGGAATGTCTTTATTGTTAGTGATTGTTCTTTAGATGGTTCTGAGATTCGTATATATAGAAACATGTCTTCATATGTAAGGATGGTTTTACATTTCCTAGGTTTTTTTTTTTTTTTTTAATCTTATGGGTCCCCTCTCTTACCTGTAACCTGGCTTTTTAATTATCAGGTGTGTTGCTTGTTCCCCAAGTTTCTTTCTGCCCTCCCCACGATGCCACTTACTCAAGGAAAGCTGCACGTTATTCTCGGTGTGGTGCTGCTGTCTTCTCTTCCGGAAGCATGAATCTGAGTGATGGGCTGCCTAGTGGCAGCAAGAGGAAGCTGCGGGTACAATGGACTCGTGGAACACGGCCCTGTCACAGCCAGAAATTGAAAAGACGATCCAGCCGTGCTTGACGCTGAAGTTGGGTGGCTGTGGGGAAGTTCACGAGCACATGTCGTCTTTTTCTTTTCTTTCTTGGAGAACGAGCCAGGCTCTCTCCTGTGAGTGGCTCTTACATGCACACTTGTGTGTGTGTTGTTACGTCATTTAAAGGATATGCAATCTAGGGGTTTTGAAAGCTGTCGCACCATAAAACCAAGGGTTGCGAGGCCACAGGCTGACTCTCTGTGGAGTCACCTTCATTGTTAAGTTGATTCTTTCAGGGTCTAATGGAATCCTTCAAGAACTGGACCGGGAGGCTAGCTCTGCCAGGCACTGCAGTGGCCCCAGGAGCAGAGAGGCAGCCCATGTCCCTCCCGAGCTGCACAGACTCTGAGAAAATGAACCCAGGCACCCAGGGGGCACCGGGGCAGTTCGTGAGCTTCACCAAGCCTGAGGGACGCGGAGTATGCTGTGAGGGCAGGCATCTGCTGTGAGCAGGGGTCCAGGAGGAGCGTCAGACAGGGCTGGGAAGAGGGGACGGGGCCGTGCACGTCTGGGGAAACAGCTCTACTGAGACTGGGTCCAGTGCCACCCGTGGGGGCCGGCCCGTGGAGGGCAGATGGCCTCCTGAGGGGAGGTTATGAAGGAGTGAGGGGCAGCCTCCTCGGGCTCTCCCTGGGGCTGGAGGCCACGGCCGTTGTCCATACAGTAGGGGTTGATTCCAGCCTGGGCTGATGGAGCTGGCAGGGAATCCAGGAGTCTGCAGGAGTCTCCCGCTCCAGCCCCGTCCATTCTGAGACGCGCCGCTCTCTGCTGCAGCAGAGCCGTGATGGAGAGCTCAGCACGTCCCCAGGTAACCCAGACGGTGCAGCTCCATCTGTTAGAGAAACATGGGTTTCAAAGCTGAGTTGAGCATCTCGTGAGCCAACCCTTTAAATAAAAATCAGGCTTTTCTTTCTTTGTGTGTGTGTGTGTGTGTGTGTGTGTGTGTGTGTGTGTGTGTGATGCTGGTGGGGATTGAACGCAGTGCCTTGTGCACGTGAGGTATGCACTAAATAAAAACAAATGAAATTACTTTTTGCCCAGCCAAAATATAAATAAATAAAAATCAGGTGATTTCAGATAGGAGTCCAGATTTCTGATCCCTTGTGTCTTGGTGACTCTGGGGCTAGTGTCCCACCGTGGAATGGTCAGCCGGGGCTGAGTGGCTGCTTCTCCCCTCGGTGGGATCACCTCCCTCTCCCTCAGCGCTCACAGTGAACTCTTGTCTGCTCACGTAGGATTCCTATCTGGGCCTGCCAGGCACTTGGTCTTGAGACTCTTTATTTTGCGTTTTGGAGGATTTGATGGCATGTTTGTGGATTAGGCTTTAGAGCTAACTTACCCAATTAAAAAAAAAAAATCAGATGTTCTTTTATTATTTCTGAAAATTCCTGACTTTTAAATTCAAATTTGGTTCGTGTTTTCCCATTTTCATACCATTATTTGATTTCTCTGGATCCTGCCTGTGGAAGCCCTGTCTTCCTCTGAGGCCCCACTTAAGTGACGCTTCTTCTAGAACACCTTTTGGAGGATCTCAACCACCCGCTGACTGACTGTTGGCATCTTTGTTCCTGTCCCTACCACATGGCGCTTCTTAGAGATGACATTTATTGTATTATCTGCACATGCGAACTGCAAACTCTTGGAATTGCAGAGATGACAGCACGTTTGGCTCGCCCGCAAACGCCGCGCAGCCCACATACTAGCTGCTCAACGAATATGTGGTTAGAGATTGGAAGCTACCAGGTAGAAAGGAAGCTTTGGGGTAGCTGTTGAAGTCCTGTCACTGATGGCTGGACGAAGATGTCCCAAACCTCTCAGTTGTCACACGAGCTCAGAAGACCCAGGTGTCTCTGGATATGCTGTTTGGTTCAGAAGGAACGTATGACTAGGAAGAGGTACAAAAAGAGTGCTTGGAGGAGCAAAGTAGAGGAAGAGCCCCCACATCGAGCCGCCGGTTACGGCCAGACCCTGTGAGCAGCCACACATAGAGGGTGATTCTGTTTAAATGTCCATAACCTTGCAAGGTAGGCAGTATTCTGTTCTATTTTACACTTGATGAAATCTAAATTTGGAGAGGTCGATATACCCAAGGCTGAATGGCTTTAAAAAAAAAAAAAAAAAAAGTGAAGCTAGCAGTTGAATTCCAATCTGTATGGATAGAAAACCCCCCGATACAAGGATACAAGTTTTGTTTTGTTTTTCAGGACAGTGGAGACAATTTAGTCTTCATATCCCTTGGGCCAGCTTTGGGGTAGGACAACTGTGAGTTTAGTATGACAGTGGGAAGAACGTGAAAGCCTTTGCTGTGGCCCCCTGTGTGGGGAAGGAGCTAGTGTAAGTGGTGACATCAACCATAAGGAGAAACCCGAAGATGAACCTGCCTGCAGAGTCCCCCCCACCCTCCCTCCCGGCCTGGTGTAGAAACCTCTGCTTCAGTGCTTTCATCTGCTGTCACCCCGCACCTTGCTTTGGACAGTTCAGTGGACTGGAAACCCGTGTTTTCACAAGACTACACGTTCTGTTTTTGAACAAATTTTAGAGGAAGGTAGTCTCTGTAAAAAAACGAGACCCAGGAGTGAGACCGAGGAGAAGGTGTGAAATGAATTCTGGGATTCTATTTGACTTTGATGAACAGCCCTTTCTCACAAGACAAGCTACAAAGAACCCTGAAACTTTTCCTGGGCACCATACTTGCAGCCAGAGCCATGTAGCAGCCCCCACATTTGCAAACAGGGCACCGGCCTTGGGCTGTTTCTGTTGAGTATTGCAGTCTTTGTGGTGGGAACCGGCTTCTGTGGCTGACTGCTTTGGAGGTCTGGAAATGTGGTGCTGGGGAAAGTGATTTTTTTCCCATTTTCAATTCATGTGGGCTCTCATTTAGAAGAAACACAATTATGGTAGACCCCGGAAGAAGACTTCTGGGCATCCTGGTCAGCCTTTCTGCTGGTGTTAGGCTCTGTGGTAAAGGTGGGATCTGTGTGCTCACTGAGGAAGAGGTCTTCAAGGACATGGCTTCTTTGATTTATGTCTCCCCCAGAGGTTCTCCTGACCTCAGCAGTGATCTTCCTTTACCTCAATCTTTTCTGAGTCACTTGAGGGACAGGAGATGTTTTGCCAGCTGGGAAGAATACTTTAAGATGGGCCCATTGGAGATTTTGGTGGGTTTTAGTCAATTCAAAAGCATTTGTGGAGGAGAAACGGGGCAAGAGAATCCCTGCTTCCAACTGAACAAAGCCTCCTAGAATCAGTTTGTTGGGTCCAAATAAATCAAGGCCATTTGGATATTAAAGGAACACAGCCATCTTTGAAATCCCTGTTATAAATGCATGTTTCACTCTTGGAGCTTCTTGGTAAAGACTCACTGGGCTGGGACAGCAAATCCCAAAGGGAAGGAGCACTTTTACACTGTTAGTGGGACTGTGAATTAGTACAACCACCATGGAAATCGGTATGGAGGCTCCTCCAAAAACTAGGCATGGGGGCTAGGGCTGTGGTCTGTGGTAGAGCGCTCGTCTTGCATGTGTGAGGCCCTGGGTTTGATCCTCAGCACCACATAAATAAGGTATTGTGTCCATCTACAACTAAAAAATATAAACAACAAAAAAAGCACAACAAAACGGCATGGAGCCACCATACGACTCAGCTGTACCACTTCTAGATACTTATCCTAACGAATTAGTCGTCATACTATAGCAGTACATGCATACCCATGTGTGCAGCAGTATTCACAACAGCCAAGCTATAGAACCCGACTAGGTGTCCATCAATGCACAAATGGATAAAGAAAATGTGGTATATATAACCAATGAAGTTTTATTTGTCCATTAAAAAACAACGAAATGATGGCATTTGCAAGAAAATGGTGGAACTTGAGAACAATATATTAAGCAAAATAAACCAAACTCATAAGGCCAAGGGTCTTATGCTCTCTCTCAGAGGAAAAAGGAAGAGAAGAGGGGGTTGTCTCATGAAAATAGAAGAGAATTGAGTTAGAATACAGGAAAAGGGGTCGGGGAGGGAGGAGGGATGGGAAAGGGGAAATACTGGGGAATGATATTGGCCAGATTAGGTTATATTGTGTGCAAATGCAAATTCCACCATTATGTACGATGATAATTCACCACGAAAAATGAGAGAAAAAAAGTCCCAAAGGGATTGTCAGATGCCCAACAGAAAAGGGAACGGTGCTTAGTGGCAGCAGGCTCTGGAGCGGGGTCTCCAAGCCTCAGTGAGGTGGCATTCTGGGGGCCTGAAGCAGGGACATTCTTGCACATGCAAGAGACATGGGTGAGAAACGCGCTCTTAAAGTCTGATGGTCTCTTAGGATGGCTGTTGCAGGGACCTCAGGATCCTCGGATCGTGCCCTTCTTTGAGGATCCTGATAGACTTGGTGGCCGTCCCTTCTGTATAGGGTTCACACTTTTCTGCTCCCACCTCTTCTTGTTCCCTCAAAGCTGGCATTTAGGGACATAAGTCAGGATGTTTCATGGCATCGCGAGAAACGGGTAGCATGTGCGTAGCCATCTGACACAGGGCTGGGGCTGCTTGGCTTTTATTTTCCAGCTTCTCCAAGATTTGCCAGTGTCCTTAAGTTCAGGTCTCTAAGTTCACATTTCTCCGTTGATAAAAGGAGGATACAAATCTCACGTGCCTCCTAGGATTGTTTGAGGGGATTAAAATGAAAATATCCACGTAAAACAAAATAAGCCCAGTGCCTGCCATTGAGGGAATCTTGGCCGCTATTATCTTAAGTGAGACTTTGAGCAAAAATGGATGGTTTATTATTCAAACATAATGTCAAGCCTTACGGTTTCAGATTGGAAAGAAGGAGGCTCTGTCACGGGCTCCTGGTGAAGTTCAGTTCTTTCCCTGACCCTCACCTTCGGTTGATATTGGTCTTCCTTGAATAAGTAAGGATTCACCTGCCCAGGTGTGTCTGGCTCAGAGAGGCTGACAGTTTCAGAGGTGTTGTCAACTATGGGGAAAGAAAAAATAAGCCTGCCCAGTGTAGGTTCACCCAGGCCGAGGTCCCGTGACAGTCGAGATCTCTAGTCCCCCGCCCCCACACACGTGGACACAGCCTTGCAGGCCCGCCTCTCCACTCCCGTCTCCCTCCCTCCCACCGTTTCTCTGTGGGGCCAAATTGGGGTGAGGAACCCCCAGGCGTGGGGAATTCCTGTTGTCTGAAGCGATGGCCGCTTGGAGCAACGAAGCCGCGGGAAGAAGTTCACAGGCGAACTGGAGACAAACAGCTTTTTATTCTGATAACTTTTCTCTCTGGCTCTAACAACGACTAACACGCACCACACACACCACCAAAATGGCGCTGACCCGATCAGCAATCTCGGCCAAGTCACTCGAGATCCCAGGGCCAAGTCCCGTGAGACTACGGAAGGCTACAATGCCCCAAACTCCATGGCCCATAGTCAACTGCAGTTTAAGCCATCTTCCCAAACAGGGCTCCTGCAAATTCCCAGAGCGCTTTCTCTGCCTAAAGTTTTTCCTTTAGGTGCCTAAACCTCAGAGGGTCTGGACGTGGTTTTCCTGGTGGGATGTGGCTTCCCTGACCTCTTTCCACTTGTTCTTGCTTCCCGAGGGGCCTTGCAGCCTTGCGGAGGGAGATCCCCTGCTGGTTTGTTTGCAGCTCCTGATTTCTCCAGGTCTGCTTTGCACCGCATGCTGGTGGTCGCTCGAGGGCACAGCACCCGTTATCTCTGGGTCCCCTGGCTGTTGCCATTGCACTTTGGCCGGGGGTCAGTGAGGGGAGAGGCGAGTGCAGCCGACTGTGGAGGGGCTGTAGGTGCTGGTGTCTCGGGCCTTGTGTTGGCTGAAGGCGGGAGGTGTCGGGTGGATCGTGCAGCCCTAGTTCATCCTGAGGCCCGGGAAGGCAGCAAGCTGGGCCTCTGTTGGAGGGGTAGGAGTGTCCCTAGGCTCTCCCAGCTCTCCTGTGGCTGCGATTTGTGTTGCCTGGTAGGGTCCTTCAGGCCAGCTCTCTGGGTGTTGGCTTGTGCTCCGGTGATGCGACCACTTCCTTTGGTGATCTCCAGTGCCCTGATCCCCTCTGTGGCCAGCCTGGGCCTCCTCCTAGGCTGGCCCTGTTTCAGCCTCACACACTCTGCGTCCCTTACAGTGATCAAGGAAGCAGTGCAGAAGTGGCCGTCCTTGCCACTGCTACCACCTTGCTGGGAAGCACTCATTGCACCCCTCGAAGCTGGGCGCTGACCAGAGTTGCTGTGTCACAATCTGGGTGCAAGGTTCCTGTGTGATTTGGGTGCATCTTAAAGGTCAAGGTGTGTGGCTCCAGGAGTGTCTCCTCCAGGCAATGGCTTTTGCTTTCTTTGTCCTGGGGTGGGGGCAGTAAAGGGTTCTGGGACTTCAGAGGCACAGGGCAGAAGTGTGAGGACAGGTGGGGATGGCAGGCCTGTCCGGGGCTCTAAGCAGCACTTGAGGAAAGGGCTCTGAGCCGTTGTGTCTGAAGGAATGTGAGGAAGGAGCCAGTCCAGGCCAGCGTCCACACCTGCAAAGACCCCCAGCCCCTGGGTTGAGGGGAGGTGGCACTGGGGTTTCTGCTCAGTGGAGATGCTCAGATGCACGTGGGAACTGGGGTCTGGTTCTAGCATATTCTTCCAAGGGAGGCTGATGCTCTGCCAGCAGCCAGGCCCAGCTTTAGATAGATGGAGTTACAGATGCCAGTAGTCCTGACAGCAGGACTGGGAGAAGTTCTTCTGTCCCAGCCAGAGAGCTGGGGCCAGAAGAGCAGGATGGACCTGCCACCCTGGGGAGCAGGTCTCAGGAGGTGGACATGCTGCTTACTTCCACACACCTTGGCGCTAACGTGGGCTGGAGAGTCTGCCAGGTGCTTGGCGTGTGGTCTGGGCTTCCCAGTGCTTCACCTGCTGCAGGAAGGGCTTGTTCCTGTCCTCTGTGGGTGGGTGGAGGAGTGGGCCTAGCTGAACAGCCCCTTTGCAGCTCGGCTGGGGGCGGGTGGGCTGCACAGGCTCGGGTTTCCTGGTGCTTCTGTGCAGGAGCCCTGATTGGGGAGATGGCTGAGACTGCGGTTGGCTGCGGGCCATGGAGATGTTCGGGCATTGCCGCCTTCCGTGGTCTCGCGGGACTTGACCCGGGATCTCACGGGACTTGAGCCGGACTTGGCGGATTGGGTAGGCGCCATTGGTTGTGGTGGCTGGAGGAGTGTGGATTGTGTGTTGGGGTGTTGTTGGAGCCGGAGAGAGAAGCTGCCAGAATAAAGAGCCTGTTTGTTTCTAGTCTGCCTCTGAACTTATTCCCGCGGCTTTGTTGCTGCGGGCAGGCCGTCGCTTCAGGCAGTGACACCTCTGGGGCTGGATGTGCTCCTGCGTTTCCGCCCACCTGTCTCTGCTCTCTCCATTCTCGCAATCTGTGTGTGATTTAGCGTTGTCCCTGGGCAAGTGTGACTTTGGTTTTAAACACTCTGTTAAAATCCGGTCCAGCTAGTTGGTCTCCTCACCAAGGCAAGAACTGGGCTCACCCCTCTGTTGCCCAGGACTGGAGGCAGGGCCTCCCCTGCAGCGGCCAGGCGTAAGCAAAGATGACGAAGCCCATCTGTCATCTCGTCTCCTCCTCTCAGCAGTGCCGTTGGCGCTCTTCCCAGCAGGTCTCCTGGATCCCTTCGCTGCTTTCCACTTCCTTCTGCCTGATGCATCTTCAGCTGCTTCCTGAAACTCCCTTGGCAGGAGTTTCCGGGCTGGTCTCCCTGCCTCTATGCCCCCGTCCCATCCAGCCCGGCCTCTGCAACACACCACTCCCCTGCTGGTGGCTTTCCTCAGCATTGGAATTGAGGCCACCGTCCACTCGTTGAGCTTGGGAGCCCCGTCCCATCTCCGGGCCTTCTGTCCTCCGGGCCTTCTGTCCTCCGGGCCCCTGAGATGCTCTGGTGGTTCTGCGTGCTGCCTGCAGGAGCACCTCCCCCTCCCCCCAGCCCCTGCAACCTGCCTCCCCACCAGCTCGTTCATTTTCCGGAACGAGTCATTGTCTTTGATTATTTAGTTTGTTCCTTATTTTACTTCTCCATCGTCTGTCTTCCCTATCAGAGTGGATGGAGGCTTCTTGAGGACAGGGGCTTGTCGGGCTTCCGATGGCCACATTGCCAGCCCGGCACAGTGACTGAGAGGAGTAAATGCTCGGGACGCGTCTGATGAAGCAGGAAGGGAGGAGGGAGGGCCGGGCCCCTAAAGGACAGGGAAGGTGAGGGCTGCTGCGTAACAGGGTTGTAGATGGGCCCAGGGCCCAGGAAGTTAGGGGCAGCCTGGATTCTCCAGGTGATCCTCCTGCAGGCTAGAGGGAGGCTCTGACTCCCAGTGGCCATTCCAACTAGGAGGCCAGTGATGACCGAGGGGCTTGGGGACTGACATTTTGTCACTTTGCTCTGGCGACCCAGTGACTCACTGCTGGTCGCCATTCCTTTGGCTTTGCCGGGGGAGGGGCACCTGGGAACACGGGCTCCTGTGGTTGGTTTCCGGGCACCTCGGGTCCCCAGGGTGGCGATGGCTGATGGCATTCTCTGGGCCATCCCAGCTGCTTTACGACTTTACTGCAGGAAGGCTCACGCTTGCCTTGGGAGCTGCCACTCTTCGGCCGTCACCACTAATGTGACTCTCATCTCCCCAAACTCACGGAGCTACATCCCCAGCCCTTTCAATTTTTTAAGACAATTTGAGACAGGGTGGCCTTGAACTTGTGATCCTCCTGCCTTAGCTACCTGAGTAACCGGGATTACAGGTGTGCTCTGTCATGCCAGGCAGGAGGGGTGTGATCTTTAAGCAGTTATCCTCAAAGTGGGGTGTGGGGGGAACCCCTGGAGGGTCCTCGGGATCCTTTCAGGGAAGCGGAGCAGTTAAAATAGTAACAATTATTTGAATAATTAACAGTAGCTAGTTTTTGTATGAATACTGAGATATTGTTTGCCAGTTCACTCTCCTTCTCTCACAGCCTCAGTCCTTCACTGACACCTCGCCCTTTCACCACACCTGCCACAGACCTGTCACCTGGACTGTAACCTAACAAATTATTGTCCACCATTCTGCAGGCATTGTTAGATTCCTATTTTTGTTACAGCAGCTGAACTGAAACCTACTGCTTTCATCCCTTGGGCTGCTATAACAAAATACCGTAAACTGGTGTCTCACAAACAGAAATGTGTTGCTTACAGATCTAGAAGCTGGGAAGTCCGAGATCAGCAGCTTCAGTGTCTACTGGGGACCCACTTTTTGGTTCATAAAGGGCACCCTCTCTCCGTGCCCTCACATGATGGAAGGGGCAAGGGGTTCTCTCTGACCCCTTTGATAAGGTGCTAATCTCAGACCTCATCACTCCATGAAGGCCCTACTTCCTGATACCATCACCTTGAGTCAGAGTTTCACAGTATGAATGTGGGAAGACACATTCAGACCCCGGCGTCTGCCACATGTCCATACCCCCCTTCCTCTTCTCTTCCTCCTCTCTAACAGAATCGCAGTGTTGCTTCTCCGCCATTTGCCCGGCTCTGAGTCCTCAATTGAGCAGCCGCCATTGCAGCCCGGGGAGACCAGGTGACAGGGTCTGCGGGAGTCATCAGGGGGCGTCTCTCCTCACTTGTCCTCTCCCTTTCTTCCTCCCTGTGGGTGTGGCAGCACCTGGGGTACAGAGGCCATCGGTAAGGTGAGGACAGCCAGCCAGAGGGACCTGGTCCCCCCGACAGTGCTGGGGGCCACTGTCCCAGCTGGATCGTGACCCTGGCCTTCCTGCTGAGCCATATAAGCCCTCCGTGTGTTTCTGCTGTGACAGGCCTTTCTGCTTCTTCCAATCAGCCTAGTTAACCTTAACTAGTTATTTGAACTGACTTTTGTGCAAGGAGAGGGCTTCTGTGATTTTTCCGTGGTCCTGTTATTCCAGGTTCCCTGTCAAAGGAACAAGCAGGGGAGGGCGTGGAGGTGGGCACGGGGGCTCAGCTGGAAGCCTGTGTGGTTGAAGGAGCTGGTCCCCAGTGCCAAGCCACCCACCGCATCCTCTTCCTGCCTGCCTGGCCTACCACAGAGCTTGGTGTTTGTTTTTGAGTTCTGGACAAAGCAAAAGAGAATGTCCAACAGGAGGTCTGGCCACAACTTGACCTTGGCAGAGCGGCTCTCTCACCCAGGAGAGCCATGCAAAGTCCTCTTCTGTTCTGTTGTGGAAAACCCTTTTACATGATCACTGAGAGTGTGATTTTGTTATAGGCCAGACCAGCGCACGTGACCGGGGGAAGCTCTTCCTAGGGGGCAGAGCAGCACCCCATTTCTAAGGCGAGGCCCAGAGGCCCAGTGAGTCTGTTGGTTGCTGCAGTAGGAAGGAGCCCCTGGGCCCCGGGGAACAGGTGTGTGTGGTCACCGGAGTAGAGCAGACTTGGAAGCAGCGACCTTTTCTTTTTCAGCCTCTCTGAGGGTTGTAGTGATGGAAAATAATCATTAAGTCTTGGTTCTTGTCCCAGAGCCCCTGAATGGAAATGGGAGAGAGGGTATTGATGAGCTCAATGGCTCTTTAAAGAGCTGCTGTGTTTGCCCTCGTGCCTCATCAGCCGCCACCTCTCCTGTCCCTGTGCCTAGTGGATTTCAGATGGCAAGGGACGCAAACACTGCCTCCGCTGGGTAAATATTAGGCTTCAGGTTGGGCGGGAGGGCGGGGAGCAGGCTGAACCGTGACATCCAGGCCTGGCGCTGCCCCCACCCCCCCCGCCCACCCTCAGCGCTCCTAGAGCCACAGGCCCCACGGCCGCCATCCACGGTGAGGGCAGGAGGCGCAGGAGCTCCTCACCGGGCCTCGTCTCCTTTGTCTTTCCTCTTTTATTTTTAAGTGTAGCAGAGTTAAGAGGAGGGTGGGGGACACACCTCGGGGGAGAGGGTGGTCCTCTGGCACGGGGAGCCACCCCGAGTCTTTTTCCGTCGTTTTGTGCAAGCACACTTCCACACTCACGTAGACCGAGTAGATTTTGTTCCGACCAGAGTCTCTGTTCCTTCTCCGTGCAGCCCCAGGAATTGTCATTTGTTTAATGATGTGGTGATGGCGGTGACGGGGACCCACTGGCATTAGTCTGAGGGCTCTTATGCGCCAGGTGTCCTGTTAACTCCCGGTGCACGTTGTCTTTGTCCTCATTTTAAGAGAGACGCTCAGCCCCTGGCGGGTTGGAAGCAGAACTGGGACCTGTAGCCAGCACCTTCTGTCCGAGAGTGGATCTGGGTTCCGTTTTGTAAATGCCGGATGGTTTGTAGGTAAAGATCTCCTCTCCCCAGTGACGGGTGGGAGTCCCTCCATGCCCCCTGGGGCTTGTGTGCCGTCAGCCTGGTGGAGCAGAGCAAGAGGGGGCCTGTGGTAACTGAGTTGTCCTCCTGGGGCCTCGGGGCGCACCTTCTGGGCTTCCCCCAGCTAGGGTGGACAGCGGCTCCGGCCTCTCTGCCCATTTGTTCTCGGCTCCCCTTGGAGCCGAGCTTCCTGGGAGCCCTGCTGATCCCAAGCCTGGTGGCCTCGCCCTCGAGTGTGATGGTTATGTGTCTCTCCATCCAGATGGGAAAGGGGAGAAAGCGTGTTCTCAGTCAAGAGGGAGTTAGGAAATGAAGGGCTGAGACCTTCGTCAAAACTGGGGTGTCCTGCCATTGCCTGTGGGAGGTGGGGCTGCACCCTGGTCTCCCAGCTGCTTTCCTGCCACCTAAGAAATAAACTAACTTTGGAGAGGTAAAGAGTGAGTGTGTGTGTGTGTGTGTGTGTGTGTGTGTGTGTGTAAGTGTGTAAGAGCTGGATGAGAGATGGCGGGTATAGACCTCGATTATTTCTAAAGTAGATTCTGGAGGTACCGGACTACCAGCAGTCTCATTTTAATTGAAGTTCTCAACTGTCCCCAAATCTGTCATCTGAGGTGGCTGGAGGGAGCCAGTGCCTGCTTCATGTTGTCTCTCCTTCTTTCTTCTGGGTCCCTCTCTTGGGGAGCAGAGGCTGATCCCAAAAGCACAGGACATGAGAAGCCAGAGGCTCAGGGGATTTGGAGCCTGGGCTGTCAGTCTCTGGGGTCTGCACGACCCCCAGCAGCACAAGGACGGTCCTGCAGGTGGCCGGCTGGAGAGGGGCAGAGACCCCTCTGAGTCCCATATCTGCGGCAGAGGTTGGTTGAGGAGACAGACCAAAGACAGCTTTGTGTGCCCGTGTGCCAGGCTCTGAGGACGCGGGCTGCCCGTGGGGGAACAGTGAGTCTTTGCTGTCCTCGGCCTTGCTTCTGGTGTGGCCGCTTCCTCTTGCTCCCTGGGGAGGGGCAGGCAGAGGCCGGAGGTGACCCCAGGGCTCGTGTCTCCCTGACCCAGGCCTTCCCGGTCCCACCCTCTTGGCTAATCCCTGGCCGTCTTTAATAGGCATGGCGTGAGAGCATTTCGGGCTGGCGCTGGCGTGCCACCTGGGACTGGCTCTCCCGCTCCACTCCGGCACGACGCCCGGGGCTGGCTTCTGCGGGTGACCGCTGGGGCTGGAACACATTTCCTCCCGCTGGCGGTTTCTCCTCCCTGCTGCTCTGGCGGGCCAGCCGCACGTCTGCTCAGAAATCTCTGTTTTTGCCATGAAAGGGGGTGTGTCGGGGAGATGGGGCTGGTTTCTGAATGCTGGTGCCTCTGTGGTCCTTGTCACCTGGAACCAGCCCAGGTGAACAGCCCTGCAGGTGTGGAGGCCTGGGAGTGGGCCGGAGCCAGCAGAGAGGTGCAGGCCGGGATGGCGTGACCTGGTTCGGGGCCCGGCTAGTTACTTTCTGGGGTTGGGGAGGTCAGAGAGGCGGACGTACACTCTGTTGGTCTCTCGTCCAACCTTGCCAAATGACTCTGGATCACTTATTTCTTACATCGTAACCGTTGGCTTTTTAACTTTGGAAAACTAAAGGGAAATGGTTTGGGGACTTGTAAAAAGTATTTGAGCAGAAGATTAGGGCTTTCAGTGCACGGACCTGGGGCTGCCTTGGCCTCTGTTCCCCGGGGGACCAATCCCCAGTCCCATCATGGCGGAAGGATTCCCTTAGGGGAGGAGGGTCTCTGGGCCCATGGTGGTGGTGGGGTCTGCCATCCTCCAGGGTCCACCATACATGGGGCTGCCACCCCCCAGGGGCCTCTATGTGTCACACAGGCTCTCTGGGCCTCATAATTCTTCAACATATTAATGACAGAGCCACCATTCTCTTTGACAGTCTGTGCTTGGTGTTTAATCTATTTCCCCAGTAACCAGGGAGATGAGTTTGGTGTCTTCTGGATTGTTCTCTGTGTATTTATGCACATATGTGTTGAAATTCACGTACATATGGATAGAAAACACCGGGGGTGAGAGAAATGGAGAGGAGGAGCAGCAGCAGAGGGGGACGGGGAGAGATCGTGTCTGGCAGGTCGTGGGTACCTGGGGTTCTGGAAGGTGCCCCAGGTGTGACACTTTGGTGGCCTCCTCTGGAGTAGGCTTAGCTTTTCTCCCCAGGGGCTTCTTTCAGTGGATAATCCAAAGGGGTCCTGTCTTGGGTTGGCCCCGCCCCTGCCTCCCCCCTGTATCTTGGGTATCTGGCTTCTTTAGGACATGCCCCTTTCCCCCATTTCCTATCCTTCCTGTTGTCCTACTGCGGGTGATGTTGCTGCATCTGCATCTGAAGGGTCTCCACCCTCCCTGGGCCTCGGCCCTTCCCTTGCGCTCAAACTGAAATGTGACTTGGCAACATTTTGGTTTTTTTTTTTTTTGGGGGGGGCGGTGGTACTAGGGATTGGACTCGGGGCTGGGGATGTGGCTCAGTGGGCGAGTGCTCCTATTTTGTATTTTATTAGAGACAGGGTCTCACTGAGTTGCCTAACTCCTCACTTTTGCTGAGGCCGACTTTGAACTCGCAATCCTCCTGCCGCAGCCTCCCGAGCTGCTGGGATGACAGGCGTGCGCCACCGCGCCTGGCTCTGCAACTTTCCTGTGGTCACAGTCACATTCCCTGAGGATAGAGTTGTGGGAAAAAGCACCGAGGGCCCTGGGCTTCCACATCACAGGACGCTGTGGCCTGTCCTTGGGTGGCAGTGGCTTCCCCAGGAGACACACGAATCCGAGCGTTTCTGATGGTGAGCCAGAGGCCCCTTGGACTCTGATGACTCGCGCAGAGTGTGGGGGAAGCCACAGAGCAGCGCTCTGGGAAGTCGGCCAATGATCACAAACAGAAGAAAATGAAAATTCTTCCCTTTCAGCCAACCCCCTGGGGGTCCGGGGATCGTGTCCCCCGCCTGTGTGTGGACCGTTCCGGGGCCGAGACTAGTCCCGTCTTGCTCTGTGTGAACAGGTCCAGCGTGCGCAGCGTGTTCCCTGCACGGCAGGGTGACCCAGGCTTGCTTCCTCTGCTCTCTGTGTGGGTGTCTCTAGCCCGTGGCTGCCTGTGGGCAGATGGCAGGACTCGGTGGCCCAAATCACAAGCCTGTGTGGAAGGTGAGGCCTCTCTGAAAGCCTCACGGTTCCTTGCTCAGTCCACCATCTGCACAGAAGGCCAGGTACCGCCCTGGGCTGAGGCAGATGGACACAGTCTGGTTAGGTCAGGGGGAGCTGAGAGGTCTTTGGCCACTTCCTTCCACGTGACCTTAAGCGTAACCTATAGACCTTTAGACTCCTCCCTGGTTCTGGCCCTACAATTGTCGCCGTCCTGGAAGTACAGTGGGGAGACCGTCAAGCAGCCAGTTTGCAATAAGTTGGTCCCGGCACGGGTGGAAGCGGGTGGACCCTTTCCTGCACTGAGCTGAGGAGTCTCTTTCCCTGCCCTGGGCTGTGCCCTCTGAGTTCTGGCCCTGCTGTCCCCCTTGGCTGGTGGGGTTTCTTGGTCAGCAGCTCATCTTCCTGACATGTGTTTGCTCCTCCACCAGACACTGCCTTCCGGGCACCCAAGGGAGCACATTCATCTTTTCTCCTCCTCCCTGTGCCGTGCAGGGATTCAGGATGCTGCTGTCGGCAGGAGGAAGGAAGCGGGCGGGTGCGAAGAAGGGGAGGTGACTGACATGAGTCGCCCACCTGGAGGCAACAGCAACGGGGTGGGGGAGAGCGAGCGGCGGAGAGGGAGGGCTCGCGGGTTCCTAGGGAGGCCGGGCACGGCTGTTAACCTCTCCAGGCGACCCCACAGCCCCCAGCAACGGCCGGCCCCCCAGGGCCACTCGCCTTCATCGGAGGCTGATTTACTGGCCGGACTCCTGCACGGAAGGTGGACCGTGGGAATGCTCTGAGGACGCTCTGCTGGAGAATCCCTGTTGGAGAAAGGCCATCAGGCCCTCTGGTGCCCCAGGGGCTTAGTTCTCTGCTTAGGGCTGTCCCTCAGGGCTTTCCCTGGTGGGTTGGCTTTCTCTCTGGGGAAAGGAACCTGGAGATTGTTCTTGCCAGCCCTCCTGGTGCCTGCAGCACGTGTCACCCTTTCACCTGCTTCCTGGAAGGACATTCTGACGGGGCACTGTAGGGTGTCTGCCTCGATGTGTTCTGTGTCATTATCTGGGTCTTGCAGATAAAGGGGCACATGCACACACACACACTCTGCATGCTTGTACTTGCATGCTCCTGGGATCATCTGAGCAGCTGTTTTCTCACATTGCAAGTTTTTGATATCTTGCCCTAGCACATCCACGAATTTCTGGAAACACTGTCCGTTCCAGAGCATTCCCATCTTTTCACCTGAGTGTCTTTCCTTGGCTCCCTTGTGTGGCAGATAATCCTCATGGGAGAGAGGCCCAGGCCTGAAGGAGCATGGCCCAACTCACTGGAGTGAGCTGCAGTCGGGGCCCTCGTCCCCCAAGGCCCAGGTGCTGAAGGCTCAGGCACCAGCCTGTGGTGCCATGGGGAGGTGGGGGAAGTCATGTCGTGCCCTTGAAGGGGGCGTGGGACCCTGCCTTTCCTGCTTCCCAGCTCCAGGAGCTGAGCAGACCTCCTCTGCAACAGGGCTGGGTGACCTCGGACCGAGCCAGGTCAACTCTTTCCTCCTTGTGAGCTGCGCGTATCAGGTGTTCTGTCAAGCGGTGGGAAGTGGAGTCACACACGGTGTCACTGTTACCTCAGTCGCAGCCCTCGCCGCGAAGCCTGGGCGTCCACCCTCTGTAGAGCTGGGCATTCTGCTGTCAAGCTCACGGTGCGCCGTGTTCCCTCCCTCGGGTGCCTTGGGGTCTCGAGTGGCTCTGGTGTTGTCCCCTGGTGGGCCAGTCACCTGGTCCAGCTGGACGAAGAACCACGGTGCAGCCAAGGGCTCTTGGGGAGCAGCGCGTCAATGGCAGTGGCCAGGGAGCTGCGGGGAGAGGTGGTGAGGGATCTTCCTTCCGTGAAGTGGGAGTCGGTATCGCTTTGTAGAGATTCGTAGATTGACGGGTGGTCAGGTGTAGAGCGGGCCTTAAGGACCATCCAGTGTGCATCCCCGTGTAGGACCGAGAGATGAAGTGACAAAGCCAGGATGTCCTGGGCAGAGCCTCCCTTCTGTTCAGGGCTCTTGGCTCTTTGGGTGTTGGGACACAGACCCCTGCCCCCTCTGTGTCTTGCTCCGGCTGTCGCTCCTGGCGCCCTTCCCATGCCTCTCCCTCTTCCCCGCGTTTCCATCCGTCTTAGCATCAGCTCAGGTCATGTGATCCAGCTCTCGTCAGGATTTCTCCACCCTCTTGCACACAAATGGCCAAGTACCTCCCACGAGCACCTCTGAGTGTCACGCTCTTGCCCAGCGTATAGTCTTGTACTTCAATTTCCTCTCTTAAAAAAGAGCAGGATGGTTATCCAGTTGATATTCTCAATAGCAAGTAGCTTTATGCCTGTTTCCTGGCATTTGAGAAGGATTTTAATTGCTTCATTTAAATCCTTACGTCCCCCTGGAGGTAATCAGCTGACAGCTGTGAGGTGGTTGATGGGGACTGGGGTCCACGTAACCTTGGAGCCACACAAGCTAAGAAGCTCTCCCAGGGACCAGACTTGGCCTTATTAGCCCTGCCTTCATAACTTCAGGCTCTTCTGTTCCCATCAAACTGATTAGCATATTAGCATTGCCCTGCGGAGGCCTGATCTGTCACGTGGCATCTTTAATGTGGTGAGTCCAAAGGTTGGCCTTGTAGACCAAGGTCTTGACCCCTTCCCCGGAGATGACTGGCTACCCTTTGGGACCATCGTGGGTATGCATCAGACAAAGAAAACGTGTGTTACCTTGAAGAACACAAAAGCTCTTCCATGGGCCTTAAGGGCTCTAGCCTTTCTGGGCTCCTTTCTCTACACACACAAACACACACACACACACACACACACACACACAAATCCATAAAGGTCATATTTTACAGCCATGTTTTTATAAAGATGAATCTCATCCAGGCTGGATTTATTATGATGCATGAATTATTACTCATTTTCTCTTGCAACGTGAAAAGAAATTAAAGCACCTTTGTGGGACCCCATTGGTGGAGTACTGGTCTCTGTGTGAGCCCTCACTTGGTGACAAGGTCCCTGGATCTCTTCCCCGTGGTGGCTGAGCTGAAGCCTCTGCTTGGCAGAGATTCCGGGACCCTGGAGGGACTTTGCAGGCATGTAGTGATGAGTCAGGAGACCTGGGATTGCTCTGTGAGGCTGGAGCTCAGCCTGAAAGCTAAGGCCACACAGACCTGGTGGAACGCCGGAGTTGCTGTAACAGGGCTCCGTGTTGAGGCTCCCAAGGGAGCTCGTGGACCCTGGAAACCTCGGGCAGAGAGACGGCGGAGGGGAGTTTTGTGCTGTGGGCATCGTGGCGGATGGAATTCTGAGGTGGCCCCAGGTTGCTCCCCTCGGGGTGTGGGCCACGTGGGGGTTTCCCTCCCGGCAATGGGGTTCTGCTTCCATGAGGTCACAACCAGTTGACTTCAAATCCACCAGAGGGGGAGAGTCCCTGGGTTCACGTGACCTCATCAGACAAGCCCTTACGTGAGGGAATGGGCCCTCCTTCAGGTCAGAGAGATTTGAAGAGGGGCAGACTGCTCCTGCTGCCCTTGAGGAAGCGAGCTGGCCGTGCTGTGCATTGTCCAAGGAAGGGACCTTGTGGCAGGGACCTGAGGGTGGCCTCTAGGGCTGGTTGTGGTTACTGGATGGCAGCCAGCAAGAAAATGGGACTTGAGTCCCTTCTGCAAGAAGCCAGATTGTTCCAGCAGTCAACGTCCGGGAGCGAGGTGAGGCCCCAGCCCCACAGAGGGTCCTGCCCAGGCCTCACCTGACTCTGGGCCTTCAGAAGCAGAGGTGAGGAACACGGTTGTTTTAAGCCCTGGATTTGGTGGTTTGTTGTGTAGCAGTGGGAATGCTATGCGGGAGTGTTGTCTGTCTCAGCGTGGGGGTTTGCTTTGAAATTTAGCCTTAAAAAAGAAGGAAGAGTGGGAAGACGTCAGTCCCCACATAGCCACGGCAGGAAGCAGAAGAACCTTCCTGCAGAAGCAAGCTCCTTCAATACCATCTCAGCTACCAGGTCCTCATCAAGCCCACACACGCTGAATAATGACTATGCTCCAAGCAATGAGACGCCCTGAATAAAGCCCCATTTAAAAAAAAAAAAAAAATCAGAAGTGTTCTTCAAAGCCGCTGCTTTCCTTTTGAAGTAGTTCACATGCCATTTGCATGCTGTTTCCTTAACATAGAAAAGCCACAGGGATTTCCATTCTCACCAATAGCTTGTCCCCCGCCCCTTTCCCCCTCCCTTGTCACCAACTGGTCTACCTTCCCCAAGAGGGCTTGGTTTGGGCTGAATACCCTGGTAAACGGTTCCTGTTAGGGAGCCGTCAACCTCAACCTGGGAGGTAGCAATTATCAGAGACAGAAAAGCTGGTTTGGGGAAGAGTTTGAGGTTTTGGATCCTGGTGGGCAAGGTCCCATGGGCTGGGATGCTGCTGGGGAGGCTGTAGGCTGGGAGGGAGGCTGAGGAGTCGAGGGTGATGCTAACTAGGAGATGGGAGGGAGTTTGGAGTGCCTGCCCCAACCTGGCATTGCGCAAAGGTTGCCTTACCCAGTGCCCCCCAACATCCTGACCTCTCCAGCCTATCTGTTAAGCCTCTGCCCGCGGATGTTGGTAGCATCAGGCTAAACCTGAAATGGCTTAAGAGATCAAGGCTGAAGCCACTCTGATGTATTTCCAGGCTCATCTTTCTCTAGTCCCTTGTTAGTGGCTGTCTTTGAGCCCTCCAACGGGGCGTCTCTGTCCCTGCAGAAAAGTAACCTCTGTCCATCCTGCTTTCACGTTAGACCATCTTTAAAAAAACAACAACAAAAAAAACTTTAGTTATTGTAATTTGTTATATGTGACTTCCTTAACAAGACTTCTATAGTGCTAGAAATGAAATTGAGAATAAATGGGATGGATTCAAACTGAAAATCTTCCTATCAGCAAAAGAAACAGACAATGAGGTGAAGAGACAGCCTACATTTTGGGAGCAAATTTTTGCCACATGCACTTCAATAGGGCGCTAATCGCCAGGATATATAAAGATCTCAAAAAAAATTTTTTTAAATATTTACTTGCTTTAGTTGTACACAACGTGTTTTTATGTGGTGCTGAGGATCGAACCCGGGCCACGCACGTGCTAGGTGAGCGCTCTACCGCTGAGCCACAACCCCAGCCCTCAAAAAATTTAACACCAAAAATACCAAACAAGCTGATCAATAAGTGGGCTAAGGAACTGAACAGACACTTCTCTGATGATACATGATCGATCCACAAACATATGAAAAAATGTTCCACATCTCTAGTAATTAGAGAAATGCAAATCAAAACTACTCTTTCATCTCACTGCAGTCAGAGTGGCAGCTATCAAAATACAAGCAACAAGTGTTGTGAGGATGTTAGACTGTCTTTAACAACAGCAATGACATCTGGCAAAAATTTCTCCGGAACCCTGAAGATCTGCCTTCCAGTTGGGCCCTTATCCCTCCAACTCTCGCTGTGGTTCCTCATCTCTGCCCCAGGCAAGGGAGTTTTTTGGTCATCAATCCATACAGGCCCGGAAGAGGTTGAGGATCACGGTTCCAATCTCTGGGATTATGCAGGATCAGAGACAGGCCACACCGGGAGAGAGCTGATTGCCTTAAGTGTGGACACCAGGCTCTCTCCGCTGAATACCAGTGCCTCACAGCTTGGCGCCTGGTGTACCTACACGCTCGCACCCCTTCCCCCGCTTTGGGTCCCTATCTGTGGCCTTACTTATTGAAGCCGCAGTTGTCTCAGCACATTGCTGGTGGCCCACCAGGGACAGCATGGTGCTGGGGGAGTTGGGGGACTTAGATGCAGAAGTTCTGGGTTCAAATCTGACACGTGTCTCTGGTTAGCAGAGTGGTGTTACGTAAGTCAAAAGTTCCTGTCCCTGAATTTCTGCAAATGTGAAGTGGCGGTGGTACCTGTTTGCTAGGGCCGCCATGACAGTATCGCATGCCAGTACTGTCTGTGGTGCCGTCACGGCTTAAGCAACAGATTTATTGTCTCACAATTCTGGAGGCCAGAAGTCATAAATCGGGGTGCTGCTGGGGGTGGTTCCTTCAGAGGGCTGTGAAGGAGGGATCTGTTGCAGGCCCCTCTCTGGTTTGTTGATGGCTGTCTGCACATTTTTCTTCTCTCGGCTTTTCTCTGTGTCCAAATGTCCTCCTCTTATGAGGACTCCAATGATACTGGATCAGGCCTTGCCGAATGACCTCATTTTAATGTAATTACCACTTTATAGACCCTGTGTCCACATACGTCTCTGTTCTGAGATACTGAGGGTGAGGGCTGATTGAATTTTGGTGGGGCGGGGCAGGGCTTAGTCCAGAACAGGGGTAAAGGTGCTGCCTGTCCGTCTCCATCACTATGAGATGTCGAGGATCACACGGAACAGTGGAAGGGGGCACTGCAGAGGCCAGGCATGTGGCACACCGTGGAGTTCGCGTGGGCGGAGTTGGTGTCTGTAACTTTGGGGTCAATGCCAAGTGAATTTCTAACCCCGTCTGTCTGCCTCGCTTCTGCCCACCTGGGTCTGGCTCCTGGCAGAGGTTGGTGAGACACAAGCCTCCTGGACACTCAGTCACTGTGGGTTGTGAGGTGACAGTCAATGGGTGGCCTTTCCACGTGTTCTCGATGTCTTCCATTCTCCAGGAGTCAAGAAAAATTATGACTGTCAAAACTACATGAAGATTGGGGGTTAAGCCCAACTTTCGTCCTTTCTCCTGTGTAATGGAGTTGTGGAGATCTCATTCCAGCATTGGGACTGAAAGGGCTGGTTTACTCATTTTTATTTATTTATTTATTTTTAAATATTTATTTGCTTTTAGTTGTACACAATGTATTTATTTTTACGTGGTGCCGAGGATCGAACCCGGGCCGCGCACGTGCTAGGCAGCGCTCTACCGCTGAGCCACAACCCCAGCCCCTATTTTTATTTTTTTAAATTGTGATAAAGCAAAGGGAAGGACTGGGTTTTCTAGCATGATTGCTTTGTTGATTATTATAACCTTCAGCTGTTAGGACCACAAGGGATAAGGGTGTGTGTGTGTGTAATGAACTGTATTGAATCGTCTTTAAGGATGGTAAACACAGAATTTTATTTGTGAAAATGATAGATATTTGAGGCCAAGGGCTCCAAATACCTTTTTTTTTCCCCTCTGGATAGAATATGGTCAGATTCCATTGTAAGGAGAAATACATTTGCTGAGTTTTCTGAGCATTGAACCCAGAATGGAACTTTTTTTGCACACTGGTCCCTAAAGCTAAGTATCAGTAGGTTTTATGTATGGCCAAATAATGTAGCATTTAACCAAACCCGTGTTCTTCACTGTGGGATTTCTTGGAGTCACGTTATGTTCATGTGCAGAATTTACCCAACGCACCTGTCCCTGCAGGAATCCTTTCCCTCAAAGCATCTCATGAAACAGGGAACTCTGGGAAATTATGGCTTAGGACAAAATGAACCACTAAGGAGATTAGACAGGGCATGGTGAGTTGGTCAGCATGCTACTTTGACTCCAGGAGGGACCTTAAACAGTTGGTTATTTTAGGGCATAGAAAAGCAATCACGAAGTCACTATGGACTATTGATGTTCTCTGTATTAGTCCATAATTTAAAGCAGGGATTTCTATATTTTGAGCTGCAGTTGATGTGGGGGAAGGCAGGGAGGAAGAGAATCCCATTGTTCTGAGCTGCAGGCCAGCGTTTTTCCCATTTGGTTAATGTGTGTACTCATTTTGAAGGAACTAAAACTCCTGCATCCTCCAGGTTGATTTAAGCTATTTTTACTGTATCATTGCACATTTATGGCATAAATGTGCAGAAACATAAAATCAGATGTAAGTTAGGCCTCACGCTTTGGGCTCTTCAACTGTTGTAAAACCCAAAACTGGTCAGTATAAATCAAAACAGTTGGTAAAACCGAAAGCAACAATATTTTCATAATGTAGCAGGATTTGTTTTGCTAAAAATAACCACCCATCACTGGCCTCTGATCAGTCCCCTTGGGTTCTGACAGCTCTATCCCATGATAGACACCTGCTGGGTGGCGTCAGTTCTCCTGTTGCAGTTCTAGAACCATCCAGAGAGCTCCATTGTCTTGAAGAGGCTCGGTGAAGTCGTGTGGCCTGCCCTTGGCTCAAACGTTCTTGGAGCCTGCCTCTGTGCCCCTTCCACAGGCCTCCACAGCTAAGGCAATGCAGCTTGGAACCCACTCGATGAAAGTACCAGATGCAAGAAAGGCATTGCAAGCCAGCCATTGGATGGGTGACATTATTTTTTTTTAGACTACCATTTAAATGAAAGCATTTTTTTTTTTAAACTTCAAGACCTCTGAGCATGTTCCTTGGGTCTCCATTGGAGAAATCCTCCTTTAGGTAAAAGAGATGGAGTTGAGGGTTTAACACAGAACAGCAATCTGTAGTCTGAGTCCATGGAGTGGTCTTCATGTTGCGTGTGACGTTCTGTATGTCTGTGTGTGTTGCAGGAGATTGCAAGATGGCCATGAATTTTTCCCTGTTGGCATCTCTACCCCAATAGCTTGACAGATCCTGCACATGGCAGCACTGTAAATTTACCCTCCTTTCAGTCTTGGATGACTGCTTGACTTGCTTTGGTCAGTGGGAAGGTAGCAAACTGGATCTGGGCAGAGACTTGACAAGCACTTGACATTGGATGCTGAATTCACCATATGAACCAACAGTCTCGGGGTTGGTGGTTGAGCGGCCCCAACCCCTGGACAGCAGTCTGCCAGCTCCAGGTTCTTTGTCCTCCTAGATCACCACCTCTGGACGAGTCCTCAGTGGACCAGGCCCACGAACAAGGCCAGGCAGTTCAGCAGCAGAGCCTAGCTAGTTGGCTACCAAGCAATAAGTGGTCACTGTTTGAAGCCACCAAGTTTTGAGGTGTTACATTACCTAGCAGTAGGTACCTGAAATACATGCATTTTTTATGGCAAAAGAAATCTTTGTTGCCGCCTGAAGCGATGGCCGCTTGGAGCAACAGAGCCGCGGGAAGAAGTTCAGAGGCAAACTGGAGACAAACAGCTTTTTATTCTGATAACTTTTCTCTCTGGTTCTAACAATGACTAACACGCGCCACACACACCACCAAAATGGCGCTGACCCGATCAGCAATCTCGGCCAAGTCACTCGAGATCCCGGCCAAGTCCCGTGAGACTACAAAAGGCGACAATGCCCAAATCCTTATGGCCCATAGTCAACCGCAATTTAAGCCATCTCCCCAAACAGGACTCCTACAAATCTTGACTTCTAGTGAATTTCTGATGGAGTCTGATATCCTCAGATCAGATCAGAAAAGTTGCCCGAGAAGGATGGGTTGGAGGCTGTCTGGCTGAGTGGATCGTGTGGGTGTATTTTAATCAAGTCTTAGACAAGGTCTCGGATCAGGATGAGAAGCCCTTAGTGATCACTGGATATGGATTAGAAAGTGAAAACCTTGTTGTACTGAGGCACTTGCATTCCTTGAGAAATTACATTTTGAACTTCAAGAAAAAAGCATAGTGGTTTGCAAGACTCTGCCGTGCCCTGTCTCTGTCACCCACGCTAGTGGAACACCTGGACCTTGAACACAAGCGCAGAGAATGCCTGCCCGGAACCGCTGTTGGAGATTGTCCTGTCAGATCCTCCTGGAGCTGTGTCTGTGCAGAGCCGTGAGGTGCTGTAAAATCTGTCCTGTGATTAAATAGGTTTGATTATGAATAGTCACTTGGCATCAGAAACAGGGGAAGCTTTCATTCCCCAAAAGAGGGTTGGAGTAAATAGCGCACGTACCTAGCTTACGTGTGGCTAGAAGTCCGTGTTCAATGCCTCCATTGTGAGTCTTCAGCTGAGGTCCCAGCAGAGATGGAAGCTTGAAAGAAGGGGAGTCAGAGGATCCCGGGTCCAGATGGAGAGAGCTCACCTCAACGGGGAGTGGGCTCACCTGCCAGGAACCGGAGTGGAGCAGAGGCTACCCATACCTCGTGTGGTCTCCAGATCGACAGGGATGATCTCACATGATCGTTCAGCCCATGGAACCCCGAGATGGGTGGGGAGTCACGCTTTCTGCCACCAGCCGGGATGTCTTTGGGTTGTTGAGGTCCTTTCTTCCCCTCTCTGCACCAGTCCCTCCTCCTGCTCCACTCCGTGGTCACCCGGGTCTATTGAGTCATCTTTACTCTCATTATTTGGAGAGTTCCTTCATCCTGGTAAACCAGCTGCAGGATTGGACATGGACCAAAGAGGGAGCCCTGACAGCAGCGCTGTGGGATATGCAGGTCCTGCTTTAAGACCCTTGTGGTTTTGAGGTGGCCGAGAAAACGGACAGGTTACACCCATTTTGGCAAGTGGATGACAGAAGCATGTTGGGGGTGTCAGGGGAGGAGGGGGGGGGGTGCTTGTTGGATCCAGACTAGGCCTGAGTGCATCCAGGAAGGCTTCCTGGAGGAGGGAGCTCAGCGTTTTCACCCAGGATTTGAAAACCTCAAGTAGGAGTGATTGAAAGCTTTAAAACCTGTTTTTTTCAAGCACTGATTGGCTTTGTAGGGGGAAAGATTGAAACCCAGCTAGATGCAGTCCTGGTGCCCTGCATGAGCCAGGAGGTGGGTGCCCTGAAAGCTGGCAGGAGCCCAGTGCTGTAAATCGCCATTCTCCTCATTACTGGGGGTCTTGACTGTGACCCAGGACCCCTGGATGTATAGCTAAACTGAGGCAGGGACAGCAGCAAGGTGCCAGGAGGACCCGAGGCAGTACTGCACCTTCCGCCTCAGCGTCTGTGCCGGTCAGTGTCCCCATTTGCTTTGAGGCTGGCCGCTTGTCACCCCGCGCCAGCCTGGCCCCGGGTGGCAGGCCGTGCTGGGCTCCCTGTGAGCCGGGTTCATCTATTATGTAACTGCCATCCATATTCTGGCGGATGATCCCGGCGACATTTAATTTTTTTTCCATTATGTGGAATAATTTAAGATTGTGTTGCAAGTGTCATTATCACGGCGACTTCTCAGTAATAAAAACAGCATCAATTATTTAACACCACCTCGTGTGTCTGGGTTAAGTGGAGATGGCGGGAGCTGGGGGCTGCCGCGGGGGAGGAGGCTGAGCCCACGCGGACCCTTCCCATCAACCCCTGATCCCTGCGTCTCTCCAGGCCCCTGTCCCCTTCTCCCTTGGGTGCAATGCCCTGCCTCCCTTCCGTTGTGGCGGGCAGGCCGGGGAGGGTGCCAGTTAACCCCCTGACCTTTCTCTTGCTCCTTCCTCAAGAGCTCTGACCTGTTGACAAATCTCACTTGAAGACACTGCTCCCCGGGAGGCCCGGGAACCCAGGGTCTGCGGAGCCCATTGGCTGAAACCCAGTAGAAGGGACGTGGAGCCCCCACCCCATCAGTGTGGTGGGAGGGAGGGCTGGGCTCGGAAGCGTCAGGTTTCCCTCCTGCCCCTGTGGGCAGCAGAGGTTCGGCCCCTTCACCTTTGTCCAACACAGTTGTTCGTGCCCATGAGACACCCCAGTGGCAAGAACCAGGGAACAGGTGACATGAAACACTTTGAAGCTCACTATTGGGACCTGGAGTAGTCGCGCCAGGCTGCTTAAAGGGAGTTGGGTGGCAGCGCCCGGCGCCTGCCAATGCTTGTCCAGTTGTGCCTGGCATGGGGCCTTTAGTTCCTACTACTAACTCCACCTAGGGCCGCCCCATCCCTGCGGTGACGTCCTAGCTTGTTGCTTTGGTGCCTTGTCTCTAGTCTCCCTCACCGTCAGGCAGCCAGCCCTGGGGGGCAGTGGATGTCCGGGTTTATGTTTCTGGAAGGAGATGCTGTTCTGGGAGTCTTTTTAAGATGGGGGAGGGGGGTTGCGGGGCTGCCTCCTGCTCCTGCCCGCCCCTCCTTCCCTCCTCTCCTTCCCTCCTCTCCACTTCCTCTCTCTTCCTTCTGGAAAATGCTATTCTTTTCCAGCTCCTGCTTCTTTGCACCATCTTTCCAGAGTAGGTGGAAATTGCTGTTTATTCTGAGCCGCGGCTGGCCCCAAACCATGCATCATAATAGTAATAATAATGATGATGATAATGGTGATGATTTTGCTGGAAGAGGGCTGCGGTCTCCGTCCTGCTGCCCACTGCATGGGCTTGCCTCTTGCCTCTAGTGGCCTGCACTTGGCTTTCTGTACTGAGCTGGGTTGGGAGAAGGGTGAGGATGGGGGAGGGAGGCTGGGAAAGGGACTTGGGCGAGGAGGTGGTGGTGAAGGAAGGGAGCCTACTTGTACCTTGGGAGGGGACCGCTGTGTCTGACATTTTGACATTTGGAAACTGCGAGGTGACACGGCAGACCTGAATGTTCCGAAGCCTCTGGGGCCCCCACTCTCTGGAGGGGACAGGGAAGAGGGTGACGCATTGCTTCTGTGACGAGCAGCGGGGCGGACTCTCAGGGCTGTGGTGGAAAGTTGGGAAGAGCGTGTTCACCTTGGGACGGGGCACCGTCCCCTTGCTGGCCCGGGCAGGGCTGCCGGGGTCGGGTGAGGCAGCGCCAAGGGGAAGTCTTGCAGGGATGTCTAAGAGTCAGCTCCAGGAACGTCGGGAAGCACGTCCGGTCAAGGAGCGAGGAACGTAAGGAGAGTGTTTCTTCCTGGAATCTCGATCCCTCCTGCCCAGGCCACGTCTGTTTATTGAAGGCATCCCGGTGGGACCTCAGTGTCCCCTGCACCTTCAGTCAGTGCCCAGTGAGGGGACAGTGCTCCCTGAGAAGCTGCAGTGTCATCCCAGCAGGTGACTCCCGACTTTCCCCCGACTGCCAGGGACGTGATGATAAAGCCATCAAGGCACAGGTGGCAGTTCTCCTTGGGGCTGTCCTCTGAAGCATGGAGGGACGTATTTCTCTGTTTTCCTTAGCAGCATTTGAGAGGGGAGGGCGAGGGATGTTGGGAATGGGGTGGGGCGTCTGAGAGGAGCCCTGGAGGCCCGTGTCCGGACAGGCAGGTGGAGGGCGTGGCCAGGTGTGGGGATGGAGGAGGTGCTGTCCCTGGCTTCCCTCTGCGATGCTGCGGTCACTTCTGCAGCTGGCTTGGCCCCACCCCCTTTTATTAACACACATTGTACGCGTTAATGGGGCTTGGCGGGACATTTGCACACCTGTGTAAATGTGTGCCGCGTTTTCTTTGCCTGTTCATCTGCGGAGGGGCTCCCGGGCCGAGTCCGTATCTCGGCTATTAGGAACACCAGCGCCATCCACGCGTGGCGCCACCTTCTGAAGGCTGCAGGTTTGATGGCGCACGTGGCGTGGGGCACAGTGGGAGCGGGCACGGGGCCATGTGCTGGGTCCTCAGCTAGCCTTTAAAAGGGCAGCTTCTAAGTGCAGTTAGGTGGAATTTTCTCAGTCCTCTTCCCCCTGCCCCCCAAACACCGATATAGAGCAACGTAGCCAACAGAGTGTAGCTTGACAAGGTGGCAGAAGGGTCTGGAGGGGCAGGGGGTGGGCTTGCCAGTGTTTGTTCTTCCTTTGTTTTCAGGTCTTGGCTCAAATGCCGCTTCCTTAGGCCTGCTTAATGCCACGTCTGCATTTATATGGGCTAGCACGTGTAAAACGCGGAGCCCGCTGCGAGGGTGGCCACAAACTGTGTATGCGACTTCTTTTTTTTCTGCCCAGCATCATCACTACCTGGGCCTCTTGGCTCTTAGCTTGTCGTTGATTGGTTTATTATGGTCTCAAAGGAGGAAAGATCGTAAGGACCTGGGATGTGGCTGTGTCACGACCCTGGGACATCTCTGCTGATAGTTGATGCTTAAGTAAAACTTGACTGGAGACACAAGGGTAGGCAGGCAGCCTTCCTAGAGATGGTGGCATGGGGAGAGCGAGTGCTGATGGGGAGCCTTGGGGTGCCGCCCATCCGTCCTCCTCAGCCCTGGCATTGAGCCAGGGCCAGGCTTGCTGTGGCGGCCCCTGTGCCTTGCAGGGTCTCGAGCGAGCAGCATTCTTGGTCTCTACCCACCAGAGACACCAGCAGCACCCCACCCCCCCCCCCAGGGATATCCCACCGAATGTCCCTGGTGGCACGGTGGGGCCATGTAAAGTCACCCCATTCAAAACCACTGTTCTAGACTGAGCCGGGGCCTACGAGCCGCCCCTTCCGGAGTGGGCCGCGGTGGAATCCGCAGCCTCAGCCTGTGCTTAAGTCTTAATGCTGCCGTGTTCTCCTGCAACGAAGCGGCTCTTTCCACATCATTCCCCTGGTTACGCATCGATCACTTTGTAAGAAGAAGGAAGGCAAAGGAAGCCAAGTCAGCGGCAGGACGCAGTTTCCTGGCAGACGTGTCTTCTATGGCTGCGGAGATCCCTCAGCTGTCAGCGGGAGGCGTAGAGTTAGAAATAATTAAAGCATGTAAACAGAGAGCGAGCTGTGACTCAGTGCCCCAGGCACATCAGAGACACCAGCTGTCACCCGGGGGTGGCCACAGGGGCTCCGGCAGAGGCAGGGCCTGGCTGTGTGCAGCTCTCCGTGCTCCGGCTTCCCTCCACCCACAGTGCCAGCCTTCCCCTGACCTGGCGTGCCCGCCTCCGGGAAGGAAGGCCGGTTCCAGGGTCATACCCTGGACCATATGGGGAGGGCACCAACAGGGCTTGGAGGCTCCTCCTCCTCCTTTTAAAATAAGGCTAAATGAGACGTTGGCCCCCTTTTTAAGGCACACTATGGGGGATATTGCAAATGAAGGGTTAGGATGACAGGGATGCATTGGACAAATGGAAAGACACCAGGAAGGGCTTAGAGTCATTTTTTTACATGTGGTTGGAAGCAAATAATGAAATGAATCATTAGGCTCTCTTGTCCTTGCTCATCACGGCAATGTGAAAACAAAGGGTGCGTGTACCTGCATGTGTATCTGCATGTATGCGTGTTGCATGTGTGTGCCCATGTGTATATATGCATGTGTAAGTGTGCCTGTGTGTGTGTGTGCATGTGTGAGATACAGCCTGCTACACCTTTTCTGAAATTTCTTCATCAAAGAAATTTGCCCTAAAACCCAGTTTTCGCCTTTTGTTAGAATTGGATACGTTTCTGTGCTTGGATTACAAGCCGTTTCCTCTCCCATGCTGGTTCCGCGTGTTTTAAATGGAAACTTGTATTTGTTTGGAACTGATTTTGCCTGGTGTTGTGGTCGGAATGCTTGTGTCCCCTCAATATTTGTATGTAGAGATCCCCAGCTCTAAGGTGGCTTTAGGAGTGGGCCTCTGGGAGGAGGTGGATCCTGAGGGTGGAGCCCGCAACCCATGGAGTCAATGCCCTAATAAAAGACCCTGGAGAGAGACTCCTAGCCCCTCCCCAACATCACGTAGCCTAAAGGTCAGAGAGACAACACGAGCCAGACACCAAACCTGTCGGCACCTTGGAAGCCTGACCTTGGACTTCCCCACTTCCAGAATGGTGATGAGTTTCTTTTTTTTTTTTTTTTTTTTTTTTTTTTTTTTTGTGGCACCGGGGATTGAACTCAGGGGCACTTGACCACTGGGCCACATCCCCAGCCCTTTTTTTGTATTTTATTTGGAGACAGGGTCTCACTGAGTTGCTAAGTGCCTCGCCATTGCTGAGGCTGGCTTTGAACTCACAATCCTCCTGCCTCAGCCTCCCAAAGTGCTGGGATTACAGGCGTGCGCCACCGCGCCCGGCATGGCGATGAGTTTCTAAGGTGGACAAGCTACCTAGTTAATGATATTTTGTCACTGCTACCTGGACAGTCTGTGACACCTGGTTTTGAAGAGATCTGCTAGGTTTTGCCCATGGGGGGGGGGGGTGATTCTAGTTACTTGCCCTTAGCCTCGAGTGTCATGCAGGGCTGAGCCCCTCGTCGGCCTCTTTCTCCTGGGGATCCTGTGCTTCCTTAGTGGCCTGCAGGGTCAGGGCTTCCCCAGTGCCTCGGGAGAGATGCTGTGGGTCTGTCCTGGTTTCCTCCTTGGCTCTGAATAGAATAAAGATCTGTAAGAGCTGGGACTTCATCTTGTTCACCAAACTGTCCGTAAAGGTTGAGGTCAGTAAATATTTGTGGGAGCTGTACACAGGACTTTGCCTGGTTGATGCGAAATGGTCTATGAACTTGTCAGGGCAGCACAGAGAGTGGCTTTGGTTGGGCCATCTGGCTGTGACTTCAAACTCCAAGTGCCACCGCCTTCTCACTCGGAGATGTTTCTGTTTGGGTCTCCTCTTCGCATCTCCTGGGAAATACAAAGATGGCATCCTCCCAGACACACTGACCTTGGATCCTGGTGGAGGCTGCCATTTGAGCAGACTGGTCACAGGGGCTTCTTTGGACAAGCCGAGAGCTAGGTCCCCTGTGCGGGTCATGGGCATTGATGAGGTGCGTAGTGGGGTTGCAGGCCCCAGTCTTGCCAGGTCTACGTGTTTCTCATTGCTAGGATCCATACCACCTCCTCGGATCTTGTTCTGTGGAACCCCAAAGTCGTGAACCCCAGAAGGCTTTCGTCTTCCTACCTTCCTTCCTCCCTCCCTGGCCTGAAAGCCAGGTGAGCCCAGGATCCAGCTCAGCCCTGGTGCTCTTGGCGGACGTGGGCCAGTAGCCTTGGCACCATGGTCCAGAAGGGTCTGGGGCCCCAGGGAGCTGAGGTGCTCTGATGACACTGTGCTTCTTGTTTCAGGGTGCGGCAGAAGACCCTCAGACGGCCCTGGCACTGAACTTCGACCCTGCGTTGATGAAGAAGTCTGATCCCACGGGCCCCACGCTCCTCCTCCCTGAGAGTGAGCTCTCCATCCGGATAGGTAGCGCGGGGCTTCTTCCAGGCAAGCTCCCTGCTGCAGACACAGCCAAGCCAGACCCTGTAGACTGGGGTGGGGTGGGAGAACCACAGGGCAGATGCCAGGGCTCTGTCTGCCCCTCTAGGTGCTCAGCCCACTGCTGCCTGGAAGCCTGACTCCTTTCCTTCTTACTTGTTCTCAAAACCACCTGCTTGCTGCAGAGATGGCAACAGTGCCTTTTGATCCTCTTTGCAAGGTGGACAAGCAGACAGGGGTCAGGTTGATTGGGTAGAGTGTGGGCATTTGTCCCTCTGTCTCTGCCTCTTTGCCCCCTTTTTTGATGCTCATCTCTCTGATTCATCTGGGAAACTGTGGCGGGGTGTCTCACCGATTGTGTACACAGCCAGTAAGGATAAAGACACCGAGAGCAAAGCCACACTACTGGTCCTGCATTAGAGACGGGTGTTGCTTGAGAACCCGGGAGCAGTTTGCCAAGTCTGGGAGGGAGAGGCACAGGCTGGCTGTGCCCTTTGAGCAGCCGTGGATGCCAGGGAACGGCTGTTTTCCACCGTTGGGGGCAAGATCCTCCCCCACTCCCCCATGTCATTGCTCATTGAGGACAAGTGGCTCATTTGAGGGCCAGTTAGCACAAGTTGCACGCCGGTCTTTTCCTTTGAATTTATTTAGGAGGTCCTTGTTTGGTCCAGCAAGTCCCCAGTGCTGTGATGTGTCTACCCTCACTCTCCTGTGACATTTCACATTAGCTAGGCAAAGTCCTGCCTATGAACCACCAATGTGCCCAGCAAACCACGTTGAGACCGCCTCCTCCCTGCCTCGGTGGCATCTGTCTTGAGTAGATTGGGGATGGATGGTCAGTGATTGGTCACTGTCATCACAGGAGTGACCGAACGGGGCAAAGTCCTTTTCCCATTTCCATGCTTGCATTTTAACTTGGTGTTTTCATCATCTCTAGGCTGAGATGGTCACCAGCCCCCAGTGGGAGCCTGTGTGAACGTGGAGCCTCACCACGGCTGGCTCCCAGTGGTGTGGGTTCAGATCACGCCCTGCGTGCGTTATTCACAAAGAACAGAATGTCTCTTCCACCCTCCTCACCCTCGCTGCCTCTCACGGCTCCCATGTGGGATATAACCAGGAAATAAAAGTCCATCCAACAGAGGAACTAGCAGTAGAGGTTCAGAATGCCCCCCTGCCCTCGCCTCCAGCCGTGCAGCTCACTCACACTCAGATGGGAACGGCTGGAGCTGCCACTCTTGTCCTTTTCTGGGAGTGCGTCGCGGGCTGTGTCTGGTGATGAGGGTGGGCACCGCATTCCACAAAACTTGTCATTTCTCAGGCCGAGTCCCAGACACAGGCACATGGGCCTCTCTGGATTCCCACAAGCAAACCTGTGCTCGGACTTGCCTGTGTGCCTTTGAAGATTGTGCAGTCCCCGTTCTGAGCCTTCTGTAGGACAAGAAAAGTTGGCCTGAATTTTTTTCTATCCCATTGCTTATCTTTAAAACTGCAGGAGTGGGGGTAGGAGGAAGAGATTCAGTGCCTGTCAATCAAAAACAATAAGAAGCGGCAATCCTTTTGATAGACCTTTTCCAATGGAGCCACAGCAAGGACCAGAGCAGGGGAGCTGGCTCCATAGGAGAACCTGGGGGATTACTGGGCCATCTTGGCCAATGCAGGGTTAGGAGTCAAGGGGGATCCTGGGGGAGGGCGAGGCAGTCCTCCCCCCCTGCTCCCCAACACCAAGTGCAGCCTGTTGCCAGGTTGCCAAGCAACCCCCCTGGCTGTTGCTAACTCTTCTGATACTTAGGCAAATGCAGCTCTTGGGGGATGGGAAGATGGTTTGCTGAGCCCCAGCATCCCTCTCACCTGGACACCCCTGTGGGTGTCAGGCCTCTGGGGACTCTCAAACTGCTAATGGTTATTTGGTGACTGGCTTCATGCAGATTGAGCCTGAATATGATCTGGATTTGCCCTTACACCTGCTGTAGCTGGAGCAGGGAGATCGCTTTAATGGGTAGTTAGTGAGAAACATCAGCCTTTAAAAAATAATATTGGCACTGCTGTTATCATGTCCATAATTGGTTCAGCAAGAGGAAGAGCCACACCGTGGGAGGGCAGTTCAGCTGCCTGCAGCCGCGGCAGCAGCCGCCGAGCCTGGTTGATGAGATGCTTTCCTGTTTATGTCTTGTGCCAAGAATTTTTATGATACAGCTCTTCTCAAGGCTGGGGTTATTTCGGGATTTAGCAAGACCAGAAATCCTTTTAGAACTCTCTCTCCCTTCTCTCTCTCTCTCTCTTTCCCTCCCTCTCCCACCCACCCACCCAACCGCCTATCCATCCTTCCCAACTTTCTTTTCATTCAAAATGGAATAACGAGGATGAAAACATTTCTAGACTCCAGCTTCAATTCATTTATCTCAGAAACACTGTTTCATTGCTTGTGTATCCTTTTAGAAGCATGATGCTTATGCAATCAAACTTGACTCTTTGTTCTCTACCTTGTGGCTTTGCACTTAACAGTACATTAGGGTGCTTGTGGGGGGCACTCCTGGATCCATTTCATTTTGGCATTGCTATGATGTTCCATAATTAATAATCCTTCAGATTAATTCCAGTCTTTTGCTCCTATGAAGGATGTGGCAGAGAGCATTTCAATATGCGCTGCTCTCTAGATAATGACAAGGCTGAATCAATTCTAGAAATTAGGTCAGGGGTTCTTTACATCTGGGGCTCATGCATGGGCACCAAAGGGTCTATGAGCCTCTTGAAATTTTATGCAAAATTTTTGTGTGCAGTACACTTTGGGGTTTTACCATGTTCTAGATGGCTCCTTGACTCCGTTCTCTGTCTTGAGCTTTTCCATCTCAGCTTCCCCCATTCAGCTGAGTTGGACTTCCCTCCTTCTCACTAGCACCCTCTGTAGGCTAAAGAGAGAGTTGCTTCGGTCCCTCCTTTCTGGTCTGGGACAAATTACCAGCACTTCTTCGTTAAAAGGGTGGTGATGGCCAGCCATCCCACTCCTGGGTCTATTCCCAAAGGACTTAAAAACAGCATATTACAGTGACACAGCCACTTCAATGTTTATAGCAGCAGAATTCACAATAGCTAGGTTGTGGAACCAACCTAGATGTCCCTCAGTAGATGAGTGGATAAAGAAAATGTGGTACATATACACAATGGAATTTTACTCAACCATAAAAGAGAAATAATGGCATTTGCAGGCAAATGGATGAAGTTGGAGAATGTAATGCTAAGTGAAATTAGTCAATCTCAAAAATCCAAATACTGAATGTTTTCTCTGATATAAGGAGCCTGGTTCACAGTGTTGTTGGATCGGGGTACATAGGAGGATTAGAGGAACACTAGAATGGTCAAGGGGAGGGAGGGGAAGGGAAGGAAGCAAGAGGGGAGGAAGGGGAAAAGAACAAAAAGGTGGTTGAATGAGATGGATATCATTATCCTAAATGCATGATTGAAGACCTGAATGGTACGAATATACTTTGTGTACAAACAGTTGTTTGTAAAAAGATGCTATATATGTGTATTATGAATCATAATACATACTACTATTATTAAAAAAGTAAAAAATAATAAAAGGGTGGTGCATGTAGCAGAGTGGCTATTAAAATGTGCCATACAAAATCTTTTGCTGTCCGAAGAACAGAGGGCTCAATGATCACAACCTTCAGGAGCTCTTGAGCATCATGGATGTTAAATGAAACAAGGGAATGATGTAGACATACCCTCTTGCTCGGGGCTCTGCAGGCCGCATGCACTGCCGTGAGACTGGATTCACAGGACCACTCTCGGGACACACTATGGGTTCTCGGGCTTCTGAAGAGGGTTGCCTTAGGCAGGAACGATGCTCAGCGCTCGAATGGGACTCTCCTGCTCCTGTGATCCCAACAGCTCCAGAGGCCGAGGCAGGATGATCTCAAGTTCAAGGCCAGCCTCAGCAACTTAGTGAGGACCTAAGCCATTAGCGAGACCCTGTCTCTGAATTCAACAGCCACCACCCTCCTGCTTTCTTTTTAAAATGCACTTGATTTTCTGAGCTAGGCGGTCAATTTGGAACGTGATTTCATGGTGGGTTTGGGAGTGTGTCCTGGCTCTCGAGGCAATCTGGCGTTGAGATGAGTGTGCGCAGGCTGCCACAACCAAGGACCCCACTCGTGAGGCTTCAGCAGCAGGGATTTTGTTCTCTCTCGACTCTGAAGGGGTGGAGTCTGAGATCCAAGTGCCGATAGGGTTGGTTGGTTTCTCCTTGGCCTTAAGATGGCCATCTTCTCCCTGTGAGTTCAGGTGGTTGTCCCTGTGTGGATATGGCCCAGTCTCCTTTTCTTATGAGGACATGGGCCTACTTGAATATCTCTCTCTCTCTCTCTCTCTCTCTCTCTCTCTCTCTCTCTCGCACGTGCAGTGGTGGAGATCGAATGTAGGGCCTTTTGTGCTGAGCAAGCACTCTACCCTATCCCCTAATGATCTCATCTTATTAAACTGCCACGTTAAAGTCTTGTCTCCAAATACAGTTATATTCTGAGATACCGGGCATTAGGACTTCCACATGTGAATCTGGGCAGTGGGGAGGGGTCCGGTCACAGCACTGAACCATTTTTTTTTTTTTGAAACACTGTCTTCCCCTACATGGTCATCAATCTAAAGGAGACCCAGGAGGCCAGAGAGCCGCCCGTCTCTCATTTAGATCCTCTCACTGTATTTCTTGCTCTTCGTGTCAGCCTCACACCTGCATGGGCTGGGAATGCTGAGGAAGTAGATGGAAAAGAGCTGAGGGAAGTTGAAACCTTGGAGAGCCCCTAGAGGAAAGTTACGAAAAATTTTTGTTCTTTGTATCAGGGATTGAACTCGGGGTGCTTTACCACTGAGCTAAGTCCCTAGCCTGTTGTTGTTTAATTTAGAGACAGGGTCTCGCTAATTGCTTAGGTCCTCACTAAGTTGCTGAGGCTGGCCTTGAACTTGAGATCATCCTGTGTCAGCCCCTGGAGCTGTTGGGATTACAAGTGTGCACCCCTTCGCCCTGCAAATGGTTTTAAGTCTGGTGGAGGGAGAGGCGGCTGGCAGGGGCGCGGCCTCGGCTAATGACAATGGAAAGGGTGGTCCAGTGCTGTCCTCTTCCACCATCACCTGAGATGATGGAGTGGGGGAGCCGTGGCGCGATTAGTGAGCATGGGCTTTAAGAGAGCAGGGTGCTCTCCAGCAAATAGCTGCTCTCTCGTGGCTGCCGTCACAAAGCACCAGAGGCTGCGTGGCCTTGACAACAGAAGTCTATTCTCTCGCAGTTCCGGAGGGTGGGCATCTGAAACGAAGGTGAGGCCAGGGCCACTGTCTCCCCGGGCTCCGGAGGAGGTTCCTTCCTGCCTCTGCTCTCTCCTTGTGGCTTCAGGGGTCCTTGGCTAATAGCTGTGTCCCTTTAGTCTCCACACCATTGTGACGTGCCATCTTCCCCGTGTGCGTGCCGTGTCTCTGTTTATGTCCCAAATTCCTGCCTCTTTCTCTTACAAAGGCACAACATCATTAGATTTAGGGCCTGTCCTAATCTAGTATGACCACTTCTTCTTTTAATTAAGCAATTACGTATTATGTGTAATTGACAAGTAATAATCACATAGAGGGTACAATGTGGTGTGTTGGTATATATTTGCATGATGGAATGATTAAATCAAGCTGATTAACACATGTAAGACCTTATGTTCTTAACTTTTGGAGTATATGGTGTGAACATTCAGTATTTACTCTCGGCAATTTTGAAATAGAATTACTTTATCATGAACTGCAGTCACTATACTGTGCAACAGATCTCCGTAACTTATTCCCGCTGGCCGAAACTGTCTGCCCTCTGTTTACTGCTAAACTGACTGCATCTTCAGAGACCCAATTTCCAGGAAAGGTCACCTCTGAGGTTCCAGGTAGACATGCCTTTTAGGGGAGGCCCTATTCCACACAGACCGGTGATCAGCCCATTCTCTGATGGTTCCATGACGGGCTTCAGGCACAGGGTTGGTGCGGGGTGGTGCGTTCGTCTGGTACAAGGGAGAGGCAGGAGAAAACGAGAGGAAGCCGGGGAGGCTGATCCTGGCAGTAATACGAGCCCATTTAATTCATCTGGAGCCTTGGAGCAGCTGCCGCATGCTTCATTTGAAATATTCATTAAGTGTCTACCAAGGAGTTAGGGAGACTGTCTCCTTATGCAGAATTTAACATTTGCTTGGTTAGCAGGTTCCGTCATATTTATAACTGTTCTGACACATTCATTGCAGCTTGTAAGTCTCTTATAAAAGGGGAAATGTGTTTTTAATGTGCTTTGGGGAAGCAGACAAGGGGTCTGGGTGGCAGCAGCAGTCCTTTAGGCTTTTCCTGCTGGGCTTTTATCACTTTAAGGATTTAGGAGACTGCTCCCGGGGACAGGCAGCCTGGTCACTTTGTGTGTTATTTTGTTTTTTTCTGTTGGGATGTTATTTATGTATTTTTTACTTTTGCAAAGCTCTTTAACCTGGGGAAGCACAGTGTGGCACTTTGGTTTCAAGTGCTTAGGATTTCTAGGTGGCTGTGTTGTGTATTCACTCCCATCCAGTTTTTTCTTGCCTATTAGTGAAAGCTCTTAGTAAGGATCGGAAGCTGGTTTTGAGCTCCTGGAAGTGGGGGGAATCTGATGCCAGTTACTGGAATCGGCAGCCTGGGAGCCAGAGGGGCGGGGCGAAGGTGAGAAGCAGGCTTTGAACCTTGTGAAGGACTCGGCTGCTCCAGCATGTGGGATGGGTTGGTGCTCCTCTGCGTTGAGGAGGAGGGGTCACCATGTGCCCCGCCGGACCTGGGCTCGCTCTGTAAGCAGAAGCTTCCTTGTTGGTTAACTGTGTCCTCAGGGCTGTGGATTCTTCTTTTATATGTGTAGCGCATTGCCCTGCTCTGGATCAGAGGCACAACATAGCTCTAAGTATCTGAGAAGTAAATCGATTGTCTCAAGGAATCCTTATTTCAAGTGTCGGGGGACTCAGTCACTGTGGATGTTCATAGTGACTCCCACTTGGCTGGTTGATTGGCTGGCACTGGTTGGTTGATTTGATGGCTGGTTGGCTGGCTGGTTGATTATTGATTGGCTGGCTGATTGGTTGGTTGGCTAGTTGGTTAAGTGGCTGGCTGGTTGGTTGGCTGGATGGCTGGATGATTGCTGATTGGTTGGCTGGCTGGTTGGTTGATTGGCTGGTTGGCTGGTTGGTTGATAGGCTGGCTGGTTGGCTGGTTGGATGGATGACTGGCTGGATGATTGTTGATTGGTTGGCTGGTTGGTTGGTTGATAGGTTGGCTGGCTGGCTGGTTGGTTGATTGGTTGGCTGGTTGGTTGGTTGGTTGGCTGGCTGGTTGGTGGCTGGCTGGCTGGTTGGTTGGCTGGTGGCTGGCTGGCTGGTTGGGTTGGCTGGCTGGCTGGCTGGTTGGTTGATTGGTTGGCTGGCTGGCTGGATTGGTTGGCTGGCTGGCTGGCTGGCTGGTTGATTGGTTGGCTGGCTGGCTGGCTGGCTGGTTGGTTGATTGGTTGGCTGGCTGGCTGGTTGATTGGTTGGCTGACTGGCTGGTTGGTTGGTTGGCTGACTGGCTGGTTGATTGGTTGGCTGACTGGCTGGTTGATTGGTTGGCTGGCTGGCTGGTTGGTTGATTGGTTGGCTGGCTGGTTGGTTGAGTGGCTGGCTGGCTGACTGGTTCGTTGTTGAGATGAAAGAGAACCAAGTCAGGACTTCTGACTCCTGCATTACTTCAAACTACTCAAGTGTTGGTGCGGGTGGCAGGGGCATCCCTTGACGAGAAGGCCAAGAGGAGTGTGCAAGATGGTCTCTTACAACTAACCCTCAGACACTGTGAGGGTTTAGATGCGAGGTGTTCCCCAAGATGTGTGTGACATAATGCAAGAATTTTCAGAGGTGAAAAGATTATGAGAGTAGCAATCTAATCAGTGGATTAATCCACTGATGAATTGACTGGGTGGTAACTCTAGGCAGATAAACTGTGGCCGAAGGAATTGGGTAACCGGGGGTGTGACTGTGGGGTTTATATTTGATTCCTGGTGAGCAGAGTTCTCTCTGCTTCCTGGTTGCCGTGGCCTGAGCTGCTCTCCACCACTGTGCCCTTCTGTCATGATGTTCGGCCTCACCTGAGGCCCAGAGCTGTGGACTCAGCCAACCATGGACTGACTCTCTGAAACCATGAGCCAAAATAAACATTTACTCTTCTACATGTTCTTGTCAGGTCTTTTGGCCAGAGTGACAAAAAGCTAACTAAAGCAGACACGGTGAGCTAGAGGTCTCCATTCTCTTCCCCCAAGAGACCAGGTCACCTGTGGACTCCCAGCACTAGTCCCCAGCAGGCCACAGGGAGATTTGCTCCTGTCCACCTTAGTGAAGATTGATTGTCCTTTCCAGCAAGGCAGGCTGTCGTACACATAGAAACAGGAGACACGTGCTCTCAAGGGGACCTGCATCTGTTTGGGAAACAAATATGTGCTATTTTTTCTGGTTTGACGTGATCTACGTAAACCACCATCAGTTCTAGAAGCGAATCCTGAGCATCTCTGAGGAGCTCACCATGCAGAACCAGACTCTGTGTCCACTGACTGACCAGCTCACCCTATTTCTGCAGGGGCCATCACCTCTATGCTGGCCTTGGTGGCCTGTGTTCCTCTGTCGAGACCAGATGTCAAGTGAGATTTTTATCCGGGTCTTGGGGACAAGCAAAGGCATATGAAAGCGAGAAGAATGAGCTGAATGCAGTAGAAGCACCTACCGCTGGCCCCTTTCCCTTGCCAGCCTTCTGTGGGAGATTCCCTCTGGAATGGAGATGGGTGCTTACTGAGGTGCATGTCTCTGGTCCTGCCCAGGAGAAGAGTTTGAAGTTTAGTTTATTCCCCATCTTCAGAACTGCAATCCAGGGAGAGGTCATCACCAAGGATGGTGGAAGGAAGGCCTGGCCCAAGGCCCATCTTCCAAGTCTCATTGCCTGTCCCAGGGTCTCTTTCTTCCCCAGGGTAATTGTAAGGGGGTTTTCTACTGTTTTCAGACAGGCTCTCACCTGACCCATAACCTGTAGCCTTACCTATTGCCTCGCTACAACAAGAGTGCCATTTTCATTAGTTCAGCCTTAGAAGATGCACAGCATGTCAAAGTTGCCTTGGAAAATGTTCTGATGTGCAACTTGGTCTCAAAAACCCTACGAAATCATGTAACTCACGAAATTCCAGGCTCTGTGGCCATTTCAAGAATACCAGTATAAGCTGGGTGTGGTGGCGCATGCCTGTAATCCCAGCACTTGGGAGGCTGAGGCAGGAGGATCAGGAGTTCAAAGCCAGCCTCAGCAATGGCGAGGCACTTAGCAACTCAGTGAGACCCTGTCTCTAAATAAAATACAAAAAAGGGCTGGGGATGTGACCCAGTGGTCGAGTGCCCCTGAGTTCAATCCCCAGTACCACAAAAAAAAAAAAAAAAAAAAAAAAAAAAATACCAATATAAGCTGGGTGTGGTGGCTCATGCCTGTAATCCCAGCACTTGGGAGGCTGAGGCAGGAGGATCAGGAGTTCAAAGCCAGCCTCAGCAATGGCGAGGCATTTAGCAACTCAGACCTTGTCTCTAAGAAAATACAAAAAAGGGCTGGGGATGTGGCCCAGTGGTCAAGTGTCCCTGAGTTCAATCTCCAGTACTCAAAAAAAAAAAAAAAAAAAAAAAAAAAAAAAAAAGTAATTGCTCAGGACATAAGGAATACAGATATTTTTAAAAACTTTAAAATTTATGAAAGATAAAGTTCATTCTTTTGTGTATAGTTCTGGGTTGAAATCCAGAGAGGTATGTGAACATCACCACAGTCAGGATATAGAATAGTCCTGTCACCTCCCCAGATCTCTTGGGCTACCCCGTGTAGTCAACCCTACCCTATCCAGTTGTCCAGCCCTCATCTGACCCAGGACAGCTTCTGGGCTGGTCTCTGCCCCCTGTGGTTTTGCCTCTTCCAGACTATGGGATCGTACAGCATGGAGCCCTTGAGTCTGATTTCTTTCACGTGGCAACATGCGTTTGAAAGCCCTTCATGATCTTGCAAGTGTCAATGGTTGTTCCTTGCTGTGGCTGAGTAATAGTATTACATTATACAAATATATACCACTAGCTGTTTACCCATTGACCAGCTGAGAGAGATCTGAATTGGATCCCAACTTTGGGCAATTATGAAAAACACTGCTGTAACTATTCACATAGTGATTTGTGTATAAACCCGAAGTTTTCATTTCTCCTGGGTGGGTACCCAGGAGTGAGAGTGCTGGGTCACGTAAATATCTAACTTTGTAGGAAACCTCCACGCTGTGGTCCAGAGTGGCTGTATGGTTCATGAGTCTCACCAGAGTTCTAGCTGCTTTGCATCCTCACCAGCCCATGCAATATGAGTGTCGTGTGTTGTGTTGTTTTTACGTTTGAGCTACTCTAATGAGTGCAGTGGTCTCTTGTGGCTTTAATTTGTATTTCCCTAATGCTTCATGATGTTCAGCATCTTTTCAAGTGCTAGTTTGCCATCTGCACATCTTCATTGCTATCAAAATCTTTTGCCCATTTTTTTTATAATGTTTGTGTTCCTATTGAAGAGTTTTGGGAGAGTTTTGTTTTGTATGCTGGATACAGATCCTTGGTCAGATATGCTACTTGCCTTTATTTTGTCCTATCCTGTGGCTTTCCTCCTCATGATCTTATTGGTGACTTTGCAAGACAGAAGTTTTTAATTTGGATAAAGTCCACTTACTTACCAGTTTTCTTCTCTGACTTTTGGTGTTAGATCTAAGAATTGTTTGCCAAATCCAAGATCACAAAGATTTCCTCCTGTTCTGTTCTAGAAGTTTTCTATTTTACATTTAGGTCTATGATCAATTCTGAGCATATTTATTTTTTTTAAAAAATAGTGTCTCACAGAGTTCAAGGCTCAGATTTTTTATGTGATGTTCAATTTCCTCAGCACCATTTATCAAAAAGATTGTCCTTTGTGCCTTGAATTGCCTTTGCTTTTCTACAATTTAGTTGATCATCTTTGTGTGGGTCTGTTTTGGACTTTCCATTCTTACTTGTTGGTTTATTTGTCCTTTTACCAAAATCAACCCCTTTCTGATTACTATGGTTTTATAGAAATTTTGAAATCAGATATTTTGTGTTATATCTTGTTATTCTTGTAAAAAATTATATTGGCTTTTTTTTTTTTTTTTTTTTTTTTTGCCTTTACATACAGAAAAAATTAGCTTGCCAGTATCTACCAAAAATCCTGGTGGAATTTTGATTGGATTGCATCAATTCAAAGAAAACTGACATCTTGCTAATATTGAGTCTCCCATATTTTTTTAACATTGTATTTCTCTCCATGGAAGTCTTCTTGGATCAGTGTTTTGTGGGTTTTAACGTACATACCCTACAGATATTTTATTAGGTTTATACCTGCACATATTTCATTTCATAGTGCTATTGTGTAAATGGTACAACTTCAATTTCTATTTATTCATTGATAATATATCGAAATAAGTGTATGTGTGTTAGCCTTGCAACCTTGCTAAGCTCATTTATTGGTTTTAAGAGTTTTCAGAATGTTTTCTGGGATTTTCTATGCCATGTCTGTGAAAAATGAAAGTTTTATTTCAACCTTCCATTCTGTGTATTGTTCTATTTCTTTTTCTTGTCTTATTGCTCTGGCTAAGACTTCCAGTATGATGTGGAATGGTAATGGTGAGAACAGCCATTCTTGTGTTATTTCTGATCTTAGGGGGAAGCATTCAGTATTTAACTATTACGTATGATGTTATCTGTAGGTTTTGGTAGATGTGAGGCATGCATGTTTGAAAAGCCACTGTGGCAATTCTTGAAAGATGTCACAATACAGAAATGATACAGTTGAAGTGGGTCAAAGAGTAGGTTTGGGAATCAGACTGTGTTTCCATTCTGACTTGTCCCCTTAGCATCTGCTAGACTTCGGAGTTTCTGGAAAAATAGGCCAAGTTAATATATGTGAAATGCCTAGACTAGTGTCAACTGTATTGTAAGCCCTCACTGAATATTAGTTGTTGTCATTCTGTTTGAACAACATTAAAGATGGCTAAAGGGCCTAAGGAGCCTGGATGTGGGATTTCATTGGCCCAGACTGAGGGGATCTTGCTGCCCATGTTGAGAAGTATGGCGAGCTTTCGGGTTTGGTGTGGATTCTCCAGTCATCGAGCACATCCGGGTCTCCAGTGCCCTTGGGTGCTCAGAGAGACGTGCAGCGTTTATGTTTGGGACAACTGCAGGGAGAGGTGATCCATACTATGAAAGAACACTGTTCCTCAGGTAGAAGAGGAGGCTTCTCAGCAGAGGAATGTGTGGTTAAGGAGACAGAGCCCACAAGACAGACGTGAGAGATTATAGGGAACTGGGTGGTGAAGAGCGGGAGGTGGAGTCAGAGCATGTGACAGCAGCAAGGCCCTGTGGTTCATTAGCATCCACGAGGACACTGCCCATCTTGCCCTTTCCTCTGCCCTGGAAAGACAGCAAAGCTCTAAGTCGGAACAAAAGTTGACCTGAGAGGTACAGTGGACTAAGCTCCCGTCACTGAAAGGGTTTAAGTAGGGGCTCAGTGACCAGAGACGTTACAGGGGCACTTCCTGTGAGGTGTGGAAGTGTGGCTGAGTGGCTGGCTGAGACTCTTCTGCCAAGAACACCTGGGGAGTGGCACTGCACCTGAGCCCACGTCCCCAAGCCGCCTCTGTGTGGCCCACAGGGGAGGGGCTCATGGGACCAGGCACCATGATTTAGATGTGGGGCAGGAGATGAACAGAGAGCAGGTCATTATGGTCTGAGGTCTTGGAGTTTGGGGGTGGGAGCTGGGTGGGGTACAGGCTTCAAGGCACAGACTCCCAGGTGAGCAGTGGCAAGCGTGGCCATTGTGGGCAGCAGGTGCCTTCTCAGGCCTGCCGAGCTACCCAGCCTACGCTTTCTGCAAGGTGTTGCCATGGTAACCTTTCCCCTTCTCCAAGACCACCAGCATTTCTCCACGCGGTGATGAGGTGTCTCATCTCGCCTCTCTCCTCTCGGCCTCTTCATCTCTCTCAGCCTCTTCCTCGCCTCTGCTTCTGTGCCACACCCCCTTCGTCTGCTCTCTCAGGGATCTGCCCCCCCCCTTTTTTCTCCGACACTGGAGTGAGGTTCCTCAGCCTCCCCCTCACTTCCAAGTCTGAGCTGCTCCGTGGAGGAGCCTCTCGGGTGCCGTGGGGCCCAGTGGGTCCATTTTCAGTCCCAGCGCACATGCTCTTGTTGGTACCAGTACCCAGGAAAGCTCCTTGGGGGCCCTCCCCCCCCTTTCTCTCTCTCTCTCTCTCTCTCTCTCTCTCTCTCTCTCTCTCTCTCTGCAGATCCCTGTGGCTGGACTCCACCTGGGGCCCGTCATCTCTTTCTGCAAATGAGATCTGGGTGAAGTTCTCCTCCGGGCTTTGCAGAACCAAGCCTATTACCCTGCAGTGCTGATCTCATCCGAGTGAAGTATCCTTAGGGCCCCGCCATTCATTTGTGGTGGAAGTGGGTATCCGTGGCATTTGCTAGGCAGCAGGTGCCTCCCCCTGAAGCCCTCCTTCTCAGTGTCCCTAACAGTCCTCCACCCAGCCCTCATCCAGCCCTACTTGACGAGTCATTAACAGCTTAGTGTCAAACTGCAGGCACCTCCCCTACCCCCTCTGTGTTTGTCCCAGCCGGGATTAAAGCTTTGCCCTATTAATTCTTCTTTTTTGGCGGAGTCTTATGTTCCACTGCTACTTAACTTGGAGGTTCTTAATTGTGCTGCGCTTCTTCTCTTTGCTGGCGTACACCTGCCCGGGACTGAGGATAATGACTGTGCTGGCATCTGACGGGATCTTGTTATCTGACGGAGACTTCAGAGCCCGTCCTTGCTAGCGCTTGGATTAAGCAGCTCTTGAGCTGGGCCAATTTTCAGGATGGAGCCGGCTGAGTGAAGCCTTTGCCAGTTCAACAGCACGGCGACCAGCGGGGTGTAATTGAAACGGTTCTCCCAGAACTAACGAGCTGCCCCTGACTTCCTGGCCTGCATGCGGTTTGGAATTCTCAGGGCTCCAAAACCCATTTAAGATGCTGAGTGCGGAGGGCCACACGGAGCCCAGTTTCACCCTGCATCTGGACTGGCAGAACTGGATGTTGTGACTCAGAACCTGTGTTCTAGGAGTCTGCTCGGGAGAGCTGGAGGAAGGGCTGCGGCGGCTCTGCCTCCTGCCTCTCCTTCACTTCCTCCCACCCTTGTGCCCCGCCATGTCCCTGCAAAGTCAGGTCTCTTTTGATGTCTCATTTGCCCAGTGCATCAAGGGAGACACACACTGGCCCTTTCCTGGAGGGGCCTGTTTAGTACTATCCATTAAACACAGAGACGTGTCTTCTTCAAGCCAGTGGGCTGTTATTGGCTTTATAGGGGGCATCCCAGAAGTTTCTAAGTGTTCCAAGACCCCTGGGGCGCCACTGGAAGGGTTAGGAGGAGGGTCACCTGCTACAGTGGTCCAGGGGATTTGATTCCCGTTTCCCTCCGTTTGAGACAGAAACGCATCTTCAGGCTCAGAATGTGAAACTTGGGTATTTGAGAAGTTGCAAATGGCAGTTCTCCTGGACCCTGGGCAGAAAGTCCACAGAGTCATGCTGGTGTCTCTGCAGATGCTCTGAGGTGGCCACTTGCGCCTCTCTCATTTGGACTCTCACGGGATCACCCCCGTCCTCCTCAGAACATCTACCATGACTGTTTTGTGGGGGTTAGACCACCGGCACGCCCGATGAAAATCACCTGGTGTTGGGTGATCGATATTTAGGGTGGGACAGCTCTTCGTGGGGAGCCATGTCCTGCACACTGCAGGTTTCTTAGTCCCCAGGTCCCCAGCCACTAAATGCTGGTGGCACCCCCAGTCAATGTGACATGGAGCAGAAGGTGCCTCACGTTGCTCCCTGGAGGGCTGTCCACGAGGGACCAGGCAGCAGCTTGGACCTCGCTCAGGACTCGAGGCTGATGCTGCCCGTGGCAAGGGCAGCCTGGCCCAGGCTGGGTCTGCTCAGGAGAAGGGGCCCTATTGGCGTGTTTTCAACCATCTCCTGGCCATCCTGCCGTTGCCCTGGTAAGAACCATGCAGGAGGCCCTCTCCCCAGAAAAGTGTACCCACATGGGTTCCTCAGTGTGTCACTGTTGATTTCCAAGAGCTTCTGGACTGGCCCAGCATGGGGTCTGAAATGAACACAGTCCCTGTGTGGTCCTGTCTGGGGTTCCCGTCACCCTTGGTGACATCCCCAGGGGCGTGTGCTTACTTCTGTCCACATGACCTCCATCTTGAAGGTGTCTTACTCTGTCGCCCCAGTCTCACAGCGGGGACCCGTGGGGCACCCCGAAGCTCCCACAGTGGGAGCGTACTGGTGCAGACTTGACGCGGGACCTCGGGGAGAAAAGACGTCAGTGCACCTCGACCTGAGAGAGGGTCTTGTCGCTGCCTGAAGCGACGGCCGCTTGGAGCAACAATGCCGCGGGAGTAAGTTCAGAGGCGGGCTGGAAACGAACAGGCTCTTTATTCTGCCAGCTTCTCTCTCCGGCTCCAACAACAACTCCAACACCATCCACACTCCTCCAACTCCCACGAAATGGCACCGACCCTGTCCACAATGTCCCGGACCAAGTCCCGCGAGACCATGGAAGGTGGCAATGCTTGAACGTCTCTCTGGCTCACAGCCAACCGCAATCTTGGCCATCTCCTTAATTAGGGCTCCTACAGGGTCTTGTCCATCAGAGCCACAGCTCAGACTCCCTGGGGGTGAGTCTCTCCATCTCCACCCTCACCACCCACTGCCCCATCTGGTTTCTCTTGTCTTCCTCCCCTCCTCGTCTCTTAGCCAGCACTCTTGACGTGATATTGTGGAATTGTGTTCTATCCTAAGAGCTCAGAAGAAGAATCCCTAATCGTCCCTCCACCTCCTCTTCCATGGGCCACCTGTCCGGTGGGATGAGATCGGGCGTGGTCTCGCCAGGATTCGCCCTGTTCTCTTCTCTTGCATGGAACTTTCCTGTTGTTTTCTTCATTGATTCATTTAATCTCTTTCCCATTTCGGCGAACCACACGCTCTGAGCCTGGTCAGTGATCTTGGCCCCTACCTCCCCAGAGCCCAGGGAGGACAGACCTCCAAGATAAGCAGTTACACGTTAATTACAAATAGTCGCGCTGCAGTTTTGATGCTTGGTTTCTTTTATAGTCTCCAGAGAATGGTTACACTTGTCTGGAAAGGAACCTAACCATTAGGCCTGGGAGCCTCCTCTTTGCAGGAATTTTATTATTCTCTCGGGACCAATGAGTGGTGTTTGGGCTCATCTGATGCGACCTTATTGAAAACCGGCTGTCTGTCTTTATTAACCGTGTGCTTTGAACTGTGGTGTAAGGCTCAGGGTGGTTCTGTGGAGGCTTCCTTTTCGTGGCTGTTTCTTGTGTGTTTGAGGAGGGAATGTAGACTCCTGTGTGAATGTAGACTCCTTCCTGCTAGAACTGAGTACCGTGTGCAGGAGGCCCGGGGGTCTGTGACATCTGTTTTGTCTCCTTTCTGAAATCCGGTAGGCAGTCATGCACTGGAATCACATGTAACCACACACCTGTGGCAGGACCACGTCGTCACAGTGTGGAGTCGGCACCCCTGTGGAAATCTGTGAGCTGCTTTTAAAAATTCCCTGAGTTTTGTGTTTTGGACAGAAGCAGCGTATTGGAAGCTGACGGGACTGCCTTCCATTCTAGTGGCCAAGGTCCTGATGCGAACGGGTGCAGAGGTGTGCACCCTGAGAACAAGGGCCGGCCTTGGGGTGCTTCTGTGAACACTGGCTCAGAGCCAAGGCTGGGAAACCAGGCCCGTCCTCTGCGGAAGCATCGCCATCGTGGCTCCGTGGGGGACCCGTGCGTGCGTGCGTGCGTGCGTGCGTTCACATACGTGGTCTCGGGTCCAGCAGCTCCCGGGCTGGGTCACGTGGGGCACTTGTCTGTTCCCAGGCTCTTCACCTAGCCCAATGCCCTGGTGTCTGCTGGGTCAGGAGCCAACAGAGCCACGAGACCTCTCGGCGCCCCGAGCTCCATTCTGGGGTGCACCGTAAGCACTCTTGGGGTGAACACTGATGACCGATGGTGAAGGGACAGAGCCTTCGTGTGACCAGGCACGGCAGCACCCATTGCACAAATGAGTCAACCTGAGATGGCAGCTGCTGTGGTTGGGTAGGCTCGAGGGCGTCTCCCAAGGGCTCGTGTGCTGGAGCGCGGTCCCCAGGGTGGCAGTGTTGAGCTGCTGGAAGAAGAGCTGGGGCCCAGTGTGAGGTAATGAGGCCGTCGGGGGCGCTCCCCGTGAGTGAGTTCTCACAAGAGTGGCTTATTACAGAGCAAGGCCACCCCATGCATTTGTCCTCTTTTGCATGTGACCATTTTCCTCCAAATACGTGTGGCTGCCCCATCATGGACTGCCAGACTCCAAAACTGAACTAAACAAACCTCTCTTCTTTATAAGGCGCACTGACTCAGGTATTTTATCATAACAGCAGAAAATGGACTAATCCAATGGCATTATTCCAAACACTTTTGGGAGTCTCCTAGGAGTCTTCTCAGAGTTGATTTATTTTTGGGGGGTGACCATAACAACAACATTTCTAACCTTCTTCCCCTAAACATTCAAAATAATGATTCCTAGGCTGGAGAGGCCACCCCTTATTTGCCCCTGATGCTTTCCATAGGAAGGAGCTCAGAGGCAGAGGACCTCATGTGGCAAACCCACCCCTGGTGCTGTGTTTGCAGCCCATCTTCATCTCCCTTTGGCCTTCCTGGCTTCTGCTGATCTTCTCCTGGTCTCGAGCCATCATGGTTGGTGAGAGGCCACAGTAAGGGGAGAGAGGAAGGTGTTGGTCTAGCTGTATTTGTTGAAAGCTTGGCTGGTTAAACAAACAAACAGACTGAGTTTAGATTTGTTTTGTTGTTACTAACTTTCTCTGTTAGATGACTCATAAAGATGATAGAATTTACTGAAAATATCAAGAAGTTTTCTCATAGAGGAAATTGTGCTCGAAGGCTCCTTGCCAGGAAAGAGGATCGAAAGGCCTGAGGGCTCACGTGGGACTGCAGGCAAATTCCTTCCATTAGTGTGTGAAAAACTCTGGGCACAGAGTTTCCGCATTGATTCCATTGGTCTGAGTGTAACAAGCTGTATGAGTCAGCTTTGCCTTGTAACAAGCAGCTCTCACGTCTCGGTGGTTTGCGATATTTTGCCTTCAAATGAGAGGCAAGCTGCAGATTGGCTGTGTCTCTGCTTTGTGTGTTTTCCCCTTTCTGGGTCCCAGGCTGAAGTAGCAGCCCCTATGAAGGACATGCCCAGTGTTGTGGTAAGGGAAAGAATAAAAGCACTGGTAGAAACTTGTTATACCCTTTAAAAATTCTACCTGGGGCCCGGCATGGTGGTGCACACCTGTAATCACAGTGACTCGGGAGGGAGGCTGAAGTAGGAGGATCACAAGCGCAAAGGCCAGCCTCAGCAACCTAGTGAGACCTTGTCTCAAAATTTAGAAAAGGGCTTAGGGATATAGCTTGATGGTAGAGCACCCCTGGGTTCAATTCCCAGCACTCCTCATAAAAATTCTGCTTGGTTGTGGTATGTTCCGATCCACTGACTTTCTCTTGCTCAACATATCTTAGGGTAAAGTGTGAGGGTGTGCGGGAAAGTACCTTGGCTGATGGGGAGGCACTGCAAGCCCAGGTGGGGACATAGAAATCGTCTGCAGGGAAGGGAGGCATGAACAGTCACGGATATCACACACTCTGGTACACATTTCCCTCAGTCACAAATAATCCTCTTTGTTCTAGCCTGCACAAAAGGCCACTCGCATTCCACTGATGCTGGGCCATCTCAGGGCCGACCTGGGTGGTGGGCAGGAAGGTGAAGGTAGCCTGTTGCCCCATATCACAGGACGTCTCGTAGGGAAATAGATCCATACGACTCCTAAATAGAAACCACGGGAGGCCTTTGGTTTAGACTGAGCTCCTGCTCTGCACCTCGCAGACCCGGCTGAGTCAGAATGCAGCCAGTCACTCTAAAGGTCCATGTCACCAGGCTGAAACCGAGCTGTTTATCTGACCTTCTTAGAAAGCAGGATTAAATAGAAAATGACTGAATTTCCCAAAGGGGCCCGTTCTCCTCGGTATGGCTGCAGAGTTCCCGCGGCCTTAATCCTTAAACACTAATGGTCATCTAATTCACTCTGATGTTACCCAACCCGTTACCTTTCTGTCCTCTGCTTTCCTGTCCCTGCCTTAGCCGGAAGTGACTTTGAAAGGACCAATCCAGCTTTTGCTTTTCCTTTCTGCTCTCGCCGGCCCTTTTCTGGGTGCAAAATCCGCCTCCTCCGCTCGGCTCGTTGGAATGCTGTTCCCGTTTCATGGAAGGACGCGTGGCCCCTTCTAGAATCGCGCATAAAACCAACGAAGACCTTAAGACCCAGGTGTTGTAGTTTGTCCTCTGACACAGCAAAGAGGAGCGTGAACAAACACTGCGCCCTGCCCGCGGCCCTACTCGGTGCCGGCGGTGGAGTAAGAGGGGACAGTCGGGTGGTGGTAAAGCCACTCCTGGGTCACCTGGAAGGCCAAAGCATCACACCGGGGACAGCCGTGCAGCCAAGAGATGTCTTCAACAGCCTTCGTGGCTGGTAGCAAAACCGGAGAAGAGGTGCTCTGGTCGAAGGTCGAAGAGGTGCTGGGAGAGGGGAGTTAGGGAGAAGGGAGTGTGCAAGCTCTGGTGGGAGAGGGGAGTCAGGGAGAGGGGAGTGTGCAAGCTCTGGACAGGAGGTGGGTGCTTGGTCGCACCGGCTAGGATCTCTGGAGCTATCAGCTAAAGCAGTTCCTGTCTGGCTGGAGGCTGGAGCTGTCAGCTGGGAGCGGCCGTTGGGCTGAAGGTGATGGGTCTGGAGCTGTTGCAGAGGCTTCCTCCTCTCAGCAGCGACGAGCTGATGTGTGTGTCCATGTGTGTGTGTTCTGAGTTTCTCGAACAGGGTCCTATATAGGGATTTCTGGTGGGAGGTGCACCAGGGCAACCCCAACGCCACTGGCTCTTTGCCCATAGAACAGGGCGACCTTTAAGCCTATTGGCTCTTGCCCGGGGAAAAGAAACATCCTGCCAGGGGAAGAAACATCCTGCCTGGGGAAGAAACATCCTGCCTGGGGAATGAAACAAGGTTGCTCTTCTCGGGATGTGGAAAACTCTGGGGAGGGGGAGGGTAGCCCATCTATCACACCTGATCAAGTGCACTTTCCAGGGGCCTTGGTACCCTTGAGGGGAGGTTCTTCCAGGTGCTCTCCTGGTGGTGGTCTTGCTCATTCAGTCCCTTAGAAACTTCCTGGAGGACGGACAGCAAATCCTGCTTGTGATGGTGACCGTGGCAGGGGTGTGTCGCCTCCAAGCCCCTCCCCTTCCTCTGTGGCATGCCAACCCCACAGGACTGTCTTTGGTTAAATCTTTGATGAGAAGGACGCATTTCAGGATTGACAGGGATTCGTGCGCCTTTTGTTCCGAGTCCCCTTTTGCACGCGGAGTGCGGTCTGCCCTGGATCATTAAATCCCACTTAAGTAGGTGTTTATTGAGGTGCAAGAGGGCTGTGTATGCAGTCAGTGGAAAAGCAGATACTTCTCGGAATAATAACTGCGAGCCTCTCCTCGGGGCCTGTGTGGAAGTCTGTCTGAAGTGTTGCTCCAGGTAGAAGCAGGCGCATCTGTGATCATTGGATATCCAGCTCTAATCACTGTAGCTGATGGGTCTCGTCCTGCACCTGGCCTTGAGCTCGTAGAGTGGAGCCGTGTCTTTGTTAGGAGACGGTGCGCCAACGCGGAAGGGTTCAGACGGACCCAGCCTCGATCCCTCCTTGGAATTTGGTCTGCGTCCTCACTTGTGATGATGATCACATACCTGGGGTAACATTTAAGGCACTGGGACTCGGGTAGCCTCTGTAAAGGGCCCGGCTCGGTGCCCAATAATTGCACGTGGTTTAGGAGAAAGGCAGTGGGAAGTGAACCGGGGCCTCTTCACATAAGCCCTTGGAAGTCACGGTGAGGAGGTGGCTTTGGTGCTGAGGGCTCCATATGCACCGGGTGGTTGGAACACGGCCTGACTGAGGTCTTAAGGGGCTCACCCTGGCTGCTGCGTGGGGGCTAGATCGCAGACGGGATGCCGCCTCACATCCCACGAAGCATCTCCTCTGCTGTCTAAAACGGTTCTGACAGTACCTGCTGTCAAGTTTACACAAGGGGCTGGGGTTGTGGCTCAGCGGCAGAGCGCTCGCCTCGCACGTGCGCGGCCCGGGTTCGATCCTCAGCACCACGTAAACATAAATGCATTGCATTGTGTACAACTAAAGCAAATAAAAAAAATATTTTTTTTAAAAAAACGTTTACACAGTGTCTCACGAGAGCATACAAAGAAGAGCCTTTTTGAAAATGGCCATTAAATCCAAATTTAGTGGAACTTCTCTCTGTCCCCAAATAGAAAACAGCCCAGTCTCTAGCAAACTGTCCGCTTCTCTAACGTCACTGAGTAGTCAAATTCAGCCGCAGCAGAAATATTTGAAGAGGTCCTTGAAATTGATTGTGACCGGCTTGCCTGCACTCTCGGGAACACACTGATGAGTGAGTTTGAGCCACATCTCTGGTCCCCAGCTGCGTGCCGGGGTCAGCCAGAGTGTCACAGATTCAGCTCTGATGGCTCCTGCCTGGTCACCCCGAAGCCCCCTCTCCAGCCCACGTCACAATCGGGGCTCTGAGTGTCTCTGTCGCTGAGTGGCTGACTCCTGACCTTGCCTTGGCTGCGGAGGAAAGATCCGCTTCTGGGCTCGCCGCGGGCCTCCCGTCCTCTCCCCGCCATGACCCTGGTCAAGTGCTTTGTTTGGTTTCTGTTTTTCCCAAACAACCTACCCATTTCTTTCCATCTTTTTCGGTCAAGATTGGGCAGAGACCGTCTTCTGGCACACTCGCCGCCTCTTCCCCAGCCTCTCCAGGGCATCCTGTGTCCGGCTGAGAACCTCGCAGCTTTGCTCTGGAGTGAACCCCGTCCAGAGGCACGTGCTAGGAAGTCGGGTTTGGAGGCACGGGTTCCATTTCGAGGATGGTTTACAAGGCGGGCAAGGGCCCTCCTTTCCTTGGGCTCCCGGTCTTCTGCAGGACGACCACTGTTGGGTTTGCAGTGAGTCCTCAACCACGGAGCGGTCTGCAGCGCACACCGAGGACAGAGTTGTGGGGGCGCTGGGGCTGGTTGACAGGGACGCTTTTTTTTTTTTTTTTTTTTTTTTTTTGGCCTTTGCCCCCTCCTGATGCCAGCTGCCATCGCCCCACTGATGGTCTTTCCGTACACATTTTCCGGACTGAGAACCAAGCCTTGAACACGTGGGCCTTTGGGGGACATTTAAGACCCAAACTACAATAATACATTTGTGAGATCTGGTGATTGATGCAAGGAAGAGGAAGCCGGAAAAGACGAGCTGTTCATGGAATCTCATGCCACACCACTGATAGACCAGAGCTCGGGTCTCTATCCTAGGTCCCAGATTCCCAGTAGGTTCTTTTTTCTTTTTGGTACCGGGGATTGAAACTCAGGGGCACTCGACCACTGGGCCACATCCCCAGCCCTTTTTTGTATTTTATTAGAGACAGGGTCTCACTGAGTTGCTAGGTGCCTCGCCATTGTCGAGGCTGGCTTTGAACTCGCGATCCTCCTGCCTCAGCCTCCCAAAGTGCTGGGATTACAGGCCTGCACCACCACGCCAGGCTACCCAGTAGGTTCTTCATAAAAGCCAAAAATAGATGATTGTGGCCAGTGTGACAGAGCATTTGACCACAGTACACACAGGGATTCTTGGTTTTAATTTAAAAAGGCGTTTCCGCCCCCACGTCAGTGGGTTTAAGTGGACTACGATGGCTGGACCTGGAGTGTCCCACAAAATCTCATGTGCTAGGCACTGTGTCAATGTTCAGAGGTGAAACTTTCAAATCATGGGGGTTCAGTGGATTAATTCATTTGGTAGGTTGATGATTTGAGTGGACTCGCTGGGTAGTGGTGAAAACCATAGGCAGGTGGGTGTGGCTGGAGGAAGTAGGTCACTGGGACGTGGCCTCGTGGGGCTGTATCTGTCCCTGGCCGTTCCCCGTTATCTCTCCTTGTCTCTGCCGTCCAGCAGCGTGAGCTGAGCGGCTCTCCTCCACCACGCCCTTCCTCCATGTTTCTGTCTTGGAGCCAGCAGATCATGGACTGAATCCTCGGAAATCATGAGTCAAATCGTTCTTCCTCTAAATTGTTCATGTCGGGTATGTTGGGCACAGTGATGAAAAGCTGACTAGTGCATGGGCTTTTGAAGGCATTACCTGGTTTTACGCTCTCATGTGGTAGGGAAGACAGTGAATCTCCCGCAGGTTGAATTCCCCAGATGATCTGGTACGCGCGCAAGCTTAGCTCATGAGGTCGCTGCCTGGTCTTTTCATTCTGTACCTGGTAGGTGACAGTGCTGACGAGACCAGGGTCTGCTGATCCCATTTGCTTTTGGCCACCTACAGTCCCTACCTCCTCATCCTGGTCAGAGGCCTTCCTGGTGCAAGCAGGCGGTAGTCCCAGAGGAGACAAGGTAGGTGGATCAGCTCCAGACTGTCTGCTGGAGGAAACGGAGTGGCAGCCGGGCGCGGTGGCGCACGCCTGTGATCCCAGCACTTGGGAGGCTGAGGCAGGAGGATCGCGAGTTCAAGGCACTTAGCAACTCAGTGAGACCCTGTCTCTAATAATATACAGAAAAGGGCTGGGGATGTGGCCTAGTGGTCGAGTGCCCCTGGGTTCAATCCCCGGTACCAAAAAAAACAACAACAGAAAATGAGTGGCTCTTCCACCGGATGCTGCTGGTCTACGGAGGGTAACTCACTGGGACCTCGAGTGTGCCACTGATTCGGATCATGGTGATTCATGCACACTTCTATCCTGCGCTCCGCCTAAGAAAGAGCTTCTGGTGAAATTGAAGGATGTCCACGTGCCACCCGAGCCCTTGCAAAACTGTGAGGCCCTTTCCGTATTTCCAGACTCTCCAGAATCCTGCACACCGCCCTCCGGCTCTGCAGGTGTCTCTACAGCGAGGTGCCCCACTGAGAAGCGGGGAGGTTGCTGCTTCTCCCTCACCCCCAGGTCCTCCTAAACCCGGCCTCATGCTTCCCTTCCAGCGTCTTCCCTAACTCAGTTTTGTCCCAGCTCATCTTAAGTGGAAGCATTTCCCTGCAGAATAAATTCCAGGGAGCAGACATCCAGCCTTCCCCGCCTCTGTATCCTCAGCCCCAGTGCCGTGCTTGGCACCTGGCAGATGCGTAGCCAATGTTGGCAAAGTGAATGGTTTGAGAGAGGTGGGAGGAAAAGGGTAACTCGAGCCTCCCTGGTGAGTGGATGGTGGGAAATGCAAGGATCCACCCGGCCTGTTCCGGCAGCTTTTTTTTTTTTTTTTTTTTTTTTTTTTTTCACATGCTGCTGGAGGATTGCAGAGGGACACAGAGCTGCTCTCCCCTTTGGGTGCTGTCTTACCAGGGGGCAGACTGCTTTCCAGCTGGTGACTGACTGAGGATAGTGTAGACAGCCCTTAGCAGATGATGTCATCCCTGTCCCCTTGTTCCTTCACCTTGTCCAACTTCTTCAGACCCCTTTCTTAATTTGCAAATGTTCTAAGAAGTGTATAGATCTCATGCTGGTATTAACTAAATATAAAATCTCCGTGTGTGTATGTGTGCAGGGGGGAGGCATATGGCTGCTCTGCACTTGAGCTAAATGTGTCTGCTAGTGAAACTCGGCACCGTCTGGGTGTGTGTCATGAATAAAGTGGGGGCTGGGGGTGCCACAGGCCCGCTACAGTTTATGCCTGTTAACCAGAAGCCGGGGGGTGGGGGGGTGGCCTGGATTTGGAAAGCTGGCTTCAGTGGCCAGAGGAATGCCGGAGTCTTTCCCTTGAACTTGGCCTTGGCCCATGTCTGACTGTTGGATTCCTGCCCCAGTGCTGTGGAGGGAGGGGGAAGAGAGGATGTTTGTGTAGTAGGCTGATGGCCCTAGGACGGTGACATGCTGGAGAAGTGATAGCAGTGCCTCATTGTCACATGGTGACAGCTGCACCTGCCTGCCTCCAATTCAGGAGGCTCAAAGGAGGAGACTGGAAAAGAGATGGAAGGAGCTGTGTATGATCGAACCCGAGGACTCCCAGAAATACTTGCAGGAAGGACTTTGTAAGAGCCCGGGGTCCTTCCCTTGGTCCTGCCTTCGTAACCTGTGGTTACGTTTAAGGTGACCCAATAATGGCCTAAGCTCTCCTTTTCCTTCCTGTCATGAGGCTTTGCGTGTGTGCGTGTGCATGTGCACGTGTGCATACGTGTGTGGTGGACATACTCGCATGGGCACATGCGCACTTCACCCCTGTTAGCACAGACGGCGTGTGGTATCTGGGAGGCTGCATCTGTGTGGGGTTCGAGGAGCCCTCCTGCGGCTCCTTCCAGGGCTTGCTTATGGGCAGCAGCAGTTCCCGTTGTCCTGACAGCGAGTGGCTCTCACACACGACCCCGCTGGGTCCACCGAAGGCCAGGTCTCCCGTGTGCACCAGCGCTTCTGGCGAGGCCCCGCCACGGGCTTGTGTGGCAGTGGACGGCACCAGACACGGGCGTATGGCTGTGGGGGTGTCGGCGGCCGATTCCCTTTACACAGAGTGCAGGTTCCTTAAAAATGTCTGCTCAGCAGACGTCTCTCTTTGATGGGTTGGGGGACGTTTTAGTTAAACCAGTCAGAGGTGTGAACCCAGGAGCTGCGGGGTGCGAGCGGCTCCAGGCTGACGGCGCTCGGGACCATCTGGGCCCCGTGGGGTGTGGTGCTGTCAGACGGGCTCAGCGTCCGCCCACCGCCAGGATTTGCAGGGCCCTGGCATGTGAGCGAAATGCACGGTGACACCCAGCAGGGGACGGCGGAGGAGGCCTGGTGGGCTGGGAGGGGGTGTCTCGGTTGTCCCTCGGCATTTAAACTTATGAAGGGGACCGAGTGGCAATACGGAGAGGCCAGTGCCATTTAAAGGGCAACGTGTGACTTATTTCTCCCAAAGAAGGTGGCCGTGCCACGTCTGGCAGGACCAAAGGGAAGCTGGGGCCAGAGCCTTTCTCGGGTTACCTCTGGAGAAGCCAGCAAGGCAGAGTGGGTGGTGGCTTAGGATCGGTTGGTGGTAACCAGCTTTCCCTTGCTGTGACCAAAATGCCTGGCAAGAGCCCTTCGAGGAGCCAAAGTTCATTTCCACCCAGGGTTTCAAAGGTTCAGTCCCCAGTCGGCCGACGCCCTTGCTCCGGGCTCGGGGTGAGGCAGGTGGGGCATGTGTCGGGGAAAGCTGCTCCCTCCTGGCAGCCAGGAACCAGTGGGAGGAGAAGGTGCCGAGGACGGTGAGCCCTCCCAGGGCGGGTCCCCAGTGACCGGCCACCCGCAGCCACGCCCACCTGCCTACGCGTACTACCCAGTCGGTCCATTCAAACTAGAATGGACTGACGAGGTTACTGCTTGCTTATCCTCTTAACCATCTCACCTCTGAATATTCCTGTATTAGCAAAAGAGCTTTTGGGGGGGACACCCCACATCCAAACCATTACGGTTTGAATAATTCTGGTGGGCTGTGGGCTGAACAGCTGTCCCCACCTGACAGTGCTCTGCCCTGGGTCGATTGAGGCCAGTCCTGGTGACTTTAGTAAGGGGGTGGTGGGCATAGGAGTCACTTTCCTGAGAATCTTTACCCTCTCGGCTATGTTTAGGGATTAGCCAGGCCAGGGAGGGGGGAGCCCCTCCCTGGGTCTACATGGTCCCGTAAAAGTTAAAACATAATTTACAGAAGATAAAAACCATGTTTAGTGTACAGGGTCAAAGTGACAAGAGGTTCCCAGGCTTGGGTATGACGTAGGCAACCTGAGAGCTCAGCTTAGGCCTGCGAAACATCCACGGATAAAAAGAAAATCCATTTTCCCCCCACTTAAAAAGAAGCGAACCCAACTGTGCCCCTAGAAAAACGAGTGGAATGACTTGAACGCCCAAAACCAAACCCCAAACCCGCCCTGAACAAAAGTCTGAGATTCCCACTTTTGTATGTGGATCTCTCTTTCTCTAGCAACTGCGTGTTATAACTTTCCAGTGCTGATGGTCAGGCGTTCTGACATTTAGAAGCTGCCTTGTCGACGGGAACCGGAGGGGGCTGAAGAACACGGGGCGGAAGACCAGGCCGTGTGCAGCCCGAGGCTTCCCCTCCAGGTCCCCATTTCTCTGCTGAGAGAAGCGTCCTGGTTGCTGAGAAGTGGCCCACGGCCCCACCACGCTGCAGGGGGGCTCCCCGCCAAGCCCGTGGTCCCCAGCCTCAGAGGAGCCATGGGCAAGAGGTCCCAAACCTGTGACATAGGCCAGATGGGCTCTCCGGTTGGTGTCCCTGGGTGACTAGGCTAACCTTTACCCCACCTTCCCACCTCATCCCCACCTTCCCACCGCTCCGCAGATGACGCTGTCTCCTGTGTCACTGAGCAGTCAGCCTCCCAGGAGAGGGCTCCCTCCACCTCCTGCCCTCTTGCCGAAACATGTGTCTCCGCTTTGTCTTCCTCTCTGCTGCCCGCCCGCCCGCTGCCGTGGAGGGAAGTGAGGCTCCTGCCCTTTTGCAGGATGAATTCGTTCAGCTGCCTCCTCAACGGCGGTCCTCTTTTTCGCAAGGACCAGCTTTTTCCTCGTTACCTTTATGACAGCGTGCTCCGCCTTGGCTTCTTTTCTTCCTCTTGGAAGGATGCTCCTGACTTCCCATCAAAAACAACATCTTCGGGACCCCATGCCCTACAGTTTCTTTCTTGTGCTGCCCTCTGACCTCATAGCCTATTTCGTCCAGGCTGAGGGCATTTTGGCTTCAGTATGAATCAGGACGTTTTAGAAATAGCTGGAAATACCAGAATGGTTTAATTCCTACTTTGTTACCCCAAAAGGACAAAAAGCAGATGTGATGTGGGTTGTGCTCCCTTCCTGGGACACGGCCAAGGAGCTCCTGGTGGTCAGCTGCCTCTCCAGTCTCCACCTGTGAGCTGGTGGCCAGCATGGTGTGGACATGTCCCCCACGGCCTCCGCCTTGTCCGTGTGAGCGTGTGCTTGGCATGGACAGGACGGGTCAGCGCTCCGCTCCGGCTGATGCTCGTTGCCCCGTGTTCCTGTCTCGTCCCACCCCTCAGGCCCTCCTCCACGGGTTCGCTCAGCTGCTCCCATGACAGATCTCATCCTGCACATGTGCTGATCTTGTCTTAAACGACCTCCCGGCTGACCATGAGACTTTCTCTTCCAACTTTTTTTTTTTTTTTTTTTTTCTTTTAACATGTTCGGTGCAGATGAGACCATTATAGGCCTAACTGCAGTTTTTTCCTCTCTGTATTCTGAGTTGTAATACATGACAGCAGAATGCATTACATGTCATATTACACTCACAGAGCACATTCTTACACATCTGGTTGTATACAAAGTATATTCACACCATTCGCGTCTTCATACATGCACGTAGGGTAATGCTGTCCATCTCATTCTACGGGTCTTTTTCTTTCATGGCTGTGGCCACCTAAAGCAATGGCCGCTTGGAGCAGCAAAGCCGCGGGAATAAGTTTAGAGGCAGACTGGAAACAAACAGGATCTTTATTCTGTCAGTTTCTCTCTCTGGCTTTACCAACTCTAACACGTACCACACACCAGCAAACAACCAAAATGGCCCCGACCCGCTCCGCGCTCGGCCCAAGTCTCTCGAGATCCCGGGCCAAGTCTCGTGAGGCTACGGAAGGCGGCAATGTCCAAAACTCCACGGCCCGAAGTCAACCGCAATCATAGCCATCTCCCCAAACAGGGCTCCTGCACATGGCTCTAAGAGTGCAAGGACAAACTTAAAGTGCCGGGCATGGTGGTGCAAACCTGTAATCCTAGCAACGTGGGAGGCTAAGGCAGGAGGATAGCAAGTTTGAAAGCCAGCCTCAGCAACTTAGTGAGACCCTACCTCCAAATAAAAAGGGCTGGGGATGTGGCTCAGTGGTTAAGCACCTCTGGGTTCAATCCCTGGTACCAAACAAACAAACAAAAAACCCAACTCTGCAAATTACCTATTATAGAATTGTGCTGGCCAGAGGTGAGGACCTTGCTGCTCAGAGAGGCCCACTTGCCCAGTTTCTTGTTTGTGAGCTGGAAAAGCCAGAGGATCAACCCAGGTCTGACTCCAGTGCTCTTCCTTTTCCTTGGCTTAGTTACCACCATTTATGTGCTGCTTGGGTAATTTCTTTCATACCTACAGCACCAATTACCACAATTGTATGCCTGTGAATCCCAAATCACCTTATGTAACTCACAAGTCTTTCTTGAGAACTGGCCCTGTATTTTCAACTGCTTATCAGAAATGTCCAAACTGATAGGAATCTCAGACTCATTCAAAACCACGTTTATTTCTCGCCGTCCCAGTGTGTCTGCCTGCATTCCCTTGATTGCTAAATGAAGCCATCAACTACCCACATCAGAATCTGAAGGTCCCATGCTCTGGGTCTTTTCATCCTTCTTGAATGACCTGAAACCTACCTTTTCCCGCCCCCTAGTACTGGGGTTTGAACCCAAGGGTGCTCTAACATTGAGCTACATCCCCTGCCCTTTTTATTTTGGGTCTCCTAAAGTTGCTCAGGCTGGCCTTGAATTTGCTGAGACCTTCCCTTTCCATGAGAGGCAACCCGATTCTGACTTCTGATTCAGACCCTGCCTGCATCAAAGGGAACAGGTCCCCTCTGGGCATGAACCCACAGGATTCGTCTTATGGCCCTGCAGAAGAACAGCTGTCATCAAATAGTGACTGTGCAGAATGGATGCTGCGTGATCCAGAGTGGTCCATGGGTCCAGGGTCTCCAGGCGAAAGGGTGATGGGCTGGGGCGGGCCTAGAGGGAAGGAGGCAGCCAGAGGGAAGCCCTTCTGCGGAGGACTGTGGGAGCTACCGAGGTATGAAGGGGAGGGGGCGTAGGGGAGGTGAAAGGAGGGGATTCTGGCTGTAAGTTGTTTGGGTTAATTTCCAAACCTGCCTGGTGGAGTCGGCAATATTACTTTATTTTGTGCATGTGTGTGGAAGGACTATTTATAAAGGTGTGATTACTCTTTACCCATTTTATAAATGGATTTTAATATATATTAAGTAAGAAAAAGGAGTCTGTATTGAGCTGCAAGTACACGTCCCCCCAGAGATGCCGTGTGGAGCCTGGTGTGGTGTCTAGTGGTCTCATTATGCAAAGAAAGGGGGAGGAGCCTGAGTAAGTGCCAGGGAGGCCATTAGCTCGGATCAGCGATTGTCTGCCTGCCAGGTCTACCCCTGCTGGTAATCTGCGGCAACTCAGGGTCCTCCAACCTCCCAAAACAAAGCAAAACAAACATATACACAGTTTCTCATTTTGCTAAACGTTTCTGAACATCTGAAGCCCGGTTTAAGAACACCTGACTCCATCCTTCCCTTATAATTTTCCAAGTTAGTTTCTCCAGAGAGTATTGCATGGAAACTCTTCTGTTGGATGCAAATAGACAAGAAGTGGAAAATGCATTCTCCGGTATAGTGAGCTTGGAAGATGTGATTTAGTGGGGGTCTGAAGCATCAGACCCCTCGGAGGTTAATTTGATAACCAGCATCGTGACTCCCCGGGGTGGTTGTCCTCATACCTACTGGACCATAGGACATCTTGTTGGAGAAGGGAATCACAGAACCAGTTAGAATTTTCCAGAATGCATTTGGTGGAACAGGCTTTGAGGAACCGGATCTCCGAGATCAGTTTTGGTTGTCATCAGAGAAGCATAGTTTTGTAACTCCTCTGTCGGCTCAGAGGTTCCACACTGTGGGTGTTTTGGTTAACCTTTATACGCTGTGCCATGACCAGCCTGGTCTATCCTGCCTTGGAGGACGCAGGGTAGCCACAGTCATAAGAGGAGACTGTGTATTGGGAGCAGTTTGTAACAGTGATTTGAAGGGGCCCTGAAGACTTGACCTGCCCCCCAGATCTCTCTCCTCTGATTCCTCCTACCTCCAGGAGAACCTATCCAGGAGGAGGGGAGTCTCCAAGGCTCCTCTCTCACACCTGTTGGTTAACATCCCAGGGGCAGAGAGCAACCAGCTGGCCACAGGCCACAGAAGTCCTGGGTTCCCGTGAGCACAGCCCCAGAAGGGACAAGCCCTGGATGCCAGGGGACAGCTGGGTGTCTCACCTGTGGCAGGTCCAGGAGAAAGGAGCCTTCAGACAGGGAGAGAAAGGACAGAGAATTCCTGCACCATGCTGTCATCAAGAGTCAGGCCTGCCCTGAGGCCCCTCCCCTAAGACGGGATGCTTTGGTGCTCTGGCAAGAAGGCGAGAGCCACCGTGTCAGCTGGCCTTCTGTTCTTCCTGCCACCATGGAGAACCCCGCACCTTCCCTTGCCCAGGAGTGGCCGTGTCTTCCTCCCCTTCTTTTTCTGATTGTCCCTGCTGGCACACCGGGTTCTGGGTGGGGGGCATTGTTCTGCTGGACAGACAGCACCTCCACTTACACCTGTGTGGCTCGGCATCTTTATCTGACTGCATTGGGAAGATGTGCTGGGACCCAGGAAGGGGACCGTGCTGGAGGGAGGAGGAGAAGGACGGCTGCTTCAGGACACGAGCAGGGCAGGAAGTGGCTCATGCCCACTTGGGCTGGGGCAGCTCCACGTGGCAGAGGTCTCACACCGCCCTCCCGACTCACTCTCTCCTGGCTGCGTTTTCTTTGCCCACCTCCCAGGGCCAGGAGAAGGAGGGGAGTCATCACTGCGTCCTCACTGCTAGCCCTCCCTCCCCGCGTCTCCCCTCTGGTGACTGGGGAGTCAGCCGGCCCATCCGACTTCTTTGGTCTCTTCTGCCTTTGCTCGAATTGACTGTCGGGGCTTTTCTGTCGGAGAAAAGCCTTTGGAGCAGGCAGCCCTGGACTCTAAGGTGCAGGACTTGCCTCAGGGGCATTGCTGGGGGACCTGTCACTCACGGCTGCTCTCCTTGACCCATCCTACGTGCTTGCAAGGCAGGTTCCCGGCTTAACGTGTAAGTCCTCTAGCAATCCATACAGTGTGCTGTCGAGGGGAAGGACTATCTGAGACCCAAGTGGACTTTGATTTTAGGCCTTTAATGAGATTTTATTAAGGACGCTGCTCGGCCAGGGAGCCCTGTTCTGTTAAACTGGGGCCTGTGGCACGTGAGTCACCCCGTCATCAACTGGAATTGGGAGGGTGTGTCTTGAGACGTGCAGGGGCCTGCTGGAACGCCCTGGCATGTGCAGGAGCCCTGTTTGGGGAGATGGCTTAAATTGCGGTGGACTACGGGCTTTGGCTTTGGACATGTTTGGGCATTGGCGCCTTCCGTACTTGGCCCGGGATCTTGCGAGACTTGGCCGGAGATCTCGAGGGACTTGAGCGAGATTGCGGAGGAGGTCTGCGCCATTTTTTGGAGGTTAGAGGAGCGTGGACGGCATGTCGGGGTGTAGTTAGATCCAGGGAGAAAAGTTGTCAGAATAAAGAGCTGTTTGTTTCCAGTTCGTCTCAAAACTTCTTCCCGCGGCTTCTTTGCTCCAAGCGGCAATCGCTTCAGGCGACTACAGGCATGGACATGTCCCTGCGTTGCACGTGGGCAGGAATTGCCAGGTATCCCACCTCCCAACCCTGTCTAGGCGTTTTCTTTTTTTTTTTTCTCCTGCAGTGTGCTCAAGCCAGTTGAGCCCTGGGCCCAGGTCTGGCCCTGGATAGGAAGGGGAGTCAAGAGGGAAGAGTCCTGCGGAGGTACTGGGCTGTTCTCACCTGGAGCGCCTGCATCTCCACCCTGCCTGTTGAGTCGCTAGTGGGCTCAGACTCCTGGCCAACTCCCTCTCCTTTCCTGTGACCCCTGGGCCGGGTCCGAACACCTTTCTTTAGCCCACTTCCTGTCTTCCTTTTCCGTCTTGGACTTCTTTGGTTCTGACTTCTATCTCATTTGACACATGGCAGTATCCAGGGGGTCCTCTAAGTTGGCTCTGGCCCATCTGGTCTACTCTATCCTGTTGTGAGCTTAAAAAGCATGCATGACATATTAGGGCATTGCCACTCTTCAGGCAAAGGGTGGGAGTCACGGGCATCTGGTTCGTCCCTAGATGTTAGATGGAGCAGCATGGAGGGGGTGACTCTTGTTCACCACGACAGGTGGCCGGAGGGGGCGGAGGAGCATCTCTGCTTGGGGAGGGTCAGGCAGTATCTGCGAGGATCAGACTAGGGGAGTCCCTCTAAGAGGTAGGACTGAGATGACTCGGGCCTGGGACTGGCCCCAGACACGTGCTGCAGGTTGCGTTTGATTTGTGGGGTGTCTGTGCGCCTGCCTGGCATGTGCCTGTGGGCATGGAACATTCGTCATGGTTCTTGCTAAGAGCCTAAAGTGGAGAAGAAGCTGACGATGATTTTCGGAAGGTAGATGAGGGGTCAGCTTTCCCCTTGGCTCAACAAGCTCAAATCACCTTGCTTCATAGGCACCGGAGTGGAAGGTGACAAGGACCCCAGGGTCAGAGCTGGGACTAGAACCCAGGATGCTCTCAACCTCCAACATCTGAAGCCAGCTGGACGCGGCCTCTCCCTCTCTTGGCCTCTTCCCCAAGAGAAGATGGCTTCAGCTGCCCTTTGCCCACCTGGGACGCCACGTGAGGTTGCTGAACAGACACGGCTCGTGGGAGGTTCTCCCTGCCTCCACGCCCCCTCTGCTGCCTGGAGAGCCCTTCCCAGGCCCCCGACCCCCGGCCCGCCTCTTCTGATGGAGACTTCCCTGTCACCACTCCTCCTCCCCGTCTCCCCCTCCTCTGCAGCAGCTTGCTGGCTCACGAAGTGCCCCTCTGCCTTCCTCGTCTTGGGGTGCCGGGTGCCCAGCATGGTGCCTGGCATAGGGTGGGCAGGGGACCAGCCTCTCCCACAGCTGGCACTGTCGAGTTAGGCAGGGCCTTTCCTGCCCAGCAGCTCGCTGGCTCCAATTTCAGACACAGCAGGAGTGAGAGGGAGGCATGGAGTGGCTTTAGGGCCGGGGCAGCCGCTGGCCCAGGTTCTGGGGGAGGCTGGTTGTTGAGAACTTGGGATTTTTTTTTTTTTTTTTTTTTTTTTTTTTTTTTTTTTTTTTTGTCTCCTAATCATGAAGGCAGACAAATCTTTCTAGACAAATGAAAAGACCAATCAGGCCCAATTACTTTGAAAAATTCTGATTGCTTCCCTCCGTCATCTTCCTCTCTTCCTCCCCCTTCAAATTTAATTGGGGGGGGGGAGATGAAGATAAACGACCCGTGCTCCCAGACGCTGGGAGACCTGTGTCGGCTAATTGCTCCCAGACGTGGTTGCTCTTTGTGCTGCAGGACACGCTCGGGCCTCCCACGGCCACGGTCCAGCAAATGCGCCTTCCGGGGAGTCGCCGTGGCTGAGGTTATTGCAGGTGGCCGTCACCGTGCACGAGCAGATGCGGGCTGGATTTCTTGTGTTTAACAAAGGGTGTCTTAGGGACCTGGTGACATCACAGGTGGGAATGGGGCTCACAGAGGCCCAGCAACAGGGACTGTTGGCCATGTCCAAGAAGCTGCGCTTGCTTTTGCATACCTGTTTCTCCTGCAGCCTGTCGTTCATATATATATTATGTATGTATATATATTTATATATATATATACACACATATGTATATTTTAATTTTTTTTAGTTGTTGATGGGCCTTTATTTTATTTATTATTTACATGTGGTGCTGAGAATCGAACCCAGTGCCTCACACATGTGAGACAAGCGCTCTACCACTGAGCCACAACCCCAGCCTGTATGTATTTAAAGGGTCTTACTGTGTTGCCCAGGCTGGCCTAGAACTCCTGGGATTTTTTTTTCTTCTTCTTCCCTAACTGCGCTTTATCTGCTTTGACTGAGAGGCTCTTGGTTTTACCTAGTGTCCATCCTGGGCCAAGCAGTGCCTTCTAGAAGGAAGGCTTGAACGTACTGTTATGTCTTCCATGAGCCGCACGTGAAGCTACTCCTTCACTTCTTCTCATAGTATGCCCATTCCCCCAGCACCAGGTCCTGGTGCCCACCTTGTCACAGTCCACTCATTCAGTACACCCCCCGCCAGCTGCATCTGTTTCCTACACTACTGTCCCATGTTACTGCCCCCTTGGCTGACTTTAAACAGTGGGAGTTAATTTTCTTGGTTCTGGTATCAATGAATCGTGGGGGCTGGGTTTCTCCTGACAGCTCCAGGGAGGCCCCTCCTTTGCCTCCTCTCAGCTCTCCTTGGTGTCCCTTGACTTGTAGGCATCACACTGCAACCTCTGCCTCTGCTGTCACACACTTTTCTTGGTGTGTCCTCTCCCCTTCTCACAAGGCCACACGCATTGGCTTTGAGGCCCCCCCCCCCCCCCCCAGTCTTCATGAGATGTACAAAGCCTATGTGCAAATAGAGTCTCATTCTGAGGTTCTGGGTTGCCCGAGTTTGGAGGGGGTGCTATTCAACCACAGAGGCTGGTGTTCGTACCAGATGCTGCGCCATCTGTGGGGAATTTATCAGTGTGGCACTGCCCTCCTGGAAGTTGCAGCCTGACCCGTGGCTAGATCATCACTCAAATCCTCCAGTTGCCCGCCGGAGCCTTCCTCCTGTGGCCTGGCGCTCCTCTCCGGGTGGGTATTTTCTTCTGCGCCACGTCCAGCTGTCCGCTTCTCAGTGCACGTCTGAGCCTGTCGTCTTTGCTCGGGGCCTGCGTGGCAGGGCTCTAGTGGCCAGCACCTGCCCTCCACCCGCAGTCCCTACCTCTCCTCCCCTTAGGCTTCACACTGAGCCATGCATTGACCACCTCCAGGACGCTGCCGGCCAGTGAGCCAAGCCCCTCTTCAGTGCGGGGAGGTCTCTTCCCTAACGTGCTCCGTCTCCGTCCCTTGCATTGGCATTCCAGCCGCGAGGCCACTTCATTGGCTTTCCGTCTTCGTTCTCACGAATCTGCAATGAGAAATCCTTCTCTCCAACTTCACTTGCACTCAATTTTTCAAATTTTATCAGCTTTGCTGATGTTCTGACAGATTTCTCTGGTGTAATGACCTCCTGCACGTTATCCTGTGTTGAGGGGCCACGTGCTTTCTTTTTGCTAGGTGCAGGTGCGCAGGCAATACAGAGGCTTGGATTCCCTGTAGGAACCCGAGGGGTGCTAAATGTGAGAGCCCCTCTGCACATTGCTCGTGAGCCGCCAGCCTAATTGCTGCTGTTTGATAACTAGTGTCCCCTTCTCCAGCACAGTGACATGGGGCTCAGAACACCTGCAGCGTGTGTGTTTATTACTGCTCCATCGACGGTTACGGATACTGATGAGGCTGTCACTAAGCCAGTGTTCCCAGCTACCTCTGCCATCTCCTCTGTCCCAGAGGGGCAATGCCTGTCCCTTCATTAATCCCTTTGTCCCATTTTTTACCTGATGTTCTCAGATCTTTACCTGGCCACCAGAGCAACCCTGCAAAAATGCAAACCCGACTGGGTCAGGGCCAGGCCTGAGGACTTAGCTGCAGGCTGCTGGGCCTCCTAGGGTCAGGCTCCTGGTGCCCCTCCGGCCTCAGTTGCTGTATTCCCTGTCCCCTCTTCCTCAGCGATCCCCTTGCAGACCCCCAGCGCCAGCCCTTCCTTCTCAGGGTCCCGTGCCTGCTCTTCCCTCCAGATCCCCACACGGCCCCACCCTTCCCTACGGATACCCCTGCTGCAGTGACAGGCTGCCGTCCCTCTCCCCGTGCCGACAGCAGGTGACTGTCCTCGCACCCGTCTCCCTCCCCGGGTTCATCTGCTGGGCCGTGGCTGTGGTCCAGCTGCGAGAACAACATGGTACTTCACACGTGGGCACTGCCTCTTAGGAGGCAGGGCAGCGTCCACGCAGCGAGGGGAAGACCAGGGAGACCCCATCTGTCAGATCCTCTGCACGACTCCATCACCCCCTCCTCAAATTAGGGTTAGACACAAAGAAAAGGGGAGTTGAGATACTAGAGAGTGTGGAAGGCTCTGGCTGTAGGCTCCAGGATGAGAAAGCCCAAGGAGGGCCCTGTGCAGCGCCGGCGTGCGGTGGCGTCTGCAGGGCCTGTTGTCACCCTCCGTCCCCACCCAGCACCAGCATGGTGCCTGGGAGTGCTCCTGTCACGCCTGGGGCTTCCTTGGGTGTCAGGTCTGGGTCAACCCGTCCTCGCACACACTAGGTTCAACAGTCACAACTGAGCACTTTATCTTCCGCACCTCTCTTCTTAGTCCGGTTATTACAATCAGCTGCTGGGTCATAAATATTACTAAGAATAGATGTGCGTACCGTTCCGTGGACACCGAGGAAGAACAGACCCAGACTTTCCCACCTCCCAGGTCCTGTATGGGGTAGAGAATGGTAAATGTTTACCGAGTGAGTGAAGGAATTACGAGGCTCTCCCCAAACGGCATCCCTTTGTCTTCAGGATATGTTATAGGTTAATAATATTCTGTTGTAAAAATCCCATCTGTTTTAACGTCATGTAACCTGAACGCTGAGTTTTTATAGAACCAGACAATCAGTTAGGTTCTCTGAAGACTGTTGAGTTTTAAAGTACTGAATCACACACATACACCCTAAAGATTAAAATACGTCTCTCAGGGCTTTGGGATTATGGGCACTTTATTAAACACTAATTCTTTCAAAATTGGCAATTTGTGCATGATTTATATTAGCAATTTTCATTTAGCAACAGTGTTTGGTTAAATAAAATACGCCTTTCCAAACATTTTTCACAGATAGTTTATTGGACGTTTTTTCCTGGGGTTTGCTGAAGGAAATGGTTAGAGTGCGGTTTTCCCTCCTTGAACCCAGAGCGCTCTGAGCTAGGGCAGAGAACAGACAGGGGAAGAGGGCCGTGGAAGTGGCGGCCGCACCGCGGGTAGCAGGGAGCTGGGCACCGGGTGTCGTCTGCTGCTCTGCGGGGGGGGGGGGGGGGGGGGGGCGGGGCGGGCAGGCCTTGATGTGAGCTATGTTTACAAGACTGTTCAGGCCACTTTCAAACCAGGGCGGGGATGTTCTCTTCCTGCCGTGCTGTGCCATCTCAGGACTGTGCTCCCCGTCCTGCTGTTCCCGAGTGTGGGTATTTGCTCGGCCATTGTGCCAGGTCTGGGGACACAGAGGAGTAAGGTGAGGCATGTCCCGTGGGTCTCCTGAGGCTCCAGACTTCACCCTGCTCACCTGGGCCTCTGGGTTGAACTTGGCCTCTTTACTTGATACCTTCCCCACCGCCCGGGCATTCAAGTTGCTCTTTATGACGTAGCTTAAATATTCCCTCCTCTCTGAAACTCTCCTGATTCGCTCTGCCCAAGTAGCAGCTCCTTTTAGATTCCGTCTGCAGGTTTTTCCACTTATTCTTAGTGTGAGTTACCTGGCATCAGGCTTCACCCATCCACACGTCAATCTCACTCGCTGCCCGGGTCTTCCAGTTCAGGTGTGGTGTCGAACCCGTTTCTATCCCTCGTCTCTGATACCAACGGTGCCTGGGTCACGGCAGGCGTTTGGGAAGTATCTGAAAGGAAAACCGCACAACAGTGTTTTACTGGGGTGGTAAGTGCCTGGGGGGCCTAGGAGAGCTCTGTACGTTCCTTCCTCCCAGCAATGCTCATCCGGACTCACGGGCCTCATTTGATGGCTCCTGCTCGGCACCCCAGGAGAATAGTGGCACTGCACCGTCAAGGTCCAGGACAAGGTCTTTGTTTGCTGCTTTGTTTTCTGGGGATCAAATCCAGGGCCTCACATACACTGGGCAAGTGCTCTATCACTGACCAGCCCCAGCCCCCAGGTCTTGTTTTTATGACACTGGGGAATTGAACCCAGGAATGCTTTACTAATGAGCTGCATCCCCAGCCCTTTTTATTTTTTATTTTTTATTTTGAGACAGGGTCTTGCTAAGTTGTTACGGCCTCATTAAATTGCCGTGGCTGGCCTTGAACTTGTGATCTTCCTGAGTCGCTGGGATTACGGGCATGTGCTGCTCCGCTTGGCCCAGGTCTGGTTTTAATCAGTCCCTTTCTAACCATGATTTTTCTCACATTATGGGTTTTGGTTTTCCACGGCAGATTAAAGACCCCTCCCGTATTTTGCCCATTGATCTTCCAACATGGGATTCTCAGGCAGTGTAGTAGGAATGAGATTTAATAGCCTGTACCGTCTAGGTGGCAGGGACCTTGCTGCCGCCCTGAGCTCCGGGCTCCATGGGCTTTCGTTCAGTGGCATCTCGCTTCTTTTCCCTCCTCTTTCTCAGAACTTGGTATAAACGATCATTTTGACAGGGGAACAAAGGCTCTCATTCTGAATGGGACAATGTTTGAAATGAAAGTCAAAACTATCATTAGAAGACCTCGTTTCCTGGTGATTGATTTAACGTAATTGCCTATTGGCGAAGCCACCCTGGAAAATGCATCCATGTTGGCAAGGGGCAGCAAGTGACATTCATTCGTGCCCTCTCCCCCTTCGGCTTGAATGTTGGATCTAGTGCATCGGTCCGTTGGAGGCAGGAGCTGAGTGGGCCTCAGCCAGGCATTATTCTCAGCATGTCTCGCCTGCGGAAATTGAGTGTGGTCCGGCTGTGCTTCCCGTCACCGCACCGAGAGCCCTTGGACGGCATCTTTTAGCCCCGGAACCAGGAGATTGCAATTAACTTTGTTCACTTAGAAAAGACAGGGAAAAAATAACCCCAAATCAGTGGGGAAATAGACTCTTCCATCTAGAAAGAACCATACAGTATTATTTAATCTATTTCTCTTCATCCTTTTTCTATTGTAGAAAGATAATTATCTCATTTTTTTTTCCTTCAGAGACTCTCAGGAGAAGGAGATTTTGTTTTTCTTCAACATCTAGTTGGATCCCCAATAACCTTTTATGATTAGAAGAGAAAGGAATTCATGCTTCTACTCATACTGCTTGGAAGCTCCTTCCACCCAGTGCGACCCTTACACTCAAGATTCTCCTCTCTGCGTTGGCCCTCAGTAGTGTCAAGCAGCGGATCTGTGTGGAGCACTTACGGTGTTTCAGGCCCTGTGCGGGGCCCTGGGAATGCAGATGTGCACAGGATAGCAGCGGTCCAGCTCATGGGCTGGTGGGCAGACAGACAAAACAATTTAAATAAAAAAAATTAGAAGGGGGGCTGGGGTTGTGGCTCAGCGGCAGAGTGCTCGCCTTGCACGTGTGCAGCCCGGGTTCGATCCTCAGCACCACGTAAACATAAATGCATTGCATTGTGTACAACTAAAGTAAATAAATATTTTAAAAAATAGGGGTAGTAAAATGATATACATATATACATTATATATATATATATATATATATATATATATATATATATATGTGTGTGTGTGTGTGTGTCTTTATGTTTAATAATGCCGAGTAGGGATAAAACCAAACAGAAGAAATAAAATGAAGCCTAGGTGATGGCTAGAGAGAGAGGGAGAGAGAGTGAGTGACCAGGAGGCTTTGAACAGAGACTGGAATCATGACATGCGGGAAGGCAGACTAGAACCTTCCGGAATGAGGAGCAGCGAGCAGTGTGAAGTGCTGAGGATGGGAGGTCTGGAAGGCAGGTGGGACAGGGTGAGCTCCAGCCGCACTGGTAAAGTCCAGCCGTTCAGCCGTTTGTTCCAAGGTTGGGCTCACCAACAAGTCAGGCCTTCCTGACTACAGCTGTTGTGGTGCCGGTGCGTGGCCGGCCCTCGGGAAGTGAGTCTTCCCTTCCTCCCTCCGCCTCGCACTCTGCTCTGCCTTCCCCTGCACCCTGCGGTCAGCTGGGCCCCTGTTCGTCCCGTCCTGCCTTGGCCCTCTTGTTCCTGGACGACTTCTTCCTCGGCTTGTCCATTCGCAGCTGACTTCCCTCCCAGATCTTTCTGGAAACGATGTCCTCTCCACAGGCAGGCCTCTCATCAGGGTCCTGGCCCCTCCCCGTCCAGGACACCACTTTCAGTTCTCAGAGACAGCTCCTGTTCCTGGCTCTCTTTGCTGCCCGGAGCTTGGGAGGCTCGTGTTATTTTCGCCTTAGCCTTCCATCAGAAGCCCTTCCTCTCTGCGACTGCCATTGTCTGGCTAGGGCGTCCTTGCTGTAGCCAGAGCAGGCGAACTGCCGTAACTAAGAGCCCCAAAGTCCTGGAGGAGGATGAGTCCCTGTCCAAGCCATCTGGCTGCCATTCAGGCCCTTGGTCTCCATGCATCTGGTGGCTCGTGGGGTGTTGGGAGTTCCCCTCCACATCCTGTGCTTTGGGCCTGCAGATGGGAAAAGCACAAACCAGGAGGGTTTTGTGAGGTTCTTCAAGGTGCCGAGTCTGGAAAGGCTGCTTGTCTCCTCTGCCCGCCTCCATCAGCCAGAGCAGTCACATGGCTCACGGCTGCTAGGGATGCTGGGAAATGGGGGCTGGGGTGGAATGTCTGGGAGGGAGAGGAAGCAGACCCCCGTGACCACGCAGCGCTGCCAGCTGCCCCCGGGGCAGTCCGTGGGGTCCTTGCTGTGGTCATCCCCTGAGCCCTGTTCTCATCTGGCCCCTGACCTTGGCATCCTGCCTCTCCGCATCCTCTTACCTCCCTTTCTCCAGAGACTTGTAAGTGGACATTTTCTCATAGCCATCACCTCTCCTCTCCCTGGTCCTGTTCCTGCTTTTCCCTTGATCCTCTGGATTGCTGTCTTCCAGAACCTTCCCTTCCCTTATACCTGCCCTTCAGCCTCAGCCTTGGACCTGTCCTCTGCTCTTGTACTTGGGCTGCCAGGCACCACTGAGCGAGATCACACGCGGTCACAGGGGTGATGGCCAGTATGGATGCCAGAGCTCCCACACGGCTGGGCTCTCTGGTCAGCTTTCTCCCGAGCCCTTGGTGATCATTCAGAGGTTCTCCAGGCTCCTCGAGGCCCTTCTCAACCTTCGTCCTCTGGACTCTGCGAACCACTCCATGTAGGTTTCGTTGCAAGGACCTGCACGGTGGGGAGGGGACCCACTCGTTAAAGCTCCCCTCACTCCAGACTTGCTGCTTGCAAGCCATCTCCCTCCTTCAGCCCCAGGAGGCCTGCACTCTGCTCGGGCAGTTCAAGGTCAGTTCTTTGTTCTTCCCACCAGGTCCCCTCCTTGTTCTCCTTCCCCCATCTGTCCTCTTGCTTTCCTCCATACGTCGTCCTCTCCTGGCTCTTTGGGTGCTGAGCCCATGCATGCTCGGACGTCTCACCTTTGAAACAGACGTCTTCATCCCTGCCACCCCTCCTCCAACCGCCACTGCTTGCTTTTCTTATTCTTTCAACCAAACTTCTGAAAATAACTGTTTTTGTTTCTTCGCTCCCATCACCTCCCGACCCGTGGCTTCCTAAACAAATCCAGTGGAGAACTGTGAGCCCCTCAAGGCAATTCCCAGCGTGCTGGAGCTGGGCTGACATCCCCCTCCTCCCTTGCAGGCAGCATCTCCCCCATCTCTTTGGGGGCTTCTTTTTTCTTCTATTCCATTAGTTCCCTGCCCCACCCACCCCAGAAGTTCAAGTCTTTTCTCTACTTAATTCTGTCCTGGAGGTATCTCTCTTAGGGTCACTGTTCTCCTTAAAACTCTTTTTCTTTTCTTTCTTTCTTTTTCTTTTCTTTCTTTTTTTGGAAGCTAAGGCTTCCAAATTGATTCTCCAGCCAAGCTTTCTTCCATGAATGTCAGAATGGAATCTCCCACTCTTGCTGGGTATCTTTACTTGTTTGCCTAATAGCCACTTACTTTCAGTGGTTCTAAAATGGAATTTGTTACCTGATCTCCTTTTCCCTGACCTCAACCTTCTCTTTCTCCTTTATTTCTCATCTCAGAAAGAATTTAATGGACCAAATCTACTCAGCCTCTTGAGCCAGAAACTTGAGCATTATTTATCTCTCACCCTTTCCTCTAATCCCCCAAATCCACTTAGTTGCTGGGTCTTGCTGATTTTGCTTCATAAATATTTGTTGAATCTCTTCTTACTGTGACTGCTGAATCTCTTCTTGTGACTTGCCTAGCTTTTTCCAACAGCCTCCTTCCATGTTTCCTAACTGGCGTCATCTCTCACCCACCCAACTCCATTGGCTTGCTTCTGACCTTCAATGCATCAAGGTCGATTGTTCCTTGCGTGGTACCTGAGTCATGCTAGTGAATACAGCCCGTGATTACCTAGTGCAAACAAACACATCCCCCCAGTGGGGATGAAACAAAATGAGAATCTGTCCTGGTGTAGTGGAATTGGGTCCCTTTGGCTTGGAATAAAATGACTGGCGACAACATCATATGTGGGTTAGCAAAGAGGCGACTCTGAAATGACCTAGATGGAAGGAGAAATCACTTGCTGTTAAAAATTGTTTGGTAACTACAAACTGCTTTTGTGAATGCAAGAACACTAGTGTCACCTGCAGAGATTGAATACAGTTGTTTCATGAAACGTGCTTATGAGCAAAAACAGTTCTCATTTAATATATAATATTTTATCTGAAATATGCATATGTAGCGGCATTAACAATTCAGTATTGTGAATAGACTATTTGACTATTACCTCTGTATCTTTATGTCGAAAAGGTTACATATTCAAGTTGGCCAACTCTCCTTTTTTTTAAATGGGAAAATGGAGATTTACCCTCTATTCAGGGTCAGTGTATGTTTGGGTAATAAAAGAGTTTATTTGAATTTTCTCTGATTAGGACTCCTTGTGAGTATGTGTGAGCTCTAGAGTACCAGGTCTCTGAGTAACTGCTCCCACCAATACTGACCTTGAACAAAATGAGCTTAGAGCTGATGAAATGGGCAAAGTAATATTGCCACGTGGGACTCTGAAAAGCTCACGCTTATAAAATGGTTAGAAGCTGCTTTCCTTAGGCTAAAAAGAAAGCTGGATCTTAACCAAGTAACCATTGGCAAACCACCACTAACTTCATCTGTAGGTAACGGGTTTAGCCAAGTATTGTGACTTCATCACATCCATGGAGGATCCTGGATTGAAAGTAGGTTGAAGATTCTGTACAGTCCTTTGCTGAGCACAGTGGCAAGATACCAAAGAAATAAAAGGCCTATCACAGACCTTCGAGTTCCTTATTTTAGTTTAAAATGTAGAAAGAAGTACGTTTAGACCCGGGGTCCTAAGGTGAGCATAAAGGTCCATGTGCAATATTGTCATCCAGTGTCCATGAACGTTCGGTCCTGACTCTGACTCGAGGAAGAATTTTCCAGCTCTTGATGTCTCAGCGAACACAGAGGAAAATGCTATTTCTTATTTAGAAACAGCGACTTGAGTGTTAGAAAAATGGAGTTTCCGAGGCAGGGTGGGAGCAACTGTGGAAAATTTCATTTCTAAACTCCCACTCAAAAACCAGGAGATTGGGGGGGGGGGGGGAATATTTTCTTCTACAAGCACATTTGCATTCAGTGTTTAGGTTTGTGTTTATTGAGGACGGGGAGAACAAATGGAGGCAGATCTGCTGAGGAGAGCTGGTATTTTTAATGACCAATTTTCCCCCTTTCTATATTTGCTCGAGTCCAGGCAAGCGTATACACAAATAGGCACAATTTGTAAATTGTCCCTGACATATTTTTTTTTGCTCTTTGAATTCCCTGAGTGCTTGCAATATAATTAGAAATAGGCAATCTTTTGCATCAGTAATAGGAAAAAGGACATGATTTCAGCATGCAGATAAGATGTTACCTAAACAGAAAATTATAGATGCGGCAGGGGCTTCTGTCATCACGGGGGAAGCGAGGGGGGACCATGGAAGGCAGTGGCAGCCGTTTCTAGCTTCGCTTGCTGACGCTTCCTCTGTGGCTCAGAGCCACCTACTGCGTGCGCAGGCACAGGAGAGAGGATACAGGTGGAGGAGGAAAGCGAACCGCTCGGGAGGAATCTCCTGGTCTTAGTGCACGTTTCCTTTTGGGGGCGAGGCTGCCGACCTCAGAACAGCTTTTGGGGCGCTCCCCCTCCTGCTGCGCAGCCCCTTCTTGGGCAGAGCCTCCAGCTCTTAACTGCAGTGGACTGACTCGTCATTCACCCTCTCACACAATGGGTGACTCTTCTGATCCTTAAACCCTTGGGCTGCATCTAGGTTCCAAAGAGGGTAACATACCCGCCATCGTAGGACTTAGTGTCCACTGGGGGAGAGAAATAACAGACGAAGGTACATAATATAATATCCTCTGGTCGTGGGGGGAGAGTGAGGCGGAGGACTGGGATGAGGGTGGCTGGGCTGCTATTTCATGTAAGGCAGCTGGGAAGACCTCGATGAAGGTGGCTTCTGAGAAGGGCCCCGAATGACGTGAGGGAGGAGAGAGAAGATTGCCTATGGAGAGGGTCCATAGGATGGTCCCTCTGTCAGAGGGAGCGTCATTGAGAAGGCCCCGGAGTTGAGGGTGCTCGGCCTATTTGAGGGACAGTCAAGAGGCCAGTGAGTGTAAGGAAGGCACAGGTGAACTCAAGGTGGACAGAGCTGACGACCAGGCCCTTCAGATTCCATCCTAGTATGGCAGGAAGCCATGAGGAGGTTTTGGCCCTTCAGATTCCATCCTAGTATGGCAGGAAGCCATGAGGAGGTTTTGGCCCTTCAGATTCCATCCTAGTATGGCAGGAAGCCATGAGGAGGTTTTGGCCCTTCAGATTCCATTCTAGTATGGCAGGAAGCCATGAGGAGGTTTTGGCTAAAGGACTGACATGAGCTGGCAATATAGAAAGTGTGTTTCTGCGGCCTGTGAGGACGCGGTGCTGGGAGCTGGGGCATGAGGGTGGGATCCCGGCCCTTGGTTGGGAGGATCCTTCGGGTGAGGAGGGCATGGCTTACTGAATTAAGAGTGCTGGTGCTGAACGTGGGGCTCATGGGATTGCTGATGCACGAGGACTGTGAGGGAGGAGGGAGAGGGAAGACTTGTAGGCTTTTGATGGCACGACGGCGTGAAGAGTCCCCTGGGAAAGAACAGGTTTGGGAGGGGGAACATGCGGAGCTCTGTGTTTGAGATACCTGTTCAAGGCAGTGTCACGGAGGCGGCCCATCTGGGACTCCCGAGTCCACAGACGGCGCGTGGGAATGACGAAAGGCGTGGAGTTGGCGGAGGTCACCTCAGGAGCGTGCGTGGGCAGGAGAGAACGGGTGTGAGAACTGAGCACCGGGTCCTTCACTTAGAAATCGGGACACAGAGAATAACTCAGCAGAGGAAACGGAAAAGGAGCGAGCGGCCGGTGAAGACATGGGAGTACCAGGAGAGGCTAGTGCCCGGGGACCCAAAGGAGGAATGTTCACAGATTGGAGACCTGGTTAGACGCGTGCACTGCTGAGAGGATGAGCAAGGTCAGAGCTGAGAAATGACCCTGACTCGAGACCAGGGGTGGCCCTGGAAGGGCAGTCTCAATGGCCTGGTGGAGGCGAAGGGCTGATGGGCCTGGGTCACAGAGGGAACAGGGGATTGGAAAGGGAAGACAGTGAATGTGGAGGATTCTGTTGGGTTTTGCTGTGAATAGGGCAGCAGTGGGTGTGGCGTTGATGGAAGACTGCTTTAAGAGGGAGCTATTAGAGAAGGTGTGCATGGATAGAAATAATCCACCGGTGGGGGAGAGACTGAGGGCCCAGGAGAGCTGCAGGGCCAGTGCTGCAGTGCAGGTCTGGAGTGTCCCCCAGGGCCCGTGTGCTGGATCTTGGTGCCCAGTCTGTACTGCTCTCGGCAGGTGGTGGAGCCTCTAGGACGGGAGGCCTGGTGTAAGAGAGGTCATTGGGGACGAGACCTTGGACGTTGGTCCCCCCTCTTTCTCCTTGCTCCCCAGCCACTGGGTGTGAGCGGCTCTGCCCCCACCCCGTGTTTCCCACCACGATGTTCTACCCGGACACAGGACCAAAGCAACCGTCCGACTAACCAGGGACTGGAAACCCCAAATCTGTGAGCCAAAATAAGTCTTTCCTCCTTTAAGGTGATTCTCTCGGATATTCTGTTACAGTAACAGAAAGCGGACTGAGACACGCAGTGGTGCTGGGGAGGCAAGAGGATGGAGGCGTGAGCGTGGCCCGCTGTGTCTCAGGAGGCCGAGCAGATGCTGCAGCACGGGAACAGCAGTGCAGTGGTTGGTAGCCTCTGGACGTTTTCTTCCGGTTTCTAGACGAAATAAGAAATATAAAGCACCGACTGGGAGGAGGGGAGGTTTGGAGAGTTTAGAAGAAAGCAAGCATGGACCAGAAGCAGGAGGGCCTCGGGACCATGCATTCCTGAGGGGAATGTGGTAGAAGTGCCAAGCCACCGCAGGGGTTTCAAGACAGGCCAGCTGTCCTGGCACTAGGTGTCTCTCCAGCCCCATTCAGCATCTTGGGGACAGGTGCAGAGTAGACGGAGAGATGACATTACCTAAGCATGTGACAAGCATGTGCCAGGGAGTGGTTGTCATGAGAGTCTTCTGCTTGATAAGGAGGGAAGCGAGGACACAGAGGGCCCTGAACGTGAAGCGGTGGTCGAGACAGTGGGAGAGAGGTGCCCTGGGCCCAAGGCATAATGGATCGAGGATTCCTTAGGAAGGAGCTGGAAATACAGAAGGCAGGTGGCCAGCCATGGGGGGTGCCTCGAGGTGACAATCGAGAAGTAGTTTTGTTATTAGTAATGTCATTGGATTGACATAGTGTGTGGGTCAAGTTCATTGGAGGTGAGGAAGGTGAGGAGCCAAATGCAGAACCCAAACCAAGGGAGCAGACGGCTTGTCTACAGGAACACTGACGTCTTTGTTACGGTGCTTGGATCTGCGATGAGTGGAGGAAGGGTCTAGGTGAGAAGCAGTGACTACGAGAGGCGGCCCCTTAGCCAGCAGCCACAGAGGGGCATGAAAAGTACTCACTACACTATTCCTGGCTTTGGAATAGACTCACAGAGGCGTAGGCCCACACGCGATATGAATAAACACAACCTTGACCTTAGTATGAGGGAGGCATCAGCTTCCCAAGACTGACAGGGAGCTGTCTAATCTGAAGGTGCAAAGGAAGCAGAGGCTGAAGAATAGCTGTCTGAGACTGCAGGAAGGATCTGAACAGACCTCTGAAGGTGACAGTAAATCTGAACAAATTAGAGTATCCCTTGACAGCAAGAAAGCCCTGTTTTAATCATTCCTGCTTTATAACGGGCTAATGAGAGTCCCTCTCATTATGCACCTTTATTTCTGCAGATGAGTGTTACAATCCTGTTACCTGGTTTGTAAATTCTGTGTGGGGATTAAATTAAAGCCACTTGTTTGAAAAGCCTTAGTGGCTGTGTGGTCTGCCACCTTCCCGTTCAAGAATGCAGAACGTGGCCCCACCCCCACCCGTTCTTTACTTTATGGATTTCGGTTTGTCTCATGATTTCCTTGTTGTCAAACTTGAGACAGATGCCAGACTCCTCTGCTCACGCAAGTCCCCCATTGCAAGACGGTGCAGTTGCTCGGATACCACTGACCGCGATAGTCTAGAACTGAAGGCCACCTGGCAAGTGCGAGTGAGCCCCAGCCCAGGGCAGCGCGTGGGGTGGCTCTTCTCTGCCTGCCGTGAGTAGTAAAGCTGAAGGCACGTGGCCTGCCTCCAGCAGCCATGCTTGCTGGGGTTCTGACCACGGTGCTGGGTATCTCCCAGACATTTTAAACTAGGGGCTTATGAACCACAGCCTTGTAGAGTGGGCCCTCTGCATCCGTGGATTCAACCAACCATGAATAGAAAATATCTGGAAAAAAAAAATCACACTCGCACTGACCTAGGTACAGACTTATTTGTTGTCATTATTTAAACACACCCTAACAACTATTTACATAGCACTTGCATTATATTGGGTGTTACGAGTAATCTAGAGATGGCTTAAGGAGTCCAGGAGGATGTGCAGAGGTTATAATGCAAATGTCATGTGGTTTTACGTAAGGGACCTTAGCACCCACAGATATGGCATTTGCAGCAGCAGGGGTGAGGGGTGTCCCGGGAACCAGTCCTCCTTGGAGGCCAAGGGAGTGTACCACAGTAGGTGAAGAACAGCGTGGGTGGGAATGAAGCTCTGAGGATTCATTGTTTGACGTGCAGTTGAGAACAATTCTCTCTTCCTGCAAATGGCGGCACTGCAGTCCCACAGTACATAGACCAACGTGTGGAGTGTGGCCATCAGCAGTGACATAGCCTACTTTTTTGGAACTAAGTTTTGGGCAACAACCAAGCAGGCTGTGGTCAGTTGTAGCAGGTTCTCCTTTGCACCGTAGGGTCACCTGACAGACTGATCCCTACATGCGTCTAATGGGAGGAGGTCAGCCTCAGCCTTCCAAGTATGACATATAAAGATAGCAGTCCCTTCCCACCCCAGTCAGGAGGGTTGAGGAGTGGACAGTAGCGGTTGTCGTGACTTTCCACTGGCCACATCTCTTTGATGAGGCCTGAACCCATTTTTTATGGACCACTTCTCCCTTATAACCTGATGGGATTCCTGGGGTCATTTCTCAGTGAAGCCTCAGAAAAGGGAATGACGTCACTCTGCATTCGTCACACCCCCACCCCCCGGAAGAACAGAGACTGGAGCCAGGAATATGTTCCCAGATTCCCTTTAATCACCTAGCTAGCTCCTGCCCCACACAACGTTGAGCAGCTTCAGGATGGATGATACCGGAGTGTCTGTTTTCATACCATTTAAGTATCACTCAGAAGGGTGCTGGTACTGGCTCAGTCCTTAGGATGGTGTCACCCTGGGTCGGCTCTGTGATCATCCAAATTTTTGACAGCAGCCATGCCGAGGATTTTATACAGGATTTGAAGACGGTGTGGTATTGGGCAAAAAAGCTGGTACAGACAGCTGTGAAAACATCTGGTGTAGGTGGGCTCCAGTGTACCTGTGCCAGCAGTATCGAGAGCACTCTGCGGAATACAGCCCTGTCCCGTGGCTTTGCTGCCATTGAGCCAAGCTGCCCAGAAGATGCGGGGACCCTTTTTCATAATCCCTCTTAACAGCATGCTCTGCCCCAAGCAGGTTGTGAGCCTTTGAACAATGAGAGCAGTTGACTTGCCCTGCCCGAGTGGGGCATTAGACCTTGCCCACGAGTAGTCTCAGATGGAACTCGGGCTTCTGGATGAATCAGTCACAGCGAATTGCATGAGTCAAGTAGCTGTCCATCCACAGACAGCTGCAATCCTTCAGGGTCAGCGCTGGAGTATTCAGAGAGGATGCAAGGACCACTGAAATTAGCCTTGCGCAGTGGCCTTCTAGGAGCTCAGGATAATCCCCCGAACTTGGATTTTGTAAGCGTTTCTCTTCTTCCTGTCACTTGAATTGTGGATGTCTGCCATGTGTTTCTTCAAGAGGGAGTTGAAAAAGCAGCTATTTTGATTATTTCCTCAGGATGTTATACTCTGGGGTGCTCAAATAATTTAGTATTTTATTACTTTTAACAATAACAACCGCCACTAGCAGATGTCAGGAACAAGACAGTCCACTAAATCCTAGCTCACAGCTTCTTAGTAGAAACCGGAGGACTCCTAAGCAGGACCTGTGGCTGTGCCGAGGAGCTGAAGTCTTTCTGCAGCCTCGAAGGTCAGGGGTGCGTGTTGATTTTGGCAGCTGGGATGCTTTCTTCTGCACCAGAGCAGGTTTTGTGAAACTGGGACCTCTCTTGTTTTGAAGGCATTTTAGAAGATGTGTTCCTGTCATTTGCCACTTAGAAATTCTAAAGAACAGATTTTGCCATGTTTTCCAAAGTGATCCACGAAATGCCAGCTCCCTGAGAAACTCAGAAAGAAAATAAAACTTTTTAATTTTTTTTTTTTAACTCTGTAGAAGGAAAAAAAAAAATGGGAAATGACATATTCTCTTTTGGCAAAGTAGTCAGACCTTTACTTAACATTTAGAGGCTCTGGAAATCCTACAAGGGAAGAAATGCACTTAATTGTTTGGAAAAGTCTGAGTTAAATAATATTAAAAATAGCTTTATTGAGGCATAGTTGACATGCAGAAACCTTCACACATTTAAAGATGACCATCTGATAAATTTTGACATAGGGGTACCCCTGTGAGACCTTCACCACAGCGAAGATAATTCCTTTCCATTGTGGAGCTGTATTTCATTGGCTATGCCAAATTGTTTACCCATTCACTTGTTGAAAGACACCTATGTTGTTTAGAGTTCAAGGTTCTAACAAGTAAAGCTACAGTAAACATCTGTGTATGTCTTTGCTTGGACACATGCCATCATTTCTTGGGACAAATACCTAGGAGTGGAATGATGGGTCCTATGACAGGTGTCTGCTTGAACTTCTGAGGTAACTGCCAAACCTTTCCATGGTGGTCCTGCCATGTTCCATGGCCACCAGCAGGTGTGAGTTCTAGCTCCTGAGTCAGCATCAACACATCAGGGTGGGTCAGTCAGCATTTTCGTTTAACGAGCGTGTAATGGTATTTGACCATGCATTTTACTTTGCATTTTCCCAGTGACAAATGGAAGTTCAGCATCTTTTCCTATGCTTTGATATCTTCCACACACATTTTTTGATGAATGGGCTGTTCAAATCCTTTGCCCATTTTTAATTGAATTGTTTCTTATGACTGAGTTTTGGGGAGTTCTTTATATCCTTAATATGTCTGTCTGTCTGTCTGTCTCTCTCTCATCAGAAGTAGGATTTGCAAATAGTTTCTTCAAGTCTGGGACTTGTCATTTCATTCTTTTAACAGTGTGAGGAGCAAAATACTTTTGTTGAGGTCACTTTGTCATCACTTTTATGGACTTTGGCTTTGTTGTGTAAGAGGTAAGAAATTTTTGCCTTACCAGGGGTAACAAATTTTCTCCTGTTTTCTTATAGAAGTTTTATAGTTTCAGTCCAGCAATAATGAATTCCAGTGTTGACCTAGGCTAAACTGAGTTCTTTATCTACCTGAGTAACATGTGGGTCCTGGCACTGGTATGTGAACCAAAGACGGTCCCTCAAGTTTCTATTGAAGATTGATTTGGGTTCTGGAAGATGTAGATAGGTATAAGGTATTAAAAACCATGAATCTTGAATTGCCCCAAGGCCATATTTGCCACTAATGGAAAAGTCTGTGCAAAACCAAGCAAACCTCTAAGGATATAGAAGTAAGGGATGGATGGGCAGAAACACTTCTGAAAACTATCTCTATAAATCTGGCCAGGGTCCAGACTGCCCATTTACCAATGCTCTTTTGCATAAGCTCTCTTTCTATAACTTACATGAATTAAGTGTTTATAAATTTATAATAGAAGCTTAATTCAACCATCCATGGAAATGAAGGTCATGTTGACAGCTGAAATCAGTAGGTTTGATGATGTGGACTACCCACCTTTGAGTAATGAAAAAATAGAGGTCAACAAAGGCCAAAGGAAGTTTTTTCCATGATCTTCCCAAGGTGGGTTGGACAGCTCTGGCCAATGGAAAGTAATCCAAGATGATAGATGTGGAGAAATGGAAATTGTGCTGAATTAATAAAGTATCCAAATTCTGAGGTTCGTTTTGCCTAATATTGAGACATTTTTCTACTGGTTAGAAGCTGAGGGCCACAGGGGAAACTGCTCCGTTCAATCTGGGCTTTCCTTTGAAGTGACCCATCTATGTGAAATCAATAAAATGTGTAGTGATTGGTAGTAAATCTAAAACGTTACTCAAGTGATAAAAATTTTTTTTTCCAAATAATAAGAGTTTTATATAGTTTTAGGTTTTATATTTAGGCTAATTATCCATTTGGAATTGATTTTTATATGCAATGTTAGGGTATGAATCCAAGGAGTTTATCCATAGTATGTGAATATTCAGTTGGTTCAGTAAACACCATTTGTAGGAAATATTCTCCTTTTCCCAGTGATTGTTTTTGAATATCTGTAAAAAGATCAGTTACATGCACCTGTCTGGGTGTATTTATGGACTCTGTCTTGTGTTGCATGGATCTAGTTGTCCATCTTTCTGCTGATATCAACTTGTCTTAATTATGGAAGCTTTATAGAAGTTTTGAAACCAAGTAACACCAGCCTACCAACCATGTTACTCTTTTACAAAGTTGTTACTATTTTGTGTCTTCTTAAAAATTTCTGATTGACTTTTAGAGTTAGTTTATCAATTTCTACATGAAACCTGTTAGATGTTTTACAGGTATTCCATTAAATTTATTGAGCAGTTTTGGAAGAACGGACATCTTAAAATCATTTAGTCTTCTGACACACAGAATAAAGTCTTCTCCCCATAAATAAATAGGGAGTCTTCATTTCTGTTAGCAATGTTTATAATTTTCAGTCTGAGTCTTTCCTCTCCTTGGTTAAATTCTTACCTAGATATTTTATTCTTTCAGGTCTCTGCCTTTTAACTGGTTTCTTTCAACCGTTTGTATTTAATGTGATTATCAATGTGGTTAGCTTGGAGTCTCTCTTGCTATTTCTGCGTATCTCATCTGTTCCTTGTTCCTCTTATTTTGCTGCCTTTTGGAGTAGTTGCATCTGTCTGGGATCCTCACTGAGGCGCAGTTGCATGTGTTATGTACTGGACTGTCACTTCTGCACGGGACCCAGCCCATCCCACGGCCTGTTAAGACGGGTGGGCAGTGCAAACAAGACTTCACGTTGCTGAGTGGTTCATTCTTTTAGCCTGCTTATCAGCATTTCCCAGAGAGGTCCCCTCTGTGTTGAACTTAGCATCAAAGTCCCTCACTATTCTTTTTAATGAGATGTTTTTAAGACTTTGATGTCCATTGTGTTTAAAGAGGTGATACATTTTGGCACTGAACTTCATTATTATGATTTTTCAGCATTTACTCCATCATGAAGTTACAGTGTGAACACGACCTTCATTTGATGTCATCTCTGATGGGATTCCAGGGGCAGTGAAGTTGCAATGGGGTGTGATGTTTTAAAGAATGTTAGAATATGTATGTATGTGTATATATACACTTATATATACACATATATACATATATATACACATATGTGTATATGTATATGTATATTTTCTTTTTAAGATCACAGGTTCAGAGTAACTAAAGTGTGATGCCATCATGGTTCAAGAATATTTTTAAGTGCTTTGCCTACAATTACTGCTTCCATTCGACTGTGTTTTTATTAAATACACTTACCTGACCTCTTTAGCAGCTGCTAATGGAAAGTGTAAATCTCAATAGGCAAACGGCAAACTTTCTAAGTGTGGGTTCATTTCTCATTGGATTTCAGTTTCAAATTGGAGGAAAAATTGTAAGGATGAGGTAAGCTTTCCTTTGCCCAAACTTTGATGTTGTTTTTCTACTTATGGGATCAGTTACTGGACACTGGCTTCAAGGTCGAGGTTGGGTGGAGTCTGGGCCCAGGAGCCCCTTCATACAGCACCTTGATGCTTCTGTCCCTGCAGCCTTTTATCTTTCAGAATATAATAACCCAGGATTAGTTAATATCCACAGAGGTGCATGAAATTTGTGTGTGTGTGTGTGTGTGTGTGTATGCATTTTCCTAAAGACATGTCTACTACTTATATCAAACTCCCAGAGATATCTCTATAGGAAAAAAGTGAAGAATCGCCTTTTGGGACAAGGACATGGGAAGCATGTGGGGACGGTGAACACATGCTGTCATTTGGCACCCTGCAGGTGTGAGGTTGGATGTGCTGGCAGGTCATCCTGTTTGGCCAAGTCTGCCTTTGCTCTTTGAGACAGTGACTTCTAGGAGGCCAGGGTCGAGGTAACGTCACGTGAGCAAAGACAAGGGCACAGCCGTAGCAGTAACGGTGCCACTGTTTGATGGCTTCACGAAAGTTCATACCTCCCAGCTGCTCCCTCTGATTTCAAATCTCTCTGTGGACCTCATGAAAAACTTTTCAAGAACCCATATTGAGCAGGGCATGGTGGCGCATGTCTGTAATCGCAGCACTTGGGAGGCTGAGGCAGGAGGATCACGGGTTCAAAGCCAGCCTCAGCAAGGGCGAGGCACTTAGGAACTCAGTGAGACCCTGCCTCTAATAAAATACAAAAAAGGGCTGGGGATGTGGCCCAGTGGTTGAGTGCCCCTGAGTTCAATCCCTGGTATCAAAAAAAAAAAAAAAACCGTGGAGAGAGGAGCATGCTGAAATGTGTATCGGCTCCAGGGCACCACAGAGTCAGACTCATAGACCAAAACCAAAGCAGGAACTCTTGGTAAATGGGGTGGAATTTCTTTAAAAAAAAAAAAAAAAAAATTCCTACAACCACCATGATTTCCATGACAGAAGAGAGAATCACTGAAATGCTGACATTTAGCATTCTTAATTTAGCTTCAATAGAAATTTAAGGTGCAACAGTGTAAATCACTTCAGATGATGCTAAGAAAGTTTAGAACAAATTCATTATTAAAGAAGACTAGAGAGCTGGGCGCGGTGGCGCACACCTGTAATCCCAGCACTTGGGAGGCTGAGGCAGAAGGATCGCGAGTTCAAAGCCAGCCTCAGCAATGGCGAGGCACTTGGCAACTCAGTGAGACCCCGTCTCTAATAAAATACAAAAAAGGGCTGGGGATGTGGCCCAGTGGTCGAGTGCCCCTGAGTTTGATTCCCCATACCAAAGGGGGAAAAAAAAAAAGACTAGGAATGACGGTGACCTTGTATGCAGAGTAGGAATGCAGGATTAATGATTGCAAAGAGGTTTAGGAGAAGGTCATGAGAATCACTAAAATCATGGAGAATAAGAGAGCCCCCCCCCCCCCTTGTATTACCTGGAAATGCTACTGGGCCATGCCTGGGTCTGCAGCTCTCTGAGGGCATTCCCTCCACCAGCTTGGAAGGGACGCTCCTGGGGTCAAGCCATGGGACCAGCATGGTCACCTGCAAGCTGTTCACCAATGAGCTTCAGGAATCGGGATCTCTGAGTCTCTCTCTCACTTCACATACAGCTGTTGGAAGAAACCGCTCATGAAGCTAGAATTTGTCCCATCCCTCTTGGCCTATGAAAGCATTAAGTGACAGTTCAGCCCCCTTCAGTTTCTCCGGGTGAAAGATAACAAAGTCCTGCAGGTTTCTAAAAATTCAGTCTTTGCAGTCAGAGAACATTCTGTTATTTGAGGTATATATTTTAAAAATTTAGGGTCAACCTTGGTGGCTTTTTCAGTCCTAGAAAATAAATCAGCAGAGAAACCAGTACATTGTATGGCCTTGCTTTACTTTATGCCATTTCTTGAGAGAATGTGTGTAATGGGTCCACTGTGGAGCTCTTGACCCCAGGCCCTGCAGCCTTGCGGTGGGAGGAGGTGTTAAATAAATAGGCCCCACACCTTCTAGCCATGTGTGTGCATCTATCTATCTGGAGAGATGGTAGGATGAGGCTCAGAGGAGACCTACTTCATCCTTTTTAAATTACGACTTGATTACGTTTGCAGAAAACAATGCTTGCTTTTTCTAAACACTTAAGCAGTATAGAGTCCAGAGGAGGAGGCAAGAAATCTCCCTAAGTTCTACCCCCCATCCAGAAATGATCTATATAAACCTTTTTAAAGGAAACAATCCTACATATCTGGCTCGGGGTGTGTGTGTGTGTGTGTGATTTTAAAAATAAGTATTAAATTTTATCTTAATATACGTGAAGCAAAAGAAACTGAGTATAACCAAGAGAATTGCTGAGTTTTAGATCCACATACCCACCTAGGGGTGGGCTAGGATACTGATGAGCTCTTTTCAATGTTCTTTATTTAGTGCCTTTATTTTGTAGCCCTGTCTTATACACTCCCCAGCCTTTCTCCTGGAGACAATCAAAACACACAAAGCTTTCTCTGCCTCCGTGGGTTGAGACTAGAAGGAGCAGATGAATCACCAATTAATCAGTCTTAGTAATTTACGTTAATTAAGAGAATGCATTAATTAAGATCATGCATTCATTCTAGCCAGTGCAAGCCAGGGTTTGCAGATCTGAAATCATCTGTGGGATCCCCATGTGGTCTTCCCCACCCCCTCTCTCCTTCCCCACGTTGTGACAAAGCATGGCGCCCCTGCTGTGTGTGGGGCAGGGAGGGATGGGGAGATAGAGGAGACCAGCCATCAGTGTAACTGAAATCTGTTTGTTATTTTCCACTTGGACTGGAGGACCCCCTTTTTGTTTGGTGGTACCGGGGCGTGAATCCACGGCCTGGTGCACGGTGGACAAGTGCTCTCCCACTGAGCCACATCCCCCACCTTCTAAAACTCTATTGTTTGGAGTGGATTTTCCCCCAGAGCTCGGGGAGGAGCCTCCCTGCTCACTCCAGCAGCCTGCTGCTCTTGGTAGGTCGCCTCAGTCTCCTCCTTCCACATTCTTGGGCAGAATCTCAACTTCTCCTCGAGCAGTCATGTGGCTGAATGTCACCTCCTCCTCGGCTATGCTCCCAACTCAGGCGTTTAGCAGAAGTCACTGTTCCCTCAGCTCAATAATGTTGAAAAGCTGGTACAGTCTGAGCCTTCTTAATATGAAAATCCAAAATGCTCCAAAACCCAAAACCTGTTTGAGTGCCACCATGATGCTTACAAGTCAAAAGCAGGTGCACTGAAAATATTGCGAGAAACTACCTTTGAGCAATATGTATGGAGGTATATGTGAAACAATTTTGTGGTTAGACTTCTCACCCCTGAGACATCCTATGTATTCCAGAATCCCCTGCAAAATAAATTTCAAAATCCAGAACACTTCTGTTCTCAAGAATTACAGACAAGGGATTTTCAACCCGTTGGATGGGTGAAAAAAACCCCAATTCTGTACTCATTGAAGAGCAGAAATTTTCGATGTATAATCAAAGGCTCTTCCTGGGAGGAAAACAGGCATTTAATTTCCTTTCTTAATTATGGGCTCCCCACTTTGGACGCCATATTAAAAAATAATTGAACAGGTGCCAACCAGAAAGAGCCCCCAGTGGCCACCAGTGGAGTGATTTCAGCAGCAAAACTAATAATGTAGTATTGGATTGTAACCCAAAGTATAAACTAAACACACAGGAGTCCCTACCAAGTTAAGTAAATGACTGAATAAATAATAGATGGGGAAGAGGAGACAAATCCGTACAGAAAAATTCCACCTAGTACGTGTAGGCACTCGCTCCTTGTGAAGGTGGGCCTTTCCCCTCTCCCTCGAGAGTGTGCTGTGCTTGACAACCCTGACCTTGGCCAGGTGACCAAGGTCAATGTGTCAGAGACGAGTCTTGTCAACAGCACATATGCTAATACGATGTGGTGAGAAGGGCACTTGACCTCTGTGGCCTTCCTCCCCCAAAACCCTCACTCCCCTTCTAGCCATGATTTCAAAAATCATAAAAATCCAAACTGAGGGAGCGCCTACATGGTAGTCTGTCGGTATTTCTCAAAGTTGTCAAGGTCATCAAAAACAAGAAAAGTCTAAGAAACTGTCACAGCCTAGAGGAGCTTTATATGAGAGGTCTCGCACATTTGGGTGGGGACGGAAACTGGAAGGAGCCACAGGGATGGAAGTGTCTGAAGGGAATATCAGACCAGGAAGAAACGTAGGGAAAGGGCCAGAGCTCGGAGCACGATCCATCTATGTGCTGAGGCAGCAAGGGAGCCCTCGGGGCTGGGAACCTTGTTTACTGTCCTGAATCATGTGAAGGAGGTCTCCTAATGGGCTTTATTTCATGAAACCCCCAAGAGAAGTGAAATACCAAGATCCCCATGCCACGGCAGCAGCGAAAGGTGACAGTGTAGTGGTGACAGAGTTAACGCATGTTCAAGAGCAGCCCTGCTTCTGGAATGCAGATGTTCCCTGGTGCCCTTTTGAAAATGAAAACCACGTCGCCCTGGACATGAAAACATGAGCCCACCCTAAAGCCGGAAGTGACCTGGACCTCTGCCCCAAACCCTTGAGAGCACGGACTGTGACCAACTGGCTCCCACAGGAGCACCAGAGCTGGGCACATGGAAATGTCCCTTTCACTGGGAGAATTACCAGCCGTTTCTCTGCCCTGCCTGGCTTCAGATCTTTCTCTCACCTTGATTACCTTTCCTGAGTAATTGGGGGGAAAATAACTGGTGGGTTTCCATTGAGCATCACAAGCTCATTGCAAGGGGAAGGTTTGGGCCTCTTTTCCCTTCTTTGGCCATTTTAATGTGACACCTGAACGAAAATAATTGCATTTGAGGGTCGAATTGCCCACCCTTCAAAGGAGTCGGGAAAATGGGCTGTATTACGAAGCCACCAATAATCTTGCCTGTGAATTACTGTTCAAAGACTCAGTATAACCGGTGTTCACAAAGTGAAGGCAGGAGAGAGGCAATTGGATTGGAAAAGCAGGAACAATTGATCACAAAGCCTTTTCCAGCACTTTCTCTCAAAAGTACACCTCTAACAGACACTAGCCTTTCTCGGTGTAACTTGAGGCTTACACTGATCTAAAGAAAACAGGGTGTTGCTTAAGGATGAATAATGATTCTTTTGATTCTTTTGGTAAGATGGTGCTTAAATGGGCTTTAGCTAATCCAGCTGGATTAAAACTCAGACTGTGCCTTTCCTCTTAGCCACCTCATAACCAAGGGCCTGCATTTACTGGGTGCTTGCCTAGGACGTGGGTGCAGGGAGATTGGCAAAGTTTCTACTAGTGCTAAGGTTCTGTGACTGTCGCCTTGCCTGCATCATGTTCTCATAAGCAGAGTTACACATTTAGAACTCAGTAGCATCTTCGTGGCTCTTGTGAACTTAACTTTGGCTTTGGGGCTGGGATGGTTGACCCCTCTCGCTTGGCACTGCCCCCTCCGTCTCTGTTCTGCATTGGCTCTCTGTTCGCCTGGCACAGTCCTCCTCACGTGCCCACCCAGTGATCTGGAGGCTTTGGGGTGTAGCAGGGCACCATGGTGTGTCAAGGCAAGGAGAAGGGAAAACGCCAGGTTTAACTCTGACCCCCGCAGAAGAGGTGCCAACACAGTAAGCACTGAAAGTGCTCCGAGGATAAAGGAAAGACGTGAGTTAGAAAAGAGACGCTAGCTCCCGGGCAGATTATCATTAATTAACACACACGCACGAACTGGGTCAGCTGTCAGAGCCACAAGAGGTAGATAGATGACAGACGCATGTGTAAGTAGGCACGGCTGTGGGTACGCATTCAAGCCACATGAGGACGTGGAGGGAGGGTGGGCTGGGAACAGTTGGTGCCGCTGGATCTTGCAGACAGCCCTGTCCCACTTTGCAAGCTGGCTGGCACATGCTGGCCAGCTTCTGGGGGTCCCCAGATCATGCTGGCCCACCCTGAAGTCCCTGGAGGCTGACAGTTGCATTCAGAAAGGTGCCTGTCACCTGGCCATTTTGAAAGCTGTGTCTTTCTCATGTGACATCCCTTGGGGACATGACAAATGCTCCACTCTGCCTGGGTGTAATTAAACTTTGGGCTGCAATGTTACCCTGCAGCGTTGCTGGCAAATTCAATGATGAATTAAGTGTAATGTTTACTGTGTTAATGCGAATGGGATTTAAAATAATGCACACAGCTCACTTAATTACATTCCTGCGGCTCCCCATCCCCTTTACAAATGTCATTCGACATCCGGTCTAATTGCACCAGCTTTTTCTTCTCAAAATAGTCCCGTTTCCTCCTTTCCTCTCTGCTAGGATTTACTCTCTGTGTTTTGCTTGTACTATATTCTAAATATATTTGGGTTTTCCCTACCCCCGGTTTATCCCGTCTAGAGCCCTTGAAGCATTCCTTACCTTCACTTGGGAGATGACATCCAGTAGGCCCTAGTTTCAAGAGGAAAGAACTGGAGATGACTGAGTCATGAACTCCACACGCCGTCTTTATTCGCTCGGTTCACAATTGGGCTGAAGCCCTGGGTGTGGTTTCTCCACGGTCGGGGAGGCCGATGGGGCTCCAGCTCGAGGTGGCCAGGACAGAAACCACCCCGCGTCTCCACCATGTCCTCCCTCCCTTCGAGAACATGGTGCTCCTCCCCAGGGCTCCCTCTGTCCTCTCTGAACTGTTCATGGTGGTTTTGGGAAGAAGGGTTTTGAAGGCGGTAGGAGGCGGGCACCAAGGTTCTCTGTCTGTGCTGGCAATTCCAGGGTCCTCTGCCAGCCTCTTCGCCTGCCAAGTGTGAGTTTATAGACTCGAATTCCAAGCTGCAGGATTTCCCCCTCTCCCATCCCCTCAGCTTTGCCCAGCGTCCCTAGACTGCCTTGCCAAGGGGCACACCAGCTCCGAACTCAGAGCATCACTACTCTTTCCTCCTCTTTCTTCTCCTCCTCCATCATCTCCTCCCCCCTCCTCCCCTCCTCCTCTGGACTGATCCTGGGGTGCTCTACCACTGAGCTACAGCCCCAGCACTTATTTTTTCTTTTTAATTTGAGACGGGGGTCTCTCTAAGTTGATCTAGGAGGGGTGCTTGGGGTAAAAGGGAGGGAACCTGCCTTGGTGAAGGCCAGCTTCAGCAAGGATGTTAAGGTCAGCCCAACTGATGCTGGAGGGGAACGTCGACGAAATGAAGTAATCCACACACGAGACAGGTTGCAGAAATCCAACTCCAACTAACTTTACTTTTTCTCAGTACTGGTTTTTATACATTCCAGCAAACACAGTAGTTCACAATCCAACTATTGGGGGTTACATTAAAGAATTTCAGGAATTTTACACTTCGGCTATAGGAGGTTACATTAAGGAATGTCAGGAATTTCCAAGGTCGTATAATCAGGGGAAAATCAAATATTTATCCTAAGTACACACTACAGATTAATCCTATCTTATCCTAGATTTTGCTGAAGGGTAAGGAAGAGTCTTTTACAAACACACAAAAAAGACCATTAGCTTTTCAATGGAGAGAAGTTTAGGCTATGGGCAATGCTTCGCCCTGTAGGGAGGGGTTATTTGCAAAAGCTAATCTTTAGCAGAATAAACCTGTCTTTCCAGTACAGTTAGCTTCTGGCTAGATTCCACAGGGCCATAGAAGTAGCTTTATTTTTGATAATTAAATGTATTAGAACCTGGTGGTCATACAGCAGAAATACATCAAGAGCACAGACAAAAGCACAGACAAAGTTAATTCTTAATGGTTGCATAAAAGCGGCATCTCATCAGCAAAGAGGAGCCAAGCTCAGACTTCCAGGCATTTGGAAGGAGCTTGGGCTAAAACTCATTTGCATAACCAAGGAAGAACCCAGATTCACAGTCCTGGATTAGCAGGCGGAGATCTGGCTGGATTCCTGGTTTGGAAGAACTTAGACCCACACAGCCCTGAATTAACAGGTTGGGGGTCGAGCTCAATTTTAAATTGGGGAGATCTCAGACTCACAGCCCTGAACTAACGGGTTGGAGGTCGAGCTCAAATCCCCGTATGAGAAATACCGCATTACTGCCTCAGACCAGCTGAAGGAAGAAGGCAAACCGTATCTGAGGAAGCAGTCCAAGGGCGATGAGGCCCGCGGAGCCTCGTGGCACAGCAGTTGGGCAGTAGCAGCGGAGGGCCTGTGTCTCTTATCCCCGCTCTGTATCCTGCCCGTGCCTCCCCTTCCTTCTGCCCATCTCCTTTCTTCTCTGCAGACCTACTTTCTTGGCTTCTCTGTGCCATGGCCAGTTAAGAGGGCCCAGGTTGCCACATCCTCAGTTCTAGAGGTCAGTCAAGGCTGAGAACCTGGCAGTTGGGCCAGTTGGACCTGTCTGGGCTGACTGCCCATCTGGGAGCTGGGTGGCACACACCTGTGTCCCAGGCGTCCCTGAGTCTGGAGTCACACCTCGGAGGATGAGGGTGGCTTGTGGGTGCAGCGCTGGGGCGCTCCCCACAAGGTCTACGAAAAGCGGGCGTGGGTCTCGACCTCACCTCCCTTCACCTCCCAGGCTCCATCCCCTGGGTTGGGATCACCTGCCTTCCCCAGGCAAAGGACAGGGGCAGGGACACCATAAAGGGCTCACCCTTTCCCTCTTGCGTGGCAAGACGGTCTTTTGTTCAGTACTCTCCACAAAGTGCTTCTCCAACCAAACGTGCGGGGTTTCCCTGCACCAGGCAACCCTCTGCGAACACTGGCTAGGTGTCCTGCACCGTTGGCTCAGAGATACCATCAGATTCCTCAGGCATCGTGCTCAGTCCCACAAGAACGCCCCCGCTTTACAGTCCACTTACAAGTCCGGTTGTCAACCGGGCTGCTGACCAGTGGCCAAGAAAGCAGAGACCCCATGACCACCTTCCTGGGTTTGATAGTTTGCTTGAATTGCTTTCAGGACTTAGGAAACCAGTTTCCTTTCCAGGTTGTCTGTTGATTATAAGAGGGTCTGGTGGGGCAGTGACACAGGAAGGATGTGCAGGGCAAGGTCTGGGCAAGGGGCACGCACCACCCTCCCAACCCCTCCACTTGCCCAGCACCCAGCACGTTCTCTGACCTTTTACCTTTGGGGGACATATGTTGATTTATTAAGCAAGTGTGCTTGACTGAACCCCTGGCCATTGGCAAGGGGTCAGGCTGGTGGGGGAGCCAGTTGGGGAGAGGTGAAGAAGGTTCCAGCTGTCTGATCACTTGATGGGCTCCCCTGGCCACCAGAGTCCCTCCATCCTTAAGGGCTTTCCAGGAGTCACCTCGTGAACTTGAACCTGGTGTGTTGAAAAGGGGCATGTTATGAATAACAAGGCTCACTTATCTCTCTTATGACTTAGGAAATCTACAAGGGTTTTTGGAGCTCTGGCACAAGAGCACACCTCTCCACCTGTTATGGTCTCTGGGTGACGTCATCACTGCAGCTGGGGAGGAGGGGTAGCCGAGGATTTTCAGAGATAATTAGACGAAGGATAATGCAGGCTCATTAGCAGGCAAACCTTTTCCAATTACCAGATAAGTGAGAATGCAAAATGATGCTTCAGGCAAATCAGTGGCAATGTCATCTTTGGAGCCACTTAGCAGTTAGCCAAAAATCTGCAGGAGAGGGTGGCCCAAAGGGAGGGGACAGAGGGCTGACTGCCTCCGATGGTGGGGGCTGTGCAGAACAGCCTCTGGGTTGCTTTCTTAGCTTTGGCCTTGAACTGAGATTGAAAATGGCTGATGGCCATTTGGGGGTCTACCCAGGATGCCTTGCAAATGACCAAATTGCCTCTGGGCATGCTACTCTCAGTGGAGTAGCCAGCCACGATTCCCTGCCCCATGCTACCCGACCCCTGGCAGTTGTCAGGAGACCCTTGCAGGTGGACAGATAGTCTGGATGGCGGTGGCCATCCATCTGTGTTACGAATGCAGTGCCCACGTGCAGGGTATTCAGAGGTTTACCGGGGCTCTGCTTGTCTGGGAGAAGCAGAGGGCATTTCCAAGGCCTTAGCTGGACTGACCTGGAAACCTGAGGGGGTGAGGGGATCCCTGTGACATACCTGTCTTTAGGTCAGGGTTTCTCAGGGCAATCTGCTGACCCCCGTATTCAATCACACTGATTAGAAATGCGATTCCTAACCAGGAGTGAGGGGAGCCCGCGTGTTCCCAGCTGCTTGGGGGACTGAGATGGAAGGATCACTTGAGACCAGCAACACAGTGATGCTCCTTCTCCATCTTAAGTAAAGAAGAAAGTGATTCTTTTCCTACTGCAATTCTGTTTAACTGAGGTAGTTTTTAAGTGCGGATGTAGAAATTTCTGTAGGTTATATTAAGGGGGGGGGGAGGCAACTCCAAAACTGAATACCATTTCTATTTCTTTTGGGTAGAAAAATGTTGGAAAGGACATATGACATTAGTGCAGCATTTTTTTTTTTTTTTTTTTTTTTCTGGAAGGACACATCAGAATCTCTGATCAGTAGTTTACCTGTGCGAACAACTTGGGGATTGGAGAATGAGACTCCTGGTTTTCATTTCTACCCTTTCCATTCTGTTTGCATTTCTAATCAGGTAACTGTCACTTTCACGCTTTGAAATGTCAGCAGGGATTATCAGGGCAGTGGGATTACATATAATTTTCTTTGCTTTATGATCATCTTGTATTAAGGAAATCAATTTTTTAAAAATGCGTCTGCCACGGCTCCTGTCAGCAGAGTCTCTGGGGAAGGAGCCTGGGGTTTAAGCATTCGTCGTGCACAGCCATATTGAAGATCTCGGCTCTCCCTCTCGGAGCCCTCCAGAGGGCCACGTGGACAAAAGCCAGGGCCGCCTCTGTGCACAGATGTTTCCTGGTGCTTGCTTGTTCCTTCCACTCGTGGACGACAGTGTCCGAGTGGGGGTGGGGGGGGGGATGCTCTTTCCAAATGCACAAGGCTGAGCCTTTGCCCCAGAGGAACCTTGGACTGTCCTTTTTGGAGACCAGCTGTAGCAAACTCCTTTTAAGTGCTCCTGTGCGTAGATCAGGTCTGCCTGATCTATCTCCTTGTATTGAAGTCAACTGTGCCTAACCAGAGGCGTGAAATCCATTGTATTCACCGGGATTATGTGAGGTATATAAGGGAGGGGGTTTGGGGGAAACCTTGGGCGCCATGTTTAGAATTCTGCGTACCACAGATTTTACAGAGAACATTTCTCAGTTTTTGCCATGAATATGATGCCTACTGAAGATTTTTTATGTTATCCCTTTTATTCCTAGTAATTTGCATTTATGCAAACTCTTAAGTGAATATGGCCTGAGATTTTTATTTGTTGCATAGTATTCCTCTGCTCTGAATATTGAGGTTATACCAATTTTACTGGAGTTGGGAATTTTTATTTCTTTTTTCTACCTGTCTGGCGCTTGCTCTGGCTCTCTCTCTCTCTCTCTCTCTCTCTCTCTCTCTTCTCTTTCTTTCTTTCTCTCTCCCCCCCATCCCCTCTCTCTCTCCCCCTCTCCCTCCCTTCACCAGTTCTCTGGAAGAGTTAGCATTAGATAGGGATTATTTGCTCCTGGATAATTTGATAGAGTTTACCAACCTTAAAAGTTAAATTCGGGCACATTAAACATTTAAAGAGGTTATTTGAGCTGGGCAGCACCTACCACAGGTGGGAGAAGGTTCCATCAAGAGTATGAGGAGAAAAGTTTTATAAGGTGTTCTCAAAGACAGGACACAGAAAATACTTGATTAGTTAGAGTGAATAGCTCCTAGCTAAGGTTAGGTGTCAGTTTCTGGTTGGTTAAGATTAAGTTGTATTGTTTATACTGAGTTGGGTTTTGGTTTGCTTACCTGGAAACGCAAAAACCAAGGGAGCCATCTCAGTCTAATGACCTAATTACTTTTTTTTTTTTTTTTTTTTTAATCATGAATGTGTTAGCTTTCTATTGCTATGACAAAATACCTGATGATAACCTTAAAAAGAGGAAAAGTTTATTTTGGCTCATGGTCTCCGAGATTTGAGCCCAGCGTCTCCCTTGGCACGGTTGCTTTTGGTAGGAGGGCATGGTAGAGAAGGCCTGTTTGCCTCTTGGTAGCCAAGAAATAAAGAAAGGGGAAGGGGCTGGGAGGCCACACCCTCCGTGACCTAACTTCCGGCCACCAGGTCCCAGCTCTTGGAGGTTCCACCACCTCCCTAGAGTGCCACAGGCTGGTGACTGAACCTTTAACAGATGGGCCTTTCGGGGACAGTTATCAAGACCATATCACTGAATATACCGTCTTGGTCTCGTGTGTGTGTGTGTGTGTGTGTGTGTGTGTGTGTGTGTACATGCTTCATCTAGCACCCCAGAGCTGCTCTTGTTAAAGACATGCTATGCCCAACACAAGTCTGACCTGGTAGGATCTATATTCCTCCATACTTACTCTGTCCTTTCTATTGATCTCACACTTTATTTTCCTTCTTTGGAAATTTTTTGCAATGATTAATTTTTCTTTATCTTCTCTTTTAAAATTCCCTCATCCTTTATTAATTTGGGAATTTTAAATTCAACTAATTCAATTTCTCTTCTCTTTTGCTACCTTTCCTCTTCCACAATGGATAGTTGGCTTGATGATGTTAAAAATTAACATGTACCTCCACCCTCTCTAGTCATTGAAGGAGGACCTTAGAATGCTGTGTCTTTCTTGGTTTACCCCCATCATCTTCTCTGTTATATTTTTTTCCCCAAAAATTCTAGTTTCATCTCTTTTTGGGATCCGTCCCAAAGTAGTCACCAGTGAGTTTTTTCTGTCCCCCTCCCTTGCTGTTTTCCAACATTGCTGCTAATCCGTCTGCTCACCCTTGCTTCTCGGATCACACTTTTTTGGGGGAGGGAAATGGATTTCCTTTGATTCTTCCCTTAACATAGTTTCACTTAGGAACTGTGTTTTTTTTTTTTCCCCCCCTTAACTTGGTTGAATCTAAAAGTGCCTTTATTTTGCTGACTCTCGAGTTGCATGTAAATTTCTAGGTTGACAGAAACACTTATTTTCTCTGCAACTGGGTGTTCCATCAGACAGCCTCCGTCCATCTAGAGAGTTATGTTCCCTGCTGTCGTCTTTGTAAGCATTGTAAAAATGCATATGGCAGCATCACATCCAGTTTTTGTCTTGCTGGCTGCCCATACTTTTTGTTTTCTTTTGTCTCTGGTGGTTTTTTCGGTATGTGATTGTGCACGTTGTTTTATGTCAGAATTAGAGTGTTCTTCTAGAGGGAACACTTTCTTCAATTATTTCTGAAAAAAAAAAAAATATATATATATATATATATATATATTTGCCACTGTTTCCTCAAATTTGCCTCTTTGACATTTTTAATTTTCTTCTCCCAGTTCTCAGATAAGTAGGCTGTGTTCTTTTTGCCCTCCCTGGCATCTGCACTCTGCTTCATGCCGTCCATGCTGAAGGGCAAAAATCACACCGGAGACCACCGTGCAGCCAAGAGATTTATTCACCAGCCTTTGTGGCTGGTCGGAGGTAGAAGTAGTACAGGGAGAGAGGAGTCAGGGAGAGGGGAGTGTGCGAGCTCTGGACAGAGGGTGGGTGCCTGGTCGTGCCGGCTGTGGTCTCTGGAGCCGTTTCCTCCTCATTAGCAATATCCTTTCTCCATTTCTTCATTTCTACCTGCATTTAAATTATGTTTTTGTTTATTTCATCCTCTTCTAGGATGAAATTTGTGGAAGGAAATTTTGGCACATTTTTATTCTTAATCTTACCAGAAACAGATGCATCTGTGGTGGAATGTTAAATTAGTGAAACCTCTTTTCCTGTGTCTCATCTTTAGTCATGAGCAGGGTCTTAAGCACCTGTGGCTCCATCAGAGAATAAGCTGTTTTCAACAGCACTTCTTGGAGTTTCAAAAAGTTGTGGTTTTTTTTTTTTTTTTCAAGACTTGATGACTGACTTGACATTGTCATACATTTGACAATAATATAAAGATGCAGCTAGATGCAGTGGTGCATGCCTGTAATCCCAGGGACTGGGGAGGCTGAGGCAGGAGGATTGCAAGTTCAGAGCCAGCCTCAGCAATTTAGGGAGGCCCTAAGCAATTTAGTGAGAGCCTGTCTCATAATGAAAAGGGCTAGGGATGTGGCTCAGTGGTTATGCACCCCTGGGTTCAATCCCTGGTACACCCCCACCACAACCAAAAAAAAAAAAAAAAAAAAAAAAAAGAAAAGAAACAGATGTTCACAGTCACCAAGACTCTGTAAGCAGGGTTTCTGTTAAGCTCTCAGCCGAGGAGAGCATTTTGGAAGACAGATGGAGCTTTTAAGCTGTGTGTTCATTGGTGGAGACTTCTGGCTCATGACCACGGCAGTGTCCCTGTCCTACCTTGCCACCTGGAGAAGGAATTGCCTTCATTAGAAGGATCCCAGGCTTCTTTCCCACTTGTGTCTGCTGTGTTCAGAGCCACGTGTTAGGGGACTCGCTGCTGCGGTGACCAGGGGCTCCTGTTCACTCTCTTCCGGTCCATGGCTAATTGGTGAGGCCATTAGATTCCACTAGTCGCAGGGCTCAGCCTGTCTCACAGAGGAGGAATCTAGGGAAGAGCCCTGTTGGACCCCATTCCACAGAGTTTCCATCTGTTCACATCCCAATCCCCCAAGGTGCTAGGGAAAACTTGAGGTGTTCCCATTGTGCCTTGGTGTACAGAAACCCGTTCATGGGCTGGGGCTGGGGGATCTGCATTTTAAAGCTCTCTGGGTGACTCTCAGTCATGTTAACGTACGAGAATGTTTGTCAGGTGGCCCTCTGAGGGGTGCGGTGGCGAGAGGGGGCACAGTCCATGCCTAAGAGCTTGGTGTAGCTCGTGGCTGGCATTGCAGGCCCAGGCTCCGTCCCCAGCACCCCATCTGTTGAGGTGGACAGGCTACTACCAGAACCCTGGGGCGGGGCATCTCAGGGCTCCTGTGTGCCAAGTGGGGGTTGGGGTGGGGGCAGGATCAGCTGTTATCAAATAGCTCATCTTTGGGTTTGGAGGTATTTCTTGAGGGAGGAAAAGGGTTCTTTTAAAGCCATCAGTGCCAGGGAAGGAAAGGGGGAAAAGAGGGCAGTAGAAAATCTAATTGGCCATTAACTTCCTTGGGCTTGTGCTAAACGTTGCCTGGATTTCAATCAAGCCAAGCACCTTCTCCCATCCCAGCTGATCAGGGGTTGCCATAGCAGCAGGCGCACTGCTCTCCGAGCCCACCCCCGCTGCCCGCCCGCAGCACATCGAGTCCTTAAGCTCTGGGCAGCCAAGTCCTGACTTCTCTGCCGTCTTGGGGCCCCGGTGTCCAAATGCGGGACAGGTGTCGGTGGGGACCTGCCCGCTCGGGTGGCTTCTGGTGGGTGGACAGCATCACTCTAATGACGTCAGGAACGGTGCCGGGCAGTCCTGTCTGGGTAGGACGTCGTGTTCCTGCTCACTTGCTTGGAGCTGGATTCGGGAACCTTGTGAGCAGAGACGTGGCAGGCCCTCCTGTGGGCAGAGCACCTGGTGTCGGGGTGCAGGCCCTCCCGTGGGCAGAGCACCTGGTGTCTGGGGTGCAGGCCCTCCCGTGGCAGAGCACCTGGTGTCTGGGGTGCAGGCCCTCCCGTGGCAGAGCACCTGGTGTCCGGGGTGCAGGCCCTCCTGTGGGCAGAGCACCTGGTGTCGGGGTGCAGGCCCTCCCGTGGGCAGAGCACCTGGTGTCTGGGGTGCAGGCCCTCCCGTGGCAGAGCACCTGGTGTCTGGGGTGCAGGCCCTCCCGTGGCAGAGCACCTGGTGTCCGGGGTGCAGGCCCTCCCGTGGGCAGAGCACACCTGGTGTCCTGGGTGCAGGCCCTCCCGTGGCAGAGCACCTGGTGTTGGGGTGCAGGCTCTCCCGTGGGCAGAGCACCTGGTGTCCGGGGTGCAGGCCCCCCCGTGGGCAGAGCACCTGGTGTCGGGGTGCAGGCCCTCCCGTGGGCAGAGCACCTGGTGTGTCTGGGGTGCAGGCCCCCCCGTGGGCAGAGCACCTGGTGTCCGGGGTGCAGGCCCTCCCGTGGGCAGAGCCCTGGTGGGGTGCAGGCCCTCCCGTGGGCAGAGCACCTGGTGTCGGGGTGCAGGCCCTTCCGTGAGCACCTGGTGTCGGGGTGCAGGCCCTCCCGTGGGCAGAGCACCTGGTGTCGGGGTGCAGGCCCTCCCGTGGGCAGAGCACCTGGTGTCGGGGTGCAGGCTCTCCCGTGGGCAGAGCACCTGGTGTCCTGGGTGCAGGCCCTCCCGTGGGCAGAGCACCTGGTGTCCGGGGTGCGGGTCACGTGGATTTCCTTTGGGGTCTCCCAGCACAGGGTTTCTCGGCGGGCACGGTGGGCTTTCGGCACTGACTCCTGCTCCCCTCCGGTTCCTGGTTTGGAATTTGTCATCCTGAGAGACGGGAACGTTCTTGGCAAAAACAAAACGATATGTTCCATTTGAGGGGAGATGAGTGAGATGAGGTCACGACCCCCAAGTGCAGGTTCCCGGAAAACCTCCGGAAGTCCCGAGTTGGTTGCTCAGCTTGGGCGTCCGTCTTGGTGGGCTCCCCCTGTGTCTGCCTGGACCCATCTCTCTCCTCTGAATAAAGGCACCTCGAGTGCCTGTCCCACCTGCAGACTCCCGAGCCCTGCCCAGGTCCTTCCTGGAGTCGAAGACTCTGCCCTTGGCTCCAGTCCCCCAGGTGCTGGCTTGGGTTTCCTGTTGTTGGCCCACTCCAGTTGAAAACCTCTTTGAAAGGCTCTGAACTTGGTGGGCGGGGTTCAGTAGCCGTCCACCACCCAGCTGCCCGTGGACGGCTGCTGACCTGCCCACACGCTCCGCCCCCCGCCTTTCTTACCCGACAGGAGCCAGCTGTCCCCTGCCTTCCAGCCCGTGGTCCTTCCTCTCACGGCCTGCCCCTCTGCAGCCACGTTGAGCCGCGTGCTGCTTCTTCAGCGGAGGCTGGAGAACACCGAGCTCTCCCCAGCTGCGTCTCCCCTTCTCTGAGCATGTGCTGGGTGGCCTTCGTCTTCCCATCAGGGAAAGCCATTCTTCCCGTGTACCCCGTGGTCCCCTCTAAGTAGGAGCAGTGGGAGGGAGTTTGCCCCAGCTCTGATGATTCCACCAGGCAGAGCCCACCCGGGAGCGTCAGGGCAGCCTCCTTGGTCCCCACACTGATTTCGCCAAGTCCCACTCCGCTAGATTTCTAATTTCTTTGATTCCTGCTCTCAGAACCAATCTTTTCTTTGCTCTGTTAGCTCCAAGAGACCTCGGCTCTGCCTGCCAGCTCCCTTCTGACCAGCGCTTGTGGCTCAGAAAGCAGGAGGCTCAGAATTCTGCCTCCCTGCACTGGGATCCGGGTGGAGCTCTCTCCAGGTCACCTGGGCATCTCGTTGGCCCCCATCGGATTGGGTGGGTGGACGGATATCTTTGAAAATGCAGTGGCCCCCCGACTCTGTGAAGATGGGCAAAGAAAGAGATGTGTTTCCCCTGCCGGCAGCTGCGTTCCGAGGGGTTGATCGTTTCTTCCCTTCCAGAGACCAGCTGTCCTCCTGGCCATTTCCTTCTGACCTGTGTCCATGGGCAAACCCACTTGATCTTCCCACCAATTAGTATATGATACTATTTTTATTAAGGCATTGTATTTCCATTTCAGGTTCAATTAAAAAAAATGATATGTGCATATATACTTGACTTTTAGAAATTCACTGGGAAACAAACTTAATGGCTTAATAAAGGAGCAAATGAATATAGTTCATATATAAATCATGCATACACTTATGTACGTATGTGTACACACATCATCCATCTATATATCTATGTATCCGTCTGTCCATCCCTTCTACTCTGGACAATAAGCAAGTGGCCAACATGTTTCAGGGATGCTGTTGACCTACCATATTCTCATGTCCCTGGTTGTTAACATTTTTTAGGAAGCACAAACTGGTATGGGTGTTACAATAAGTGCACTACATTAGAAGAGTAAATCTGTTGGAAAAAGAAGAAAGTTACTTTGTATTCCCACTCAGTATAGAGTATCTTAAAGGGCATCACCTCTCCTTTTATTGACCAAAGGTCTCAATTATCTTTAGGAGAAGGCAATCCTTTCTGAAATTTGAAAATGTCAATATGATTGTGGAATTTTAAAGCGTTCACATTACAGCCAAGCCACAGTTTTGCTCTGCTAACGTGGAGATTTGGGATTTGATGGTACTTGACAATTCTGCACCAAATCCTATCACGATCAGATTTTTTTTTTTTTTTCCCTCTGCCATGGGCCTCCTGCCCTTGGTCATTTACGTCAAGAATAGACTAGTTGGTACACGCTTATGATCCCAGCGCTTGGGAGACTGAGGCAGGAGGATCGTGAGTTCAAAGCCAGCCTCAGCAATGGCGAGGCACTTAGCAACTCAGTGAGACCCTGTCTCTAATAAAACACACACAAAAAAGGGCTGGGGATGTGGCCCAGTGGTCGAGTGCCCCTGAGTTCAATCCCTGATACCAGGAAAAAAAAAATAGTTATACTAGGCACACTGTTAGTCTTATTTCATATTTTTATAAATGCATTGTAAGTTCGTTGTAGAAACTACAGAAACGTGCTTGGTGTGGTGCTGCTTACTCTGTCTGCTCTTCACAAAAATCCTACAGCGTGGGTGGTTCTATGAGCCCCACTGGGCATATGTAGAAACTGAGGCTCAGGCTATCAAATGACACCCCCAAAGAGCCAGAGAGGCATATCCAGCAAGTGGTGGGTTGGAACAGGAATGGGGGGGGCAGGGAATGGGGAGGGTGGTGGTGGCAAAATAGCAGAGAAACTGGCCAGTCAGCCAGGAACCCCCACACCCCTGCTTCTCCAAGCCCTGTGCTCGCCCCCTGGACCCAGCTCAGAGCTTGGCAGAAGGTTGCTGAAAATGCCATTTGACTGTGCGCTTTGTCACGGAGAACACCCAGCACCTGTGTTGGGAGGATGGCTATTCTTTAGTAGTTGGGACCTTGTTCTTATAGATTTTTTTTTTTTCTTTTTAACAGCAGGAAGGGATGCCTGAGATAAAGTTTTTCTTTGCAGTGTTTATGATGCTGCTTGATTAGATTAATAGCATGAAAACATTGCAGGGGAAGATATAGCTAATTAGGAAAACAAACTTTCTGAAACAAACATGTAGTTCATTTACATAATGTGTAAATTATTTGCATCTCAATGATATGCTAATTGCTCCTTCTAAACCCATACTGATCAGACCTGAGCATACCCAACCCCTGAATGTCCACCAGAGCCTCCACAAGTCTTCACCTTCTCAGCCGCCTAGCTTCTGCTATCATGGGGCTGCTTTTCTGCAGGAAAGAACCGGGTGTTCCTGCCCCGTTGCTCGTTCTCTGTGGCAGAGACGTTCTCCGCTTCCCTCCGGGAAAGGGCCGTGTCTCGTGATCCCTGTGGAAAGCCCACTGCGGGTGAACCCGTGCAGTTGAATTCTTTGGATGCAGAAAGGTTTGGGGATGATTCCACTGATGGCCAAAAGATGGGAGTCTTAAAGGGATCTCGAAAGTCCTGCTTTATGGGTCTGTATCGGTTTAGCAAAGTGGAACACGTAAGCCAAACCTGGCCCGCTTCCTGTCTTTATGAAAAGTTGTGTTGGAACACAGATACACCAATTCCTTTATGGATTGTCTGTGAATGTCTTTGTGCGACATCGGCAGAGTCAAGGAGTTGAAGCGAACATGGACTGACCCCTGAAGTCCAGCATTTTGATATCTGGTAGGTTTCCTGACCCTTGGTTTATGTGTCCATAAGGGAGGCCTTTGGATAAATAAATGTGCGTCTAGCAATGACATAGGGTGTTGTGGAATGGGAGTCTTAACCTTGAGCATCATAAGCTCCCTGGAAGTATACACACGTTCACGATTCATTCCTCAGATATTTGAAGGCCTACTATGTGCGAGTGCTGTGCTTGCGCAATTGTGAGCAGCAGAAGCTCCCGCCGTCCCCTCACGGTATTTGTGGACCTGAAAGGTGGTGGCCCTAGAGACAGCCAGCAAACGGAAGATGCACTTGGAAACTAAAATATCACGAAAAATCAGGCAGCCAGAAAGAGATTGCCCCTCCCACTTCTTTCTCATTTGCCATTCAAGCTGCACCCAGAGGAGGAAAGGCTCAGAAACAGCTCAGAGGTGACATGGATGCCACAGCTGTCTCAGAGCGAGATGTATTAGCCCTTTGAAGTTCATCCAACATTTGGCCAAGTTTTAAGTGGCCGTTTATAATTCCTGTCCAACTCCGTTCCGTCATTCTCAGCAGCTCAACACACTAGAGGACTGGTAGGTAGCTGGGTATGCCTGACTTTGAAGTAATTTAGACAATAAACACGTCCTTTTTATCTAGAAGAGGTGGAGAAAAGTCTGTATTTTCAGTTTTCCATTTTGCTACTGGAAATTCTGCTGTGGCTTCTCTTGACCTAAAAAGCTAAAGGAAATTCAGCTGAGAAGCACCGACAGAGGAGGACGGCTAGTGATGTCCTTGTTCACTGCTGTGTGAAATCACGTCTCAGATCCAGTTGGAAAGGGGGGTGTGTGGGTGTGGATGTGTTTGACTATACAGGCATGCATGCAGTATAAAAAATCTTTAAATTATTCAGATATTTAGAAGACAGCTACCAGCGGGTGGTGAACGATTTTTAGTTTTTCCTCTGTGCTTCTCAGTAGTTCCTAAAATTTCTCTAAAGCATAAGGATTTTTATGTTATCAAAATATAATTTATCCAGGTACAACGGTATGGACCTGTGGTCCCTGCTGCCCAGGAGGCTGAGGCAAGGGGATCACTTGAGCCCAGGAGTTTGAGGCCAGCCTGAAAAATGCACGAAACCCCCGAAACCCCCATCTCTTAAAAAAAAATGTAGAGAAAGTATTTTAAAGAACCTCAAGGAAAAATAATGCATTTTATTTGGGAGCACAAAGACACATTGCATCTTCGGGGCAAGTGAATTTGCTCCTCGTGGGGCGGATACTCTTATCCTGTGAGCAGCTGCGATATGCTGTCCCTGGACCCTTGGGGTTGCACAGGCTGGAGCAGAACTCTGTGAACATTACCGTTGGATCTAGCCAAGCTCTCCTGGGGTGGGGGTGGCCCCAGGGACAGCTTAAGCAGGTTGAATCCGAGACTGGGGCTGCCTAGGTTGGGAGGCAGTTCACACCGGAAGGCTCCCGGACTCTGCCTAACTAGGCTGATGAACAGCAGGAAGAAGCTAAGATCTTTAGCTAGGACTGTTGCATAAAACCGGAGGTAGACTTGGCTGGGGAAGTCTATGCTATGGGCTCTTTTCAATGATATCTTTCTAAAGGGAGTGGACGATCTGGAGTAAACTTAATGTATTTTGAAGGCCCGGATGTCTAAAGGACATGACCAACGCTCCCCCCTCCCTCCCCCTCCCCTCCTCTCCCTCCCTCCCTCTCCCCTCCTCTCCCTCCCTCCCTCCCTCTCCTCTTTCCTCCCCCCTCCCTCCCTTCCCTTCCCCCCCCCCTCCCTTCCTTCCTTCACAGTTCACAGCCTAAATCACAAGAAAACCCCTAAACCAGTGTTGCAACGGGCAAAGGTGCGACTTATGCAGTCAAGGGGGAGAAATAAAGAATGGCCACGTGCTTCCTCCCTCTTCATTGCTTTATTCACTCAAATCACTCGATACAGTTCCACTCTGTAGGTTCTTAATCAAGAAATGACAATCGTTGAAGCTGAGCACTGCAATAGACATAATCAATCCACAGCAAACAATTCTAAGCTAATTCTAAGCACTGCAGACACCCTTAATCGTGACGGACTCATTACAGACATTCCCTCTGCATGCTCAGCTCAGGTGCCGGGTCTAGAGTCTTAGGGCTTCCATCCAGCAGATGCCCACTCACTCAGACCGCGGTGATCAGGTCAGGAGCCGATGGGGGCTTCTCCTGGGGTGGAACTGACAGCCCGCCGAGGAGAGGGTCCTAAGGAGAAGTCGCCGCTCTCACCAGGGTCAGGATGTGGCTGTGGAGTTGGAGAGTTAGGATGTCGGGGGCTGGGATTGTGGCTCAGCGGTAGAGCGTTCGCCTAGCGTGTGGGCGACCTGGGTTCGATCCTCAGCACCGCGTACAAATAAAATGCATTGAATAAAAACACATTGTGTACAACTAAAGCAAACAAATTAAAAAAAAAAAAAAAAAAGAGGATGTCCGTCTAGGTCCTTTCCAGGCTCTCTGGCTGCGTGTCTGTTCACTTGCTCCATCATTTACGCTAAATTTTGGGGCTTCTGTTTGCCCCTTGAATCCCTATTAGCTGTTACCGAGGTTTCTCAGTGATGTCTTTCATTCTAGGGTCAGAACATCTGCTCTGGTGGTTTCCACCTTGATCTCTTGCCTCTGCTTCCTCAGGGTGAAGGCAAATGACAGTGGCTTATTTCACCAGGCTATGCCTGATGACAATATTGGAGGGCTCCGTAGGCTTGCCTCGTGGGGACTGCAGTTTCATTTTAAAATGGAGTTACTTAGGCGAAGGCCCTTCTTAGGTTAAGGCCGTCTTTACAACCAGGAAGTGTCTGTGGCATTTCAGCGTGGCTTAAACCTTTTAGTACCACGTTTTCCTTTTGTTCGTGTGACTTTGGACAAAATAATGCTCTTGCTCCTATTGTAGTGTACAGAATATACTACTGTAAGCAAATCCCGGCGATAAGCAAGCTCTCGATTAGAGCGGCCGTTAGTTTTCATTGACATTGTCCCGTTTTGATTCCTAGCGACCACCACGCAAGACAGGGGAGGGAGTGGGAGAGAACTGCCCAGTGGTGGACGCAGGTGTATGTGGGGGGCTTTTCTTCTCAGTTCCTGTGCCATGGTTTCATTTCCTGTTCTGTCCCCCTTGCAATGACTCAGATCCTCTAAAAAGAGGATTCTTATTTGATGCAAGAAAAGGGCAGTTCCTATCAAGGCAGCTCAACTACTTTTCGCCTTCCTGTCTTGAATTCCTTTGCCTTCCCTGCTGAACGAATTCAGAAATATTTTGAAAGAATCCTGCACATCCTCAGGTGTCCATGCGTAATGCAGGCCCAAGTGTCTGCCTGTCTGTTACTGAATCAGGCAAGAATAGTTGGACTGAAGAATATTCAGGTGCTGAGGAAGTACCTGGACTGACTTGCAGTTGGGTGGTCTGAAATTGTACCTTTCAAAATCTAGTCTGAGTCACGGCTACCTTGGGAGGCATGTGGGGGCCAGGGTGGGCAATGGCTTGTACAATGCAGATTCCTGGTGTCTCACCAAAAAATCCTAATTTAGTAGCTCCAGGGAGGGGCCCAGGGACCTGCATTTTACAAGCTCTGCCTTGACACTGCCATGCGTGGTCCTTTTCCACTTTTGGAGATGCACGGTCTAGCTGACAGTCCTTGTTCTCAAAATCATAGGTGGCTACGGGGCAGCCTACCCCACTCGGGAGAGCGAGCTGAAGGACAGTTGGGTTGCCGTCCAGAGCTGGACGTGAGCTCCAAAGTGGGCACAGTTCTCTCGTCCACCTTCTCCTTGAACCTGATAAGATTCAACTGTGTAAGTTAAGAGTGGAGCTTCCCATCTTTCTGGGGGATGCTGGGAGTCCTCAGCAAAACTCTTGCAGCTTGGGCCTTCTCCAAAGGTCCTTTGCCAGTGAGTGTCCAGGGACTTTTGAAGCAGATGCCCTTTGCTGGTGGATCCTGCAAAAACTTCCAGGGCCTCTCTCCCATGGGGCGTAGTACTGACCTTGCACGTTCAGGGTGGGCGAGGAAGAAGAGGAGAGGCAGCTCTGGAGCAAACCCGGGATTTATTTTTAGACCACAGTTAATTCAGCAGGAATGAGTTCATGTTGACCAAACAGTAGTTTGTGCCTTCAAAGTAGACCCGCCGACCTGGTAGGTGGACCTTTAATATTATTGGACATTTTGGCTCTGTTGCCCAAGTAGAAATTGTTTTACCCAAATAACTTGGAATGAGGAACATTTTTAGTGGGTGGTTTGCTTAATGGATGAGAAATCTTTAGCTAATAGTGAACCCGTCTCTTCTTCTGATGTTCGTTTAATTTTCACCAATTATACAGATCTATTTGTATCTGCGTTGTCGCTAAGCAATTGCTTATTCATAAGCATGTAAGGTAAGGCCTGGGTGACTTGCAGTGCCTGGGAGAACATGTACTTACTGGGAAGATGGGGAAATTGAATCAACCCTTACACAGGCAGCATTTGGCCCTCTGATAATCATGTGGCCTGTGACCATTAGAGTGATAAATGGAAATGTTCATTATAGTTAGGAAGATTGTAAATAAGTTTATGATCATGTTTCTTAAGCTCTGGGTGCCTCTCTGCCTAAAGGTCAGAAACCGAGCATAATAAATACTTCAGTTCGCTTCCCACAAAGTCTGTGCTCTCCAATGGGATCTTTTCCTGCCCAGGGCCACACACAGTGCCCGCAGTGCATCCTTGATGGGGTTTACCCAGAGACCAGTATGTGGCTGTTTTCTCAGTAAGTGCACAAATTGCCCAGCTCCTCTTTCCCCATAGAATCCAGGCACCGTTGGGGGTGTCTGATAAAACACAGGATACCTAGTTAAATTTGAATTTCAGAAACAGAATAAATACTTTTTTAGTATAAGTATATCCCATGCAATATTTGGGATATACTTATGAAAGAAATTAAACCTGAAATTTGTACATGATGATATATCCTATCTTTTAATTTCCACGTGGAGTCTCTGGCAAGGACTGTGTTCATAATAGATTTTTTTTCTCCCCTTGCATGTTTTGCAATGCTCCTATGTAGCTTTTAAGAATCCCAAGGCTTGGGTGGGGTGGGGAGCGGGCAGGGGGAGACTAGGGAAGGGAAAGATACTCACACATATCCTGTGCTTTTGGAAAGAATGATGTTTTAATATTGAGAGAGAAAATGACCTGAGAAAATTAGCCTTTGGGACCATACCATATAGAGTCAAAAGTAAAGCAGATCACATTAAAAAAAAAAAAAAAAAAAAAAAAAAACCTGAAAAAGGAATAAAAGGAATTGAGACTGAGACTCCAACCCAGACAGGTGGGTACGTCAGTCTGATGTGCAATGAGACCTGCTGCTCCCAGCTAGGACTCATTAGTCACTGACAAACCTAAGTAGATAGCAGGAAAATTACCCATCTGTAAGGAATTAGCTAATCATGTTATTGTTACTTAAAAGAGGGCTCATTTGGGCCAGAGGCATTTCACAAAAGAGGAAAGAAATAAGCCTCTGAAACTCTGAAAGATGTTCAACTTTACTTGTAGTCAAAGAAATACAAATTAAGGGAAACATCATTTGCTCCATAAATGAATGCACTCATTTTTACATGAGAAGTACCCAGTGCTAAGAAATGACTGATGAGAACTTGAGAACTCTACCAGGGGCGAGCAAACCACGGAGTCTTCCTGGAAGTTAATTAGAAAAATGCACCAAGGCCCTTTAACCAGCAGTTCAACTTCTGGGAACTTTGTCCAGATTTCTGATTGTTTGCCCCGGTTAAAGGTTTTGCAGTGAAATTTATAAGAAAACATAATTTCAGAAGCAGTCTAAATACTCAGTGGTATGACAATATAAATAAGATTTTCTATCACTTGAAACACACAAAAGGGTATTCAATCATATGGGGAGATTCTTATGTTGCATTTAGAGAGAACAAAAATCAGTCTGCTGTTACACAAGATGACATCTCAGCCCCGTAAAACTGCATGAGAAAGTGCATTAGGAAATGTGCCAACCTCGGACTAACATCATCTTGTGGGTGGTGCGATGCTTGGTGATTTGCATTTTCTTCTGTCATCTTTTAGGTTCCCCAGGTTGCTTTAGCATGCATTTATACTTTTGTAGAAGCAAGCTTATGGACAAAGATGCTTTTTGTGAGTCACTGGCCCAGCGGCCCCATGGGTGGGTAGAGCAGCCACCCAGCCCTGCTATGGTCGCTTAAACCCATTACATGCATCACAATGAAATGCTCTGCTGTTGGTTTTAGGCTGGGACTTTCCATTTTCCCCCAGGTATTAGTAGTTCAAAGGGTCCTGGAGGATTCGAGGCTGGGAAGGTTCAGAGAAGCAAGGGATTTTCTGAGGGAGGTACTCTGCTTCCCTCTTTCTGCCTTCTTGGGCCAGACTGTGTTTATGGCCACTCTGCTGCCAGCCTGCCTTCCCTGCGCCTGCCAGTTGGGCCACAGCTCAAGTTCCCGGTGGATTCTAAAGACCAAGTTTAAGGCTAAAGTATTGAAGAGTCAAAATCACCCCCTTGAAAAATCCATGTTTTTTTTTTTTTTTTTTTTTTTTTGACCAACAGAAGTACTCAGACCCCCAGAAGATCAAAAGCTAAGAATCAACCTCTTTCATTTTTTGTCTCCATTTCTGTGGAAGCCTCCCCTTTTCTGCAAAGTCAAGGCAAAAATTAACTTGAAGAGATAGTTAAAAGCAGAAGGAGGACAAGGGATTAATTGGGAGGATTTCCTCTTATTCATTTTTTTAAAAGTATTTATTTTTTAGTTGGACACAATGCCTTTATTTTGTTTATTTTTATGTGGTGCTGAGGATCAAACCCAGGACCTCGCACGTGCTAGGCGATCGCTCTACCACTGAGCCACAACCCCAGCCCCTCTCATGCATTTTTAAATGCATGTACTTGCCTTTGCATTTGTAAAATGCACACGGGATGCAGCTCCACCATGGTTCAGTTTTAGGAAAAGAATTGCTGGTGGGTATTTAGTTACAAGCATGAAAGAATTAAGGGTCTTTGTGCAGATTCCCCCTCTCTGCAGGAAGAACAGCTCCCCATGTGCTGAGCTCCATTTCCTGGCATAGGTTTGGCCCCCTTTACATGTCCCAGTGACATGTGTGATTCATGAAGTTGAAATACAAAGAACCAGTGCGTAATGTCGTATGCAGAAGCAGCTTTTCCAAGTGGGTACCCGTGATGGGTGGGAGGGAGCAGAAAGAGTATGCCCCCAAGTGGCCAGAGACTGGCACTGCATCTTTGAGCACCTGGAAGAGAGAAACAATGAATAAACGTGAATAGGAAAAGAAAACTGTTTTGCAAATAATGGGTTCATATACATAAATGCTCTAGAGCCATGAAAAGTTAGAGTCACAGAGACTAAGGCATTTATAAAATATTTTCATACCTTCAAGTGAAACAGCAGAATAGGAAACTGTAGCAAGAATTGTGCTTTGTGAGCCTAGTGTTTGGACAGTGTGTCCACATACGTTATCTCACAACCTCACTAAGTAGGAATGATTCATTAATCCCATTTTACACAACAAGGAAACCGAGGCACAGAGCCGGTGTCTCCCGAGTGCAGCTTTATGGTTAATAGCAGAGAGAGTGGCCACTTGTCAGTTCCCCCGACCGTGGTGTTACTCTGACTACACAAACACAAAGCATCACCGTCCATGAGCTGGGCAAAGGGTTGGGACAAACGAACAACTGCAGTAGGTCTCTGGGGCCCTGTTCTCTCTGGAAAATGCGCTTTAATGTAGTTACATTTTTACAGCTTTGCAGAAAGAGAATGGTGGGAGCGGTGGATAGGTTGAACACTGCCATGGGCTTTAGTTTGGGATGTCTTGGAATGTGGGGTCTTCCATGGGCCTTGGTTTCTTAGATGCCATGGTCGATGCGAGCCACTGTTTAGTAATCATTTCGTGTTCAAATTCAGCGTTAGCCAGAAGGGAAGTCCTTCTAATCCCATTTATGATTAAAGAGCCAAACCAAAGTCTTTGCAAACATCCTTACAACTCACGTTGGTAATTCTGTTTCTTCCCCTAAGTGATGCTGATTCTTTGGGCGACAAGAAGGAAGGCCGAGTGGATGGAGCCTTGTTTCCCCTGCTTTTGATTGGCCTTTGGACGCTGTTTGTGTGCACATGGTCCCTAGTGAACCCATCTGGCTTCTCTCCATTGTGCCTTTCCCAACAGGGGCTTAGAAAGAACGCATCTTCCTGGGGATTTTGAAGTTGGCCTCACTTAGCAGATGGGGATTTGCCTCCTTGTGCTAATCCAAGTGAATCATCTCCAGTGACAGCTTGGGCGCGTTCCTGGAGCCCTCCGTGGCTGGTGATCTGTTAATTAGCACTGCCGGTCTCATTGGGGGCCTGAGCTTCCATCTCTGGGCCCTCTGGACTTCAGCAGTCCCCCTGTCCCAGGGACAGCGTGCTCCTGCGCCTGTGTCCACCCAGGATGAGTGACAGTTACCCCTGCAGTGGAATTTGACTCCCTGGACATTCTCAGCCCCAGGTCCCCGAATCCATCAGGAGTCAAATATTGTTTCAAAGCCACGTGCGTCTGCCTTGCTGGAGAGTGGGCTGTGACATTAATTGTGCTTTCACAAGCCATGGCCCTTCAAGATGACTTGGCACTCCTGGGGAGGACTTCAGGGCCAGCACACGAGAGGGCGGGGCTTCCCAGACCACTGGGGTGGTTGTGCCCACAGGGCCACATGTGCTGTGGCAAGGTCCCACCCCCTGTTTTCAGGAACTCTCACGTGGTCCTTGTCACTCCCCTCTGGCACTCCCCACACCAGGGGCGCTCAGCCCCCCACTGGTCACCCTTGGCCCACGTGCGGCGCTCTCAGCAGCCTTACCAGGAAGATGGCTGCCCCAGGGGCACCCTGCTGTCCATGAGGATCTATTTGGACCAGCCTTGCTCCTTGTGGACTCATTAGCAGCGGCTACCAAGTGGTGGCTTATTTCACTTTCAGGAGTGCCCCGGGCATTCCCGCCCTCCTGTCTGCCCCGAGGGAAGACACCCGCGTCAGGCTTCAGTGTTGGGGCGCTTGGGGCCAGGACCGTCTTCCTGGCTTCAGGTAATCATGCTTCCGGGGGCTCCGTGTTCCCCTTGGGCACAGTGGGGGGCTGGCCCTGCTGGGGCTCCTCCCAGTTCTGTGGCTTCCTGTGCGTCCTTGAGATCTGGGGTCAGAAGCTCTTGTGACATTGGCGATGGCAAGCGCAGCCCCAGGCCTGTTTCGGAGTGTGCGTTCCTGGCCCCCAGATGTGAGGGAGTTCCCCTGCCTTCCTGTCTGTCTGCTCTCAAGTTGTAAAGTCTGTAAAGGAAAACGTGTGTGTGTGTGTGTGTGTGTGTGTGTGTGTGTGTGTGTGTGTGTGTGTGTGTGTTGGCTCCTTATCAGCTACCACTTAGAGCAGTTGGGCCAGGCCAATGCCCTCAGAGGGGATGTGAAGACTTGGGGGTCTCAGTCCAGGAGAGAGCTGAGCACGCTTGCTGCCGACGGTTTGGCCTGTCCCTGCGCTTGCTGTCCTGAATGCTTAGTCAGTTTTCCCACCAGCCTCTGAGTCCGTGTCCTCCAGGTCCTGTGCACAGTCACCTCCCCGCCCTGGTATACAGAACCCCACACGGACAGAGAGGCAAGGGGCTGCCTGGTGTCCCTGTCTGTTAAGGGACTCCAGCATGCTCAACGTGAACGGAGCTTGGGGCCCATAGGTCATTATTGCTTCTTCGAAATTTTTTATTGTTTTAAAATCTAAGGATTGGTGGTACCTCTGCCCATTTTCATTTTCAGATACTGTCAGGTCCCAATGTTCCTGCGGGTTTTGGCGTTTGAGGGCGCGTAAGCGCTCAGAAAGGCTGTTAATCTCTGCCTCAAGGGCACGCATACGCTCAGAAATACCCCTCATGGTTTCTGTAATGGATTCCACCCATGAGGGAGCAGAGGGCACCAGTGGTTCCTCTACTTGACGGTCCTTTCTGGTCTTAACTGACTCAGCGGAGGAGGCTGTGCTTTCATGGTTATTTGGCTCCTCCTTACTACTATCACTTTCACTGGTGGTAATCCTGAGTTTCCGATTCTATGGAGAGTACGTACTCTTCAGCTATTTCCAACAAGTCTCGGATAGCTTTTGCAGCTCTTATCTTTGTTATTTTTGAGTTCACACCAATACTATCCTCACTGGTGTTATCTGACTCAGCGGAGGCTGTGCTTTCACGATCACTTTCCTCCACACTATCAGCTATATCAAAAAACTCTTCCATAGCTTTTATTACTCGGTGCTTGGTTATTTTCGCACCCATCTTTATGGATTTCTCAGTTCTTACCTGCCGATTCCGAGTTCCCCGTATGGGCCACCACTTGTCGCCGTCTGCAGCAATTGCCACTTGCAGCAACGATACCACGGGAGAAAACTCGGAGGCAGACTGGAAATGAAAAAGTTCTTTTATTCTTCTTCAAACTTCTCTCTCCAGCTCCAACAACCTCTCCAACTCCAACCACCCCCCTAACTAACCTCACCCTTGTTAAATACTTTTTGCCTTAACAAGGACAAGTGCTAACAGCTCGAGCTTACAGGTGTGTCACACAGTGTTCACGGGCATAAAAAGATTCTTAGATAAATGCATGAATATCAGGTGAAAATACTTGAACACCTTTATGGCTCTCAGCTAACCGCCATCTTAGCTATCCTCAATTAGGGCTCTTACACCTGTCCAGAAAGAGGGTACCACGTGGCGCTCGCAGGCACCCACACGCATGTATTGTGCGCATGTGCGTGCACACACACACACCCCCTCACGCGTGTGGTGTGAGCCACACAGACAGCCTGAGAGCAGTTGCTGTCCACTTGAGACGGTCATGTTCTCCAGAGGCCAGTGCTGCGAGCCGGGTCTGCTGGCCATTGCAGGCTGGTGCCATGCAGCATTAGTTACAAGCCCTCGGACCTGTCCCTCCCTCCCTTCTCCTTCTCTCCCTCTCTCCTTCCTTCTGGGATGGAGCGCGGGGCCTGGCGTGTGCCAAGCAGGGCTCTTCCTGCATCCCCAGCCAAGGCCTTGCTCCTCTCAGGCCTGGCATCCAGCGGTCAGCAGGGAGCGCTGGCTGAGAGCCCGGGAGCGCGGGCCCACCTGCTCTGGCACCTTCTTGGTCTCCAAGCTGCATTTGCTTGATTCGAGTAAACACATAGACAATGATTTTCAAAAGAAGGGATTTTTTTTTTTTTTTCCTTTTCATGTCTTTGAAATACAAAGCAGCGTTCCTGTTGCGTGTTCACTTGAACGGGAATCACAGGTGCACTCAAGTTCCTGCAGTGGGACTGTGCTCTTGAAAGCAGCACCCAAGAAGATGAGACAAGCCACGCGCCTCGGTGACCTGCGGGGCAGGGGCTGGGCCGTGCATCTGCGTGTGGTTGGTTGAGGCCAAGGAAGCTCAGGCTGCTCCTGTTTCTTGACTGGGTTTGAGACCGTTTTCCTCCCACTTCCGGCTTCGGGCCAAGGGGTTCCTTCCTGTGGAAGTGCGGGGAGTGGAGTGTCTGTACTCTGGGGCCCAGGGTGGGGGCTGTCGTGCTGTCCCTGGGAGGCCCACACACAAGGCTTCTGCCGTGGCTGGGGACACACAATGGGTCCCCCAGACTCGGACACTGGAGAGTGGAGGGCACTAGTGATTCCCTGGGGTGGACTGCGTGCTGCTCTGTCGCAGAGCACCGGCCCAGCAGGCAGGAGGCCCTGGGCTCCATCTCAGCACCCCCCCAAAAAATAACATCCTCTGGGAGAAGGTGCACCTGCAGGGGGTGAGTGGCACCCGGCGCCGCAGGGCCAGCCTCGATGCACTCGGTGCGCTCTGCACGCCTGTCTGTGACAGCCAGCTGAGGCCCACCAGGCTCCTGTCCATCACAGTGGAGACCCTGCTAGCTCTGCAGAAGTCCCCCCCCCCAACAGCTGTCCCACCCTGGGAGCCAGAGCCTGATGCTCTTCCCCCCATTCTTGTCCCCATTCAGCCTGTCCCCCACCCCAGGGGCCTGGGGATTTAGGCTGCTCTGGCCCTAGGAAACGACGCTACCCGATATAAACCAAAGAGGGAGCTTATAAAGGGCGGGTTGGCTCGTGACACCCCAGGGCGGGTGCTGCATGTGGTCCCCCTCAGCCTCCCTGTGACAGCACAGCTTCCCTCCCCTGCTTGCTGATGGCCACCTGTCCACCTGCCGCCTCGGTCCATTCTGCCATAGCTGCCCCCTCACATGACCTTCCAGATTCGGCCACAGCACAGGAGTTGCCTTGTCTCCCTGGGGAGGGAGCCTGATGGGCTGAGTCTGAGTTGGCAGGGTGACTGGGGTAGGGTCCCGTGGTGTGCAGTTGTGTAGGGCTGTGGGAGAGGGGGAGACCAGCGCCGGCAGTAGCCACCAACAGAGCCATCTGCATTCCCCCACTGAATCCTCGTAGAGCCACGATGGAATCCGTACTGTGGTGGTTGCTTTTTTATGAATCAGAAACTACAGCACAGGGCTGGGGTCGTGGCTCAGCGGTAGAGCGCTCGCCTGGCACGTGCGCGGCCCGGGTTCCATCCTCAGCACCACGTAAAAATAAAGGCATTGTGTACAACTAAAACAAATAAATAAATATTTTAAAAAAAAAAAAAAGAAAGAAAGAAACTACAGCACAGAGAGGTTGACAACTATGTTAGTGCCACACAGCTAGGAGAGGCCGTCAGGAAGCAAACCAGGCGATTTGGTTCCAGAATCTGTGCTCCTCGTCGGTCTCGGCGTCAGGGGTCTCATGCGGGCACCGTGGGGGCACATCGTCGTCTTCCTCACCTTCCTGGTACCTCTGCACCGCACTGAACGTCCGGTTGAAGGGTGTTTGCTGGGTGACTGAGTGTGCGAGGGAGCGAGGGGCCGCCGGGCCTGCAGCGGGCCGGAAGCAGAACCTCCTCTGCCTGGGACGCTTCCCCTCGAGCCTCTTGCTGGGGTCAGCCTCACATTTTCACAGCCTCTTTCCCCACCCTGTTCTCTTTGTCCAGACAAGAGCGAGAACGGCGAGGCCTACCAGAGGAAGAAGGTGGTGGCCGCCGGCCTCCCCGAGGGCCCTGCTGCCCTGGCGCCTTCCCCGGGGAGTGCAGCGCAGCCCAGCAGCAGCAGCTGGAGGAGGATCCTGCTGCTCATCCTGGCCGTCACCATCCACAACATTCCAGGTGAGCGCTCGCCTGGGCCTCGGGCCTCGGGCCTCCTGCACTTCTCTGGCTGGAAAAGGGTTGGGCGCTGCGGGTCCCTCCTGGGGGAGGGGCTGCAGAGCTTTCTCACTGATGGGTGCATTGCCGTGGGTTAAAACTTCCCTTCAGCAGTTCGGGAGGCTGAGACAGGAGGATCGTGAGTTCAAAGCCAGCCTCGGCAAAAAGCGAAGCACGAAGCAACTCAGTGAGACCCTGTCTCTAAATAAAATACAAAATAGGGCTGGGGACATGGCTTAGCGGTGGAGCGTCCCTGAGTTCAGCCCCCACCACCAAAAAAAGAAATCCCTTTGAATACCTTGTGCCAATCTTCCCAGAGTTCCTTCTTTACATGCTTGGTACCAAATGACCACATGTGTGCCGTCCTCACTGGGACGATCGCCGTGGAGATGGGGCGTTTTATAAACAGGACATCTGCAGCTCTGTCGGATGCTTTTTGAAATGATTGAATTCAATCTAGTTTGACCCTGGTATTTCGCTTAGCCGCCGCCTCTGTGAAATGTCAGCACTCATCTTTTCCTCTTTCGTATTGCAGAGTGATTTGTTTGGTGTCCTTGGATTTATTTATTTTAATTGGGGGAGGGAGGACTTTTGACATTTTTATTTCAGAATTAACGTACGTTTCTTTTAGAGGAATTAGACCTAGGTAAGCGTAAAGATATATATATATATATATATATATATATATATATATATATATATATATATATATATAAAAATAAGCCAACAGAGGAGCCACACTCCTGGGGATGCTTTTTGGAATTCCAGCTCCGCCACCCACTGATGAGTTTGTCTTGACAAATTGCTTGAACTCCCTGAAACTTGGTTTTCTCATTGATGAGATGCGGGTGCACCTATGCCTGGCTTACTTGAGAATTAAATGAGATGTCAAATACAGCTTTCTGTGCAGAGTTTGGGCCTCATGAGCCAGGATGGAATTGCTGGCAGTCCTACCTGCTGTCCTACCTCGACTCCCTCCATGTTCAGTCTGTCAACTTCTGACCCATCATTGGTTAGAAACTTGAGTTTGAGCAATCACCTTCTCCAGGAAGCATCCCCAGGTGATTTTTCTCCCACATCCTCACAGAGTTCACAGTGCCCATCCCTTCCTTGCTCAGCAAGGCAGAGGAAATGGTAGAAAGAGGAGTTGTAATTTCAAACGAAGCAGGCAGACGGGCTGCAATGAGACCCATGTCCTTGCATTTGAGTCAGTCACGCCGATTCCTGGGGCACCATGACTATTCTAGGCAGAGGGGGCAGCCTATGCAAAGGCCCTGCGGCAGGAGCATGCCAGGCACCTGTGGAGAGTGGCAGGAGTCCAGTGTGGCTACAGAATGTGGAGCGCTGAGGAGAGGGGTCATCTGTGCCCTTAGCTAGAACTCAGAGGCCTTAAGGAACTTTCAGTTTTGCTCTGTGGGTGAGAAGCCATTGCAGGGTTTTTAATGGAGGAGAATGTGGCTCAGCCTGAGCTTTAAACGGCTCTGTCCGGGAGCTGGATTGAGACCAAACACAGGACGGGTGAGGATGGAAGGGGGGAGACCTAGGTGGCATCCTCTGCAGAATCCAGGTCAAAGACAGTGATGGCTCAGACCAGGGCAGAGGTGGCCAGAAGGGGTCCCATTCTGGGTGGGGCCGTGGGCTTTGCTGAAGGATCGGAGGTGGGGTGTGCGAGACGAGACAGTCGGGAAGGATTCAGAGGCCTCAGGGCTGGTCTGCGGCAAGGATGGCGTTGTGGCCGCTGAGCTGAGGAAGGCTGCCGCGGGCAGGATTTGGGGAATATCAGCAAGTGAGTCGTGGACTGTGAGTGTTGTGGTTTAGTTCTTAGGAGTCGTCTGAAAGCTCCCGTGTGAGGCAATGCAAGGTTTCGAGGAGAAATGTTTCGGTTATGGGAGCCTTGACCCGATCAGTGGATTAATCCCCTGATGGGATCAGTGGTAACTGAAGGTGGCTCGGGTGTGGCTGGAGGAGGTGGGTCGTGGAAGGCATGCCTTTGGGACATGTGTTTTGTATCTGCTTTCTGATCATCGTGTGAGCTGTCCCCCTCTGCCAAACTCTTCCACCGTGATGTTCATCCTCACCTCGAGCACAGAGGGACGGAACCAGCCGTCTGTGGATCGAAACCTCTGAAACCGTGAGGCCCCAAATTAGCTTTGCCTCCCCTGAAGTTGTTCTTGTTGGGTCTTTTAGTCACAACAGCAAAAAAGCTGACTAAAACAGAAATTGGTACTCAGAAGTGTTGTCGTTGCTGCGACTAACCTGACCAGGTGTTTCAGAAGCTTTTGGAGCTTTTTGGAACTGGTGGGAGGAATTTTGAGATGCCTCGCAGTGCAAGCTGGAAATGCTTTAGGCTGTTGTCAGCTGAGCTTAACGGCCAGTTCTGGTGGGTGCTGGGAAGACCAGGATGCCAATAGTGAAGACGGGGCTCAAGAGGGTTTAGAGGAAAAGGGGGACACTGTTGGTAATTGGATTAGAGGCCATTTGTGTTATATTGTGGCTGAAAAGTTGTCTGCATTTTGCCCGTGTCCACACAACATTTTGTGAGGTTGATTTTAAAAGCAATGGGCTTCTTAATCTAGTGGAAGAAATTTCTAGACGGCATAGTATTCAGGCAGTGCCGTGGATATTGCTGGTGGCTTTTAGCCAAGTTTATTGTGATATTCAGGAGCAGAAATTGGAGCAAAGAGATTTGAAAAACTTGGACTTGAAAGGTCAAGTAAAACTGGGGCTAAGGAAGTTGCAGTTGTTAAAGACATTGTAGCCACTAAAAAAAAAAAAAAAATGCTAAGGACTTTTCCCAGAGACAAGAAGAAAGACGGCTTGAGGGCATCTCAGGAGCTGGCAAGACCATACTCGTCTCAGACTAGAGGACATACAAGTAAACATTCTCTTGAGCTCAGTGAGGCACCACCTGGCACAGGGGAGCCTTGGAAGTTCTTCCAACATGCTCAGCACCCGGACCCTCGGAGGCTGCTGCAGCCAGGGTCCCTGGGGTCTCTCTCTGCTTCCTGATCACCATGTGAGCCGCTTCCCTCCGCCACGCTCTTCCCCTGTGACGTTCTGCTCCATCTCAAGCCCCAAGGAACGGAACCGGCCTTCTACAGACTGAGACCTCTGAAATCGTGAGCCCCACGTAAACTTTTCTACAATTATTCTGGTTGGGTCTTTTAGTCAAAGCAGCAAAAAAAAAAAAAAAGCTGACAAAAATAGTTTCGGTGGCTGTTAGACTTCAAGTGAAGATGTCAACTAGACAGTCACTAGACGAGATGGCTAGGTACACAAGTTTGGGGTTGGGGCGAGTCTGGCTGGAGCTGTGCGTTGTGAGTCATTGGCACATGAATCTTATTTAAGCCCATGGCCATGGCTGAAATCATCATAGCAGGTTCCTGCCCAGGAGGTGTGAGTGGCCTAGGAAAACAAAGAGTCTGAAATAGTCATTAAGAAATGAAGATAGGGCTGGGGTTGTGGCTCAGCGGCAGAGCGCTCGCCTCGCACATGCGCGGCCCGGGTTCGATCCTCAGCACCATGTAAACATAAATGCGTTGCATTGTGTACAACTAAAGTAAATAAAAATAAATATTAAAAAAAAAAAAGAAGAAGAAATGAAGACAGAGCCAGAGAGTGGATTTAAAGAAGCAGAGTGCTTGATGGGTCTTCCAGTCCTGAAGGGAGCTGGAATTGAACAACTGGAAAAGGCCCTGACTCTTTATTTAAGGGGGAGCACATCAAAGGCAGGGATGAGGCTTCAGTGGGAGTCTTGTTTTGGTGGGTGCTTGCTTCTCTGTGTGGCAGGGGTCTTGCAGTAAATAGGTTGATTGGCATTTGGCAAGCCACACCCATCTCTGGAAGGCTGTCTGGCTCTAGCTGGTCACTCCTATCTGCAGGGCTGAGCCTGAACTTGAGTGGTGAGCTAGGACAGGCCACCACTTGAATTCGGCATTCTTGAACTAGCGGATTCTGCCTGGGAGTTCCTAAGACCTGGCTTCCCTGCCTGGTGGCTCCAATACCACTCAGTTTACCCACTGCTTCCTGCAGAGGCCTAAACACAAATAGGTGTGCCTTGAAGACCCCAGCGTGGGTTAGCCCTGGAGTCTCCATTTCTACTTGAGGCTAAAGAAACAGAAACCCACCCACAGGCGGGTCATCATCATCCCCTTTGATTACAGCTGTTTTCTGAGCCTGTCAGCTGCCAGCTCACCTTTGAAAAGGTCTCTTTCTCAACATCCTCCTTCATAGTTTATTAAAAATTTAACTAGCACCTTGACATTCCAAGATTCTAGGCTTTAAGATAGACTCTTCACAATGATTAAATGGTTGATTGAGTTTTTGAAGTTTTTTTTTTTATTGTAAAGAGGAAGGGAAAGAGAAGCTTGTTAATGATGCTTCTGGAGGTTTCTGGAGCACGAGGACACAGCTGTGGGTTGTGCCTACGGGGGGGGGTGGCACTTGGGTTATCATGTAACACATGTGTGCAAGGACAGACCAGTCCACAGTCTGCCTTAAGACTCCAGTAAATCTGTGGGCACAAGAAGCTTGTGCATTCACGTGTCTGTTCTTTGGGAAGGCTGTAACAAAATGCCACAGGCGGGGTGACACGTAAACCACAGACATTATCCATCCTAGAAGCTGGAAGTCTGAGATCAGGACTCTGTCACAGGACGAGGCTCTGGAGAGGGCCCCTTTCCAGGTTGCAGAAGGCCACCATCTCGTGCGTCCCCACATGGTGGAAGAGGGCATAAGAGCTCTCTAAGGACTCTTTTATAAAGGTGTGTGTGATCTCATTCGTGAGGGCCTCCCGAGGCCACGGCTCCTAATGCATCAGCTTGGGGATCAGGTTGCAGCACGGGGATTTCAGGGGTGGGGACTCATCATTCAGGTCAGACCAACACACGCCATCTTGCTGGCCCTTTTGGGAGTGTTGGACGTCGTGAAGACTGTCCACAGCCCCAGAGTAGGAAAGAACCCCCACTTTAGAAGGAAAACCTATACGGTTGTACAAGCAGTTGAATGACTTAGGTAAAGATGGACAGAGGCTGGCTGGTGCGTATTGAGTGGAAGCCAGAAGCCTGCCCCAGACAGCCGCCGACACAGCTCCTCCCTCCTGCCAAGCTACTCCCTGGCCTCCGCTTGTGTGTGTCCCTGGCTGTGGGCCCCGGCACTTGCTGGAGTCCTTTGGGAAACGGTGCTGGGGAAGCACCCCGTTCTCTCTGAAAGCAACCCTAGATGGGAGCCTCTGAGCACCGTGCCTCTGGCGTATTGCCGCAGTGTGGCACAGACTCGGGGCTCTGCCTCCCACGGAACCCGGGGCGTTAGGAGACCAGCCTGCTTTCTGCGTTTGAGTGGAACTAAAAGTCAACTAGCAGTTGAGTTCCTGCTGTCTCTTCTCGTCAGTACTTGATGACCTGTGCGGCGATTTGCATGTGAGAAAGTTAAATTTAATCCTGAAGGAATTCTAGGGGTTTTCTCATTCTAACATCACTCCACCCGAAAACACGGGGGGCGGGGCTAGATTGAATTATCAGTCTGGCTCCGCTAGCCCAGCTTGGGATGATTCTGTGAAGAATGATATAAGTAGTGCTCTCTGAATTCCATTTTTGGTGGGTGCTGGGGATTGAACCCTGGGCCTTGTCATGCTGAGCACATGCTTTATCACTGAGCTCGCTCTCTGGTCCTGGCCTCTTGCTGTTTCTCTGTACCCCCATACTTCCCCTGTTATGATAAGTGTTGCTCTAGTTGCAGTGACTTAAACATGCTTGGTTTTGCAAACAGCCCCAGCTCCCTTGTTATCTGGAACTGTTGGCAAAAAGGTGAGTGCCGTGCTCATTGTTTTGGATCCAAGGTCACAAAACATGTTGGAAGTCTGCACAGTCATGGTTCATAGCAGAGTGACAGGTGCTTTTGATACCTACCCTCCATTCTGGAAGAAGAGCCATTGAAGAGACAGGTGACTAGCCCTCTGCAATGGCCACCAGTGGGCTAAGGGAGAGTGTTTGACAGGTGCAGGTCCTGATGGCATGTGACAGACGCTTGTCCCCATTATGTTTGAGATTACTGATCAAGGTCCACAGAAGCAGCAGCTAGAGGAGGATGCTCTTCACCTTCCTCTCCTTGGAGCCGAGAGCCAAGTGCGTGTCGTTCACTTTGCTGGCTGTGGCTGTGATTTAAGGAGACCCGGGGCCCACTGTTTGTGTCTCTGGAACAGCACGGTGGTTGGTCTTGATTATCTGGCATGTTGTCACTGATGGTGGTAATAATGGCTTCAAAGGGAATGCTTGAGGCTTCAGTCAGAAGTGATTTTTTGTTTTGGGGGAACAAAAACACAAATTTTGACACCAAAATATTAACAGTGGTTGGTTATTTCTGGGCTTATGAGATTTTGACTCCCCCCCCTTTTTTTTTTTTTTGGTAAAATTTATAATGGAATTTTCCTACAGTAACACTTATTTCTTGTGATCAGATAAAAATGTTCTTTGGAAGGGGGATCTCCATCACTTATCTCCCTCAGCACCCCAACCCCTCAGCATACCCAGCAAAGTGTAGAAGTGAATTATTTCTGTATGCCAGACACAATTTTATTGGGGGTCATTTTAATACCAGGAGGGGCTGGAAACGGAGTGAAGGACTGTATTAGTATGCCATAGCTGCTGTAACAAATTTTCACAAACTTAAAACAGCTTAAATCCAAATTCATTCTCCTGCAGTTCTGGAGGCCAGAAGTCTGTAATCCGTTTAGACCGAGCCAAAGTCAAGGTGTCGGCAGGATGGTGTCTTTGCTGGAGCCTCGGGGGACAAGGGGGTTTGTTCTTTGCCCCTTCCAACTTCTGGGCCTTCATCGTGTGAGAATGCTGGGTGGGGGGTCAGAGGAGGCAGACCACGTGCTGCGCCTGCGTGGGCCTGCAGCTGGGTGGGCCGTGCGTCGTGGTGGGCATTGCCCTCTGTGTCTCGTGGACCACCCCTCCCCACTGATCTCCCCATCTTAACACCACGTTCCCCCCACCCCGTTGTGTTGCCCACCGTTCTTCCTGGCTAGCCAGCTCACGGTGACGGGGAAGAGGTTCAGGCTTCCCTTCCTAAGCTCAGTGGTGTGCTTAAAGGTTGAAGGACTGCTGCCTCTGCTCACCTGTCTCATTCGTGTCTTCGTTCTCTCTCTCCCTCCCTCCCCCTCCCTCCTAAACAACTTTATTTTGTGGCACTTTCCTCCCAGGATGCTTTGTATTTAAATTTTAAAAAAATCCCCAAGCTCTACTGGTCATTTGGAGGCTTGCCAGTTACCCCTCCACACCAGAGAAACTGTCCCTGCTAACTCCTTTTTAAAGGATATGATCCACAGATTGTAAAACGTAGCCTTTGGAAGGGAACCTGCAGTTACGCTTACACAAGTCCTTAGTGACCGAGGACGAACCTCAGTACGCCCCACCAAGGCACTGGCTGTGGGGTGTCTGTGAGCCCTGCTTTCAGGGGGTGCCGGCGGCTTTGGGATATGAATTTTGTGTGGAATACAGATGATCTGTTGGCACGCTCATAAGTAGGGGACCGTTGAGAGGGCCAGGGGTGGTGGCTGCTGTTGCTGGCAAGAACCTGGACATTCGACTTGCCCCTGCTTGGGTGGCTCTGGGGGCGGGGGGCCGCGCTTGGACATCTGGCTTTCAAGAAGGAGTCGATAGCTCCAAAGAGGGGCATGTCGACTCTTCATGGTCCCGGGACAGAGACTGGGCAGAAGATTCTCTAATTCGGTATGGACCTTCCCAGGGAACGTACGGATGGAACCACTTGTAGTCTGCTCCGATTCCGCAGCTGCAGGGTGGTCTCAGCAGTCAGCAACCCGGGCTCCACCAAGGAGGAAGCTGATCGCCTGGGAAGCCACCGATCATTGGCAATAATAAAATACAGCTGTGATACTAACGCTGCCACCTACGGGGCCCCGGAAGTTCCAGGCATTGAGGAGAGCATTCCAGGGACCATGCTCAGATGTTTGTGTCCCTGTTTAAATGTAGGGAAGAGATCCAGAGGGTCCAAGGTCACGCCCAAGGCCGTCCCGCCTGTTGTCATGGGTGCTGGACAGTCTAACATGCCGCCCCTCTGCCTCCTGCTCTGGGGAGCTGTTTCTTGTCTTGTGGTAGATCTCAAAGGTTTTTCTGAGCTGGTTACAGAAAAGTTCTGGAAACACCTCTTACTTTTTCAGTTTCGCCACCTTCCATGTCAATGCCCGTGGCATCCCCCTGAAGTGTGGGCAGGTTCTCGCTCCGCCTGCCTAGGGCTCAGCCCAGCAGTGGGTGTGGGCAGGGAACCTGGACCGGAAGCCTCGCCCCAGGTGCACACGGGGTCTGCGAACGTGGGGCCGAGTGTGTCGAATGAGTGCCCTACACGTGTGCCCACCTGATCCAGGGGACGATCTGGGACCCATGCAGGTCGTCAGCCAGCGGGTTGGGACAGGACAGGCTTTAGAGTCAGAAAGGCTGGTTCTGAGATCCTGCAGCCGCTGAATGCTTACCTAGCTAGGGGACCTGAGGTCACAGCCTGGGAGTCCGTTTTCCTGGCTGCAAGATGGAGATAATATCTGAGTGAGTCCAGGGCCGCCCCCTTGGTGCTACTGCAAAGCCTGAGAAGCTGGGGTGCTCCCCCTCCCTCCTTCGCCCTCCTCCCTCCCCACCTACTTTTGAAGGCACCTGGCTCTGATAATCGGAGGTCCTCTGGCCCCGCCAAGGTGGTCCTAAGTGGAGACTCCAGAGCCCTTCAGTTTTCACCTCCAACAGGTTACCCGGAGATGCGTCTCGTTTACGCCAGGAGTTTGAAAACATTGTAATGTTCTCCTTTAATTATCTCTATCTCAGCAGGAAGCCTGACATTATAATTAGCACGGGCTCCCGTACAGGGTGACGTTTTGCTCAACATCTTGACGCGTTCCTGGGCGGGTGGTGTAGGCAGAGCTGGAGGTGCGTTCCCAGATCACCCCGTTCCGTGTGAGTGCAGGAACTGGCACAGATGCCCAGAGGGGAAATCACAGCCCCGGGGTCCCTGCGTTACCCCCAGATAAAAGTGTCAGAGCGACTTCCAGGTGCCCTGTCATCCCCTCTCATCGGCTACGGACACAGACGCCCGAGCCCCGCGTTTTGACCTTCAGCTGCAGGCAGCTGTAGCCAAAGCCCCCGTGAGGGGCTGCCCCGGGTTTGGGTTGGAATCAAGACTCCTTTCCACCCCTGCTCTGTGGTGTCATCCGCCTGCCATTATGTAATTCAAGAAAAAAAAAAAAAATGAAGCGAGGAATTGGAACACAGTTTTGTATTATGACTCGAAGTTTTTTGGAGACTCTCGGCTGTCTTTCTACCATAGCTGGATAGGAAGTGGCTAGGGTGGGGTTTTCTAAGGCATTTTAGACCCGAACCGTCCAATACGATAGCTGCCTGCATTTGATCAAAGTCGGATAAAATGTGAAATTTAGCTCCTCCGCTGTACTCAGCCTTGTGTCAGGTGCTCAGGGGACACAGGTGCTGGGTGCTGCTGTGCTGGACAGCATGTGGTGCGGGGCATTTCCCTCCCCTGCAGTGTGTGCTAGCCCCTCGGCAGAGAGTGAAACGTGGGGTTCTCTGCGGGAAGTCACAGGCTGGCCTCCGAGGCGGTCTCTTCAGGAAGGCAGTCTGGGACCTCTGGTCTCAGCCCAGGGGTGTGTCCCAGTACATTACAAATTAAATAGCCTGCATATCAACCTTGCTATTTTAATTTTTAGAAGAAATTCTGGGCAGCAGCAGCATGCCTGGGATGCTGTCACTGTGGTGCGTTGTTTCTGGCCCATTTTCTTCTTGAGTCAGGGACAGGAAGGGGTGGGGGACCCTCGGGCAGGGAAGCAGGTAGCATCATGATGTCCGGTGTCGGGAGATGGCAAGAGTCACTGCAAACGCAAAAAGACGCGCTCGTCACCTCTGCGCTGGCTGTCCTGTGTGATCCACCGGTGGACGCCTGCCCCTTTCTGCCCAAGGTCACATACCAGGCCTGGGTCAGCTTCGCCCCCCCTTAAATAAGAGCCTGCCTCCACTCAGCTTAGGTTTTGAAGGGACGTTCACTGTCACTTGAAAACCGCTGCAACATTTATTGTCAGATTTTTTGCTAGGGGTATTGCCCAGTTCATTACCCACGGCCCCTAAATAAGATGCTTATCTTGGAGTACACTGCCTGGGGAAGCTTTGCATGTCCTGTGGGAACAATGCAGGTCATTTACTGTGCACAGCTGTTTTTATTCTTTGGCTGCCAGGGAGCACGGAACCCCATCTGTTGCCTGGTGGTGAGAATCAACTGCATTCTCAGGGTCTGAATATCAGAATTCTTCTCCCATTTTACAACTGTACATTACTTTAATTTAAATTTCAGAAGGGAGGGGACTTGTGGATTAATTGACACAAGTGATTTTATTCCTGTGTTGCTGGTTTTCTTCATTGTGTTTTCTGGCCACAGACCGTATCTCTAATCCAAATGCCTGAATGCTTTGGTTATAGTAGAGTCAGGAAACCAGGTGAGATGGGAGTGATGTGACTGTAGTGTATGACCACGAATCCACCAACGCCTGCTGGACTGTTTCTCTGTGAAGCATGTGGATTGCCCATTCAATAGAAGTACAGTGTAAAATGATAGAGTTTTACACTTTCTAGTAGCCATGTTTAAAAAAAAAAAGGAAGGAGCAGGTAAAGTTAATTAAAGGAACTTATTTCATCTCATCAAATGGATCCACAATATTCTTATTTCAACATGAAATCAGTATTTTAAAAGTTGAGACAGCTAACCTTCTGCAAAAACCAGAGTGTATGTGACGCATCTTTACTGGCATGCTAACTTGGAACTGTCAGAAGAAGAAGTTGTCCCACCAAAACGAAGCTGTGCATCATGGAAAAGTTTTAGACATCTTCAGGTTTTAAATTGAGTTTGTTTAAAATCAAAATGTTTTGTTAGTATCACGAGCCAGATTTCAAGGCTCAGTAGCCCCGCATGGCCAGCGCCTGCCGTGGTGGACGGCACAGGTCTTCATGCTGGATAGAAAAGAAAAAAAAAACAGCTCTTGCTTTGTCTTGGGACAGTCTTCAGTCCAACAGAGGAGAGGAACTATCATGCAGCACAGAGCCAGTCTATTATCACAGGAAGTCCACTGGGTGACTGCACACCTTCAAAGCCAGAGTGGCATTTTCCATGGCAGACTTAGAGGGTGGCGTGATTTTTAAAATAATGCTCCTGCTGTAAGAGTTGGGCGCGTGGCAGTGGTTGCCAGTGTTTCTACCCGAGGTAGAGGGACTTGGAGGGGGCAGCAGGGACACCCTGCAGGGAGGCGAGCAGAAGGGTCAGGGCCACTGGTTGGCCACCACACTGCTCTTCCTTCACACTAGTCAGCGGGGTAACCAGCAGTGGCGTGTACCTGCAGCCCTGACCCAGCTCTGTGGGTGGGGCAGCGCTCGTGTCTGTCACGGCCTCCGCTGGTTACGGCCTCGTTCCTCCAGGCTGCCCCGAGAGGCCCCTCCAGGCCCTTCCTGCCCTGGAGAGGCCCCTGTGCAAATGGTTTCTGCTGTCATCCCTGCAAGTCAAGGGCAGAGTCCCCCAGGACCCACCCTGGCTCAGAAATGGTCTTTGACAAGAGCTTGACTTGCTGCTGCTTCCCTGTAAGGAGGCGGTAGCTTTCCTCAGATTTTGGTTTATGACGATACGAGCACCATGGGTGGCAGGACGGTCCCGCCGGCAGGAGCCTCTCATCCCTAACCAGTCCCTCTCCCCATGGAGGTCACCTAATTTGTTCTAAAGCCATAACAGATAACAGGTTTAATCAATTGATAACATTGAAGGTACGTACTTTATAATGGTGCCGATTCATTTGTATTCATGTATGCTGATTTCAGTGCACATTAATTATGTATTTAATAAGTCCCTGTTTATTTTGTCTCCATTCCCTTGCTAGCTGTTATGTGTGGAGTTGAAAATAATTAAAATGTTACTTGTGTTCTACCAGTAATAACAAGCAACGGTGGTAGTCTGAAGTCAAAGTTCCAGTTTCCTTTTCTTGCTCTGATCAAACACAGGGAGTGAAGTGACATCTCTGTGGACTTCTGGTCACCCCTGGCTCTGCCGTCTCTCCCTCCTCAGGGTGGTAATTGCCAGCTGAGCTCGCCGTTGTGGGGGGGACATCTCGTGACTTGGACAATGTCCTGGCTTTGGGCTGTCACCCTTGTGCTGACCTGGGGGCTCTCCAGAGGCATGCGCTCAGCATGGGGGTTTGGGAGGAGCAGAAAAGACAGGTTGTCCTCCCCAGAACGGAAGGGGTGGCAGTCTGCAAAGTGACCTGCGCGGCCACGCCCCTCTGGGGACTGGTGTTGAATCAGGCTCAAATCGGGGCTTAGAAAATGAATTTGGTCACTTCTACTTTATGATTAACCCAGAGAGACAGAACCAGGGGGGGAATCCCAAACAGATCTATTTTGTGGAGAGACTATTGAAAAATTGAATTAACCAAAGCTTGTGGATGATATGAAATTGGGAAATTGCATTTGAAATACAGCAATTTAGACTATCCAGAGCCCCCATTAGCAATGACAGGTCGGCGTGAGGAGGTGGAACCTGTAGTTTAGGGAAGAGGTTGGGGTATGCTGGTGAGAAGGGAAAAAAAAAAAATCCGAGTCTTGTTTTCAGGGGCAAATGAAGAGTCCATCAGTGTCCACAGGGCGATCTAGGTGCCTCCTCTCAGCTTCTGGTGATCAAATGCCCTTCTCCGGGCTTAGCCACTTGTTTACACCACCAGCAAGCCCTGGCTTTCCTTCCGTGCCCTCCTCTCTAGGGTCAGCCTCGCCCTCCCGCTAGGGCCATGTAGGGCTCTTCTGTTAGGAGGGGGATGAGGGAGAAGTGAACAGATGATCCGAGTCATTGTCCCTTCCAGGGCACAGGGGAGTGAGCCAAGAGGACAGAGTGCAGAGGTGGAGCCCCAGGCCCTAGGGAACTCGGGGTGGGGGTGCCAAGGTATGTGTGGGGTTTGGGAGGATACGGGGGCCATGCGCCTTCCCCTGGTCCCCTGGGCTCTGCCTCGAGGACCAGCCGCTCTTCCCTGCTTTGCTTTGTCCTGAAGGACTTGGGATAAGCGCTGGCTTTTGCCTCCCGGTGATTGTGAAGAGTGCCCTGTTGCTTAGAGACGGGAATGCACCTGGAGGGAAGATAAGGTTGTCAAGGAAACCAAGCCACAAATTCCCTTGTTTTTCTTCGGGTTGCTGGACAGAAGAGTAAAGGATTTTTGCTTTGACAACTGGAAGAAAGTATCTTTCCTGTGTGTTTTTTAACAAATTGATGTGTTGTCCAAAGGGCCGAGTTAGCCCCCAAGTTGACACACGGGGCGTTGTCTCTTTGTTCTTGTTGGTGAGCGTGCTCTGGTACAGACAGAATCAAGTAGCCATTTTAGTCCTAGTGGTTTTTTTTTTTTTTTTTTCTCCAAATGTGCAGACCCCCGTGTCCAACCCCACCAGAAGATACAACATGACTTTGTTGAATCCTAAATTTTCATGTCTTGTCCCAACTTTTTTTCTGTGCCATTGGGGTTGTCGTCTTGGAGAGTCCCAGCAACACCCTCCCTTCACCTCTACTCTGCGTCTTTGAATCATTTTTCACGTTTTGGACGGTGGTCACACAATATAGCTAGATGTCTTCCTCTTCACTCTGCTATGGTCATGATACAGTGGGATTAAAAAAAAAAAAAAAAAAGAATCCTTTATACGCTCGTCCTCAAGGGATTCCTTGTTGAAGTGACAAAAGAGCTCGTCTGCTCTCGGCCATTGGTGGAGATGAGGGGGAGACACCTGCAGTGGCACCCCACATGCTCCTCCTCATCTGGGGGAACTGAGGCATGCGTAAAGGGTTCTTCATTTACCAGTGGTGCCGGTGTTAGCTTCTGATGCTTGCAGAGTGAGTTCGTGCTCGTGTGTGTAGGCGTGTGGGGTTTTGCGGGGCTCCCCTCCATAGCCTGATACCTCTTCCTAGCCACCGAACCCTAAGCTGCACTCTACTGGGGGCCCAGCTCGAGCAGCAGCCCCTGCCCTGGTCACCTTCACGGTCTCCTGCCCAGGCTCACGCGGCAGTGGGCTCTGCCCCAGGGGCTGCACAGAGCCTGGGGGTGGAGGGCCGGGCAGGGAGGTGGGCAGAGCCATGGGGAGGGCCAGACTGTTGTATTTTTCTCTCTCAGCTGAGGTAGAGTCTCGTGTGAAAAATATTTCTCTTTACAGACATTAGATTTGGCCGGGTGCGGTGGCGCACGCCTGTAATCCCAGCACTTTGGGAGGCCGAGGCAGGAGGATTGCGAGTTCAAAGCCAGCCTCAGCCATGGCGAGGCACTTAGCAACTCAGTGAGACCCTGTCTCTAAATAAAATACAAAAAAAGGGCTGGGGATGTGGCCCAGTGGTCGAGTGCCCCTGAGTTCAATCCCCAGTACACAAAAACAAACAAACAAACATTAGATTTGGTGGCAGAGTACAGGTCAGCGGAGGAGGGAGAGCGTGAGGACCAGCAGGATGAGGCCCCTCAAGCGCAGGGGTCAAGGGCAGCTGGAAGCAGGTGTGGCCGGGATGGGAGCTGGGAGCCATGGGACGGGGAATGAGGGACAGGACAGAGCCACACAGCGGGAGGCTTCTGGCCCGGGGGTGTCTGGGTCATGGTGGGGACTTTAACTGGGATGGGATCACTAAGCAGCGAATAATGGAGAAGAAGAGGTACCGACGCTCCAGCCCGTAACTACCAGGAGGACGTCTGTGTGGGCGAGCCAAGAATGAAATGGGGCTCACGCAGCTGGTTCGTGGCCCGGAGGGAGGAGGCCAGCAGGAACACACGTTGTAGGGACGTTTGCAGCGTGGGGACATCCCTCTGTCTGGGTCACATTGGAGACTGCAGCGTTGGTGTGGAGCTGCTGTTGACGAAAGACCTTGGAGAGACTGAGGGGCAACGTCAGTGTTGCAAAGCCCACCCGCGGAAGAGCTGGAGGGATCAAGGGGGGCTCCCCGGCCCCTCAGGGTATTTGCCCCAGGACGGCTCGAAGTGCTCTGGATGGGGAGGGAGGCGGGCCCTTGTGCCTCAAGGTCAGAGCGAGCAGCCTAGAAGCACGTCCGTGGCAAACCAAGCGGCTTTCCTCCTACGGAAACGCTGTTCACAGCTCTCGAGGCCAGAAGCCAGAGAGCAAGGCCTGGGCAGGGCTGGTTCCTTCCGAGGCTGAGGGAGGCCATTCCACTCCTTGGGGCAGGTGGGCGTCTTCTCCCTGTGACTTGTCACAAGATCTCCCTTCTGGATGTCTTTTTTAAGGACATTGGTCCTGGTGGTTAGGGGCCCACTGCTTCATTATGACCTCGTTCTAACTTTTCTGATCATATCTACGGTCACGATTTCTGAGTAAGGGCACATTCTGAGGTCTTCCGTCCACAGCACCCTCTTTCTAGGGATGACTAAACAGTGTTTAACCTGCTTTGAACAGTGAGTGATACAGGGACTGGGGAGATAGCTCAGTGGTAGTGTGCCTGCCTAGCATGCATGAGCCCCTAGGTTCGATCCCCAGCACAAACACAAAGTGTGTGATGTAGCTGGGCGAGGTGGTGCATGCCTGTAATCCCAGCTGCTTGGGAGCCTGAGGCAGGAGGATCACAAGTTGGAGGCCAGTCTCAGCAACTCAGCAAGGCCCTGTCCCAAAATAAATAAAAGGGCTAGGGATGTAGCTCGGCCCTTGATGCCAATCCCCAGAACTGGTGGGGGGTCGGGGGGGGGGAGTATAATATGATCTATTGAGTCACTCAGGATATTCATGGTATGATGGTTAGTCTGTAGTTGACGTGAGGCTGAAGGGGACAAGTAATTTGTGGGATGACTGGATCCCTAAACCGAAAGATGTCAACAGGCTGGAATTCTTAGGAACCCTAACAAGGTGAATCGAGCACACACGGGAACCTAAGTACTCCCGAAATTAGATCCTCCACAGCAGGGATAAAGGTGTGACTGGGAGCAGGACAAGAAACTTGGGGTTTACTGCGGCAGTTAGTTGGATCATTCATTCAATCATTTATTGGTTTGAGAAACAGCCACTGCTTCTTTCCTCGCGCAGCAGGGTGCGAGCCTGGGAGCGCCTGTCAGCCCTCCCTGGCACCATGGTGCTCTGGGGGTGCTGCTGCACCCTCATCACTTGTCCATGCCCACAGGGTGCTCTCCCCCAGGTGTCCACACGCAGGAGAATGCCACAGACCTGGGGGTTGCAGATGAGAACCCCCAGCCAGCAGGGCTAGAAGCCAGGCCCTGGGAACAGAGGGCGGGAGGACTGGCCTTTGAGGATGGCGACGTCAAGACGTGGGCAGTGCAGACCTTTCCACCTAGGGAGGACCTCCGCGGGGAAGAGACTGGGTTTGTCTCTGTTCACTCCCACTTCCTGAGAGTAACGGGTAAAGGTAGGTGACAGGGGACAGTTGTTTACACAGGACAGACGCTCCTTGGCTTATGTTCGGGCTACGTCCAGATAGATCCACTGTACCTTGAAAATATCGTGAGTCAAGAAAGCGTGTAATACCCCAGCCTCCTCAACGCCATGGCTTAGTTCAGGGTATCTTAAACATTCACAGAGCACTTAGGTCAGCCTGTGGCTGGGTCACGTCATCTAACACAGTGCTGGTTTGATAATCAAGTGGTGAATATCTCATGAAATATCAACAACCTGCATCTGAAAACTGCTGGCATCGGGGTACGATGTGGAATGTTGGTTTTTCCCCTGTGATTGTGTGGCTGACTGTCACTGCCCAGAGAGAGAAAGAACGTGAGAATATCGTATGGCATATTGCTAGCTTTAGAAAATACCATAATTGCAGTACAGTTTCTACCGAATTCATGTTGCTTTTGTACCATGGTAAAGTTGAAAAGTCATGAGTCAAAAAATATGTAAGTTGACTCATTCTAAGCTGGGGGCCGTCTATGGAAGGAATGACTTTTTCCACAGTAAGAACTGTCTAAAAATGAAATGCTCTGGTTTGTCCTGGGAGATAGTGACGTTGTCGTCACAGCCTGCCTCTGTTGGTCTATAAGCCAACCTGATCTCACTTAACACTTTCCAGAGAAAAAGACCCCAGGATTTGCTGTGGCCAGCCGTGATCACAACTAATATCAAGACCCCCCCAAAAAGCCAGGGAATGGTCTTGATGGAGCTAGTCACTTTCTTTTCTAAAACCAGAGTCTGGAGAAAATATTTGCATGCTCATTAGTGGATTAGAGGTAAATTATGCTTTTGAAAAATGAAGTTTGTTCTTCATCTTTCTCCACTTAAGCTCAGGCCTGAGCTGCGGTGTATGAAATCTAATCTCCAGTACCAGGAAGTGATTATTTATTTGAATGCTTCCCTAAAACCCATTAGGCCCTCTGGAGGGTTTGTTTGGAAGATAGGTTTCCTAGCCACACTGCTCACACCTGGGAGGCTTGGGCTTGTGTATTTGGCTTGTCTGCATGGCCAACTCTGAGTGAGGGGATTAGCAACCCCCACCTGCTGTGATTGGCAGATACCCTCTCCATTAGCTGGGAATGTGTTCCTAGCCCCCTTACTTTCCTTAATATGTTGGCTTTGTGCTCAGAGATAATTTGCAAATGCTCTTCAAGCAATTGTGCCACCAATTTACAAATGTTTTGCTTCTGATTAAGAAAGGGAATTGAATATACTTTTGCCTATAATTTCCCCCCCCTTCCTAGCAGGGTTGGGGGTGGGAAGAAAGAGCCAAAGAAATAACATTTTTTAAAAAGTGACTCTCTGATTCTACCAGTTATCAACAATGTATCTGAAAGCTCATTCCTATTAGAACAGGGTGCACTCTAATTCCAGGTGTAGGAATTCCCAAGTTCAAGTCCAGTCTGAGTTGGGGAAATAAAAACACTTTACAACTGGCAACCACCTTCAGAAACTCTTCTCAGCTTGCAGAATGTGGCCCAATGGGTGGTTCTGAATGAAGCACGCGGGGCTTTATATAACCTCCCTGATGGGAGTTTTGACTCTCAGTTGGGATAAAGGGCTAGCTGCAAATAGAGAACATCTGAATGGACAGTTTCTCCTCTTATGTAAAGAAATGCAGAGGAGGTTGTTCAGCACAGGTAGGCCCACTAGGGACATCAGCTCCTTTCATCTTTTTTGTTTGTTTATTTTATTCCTTTATTTTTATGTGGTTCCTTTTATGTGGTTCTGGGGATCAAACCCAGTGCCTCATGCATGCTAGACAAGCGTTCTACCACTGGGCCACAACCCCAGCCTCCCCTTTCATCTTTCAGTTTTGCATGTGCCGTTCATCTTCCAGGTCGCACCGTGGTTTGGGATTACTAGCACTTCTTCCTTCGTTCAGTACCAAGGAAGACAACTGCAAACTCTGTCGCTTTGCCTTCTGGAAAGTTCCAGCGCACGGTGTTCTCTTCCTAAGGAGTGGTCGGCCAGAACCAATGATGTCCCTCAGCAACCCTGGGAAAAGGGGCCCCTGCTCAGAGCCACAGCCACACAGAGGCCGCCTGGGTTTGGATCCTGGCGCAGCCCCTCCCTTGCGTTCTTTGGCACGCTGCTGAACGTTTCTTGAGCCTCCAGTTCCTCTGTGTAAAGTGGAGCTGGCCACCCATGGCCCAGCACGTTCCTGGGCCAGCAGTCCACAGAGCACAGCAGCAGGCCACCCACATCACGTCTGCCACCCCCTCATGGGACTTCGCACCCACTGTCCCACTGGGCTGCACCTTTCTCGTGCACTCCTTCTGGAACCTTCTGAGTTTGCAGCGTAAAAATTCAGAACAACTTTATTTTTTCTCCATTACTGTCTTTCTAACCTGCTGGTTCTTCCTTCCCTGCACCGGATGGTTTCATAGGCAGATTCAACGAGAGCCATTTTGCAGCAAGTTTTGGCTATTGGTGAGAAAATTCCAGAGTCATGTTTACTAGAATGTTCCTTTTCTCCACAAACAGTCCCTGGTCTGAGTTAGCCTTGTGAGCCTGCAGTGCGTGAGAGGCCGTGGATCTGTCCTGTGCTTGGTTTTCTGTCCGCTACCCTGATTCCTCAGCGTTGACAGAAGATAGAAGGGGGAGCATGTTTGGATTGTGGGTCCTGCAATGTGTCCCCAAATTCACACATTGGAACGTGATCCCCAGTGCCACCGAGCAGAGAGGCAGGACCTTTAGGAGGCGACTGGGCTGTGAGGCTCTGCCGTCACGCCTGGATTCAGGTTGGTGGCACGGGGGTGGGTCCCTGATGAAGGGCTGAGTTTGGCTCCTCCCTCTTCCCTTTCATACCTTCCCGTTCTTTTGCCCTTCTGCCTCCCGCCATGTGATAACACAGCAAGAAGGCCCTCACCAGGAGGGGTCCCTTGACCGTGGACTCCCAGCCTGTAGTACTGTAAGAACTATATCTCTGTCCTTTGTAAATTACCCAGTCTTGGGCTTCCTGTTACAGCAGCACAAAACGGACCAAGACAGATACCAAGAATCCTCCCTGAAGGTGACAGTTGTGATTTAGTGTCGATGACCTCAAAGTAGTGGATTGCCAGTGATGGTCCTACTTTGCAGGGCTCTTCAGAGCCTCCTCATGGGAATCCTCAGGGGACGAACAGGACCCCTGTGGATGCTGCTCGGGAGCCTGCCGCCACCCCAGTGGCCCTCTCTGCACAGATTGAACGAGAGCCACTTTGTCCTTGCGGGTGGACCTCACAGGACGACCCTTCAGGGGTCATTTGTAGCCACTCATCTTCCAGAAAGTCAGTTGGGCCCTTTACCCTCTGGAAATTCAGGCTGCTCCCAGGGCATCTCCCTCTCTTCAGTCGGCCAGTGGAGTTCCCCAGCCACCTGTCACCTCGGGCCTCTTCCGGGAGGTGCTCAGAGCAGCTCCCAGGGCACACGCGGGCTCCCCAGGTGTGTCTCCAGGAGGGGCCCGGGTAGGGACAAGCTCCTTCATCCCGGGCCCACACCCTGGCAGCCCTGCCGCAGGCGTCCCTGTACAGCTGATCTTGCCTTTCCCCCTCCGTGGTCCACTGGAGGGACCCCTCCTTGTCAAGTCCTGCAGCTCGCTCAGACCAGCACTGCCCCATACCACGTTCTGCAGGGATGGAAGTGTGTGGCGTCTGCACTGTCCCGTCCAGCAGCCACCAGCCACCTGGGGCTTCTGAGCACTTGAAATGTGGCGCGTGTGGCGGAGGAACCGGAGGCGTCATCTTGTTTAATTTTAATTAATGTAAATGTAAGCAGCCACGTGTGGGCGCCGTGTTAGCCATGCAGTGTGGTTCTAGAACGGGGAGCGGGAAGGTAATGTCAGCACTACTTCTCAGCAGCAGTTCTGAGCCAGAGAACTCTCGCTGTCGGGTCTTGCTCTGCGTTCTCGAGAAAGCCAGCCTCCTGGTGTTCCAACCCGTCAGTTAGTGGCCCGTCCAGTGTCGAGTTTTAAAGGCTGTGAGATTGACTGTGGCTTGTGCTCCTGGGGCATGGGGGCTCTCCACATTTTCCTCTTTGAAGGGTGACATTTGAGCACTTAGCCCCTGGCCTGTTTCTTGACCGCTCGCTAAAAATAAGCTCATCATTTTCTTGGCAGAACCTCATACGCCCTCAGTGTCGTCGTGGGCTTTGGCCAAGAGGCAGAGGGATCAGCTTCTGCTTTTCTCCCCAAGGGGTGAGTGGCAGATTAGATGCTGCCTAGGATGGAACTGGAGCCAGGGTCTGATCCTTGAGTGCAGCTGATGTCACCTCTGGTCCAGCCTCATGGAGAATCGGGCCATGTCACCAAGTTAGTCTAGCCCAGTTTACAGTAGCAGAAAATCAAGACTGCTTCAGAAAGTGCAGCTGCTCTGCTTGTTCTAACTAGAGGAAATAGATATCTTGATGAGACCAAGGAACTCTAGTTGTTTAGAATACTTTAAGGTGTCTCGGCTTTTGTGTCTTCGAAGTATCCACCCCCACAACCTGGACCAGGAGGAGGAGTGTCTCGTCAGTTAGGGCTTGTTGGTTGCTGGCACTAGAGGTCCATTTTTTGGCTAGCTGGAAAAGGTTCATCAAAATTGTGAGAAATAATTCAGAGAACCAAAGGAAAAGTGCCAGGACTTGGAAGACCAAGAGCAAGACGTCCCACAATCTGCAGTGATGGAGGTGAGCTGATGGGCAGTCTCTTCAAAGGGCTGACATCAGAAACGGCCAGTTTCTGCCCCTGGAACATCCAGCTCAAGGTTCAGTACTGAAAGAGAACATTTGGTTTCTTTGCCTGGTCCAGGTGAGGTCATAGCAGCTAACTGAAGGGCCAGGGAGGACCCCCTTCAGCGATCCCTTTAAGACTGCATAGGAGGGGGCTGGGGTTGTGGATCAGTGGTAGAGCGCTCGCCTAGCACGTGTGCGGCCCGGGTTCGATCCTCAGCACCACGTAAACATAAATGCATTGCACTGTGTACAGCTAAAGCAAATAAATAAATATTAGAAAAAAAAAAAGAAAAGACTGCATAGGATTATGGTGAGGCTTTCTCCAAGAAAGCAGAGTGCTGTCACCAAAAGAATGGGTAGGGATGCTAAGCATACCCAACCTGAGCCCCCAAACAGAATGCCTCTTCAAGTAGTACCAAGATCTTTGCACACATGTCGAAGGGAGTTATACAAGCAAACCTGGTATTTATCATTGCAATTTTCCTCCATATAGTAAAGGCCATCACAGAGAGGGACTTTGGAAATTATTTAGTTGGCTCTAATATGCCCATTTTGGGCTGGGGTTATAGCTCAGTTGGTGGAGTGCTTGCCTCACATGCACAAGGTCTTGGGTTCAATCCCCAGGGCGCGCGTGCATGCGTACACACACACACAAATAATTACTGTAGGGCTGGGGCTTGGCGGAAGTTCACTTGCCTGGCATGTGTGAGGCACTGGGTTCAATTCTCAGCACCACATATAAATAAGTTCTATCAACAACTAAAAAAATAAAATAATATGCCCATTTCACACATTGAGAAACTGGGTGCATTGTCCAAGGCTAGTTACTGGCAGAAGTGGGACCAGGGCCAGGTGTCTGACTGCAGTGTGATCCTCTGTTGCAGTTCCTCTGCCTCACCTGGCCACAGATGCTTTCTAGTTGCTCGTAGGCCCGTTGTCATTGCGCACCGCTGACCATTTGTCTTGCAATCTCATGGATGCAATCCAATCGCTTCGACATCTCTGTCATAGCCTATATCCAGCCCCAGACTCTAGACTCCCAAGTCATTGCAATTCACATTAAATTTTAGCGTTGCTCTGATTTCAGACAGCTACTCGAAAGTCTAGGCTCTCCTGGTGGTGATTGACAAGTGACCCCTCATATTGCCCAGTACTTGTCTTCTCTCTCAAATCATCTCTGGTCAAATGAAGATGACCTTGGGGAATAGCTTCTCACAATAGTGTGTTGAGTTTTTTTTTTTTTTTTTTTTTTTTTTTTTCCTTATTTCTGGCCAAAGGAAATACAATATCATTTCTACTAAGGTCAAGTTTAGGGGGAGGATAAGAGGCAGTTTATTCAATAGCTGCTACATTGGTTGGTGCAAATAGTAACTCTCTCCAAAGCCTTGTATTGTTAGGTTGTCTTGCAGATAGAATGTTCATTGTGGGTGCAGTTGTTTCACTTTACAGATACAGGGTTTTACTGAAGATGTAGCATATTTTATGGCAAAATTAGGCTCTTGCAACAAACAGTGTCATTTTCATTGCTCAGAGCACATTGAGAACAAAAGACACCCCCCTCCCCCCCACCACCCAGGGTGCTTATCACCTGCTCAGTACTGGGAAGATAAGGGCAAAGAAAGTCTGTGTCCAGTGCACAAGGAAGGAAGAGATAGAGAATCTTTTTGTTAAAAAAAAAAAAAAAAAAAAAAAATAACATTTCCCCAATGCTCAAAGAATTTGAGAATTGGAATGGACCCCAGAGATAAGGTAGGTCCTCCTTTGTTTTAAGAGGAAATTGAAGCTGGGAGAAAGAGCGACACACCAGAGATCATACTGCTGATAGGGGAGCTGGCGTAAAGGGGACGAGGATGTGCATTTTAGATGGCTCACCCCAGCCACTGGGCCTCTGATGGCCAGGGTGCCTGCCTCTCTCCGTCCTCCTGAGGTCCTGGCGGGGTGTGATTAGATAGTCTTTTTTTTTTTTTTTTTTTTAATTCTCCCACAGGAAATCTATTCCCATAAAGCTTTCAAATTGTAATCAGTTATTACTATGGTCTGAATGTTGTGTCCCCCCAACCCAGAGAACATTCACTTGTCGAAGCCTAAATACCCAATAGGGTGGTATCAGAAGGTGGGGGCCTCTGGAGGTGATCAGGTCGTGAGGGTGGGGTGATCATATACCCTTAAAAAGAGGCCCCAGAGAGACGCCTGGCCCTTCCCACCACACTGTTAAGGACACTGTAGGAAGTCAGCAGTCTGCAGCACAGACGTCAGGCCGCCCTAGAAGGACCCTGGGGAGCCTGCGTCTTGACCTCCAGCTACTTGGACAGTGAGCATTAAATGATTGTTCAGAGCTACCCGGTTTATGATTTTATCATAGCATCCTAAAGAGTGATATTTTTTTTCTTTTGTTCAAGTTTTAACTCACACACGGGAAGACTGATCTTCACTATGCAATCTGAAGCGTGTTTGCCTGCGTGTCCGCCCGCGCATGCCCATGCGGATCCCGGCATCTCTAGCCTCTCAGAAGTCTGTCTCTTCCTGGGCAGGAGCTTCTTCTAGGCATGATTCCAAGTCCGACTTCTTTGTATCATAAATAGGTTTTTCTTGTTGCTGAATATCATTTAAGTGGAATGGTTATTATTAGTGGTGTTCTTAAAAATGTTAGATTTTTAAAAATGAGGCTTAACATAGTTAAATCTACCTCCTTTGAAGGAAGTCTGCTCAACAATGTCACTGCCCCAAGTCCCACTAAAGTGCCATTGAGGAATTAAAGGTGTACCCATGGGGACAGAGGCCTGGCGTGGCGGGAGGGAACGGGTACTTGGAATACAGGAGTGCCACGGGCCCGGAGCAGCCGAAGACGAAGACGCAGCCCAAGTGCCTGCCAAGGGGAGCCGCGAAGGAGCCAGCCGAGGTGCTTCAGGACACCCGCTGGGCGCAGAGGGGACGAGATGGGACAGTACTCGGGTCAGCTGGGTGGATCCGTCAGTGGCCAAGTCTTCATACCACGCCAACAGGGGAACCGCCACCTCCCTGCACCATGGCGGGAGCCATGTTCATGACCCAGGTGAGTGAACCCAGGGAGGCACCCTGGCCATGGTCCCAGGAGGGTGGGTCTGAGGGGCAGGAGGAAGTGGAGATGATGGAGGTTGAAGTGGGGGTTGGGGAGACAGAGGGTGCTCCCCGGGGAGGGGAGAGGAGCCCGCTGCAGAACTGAAGGGGCTCCAGGAAACCTTCTGCAACACTGGTGCTTGGGGGCCACCTGGGAGGAAGACGGCTTGATGGCCAGTGCCCCTGGAGTGTTGCCCACCCCCGCGGCCCCATCTGCGTATTCCATCCTCCACTCTGCTGCTTAATGAAGTGCGACTGGTGAAAAGGAAACCTCCCGTCCCCTCTGTCACACACACAGCCTCTGATAGCCAGAGGCACGGCCCTGCTCCTCAGCAGTGACGCTCCGCATCAGAGTGTCCCACACTTTAACTTTGGGCTGACTGTACCCGGAGATAGCGTCGGATCCCACGGGGAGCAGTCCACAGGCTGCCCGCTCTGCCGACACCAATCCCACACCCATACACGTTGATGGAGGTTCCCACAGCACCCTCCTCGTGTTTGAGCATTTGCTAGAACAGCTTTCAGAGCTCAGGGAAGTGGTTTACTTACTTGTCTGCCAGTTTGTTCTACCATTCCATTCATGGCCACCCGGATGGAAGACAGAGGCATGGGGCAGGGGTCAGGCACTCCCCTGCCCTCTTTAGGCACCCACACTACCAGCACCTCCAACCTTTGGCAACCCAGAAGCATATCAAATTGCCTGGCCCGAGAGTTTTTATAGGGCTTAGCCTCCAGCACCTCTCATTTCCAGAAGTCTGCAGGAAGGGCCTGGCTTTTCTGGTGGGCACCCTATCCTGAGACTACCCAGGGACCCTGCCTCAAGTTGCTTCATTAGCATAAACTCAGACGCGACTACAGGGGCTCCTTGTAAGTATCTAAAGGCACCCCGTCACTCAGGAAGTACCAAGGGTTTTTAGGAGCTCTGCCAGGAATCGGGAACAAACTCCAAAACACTGTCATACCACCAACGGGCATCTAAAATTCCTAAGTTTTGCGGAATGTCTTCGGTCTGAAAGATAAAGATGAAAAACTAATTTGGAGATAGCAGAAGCAATACAGTGATGACTTGAAAAGGTTAAAGAAGAATGATTGACAGAAGAGGGAGAGGAGGGCCCCATCAATAATGGAAAGGACCAATCGGATAAAGAAGGGGTTCTTGGAAGTTAAGAACAAGATGAAGTAGAAGGGTGACAGGTAAAGTGGAAGAAATCTCTAAGGAAAATAACGTAAGTCGCACGAAGAAGCAAAATGAGAGCAAAGAAGATGAGAACGTGAGATGAATCCAGTGGTCTCTACCACTGGTGGGTTGGCATCCCAGAAGGAAAAGTGGAACTAAAAAAAAAAAAAAATGCAAAAAGGGTATCATAATGGCTTCCCCAAATTGAAGTAGGTGAATTTTCAAGATGGCCAAGGCCTCCCAAGTTCCAGCCCAATAATTAAATTAAAAAGGGACCGTTCCCAATACCCATCATAAAGATTTAAAATGCCACCTTTAGCGTCTGTGGAGAGGGAGGTGGTTCAGAACCAGAACCAAACACCTCTACAGCAATGCTTCAAGGCCTTCAAAGTTCTGAGGGAAAATGATTTAAAATCTAGAACTTTCTATACCTGGTCACCGATTCACTCAGACTTGGTACGCTTCTTGGGAAGATGTTGAAGAATGGTTCTGAAGGTTACGGTCTGAGGGACAGCGGGGACAAACCAACAAAGAAGCCGGCACGGGACCCGCTGCTGCCGTCCCGTGAAGAGGACCTGAGTGTAACTGGGCAGCTGGCGCGTCCTCCGTGTTCATGCTGTTCGGGACGGCAGGCCAGAACAGTCGGGTGCAGGGTGACACTGAGACACGTTCCCTGTCCGCACTGTTGGGGCTTCAAGATGACCTCGGAGCTGGCCCGACTCTCCCCAAGAGAGCTGATTAGCTAACGTACAAATCGGAGCCCCCCGGTAGAGGGAAGTGGGCGCTCAAGACTTCATCTTGCTGATGGAGGGGAGAAGCAGCCCCCCAGGCCCCTGCACCATGACTATAAATCTGCCTCCTCGAGGTCTGACGGTCGCCCAGGAAGAGAACATCAGGGGCTGAGTGGTCGACTCCACACGCTAATGGCTTAGTTGGCTGAATGGATAGGCTGCTGCTGTGGCCCAGCTCTCCCATCGCCTCCCCCGAGCTTGGCCTGGGGAGAGTCTGGGCCAGCTACCAGGCCTGGGCCGGCTGCTGAGAACAGGCCCCTGGAGCTGGAGTTTCACAGCAGCCTGGAGGTGGGCACTGGGCTGGTTCAACAGCCCCATAGGGGGTAGCCTTGGGTGGAGCTGAGGGTGTCTCAAAGAAAAGCAGATGCCGTGACCCAAAAGCAGAAGGTGGGGATGTGGAGCATGTAATAAGTGAGCCCCACCAGCCCACAGTGCCTCTCTAAATAGCATCAAAATATTTGACGCACAGAGGGGAGCTACAGGAACAGACCTGGTGCTCGGCTATCATGCGGTTGTTCATCTGCGCGTCGTAGGATGGTGGAGCTCTGTGGGCAGGGGGACTTGGGACTCTTTGGTTTATCCCGATGCGCTCCCTTGACTGATCTAGAAACTGGATGACTTCTCCTGGGCTCCCTAGGTAGAGGGTGGCAGAGAGGGGACAGAAGCAGGTGTCTTGACCACAGAGTGAAGTTCCCACAGCCGTACGCGCCGTCTTGCTCATCCACAAATGCTGTTACGTTGCTCGAAAGCACAACATCTTCTGTGCCTGGTTATCCTTGTTTTTGCAATCTCGCAGATGCATTTTTGCTTAGTGTCCTTGTTACAGATCATACCTGACGGTGGACTGTAGATTCTAAGTCACTGCCACGTGCTCTTTGGCTGGGCTGGAAGTAGGGGTGAAGAAGGATGCATGTCCCCAACAAGGGTCCCCTTCTGCTGGCCTTATGGGACTGGGCCTGTGTTGCCAGAGCTTCCCATGACATTGGCCACTGGGCAGAGCTCTGAGCAGGACTCCGGGGAGATGACAGATCCCCGAGACTACGTGGAGACAGTGCTAACAAAGAAACACAGTAGATCTGCAGCTGTGGCGGAACGGAAGTCCTTCCCCTCTGAGCACCCATTTTCATTTGAAGTTGGAGAAAACAAGGTGGGATTGAGGGCTGGTATCAACAGGGCGTCAGATCTGGGTCAAGAACACCCAAATCCTGCCCTCACCCAGAGACACTCCCCCACTCCACCCCAGGTCATGGGGGGGGGGAAACCAAGGCTGGAGGGTGAAGAAAACTAGTCCTTTTTTCCTTCCAAATACCTGTCAAAGGTTTGCTCTGTGCCAGGCATGGGTACAAAGCAGAGAAAAGCGGCCTGCCCCCCAGGAGCTGAGAGGTGGGCCGGGGAGGGGCCTGCTCACAGGGGCAGTTCCTGAGCAGGTGTGAGGGCAGATGCAGAAAGGAGCTGGGCATGCTGTGACTGCCCAGAGCCCTGCAGGCTCACGCCTCCCATGCCCCAGACTGGCCTGCTCGGGCCTCCTGAGAGGCCAGCTTCAGATGGAGCCGGTGCGCAGACTCTGGGTACAAAGGTGCTTTGACCTGGGAAATATTCCTGTTTGTGACTTGTGTGGAGACAGGGGCACATCCTTGGGTCACTTGCCAGGCCCCTGACTGGCCGAAAGTCTGGATGGAGCCGGGTGGCGTGTCCCTTGCTGCACCTGGAGGGGACTTGTACTTACTGCCAGGCTGAAGGGGCAGAGTCCCCAGATATGTCCAGGCAGTCCCTGGGTGGCTGATGGCAGCACACTTGGGGTTAAAAGGGTCTTTTTGCTTGTTTCTCTCTCCACATTTTTTATTGGTGCACTATAATTATATACAATGACGGGATTTGTTGTGACGTGTTTGTGCATGCACATAATGTAACAATGCAGTTTGGCCAGTGACACTCCCCAGCACTCCCCCGCTTTTCCTCTACTGATCTCCTTTTGATTTTCATGAGATCCCTGCCTCTGAATCCCCCACCTTGCTCCTCCTCTTTCCTCTCTAGCTTCTCCACATATGAAAGAAAACATACCACCCTTGATCCTCTGAGTTTGGCTTATTTCCCTTAACATAATGGGCTCTAGTTCCATCCATCTTCCTGCAAATGCCATAGTTTTGTTTTTCTTTATGCCTGAGTTTTCGTCATCTGTTTGGACCACTGATTGTCTGTTACGAATAAGAGAGGAGGGCAGTTTTGTTTTTTGAGAGAAAGTTCCGTAGGGTTATAAGGGCTGAGGGTCACGAGCTGCATGCTTGCCCTTAAAGTCCTATGGGACAGGTAGGTGTCTTGTCCCCAGCAGGGAGGGCTGTCTGGATACTCAATGCTGAGGTCAGCTTCTGATCTTTGATGGAGACTTCTGACACATCCCCTGGGCTCTGGGGACACCAGCCTCCTCTGGGCACCCACAGAGGCTGCTGCTACAGTGAACGGTTCTCTCTCGTCCAGCTGTCAAAGACGACTGTTCCAGCCCCTGCCTCCTCCCTTCCCTCCAGCACTCAACCTGGCCAGTGTGACATTCAAGGCCAGGTTCATCCCTGGGGCCTGCGGGACTCCTCTCAGGCCCCAGGAAGCAGGAACTCTGCACCCTCGTCTCCCTGGGCTGTGGGATTTCCCACTGGGGCCACACTGAGTCAGGACCTCCTGTGAGTCTCATGCTCATGAGGTTCTACAGATCTGTTCTTGTTTCAGAGATGATTCAGTGTATTTTGAACTACTTTAATCTAAATGCACTGCAACCCTATAATAGAGTATATCACATGCACAACTTTTAAAATAATTTGTTTAGAAGTTTTATGTTTTAAATATACAATTCAGTGGTTTCTAGTAAATTCAGAGTTACGCAGACGTCCCCCCAATCCAACTGTGGGACTTTCATCACCCCAGGCGTCCTTTCTAGCCATGTATTTATGTAATGAATTTTTTCACAGTTTTGCTAAGGTAAATTCACATACTATACATTTCACCCAAAGTGCACAATTCAGTGGCTTTTAGTTGGTCAAGAATTGTGCAGCCATCACAGTCAGGGAACATTCTGTTACCTCCAAAAGGTATCTTTCCTCAAACCCCCTTCCCTCTCTAGCCCTAGGCAACCCCTGATCTACTTTCTGTCACTGTGGACTTGCTTACTCAGGACATCTCGTTTAACTGGAATCATGGAACAGGTGACCTTCTGCGTCCGGCTGCTTTCACTTAGCATGAGGTCTGCGAGGTTCCTGCCTGTTGTAGTACATGTCAGAGCTCTGTTCCTTTTTACTGCCACCTAGTATTCCGTTGCACGACCCAGTGGTTTAAATGTTTTGATTAGCATGACACGTCACCTAATACAAATACACTCATGACGTGCGTGAATACACTCGCGACTCTCTCATGACCTGCCCTAAGTTCTGAGCAGCCCTCTCCATTCACGGAGCTGACGAGGAGCCTTCTCCCTTTTCCTTTCCTCAGTTCTATTAGACAGGTGACCACCGTCCTGAAGGTCGTCGTCCTCACCCTGCTGCCCTTTGAGGCTTTGTCTCTGCCTCTCTCCCGCCTCACTTTACCCCTACTATCTATTCCCCAGCCGCCTAATGGGAATGGTTGTGTGCAAGGTAACCAGTAGCCCCCTCATGCCAAATTTCTGAGCTCCTTCCAAGTTCTTCTGACTTTCCAGGGACGCTTGACAGGTTGGACCTTTGCCTCTGGTCTGCAGTGCTCCCACCTGGATCTCGTCAACTTTCCACATCTTCCTCCTGCCTCCGGGCGGGGGTGCTCTGGCCTGCTCCTGTGCACGTGCCCCTCCCTCTCATACGTGTGCGAGCACCCGCGTCTGTGCACTCGCTCATTCACTCCTGTCCAGGTGCACGGCCAGGTCCTCGCCAGCGCCTCTGCCCTCTTCCACCAGCCCAGGTTGGTTCTGCGCCCTCTGCCCTGGCCCTCACCGGCCTCTCGAGTTTCCACCTCTTCTGTCTACACACACACAGATGCTCCTCAGTTCTCTACATCTGGGTCTGCCTGCCTGCCTCCTTCCTCCCTCTCTCCGTCCCTCCCTTCTTCCCTCCCTCCCACCCAGCATCTCCCCTGTCGCTTCCCTCCACAAGCCAAGTGCCGACCTCTCCTGATGGACTGAATGCTCGTGTCTCGCAAGTTTATAAATCAAAGCCCTGACCTCCAGTGGTTGTAGGAGGTGGAGCCTTTGTGGGTGGTTAGGGTTAGATGTGGTCATCTAAATACTCCCATAATGAGATGAGTATCCTCATCAGGAGAGGTAGAAGCAAGAACTCTGTCTTCCTCACACCATGCAAGACCACAGTAGCCATCTTCAAGCCAGGAAGAGGGCCCTCACCAAGGACCTGACCATGCCGGCACCCCGATCTCAGACTTCCAGCACTGAGAAACAGGTTTCGGACTTTGTCCCCAGTCTGTGAGGTTTTGTTATAGCAGCTGGAGCAGACTAAGTCACATTTTAATACACTGGGGTTTGTCTCACACAACACACATAACCCCAGCTCACCTCATCCCCTCCCCACCGGCAGTCCTTACTTTGGTCAGTGACAGCTCCCTTCTCTTAGGGACCCGAGATGGAAGGTGGCATCACTGTAGGCCTCTCCTTCCTAGATCTGCACTCCCAAGGTCCCAAGTCCACTCTGTTGCCCTGCCTCATTCACTCTCAGGAGGGAGTGAGGAAAACCAAGAGCATAGGTGCCACCTCCCTCAGTGATGGGGACAGCACGCTAAGGCTGCCACATTCTAATATGGACTCCTTCCCTAGCCTCCCAGGTCCCTGGAGACTTCCCTTCTGGCCTCACTGGTCAGTCAGCCTCTGCACACAGCACCCCACTAGAGGCAGCACTAGGAAATGGTTACGGGTATCTATTTAGGAACCAAGGATCTGGGCTTGGGTTCTGGCTGTGCCACCTCTAAGCTTGGGTTGGATACTTGATACCTCTTGGTCTCTGTTTCCTCATTTGTAAAGGTGGACGGTATGGTTTGCATCTCATGAGTTGGTGACAGTCATCAGATAAGGCAATGCATACTGAGTGCTTGGCACTTACGAAAAGCTCAGTAAATGGAACTGCTGGTGTCCATGCTGTATATGCTACCCGCCTGTTAGTCACTTAGGGGCTCTCTTGGTTTTCAGATACAGTTGCAGTAAAGCAGTGTTTGGGTTCAAGTAACTCTTTCTTTTATTTACTAATAACCCCCAAAGCACACGAGTGATACCCAAGAGAAACTGTAAAAAAAAAAAAAAAAAAAAATTCTTCCTTTAAATTAAAAGGTAAAATTGAAGTTTGGAGCTTTAGAAAAAACCATATGTTAATATTGCTTACATTCATGGTGAGTTATTGCTAATTTCTTATTGTGCCTAATTTATAAATTAAACTTTATGGTAGATGTGTGTGTGTATAGAAAAAAGCATGGTATATATAGAGTTGGGTGCTCTCACGGTTTCAGCCATCCCCTGAGGTTTTGGGACATCTCCCCCGAGGGTTGGGAGGACGACCGTGTTGGGCTGTTGCAGTGTCTTGCACACTGAAGCGGACGGGTGTGAGATGCCCTCCCCACACAGGCACTTGTACACTCCAGCGCTGTTCTCCGCTTGGCCAGGGCCAGGACACTGAAGCCCCAGGTCCCTCAGAAATTGTCAGGGCTCCGTCCCTGGGGACAGGTGCCTTCTCACACATGTGCCAATCACTCCTTTGGCCTGTGGCACCTGCCACCTCGTGTTACGCTTCACTGATCCTTGTTGTGTGTGTGCTGTGGCGCCAGGTGACAAGTGATCGGGGTTGGGTGCCGGGCCTTCTGTGTGCTGAGCACCTTGCGGAACGGGCCACACAGCCGGTGCCGGGCCAGGATCGCCTGGAGGTGGTCGTGCGTGAATCTGCGTGGCACTCCCTGGACACAGTGCGTCCCCTTCAGGGCCCAGGTGGTGGTTTCTCGGCTTCCCGCTGTCGAAATGCGCTCCCTGTTCCGTGTCGTCCCTTCTTCCCCGTTGACCGACTTGGCCTCCTGCCCTCTCCCCACATTTGACAACTCCGTGGGGAGAGGCCCAGCCTCAGACTCCCCTAGTCCCTCGTGGGGGACCAACTCGAAGGAGAGGGTGTCTTCGCAAGACTCCAGAGCAGGGTCCTGGGAGTGGGAGAGCCACAGCCCCAGTGCATGCGAGGTGACCCCAGCCAAGGCCAGGGGCACTTGCCGATCGACTTCCCTGGGCAGCGCTGGTGGGAGTGAGTGGGTGTGAACCCCATAACTACCAGGAGGGCGGCGAGGGACGCCTCATTTAATAAATGAGATGTGACTTGTAGGCTCCTCTGTCTCGTAGATTGGAAAATAGGTTTCCTGTTTTGCCAGCGGCCTGCTGAGCAAATCTGAGAAGATTTTTCCTGCCCTAGGCTGAGCCCAGGGCTCTATGCTCATAACTCAGAGGATGAGCTACAGTCAGGAGAAGTGGAGGCTGATGGGCATGCTGCTCCCGAATGGAATTTGCATCTCATTATGCCAGCGCGGCGCTGGATACAGCCATCAGTTTGGGCTTCTTTCTTGTTGTTCTCTGTATCTGGTCCCCCCCACCCTACCCTCCAGTGTTCTTACCCCTTCCGCTTGCTATTTGTTCTCTCCTTCACTCACTCATTGATTTGTTTATTCATCCACACAGGGTTTGCTGAGCCCCTATTTACCAAATGCTGTGCTCTTCGCCAAGGATATAGCCTGCACAGGGCCTGGCTTTCTGGAATCTTGAATTTAGGAAGGGAGAGAAATTACACACGCATGGAGGTAACTGCCACCCTGAGAAGCCATAAGCAGCAGGGGCAGGGCATGGTGCACCTGCTGGGCCATCTAACAGGCAGTCCTGAACCTAGCTATCAGGAGGATGCAGGGGTTTTAAAACTATGTCCCAATCTTTTGACATTCTTCCCTTCAAGAGGAGAACCCAACTCTCCTTCTGGGATTCTAACAAATAGGAGGAAGCATAAGGATGGCATGTGCCCATAGGGACTGGGTCACAAGGAGCCTCTCTGGCTTCTACACTGGTGGCTCTGTCACATGCTCCCATGTGCTCGTTCTCTCCCTCCCTCTCCCTCCCTCCCTCCCTCCCTCCCTCCCTCCCTCCCTCCCTCCCTCCCTCCTTCCCCTCCTTCCTTCCCTCCCTCCCTCCCTCCCTCCCTCCCTCCCTCCCTCTCTCTCCCTCCTCTCCCTCCCTCCCTCCCTGTCTCCCTCCCATGCTCCCTCCCTCCCTCCCTTTCTCTCCCTCCCTCCCTCTCTCCCTCCCTCCCTCCCTTTTCTCTCCCTCCTTCCCTGTCTCCCTCCCTCCCTCCCTGTCTCCCTCTCTCTCCCTCCCTCCCTTTTTCTCTCCCTCCCTCCCTCCCTCCCTGTCCTCCCTCCCTCCCTCCCTGTCTCCCTCCCTCCCTCCCTGTCTCCCTCCCTCCCTTCCCTCCCTCCCCTCCCTCCCTCCCTCCCTCCCCTCCCTGTCTCCCTCCCTCCCTCCCTCCCTCCCTCTCCCTCCCTCCCTCCCCTCCCTGTCTCCCTCCCTCCCTCCCTCTCCCTCCCTGTCTCCCTCCCTCCCTCCCTGTCCCTCCCTCTCCCTCCCTGTCTCCCTCCCTTTTCTCCCTCCCTCCCTGTCTCCCTCCCTTTTCTCTCCCTCCCTCCCTCCCTTTTCTCTCCCTCCCTCCCTCCCTCTCTCCCTCCCTCTCTCCCTCTCCTCCCTCTCTCCCTCTCTCTCCCTCTCTCCCTCTCTCCCTCCCTCTCTCCCTCTCTCCCTCCCTCCCTCCCTCCCTCCCTCCCTCCCTCCCCCTTGCTCTCTGGAAAGCGGGCTTCCATGTTGTAAGGTAAATGCTGGAGACCAGACGCTGCAGCCTCAAGTGAACAGCTGCGTGAGTGGACGTGGAGGTGGGTCCTTGAGCCCCAGTCGAGCCTTCGGATGACTGCAGCCTCGCGAGAGACCCAGAGCTAGAACCACGCAGCCACGCTGTCCTGGACTCCTGAGCCTCTGAAACCAGGAGACCATACAGGGTCATTGTTAGAAGCCACAGAGTTTATGGTTGTAAGCATCACCTGTCACACGGCAACAGATACTTACTACAGCCTATGATGGAGATGAATTCCTGCATGTCCTGCTTACCATGTTGTTACCTCCCTCTGGGCTGATGGCGTGACTGTGTGGAGGTCTCTTCTGCAGTTGGAAGTCCTCTTCCATCAGAATGTCGAAGGCATGCGCCCCTCATGCCCGCCGCGAGTGCCGATGTTCTGGGTGTTGACAAGACCCAGCCTCCCTTTCCCCATCCCTGACGCACAGACACTGAAAGGTGTGAGGCACGTTGTTCTTAGCTGCTAGATTTCAAGTCCCTTGTTACACAGCAGTAATGATCAACCCAGAGGGGCAGAGAGGAGCTGGGGACTTTCTGGAGGAAACGAAAGTTGTACTGAGAACTGAAAGAAGAGAAAGGAATTGACCAAGTGATGAGATGGGCGTGGGAGCCATCACGGGTCCAGGGGCGTGGCACGCACAAGAGCCCCTCACCTGGAATAGCCCGGTGAGATGCAGGAGAACGGGAGGCCCATGCTGCTGGACCGCCGAGGAGGAGGGAGCCAGGAGCAGCCCAAGAAAAGCTGGGAACATGGGGCTAGGACAGGGCACCACGGCTCGGGGACCAGGCCATGCCAGGAATTTGGTACCTCATCTTGAGAGCACTGGGAAGCAATGGAGGTTTCAGTCAGGAGAGCAGATCATCAGATTTTCTCTCCCTCAAGCAGAAAAATGATTGCCTGGGACCCAACAGGAGTAGGGTCCGCATAGTGCCAGTCCTTACTTCTGGGCTGCCTTTGTGGGGCTGGTTCTGTTGTAGGACAGACAAAGCTGGAAACCCAGGAATTATCAGGAAGCAGGTTTATTGGCTGCAGTCAGGTCTAAAGGGGAAAAAAGCTTTTGCTACCATCAGTCAATCCCTCTGAACCCTGAGTTCAGAAAGTTCTAGAACTTTTTATACCCAGTGTGTAGGGGGAGGGGCTTGGAGGCTCACAATCTGTAGAAGTCCACATAAAAGTTGTTTTGGTTTTTTTTTTCCTATTCTAAGCAACCAGTTCAGGCCAGCGACACACACTGTGCAACTCAGTGCCTGGGAAAGGGAAAGTTCCCCTCTTTCTTTCTTGCCAGCTGGCTTCCTGCCAAGGCAAACACCTCTGGGAAGGCCTTGGGTTAGTCTGTCTTATCGACTCTGTTTCTGTAAACAGTCACCTCACCTGAGAACTGTTTTGCAGAAATTCTTGCTGAGAGTCTAAGAACAATTATGGCGAGGATCTCTGGAGGAGTTTAGTTAAGATCTTCCGTGGAGGAGGGGTGTTACCACAGTTGGCTCTCATCTGCTCTCCAAGGCTTGGCGGCCATCTCTCGGGCCGGCCCTTCCCTGACCACAGCAAATGCTATGGAAGAGTTTGCAAGTGTCATTTGCTACCATCACCCTCGTGCTTTGGTTCTCAAACTGAACCTGTGCATCGGAATCACCTGCACGGGCGGCACACGTCTGTAATCCCAGTGGCTCGGGAGGCTGAGTCAGGAGGATCGCGAGTTCAAAGCCAGCCTCCGCACTCGGCAGCGTTGAGGTGCTTAGCAACTCAGAGACCCTGTCTCTAAATAAAACACAAGATAGAGCTGGGGATGTGGCTCAGTGGTCGAGTGCCCCTGAGTTCAATCCCTGATACAAAAAAAAAAAAAAAAAAAAAAGACTCACCTGTGCCGCTCTACTGTACGTCACACCAGAACGTCACGTTCAGCCTGAATCAGGGCCTGAGGAAGAGTGTTTCTGAGACCTTCTTCCTGAGTAACACTGGTGTTGTTGGTCTGAGGGCCCTACTTTGAGAACCAGCGAAGTAGTAGCTATATCTGCCCGTGAGGGAGCTGGGGCATTGTCCTTGGCACAGCAGAATGCCCGGATGGACACGGTCCAGCGTTTATCTTGCAGGTTTCCTTCTTCCTTCTGTTCAGTGTCCCACTAACTTTCCCAGTAAATGTGATGTGAATTCAAGAAATTCATTGTTTCCTTTGCGAGGACTTTCTTCTCGTCTCCTTCCTTGGAGAAGAGGTTTTTGGTGTGTTGTGTCCCTGCTGTAGTGGCTCTCCTGACCAGAAAGAACCTCCCTCTGCCCGGCGTCTTCGGGGCCCCATGGACTGCTGCTCTGGTGTTTTCTGCAGGTCTCTTGGTCTGTATTTCAGGTGTTTATGAGAGCTTGATATTGGGCAACCAGGATGGACTCTTCCTCACAGAGACCCCCCTGGGATTAGCCCAGCCTGAAGACCTGCGACCCCACTGTCCTGGGGACACAGGAAACCTTGACGCTACGTGCTGCCTGATTCTCTAGTCTATGGGAAGAGGAGATTAAATGGATGTTCTGTCTGGTTTGTTAGCCATAGATAAATGGCCCCTTGTCTCTTTCAATCTCCTGTTGCCATAACAAAATATTCAAGACTTGTTCACTTACAAAAAAAGAGAGGTTTATTTAGCTCATATTTCTGGAGGTGAAAGAGCATGGCGCCAGCATCTGTTTGGCTTCTGGGGGTGCAGGTTTTGTGGCAGGTGGGAACACATGTGTAGGGGTGGACAGGTACGTGCAGAAGATGCCAATACACCAGGGATAAGCTTACTTTATAACAACTCACTTCTGCAGTAGCTAACCCAGTTTCTCCACCCAACTCCCTCCTGCAGCCTAACTCAGTCTCTGGAAAAAGACATTCACAAGGGCAGAGCCCCCTTGGCCTGATTACCTCTTGAAGGCCACACTGCCTCATGACAGGGTTACACCAGGAATCATCATCTAACTCACAGTGTGAGTTTGGGTGGGGACACGCCACATCCACGCCGTCACATGTCTGTCATGGCGGGCATCTGCTTCACCTCTGAGTCCTGGGGAGAATGGGTTTGAGTTTTCATCGCATCTTGGCGGCCATGATCATTGCCCGCGGCTCAATCTTCTGTACTTTGCGGGTGAGGGGTCAGAACGCCAAACTGAAGTTAAACGCGTTGCAAAAACCTCTCCAGATTCGTCAGACGGAACGGGGAAGGTGACATCTGGTCATGTTCACAAACTGTTCATTCAGCAGGTCTGGGGGCCTGGGCAGATCTTCCCCCCATCTTCAGGAATGCTTGGCCTGGACGCTGATGCCAGGGGGCTGCCCAGAGAACCAGGTTCATAGCCTCCCTCGTAACGAAAGGCTCCTTCTTGTAACTACTTTTAGATGCTTCAGAGGTTGCATGGCTTTTAATCAGGTGGTGGTTTGATGCCTCAAAACATCCAGTCTCCCCTGCACAGCGGGTGACCAGCGAGTGTTCGCTAAAGTGGACTGAGGGTGGAGTGGGCTCTTCCCTTCCAGGTAACAGGCTGCTCCCGGGCTGCTTCTCACCTGGCGACCTTTTGCTTGGCATTCATTTCCAATCACAAAGCCGCCCTTGGCCTCACACGCCCCTTGGCCCCAACAAGTTCTTGTTGAACTTGAGTTTCCAGGTGGCCAAGCCTCCGTGGTTTTTCTCTGTAGTACCAAGCCTTGGCACACGGGCGCGATTCTAACAGATGCATTGAGATTGGTTGGCATGGGGTAGAGGAGAATGCCCCTCGGCACCCAGACCCCTGACTGGAAGACAAATGGCACGCTGACCTCTGAGAACTCGACGCCCAGTCAGCTGAGGACAGTAAGATTGCTTCAGATAAAAAGAATCAGCTGGGATGAAATAGCTGACCGTGTTCCCTTCCCTGTCACCTGTGGTCACATTTCAGTTGCACAGTTTGTGATGCCTGCTTGATTCCACTGCAGTGGTGCCAGTGCTCCCTGTAGACCCACCTTGATGCACAGCACCTGCCCTGGCACTTGGGACTAAGGCCTCTGCTGCTGGTGCCCTCTTGGACGTGTTCCACTGGGATGAGCTTACCTCTCCAGTACATACCATGGCTCACGTGGTCTCCACCAGTGTTGGCCACTGTGACGAGTGACCCTCCTGCTCCTCAAGGTCAGGTGTGCGGTATCCTTTGCTCCCTCCTGGGGAGGTGAGCACGCAGCACGCCCAGTGAAACAGACAGTTTTGAGAAAGCAGCATGGCAGAGAGTTGAGCACGAGGCGAGAATTGGGACCTGGGGTGGCCAGCTGGTTGTGTGGTGTCAGTCAGCCTCCTCGGTTGCTTTTTCCTCCTCTGCAAGAGAATCGTAAGGCCAATCCTCAGGAATCCTCCAGATGCCAATGTGACATTATGGTCACGCCTGAGAGGTCCCTAGGGAGGGTGCTTAATACACAGAGGCCAGGGCCGCGGATGCACGCTCCAGGAAGGGTGAGGCGGACAGTGTGGGGAGAGCTGATCTGGAGCGGAGGCTGAGCCAAGGGCTGGCTCCAGAAGTTTCTGGCCCAGGGATCTGGGCAGTGGTAATAGCCTCAGGTATTGACGTAGGCCTAACAAGCGGGGAAAGGACTGGTTTGGGGCCCAGGGGGTGCGTTAGAGGCTGCTTGAAGTGTTGGGGATAACAGGTCACATGGTTACCATGGCGACATGGTTAATAAAACGTGTTGTCCCTATCGTCATGAAGAGTTGCAGTTCAGGACAGAGGACGCCAATTAAAGAATCCTGCAAACAAGAATCTTCCAACCTGATCTGCCTCGAAGGGATGATGATTCCCCGCGTGACCACGTCAAGAGGTGGTGTGACCCGGGGAGGAGGCCAGAGGCGAGGGAGGAGGACGGGCTGCATGAGCGTCGCGCCCCAGGAGGGCACCTGAATGTGCAAGGAGGAACCAGGGGCGTGGTGACTTTGGGTGTAGCAGATACGTGGCCATGCAGGCCAGCTTAGCTGGATGGAGTCGGATTCCCATGTACTTGAGTTTTACTACTTTGTTTGTTATCTTCACCCCCAAGATTCTACAGCAATCCACTGGCCAAACGGGATCATCTGGATAATCAGGAAGGAGTGTCTGAGGGAGGAGGCCCGGGTAGAACCCTGAGTGTTTCAACTTAAAGGAGAAGAATTCCCTGGAAACTTTTGAATTGTCACAGCCAAAGTGGCAGATAGCCCCTGCAGGCACCGCCGTGCTGCTTCAGAAACTCTGGAAGGGGACGTCGATCCACTCGGGCCAACGCCAGCCCTGCCGAGGTACCTCCCGGAAGTCCGGGGTTGCCTCTGTGCTTAGAGGCTGCCTCCAGGACCCGGGGTCCACGGCATCCCTGCCCCCATCATCTCCATTCCTCAGTCCCACCACCCGTCTAGACGCACACCCTCCCCCACAGAAGGAAGGGGTTCGAGGCAGGCCTAGAAGTTTCCATGTGACCCCCCCTGGCCATCGAGGAATATCCCGGTTGCCTTCTTGTCATGGAAAACACCCCAGAATCCATCTGGAAGGTTCTGCTCCCATAACCAGTTGAACATTCCAGGTTGAGGAGAGGGGGTTATTTTGGTATCTAGGACGACTTTCTTATCTTGATGGAAAGGCGAGATGGGATGTATAAAATAAGAAGCGTGTGGGAGGAAGTATAGCACAGTTGCCTTTGAAATTGGATTATTTACAGTAAGACAGGAAGAGCAATGTGAGATTTTGTTGGCACAGGCCTGGGGTTGACTGCCTGGGAGGGCCAGGAGCGAAGGCACCGGCAGCTCCGGTGTTAAGTGAGAGCAGAACTTCGTTGGCTGCTCTGGCACGCGCACAGTCTCTACCACAGCTCCCCATATGCTTGTCGATGGCTCCCGTGGGGCAGACGTCCAGCTCTGGAACTTGATGTGCCAGCAGGAAGGCCCTGGCCAGTGGTAAGAGGGGGCAGCATGAGCAGGGCTGTGGAAGGCCCTTCCCACGTGGCCATGACCTTTCTCCCTGCCTGGGTGGCGTAGTGCACCCGGGCTGCTGCAGTAGAGTATCATACACCGCATGGCTTGTGGGGAACAGGAATGTCTTTACCGTTCTGGAGGCTGGAAGTCCAGGCTCCAGGTGGCAGCAGAGTCAGGGTCTGGTGAGGGTCTACAGTCTGGTTCATAGATGGCGCCTTCACATGGTGGGAGTGGCAAACAAGGTCCTTCCAGCCTCTTTCATAAAGGCACTTACTTCATTCATGAGGGTCCCACCCTTGTGACCTCCTCATCCCTCCCAAGACTCATCTCTTAATCCCTTCACCTTGGGGCTTAGGATTTGGGGGAGAGAGACCTATTCAGACATAGCACGGTCCCTGTAACTCCATCCCTTCCCCTGGCTCCCGCCACTCTGCTCACGTTCCACGTAGAGGCCACGTCCTCTGGTACAACCAGGCCCTGCAGGCTCCTTCCCCTCCTAGCCCCTGGTCATTCCCCATGTATCCTCTACCATCCAGAGAAGCCGCCGCCTCCTTGAAGGAGGACCAGGAAAACCTCTAAGTCAGGACCACCTGTCACTCCACTCTAGGTCCCCGTGGCCGGGCAGCGTGCAGACAGGTAATGCAGCTGAACGGAAGGACGGGCCCTCCTGGGCTCCCTCCTGGGCTCCTGGTCACCCTGGCACCCGTTGCTCTAACTCGGGCCTGTCCGTGTACAGGCTTACTTGTCTCCCCACACAGGCTGCGTGTTCCCACTGAGCAAGGACTGGCGTCGATTCCTCTTTACTTCGCCAGCCTCCTCCAGGGGCTCAGGAGATGTCTATAAATCCATCATGAGAGTGTGCGAAGGCATGCTAGCATTCTTATTAGGCAGTTCACACTGGAAACGTTCTGGAGATTGTGAATAGGCTTTTCAGGAGGAGTGGATGGTGCATAGGGTTTTTAATAGGCAAAAGGGTTGGGGGAGCGCCCAGCGCTGCAAAGAGTGCACGTGAAGTCACAGAAATGAGAGCAAAGGTGGCTGTGAGGATGGGCGTCCCAAGAAGGCCTGCCTCATCAGGGTACAAGAGTCCCCCTGGGGAGTAGAGGAGAATGACTGCTTTAACAGAGGCTGTAACATTAGTAGGTGGAGGGGTAGCAGGGAGCCATGGGAGGTTCTTGAGAAAGGGCATCATTAGAGAGTTGCTTTAGAGAGATGCACTGGAGAGCAACGTGCCAAGAAGCAGTTTAAAGCATTCCCGTACAGGGTGATGGGCCACTCATCTGTCAGCGGTAGAGGAAGAAGGGAATCCCACAGTTCCTGGTGACATGGTGATCTGGAGGCCACGTCAGTCAGTCAGTCGTTCAGTGTGGAACGCTAAGGCACAGCCTTTCATTAGCGAAGGTGGTTGACTTGGGAGGGAATTGTGACTCTGCAGGGAAGGTGACAGATACTCCCTGGGACCCACTCCACGAAGGCGGGGCACCTTCTGCAAGTCTCTGTCGTGGGCAGGGCTCGACCTGCAGCTCTGTTCTTTTGATTTAATTTGCTAAGCGGGACAGGCTGTGGCCTCGACACACAGCCACAGACTGTCACCTCGTAGGCAGGGGGGCACGCGTGCGGGGCTAAGTGGAGACTTCCCTGATGACTCAGAGAAGCCGTGTGGGCATTTTTGCCATCTTTCTCTGCTTCCCTCGGCAGAGTCCTAGCTTTGGACTGTGTCCCTACAAAATGTGTGTCAAAGGTCTTCGCTGGGTGTCCTGTGCCCCAAACTGGGTGGCTGGTGGCACTTGTCAGGCCGGCTCCTCCCGGAGGCTCTGAGCCCCTCCTGGCTTCCTCTGGTGCGGGGACCCTGGGTGTTCCCTGGCTTGTAGATGGGTCACTCCAGTTTCTCTGTCTTCTCGGGGGCCTGCCCTCCGTGCTTCTCCACGTCCGTTTCCCTTTCCTCGAAGGAGGACTTACCAGTGGGTCTAAGTCTCTCCTAAAGCAGGATGACCTCATCTCAAGATCCTCACCTTAATTCTATTTGGCAAACAAGCTTGTGTTCACAGGTATGGAGGGTGAGGACGTGGCTGAGGGGACTCGGGCGGGGGGGGGGGGCTCACAGCTCAACCCCCTGTGTAGGAGGGAGTGTTTTTCATAAACCAATATTCTGTTCTGTTTTTCCCCTGGTGGTGATGGGTGGAAAGTGAAATACGTCCTCAGGATCAAAGTCTGTTCTCTGAAAAACGGGAGCGTCTTCTGTCTACCCTCTTTCATGAGGACGTTGGTAATAGCAGTTCCACTGATTCCTCCGCCCCCACAGAAGGTTGGACTGAAAATGAAATAAAACGAATTAGTGGAAACTTCAAAGCATTTCCAAAGAGTTGGAAGTGAGGGATGGGTTTTGGTAAGGAAATGGAAAAAAAAAAAAAAAAAAAAAAAGATTCTCTTTCCCTAGAGTTTCTGGGCCGCAGGGTTGTGCGAAGCAGATTTCCCTGGCTGGAAGGAGCAGAGCAGGAGGGGAGGGTTGGCAGGAATGGTGGGTTCAGGACGCAGCCTAATGGTGGACACGGCCCCGGTTTTGCTCGGAGAGCCTGTAAGGACGGCATCGGGTCACGCTTGCTTTGGCGCTAGCCGTGTGTGGGGGCCCAGGCAGGGGAGAGGTGGAAGACGCGCTGGGCTTGGCTGGCCTGAGCATGGGGGGTACAAAGAAAAACTAACTTGGGAAATGAAAGGAATGAATGCCGACCCAACACAGGAGCTAGGTGACAAGCAGCTGTGGCCTCCTTGGCAGGGATGTGTTGGTGAAGTCCTCGCTGGCTGGCCGTGTGTCTCTGCCCCCACGGCCCAGCACGCTGTGGGCATGAGCAGACGTGCCCTGGGTACTCCTGAGCTCGCTGGTGCCCCTTTCAGCCTGTCCGGTCGTGCTTGAAGTTGAACTTGAGGAGCGTCCTCAGGCCTCCGGGGAAAGCCGTTTCCCCCTGCTGCGGTCATGTCCAGCTCAGAGAGATGAACTTCAGCCCCGAAACCACCGACGGAAGCCAGGTATTTGCAGTGGGTTTTGCTTGGGAGGCGTTTCCAGAGAAGGCCGAGTCGACCCGACCTTTCTCCTGGACCGCTGCCGGTGCCCCTGAATGATGGCTCACTTGGCGGTCTTGCCCCCCCTGCTCCCCGCCTGTGCCGGGGTCCACCAACTAGGTTGAAACAAGGAAGTGGGGTTTAGACGTTTTTCCCCTTGGTCACCTGGTGGGCCTTGAGTGCTCAGACTAGACAGATGGGCAGTGCTTGACCAACCTAGGAAAGAGGTCCAAGCTGGCCGTGCTGGCCACTGGGGAGAAAATCCCTGGATGCCAGGTACAGGTGGGCCCCGACTTAGGATGGACCTAGTGATGGCTTGACCTAGTGATGTCTCCAGCTCGTATGGGTTTGCGGGGACTCCACACCAGCTGAGGAGCTTCTGCACTGGGGAGGAGAAGGGGGTGTGGCCAGCCTCTTGGTCCCATGGACCCCTTTGTCGCCGCCTGAAGCGATTGCCGCTTGGAGCAACAAAGCCGCGGGAAGAAGTTTAGAGGCGAACTGGAAACCAACAAGCTTTTTATTTTGATACTTCTCTCTCCGGCTCTAACAATGACTCTAACACGCACCACCAAAAAATCCACAAACAAAATGGCGCCCACCCGATCCTATCTCGGCTCAACTCTCCCGAGATCCCGGGCCAAGTCCTGCGAGACCACGGAAGGCGGCAATGTCCAAATATCTCTATGGCCCACGGCCAACCACAGTCTCAGCCATCTCCCCAATCAGGGCTCCTACACCCCTTGACCTGTTGGGAGGGGAGAGTGGCCAGAGGAGACAGAGAAGGGAGTCCTTGTAAGCACAGGCTGAGAGCGAGCCTCGTGGCCCAAGTGGCAGTTCAGGGTTTGGAGGGTCCTCAGCATGGATTGCAGGTGCAGCTGGACACCGGCCAGGGCTCGCAGGTGCCACAGGGGAGAGCCCGGCAAGGCCGAGGACCACGAGGCGTGGATTTCCTTTCACCCTGAGAGGGTGCCGTGACAAAGTTGAGCACCTGAGGTGAGGTGGTCGGTGGCATCCCGCGCTCCAACCACTGTCGGAAGGGAGCTGGGGAGGCAGTGAGCCCGGCGGATCGAGTCTGTGGAGCCTATGCCAGGGAAGCAGAAGCCAGCAAGGAATTTACTAAAGACGTGTCACATCCCAGGATATTTGAGAGGCCACCAAATGCATTCTGAAAGTCCTCCTACCAATTGGGAGTTTAAAAAAAAAAATGGATGGATGGATATCAAGTGAAAATCTCTTTTTTCAGCTGGGAGCCTGATAACACCTCCAGGAAGTGGCTGTTTATTTGGTTCAGCAAGGTCATGATTAAAGGGTAGATTGGCTATCCGTTGACACTGTGGTCATGAACGCAGCTGAGGAACAGGAAAGTCGGGGTAGAAGGCCTCTGCGTTCCAAGAGAATCAGACCCAGATGCCCGGCCCACATGAACCTGACCCCCACGAGAACTCTCTAGCCCAGATGCCACTTATTCTCAGTCTTTGCCCGGTTCTTGGAAATGTGGTCACCTGCTTCCTCAACCCTCATTAGATCAGGGAAGACAGGACAGACAAAGGGATGAGACCTTGCGGGACCGGGGCCTCCTGGCAGCCGGGGATAGGAAAGCAGATGCCCCCGGTGACAGCGAAGCCCACGTGCGACTGATGACCACATGCCGCTCACACAGACGCCCCCCCCTCCACCAACGGCCCGGCTGGGGGTGGCTCTAATGAGGGGCCTGACGTCCTCCCCTGCCTCGAGATGACTGAGGCCGTCGTGGTTACAGTCATCACAGGGCAATTAGCGTTTCCAAGACAATTGTGAGTCATCGGTGCAGACATTAAGAAAATGGGGGATGCAGGAAAATGAGCCTTGCCTTTGGGAATGACTTCTGTCGAAATCAATGCGTAAGGGTGGGCTCTCGGCCCCGGGAAACCTGCGTCTGCTCTGCTGTCTGGGCCCCCCCGTGGCTCTGCATGAGGTGGGGCTCCGATCCGTTAGGTTGAACACGGGCATCGTGGTGGCAGGACGTGAGCAGTGGGCGGTGGCCCTGTGTGGCGGGGTACCACCCGCCAGGTGGCTTAGAAACAACAGAAATGGATGAGCCTCAGTTCTACAATCCAGAAGTCTGAAATCGAGGCGCAGGGGCGCCGTCCCCTCCAGGTCTCTCTGGGAGGACCTTGCTTGACCTTTCCTGGTTCTAGGTGCTGGGCAGTAGTCTTTGGCGTTCTTGGCTTGTTGATCCAACACCCCTGATTCTTGCCACGTCTTCACGTGTCCCTCTTTCCTGTGTGTCTCTGTGTCTCTAATGAGGGAACCAGCCACCCTTATTTAGTAGACCTCACCTAACCAATTCTGTCTGCAAAGACCCTATTTCTAAATCGGGTCACACTCTGAGCTCTGGGTAGAGGTGAATTTGGGGGAGACTGTTCAATTCATTGGGTGATTCCCTGGGGTGATTGGCAACTTTTTGAGAAGCATCCCTGCCAAGTAGATAACTCCTTCCCCGCCCCCCACCCCTCTTACCTTGAAGGCTAAATGAGACCCCGAGCCTCCTCCTAGAACTTCTCTCCTTTTGCTTAGAGCTTTGACCCTCTTACAGTGCGCGTAGTCCAGTAAGGACGTTGTTGTCTGGAGTCTTATCACACGCGGAGGCCTGAGTGTGAACGCGTCTGTCTACTCCGGTCTCATCCCAAATCTGGTAATGACAATGTGGTTTACGAAGCAGAGCCATACAGCATCTCGGTGGGTCCTCACAGCCCCAGGCACGGAGGCAGATCAGACGGCTCCATCTCGCAGAGGAGGGGGAATGAAGTTGAGACAGGTCACCACGTAGCAACGAACCACCAAAGTCAAGTTCAAAGCCGGGACCCCCAATCCTCACACTGAGGCAGGTGGTGACCGGGTGAGAGGCAGAGACCTGGCTTCAGTGTGGATGGGCTGCTACCTTGGATGGTGACTCCAGTTCTCTAAAAAGGCTGTTTTTCCACTTTTAAAATGGAACGGATCTGATCTTTAGAATGCTGCAAATGTGCAAATGCAATCGGACCACAGGTAGTAAGTAATGTTCTGGGAAATGGCCTGGAAGCACTGGTCTCTCCTTTGCCCAGCACTCCTGTTACCAGTGGCTCCCGTGCCCTCTGGTTTTGCTCAGTGCTTGCCCTGCATGATTCCCGAGAGTTTACATTTGGGACATGTCAAGCGCTGGTAGGGATGAGCAGGAGGGGGAAAGAATAGAGGCAGCGACGCGAGGTCCCCACAGAGTCTGAGCATCTGTCTGGGGCGGGCCCCAAGCAGACTTCCTGGGTGGGGCCTCCACTCTGCCATCTGGCGCTTGTGAGCTCCTGTCCCGTCCTGCTGCGAGTAATCACATCTCCTGCAAGCAGGGGGCTTGCCCATCTGTATTTCCCAGGTCTTCCCAGACAGGGCTGATCGAGGGAGCGGGGACATTTGGCAGCTCCGTGAGATCTGCCTGGAAAAGACAGTGTCATAAATAACAGAGAGCCCTGGGGTGGGGCCGACGGAGGAGCTCTGTGCGGATACCCGGTAGTTCGGAGACGCACGCAGATGCACAGCAGACCCGTGCCCAGCTCTCGGCCCAGAAGAGCAAGACCTAAAGTCTCCTCCCTAATTTCCATCCCAGCCCTGTGATGGGTCCTTGGATCTCCTTGGGAGGGAGTTGGCCAGGGCCTTCCCAGCAGACCAGAAAATGTGCCTGAGGAGAGAGGCTGGCAATTCCTGCATGCTGAGGCCTGAAGTCACCCTTTGGCATTAGCTGCTTCTCGTAGAAGGTTTCCTGCAGCTGCACCCCAAGCTCACTTTGCAGGGTGCAACCCCTTAGGAAGGACTCTCTGGTTCCTGGAGGCCTCTGGGAGTTGGTAGCCTCTCCACTGGGCTGGGGAGGTGAGCTAGCTCAGAGTTCTCTGGCTTTGCCCTCATCTAGCTGTGCCCTGCCTCTGATCCCCATGCCCAGCAGGCAGTAGCATCACCCCTCAGGAGCCAGGGGGACTGGTTCCAGGATTCCCCCCGATCTGCACTTGTTCAAGACCCTAATATAAAATGGCATAGTACTTGCACCTAGCCATCGGGCTTCCTGATGGATGCTTTAAATCGTCTTAGGTCACTTGTAATTCCCAATGCAATGTAAATGCTGTGTGAATCGTTGTCACAGACTGGATTGTTGAGTGAATCGTGACAGGAAGTCTGTATATATTCAGTACAGACTCAGTTTTCCCCCCAGATATTTTTTGAGCCACAGTTGGTTGAATCCCCTGGACAGAACTGTGGACCCAGAGGACCTACTGTACTTAAGTCACCTGTCATCCTTATTGCAAATATGGTGCAGACAGTCCCTGTGCTCACTGCCTCTGCCTGAGTCTGTGTGTGTGTTGAGGAGGGTCACAGGCCGTGCAGATGGAGCCACAGCCTGCCACACAGCTCCCGGACGGTGGCTGGGGGCAGGGGAGCTCAGCACCGTGGAGACTGGGCTGTAAGGGACAGGGTTCCTCGTAAGTGTTTTGGGGTGAGCACCACTGGGGGAGGTCTCGGGCTGGAAATGGGGCTGCTGAAGACAGCCAAGGAAGGGGCTGCGGCGGGAGAAATGGGTGCTCACGCACTAGCCGGGCCGTGGGGCCAGAGCTGTTCAGCTGGCGAAGCAGCTGCCGCGAACATGCTTGCTTGCTTCTTTCTTTTTTTCTCCTTTGCCACGTAACCGAGTACCATTGTGCCCTTACCATGTCACAGGGCATGAATCAGCAGGTGGTGCAGCCAGGGCAAAGCGGAACAGAGGGGAGAAGGTGACCTGCCTTGACCTGGTGGTGAGAGAGGGAGAATAAGGGGTCCCCGTTCTTTGAGCTCCAGGTCGCCCCAAACTGCAGAGAACCTCAGGAGGAGGAAAGCCAGCCAGCCTAAGTGAAAACTGCACGCAGCTGGAGCCAGGCAAATGGGCGATGTTCAAACCAGAGGCCGTGTTTCCCCTTCAGAGAAGTTTTCTGATTTCTTAAATAGGGAACGGGCACATGAAATGGCCTATTTGTCAGCAGCTGACTGGGTCACCACCTGGCTGATTGAATTCTTAAGGGCAGGTGACGTGCCCGATTAATGCAGGATCGGGAGTCCCCGCGAGGCATGATTCAGACACGTCTATTTACCTTTCTTGGGTGGAAAGGGTCTGAGGAAGGTCTTAGTGGGCTCCGGTTGTTCCAAGGAGGTGAAGCCTTGGCCAATTTAATTATACGATTCTCCGGAGCTGCTGTTTTGTCAAATGAAGAGCTGTAATGGAAGAGCTGTCACTTGGTTGCTTGGAAACTAGTGCTCTTACTATCCAAAGTCGTCACCAAGCTGTGCTGGGGCAGCAAGGCCAGCCGCCACCAGCCCTCCCAAGTCCTGTATTTCTCAGGAGCCAGGTGTCCGTGGAGCAGGAAGGTGGAGAGTTTGGTGGTAATCGTCCCTGTAGAGACAACGAGTCCCTGCAAGGGGCACGGGCCTGCCTGCCCTGAGCTTCTAGCCCCAGCTGTCCATGATGCCAGCGCACCAGTGCTCATTAGCATTTCCACGGACCTTGTCACCAAGTGTGCAAAGATAGTTCCTTGTTCAGAGAAGTCGGCAGCTGGAGCCCATGCTCCTTGGCCTCAGCCTTGCCCCTACCAGCCTCTGGCTTTGTTAAGGACCTTCCTGGCTCTTTGGCCTTTCCCCAACACATCCAGGCTGAGAGGATGTCTGGATGCCCTCTAGTCCAGGGGCCACTGCTGCTCCAGACTGCTCCCACCAGTTCAGAAGCTCAGTGGGAAGGCTGGAATTTTTGCCCTCCAGCCCTTTCCCTTCCTCAAATACCAACCTTGTCCAGGAGTAGGCTTGAACATTCTTTCCTAGGTCAACAGGTCAGTGAAGCTCAAGGTCAGCCTGGTATGGGATCACAATCTATGCTGATAGCCGCATACAGTGGAGGCCCATCATGACATATCCCGTGTGTGTGTGAGCGAGGGGGGGTGGGGGAGGGGAGGAGGACAGTCTCCCTGTCTTGGAAGGTGCATCTCATGGTGGTGAAGTGGTCTATGGCTATAGCAAGGCTCTCCCAAAGTGACTTTCAGGACAACTCAGTAGTGCCAAGCCACGGCCTCTCCGGCTGCCCTTCCATATCCGAGAACACCCCTGCATCTCTCTCTCCCGTCTCCTACCTCCTCTCCATTCTTTCCACCACTCCTCCTTTTCACTTGACTCCCTATTTCACTCGCTGCTTCGACACTCACTCATCACACACCCTCCGTGAGCTAAGCCTGAGCTGTGGGCAGCAGGTCTGTTGTGACACAGCAGGACCTTGACCAAGGGAGGCTCGTGGCTCATGCACATTTGCCCTTGTGCCCCGTTCTTCCCGGGCTGTGCCCTGCCAGCTGGTGAGTGGTGTGCCTTATTCATTTCTTGACCCCACGGTGTGATGGCACCTTCTCCAGCATGGTCTGCCATTGTATGTGTGGGGTTTGAACTCACTGTGTAGCTTGCAAAGCCACAGACAGAGGATGCTCAAAGCAGGGCTGTGGTCCCCAGCCCCAAGGAGCTTAGAGGGCAAGAGGAGTAGCACACGTAGAAAGTAGGTGGAAGGTGCCGTGGTGTGCCATTGTGCCAGATCTGGAAGTTCTGCGGGCCCAGTGAGTCCCCAGAGCAGGCTGTGGGACAGAGGCTCAGGAGTAATGAGGAGGGAACCCCGGTGGGAGCCCCTGAGTCTGCCTTGTTGGGTGGAGGGCATGGGGGTAAAGTGAAGCCTCTTCCCAAATGGCCGGGGCCAGCCCTGCACGGCCCTCCTGAAGATGGGCTCTGCATGAGGGCTTGGCGGGCAGCCCTCCCTGACCACTGTCGTCAGAAAGGGCTCTGCGTGGGGGAGAGCCCCGGGCAGGAGCTTCCCCTCTCGGATACACCCTCTGGTGCAGAGAACAGCTTTCTTGTTTTAGCGAGAGAAGAGGAAAAGCAGGATGTGGCAGAGATGGTGGACTGAGAGCGAGAGCCCTGCCCCCTGCAGCAGAGCAGCGTGGGGGGACGGGAGGACGCAGGTGAGGACCCCTCTGCTTCGCCACCCCTCCTCCCACCAGGCCTTCAACACCGGCTCCATCTCTGTCTCTGATGAGTGGTTTATTGCATTTTTTAAATTAACATGGTGTCAGAGGATAGACTCTCCTTGATTGTTTGACATCTAAAAGATAAAAATCGCTCTCTCTGTAGATAACACATTGATTTCTCTCATTTCTGTATTGCGGTTGGCCTCAGCCGTGACGGACGCACATTACGGCACCGTCTTGTTTTATTGGGAATCTGGGCCAGGGTGCTTTATTTCCCATTGGTGGCCCCTGGCCTGGAACCAGGGGTGGCCTCCATCAGATCATGGAGCGTCAGACCCCCAGTGGCCGTCCTGCAGGGTGGGCCCTGAGGACCAGCTGTTCTGTGACTCCCGTTTCCTCTCCCGGGTCACCTCCTGCAGCACACCCAGTAACCCTCCGTGCACATCCGGGCTCCTGGCTCCTCACTGTTCCCTGGAACGCAGGGCTGGGTTTATTACAGGAGCCACACACATATAAGAAGTATGGAGCAGCAGCGTTTACTGCCTGGCATGCCGTGAATGCTAAATGACGTCACCTGGTATTTCTAACATCATTGAGATAAATTATAACCAAATTATATCCTTGTAATAATCCCTTACAGTTTACTTGTGTGTGAATGTGTGAAGCGTGGCCAAGGATACAGGCCTCTAGGATGCAGGGTGCGCACGTGTTCGCCGTTAGCAGGAGCTTAGTGTGCGCGCTAAATGAATCGTGCAGGCCGTAAACTCTAAGGGCAGGGGAAACGTGAAGCATTTATTGCTGTTCTGGTGCTAGATCCAGACGTGCATGTCGCCCCACAGGGCAGTTATTGGGTGTGCTTCTGTTTAGGAAGAGACACGGGTTCTATCTGAATGGCCTGCACCTGTCCCCGCCATGCTCAGCCTCTGATGTGGGCAGGGGCGTGGTGGTGGGTCTCAAGGGGTGGTACCTGAGGCTCTCGGATCCTGCGCTCCCCCCAGCAGGAGACCAGAGGATGGATTTTCATGGCTGTGGCAGATGGGCAGTGGGAGTCCACGAGGGACCAGCTATGACCTCTACAGACGTAGACGTGAGGGTCTCTGCTTCTCTTCGCCCCTCACCTTGGTTCCATTGCTTGTCTATGATTGGCAAGCAGAGCTCTGGGTGGGCTCGCTGCAGCATCCTCAGGAGGATGCAGGAAACCGGCAGGTGGGTGGGGTTAGAAGCAGGCCAAGGGTGTACCGTGGGTTGATCTTGTCATGCTGTCCAGTGGCCTCAGCCCTGGACTCTGACAGGCAGATTCTATATGAGGAGCCAACTGTTTTCCTGGAAGAACTGGCTTCCAGCGCATCTGCTGCAACCTATCGGCAAATAAGGAAACTGAGAGTTAGAGGCACAACGTCACAGCTCACCTCCTCACCGCCTCGCCCAAATTCACAAAGGTGAATGCTCAGATCCGCCCGCTGACAAAATGGCCTTGAGGCCATGTCCACAGTTCAACTTCCTCCTAAAGGCAGAGGGGGACCACCGGAGGATTTTAAGTGGAAGAGGGAGATGCTGACCCAGCAGTTCCGCAGGCAAGGGCGTAGCCCTGGGGCTGTGGTTCCTTCCGGGCTGGTTGTCTTTCCACCTCCACGGCAGCTCAGCAAGGGGGGACTGTCATAGCCAGCGCCATGCAGTGCATTATAGATGGGAAACCTTTTATTGGTGTTATCTCTTTGCAACTTCACCTTCCTCCCAGACTGGCGCTCGCACCACTGGGGACCTGTGACAGTGAGTGACTCGTGGAGGGGCATTTGGCTGGCTAGTGACCTGAGGCCACTGGACATCATCATCGTCATCACATTTACACTGCAGGCTCCTCTGCAAGATCTGTGGCCTCTCTGGCCAGCCGGCATCCCCACTCTGAGATCAGGGAGCAGTGCTAAGCTGGAGGGGTGGGCAGGCTGATCCTTCCAGCAACCGTGAATTGGTGCAGACCTTTCATCATCTGCAACCAGCTTTGGTTAAGTTGTATCAGATTTCCTTTGTTGGATGGGGGAAAATCTCTCCCTATGGGCACCACAAAGATAAAACTGACACGTACATTGTTACCAGCTTAAAGAATAGCTGCCTCGTGGCTGGCCTGCTTTTAGGAGTCTGTGGCTGTGGGGAATGTTGCTGGTGGCTCCACGTAGAGGGAAAGCTCCCCAGGACCTCCCAGCCTCCACACGGCATGCCAGGGGCAGGTGCCCTTGGCCAGACTCATCCGATTCCAGCTTCACTGGACAGCTGGCCCTTTGAGGTTGACCTGCAGGAACACTGTGTCCAGATTCCCCTCCTCCACAGGCTGTGGGTCAGACCCAAACTCCTGATTGGGGAGCACGAGACCCCCCATAGCATGGCCACCAGGGTCTCTGCATTTATGCCTGCCTCCCCTCACTCTGTCCAGCCCACAGCTGCCCATGGGCTGTTTCTTTGTGCCCCAGAGGCTCTTCTGTGGCATGAGATAGGCTACTGGAGCTACCTTGGGGGAAGAGGGTCATCGCAGGGGTACAGTAGGGCTGGAACTCTAGAGGAAACCAGTGACCGCTGTACCTCCAACCAGTGCTATCGTGCCCTCCAAGGTGGTCCACTCATTTGTCACCCTGGGTGGACCAAAGGCACCTGGAGACATGGGCATTGCTCTCTGCATAGCCTCATCTTGGCCAGCAGAGGAGCCCTGCCTGGGCCTCTACTCCAGTGCCACCAGAGGGAGGGCCTGGATTTAGAACCCAAGGGGGTCACGGAGCACGCCCACCCCCGCCAGCACTCTCCTTTCTGTGAGTCACAGAGACCCCAGCATGTCTCCCACCTCCCCCACAGCTCAGCCACCGGGGCAGCCCCTCACCCAGCCACACGGAGCTTCTCAGCAAGGTACCCAAGTAAGGAGAGAGACAAAGACCAGGACAGAGTTGTGTGAAAGAGGCTGGGGAGGGCCCCTGGCCTCCCTTCTGGACTCTAGTAGTAGAGTCTGTGGCAAAGTAGCACCTGAGTAAATCAGGCACCAGACCCACAAGAAATTGAATAAACGAAATAAAACTCCAGTTAGGTGGAGGGAAGAGGAGCAGGGGCAAGGGGCCAGCAGAGGCATACCACGTGGCCAAGGCCCAAGGGGGCTTCCTGGAAGGCATGGAACTCTGAGCAGGTGACCTGGGGTTTCCTCCATGGACAGGGCGCTGATCATCGGCCTCTGTTCTAGACAGTTCTGCAGCTGTGGTTGCACGAAGCCCCTTCTAAGTCCTGCACACCAAGCTGGTGGCTCCATCCCAGGGTGCCATGTCCGCAATACATCCTCAGGACTAAGCACCAGTCTGGTGCAGAGGAGGTACCCAATAGGTATTTATGGATTGAGTAAATGAGTAACACACAAGGAGGAGTGGATTTTGTTTTATACAGATACAGTCACGAAATGGGGGAGGACCCGTCTGTGAACAGCTCTGAAAGCTCTTAATTATCTGAATGCTCCCAGGTGGTGTTTTCCAAAATGAGTCCCACAAAATACAGGCTCTGCAAGATCTTAACAGTTGTCACCTCATAAAAGGGTTCTGTTGTCAAATACATTTGGGAAACAAAGTTATACAGTTTTCTTTACTGCAGGGAATTTGATCCTTTAAAATGTCGATGTAGATTCTAAATCACCAAGAGTACTCAAGGTTTCCAGAGTTTCATTAGGTTAGACCATATAAAATTGCTATTTTTGTAGATTTAAAAAAAATGGCTTCTGGGATAGCTCAGTAGAGGAACACATGCTTAGCATGGGTTCAATCCCAGCACCAAGACATTTAAAAACAACAACAACGACAACAAAAAGATAGCAATTTCCTGTGGTTCGATCTATTATTTGATTATGGAATCCTTTTTAATGTTACTGGTGTTCCCTGGAGCTCAGTTTGGAAAACAGTGATCTCCAGGACATTGGTTTTCATTTTGAAGTGCTGAAGGAGAGAAAGGAGGAGGGGGCTGATGGGAGAGCATCTACGCCACACTGGGAGGAATCTCCTGTCCTGGGAGAGTCTGACATGTTTTGAGGTTGGGGGTTGGTGGTCTTTAGAAAATGATTTCCCTGAAGATTCATGTGTGGTTCTCTCTGCCTCCACCCCACAGCAGCCATTTGAAAACCTAGGAAGGGAACCCCTAGAATGATCAAGTGTCCATCTGCTGGAGGTCAAGGTCAGCTGCTGCTTCCCAATAAGCAACGGCCTAGTTGGGCCTTGAAACCAAAGAGTGATGGTGAGCAGTTACGACCACGAAGGCACAAGTCATGCTTGGGTATGGTCGGAACTGCCCTGGCATCCTGGTCATCCATCTAGGGTCGAAGAAGACTTGGGTTTGAGTGAGGATGTAGAGGGAGGGTCTGCAGCATGTTTGGGGAAGAAACAGGGCAGCACACGCTCTTCCTGGAGGACCCTCGTAACCACCTCCAGGAACTCCTGCATCCTTCCTGGCAAGTCAGGCTCTTCCAACTGTTACCCCTCCTGCGTCCCTGGCTCACCTGGGACTGTCTACACCTGCTGTCATATCTGCACAAAAGTTGGCCCAGTTAAGAGCTCCTGTCCCCTGTAGAAGGTGCAGAAAGTGGGACTTGGCAGGCACGGTGCAAAGCACCGTGTGACCTGAGTAAGTCACTTAATCCCTCTGGGATCTAGCTTGCTTATCTTTCACATGGAGACAGTGATTATATCTCCACCCTATGGAGGTTGGAAGGATAATGTTTGAAAATGTGAAATACCGTGGCTGAAAATAGCAAGGTACCCAAAAGACACGTCATCCCCTTTCATTGCTTCTGACGTGTGGCATTTCCTTTGAGCTTGTGCTTTAAGGTGCTTTAGCAGGGACTGAAAGTTGGGGGCCCAGGGGTGGAGTTTGATTAGCATGTTTTGTTTTGCTTACCTTTGGTTGACGTTGGCTGGGACGTGCACTCAACAGTTTGCATAGTTCCGTAGACAAGGTCGGGACAGAGTCAGGAACAGGTGATGGTGGCGCTGTTGCCTGGACAGTTGTGTGATACTGGGGAGCAAGGCCACGAGGGGACAGGCTCAGAGGGAACAGGCAGGACGAACCGAGCAGGTGCCTTTTTGGAGCATTGTCCCTCCAGGAAGTTTGCAGTGGAGGCCGGAAGCCGACTGGATAGCGATGGCATGACCTGGGACGTGGTGTGATCACACAGCCCCCTGGGGAGGGCAGGGATTCCAGGCACCTGCAGAGCCATGCTGAGAGCACTGTGGGGTGGGGAGGGGACTTCCTTGATCGTGAGCCTCTGTCCCCTGAAGCAGAGGGCATGCATCCTGCGTTGATGATGTCAGCGAAGCGTCCTGTGAGTGGTCCCCTGTTGCTGCCTGAAGCGCTTGGAGCAACGGAGCCGCGGGAAAAACTTTAGAAGCAAACTGGAGACAAACAGCTTTTATTTTGATAACTTTTCTCTCTGGTTCTAACAACGACTCACACACGCCAAAACACATCCTAAAAATGGCGCTGACCCGATCAGCAATTTTGGCCAAGTCACTCGAGATCCCGCAACAAATCCCGTGAGACTATGGGTGGCGACAATGGCCAAATCTCCACGGCTCATAGTCAACTGCAATTCAAGTCAATCTCCAAACAGGGCTCCTGCAGTCCCCCGGTGGCAGGGCAGCCTGGGCTGGGTCCCCACCGTTTCTCCCTCCGCACTGCTGAGGAGGGTTGCCAGGATGTGTAGACCGCTGGGGCTGGAGGTCAGCTCACTCAGTTGTCCCACATAGCAACCAGGGCTGCCTCTGTCCTTGAGCCCAGGGCCCAGCTCCTGTTGAGATGGGCTCTTCGCAGGAGGCAGATTAATTCCCTGGATGGCTTTTTAACCAGCATGTGTTAAAATGTGCCCTGCAAAGCCCACAATTCATGAGACCTGTCAATAAAGAACCAAACAGGATTCTGAAGATTTGCATTCTTTATACTTCTCTGGCAGGATCGCACAGCATCAATCATAAATATCTATACAGGCATAGGCACGTATGTGTGTATATGCCCATATGTTTACATACATGCTGTGCATATGTGCACATACAAAGGCACGTGTGCATGCAAATATGCATGCACATGCACACATCCATGTGTGTTTAGTGTGAAGTACATTCCATAGAACCCTGGGGTGCTTTACATGTGCCAGGACGGAGTCCTCCAGAATTCCCTCTAGGAAGTGCTGTGGGGGGGCCCTTCCCGGCTGGTTCTTCTAAGCAGGCTCTGCGTGAGCCAGACTTCTCACAGGCAGGCCCCACTTGACGGTATCTTGCCTGCACCACAGGATTTTAAAGGCACATCCAAAACAGCATTCCAGATGGGGCCAGGCAGGTAAACAGGGCCACCAGGGTGAACGCATAGGCGACTGGGCCAGGCGCGCACGTTCAGGGCTTGGGGGAGCCTTGGCAACTGAGAAGGCCCTCCGGCTCTGCCCAGAGCCATTCCGACTCGTAAAGCTGCGGCTCCCCTCGTAGACCATGCTAGACTCTGCCCTGGATCCAACACAACCTGCAAGGAAGCGGGCTCGCAACCCTTCCCTGCTCATGAGGGGAAAGTTCTGGAATAACACAAACTTGGGGTTGGCGGAGGAGCCACCTACTTGAGCTTCAGTTGTGACCTGCCTGAGGGCCCTGGGTCTGTCTCCGCCACCCACGTCTGCCTGTCCGATTCCCAGAGCGTGTGGCGCTCTCCTCAGGTCACTCGCTATGAGTGACGCTCCCTCGCAGGAAGTGTGGAGCTGCCACCCACCCTGTCCTGATCGGTTCTTCACGCGTGAATTCAGAACCCTACTCTTCTTAAAGCCACTGTCTGAGCTGATTTTCCTCCCTCTGAGATTCCTGCGTCTGGTTTCTGTCGAGCCTATTACTTTATATTCTCCGCTTTGTGTCCTCTCCTAATTTTTTTCCTTTTGTGTCCCCACGGGATCGCCGATGTTGACACTGAATGGACAGCAGCAGCCTCCGAGCACGCGGCTCAGCCCTACCTCGCCCCTCGCAGGATTGTGGGGATCCGTTAATTTACACCTGCTGCGTGCAGGCAGTCGGCCAGTTATGAATTAATTTAACCACACCAGGATGTCGCCACTGCTTTTTAAAAATCGCGTTCATAGTGTCATGAGAATCGAAACGGAAGCAAATCCAGATACAGGTGTTTTTTTTTCAATCTGTTGCATTCTTCTGTCCTCCCAGTTACAATTCAATCAAAGGAATTTTGTTGTTCATTTGAAATGTTATTTCTAAGGGATCCATGCTGGTTTCTGCTTCTGACCACTGCTTCTGTTTCAGAGATTCACGATCCAGACTTTTAATAACCTGTTGTTGCTTTTTTTTTTCTTTTTCATGCTGTAGTTCACTAGCACCTTCTTTAATTTGTATAGTCTATGACCTTTTCTACATCCTGAAGATCCAGTGTTTCAGTCAGATTTTTGACCGCTGCTGTGACTAAAAGGACCCAGCCAGAACAATTTTAGGGGAGGAAAGTTTATTTGGGGGCTTCTGGTTTCAGAGGTCTTAGTCCATAGAAGGCTGGCTCCATTCCTCAGGGCTTGAGGTGAGGCAGGGACATCATGGCAGAAGAGTGTGGCAGAGGGAAGCGGCTCACATGGTGATCAGGAAGCGAAGAAGGGACTCCACTCACTAGATACAAATATATACCCCCATCACGCCCCGAGTCCCACCTCCTCCAGCCACACCCTACCACTTCAGTTACCATTCGGTTAATCCCTATCAGGGGGTTAATTCATCAGTTGGGTTAAGACTCTTACAACCCAACCATTTCTCCTCTGAACCTTCTTGCATTGTGTCACACATGAGCTTTTAGGGGACATCTTACACCCAAACCGTAACATCCAGATCTTTTTCTTTTCTGGAATCTATTATTTCCTGTAATTCTTATTTCATTTTCCACGTCATCTGCAAGCTAGTTTGATCTTGTATGAAATGTCCCCATTCGTAGGTACAAGTTAGGAATGCTCTGGCTATAACAACAGGGTTGGCCAACAGTGACACAAACAGGTGGCAATTTGTGTCTCACACAATGTGAAGTCCAGGCAGTTGTCAGTGGTGGCCTGATCGGGTGACCAAATCAAGCACTTCCTGTCGTCCACTGCCACCACTCTTCCCTGTTGTGGGGTCGACGGTTGGGTGTCACAGACTAGCTGCTGTGTATCCAAGCATCTCATCTCCGTCCCAGACAAGACAGGAAGGACCTCTCCTTGTTAACCTTTCTTCGGGATGGACTGGGGCCTAGGTTAGTGAAGCAGTGACTTTCCAGGAAACCCTCAACTCTGCCATCACTGGCCAGAACCATGACACGGGCTACCGCTGGCCACGGGGAACATGGAGGTCTGGATGTCTCCAGCCAGTCACACACTGAACAAACAGAATTCTGCTGGTAAGGACAAGGGGAGGATGTTGATGGACGGGTGCTGGCAACGCAGCCGCGCGGGGCTGGAGCTGGCGATGGCCTTCAGGAGTCCCAGCGGCGGTGTGGCTGCACATTTACTGACCTCCTTGACCATGCTCTCTGGACTCTTCCAGTTTTATTATCGGCCTCCCTGGTTGATCAGGTGACCCACTCAGTTGTTAAGTCTAGCTATTCGGTATTTATTGAACACACCCTGTCCTTGGACCTGTCCTTCACGTGGGCGCAAACCGTGGGGGACGCATACAGGCCAAATACAGCAGGGGAGCATCTAACAGGAAGCCCCCCAAGACAGGGAGCCAGCGCAGGCTTCCTGGGGGAGGGGACGTCCAAGCTGAGACCTGCGGGCTGGTGAGGCAGGACTGGGCGAGGATGAGTGGGCGGGGAGGGAGGAGCAGAATGTGCCAGACAGAGCACAGAAGGGTGGCGTGCGGCGTGCCCTGAGCCCCATGGACCGTGTGCATGCCAGTAATGGTGGAAGGCAGGTTCGATGGCTTGGGGACAGAGGGCTGTCCCATGATCCTGTGCTTGCATCTCCAGGCAGCCCCAGCCCTTGGCCTCTCCTCCCTCCCCGGGGTGCTCCAGGAGAGCCTGGCTGGGGACCCAGCACACACCTTCCTGGCAGCAGAGGAACAACCAGGAGAGGGCCTGGAGGGAACTCGGGAAAGTCCAGATAGCGTGCAAGGGTGCCACCATCCTCCGTGTCATTAAGTCACATTCGGGTCCCAGGTCCCTGATTCCTGTCTTCCCTTGAATCAGGTCTTCACCCTGGAGAGTCCAGTTCATCCCACCACTTTGGACCCCAAACCACTGTTACATCTTCACCTCCGTTTTAGCCCCCCTTAATTGTTTTTAACATAAAACCCACTACCTTGACCACTGTGAGCGCGTGGCTGGTGCAGGCTGCCGGGCACCACTGGCACCGCCCTCCTCCAGAGCTCTCCTGTTCTAGCACTGCGCTGAACCCCGCTCCGCACTCCTCGCACCCCAGCCCCTGGCAACCACGGTTCTGCCGTGTGTGTGTATGAATTTGACTACGCCGAGAACCTCACGTAACAGTCTCTGTCCCTTTGTGCCTGGCTTATCGCCCCGGGTGTGCTGTCCTCAAGGTTCATCCGTGCTGTGGCGTGTGCCGGGATTTTCTTTCCCTTGTCTAGACAGGCGCCTTCCGTTCAGCCGCGCATTCCTCAGTAGACGTTTGGGCTTCTCCCAAGGCTCCTGTGCACGGTGCTGCTGCAAACACTAGTGTACAAATCAATGCCTCCTGGAAAGCCAGTCCTTCTGGTCTGCACCCAGCAGTGGACTGGCCCAGTCCACTGAGAGTTCTCTTTAGGGTTCCGAAGAGGCGCCATGTTGTTTTCCACAGTGGCTGCACCATTTCCCACCCCCACCAACAGTGGTCCAGCTTCTCCACTTCCTCGCGGACGGTCGTCCACTCCTTCTCCCTTTTGTAGCAGTCACAACCTAATGACCCACGTTGGCATAAAAACAGTGTCACCCTCCACCCCCTCTGGAGACACCCACTTCTGCACGGCACCTTCTTCCTAGGAAACCTGGGAAACTTGCATGTGCCAGGTAGGAAAGCAGACTCCCCTCAGTGGTGACCACGGAGGGGGCAGCCTGTGTCCCCTGTGATGCCAAACCTAGAGATGAAGCTTGCCATGGGAGGGGGCTGCCCCCTGGGCAGGCTTCTCGGAGCCAGGGCCCATCGCTCCTGGGGGTGTCTTGGATCAAATCTGACGGGAGGGAGAAGGCCTCGGGGCTCTGAGCTGCTTGCTGGCTGAGCTGCATGTTTTATTAATGTTTGGTATTTACACTGGACTTCAGATCTGCCCAGGGTTTTGCAGTGACGTATGAGATCATCCTTACTGTCCACTTGCCGGCGTTCAGCCGACTGTCACTGACCTGTTGCGGGGGGGGCCATTCACCCAGCTCCTCTGTTCTCTGCTTCTTCCTGCCTTGTAAGTTGGTTTTAAAGACACGGTTGTTTGCTCCTGGTGGGCCTGGTCCTCGCTCCCCTCTGTCTTGCCTCTGCCAGTCCCTGCATTGCCTCAGGGTCCTTTCTCACCCCTTGGTCATCTGATTTTCATCTTTATTAACATTTCCTTGCAATGGTTTCCTTCAACTGGTTTCTGGATAAATTCAAGCACCTTTTCTCATTTCCTCTGTGACCCCTGGCAGCTGTTTGGAACCAGACGCCTTCTCTCTCTCTTTCTCTGCCCCTCCTCAGTTCCCTGTTTGTGCTCCACCCTGAGCCTGGGGAGACTGATGGAGGCCATGCTCTGGCCTGCCCAACCCTCAGGGCTGTCCTGAGGATGGAGTCAGGCGGGCTTTGCAGAAGCCTGGTCTGTGGTGTAGCATCTCGGCTCCTACTGAGACTTTCGTTTCTAAAAGGCCATCTGCGTCTCCTTCCATATGGGCCTGTGTGCCGACTTGTGTGTGTCCGTGCACACTCACACCTGCACACAAACCCTTCCACTCGTGCCCTTGCCGTAGCCCTGGGTTGATGCGAGCTCACACCTTGCACGTTCTCTCTTGCTTACGTCATCACGCCTGTGTATGTGCGTCAGCTCCCACTGCGCATGCTCCGTCTTCCCGTGCTCCGTCACTACATCCTTGTGCGCAAGCTCACGCCTGTGCACGTTCCTCTTTGCTCAGGATCTCCCTGCCTCCCTTCCATGCACTTTACAGCTGCGCCCCTGCACGTCTGAGGCCAGGGCTGTTCCCGAGGCCAGCTCTGCACCTGATGGCACGTGTCCCCTGGCTGCTGCCCATCATGCCTTGTGTTTCTGCTTAGGAAGTAGCGATGTGAGGACAAGCCACTAAATCATTTTCAGCTCTGTTGTAGTGTCGCAGCCTAAAAATCGATGCATTAACTTTATTATTCCTCCACCCTTCCCTTCCCTTTTGCCTCTTCCTTGCCCTCTGTAACCCAGCTGCCAAGTCGAAGCCATAATTCCTTGAGATGAAATTTCAGACTTATCACAGAGGCCCGTCAGGAAAGCGGGCTTGGGTGGCTGCAGAAGTCGTCCTCTTTACCCACCTCAGCCACCTCCTCTCCTGGCTGTGGACATGCTCCCAAAGTGATGGGTTATCGGACACTAAGGAGAGCCTAGAGAATAGACAGAACTAGTAAAAAGTAAGAAGGACATCCTGTTCCAGAAAAGAAAAGAAAAAAAAAAAAAAAAAAAAAAACAAAAAAAAAAAAACAGATAACCCAGGAGACAAAAGGAAAAGACTTTTAAAATTCTAAATACCTTCAGCCTAATCTTCAAGGGAAGAAGTATTGTACCCACCACAAAAAAGAACTGACAATGATGAAAAAGGAATCATCAGAAAATTTAAGAATGAGTTCTCAACCAATGCCATAATTGCCAAAGTCGACTTTATTAGAACATTATAGTTACACATGGTAATTGGGCTCATTTTGACAAAATCATAGGAGCATGGAGTTTGAGGAACTCCATTTCAGTCCCTGTTCCTCCCCCATCTTTCCTTCTCCTCCTCCCTATTCTCTCTCACCCAGTCTCCTTCCTTTATTCCACTGATCTTCCTTTCACTCTTTTACCTGTTTATTTCTTGCTTTCTAAATATACAGAAAGGTAGGATTCACTGTGGTATATTTCCATATGCATGTAGCGTGATTTTGTTAAATTCCTTCTGCATTTCCTATTTGCCATTCCTCCTCCCTCCTTTGTGATCTCTTTCTTTGTGTTCTCTTTCTTCTACTCCACTGGTCTTCCTATAACTTACGATATGATCTCTCCCCTCCTGGACCTTTTCCCCCTTGTTTTCCTCTAACTTCTGCACATGAGAGAAAACACTCAACCCTTCCTTTTCTGAGGAGTCTGGCATATTTCACTTAGCATGATATTCTCCATTTCCATCCATTTACTGACAAATGCCATAATTTCATTTTTCTTTGTGGCTGAATAGAGCTCCATTACACACACACGCACACACACACCCCACATTCTCTTAATCTGTTCATCTATGAATGGTGATCTGGGCTGGTTCCATAGTTTGACTGTTGTGCTGCTATAAACATTGTTGTGGCTGTATTACCATAATATGCTAATTTTAGATCTTTGGGATCAATTACCAAGGGGTGGGATAGCTGGGTCATATGGTGGTTCCATTCCTACTTTTTTTTTTTTTTTTTTTTTTTTTTTTTTTTTTTTTTTTGTGGTACCGGGGATTGAACTCAGGGGCACTCGACCACTGGGCCACATCCCCAGCCCTTTTTTGTATTTTATTTAGAGACAGGGTCTCACTGAGTTGCTAAGTGCCTCGCCATTGCTGAGGCTGGCTTTGAACTCGCGATCCTCCTGTCTCAGCCTCCCAAAGTGCTGGGATTACAGGCGTGCGCCACTGCACCTGGCTCATTCCTACTTTTTTGAGGACTCTCCACACTTCTTTCCAGAACGGTTGTACTAACTGGCAGTCTCACCAACAAAGTATGAGTGGATCTTTTCCCTTGTATCCTTGCTGTTATTTATTATCATTTGTGTGCTTGATAATTGCTGTTCCCACTGGAGTGAGATGAATCTTAGTGTAGTTTGGATTTGCCATTTCCCCGATTGCTAGACACACTGAATGTTTTCTTCATGTATCTGTTGGCCATCTGCATTTCTTCTTTTGAGAAATGACTTTTGCCCACTCATTGATTGGGTTATTTGTTCTTTTGGTGTTAAGCTTTTGAGTTCTTTATATATTCTGGATATTAATCACCCGTCAGAGGAGTAGCTAGCAAAGATTTCCTCCCATTCTGTGGGTTCTCTCTTCACACTCTTAATCATTTCCTTTGCTGTGCAGAAGCTTTGTAACTGGACAGCATGCACTTATTGATTCTTGGTTTTATTTCTTGAGCTTTAGGGGTCTTGTTAAGAAGACAGTGCCTGCACTGAAGTCATGGTGTGTTGACCCTATGTTGTCTTCTAGCAGTTGTGGTTTCTGGTTTAATTCCTAAGTCTCTGATCTACTTTAATTGACTTTTGTGCAGGGCAAGACACAGGGATCTAGTTTTCATTCTTCTACACATGGACTCCCATTTTTTCCCAGCATCATTTGTTTAAAAGGCTGTCTTTTCTCCAGCATATATTTTGGCACCTTTGTCAGGTATCAGACGACTATAAGTATGTGCCTAGGGTTTGTCTCTGTGTCTTCTATTCTATTCCTTTGGTCTTCATGTCTATTTTGATGCCAGTACTATCCTGGTTTTGTTACTACAGCTCTAGTAGTATCATTTGAGATCAGGTGTTGTGATGTCTCCTAGATTGGAACATTCTGGAAGAAAGGCCAAACTGGTCATTTGGAACATTGAGTAGAAAAGAATCCTCTGGTGCCTAGACATGATGTCAAAGATATAAAATACAATGACTGGCATACAGGGACGTCTTCCCTAAGATGAAGAAAAGCAGCCTCACAGATTTAAGGGCTCCCTTAATGCTGAGCAATAGGAATGAAGAAGAGACTGCTTGTCTTGGTGAGCTTCAAAACTCCAAAATCACAGGGGAGAAAGTTTAAGGGCTTCCAAGAAAAAAGTTCGTTCAACTACAAGGAAACGAGAATCAGTTTACCATCAGATTTCTCAGCAACAACTAGAAACTAGAAGACAAGGGGACAAAGCCCTGGAGATATAAAGGAGAGGTGGTTTGGGGCCTAGAATTTTATACTCAGCTAAACTATCAAGTCTCAAGGCAGAATCAAACTTATTTTTATATATGAAACCATTCAGAGGTCTGTCACCCGCGTTCCACAGGGGCTTAAGGAGCTTCACAGAATGGAGGAAGAACACAGCAAGGGGCAGTGGGGTGTGCGAAGAGGGTGGCATCACAAATGCCAGGTGGCTCCTCCTACCCGAGGCTCCCAGTAGCCAACATCACAGATGCAGAGGGAAGTGCCAGGGTCACCAGGGCTGGGAGAGTTGGGTTTGACAGGACAGTTAAAGGGTCTTGGAGATGGAGGGTGGTGAGGGCCACACAGCAGTGTGGGTCACTGAAGGCCACTGACTGCTTGCTTAGGAGAGGTCACATGGCCAGTTTTCTGTGATGTTCATTTTGCTACGTTTAAAAGTAATAAGAAGGAGGGGAGGAATTAAGACCTAGGATGTGGAGATTGCCAAAATATGTCAAGAAAGAATCCCCTGGCCTTGATCCTGAGGACTGTGGGAAGGGTTTGAAGCCTGGGGCTGTTTCTGTTTTCCTCCCTGGGGCAAACTGGTTACAAGAACATGTTATCACCCCAGTGTTATAAATTCACTCCTAATTTGGATTTTTTTCTGAGTTGGTCTGGAATAAAGCAGAGGTGAAGTGTTTCTATGCAACAGTATCAAATGCTATAACTTGATGAGTGAAGGGGGGGGAGCAGGGGTAGGAAGAAGGTGGACTATATCACTCAGTGTTTAGAAGGACTTAACGCTCTCCTCTCTATGAGCTTTACTGTTGTCAACACTCTCTAAATACTGATGAATTAAAAAACAAAACCTGTTGCTATGCTCGTTAGTGGGGCTTGATGGTGCACACTTAGTGACTCGGGAGGCTGAAGCAGGAGGATCACAGGTGGAGGCCAGCCTGGGCAACTTAGTGAGGCTCTGTCTCTCTGTTAAATTTTTTAACAGAGTGGCAGGGGGCAGGGTGTAGCCCAGTGGTCGAATGCTTGCCTCATATGTATAATGCCTTAGGTTCAATCCCCAATGTCATTAAAAAAAAAAAAAAAAAAAAAAAAGGTGTTTAAACAAGTTACAGTGGTATTCATCAGAGAACTGAAAGTCAAAAACTGTTGGGAAAAAACAGAAAGCCAACTTTACCTCTTGGGAGAACTCAGGATGGGGAGCTGGATTAGGGAATTTCATTCCTTCAGGTTTTTTGAGCACATTTGTTGGTTGATACGTTGGTTTATTTTTGCCAAGGACGGGTAGATTGCTTTAGTTAAAAAGCTGTGTGATTTTTTTTTAAAGGCTATGCCATTTTTAGTTTCAAAATGAGAATCTGAAATGAAGTACCTTCACATGCCCCATGTCCCAGAAGAGGGTTAGTGGGAGAAAGATGTCCCAACGTATGAGATAACAGTCCTGGAGGTGGTGACAATGCTGGGGAGGGTCTGAGCAGGGGAGGGCCCCAGGGAGGGTGGCAGGCAGAGCAGAGAACAGAGCGGGGTGTGGGGACCAGGCCCAAAGCCGTGTCCCAGGCTGTTGAGAGGACTAAATGAGCACCCCAAGGCTGCCTGCAGAGCTCAGGAGGCGTAGGCAGGACGCCAGGCCTTCCGAGTTCGCCCCTCTCCTTCCTGTCCGTCTGGGCATTTGGAGGTGCGTAGAGAGCTCTCTGTCTCCTGTCTCTGTTGCTGCCTGAAGCGATGGCCGCTTGGAGCAACAAAGCCACGGAAAGAAGTTCAGAGGTGAACTGGAAATAGGCTTTTTATTCTGATAACTTTTTTCTCTGGCTCTAACAATGACTTTAACACGCACCACACACACCACCAAAACCAACACACCAAATGGCGCAGACCCGATCAGCAATCTCGCTCAAGTCCCGCGAGATCCCGGGCCAAGTCCCGTGAGACTACGGAAGGCGGCAATGCCCAAACATCTCCATGGCCCATAGTCAACTGCAGTCTTAGCCATCTCCCCAAACAGGGCTCCTGCATGTCTCTACTTTGAACCCGCCAGGAGCCATCCCCCTCCCTCCTGTACCCCGTCAGTTCTCTCTTCAACTGAGTCGATGCCAGTGGGTGCGTTTCTCAGACTCCCCTTGGCGTGAGCAGCACGGCCCGGGCCCTGTGGGGACACCCTGAGGGTCAGGCTGCCCCCTACCTCCTGGCACGCCACCTGCTGGAGTCAGATGGAGAGGGCAGGCGCTCCTGTTTTCCTGCTGACCCTCTTGGGTAGGGGAAGAGCCCCCACCCTGAAACGTACATCGTGGGGTGCTGCCTGCCCTCAGTGTGGCAGCAGGGAAGGGGGGTCTGAGCCTCAGAGTCCTTCCTGCCCGGATTCTAGACCAGCCTTGGTGGGAGTCAAGTACACGGAGTGATAAACGAACCCGTACCCGGTCATTCATCACACTGACAGAACCGCCAGCGTCTAATTTGATTCATGGTCCTCTAAAGAGGTTAAGAAAAACTCCTTTCCTCCTGTTTTCTCTAGGTCCTCATGACCATGAGAGTCACAGAAACAGCCAGGGGGTGAGGGGAGGCCAGGCCACCACCGGGCACACCTGCGCATGTGACCAGGTCACCTGGCGAGGCTGCCTGCCCAGCCAGGGACCCAGCCTGCAGCACCTGAAGTCGGGAGAGGAAGAGACGGCTTCAGCCACCGTCCAGTCCCCAAGGCTGCCAGAGCCTCTGGGCAGGGTGGTTCCAGAAGTGGCTGTTGACGCCCAAGGAGTGCCCGCTTCAGGGGAAGGCAGCCTTGCCGGTGCCCCTGGCTTGTGGTTCCCCAGGCACCCCCAACCTCCCCTTGGAGAAGAGCTCCCCAGGCTTTCCATGCCCCAGGGGAGAAGCTGGGCTCCCAGAGTCCCTGTGCTGGGGACAGTCCTGCCTTTGGTGTGCCAGTGGGGGCCGGGAGAGCTTCCCCAGTGGACAGTGCTTAGCAAAGCCTCCATCTGCAGCCCCAGCTCCTCAGAGAGACCAGAGAGCCCACGTACCACGGGAACTGCTTGTCCGGGGCGCAGTAACTCCGTCCTGACCTCACTGCTCACTGCCTGGGGTCTGCAGAGCCCCCTCCCATCTGCAGAGGGTCTCAGGCTGTCGGCGCCCTCTAACCCCAGAGCGCGTTGTTGCTGACTTGCGAGGTTCCCCAGAACACAGCCCTGCCCACACACCCAGCAGCCGATGGCTCCCTGGGGCCGTGGCCTTTGGACGGCAGGAGAGAACATGGTGGCCCCGTGGGGGGTCTGGCTCTGATTCGGAAGTCCGGGGCCTTTGTGGCACGGTTGGTTGAAAGCCACCCCACTACTGAGAGTGCCTGGGTGGCACGTCCTGGGTGGGACGCTCCAGAGGACCCAGATGTCACGATGAGCCCCTGTTGGCAGGACCGAGGGAGTCGTGAGTTCTCCGTGACTTCCGCCATGGCTCCTCCTCTGCACTCAGAGCTCACTTGGCCTGCTCCCGGCTCCCTCTCAGTCCTTAGACCCTACCACGCGTGAGGGCCCTGGGCTCCACGGGCAGACAGGCTCGGGGAGCAGAATCCTGGTGCCCTTCTGCCCACACCTGGCCTGTCCCTGGGCCAGCTGATTCACTCCCGTCGATCCAGGGCCAACCCAGGCATGGGCACTGGAGGCCACCTTGAAGGGCCTTGGCCGGAGGTGAGAGTCTGGGCATGGGCAGGCCTGGGGGGTGGGAACAGGTCAGTCCTTTCTGCACCTGCAGAAGCATTCCTGCTCCTGTGCTCGGGAACACAGGATGTGGCCCCATGTTTGTGTGGTTGTTACAAACTAAAGCAAATTCAGATCGACTCCCGTACGTGGGGGTGTCAAGGACTCCCTGCCTGCTTCAGGATGTGGCTGTCTGTGTTCTCATCCATACCCATGAGACAACGCCTCCTTCCCCAGGTTCTACTTGAGCTGGACTCATTCCTGGGTAGGCAGCAGCAGCGGGAGGGTAACATTTTCAAGGTCCATCACAGTGTAAGCGGGGCCCACGATGAGACAACAGAATGTGCTGGGCAAACATACTTGCAAACAGTAATCGGGAAGCAGTTGTTTTAATTATGGGGAGATTTGTGTTAGCCTATCTCCAGCTAGCAGCATCTCTTAATAAACTTTAAGGTGTAACCTTATGCCGGGTGCAGTGGCGCACGCCTGTAATCCCAGCAGCTCGCGGGAGGCTGAGACAGGAGGATCGCGGGTTGAAAGCCAGCCTCGGCAATTTAGCGAGACCCTGTCTCAAAATAAAAAGGGCTGGGGGATGTGCCTTAGTGGTTAAGTGCCCCTGGGTTCAATCCCTGGTACCCCCCCCCCCCCAAAAAAAAAGGAACTTATCCAAAAAAATCCAAAAAATGGATAAGAATTTGAGTTAAATTCAGCTTTCCTGGAAATCAACTCTTCATCTTTCCCAACACTTAACTTTGTCTGGCAGGAATAGCAGGACTAGTTATGCTAGTTATGCATACTAGAAAACTGAATCAAGAAAATTAGCTCTAAGAGCATCATACCTGCCCTTTGTCCAGCCTTCCCCAGGCAAGGCAGGGCCGCCTCAGAGATGCCCAGCTGGTTCTGCGAACATTCTGGTTAATAAGTGTGTAATGTGATCAGCGTCTCTTGCCTTCCTGGTCCGCTTCCTGCTAGACACCTGGGGCCAGAGACTGGCCGGGAGGGTCATCAGCTCATCGCCGGGCAGACAGGCTCTGCGGAAGACTCAGCTGAGCTGCACCGTGGTGAGCCTCAGCCAGGCCTGTGGGTCCTCCCAGTGAACCCACAGGAGCCAGGAAGCCCCTCCTGCGGAATCATGCGACCCTGCCCTCTTGCCTAGCGTGCTGCCCGCCCCCCACCCCAAGTCTAGTGCTGGTTCCCAGGCAGGCAGGGACAGCAGAGCAATCAAAGGCAAGACCCCCCAGTACTGTGGGGAGCTCCTGATGCAGCTGGGGACAGTCATCCCCCGTCCCCATGCCCCTGACCCCTCCTGCGACAGGTGCCCAGCCTGGTGGTTTTTCTGTCTTCTCGTGAGGACTTGTTGGGACTCACTCCTGGCACTGAGCCTGTGTTGGTGCTGAAGTGTCATTGGGTGTAGGTACCTTGTGAGGCCACCCTCTTCATCCTTAACCCACTCTTCCCATCACTGTCCTCACCAAGTAGAGTAGCCCCTCCCCCAGAGGCCCTTCCCCACACGGGGAAGCATGCTCTTGTCCTTCCTCCAGCGATTTAATCAGGTGTTTCAAAGCCGTCCTCCCTCGAGGTAATTCCTTTTCCTTGGCCTACATCCCTCTGGCTGCCATGGGCTGGTGGTGGTGGCGGCGGCGTGGTGGTGGGTAGCTGCGTTCGGTGTGCTTTCCGCCTCTGCAGAATCTTCGCCGCTGTCTTCATGTTTTTAAATCAAGGAGGAAAAGCCAGCGCCGCCCCTGTTTCCCGCGCGGCCTTTCTGTTGACATTTTCCAGGCTGCTTGTGGCCACGAGTTCTAGAACTGACATCATGAGCTGTTCATCCAGAGGCCCAGCTGGAGAATGGACAGCACGGAACAGGGTCTAGTGGCCCCCATGAGTACGCAGGCATGGGACAGAGGACCGTGACCTCACGGCAGCACTCGAAGGAGAGACTGAGCTTTCAATGAGCCACGAGTCCAGCGGGAGTCCCGGACGGGAGAGCCATCCAAGGGGAGTGCGTTCGTGAGCCGCAGCGAGGCTTTTGGGGTCCAGATCAGGGGAAATGGCAGCCCACAGACTTCAGCCCTGGTCTGACCACCTTGGGACAGACGCTCTGTTTTAAGGCCCCACTCAAGCTGAGACCATCTGACCGCTGGGTCCATTCCCCGAGCGTCGCCAGGCTGGGGAGAAGGCTGTCCCGTGCAGCTAGGGGAGCTGAACCAGCTGTCCTGACAGCCTTCCCTCCTGTCCCCAGTGCCAACACCCATGATTGCCAGGTGCCATGTCTTTGTCCCTGCAAGGGTCATCTGCTGAGGTCTTCACCCCCAGTGTGGTGGTGGCAGGAGGCTGCGGCGAGGTGGTTAGGAGTTGGAGCATCTGTGGACGAGATTAGAGGCTGCACAGTGGCCCTGTCACCCCTTCTACCATGTGGGGACCCAGCAAGGAGGCGCCGTCTATAACCAGGATGCCAAATCTCTATCTTGGCCTTCCCAAAGTCTAGGACTGTGAGAAACACGTCACTGTCATAAGCCACCCAGTCTGTGACGTTACGGCAGCCCAAAGGACCTAAGGCATCAGTCAAAGCCCAGATTGCACAGATGCTGGTGTTTTGGAGACTGGCAAGAAAGACCTGCAATCTCCACCCCATGCCTTTAACCCAAGAGCTTATTAGCCCTCGATTGAAGGAGAAAATGCTTGTTTGCAAACCTGTATTTTCCTACCGTCTACTTAAACTGTGAGAGTGTTCTAGAGTCCCTTAGATTTTTGGAAGAGAGGACAACTGTTGTGGGCGGAAGGCCCGCCGTGCTCCTGGCTGGTGGTTCTGAGCCCTAGTGATTGTGGGCCTCCCCTCCCACCCCCAGGGGACAGTTGGCAGTTTCTGGAGACATATTTAATCTCACAAGTGGAGCAGGGGGTGCTCCTGGGATGGAGTGAGTTAATGCAGGGACGCTGCCCAGCACCCTGCAATACCTGGGATTGTCCCCTAGGACAGAAGGTCGGCGGGAAAAGCTCTGCTCTGGGCACAGGCACCCTGGAAGCGCAGCAGCGTCGTCCTGTGCACCAGGATCTGGGCCTGGGTCTGTCTCCACAAACAGCCCCCGCGTCGTTCTTTGCCATGACAGACGCTGGAGGTGCAGGGGTGTGCAGTGGCAGGGACGGGGGGCCCCTCTCCCAGCCCCGCGAGAGGGCTGGACGGGCCGGGCCGTGTCCGAGCTCTGTGGCAGCAGGTCCTGGAGACGCCCTCCCCCGCCGTCAAGGACCTGCCAGTCCGGGCCCCACGTGTATCTTCCCCCTCTCTGTGCCAGAGCTGATGGCGGTGGCTGTGCGGAGGGGCAGCGGCTTACTAATCACATTCCAGTCGCACAGGCTGCTTGTCTTAATCACCTTCCCAGTCTGCACTTTGGGGGGGAACCCCTGGGGGTGAGCGCCAGGCGGCGTCCTCTCTCTGCCCTTCCTCCGCCCGGCGGGTTCCTTCCCATCTGTTGCTGTTCGGCCTCTGCCTCAGCCTCTGATTTATGTCCTCCCGTGTGTGTGATTTGTCTTAGCTCCTCGTTCGTTTGGCTCCCAGATATCGCTCCCACCCTGGGGCTTGGTGACCAGTGCGGCCTCTTCCTCCTCCTGCCCGGCTCCATCCAGGGGCAGCCTGGGGCGGCCGCCTCCCAGGTCAGCCTGTGCTTCAGAGGCAGTGGGAAGAGGCTCCCTTCCCTGGGCCAGCGGAGGACAGAGGGGAAGGAGGCGCCCCTTGGCTCACCATCACGGAATGTGGGTTTATGGCAGGTCCCCTGCTGTTGGCCTGGCGTAGGTCACAGTGAGGCCAGAGGGTAGGGTGGAGGCATTCACAGTGTTCTGTGTCTCTGCTGAGCAGAGATTCAGATGCCAGAGCCTGCTGTCCCCGGCTGGGGGACGCCACAAGCCCAGGTCAGCAGAGAGGACATCCAAAGGACCCTTGGGGGAGGGGAATGGGATGGGGGCAGGCCTGGCTGTGTCCCTCCTCAGGTATGTCACTTTGAGCCAGTCCTGTCTGGAGCTGTTGTGAGCATTTGTCTGTCCAAGTGCTTGGGCTGCATGCTAAACAACTCACTGGGGTTATTTTGCTAATTAACATAGGTTCTATTGCTCCGGGCTGCACGATCATTTATATTGAAATGACTAACTCCAGGAAAACTTGAACAAAAGAGCCAACCAGCTGTTGTGTATAGTCTAAGAGAGGAAATTTTCTCAAAGGGAGGGATGTGGGATGTACACAGTTGGTGTCAGAAAATGCCCTGAGTCCCTCCCTGGCTTTCGACACCTCCCCTGGGGAAGCTCTTCCACCTGGAAACCCTCTGTTACCACGGGAGTGGGTCATGGCATTGGCCATGTTGGTGCACAACAACAGGAGAACAGCAGGTCTGTAAACAGTGGGCCCCTTAAGGTCGGAGGCTGGCCAGGAGCCACAGCCTAGGTGTCCTCTAACTCTGTGTCCCCCCTGACCGTGGGTGTGACCATCTCTGAACCTAGGGGGCTGCCTCCTGCTCCTGGTGGCGCGTCAGGGCCCCAGCTAAGGCAGTCCTTCTCACCCGGGTTCTTGTGGTCACGCCAGAAAGGTCTCAGGCGTGCTGCTCAGAGGAACAGGCATACGTTTATGTAGGAGCCCTGTTTGGGGATTGACTTGAATTGCGGTTGACTATGAGCCGTGGAGATTTGGGCATTGTCGCTTTCCGTAGTCTCACGGGATTTGTCCCAGGTTCTCGAGTGACTTGGCCGAAATTGCTGATCGGGTCAGTGCCATTTTGGTGGTCTCTGTGGTGCGTGTTAGTCGTTGTTAGAGCCAGAGAGAAAAGTTATCAGAATAAAAAGCTGTTTGTTTCCAGTTCGCCTCTGAACTTCTTCCCACGGCTCCGTTGCTCCAAGCGCTTCAGGCGGCAACACGTTTATTGAATGGGTAGGAAAAGGGAAAGAGGGTCTCCTGCCCAGACTCACCTTTTGACTTTTGACAGCATAATGACATCAGACTTTCAAGTCCCCACTGCTCTAGGTCAGAGAGCTCTAGGTCACTTTGGCCTATGTTGACTGGTTCTAATTGGAACTGTTCTTACACATTTTATGGTTAAGGGGGAATTGTCCTTATTTCCCCTAGTTCTGGGGTCTGTCTGATCTGTGTAAAGGCCCAACGATTCCCCTCAACCCTGCTTCAGGACATTTAGTGGTGCTCTTAGCAGCATTTCAGGCCTGCATTTCTCTTGCAGAGAACAGGTAGTTGGCTGAGGAATGTAACGTGTCCTGTTCACTTAAGCCAGGCAGGGCTGCAGGTTTGTTGCTTTTTTATGAAAGGAAATATCGCAGGCCCAGTTTGTAGAATCCTTCCCTTAATGTCATGTTCCGCCACTCGAGTCTGTCTGTTCCCTATCAGTGGCAAGTCTGCCTGAACCCTCGGACAGACTCCCCCAGCATGTCCTGAAATTCAATTTTACCAACATTGGGCAGATCTTGAGGTATTGAACGTGGATCCAGCCCTCACTCTGGGGTTGTGGCCTCCGTGTCGTGTCCATTCTTAGGGAGAATTTCTGGAAGAGCTGGGGAAGAACAGGCAGCTAGAGAGCAAAGGCCCTGGACCTCAGCATCAGGAACCCCCCCCAACCCCTGGGCTCTGGGGCCAGCTCCACAGCACCTTTCTCTGCTCCAGAGCCTGGAGGTGACAGTCCCTGCCTGCAGTTCATGTGTAAGGCATGCCACCTGGTGCCTGGCCCACAAAAGTCTGCCAGGTGCCCCCCTTTTCCAAGAGCGAGACCTCTGGACAGACTCAGATCTTAAAACAAGACTTGACTTGGAACCAGCGTCACCCCAGAGGAAAACCTGGGCAAATGAGGGCTCGGCAGGTGGGCAGGTGATTAGGAACCGACCTCAGGTCCCTCAAAGATAATTAAACTGAATGTGATTTAAAACCCTTAACTTGGACAAGCCTGTCATGCTGGCGAGTGGCCTGGCTGGCTTCCTTCAGCCTCGAGTTACTGGAGGGAGTGTTGGGGGCCTTCTCTGGGCTGCTGTCACCTGCTCCGGAGACGGGGTCCGGGTGCCTTGTGGCTACCCCTCGTGTGGCCTTGAGGGCAGCAGGGCCCAGGAGTCCCACCAGGCGCCCCAGGGGTGCCCACCGCTGCCGCAGGCCTAGGACTCTACGTCCCAGGGTTGGCGCTTGAGAAGCCTGGGAAGGCCTTGGCCGGGGAATGGGTTCCAGTTCTCAGCCAGCAGGCAGCCTCTGGTGACGGTCACCCCCATAAGGCCCAGGAGGAAATGGGCACAAAGGTCAAAGTGAGGCCAAGAGGAGCCCGTCACACCTCCACAGGGCCTCATGGCCCCAGTCTGGGTCCCTGGGGAGCTTTCTCTCCTTAAGCTGGGACAGTCAGAGCAGCCTTCCTGTCCCCATGTGCCTCCAGGACCTGGTTTTACAGTCCGGGTGTCCTGGGCCACTCCCACTGAAGAGGACTCTAGGACAGAGACAGTCGAAGAGACACCGAACCTCCGAAAGCCCCTCTCACCCGGGAGGCTCCCCCCTCATCAGAAAGTCCCCTCTGCTGGGCACGGTGGGGCCACATGCCTGTGGTCATCCCAGTGGCTCAGGAGGCCAAGGCAGGAGGATTGCAAGTTCAAAGCCAGCCTCGGCACCTTGGCAAGGCCCTAGGTAACTTAGCCAGACCCTGTCTCAACATAAATAGGGCTAGGTGTCGCTGCCTGAAGCGATGGCCGCTTGGAGCAACGACACCGCGGGAATAAGTTCAGAGGCAGGCTGGAAACAAACAGGCTCTTTATCCTGCTAGCTTCTCTCTCCAGCTCCAACACCATCCACACTCCTCCAACCACCACACAATCGCTGACCTGCTCCGCAATGTCCCCAGGCCAAGTCTCGCGAGACCATGCAAATGGCGCTGACCCAATCCGCAATGTCCCGGCCAAGTCTCGCGAGACCATGGAAGGTGGTAATGCTTGAACATCTTTATGGCTCACAGCTAACCTCAATCTTAACTATCTCCTTAATTAGGGCTCCTACAGCTAGGGATGTGGCTTGGGGTTAGGCACCCTGGGGTTCAACCTCCAGGACCAAAAAAAGAAAAAACAAAGTTCCTCTCTGGCCCCTCAGAGAAGCCCTTGGGCCTGACCTGACAGGTACCTCTCCTTGCTGTTTGGTTGAGGGGGGAGCCATGACCGGCCCCACGGATGTCACAGTGGGTGGCCCCAGCTGGCCGGGGTCCTTCTCCACCCAGCCCTCACCCCGCCGTCGGAGGCACAGCCGCATCCCTCCACGGAACCAGAGCTGGGCGAGCTCGGCCAGTCCGTGGGCCCCGCTGGCCAGGGCTCGAGAACCACCTCGTCCACCCTCCGGCTTCAGGCTGGGCGAGAGCCACAGGGCCTGGAGTCGATCCCAGGGTCTCCACCACCGGGGGACAGTGCCTTCGAGGGCCGGCGTGTTCCGTGAAGGGCAGTCGTCCCAAAGCACATTCTGGTGACGGTGTCTCTGCCACCCTCCCCCCCCCTGCTCCTGAGGAGGCCCCAGTTCATTCCGGTGGCACACGGAGGGGAACGGTGGCCAGGGAGGGTCTTCCCCAGCTCGAGCGAGCGAGAGATCAGGACTCACACGAACCTGTCATGGAGGCTTAGTATTCTGGGCCTGGGGCCAGTCTCATTCACAGTGGGCACGTGTCTGTGTTCCGGCCCAGAGGTTTAAGTGGAGGTCTGCCAGAAAGGCTTCCCTTCCCAAGTCAGTAGACAAAGGCTCAATAAAGAAAATGTTTTGCCTTTTTTACTTTCTTCCTGCCCGGGATATAGGTGAAGTGCCTGGAGGGGCGCAGTCATTTTGCAACTATGAGGACCTGATTTATCTCCAATGACGTCCTTGGGCTTCTATGCAAACCTTAGACTTTTCATTACAAGGGCACATAAGCAAAAGCCCCACATGTTCAGGTTGTCATCAAACTCTGTTGAAGAGCCAGATAGTAAATTTTTTAGGTTTCCAGGACATTTGGTCTCTATCATAGCTACTCAGTTCTGCTTATATAGTATGAATTCTGAAGTAAATAACTCATCAACTAATGAGCCTGGCTGTGTGGCAATAACACTTAATTTGTAGATGCTGCAATCATAATGTCATGAAATCATCACACGTCACAAAACACTATCTGATTTTTCAAAACAATTTAAAAACGTTAAAACATCGTTTTTAGCTTGCAGGCCATGCAAAACCAGGCAGGCCGGGTTTGTCCTAATCAGAAAATCCTTCTTAACCTGTCGTGTTTTCTTTTGTGTGCTTCTTTCAGAGGGTCTTGCTGTTGGAGTTGGATTTGGGGCTGTAGAAAAGACGGCATCTGCCACCTTCGAGAGCGCCAGGTAAGTCAGGCCTGGAGCCCGGGGCCAGTCCCTGCTCGCGTGGTGCTGCGGAGGTGCTTATTACCCAGGTGAGCTGCCTGGTCACGGTGGTAACGCCCACCCCCAGCACGTGGGGCCGAGACAGGGAGGCAGGCAGGAGGTCACACCTGTCAGAGGTCCTCAGAGAAGCAGGTCTGTGCCATTGGCTCTCTGACGGGGACCATTTTGAAGATAGAACGCGGTTATGATCGCAGGCTGTCCTATGAGCATATTAAATGTGCAAAGACCAAAGACGCAGGTGTAGCCGGGACAGCCGCTGATGGTCGTGATCTCCCTGTTTTCTGAGCCCTCCCTTTGCCTCTCCCCACTGAGTTCTCCTGGTTTCCCCCTTAGACCTGCTTCCAGGAAGGTGCGCCTGTGTTTCCCATCCTGTGACCCATTCTTAAATGCCGGTGACCTTGGGGATCTGCCCCTAGAGCCTCCTTCCTCTTCATGTCCTCTGTACTCCCTGGACAACCTTCTCCATTCCCAGGGCCTTAGTTTCTGTTTGCTTGCTGGTGACGCCCACGTCAACCTCCTGCTGAGACTTCTTAACTCCTGTGGGTGGGCTCCCCCCAGGCACCCCCACACTGGTGCTCCCCAGGGCCCCCCCTCCTCGCCCAGCAGGTCCACAGTTGATTCACTGTCTCCGCCTGCTGCTGGGTGGCACCTGCCCTCTTCCAGGGTTCCCTGTCACCACCGTGCACCCAGCTGACCACGCCAAAGCTACTGAAGGGCAAAAATCACACCAGAGACAACCGTGCAGCCAAGAGGGTTATTCACCAGCCTTTATGGCTGGTCAGAGGTAGAAGACGTACAGGGAGAGAGGAGTCAGGGAGAGGGAAGTGTGCGAGCTCTGGTGGGAGAGAGGAGTCAGGGAGAGGGAAGTGTGCGAAGGTGGGTGCCTGGTCGTGCCGGTTGTGGTCTCTGGGGCTGTCAGCTGGGGCAGATGGTGAGTCTGGAGCTGTTGCAGTGGCTGCCTCCTCTCAGCAGGGACCAGCTGTTGTGTCTGAGCTCCGGGCAGGCAGGAGCTTAAGTAGGGATTTCTGGTGGGGGGTGTACTGGAGCGACATTTAACACTATTGGCTCTTTGCCCAGGGAACAGGGAGACCTTTACGCCGATTGGCTCCTGCCTAGGGAACAGAGCAACCTTTAAGCCAATTGGTTCCTGCCTAGGGAACAGAGCAACCTTTAAGCCAATTGGCTCCTGCCTAGGGAACAGAGCAACCTTTAAGCCGATTGGCTCCTGCCTGGGAAAATGAAACCAGGTTGCTTTTCATGGAAATTTCCATGGGGGAGGTGGCCCATCGGCCCAAGCCTATCTATCAGCTACTGTCATCCTGGACACCTCGTTTCCCCACCTCCGTAAACAGCCGCCTGGCCCTGCAACTGCTTCTTCTCCTCCACTGCCCCTGAATGAGCAGGGCCTTCACAAGGTCATGGCCATGGGACCACCCAGGGTCCCTCAGAGGCCAGGCAGGGGAGCTCCACCTGCAGATTCCATTGCCCTCAGGACACTGAGAGACAGTGACGATGAGTGGGGACAGTGAGTGGGGTCAGTGGGGGGAAGACCTCTGGGCAGTGACAGGTGAGCTTCAGGTGGCACATGCACTTTCTATAGACCTGGGAGCTGACAGTCGCTTAAAAACGTCATTCACGCCAGAGGGCTCAGTCCACGCCTCCAGACTGGTACAGCCCCCACATATTCTGCCCCTACCCCAAGGAAATGGCTCCCCCTCCCCTAATGGTCAGCCCTGTACTGCCTACAGGGACCCACTTTCTGTTACAGCCCTGTTGCCGCCTTCCCTGGGTCTGACCCTCCGTGGGCCCTGTGTGCCCCAGGGGGACGTGTTGACCCCCCCATTCCCAACCCCCCCCCCCCCATGCTTCGACTTCCCAGCTGAAGCAGAGGCCCTGCCTGTTCAGGGTGGTCCTCGCGGGTCCCTGAATTCTGAGCCTCGTGTGGAGGCGCCCTGAGGACCTTGTGTGTGTCCCAGGCGTCCGCTGTGGCTGTTCCCCACTCCCTCCTCTGTCTTCTCCTCTCAGCGACCGTCTCCTCACTCCTCCTCCTCTGCTTCATCCTGAAAATGATGCCTATTATCCAAATCAAATGAGGTGGTAGGTGGGGAAGGAAGGGCCTTTAGAACGTTAGAAATGTCACTGAAAACAAGGCTAATTATGACTCAGAGCGCCCCGCAGACTGCTCTGCGAGCCCAGGGCTCCGGGAGGGGGCGTGGGCACTCCAGCCCCTGGCACGGGCTTTTTGATCTTGACTTCATTAGACCAAGACAGCCTCCGGAGGCAGGCGGCGGGCAGCGGGTGAGGAGCCCCCAGGGGCTGACCTTATAAGCTCTCAAAGGCCAGGTCCTCCCCAGCACAGGAAACGGCACGCGCCACACAAGGCCTGTGCCCGCAAGTGACAGCCGTGCCGCGGGCACTGCACTCACAGGCCGGGCTCTTTCTGGTGGCACCATGTCCCCCGTGACATCTCGGTGTCAATTCCAATATCCCTCTGTCTGTCACCTGCACTTTCTGCTAATCTTTATGAATATTTGTGAAGGAACTGGAGCAAAAACACTTCCGTCCCAGTCCCTCCCCTCCTCCCCAGACACGCTCGGAGTTACATAAGCCCCCAGCAGGTCCTCCCCACAAAGACCCTCTGCCGCAGGAGCGTCCAGCCCAAGAAGCCCCACCCCCACCCACTGGCTACGACGGCCTAGGGGACAGACTTGCTGGAGCCCTTCTGCCACCGCTGTCACTGTGCTCGCCAGAGTGGTGAGGGGCTCCCTCTCCCCCTCCCTCTCCCCCTCCCTCTCCCCGACCCTGCTTTCCAGCCGTCCCCCCCACTAAGGACCCCACCTGCAATTTGGACCCGGCTCCTTCCCTTCTCAATGCCTGTGACCTTCCTCGTGGGTGACAGGGCAGCCCCCAGGCAAGCCTCGTCAGCGCTCCTGTTGGCCTTCAGCTCCTGCTACCCCCTGGCTTCATGGGAGGCGAGGGACCACGGGCAGTGGCAGGCGAGAACTTCCTATTTGGGCAGCCAAGAGGAGAGGCCCTGGAGGAATTGTGGGCTGGATGGAGGCCCTGCCGTCCTGGAGGCTGGGGTGCCCAGCCCAGCAGGTGGTGGGGCCCGTGCTGTGCACCTGAGGGGTGCAGCTCCCCTGTTCCCCCATCATGCTGGGGTTTTGAGCCAGTGTCCGTGTGTGGGGTCCAGAGAGGCAGGCCCTGCCGAGGTGAGGAGGGCCGCGGCGGTATCTCCACGTGGAGGCAGCGTCCTGCCCTAGAATACCATCTGCAGCTCCAGCATGAAACTTGGGCTGCATACTCTGTGTCAAGTCCCTCCAGGTTCTCAGTTGACTCCCCTTGGAGTAGGAGAAGGCAGTCACGCTGTGAGGTGCTCAAGGTGGACAGACAGCTCTGTTAGGGGAGCCAGCAGTGGAGTCATGATCGTCAGGGTGAGCAGGGCAGCACAAGGTGGGGCCCCCAGGACTTAGAGCACTGGGTAGGGGGACGCTGCACCCGCTCCCTGTCTGCTCCCACTCTCCTGAACCCCTTCAGTGCTTTGTCTAGGGGCTCCCTAAGGCTGCAAGCGCTGAGCTCCCTTGGTCCCCGCTCATTCATTCATTCATGTACTGTTGAGTGAGTGCTGCCGCGAGCCCCACATTCTGCTTAGTTACTGCAGAAACCATGATTTGTAGGCTGTAGCTCTGCCAAGAAGCTTAAAATTTGTCACTAGTACTTCCAGTAACATGGCGAATTCAACTGACATTGATGTCCTATTACAAGTAAACCAAGAAACCAACCTGGCTTGTACACAGCCAAGGACCAAGAAGGAGAAAGAAATGCAGTATGCTGGCGATAAAGGGAGGAACCGGAGGCAGAGCATCTCATACAGGTCCAAGTGGATGGAGGCGTGGCCTTGCCTGTGGAAGTCAGGGGACCGAAGCATCCTGGCATAAAGACCGTGGCTTAGAGGCAGTGGCTGTCAGCAGAACTCCACCCACTGGTCAGGAACTTGCACATGGAACTTGACCTCTCTCCAGGATCTTGGATGGAGAGACAGGGTATTGGATACAGCAAATCATCTGCAAGATATCCAAACTCGTGACCTGTGTCAGACAGGGTTATTGGGTACGAATTTATATACCTGCTCTTGTCCCAGAAATCACAATCACAGAATTTAACATAAAAGCTGGTCTAGGATGATTAAATAATTTTCAGGGTTTTGCAAGAACAAACCTAAAGCCTCTTCCAAGGGACCTTCCCACTAACCAGGCTCACCAGATGCCTGGGGGTAAAGAAAACAATTCCTAAGTGAAGATCACACTAAAATAAAAAATGAAACAGGGACAAATCACATAAGGCAACAGATTACCAATGAGGAACGATCACATCCATAACTAAATACACCATAAAACTATATGAGATAAACATTAGACAAACCCAAGTTGAGGGACAAAATACCTGACCAGCCTCCTGGAAACTCTCAAGATTGTCAAAAACAAGGAGAGTCTGAGAAACTAACAGTGCATTGGAGGCCGAGGAGACTAAATGCAAGGGCCTGTCCTGGATGGGATCCTGGCACAGAAAAGGATGTTGGGAGGAAACTAGTGAAATCTGAATTCACTGTGGGGTATAGTAATGTATCAATATAAGTTTCTTGACTGGGACAAACATACCACTGTATGTAAGATGTTAACAACAGGGAACTACCAATAAAATATATATGTCTAATTAAAAAAAAAAAGGGAACTAGGCCAAGGGTATATAGAAACAGTTTATACTAACTTTGAACTTTTCTGTATAACTGAAACTAATCTAAAACAAAAAGGTTTCTTTAAAAAAAAAAACTATATGAGGCTACAAAAATGAGAATGCTTTTTAATATTTTATAAGGGTTGGAAATTATTACAATAAAATAGAATAGCTTTCCAACAGAACAGATTTAAAAGACAAACAAGATAGAACAGTTTAAAATGAAAAATACAGACAATAAAATGAAAACTCAGTAGGATAGTTAAATGATGAGATGCAACTGAAGGTAGAACTAATGAAGTAGATGATTGAATCTGAGGAAATCACTCAGCATGTGGCATAAAGAGGCAGAGACAAGAAGGTATGAACAATAAATTAAAAGACACAGAATGAAAAATTTCATATTTTCTAATAGGAATCACCAAAGGAGAAATTTAAAAAAAAAAAAAAAAATGGCAGCAGTAATAGCAAAAAGTATTGGATGAGAACTTTTGAGAAATGGGAAAAAAACTGAAATGGCACACCATGGACACTGTCAAATCATCATGTAGATGATCTTACCTTTGCAGTACCATCAACCGGGAGAAACTCCAGAGGGAGATGGATTCCCTGCACAGAAATGAAATAATTAGAAGGACAGCAGACTTAGCTCTAGCAAAAGACCAGGGACTACTGTTTCCAGAGTGCCACGGGAAAGTGACTGCTGTTCTAGGGCAAAAGATGGCCAGCTTTCTCTTGTGGTCCCAGATGACTTGGGAGCCAGGTAACCTCTGTCACAACCATGAGACACTGTCATGGAAGTGCCAAAGTAGACTCAGATGGGCCCAGTACAGGGGTATTCCCAGAAAGAGGCAGTGGACCTCTGTGCTGTCCTTCACCTGCCCTACTCTAGGCCATGTTGAATCCTTCACCGAGAGTAAACATAAACATTCAAATTTGCTACTCACTTAAACCTTTGTTACAGGATCTGTGTAGAACATAGCGCTGGAGGAAAGGGAGAAAAGTTATTTGTATGTATGTTAGTGAACCTGAAAGGATAATTATGGTAATAAGAAAGGGGGGAGAGCACGGAGAGAGAGAGAGGAAGAATGAATGAACAAATGGAAGAGAAATACAGAAACAAAGTGGGGTGACTCCATCATGAGATGATTGGACTCGTCTTTCAAATGACTTAGGTTTGGGTTTTTGAAATTTTAGTTATGTGTGTGCCACTAAGATGTGACATGGAAAGGTTGAAGATAAATCAACCAAAAAAGACACAGGGCAAATGCTAAGAAAGCAGGTTTTGCTGTGTGAGTAGCAGCAGGAAGCCGTAGAAGGAATAAAGGCCAGTACTCCATGAAAAGGGAGCTGTGCTTGGGGGACGGGATGAGCCTGCGTGTTTATGCACCTGGTGGTGTGAGCTCAAGCTGTTTTAAGGGGAAAGGGTCCAACGTAGTCGCCTGAAGCGATGGCCGCTTGGAGCAAAGAAGCCGCAGGAAGAAGTTTAGAGACGAACTGGAAACAAACAGCTCTTTATTCTGATAACTTTTCTCTCTGGCTCTAACTACACCCCGACACACCGTCCACACTCCTCTAACCTCTAAAATGGCGCAGACCTCCTCCGCAATCTCGCTCAAGTCCCTCGAGATCTCCGGCCAAGTCCCGCGAGATCCCGGGCCAAGTCCCATGAGACTACGGAAGGCGCCAATGCCCAAACATGTCCAAAGCCCATAGTCAACCGCAATTTAAGCCATCTCCCCAAACAGGGCTCCTGCATTCCAAACTGCAGGAAGAAGCTCAAAGCCACAGTGATGGTGCGGGGGGGCGAGGTGGTGGTGAAGTGCTACTCTCAGATACTTGTAGATAACTCAGAAGGTGAATGAAATGTACACAGTTGAAGGAGCCCTAATCAAGGAGATAGCGAAAGATTGCGGTTAGCTGAGAGCCATAAAAGATGTTCAAGTTTCCACCTGATATTAATACATTATTCAAAGTATCTTTGTATGCCCGTGAACACTGTGTGATGCACCTGTAAGCTCGAGCTGCAAGCACTTGTCCTTGTTAAAGCAAAACGTATATAACTGGGTGAGGTTGGTTAGAGTTGTTGGGAAGTAGATGGTGGATGGTTGTAAGTAGTTGGAGCTGGTTGGAGTGTGGAAGGAGTTTGTTGGAGTTTGTGGTTGGAGTTGAAGAGTTTGCTGAAGCCGGAGAGAGAAGAAGAATAAAAGACCCTTTTTCATTTTCATCCTGCCTCCGAATTTTCTCCCGTGGCGTCGTTGCTCCAAGCGGCAATCGCTTCAGGCAGCAACACACAGTGGATGTGACCCCTACTCTGTGAACCCCAACCTAGCAGGTAGAAACCACATTCTGCTAAAACACACCTGCTGCCTATTTCCCAAAATTACAAGTGCCAGTCCACAGAGAAAGGACTCCTACCCCAATCAGCATCATCCAGCCCACAGAGCCTGGCCTGCGTGTGATATAATTGAAAACCAGTAACCGAAGAGGCAGCCCAAAGAACTTGCTGGTGGGCGGTTCAAACCCCAAAGGAGTGAAGCAGACCAGACGGCCCGGGACGTGGGTAGGGAAGGGCAAGCGCCGCCACATCCCGGGGCGCTTTGCAGAACATGCTGTGCGCGCCCTCCGAGCATGGGGGCTCGTCTGCAACGGCGGAGCAGATAGGGAAGGTGACGCTGAGGCAGGCCCCAAGGCGCCCCCCCAGGCTGGTGGCTGGATGTCGCCAACAGAGGATTCCCTGGTGCTCTGTGGAAGGGAAGACGCGGGTCCCCTTCGGACTAAAGCACAGGCGTGGCGCTCAGCAAGAGGCTGAGGACTCTGACGGCTCTGCTGCAGCCGAGGCCAACCCGAGGAGATGGACCCTTAATCTGGCTGACGTGGACTGATGGGGGCGGGGCGTCAGGAGGACCAGGTGACAAATATGTTCACTGGCTCCCACAGCTGAGCTTCAGCAGCTACAGAGAAGATCAGGGTGTCGCGGGGTGCGGGGGCTGGCCAGAGGAGGAGCTTTCAAGTGCGGACCCCACAGACAGCAGTGTCCGCTGATTCTGTTGCGTGTGGGAGGGGGGATCAGGTTTGAATGACAAGGAGATATAGGTCAGTCCTATGGCACTTACGGGAGGGGCTGGAGGGGGGACGGGAGAGTTGCGCCACGTGAGACGGCCCCCGACTTAGGAGGGGTGGTTCCACGTACGACTTTTGGACTTTGCAGTGGCACAGAAGCATTCAGGAGAAACTGCCCCTTGAATTCGGACCTTTTCCTGAGCTGATGTGGTCTAGCCCTCTCTCAGGATGCTGGGCAGTGACAGCAGCTGCAGCCCCAGCCAGCCACAGGGGGGACGCCGGCCGTGCACACGGTGCTGCCCACCAAGATGGGCTTGGGCTTAGAACGCCCTCTTTGGCTTACACAGACTAATTGCAAGTCGGGGAGCATCTGTCCGTGAGAACGCAGCCCCCCGAGCCACACAGAGGGCTTGCTCATTTAGTGCCAGGCTGGGCAAACTACAGACCACGGGCCCAATCCGGCCCGATCCCTGTCTCCGTACATGAGGTTTCACCGGAGCACAGGCACCTCCGTTTGTTGCCATCCTGTCCGCGGCTCCTTGTGTTTTCTAGCAGCTGAGCCAAGTAATTGTCACAGAAATCTCAAGGCCCCAGACCTGGCCGTGTTTGCTGCCCGACCCTTTACAGAAAGTTCACACACTCTGAATTCAGTGGGCACCGTCCAGTGTCTTAGGCCACAGCAGGGGCTCAGAGGCCGACTCCTTCCGGGGACCTCTTGCCTGGGCCTATGGCAGCGCGTCTTGAAGCAGACGTTCTCCTTGCTCACCCGTGACGTCATGGCCATCGTGAGAGAAGAAGACAGCCAAAAGTGACGTTCCATGGAAGGCAGGAGGCTCCGGGCCAGGGCAGCGTGTGGCTGCTGCCACCTGCCGTCCAGAGCCTGCCTTCCTCACCTTCGTGGGGCCTCGGGCCCTTCCACTCTGCCCACTGCTGTCCTGGCTAGGCCTGCCTGTGTCGCCGTGACCCCCTCGATTACCAAGACGCTCAGCCCCCCGAGGGCAGCCTGTAGCTCAAGGGAAGGAGTTTTTCCTTTCTGATCTGCTCCCAAAGCAGTTTCGTTCAGTTTCAACCACAAATTCTTCAGACCCTGTGTCCTCGGTGCTTAGCCAGTTGTTCCTTGCTCAGGCATCATCGTCTCCAAAGAACGTGTTCTCTGGCCTGAGCCATGGGGACCCCCCTCTAGCGCGTCCTCTGGAGAGGACACATGTCCTCGTCTTTCCCTTAATGGTGGGCATCATTCAGTGCAGCAGGGACAGCAGGGTGATGTATGCCTAAACACTCTGCTCCACACACCCCTTCCTGTGTGAAGCTCTGACTGAGGATCTGTGTCCGTGAGCGCCCCTCGATGGACAGGTGCGCAGCAGAGGCGGCTGGCTGCGGCCTTCGCGCTGTTCCATGGAAGACTCACGAAGCACATCCCCAAGATGTGGCTGGACGTGTCCTGCTCAGTGTCCCAGCCGGCTGCTGCTTCCCCCCACCCACACACTTAGTAAAGGATGCCTGGCCGATCAGCCTCAGTTAGAGTTAATAGCACTCATTAAATTACACATGGAGACGTCAAGACCAATTCTAAAGTGTATGTCTCCTTCCCAGATCAAAGAGTAAAGATCCTGAATCAGATTAATTGTTTTCCCTGGCCAGCAGAATACGTGTGTTAGTATATTACCAGTCTCTTATGATAGCAGCCATTAGTTAACTAGGCCACCATTGATTTAGATACAAAAATGGCAAGAGACATATCTCCCCAGCCATTAATCAACATTAGCCAGTTGATGAATCTAAAATGTGTGGATGAATCATAGATGTGTGACTGTCTCACCAGGTAGCCCCCTGCTTTCTTTCCAGTAGATACTTGAAAACATGGTTACAAGTTATATGTAAAGAGGTTAATAAGGCCAGGTGCAGTGGTGCATGCCTGTAATCCCAGCTACTCAGGAGGCTGAGGCAGGAGGATCGCAAGTTTGAGGCCAGCGTCAGCGAAATAGATCGAGACTCCAAAGAAAAAATAGAAAGGGCTGGGGTGTGGCTCAGTGGTGAAAGTACCAGTATTAAAACAAACAAAGCACCAGAACAGTTAATGCTGTGGGGGAAGAGAATTCTCGGAGAGCTCAAACTCGCCTTTCAGATCATCAGTCTCCCAGGTATCTTCACAACAAGCTGTAGAGCTGCCTCCCACCTCGCATCCAGGCACCCTACCCGCAGGTCTACTCCGTGCCAGCGGTGGAATAAGAGGGGACAGCCACTCCTGGGTCACCTGATCAAGCACACTTTCCAGGGGCTTTGGTACCCCCTCGCATCTAGACAGCAGGGCTTGTGACCAAGCCTCCCAGGGAGACCCTCCCTCCCTCCAGGTTGCTGCTCTTACCCTCCTCCTGCCCTTTGAATTGGTCTCAAGGTGCCCAGCCCAGCCTCCCTGAGCGTGGTCTCTAGCCTGAGCCGTGGGGACCCTGCAGGAGGCACCTGGGTGGGAAATGCGCTCACGCCTTCCTGCGGCTGCACCAGCCGGAGCTCCGCCCACCTCTCCCAGCTCTTAGCCTGCATCTGCACGCCTGCTCCCTGTGCACAGGCCCTGCCCTTGAACCTGCCACACCGCCTGCCTCCCTGGGATGCTGGAGGATCTCCTGCCAGCGCCTGCCCCACACTTTCCTTTCCAGTCTGCTGGTGGAATCTGACAGCCGCTGGCAGACAGCGCCACCATGCGGCAGTCCCACCTCATGGCTCGCTGGGCCCGGAGCCGGAAAGGAAAGGAGAAGGGAGTTGAGTGCGCGGCTGTGGAGTCGGTGTACAGGGTCTTTCTGTTTGTCATTTGGGGTGGGGAGGGTGACACATTTACTTTCATAATACTTTTTTTGTTGTTAAAATGATGTTATTTATCACATCAGTCCCGGGGAGTGAAGAACGTGTTCCGGCAAAGCCTGGGGGACCCGTGGGCAGAGCCAGCCAGGATCCAGCGGTTTCTCGTGGACGGTCTCGGGTCCCTCATCCCTCTGCCCATCTGTCCATCCATCCAGTCCGGAGTTCTGCTAAGCATGGGATCTATCCTTGTGGAGAAACCTAACTTAGGACACTCTTGTAGCCATTGCAACTGTGAAATACACTGGAAAGCCTTAGGTTGATGGGCTAGACGTGGTCTTCAATGACAGTCTTGCTCTTAAATGCTTTTTTTCAAAGCAGTTGAAGCTTATTAAACAAGATTCTGGATGGAACCGACACCCCCAGCATCTCCACCTCTGCCCCGGGCAGGAAGCCCCTGCTCTAGCCCAGGTGAAGAGACCCAAGCCCCCGGAGCAGGGAAGTCGGTGGCCGAGGACAATGGAAGTTCCCCAGCTGGTTCCTGAGTTCTGGGGCTCTCCTCTGCCCTGGGGCTGCTCGGACTCTAGATGGCCATGCTAACACTTCAGAGGGTGGAGGGGACCTGCAGAGGCCTCCTCCCCAGCCTCCCCTCCAACGATGGCTCCCAGCTACTGCTTTCTGCCCTGTCTTCTCTGGCCCCTCTCGAACCTCAGGAGGGTCCTCTCCTCTCTTTGGGGTGAATCCTGAACTCTTTGAGCAAGCTGGGGAAACTGATCTCTCTGTGCCTATGAGCATTTGCAGCACAAGCTTGAGTAGAAGGAGCGAGGTGGGGCTGGGGGCCGGAGGGGGGACAGCGACAAGCACACAGTGTGAGGGCCTGTCTCCAGAGCCCACGCCCAAGCCCGGGCCTTTCCTGCTTCCCTCTGCGACTCTCCTTCCCCTGGCCTCTTCCCGTAGCTATTTATTTATTTATTCATTTATTTTTGGTACCAGGGATTGAACCCAGGGGCACTCTACCACTGGGCCACATCCCCAGCCCTTGTTTCTATTTTATTAGAGACAGGGTCTCACTGAGCTGCTAAGTGCCTTAGCCATTGCTGAGGCTGGCTTTGAACTCGCAATCCTTCTGCCTCAGCCTCCCAAGTGCGGGGATTACAGGCGTGCGCCACCACGCCCGGCTTCCCTGGGGCTTTTTATGATGATGCTTTTTCGAGCTCTCCACAAGAGCAGCATTTTACAGACGAAAGAAGGTGACAGTGTCCAGTTGTGTGTGTCCGATTCCCCGTCAGGGTGGCCCCATCTCCCCATAAGTTGCAATTCCATGTTTTTTCTTTGACTGGGCTGTCCTCGTGGGGAATTTGTCCTCCATATCCTCAGGTCTCTGCAGATAAATGAGATTGCATTGTGATCCAGAAACCTGGTGACTCTCTAGCCCACGCGGAGGAGACTCTGGAACCGAATGGCCTTTTGCCTGAGGACTATGCCCTTTGTGGTGCCTGGTGCTCACAGGCCTCTGCAAGGATGGGGTGGGAAGATGGGACACATGGGCGAGTGACCCGATTACCTGTCACCTGTGATGGTCCTTAAGAAACTGTTCAGGCCGGGCGCGGTGGCGCACGCCTGTGATCCCCGCGGCTCTGGAGGCTGGGACAGGAGGATCACGAGTTCAAAGCCAGCCTCAGCAATGGCGAGGTGCTAAGCAACTCAGTGAGACCCTGTCTCTAAATAAAACACAAAATAGGCTGGGGGTGTGACCCAGTGGTCAAGTGCCCCTGAGTTCAATCCCTGGTACCAAAAAAAAAAAAAAAAAAAAAAAAAAAAAAAAAGAATAAAACTGTTTAGTCCCCGTCTGACTCCATCACAGAGTTCAGCAGATTCTCCTGGCCTGCTTCCTCCACTTCCCAGGACTGATAAAGTAAATGACATTATTTTTTAGCAAAGGGTCATTGGGAAAGTAAATGCGTCACCCCCCACCCCCAAATGGCAGAAAGAAAAATCAAACGGGTGTTTGGATGTTGTGAAGTTAGGAGTCCCCACACTTGTGTTTTCTCCTGGTGGCACAGAAAACCCAAGTCAGGGTGGGCCATCCGCTGTGTTTGGGAGTGGCCTTGCTGGAGAGTCCATGGATTGTCACTCATTCCTGCAATAAGGACAAGGGGATGTGTCTCACTCTAAAGGATGATTTTCCTGTGAAGGATGGAGAAAGCGTCTAAGCCTCCAGACAGTATGTTAAGAGTGGTGCTTGCTTCAGTACTCTGTCCCCCCCCCCCCAGTACTGTGGGTTAAGTAGTGAGGACTCTGCTTAGCACCTGATAAAGTGGGTAGGACTCTGCCTCGCACCTGATAATGTGCTACAGGTCGCCTCTTCCTACATGTGCCTCAGTTTCCCATGAAAACCATGAGGTAGTGGATTATATATATAGTCCTAAGACTCTCAGGCTTCGTGGAAAAATAAAAAGCGCAACCCCAAGTATGTGAAGAGTGATGTAGGAGTGCCACCTTCTGTATCCTGAAGAGTGATGTAGGAGTGCCACCTTCTGTATCCTGAAGAGTGATGTAGGAGTGCCACCTTCTATATCCTGCAGGGTGTAGGCATTGGATGAGAGATGCCATCAGAGACGTGTCACGGGGAGGCCATTCTTCTATGAGGTATTGCTCTCAGTACATTCAGCACCAAAAATCGGTTCATGAGCTCAGGATAACACACAGTGCTTTCACTTTTACAGGCTAGAACTAACTTTGACTGACCCCCATTCAAATTCAGTGAAACTGATGATATGCAGACTGGTGCAGGAACACCTGGCATATCATTTCCTCTCCCTACGAATTAGTCCATTTACATTCCTCCGGGCAATGCGGCGAGGTGATTGGGACCGTCTGATTCGTTCTGCAACTGTGTTTTAATCTATGTTGAAGGTGCAGTTTCTCTAAGTGAGGATGGTGTGTTTTTTTAAATGGTTTCCTTTGAATTTTGCTTCTCTACATCTTTCCCAGTATGCAGAAGCCACCTGGGAGAGGAGGGGGGGTGGTGAGGAGGAGGAAGGAATTGGGGAGTGTTTTAGGGACAGGGAAGTCACAGCTGTAAGATTCTTGAATCCCTAAGTATTATCCAAGAAGAGAGCCGCTTAGCATGGAAAGGGATTCGATACTGGAAAAGACTAAGTTCCTTGGAATTGAACTCCCCCCCCCACCCCCGCCCCAGCTACTGTGTGGAAATGGGGGCTCCAGGGCAGGATGATGCCACGGGGTGGGGGGAGATTAAGCGTCTGACGCACATCTGAGTTTCGGGTGAACTCACATGGAAAGCTGGTTTGTCCCACGTGGGGTCTGGGGGTGATCTGATAGAAGCCAAGGAACAGTGGCACAGGCAACTGGGGACACTGGTCCAGTGGCTCCCAAGGCCCAGAGAAAGTGCATCATGACGTGCATGGAGGGACTGAGTGCCCTGCCTAGGCCTGCGCTGGCCCGTGGGGAACAGCGGATGGACCTGGGAGGGCATCTGGGAGGAGGCACCACACAGGCCCCTCCCAGCGCACGGGAGACTCTGTCGCTGTGCACACACCCGTAGGAGTCCGGGCGTGGCCCGGCCCTCCGTCATCACGTCTCTCGGGTGGGATGCACCTGGAGTGAAATTGCTGGGTTCTGTGCAAGTTTTTGAGGAACGGGGTGGAGTTTTTAAAATCACCTTGTATGCCAAAAGAAGCGGGGAGCCTGGCTCGGTCACCAGTCTGCTGTAGCCTTCACAGCGCCGGTTCTCAAGCAGAAGCCTGCTCACCACGGGGCCTCTCTGGGTTGGTGCCGGCGCCGGCCCTCACACCATAGTCACGGCGAGTGTGACGGCCGGAGGTGGCCTCTGTTGGGTGCCTGCTGAGCTGTCCTGTACGTCCTGCTCCCACTGAATCCTGCGCACAGGAGGGAGGGCCCCCAGGAGATCTGGGGGCGGGGCGGGCTTAGCTTGCTGTTGAGCCCCCTCATTGCAGACCCGCTGCGGGTGGAGGGCGAGCACGCAGCACAGCACTTCAGAGCCGGACCCCGGGGTTCAGGTCCCGGCTCTGCTATTCACTGGCTCTGCCACGTGGTGCCTTGCTTTCCGCTGAGCCCCGGCGTCCTCCTCTGCAAAGTGAGAATCGCGGTAGCTGCTACCATGGGTCGTTCCAGTATAAGGAGCCGAGTGTGCGTGTGGACAGCCCCTGGGATTGTGCGTGGCGTGCAGCAAGGGCGCATGTGGCACAGGTGTCATTCCGGCTCCCTGGCTGGGCCATCCCAGGTCCTGGGACAGGAGCTCCCTGCCTGCTGCCCACCCCAGGAAGCTGCTGCAGAAGCGGCTTTCGTGGTCTGTGGAGAGCCACTCTGTCTCTGGGCCTGGTTCTGGGCCTCAGCAGCCTGTCCTTCCGCTCCCGTGGCCGTCCAGGCAGAGCCCGCTGCTGTGCTCAGCGTGGGCCCCCTGCTGCCCGGCCCTTGCCTGGCCACCCTCTCGGCCTTTGCCGTGTGGCGTGTGAGCTGCTCCGTCCTCCGCCCGCAAGGCCCCAGGCCCTGGCTGTGCTCCAGGGCATGAAGGTCCTGCCTGGAACCTTCCAGATGACTTTAAAACCTCCTGAAAACCCACGCCGCCTCTCTCTTGCTTCCCCAATTCCCTGGACTGACTTCCAGGCCCTCCTATCTGACCGCCCAAGCCACCCTCTCAGAACAAGGAGGCCACCGCCTGCCCCTCATCTGCTGAGCAGCGGCTTCTCCCCCCGTCAGCAGCACAAGGGGCCCTTTATGCTGCGGCCCCTTCCTCCTCCACCGCTGCCCCCAGCCACCCCCACCCCGGCCTGGCGACAGGGGCTGGACGTCTTGGCACCGGGAGCCGTCTCTGCACAACGTGCACTCTGTTAGCCTGCAGTGGCCCCGGGGGAGGGACAGGCCCACAGAGCTCTGGGAACAGCAGTGTGATCTCTGTGTGGCTTTCCCAGGCACTGGAGGTGACACAGGCTTCCTTTCTGTCCCCGTTCCCACCGCCGCTCTGTCCATCCTCCCCAGCAGCTTGATTCAAGCAACGCGAGGAGGACGGCAGCCGGTCTCCCGGGGCAGACGCTGAGGTAGCCCCAGGCATCACGGACGGAACTCTAGGCCTGGTGTCTTTCTGGTGGGGAGGGGTCTTCATTTTGTTCAGTGAGCTCAGAAAGGCGGCTTAGGGGCATGAGTGCCCATGTGGCACTTAAGAGGGACACGTGCCCTGATGGGCAGTTCACACGATTGCTGAGCCCTCACGACTACCCTGGCATGGAAACGTGGCCAGAGCCTGAGGGGGCTTCGCAGCGGCCATTCTCCTGGCACGTGGCAGGTGGAGGTCGAGCCCAAATCTGTCTGATTCTGAAGCCCGTGAATCGTCCCCTCTGCCTGGCTCCTGGCCACCACAGAACAGTCACGAACACTGGCGTTTGTTGAGGCTTTCTACGTGGAGACTTGTGCATTACCTGAGCTTTCAAGCCCCTTCTGAGGGAGAGGTTGTCACCCCCGTCTTGCAGATGCAGAATGTGCCCAGGTGCAGCGTAAGGGCAGAAGTGGACGTGGAACACCAGCAGCCCAGCCCCAGGAAACCACGGCACGGTCTCCCCCCCAAGTCACGTTCCCACGGTGACCCTAAAGGCTCGAAACCTGTCCCCCAAAGTGGTAGGGAAAAAAGGGTCCTCTCCATTGTGACCAATGTCTCACCTCCCGTTCTGAGTGCTTTGAACATTGGCCTTGGAAATTCCGATTGAGTCCTCAAATACGTCTTTAAAACCATGTGTCCCTGGCATGTTAGGAAACGGAAGTATGTGCAAAGCCCCCAGAGGGAACGGAGATTTCTGGCCAACGCTACTGGAAGCAAATGCGTTTGCTGAAGGTGGTCCTGAGCACCATCCCAGCTGTTGCTGCTGCAATCAGAACCAGAAACATCGTCGCTGCCTCTGCTGAGGGGGAGAAAGGAGAAGAGGGGGGCGCCTGGCGGCTCCTGCTGGCATCTGTGTCACGACTCACGTTCCCAGGCATGGTGGATGGGCAGGGTCACTGGGAAAGACAGAGCCACTGAGCAAGGGTCACATGTCCTGTGAGTTCCAGATCAGGGGCTGGTGTAGAATTGTCCCCAGAAGGCATGTTGACAAGAGGAAAGCAGAGAGGGGAGAGTGGTGACACGGACACACACCGAGGGAAGCCGGCCCCGTGACAAGCAGGGCAGAGATTGGAGTGATGTAGCTACAAGCCAAGGGACGCCTCAGGTTGCCAGGTGCCCGTGGAAGCTGGAGGAGGCAGGAAAGGTCCTTCCCCGCAGTCTTCAGAGAGAGCACGGCCCTGCCAGCCCCTTGACTCAGGACTTGGGTTCCCAGAACCATGAGACTCAGCCTCTGCTGCCTGAAGCCACCTGGTGTGTGCTGTTTTGTTATAGCAGCCATAAGAAGCTCATACCTAGGGCCTCCCCATGCTATGCTGGGGGCTTCTCGGGCTCTCGAAGCCCACCTGGCTTTCTGCACTACCTGCCACAGCAGACACCGAGCCCTGCGGCCCTTTGCAGCCCATCTCGTCGCCAGTGCACCTGGATTCCCCACCTCCTCCTCTTCTGTTCCAGGGGGAAGGTGAAGTTGGAAGGTTCTTTCTTTTTTACTCCTGAAGTGCCTCTTGGCTCTGCTGGGGCCACGCTGCAGAGGACCAGCGGCCTTCTCCCTCAGCGTCCACCTTCAGGCGCCAGCCCATGGGAGGGCCAGGGCTGTCCCCGTATGGGAGCTATTAAATGGTCATAAGAAAGAGGCCTTTGTCGCGGGGAACACGGCACTCCGCTCACTCACAGAGGCAGATTGTGCCAGAAAACAAACAACAACAAAAAAAAGGTTCGACCACAGCATTCTTTGGGACTTCAGTCATATGCACCTCCCTCCCGCCTGTTCTTAAAAGATGAATTCCCTTTCTTTAGTGTACTGCCATCAGATAGGTCATTGGGTTTTAATTCTGTCTAGAACTCAGGGCTGGGCGGGGGCCTGCCCGACCCTGCCGCACGGGCCTCATCCTGCTGCACGTGGGCATTACCTCACGCCGCAGGTGGGAAGCGGGGGGCCCCTGGGCCTGTGCAGAGGGGGAACCAGCGCTGCCGTTGGAGAGTTTGTCATTAGTCAGGGGACAGAGAAGTGACCAGAGAAGCCAAGTACGAGCACCTCAGTCCACAAGCCAGCGTCCAAACGGGTGGCAGTTTCACAGTGCCAGCTTGAGATGTCACCTTGCGAGTGGGCCGCGCATGGTCGTCAGGGACAGGAGAAGCGTCACTCTGCTAAAGCCCGAGGACAGGGGTTCAGAAGTTCATTGCTGGGATGATCTTCCTGGGGGCAGGCTCATGACAAGTGACCAGGAGATGGGGTCAGGGTGCCGCCATGTTTTCAGTCTTGGGGTGGGGGCGGGGGGGGGGCTTCTCCTTGAATGGGCTTAGCAATCTGCCGAGGTTGACAAGCCCCTGTGTTCGGTGTCCCGGATGTGATGTGGGACGTCCACGTGTCCAGGTGCTCCTTGATTTCGTGTGGTAAGTTGGCCCATGCAAGTCACTTGTCAGTTGGTGCCTTATGGTGGTGCCAGGCACTTGTGCTCAAAAACGGAGCAGCTCACGGCAGACTGCCGCGTTTCAGAATGGAGTAGCTCAGGCGAGGCGCAGCCCGAGAGCCCCCGTCCTGTGCATCCTGGAGAGACCCAGAGCCGGGCCGGCCTGCTCTCCACAGGTGCACTCAGCTGAGTTCTCCTGTGGTAGGTCAGATGACAGCAGGGGTAAAATGCCCCCTGTGTCCCACGTCCTTGGGGCCCATCCCCTGCCCGTCTGCCTTTCTGGAGACCTGGCTCTTTACAGGCCTCTTGTTCCGCTGGCCTGTAAAGCTCCCCCAACTTCAGCTCCGAGGTGTCTGGAGCAAGCAGCTCTGCAGCCGCCCTGGCTGGGCAGGACGTCCGTCCGTCTCCTCCCGTGCCAAGCCTTCTGCTTTGCGGCAGCCATCACCTTGACTGCTTCCGCTCAAGATACAAAAGCAGCTTCTCAAATACGGGCCTCCCCATCGGTTTGGAACCCAGGGTGCAGAGAAGCGTGCCTTTCTTGCACCCGAGTTACCTCCGTTTCCGCCTATTCCTGTCTTCCATTGGGATTTTCTAAACGCAAAAAGAAGCCGTCGACACAGGCCAAGCATCTGAGCGTCCCCTGTCATTTTCCCCTGGAGCTGTGGCCCATCCAAGGTATGACCGGTGGCTGTCTCCCTCAGGGTCCCCAGCTTTGCAGTCTCAGTGTCCTCATGACCTGCAGTCTGAGTGCTCCCACCAAGCCTTGCTCCACGTCCACGTGTGGGCTTTGTAACTGGCCGTCCTCCTGCAGTACTGATTCTGAATTATTTGGATTATGGGTTGGCTCTACCTAACAGAATCCGAATTCCTAGTGGAATTCAATATGGCGCCTCCATGGTCCTCTGTGACTTGGAATGCGTCTGGTGATTCCCGCCGTACCACCTCCAACTTCATGGTCCAAGGTGGCCCCCAGCCATCCCTTCCATGTCCCACATTTAACAACTCTGGTTGTTAAATTTGGCCGAGTGAGAGAGGGAAGTTGTTGGCCAGGCTCCTCTCTGTTCAGGGACCCTCCCACAGTGGGTCAAAGACCAGCCCAGTTATCAGAACCCCCTGGGGCAGGCCTCCACTCCCGTCCTGTTCACAGGCACCTTCATCAAGCAAGAGGCGAGCTATTTCCTGGTCAGGCAAAATGGATTTGAGAAGAGCAAGGGTGAGTGTCCCCACCTGGGACTCTAAGGAACCCAGCGGAGGCAAGGTCACGCGCTGGAGTAGCTAGCTCCTGAGAAGCAAGATGACGGGAAGAGGAGACTGAGACGGGAAAGGCAGGGAGGTAAACCCGGGGCACAGCATCTCGGGGAAGTTCATCTCCGTTCATCCCGATCACAGGTCAGAGACCAGGTGGAACCGCCCAGTCTCTGAACTCTGTTGGAAAGGGCAGCAGGGCTGAAAGAGAGGACAAGCAGTCCACCCCACGATCCTTCCCTGCCCTGCCCTCCTCCTGCATCCCTGGTCCAGACCCACTCCCCACGCTTCCCTCCAGGCTGCTGTGGGTGCGGTCAGGGGAGGTGGCCCGAGGCCATCCTGAGGTCAAGCGATGAGGTAGCAGAGGGCAGGCGGGACTGTAGGGATGGCAACGTACCAGCCAGCGTTCGCTGCAGAATCAGAACTCATGGATGTGTATGTAGAAGAAGGGCTTCTTTGTAAGGAGTGGCCTCACGTGACTGCGGAGTCTGGCAAGTCCAAGTTCATTGTGGGCCAGCAAGCTCAAGCCTGGGGAGAGTTGATGGCATAGTGCCAGTCCAGAGGCAGTCAGTCTGCCGGAGAGTGTTTTTTTTTTGTACTTCTGGGGAATGAATCTTTTTGACTCATTCAAGCCTTCAACTGCTCGGATGAGGCCCACCCCGATTAGGGAAGGCATTCTGCTTTATTCTACCCATGGAAATGTCAACTGCATCCACAAACATCCTCACAGAAACACCCAAGATGTGTGGCCAACTATCTGGGCACCCAGTAGCCCAGTCAAGTCGACACATAAGACTAACCATCAGTCGTGGAAATTTCCGGGCCTGCCCAACAGGGGTGCAGAGCAGCTTGCTGGAGTCCAGGGTTCAGGCAGGATGCAGAGGCCCGGATGGCTCCCACCCGTGGGCTTGGCAGGAAACTGGCCGCAGTGTCTGGAATGAGAATAGTGTGTGCAGTTATCATTCTGCAGAGATCATACTTGACTATGTCTGTATCTTAAAATTCTGCTGCCTTTCCTCTTGCTGATGCGTCCTAGCTGATTGTGCTGTGAGAGGCTTGTCGCCACGCCTGAGGAGAAGGGAGGGAAGGAGGCTTCAAGGTCGACCTTGGGCTTTGGCTCCCTGCATGGACTTTGCCTTCCTAAACACTTTCTGTGGGTGGCAGAATGGGAGCTCTGACCTTGTGGCAAGAACAAGCCTGTGTGTCCCCGCGGGGGTGGGGGTGTGGAGGGGAATGACGGGGACTTTGATCGCCTCGAAAATGGAACCAATGATGACGTCTCCAGAGTCACTTGAAGACCCACGAGTGCTTTCTTCAGGTCTTTCTTTTCCTGGAGGGACTCCTCCTCATCTCTCATCTACCCAGAGAGCCGTCCACGTGTCCCTGCCCGCACACGTATGCGTGTTCCCCTGCAGGACAGGTCTGCGTGGCTTCGGGTGTAATCAGTAGAACAAAACTGTTAACAAGACAGTTTGCTTTCAATTTCGATTTCTCACGCGAACTCTTGGAAACCTGGTGCGCGTCTTCCGCTGACGGCACATCTCAGTTTGGATTCGCCATTAGAGGTGTTCCTTTCTTAGCCACCTGTGGCCCGTGGCTACCATCTTGGTAGAGCCTTGGTTCTAAACCTTGGCTGCACGTTGCAGGCTTCTGGGGAGCTTGGACGTGCTGAGGCCCAGGGCCTGGCCCGCGGCAGCTGTGATCCCACTGGGCAGCCGATGGTCAGGTAAACAGGGTTAGGAGCCCCAGCTTACTGGGCACTCCCCGGGGCTGGGCGGGTGACCAGGCCCCTCTTCCCCTCCTTCCCTGTGAGACTCACGTTGGAAACAAAAATTAAGCAAGTTCTAACTTGGGTCACGGGGGGCATGGAAAACATGCCAGGGTGGCGTTAGATTCCGTCCAGCCGGCGAGAGGGGACAGGCCGGCCTTGCCCGTCTTCCCCGGGTCTGTTTACCAACAGCAAAGCGACCTCTCCTCCTCCACAAGCACACTAACCACAGGCCCTCGGGCTTCTGAACGCATCCAGAAAAGATCGTCTCAGGGAAGGGGACAGAGGAGGCCTGAGTGACTACGTCAGCAGGAAAACACACACAGTGGCAGCCCACAGCTGAATCCCAGGGTGTCACAGGCAGCCGTCGGCCAGTTCCGGCAGCTCAGGAGCACCTGGGGCTCCGCCTGGCCAGTCGGACCCTCGTGCTTAAAGCAGACTCCCCGGGGCCCACGGAGGGCTGGCAGCCGTGTCCAGGGAGGGCTAGAAGATTGCTGGAGGTTTTCTGGGGTCTGTGAAATCAGAGAAAAATACACAGAGAAAGATTTATTGGGAGGAAGGCGCACTTGCTTAGTCTTTACTCCCTGTTTGGAAGGCCTTGATCCAGAACTCTTAAAAGTGGGTGACTAGGGGCTGGGATTGTGGCTCAGCGGTGGAGCGCTCGCCTAGCACGTGCGTGGCCCGGGTTCGATCCTCAACACCACGTACAAATAAACGCATTGTGTACAACTAAAAGCAAATAAATAAATATTTTTAAAAAGTGGGTAACTAGCCCGAGGTAAAGATTTCTGCTGTAGTGGACGCACGTGGGGGATCACGTGGTCTGGCCTCTGCCATTGAGGTAGGCCACCTTTTGTCTGATAGGGGCCAAGGGGTCTCATGTTGACCTGCAGGGCAAGGAGCTAGGATGACCCATCTACCCTTGTGCATGTCCCCCTTTGTGGCCAGTGGCCTGTTGTGTCAAGGGTACAGTGTGTCTGTAGTTGGAAAGGCTGATGGACTTGGATGAATGACTCACAGGAACGACTTCTTTAAATTTGCGGATGAGACACACACATGACTAGCAGTGCTTATCAATATAGAGCAAATAAATCCAATTCTATTTCCTGTGCTCTCCTGACATTTACATCCTCCTCTGTGTAAGTGCGGGTGGAGAAGGAGCGGGACTTCAGCCAACACGTGTAGCAGACTTTTGCAACTCTCTTAAATGATTTTCGAGTTTGTGTGTATGTGGTTTTGCAAGACGCAGAAACACAGTTCATGTTCTGTTAAACAAAAAAGAGAATTTAGTGATTCGTGGAGCCAGTGAGTCCAAGGACTTCAGGCACGGTTTGGTCAAGGGGCTCATCGTGGATCATTGGGCCTCTGCTCATTCGTCTCCCAGCTCTGCTTTCTCCAGAGGGTTCCACGCAGTGGCAAGATGGCTTCCTGCTACCAAGTCCACCCTGTCTCCTCCCAGGTTCAAGTCCAGCAGAAATAAGCCACCTCCTCTCAATAGCGCCCTTGGTCTAATTGGACCAGCTTGGGCCACACGCATGGCCCCTTGGACCAGCCGCTATGACCAGAGGAGGAGCCGTGCCCACTGTCCAGGGTAGGGTCTCTCCTCGGTGGAGCTTGGGACGGAGCCCCAGCTGAACCACAGGGACCAAGAGGGTCCCCCAGGGAGCTCCCAGGTCACTGTCAGGTGGGTGGGAGAGAGGGCTTCCTGGTTGAGCCCACGAGTAGTTCTTGGGTAGAACACATGCACAGAGATGGCGCTTTGGCTGTTTTTGTGACAGCGTCACCGCGTGTGTAGTCTACCATCAGATTCACGCGGCACCCCCTGGAAAACCCCAAGCAAGGCAAGTTGAAGCATTCTGGCTCACAGTTGATCCTGAGGACCTGTGGATCTAGCTGCTTTCATTACTGCTTTCGTCTGAGGAACTGGAGAACTGGGAAGTTGTCTTCCAACACAGTGTTATGAATACGGACCCTGAAGTCAGACTTCTGGGTCCAAGACTAGGTTCTGCATTGATTGCTGTGTGGCCTTGAACAACTTACTCAAGATCTCTGTGCTTTGGTTTGCCGCCTCTCAATCAGAGGTTGACAACTGTATAGATTCTGTTAGGAAGATGATATGGGTGAACGAGCTAACATGTATAAAATGCTCAGTACGGTGTCTGACAAATAGCAGGCCCTTTGTGGTAAAAATAATAACTTTTATGAGGTTGGTTCCTCTATTTAGGGATCAGTAAACAGAAGAATTCATTTCCGAGCCTCCCCCAGAGAGCCACCGAGGTGGGGGGTGGCTCGGCCCACCCTGCAGTTGTTCAGGCCCAGGACTGCAAATCCCGAGTCGGTCTTGGTTGTTAAGGAATGTCCCGGTTTTCTGAGAGGGTTTTAGGGACTGGCTCATCAGCTCTTCACTTGGACCATAGAAAGACGCCCTCAGCCCTCCAGTGGGAACCCTCCTCCTCACGGACAGGGCGTGGGTGAGGAGCCTGAGCCCGCGGGGCGTCCTCCCCTGGTCCCCTTCACCTGGTGGGAGCTGGCCGCTTCAGAGCTGCTTCTGCTTGCCTCCTGCCCCTGCTTCAGGTGCTCCCACCCCGTCCCAGAACCGCTGCTGTTACAGGCCACCGACGCTGCGCGTCACAGCTTGGCCAGGAAGGTGCCTGCAGGTGGGACGCGCGCTGGGAGGGACAGGACGTGGTGCCCTTGCCTGCCGTCGCTGCCTCCTGGAACCGCTCGCAGCAGGCGCGTCGCCCGCGTGCGGGGCTTTCTGGGTTGGAAGGGGTCCGCAGCTGATGGAAACCCCCTAACAGTTCAGGAAGAGTCTACCAAATAGACCCCGGTGGGAGGAAGGGGCCGGTGATGACGGACAGCCGCACGGCTGTGTCCTGACCGGGTGACCGAGCTCAGGAGCTTCAGAGGCCCCTTGAGGTCTTCCTGGTTCATCCCAGACTCCCAAACCCACAGGACAGATGGAGTCCGCTCCCACAGCCCCCCAGAAACGAGGACGCCAGGTGCTGGTTCACGCACCCTCCCTGCTCCTGTGCACGAGGGATGGCCCTTCTAGGGACTGCTGGCCTTTCGGATGATCCCTTGTGGGGGTGGGGGTGCCTGTGCCTGCAGGGGCTCGGTGGCTTCCTTCGCCTCTGTTCACCATGCGTCAGAAACATCCCCCCTGACGGTTGTGACGACCAAGCTGTCTCCAGATGTGTCCCGTGTCCCCTAGGGCCAAATCGCCCTGGTCGAAAAACCTCTGCCCGAGTCATAGACCCTTCACACATTTGAAGACCCAGCACGTGCCAAAGGCTGTATCAGGGGCAGGTTAAAGAAAAATCAGTCACTGTCACTCAGTGGGGCACGCCAGGACAGGGTTAAAGCAGTGTGCAAATTTGCATGGATTCGTGGAGCGTGGATTGGGGCATAAGTCACTGATCCCTTCCCGCCAAGAAACGTCTGTGTCCTTTACGCTGCTGCTGCGTTATGTAGCGTCCTTGAAGAGAGCTCATGGTGGCCCCAGGCCTTCCTGCTCACCACGGCCCTTTCTCTCCAGCTGTCCCTCAAGACCACACCCCGGGCGCCCTCCTCCCTGGAAAAAGCAACTCTCTGAGCCTCCTCTGGACCGACGCGTCCAAGGCTCGGCCAGCCTCCTCTGCACCTCCTATCTTTGGACAAAATTCCCAAACTCTGGCCTCCTGGGAGGCACCGTGGGTGACGCTGCGTCCGTGCCGGACACCGGATGGGAACTGCAGAAGGAAGCCCTTCTTCCAGCAGCTGCAGCCTCTGCCCTGGGACGCAGGGTTGCTGTCACGGCCTTGAACGCGACTGAGACCTCACGTTCACGGCGTGTGCTCCAGCTCAGGTCCACCTCCTCCCACGCCTTTCTTGTCCTCAGCCACTCGCTCAACTGGACTTCTCCTGTGTGTCCTCTCTGCTGGAGCCCTGGGGCAAGACGGTGACGTGCTGGCTCCCGGGTCCCCTCCCTGGCCGCCCCAGCCTCCTGGGTTATGGTAGTGTGTGGAGGAGACGCTGAGAGAGCACTGGGCGTCTCTAGATGGCCGGCGTCACACACGAGCCGTCCAGCGTCCCCTGGAGTTTTAAGTCACCTTCACGCCGCACGGTTCCCAGGCCGCTCTGCTCGCTGCCCACGTCGGAAAGGTCCGGTTTTGCTGAAATTGAGAGTGGCCTCTCCACCCCAGGTGTGGATGAGAACCGACCAAGGACATGGGAATCGTCTTGAGAGCACACACCAGCAAGGAGCACGGGGTGCACGGGGTGCAGAGTAGGAGCTTTACCTGGAAGAGCGCCGCCCTGAGCCCTGCCGTCTCCTGCCAGAGCAGCCAGCCACGTCTTCCACGCCCTTCAGCTCCTCCCAGAGCTCCTGCCCCTGCAGAAACCCATCTGGCTCGAGCAAGGCTGTGGGGTGCTGCTCGGGACGGGCCTTCACGCGGACTGATTGTAGGTGCCGGACTCCCTCAAAACCCATGTTCTGCAGGGCCTCCTGGATAGGGGACACCGGTGGTGAACACCAAAGCTGGTGACCTCGGAGTGCAGCTGCCTGTCCCCAGCTGTTAAGATGGTAACTTCAGTGGGTCAACACTGATCCTGTGACCCCTGTGCCCTCACTGGCAACACAGCCTTGGCCACCCCCACCCCTGGCAGCCCCATCTCGGGTTGCCTGTTGCCAGACATCTGTTTCCTTTTTTTTTTTTTTTTTTTTTTGGTCACTGGATTGTGCCCAGGGGTGTTCTACCAGTGAGCTACGTTCCTGGCCCTTTACATTTTTTTTTTATTTTGAGGCAGGGTCTCGCTAAGTTGCCCAGGCTGGCCTCCAACTTGGATCCTCCTGCCTCAGCCTCCCAAGTCACTGGGATCACAGGCATGTGGGAAAAGGGTTTTAAGCCACGGTCTTTGTACCAGAGTCACAGTCACAGGCGGCTTTGTCGTGATCCTCTTCCTTTTCTGGGGAACATTTCAAACAAACCTCCAAAAAGGAGAATAATAACAAATCCCCATAAGCTCTCCAGATGATCCGGCTTCAGCCATCACTCGGCCAAACTGGTTTTTCTCTTTTTATTCCAGAGATGTGCGTTCCCTCCTCCCCCCTGCCCCCCCCCCCCCCCGTAACAAACCCCAGATGTGCATCAGCCATCCTCCTCTTCCGCAGTGGCCAGCAGCCATCGCTCAGCTTCCCAGGAAGACGCTGGAAAGTCTTGGGGTCACCGTGTCCCACAGAACCAGATGGGTTCCTTTCTGAGCTGTTTAGAGAGAGGCCAACCCCACATCTCCTAATTACATCCAACTCCCTTTCTGGAAAAAGAACCAGAAAGTGGCTTTTCCTGTGGCTTTTCCTTCTTGCTTTGATCTGAAAAGCAGCGCCCCCGCACCCCGGGTCTCCTTCTGTGTGTCGGAGCCACGTCGGGAGAGGCGCCCCCTCCTGCAAGCCCTCGCTCGTGCCTGTCTCAAGAGGATAGCACCGAACGAGCCCCAGGGGGGACCAGGCCTGCAGCCTCCGCAGCTGGGCTTTATTCCTGACCACTAGTTCAGTGTAGGAAGCCGCTCTCCCTGGCAGAGAACCGCTTGAAAGGCTAAGCTTGTCTCTGGACGAGGCGTGACCGATGAAGGGCTTGGGTGACTTGGGACATTCATACGTTGCCAGGCCCTGGGCAGGAGGACTGGGCAGCTGCTCATCTTTCCTGGACACAACCAGATGGTCCAGCGTAGACATCAGTTCACAGAAGGGCATTTCTGGAGCCTCTAGGATTGCGGGGTGATGGGTTCTGCTCGGAGGGGACTTGGAGGGGCAGGGGACCTGGCCCTGCACTGGGTGTGACTTAGCGTCCCCCACAGGGAGGCTCAGCTGCCAGCAGGGATGTGACCAAGGGGGTAGGGGGCTGGCCAGGTGGTTACCTGGCCCCTTTTTCTGGACATGCCTGGATCCTCGGAAGTGGTGTGGTGGCAGCAGGCTCTGACGGCAATCACGGGAGGGTGGCGAGCCTCTGCCCTCCCTCCCCAGCCCAGCCAGCCCCTGGCCCTGCCTTTATTGGGAGCAGGTTGAAGAGCGACACCTCCTCTGGGGATGTCAGGAAAGTTTTTGCAGCAAAATGAAATGCACAACAGTACTTCCCCAAACCATAAAGTCCTGCATAAAACTTAGAGGGGAATAAAAAGAGCTGTGCAAGCAAATTGTAGAAGGTATTGGACCCCTGCAGGTGCCCCAGCCTCAGGCAGGGTCCTGAGTGCTGGGTATAAAAGTCCACACTGAACGTAGCTCACCAGGCACTGCGGTAACGAGCCTGCTGTGTGTGGAAGACGTCTGGCACCGCGCAGGGCTCGCCCCAGGTGGCAACGGCAATGTAACAGTAATGTTACATAATGATATTTATTTATAGAATAATTATTAAAATCAAGTTCATAGAGGTGCTGAAAAGGGGAGGTGGGTCCTTGTGGATCAACTGGAAGGTTCCTGATGGGTGCGGTAGTAGGTTAGAAGAAAATTCTTATGGAAATCAGGGAGTTTGGGCCACTAGGGAGGGCAGGTTTTGTAGGTTGAGAGTAGCACACCTGTGATTCAGTGCCTCTGGAGGCCAAGGCAGGAGGATCACAAGTTCAAGGCCAGCCTCAGCAACTTAGCAAGATCCTGTCTCAAAATGTAAAATAAAAAGGCTGGGGATGTGGCTCAGGGGTGAAGTGGCCCAGGTTCAATCCCCGATACCAAATATATTTATATTTATGTATACACACACATGCACACGTGTGTATTGAGAGTGGGCAACACAGGGGGCTCTTGAGGGGGACAGGGACAGCGAGTCAGCCCTGCAGGACAGGACACACTTTGGCATCAGGTCTCAGTTTTAATGTGCAAGAACCTCTGCCCCCGCCCCCAGCCCCAGCCTCGGTTCCTGGGTCTGTGGTTGGGTGGCTCGCGGTCCCCTCGCATCCCGCGGGGGTCCTGAGAGGCACCGTGTCATGGCACCGCTATTCTTGGTGCTTTGGAAGGATCCTTCTGCCGGTGGGGTGGAGGACGGGGAGGGGGCGGACAGATGCAAAGGCCAAAGTGGGGGTCCAGGTGGACACAGGCTTCTCTGACCCTTCCCGTCCCTGGGACCCCAGCTGGATGCCAGCTCCTCCCAAAAGCCCAGCCTCCCCACACCCGGTGATTCTGGTCGCCAGCCAACCCGTTTCCTTCCGGGCTCTCGGTGAGCTGTAATTATGAACACTTTCTTCTTGGCTTAATTACCGTCTGTCTCTCCTCGCAGACTCCCTGCCCCACTCCAGGGTCTGTCCCGCCACGCCCGGCGTCCAGGTGTTGCAAACGCCTGCCTGCCCCTGTGAGGGTCTCCTGTGGCCACTGTGACGAATTATCACAAACCAGGTGGCTTAGAATGACAGATAGAGATCCTCTCGCAGTTCTGGAGCTCAGAGTCTGAAACTCAGCTTTTGGCAGGGTGCGCTCCCTCTGCAGGCCCCAGGGGAGGGTTTTTGTCATGTCTGTTCCTGGTGGCTCCACGTGTCCCTTGGCTTATGGCCACGTCACTCTGATCTATGCCTTTGTCTTTGTGTGGCCTTCCTCTCTGCGTCTCTTCTGTTTGCCTCTTAGGAGGACACCATCGTTGGGTTTAGGACCCCTCAGTTAGTCAGGATGATCTCGTCCCCAGGTCCTGAACTTGGTTACATCTGCAAAGACCCTTTTTCCAAATAAGGTCATGTGCGCAGCTTCCGGGACTCAGGTCTGTCTCTCGGGAGCCGCCACGCGACCTTCTACACCCTCCTTTGTGTGAGCTTTCTCCAAGGGTAACCAGCTGCCCGCGGGGCGCTGGGCTGTGTCCTGGACACAGCACAGCTGAGTATAGCCCAGGAAGTGCCCTGCTGGCCTGGGCTTCTCTGCTCGGGCAGAAAGGCGGGCGAGGATGCATGTGGGTGTCCAGTGTGGATGGTCAGTGAGGAGAGTCCACCTGGCACCAGGCAGAGTGGCAGGGTAAGGGTGGGAGAAGGTTCTCCTCTAGGTGACCGCTCACGGGCACTCCTGTGAGAGGGCAGCACTAGGGCAGGGACCTGAATCAAATCAGGCACAGGCATCTGGCAGACGGGTCCAGGGCCACCCTGAGCAGATTCCCTGCTTTCCTTGGCCTCCCCGGCCTCTGCGCAGGTCATTCCACTGATTTCCAAAGAGAACCAAGGAATCCATGCAGGAGTCTACCCAAGAAAAGGGACGGCAGCCGGACAGGGAGCAGAAATGGAGGAGGAGCCAGAGACTGTGCTCAGGCGAGGGTGGGCAGCCCGGCAAGGAGAGCAGGAGAGAGACCCTGTCTGGAGCCGCAGAACCTGGGGCCCCAGCACCTCCTGGCCACCGAGCCAGGGCGGGGCCATCTACCAGGCACCAGTGGCCTCCGCCCACAGCCCCAGGCCCTGCTCTGCTCACAGTGGCCTGGGTCTGTCGAGGGCACACACTACTTCAGATTGTGGTTTTTAGACCCCGAGGGTCTCCAAGGACCCCCTCAGTGTTCACAGCAATATGTCATCTTCCTGTCACTGTCCTTAACCAGCCACGGAACCACAGGCAATAACAAAAAGGATTCTCAAAGCCACCCCCACTGCCAAACCAGAGGTCCCCTGGAACCACCTGCAGAGAGACCACAGGTGCAGAGAGACCACAGGTGCCCCGAGACCAAGGAGACCGTTCTCCTGAAGCCCGTGAAACGGGAGCCAGAGCAGGAGGCCACCAAGGACTCCAGGTCGCAGAGAAGCATCAGGAAGGGGACCCCGGCTCTCCTTGCTCTGTCTCCATGAGTAAGAAACAAAACAAGCTCTTCGTGAAGCAGCACCTTCAGGCCCCTTTCCGCAGTGACCGCGTGGTGGACGAGGCAGGTCTGCCCTGCTGCACCCTGAGGCCCTGTCCCGGGAGCCGGGGGCTGCATGCTCAGGGCTCGGGCTGCCCAGCCTCGCCCCTTCCCTGTCCACTCCCCCAGGCTGCAGCAGGGGGTGAAGTCACCGCTGCAGGCTCGGAATCCCAGCAGCACCCCTCCTCCTCCCCTGGACACACTTCAGTCCAGCTCCCAGCCTGAGCAAGCACCAGACTCCGTTCCCTAGGGAGGGCCAGAGCAGGAGGAGGACACTGCAAGGTGACCATTTCTATAAAGAACAAGAAAACCAACAGTTCAGGCGTTGCCAGCCAGCCAGTGTCTGTGGCAGCGGCTCAGCTCTGCCCTGAGAGCCCAGGAGCAGCTGTCAACAAACGAATGGGCGTGGCCGGGTGCCCATAAACCTACCTACAGAAACAACAGGTGAGCTCTGGCCTCAGGCCACCGTTTGCCAACCCTTGCTTAAGACAGTGGGGAGCTGTGGATTGCTCTTGAACAGAGGAACCTCTGAACCTGGGAGAATGACTGGCAGTCACGGACTGCAGAGACAGGCGGGGGCGTTTTCTTTGCACCGGGTCTCAGATGGCCGCTGGGCAGCATGCTGCTCAGAGTTCGGCAGTTGTTCCAGAATAATGGGCGATCTGCCACACTTATGCAGGGAAAGATCCTTGCTACTCTAGGGCCACCCAAGGAATGGATGGTTTCTTGATCTAATTTTTAAATAAAATATTTTAATAATGTTGAAAGGCTTTGAAGCTCTCTCCAGGCTGGGACCCACCCAGCATCAAGGCAGCCGCCTGGGTGCAGAGTGGGCAGCTCTGCCAGCCTTCACATCTGTTTTGATTAAAGATGGGAAAGAGAGGAAGTTCCCCGGGCTGCGGGCTTGCTGGATGGCCAGTGGCCTGCACCGCGTCAGAGGAACGGCCACGAGGGGAGTATCTGGAAGCCAAGTGCTCACACACCTTCTTGGGACAAGAAGACAAGTGGAGAGGCTGGCCCAGATGGCGGTAGCCCGAGTGCGTGCCTAAACAGGGTTCAGCCTCCTACCCCGGGTGGAGGCACCTTTGAACTCCAGTATTGTTTTTCCTCCTCCTCCTTTTTGTTTTTCCTGTCTCTGGACTCTTAATTTCAAACTGGTCCAGATGTTTGGTATATAGTGGAGCTATTTGGTGTCTGATAAAACCCACAGAATGCTGACAGAACTTAATATTCTTTGAGTGCTGGGTAGACTGAAGCTGTAATATTGGCGTTTCTTGGCAAGTGAGTCTTGCCCGGGAAAGCGGGCCCTGGAGCCGTCTGCATAGAGCGAGGTGCTGAGGGGCTGCACTCTGACCCAGCACTCTCCTTGCGACCCCTCCCTGCAGCCCCCAGTTCACCTGCGTGCTCGAGAATCTCGGGGACATTGATGGGGATGTGGGGGTCAATTTATTTTTCTCTCTGTTCTCACCCCACTCCATCTCATCACCTTAGGACTTGAACAGCTTAATACAAATGCACTCAGCACACGCGGACAGACATTGGAGTGGCAGGGGGCCAGGTCGCGATGCCCCAATGAGTGCAGGCTCCTGGGCTCAGCATGAGGGCCTTTTTCCTGCCCCCTGATTCCTCAAGGACAGAGGTCACACCTCCCGTTTGGCTCAGCGGACCTAACTGGAAATCTCGATGTGTGAAGACTTGGAGTGTGTGGGGATGAAGCACGCTAGGCAAGCGCTCTTTCACTAAGCCACACCCCCAGCCCAGACAGAATCCACGTGTGTGCAGGCCCCTGTGAATGTTTTGCAGAGAACGTTTGTGAAGGAGAGGAGTCTACCTGTGGACAGGAGCTGGGTGTGATCAGATGCGCGCACAAGCTTTATTCACGTTCAGTTTCCACTCGAGAAGAATAATAAGGCCCAGTACTTCAACGTGAGGGAATTAATCTAGAACAGCCGAAATCATTCACCACACTGGTTTCCATTGCAAGCGCTTTTTGACCCAGCCCCTGGAGTCTCGGCTAAGTCCAGAAGGTCAACTCTTGCCTTCCCTGCAGGTGGGCGTGTGGTCGGAAAGCTCCAGTGTGTGGATGAATCCGAGTCTGCCGGAGGGCGCCTGGCCAGCAGATTTAGAGACTATACTTTTTAAAACTAAATTCCGAGGGACTGGACCTGGGGACTGGCAGCATACAGATGGATGGGGGAGACCTGGGACCCAGGCCAGTACCGCCGTCATCCACAGAAAGGAGCAGACACAGAGAATTTGGCCACCTGCCCAAGGTCACCACTAGGACAGGCTCGAGCCAGGAACTGAGCTCAGGTTTGACTTGGGCGTCTTCTCCCTGCACATGGCCAGCTGTGATGGGGACTGAGCTTCTGAGCCTCCCGGGAGAGTCACCTTCTGCATTTTGAAACAGCCCTTCTTTGAACACCCCCCCCCCCCATATACACACACCCTGTTTTGGTGAAGGTACCACTCACATTTCATGAAATGAGCCGTTTTGAAGTGAACCCTGCAGTGGCAGCCACCACCCCCGTGTCACTCCAGAAGGGTTCGATGGTCCTGGGAGGAAACCCCAGCAGTGTCCTGCAGCCTCCCTGCCCTCGGCCTCTGAGACCAGGGACCAACCTTCTTTCTGTCTCGATGGATCTGCCCACCCTGGGGATTGCAACAAGTGACCCTTTGTAGCTGGCTTTCTGTACTGAGCAGGACGTTTCGGAGCTCGTCCCCATCGTGGTGGGTTCCGGCACCGCCTTTGTTTTTATGGCTGAATGAAATTCACTGTGGCCCCTTCAGGAACCAGAGGATGTTGGGTTGGTACCACCTTTTGGCGGTTGTGAACGACGCTGCATTATTCACCTGTGTGCACAGGTATTTGCGTGAGTCCTCGTTCCCAGTTCTTTTGGGCATTACCCAGGAGCAGAACTGTTGGCATTTATAGTGACTCTGTGTTCCCTCTCCCTGTTTTTTAAAATGGTGACACATCAGGCTCCTCTGTAGCTGGTCAGAAGCCACTGGCGTAAAGGGCTTGTAAAGGGCTGGCTAATTGATTAGAAAAGGCAAATTGTCCCCAACAAATCTCTTGGGAGAACAAGAGGAGGTGAGAGTTTACCTTCTTCACTGTGTTTAGAACCAGGTGTTAATACTTGAGCATAAAGTGGCATAGTCAAGCGTGTGGCCTGTCACCTACAAGGCTACCACCAGGGTGGCAATTGGATTTGCAGGGAGCTCAGGAGGGACCCATGGCACAGAGGACTGGACAGAGGACTGCTCCAGGAGGGCCCCTTGGGCAGCCTGAGGGCAGACAGGGCACCAGGTGTCTGGGGAAGGGCTGCTCAGAGCCTGAGGGCTGGATGGACAGATGTCGCCAGGAAACGTGACATTCAGCTACTGCAGCAGCCTGGTCTACCCACCAGGGGAGCCTGCCCTCTCGCCTCTCCCTGCAGCCCCTGGCATCACAGCCTCTAGCTTGGTGCTAGGGATCTCTCTGCACAGGCCAGCTGACACCAGTCTCCTCCTCTGGGGTCCTACTGCCGCCCTCGTTCTGCCTGACCCCCTGTGCCCCAGGGAGAGAACCTGGGTACTGAGGGCCACAGGGACAGCTTCTGCCCTGATGCCTGTTGTACTCTGAGCCACCGGGGACACTGAGGCACACTCCAGCCCCTGGAAAGGAATCCTGGGCGGAGGCGTTTGTCCCGGGAGGGGCAGCTGTGGGCGCGGCTGTGCCAGCCTGGCCTGGGCGGAGGCGGTTGTCCAGCACAAGGTCACAGCGGCAAGGTCTCCAGCTCGTGCCGTCCCAGGGCCTCTCCTCGCCTGGCGCCGGCTCCCATCCCCCGTGGTGGTGACACGCTGCACCGCCCCTGGGCCTTTGCTCGGGTGTCCTGGGGCCCGTTCCTGTTCTGCAGGACTCCTGCAAAGCGCCACTTCCTCGTTCGGAGCGCGGAAAACAGGCCCGAGCAGGCCCGGGGCAGATCCGTGGCATGAAAGCACGCTCGTCTCCCTCAAGTCCACAGCGAATCGGTCCAGAGCGTCCGACAGTCACCTCAAGTGGCCTCCAAAGCTGCCGGGCTCTTCCCTAGTTGTCCCCATCTTGGTCATTCAGCTGGCCTCTCCGTCACTGGCATGGTGGCCCTCCCCATTCCAGCCTCGCTCCCAGGGGCTCTTGGCCCCACGCCTTAAGATCCCCGAAGTCCTAGCTTTGGTTGGCCGCCGTCTCCCACAGAGCTCCGAGGTTCCCACAGCTGGCCCCGGGGGGTGGGGGGTCCAAAGCTTTGCTGTCGCCTGTGTTGAATGGTGTGCTCCCACCCAACGCTTTGAAGGAAAGGGTCCCTTACCCAACTTGTCTGGCAAGTGGCCATCCCAGAAGCCTCTGCCACACCCACTCCTGCCTTCAGCGAGGCTGGCTTGTCTGGCCGGGGCAAGGGGACGGCTGCTTGGCCACTCTGCCTTTGATGGCCAGAGGTGAGAGAGGCACCAAGTGACCTGTGAGGGTCCCGTTGTGCCCCTGATTTGAAAACACCATAATTCAAATCTCTCTTGCTGCAAGCTGAGCCCATTGAATACAGGAGTCTGCCAGCTGCAGTTTCTCTTCAGACATTCTTTTTTTTTTTTTTTTTTTTTTTGGTACTAGGGATTGAACTCAGGGGCACTCGACCACTGGGCCACATCCCCAGCCCTTTTTTTATATTTTTATTAGAGACAGGGTCTCACTGAGTTGCCAAGTGCCTCGCCATTGCTGAGGCTGGCTTTGAACTCGCGATCCTCCTACCTCAGCCTCCCAAGTGCTGGGATGACAGGTGTGCGCCACCGCGCCCGGCTTTTTCAGACATCGTTTTTAAAACGTGAACGCATGTCCTGATTCCTGCCTGCGGGGCACACGCTGAGCCCAGCACCTCACTGGGCCACAGCTGGGCATCTTACCAGCAGAAGGTTGGTAAGAGGGGGGCAGAGGCCTGGCCCTGGGATTCACCTGCCCATTGCACAGAAGCACCCAGGTGCAGATGCTGAGAGGGAGGGCCACCCAGCAGGCATCCAGGGTCTGGAGGGAAGGGTGCCCGGACGAGGGCGATGAGCTGCGTGTACCACGGAGAGCCAGTGGAGAGTGGCGGCGTCTGGAAGGGAGATGAGCATGGTGGGGCAGGGTCCAAGAGCAGGTCCTATTCGGCAGTGCAGGATGATTCAGGAGCAGGAACGAGAGCCAAGGAGCCAGCAAGATGAGCTCCGCTTCTAGGAAAGCCAGCCTCGTGCTGGAAGAACGGCAGCGGCGGAGCTGGGCTCCAGAGACCCACGCAAGCGCAGAAGGAGACAGACGCCCCGTCTGCAGAGCAGCGGAGAGATGTGGAGTCTCGGGTGGTTGGAGAAGGACCTCCTCCTCAGTACCTCTGAAGTCGAGATCAGTCCTGGGGACAAGACAGAGCCTGCAGGCGGGGCTGAGGGGTCTGGTGTGCAGGGATCTGATGCGGGAGTGCTCCCCAGTCGCTCCCTGATCCTAGCTGAGCGCTTTAAGCACGTGCGTGGGACGCCAGACGTTTGAGAGGGCCTGGGCTCGCTAGCCTACAGTGAAAAAAGACCTCTGCCACAGCCCTGAGAAAGCTCAGGGTCCCTCTCCCCTCCCCGGACGCCAGCCCCACGGGCTTCTTCAGCTTCTCGAGCCCACGAAGGCCTCGTGCATCCGTTGCCCTTTCTCGTTCTTTTCTCTGCACAGAAACTTCTTTCTCCCCTCGTGCCCACTCTTGTAGGAGCCCTGTTTGGGGAGATGGCTTAAATTGCGGTTGACTATGGGCCGTGGAGATTTGGACATTGCCGCCTTCTGTAGTCTGACGGGACTTGGCCCGAGATCTCGCGAGACTTGGCCCGGGATCTCGAGTGACTTAAGCCGAGATTGCTGATCGGGTCTGCGCCATTTTTTTGGTGGTGTGTGTGGTGCGTGTTAGTCGTTGTTAGAGCCAAAAAAAAAAAAAAAAAAAAAAAAAAAAAAAGTTATCAAAATAAAAAGCTGTTTGTTTCCAGTTCGCCTCTGAACTTCTTCCCGTGGCTTCGTTGCTCCAAGCGGCCATCGCTTCAGGCGGCAACACACTCTCATTCTTCAGGTCTCGGTCCTCGCCTCATCTCTTCAGAGAGATCATCGTTCCAAAACTAGACCCTCCCTTGAAGCTCTCCATTTGTGACTTTGGGGGGGGTTGTGTGGGGGTTTGGTTTTGTGGGGGGGGGGGGTTTTGGGGGGTGTGTGTGTTGGGGTTTGTTTTTTGTTGGGTTGGGGGGTGTTTTGTGGGGTATTTGGAGCCGGACGCCCTCGGACCATTTAAAGACACCCCTGCCACTTCTAGTTTCAAGTCTGCTCAGCTCGGGTTGCCAGCACAGTCCGTCTGTAATTCCGCCGTGCTGTGCTCCTTCCCTGGATTTGTGTAGTATCTGACCGTCCCCAGCTTCGTGAGAGCCATGGCCCCCTCTGTCTCCTTCCTCCTGCGTCCCCGGCCCCTCCCTCGGGCCATGACACGTAGGTTTTTGCTAATTGAATGTCCGTGCTGCAGAGTTTCCAAGATGAGCTTTTTCCTCCTTGGGAACATTTCTGTTGCCTGACTTGGCCCGTCCTGACTTGGTCCTGGTGGAACCAAACAGGGTCCACAGCTTAGGGTCCCCAGTGGCCCAAGACAAGCTCAGGTACCAGATGTGCCGGCAAACCCAAGCCAGTGGGAACCCAGTCTGAGCACCCGCAAAGCGCAGAAGTGCTTCTCCTGTCTCCTCTCTGCAGAAGCTGCCCCCCCCCCCCCAGCTCTCTGCTGGCACCACAGGCCCCTCCTGCAAACAGTGCAGAATCCGCCCCAGCCAGGGGCCCCATCTGTCACTTGGAGCAGGAGGGGACTCACACTTGTGGAGGTGGGTGATCGCACCTGCCGGAGAAGGCCACCTGCCCAGCTGACCCCCTCCCTGCTTAGGCAGAGTATGGGGACAGCACTACAGTTCCAGTCCTTTGATTTGGGGGGGCCTGGAAACCTCCCCCAAGGTTGCCGGTGGCTTTCCAGGGCCCAGAGGAAAGCACTGTGAGCCACTGTGAGTCGCGTCAGCACTGGCCGGGCAGGCTCCCTGGCCACGGAGCAAGGTGCCTGCCCCAGCTTGCTGGCTCATTAGTGTTTGCTGCTGACTTTTATGATGTGTTACTTAGCTCGTAAATTGTCTGTCTGTCCCACCGCCTCCGGGCCATGAGCTGGACGCTGGAGCCACTGACTCTGCGTCCCACTGACCTCCGGCACCGGGAGGCCAGATGCGCCCCAGGCCAGGGAGGGGTCACGGGAACCCTGCCGCTGACTCGGGAGCTCGGCAAACCCACTTTTGGAGGCAGCCTGCGGATCGATTGTGTTGGGCTTAGAGTGAAGAGGCCTGGGGAAGTCAGCCGCGGCTCCCTGGGGCCAGCAGAGAGCAGGAAACCTGTCCCGTGAGTCACTGCATGTATTTACCCTCTGAGTTTGATTGTGAAATCTTCCAGGCTCCCGGAGGCCACTACCCCAGGACTTAAAGGGCCCCACTGTCAGCAATGGGCATAGCGGTCTTCTGGGAAAAGGGTCTGGCAGGAGGGTCCCTCCACTTACAAGAGCAGCCTGGGAGGAGCCCCCATGCACACGGCCCCCAGAGGGGTTGGGCTTCTCCAGGAAGATGCACAGTGAGGTCCCAGGGACACGGGCGTCCTCGGGACCTGCCCCCGGGAGCCCATTTTCCAGTGGCGCTCGTGTCCCCGCTCTGTCTTCCCCTACGTGGGATTTCCTGCCAGAGTCCCAAGCCTTCGCCTGTCTGGGGGGGTTGTGGACTCCTCCCCCTCCCGATGCTGTCCTCCCCCCTGTCAGAGTCAAGCTCAAGGACATGAACGGAGCAGCAGCCCCACCGCAAATCTAGACGCCGGCTGTGCTGCTGCTCGCTTCCGTGGGAGCGTATGTTTCTCCCGTCCATCTGTCCGTCCATCCATCCTTCCTTCCATCAAGGATCTGTTGAACTAGGGATGTCAGAGCGGGTCTTTGGCCTCTGGAGAATTAGAATAAAAGGGGAACCCAGAAGATTCCGTGTGAAGCAAAGCCCCCTTCAGAGTCCCGTGACAACGCAGCCACATGACACATTTTCAGCCCAGGGTGCTGGGTCTTGCTGGACTGCCCTTGACGTGACATGAAACGGAGGTCTACTGTGGCCAAGGTCCCCTCAGAGGTGCTGGGGCCCTCCAGGGACCAGGTGCAGTGGGCAGTTTTCATTTCATGTGGTTTTGCTGCCGTTTCTGTGTTGTGGGGTTGTGGGGGTTTTTTTTTGGGGGGGGGAGGGTGGAGGGTGTTGGCCTTTAAGTAAGATAATGCTCTAGGCTACTCAGCCTGGAGAAGATCTGAACTTTTGCCCTGAACTTGAGATTGACTCATGAGGGAAGCAGTTATATAAATAACAGGGCTGATAAGAAGATAGCCGAGGCCCCGTGGGCTCCAACAGCTTCCTGCAGGGTGGAAATCGGCTCTGGAGTCGGGGAGAGCCGGCGGCCACGGGCGACCTGGACACGCAGGTTCCCATACTCCTAATGGGACACCGAGGGTCTCAGCTCAGAGACCTGAAGAATGCTTTGAGTGCCGGTGGGTTTCTCCGGGTCCAGCTGGGAGGACGTTCAAGGTCACCTGGGCAGGCCTTTGTCGTTCACGCTGGGCTTTGCTGGTCGTTTTCAATCCGTGAGAAGGTCCGTGGAGAAGACCGTTCTCTGTCCCTTGGGGTTGCATGTCTAAAGGATGAGGAAGGCAGTCGGATGGAGGAGGAGGAGAAATGGAGACGTGCTTCCTCCATCCCCTCCTCCTCTGGTCTCCTCGCCTGGACCAACACCCACAACTGGCCGCCAGTGCCCCTCCAACCTGCTCTCCATGCCAGCCATTGCAAAGGCCGAGAAACACAGTCCCAACCACGCGGCTCCTCGCTTGAATGGCCTCCAGCTGTCCCAGGACCAGCTCCAAGTCCTCAGAATGCGACTCAGCAATTCTACTCCTCAGTAGAGACCGAGGGCGATTGCAGACAGGTGTCCAAACAGAAGCGCGCCCACTACAGCTCCTGGCGGCCAGATGCCCGTCCCCAGGAGGAGGGTCAGCACGCTGCACCAGGCCCGTGCACCTGGGCGTCACTCGGCCCATGGGGAAGGACAAGCTGGCGCACGGTGCAGCACGGATGAGCCCGGAAAGCGCCGTGCGAAGCAGGTGCCAGGCCCAAAGGCCACCTCCTGTGCTACTCAGACGGGACAGGTCCATGCAGGCAGAAGCAGATGGGTGGTTGCCAGGGACTGAGGAGGGCAGGGGATGGGGAGGGACTGCAAATGGACCTAGGATTTTCTTCTGGGGTGATGAGAATGTTCTGGAACGAGTGGGGACCGTTGCACAGCGCTGTGAATGTACACTGAATGCCACTGAAATGTGTGCTTTAAAATGGCTTAAATGGTGAACTTTATGTTACGTGAATTATGCCATGATTTTAAAAATAGAATCCTCAGCGTGTTCTCCAGGCCCACCTTGTCTCAGGCCGTTCTCCCTTCACTCTGGCCTCCCATCAGGATCAACACCTCCTGCCACTTGCTGTGCACACACTGGCCCCTTGGCCTTAGGTGTTCTTCATCTTCTTGTCTGGACACCATCCTTCAGGAACCCTTAAAGAACCCCAGTGTTGAGCGTGGATGTTACCAAGTTCTGTGTCAATCAGCTTTTCATTGCTGTGACAAAGTACCTGAGAAAATCAACCTAGTAGGAAGAAAGACTTATTTTGGCTTACAGTTTCCGAGGCTTCTGTCCAGGGTTGCTTGGCCCCATTGTTGTGGGATTTTGCTGAGACAGGAACATCACGGTAGGGAGCAGTGGGCAGAGCAAAGCTGCTCACCTTGTGGTGGCTGGGGAGGGCGGGGGAGGGGGAGGCCAGGGACAAGATATGGTCTCCAAGGACCTGCTCTCTACAGTTCCCACTGCCTCCCAGTAGTCCCTTCAGCTGAATCCATCAACGGATCAATCCACTGCCAAGGTCGGAGCCTCATGAAGCAGTCGCTTCCCTTGCTCCCCACCCCTGGACACTGCAGCCCTGGGACCCAGCCTTCAACACGGGATCCTCTGGGGAGCGTTGCAGATCCAAGCCACGACGAGTCCCAGCAGCTCCTCCCTTCCCCCACAGGGCAGGTTCCCTGGAGGTCACGGCCCTTCTCCGTGTCTGAAGCCACCAGAGGCAGGGATCAGGATGTTCTCAGTGGCATCGCAGTCGAGAGACAGTAGGAACTCAGGAGTTACCTGCGACTTGATGAACCCCTAAACTGCCCCAGTTACCGCACCAAGGGCACGAGGACGTTCTCCTTAGAGATTCAAAGTGGAGGAACGTCCCTCCTGTCTCTGTGTTTCCGTCCCCTACACTTCTCTTGGGTACCCTGTCGTTCCTTCTTACTGTTCAGAGTGAAGGCATTTTCCCATAGGAAAAGGCATGTTACAAATGGCGATTCAGTTCCTAGACTCCCCCACAGCTTTACGTAACCCACGAGGTACTTACACACTCGTAAGCTACACACGAGTTAAATGGGCTTTTGTGAGCTGAATGGGCACCCAACCTGCCATTTAGAATAGAGCTTTATAGGGAAGTGAGCTGTGAGCACAAAAGGGCTGCCAGTGCCCTGCACTCTAGGAGGCCCCTGGAACCTGCAGCTTGTTAGGTGGTGGGTGCATTTGACCCTCTTCTGAGATCCACGAAAGAAGGATCCTCAGCCAGGTTAAGCTAGGAAGTCAAGTCACGAGGAGAACAGTGGTACCCAATGGGCGTGTCAGTGGCCATGTGTCCAATGGCCGGGAGTGAGGGCAAGGCCCTCCCCAGCCCCCTTGGCTCCCTTCCCGCCCTTCCTTACACACTCTGCTTCCTGCCCTATGCCTGCTGCACTCTTGAGATTCACCAGGAAGACAACAAAGACTCCAGAAATTGTGGAAGGGAATCCCCCTGGATTGATTTTCCCAGCAGCACAAGTCTCCATGGATCCCGGGCACCCTGGGGGCGGGGGGTCTGTGCCCCAAGGAACCTCTGGGTGCTTCTAATAGCATGTTAGTCTGGAAGCCCCTGCTCCTTCTGAACACAGCCCAGAAGCCCTCGCGCCTTTGAAGACAGCCCTGCTGCTTCAGTTTTGAGTTTGTTCAGCTCGGGTTATAAACACTCCGTTTACAGTCCTCCCCTCCTGCGTTCCTTTTCCTTAAAGGACAGCTGGGTTCTCCATTTCCCATCGCGTGACCCCGGGGCAGTGGCATCTGGGCGTGTGATGACTTTAGTCCTTGCAGCGTCCACTGTGCTCTTCGTGATTTCCAGGCTGCCATCAGGCTTCTGGGGTCAGATTGGAATCGGAGGAATCCACGCAAAAGCACAAAACTGTGGGTTCCCTTGTTTCAAGTTGCTATATGCAAGTGTCAGGAACTGATCACCACCACAGGAGCAGTTGACACAGCTGTCACCTCGAATTGTTACCGTTTTTGTGTGTGTGGCAAAAATATTTAGGATCTACTCTTTCAGCAAATTTCAGGTATATAGGATACTATTGAGTGCTGTAGTCACCAACTATACTTTAGATCCCCTGAACTCACTTATAACTGAAAGTTTGTACTCTCTGACCAACATGTCCCTATTCTTCATGCTGGCCCCTGGCAGTCACTGCTCGACTATGCAATTCTATGAATTTGCCTTTTTTAGATTCCACTTGGAAGTGAGACTATATGGTATTTGTCCTACGGTTTCAGTATATATGTATATACATGTATACACACACACACAAGTAAACAGACACAGGAACAAATACAGCTGTTTGAGCAAGCGTGGGTTAGGACGTGTGTGTGGCATTTCCTGAAGCAGTGGCATCCCAGTGGCCACCAAGTGACCTCGAACTCAGATCTTGGTTCCCAAGCACCATTCTCCAATGTGGGAAAAGCGTTGGATTCCAAGACCAGGAAATGGAACTACAACATGAGTCAGGAGAACTTGGGGTATCAGAAAGTGAGGACATCCGTGCAAAGGCATGGAGATGTGTCAAAAGGACCCAGGAGCCACCTGAGGGAGGTCCCGCTGGCCAAAGCTGGAACAACATGAGCAGCAAAATAATAATACCATTGGGTCATAATTCACATGTAAAATAGATACCTGTGCACTGGTTCTGCACAAGTAAGGAATAAATAAATACCTGGAGGAGATGGAACAGCTCTCTTACAGAATTCCAAGCTAGCAATGTAGGAAGAAGGAGGAGAGGAAGAGCCCCCTTAGGACTCCACAGTAGTAATCGCTGCCGTAAGACCCACCCGTGAAAGCTGACGTCAGCGTGAGAAAGATTAAGATGAAACAGGTGGTTTTGGAGCACCGCCCCTCGCCCCCCTCAGCCCTGAGTTGAAGGGTTCTGAGTGCCTGTGGCCCCGAGGGGCTGTCCAGGCAAGGACCAGGCCCCTTTGACAGGATGGGGCTTTATTGGCTGTGTGGTGGCTTTGTCCTGTGTCCTGACCTTTCGGCTCAGCGACCCCTCCTGGGTCTCCAGTGAGACCAGCCAGGTCCCTTGCCCTTTTGCTGCAGTACCAGGGTTTTCGCTCTGAAGGGGGAGTGACGAGCCAGCGCTCCAGAGGTGACGACACTTAACCAGATGGGGTCTGGCACCTCGGGAAGGCCCCGGGGCACCCAGTGGAGCTGGTTCCGCCCAGCCTGTAACAGCCAGGGAGTTCTTTTGCCAGTCAGTAACGTGTTCGAGAGAGAAAAGACCACGGGCCATGTGTGAGAGGCCAGTGATTCATTAGAAAATACCGGGAACCTCTCTCAAAGCTTCCCACCTGGCGTCAACACACGCGGTGAGCAGAGACGTTTTACGGTGTCTGTGCTGGAGCCCACCCCTCGGTGGGAAGGCGGCAATGGGTGACTTCAGGGTATGAGCCATCACAGATGATCACAGTCTGCCCCCTCGTAAGCTGAGGTTACAGCGGGACCCAACCTCGCTCTGCTCCATTTCTTAGGGGCGTGGTAGACAGCACGCGGGAGGCCCTTGTGTGAGCTCTGGAGCCGGCAGAGCCGCGTTGGAACCCCAGCAGAGCCACTCGCGGGCGATGGGTCTGGGAGACAGACTGAACCCTCGTGAGCCTCGGTTTCTCTGTCTGTAAACCCCGGTGGGTAACGTTTCCTGCAGAGGGCAAGTAATTGCCAAAGGAAAGGGAGATAGAGCTCGGCATGAGCCTGGCACGGGGCAGGGGCTCAGGAGATGGTGCTGGCGCCCTAGCTCTGCCTGCTGTGAGCCAGGCACCTCCGGCGCCCACCAGGCTTTTCTGGAAGAGGTGGCTCTGATGAGCGTCAGCTCTGCCCGTCATCTCGGTAGCGTGTGCAAAGCAGCAGGCGGCTAACCTCCTCACTAGTGACCCCCCCACCCCCGACACCCGACCTTACCCCAGCATCGACTTCATGCCTCGGACCCCACTTTCACCCTCGGCTGACCACATTGAACCATTTCCCAGTGGCAAAGCCCCGAGTTCCCAGCTGGCTAGAGAATCCTAAATTGCACGGCGTGGGAAAGGAAAGGCTTCTCGTTTGCTCTCTTTCCTTCCAGCTTCCTGCCAGGTTTTCTTCAGGTCCTGCCTGCACCCACAGCCAGCAGGACTGAAGTGCTGGACTTGGAAAGACAGCAGTAGTCTTGCCTTGAAGGGGTTCTGACCTTGAGGGAGGTGCTGTTGTTTGAGGGTGAGGGTCCAGCCCTGGGCTTCCAGAACTTTCCTGGGTCCTGCTCCTGCTTCTCACCTGCAAAGAAGGATGATAAGGATGACCAGACACTGGACCCCAATGTCTGCACTCAGTCTCTCCTTGCGGGCACCCCTGCTGCTCAGACACATTGACACAAAGGCTCCCTGTTGCCACTTACATGCTGCAAGGCGTCCTTGCCTCCAAACCCTTTGCATCCCGGGATGCGCAGGTGCTGATGGGAAGTGCCGGCCTGTCTGCACACGCGCCTTCCCCTCCCTGTCCTGTTTACCTTCACTTTAGTGCCCTAGAATCTCATCTCATTTGCAAAGGAATAATCATTCCTGTTTGTTTCTGGAGCCCGGGCTGGTTGTCAAACAAGACTACCTACTGCCAGGCAGCTTCCTCAGCCCAGCCACATCCTAAGTGCATGCAAATAGCCGGGGACTTCTCACCAGCAGAGCTGAAAGCTCCCCTTTCGGTGCAGTTTGCATTGGGCGTGCAGTCCAGCCACGTTCCCTTCAGGGAGCGGAGGAGGAGCAGGTGGTGTTGGCTTTGAACTCAGGCCGCGTGCCCCAAGGGTGACAGAAGGTATAGTTTGGTCTAAACAAGGGTGTAGGAGAGAGAGGGAGAGGGAGAAAATAAAAAAAAAAATCTCTTTGAGTTTTGCATCGGCCGGGCGCCAGGCAGAGAGGGCAGTGTGACAGAGACCGCCGTGGAAGGCTACTGAAAGCATATGTTCTCCAGTGCAGCAGCCTAGAGCCCCCAAGATTGTGCCCAGAAGAGTGTTTGGTGGGTAGAAAAGAAAGGAGCCTTTCAGCTCTCCCATTTGGCGCGTGCTGCAGTTCCGCTGAGAGCTCTTTTGCAGTTTCCTCTTGGAACGGTTGGTTCATGCCGTCCAGATGTGCACGACGAGATGGTTTTGTGTGTTGGCTTCCAGATGTGCACACACAAGAAAATGGGCTTTGGCAAAGGCGGAGGGCCTGTCCCACAGCCCCTGGAATCTGGGACCCACGATGCCCTGGCTGGGTGGGAATCACCAAGCTTAGGATCTAGAAAGGCGCTATGGGTCGCCCCATTTCTCCTCCTTATTTTATAGCTGAGGGCACTGGGAGCCAGAGAGCTGTGACGTGTCCTCTGCCGCTTCAGCCCTGACAGTTGGCAGCAGGCATCAGCCCTGCTAGAATTGTGGGGCCCGTATCATACACACATCTGTTTCACGGCTGCATGCGGCTGGCCTAGCACGAGGTGCTGGGGCACATTGGCGTACAGCCAGGCTCCTGGCTCATCTTCTGTATAACAAAATAATTCAAAACGTGGTGACTTCGCCCAGCAAGGATTATCTCGTGTTTTTTTTTTTTTTTTTTTTTTTTTGGAAGGCTAGGAATTTGAGAGTGGCTTTATTGAGTGGTCCCAGCTCAGGGACTCTCATGAGGACACAGTTAAAACATCAGCCTGGGCTGCAGCCCTCCGAAGGCGCGACTGGGACCGAGGGGACCACGTCCAAGATGGCGCTCTCACGTGGCTGTCGGCAGGAGGCCTTGGTCTTCCACTCCCAGGAGGCCGCTTGAATGTGCTCTCAGTGCAGCAGCTGGCTTCCCCCAGAGCTAGTGGTCAGGAGAGGGAGAGACAGAAGCTGCAGTGCCTTTCAGGTTATGACCTCGGAAAGGTCGGAGGACGTGGCCTTGAAGCAGAGAAGAAGTGACGAACAGATGGCCCGAGAAATGAAGTTCTCGCGAGAGGAGCCACGGATTTGTGTGGAAGCACAAGGAAACAAGGTGGCCGGAGTAGAAGGCCTGAGGGAAGAGCCGTCAAAGAGGAGGTCAGAGAAGAGTGGAGGGCAGGGACATGTGGGCCATGGGAGGCCACAGCAGGCCAGAAGGGGACGCAGCCTCTGCCCCTGAGGGAAGCAGCAGCCACGGCAGCATTTTGAGCAGAGGAGCAACACAAATGGACATCGCAGGCGTGCGGGGAATGAACTTTAGGGGTCCAAAGTCGAGGCAAGGTGACCGTTAGGACGCTATTGCCATAGTCCCGGGGGGACTCTGCGGAAGCCCCCGCCTGCTGGAACACCGGAGCTGGGAGGAGGAGCTGGCTTCCCGACGGGTCTGGAGGGTCGAGTCTTCAAGTGCCTCTTCTGATCTCTGTGAGGCGTGACAGAGTACCCAGCCGACACACGTGTCCGTGGCTCTCCTCCCCAAAGCGGCCACCAGTTGCTCTTCCTCTCGTCCCTCTGCGGCATGAAATGACGCAGTGAGGTTTGCAAAAGACTTGGAGCCCGGCCTGGCTTCCCGCTATGACGTGGCCCATGCTGTGTTCTCGGGCTGATCGGCCGTCCCTGGAGAGCCTTGGGTACTGTGTTTGCAAGATGGAAATGGATCTTAAAGCCCCTGAATGAAATAATAAGTGTTTGCAGTGGTGCTTAAAGCTACTGAAGCGAAGGCGTCATGATGCTGGAACCGTTTCCAGTGGCTGGCGATGCTGAGTGGGAGGACCACCTTCCCCGAAAATGTTGACCCTGCAGAGGGAGAGATTGAAGCACTCGGTGAATAAGAACCCACGGCGAGAGGAGATGTCTGGGGGGGATGGACTGGAGTGTCCTGAGGACACACCCCATCAGAGGCCCCAACTGGGGGCCGAGGGCAGCTGTCCACATGTCACCTTTGCAGACGAGACCTGAGGCCCTCAGCCAATCCTCCTTAGGGTTCTCGAACTGCCTCCTAAACCATTCGAAGTTCAAAAACAGACACAACTAAATTGCTCTCAGAAGTGAGGCTGGTGCCTCCCTCAGGAGAGGCTTAGTGACCAGGGAGTCCAGGCTGGAGTGGGGGGTGGCAGTGCTTTACTTCTTGATCCAGATGTGGGTGTCCTGGGTTTGCCCGTTTCTGAGAATTCATCCAGTGCAACATTCATATTATGGGCTCTCTCCGCTCCTGTGTTCAACAGCAACCAGACATCTTTTAATAAAGGCAATGGGAAGAATTCCTCTCCCCCAAATGAGGCTCCCACCCAGAAACCGAGAGCCTGCCTTCAGAGGGTCAGTCACTTCTGCTCAAGTTCCAAATGCCTTCAAGAGAATTAACAAATAAAATTGCCCATGGCCATGGATGATTCCTATCAAAGGGTAGAATTGGGGGAGTTTTGTGTCGATAGGTCCATATAGCACTTACTGTTTTGGGTCCAGTTTCTTTCACTCAAAGTCTTGTCTGAGGACGCCTCCGGCCCGCTGCATGTAGAAGCAGACGTTCCCGTCCCGCCCCGCACAGTGTTCCATTGTGCGGAGGGAATACAATTCATTTATTCATGCGGTTGCGGATGGGCGTTTGCATGGTCTCCGCGCGGGCGCCGTCGCTGATGGCACTGGCAGGGTTGGTGGCACTCCTGGTGCGTGTCTTTCCGTGAACACGTGGGCACCTTGCTCCCAGGTGTGTGCCCCTGCCACACTGGAGGAGGCAGTCTCTCTCCAGGCCAGTGCATAGGATTGGTTTTGTTGCTGGGAGACTTACCTGGGAAGGGTCCCTAGGGCGTGCCCCCCACCCCGGGAATCAGAGATCCCGGGGACATAGGGGAGCATGTCTGGGACTCCTGCAAGAGGCCTGTGCAGTGGTGGCCTGAATGGCCTCTGGCTGCCACCTGCCTTGCAACCTGATCACTTGGGGCTCTTCCCTGCCCTCTTAGGGCAGGGTGGCAGATGTTAAGGGAAAGGATGGGTCATCCTCAAGTCATCTCCCCGGCCTGTGCCAATCAGGCTGCAGGAAGCAGGCGGGGAAGGTCCCTTGCGTGCTAAGCCCTCTCGGCTGAGCAGGTAGGGCTGGGCTGCCCTGCGGGGTGCACCCGGCCCCTGCCCACCTGCAGGCTCATCAAACACCTCGCCAGGCTGCTGAGTGGGAAGCTGGTGATGTCATCTTGGGCCTGAACAATCGGGCCTTTCAGGGCAGGACGGTAACAATCAAAACTGTGTAGGGCCACGTGCTCACTGCCCTGGGAGGGCCTGAAAGCCCGGCGAAGCGGGGCTTGTCGGGAATAGGCAGTTCTCCCTCCATGGCCTGGAGAGCCGGGCTGCGGGACGCCAACTTGCCAATGCACAGAGAAATCTGCTCTTCACTACCTCCCCCCTCCAACCTCAGAACTAAATCCCAGGCTGAGCAATAATCCCTGGGGTTCATGCAGGAATGCACAACTCCAGGAGGAGCCAGGTGCAAGGATGCCAGGTAAAAGGTGCCCCCGAGGTCAGACTGGAGACCAGCCTCTGTCTTGGGACTTGGTGGAGAGGCCTGGTCCAGCCCCAGCAATCTTGTCTTGCTACAGCCGAGCTCTCCGGAAGACTCCCCTCCACTGAACCAAATCGTCCTCGAGCGAGGCTCCTGAGATCAGGGCTTCTGTGCACGGGCAGCAGGTTCCCCCTCTCCGGTACTGGCTGAGGAAGCCAGCTCACCTGTGTTGCTCAGTGTGTGTCAGTGGCGCTCAAGCAAGGGCGACGTCATCCTGCAGGCGACCTTTGGCCATGTCCGGAGATAATTCTGGTTGTTAAAACTGGGGCTGGCCACTGGTATCTAGTGGGGAGAGGTCGGGGTTTCTGCTAACCATCCTGCAGCGCACAGAGAGGACCCCCACGACAAGGAACTAGTGACTGAGTGTCCACATGGTGATGTTGACAGCCCCTGCCGTGGGTGAGCCAGTCCCATTCCCGGTGGTCTGAGCCATTCAAACCGGGCGACAGTCTAGGATGGTCCGATGGGTCTGGGCAAGACTAGGAGGTCCTACACACGGCTCAGGTTTAGAGGTTCCACTCTGTCGCTTCCCACTTGGTGACCCTGGGGGACTCGTTACTTAACTCACGGTGCCTCAGTTTCCCCACCTGTGAAGTGGGGAATGATAACAGTTGCAAATGCTCAAGAGGCGGTCGTGGGGACCACGCATGCATCCACCCGTCAAATGCTTACAAACATGCCTGACACTTAGTAACCCTCAATAAGTGGCAGTAAAGAGGATAATCATTTTTAATTCCAGCCGCAGGGCCTCAGGCTCCCTCTGACGGGCGTGGCAGTGAAAGACTGGAGCAGGTTTCGGCCACAGGTTGTGGGGTCTGCGTGGCTCCTGGCGCATGCCCCGTGCTGACTCACCTGGGAAGCTTCCCCCAGGCTCAGACCATAAATGGATTTCAAGCCCCCACGTCACCCAGTGGCTGACTCGGCCCAGGAGTCTGCCTCCCAAAGGTGGGGTGGGGACCCTGGGCAGAACCCCAGGCTTTCGGCAATTATTGCTCAGGTTTAAAAAAACAAAAAATCACATTCTGCTGGGAAAGACTCCTAGAGGATAAATGTGATGGACGTCGAGGGTGATGGGCTTCGGATCAACACGTTTCACGTTTCTATTTGTGCGCCAGCTCTGACTCGGGAGGGGAGTAAAACCTGGGTGGCCCTGTAGTCTCACATCTTGGCTTCGTCTGCTCCTCCTTCCTTTCTGAAGTGCGCTCTCTCTCTAGAGTCTGTCCCCGTCCTTCCAAGTCCATCTTGAAGGTGGCCTCATCTAGGAGGGCTCGTCATGGCCTTCTCGGCCATGCTCAGGGCCTCCTCCGTGGCTGCCGGCGGGCTCGGGGCCCCCAGCAGGTCCTGCGGGAGCGTCTTTCTGCCCTTTCGGATGGTGGACTTGAAGGTGGGGCCCTTCTTGGCGTCTCCTTCCTGTGTGGAGTGAGCTCTTGAACATGCTCTTGCCTGGCCCTGGGGCCTGGGGCTTGGTCACTCCTGAGAAGCTGCCCACGTTGTGGTTTTGGGGCCTGGTTCTGACCACAGGTCTCAGAACTGAGGAGGCTGCGGAAGAACTCACTGTGAGGCCGTGTGGGCACAGGCTGTGGGGTAGGAGGCCTGAGTGGGCAGTTTTACCAGTAGCCACCACGTGATGGGCACCCAAACCGGGCTCAGGGCCGTGACCAGCTCACAGTGATTGTTTCTCCCCACACAAGAACCCTGCAGGTGGGGGCGGGGTTGTGCCCATCTTAGAGATAAGGCAGAGGCTGGCACTGGATTGGCCACGGTACACCTGGGGCTCCCACCCCGGTGTTTGGATCACATACAGCGGGTCAGATGGCCTCCAAAGACACTGAACTTGTCTGGGCCTCTGTTCTACCATCACAATGAAGGTGTCTGGCGAGGTGGCCTGCAAAGGCCCTGTGGCCCGCGTGCTGTCTGGCGTCTAATTGCGTGTGGTAGGAAGCTGAGCAGGAGGGGGAGGTGAGCCTGAGGGGAGACGGGCTCAGACCTCTGGTGGCCTCCGGGCCCCTAACAGGAGGCAGGGGCAGCAGCCCACCAGGACTGGCCTGCCCTCCTGTTGCCCGTGTCTTGGCATCAAGGATCTCTGAAGATAAGGACAGAGTCGGGGAGGGCTTCCCTACTTGTGGCCTGGAGGCCCCTGGCCCTGTGCCTCTGTGACTCTACCCCCCCCCCCCAAACAGCAAGGAAGAGAGTGGCAACCAGAAGAGCCCTCGGGCTGCTCCCTCCTGCCCTCGTGTGCAGACTGGTGAGGCCCAGCCAATGAGAGGGCGCCCTTCACCCTGCTGCGCCACCCCTGGCACCCTCGGGAGCCCAGCCTCCTCCATCTGCTGGGAGTCAATATTTGCGAGTGAGCCCGGCCCCCACCCGTCGCGCGTCCCCCGCCCCGGGGGTTCCCAGCTGCCTCCTGGCCCTCAGCAGCCTGAATCGGCCCTTTGTGTCCCTGCCCAGGCTCAGAGCAAAGTGCTGCGGTCCCCACAGGGAGGCCACCTCTGGGTGTCACGCAGGGCAGAGGAGGAGACGACAGCCCTCAGGGACTGACCTGACACCCCTGAGGCTGGCGAGGGCCACAGGGAGGTGTGTGTGACCAAAGGGCCCAGAGGGTTGGGACTTGCACCAGGCTACGGCAAGTGTTGTGTCGGCCGTTTATTTTGGAACATCTCTGTTTTCAGAGTTCTGCCTTCCCCTGTGTGACCAGTGGAAATTCTCATCCCCAGTTTGCCTCTGCCACCTATCCTTGGGTGCTTCCAAGGGCGACCACCTCATCCCCGTTGTCCTGGGATGGTCCTGGGTTTAGCACTGAGGTCCTTCCCGCATCCGTCCCCAGGCTCGCGGGACGGTTGGGCACGCTGGCTCCCACCTCAGAGGTCACAGGGGACTGAGAATCCTGACTCCTTGGCGCACTGGTCTACACGCTGCTGGGAGGGCCCTGGGGTTGGATTCCCACTGCCACTCACCTGCTTCCCGAGTCCCAGGAGGGACCTGTGTGTCCTCTTCCTGCCTGCCATTCGCTGTGACACCTCTGCTCCTCCTTGAGGTTTAAGAAAAAATTAAAAATCAAAGTACAGCCGGGCGCGGTGGCGCACGCCTGTAATCCCAGCACTTGGGAGGCTGAGACAGGAGGATCGGGAGTTCAAAGCCAGCATTGCTGAGGTACTTGGCAACTCAGTGAGACTCTGTCTCTAATATAATACAAAAAAAAAAAAAAGGGGGGGGGCTGGGGATGTGGCCCAGTGGTCGAGTGCCCCTGAGTTCAATCCCCGGTACCAAAAAAAGAAAAAGAAAAAAATCAAAGTACGAGGGGAAATGGACTTAAGAACCAACCCCGTTTCAGACCTCAGTGCTGGACTCGGAGTCAGTGGCTCTCTGGAGCCGTCCTTCCCTGGCAGATTCCCATTCTCAAGGGAAAGGAAGGGGGATGTTTGGATGCCCAAGCCAAACCTAACTCCTCCACGAGGCAGCCCTCCCAGTCAGACCCTTGGCTCACCTTCCTAGGAGAGGCCTTGTTAGGGCGGCTCATGTCCCCTCTGGCAGCCCACAGCCTGGCCCAGGGACACCCAGCCCTGTAAACCCACCCTCCTTCCCTGAAGGCCCTTCCCAGCCCTTCTGGCAAAATCCCCTCCCTTAGTGCTTCCTGGCAGACCCTGGTGACAGGTCACCCTGGGTCTCGGCGGTCACGGGAAGGCCACCGTCAGAGGGCAGCCTGCAGTTTCTGTTGGTGAAGGGCCCTTCCTTCCCCCTCTGTCCCCTCCCGCCTGCTTGTCAGGGTACAGACTAGCAGTGGTGTCTTTGTGCCGCTGTCTGGGAGGGCCCGGGTGGGTCTGTTCCCCGCCTGCTTTTGGAACCGTCCCAGCCTGTCCTGGAAAGGAAACCTCTCATTTGGGCTTTCCTTTCCCGAGGCTTCAAGGAGGGAGGCCGCCAGGGCCGCTCATCCAGGAGTACTGCCATGGAGTGTCCCCTTAGGAGGAGACCAGAGGGGTGCACAGTAGGGCTGCAGGAGGCCTGGGGCCTCTTCCCCGCCACCAGCTCCCTGGGAGCTCCCCTTTCCCCTCCCCTTTCCCCGCCAGCCAGTCTAGGCCTGCCCTCCCGGGGCCGTCCTTGTGAGCCCCTGGCTGTTCCTCCTTCCCTCTGCACCCCATTCGCTGTCACATCCTAACTCGGCTTTGGGCCTCCGCTCTCCGTTTGCTGGGATCCCCTCCATGGCTCCGCACTCTGCAGGGAGGGAGCATCCGGTCTTCAGGCTGCCCGTGGCCCCTGGTGGCCTCGACCTATAGCCTGTGCTGGGGACCGGACAGCAGAGGAGGGGCTCCTGAGACCCAGGTGGGCTCAGCAAAGGTCCCCATCCCCTTTGATGACTTCTTATCCAGGGCGTTGTTCCACGCCACGACTCCTCAGAACTTGCAGGAGGGGGCCTCTGCTAGGCTCCCTGGTGACAGAGACCTGTGCGTTGAAAGAGCTGTGGATCGAAATCGCGTTTCAGAGCTGATCCAAGTAGTGGGGAGGAGCAGGGGGTGTGGTGTGGAGGGTCTGGGCCTTTCCACGGCGTCACCTCCACCTAATCCCTGTGGACATCTCACAGACGCACAGCATACGGACCACCGAGGGGACATGGCTGGGGGGGAGGGAGGGAGAGCCAAGGTCGCAGGGCCACCTAGGAAGGTAGGAGAGGCAGGCGACTGTGGTCCCAGCCCTTGGCGTGGGGCGCAGGAGCCCAGGAGTGCTCAGAGAGACTGGCCGCGAGGCAGCGCCTGCTGAGAGAAGCCCGGCGGGGTCCAGAGGGTGTGGCGCCTGGCTGGGCTGGAGGCCCTGTGCCAGAGCCGGGCAGGGCAGAGGGAACCAGCCTTGCCAGGGATGGAAGAAAGGGGTTTCTGTGCTGCTTATCGGGATGGTGGCTCCCAGGCAGGATGTGGAGGAGGCTTCCACAGCCCGCCCCAGGGATGGCTGCAGTCAGTGCCTTGTCACGGCCAGGACTTTGGACAGGGCGCGCCACCTCTGACTTGCTGGTGACATTAGCTGGCAACCCTGTGGTCACGCCGGGGGGTGAGTCGCGTTGTCCTTGTGCACATGGGGGCAGATGATCACAGTGTCTGAAAGGCAGCCACCGAGTGCCATTTTTACAAGGCCCAGCCAGACCCCCAAGCCCTCCTCACTGGCAAGAAACCTTGGACCCAGGCTTTCAAAGCAGCAAGGAGATGCTGAGGGTGGCTGGGAAGACAGGGTGGGGACCAGGAATGCTGGCAGGAAGTTGCCCATAGGGTTTTTGTTTGTTTTGTTTTTTGGTACCAGGGATTGAACCCAGGGGCACTTAACCACTGAGCCACATCCCCAGCCCTTTTTACATGCTATTTTGAGACAGGGTCTTGCTAAGTTGCTGAGGCTGGCCTTGAACTCATGATCCTCCAGCCTTAGCCACTGTAGTTCCTGGGATTGCAGGCGTGCACCACCACGCCCAGCTTGCCCATAGGTTTGCTTCTTCCACAGAAATAAGTTTCAAATGTCCCCTGATCCTGGAATAGGAGCTCAGGCTCTGCTCAACCATGAAGCCCCCAGCAGGAGCCTCTGGAACAAGCTGCAGTTGCGCCTGCGGCTGGCTGGAACAGGCTCTCCAGGGCCCTGCCTCTTGAACAGGCGTAGGCAGTGGATGTGCGGTCCTCGACCTGGAGCCCAAGAGGCCAGAAGTGAGTGTTGACTGGTCCTGAAGCCTCTCCCCAGCAGAGGTGGGTGCTCAGCATGCCCCCTGCAGATCCACAGAGCCTAGGGTCTTTCCAGGGAGAAAGGGAACCCTTGACCCCTTTATCCATCCCTATAGACCAACTGAGGACTGATGGTTGGGGGCCCAGAGGACTAGGAAAAGCAGGCTGCCCAGGGGGCCACCAGCTTGTACCTGTGCACACACTTCAGGAACAAGGGAAGAACTTGTGATCCTCCTGCCTTCGTCGCAGTAGTTCCCAGCCAGGTTTCTTTTCTGATCCTCTGATTTTTCCTGACCCCCATTCTCTCCTGTTGAACTAGGACAGAGCAGGGCTGCCTGGGAGGGTGTGTAAGTCCCAGTTGATTCCCTGCCCTGTCCCTGGGAGAGGATCATAAGACTGTCCCCAGATACCAAGGACAAAATCCTAAGGGTCACCCAGAGCTGACTCTCGGGGTTCTTCATCCAACGAGGGTTTCCAGACCTTGAAGCACAGTGGAGCAGCGAAGCCTTAGTCCCTCCCAGCCGGGCTCGTCTCTGTGCCTGGGCAAGCAGCCAGTCTCCAGCCATTGACGAGGGCTCCGTGGGGACAGAGCCTGGAGGAGACCAGAGCAAGGGTGTGTAAGCCAGGGCACATGCCTCCTGGGCGTTCCTGTGTGACCCAAACAGACCAACAGCACACAGAGCCCTGTGCCTGAAGCCCTCCACGCTGCCCAGTGGTTCTTGCCAGAACCTTACAAGTGATGTCCCGCCCACCCCTCCTCTTTGCTGGTCACAAGACCCATGGTGGCTCTGGCTGGTGCCTGTGAAAGGCGGGTGTGACGTTCTGCTGACTGCTCTGCCTTTCTGGGGTCCCTGCTGTGACTCCACTCCCATGACTCTGCTGGGCATCCTCTGGCCCGTGGCAGACTTCTGCCTGGCCTCCCCGGCCTTCCTTGGAATCTCAGTGGACAGCTCCATGGACCCAGGGTTTGGACATAAGAACTCTGACTGCCCCAGGCTCCGCCTACCACAGGCACAGCTGTGAGGACCTGAGGAGGGACAGGATGTGCCCAGGGTCTGTGGCTCCATCTTGTCAGCTCTTTCTGCAGGAGCCCTGTTTGGGGAGATGGCTTACATTGCGGTTGACTATGGGCCATGGAGTTTTGGGCATTGCCGCCTTCCGTAGTCTCACGGGACTTGGCCCAGGATCTCGCGGGACTTGGCCGAGATTGCTGATCGGGTCAGCGCCATTTTGGTGGTGTGTGTGGCGCGTGTTAGTCGTTGTTAAAGCCAGAGAGAAAAGTTATCAGAATAAAAAGCTGTTTGTCTCCAGTTTGCCTCTGAACTTCTTCCCGCCGCTCCGTTGCTCCAAGCGGCCATCGCTTCAGGCGGCAACAGAGATGGCTAAGATTGCGGTTGACTACGGGCCATGGAGATGTTTGGACATTGCCGCCTTCTGTAGTCTCACGGGACTTGGCCCGGGATCTCGCGGGACTTGAGCGAGATTGCTGATCCGGTCAGCGCCATTTGGTGTGTTGGTTGTTTGGTGGTGTGTGTGGTGTGTGTGTTAAAGTCGTTGTTAGAGCCAGAGAGAAAAGTTATCAAAATAAAAAGGCTGTTTGTTTCCAGTTTGCCTCTGAACTTCTTCCTGCGGCTTCGTTGCTCCAAGTGGCCATCGCTTCAGGCGGCAACATCTTTCTGCAGCCACTGAGCTATTAGGGCAGGGGTCAAAGTAAGGCCCATGGACCTAACCCAGCCCCCTGCCTGTTTGTGTAAATAAAGTATTATTGGAACATGGCCGTGATCGTCTGTGGCTGCTTTCCCACTCTAATAGAGTTGAGTGGTTGCACCTGAGACTCGATGGCCAGTAAAAGCTAAAGGATGTGTTATCTAGACCTTGACAGAAATCCTGCTGCTCCGTAAAGCAGGGACAAGGTCAGAGCATGCAGAGCCCCTCAGAGAAGTAGGAGGAGAGAGCAGCTTTAGGCAGCATGGGCAGGGATCGTACACTCATGCAGAAGGCAGCAGACATTGGGTGGTTGTTCAGTGACACCTGCGTGGACTTGCCCTGGGCAGGGGCTGGGGTGGCTTCTTTTCTGTCCCTCCTTTTTAGGTTGGGTAGATGGGCTCAATGGCCCTGCTTATCCTAAGACATGACCAACAGTTCCCCCATCAAGGGACTAGTTTCTCAGATGCTATCATTTTGATAAGCTGAGGAATGAACTTGAGGGGACATAGTAGAGCTGTTCCTTCTTGGAGGGACAGGTCGAGTAATTAAAGGAACTGCGCACCTGCCGACTAGTTACAAGTTCAAGATTCTGGTAGGGTCCGTCTTTCTAAGAGCCTCCTTGAACTCAGGCTGCTTCTGGATACAGCGCGATGTGCTGGAGGGGAAAGAAGCCAAACGCCTTGTTCATCTCTTGTTCTAGACAGGCCACCGGCATTGCTGGGCGTGGGGGCTGCACGGCGGTCCTTCCGGGTGGGGGTTAAGGATCCTCAGGTTGTACGAGGTGTAGACAGTGAGATGGTTTGTGCAGGAGTGTACAGCCCCATGGCAGAACTGGGGCCGTCCTGATCCCAGCCAGTGTGGCCCCTGCTGTCCCCTAAAGGTAGCCTGTCACGAGGGACCTGGGACAGGATGCGGGGGCAGGATCCACGTTCCTCCCTCCTGCTGTGCGTGCTGCCTGCCTCCGCGGCCCTATCCTCCTCCTTCCTCCACTGGTCACCGTCCACACCTGGTTCCCTGGCACCAAAGGAGGCCTTGGGCCTTGACCAGGAGCCTCCATCTGTGTCTCACAGTCCAGACCAAGGCTTCACGCGCCTTCTTGTTTTTTTTTTCTTCAGGAATTTGGCCATTGGAATTGGGATCCAGAACTTCCCCGAGGGCCTGGCGGTCAGCCTCCCCTTGCGCGGGGGCCGGCTTCTCCACCTGGCGAGCCTTCTGGTAAGTGCTCAGCGCTGCCGGCAGAGGCAGGGCCGTGCCGATGGCATGGGCGCACGCACCATACGAGCTTCCTTCCGCACTCTCTTCTTGAAAGCCAGCCAGGGCTTCCTATAAAACACCCAGGACCCCCCGTCAACATGGTCCCCCAAGGAACAGCCTCGTCTCCGACCCTTGACCTCGCCACGCCCCAGCCTGGGTGGCTGTGTTCCCACTGCGAAGCCTCTCTGTGACGAGCACACCGCGCCCGTCAGTGTTGGGTGCACCTGTTCCACGTGTCACATGCCTCGGTGACCCTGGTGTTGCCAGCACCTGACCCTCATGGCCATCCCTGGGGCTCCCCAGGCCCGTCAGCATGAAGACAGGAGCAGGGCAGCAGCATCTGGGGTGACGGCCACCCCCGCTGCTGGCTTTCTGGCACATTCCCTAACTGTCCCTTGGGCATCCACCATGGGGCCCACGTTTCTGACGAGGCAGCTCTGCCCGGGGAGTCAGATGTCCTCCCGAGTCACCGGGCTCATCCGTGGTGACTCCGCAACCAGGAGTCTGGCTGGCGAGGCAGGCTTCCTGCCCTCCGCTTGGGGTTCCAAGCCTGATGCTTCTTTGTTCAGACGATCTGCTCTCTAGAGCGTGTGGTAAGCACATTTTAAAGGACGGTTAATAGCAACAATTTTGAAATGCCTTCCACTTTACGGGACCTTGTGACTTACAAGTTCTCACACATACTGAAACCACCCTATTTCCACCCTCTCCTACCTCTCTCCATTGTTGGAGTCCACTGAACAGAGGATTTGGGCCAGGAGAGACCAAGGTGGCCTTAGAGATCTCTGTATGTGACAGCTGTGGCTGTCACTTCACACCCTGAAGCGCCAGGAAGACGGGAGGGGGAGGTTGGAGTGCTCGTGGCCAGCGGCCACCCCAGCGGTGACACCCGCTGCAGCCTGGGCTGCACTTTCCTCAGGTGACGAGCCAAGGTCAGGACTCGTACGAACCCAAGAGCTTCCGGTTCTGCTGGTCTACTCCTTAGTGCCTGGGGAGCCAGGAAACCGTGGGCCCCAAGATTCTGCGGCAAACACAGGCTGTCCTCCTCGGCCCACCGTCGGCCCTGGCCAGGGAGGAGCTGGAAATTCAGAGTCCTCACAAAGTTGTCCTCTCATTTGGGAAAGACATCTCTGACCCCATTTTACAGATGGAGGGACTGAGGCTCACAGGCAGTGTTGTCTCAGCCTTTGTCTGTCTTTCTGTCTTCCTTCCTTTCTTGAGGCCTGAACCCAGAACCCAGGGGCTCTCTACCACTGAGATACCTCCCACATCCCCAGCCCTTCCTAATTTCTCTTTTGAGACGGGGTCTCGCTGAGTTGCTGAGGTTGGCCTCGAACTTGCGATCCTCCTGTCAGAGGCCGTGTTTCTTGCCAAATGCCCCCCGTAAGAGAGGTGCCCTGACTTCCTGCCTGCTGGTGTGGGGCTCAGGTTCTGGCTGAGCGCCTGCTCCCACAATTCTCCACACTCGTGTCTGCTGCAGTTCCCATCAGAACTCATTGGATCTCAGACAGCAGAGACTCACTCTTGCCTGCTCGAATAAAGGGGGAGATGCCATCTTCACCCAAGGAGGGAGTTCACGGGCAAGGCTCTCAATCCACATGTAACCATGTGGTCCCCTCTGCAGAAGAGGCAGATGGCTGGCACCCCTCTAAAGGGTAGCCACTGTGGCCTGAACCCCCAAGCAAGCCAGACACAACTGTCTGTGGGGAATGCCCCTCACTCCTGATCAGCTTCCTGTCACTCGAGGTGGGCATCGGGAGATGAGCGTATATGTAACGTGGGAGAGCGCTACCGTGGAACGTTATTCGTCCATTGAAAGGACAGTGGTACAAGACTGCCCCTCGGCAGCAGCATGCCAAGTGAGAGAGACCAGCAGAAAAGGACCACAGATTGCATGATCCCTTTTATGTGAAATATTCAGCAGTGGTAAATTCGTAGAGGAAGACAAAAGTAGACTTGTGGTGGTCAGGGGCTGGGAATACCCACAGCGGCTGCTAACGTGCGTGGGATTCTTTCTGGGGTGAGTGAGAATGCTCAGGAATTAGGTGCTGGTGATGTTTGCACAACCTTGTGAACACACTGAAAACCACCAAATACACGCGTCAGGTGGGCGTGCCGTATGGCAGGTGAATTATATCTCAGTAATGCTGACATTTTTAAGAAAGTAGGAAATTGAAGGTCTGGAAGAGATTGGGATGGGGTCCTTGTGAGGGCTTCACAGGGGGCTGGGGAGACCTGCTTTTGCACGGCCGTGCTCAGGTGTGAGGTGGGACGGAATTCATCCATTGTCAAGGGCTGGACCACCTGGGTGGGTGTGCCGAGTGTCTGCTGGGCCCTGCCTGCAGCCGCCTGTCTCTGTGTCTCCTCAGGTACGGGCAGCTGAGCGGCATGGTAGAGCCGCTGGCCGGGGTCTTTGGCGCCTTTGCCGTGGTGCTGGCCGAGCCCCTCCTGCCCTACGCTCTGGCCTTTGCTGCTGGCGCCATGGTCTACGTGGTCATTGACGACATCATCCCCGAAGCCCAAATCAGGTACGGAGTGCGCCAGGACCTGCTCTCTCATCAGCTTCTCCTCTGCTTGTCTCCACGACCACCTGCCACTTGCCCTGGCCCTGGAAGATGTAGGCTGCCATTTTTGTATAGTGTCTCTGCCTCTCGGGATTTCTTTGGGGCTGAGTGTTAGTCTGAGTGACACACACACAAGTTCTACTACCCAGCTATGGGCCAGCTGTCAGGTGGCAGCAGGAGGACTGGGGCCCTGCTTTGTGTCATTCTGGCTTTTGTAGCAGAATAATTTTGAAGCCAGCGCACAAGGTCAGATGAAATAATATCTTTACAGAATCACTGCCACTCCTTATTATTAACACAGACTAAAGATCCCTGGGCAGGTGACTTCTCTATACCTCCGTTCCCCACCCACGGAGGGATCATGGTGACACGGGGATCATGGTGACACGGACCTCATGAGGGTTTTGCTTGTGATTAAGAGCTAATCCGTTTGCCTGACATGTGGTTAAGGCCCAGGAAATGTCACCGTCATTAACAGTCTGGAATTCGACATTGCAGGGGAGCCTCCATTCACAGGCATGGTGGGGGGGGGGGGGGCGCTCAGTTAGTCTTACTCTTCTCCCTCTCCTTCCCTCCTAGTGGCAACGGGAAGCTGGCATCCTGGGCCTCCATCCTGGGGTTTGTGGTGATGATGTCCCTGGACGTGGGCCTGGGCTAGCTCGGCGTCGCGACGGACCCCCGGGAAAGACGGCACCAGACTTGGATGGGACCACGAGCCTCTTTGCCACATTAAACAATCACTCCTTTCTCTCCTCCGTCTCACTATCCGGATCGGCTCTGATTGTGATAGAACTATCTTTCCTCTGTTTTTGAGGGAGACAATCGGTTTTCTTTGGAATCTCAAAGTGTCATGGAACCCCAGAGTCTTGTTTTGGCCACTGAATGGAATCTTGTCCTCAGTGGGATCATCAAGGACATAGGGATCAGGGAATCTCTGCTTTCCTCCCTTTACTCTCCCTCACTCGATCGATTCAACCAACCGCAGCTCCTCAAGGTCACCCACAGAAGCCAGCGCCCAGGAGAAGTCTCCTGAGAAGTTTGGCCTCCGGTCTCCAAGCAGATTGGCCAGCACCCCTCCTGCCTCTCGGCTGTGGGTCCTCTACACACCTGGAACACCTGAACCAAAGCATGGCGAACACAGCAATTCTGCTCTCCCAGGCTGAGCTGGCCCAGAGAGGAGGAGAGAGTCCTGCAGACTAGGGGAGGAAGTCGGCTAGTCTTCCTTTTTCTTTTCTTTTCTTTTTTTTTTTTTAACTTAAGGCTAAAGTTGGCGTTTTTGAAGTTAAGGGAATTCAGGAATTAGACAGCTGTGAGCCCCGTGAAGAGGCGAGGGTAGATTCCAAGAGCAGAGTGGTTTTCCGTGGTTCCCGAATCTCCTAGGCATTAATTCGATAAGTTGATGAGCTTCAGTTTTCTAAGAGACTCGGGGATGCCAGCACGCTGCTAGAACCCAAACCCTTCTGCTACTAGTGAAAGAGCCACTGAAGTGGAGGAGGGGACATTTAGGACCTGCAGCAAGCGGGTCCTTCCCGGCAGGCTATTTGGTAACTTACAGCCCAACTGAGAACACAGCCAGCTTTGTCTGAGTCTGGCTAGGAGGCGTCGGATGGGAAAGGAAGAGGGATAGGAAAAGTACAGTCTAGCCAAATTATCATTATTATTCCTGAAATGACCAGGAAGAATGACAGGACCTCTGTCCCAAGGCATGCAGCCAGGAGCCAGTTATTCGGGCACTGTGCCCTCCGCGCCCGATCTCTGAGTTTACATGTTCCGTTGTTTCCAAGGGCAAATGTCCTGCTCCGTGAATGCTCCAAGACCCCCAAAGGCCACCCTTTGGCTGGGTCTGTGTATGTTCTTCCAAAGCACTGATGATCAAAATCGAAGACACATTCAGAGGTTTGGTTGGTTGGGATTAGCTGGTTTGGTGGTTGGTGTTATGTGTGTTTTATTTTTATGTCTTTGGGGATAGTTCTGCATAATTCACATTGTTCTTTCTGCCAGATGAGACCTCGTAACTGTGATCAACATCAATAAAGGGAATGTTGTTGTGGGTGACCTGTGTCGTGTTCTGTCCTTCAGAGCCGATGCTTCTCGGGAAGCTACTCTGTGGTTGGAACTAACGTCTTCCCCACCCAGCACCAGTGGGAGCAAAGGAAGGTCAGACAGGAAGGCCGGGCAGGCGCTTGGCCATCACCACCACATCCACTTCAGCAGGAAAGGAGATCCACGGATGGAGGTTGAGGCACTCACAGGATTTGTAGGAGATTCAGGATGGAAATGAGTTGGATCCAAGAAGACCCATGGTCTGGGACCGTGGCCCAGTCACACCTGGAGAAGAGCTGGGCTGAGGTGCCATGACCACAGTACTGGTCCCTAGACACTGGACCCCACTTTGGGGACTGCCACCTCGCACGTGAGAGTGAACGCACGCTGCCCCCAGCTCTTGCGTCCTGGCTCGGTATTCCAGGTGCTGGATAGAAACTTCCAGCTGAACTAGCTGGCCTCGCTCCTCACCAAGCCTCACGCAGCGGTGGATCTCCCAAATTTTGGAGCGAGTTCAGATGGTGGACAGCCGAAAGAAAAAAGAGCTGAGGGCAGGGTGTGGCTCAGCGGTGCAGGGCTTCCCAAGCACGTGCGAGGCCTTGGGCTCGGTCTGCCGAACACAGGGAAAAGCCACGTTTATCAGGAGTGTTACACTCTTTTGTTCATCCTTGGGCTGTTCATCTATGCAGACCCTAATTCTCCTACTTTGATTTTTTTTTTTTTAATATTTATTTGCTTTAGTTGTACACAATGCGTTTATTTTTACATGGTGCTGAGAATCGAACCCGGGCCGCGCACGTGCTAGGCGAGCGCTCTACCGCTGAGCCACAACCCCAGCCCCCCCCCGCCTACTTTGATTTTTTTAAGAAAGCTTTTGACTTAGAAAATGTAGCTATTTCTCATATAGTCAGGACGATTCTTCTGCTAAAGGGATCTGTCAATTCCTGTACAAGGGTCTCTGGGTAATGTCCCCTCCTCCTCCATTGACAATTCCATCTCATTTTTCAACAGTCTTTGGTCTGGCCCATAAACTTACCAAGGTCCATGCAACCCCATATGCAACAGAGTAAATAGACAGTTGAAACATTTAGATACACATGTGACACGGGCCACAGCTCTCCCTTCATCCCCTGGAGGAGGGACCTGGATGCTTCCCAATTCCAGCCTCCAGGCCAGATGCCTGCTCTCTTCAGCCAGCACCTCAGAGCTGGGGGTGGCATGGGGGAATGCTGGGTGCAGGGCCTTGACCCTGCCCCACTCCCTCAGGGCACGAGACCAGCGTGTCCCCATGGCGTAAAGAATCACTTCTTCCCTAGGATTCGTCCCAGCACTCGGCGACAGGACCCACTCTTTAGGCCCGTTTACCTCATGGGGTGGGAAGCTCCAGATACCCAGCTGACGCGTCCAGTCTTAGCTTTGGTTTTCCACGTTCTCAATCTTTTTTTTTTTTTTTTTATTTATTTATTTACTTTAGTTGTACACAATGCAATGCATTTATGTTTACGTGGTGCTGAGGATCGAACCCGGGCCGCACACGTGCGAGGCGAGCGCTCTGCCGCTGAGCCACAAACCCAGCCCCCCACGTTCTCAATCTTACAGGTGAAAGAGGCAAGAAGATATTTTTAAACGTTACTGAAGTGATATTTAAGGTGCTTGGTAATGGATGGAAGAACATTTTAAATTGTTCTGAAGTTGCTGCTTCATTTGCTCTTAATGGACTTAAAAATCACTAATTTCGGAGGTCGCACGGCATCATTAATCTCCCACCGGCTCTGCTGTAGATCACACCCCGAGGTGTGGGTTTTCATGATGACAGGTGCATAGGTCACTCTTCAGGGACCTGGGGGCCACTTTTTTAAAAAAAATTTTTATTTGAAGTTGTTGTATATGACAGTAGAATGCATTATAATTCATGATACACATATAGAGCTCATTTTTACATATCTCCAGTTGTATACAAAATTATTCACACCATTCGTGTCTTCATACATGCACTTAGGGTAATGATATCCATCTCATTTTACCATCTTTTTTTTTTTTTTTTTTTTTTTTTCTTTTTAAATCCCCTTGCCTGTGGGCCACTTTTGCTGGAAACACTGACTCTTCCTTTGGGCCTGCATATGCTGGCTGGGGTGGGGTCTCTGGCTTCATGTCGGTCCTGTCTCCTTTGTTCTTTGGATCAGATTCGGCACCACATGTTAGACACACTGACCGCTGGAGAAACGTTTTGTCCAAAACTATAATAGAAGATTAACTTGGTGGAGACTTGCTTAGTCTTTCTTACCCCCTCTTTAAGGCTAAAGTCACCTACCAGTCACCGAGACCAGAGACACCAGACTACGAAGGGAGGGGGAAAGAGGTGGGACCTGGGTTTCTGGACGATCTCCACTGAGTCCCCAAAACAGACACGAATATGCCTCCCCTTTATCAGCCTCTCTCTTCTTCTTCATTCCTGTCCCATATCCCAACCTCTCAGCCTGCAGGAGCCAAGAAGCTGGTTTGGAAGCACAGCTCCCTCTTCTCCATTCTTTGGCCATTGAGTTAAGCCTTCTGTTCTCTCCACCATTTGTCCCCGGGAGGTTGGTTTTGCTGTGGGAGGAGCCTCTGAACCTGGGTTCAGTAACAAAAAGTGAGGAGGCTCCAGGTTCCAGCCTCTCCCTTGGGCTTCTGATTGCAGGACTTGACCATGCCAGGATCTTCAGTGGCTTGGCATTGCTTACGAGGCCACCGCCCAGGCCTCGTGTCCTTGACGGATGGCAGAAACAACCCACTCTCTCCAGGCTGTGCTATTAATGGACCCTCATACCAGGTGACCAGAGCAATAGGTAGGGAGGTGGGGGTCAGGATTAACATTAGATCTTGGCTGGGTCTTTACAGAAGACCTTGTGCCATTGGGCTGATGGAAGGACCTGGAGCATTAACCCTGGTGTAGAAAACAGGAAAGGGGCTATACTTCAACCCTTTCCTTCAGTCCTCTGAGGTCACTGTCATCGTCCCCACTTTACCCAGCAGGAAGATGAGGACCAGGAAGTCTGACTCGCCAAGGTGGTGCTGGCAGTCCCAGGGTCGGCTTTACTGTGCACAGGGGCAACTTGCTGTGGCTTTCAGTTGCGTGGCGTGACATCCTGCGCACCTGCGTCTCAGATGCACCTGGTTGAACCTGTGGGCGTTGGAGGCCAACGGGAGCCCACGGCTGTCCTTGCTCTTTCCCTTTCAGATTGAGGTACAACTTGCACTCACAAATCTAAAGCGTGCCACACAGCTCCATGAGCTTCCTAAGCCACGGGCGTCCTGGTGCCCAAGGTCTCAGGGCACCTACCCCTGGCTAATGCGCTGGGTGTGCCCCACTCAGTGGCAGGTGTGATCCGACCCCGCCCTGCCTGTCCAGAGCTGGCTGCAGGCACAGCTGCCCGTGCCCAGGCACCTCGCTGAGAGTCCCCTGGGTGCCCAGGTGGGGGTGGGTCCCACGGCAGCTGCTCACCTGCTTAGGGGTGGCATGGGGGCTGGGCATGGCCACCTGGCTTTGCACACAAAGCGACTCAAGCTCAGGCAAGAGGCCACCTAGATACCCAGGGACCTGCCTCCCGTGGCCAGCCCGCCTGAGGAGGGTTGCACCGGTGACTCTGTCACCTGCTTTGCTGCAGTGAAGCCAGTCAGATGCACCAGAGGGAATGCTGGCTTCTGCAGGCTGGCCATTTCTGGCTTGTCCCTTATAAGGGAGGATCTGGTCTGGGGAGTCAAAAGTACATGCAATTTGGAGAGCGCTCTTTGGAGAAAATGATTCAAATGCACAAATACAAAATCATGTCCAAGGCTTGGACACCCTGAAGCTCAGACTGACAAAAGCTTTCAGGTCATCCATCCTCTGGCACAGGACAGTGCTCAGGAGTCCCCTGCCCAGCACCTGTGAGCAGGCCTGGTTGTGTGGTCACGCATGACCAACGTGGGTGGAAGAGATGAAAGGGCAGCTGATTTGTGTTGGCCCAAGGAGAGCCGCGTGATCCTGTGCCCAGGTGAATCTCTATCTCTACCCCCATGCAAAAGAGCAGATCGGAGATCACATGGGATCTTCTCTGATGTCATCTCTCTCTCTCTCTCTCTCCCCCCCCCCCCCCCTCTCTCTCTCTCTCGTATGCAATGAGCCGCAGTGCTAAGTCTCTCCCAGCCCTTCTCCATCTAGCAAGGAGAGGGCACGGAGCCAGCCTGTTTGGAATTGGTGGGGGATCTGCCCTGGGGGTATGAATATGTGAAATGCTGGGCTAGCATCTCCCTTCACTGATGACAGGGGCCATGACCTCCAAGAAGTCCAGGAGGTGCAAATGAAAAGCAGAAACATAGGTGCTATTTATGGTTTGAATCTTAAATGCCCCCCAAAGGCCCACGTGGGCTGAGTGTGCTGACACACGCCTGTAATCCTAGCGACATGGGAGGCTCAGGCAGGAGGATTGTAAGTTGAAAGGCCAGCCTCTGTTTCAAAATAGAAAAGAACTAGGGATACAGCTCAGTGATAGTTCAGCTCCAGATTCAATCCTGGTGCTACAACAAACAAACAAACAAACAAACAAACAAACAAACAAACAAACAGAAAGCTTTGTACTGAAGTCTCTTGCTTCCAGCTGCCCCAGGGCGAGCAGCTTGGTGCTGCACCTCCCACCCCCACCCCGCTGCTCTGCCTCACCACAGCCCGGAGCAACATAGCGGAGCAAGGGGGCTGGGGGGACACCTAAACGGCTGAACCGTGAGCCAGAATAAACATTTCCTCCCTCCAGGCTGGTTGTCCCGGGTGTTTAGTCCCAGTGATGGGACACTGACCTGTACAGTGGGACAGTCACCTGGGGGAGCCTTAACAAGGCTGGGGTTCCACTCAGCAGTTGTGCAGCTGGGGGTGCCAGAGGGGGGGGTCCCCTTTCTCTGAGCTTGACCTTTTAGGGGGTCTCAGTGTGCACTGTTTGCAGCCTACCTTGGTCACCAGCGCGCCCTGGAAGATGTCCGGTAGAGAAGAGCCATGACCCACGTTAAATCAGCACATGCGTTGAAGGTCTCTCAACATCTCCACGCAGGGGGAAGCTGCTCCCTTTCTAAAGCTTTTTCTATGAAAAATACACGCTGAACTGAATATGGGAAGCTGTGGAAAATGGACATTTCTTTATTCCCCCCACAAGCCTATAATATGGGCATAAAAGGAAAGATGGCTCTTAAATAAACTATGAATCCATCAATGTCTTCCTGGGGGACACTGTTCCTATGTGGTCACGTGGTGGGAGGTGGCCGTTGAATTTGTTTTCTATCTCCGTGTGACAAACTATTGTGAATTTGAGCGGATGAAAAGTGACCTGCGCGGCCACTTCTCTGCGCCAGGACTCTGGGGGGGCAGTTGGACTGTCCTGGGTCCTCTGCATCCAGGTGCCAGCGGGCCTGAGAGCGCCCCTGGCACTTGACTGGAAGGCGTCTGCTTCAAGCCCACCCTGGCTAGAGGTGTTCGTCCCCTGGCAGGTGACAACAGGACATCCGCTTCCTAGACCAGGTGTTTCCCGGCTGCTAGGGACTCGCAGCTCCTAGTGGCTGCGAAAGGCTCCTTGGGGGTTTCCGCAGGCAGATCCCCTGGAGCTGCAGGTCAAGGCTGTGGCCAACGCTTGGCTTCTTTGCATGACCCAGTGACACGGAGGGGTTGGCATCTGCAGGTCCACTTTCTGCGTCTCTTTCCCTCCTGTCCGGTCTTCTCTCCTTAGCACGGCGGGGCTGAGTCCGAGAACGCCTCTGATTCAAGTTCCCATTTCCACCTAGACGCTCTGGGGAGGTGGCAGGGATGCCTTTATTGTGGTCACTTCTGTTTTGATGCAGAAACTTTTACAAATCAACCCCGATAACACAAATTCACTGACAGCGGCTACTCAAGCGTCAGCTATTTTCTGCAGGGAAGAGTTGGAAGAAAAAGGATGGGAGGACATGGAGAAAACCAAAGCGGTCCCACTACAAGATCTGAAAGAGGGTGGTGACCTAATGGGGTCCCCAAGCTGTGCATAGGTTATTGGAAACACACAGAATAGCCTTGTAGAATAACGACAACAGAAACCTTGCAGGTCACACTGGAGTCTTAATGCTCCTGCTCTGAAGCCCAGACTTGAGTGGGAAGGGAGCTTTGGCAGAATTGGCTTTCATTCAGGTCCTCTGGTGGAGATTAAAATGGATCGTGCTCTGGAAACCAGCAAGGTTCATGAACCCAGATTGTCTTCCCTCCTAGGAGCTGTTTCCTGGCCCGGTCGCTCATGCCCGTTTGGACGGCAGGGTGAGGTAGGTGTGCGTGTTTGTTCAAGGTAGAATTCTTGGCAGCCCGTCAGCTTGGCAGGCACCGAAAAGTCAAATCCTCTTTTTCCAAACCAGAAAACCTCTGCTGCCCGTTCCTCCTTGTGATCCTCACAGCATCCTCACCAGGCACAGAGCCACCTCCGTTCGTCATTGGTCGACCCAGGGGCTAGAAAGGAGTGACAGACCCTGGCTCGATGGTGCAGCCCCTAAGGTCAAAGGGAAGGTCATTCTCAATCCTCATTTCCCAGCTTTGAAGGACGAGGATGGTTCCGCTTCTTCTTGAGGTTTAGGTCCGGGGTGGAAGAACGAGGGTAACAAAGGAGGGAGGGTACTCATCAGGGATGCAGACGGGCACCGTTGGCACCCCCTGGAAGTGCACAGCCAGGTGGGGGAGGAGCCAGCAACACGGCTTAGGGGAAAAGTGGATTTCCTCCTGGGAGCACCCTCAGCCCCCGGCATCCTCGGAACCCTGTCTGGGGAAGAGATGACAAAGGCCAATACATGGCAGGAGCTTCCGGGAGGGCTTCGCGGTTTGGAAAGGTGCAGACCACAGGTAGGACTGCCTTGGAAACAACCCCTCTCTGCCCCAGGCTGCTGCTCCCACCAGGCACCAGGCCTCTCCCACCCGAGCTCAGCTGCCATCTCCCGTCTCCTTGGCTGGTCAGGGAGGCTGGTGCCACCTGTTTGGCCCCAGGGGGTGTGACCACCACGAGCACCCGGTGCCCCGCCGCCCATGGCATCATCGACTTCCTGTGTCGCCCGTGGCCCACACATTGGTAGGCTCTGTGTTCCGTTCAGGTTCTCGTGGCCGGTAGAAAGAGGAACGGAGCCATGCCAGGGTGCTGGAAGCTGCAGCAAGTTGGGAAGGAGGTGAGGACCTTGCCCATCAGAGGGAAGGGCCCCTCTGCGGGGGCTGCAAGTGACTTCGTGGGCGTTTCCCTCTTCATTGGAACCTCAACGCAGTGTGCCACGCACCGAAGCAAGAAGAAAAGGTTCAGCGGGGGACCTCGGCTTGGGCAGTGCGCCAGCGAACAGTGGCATCCCAGCTCTCTCGAGCAGCAGGTGGAAATGACAGCAATGTCCGTCCTGCAGGGTATCTGGGAGGCTAGACCTTGGGGTCTTGGATGACTAAAAGTGAGTGCCGCCAGCCCCGACCCCTGCTCCTCTTCTCCTCCTCCTGCTCATGTAAGCGTTTCTGGCAATCTCCCTTTAAACCACACCCTGACGGGCACCGTTGGCACCCCCTGGAAATGCACAGCCAGGTGGGGGAGGAGCCAGCAACACGGCTTAGGGGAAAAGTGGATTTCCTCCTGGGAGCACCCTCAGCCCCCCAGCATCCTCTGAACCACACCCTGACCAACACATATGCACTACCTCAAAGTCAGAGGACCGTCCGCCTGGTCTCTAATTTTTTTTTTTTTAAAAAATATGTATTTATTTACTTTTAGTTGTACACAATGCAATGCATTTATGTTTACGTGGTGCTGAGGATCGAACCCGGGCCGCGCATGTGCAAGGCGAGCGCTCTGCCGCTGAGCCACAACCCCAGCCCCTGATCTCTAATTTGTGATATAGATCTGGTACAACTAAAGAAGTATGTTTTTTTAAAAAAATATTTATTATTTTTTAGTTATAGGTGGACACGAGATCTTTTTTTTTTTTTTTTTTGTACCGGGGATTGAACTCAGGGGCACTTGACCACTGGGCCACATCCCCAGCCCTTTTTTGTGTGTGTTTTATTTAGAAGCAGGGTCTCACTGAGTTACTAAGTGCCTCGCCATTGCTGAGGCTGGCTTTGAACTCGCGATCCTCCTGCCTCAGCCTCCCAAAGTGCTGGGATTACAGGCGTGCGCCACCGCGCCCGGCTGAGATCTTTATTTTTTTATTATGCAGTGCTGAGGATTGAACCCAGAGCCTCACGCATGCTAGGTGAGTGCTCTACCTCTGAGCCACAACCCCAGCCCCTCAAGAAATATTTTGAGAGTCAATGTCACTAGGTTCTCTGCTGGAACCCCACCAGTAATGGTGAATGGGTTTTTGTCCAACGATAGTTAACTGGAACTAACTCACCTTCTTGTTGTCTGTGTACAAAAAGCAAAACGAAACCTATTTCAGTCACTTCAATTCAAAAGCAAAGCCAGTTCTGATCATTGGCTTTAGAGCATATTTGTTAAGTCCACGCACTCGGAGATTTATTCTTTACTTCACTTTGATCTTTCAAATGCCTTTGTGTTCTACTTTTTATTTTGGAGAATTTCAAACCTGCACTGAAGTAAAAGGCACAGTGTCACAAGTGTTCTCTGACCCACCACCCAGGGGCAATGACCACCACCCCACCAGCCCTACCCTACCTCCCTGTGTCTATGATTTAAAAAAAAAAAAAAAAAAGACATCCTTTTATTTCATTCATAAACAGGCCAGTGTGCATGCTGAAGAGGAAAGGGCTATGATTTCAGTGTGTCCCCAGAGTCATACATAATGATATGTCAAAGATAAGACAATTGGGCCATGAAGACTCTGCCCTTGTGAATGAAGGGATGAATGGGCTATCTCCGGGTGGCTGCATTACAAAGCAATCTCTCTCTGGTTCACTTCTTTTCCACCACTGATGCCCTCTGCCATGTGTTGAGGCAGTAAGAAGGCCGTTGCCAGAAGCCCAGCAGACACAGGTGCCAGACTTGGCATTTTCATTCTTTCTACTCTTTACAAGTTTCCCAGCCTCTGGTATTTTTGTTATAGCAACAGAAAATGGACTAAGACCGAAGGATTTCTCTTTCACATCACTCTGATATCATTATCATACACACATACAGAGTGACATTATATAATTTACTATAACTTGCTGGATAATTTTGCTATAATTTACTATATTACTATAATTTATGGAAGTTATATATTGCATATATTTTATTACTTTCCTTTTAGTTAAACAGTGGCCTTTAGCCAAAAGCAATAAACTCTTACTTGATATTATTTGGCTCAGATATCTTGTGTTTCTAAGGGAATTCATGCTTTTCTTTAAACTCACTTGTTAGCTCACTTTGTTCCCATAAATAAGCCTGTGAGTCCAGCACAGGCTGTGGGAGCTGGCAGACTTGGCTGAACCAGCACTGCCCACAGCTCTGGGACCCAGGCAATCATGCCAGTGACCCCACCCAGGGGGACTGTAGACTCTGCACCCTCCTCTTCCATCCCCTCCTTTCTTCTGCGTCAAGTGCCAGGGTCCATCTCGGTGTCTGCAGAGGAAGTTGCTTGCCCAAAGAAAATGCTAGTGATTCCCTGGCCTGGTGGCTGGAGAAGGCATGGCTGGGGTGGGAAGGGGTGGCCTAGAGTGGTCCCCGGGACCCGCTGAGCACTGGCAGAAGAACGTGGGCAGGATCCATGGAGTGTGCTCCCAGGTTCCCCTCAGCCACAACCCACCCCTCCTCCACCGCCTGCCACCTCACTGGCCCCAGAGGAGGAGGTCACCCCCTTCTGACCTGTGTCCCCGCAGCAGGGACTCTCACTTGGGGACTCACATTTCCAACCTCCCCTCTTCCCTCATCTGTCCTTCGCAGTGTTGGCCATGTGAGGCTGGCCACGTGAGCCCGGCCCATGCCCCACCCTGGTTCACGTCATGTTTGCTAAATAGACAAAAGAGCCTCTGCCAACGTGGGGAAACGACTCTTTTTTAAAAACTTTTTATTCTGATTTGTTATATGTGACAGCAGAATGCATTACAATTCATAGAGAGCACAATGTTTCATATCTCTGGTTGTACACAAAGTAGAGTCACACCATTCGTGTCTTCGTACGTGTACCTAGGGTAATGATGACCATCTCATTCCACCATCTTTCCTACCCCCATGCCCCCTCCCTTTCCCTCCCTCCTCTTTGCCCTGTCTACAGTTTGTCTAATTCTCCCATGCTCACACCCCCCAACCCCATTACGAATCAGCCTCCTTATATCAAGAAAACATTCGGCATTTGGTTTTTTGGGATTGGCTAACTTCACTTAGCATTATGTTCTCCAACTTCATCCATTTACCTGTGAATGCCTGTAGGAGCCCTGTTTGGGGGAGATGGCTAAGATTGCGGTTGACTACGGGCCATGGAGATGTTTGGCTGTTGCCACCTTCCGTAGTCTCACGGGACTTGCCCAAGATCTCGCGGGACTTGAGCGAGATTGCTGATCGGGTCTGCACCATTTTGGTGGTGTGTGTGGTGTGTGTTAAAGTCATTGTTAGAGCCAGAGAGAAAAGTTATCAGAATAAAAAAAGCTGTTTGTTTCCAGTTCGCCTCTAAACTTCTTCCCGCGGCTTCGTTGCTCCAAGCGGCCATCGCTTCAGGCGGCAACAAATGCCATTATTTTGTTCTCTTTTGTTGCTGAGTAATACTCCATTGTATATATATATCACATCTTCTTTATCCATTCATCTACTGAAGGGCATCTAGGTTGGTTCCACAGTTTAGCTATTGTGAATTGTGCTGCTATGAACATTGATGTGGCTGTGTCCCTGTAGTAAGCTGTTTTTAAGTCCTTTGGGTATAGACCAAGAGTGGGATAGCTGGGTCATAAGGTGGTTCCGTTCCCAGTTTTCCAAGGAATCTCCATACTGGTTTCCATATTGGCTGCACCAATTCATAGTCCCACCAGCAATGTATGAGTGTGCCTTTTCCCCACATCCTCACCAACACTATTGTTTGTACTCTTAATAGCTGCCATTCTGACTCCTATAGTGTAAGAGTTAAAATAAAAAATCAATAAATGGGATGGATTCAAACTAAAAAGCTTCTTCTCAGCAAAAGCAACAATCAGTGAGGTGAATAGAGAGCCTATATTTTAGGAGCAATGTTTTACCACACACACATCAGATAGAGCACTAATTTCTAGGATATAAAAAGAACACCAAAACCCCAAATAACCCAGTCCATAAATGGTCCAGGGACCTGAACAGACACTTCTCAGAAGATGATACACAATCAATCAACAAATATATGAAAAAAGGTTCAACGTCTCTAGCAATTAGGGAAATGATTTTTTCTTTGAGCTGTGCTCTCCGGGCGCTGGTTTGAGAAAGGATGTGTCAGGGTTTCAGCAGGGCCTTCTCTGGCTCTGGTTGGCTTCTGGGAAGGAGAGCCCGGTGCCCCCCTGCCACGGCCCCACCCCTGGTTTTCAGAGGGCTGACTGACACATTGCGTGTCAGTTCGAGCAGCCTGCGGGAAGCCTGGGGCTGGGCTGGGGGTGGGGGTCACGGCGGCATTGTGTGCTTCAAGGGCCCTGACAGGTGCTGACGGATTTGGCTTCCTTGCGGCTCCTGAGCTCTGGGCGGGGACAAAGGGGAGCATTGTGTGGCAGGGCAGGCCTCTGCCTGTGAACCCACTCATTTGCCTGATGGTGGAGACAGGTGTATCACACGCTCATTGTGCCAGAGCCTGTAGGACGATAAAGATCTCGACTGTGTTCCCCAAAGCAGAGGCAGCTCCAGGAGCCTCCTGCACACTCTCTTCTAAGCTCTGCTCCTATTATTAGGGATGGAAAATGGGATCCTGCCCCAGCCTCCCTCCGGAACTTTGTAGCTCAGGAAGGGCAGCAGGGCCTTGGGCGCACCCACAGGGAAGGCAGTTTGGATTCTCCCAGCCTGATCCTCTCACCCCACAACACAGCCAGGGGGCACATGGGCAGGCATTTCCCTGTCCCTTCTGATGGGTCGCTACAGATGCTCCAAACCACGTCCATCATTTTAAAATGAAAAACTGTATTTCTTATTGAGTAAAAGATATCCAAAACTTACTGAGTCCAACACATGATAAGACTTTAGGGACAGGCAGTTGGGATCTGCCCCACCTCTTCTTTCCCTCTCTCTGAAGCAGCTCAATTCACAATAGCCAGACTATGGAACCAACCTAGGTGTCCCTCAATAGATGAATGGATAAAGAAAATGTGGTATATATCCTCAATGGAATATTACTCAGCTTTAAAGAAGGGTGAGATTAGGGCATTTGCCAGTAAATGGTTGGAGTTGGAGAATATCATGCTAAGCGAAATAAGCCAATCCCACAAAACCAAAGGCCGAATGTTTTCTCTAATATGTGGATGCTAATTCACAATAAGGTGGTAGGCACTAGGGAAAAATAGTGTTACCTAAGATTAGGTAGAGGGAAGTGATTGGAGGGGGAGGGAGGGGATGTGGGGATGGGAAAGATAGTGGAATGAAACAGACATTATTACTGTGTGTATGTATGTGACTACATGACCGTATGATTCTGCAACATGTACACTTAGAAAAATGACAAATTATATCCCATCTAGGTATGCTATATCACAGTGCATAAATGCATTCTCCTGTCATGTATAACGAATTAAAACAAAAATAAACAAATTAGTAATTAATTAGCCTGAAGCTGCTCCCCAGGATCATTTCTTTCAATGCCGACTGAGATGTTTCCTGCGAGATCTACCGCCGTTTCCCAACTCCATGTTTGCCCTGGCATCTCTTCCTGTTTTGAGTTCCAATAGTCTCGGCCTGAGTTCGATCCTCAGCACCACGGAAGAATAAAAGGCATTGTGTACAACTAAAACAAATAAATAAACATTTTGGAAAAAAAAAAAAAAAAAAAAGAGTGAGAGTCTCCTTAGGCCTGCGTTTGGCTTCTTGGAACAGAAGCTTCCCTAAGGTGGCTTGGCCTGAGACAGGATCCTATCGCTGGTGGTGTAACAGAGGTTCAGCCCGGGATGGGGCCACGCTCTACGTCGCTCTAGGAGCCCGGCTCCTGCCTTATGCCTGCCTCTCTACTCCACAGCCCTTCTTAACATCCACTCTTCCGTTCCTCCTCAAGGAAATGACCCAGATTTCATTCATGCAGAGTTGCAACATGCAGGATGATGGCTTCCTGAAGATGTCTGCCACCTAATCCCCAGCACCTGGGCACCTGGGTGCGTGGCAGGGAGGGATGGAGACGGCGGATGGAATTCGGGTTGTTCTCTGGCTGACCTCAAGGCAAGAGGACCCGGGATGGTTCCCTTGGGCTGAGATGATCGCAAAGGCCCTTCTAAGCGGAAAAAGGAGACAGAGAGGGTGACTCAGAATGGCGTGAGATAGAAAAAGCCCCACCTGCCTGCTGAGGATGGGGAAGGCGCCATGATGAAATTTCAGGGCCCAGGGTTTTGGTAGGGGGCTGTCTGCATGGACCGGACTGGCCCTGTGTAGCCTGTTCTAACCTGGAAACTCACGTTCCTTTTCTTATAGTATTTATTTCACAACTTCTTCCCCCTCTTCTGCTTATCTTTGAGAATTCTTATCTGTTGGATCTTAGAACTACGAGTTGGATCCTCTTTCTTATCATTCCTCTTGGGTCTACCTTTTTCTGTCTCGTGGCCTGCTTGACACTACATTCCAGTTCCACTACTGACTTTTTCTTTTTCATTTCTGCCATTACAGTTTTACTTTCCCAAAGTTCTAATTGCCATAAAATTCTTTCTGTGGCCTCCTGATCTTATTTCTCAGATGCAGTACCTCTCTCTCTCTCTCTCTCTCTCTCTCTCTCTCTCTCTCTCCAAGGATAATAATGAAAATCAGGAGTAGGGTTTGCTTTTTTGTTGTTTTTCTGCTCCCTGCATTGTCTCTTTTTTCCTGGGATTCTTTCTTCTCTCTCCCCAACCCACCATTTTCTTACTTCCATCTCTATCTTTCCTAGTAGGGACTTTCCTCAAATGCAAGTGAAGCTTGCTTCATGGAACACTCTGCCTACAGGGGTAGGGAGGGAGGGCCCCTGACAACTGGTAAACCTCCCTGTGGGATGCAGGGACAAAGATGTGACTTTTCACTGGGGACCCCCACATATCACTCTCTGCAGGACTTTTCTCTTGAGATGACCCATTTTACCATAGAGGGTTCCAGATGGTTTTAGTCGGGGGGTCTGAAGGTTGGTTGTTAACATAGAAAGAGGCAACCAGGCCGGGTATGGTGGAGCACGCCTGTAATCCCAGCACTTGGGAGGCTGAGGCAGGAGGATCACGAGTTCAAAGCCAGCCTCAGAAATGGCGAGGCACTTAGCAACTCAGTGAGACCCTGTCTCTGATAAAAAATACAAAAAGGGCTGGGGATGTGGCCCAGTGGTCGAGTGCCCCTGAGTTCATTCCCCGGTACCAAAAAAAAAAAAAAAAAAAGAGGCAACCAGGTGACCCGTGTGCTGACGTTTAATTTGATACCTCTGTCTTCTGCCCCGTGCTTTGCCCTCTGCAGTCCCCACATCTGTATGCTTTCAAAGGCATCGTCCCCTCGCTGTCACTACCTTGCACCGTGGACACAGCCCTTGAACAGCGTCGGGCACACAGGAAGCAGTAGATAAGCCATGCCGCGATTTATTGACCTGCGCCACCGGACACACCTCTCTGCGACCTCGCGCTCACCGATCCTCTCCCAGGGCCCGGGACCGTGCGCCACCCTGCCCAGCTCTGCGGGGTCTGGTGCTGTTTTATTGCCCGCTTCCCCGGCTACACAAAGGGGGCCTTTGTGGCAGCTCCTTCCAGATGTTGAGGATTTAGAAAACATCCCCAGCAGAAGGTGCCTGTCCTCTGGATGCCCTCGGAAGAGGAAGGAACCCAGGACTCGATGGGAGTGGCGGCCCCCCGGTCTCAGAGTGGGGATTCCCGGGGGAGCGAGGGGTCATCGTGGGGCTGGACAGCATCACGACCACCACCCTCACCATCTCATCCCAGGGGGTCACGCGCCACTTCACTGGTGTGGGGCAGGGTCTGCACAGCTGCCTCTGTCCCACATGTAAGTACGCGTCCTATGAGTTGACAGAGCTGGGCTGCTTTCCCACCTGGCTGTGTCCAGACAGCAGGGAGAGCACAGAGCAGGGGTTCCGATTCACTCTCCAGCGCAACTGTGGCTTCAAGAAGGTGGGCGATTCTTAAACAGCAGATCAGGCAAGACCCTGGTGCGACTGCACATCTAATGTTGTTCCATGAGGACATGCCTCCTCTTTGTCATTTTTTTTTTCATCTAGGAAAAAAATAATAATAAACCACCTCTGTTGGGGTTCCCCTGAAAGGTGGTGACCTGAAATGGCACCTCCCATTCAGGGAGACTCTGGCTCACTTTCCTAGTGCTTCTTAGGAAGTCAGCTAGTTTTCTGTTGCTATAACAAAAATCCCCAAGGGCAGGTGATTTATAAAGAGTAGAAGTTTGTTTAGCTCACAGTTCTGGACAATGGCAAGTCCATTATCAAGGTGCTGGCATCTGGCAAGGGCCCCTTGCTGCATCTTCCCATGGAAGAGGGCATCACAAGGTGATAGAGAAAACATGCTAACTCAGGTCTTTCTTTCTCCTCTTATAAAGCCCCTAAGAGCCGGGCGCGGCGGCGCACGCCTGCAATCCCAGCACTTGGGAGGCTGAGGCAGGAGGATCGCCAGTTCAAAGCCAGCCTCAGCAATGGCGAGGCACTTAGCAACTCAGTGAGACCCTGTCTCTAACAAAATACAAAAAAGGGCTGGGGATGTGGCCCAGTGGTCAAGTGCCCCTGAGTTTAATCCCCGGTACCAAAAATAAAATAAAGCTCCTAAGGCCATCACGGGAGCCCCCCCGCCCACGACTTCATCTAATCCTGATCACCTCCCAAAGGCCCCATCTAAAAATACCATTGAATATGAATTTAGAGATTAAGTTCCCAACACATGAAAGTTAGAGGGATGAATTCAAACTATACAAGCGATTCAGAAACGGAGAAGTTGAGACCAGGACTGTTTGCTCCAAGCCACACACGCGGTGAGTCTGAGACCAGGGAAGACTGGACTCCAACTCTAGTGGGTCAGGACAGGCGATTTGCCTAAGGCCCAGAGTCATGGAGGTGCAGAGGCTCTGGGTTGAGGATCAGCTCTTCCCAGCCAAGCTCGGTTAATGACCAGGCCACCTGGACACCTCACAGGGCATCGTCCTCCCTGCCTCTGAAGGCTCTGTCTGGTTCCAGGCTAGCCCCTCCATGTCCACAGGCTAGCCCTTGTGTTTCCTGTGCGCACCCACCCACCGCTCCTGCCTGAATCGGGCGCTGCACGTGCCCACTGGCAGGTAATTGTGACCACAGTCCAGCACGGTTAGGGTCAAGTCCAGTTCTGGGCCTCAGTTTTTCTCTTAACACAGCAGTTACTTCCCTCTCTCATGAGAACCAGGGAGAGAAGACCTCAAGCGCAAGGTCCCGGGAAGCGGGGGTCTGGGAATGTGCAGGAGACAGCCGCTTCGAGAGCACCAGGTTTAGATGTGGGTTGTCCCGTGGACTGTCCCTGTGGCCACTAGAAAGTCACTCTTGTCCTCTGTAGAGAGGGGCTCTTCACCGTAATCACAACTAGGGAGGGATTATGGGAGGGTCTCACCTAGTCTTCAAAACAGGACGCAGGACGTTCCCTGCCTTCCCAGGACTGACGGAAACTCTTGGAACGTAAGCCCTCTGGTGCTAAAACAGCAGAGCCGCAGGCCAACAGGGACAAGGTGTCCTCGTGGCTGACAACCGTCCTATGAGGGACGAATCACCTGTGTTGCCCGTGTCTTCAATTTTAGGAGGCACAGTGAGGTTATTGCCGCTTAGATCATTGCTTAGCTTTACACACACACACACACACACACACACACACACACACACCCCCTCTTCCCACCACGCCCTGCGCAGTGATGTTGGCCTTGGCCCTGTGGCTTGCTTTGGCCAATGGAATGCCCATGACCACGACAGGGGCTGCGGTTTTTGAGGTGCTTATGCAGTTTGCCTTGGTTTGGGCTCCCGTGGGCCAGCCCAAGAAGGGCATATCCCGGGTCACTTGTGGCCTGTCAGTCTTGGTTCCAGAAGAAACAAAACGGGACTTGACCCCAACCGTGCTGGACTGTGTTCACAATTACCTCGGTGTGACCCCACGGTGAATCACACCACCCTGAGCCCACGCCCCCTTGCAACGTGAGCTGGTCTCTTCTGTCACATCGGGGGTGGGGTCTGCTTCTATCCCCTCGACCTGGACATGAGCTGGCCCCCGTGTGACTTGCTCTGAGCGATAGAATGTGGCAGAAGGGAAGTGTAAGGCCCCAAACCCAGCCCTTAGGAGACCCAGCCTCCTGCACTGCCCCTCTGTGGGAATCTGGAGCCCACCATGTTGGGAGGAAGTCAGCCTAACTCACTGGAGATGACAGACACATGGCAGAGGACCGTGGGACCCCAGGGAACAGCTGCCACAGCTCCTGACAGGGAGGGAGGCTGGCGGATGAGGGCCACAGCGGTGAGCCCAGGGTATACCAGCAGGAGAGCGGCCCCGTCAGCCCAAAGATCCAGGAGATGTCCATCCTTGTTGATTTAAGCCACTGAGTTCTGGGGGACTTCGTCATACAGCAACTGATGACCAATCAGAGCTCAGCCAACAGGCGACCTCAGGCAGAGGGGCCGCGTGATGTCCACCCTGCGTGGTAGAACCACAGTCCACCAGCAGGCCTGCAGCCCAGGGACGGAAGCCTCTTGTCGCGAGCCATGGAGGGATGTGGGGAGGGGAGTCATCAGCAACACCATGTGCCAACCGCTGATGCACACAGGGGGCTCGAGCCCAGGAGGGCCTGGCTCCACGGCCCGTGCTTGCTACAACACTGCATTCTGCCCCGACGAAACGCCAGGGAATGTTGATCTTGGTGCCCATCGGTGTGCCCAGAAACGCCCAGAAACTCTGTCGAGCACAGTCTCATTTTACGGTCCTCATTGTAGAGCGTCTTCCAGATCGTCGGAAAGAGGAGGGAGCAAGGGTACGTGCCCCAAAGAGACGATGGGTAAGCAATGGTTCCCTAAACTCCGCAGCCCTTTGCAAAGAATATGTCACTCGACAGAAATCAAAATAGCTTCGACTATTCCCAGGGAGCAAGGGGAGCGGGGAGCAGGCCGGGGAGGAAGACACGCCCTGCCTCCAGGGGCTGGAGCTGGCAGCTGCCTGTGACTTAAGGCCGCCTTTATGAAACTGAAAAACCCGACAGAGCCATGTGTGGTTCGGGGAGCCACGTGTGTGTAGCAAAGTCACCATGGAAACCCAGGGGAGGCGGACGACACCGGGAGGCCCGTCCTCCTAGAAGCAGCAGAACACGGTGCTCAGGCCTGTGGCTGAGGCCTGGGAGAAAAGCCCTGGTTCGCCACTCGCTGGGGGCCCGAGCAAGTGACGCCAACTCCCGTTCTATAACATGGGCATCGATGGCACCAGCACCGCCTCCCTCGACCTCTTAGGTGGAAACGCGGAACCAGCGCCCCACACCTAGATGCAATTAGCGGGACCGTGCGGCACACGTGAGTGTGATTAAGTGGACAAGCGCCGCGCGTTACTTGGTAGCTATCGACTGTTGCACAGCAAAACAGACTGCGGGGGCTGGGGTTGTGGCTCAGCGGTAGAGCGCTCGCCTGGCACGTGCGCGGCCCAGGTTCGATCCTCAGCACCACATACAAATAAACCCATTGTGTACAGCTAAAGCAAATAAATAAATATTAAAAAAAAAAAAAAAAAAAAAAAAGACTGCGGTGGGCGAGGGCACGGACCCGTCCTCACTGATTCGACACTGACTGAGCATCTGCTGACCTGGCTCAGCGGAAATAAGCAGGTGACAGTGAGGCCCCGAAGTACCGGTCAGTTTGCAAAGGCAGGGCAGCGACGTGTTCTGGTAAAGACGTCTTTTGCCCCGGGTACGATGGACAGAGGTCGGAAACGTGAGAGCGTTTCACCCAGCGGCTTCAGGTCCCTCGCCGGGTGTGGACTGAATGGTCCCAGAGCCGACTCCAGGTCTGCCTGGCCAGGGAATCCGGCCCCAGCGCCGTGGACGGGAGGGGCTGTCGTGTGCATGGGAGGAGCTGGCTGTGGAGTTCAATAATTAATTTGCCACAATTAAACCCAAGACTTCTGTCTCCAGCAGCAGATAAGCAGGCGCAGAGCTAACAAGGAGGCAGGGAGGGGCAGCTGTGGTGAACCGGCTGTGAGGGTGACTGGTGTGGATAGGGCCTGTCATTGCTTTATTGTGGCAATCACTTGGTCGTTAGCATCTGGAGATCTAGGAAGGAAGGCGCCACCGGCTGCAGGCGTCAGGCGGGCAACCCCAGCCAGGCTTCAGTCTGCCGGGCCACCAGGGAGGGCTTGGGTCCTCAGGCCTGGGGCGGGCAGTGTGCTGGTGACTGGTGACGGGCTCACCCTGTCCTCCCTGTCTGGGCTGGGAGAGCCAGGATAGGGTGCTGAGGCCTGACGTTCTTACAGACACAGCTGGAGTCAAGAGGATGCCTTTGTGCAGAGGTGGGGATTGCTCTACAGGGAATGGCTTCCCTGGGAAGGCAGGAAATGGGGTAGGCAATATTAGGTTAGACTCCAGGAAGGACTTTCTCCTGAAGAAGTACAAATTACAAGAACCAAATTAACGGAGTGCTTGCTCTGTGCCAGTGTGTTATGCCAGTTCACTAATTCCTGTAACCCATAGTAGTTAGGCATTTTATCACACCTTTATGGAGATGAGGAAATTGGGCACCTTAGAAGTCAAACTCCTTACCCAAGGTCACAGAGCACCTAAGGAGCAGAGACAGGAAGTGGATGCAGACAGCTTGCTCCAGGTGCTGTCTTGTCTCCTAAAGGTCCCTCCGTGAGATGCTGTGGGATGGTGTTTCCTCTGGAATCTTCGTGCCCTGCCACTGCTCAGCTAGTGTGGCCACACACAGCACACAGGGACACAGTCGCATGCACACACCACACACACACGATCACAGGTGCACATCATCTCCCAGCCACCCCCACGCGGGTCCCTGGGGAGCTGGGTGACAGGAGCAGCAGGGCCGAGGGTGTCCTGTTCGGTCACCCTGGAGGGATGGGTGGCTTTATGGAACTAGAGGGACCGATTCCACTGGCCAAGCTAGAGGGGGCCCGGGCTGGACCTGGGTTCCAAGACCGGGACCTGGAGCAGGCTGTCTGGGCCTCGGCACGGTGACATCGGGCCACTTGGCTCTTCATTCCAAGCACCGTCCAGTGCGTGGTGGGAAGCTTGGCCTCGATCTGCTAGGTGCGAGTAGCCCCTGCCCCTTCCCAGTGTGACAGTCAGCAACAGCTCCAGACCTCGCCCCGGGTCCTCCGGTGTGTGTGCAAAGCCCCCCAGGCCAGGTGGCACGCATGGGGCCCACTTTAGAATACTGCAGTACAGCCAGCCTTGAGCTGACAGTCATCCGCTCTGGGTCCCTTTGCTTTTCCTTCTGTCCCCATCCTGCCATCTGTTTGATGGGCTCTGTGACCACTACCGACAGGACCATCTGCTGAGTGGTCAGGAGGAAGGTGAAGCCCGCGCGTCTCCCACACCTGAGCGCAGCAGCTGGAGACGGGCTCTCCCCACTCCCCCTGCCTTCAAGGTCCGAGTTCTCTGCATGTCTCTGCATGGCCAGCTCTATCTTGCTCTGTGGGCGGGGACAAGCCGGCAGGGGACAAGCCGGCAGCACAAGCACCCCTCTGTCCTTTCTCCCTCTGCATCGCCCCTGCCTCCTGGAAGCCCTGGCTCTTCCTACCAGAGCGTTTGCGCTCCGCCCCGCCCTCCCTCCCCCGGTTCACACCTGACTTCTGTGTTTATTTACGGCCGAGCGTGTGAGCCCAGGCTGAGCTTGCTCCTCTCCCTGCCCGGGGAGCGGGGAGCGGGGTAATGAGTAACCATAGCGTGCTACAGGCAGCTGTCTCGGACAAACCCAGAGTCACCGCGGGAGCCGCATAAGGGAGCATTTGTTCTGTCCTTTCTCAATAGTTCCTTGTGCAGGAGGCAGGGTGACGGCGGAGGGAGGGAGCGAGGGAGGCAGGGAGGAAGAAAGAGGCAGACTGCGTTGGGACAATTCCTTGCCTCTCCCCCAGCCTCGCCCTCCCCCACCCATACTGACCACCATGAACTTGAGACCCGAACACCCCCTCTGTCTGCTCCCCTCTCTACTCCACAGACCTGAGCAGGGCTCCTGCACCTCTGGGCGTAATTTTTGGGGAGTCGCAGAGTCCATGGAGCCTGAGAGCTGATTTCCACATGGGCTAGATTAGGTGGGTTAGGTGCCCCGGCTCTCCCTCCCCGTGCGGACCAACACAATACTTATTGTCTCCAGGGCCATTTAATGATCCAATAAATCTGCAGATATCCATCCCCCACCTTGTGCGCCCCAACGCACTGCAAAGCTGTTTGAAAAGTGCTTTCATAAAGCAGCTCCAGTGTATCACGGGATTAGTTCTATGCCCCACAATCAACACGGGGCTCATTAGGGGCTTACTTGATCCGTGTCATTGTGTCGACAAGGGAGACAGACCAAGAAACGGATTGTACATATGGCCTTCGTGAAACTCCCAAGTGCCAGTCACATCCGCTCCTGGGAACAGGGGGATCAAACACCTACCAGGAGCCAGCTGTTTGGCCCCGTGCTGGGAGCAGCCACAGCCAGGAGCAGGGCACGGTAGTGCCCTGGGGTTTACAATGTGGGAGCGAAAATAAGAAGGAGCCCCGGTGCCTGGCTTCCAGTGGCGTGGGGCAGGAAGGTCCTAGCTGCGGGTCTAGGGAAGAGAGAAAGGTCAGACCTTTGGGGAGCACAAAGGAGACTCCAGGAAGCAGGGGAGTGAAGCCTCTCCTCCAGGCAGAGGTTGAGGGGAACAAGGAGGGGCTGGGCTGGGGAAGGTGTGGCAGGTGACAGTCCCCTGGGCGTTTTAGGCAGATTCATCAGGCCAAGGCATGAAAGGCCCATTGAAGCAGAAGAGACCGGTGATGGGAGGAGACTAGGTAGAAGACAGTGAGAGGGGACAGGACAGGACAGGCCGGGCAGGGCTGAGTGACCAGGGCTTGTCCACAAGGGCACAGTGGAAGGGTCCCCAGGGTTTTAGCCTGAGTGACCGGCAGGACAGGGCTGGAGAAGCATATGGCGCAGTCCAGAGCTCCAGGGCAGGGTCCGAGTGAGGGGTCGGGGTCGGATGGGCTGAGTGTAAGAGGCAGTATGGAGGTCGAGGGCAGGGTGGGAGGTCAGGGCCATCTCTGTCCAGCACCCCCTCCTAAGGAAGCTGCGGGCTGGGCCTCCTCCCTCTGAGCATCCCGCTCTTATCCCCGCACGACCCCACCCTGCCCCGTTTGTGCCTCAGCACTGCCCTGTGTGGCTCACGGTGCAGGCTCCTGTGCCCTGGGGATTCTGGCTGAGGTCAGCCAGGACAGCAGCTAGCCGAGGTCACAGTTTGGAAGGGAAGTACCTCTGTTCTTGGCAGGCGGGTCTCCGGAGATAGCTGCCGTCTCTGAATTCTGGAGACAGCCTGCTGCTCCTCTTGCGTCTCCTGACCTCTCGGGGGGCAAGCCTTCCCACCATCACTGGCCCTGAGTCCCTGCTGGCTCCTGGCCGTCTTCCCTGAGCCCTGTCCATTGTCCCCTGGCACCTCGTCCCTCCTTGGTTCAAATGCACCATCTACCTCCTGTCGGGACCTCAAGTCATACAAAAGCCAGCGTCGAAAGACCCAGAACAAATTTCCGTCCTCCTTCTTTCCAGGGTGATGTTTCTGGTCAAACTCAGGCCTCGTAAGAAATAGGCAAAGAAAGAATCAGAAAGCCTGATATGCTGAAACCATCCACCCAATTCCCAGGTTGCCTCTATCACTCTGCATACGAGCGAGCTGGTTCTTGTCTTTGGCTTCTGAATGTTTCCTGGTCTGCTCTGCCGAGCTTCCTCAGCTGCTGCCTTGCCCCAGCTACTCGGAAGCCTCCTCTGAACCAGATGAGCTGGGGTCCCCACTCCTTTCAAGCCATCTCCACTCGCTTTCCTGGGGGCTGGCCGAGGCGGACCCTCGGCTACGAGGTGGCCCCTCTAGCAAAAAACTTTGCTACCTGAGCAAAAGGGAAGTCCAAGCAGGAGTGTTTGGACTTTTGCTTAAGTTGATTGAGAGTTCTTCCAAAGTCTAAGAAACTTTTTAGCTAGAAGACAGTCCACGACGAGCACCCGTCTGCTTTAAAACTACGTGCATGAACAGCTGGCTGGGATTGCATTCCCAGCTCTGCAGTCGCTGTAGTGGCTCTCCCAACCAAGACCTCTTGCACTTGTTTTGGAAGCTGAATTTTTAGTTGCAAGGAACAGACTCCCAGTGGTGTAGGAGCCTTGTTTGGGGAGATGGCTAAGATTGCGGTTGACTACCGGCCAAGGAGATGTTTGGATGTTGCCGCCTTCCGTAGTCTCACGGGACTTGGCCCGAGATCTCGCGGGACTTAAGCGAGATTGTTGATTGGGTCTGCGCCATTTTGGTGGCGTGTGTGGTGCGTGTTAAAGTCGTTGTTAGAGCCAGAGAGAAAAGTTATCAGAATAAAAAGCTGTTTGTTTCCAGTTTGCCTCTAAACTTCTTCCCGCGGCTTTGTTGCTCCAAGCGGCCATCGCTTCAGGTGGCAATACAGTAGGAAGTAGGATGGCTCCCTAGAGGAATATATTGGGGGCATTCTGGGGAAGAAAACCAACAAGCCAACAAACCACGTGAACGAACGAACTAAACTCAAAAGAAAAAATGCAGTATCAAGAGACAGAGTGGAAGGCGTGTGGTCCGCCTTCAGAACACGCAGGCGGGCTTTCCTCTCTCTGCACACAGCTGTCCTGGCTACTCCTACAGATCTGCCTCTTCATGTCGGGAGCCCTGAGCACTGCGGGCCCGTGACTTCGACAGACATCTTGTCACTTTCCCTGAGGGCCTCTGATCCCGAGCAGGACTCTGATCCATCGTGCCTGGACCTATCCGGCTGGCCCAGGGGAAGGGGCAGGCCATGGAGGAACCCGGATGCTCCTGCCTGAACCACGGGATGAGGTGAAAAGAGTTGTGTCCAGAGGAAGAGGGGGATAACAGAACAATGTGATCAGAGGCATTTTTAAACAGTCATTGATTTTCAAAACAAACCTATCCGCACGAAGAGATTTTAGGCCACTTGACATATCCACAATTTAACAGACAGGTGCTCTCAGTTCAATAAGCAAATGAGTTGGGTAATTGCACCGTCCCTGTAGGAGTACGCTCTGTCTTCTGATTGCTCACAGATGCATCCTGGTTATGTGATAGGGTGATGACAGAGGCTGAATGACATGGACCTGAGAAGAGATGGTGCAGGGTCAAGCCCCAGCTTCACCACTCCGTCCTTACACAATGTTGGCACTTACTCAACATGCCTGACCTTGTTTCCATGTCTTCAAAAGAGGCAATAACAGTCCCTGTCACTTTAAATTACTGACATGATGCTTGAATGATGGGGTGTTTGTAAGAGGATGTTGCAAAGCCAGTTCGAGTTTCAGTTCCAAGAGGGCAGAACATCTAACCAGGCGTGGTGGCGCATGCCTGTAATCCCAGCGGCTCGGGAGGCTGAGGCGTGAGGATCTCAAGTTCAAGGCTAGCCTCAGCAATTTAGCAAGGAAGGCCCTAAGCAACTAAGTGAGACCCTGTCTCTAAATAAAATACAAACACACAAAAAAAAAAAAAAAAAGGGCTGGGGATGTAGCTCTGTGGGCTCAATCCATGGTGCCAAAAAAATGACGGCAGCATATCTGATGCATGAACCCCGGCACAGCCTCAGGTTTCTGGGATCTGCTGCATCTTGCTGCACTTTGAAGCATCTTACAGAATGAGGAGGGAGAGGGGAAACTCTATGTCCAAGGTGGAGTAAACAGGTACAGAGCAGCTGATTTTCTCCAAGATCACACGCGCGCGTGCACGGCGCACACACACACACACACACATGCGTGCGCACACACGCACCTATTTGGCACAAATTTCATTAAAAACCCTAGTTGTTGAAATAACCACACAAAAAAGTAGGCCCATGCCTTATTTCCTCAACCATTTCAACAAACTTTAAGTTGGTGGCTACTTGGACGGGGCACAGTGCTAGGTTGCATTGGATAATCAGAGAAATCTGCTCCCAGGGCAACAAATAATAATCACGATAAATTAGTAAATGTGGCTATCCACAGGCAAGTGGTAAGTGCTATGGAAAAGCAAAGCAGAAACAGGTGGAGAGAAGCCCCAGGTTGCGATTTTAAATAGGAGCTCAGAACTCTAAAAGGTCAAGACTCCTGAGGTGGCGTTTTCCTTTATACGTATTCCTACTGATCATTTCCGCACACTGCTGAATGAATGTACGTGTAAGGTGAAATAAATATTATCTAATGGTGACACAAACCATTATTTCTGACTTCTAATTGGTGGCTATTAAAAGGAATACAAGCCTTTCAAGGACACAGACACGTCCATGCTTCTGCTTCGTAGTTCTGATTGTCTGGGTTGGATCTAGTTGAGTCATAGGTTTTAGAACAGGAAAGAAAGTTCCATCCCCTGCTATGTTCATTTTGGAGGTGAGTTTTGATGCTTGCCTGAGCGCCACGTGTGAGTTAGAAGTTTGGTAAGAGATGCACAGGAAATCACAGAGGTACACTTCCACAGTGACTCACCTGGCCCAGAAGGGAGGATGGCCGGTCACCTCTCGGTGCCCCAGCTTGGGATACAAATTGCTAGACTTTGTATTTTTTCATTAAATACTATACTCCCACTGTTTTAAATGTCTCAATGATGTTGGCACTATTGTACTGTCATGCTTAGTAGCAGTGAAATTGGTGTTTTCCAATGGTCCCTTAGTTCTAAAGCTCAGTCGGAACAGGTAGCATACAGGACAGGCCTTGCTCAGGGACAGTGTCCCCTTGCTCAGGGACAGTGCCCCCTTTGTGCAGAAGAGCAGCTTACCCTTGCTTTCTTCTTCTTCTTTTTTTTTTTTTTGGTACTGGGGATTGAACTCGGGGGCACTCGACCACTGGGCCACATCCCCAGCCCTTTTTTTTTTTGTATTTTATTTAGAGACAGGGTCTCACTGAGTTGCTAAGTGCCTCGCCATTGCTGAGGCTGGCTTTGAACTCGCGATCCTCCTGCCTCAGCCTCCCAAAGTGCTGGGATTACAGGCATGCGCCACCGCGCCTGGCTTCCAGAATATTTTCTAACACCCAAACACCCATGCTATTTGTAGTTGCTTGTAAGCTGCCTGTCGTGGCCAGCCACAACGCCGCGGGAGGAAAACTCTCAGAGGCAGAGTAAAGATACTACTACTTTTACTTCTACTTTCTTAGAGAGAGCTTAGAGAGAGAAAGAAAGATTTTTCTTCTTCTTAGAAAGAGCTTAGAAAGATTAGAGATAGCTTTTTCTTCTTCTTCTTCTTAGAGCTTAGAGAGAAAGATAGAGCTTTTTCTTCTTCATTTTCTTAGAGCTTAGAGAGAAAGAGAGAGAGCTTGAAAGAGAGAGATTTCTTCTTTAGAGAGAGAGAGAGAGCTTAGCTTTTAGAGCTTCTTTCTTCTTTCTTCTTTCTTCCTCGGGAGCCTCGGCCTGGCTCTGACCAGCAATTACTTCTTCTATCTGGTTTCTCTTCTGTAACCGCTCTGCCTATGTTCTGGCCGCTCTGATTCTTTTCTTCTTCTCCGACCCGAACTCTTCTTCTGACCGACCGAGCGACTGCACGACTGACTGAATGAATGAATTCATTCTTCTCCTCCTAACTCCGACCACTTTCACCCGGTTATATACCTTTAGCTTTGCGGGTGCCTCACGTGCATTTACAGGTGCGTCACATACATACTTATTATCAGGTGGAACTTATGGCTTCCAGCTGACCGCAATAGCCATCTCCCTAATTGGGGCTCCTTCCGTTGCTGGTCATTCCTCCCACCGCCCACCCCCCAGCCCTTGTCCCCCACCTGGTCTAGTTTCTGTCTCTATTAATTTGCCTATTCTGAGTATTCCCTGTAGACAATTAGTGGCCTCTGTGTCTGGCTTCCTTAGTTAGCCTAATGTCTTCGAGGTCAGTTACATTGTAACCGGTATCACCACTTCATCCCTTAGGAAGGTTGAAGAGTGTCCCGCTGTCTGGCTCTACCACATTCTAGTCGCTCATTCCTGCATCGATGGACATCCAGGTTGTTTCTATCTTGCCTCGTGTGACTAATGCTGTTGTGGAAATCTGTGCATGCAACTGGGAATAGAATTGCTGTGTCATAGAGTGACTCCATGCTTAGTCATCTAAGAATTGCCAGACTGTTCTCCAAAGTGACTGTGCCTTTGACAATCCCACCAGCAGTGGATGGGGCTCCAGTCCCTCCACCTCCTCACCAGCACTTCAATCTGTCCACATCACCCTCAGACAGAGATAGTTTCAGTTCCTCTTCCCAGTCTGGATGACCTTATCTACTTTTCTTGCTGGATTGCTCTGAGTAGGACCTCAAGGACAGTGTGGCATAGAGGTGGTGACAGTGGACATCCTGCACCTTTTCCTGACAGGAGACCATCCTGCCTGTAACCACGTGGTGGTATGATGTTAGTTCTGGACTTTCCACAGCTGCTGCACCTTGCGTCAAAGAAATGACCTCCCCTTTCCAGTCTGCTGAGTCCTTTTATTACGAAAAGATATTGCACTTTGCCAATTGTCCTTGGGTGTCAATTAAGAATGGTGTAGTTTTATCTTTTATTCAATTAACCTGACATAGTGCATTGACTGATTTTCGTCTGTCGGGGCTAACTGTGTTTTCCTGGTATACATCTCATTTGGTTATGGTCTATGATCTTTTTCCATGTTGCTGCCTTTGGCCGGCTGGAACTTTGTTGGGGACTTTCACACCTACCTTCATACGTGATGTTGGCCTTTGTTTCCTTTTCTCCTGATGCCTTTGTCTTCTACTGTCAGTGGAACACTGGCCTCATAAAAATGAGCTATGTTTTCAGAGTTTGTGAAGGACTCGTGTTAATTCTTCAAGCATTTGGTACTGTTTATATGTGAAGCCATCTGCTTCTGAGCTTCCTTTTTTTTTTTTTTTTACTTTTTTGTTTTTTTCTATGTAAAATTACTGTCTGTTCAGATATTCTATTCTGGACTCAGATACATTTTGAAAATTGGCAGGTTAAAGGTCAGTTGGTCAAACAAGGCTTAAGAAGTGTTCTTGCCACTTGCAGTGGCTGCTGTTGGCAGTGGTGAGCTGCCCGTGTGGTTTCCAGTGTTGAGACCATGCAGTGGGGCCCCTGCTCTTTGAGGTCTGACTCTGCTGGGCCGTATCTGTGTGACTCTGCCTCTGAATCCCAGTTGCCTCTTCTGCAAAGTGGCATCATCCCATCGTCCTCAAAGGGTGCAAGGGGATCAGGTCCCATCCATGCCTAGTATACAGTGGACACTCAGTAATGATCGTCTACCTGCCTTGTGCATGTCTAGCAAGCTCCTCCCAGGGGCTGGGTACTCTCCCAGGACTAGTGACACAGAGGGGATCCACGTCCAAGACTCTGGTGGATGCTTGCTAGTGGGGTGGGGGGAGACCAGAATAACATAGGTCGAGGGTGTAAGGAGGACCCTGCCTGACTTACCACCACCCGAGAGATGGACTCAGGCCTCAGACAGGTGGAGCTCCAAAGAGGAATCAGTACCGATCAGGGCTGGGTTAGGGGTTCTGACTGGCGTGGCACCTGGGCCTCACCTGAGCACTGTCGCCCTTTCCTTCCGGTTCCAAGGACAGTCTTCAGAGGTGAAGTTTGGATTTGCAGAGCAGAGCTGCGTCTGAGGCTCAAGGTCTGATCCTTACAGCTGCTGAATGAGTTAGCGGTTCCCACTTGAGAAACCTGGGCCAGGGGCTCTTGCACACCAATGGGGTCACTCACTGAGGACAAGGTAAAGAAGGTGGGTAGGAATGACTCCTCGGTGAGGTCTCCTCTCTTAGAGACAGTAGGGAGCATGAGTCTCTGTCCTCTCCAGCACACAACAGGGGAGTGGGAGACGCTGAGACAGGGTGGTCAGAGACAGCTTCTCCAAGGAGGTGGGCTGTGAGGACAGAGAACTCAGGAGCCAGAGAGGCAATGATCTGGGGCAGGCGGACACACCATCCCACTGGTGTGTCCGAGGAACGGAGATGTTCTGTTCTGCCTCTTTTTCTCCCCACCTCTCTTCCCACCCCTTCTTTCTAAACCTCATGAAGACTTTCCCTGCCTCAGCATCCCACTGGGGCTTGGAGAAACCAGACAGTCCACGCTCCCCAGCCCTAGCTTGTGAGAGTTGAAGGGCAAAAATCACACCGGAGGCAACCGTGCAGCCAAGAGATTTATTCACCAGCCTCTACGGCTGGTCGGAGGCAGAGGAAGTACGGGGAGAGAGGAGTCAGGGAGAGGGGAGTGTGCAAGCTCAGACGCAGGGTCGGTGCCTGGTCGTGCTGGCCGCGGTCTCCGGAGCTGTCGGCTGGGGCAGCTGCTGACAGGCTGGAGGCTGAAGCTGTCGGCTAGGGCAGCGCCGTCGGGCTGGAGATGGTGAGTCTGGAGCAGCTGCAGCGGCTGCTTCCTCTCCGCAGAGAGGAGATGCTGTGTGTTCCAGCTCCAGGCAGGCAGGGACTTAAGTAGGGATTTCTGGGGTGTGGGGGGCGATGCCAGAGTGACCTTTAACGCCATTGGCTCTTTTCCCAGTAAACAGGGTGACCATTAAGCCGATTGGCTCCTGCCTGGGGAACAGAGTGATTTTTAGGCTGATTGGCTCCTGCCTGGGGAAATTGAAACCAGGTTGCTCCCACTGGAAATTTCCACGGGGGAGGTGGCCTGTCGGCTCAAGCCTATCTATCAAGAGTCAGTACCCCTTAGTGGGGAGCAGGCCCGAGTCCTGGAGCTCCTCCTGATCCACGCGGAGGGCTTCAGAGACGTTTACCTGCACCTCTGCCCAGGTGATGGGGCTAGCCTGCACTGTGATCTGTCTTTGAAGATGGTTTCTTTCTGGCATGTTTGGGGCTAGAATCTGTCTCCCCAAGGTGAACCGCTGAGCTGATTAATGAGAAAGCCAAGGCTGCTATGTAAACAAGCTACTGTGGGTCGTATATTGAAAGTGACTGCCCAGGGTTGTGACATCGCTGTGGCAGGTGCCTGAGGCCATCGAATGTGGCTTATTTATCCCTAGTTTCCAATGATTGGAGGCAACTCCTCAAGAGCCTGCCAGGGCCCTGATGTTTCAGAGTCCCCTTGACCTTCTGTGTTCCTCTTGTGGCCTCTTCCTGCCCAGGGCAGTCTTGGCCAGGAGAAGGCTCAAGCAGTGAGGTCTGTGGGCTCAGGGGTCAGTCCCTGCTACCCACCAGGTCCTGTTCCTAGGGGACCAGACTGACCTCTCACAGGTGAAACTCTCACCTGTGTTACAGCCGACTCCGGCTTCAGCCCTTTAGATGCTGCATGGAAATTGAGAAGGTTCTCTTCAGCACTGGGCATGGAGCCAGCCTCACCAAAGTGGCACCTGTCTCCATGGGACATCTGTTGCAGGGTGGCTGACTTCTGCCAAAAGTTCAGTGGATGACTCCCCTCTGGGTTGGCGCTCAGTGGGGCCCTATAAGTGTCTCAGCTTCCTGGTTAGTTGATTTAGAACAGGGCCACTAGGTTGAACCAAATGACATTTCAAACCTTCTTCAGGTCGCCTGGGCTGCCATCTGAAGCCTAGACCCTACTCTCACGTGAGCTATCTTAGGACGTAGTGGTTGTTGCTGCCCTGCTGTGTGATCATGAGTGAGTTACTTGCCCTGTCTGGGCATCACTTCCTACCATTGTAAAATAAACCATAGCATGAATGCTCCAAGAAAGTGCCTTCTGCTTCTTTGCTGAAGGATCACATTATGTCATCGCTCCCTGCTTGGCATGTAGATGCCATTCAAAAAAAATTTAGTTGAATGAATGAACAGGTGATGGTTTTTATGTGATCTTCTCAGCTGCGCCTTTTCTACAGAGCCAGGTATGGCTTCTGACCTCTTTGGAGACTTGTGGCATAAGGATAACCCTGATTTTCCCACAGGAAACCAAGACTCCTCTAGTTAAGGGCTGACCCAGAACTTGAACATAGGCTTCCTCCTGTCTTCTGCCTGGGTTTCTTTTACAGAGAGCCATCTCTCCAACTGGGCTGAGATCTGGCCAGCAGCGAGGCAGGTGATGTCAAGGGACACTTGGAACCAGCAAAGTTCAAAGCCAGACAGGCATCTACCACCACACGAGCCGGGTCAGGGTCTGCCATTTCTCTAAGCCAATATCCCATCTGTTAAGGGATTTGAGGGCATGGGGTGGGGGCAGGCTTGGGTATGCACGGGAGCCATCGTTAGCCAATTTCCTTTCTGCCCCTCTCCCTCTTCCGGTTCGAGCCCCCTCCCCCACTGCCTGGTGAAGGAGGAAGAGACAGAACCTGCAGTTGGGGATGAGGTCAGTGAGGTGGCTGATTTCAGAACCTCCAGCAAACAAAGCCTTAGTGTTCCCCAGGGAGTGCCCCTGCGCCTCCTCCTTCCAGGGGGTAGTGGGAGTGGGGTGGGGCTGGGCCCAGGCATTTCCCCAGAACTGCTCAACCCTGTCTCCCACCCTTCTGACCTGCTCCAGGAGGGGAAGAAACGAACTGGGGAGAGGAAGGGCGTCTGAGGTGAAGGGCTGACCTCCAGGCATTGAGAACATCTGCATCACAAAGCTTTTTGCACGATGCAGGCAGGGCCTCCGTGCCTGTTGCCATATTTGATCTCACTAGTTCTGTGAAAGGGAGAAGGGGTCTCCTGGATGGGTCCCCTGTCCCCGAAGCCACTCCATTCCCAGGGGAAAATGAGACTCTGCAGGAGCCCTGTTTGGGGATTGACTTGAATTGCGGTTGACTATGAGCCGTGGAGATTTGGGCATTGTCGCCTCCCGTAGTCTCACGGGACTTGTTGCGGGATCTCGAGTGACTTGGCCGAAATTGCTGATCGGGTCAGCGCCATTTTGGTGCGATGTGTGGTGCGTGTTAGTCGTTGTTAGAGCCAGAGAGAAAAGTTATCAGAATAAAAAGCTGTTTGTTTCCAGTTCGCCTCTGAACTTCTTCCCGCGGCTTCGTTGCTCCAAGCGCTTCAGGCGGCAACAGGTGGCAGCCCGTACGGGGACTTCGGAGCGGACAGGTAAGAATGGAAGGTCTCTAAAGATGGGTTCGAATATAACTGAATCCCAATTGATAGAGGCTATGCAAAGACTCCTTGATATACCTGACTCTGTTCTCAGTGAGGAGTATATAGACAAAAGTGAAAGTGATCAAAAAAGTGTAGATTCCACTGGGCCAACTGAGACCAGTAAAGAGAGTATTAGAAGAGACCCCAAAATGACAAAAATCCAAGCTATTAAAGCTATTCGGGAGTTATTGGCGAAAGCTGAAGGATACTTGCTCTCACTGGAACCTGGGCCTCAGGATATTGCTGTCAGTGAAATTAGCAGTGGTGAGGAATCTAGTAAAAGTGATCCTGAGAAAATGAGGAAAAAGAAACTAAAAAAGACCGAGAAAAAGGACGGTCAGGTAGAGGAGCCACTTGTGTCCTCTACTCCCCCATGGGTGGAATCCATTACAGAAAATATGAAGGGTATTACTAGGCATTTGCATACCCTAGAAACAGAAATAAAAAGTCTTTCTGATCGCTTATGCGCTCTCGAGGACAACTCACAGATACATTGGGAACTGCCAGCATTTGAAAAGAAAAATGGACAGAGTGTCCATCAGTCAGTAGATTTCAAAACAATAAAAAATCTCAAAGAGGCAGTAATGACTTATGGGCCCCAAGCTCCTTTCACGTTGAGTATGCTGGAGTCCCTTAACACCTTTAGCTTAACCCCCTCAGACTGGAAAAGTCTATGTAAAGCAACATTAAGCGGGGGGCAATTCTTGGTTTGACGATCGCAATTCCAAGAACTTTGTATAGAAACGGCTAAAAGAAACGCGGCTGCAGGGTTTGAAAACTATAATATAGACATGCTCACAGGAGAAGGGCAATTCGCAGACTTACAGGCTCAAACAGATTATGACCCAGATGTATATACTCAGATAAATGCAGCTGCCTTAGAGGCATGGAAAACTGTACAAGGACCTGGGGATCTACAAGGTAGCTTGTCAAAAGTGATTCAAGGACCTAATGAGCCGTATGCCGACTTTGCTGATCGACTTTTGAGAACTGCAGGTAGTGTGTTTGCAGATGTTGACCAAGCTATGCCATTAGTTGTTCAATTAGCTTATGAAAATGCAAATAAATGGTGCCAAGCAGCCATCAGGCCATGGAGAACTAAAAAGGATCTTTCCGTATATATACAACTATGTAAAGATATAAATGACGCCTTTGTCACAGGAAATGTGATTGCAGCCTCAATGAGAGGTGCTTCCTCTCGAAATTTCACAAAGGCTAAACGTAGACATTATAATCAATCAGGATATTCCAGGCAAAATTATCATAATCAATCAGGCAATTCTAGGCAAAATCCCAAAAGAGAAATAAGACCAAGCTCATACCGTGCCCCAGGCCGCTGCCCCAGGTGTAAAAAGGGAAATCATTGGGCCAATAAATGCCATTCAAAATTTGACATCCATGGAAATCCTTTGTTCAGGAATTCAAAAAACAGGGCACGGGGCCCAGTACCCCGGGGCCCACAAATGTACGGGGCATTGCAGAAGGAGTATCCTCAAGCATCCACTCAGATGCTTCCCCGACACAATCCCTACTACCCATCCACTCCCTCGCCAGAGGAACAAGAGGAAATGCAGGATTAGACCTCTGTTCCACCGCCCGAATAGTGTTAACACCTGAAATGGGGGTTCAACTGATTCCCACAGGAGTCAGGGGACCTCTTCCCTCAGGGACTGTAGGACTTATTATCGGGCGTAGTCCTAAAAGCTTATTAGGTTTGCAAGTGACCCCAGGTGTAATAAACTCAGACTACAAAGGGGAAATAAAAATAATGCTTAGCTCACCCCAAAGTATAACTTCTGTTAATCAAGGAGATAGAATTGCTCAGTTGCTTCTCCTTCCCAATTTACATAATTCATTTAAAATGGGTATGCCTCAAGAAGGGAACAATAGAGGATTTTGTTCCACTGACTCAAGTCCCATGGCTTGCTGGGTTCGAGACTGTTCAAGGAGGCCTATGTGTAAAAAAAAAATCCAAGGAATAGAAATGGAGGGATTAATAGATACTGGAGCTGACTATTCCATTATTAATTTACGCCAATGGCCCAAGCACTGGCCTCTGCAAAAAGCTTCAACCAGTTTAAGAGGCTTGGGATATAATAACCTCCCAGATAAAAGTGCGGTAATTTTAAAATGGGAGGATGATGAAGGCCATAAAGGAACATTTCAGCCTTATGTTTTACCTAATCTACCGGTTACTTTATGGGGAAGAGATATTTTGCAACAAATGGGAGTACACCTTGCAACCAAGCCTGCAGATGTTAAATGTGAAAACCTACAGGGTAATCTTAACCCTAAAAGAACTCATTATCAAAAAGTACAGAGTAATCTTAACCCTAAAAGTAATCATTATCATAAAGGAAAAAGATATTTTTTTTCGGGGCCACTGAGAAAATAATTTTGAAAATACCATGGCTTTCTGATAAGCCAGTGTGGGTCCCTCAGTGGCCCCTATCTAAAGAGAAATTACAAGCGGCCCACCAATTAGTTCAGGAACAATTAGAAGCAGGTCATATAGAACCTTCCACCTCTCCCTGGAATTCCCCCATATTTGTGATCAAGAAAAAGTCAGGAAAATGGCGATTGTTACATGATCTTAGACAAATCAATAAAACCATGCAAGTTATGGGGCCTACTCAACCTGGACTTCCTAGTCCCGTAGCTATTCCAAAAAATTTCCATCTTATTACTCTTGATATAAAGGATTGCTTCTTTTCTATTCCCCTACATCCTCTGGATGCCCCCAGGTTTGCTTTTTCCATTCCTTCTATGAACAATAATGGCCCTGATCAGAGATATCAATGGAAGGTTTTACCACAGGGAATGGCTAATAGCCCCACCATATGCCAAATATATGTGGACAAGGCTATCCAACCCATTAAAAATAAATATCCAAACCTCATGTGTCTACATTACATGGATGATATTTTATTGGCCCACCCTAATCAAAAAATCTTATTTAATATATTCAGTGATGTGGTAGAAAATTTTAAAAAATATGGATTATATATAGCAGAAGAAAAAGTTCAAACCAGATCTCCCATATTATATTTAGGATTTAAAATCATGGATACTTTTGTTAGACCCCAAAAAATTTTAATAAATAAAGAACATTTGACCACCCTCAATGATTTCCAAAAACTACTGGGAGACATTAATTGGCTTCGCCCTACACTAAAATCTCACTACTGGCCAACTAAAACCTTTATTTGACATCCTTCACGGAGATCCTGATCCATCTTCACCACGAACATTGACTCCTGATGCTAGGAAAGCTTTAAAGTTAGTAGAAAAAGCCATCGAAGGAGCTCATTGTGATAGATTTGATTTAACTCAACCTCTGATGTTGATTATTATTTCTTCACAATATACACCCACAGGAGTATTTTGGCAACAAGGGCCTTTATTATGGATACATTTGCCCGTCTCTCCTAAAAGTATAATTGAATCTTATACCTCCATGGTGGCTAAACTTATTCTTCAAGGACTTAAGACTTCTACTAAAATATTTGGCATTCACCCTGCTACTATTATTACTCCCTATTCATCATCACAGATTGAATACTTATGCTTCAATGATAATGATTGGGCTATAGCTAAATGCTCTACTTCTGCAAATTTTGATAATCATCTTCCTAAGTCCCCTATATTATCTTTTTGTATTAATCATCCTATTATATTTCCACAGGTAATAAAAAATCAACCTATTCCTAAGGCATTTAATGTATTTACAGATGGGTCCTCAAATGGTACTGCTACAGTAGTCACTAAAAAAGAAAATATGACTTACATAACTGCACACAAATCAGCTCAACTAGTGGAATTGGAAGCTGTGGTAAGAGCTCTGGAAAATTTTAGGGACCAGCCCGTAAACATTTTTTCAGATAGCCACTATATTGTACAAGCTGTCCCAAAATTAGAGTTAGCAGGACCAATAGCACCTCATACTCCAGCCTTTAAATTGTTTTATCAAATACAAAAACTTTTGTGGGCAAGAAAAGAACCTCTATTCGTAGGCCATATTAGAGCACATACTAATTTGCCTGGTCCCCTCCATGAAGGTAATCAAAAGGCTGATGAACTTACAAAAACAATATTTATACTTTCAGTGCTACAACAAGCTACTTTATTTCATTCCCAGTTTCATGTCAACAGCACCACCTTGCAACGTAGGTTTAAAATCACAAAGGAGCAAGCCAGAACAATTGTAAAAGATTGTAAATCTTGTATGACACATTTGCCCAATCCTCATTTCGGAGTTAACCCTAGAGGATTAATGCCCAATCATTTGTGGCAGATGGATGTTACTCATGAGCCAAGTTTTGGAAAATTGCGATTTATTCATGTGACCATAGATACATGCTCAGGCATGATTTTTGCTTCCTTACATTCTGGAGAAAAAGTTAAAGATGTTACATCTCATTGTTTGCAAGCTTTTGCTGCATTGGGCATCCCCAAAATGCTTAAAACAGATAATGGCCCCGCATATACGTCCTCATCTTTCAAACAGTTTTGCGCAAAATTCAATATATCCCATAAAACAGGCATCCCATACAATCCTCAGGGTCAGGGCATTATTGAAAGAGCAAACCGAACACTGAAAATTATGTTATTAAAACAAAAAAAGGAAATTGGAAAAGTCCTAAGGACAGATTGGCAGTTGCCCTGTTTACCTTAAATTTTTTAACTTTAGACTCTAATGGTTATTCTGCTGGAGACAGACATTGGAATCCACACCAACAACATAAACCTTTGGTTTACTGGAAGGATGTTCTTTCAGGTACATGGAAGGGTCCAGATCCAGTATTAATTTGGGGAAGAGGATCTGTTTGTGTTTTTCCAAAAGACGAATCCTCTCCAATATGGATACCATCTAGATTAATAAAACAGGTACCACATCAAAATGATCAAGATGAAGTTATTGAAGAATCAAGATTAATAAAAAAGGTACAAAATCAAGAGGACCAAGATCAAGGTACAGAATGATTCCCTCAAAAGAGTCCTTCAAAATATTTCACAACTTAAGTGTCATTCCTCCCGGCCGGGACAAGGAGATCTCTCTTTAGTGTGCACACAATTGTATTTTTTTTTTTCTTTTTATACATGTCTTTATGTCTGTACATTTGTCTACATTTCATGTTAATGTGACGTCACAAATATATGTTTGTATGCTTGTTCGTCTGTCCAGTGTGACGTCACAAAGAACAAAGCGCTTATGAAAAAGAAAATATATATATATATATATATATGGATCCAAATAACTTTAATTCATTTTAGGTTAAGAGTATTCAATTTAGGTAAATAATTTTATAAATGAAGGTACTTTCAATTTTGGTTTATAGGTGTCCCTGGGACTTCTCTTTAGCAAACAATATGACTAGTGCTATATAACCTGATATTTTGGTGTTTTGACTTAAGATTGTTTATTTGTTATTAACTTCATTTGTTTAATAGCTCATTAATTTCAATTATCTCAACAGGTAAAAGATTGCTCTGTATACAGAGACTCAAGGGTTCCAGCTAACAAATTATTTCTCTCAAGTGCCTTTACCTTTTCTTTAATCTATCTTTAATGCAGTAATTACCCTCAGTCTTTCTTTGTTTTGTTCTAAATATTACATTTTTCCAACTTATGTTTGTAGAAGCTCAACCAGCGATGTATGTGAACAAAAATCAACTTTAATTTTCTAATCTAATTATTCTATTTTGTAGTTTGACAACTCGCCTCTTGACTCAGTGCTGCAATAGCACTGCCTTTCCTTTAGTAATTGATGCTTGAGTTTCTAGGTAGCGGGCCCTGAAGATTTGCCGGTGGCATTGTCTAAACATAAAAAAGACGTCTGCTGCTACAGCTGCAGGGATCGCGGCCGCCGCAAGCATCCTGCTGCTCAAACATCAAACAACCTCACCAACAGTGTGGCCTCTGCTCTACATGCATGGGGCCTCCTACATCAACATGTTATAACAAATGGACATTTTGATCTTTCATTGTTTGGGACTTTACGGGACAATGCCTTGCGGGTATTTGTCTAGAGAATTCAGTGTGTTACTTGATGGAACTTAGGGCAGCTGATTTGTTTAAACAATTTGATATGCTATGCAATTTGGCTCATCACCAAAAGGCTTGTCGCCTTAAAGCTGCAACATCTCCTCACAATTGGACGGCTGTTAGTCATCATATATAGTCGATCCTAAAGGGCTCCATTGGATGGCTGGTTAGCCAATGACGGGTAAGATCCCCAGAGGGGGACAACCTAAGACAGGCACAGTCACACGGGACAGTCTCATGTGGCCGACATATCAACCTAAGACAGGAGTCAAGGGCACAGCCTTGGTTATCCGATGACGGGTAAGAATGTTGGTTGCACATAGACGTCCTAGAGCATTACCTCTTTTAAAACAAAAAGGGGGAAATGCAGGAGCCCTGTTTGGGGATTGACTTGAATTGCGGTTGACTATGAGCTGTGGAGATTTGGGCATTGTCGCCTCCCGTAGTCTCACGGGACTTGTTGCGGGATCTCGAGTGACTTGGCCGAAATTGCTGATCGGGTCAGCGCCATTTTGGTGCGATGTGTGGTGCGTGTTAGTCGTTGTTAGAGCCAGAGAGAAAAGTTATCAGAATAAAAAGCTGTTTGTTTCCAGTTCGCCTCTGAACTTCTTCCCGCGGCTCCGTTGCTCCAAGCGCTTCAGGCGGCAACAAGACTCCTGTTGTCAGCTGGGGAGCTTCCGAGATGGGTGCCACATCCCTGCGGGTGAGTCTGCAGGGCGCCTCCGCCGCCTCCCCCTGGCCTTGTCTTCTCCATCATCTCCCGAGAACACACTTCTTTGGCTCACCCTCACCTTCGACGCAGTCACCTCCACATCTCTTATTAAACTTTCCTGTTTTTAAAGCTAAAATCAAGCCGGCCAGCCCCAGGAAGCCTTTGACTAGAGGAGCCCCTCCCGTGACCAGGTCAGGTGTGAGGACGTGTGTCCGCCAGCGATGGACGATCTAGTTCCCACCAGCTTTCCCAGGCAGTGGCTCCCCACTCTTCTAGCTCAGCTTTCTGTTGTTCCTGGTGCTGATGGGACTCCACAAGTACTTCATCCAGTTCTTCACTAATTTATCCTGTCTCTTCCACAAAGGAACCTTATCTCTCATCTTGATCATTATATCCCCAGTGCTTAGCAGAGGGCTTACCAGGTGCCAAGTAGATGTTTGTTGATTGATTGAAGCAATGAATGAATGATCGATCATCACTGTTCCAGCTAAAGACAGAAAACCTACCCACTCACATTCTTCATAGAGCCTCTGGGATATACATGATCCTTCTTCTTCTTCTTCTTTTTTTTTTTTTTTTTTTTTTTTTTGGTACTGGGGATTGAACTCAGGGGCACTCGACCACTGGGTCACATCCCCAGCCCTTTTTTGTATTTTATTTAGAGACAGGGTCTCACTGAGTTTCTAAGTGCCTCGCCATTGCTGAGGCAGGCTTTGAACTCTCGATCCTTCTGCCTCAGCCTCCCAAGTGCTGGGATTACAGGCGTGCGCCACCGCACCCGGCTTTTTTTTTTTTTTTTTTTTTAATGAAAGAATTCTCATCTTCATTTCCTACATATCCCACTCCTTCCACAGAAGTGATCACTATTACTGTTTTTTTTCATGCACCCTTCCAGAAAACAAGATATCCAAGCATCTTCGTGTACACACACACACACACACACACACACACACACACACTGGTAGCCCATTTCCACCTCGATCATTTCATTCAATATGTTTTAGAGGTTGTTTCTAACGTTATTCCTAGTCATTTTATTCGGTAACTATGCACCCATATTTTTCTCTATTTTTGCTATCATAATTTGTCTACTTTTCAGAGCCAGGTGCAGTGGCACACGCCTGTAATCCCAGCACTTGGGAGGCTGAGGCAGAAGGATTGTGAGTTCAAAGCCAGCCTCAGCAATGGCGAGGCACTTAGCAACTCAGTGAGACCCTGTCTCTAAGAAAATATAAAAAAGGGCTGGGGGTGTGGCCCAGTGGTCAAGTGCCCCTGAGTTTAATCCCTGGTACCAAAAAAAAAAAAAAAAAAAAAGAGATTTCGTTTCAGGGGCCATGGCTGCAAATTTGATTTTCCTAGAACAGTATCTATTTCATCTATAATACTCTGCTACTTATGCATAAAGAGTTGAGCATAGTAATAATTTATGATTCTTTTAATTTCATCTGTAGTAATTTTCCTATATTCATTTCTTTTTTTTGGTACTGGGATTGAACTCAGGGGCACTCGACCACTGGGGCCTCATCCCCAGCCTTCTTTTTTAAAAATTTATTTATTATTCTAATTTGTTATACATATTTGCAGAGTACATTTCATTTCATATTACATATAAAAAGCACAATTTTTCAAGTTGCTGGTTTTATGTAAAGTATTTTTACAACCATTGTGTCTTCATACATGGCAGACTGAGTTATCCGTGATTACCCTAAATACATGATCCTTCTTATATGCAGCAACACCACCAACTTTCTCCTCCATCATTCATTCCACAAACCACCAAAAATATCAACTCAATATAATGATGTTGGCACATAGGTGCAGGCTAATTAATTCTACCAGCTTGGGCAGTTTGCTGTCATATCAAGTTTTGGGGTGGAGCTTTGTGGTTGAGACTTCTGGAGATTAATTCAGTAGAGTTTGGGGAATGACTAAATCTGTTTGCGTGCAAAAGCATCAATGATCTGCACTGGCTTTGTTAAGAGTGTGAGCTTGTCTGTCGGTCAAATTAAACGAGATGATGTTGACTGAGCCCCTTTTGAAGGGATTTAAAAAAGAAAGAGACATATGGTATACATAGTATCCTTGATTCCAGCACACTTGACATTTATAGGAGGACCCTGAAATGTACACGTCTAAATAGATGTCAAATGAATGGAGTGATAACAGCATAAAGGAAGTCCCTAGGAGAGAGAGCTGCCATGGGGCTAAGGTGGCAGGGAAGGAAAGGCTGCCCCAGAGGAGCCTGAAAGGACAAGCACTTCAGAAGAGAAAGAGCAAAAGAATCAAAAGTGTTTCTCAACTTGAACCCCCAAGTCTGCAAGACTTAGAAAATTGCAGACATGGGCAAAGTATTTAGAAAGAAAAATGGATGTGTAAGTGGTGTCTTATTTTGCATTCTTCTTGAGTCAGAGAGGCATTTGTATATAATTAATTCGGGAGCTTATCTTTGGAGGCACAGGGTCACCTGGGAAGGAGAAAAGAAACAGTGGGTGATGGGAGGTGGTGCTGTGGACATACAGGGTGGGGTTCACTGGGACTCTCCTAGCAACCGTGTGGAATAAACTCCAGAGCTGCCAAGTGGAAGAAGGGAAAGGATGGGATATTGGTCCCATGCCTCTTTCCCCTGATGCTTGAGGAATGTCGTGGCAGGGACTGGGTGCCGGGCTCTGGTGAGGTGCTTCTGCAAAGAGCTGAGCAGGTCCCAGGAGCAGGACCCTGGAGCCGCAAGAGAAAGAAAAGGGCAAAAATAAGAGCCGCCGATGGCTGAGGGCAGTCCCTTGCTGACATTGTTCCCTGTGGCGGCCAGAAAAGTCAAAGGCAAGGGGGCACACTGGGTGGGGAATCACCAGTGGGTGGGCGGAGATGAAGGTTGAGGGAGGTGAAGACATCCGGTGGCAGGGGGGAGGCGGACGTGGAGCCCAGCCCACCTCGTGGTGCTCAGGATGGGCATGAACTGGCACCAGGTACCCGGGGAGAGAGACAAGAGGGCATCTGGGAATCCAAACCGGGATACGTCCCCAGTTAGGGGAAGGGAGCCTGACCAAACACCAGGGCAGAGACCATTGCTCGTCCCACGGTTACAACAGCAAGGAAAGAGGAGATTCTATGTACAGGGGCGGCAGAGAGGGCAAGTCTGAGATGGCCCAAACCAGCTCCCTGGATTGGGTGGTCAGCAGGACCCTGGGATCCCCCGAGAGGACACCTTGAGTGTTGAGACGGAGGTAAGAGTTAGACCGCGGGGACCGAGAGGCGAGCTGCTCTGCAGGAGGAAGAGAAGGGGCAGGGCCACTCGGAAATGCAGGAGGACCGAGCAGCGTGATGAGGGGCCAGTGTGGCCCTGAACAAGTCACTTTGCCCTAGAGGGTTCCTGCCTCTGTGGGCCACCATGAGCACTGGCTGTGAAAGTGTGACACAGAGCCAGACCACCACCACTCCATCACTGCTTCTTATCCTTATGACTGAGGATTGGCATGCTGGAAAGCAAAAAGGGCCGAGATGATGGAGAAGACTGGATCTTCTTGTGACCCAAAGGGGAAGACCAGGGCTCTGAGGATGCCCTCGTACGACCATAACTTTGAATGGTGTGACAACTCTCAAAAGCCAGTTGCTGGAAATTCTAACAGACACTGATCTCTGAATGCTCTCTTCCTCTCTTCCTTCCTTCCTTCCTTTCTTTCTTTCTTTCCTTCCTTCCTTCCTTTCTGTTATTATTTATTTATCTGCTGAAAGCTGTCTGCCCCTGCCTGTTTTACAGTTATTCCAGTCTCTGTACCAAGCTCGGGAAACTCAGCAGTGAAATCTCATCAACACGCCCTCCCGCCCCCTGGAACATAACACTGCTTGCTTTGGGCTCTCTGTGTCCCAGCTCTGGTAATTTTGGACATCGGTTCCAAGTTCATCTGCATATTGTAACCAGCTCATATGCACATCCTGTGATCTGAGAGATTCACATGATGTGGGGCATCGGGCCAGTCTTGGATTTATTGAGTTTCGTCCATGTCAAACTGTTTCCAAATGTTCTATCTCCTTTGAACTGCTAGATTTATGAACATTCTCTAGAACTTTGCCAACGGGGGGGGGGGGGGGGGGGGGGGGGAGAGTGTTGCAGAATGAGATGGAGGATGGAATGTTCCACTTGTTTAAAACCAACACTCTGTCCAAGAAGATATGCTTTTCACCTTGAAAAAGATTCTTTAAACTGTAATTTTATGTAGGTCTGATTGCAAAATTAAAAATTTAAAAAGCTGTGAATCAAAAGATGCAGATTCTGATGCTTGGTGTACAGTGTGAGATTCTGAATTCTTTTCTTTCTGTGGTGCTGGGGATCAAACCCAGGGCCTCATGCATGCCAGGCAGGTGCTCTACCACTGAGCCACACTGCCAGCCCAGAGTCTGCATGTTTCATCGGGTCTTGCTCAGTGCTGATGCCGCAGAAACTTTCTCTGATGGCGGGAATCTCCATCTGCTCTGTCAATCCATTAGCTACTCGTTTTGACAAGGGGGAGAAGGGTGGGTGATGAAGAGCTCTGTGGGCGAGGGGGGGCAGACAGAAGGAAGGACACAGGTGAGCTCCCTGCATCACCAGGATTTATTGAGTAGCTACTATGGGCAAGGCACTGTGCTGGGTGCTTTCCACCTATCTAACCACATCCTTATACCAGCTTGTGCAGAGCATGAAGCCTTCCTGGGAGGAACCTCCAGGCAGCAGGTGCGACAGTGTGGAGAGCCAGCCCTTGCTGCTGGGAAATTAAAGGGATTGTGCAGCAGGGTGGAGGTGCTTCCGGGATAGGGCTCTGGGTTTGGGCCTTGGCTCTGCCATTGCTTTGTGACATCAAGCAAGGTGCTTCGTCACTCTAGGCTTGGGTTACGTTCTAATGTGGGATTAATACTAGGATCTACTGTTGGTGTCTCGGGGTGGCAGTGGGGAAGGTTATGACGTGCTCCGAACGTGGAGGACAGGGCCTGGGCTGCTGGAGTTGGGGTTAGTGTTAAAGACGACCTGGAGGCTGGCACCAGAGACTCCACTGCAGGCACCATGTTTAATTTCCAAACACCTCAGTCATGCACAACAAACACCCTTGATGGTAGGGACAGGAGGGTTATGAAAAAGAGGAATAAAGTTCATGACTTTCAGGAACCTTGGTCTGGAGAGGGACTCAGGAAGCCGGCAGCTTCAGTGGAACTCTTTCAGGTATTGGGCATCTGAGAAGGCTTCCTGGAAGAGGTGGCATGTGAGACGCAGGTGGAAGAGGCTACAGCACTCCATAGGTGGAGGTGAAGGCAGAGGAGGCTCTAGGAGCCACAGTGAGGGCTGGAGGTCTACAGTCAGCTCGAGACAGCAAATGATCCCATTTTCCTGGAGCCCAGGGGCTGAGGGTGAAAAAGGAGATTAAGGCCAGACCACAGAAGGCTTTGACGCCAGGAGGTCAAGTTTACATGGAATTTTGTGGGCACTGAGGGTCTTCTGGAAGCATTTTTCCTCTGCAATATTTTTGTTTATTTTTACCTGAAATTTAATGTCCTAATTTTAAACTTAGTATGGGATGGGAGAGGTCCAAGAATAGCCAAGAAACTCTTTTTTTTTTTTTTTTTTTTTTTTTTGTGGGGAGGGGGGGGTACTGGAGATTGAACTCAGGGCACTCGACCACTGAGCCATTTTTCTATTTTATTTAGAGACAGGGTCTCACTGAGTTGCTTAGTACTTCGCCATAGCTGAGGCTGGCTTTGAACTTGCAATCTTCCTGCCTCAGCCTCCCAAATGCTGGGATTACGGGCGTGCACCACTGCACCCGGTGCCAAGAAACTCTTGAAGAAGATAAAGTTGGTGATACGTCCCACTGAATACTAGGCTGTAAGAAATGGATTCAAATTCCAATAGTGTAATCACAGTCCAGAGATAGGAAAAAATGATCAACAGAACAGACAGCCATGAAGTTACTCCCAAAATTAAAAAACTGACTCAGGAGAGAATTGGTATTACAATCATTTCCCTCTCTGTGTGTGTATGTGTGTTTTTTTTTTTTTTGTACCGGGGATTGAACTCAGGGGCACTGGACAACTGGGCCACATCCCCAGCCCTTTTTTTGTATTTTATTAGAGACAGGGTCTCACTGAGTTGCTAAGTGCCTCGCCATTGCTGAGGCTGGCTTTGAACTTGCGATCCTCCTGCCTCAGCCTCCCAAGTGCTGGGATTGCCGGCGTGCACCGCCATGCCCAGCTTACATTTTATTATTATTATTATTAGTAGTAGTAGTAGTACTGAGGATTGAACCCAGAGGTGCTTAACCACTGAGCCACATCCTCAGCCCCTTTTTATATTTTATTTAGAGACAGGGTCTTGGTGAGTTGCTAAGTGCCTGGCTAAATTGCTGAGGCTGGCTTTGAACTCATGATTCTCCTGCCTAAACCTCCTAAGCAGCTGGGATTACAGCTGTGCCACCACCTGGATTCCCTCTGTGTATACATTTTTAACCTTTAGGGCTGGGGTTGTGGCTCAGTGGTAGAGTGCTTGCCTAGCATTTGCGCAGCCCTGGGTTCGATCCTCAGCACCACTTAAAAATAAATAAATAAAACAAAGGCGCAACTACAACTAAAAAAAAAATATATATTTAAAAAATATTTTTAATCTTTAAAATAACACTTCAATTTCAGAATGGATTTACAGATGAGGCAAAGATGGCACATCTACCCTATACCTACCTCCGTTGCTACATTTGTAACAATTCTGAATCACTAGCGATATATTCTCATTAACTGAAGTCTACACTTTATTCAGATTTCCTCAGGCTTTTTTTTTTTTTTTTTTTTTTTTAATGTCCTTTTTTGGGTCCAGGTTTCCATCCAGAACAGCACTTTCAGTTTTCCTGACTTTTTAGGCTCCTCTGGGCTGTGACACTTTCTAGAACTTTCCTTGTTTTAGATAATCCTAACAGTTTGAGGTGTACTGGTCAAGGATTTTGTAGCTAATCCCTCAACTGGAATTTATCTGACCCTTTTCTTATAATGTCATGGTAAGGGACCCTCTTTTCCAGTTTCCATTCTTAATCCTTTGGAAGGAAGTCACTGTATACATCCCCCACAGAGGAAGTAGAGTGTCATGTCCTACCTTGGAGAGGGCAGGTTCTCCACATACATTTTTGGAATTCTTCTGCATAGGAGATTTATTTCCCCCTGTGGATTTATTTATTCTATCAATTATACTAGTATGGACTCATGAATATTTAGTTAATATTTTGGGGCTATAACCCAATGCTATTTTATTTATTCTATTGTTCAAACTATTGCCTAACTTTGGCCCTTAGAACCTCATTCAGTTGGATTCTGTAACCCTTTGCCACACTCACATGATCATGGTGTGTGTGTATGTGTGTGTGTTTGTGTGTGTGTGTGTGTGTGTGTGTGTGTGTGTGTGTGTGTGTGGTGCCTATGTACACTTTAACACTTTTTGGAACTGTAAGATTTTCCAGGTTTGTCTAGCACATTTTGTGTGCCTGTCCTAGAGTTAGTCATTTCTCCACATATCCTTGGTTCCCTTTGTTGGACAATAGTATTAGGAACAAAATCGTACACCACATGTTTCTGCTACTGGGTGTCATTGCTTCTAGGCCCTGTCTACAGGGAGATGTACCTGTGTATATAATATGCTGTATATGCATGTCATAAATGTTTCTATACCTATCTGTATCTGTGTAAATATAGATTCATATTGATGTTTCTGGAGCTTTGGGGGCAATGAAGACATGTGATTCTGGCTTTTCCTGGGGAAGAAAAAAAATCTCACAGCAAGGAGGAGGAGAAATGAATGATGAGTATAAACTAACTGTACCCTGTTTTCCTAACCACTCAAGTAGCTAATACATGCTGAAGATCAATTTTAAAAGACCGAGGAGTGGAATGGTGTTGAATGCAGAAAACACCCGTAACCTGAGCATAATCAACAACGGGCATGGGTACTGTCCGAGATGACAGGATGCCCCTCAGCCTTAGCTGTGCAGCCTTGTGCTCAGGAAAGACTCGGTGAAGTCTGTCGCTCCTGGTGACAGTGCTGGAGGCCTCTCCCAGGAGTCCGTGGGGGAGACCATGGGAGGTCAGAAGTCTTCATCTTTAGTGTTCGTCCTGGTCTCAGTTTTTCTCCCCAGAGCAAGAGCAAGAGAGGAGATAAATGTGACTGTAAGAAGGAAACAGTTGTCAAACCACGCTGCACTGCCACTGACTCTCTGCAGATGCCACATGACAACAGGTGGGAGCCAGGCTTCCAGGGCCAAATCAGAACTCGCCTGTCATCTGTGATTTCAAGGGGCAACAGTTGGTCACCATGGCTGATGGAAAATCAGAAGCTGCTTAGGGAAGACCGAGGCACCCCAGCACCACCTTCCCTCCTCCCTGAGCTGGGGGAATATACCCAGGTGCCTCTTGTCACTTTAAATGCAGATGCCTTGTTCCTGAGGCCACTTCCTCTCCAGAAGCCCAATGTGGCCACAGGGGAACAGTGTCCTACGCCTCCCTTCCTTTCACAGCCCCAGTGATTTTGTGGTTTCAGCTCACTTATCAGAGCTTGCTCTTATCAACAGGGCCTGTTAGTCACAGTGGGCGTTACCGGGGCAGCAAGGCACAGGAGCCTGTTGTGGGCGGAGTCGTGTCCACCTCCAATGTGTCGAAGTCCTCACCTCCTGTAACCCAGAGCATAACCTTATGTGTAAGCAGGGCCGCTGTAGATGTCATTAGTCAAAATGCAGTCATAGTGGAGCGGGGACTTCAGAGCAATACGACTGGTGTCCTTATGACAAGAACACGTGGGAAGAGACAGAGACCACGAAGGGAACGTGTAAAAAGACGCAGGGGGTCCTGCATGTAAAGGTGGAGGCTCAGGGGACGCTTGGACAAGTCACAGATCACTGATAAAGGCCAGCAATGGTCAGAATCTGGAGAAGCCTGTCACCCTTTCTTCTGCACCACCCTCTGAAGGCCAAAGCAACCCTGCTCACACTTGATCTTGGACTTCCAGCAAGAAGAACTGTGAGAAAATACATTTCAGTCGTTCTACGCACCCCCGTCTGTGCCTCAGTCTGTGACACTTTGTTATAGAAGCCCCAGGGAACAAATCCAAGGGCCCTGCCCTCCTCCTCAGCTTGCCCTCTTCTTGTATACCTGCAAGTTTCCCTACACAGACAGCTCTCTGCCCTCTTTGTGTTGTTGCTTGTGCATCTTGGTTCGCCCACCTCCTGCCCACTCAGCTCAGACACCAGTCCTCTGGAAGGCCTGGGCTGATGTCCCCAGGCAGGGGTAGTGCCTGGTCCAGACAGGCCCTTGCATATCCATGCTGCTTCCTCCTCTCCCTTGACTGGGCTGCTGGGGGGAGGCTCCCACCTGCATCCAGTGTCTGCGGGTGTTCAGGGACTGGGTGACTGAGAAGGTGTATGCAGAAACCTAAGGTGGAATAAGGGCAGTGGCAGCGCCAGAATTTTAATCTGGGAGGGACTCTGGCTAGCAGCTAGGTTGTGGAGGGGTGTCTCAAAGCCCGTATGCTTAGCACATAAACAACGTAAGGAAATGACAATCGTTTACCTTACAGAAGGTGGATCAGGCCGCACTGTTAGGGCCCACGGCTGTGTGGTGTGGGCGGCGCCCTGCTCACTCCGAAGCCCTGCAGAAGCAGGCACTAACGTCCCTATCCGTACCAGAGGAAGAATTCGGACTCGTAGGTCACACAGCTGCTTAGTGGAGAAGCAGAGGTTGCAGCTCAGCGGGATTTGACTCCAGAGCTACCAAGATTTGTCGTCCTGGGCTGCATGCAGGGGCAGGTGTGACCCACCTTGTGCACAAAGACCAACTGAACTGACGTTGAGATTGGAGTCCCAGCCTTGTCCACGGAGGAGGGAGGAGGACAGGGGTTGTGGCAAACCCCGGGCAATCCGCCTTGCCCCGCGTTTGTCCGGATCAGGAAGACAGAACTACAACTCCCAGCAGGCCGTATGGCCCCCGCCCCGCGCCTCCCGCTCCGCCCCTCCGCGGTCGGATGGTATAAAAAGGCCGAATGGCCCAAGCGCCTGCAGAGCGCGGAGGCGGTGCGATCGCGCGCTGTGGCGCTGGCTGTCGGAGGAGGCAGGACGCAGCCGCCGCAGCTGGCATCTGTGGCTCGGCCTTCTCCCTGGCATTCTCCCGCCTGGACGGTGCCTACTCGGGGCTGCCCGGGCCCTGCGGACTTACAAACTCGAGGCCGAGAGAGGATCTGCCTTCAGCGCCTTCCTGGACTGGCAGAGGGGTTTTCCCCGCGCAATCTGTGGGTTCACGAGGGCGATGCGCAGGGATGAAAAGAGAAAAAGGTGCGTCCAGGACTGGTGCTGTCCCAGCGCCAGGAGGCGGAGTGCGTTCATCGGGGTCCCCCGGGCGCCTGGCCTATGCCTGCGGCGCGCCCAGCCCTGGGGGCCGCGAGGCAGCCGCTTGGGGACCCCAGCCGAGATTCCCCGCCATCTCCGAGGTGGAGAGGCTGGGGGTTGGCGGCGCTTTGGCCTTGAATGGACAGTGGGGAAAGGGATGGGGTCTCTCTAACGTGGATTACTTGGCGCGTATCAGCTGGGCTCAGAAGACCCAGGACCTCCTCTCGGTTCGTGAATTGATTCCTTCTACTTCAGGGTCGCCAAGCTGGAGGTAAGTTTCCTTTCGGTTCGGGGAACGGGATTTGATTTGCTCCCTTCGTTCCCCACTCTCCCCTACGCGGTGTCTCTTCTCCGAGATCATTTTTGTTATCCCTCTGCCTCGAGGCGTAGCGTAGACTCTCAGGTTGCAGTGATCAGCGAGCGACCACCCCACCCCGGCATTCTTGGTTATCATCCTTCAGGCTCCAGCGCCTGGGCTGCCCTTCCGGACAGAGCCTTAGCTGGAGGAAGCGCCCTGCGTCCTTGCGCACAGGCTTGGCCCCATATCTTCTTGCCTGGTCCCCCTCCAGTCGGTCCGTTAGTTTGGGAGCGCTGCGCTCCTGTGAGCTCCTGGCATCTGCCCACTGGCGACGCAGGGTGCTGCTGGGGCACAGCTCTTGGAGAAGGCCCTGAGGTCAGTAACTGGGGCTAGGAGGGGGCTGGGGCGTCTGTTGATGCCCTACTGAAAGTACTGGCCACCCTCAATGGGAGCCAGGCGGCTGCGTTTGCCAGGGTGTGAACAGGCGTCCTGGATGGGTGGGAGATGGCAGGAATTTGGTCCATTGCGTCCACCTGCCACCCTCCTCCCTCCTCCTTCCGACCAGGCAATTTGTTAATGGAAGAAGTTGTTTCTTGGCTAGTGTGGACGGGGGACTAAGTCTTGAGTCCCGAACTGAAAGCAAACCTTTTGTGCACCTACAGTTTCCTTCTCTCCTTGTTCTTTTGTGTCTGCCCTGTTTGGGGCAGGTATCTAGGACCTGTCACTTCAAGGTACAAACCAGGGTCCTTCTGCTTTCTTGGCATGCGTCCTGAACTCTGAAGATGGTTTCCTGGGGAGGCTTTCCCAGCTGTGGGATTCCCTCCTACACCCCCAAACCCATCTGCAGCCTATAGGTTCTCATTTGGAACCTGTTGGTGATGATGTTTCCCACCAACACGTCCCTCCTGCATAGAAAACTACAAAACTACAGTCCTGAATTTGCCTTCAGGACTGTGGTGTGAATAGGTTTAGCAATACTGTGTGTGGACTTAGTGTTAATTAAGCAGCTAGAGGAAAATGTTGTCTTCCTTGGTCAGCGCTCAGGGTTCCCGCACCTCTAATGAGCACCTGCTGGGGCAGGGAGAGAGCCAGGCAACAGAGGAAGGAAAAAAAAAAAAAAAAAAAAAAAAAAAAAAAGTTGAGTTTTGCTGATAAGTTCCTCTGCCCCAGAAGTTGGGGTCCTCAGCTGCCTTCGGCCCCACCTGGCTCCCTGGAGATGCCAGGGTGGTGCAGCATGATCCCAGGGCATTTCCCCACCCTCCCCCTACCCAGTTCTCTACTCAAGCTGACCCTGGGACAGGAACTATTGACACTGCCCTATTGAACAGTGACCCACAGCACCCCCCTTTCCTCCCACCCATTCTCTTTTTCTCCTATACAGAAAGCTACAAAAAAGGTGCAAAATGCAGGAAGAAATCCAGCTCCCACTGTTTAAAAAAAAATAAAATTGAGCATGTTTCCTCACTGGTGAACTCTTGTAATTTGCACAGCTTTATTTCCTGCTCATGTTCTCCCTTGATTTTATTTGAATGTATCCCCATGCAGTGATTCTGTGATAGTGTTTTCCACTGTAGGCATTGAACTATAATTTGCTTGATAATTTCCCCATTGTTGGACACTAAGGTATTTCCAAACTTTCACCCCCCAGAGGTAAGGCATTGTTGATTCTCCTTCTACATAAAGATTTGTCCACATTTTGGCGGTTGCCCTGTGGAAAATCCCCAGAAATTGCTATGTTTTTGTTTTAATTCAGAATCAGGTCTATCTACAGTTGAAGGTGTGCCTCTGTTGGTGAGCATCTCTGAGGTGCGCTTGCAGGCAAAGGCCTATAGGCCTGCATCTTGGGGAGGGGACCCAGGTACAGGAGAAATGACTGCCGAGTGAATGCAGGGTTTTGTTCGGTTCTTTTTCCTCTGCGTCAAAGAGTTGATCAGCATTGGTATGAGAATAACTTCGACTTTGCCTTCAGGACTGTGGTGTGAATAGGTTTAGCAATACTGTGGGTAGACTTCGTGTTGATTAAGCAGCTAGAGGAAAATGTTGTCTTTTCTTAACACTCGGTTTTGATATAAATCTCGATTTACAGGAAAGTTGCAAAAATTGTACCCACAGTCCCCTTGTATCATTTACCAGCTTCTCCGCTTGTTAACGTTTGACACATCCCCTGTGCAAGGCCCGGATGTGGACATTAACATTAATACAACGCTCACCTGCAGGCCTTACTGACGTTCTTCCAGTGGTCCCACTCGTGTCCTTCTCTGGTGCAGGGTCTAATCCCTGGTCCTACAATGACATCTTGTAAAAGCAGAAGCAGAGAGGGAGATAGTAGATGATCTCTGTTCTGTAGAAGGTTTAAAATTGAGATGGTCCCTTTACCTTCCTTCCCAGGATAACTAGCCCCCTCCTGAATGATAGCGGCTGAGTCGGATCCCAGCCCTGGGGCCTGGAGGAGCTCTGACCGAACATGGGAAGCCATCTGTGTCTCCCCTTCTCTCTCCCCAAACCTCCACTGGGAATGTGGTTGAGTAAAAACTGGGTTATTACCCAATCTGTCCCAACACGTCTCTGGGGGGCAGGTAGATGGATGTCATCTGGTGTGCGTGAGAGCAGGCTGCTAAGTCACTGACTCTGCGGTTGACAAGTACACCATGCAATGCCTGCGCCGGTGACTCACGCCGCGGGTGTGTCAGGGAGCTCAGCGTGCAAACCCAGCCGTGCCACATTTCCTGGTCATCTGGGCAGAGCTAAGGAACATGGGTTCTTGCTCTTGGCTTGGGCTGGATTGAGGATGTTGTTGGGTAATCTTGGGTGAAGATGGACTCTCCTTTTCTTTAGGGGCTTTCTTTGTCTGGAGGGGTGGGGGATTTGGGGTGAGGGGAGCAGTCTGAAGGTATGTGGGGGACACAGCTAACGTGGGTAGAGGCTGGCCCAGGGTCTTTGCATAAGAGAGTGCTCATGAGAAGTTCAGGAAACCCAAAGAAGACAGATCCTTGGCAGTGACAGTCTCAATGGGCCCTTGAAATCTAGCCAACCCCAGAGCTCGTTCTCTTCCTCCAGGAAGCCTTCTTGGCTGACCCCCACCTGGTCTTCTGCATCCTACAATAAAGAGACCACGTGCGTCTAAGCCTTTGTCCCGTAAACCCCGCAGATAAGCCCCTTGCTGTCATCCAGTGTGGAGTGGTCGCCTGCAGAGTGTGGGTGATGTTTGCTTGGGGTCCAGAAGTTTTAAGGTGACTTAAATCTCCACAGAACACCCTCCTGTTGTCCAGGTGGTTTCTGTCCCTGCCAGGGTCAGGTTGTTTGGACTTGGCCTTTGGTCCCTTCTGTGAGCCCTCCCAGCCTTCCCACAGCTTGTCCGCGGGCAGACACCCCTTCCAGCCTCGCTGCCCTCATGCACCATGTGCAGGCATCCTTGGTAACCGGCTGGCTCCCAGGGGAAAGGGGACAGGGCACTGCTGTGTACACCTGGCTTGTCCCTCTCCTCCACGACTCCCGAGGGCCCTGCTCCCCCAGAGGCCGCAGCTCTTCGCAGATCCACGTGGGCACCTTCACAAGATAACTCACTGTGTCCCGTGGTCTGTCCTCAGGTGGCGGTTAGAGAATGAACTGCTTGGAGAACCTGTCAATAGGCTTAGCAGCCCCCTCTTGCCTTTAGAGGTTCCATTTTGATTTGTCTGAGGCCGGGGAGGCTGCTTGGGGTTCCCCAGTTTCTGTGTTCCACAGGGCATTCAGATAGAGATGGACACTTTAAGAAACAGGGAGCTGACTGATTCTTGGCCAGCTCAAGTCTAAATCGAGGCCTCCCCCCGACCCCGCCCTGGCTCCCCTGGAACTTACCCAACCACAAAGCTCTCTTCCTCTCTTCCAGGAGGGCTTCTTGGCTGACCCCCACCTGGCCTGGACCGCCACTTGCACTTACGGGGTTTGTTAGCACAGGTTTTTACGTAGACGTCACGAGGTCAGTTGCCCTTTGTCCTTGGTTGAGACAGACGCGGCCACATTGGGGTGAAGAATAAAGGAACTGCGGTGCTGGGCCAGTCCGATCTGCAGCAGTCCTTCCCCTTGGGAGTGCGAAGTCCCCTGGAGCTTGGGAGCTGCCCCTTCCCCGCTGCTTCCTGGTGCATTATTAGCTCCCTGGCGTTTGCGTGCAGATCGCTTCTATTTCTGGCCACCCTTGTCCTAGGCGATGTCACTGTCAGTGTGGAGCAGGTGGGGCCCAAGTGAGACCCCCTGTTTCCAGGAAAGATGTATGCCGCTCACTTTGCAAGAGGACAGGATTGATCTGTAGGAACGTCTTCATTCAGCCACACCATTAGCTAAGGACACCCTGTCCCAAATCACCGGGGGCTCCCTTGCTTCACCGTAAAAAAAAAAAAAAAAAAAAAAAAAAGGCTACACTAAACCAACCTCGGTTGATTACGTGATGCCCAGGAGGCCTGGAGGGAACGTGCAGCCGGCAGGAATGCTGAGGTGGCAGGTTCCTGTACAGGAATTCTTTCTGAAACGTGAATCATCACCTCCTCCCATATTTGGTGTGTTGGTACAGGTTTTTGCACAGAAGTCTTGAAACCAGGTGTCTTTGTATGTGCTGAAACAGAGGTGGCCGTGCCCGGGTCGACCACGTGGGACTGCAGTCCTGTGGTTCTGAGGCTCTGGGAACCCATGGGCTGGGAGCACATGCAGCCCAACAATTGGGAAGGTGCTGATTCATTACGGTTTCGTTTTTTTTTTTTTTTTTTGGTGGTACCAGAGATTGAACTCAGGGGCACTCGACCACTGGGCCACATCCCCAGCCCTTTTTTGTATTTTATTTAGAGACAGGGTCTCACTGAGCTGCTAAGTGCCTCGCCATTGCTGAGGCTGGCTTTGAACTCGCGATCCTCCTGCCTCAGCCTCCCAAAGTGCTGGGATTACAGGCGTGCGCCACCGCGCCCGGCGACGGTTTCGTTTTAATGGCTATCAGATCCATTTCTTTTGCCTAAAACGTGTGTCCCCGGACGTCGTTTCACTTTATTGAAAAGAAATTTGTATCGGTGCCCTAGGATCAGACATGGTAATGGGATGCATGGTGCCACATTCGCACACGCACATAAGTCGATCAGTCCCATTCCCAGGACATTCCGTTTCCCTTCCTTTCCTCCCAATCCTCCCCCAGCCTATCTGCTTGCCCCACTCCTACTGAATTCCCTTCTATTATTATTATTTCCATTAGTGCATTATAATTGCACTCCTTTCATTTTTGCCATTTACTTTCCTATGCTTTCACTGGACTGAGAGGCCCCCCACGTAGGACAGGCCAGGAAGGACCATCGCTGTCTGACCAGCAGTTCTATCTGGCAATTGCTTAAGAATCTCAGGGCATGCTTTTTTCCCCAACTAAGTGCCTGTAGGCTTCCTGTCTCCTATTTTTTTTTTTTTTTTTTTTGGTACCGGGGATTGAACTCAGGGGCACTCCATCACTGGGCCACACCCCCAGCCCTTTTTTGTATTTTTTTATTGGAGACAGGGTCTCACTGAGTTGCTAAGTGCCTCGCCATTGCTGAGGCTGGCTTTGAACTTGTGATCCTCCTGCCTCAGCCTCCCAAGTGCTGGGATTACAGGTATGCGCCACCGCACCCGGCTCTCCTTAATTTTGTAAATATTGAGTACCTGCTGGATGCTTCTTAGATACCAGTGCAACCCCCTGTGGTTCTTACACACATGGTCTCAAGTGGTCTTTGGTGCCAATCAAAGGGCGACTGGAGGAGATGGCAGTCTTTGCTGGAGGAGGGATTCTGCTGTGCTTTTTGCGTGGAAATGAAGATGACCAAGATGCTGGCCTCTGGAGGGAATGCCTCAGGACCTTTATGTGATGATTATCCCCTCTACACTTATCTCCCTCACTTAACTCATTTTTAAAAATGTAAACTGTTTTTTATTGTCACAACATATACACAACATAAAACTCACCACCCTGATCATTTGTAAGTGTGCAGTTCTGGCAGCTTGAAGTACATTTGATTAGTTGTGCCACCGTCCACCTGGAAGAACTCCACCTTCCCAACTGACACCTTCAGCAAGAGGTCACCATCTCTCCTCCCCGGCCCCCGCAGCCACCTTCAGCTTTCTGTCTCGAGGAATCTGACGTTTTAGGGACCTCATGCACATGGAACCATGCAGGGTTTGTCTCTGGGTCTCTGCCTTATCTCACCTAGCGTGGTGTCCTTCTCAGTTGACCCCCATCATCATGGCTCAGGAGTCCCTTCCTTGTCAAGGCTGAATGCATCACGCTGTGCGCACAGACCTCTTGTGCTCACGCTGTTCCTCCTGCCACCTCGGGACCGTGAGGTGCTTTTAGCTCTGAGGAGTGGTCTCCACCCGGAGTCAGGCCCCCAGGGAACCAAGGAGCAGCCCAGTAAGTGGGCGGCCGCCAGCTCTGAATCTGCGGCTCTTCTTTCTAAATCGGGACGTTGGGTGCTCAGCACGTTCCCGAGGTCCCGATTATTTAAACTGCCCCCTTGAAATCACCCTGGGCCTGAGGAAGTGCCCAAATACGTTTCCTGTCACAGAGGGGGACATTAAAGTGCAGGTGGATGAAGGGAGGCAGGGAGACCCAGCGGAACTCGCCTCAGACCCTAACTCCACTGAACAGGGTCGAAGTGGGTGTCTTGGAGGTGTTGGTGTGGAGAAGGGGGCCAGGAGGATGGCAACGAGCCCCCCCCCCCCCCAATTTGAGAGAACTCCAGGGTGAATCTTCTCTGCCGTTGTGTCCTGCAGGGTCAGATTTTCATCCATGAAGTCTGATGAAAGTGGCATGAAGATATTTCTCTATAAATTCAGACATATAATCACACATCTGTCTAAATAGAGAACCCCCTCTGCAGGCAGGTGGCTTAGGGAGTGCCTCCTGGAGCGTTGTGAGCTCGCCCTCAGGTCTGCGCGGCGGCTCCGTGGAGAGCTGGGTCCTGGCTGGGTTGGGGTGGTCACCTCCCTTCTGGGGCTTTCTGTCTTGGGCTGGGATTGAAAGTCCCAGGGGTCCATCCTCCAGGGCGATTAGGCATGTGCAGCGAGTGGCTCCCCTGGCCCCGGGGGGACTGTGCCTGCCTCTGGGTGGCTCTCACAGCCTCTCTGTACCTTCCCACTCCTAGTGAGAGGGAAGTGGCTTTCAGAGCTGCTGTGAGCGTGCTCCTTTCCATTTTAACGTTTTCATGGTGGTGTTTCTTTTTACTGTTAACATGACGTAGCCGGCAGCGAAGCTCTTGCTCCTGCGCTTGGTTGGACACTTCCCCTGTCACAACACAGGGGACGGTGCCTCCCTGTCACCTCTCCTCCTTCACCTTCAGCCTAGAGTCAGGCTGGGGGAGGTCTTCCCGAATCTCAGGGACGCTGTGGTCATGGGCGAGCCCGCCAGGAAGCTCAGGTGTTTGGGGTTTTAATTAAATGTCTCAGCTCACCAAGGAGCCGAGACTGCCCCGCGGCTGGCGGGCCTTTCCTGGTGTCTTTCTTCCCCACCTTCAGTGTCTTCCTTCATGCTGCCCCGCCCCATCCCCACTGTTGTGAGGGGACAGGCATAACCCCTCTTTTCCGAACCCTTCTTTCAGCCCCTGGCACCCTGGGCCTCTGTCTGTAGGACACCAGCCTGGGGAAGGTCTCAGTGTGGCTGCGTTCACAGGTCTACCTGGCCACTGGGCCATCATATCTCTTGTCCCTGAAATCAGGGAAGGGTTCAACAGATGAGCTCCCCGGCCAATGCCCACTGCCCGTCAGCAGAGTTCTAGCTGGGAGGAGAGGGTCAGGCTCAGAGAAGGCTCTTTCTTTAGTCTTTTCATTCCTGAAGGCATCTTGTCCCACTGTCCTAGATGCGGATCCCCGTGGAGACTTAAACACAGCCTGTGACATGTAATTATATACTAAGAATGTAGTAATACTAATATTGATAATATAGTCACAGATATAAGCTCTAGATTATGATTTCCAACCTGTTGTAAGGCACCTGCGTCAACGTCGTTGAAGTATTGACAGAATTGAAAGCTTGGGGCTTAATTTTGTAAAGTTGGGATGTCTGTGTTGCTGCCGCTGGGATTTGAGGCTTAGAAGCATCAAGAAATATCCCTCAGGTCACAGAGGTTTGAAGAAGGGGCTGGGGTTCAGAGTGGGGCCCTGTGCCACCACCGTCACCATCGTTGTGCTGACCCAACGTGGTGGGTCAGTGCCTCACCCACAGAGTCTGATGAGCCCGGCCTCCTTCATCTGCAGGTTCCAGAGAGCACAACTTGAACCAGCTTGCAGGATCAAGAGTTTTGACGGTTCCCATGACTGAGAAGCGTGGGGGCCGTGAGTTGTTGGTCTTTTTCTCCAGCTCTTCATCCTGTCCTGTGTGTAGACAGCTTCGTCCCTAAGTTCACTTCCTCAGGGGATCGGAAGGGGGTGGCGGCATGTGCAGAACCTCCTGCCTCTTTGGTTCTTTTGTGCCTTCCCGAGAGCTGGCCCTGGGGCCACGCCCACTCCCGGACCCCCAGCTGTGGCGAGGGGATGGGGTGCATCGATTAACTTTCCTGTGGCTTCACACCTGACTCTGTGGGTGAAGGCAGCACCCCTTTCCCTGGATTCTGCAAAGGGAAATGAGGGCCCTCAGGAAGCAGGGCAGATGCAGGGATGTCCCACCATGCGTTCCGATGAACGAATTGGACTACTGGGTGCTGCACCCACATGCCTGCTTCTGGGGCAAGAACTAGTTGTGTCTACCTGGTACCTAGGAGAGTGCCTGGGACTCGTTCATGTTCAGTAAAAGCTGGCAAACAAATGAACCGCAGCAGGTCTGTTTTGGCATGGGGACATCTTCTTGTTCCATCAGAGAGCTGGCCGTTTGGCTCTTGGGTTGCTAAATCCAGCCTTGCAGTTGATCACCCGTGACTGGTTCTGGTGACAGAATTATCACTGGAACAATAGCAACTCGATGTTTGGAACAGCACCTGTTACCTGGAATTTCTTCAAAGGAAGGAAAACACAGCACCTGTGGACGATCGGTGCCGCTCCCAGTCTGCTTTGGAGAGGCAGATTCTGTTCCTTTCCTGGCGTGAAAAACCTGGTGACAGGAGCTGGGGGTAATGGATCTGGGCAGACTTCTGGGCCTCTGTGTTTGGCAGCCCGTGAGGTGGAGGTGGGGGACTGAGAACCCAGGGAGGCCAGACCCAGAGCTGGCCCAGGAGTGAACGAACACACAGGCAGATTTATTCTAGGTGGCTCTTTTGTGTTGGGACATTCATGTGGCACTAGGAGGAGGTTTGTGGGTGCTCTGTGTGAGAGAGACGGCTTTGATCTCCAGGCTGCTGAGTTCAAGGTGGGGGACCCACTATTGCTTGCTTTGTCCTCTGGCTACACAGGTAGGCTTTGTTTGAGGAGCAGTGACTCATGCTCATGGGTTGTGTGAGCTCTTGGAGGAAGCCATGCTGCCCTGGCAGGTGTGACCAGCTGTCCTTGATTGCCATTGTTGGGGGGAAAAAAAAAAAATCTCATTGTCATTGTGGTAGATTATTTCTGTCTACGCTTGAGTAGGAATAGCCTTTTAAGGGGTTGAAGTGGAGGAGAGGGAGGGGTCGTCGTGAGCTACAGGGCTGTGTGTCCCAGGAGGAGTGCCAGCCACTGCACTTGGCATTGCCCCATTTACCAGACGGGGAAGCTTGAGGATCCTGGTGCCTATGTTACTTGTGCAAAGTCCCCCTGATGGTCAGTGCAGAACCAGAACTTGATCTGCTTCCCAGTGGGAGGTGACTGCATCCACCTAGTTTCTAGCTGCGAGCTTGGATCCTGGTCTCCTTTGGAAAGTGCCATTAGTCACAAATACACGGATGTCATCCTGTTTCTATTGCTCTGCCGAGTCTTTGCCACCTTCTCCTAGGAACCCCCTGGAAGCTGTGAAACAGTGTTTCTTTCCTCTGCCTCTCAGAGCAGAAGTGAGACCTGCCACCTTTCAGCAGTGCATGAAGATGAGACAGTATATCGGTATTAAAGTACTGAATTCCAAAAGGAATGGAAAGGTTCATTAGCTAGACTCTCCTCTATGAGAAATGCTCATTAACAGCTCCCCAGGTTCAAGACTCCCTTCCCTGCCCCCAGTGTACCTCTTCTGTTTGCCACTCTTCTTGTTCCTCTCTATGGATGTGAACTCTGGTTTGGAGAGCTGTCAATAATTGCATATACTTCCTGATGGGCAGGTGGTAGAGTCAGGATCCAGTCGATCTGTCTTCAAAGCCTGCACATGTCCTACACCATTTGCTTCGAACATGCGCATGCCCAGCATGCGTATCGGCATTGTCGATGTCCATGAAGGTCGCTAAAGCGGGGCTTGCTTTGCCTCGTATTCACATCCCCTGCGGTTGCTGGCCTTTCGTGTAATGATCCGGGGCAGGGGTGGCTCCTAGCATCCGTAATAGTCAATAAAAGGGCTTGTGAGATTGGATGCAGGTGTCGCATTGGCTGGGACGGCGTAAGGCGTTCCACAGAAGCGTTGTGCTCAGGGTCCTCCGGGCGGACCAACGTCTTTTCTGTCGACCAGGACGGGGCGGTGCGTGGCACTCCTTGACCTGAGTTGAGCCTCCGGAAGAACTCCATTGCTAGGCTCGCTCTTCTGATGCTAGGCCTGGAGATGGGGAGAGGCGCCCCACGTTGAACCAAGGTCACCTTCAGATGGGCTGGGGGTGTGGAAGCCTTGCCCACCTGAGCTGGCTCGGGTCAGCTGCCGTGTGCTGTGCCCTTCACGTGCAGAACCTTTAAATGGATGTGATTGGGAGGAAGGAGAGTGGAGCCCCTGCTGGCCTTGAAGTCGAGGGAGTTGGAATTTGGAGGATGCATCATCTGGACTGGGTAGAGTGAATCTCGCATCCCTGCTTCCCCAGACACCCCCTCTAGCTCCACCCTTTGCAAGCCTAAAATGTGGGCTCAGGGGCTCTGTCTGCTCGGGCTATACCTCTGCTCTGCTGTTGATGGGTTTAATTGGGGGAAGAAAGTTTCCATTCTCTAACCAGGAGGTCCACTTCCCATTTTGGCTTTTTTCTTAGACATATAGAGTTTGGACTGTGGCTTCCTTGGCTTATGTGGGACAACTTACGTAAAGGTGGTTGATATGCACACTTTGGTGTGCAAGGCAAATATGATGAATGACCCAGGGGTTTCCATTGGCTCAAGAGAGGTGTGGGAAAGGAGGCTGGTGATACCCTCTGGCTCTTCCTTCCTGGAGTCTGGAATGGTCTTGGCTCAGTCCCTTTCCCCAGTGTCTTGACAGGTTTTCCTTTCCTCCTGGGCCACACTTTCCATCTCCTTTCCTTCCTCTCCCAGGGCATAGGCAGCGCCCCTCAGCTTTGGAGGCCACATTGAACCCATCCTTCTCGACCAGCGGCTGTTGCAGGTGCTATGTGAATAAACTCACCAAGTTGTTGGGTGCTAACTCTTTTTGCAGAGCTTTCTAACCGTGCAGAGTGACCTGAGCCCTGCATGTCCACTCTTGGATTTCAGCACCTGGTCTGACGCTGACCCCAGGAAAGCCTTGATGTGTGCGGGGTGACTCTGCAGGTGGGAGGAAGGCCCACGAGGCACTGCTGTCTGGTGTGCAGCTGTGGTCCCCGGGAGCCGGGTCAGCAGGCTGTGACTCTGTGATCCAGACGCATCTTGCACTCTGCCGGTGTTACAGGCTGCTGCGTGGCATGGTCCTGAGAACTGTGCGCCTCCAGCCCCGAGTCTGGACTTCTGTTCACAGGTTCCTGCTTCTTCCTCGCCTTGACCTTGTCACTTGCCTTTGGCTTTGGGTGCACGGCGCCCCACCTCAAGCCTGAGCTTCCTTTCTGTGCTTGGGAGCCCACTGATGCCTGGTTCATTTTAGCATAGGACATGTCTCCTTATTTCGCTCAAATCCTGCAGATGGATGCGAGCGAGGCAGGGAAGGAGGAAGCCAGGGTCTTTCTCAGGGGACAGGCCCCCAGCTCTGTCAGCAGCACTGCTCAGCTCCCTGGAGAAGTACTCAGTCTAACAAACGGCCCTGCCCGGTGATCATTCATGACAGTGTTTTGTTTTGTTTGTTTTCTTTTTTTTTGGACCAGGGATTGAACCTGGAGGTGCTTAACCACTGAAACACATCCCCAGCCCTTAGCGAGACAGGGTCTCTTGCTAAGTTACTTAGGGCCTCGCTAAATTGCTGAGGCTGGCTTTGAACTCGTGATCCTCCTGCCTCAGCCTCCTGAGCCTCTGGGATTACAGGTGTGTGCCACTGCACCTGGTTTGGATGTCTTTTCATATGGTGCACTTGTACCAAAATAACTGAGTGGCAATCCTGAGCGATCCTTTTCTCCTGTGGTTTGGAGAACATTATTTATTTGTGGGCTTGGGGGACGACCGCTTACTCCTTTCTAGGGCTTACATTGGGGCTCAAACTGCCTTCAGAGAATTGATCTTTAGAACCAAGGCTTGAAGCCCTGCCTCTTGGCCAGAAGGGAGTTCTGTTTTGTGTGCTGGGAGGTTCGCGTCTTGGATTTGGGATGCCACCCTGGTGCTGCCGAGCAGCCACACCGCCCGGAGACCTGATCCGTGTTCTTGGTGGGGCCGCGTGTGCTTGCCCTGCAGTGGCTCCCAGGCACAGAGATGCCTTGTCACAGCCCCGATTGTTCTGGGCCACTCCCCCCCCTTTCCCACCCTGAACTCCCTCCCCTCCCCTTAGGAAAAAAAAAACCCTCCCTTCCCTCTTTCAGCATCCGTGTCTTTAAGAATCGCCTCCATTGTCGCCGGGGACAGAGAGAGCTCTGTGAGTGTGCTGGAGGCCTCGTCCTGGTGACGCCCCCCCTTCCCATTAAAAGACCATCCGGAACAAGCTCCCCATTCTCCTCTGGAGAGGGTCCCTCTGTCCCAGGCCAAGGGACTCTTAAGGGAACGTTTATCCCGGGACACTCGGTTTACAAAGACTGTTGCAGTGTCAGATAAACTTGCTCAGCCCCACGGTGGGGGGGGGGGGTAGGAGAAGGACAAAACCCCCTTTATTTTCACCTCCGCAGTGAGACCAATAAAGACTTTGTGCTAGAGACCAGGGGTCTGAGCAAACAGAAGAAGGGGGTCTGTGTTGGCATTGCTGCCGGACAGCGCCGCGGCTTTTTATCTTATCATTTGGGTTTTATGGGGCATCTGGGCGGGGGGCTGTTGAGAGCGGCTCTTCCATCAGGTAGGTGGGCCCACGTTCCCGCCGCCCTCCTCTTTAGCAAGTTGGTTTTGGTTAGCCAGGGAGAACCCCCAAGGTGCCCCCACCCATTACTTATTTGGATAGAGAAAGATTCACCAGGTCCATGGACCAGGCTCTGGCTGTGTGTGTGTGTGTGTGTGTGTGTGTGTGTGTGTGTGTTTGGAAGAATCACAGTCTCAGGGACTCTGGGCCATTTAGAACCATGCTAATAAATGCATGCATGCACACCTGGGGTGCAAAGCAATGTAGCCCTACCTGTGAATCCTCTTGATCACACGTGGCCTAGGGTTTTACGCGATCACATAAACCAGAACTTTCTGTGATTGGCTCTTTGTGACAGAAGGGCATCAGAGTACTGTTTGTTGAACATCTAAGTGCCCCAGTTGTATCAGCATCCCTTTAACCTTAGGATATCTTTGCAAGGCTCAGAGAGGGAAAGTGACTTCCCTGATGTCACCCAGTGATGCTTGAGGTCCCAGCCCTGCGGGGTCTCAGTCCAAAGCCTCCTCGCCTGGCACTGGCTGGGAGTCAGCCACTTAGGTTCAGGTGAGTGAAGGGTGTGTTCTCTGTGGCCCCCTATCCTTCCTGCTGGGTGTCTCTGCAGGGCTCAGCATATACCTGTGGGGACAGAGGCTGAGCCTGTGCCTGCTCAGTGTGGGCTGGGAGGGAGGTACCTGACTGCTACAGCAGACAAGCTGGATTTGGGGACCTTGTGGGGACACTGGTCAAGGAGGCCCCTCCCACTGACATCCTAGAGAGGAACCCTAGCCCTGCCCCAGCCCCAATCTGTGAACTTCTCCTCCCATCGTTACTCTCAGGAGGTGTTTTGGGCTCTCGATGTTTGTGTGCTGGGCAGGACACTGGAGTGACAGGGCTCCTGAGTTCCGTTCTGTGTGCCTCTGTCCCTCCTCCAGGGGGAGGTGGGGTGCAGGTGCTTGAGAAGGGCTTCTCCAGACAGGCTTCCTGGCAGAGCCCAGAGTTCCCGTTCACACAGGACAGCCGCGGGGGCGGTCGGGCTGACACTCTGTCGGCAGGAGAACCCTGGACCCCCCCTCGCCTGGCTGAGCCCACGCTGTCCCACCGCAGGAGCCGAGGTCCTTCCCGAGCCTGCCTGGCCTGGAGGGTCATCCTGAAATGCGGGGAAGTGGTGGAGGGAGACCGTAGGGAGAATGTCACCTCCTGCAGATGGTAGAGGCTCCTGGCCTCTGCAGACGCACAGTCTGCAGGAGGCGGAGCCTGGTCACCGTGCAGTGACCACCCAGTGTCTGGGTGCAGGTGAGGAGCGGGGGAGAGAGGCTGGGGAGTTCAGGAGGCGGCTAACTGCAGGCTGTGGGGGAACCGAGCCAGGCTCCCTCCCACAGCTCGGTGGACAGGGGTCCAGTGCATGGCACATGGGAGGGCTGGGTGGGTGGAAGGTTTTGGGGGAGGAGCCCAGCAGAAGGCAGGAGCCCACCTGCTCACCCTGGGAGGGGTGCTAGGGCTGGGGGTGTTGGAGGAGGGCTGAGTGCTAGACGTGGAGGAGCAGCAGCAGCCCCATCTTGGACAGGAGGGCTTCTTCCTTGCATTCTTCCTGGACTGGACCTAGAAGATGAGGGTTGCCAACATGCTGAAGCCACTGCCAACCACGGGATCTGGAGCAGTCTCCAGGGACTCTCACCCCACAAGGGACAGTGTCATCCAGAGGGGGCCAAAGGGCAGATGGGAAACGGGGGTGGACTGGGTTCCTGCCCCCCCCCCACTCCCGCTCAGTCACCCCGGCAGGTGGCTGCCTCTCCAGGTGTGCCTGGTCACCTCTCACCTGTACCACACTGAGAATCCTCACTTTGTGCAGGTAGATATTTAGGGCCTGCTTCCTGCCTGATGCAGAGGTCTCAGTTTCACCCACCTATAGATGGTCGGGTAAAGGAGGAGGCTGAGTCCCACTGGACCAACGTTTGAATGCTACGGGTCTCAGTCGTGGCTTGTCATTTCTTACACAGGTGGTCTTCTTTTTTTTTAAAAAAAATATTTATTTCCTTTAGTTGTGCACAATGCATTTATTTTTACGTGGTGCTGAGGATCGAACCCGGGCCGCGCACGTGCTAGGTGAGCGCTCTACCGCTGAGCCACAACCCCAGCCCCACAGGTGGTCTTACAGATGCCTCTGTCGCTCCCTGCCCCTGTTTTGTTTCCTAGGCAAAATACCAGCAACGCACTCCAAGGTTATGTCCAGCTGTAAACATCAAGCAACTGCCTGCCCTGGGCGTGCGTGTGTGTGGCTTTCCAAGTGTGTGTGAGGTGTGTGGCCTCGCTTGTGCCCTGGTTCTTCCCTCCTGTCTCCCTGTAGCTCAAGTCCCTCCTGGCCTGGTTCGTGGATCACCCTGACCTTCCACCCTGCCTGGGGAGGGTGGGGACTTGCAGGGGTGGCCATGAGGCGTGCCTCCAGGTCCATTTGGCCCACATAGCCTTACCGAGGGCAGCAAGAGGCAGGCAGGGGCAGTTCAAGGTCCCATCACAGTGCTCAGAGGCGATCGACTTTGCTGTCTCATCTCCCCGACAGGCGGTCGGTGGGTGGGCAGTGGCGAAGGCCAGGTCTGCCCAGAGCTGGTGACCCTGGTGGTTCTGTGGCTGCCGTCTCCTCCTGGCTTCTTTCTCACCTTCCAAACCTGGACGCTCTGGGGACCGTCTTGCAGACCTAGGAACCTCGTGAGGCCAGAGCAGACCAGGCGCCAGCCCACGTTTGGGCAGGACGACCTGCGTGTCTTATTGTGGCTGGTGGCTTCTGCACCCTGGCGCATCCCACCTTCCAGGGGACCAGGAGAGCGGGGCCCCCTCCCTGGTGCATGGGGGAGCTGTGCTGAGCTGGCAGAGGGGAGGGGGCCACCTCTTTCATGGCTGAGGTTGGGGAGGGGGCTTGGTGTTGATGAGAGCTGTGTTTTGGAAAACGAGGGGAGCACCTTCCTTACTGTCGTCCACACTGCCAGTGACCACCTGCACGTGAGCTGGACGAGGAGGCTGGCTTTTCGGAGTCGGGTGACGATGCGGCCTTTTTGACAGTGGCACCTGATGGCAAGGGCAGGGGAGGCCTCTGTAGAGAGCAGGCTGCGTCTCTCCCCCGGCAACAAAAGATTCCTGGTTTTTCCTGGGGGAGTGGGCACTTAGCACAAGGGAGACTTCAGACGGGCAAGGCTGGGAGGGCTAGCGGGTTGGTGGCAGGAGGTGGGGGAGCCATGTCATTTATTAGGTCTATGAAAACAATACGGGGTTTGTCTCCTGGGGGTGGCGGTGCCTGGGGAGGCAAGCCAAGATGGGCCCGAGCAGAAAGAAAACAAGCCCAGGTCTGACGAAAACGTGGTGACCCCGAAGAGCAGGGAGAAAAGCACCTTTGTTTAGGGAGGTCCGGGCGGGGGCTGGGTGGCCAGGAGGACGCTGGGGCAACTGTGGCCTCTGTGCACGGAACCTGGGCGCTGAGAGGGGCCCGAGGAGACCAGACCCCGGGCTTGCTGGGAGCGCCTGGGGTGGCTGATCCCGGTGCGTCGCAGTCTGGACGGGGTTTGGGGCGCGTTCTTATTAGCTCTGTTCCTGAGGGAGGCTGGAGAGCCGCTCCCACAGCCCCGGGCGAGGGCAGGAGGATGGGTGGAGGGTCTGGCCTGCGGTGGAAGGTCAGGTGCTGCTCACCGTTCTTGCCTGATGTGGGGCAGAAACGCCCCCCGGAGCCCAGAGGCAGGCCCTGGAGACCTGGGGGGACGGGCTGTGCTGCATGCACCAAGGGACTACAGTGGCTTCTCCATCCCGGGGTCACGTCAGCCTTCCTGACAGCCTTGGAGGGTCGCTGTCCTTTGTCCTTGCTTTAAAGTGGCCAAGTCTTCTGGGCCTGCAGATCAGGTGACTCAGCTCAAGGCCACTCACCTGCCCGTGTGGCGCCATCAAACTCCACCCCCTGAAGTATGGTCCTTGCTGTCTACCACCTGCAGAGGTTTTGGATCAACTGATTTGCATTTTCCATATTTGAGGGAGAGCAGGACAAGGCAGCAGGACAAGGCACCTGGGGAGGAGGGGGGCCCCATCTGGGGAGCACCATCTGTGGCTCTTTCCTGGGGGTGGCCCAGCCCAGTTCAGCTTCCCAGCTGGCCCAGTTCGCTCTGTTCACCACAGGCCACTGGGATTTTCTGTTTCCCTTTCGGCCCATCCTGGTCTTCCCTCGATGTCCCTGGAGGTCCTGGGCTCGTGAGGACAACCACTTAGACAACCACTTGGGCAAAGTCGGAGCCAGCAGGACCTGTTCCTCCCCTGGAGGAAATGACCTGTCTTCCCCAGCAACTGACTGGGGTCAGGCCGCTTAGTGGGGGCCTCTTTGTTGTTGGTGTGGGTGGGGGGACCCTAAGCTAGGAGGGAGCAAGGAGAGAGATGTTGCCCGGACTACTTGTGGTTTACTTAGGGACAGAGGAGATCCAGAAGACGGTCTTCTGTGAGGTTGGTCTCTTCCCGGCCCCTCTGCAGTGAGCCTTGGGTCCTGCACCGTTGCCTTGGCTCAGGTGTCCTAGCGCCCCCAGCACTCTCCCGCTACCTGCTCACGCGGGAGGCATGTCACCTAATGGTTCCTGAGCAACTACCCTGTGCCAGGCTCTGTGACATTCTTTCCTCCTAACCCAATACTGGGGAGGGGTCCCCGCTTTCATCCTGGATTTCCTGGTGTGGCCGGATGTTGAAGATCTTGCTGGCCTCACGGCTGAGAGCGAGCCTGGGTTTTAAACCAGCCCTTTGACTGGGGAGGCCAGGCAAGCCCTTCCCGGCTGCTGCTGCCTCCTGGGGACTCCTGCCATGGTTGTGAGGGTCCTCAGCTACCTTGACTTGCTTTTAAGTGTGCCGAAAAGGTTGTGAACTGGAAAATAGGGCTCTTTATGTTACTTTGTGCCCCAAAGCATGGGGCAGAGTGCCAGCACCTGCCAAGGTCGCTGCAAGCACCTGCTGAATGAAAGGACAGGACAGGACTAAAGGTGACTCTGCCTGCCTGTGATGTGCCCTCGTCCAGTGCTTTACATGAGCAGGTAGAAGGTGGTGGGAGATGCTCACTTTAACTCTGGGTCAATTAGAGGTGGGGGCTTTGGTGAAGCCAGGCCCGATTCCCGACAGTCTACTCTTTAAATTATATTTGTTTTTTTTTTAACATGTATTTATTTGCTTTAGTTGTATACAATGCGTTTATTTTTATGTGGTGCTGAGGATGGAACCCGGGCCGCGCACGTGCTGGGCGAGCGCTCTACCGCTGAGCCACAACCCCAGCCCCCATATATATATATTTTTTAAAGCAACTTTGAATTTCAAAAACATCGGCATTTGTTGCATCTGTTTGGCATCTTTCTGCAGGTGAGAAAGTCGAGGTCAAGGCTGGGTGTTGGGGACGTACCCTCCACCAAACATCTGGGGGTTCCTTCTCCTTTATCTAGTCCCCCACCTACCTGATGGAGTCCCCAGAGCCCGAGGGACAGGGGGTATTCCTGGTAAAGCTGGTAAAGGCACTGGAGTCTAGAGGGGGCTTCATTGTTGCCCACCGAGCTGCCTGTCTGATCACCAACTCCCCCCACCTCCCGTGCTTTCAAGCCAGCTTTCCTGAGGTGTGATCTACATACTGTGAACCCACCTACAGGAAAAGCACATTTCTGTGACCTGCAGTCAGGTGCTATTTTGCAGGCATAACCACAGCAGAGCTTTGAGACATTCCCAAGGACCTCAGGACCTCCCTCTTGCTGCTTTGCAGAGTTACTAGCCCTGGGCAACCAGGGATCTGCTTCTGTCACTGCAGATGGGCCCTTCAGGGACATTTCCTATGAATGGAATGACACCCAGGGTCTTTTGTGTTTTCCTTTCCTCAGGATGATGTTCATGAGAACGTGGCCCTCACCCACTTTTCCTTGAGCTCCCTGCGTTCAGGCTGGTGGCTTCCAGGCAGTGAATGGGTTAACGGGAGCGGAGGCTGGGATGGGAGGTGGGGGTCGCACTTGGGGTCTGAGTTGTGTCTTGTCTTCCCTGCTTCCTGCCAAGGCTCTCTGACCTGGCTCTCCACCTTCCCAGCCAGTTTTAAGGACCTGGCCTCCTCCTTCCGGGCCCTTGTGGCTTAATTAAGTCATAATGACAGACAGAGGAGGCCTGTTTCCTGGCAATTAAAGTAAGTGGAAGACTGGAACACGGTCCAGCTCTCCTCTCAGCCAGGAAGGGGTCAGTCTCCCATCACCCTGCTCCTGCCCCCCCAAGGGAGGGTCTGGGGGCCTAGTGCCCCCTTCCCAGGTCTTAGAAGAGGGCTCCCTTGCAGCTGACTTTTAAGGCTATTGTATGCAAAAATAAATAAATAAATAAAAAATAAAATAAAATAAAAAAAGTCCATTTATTCTTATTTGCAGGCATCTTCCAACCCTCTCAACCCCACTCCGAGGAGACAGGGAGGGAGGGCCCATTTATTCATTTAGCAAGCTCCCGCTGAATGTCTGGCCCCCGGGGAGAAAGTGCAATAGCCCAGACTTCCCGCGTTCACAGCCAGAGGTGCAGGAGGAGGTGGGACAGGGATAGGATGAAAGTCAACCTTGAGGGTCAGAGTGTCGGCAAGGAAGATGGAGCCTGGGCAGGGAGGACTCGGGCTGGGCAGAAGGGCACTCAGGGATGCTGGGGGTGGCGAGGAGTCCCGGGGCCCTGACCGAGTCAGAAAAGGCAGGAAGTCTGTTGGATGCTGATTTCGGCTCCAGGTGGATTTGAGCGAGGGGCTTTGGTTGAGCAGGCTGGACTTCTGATGAGGAGGGTGGGTGATTTTCTCTGCTGCCACCTCTTGGAGATACCCCGGGGAATCACCTCTGCTACTACTTAGGTCGGATTTGTTTCTCAGAACATTTTGCGGCCACTCTCACTAGAATTCCAGCTCCCTGTCGTGCCTTGACAAGCCTGGTGATCTCTTTTGTCCCCTGGTCCATGTTGGGGTTTTGCAGAATTGTCATCTTGGAGTGGTCGGATTCCCACTTGTCTCTTAATCTTTTGTTTCCATTTTCCCACCTTGGTTTATTGTTATGCCCGCGCTGAGGAGTGAGGACCGCGGCTTGCTAAGGTACCTATCGAGAGCGTGAGGATGTTAACTTCATTCAATCCTGTTACGTAACTGATGCTCTGAAACGGGTTTTCCCTCCACATAGTTTTTGGTCACCCTGGGTGCCGTGGTAATGGGGTGGCAGTTGCGCCAGGCAAGGGTGTGGGGAGTTTGGCTTGCAGCCGGTGAGCAGCTGGGGTGGCAGGTTCCTGGCCAGTGGCTAGCAGGGCTTGGTCAGGAAGCAGTGTCCAGGCGTATGGGGCCTGGGGCTGTGCTGGGGTTTCCTGGCCTCCGCTTTCTCCTTTCTCTGTTCTCCAGCTCCACGTCCTGAGAGTCTCTGAAGCCTCTTCCCTTCTGCTCTGGGACCTGTGTGACTCACAGCTGCAGCTCAAGGACCCTCTGTCCCTTACGTGGATTTCCACATTCAGAGTGGAGTGGGGAATTTTGGGAGGTGCTCCGAGGAGGAACTTGGATCTCTAGGCTTGCTTGGTGTCCCCGGGGGACCCTCTTGCCACGTTGGCTCTCTGCCATTCTCCTGCTCTCTGCTGTGGCCTTCTCATCCTGGAAGGACCCCCGGGCACAGGGAGAGTGGCGCAGGAGCGGGTCGTCTGTCCGGGATTCCTTCCAGCCACTGAAAAGTCATCTTCCTTTCCTAAGCTGGTGCAGGCTCGGGATCTTGGAGTGTTAAGCAAACACCCCTCCAAAGAGAAAAGCGGTATTGTCCTCCCCCTGTCGATGGCCTGGCCTCAAGAGCCACCAATTGCCCTGGCTGAGAATTGCCAAGTGCATTTGCAGAGAGAGAGAGAGAGCATGTGGTTTTGTGTGTGTGTGTGTGTGTGTACACGGCACGTGGTGGGTGTGGCTGAGCTCTTACCCCCAAAGCAACCTTCTACATGATCACTGTTGTGAGAGGAGGGGAGGGGACAGGAAAGGGCAGGAAGGTAAGTGGGTCGCAGGTGACTTGGCCGAGACCGCTGGTGTTAATGCTCACGGAAACCCTCAGATCAAAGAGCATCTGATCTGCAAGGTCGACAGAAGCCTAAAGAAGAAGCACACCCAGTGTCTCCCCCTGAAGGTCTTGCCCAGTGTCCTGCAGCTGTGATGTCACCATGGGGGTTTTGACCACCCCCCTTCTGCCACTTTGACACCTGAGCCGTTTTCCCGTGCAACAGGTGAGCAGCTGGGGTGGCAGGGTTCCTGGCCAGTGGCTAGCAGCCCACCTCGATGACTCTAATGGTGCTTGAGGACCAGCAAGCTGGGAACCACAGTCTTATTAGTGAGCACTTAATGCTTCACCTTGGGGCTGTTGAGTTTTTCACCACGAGCAATAAATTGCTGTATATGTTGGTAGCTTTTTTTTTTTTTTAAATATTTATTTATTTGCTTTAGTTGTACACAATGCAATGCATTTATGTTCATGTGGTGCTGAGGATCGAACCCGGGCCGCACACGTGCGAGGCGAGCGCTCTACCGCTGAGCCACAATCCCAGCCCCTGTTGGTAGCTTTTTAAAATTTAGATAACAGGACCACCTGTTCTGACTTGAGTCTCCCGGCTGAGGGTCATAACCCTTAGTCAGTTCCTGGAGACCCTGGTGAGGCGGGGGACAAAGGAAAAACATGCCTGGTCCCTCGGCTGGGTGCCCTGCCCGGTATGTGCAGTGGGGGCAATGACCACCCGTGGCCCTGGTCAGTGGGGTGCCAGGTGTTGGCTTGCTGTCCGTCTTCTGAGCCTCACACTGTTCCTTGGTTCATCCCCCTGAACTTCAGAGAAAAGCTCTTATTTTTTAAAAACGCATTGGGAACAAGGTCCATGTGGGTCATCTTCCGCCCCGCCCCTCTCTGCCATCACCCACCTTTCGTTCAAAGCGCTTCTTTGGTGTCTGGTAAAGCCCTCCCCTCCTCTTCTGCCCACCTTCCTCTTGGGGATCTTCCTGTTTCTCACTCCCTTTCCCAGTGAAGAGGGGCCAGGCCCAGCAACAGGTGGGAGCCACGGAGACCTTAGGCTCAGAGACAGAGGCCGGCACAGGGTCCAGCTGCTGCCTGAGGCCCGCACACGAGGTGTCCAGAGAGGCAGATCACAGGTCCTGTGTTAGTTTTTCCTTTCTGTGACCAAAATGCCTGACAAGAACAGCTTAGAGAAGGAGCAGTTTGTTTTCCAGAGGTTCAGTCCATGGTCAGCCGGCTCCATTGCTCTGGGCCTGAGGTCAGGCAGCCATCATGGTGCAAGGGTGCAGCAGAGGAAAGTTGCTCAGGTCTCGGCCGCTGGGAAGCACAGGGAGAGGAGAGGCAGGGGCACGATACAGTGCAGGGGCGGCCCCCCGCGACTGACTTCCTCCAGCCACGCTCCACCCGTTTTCGGGGACCACACAGTGATCCATCCAGTTCACTCATCCATCAAATGGATTAATCCACAGGTGTGTTTACAGCTCTCAGAGTCTAACCATTTCACCTCGGAACATTCCTGCATCGTCTATTATGGTTCTAGAACGTGAGCTTTTAGGGGAACGTTTCATATCCAGAGCACCCCATTGTGAAAGTAGGTTCATGGTGGCCAGGGGCTGGGGAGGGGTCAAGGGTGACTGATAGGTAGATCTGGAGCTTCCTTTTGGGGAGATGGTTGTGTCCCAGAGCTGGATACTGTCAATGGCCGTACAGTGCTGGGAATCGACCCAGGCCACTGGGTTGTACCCTTGAACATGGTTCAAGTGGTAGGGTGTGTCCTGTGCATGGGAGACAAATGCTCAAGGGAGCACAGGAGCTTTGAGATGTGGCTTGTCCACCAACAGGCAGTCCCTGACTTGAGATGGTTGGACTCGGGGCTTTTGCATCTTACCCTGGTGCAAAATTGCCCTGCCTTCAGTAGATCTGGATTTGGGCCTTGCCCTGGGCTAGTGCCACGCGGTATGATTCTGGGTCCTGCCTTGAGATACCGGGGCAGCGGCAGCAGGCTTGCTTCCCGGTTGGCCCTGGATCCCGGGGTGCACTGGGTTGCTGAGGGCGGCTGTTCAGTAGGTTAGCTGTGTAAAACGCGTTTTCAATTCGTGATAGTTTCTACTTCCCATGGGTTTGTCAGCATGTAGGTGCACTGTAACTCGAGGAGACCTCTGTGTGACTCCCTGAGGCTACCCAGCTGTCTGGCCCTCTACTGCCCTGACCTTAAGATTGATTAAGAACCCTTTTTTGAGGTGGACACAATTGTAAGAGTTTCTTGGCAGCAGGAGATTTCTGGGGCAATGTGGAGTCTGTTGTCCTGGTTTCTGGGGACCGTGGCTCCCTCCTCAGGGCTGAGGAGAAGGTGGCTGTGAGGGGCTGTCTCCAGTGCGTTGTAAGAGTACCCAAGCTGCCCTGGCCCTTCCTCCAAGGCTGCCCCTTGGGTAAGTCTGCCTTCCTGGGCCCCTTCCTACTTAAGAAATGTTAGAAGTTTAATTTTTACAACTGTATTGGTATGAGCACATATAGATGAACACGACACACGAAAACATCTTCTTCAGCCTAAAAGTGTCTTCTTTTTTTAAAAAAAAAATATTTATTTATTTGCTTTAGTTGTACACAATGCAATGCATTTATGTTCACGTGGTGCTGAGGATCGAACCCGGGCCGCGCATGTGCTAGGCCAGCGCTCTACCGCTGAGCCACAACCCCAGCCCAAGTGTGTCTTCTTTTGTTCTCATTTTAAATGAGATTAAAACGTGTGTGTGGCCCTTTGAAGTAGCATGGGTCCTGGTGTGTGTGTCTCCTGGCCACACTGGGTGGTCAGCCAGTGGCAGCAGGTGGCAGCAGCATCTCTGCTGGGTGCCATGCTCGGGGGCATCTCTGTTCCCTTATGCCTTTTGCCCTTCCTCAGACGCAGCGGCAATGCCAGGATCTGCTGTGGCCCCCAAGACGGAGCCGTTGCTCTGACGTAAAGTCCCTGAAGAGTGGCTGCAGTTCCCTGCCACCGGGACCCTGTCCCCACTTCTCAGTGCCTGAGAAGACGTGGATGAGAGCTGTGGCAGGAAGGACTTTGTCACACACAGCCCCAGGTGCAGGCCCTGCCGGGCCCTGCTTTAGAACTAGGTGGATCTTCTCAGGGGCAAAGCGTGCAGTTCTCTCTCTTGTACGTGCCTCACTTGGGACTTAAGTGGGTTTCAGCAGATCCAGTCTTCTTGTGGAAATGGGAAAGGTTGACGTATTATCGTTCTCTGCCCAGGAACCATTTCGGGGAGATTGTTTTTTTTTTTTTTTTTTTTTTTTTTTTTTGCAGAAAATATTTAGTAGGGCAAAACCATACTAAGCCCAGAAAATTGGAGCAAGAGTATTTCATCAGGGTCTTTGGTCTGAAAGTCAAGTAGTTGCAAAGATTGGTGGCTACTCCCTGTTGTGTCATCTTTGCAGGGTGATCTTGGCCTGGTAGCTCAGCCGTCAGCTCTGCCTGGTGGCTGGGAGGGCCCCTGCACCCCTGAGCTCAGGGGCAGGAGCACTGCCTGGGTCTCCTCCCTATCCCTGTGCTCACAAGCCTCCGTGGATTTGCACGCAGGTGCTTCATTGCTCCCTGTCATTGTTCCCAGGTCACTGGGGAAGGACCGTGTGGGTGTGAGCCAAGGCTGGGGACAGGGTGGCCAGACTGAATTGCAGGGAGGAAGGAGCAGGTCTCTTTTGGTGCCTCTGGGAGGTGGGGGCGTAAGTGTACATACGTGTGCACACACACAGACACACACACACTCACACACACACACACTCACGGGCCCTCATGCATGGGCAGCACACGCCCCGCCTTGCCTTTTACAGGCTGCTCAGCAGCAGACGTAACGGAACCCCGTGCTGCACAGGACTCAGACACTTCCGGGGAGAGCTGGCGGGCTGCAGGCCTCTGGGGGGGCTTGTCCCATGTGGCTGGCTGAGCCCCGACTCCCAGGGACCTACCTGAGCTCCGTCAGCGGCATCCATGCCAGGTGCGGCCCACCCCCGGGTTATCACGGGCAGGACTCCTGGGAACAGGTTCATGTTTGGCTTTTGGGAGGTGCTGTGCATAAGTGGGCGCCACCCTGGGCCCAGTCGGGCCTCTAAGTGGTCCAGATGCGTAGCTGTGAGAAGTCGCCTCCCACTTCCTGCAAGAAGGGGTGAGGGACCAGCTTGCTGAGCGTGGGGGGTTGGGGGGGGGGGGTGGTGTTGTAATGAGGCATGTGTAAGAAAATGTCTTATAAGGGCGTGCTGTGAGCGTCACATGCTCTGTGGGACCATGTCCTGTTCTCAGTGCTTGGCATGCAGTGGGAGCCCAGGGCACCTACCTCCAGGATGATCAGGCACACAAGTTTGTGTGCCTCCATCATCTGCTACTGACACCCCCGTTGACCAACACGGGCAGGTGAGCCTTCAGAGATGTGAGGCTGTCCAGGGTCTGGAGGAGCCTGGTGCTTGCTTCTAGAGCCTGCTCCGGGGAAAGGTCCTTTGCAGCCAGACTCTTGGGCTCTGGTGCCCTCTAGTGTCCAGATCATATTATTGCAGGTTTGTGTACAAATTTACTGAAGTCAAAGGGGCTTGAAAAACTAAAAGCCTGGATCTGACTTTCTTCACCCCGGTGGGGAACTGCTTTGCAAAAGTCATGTGTCTTTAGCAAACTATTAAACATGCTTATAACTAGTTTGTTGTCAAAAGGGTTTAAGGCAGTTTATAAAAACGTCATTTTTTATGAGTAGGGTAATTTAAGGTAGGGATAAAAGTAAGATAAAGCCATGGAAAAAGTTGGGATAAAATATTCTGCAGTAGGGCTGGGATTGTGGCTCAGTGGTAGAGTGCTCGCCTAGCATGTGTGCGGCCCGGGTTCGATCCTCAGCACCACGTACAAATAAACCCATTGTGTACAACTAAAGCAAATAAATAAATATTTTTTAAAAAATGTTCTGCAGTAGTTCCTCTGTCATTGCTAGGCAGTGTGGATATGGTCCAGAGTAGCCTAGAATGTTCTAGATCTATCAGTTCTCTTTAGATGACATCATCTGTGTGCCATCACGGGTGCAGATGGAGACTCGGGAACCCGGGGCTCCCCAAGAAGCCCCACCTTCTCTCAGGAAATTCTGAGCTTAAGGAACTTCTAGGTTCTTCCTGTCACTTCCCACTGAGAAGACCTGGGATGTAAGCACCACAGAGCAGGTCTGTGAAGGTGACTCCGAGGCAGGCCCGAGCAGGACAGTGGCTGCTGCGTGTCATGGAGATGTTCTGTGAGCCCTGGAGCCGGGTCCCCCAACCTAAGCCCATCTGAGCAACTGGAGGGTTGCATTGCACAGCTTGCCCGCCCTGAGTTACTGGCGAATCACTCTGCACAGACCCTGGGAACTGGCATTCCTGATAAGCTCCCTGGTGATACGGCTGGCGGGGGGATCCCGCGGGGTCTAGACAGAACAGGTGCCTGGCCTCTTTCTCTCTCCCCTCCATGAGTGGCATGCTGATGGCAGAGCTTATGGTGACAATTTACCTGCACAGTGTGTGAAGCTCTGCTTTGTCCTTCCAAACCCCTGCAAGGACAGCTAGCTCCTCTCTGCAGGTGACAAAGGTCTCTCTACCTCATAGAGAAACCAAGGGGCTCACGGGGCCTGCCCTTGACTGCAGCCATCTCTGTACTCTGCCCCAATGTCACCATCTCCAGATGCAGCTGGACCTGTGCTGCACACGAAGGACACTCTCTGCTAGAGTGTTCAGAACCTTTTGCTACGGGGCTGTGATGTCTTCATCTAGAACAGGTGAGAAGCAGTTGATCCTAAACATGCACTTGACCATAAAAAAAAAAAAAAAAAAAACCCTCAGAAGAGCTGAGATAAAACGTTGCAGTCCTGCCTGGGCAGCATCCAGGCCTGTACTTAAAGATGTGCATTGCGCCTTGTTGCCCTGGGTGTCAAGGTGGCCCACTACGGAGGGTTCTTTGGATCTGGTTGGAGGTTGAGGACATCTCCCAGGACTGAGTCTTTGGTTTTGAGGAAGCTCCAGTCTTTTCTTTTGGACTCTGAATCAATATCAGGGAATCTGAAACCCCCGCGCTGCTATGGCAAGACCATGACCTTCTATAGCAAGCATCCTGTTCTCTTGAGGGCCAGGCGATGGGGTAAACCACCCACTCAAGGGGTAGGAAAAATAAATGAAGACATGCCAACACGTACGAAGCACTGATTTAAGCAGCTTTCACCTATTAGCCTGGATCAATCCAGTGCTCCCATCTCCGGGCCCCAGGTGGGGTAAGTGAGGACCGCAGCTAAGCCATGGGCCAAGGTGACACAAGTAGCAAGTAACAGAGCTGGAACCTCAGCCCGGGCAGTTTGGGTGCTCAGGCTGGCGCACCTGAGGTTCTAGAGGGGAACCCAGAGCCGGTGTCCGTTTCCTACCCTGGTCGATTGTGAGCACGTGTCAAGACAAGTCCTACGCACCCTGCCTTGCCAGAGGAACGCGAAGGCCCATGCCAGGTGTATCTGGGCCCTCAGAGATGTTTGCCAGTTTCTAGAAGAGTCTTTAGTTATTCCTGACAGATGGGAATGACAGCATGACAGCAGTGGCTGAGGGGAACCCCTTCTTTCTCCCCTCACAAATCTGGGCCAAGGGGAAAGCCCTGGTTAGCTTATAGCACGCGGTGCCCAACAGGAAGTCTTCGGCCAATAACTGGGCCTGAGCACAACCCTTCGGGCACCCTACAACCCTCCTCCATAGCGTCGGGGTCTGTCGCCACCCAGTGGTCTTTCTGTGTATTGCCGCTCGAGGACAGGCTCACCCAGGGTCTGGGCCTTGGTGGGTCAGAAGAGGGCTTGTCTCCTGCAGGAATCTGATAGGAGGAGGGAGCCAAGCTTCACCTCCTGGAGCGGGAGGGATGCACCTACATTATTTGGAGAACTTCTTGAAATTTTTTCCTTTTTGTTGATTCACATCAATGGAGACTCTCAGATGCCTGTTAAAGGGTACTTTCTTGTCTTGGTACTGGAGCGGTTTCCTTTGTGCCAGGAAGGAGGCTCCTTGCTGGGGTGGTGGGGTGTTGAGTGCACGGTCCTCTATTGTTTCTTTTAGCTCCAGATGTTTTAAAGCCTGTAGCCCTGAGTATATTCAGCTACTCGCTTGGACTGGGACTCTGGGGTGGGGGTGGGGGGTCTTCGGTATAATGAGAACTAGGTTTCACAGGGGCCTGTCCCAGGATTTGTTCATGGAAGCCCCTCACAGTGGTTGAGGGCTTTTGCTGTCCCCTCTGGGAGAGGCAGCAGGGGCTCAGGCTGGCACCCAGGTGGAAACCTGGTGCCCCACCCACGTTGCTTCCTTTGGGTGAGTCTGTGCCCCCACCCACCCCAGCTTCATTCTCTGCAGAGCCTTGACTCTCACCTTGACCAGGCAGAGGCGAGGACTCAAGGTCACGTGTGTCTTTATCGTCTCTGCTAAGGATGTTGGCAAGGTGGACACAGACATCATCCCGTCCTCCTGTTCAGTCATTAGCCTGAACTGCTCGGGACTGTCCCCAGGGCCGTGGCCAGGGTGTGGTAGGCTGGGATCTGGACCGCCAAGGTGGATGCATTCAGGCTGAGGGCAGGGGACACCACAGGGTGAGAGAAACCCAGAGTGGTCAGAGGCCTCACTGGTGGCTGGCCCTTCCCCAGGGTCCTGGGATTGGTCTTGGAGGTCCTGACACATCAGAGTTGGAGTTGCCTAGGCTTTTGCTGGGCAGATGACTCTGGAGCAGACGCAGGCTGTGTGAGCGTGCCAGGCGTCCGTGTGCCTGCAGGTGGGGGTCCACCCTTTCTCAAGGGCTTGCTGCGTGGAGCCTGTGGCCGTGGCAACCTGGCCCTGGTTTCCAGGCATCTGAAAGGAAATGTTATGTCTCTGTATCTGTCATATGATGTTTATTACTTACAAATCACTAAGTCCTGCCACACTCACGGGGACGGGCCTCCACAAGGCCTGACTACCAGGAGGCAGGGGCCTCAGGCTCATCTTTGAAGGCTGCTGGTCACACTTGTATTGATTCACAGAATTCTTGCAGAGCAGGTGATGTTCTCACCATTTTGCAGAGGAGGAGACTGAGGGAGGAGAAGCTGAATCGTAGTAGAGGAGCTGGGAATCGTTCAGGCCACCAGGCCACCTCCTCCCCGCTAGCCACAAAGCTGGCCATTGTCTGCTGGCATCTCCGGCCGTGCCAAGGACCCCCACCTGACCCAGCTGTTCCTCATGCTGCGATCTTGGGATGCGAGGCAGCCTGCGTGGCGAACCCTCCCTCTTGTTCGTTTTAAAATAAGAGTAGTTAATGTCTGCTGTGCCACGCTGTGTCTTGAGCAGGATGTGCTGACAGTGGCCTTGGGCACACTGTTCGTCATCCGGGAATGGGAAGAATACCTGCTTCAGAGGACGGAACGCAGGCGCTGTCTTAGGTCGTGGGGTGCGGAGTCCCCCTTGTTGGCTCCCTGTGGCCTCAGGTAAAGGTGATTAGAATGGAGAAGTCACGTGATCAACGGCAGAGTGATGAGATGCACATTGGGACATAAATAAAGATGGTCCTCTGTCTTGTGTCCACTGCGGGCTGGGGTGGGGGAAATTGAAGTGGATGATGACATCCGAAGGGCTGAGGGTCCTGAACACCCTGCAACCCTCCTCCATAGCCTCAGGGTCTGTCGCCACCTAGTGGTCCTTCTGTGCATTGCCACTCAAGGACCGGCTCACCCAGGGTCTGGGCCTTGGTGGGACAGAGGAAGGCTTGTCTCCTGCAGGACTTATCCTGATAGGAGGAGGGGGCCAAGCATCACTTCCTGGAGCGGGAGGGATGCACGTACATTATTTGGAGGACTTCTTGAAATCTTGTCCTTTCTCTGTTGATTCACATCAACGGAGACTCTCTGTTGGCTTTGCTTAGGGAGTGGGGCTGCACAGAGATGGGGACCATGGAGAATGAAGACGCGTCGGGTGCGGCGGCGCACGCCTGTAATCCCAGCACTTGGGAGGCTGAGGCAGGAGGATCTCGAGTTCAAAGCCAGCCTCAGCAATGGCGAGGCACTTAGCAACTCAGTGAGACCCTGTCTCTAAGAAAATACAAAAAAAGGGCTGGGGACGTGGCCCAGTGGTCGAGTGCTCCTGAGTTCATTCCCTGGTACAAAAAAAAAAAAAAAAAAAAAAAAAAAGAATGAAGACGCTGTCCTCAGGACAGACCCAGACCCCCTCTGCAGCCCTCTGGGATGGGCGGTGCTCATGGTCCACTGAGCCTTGGCTTGAGGAGGAGGGCAGTGGCCTCTGCAGGATGTATGGGACTTTTGTAGGGCATGTGGCTTTCTGCTTTGTGGGAGAGATAGAGGACACGGTTCGAAATGCCCATGTTTTCCTCCTGTGAAAATCCTGCCTCTCCTAGCCGGGCACGGTGGCGCACGCCTGTAATCCCAGCACTTTGGGAGGCTGAGGCAGGAGGATCGTGAGTTCAAAGCCAGCCTCAGCAATGGCGAGGCACTTAGCAACTCAGTGAGACCCTGTCTCTAATAAAATACAAAAAAAAGGGCTGGGGATGTGGCCCAGTGGTCGAGTGCCCCTGAGTTCAATCCCCGGTACCACAAAAAAAGAAAGATAAAAAAAAAAAAAAAAAAAAAAAAGAAAAAGAAAATCCTGCCTCTTACAGGTGACAACCTCAGTGGCCCTATCCTAGAGTAGTCCTCTGTGAGCAGGACACAGAGCCCGGGGCTTGTGGTACTTTAGGGGCCTGTGAGAATGTTTCAATTTTAACTTCTTTTAAAATCAGAAGAAAAAAAATGTTTATAGCCATAAAGAATATGTAACAGTGTATCCAACCCAGATTATTTTTGCATTGCCTTTATACCCAGGGAGTCATTTAAAAATTATTTTGTAATGAAGAAAGGGCCCCCCCCAAAGCAACAGAGGGCCCCAGCATCAGTTCTGCAGATGCATCCAAGGCCGCGAGGTGGTTCCATTCAGCCTCCCAAGTGCAGGAATTGACATGTTCCAAAACACGGAGAGAGAATATGTGCAATTTAGTGTCCCCAGGAAGGGTCTCCCGGAGGGTCCTGTCTTTGTCTGGTAGCAACAAACACTTCCTGCCCACAGTCCTGGAGGCCAGCAGCTGAGCTCAGGGGGCCTGCAGACCCTTGTCTGTTGAGGGCATCCTCACGTGGTAGAAGAGGCTGAGCACTCTCTAGGGTTCTAAGGGCATGGATCCCATCCCCAGGGGCTCCACCCTCACGACTTATAGGCCCTGACCCCCCCCAATGCCATCACCTTACATCTGCCCAAGGTATGTGAGCCAGGCTGTGTAAATTCTGTTCAAGCTGAACCACGCAAAAAGATATAAATTTGCGTGTGCACGTGTGTCAAGAGAGAAGACCGCTCTTTGGAGTAGTGGCACGCAGGAGGAACTGAGGGTGGATGTTGCATGCGGCGTTTCCGCTTCCTGGCTGAAAGTCTTTTGCTTCTCATCATGCCGCGACATCCGACTGCACCAGTCAGGGCCACTCTGGTGAATCGGGCTGGCACTCAATAACCACACAGAGACAGAGAAAATACCATTTTTGTGGAGTTCAGTGACGGCTCCTCTGCCCCAGCTCCCACAAGGGAAGCAAGAGAGGCAGGCAAAGAGAGAGGGAGAGAGAGAGAGAGAGAGAGAGAGAGAGCACACATACACCTGAAGCCCTGTTTATTGGAGGGAAGACACTCTAGAAAGTTCCACCCAGATGAGGCAAGTGATTGGGTTTCTGGGGTTGTAGCCCAGCCCCATTGGGTCACCCACTCCCAGAGCTGCGATTCCTTGCCGGTCGAAGGCGAGGCCCACCTGCTCTCACGCTGCGAGTGGGAGCCAGCTCCACACCTCCATCCCTCAAGGCTAAGCTCACGGGCTCAGCTCCTGCTCAGGGCCCCCCCGACAGCGTCACGTTGGCAGGACGCTCAGGCTCTGGATAATGAAGGAAAGCTGCCTAGATCCCCAGAGACCGAGGAGGGGACCAGAATGCTTGTCGATTTACTAAACAACGGGAAAGATCTTTGCACAACGACAGACCCCACAGGCAAGATCCCTGGAGGCCATGTCGGGAAGGGGGTGGTGTCTACTGAATGGGCTGCCTGGACCCTGGGAGGACATTGGCATGGGGGCCCAGGTTCCGTGGATTGGCACCTTGGGCATGGGAAGGAGAGGGGGGTGTGTGCTGGGGGAGGCTCTGGTATAGCCGATGGGTTAGAGGGAGGTTCTTTTGCGCAGTGGAGGCTGGGTTCAGGGTGAATCCTGGATTTCTTGTCCCAGGGCTGAATGGTTGGTGGTGCCATTCAGAAACTGGCAAAAGGAAGGAGGAGGAAGAGAAGGAGGAGGAGGAGGAGGAAGACAGTCTGGATCAAGGTTGGAAGCGCAGTTTGGACGAGTTGAGTCCCTTGGCGGGACGCCTGGGTCATCTGATTCTACGAAAAATGGACATAGAAACCTAGGGCTCAGGACATCAAGAGGTGGATGGAGTCTGGAACTTTCGAGGACTCAGCGACCTGGGAGCCCTGCTCTGCAGCAGGGGTGACCTCATTCAGTCTTTAGTAACCAGTGAAGTGGGATCCCGCTTGTCCACGGGGAAGAGGGGCCTGAGAGCGTGCCTGGTTTGCAGATGGTCATGTGACTCTCCACCAGGGTGCAGGTTCCTCTTGCCCATTCTGCTCCCCGTGAGACTTAGGGAGCAGGTAACTGGTGAACACGGAGAAAGCGGCTGGATGGCAAGAGGGGGACCAGGAGAATGTGGTGTCCTGGTGCTGGGAGATGGCAGCGTTTCCAGGAGTGGGCCTGTCCGGGTTGCAGTCTTCTGGGAGGGAAGGGCTGAGACCTCACCTTATTCGAGCAGTTTCAAGGGCGAGCTGGGTGTGGAAGTCAGTCTCTGAAGCCTGAGTGGCTAAGAGCAGAGGCCATCTACCCTGGAGATAGGAGGCCACAGCCCTCTCTACACCTGCCCTTGGCACTTTGCTTGCAGCTTCTTCCAAAGGAAACAACCACCTCTCGCTTCAGAAAAATGTAGAAGCTTCAGTCCCACAAAACCTGGATCCCCGGATGGGGGCCGTGGATGACTGAGGAGCCAGTAAGCCAAGGATCCGCTCCCAGCGCCATGATCCAGGCCTGGCTTTGGCCCTCACCAGCTGGCAGCCGTGGCTTGTATTTAACTTCTGGGGGCTGCCTTTTCTGTAAAACCCAAATCATAAAAGAGTTGTCTCCTAAGGTCATGGTGAAGGTTAAGTCAGATCCCGTGCATAGCTCCATGCCTTTCCGGTGACTTCCAGTTAGTATGTTCTTATGAACGCCACCCTACCACAGTCCCCCTCATCTGCGGTTTCACTTTCCAGGGTTTTAGTCATTGGAGGCCAGTTGGGATCCGGAAAATATCACGTGGAAAGTTTGGAAATAAACAGTTCATAAGTTTTATGACAGTACGTTGTTTTAATTGTCCTATTTGCTTATTGGTTATTGGTAATCTCTTGCTCTGCCTAGTTTATAAAGCAAGCTGTATCAGGCGTGTGTGTATGGGGAGAAACGTGCTGTCTGTCGGCAGCAGGCACCCACGGGGGCTGTGGGACATCTTCCTGCGGATAAGGGGTGCACGTCCCTGAGTGTTGTGTGTTGGGTTCCTCTCGTGGTCTGTGGGTGGAGATCACATGTCCTCCTCCTGAGTTAACCCAAAATTGGTTTCGGAGGACCAGATCTGTCTGGGGAGACGTGTGAAATCCTGTGCTATGTTCCTGGAGGGATGGGCTATAGGGTGGGGCCCCTGAGGGTAGGGGGCAGTGACTCCAGCCCAGACCCTTGGTCCCCTTTGCAGCCTGGGTGAACATCTGGCAGACTTGCCCTGTCTGCACAGCTGGCATTCCCTGCAGAATGTGTGGCAGCTGGCAGCTCTGTGGCCACTAGGTGCGCCCTTTGCTCTGGCCCCTGAAGTTCGTGAAAACTGGGCGTTTCTAACTCAGCGAGGTGCTGGAGATGAGGGTGTGTCTGGATTGGGAAAGAGATCTCTTTCCAAGGAGGAGTGGGGGTCCCTGAGGATCCTTAGGGCAGCGGGATTCCACTCAGGGCCTGAGTGACAGTTTGGCAGACCCAGCCCTTCCCCCAGGGACAGTTGAGGCTCCCAACCCTGGACCTCTTCCCCTGGTCCACGCCCGACCCCTGAGCGGCAGTTCTCCAAGTGGCCGCATGATGGCGCTGTGGCTCCACCACGCAGCGGTCACCGCGCCGAGCTGGGGCTGCCGCGGTCATCCGCGGCGCCTGGCTGTGCCCGCGCTGGCGCGCGGCTGGAGGGGCACAGCCCCCGGCCCAGCCGCTCTGCAGGCAGCACAGAGCAGCTGCTCCGAGCCCAGTGAAAGAAGGCTGGGACTCTGGAGCTGTTTTCCCTCCCTGGCCCGGGTACCGAGGATCTCTGCCACCTCAGGACTTTATTCCTCTTCAAACATCTTCCTTTCTTTCTGTCTTGTTTTTGTTTTGATTTGCTTATTGACCTGCAGTAGTCCCCGCAGGCTCCCCAGCAGCTCCACTTAATCTGCCCTCTGACCTGGGTGAGCAGGGGAGACGGCAATGGCTGGTTTGTCCAAATTCTTTTGAGTTTCCCCGCTGTCCTAACTTTTCTCCAAAGGATCCCTCTCAGACCCTGTGTTTGGGAGAGAAAACTGAACACAGAGTTGCAAGCTAACACTGAAGGCCACGGAAGAAAAGAAAAACTGAAGCTCTTTAAAACTGAGCCGTGTTGTGACTCCGCAGTACAGGGCACTTCTGTAAAAGGCTGAAAAACACAAAGGAGGAAATAAAAAGAATCCGTGATTTTTTGCACCTAGAAATGGGTTTTGTATTTGAACATCTCTTTTCAGGATTTGTTACCATTGCACAAATATTTTCTCCTTCATTCCCCCAAAGGGGGTCCCTTGGTCCAGTGCAGTGGCCTGCTTTTCAGTTTCATACACAGCGAAGGTTTTTCCTTGGCAAGCGGTTTCTGAAAGCCCCATTCAAGCCGGTCCCAGTTCTGAATGTCTGTGTGCAAACTGCTCTCGGCCGGATTTCTGTGTCACATGGTCTTACTGAAGCCGTGATATGGACATTTGGAAGGAGCTGATGTGATTGTCGTTTATAGAGAGGGCAGAAATGGGAGCTGTGGTTCTCCTTGGGAGGCCGGAGTTGCCCGTTTGCGTTTTGCAAAGTGAGCAGCCCCATTTAAAATCAGCTGTTTTCAGGAGACCCAGAGCAGGGTCCAGAATCCAGGCCTCTGAGCTTCCTGCTTCCCTCCAAGAACCCCAGGTGTCTGCATATCGGTTAGTGCCCCAGGCTGCCCAGACTGGTGACTGGGAGGCAAGGTCCCTGAGTCCCCTGAAGAGGCCCTTCTCCCTCATGAGGACCCTGGGCAAATGTAGAGGCCAGTGGGGGAGCCAGGATGCTTTTTCTAAATTGGTCTTCACTTTGGGACGGCTGAGCTGACCCTTTCCCATGACTTTGAACACTCAGGGCTGCAGAGAGCAATGGTCAGAAACCAGGCCAGGGTGCCCATCGGACTCCCAGCTTCCTTAGGACAACAGGGCACCTATATTCAGGAATGGGGAAAAAAAAATCAAACTTTTCTTATTTTTTTCTTTTGCTGCTAACGGTGCTGTCTGGTTGCCCCGGGAGGCTCCAGGAGTCACAGCGTGGCTTCTCAGGACTCTGGAAAGAACTTCTGGGACAGGGACAAAGGAAACAGCCTCCCGGCCCGCTTGGTAGTCCAGCAAAGTCCTGCACAGGCAAGTCTGAGAGCCCCAGGGGCCCGGAGTCCCTGCAGCCACACCGACCTGGGCTCCAACTTTGGCTTGTCCCCTTTACGGTTTGCGATTTGGGGGGACATCACAGGAAATCCTGCAGTTCAGTTTTTTTATCTGTAAAATGGAGTGAAGACCTGTCTATCCACAGGGCTGATGCGAAGCTGTGTCAAGATAGTGGATGTGATTTCTTTTTTCTTACATTTAAGTCTTTAATCCACTTGGAGTTGATTTTTTTGTGTATCAGATGGTAATTTCTTAGAAGCTAAACAGTTATTAAATGCTTCCCATGAGCCAAACACTGTGCTAAGAGCTTTGTTTAGATTATTCTAGTTAATCTGCCCAAGACCCCAGTGAAGCAGGTGCTCTGTGTCCCCCTGGGGGGAACTGAGGCCCACAGAGATCTTCAGTCTGTATCCTCAGTTGCCCAGATGTGAGGCATCGGAGCAGGAATCCGAACCTCAGAGCTTGAAATGTCACTGTTTGCCACCTCCCCCCTCCCCCATCCCCCAGCCTATGTGCACCTGGTCAGATGGCAGAGCACTCGCCCAGGGACCCCAGTCTAACAGTGACACGGATTTCTTTCTCTTCAAGACCTGGATGGATTTTCCATCTCAGACCCTGTACAAGAAATACCCCTGGATTTTGAACTAAGGATATTCAAGGGAAATTTATTACTGACCTTTCACAACTGTGGCCATCACACATTAAAAAAAAAAAAAAAAAAAAAAAAAAAAAAAAAAAAAAAAAAAAAAAAAAAAAGAAAGAAAGAAAAGAAAAAACGGACTCCGCTCTGTCTTGTCTGCACTAATGGAGAAGTTTCCCTCAAGGACACGGCGTGTGTGTGGGGGGAGAAACCTCATTGCTGGAGGTGGGAAATAGCCAGGAGTCAGAAGGTCTGACTCTGGCCATCGGGCGGGGCCATGCAGAGGGCCGAGCGTCTCTTTTGGGCAGGTGGGGCTGGGGCCCGTGGAGGAAGGAGAGGAAGTGACAGTGGCCAGGCCTGGGGGACTTCTGGAACCCCTCGCCCCAGTGCCCTCTGCCTGGCTGCTGCCACCATTCCTCCCTTTAATTGGACACTGGCAGGAGGCTCAGCGCTTGAAAAGACACTCAGGTGCAAGACACTCAGCAGAAGAGCCACCAGTCAGAGCCCCAGCGTGCGGCCCGCAGTGTGGTCACTGCGGGGGGGGGGGGGGGGGGGGGGGGGGAGGTATGCCGAAAGCCAGTGTGGGGACCGGTTCTGCAAGCGTGGTGGCAGTGTTCACTGTCTGCTGGGCTGGTGTTGGCGGGCAGGGGCTCTGATGGGCAGCCGTGGGCCCCGCCCTCTGACACCCTCCGCAGTGCCATTCTTGCTGATCCCTGACCTCTTTGCTCAGGGTCTGCTCCTAGGACCTGCTCACTAAGGTGACTCTCGCTCTGCGTGACCAGGCACGGGAGGGCACGGTGTGGCCTCAGGCTCGCTCACCTGCACACCCACACCCCACCCACCGTGTTGGGGAGTTGACCTCTCGTCCCGGGTGTCCCCTCCAAGGTGCGGCGGTCACCTTGAAAACCCGCTTGGGCAGACTGTTCCCCTGCTGGTCCCACAGGTGACGCTACGCTCAGTTTTTGTTTTAATTTTCACGAGGCTGGCGGCTGCCAGGACCGGAGACGTGGCCTGGCTATTTTAGCTCTAAAGTCCACTCTGTGGCGGTAGTTTTGGGGAGCTTGATGCAAACGGTCCTGGGGGATTTGGCATTCACTGTATGTCCCTGGTGGGGGACCGAGCCCACGCTGAAGTGGCTCCACTGTCACGGCAGGTGTCCCAGACACTGCTCTGCGTCCCTGGGCGTGTGTCACTGTGGGTGCCTCCTGTCTGCGAGTGGGACGGGGAGTTCCTGATCGTGCTGTCTAGGGCGAGCCTGGAGCCACAGAAGACTCCCCCAGGAAGCGTGCGGTCAGAACATTCCAGAACACTTGGTGCACATACTGGAAACACAGTTGGCCTCCGCCGTCGGTGGGGACGCGCTCATTCCAAGACCCCAGGGATGCCCATAGCCGCGATGGTACCGAGCCCTGTGTGTCCTGCGCTGTCCCCCAGACCTGTCCGCATGACAGAGGTTGATTTATAGATGAGGCACAGGAAGAGATTGAGAGCAACTGTGAACACTAGAATGAAAGAGATCTTACGACGACTTGGAGCCGGCTCTGTGAGTGTGGCTTCTCTCTCAAATCTCCAAGGGGACCGTGCCCACCTCTCTTCTGAGCATGTGACGGCACGGGTGCCCACGTGATGGGATGGGGGAGGTGAATGACAGACCCCGGGACACAGCGTCAGGCTGCTACTGGAGATTCGTCAGGAGGAGGGTCACTGAGCCACCATGTGCCGACCGGCCGCAGGTGGCTGAAGAGGGCGCGCAAAGCCTGGGCTCACGGAGCCGCGGGGATCCTCGGCGTCTGTAGACTACGCTCTCCGCCCTGGTGGTATTCAGGCTGTCTTTGGTGTCTTCTCAGTTCCGGAAGGTAGGAGTTGTGTATATTTTTATGAATGAAGAAGCACATTCAGAGAAGTTCAGCAGCTTGGCTGAGGTCACACAGCTTACTGGTGGTGGAGCCGGACGCCTGAGCCTGGTCTGCTCGCCTCCCGAGCTGGGAAGTGCCGTTCCTGCCTGGCTGCGTGGTGGCCGAGGTCTAGGTGTGTGAACACCCATGCCAAAGGGAAGGTGGGCATGACCCAGAGGCAGGTCTCAGAGGAACCAGCTGACCGCTCACTGTCACCCTCTTCCTGTGCAGCTAAAGAGGCCCCTGGACTGCTGCGGGGACTACTGTGCATGGGTCTGGACAGAGGGGACAGAGGAGTGTGGGGTTCTGTCCTGAGATTCTATCTGCTGTCTGGTGGTCATTTGAGAATCAGCTGGGCGGTTGTGCAGGGACAGACTCTCTACAGCAGCTGCTCCCTCGTAGCATCTCCAAGGAGGAGATGTCTGAGACGCGAGCCCCTGAGCTCATCTATCCCTTCTTCTCTGGTGAGCCAGAAGGGCCTCTCTCCTCCCTTGAGCACTGTCAACCCTTCTTCTGGCCCGTTGCCCTGGTCTGCGGTTGCTTCCACGCAGACGGAGGACGGTCTCTTAGTAAGGTGCACCTGAGGAGTCTTCCCTTGCGCTGTTGGACGGAGACCCGCGTGAACCTGCTTGAGCTGAGGACTGCACCCGGGCTGGATCCAGCTAGGCCCGCAGCCCACCCTGGCCTTTGAGGTCCTTCTTGGGGAGGAAGGAGAGGGGAAGAGCAAGTCAGCTGTTTACTTGGGCAGAAGGGACACTGCAGGAAAGGGCTTAAGTAAATCATAGGCTGCACATCTGTCCCCGTAGGCTGTCCTGTGGCGGAGATGTGGGCTTTCCACTTATAAACAACTGCACCTGCAATACGTTTTGATGTGGGTTTTTTAAAAAAGAGAACCTCTAATCTGTAGATCTTCATGGGAGAAATTTATTCATTTGTTAATTTATTCAACAAATATTTGTTGAGCACATGCTATTAGCCTTGTGCCGTGGTATGCGCCGGGACACAAAGATACATGTAGATCGGTGCCCTCAAGGACAGTTCCCATCCAGTGGACGGACAGACGTGTAAACCTGTAGTTACAACAGCACGGGATATCACAACAGTGCAGTGAGGGACAGAACCCAAGCCCAGACCTCTAGGGATACTGATGAATGTGTGACCCGGTTCCATCTGTGCCTGGCAGGACATTCAGTGGCCCTTGAAGGATAAGAGGTGTTCAAAGAGCTTTGCAGGGTTGGGAGAGGGGAAGGACATCCCAGGGAGAGGAACAGCATTCATAGAAGTACAAAATCTTGAAAGGCATGTTTAAAGAATGGTAATACTGAGGGTGGGTGTACATTGGAGCAATGGTATGTTAGGATGAGGACAGATTCAGAAGAGCCTTGAATGTAACGCCAAAAGATTTTAGTATTAGCTTAATGAGAGGAGGAATGAGAAAATGTGTCTCAAGGGTCTTTAATGGTGAGTGTCTTAGTCAGGATAGGTTAAGCTATGCTGCAGTAACAAAGATCCCTGAATGTCAGTGGCTTAAAACAGTGGTTCCTTCCTCATTCACATTATATGTGGGATATTGGCATGGGTGAGAGAGGGTGTCCTCTAGGAACTCTGGCTGACAGTGGCTCTATCTTTCATCACCTCTTCACGATCCTATGACTTCACTGTTCATTGCAGCAGGGGAGATGGAAGAAGTCCTTCAACGTCTTTTCTAGAATGTGTTGTTTATGGCCCTACTACTCAAGGTCACTAGGACTTGTAGGGGTTCAAAGGGACTGTTTGGTTATTAGCAAGGCTGACTCTTTGTGACAGTTACCTTGGGCTGGGGATGGGCTGTCCAGTTGAGGCCTGGGGAGCCACTGCTATGGGCGTTAGCTCTTGGTGGGGACCTGGGACACAACCAAGGTCACGTTTTAACACAGCATTCCATGTGGAACTTTGTTGTCCTCAATACTGAGGCAGTTGGAGAAGACTCTTTTTCGGGGTTGTTGGACTATCTATCTGGCGAGTATCACGTGGACCTAGGATAGTCCCACAGAGAGGTTTTGTGCAGAATCCAGTAGCAAATTGTAAAGTGGGCTTTTGTGGAAGACTCTGGTTTTTTAAGTTATAGATGGACATAATACCTTTATTTATTTACCTATTTTTTATGTGGTGCTGAGGATCAAACCCAGGGCCTCATGCGTGCTAGGCAGGCCCTCTACCACGGAGCCCCAGCCCCGGCCCAGGACTCGGGTTCTTTTAGGTTCTTTTCTAGATGGTTTTAGCAGCGTCATTCAAATGGAGCTCGCATTCCGTAGGGGGGACTTTGGAAGCCCCCGGCTGGGCCACTGTCTTCTTGCACAGATAACTCTACGGCCACTTCTCCCAGACAGAAGGGAGAGAGGCCACCCTGGCCAGCTGTTAGAGCTGTCCTGTGCTTCCTTAGGGCCTGCTGGATGGAGGCAGGGCCTCTCTGGGCCTCTTGGGTTTGGACTTTGCACTTGCTAAAGGTGGGGACTGCTGGTGGGATTGGGGAGATCTGCTGGGAAGGCTCAGCAGGATGCCCCAGGGCATTGCACAAGAAGACCCTTCGGTGTGACTTTAGGACTTGTCTCAGAGGCAAACACATATTTTTGATTTGCTTCCCAGCCAGTGGGTAGGAAAACTTCCCCGACAGGGTGAACGCTGGAGTGTTGTTAGCTGATTTCTTTAGATAAACGGGGCACCGTGGCTAGCACACAGGTGTGGGAAAGGGCCATGGCTGCCGATTTGTGCCGAGTGGACTTCTCTGCCTGGATGTGCCTCGGTCTGGGCTCAGCAGTCCTGAGCCTAAATTGCAGCCCACCCTCTCCAGCCTGGGCTCCTGTTGGCACCTTGCAAGCAGCATTGCAAACCTAACTGCCCTCAGCTGTCCCCTTTCCCTACCCAGCCAGCTCTTAGACACTGTTCAGTCTTCTTACCTGCAACTTCCAGGGTGTAGATCCCATGGTTCGCTTTTAAGCAATTGCAACTGATCTCTCTTTATTCTTCTGCTGTGTTTATTTCGTCTTCCAGGCTGACATGGGGATTATTTTCCCGTTTAGAACCTCGGTTTCCTCATCGGTGAAACGGGCCTGATCGTTGTGTGGCCCTCACAGGGCTGGGGTAAGAGCACACGAGGCAGTGCCGTGAAATGTGTAGCTCAGTGCTGCTGGGGCTGCCTTTTCTGACCACTTCCCTCTTGCTGGAGCCTTCTGTGTTGTTTGCTTGTTTTTTCATTTCGTAAACTTCACATTTTCTTCATGATGAAATGAGATCTTTACAGTGATGAAAGTCAAAGGAAAACTCGACGATTGTTCTTGTGGAGCTGGGGACGTTGCTTTGAGCAGCTTCCTGTGGAGGGTTATGTTGAGCTGAGCTGTTTCCCTTGGAGAGTGCCCGGAGATGGCCAGGGCGTGGGCTTTAGAGATGGGGGGGCTGTTACGGATGCTAGAGGGGCTTTCCTTTCTAAACATTGGTTTTCACGCCCTCTGTGTCCTTCATAGGCTGAGTTTGGGCTGATGGTTCCTCAAAAGTGTTGGGCCACATAGTGTGACCAAGGGCCACTTTGTGGGGGAGAGCTGAGGTTGGAGGAAGGTGGGGGGGTGGTCTCTGAAGGAAAGATGTATTCATAAGTCATTTTCTTCCCTTAAATGCTTTTCAGATTTTAACATAAAACACTCCTGGAATGTTCTAGACTCAGACATGAGCTGATACACACAGGAGGCCCATACGTTGGCCTGGACATGTCTTTGCAGTCTGGGCGTTTCTTAGATGCTTCTGTTATTCGTTCTCCACATTCCCAGGGATTTTGCCGTGTTCCACCATGACACGAGGCATGTCAGACTCTATTTGTCATAAGTTTCTATGTCCCCATATCCCAAACCCAGGTATCCCCCAAAAGGTGCACACCTCGCTGTGAGATGGTGGCTCAGGGAACAAGCCCTGCCAGCAAGGGCCACTCTGGTTTCTTCCAGCTGACCTCCCCTGCTCCACAGACATTTTTTCCCCACCGTTCGGACCTTCCTGGGCCCCAGCTTGCAACGTGATTGCGGATTTTGTTCTTCTATCGTGTGTTCTAGATGTCCCCGGGCAAGGGATTTTTCACAAAATGCCCCTGTGGGTGGGAAGGGGAGGATTTGAGGTCCTTTTGTAAGGACAGAAGTGGGAGTGAGGAAAAGGGAGCCCATGTACGAAAGATAATCAGAATGAGAACAGAAACAAACGCGTTGGGGGATCGTTACTGGAAGCGTCTCATCAAATGCTTGTTTTTTTTTTTTTTTTTTTTTCCCTGTAGAATTTCTTTGGGCTCCTGGGGCAGTAATATTTTAAGCGCAGAGAGCAGCCCACCTACCTCTGGCCTGTCTATTGCATTGTGTCTTGGGCCTCAGCAACCAGTGACTCAAGTTGTCAGGGGCCTTTCTCCTAGTAGGAAGCAGGGCCCTCCCGGTGTCTAAATTGCCTCTGAGAACATGCTGTAGCTGGAAGCCACTTCCTAGGAACAGAGGGACAAAGGGAGACGGTTTGGGGCCATTAGGGACAGGCAGCTTTGAGCATCAGTTTTTGAGGTTAGCTATTCAGTTCCTCCTCTTGTTTTCCAGATTCTTAGGTTCATGAACAGCAAATGGAGAAAGCCCTTCGAATTCATGGGTGCACTATGATGTGTGATTTGGAGAGTTGATTAAGTTGATTGGATGTCTATTTTTAGTGTGGTTTTAGTACAGAAAAAGGTTTCTTTTAAATAAAACAGTGAGTGAATGGACTTATCATTACCTGGGCTTCATGGGCCCACAAATAAATCTGTGTGTGTGTGTGTGTGTGTGTGTGTGTGTGTGTGTACCTGGGCCTACTCTTCCTGGCTGGCACGTCTTTCTGTGCACAAATATATGTAGGACTATAAATAAAAACCCACAAATGAACGCCTTGGACCGAGACTCGAGGATGCTCTTTCTATTTTGTGCATTAAATGAGGTGTGCAGGTCTCCTCGGGAGACCAGGCCTGGGAGAAGCAGCAGCTCCCAAAAAAGGGCCCAGGTTCTCTGGGTTTCTGTGCTATGCTGTTCTGTGGTTAGTGGGGAGATGGATCCATGGGCCTGGGGACGCCCTATTCTTAGCTCTGGGGCTTCTCTTTACCTAGTGGGTGTATCTTTCTTGTCTGGCTTTAGGGATAAATCCTGACTTTGCTGCTCCAGGGACTGTGGGAAGCCATGCAGACAGACTCTCGAGCCTCCCATGTATTTCCTCTTGGAGGATGCTTATAGGTTTTTAAGGCCATCCAGGGCTGTGTGTGTGGAGCAGGAGTGAGCTCTGTGAGCAGGTATAGAGATTACCCGAGCATTGATTGAGCGCCTGTGGTGTGCTGGGCCATGAGCTAAATTCTTGACCTTAGTTGCACTTGGGACAACTTGAGAGGCTGGTCCTGACACCCCCAGTTTACAAACACAAAGAGGTTTCCAGGAGGGTGAACAAGTCAACAGGGTCATCCACACTGAAATATAGCTAGGGTGACAACTTAGGACCACAGCCCAAGGCCTACATATACCCATTGGTATTTCCCTTCTCGAATGGAGATATAAATGCTAAAAGAGAAGTTGAATACGCTCCTATGGAATGAATGAATATCAAAAAAGATAGCTGGAAAAGTCAAAGTGTTCATGCATGCATAGTCCTCAAGGAGGTTACCATCGAGTTAGCAGCTGTGTACACACAATAAAGTCACTTAACGTCTCTGCACCTCAATTTCCTTATCTGTAACATAGACTAAAATACCGAGCACATTTGTGAAGATTGAGTGAGTTTATAATTATAAGTTATAATTATAAATGCTTTTATAAGTGTTTTATATTATTATAAAACACTTGGGATAGCGCCTGGTACCCAGTGTGCACTTGGTGTGTATTAGCTATTATTAGGACGAGCATTGTGATTGTCATTGTGTGTTGTAGAAGCATGTAGGGCTAGAAGAGACAGGATGCAGCATGAGTCCATGATGGCTGTGGAGGAACCTGGGCAGCCTGGGGTGTTGAGAAAAATGGAGTGAAGAATGAGGAGAGCAACGTCAGAGCCCTAGTCCACAGACACTGCCTTCAGTGTCAGGTGCCCTCTAGGTGTCAAGTTTGGTACCTTCTGTGGATGCAGGTATGGGGTGGGAGAGAGACTCTATCAGGGTAGGAGTGTCAGGAGCCCGGTTAGGTCAGACGTTGTGTAGCCTGGTGGCTCCACACCCAGTTGTCTCCGCCCACATCTCCCAGGCCACATCAGTTCTGCTGTGGCGCTTACTGGCTTATTCTGAGCCTCACCCTGACTTTGACTCTGTTGGTTGGGAGCCAGGCCTGGGAATCTATCAGACATGCTCACCATGACCCAGACGAGAGTGTCACAGGAGCATCCTGAGAGCACTGCTTCCCAGAGACCGAGATCCATGGGGTGCCTACCTGCACAGGAGGAGATTGGGGGTGTAGAGGGTGGCCAGGTCCCTCGCTCACACTTCTGTGGACTTTTAAGGGTTGATCAGTGCAATGGCGTGATGTACCCGCCGAATTTATGTCAACATCTAACCCCCAACGTGAGGGTGTTGAGTTGGGACCTTTGGGAGGTGCCTGGGTCGTGAGGGTGGGGCCTTCACGAGCGTGAATGGGATTAGTGGCCTTGTCTAAAGGACATCTTTCAGGAGGGTGGCCAGGCCAGTGAAGGGCCATGAAAACCATACTGTGTAGGAGGGAGTGGTGATGTTGTGGCCGCTGATAGATACCAGGTGTTGAACAGATGAGTGCATCACCTGGACAGGGGTGGCTGGAGGGGAGGCCATCTGGTCTTGGCATCTGCAAGCCTGCCATGGGTTAGGGGTAGGGTTAGGAACAGGATGCCCTCATGGAAGCTCTGAGTGAGTTTGGGGAGAGCCAGATCTCTGGTTGCTTTTGACCTTGGTTTTTATGCACCATCTTGCAAAACCCTCCAGGAATCGAGCGACTTGGGTTGATTTGTACTAAGACACTGAAGTGTATAAAAGACACACATTGTAAGCGTACTGCCCCATGGAGTTTCATATCGTAGATCTCCGTGTGACCACCATGCAGACCAAGACAGGCCCCGCGGTTTCCAACAGTCTGGAAGGTTCCATCGTCCCACTTCTCAGTCAGTCATTCTCCCCGCTGCCCTGATCCCCTGGGGGTGGCTGCCAAGGTTGTGGAGAGGAAGGGTCAACAGACAAGCCCACCCAGCAAACGAAGACGGGCTTCTCACGGAGGCATTTCTAGGTTTGGTTTGGGGTAACAGTGTACCTTGGTGGATTCGAGGGCCTTTCTTTCGCTGGAACACTTGGACACCTTTTGCGTTTGTAGACTCTTGCCTGCCCGGGGTGCTATTCTGAGGGCTTTCCTTTCTACTTATCTGACAAACCACAAATTTTATTTCCTTTGAGGGCAAAATCAACCTTGGAGCACATTTATGGCTCATTTTAAGCATCAGCTCTCCTTCCATCTTGAATCTCACCCTTTCCATTTTATGTTTCTTTTTCTTTACTTTTTTTTTTTTTTTTTTTATACCAGGGATTGAACCCAGGGGAGCTTAACCACTGAGCCACATCCCCTGCCCTTTCTATTTATTATTTTGAGACAGGTTTTCACTGAGTTGCTTAGGACCTCGCTAAGTTGCTGAGGCTGGCCTCACACTTGGAATCCTCCTTCCTTAGCCTCCCATGCTGCTGGGATTACAGACGTGCACCCCTGTACCAAGTTGGGTTTCTTTTTCTTACTGAGACTTTTCTGAGAGGATTGGAGGATGTGTATTCCTCTGGAGAGACCCCTGCCTGCCCAGCAGGAGAGATGAACAGAGCAGCCTCCTGCCTCTGTCCTGCCCTGGGCAGCCGCAGCCCATGTCAGAAGTTGTCCCTCAGGTTGCCTTGCCATTGTGTCCCTTCTCCACCTGACCTTTCTTGTTTCTTCCCTGGTTTCTCATGTCTTCCCCTCTGCCTCCCCCAGGAGGGGCAGCTCTGTGGATTTGGGGCACCCGGTGCTGTTTTAGCTAGTCCCCTTGCTTCCTGTTTCCCAGCACATCACCTGGGGATTGGCACAAGGGTCTTCGCTCCCCTCCAGGGAGTGCCCTCAGAATGCAAGGGTGGGCTCCCCCCGGACACTCGGTGCCCTCTGGATTGGCTCTTGGGTTTGGGGCTTACGGTGGAGTGAGAGTCACTGCCACTTGCACAGTGTGGCTGAGAAAGTCGCCTCCTTCCTGCTTCTCGCCACGGTCCGGAGAAGGTGGCTTGAAGCCTGTATTTGTGTTTAACGGTAGTGAAAAGTACGTGAGGTACAACTTAACATTTTAGGCCTTCCTCACCGGGTCAGAGTGTTGACCTGTGCCCATTGTTATGTAGCCCTCGCCACCAACCCCCTGCCCCTTTTTTTATCTTGCAAAACTGAAAGTCCAAACCCAATAGACCCTAACTCTGCATTCTCCTCTCCCCCCACCTCTGATCCTGATGCCCACTCTTCTACTTCCTGTCTCTGAATTTGATCGCTCTGGGGACCTCATGTAGGTGGTGCAAGGTGGCTGCCTTATTTCACCTGATATGATGTCCTCAGGGTGCATCCATGTGGCAGGGGCTGTCAGGATTTCTTTTCTTTTTAGGGCTGAATACTATTCCATGGTACGTGGAACAGAGTCATAATGCAAGAGGACTCAAAGTCTCCTCACTTTTGCAGGTATGGAGCACCTACTGTGTTCCTGACCAAGGACCCTGTTGTCCTGTGCGGGGACTTCCAGCTGCAGTTTGGTTTTCGGGCAGGGAGGCTAGCAGGCTGAGGTGAAGGGGTCGGCTTGCTTGTGAAGTTCCTCCTTTCCAGCATTCACGGCTCCGAGGGCTCGGAGGTGTGGTCCCGGGCTCCTGGCCTTTGGCAAGCCGCCTTCCTAGGTTTCCAGAAATGAGATTAGGGTTGTTTGGCTTGGGCTTAAAGTTCACACACGGTGACGTGGTTTAGACATGAGCCGTGGGCAAGGCCGGCCACGTGGGCTCATTCCATCGCCTCCCACGTTAGTAGATCTGAGAGCGCCCGGGGTGGGCTTAAGATGTATTTTTTGATCGAGGTCAAGGCTCTGAAATACTGTGGGACGAGGATAGCAGATACCAAGGAACACACTGGGGGCTCTCGCCAGCCTTTCTAGGAATTCTCTGGAAGGTCCTGGAGAAGTGTCTCGTTGTCTCGCGTCCTCAGCTGTCTCCTTGGTGGCCTGTGGAGAACCGTCCCCCCTCCCCGAGTACCCGGAGAGACGGTGCAAGGCCTGGAGACCTTTAAAATGGGCTCCCCATTGGTTTGGATGGAACCGGACTCACGCCCAGTCTTGCGCTTTGTGCAAGGCAGCACGTGCTCAGCCGGCTCGGGTCTCTCCATCTGTTACCTTCCAGAATCCATCTGTCCATCCCTGTCCACTAGCTGCTTTCCCATGCCAGGCACCGAGGTGGTGTGCTCATGAGACAGGTGGAGGGGGTAGACAAAATATCCGCCATTAAGCACCTGCTGGTTGAATTTTGGGGGTACCAAGGAGCGTTCTGTGAAATCACGCCAACAGATTATTGTAATGCCCAGAGGCTGATCCGGACTTGGTTTCTCACCCCCAACTTAACCCCCCTCTCCCCAGGAAAAAAAAAAAAAAAAAAAAAAAAAACAAAAGCATCGAGTTTGACTCTTAATAAATGTCTTCCTTCTCTTATTCCTCTCGGCGCTCATGGGTTTCACCTCGAGGTCTTGGAGGCAACCTTCCTACACCTCCATATTTCCCTGGTCACAGGGGAAGCATCAAAAGTCATGGGTACCTGGGACTTGAGCTTGGTGGTGGTGGGAGGTGAGGGGCTGACTTTGGGGGCACATTTGGTCCAGGGGTCCCTGCTCTCTGAAGAGACTGCCTGCACCCAGATTTTCCACTCCCTATTTTCAGATGGTACCGGTCCCCTCAGGACTGTGGCTACAGGTGTTCCTAAGCCACCAGCTCTGTGCTAGGGAAGACTTGCGTGACGGACAGCCGAGAGGTCCTCCTACTAGATGCACTTCTCTGAGCAGGGATGATTATTGAACCATGAAAATTAAGAGATGGGGCAGAGGCTGGTGTGGACGAAGCCTTTTGTGGGTATCTTCTGGGCTGGCAGAGCAGAACGGGAAGTTTGCTAATACGTGTTCTGAGTCATGGAACAAGAAGAAATGATGGGCCCTCGCAGTGTCCCTTGGAGGGTGCTAACTGGAGCCTGGGTGGGGGCTTGCCCCTTGTGCTGGCTTCACTGTGGTGATCTGTGAGTGTCAGGGGAGACATGACCTCCTTGGGACTCTGCCTCCCCATTGCTCAAACAGGGAGGTTGACCAGATGCCTCTGTGGCTCTCTCTCGGCCTCTCTGAAGTGCACCTCCTGTCACTGTTCCCAGCGCAGCTCTGGGGTATACCATCTCAGACCTGTCACTAGGTCTCTGGTACAGACCTTCGGGACCAGTTTCAAGAGTGTTTAATATGCAGCCCTGCAGACTCTTGCAAAGCTTTCTGGATAACACTTACTTCATTGCACTTCTAAAAATGAGAAAAGAAAGAAAAGGTTGCTTAGCAGACTCAGGGTAATCGGGGCTGACAGATGTCACTCAGAATTTTATTATTTAAAGCCACGGTGATTTTCCAAATAACCTAAAAGTATATAATCCAACCTCAAAAAAATAGTGTCCTGTAACAGAGGCCAGGGAACCCTGGAGGAAGTGAAGTCAGGATCTTGGCACCCTTTGAGTGCTGGGTCAGTGGCTCTGAACACTTTTATGTTCTCCGAGAAATCCGGGAACGTGGAGCTGGATCGGGTTACTTAGTGTGGCTGCCAGGTCTCGGAGTGCTGGGGGTGTCTTGGGTGTTTCTCCACGGTACCTCAGCCAGCACGACACCTCTTCTGGTCCCCTTACAGAGCTTTCTCCCCGTGCTGTGGGGGCAGGGGTGGAGATGTAACAGCTTTCCCATATTAAACACAAACTGAGCGCCTTTGTGTCTAAGGGTTGTCCTGCTGTATCGAGAAGATCGCCTACCAGGTGGGTGGCGGAGACAGTTACAGAAGGAAAGTAAGACATGTTGAAGGCCTACTATTTTCCAGCTACTGTGCTTCATGTAACCAGCATATTATTTACTTATTCCTTTTTTTTTTTTTTTTTTTTTACTTATTCCTTCTTCACCGGGTCAGAGTGAATTTTTTACATATCACTAACCTCTGTGTCAACTGCATGGACGCAGAGTAATCAGGGGGTACATTCATGGACCTTGTAAGAAGTATTGTCCCATTTTACAGATGTGGGAATTGAGGCCCAGAGAGGTGAAGTCCCCTATCCAGTGTGGGAATGAGGAGACGGCAGAGCAGGGTCTGAATAGGGAGAGTAGATCAGGGGGGTTGGGAGCTGGTGTGGGTTTCATTGCTGGGTCCTGAGCAGACAGCTGATGGGACCAGCGAGGCTGTCTTTCTAGGACTAGGAATCGCAGAACTGCCCTGCCGTGAAGTGGGAGGGATGAGGGGCATGTGGTTGGGCCCCACCCTGGCCGAGGCGCTGCCCGAAGCTAGGCCCTGGGTTCCCAGGTGGTGGCCCCTGCAAGGAGCCTACTGGAAGTTATCTGTCCAGATCCGTCTGCAGGAAGCATCTCCGGGCTGCTTCCGAGCCCGGGAGAGGAGAGGCGGCCGGGCTGCCAGCGTCTGCCTGGCTGTTGTTTGGTTTTCTCTGACTGGATCTTTTGTTTCCTGTGAACCCCGAGCCACTGAGGCTCTCTCGTGCCTGGGCTTACTCTGCACCGCATGGAGCCCTAGCCTGGTTAAGTAAACACCGTTGCAATATTACCTGTCTGTTAACCTGTCAAAATTGCTTTACAGCCCCCTTTTATCTTCCCCCCCACGGAATTTCCCCTGGAGTTTTCTGCTGCTCTCCTCCATCTTACACAGTGTCCCCACCCCCTGAGTCATTAAATATTGTCAGAGTGCCGCCACTTACTGCTGCCTCGTTCGCCCAGTTCAGATAAATTGTTGTTGACTCTGTGATGCAGACCAAGGACACTGGGCTCCCGGCCCCAAGAAAGTAAGCACAGTGCCTGCCAGGGGGGCTGCGGCCAGGGGGGCTGCGGCCCTGCCCGGAGCTGGGGGAGGCCGTGCGGGGAGGGAGCCCTGCCTCTCGGCCAGCGGGCTGGCTGCTGGCTCCCTGGCGGGCCTCCTTCCTGCCCTCTCTGCCTGCTCCACCCTCTCTCCAAACATGGAGTTTATAAATTTGAGGGTCTTCGGGGAATGTCCAGTTCTAAGCCTCAGTCATTAGAGGCTGAGGCCTGGCCCTAGGTGTTGGTCTCCTGCTTGGTTGAATGAGTTCAAGTGTTCTTTGGAAAGTTGCTTTAAAAAAAAAAAAAAAAAAAATTATGGCAAAATACACCTAACATAAAATGTATCCTTTTTAGCTATTGTAAGGTGAATCATTCACTGGTGTTGGGACTAGTCACAGCCTATACATCACTGTTCTCTAGTGCCAGAACTTAAAAACCATTTTAATGATTTCTTAAGTTATAATCGATAGGCAAAAATGGCACACATTTAATGTATGCATTTTGGGAGAGTTTGGAAGTCTGTGGAGACCATCGCAAAGGAAACCCCAGACCCGTTAGCGGGCCGTTCCCTGCTGCCCCTGCTCCCCTGTCCCTGGCAACCTGATCGCCAGTCTACCTTCGGCCTCTGTGGCTGCGCCTGGCCTGGAGGTTTAGTCACCTAAACAGAATCATGGGATACCTGGCGTGGCTGGGCATGGTGTCTTCAGGGTTCTGAGATCCACTTGCATCTTCTGCTCAGCCCCTCCAAGGAGCAATGGGGTGGGGTGGTTGCTGGGGACCTGCAGGGTGGTCTCTCTTGCATCTGGCAGCACTTCTGCAAAGCTGGAGCCTCTGGTCTCTCCGTCTGCTGGTACCTGGAGAATTTCCACTGCCTACTTGGGGAGGTCACTTTGACTTGCCCCAGAGCCTCAGAGCCTCCCTCTGCCAGGCTTCCTCCACCCCTAAGGACAGCTGCCGGTGCATCCTCTGGGTCGGGAGTCTGACAACGGGTGGGAACACCCATCTTGGGACAGTTGGGTTCAGCACTTCATGTGGAAAACCCTTTGCTTGGAATCAGAGAGTCCGGATAACAAAGTTAGGGTGTGGGCCTTGGAGTCTGCAGGAGGTTTGGGTCATAGCTCTGTTGTGACTTCCCCGTTCAGCCCTGGTGTTTCCACCTGTCAAACAGGGATGTCCCAGCCCATCCTTCAGGGCTGCCTTGATTGAATGCACTACCAACTGTCAATCACTGCGTGGAGTTCCTGTGTTCAGGATGGTTAGGGTTAGGGTCAGGGGGTTAGGGTTAGGGGGTGAGGTTATCGTTTATAGCATTTAGGCTCTGCAAATTACTAGTATAATGTCCCCCACCAACCTGTCCCCACCCCAGGGACCCCCTTGTGGTTTGGTCTGAGACAAGGAAAAAAACCTCGCTTCTCTGCAAGTCAGCAACAACACGTCCCCCATTTCTTTTCTTTTTCCTTTTTATTCTGGCCCCCTGGTTTTTGGAATTCCTCCCAGGCTGAGCCTATTCTCAACTTGCTTGTGTTTCCATTCCTCCATGCCGACCTCACGGGGCCTTGGTGACAGGGCAGCCCGTTAATCTTGCATGACACACCATGGTCTCCAGAAAGTGGGAAAGAGTTAATATGCTTCCGAGTGTCCTGTCCCTTTTAGGGGTCAGGAGAAAAGTGACTTTATTATCACGTGTAGCCTGACTCAAATTCAGCCTAGTGCCACGAAGCTTGTTATTATGTTTACAGTCATCCCTTATTTACCATCTGTTTATGGTATTATATATTTACAATATGATGTGTGATTATTTGTTTATTGTGTGAGCTCATGAAGCAGACTGTGGAGATGTTGGTGGGTTCGTGATGTCAGGTCCTGCCTCTGGCTGTGTGACTAGTGGGTTGTGTAACCTCTGTGTTTCACGCCTGTGAATCATTGGCCCTTGGCCTGCGTGTCTTGGGGTGCAAAGAGGAGGAATAGGCATTGCCTGCAACCCCGCTGTGTGCCCACTCTTGGCCACTGCTCCACGGGCCCTCTGGGGAGCCAGGCAGTGACAGTCAGGGACCTTCCTGTGGTGAGATCCTCAGGAGGAGTCCATTGCTTGGCTCAGCTATTGGAACCAAACTCACTTTTGTTTTCTAAAGGAGGTAGCTTTTTTAAAAATTTTCACTTAAAAAAAAAAAAAATTGCCACACTTCAGAAGTCAAATGAAAGGTTGTTCCTTTCCTTCTTTTCATTTTTCTGATATTCTGAGCGGATGTGTGTGCCGCCTTCTTTTTTTTTTTTACAAAAGGTGACCCCTGCATTTGTTTCTCAAGTCAGCTTTGTTGACATAAAGTTGACGCACAGAATTTGCCAAAACAGCCCCGAGAAGCAGGTTTGGAGTTGGGACTGTACCTCCATGCAGCCTGCAGTGCCGGGGAGGGCCCCACTTGGTGAACGGCCCTTTGAGATGAAACGGTTTCAGGCACGATTAGACGTGGTCCTCGGGAGGGAGAGAAGCACAGAGGAAGGGAAGATTTCCCCCGCTTTGGGGAGCTGAGTGGCAGTTGCCAGGCCTTCGCCCCTAGACCTACAGGAAGCAAGAGGAGGCAGATGGCATGCCCGCAGCCAGGGCTCAGGCAGACGTGCCCCCCTTTCCTGACCCTGACCCTGGCTCCCAGCTCTTGGCCTGCGAGGTCCCTGCCCCATCCACATCATCATCCAGGACACCAGAGGTGGCCATGCCGATGTGCCCTGGAGAAGCTGCCTGGCCTCAGTCCCTCTCAGGGGGGACCTTGCCTTGCCTTTCACAGACTGGGCCATACCCTCTTCTTCACTGGCCAAAGGAATTTCTTGGGGCCACTGTGGGCTCAGGGTAAACTGTGCCTTGGTCCCTTTCGTGTCTCAGTCCCTCCCGTGCCCGGCCTCAGAGAGTCTGGACAGAGAGACCTTCCAGCTCTCCGGCTCTGTGGTGAGCTTCCGGTGGACTTCATATCGCCGTGCTTGGAAAAAGGGTGGGACGTAGGCCGGTGACCATCAGAGTGGGGTTCCCGAATGTTCTGGGACCACCTGGTTTGAAGGAGGCTGATCCCTGCTCTCTGTGGTTCTCTGCCCAGTCCTTCTTCTTACGGAGAGAACAGACCAAAGCTCTGTCTCTCTATAAAGCTACCTTGACCAAGAGCACGGAGGGAGACGGAACACTCTCAAGTGCCCCTGGCAGGGTCTCGTGTCTCCTCTGGGCCAGCAGCTCGCCTTCAGACCCTCAAGACTGAAGCCAGCCTCGTCCATCTCGGGGCCGGTGACTGGACAGCAGTATGCCTGTCGGTAGAAGGGGCAGCTTGGGAAGGCCCGAGACCGCCTTTGTCCCTCGCAGCAGCCCGCCGGCTCGCGGCCATGTCCTGGGGGCCAGGGCCGAGGCTCCACAAATCCCCCACGGTGCTGGCAGCGGCTGCTTAAAGCCCCCAGGACCGAAATAGCAGAAGCAGTTAGAGGTTGTGGCTGAAATCGGCTGGAGGAGGGACTCCGTCAGAATCTCCTGCAATTCAGGGGAAGCCCAGGCCCGTCCGCTGGGAGAGATGGAGGGGAAGGGGGGTCTCGACTCTGAGTGTTGCTAAGGGGGCTCAGGGGCCAGCTCTGTGAACTTGAGCATGCTTCCATCCCCAGGGGCCCTTCCACCTGTCCAAGCCAATGTTTACTGGGAACTTGGCTGTGTCCCACCGGAGCATTTACAGTGGCCCATTTTACAGATGAGAAAGGGGCTGGAAAGATTAATTGAGTCACCCAAAGGGTAAGGGCAGATGAGCAGTTTGTTCCTCAGGTCCTGTCTCTCTGTGTTCCCAGCCCTGCGGAGCTCATCAAAGATTTGCAGGCTCAGATCCACTTGCGTGTCTGTCTGGTTACTGTTGGTCCCTTCGGCTGGACTTGGGGCGATTGGGGGGGTGACTGGTTTCATTCCACATTGACTCGCCAATGCCTGGCACACAGTAGGCTCTTTAACTGTGGGTTGCATGCATGAATGAACAATGCCAGAACCCCCCTGCAGCTGCTGCCTGGGCATAGGACATGGGCAGTCAAGTTCAGCTTCCTCTTGAGAGATTGGCACGGGGGCAGGCAGTGCATGTCACGGTTCCCGAACAGCTCACGCCATCTGTCTCTGCAGCAGGGTGGCTTAGGCGGCCCACGTCAGCCATGGCCCAGAGTCATCCAGAAGTGTGGCTTCCCCACCCTCCAGATGGCACAGTAAGTGACCTGGGAGGTCCTCTTCTGGGAAGATGGAGGGGCAGGGGCAGAGCAGGAAGTGGCGTTTGGACCAGGGTCCACCTACTGTGCTCCCTCCACCTGGCCGTTACGCGCACACTAGACTCAGGTTGTCTTTTGGGTTTTGCCCACCCATGAATTTCTCTTTGGAAGCGTCCCAAGATAGTCCCTTGTTCTTTCTTCTCTAGGACGTGGGAAATGTGGGGGCCATTCTGGGTCCACGGAGCAGGAGAACCTAGGAGAAGGAGGGCTTTTCTGGAAGTCCGTGTCTCTGTGTGTAGTAACCCTTGTGCTTCTGCGACTGGCCCAGCTGGGAAGGTAGACCAGATGAACCAACCAACACTGTGAAGGATTGCAGACCCTGGACCTGCGCACCGACATTTGCTTTAAACTCCAATAAATACAGAATCGGGGGGGGGGGTAGGGATTATAGGCTCTGGGAAGGACACAAGGCAGTCCCCAAGTCACCCCTTCTGCTCTCTTGCTGGAGATCCTGGGAAGGCACAATGAGGACCACAGGCCTCGTTCTTCCTGCGATACCGTCGGCCAGCCCTGGGCGGCCAGCCTCCAGCCTACCATGGCTTGAGGTGAAGCCTGAGAGCCTTTGCTTACGTAGCCTTGCCTGTGAGTGTCCTGGGGCCCAGCACGGGTGGCATTCTGGGTGCACACTGCCTGAGCCCGAGTCTGTGTCCTGGCCAAGGTCTCTGCGATCCAGCGTTGGGAGGGACTTTCGGGGACCTTGCTGCTATCCTCGGCTCCTTCCTCCCCTCCCACCATCCGTCCCCCCAAGAGGTTTGTCTTTCATAAAGCTGGAGCTCCCTGGAGCTCCGTCTCACCATGGTTATTCCTCAATGTCAGGCTTAATTTGTTGCAAGTTGTATTCGATTCCAGCGGCCTGTTTTATTTACAGGAGGGAGGGTCTTTCCACATGCGCCCCATCTTTCACAGTTTGTGCTAACAGAGTATGCATAACTCCTCACAATTACAAGAACACACACACACACACACACCCGACGGAGCCTGCCTACAGCTCAGGGCTCGGGGAAACCCTCATGAGCGAGTCCCCTTTCTCAAGCTCTGCTCACGACAGAGCCCACCTAGGGACAAGGCGCGCTCAGAACCCTCCAGATGGATCTTAGGTTTCAATGTCAGGTGGCTAAGTTGAATCATCTGGATGTCAGAAATCTCCAGGTAGGCCTCAGAAGGCCCCACTAGCAGGAAGGCGGCTCCCTTCAGCCTGGAAGACTCAAGTGGATAGGAACGCTTCCATTTCTAAGGCTTGAGTTTCTCTTTGCAGGTAACTTGCTGGGCCAACAGTTAACCTGTCAGCTTAGGAGAGAAAGCCTTGCCTTGGATTTTTTTTTTTTTTTTATATTTTTTATACCTTTATTTTGCTTATTTATTTATTTATTTTTATGTGGTGCTGGGGATTGAACCCAGTGCCTCATGCATGCTAGGCAAGTGCTCTACCACTGAGCCACAACCCCAGCCCTGTTTTTTTCCCCCCCTCCCTCTGCTTCCCTGAGGTACAATTGACTGATAAAAAGTACATGCACTCGCCGGGCGCGGTGGCGCATGCCTGTAATCCCAGCACTTGGGAGGCTGAGGCAGGAGGATCGCGAGTTCAAAGCCAACCTCAGCAATGGCGAGGCACTTAGCAACTCAGTGAGACTCTGTCTCTAATAAAATACAAAAAAAAAAAAAAAAAAAGTACATGTACTCAAGGTTTACAGCTGGATGATTCTCAGATAATCACCACCATCAGAGTAATTCACCTTTTCCTCCCCAGTCCCCCTGGACAGCCATGGAAGAGAAGAGGCCTGAATGTCTTCTGGGCAAATGCTAAGCCCCTGTAACCAATTAGATTTTTCTTTTCCACGGGCAGATCCTCCTGTGGTTTCTGGGCGGAACTCAAAAGTGCAATGGGTTCTACCAGCCGCTCCACCAGACCACAGAGCCCCAGGGAGAGCACTGGCATTGTTCTGCCTAGGGTGGTGGAACTGGCACCCTTGGCTTCAGAGACTTCTCCCCTCCTGACCTGAAGGTGTGGCCTTGACCAGAGTGACATGATTGCAAACACCGGGGTGAAGAAAATATCTCATGTTGCTGCCCTTTCCCTTCCAGAATATTCTCCACTTCCTGTTGCTTTTAATCGGTTACATTTAGAGACTCTTAGTTTAAAGCAGTATCCCCCTTTAAGAGGTTGTGTTGTATATTAATTCAAGCTGAGCTTGGCATGGAAAAGCATTCCCTCTGACCAGTAGCTTGTTTTCTTTCTTTCTTTTTCTTTTTCCCCTCCTTTTGCAAGCCAGGATGGCGCTTAAGAATTCCCCAGCATGGGGTAGGGCTCAATTTCTCTAAATCTTCCCAGCCACCTCTTTTCCAGTCATCCCAAATATATAGCATTTGATGGTGTTTCTAAGCATGGGGACAAAGTGTTTTGCATTGAAGAACAGGAATTTCAAAATAAAATATGGGTTTCTTTTGAAGAAACGCCACGGCCACTGTTAGCATGCTGGGCAGGTCCTGGTTCAAGCTCAGTTTGAGCCATGTCTAGATCAGCAAGCAGTTTTACAGTCCCTAGCCTTCTCCCTATTCCTTTTTTCCATGAAAAAAAAAAAAAAAAAAAATAGGCACAGAACTTTGCTGACTATCAACTCCTTTTGTCTTCCTGCTGTATGTATTACTGCCTGAGGCTGCTCCAGAGTTTCCCTTCAGGGAGTTTCAATAGACAGTGCAGAGAGATGAGAAGGAAATTAAACTCGGTTGGGGGTTGCCCTTGTACCCCGAAAGTAATTCCATGATTGAAATGCCAAAAAAACCCAAAGATCTCTGTGTGTTAGATCCAAAGGGGACAGAGAGGGACTAGCCGGAGCTGTTGAGAGCGAGGGTTTAATTTCTGGGTGTTTCTTTGAAATGGTCAGTCTGGTTTGGGGGAAAATGACTGTCTCGAAAGTCCGTTAACTCTTTCTTAGCCCCACGATGTTCTCTGGAAGGTCCTGGAAAGCAAGCTCGCCCAGGAAGCCTTCGATCGTCCAGAGTGAATCTGAGCTGACATTGCTGGTCTGTTGGTGGTGATGCGACTGGATCAGGGCTCCTAGGAGGAGAGAGTGGCTGGGTGAGTGAGTGGAGGTCCCTGAAGGAGACGCGTGTGGGCCCACGGTGGCTGGACGTGTGTGCGCCATCACGGGGAGTGGTTTGCCTATCCTGTGTCTGAGGAGTGTGAGGTGAAAGCTATGGAAATGCCAGTTAGTCGGAGGATATCACCCACCCGTAGGTTGGGAGCTGTCGGAAGGACGCGGTAGATATCTGTGTGCTGACACAGCAGCGTGTCCACCATCTCTTGTAGAGTCCCATCTGCTTACAAACAACACGCTGGAGTTACAAGGCCCTTCTTCGACTTGACCGATGTGTCTTGGTTACGTAAGGTGGTCCCGTGAGAGGAAGCTCAGGACAGGATGTGGGGAAGTTCTCTCTCTGTCCCGTCTTTGCAACTTTCCTGCAAATCTAAAATTGTTCAGGAATGAAAAGTTTAAAACACAAAGCATTTAAGCACCTTCACAACGTGGGGAAATATTTTAAACAAAAGATTGACAGGTCACCTCTGGGTGCTGAGCTTTCATGGGATCTTAATTTTCTAGTTTACAATGAGAATTATTTTATGTGAACAGAAACACAGTTGCTCTTGGGAATAAGAAGCAGCATACAAAATATAAATTTGTCACTGGTTGGATACAAAACCCATCTCTCCATCAGACTCCATGGGTCCTGTGGGGTTAAGTCTGCCTTCTGGGTGCCCACCAGGTAGGACAGATCGGCATGGACTTGGGAACGAATCAGAGGGACCTGGTTTGAATCCATCACTTTCCAGCTCTGTGGCCTTGGGCAGTTACTTTGTCTGTGGCCTAGTTTTTTTAAAAAATCTGTAAAGAAGTGTGTTTAATGACCCTGATCTCATAAGGCCATTGCAAGAATTAAATGGGGGCAATACAGTGTTACTAACAATCGAGCCTGTCACTTAGGGCAGGGGCCTGGAGAACTCCATCTCAGATGGATTCCGGTGTTTGTAACTTCCCGTGAACCCATCTTTTCTGAAATCGTTACACTTCTCTGATAGCGTGTGAATTGTATTTACTTGCTAATTCCCTTAATAAGAATTTACGAGCTGTTACTCAAACATGGTGTATTTGAGAATCGTTATGCTGTGATTCCCTTGCCTACTCTACTGTCCCATGTTCAGTGCCCAAATAATCTTTGTGGGTTGTGTTTGTGTAGATTTGTGTCTAAATTAGGCCAGTCAGAGAAAATCCTTCATAGGTGTGATTTTTTTCTCCGCCTCTCAGCTGCATCCTTACACAGAGGAGGTGCACTGACTGCCTGGTCCTTGCCTGACCTTACCTGAGAGCTGGAGAGGTCCCGCAGTCCCTGGGGAGATGGCCATTGTCATTACCTCTGCTGATAACTGACACAAGATGTTCCCGTACACTCACGTGTTTAGGAAGGGTGGCTCTGGGGTGGTGAATTTGGGGCAGGAGCCCTGTTTTCCTGCCTTGGGAGGAGTTCTCTCTGTGGACCGGAGGCCAAGCCTCTTGGGCTCTGCCCAGGTGAGCCGCTCTGGAAAAGGGTCCCTGGAGCCCACAGTAGCCTACCTCCTCCGTAACAGCACAGTGGCCAGCGGCCGTGAGGCTTCCTGGGCCTAGCATTCCGTGCTTCTAGAACATTTGGAACGAAAAAGCACCATCCTCACGCTCCTTTCAGGGCATAAGACAAAACAAAAACCCCAAACCAACATCAGAAGCCTAAAGGCTTTGAACATACCATTAAAAAAAAAAAAAAATGTTTATTTAATATTGGATAAAAATACACTACCTTACCTTTGGGGGGAAAATAATTAAATAACTAGGAGGACTTCAAAGCGTTTCCTCTGCCTTTGCTTTCCAGGATGAGAAATGTTTTTCGAAGTCATTTGAATATTAAAGAGCTGGGCCCAGAAGCCCTGCGTGTCTGGGATGGAGATCAGCAAGTCGATCAAGTATCTTTTTAAAATGCTGGTTTTGTGCACGGGGTGAAATAGAGACCCTTTCTCTGCCGCCCCTGATTTCGCCGTCTCTCTTTCCTTCATTTTATTCCTTTCCAATCCTGGCTGTGCGCTGAGAAACTTAATCCATTTGTTTCTGATTCATTTACACTTAACTCATCAAAATGCTATTTAGTGAGGGGCGTTTCAAGCCAGAAGGTGCCTAATCCCACAGAACAGGAAACTGCGTCTCGCTCAGGGTGACAGCGTGCAGACCCCGGCGGCTCTCACTTTGGGCTTCACCTGGGACCTCAGAGTGGGTCTTGGCACGGGGGCTGGGGGGGCTGTAGATCCAGCCCTGTGTGCCTCGAAGCTACCCCCTGCCTCTCCTCTCTCCCAGCCTCCTTGGTCTGTGACACCAGGGATTTGCGCACACCGCCCTAAAAGCTCACCTCATCGACTCACTTTTCATGTGAAGCTGTTTGGAATGTTCTTTCATTTTCTTTCCCCCAATATTTTATTTTAAAAATTTACGAATATATAGGAAGGTCGAAAGAGTCTTACAGCCAGCACCCACATACCCACCACAGAGTCTACGATTGACATTTTTTTTTTTTTTTTTTTTTTAAATTCCACATCTGCTCACTGTGTCCCCTCACGCAGCCTGGTCCTCGGGCCTCTCTCTGTCCCTTTTCTGTTGATCATTCTGTGCAACCTGCAGACCTTGGGCTCTTTCCCTTCATACGCTGCCGCATGCATACCACTAACTAGCACACAATATTTGGTTACACAATTTTTTTTTTTTTTTTAAGGCAAAACATGCCACAGGCAGTGCCCGTAGCCCAGCAGATCCCCACATGGCCTTGGCCGTCTGTCCCTTGCCTAGGCCCACTGTGGCAACTTCTCTTCTGCTTGCTTTTTCTTTTCTTTTCTTTTTTTTTTTTTCCTTCCTGCCTACATTAGTTTTGCTATTCTAAGGAAACTTCATATAAATGGAACTAAAGTGTCTATACGGTGGTTTCCGGCTTGTCCACGGTTTTACTCTCATGTGCCAACAGTCAACAGCAGTTAGAAAACATTAAATGGAAAGTGCCAGAGATAAATAAATCACATTTCAAATAACTTCTAACATAGTCTATTATAATTGTATTATTTATTTATTTGGTACCAGGGATTGTGTGCTTAACCACTGAGCCACATCCCCAGCCCTTTGTATTTATTTTTTATTTTGAGACAGGGTCTTGCTAAGTTGCTGAGATGAACTCGTGATCCTCCTGACTCAGCCTCCCAAGTGCTGGGAGTACAGGCGTGCGCCACCGTGTCTGGCCTAATGGCGTAATTATTTATTGCTGTGGTTAGTCTCGTGCTGTGCCCAATTTATAAATTAACCTTGGCTACAGGTATGCAAACACAGGAAAAGCTCTCTGTGGATTTAGATATCCGCTGGGGGTCTGGGAACGCCACATCCCCCTTAGATCAGGGGATGGCTGTATTCCTTTGTGTCCTTCCTTCTCTCAGCATGACGCTTTTGAGACTCCTCGGTGCTATCATGGGTATCCGGGTGGCTCCTCAACTGCAGAGTCACGCCCCATTGTACGGCCGTCCCACGGTTTTTTATCTGGTGGGCACGTGTCCCGTTTTGAATAAAGTTGTCGTGAGCATTCTTGAGCACAGCTTCTTGGGGACCCGTCTTATTGGGTAAACGACGAGGCCTAGCATCCATGGCTGGGTCCTAGCCACCACTCTGGGTTTAATTTCGGAAGAAACCACCAGAGGGTTCTGCAAGGCGGCCAGGCCTTACCTCCCCCACCAACAACAGAGGACAGTTCCAGCCCTTGTCCACACGTGGCCCTCTCACTTGGTGACACTGCGGCCCCTGGTGGGTGAGTAGCGGTCTCTGCGTCATCCCTTGCTCCCGTCACCGCGTGGGCATCATGCAGAATAAATGGCTGGAGAGCCACCTCAGCGGGTGGAGGAGGTGCTGAGCCAGGCTGGCTCTCCTGACCTCTGGAGGACCGGAAAACCTTCCTTTCCCTTGAGAACTTGCAAGTGACTCTCTCTCTCTCTCTCTCTCTCTCTCTCTCTCTCTCTCTGGGGTCTGTCTTCCTCTTTGGAGGAGGACACCTCTGTGGCAGGGGCACTCCTAGCGCCTGGCCCTGGTGGAGCTCAGGGCTTGGGACTGTGCTGCAGGGAGTTGCACAGGTGCCACTTAGTGCTGTGACCCCCCAGGCCCTCACACCTGGCTTGGAGCCTCTGCTTGCTCACCTGGGTCCCTGTGCCCAGACGAGTGAGAGACAGGTGCTGGGTAAGTAGTTGAACACGAGGGCAGAGCTGCCTTTGTCCCTCTGGTACACTGTTCACCCATTTATTCAGTGATGATGTCACTAGGGTCTGTTGCTCAGCAACAGGAGCTGAAGGCAGTTTGGAAGTGAGACTTGTCCCTGCCTTTGGGGAAGTCTCTGTTAAGAGACAGAAGGTGGGTAAAAGTGGCTTGACCAGCAGGTAGGAGGAAAATGGGCAGCACTGTCAGCGGGCAGAGTGCACAGCTGACCCCTGGCCATCTTGCTGTCTCTTGGCAGCTGTAGGACTTGGGCATCGTGCTTATCCTCTAAGCCTTGATGTGTCCATATGGGCAATGGGATGGACATGGTCTCAGCTGCACAGGGAGTGGGCAGGGGTTGGATCCCAGGCCTAGCAAGCCCTCAGCACAGTGCCCGGTACCCAGCGACACTCCAGGAAGGGGAGCTTGTGGTTTCAGACCTGCACAGTCTGAAGAGATGTGAGCCATGAAACTCCCGGGAATCAACTGGACTCTCTCCAGCGAGTGCATGCGCGGTCCTGAACACCCTGCGTCCCTGGGTCCATCCAACTCTTTTGGGCTTTCCTCTGGCAATGTGCCAAATCTGTGACTGTATGACATATGGACACAAAATGGAGATTAATGTGTAAGGGGATTTTTCTTTTTAAATTTTGAAAAAGCAGCGTCCCCCACTCCCCCACTGAGTGTGGCGTTGGCTTTGCCGGGGACCTGGATAATCTCAGACCGGTTCCTCCAACCCATGTTCTGTCAGTTGCGTTACAACAACCAGAGCTTCCTCAGGATTTGATGATGTCCTCAGACTCCACCTGGAGTCCTCTTCCTGTCTAGCCTCAGGCTATCGGGACTCACCCAGCCACATCTGGGCTCTTCTTGGCAAGTGGGATTGTACATGATGACCGTGCTGGGCCTGCAGAGCGCTGGCCTGGAGGAGAGAGAGGGTGGGGAGGGCGGGAGTCCTGTTCCTAAGAATGAGGAGGGAGACCTTGGGTGGACATGAGGCAGCAAGGTCCCCTGCTCTGAGCCCTTTCCTCCTCATGCTCAGCTGACTTTCCTACCCCTTCCCTGGGCTCCACCATCAAGTGACCAGTCCCTGTTTCCTGGCCCTCCTCTCCAAGCTGGTCCCCACTCCCCTCCGGCTTTGGCGAGGCTGCAGTTCAGTTCCAACGGCTGGGCTGATGTCAGGGCCGGGTCCAGAGCTGTCTGGATTCCCCTTTGCGGCCTCCCCTCTGACGCCCTCTTGATCCAAGATTGAGTAAGAGAGGTTGGCAGGGGCCGGGGTGACAGCTCCATTGTTTGGACTTGCAGGAGCGGGAGGTGGGTTCTCATCTGCATAGGACTCATGCGCACAGCACCCCCACCCCACCCTGCCTTCAGACAGTTCCAAACCCACGACAAAACCAGAAACAGACCACAAGCGGGGCGCCCCCTTGCCTGTACACGCACTGGGAGATGGAGACGCTCTGGGAGAGCGGCTCAGGATGCAGGGTTTCCACGCCACGGAGCCTGATAGAGCTAGCAGCCCTGTCCTGGGGAGTGGGTACCCTGCTTTCTGGCACGGGGGGATTCTCAGGGCTGGGGGAGTGGGCCACCCTGGGAAGGGCCAGACTCGCTGCACAGTCTCCATTGCAGCTGGGCCCCGGGCTCCCTGTGGTCCCTCTTCTGCGGCCTCTGAGAACAGCTTCTAGTCTGTTCGCTGGACTCTGAATGCAGTAGCTGTCCGGGGCCTGCAGCGCGGGCGGATCATGTAACCCCTCCAGCTTCATTCCTATGCAGGACAGGTAGGCTGCAGGCGCTAACGAGCCGCCAGCCAGGCTCCGCTGAGGCCTCGGCACCAGTGGAAATTAAAAAAAAAAAAAAAAAAAAAAAAAAAGAGAGAGAGAAGGAGGGAGAGCGAGTGAGCGAGAGAGGGATTATTTTGTTTCGACGTGTTTGAAAGCGGGATCTGTGGCCAGTTGGGGTTTTTTCCCTCCTCCCCCCTTATTTACACAGTCTGTTCGGAGACACACTCGGGCCTGTTTGGATTGGGTGTTTGCTCCGGAGCCGGGCCAAGTATTCCAGCACTGTGCCTTGGCACTGCCACCTCCGCGGCACCAGGAGGCCCAGCCGGTCACAAGACCTCACGGGGCCTCCTCGCTCCCTGCTTATCCTTCCTTCACCTCCTCGCAGCCCTGCTCCCCAAGGCCGGGGTTAGGGGTGCTGTGCTCGGAAAGGTGGAGAGGGCGCAGACCCTGGGACAGATCTTCTCTGGAAGGGTCTGGATTTCCCAAGGGTCTGGGGGAAACTTGCAGGAGGTGGTTTGAGGAGGCAGGCAGTGGCCAGAATCCTTGGAGATCTGCACGAGGGCTGTGGTCCTGGGGACACCGAGAAGGGGGACAGAGCCAGCTAGCGCTGGTCCCCACCATGCCCACAGGGGCCTCCAGCTTCAGCATCACTTACAAGCTTGTCAGAAACACAGAGTCTCAGGCCCCTACACCCCCAGAATCCAAGCCGGTACTGTAACAAGATCCTTAGGTGTTTCAAGGGTGTGTTAAGGTTTCAGAAGTGCTCCTCCGGGCCTGTATTTCCTAGAGCAAATTAGTATCCTGTATCCTGACCTCCTCCTCATGCCCCGAGATGCTTTTGGACAAAAGGATTCTGTAAACTAATACGCACAGAGAAGGTTGCAAAATACAAGCCCCTCTTGGAAATGCTCCGGCCTGCGCTCGCTGTGAAGTCTCTTTGAGGAGTTCTACAAAAAGGAATCCATCTCGTTTGGATGAACTCACTCCCCGAGTGATCCACATCACCTCCTACCATCTCCCCTCGAGGAGCATGCGTTAATATTCCCTAGGACGCGGGTCCCAGGCTTCTGCCTTCAGGGACACCGCTGTTGCTCGTGGTGAAGCCGATCACCTGCAAGATGCCCCCGAGGAACCTGCCTTCACTTCAGGTGTAGAACAGGGTGGTTAAGAGGTGGACCCTGGAGCTGACCTAACTGGGTTCCGATCCCAGCCCAGCTCCTTACTGGGGGTGTGCCTTTTGCCAAGTTATTCAGCTGCCCCGGCCTCGGTTTCCCTCCCTGTCAAATGGGAACCCTGATGGTACTTAACAGAGTTGTGGCATCATTTAAGTCATTCGAGTGTGCTTGGAACCTAGAACCCCCTTAATAAATACTGGCTCGCTAGGTTTTTTTGAGTCTTCCTTTCTTTTGTGGCCACTGCCTCCTACGTGTTCTGGATGAATAATCCTAAAACCAGCTTGCATCAGAATCGTACATGGAGTTCTTTGAAAGACAGTTTCCCAGGGGCTGGGGGTGTGGCTCAGCGGTAGAGCGCTCGCCTAGCATGCGCATGGCCCAGGTTCGATCCTCAGCACCGAGTAAAAATAAATAAAGGCATTGTGTACAACTAATAAATAAATAAATATTTTTTTAAAAAAGACATTTTCCCAGAGCTCCACAGCAGATCCACCAAGCCAGTCGCCATCAGGGAAGCCTGGGAATCTGCATTTCAAGAAGGTCCTCCGGTGATTCCACGGTGGCTCGCTGGCCTCAGGTGGCTGGGAGCAGCTGACTGCTGGAGCCCAGGTCCTCTAGAGCTGAGTGACACCCACCCTGGTTTTCCACAAGATCCAGCCTCACCAGTGTTCCCTGGGGAGCGGGTGATCTGGTGCCGGGCTCCGACGTCAGTGAGAAATCCTCCTTCATTCTGTGCTTTGCAAAGCGTGGTCCTTGGGGCTCCGTAGCCTCCTCTCTTGCTGGGAAGCGAACGGGCCCCGGCTGAGGAAGGTGTGGTGTTGGTGAATGCTGCAACCAGTGACCAGCTGTTATCCATCCATCCTGGACAAGAGGAAATGAACTTCAGGAGCCTCAGGGATTATGGTCAGATTTATGAGAACATTTCCTGACGCGGAGGGTTATGATTCCCCGAGAAGATTTGCAGGGACAAGCGCGCTCTGGATGGGCTTCTCCAGAGCCCGTTAAAGTCACGAGCGGCTGCTAGGCATTCATTTGACAGATGTTTATGTCGGGGTCAACTCTGTGCCCAGCCTGGATACCAGGAGGTGGCGGGCAGTGGTCGTAGATGGCAGTGGCTTTCTCCTGCTACTGCTTATGTGACACCAAGGACAGACACAGACCTGCCTGGGAACAGCTCTGCACAATCAGACCGTGGGCCTGGACCAGAGGGCGCTCCTGTCCCGTCGACGGCCCTGCGGAAGCGTGTGGGTTATCAGTGTCTGTGCGACCAGCCACCCTCCGCCTCAGTGCTGTAAAGCAGCCGCCATTTTATTTGCTCATGATTCTGGAGCGTGGGCTCAGCCTCACTGGGCGGATCTTCTGCGAGGCTGGCCAGTGGTCACGCAGGAGACTTCATTCTGCTGGAAGGTTCCGTGGGGACCCGTTCGGCGGGGCTGCTGGGACGCTGAGCCTGTTTCCATGCCATCTGGGGTGTCTCTTTGTTCTTGTGGATTCTCCCTGGGACCCCTCCAGTGATTGGGGCAGTCTGACCTTGTCTGTGGCTATCCTAGGGCTCCCGAAGATGCAGGCCTAGACCTGGCATGGGATTACTTCTGTCACCTTCTCCTGGCTAAAGCCAGCCTCAATTAGAGAGGAGGGGGCTAAATGAAGCTGGCACAGTTCTTGGAGGCAGGTTTCATCAGGGCCATTAGATCTCCAAGCAAGGTCCACACTCCTGTAGCTCCTGACACCTGGCAGAGGGGACCAGTCTCATTTTGGGTCTTGGAAGGATGAGGTTGTTTCTAGAAGGCAGCACCAACCTCCCCATCAGCCTTTACCGTTCCCAAGACATTTCTCCCTGAATACTCTGGTTCGACGCCCTGACCTCGGTGTTCTATTAGCAGTACCGTCATCCTTCCAATTGTCACAGTCTACAATACATGTTTCCATCCAGTCAAACATGAAAAGGCATGGGGGCCTTGGCAGAGGGTATGGAGCGTCCCCTGACCCGTGGAGTCTCTGGCTCCTGCTGGATCTACCAAGGAGGGGACTCTTAACTGCCAACCTCGCCACTCCATTGCTACCTGCCCACACCTGAAAATCCCACTTTGGTCATTTAGCACTGGACACGTGACCCGCGAGGACTCTTATTCCTACCAGAGAGATCAGAATTCCTCAGGTCTAATGGAATCCTTCCTCATTTATGTACAAACTGCCTTTTTTGGGGGGGGAGGGAGGGAGGGTTTCTTCCTGTTCACTCTGAAACAGAACCCTCGTTTTTTCCGGGGTGGCCTCTCAGAGCCTCTCTGGCTTGGCAAGCTGCTCTCTCTCCTCCGCATGCTTGATTTTAGGTCCTTCTTCCTTTCCTCTTTTTCTGCAGATCGGAATCCGTTCCATCTCTTCTTCATGAAGCCTCCTCTGAACACTCCTATTAAAAGTCGCGCCCCTGGCACTCAAGTCTTAGAATGTGTCTGATTGTTATTAGGCACTTGGTGCTATTCATGGTCTGCTTTATTCCCTTGCTTTTCTCTCTTATGAAATTGCAACTTTGGAAGCGATGGCTTTGTGTGCTTAAACATGCACACATATACACGTGTGTATGTACACACGTGCAGGCTTACACACGTATAGGTCTGTGCATGCACACGCGTGTATTTGTTAATAAAGCACTTCCTTACAACACTGAGGTCAGTGTTTTACCCGTGGGGCATCCATATGAAATATTTTGTGTTCTGTTGGGGGAGATGACAGGATTTTGTGGGTGACGCGGGTCTGTTCTCTAATGCTGCCGTTTCTTTGAGGGAAGCAGTCAGTTTCCCAGAAGCAGTCCACGTGGCACCATCAACAGCTTTGAAACTGCAGAATAGAGATGTAGGGAAGGGGGGAGGCTCTGGTTCTGGCTCTGCCCTTGCTAACAGAATGGCATCTCTCTGGATATCATTATCCTAAATGCATGATTGAAGACCTGAATGGTACGAATATACTTTGTATACAAACAGTCGTATGTAAAAAGATGCTATATATGTGCACTATGAACTGTAATAAAAAACAAAACAAAACAGAATGGCATCTCTCAACCAGGGTGCCATGGGCATTTGGGTGGTCAAAGTCCTGCATGATGCAGATATTCAGTTCCCCACCATCTGCCTGCTCAATGTCAGCAGTACCTCATGCATCGTGACCCGCCCCCCCCCCCCCCAATTCCTGGACCTCTCTCCCTATCTCTCTGGCTCCGCGTCCTCCAGGATTCAATGAGCCTTCCAGGATCATTGCAAGAATTATATTGGTTCATGACGTCAGTGTCTGGTACATAGCTCATGTTTATCGAGCACTTAGGTTATTAATTTATTGGACAGTTGTCATGGCTACCAGATAACGTGGCGGCCGTGGAGGTAGGCGCACTGGCGTTTTAGAGGCTTGGGTCCTGGGGAGCCTTTTCCTCCTGCCTGTCCACCTGCCCTTTGCCCAGATGGGCTCGGCACCTCGCTGTGCCTCCGTTTCCGTGTCTGAGGAACACCTGCCCCCACCCGCCTCCAGGGTGTGGCAAGAGCCCACGTCCTTGGTAAGCACCCGTGCCGCTCCGCTCCGGGGTGACTGCTTGCTTCTTATCTCTTGGCACCGCGAGGGCTCGCGACGTGTGATGGAAACCGCGGATACTCTGACAAGTGTTTGTCAAGTGTCCTCTGCGTGCCTGACGCCTGAACAGGAACTGGGCAGTGGCTGTGAGGCTGAGAGGAAGTCAGTGCAGGTTTAGTCCCCACCTGCGTGTGTGGCTCGATCGTTCCCACCTGCTCACTCTTGGAACGGGGGTGCATGTGCATGTGTAAGTGTGTAAGCGTGGTGCGTGGCCAGGGTGTGCAATGTCCCAAGCTCCGTCAAGCCGAGGGAGGGAGGGCGGAGGCAGGGAGGCGGCGTCTGTGCTTCACAGTTGGGGGCAGGTAGAAAGAGGGGCTCCAGGGCCCGCTCACGCGCACACAGTTGTCACCAGCCTGGCCGAGGGAGGTGTCCAAAACGCAAACCTGGGGCTTTGGCTGTCCAGAAACGAGGTCTGGATCGCCCAAGAAGACGAGTCTCCTCGCTGTCGACTTCTTGCGTGGATGGAATTTGGTTTTAGATTCTGCTTTGCTGCTCCAGGTGTGTGGAGGGGCTCTTGGGGGTTCTGCCTGTCAGCGAAGGCTGGGGACAGAGCCGGGGACCTGCCGTGATGACAGGGCACATCGCTGCCAGATGTAAAGTCTGAACAGGAGACGGGGCTTCCTTCTGACGTGAGACGCCTCGTCTGAGGTGACTGTGCTCTCAAGAGCCTTGTGTTCAAGGACGACCTGGTCGGAGTGACAAGGAAGGTCGGGGATGGGGAGGGGTCCATCCACGCACGAGGAGGGAGCTCGGGTCTGGCCTCTGCCCTTAGCGTCAGTGGCCATTCGTTTTCACCCAGGGGGGCTCTCTGCTCCCACAGAAGACCTCTCCTCGAGGGCCTGAAACTCGGGGACTGAAATTCTGAGTCGCAGTCAGAGACGGTCAACTGGGTCCCCAACACGTGTCCGGGGTGGCTAAGAGCGTTTGGTGTTCCACATCTTAAAATTAGTCACCCACGTGACCCATTGCAATATTATCATCCAAAGGCCCAGTTTTCCAGTTTCCCTTGCCGCGTTGGAAAATCAGGCAACAGTGGTCTCTCCTTTCCCACGCGGCTGACCTCAGCAAGCTGAGAAATGAGTCTCCGTTGAAGGAGCCCTAATTAGGAAGGGCTGTTGTAGCTAGCTGGAAGCCATAGGTTCCACCTGATATGTATGTGACGCACCTGTAGGCACCCGCAAAGCTGAAGGTATATAACCGGGTGAAAGCGGTCCGAGTTAGGAGAACGGAGAATTCAGTCAGTCGGGCAGTCACTCGGTCGGTCAGAAGAATCAGAGCGGTCAGAACGTAGGCAGAGCGGTTACAGAAGAGAAACCAGAAGAAGAAGTAATGACTGGTCAGAGTTAGGCCGAGGCTCCTGAGGAAGACAGAAGACAGAAGAAAGAAGAAGGAAGAAAGAAGAGAGAAGAAAGAAGCTCTAATCTTTCTCTAAGCTAAGCTCTATCTTTCTTTCTCTCTAAGACAAGAAGACAAGAAGACAAGAAGCTAAGCTCTATCTTTCTTTCTCTCTAAGCTAAGAAAATCTTTCTTTCCCTCTCTAAGCTCTCTCTAAGAAAGTAGAAGTAAAAGTAGTAAAAGCTTTTCTCTGCCTCCGAGATTTCTTCCCGGGTTTCGGTACCAGGTAGCTTACACTCCGTAAGATGGGACCTTTGCTGTCCACGTCCCCGACAGCTCAGCACGCCCCCTGGTCCCCACTGCTCCTGCCCTCTTGGTCTGATCTACGTGACGGGGGGCCCCTTGGGGATGGAGACGCAGAATCCTGGTCCAAACACATGTGGTCCACCCTCAATGCTGTGAAGCTGGTCTCACTGGGCCACTGTGGTCCTGGGGCCAGCGGTGCCGGCAACAATGTGTGATTGTCTTCTGCTGGGTCAGAAGGCCCAGAGTTCTGGAGTCTTGTTCCAGCTGTGCCCTTGACTTTCATGCAGACCCACCAGCCATTGTGTAGCCCAGGTCAAGCTGGGTGCAAAATGCCGAGTACCTCTGCCTTCTCACTACCTCCGCAGTGCACTCATTGAAGAAGGGGGAGACGCCTCCACAGAATTTTGACTTTTTTCCGTATGCTTCTCATTTGCCCTCAGTGTCATATGTTTGGGGTTAAAAATTATTTTGGGAGTACCACTGAGAATCATTCTAATAGAAACTTTGGAGTGATGGCCCATGTCCAGTGACTTGGGGAGGCTGAAGCAGGAGGATCACAAGTTCGAGGTCAGCCTCAACAACTTAGTGAGCCCCAAAGCAATGTAGCAAGTCCCTGCCTCAAAAAATAATCATTCTACTGCATATGGGCATTTTGCAAAACTGGCAGTATCTGCAAAAGTTGAACATGTATACATACTTCATGAGATATACCTAACATATACCTTCACATTTCATTACAATATATGTACTAGAATGTTTGTAGCAGTACTGTTTTGTAGTAGCTCTAAATGATAAGTGCCCACATGACTATCAATAGTAGAATGAATAAACAAACTGTAGTGTATTTATTCTGAGGAATACTATACAGCAATTGAAATAATCTATATCTACTTATAGCAAATGGATCTCCTAAGTGTGATATTAACTGATAATGAACTGATAATAAATAAAGATGACAGATAAAGACTTGTAAAGACTACACATTGTTATCACATTTACATAAAGTTCAGAGCTAATGTATGGTGTCAGAGTCAGGAAAGGTTGGCGGTAATGACAGTAATAAACAGGAGGTGGATCTGTGGGACCATTGGCAATGATCTGTTTTTTTTTTTTTTTTTTTTTTGTGTGTGTGTGTGTGTGTTACTGGTTTTATAATTGTGTTTATTTCATGAAAATTCAATGAGCTATACTCTTATGAAATGTGCATTTTGTGTCTAGATTTTATTGCGCTGAAAAGTTAAAATTGAAAAGGTTAAAACAATACCAAGGCCAAACTGAAGACACACAGTGTCATGAATTCCAAGTACTAGTGCTGGGATTTTTGTACAGAATCCTGTATCTATCAGGCTTCTTGTGTACAAGCAATAGAAGTCACCTCTGGCTAATAACAGCCTCAAATTAGAAGGTGTTCTGCTGACACCCCCCTCTACCCCCCATCACTAGAGTGGATCTCGCAGGGCTTCTGGGCTTTATATTATTGTTTAATGTTCAAAGTCAGGCATGGTTGTGACAGATTAGAGGATCCTGGATCTGGTGCTTTTGCCCCAGATGCATGCATAGGATGTTGAGAATAGAAAGCCCCAGGCAGGGGTTTTTAGCTCCAGAGCAGGATTCAAGCTCCATTTCTCAAATTCTTGAGATTAACAAATGTTCATGAGAGACATGTTCTACCTGGTCATGGCAAACTGGTTCTCCTGGCTGCTGGTAGGAGAAGCTTTCAGTGCGATTAGAATTTTGTTCATCTTTCCTAAACCAGAAGGAATGCATGCCCACAAAGAGACATTCGGTGGCTAAACTCTTTTCTTTCCTTGCCACAACCCAGACGTTTCCTACCCCAGCATGGAAGGGTGCATTCAAACGAAGCACCACTAAGAGGTGGGAAGCAAATGAAGACACTTGTTATCGCGAAACCTGTACCAAGTCTTCCCTTCAAATCCTAGGGGCAGAGGGAGGATCCCAGTGTTGGAGTGGTTAGGTTAAGGAAGAAATGTGTTGGCAGGGTATTGGAAGTCCTCTAGCTTAGCCTTGTACCCACTGTAGGAATTTCCTGTGTTTATTTGATCACATTTTTATCGTGCCAATTTTTTTTTCTTGTTGGTTTTTAAAATAAATCTATATATCCTTAATCTTATCCACAGTGGAAAAAAATTAAGACTCTTTCTTCAGTGGTCATAATTGATCTGTATATTTGAAAAAAGTAAGCTCCATTTTGTTAAAAGTGGAAGTGGTGGCTTTTTTTGTATTCGTGCTTTGTTTTGATGGGTTCTTTGGGCAAAATAATGTAGTATTTCCAAGTATCATTTTTCTCATCTGTAAATGAGGGTGGTGGTATTGTGGAGGGAATTAGCATGATGAGGCCTGATGTCCGTTAGTGCTGTACAACAGTGCTTGTTCAAATTAGTGGTAATAGTAAATGAGCTAATGATCTGTACCCTGGAGAATTTGGTGATAAAAGGAGACACGATATTAAAGTCCTTGGCATTGAGCATGGTTTGTAGCTAATACTCAGTAAGTTAGAACAACCATTGCTATTATTATTTGATGATGCAGAAAACCTGATCTTAGCGGGGTAGGGTGGTAGGGTGATGGGGTCAGTGGACTGTCCTCTCCTGAAAGACCGTGGGAGAACGCAACCCCATCCGCAGATTTTCCTTCTTCCTGTCGAGCCTCCCAGCTGAACACATGTTATACAGATGAGAGCATGTAAGTCTTAGGAAATCTGATCATAGCCGAACAGCTTAGAGACGGGACATAGTATAAATGGACCCACAGAGCCACATGGAGTGGGCCAGGCAAGTACGACGACCCAATCCTCTGCTTGCTGCCATGTGCGCAGTCACTTTGTAAGCCCCGTGGACCCAGAGCAATGGAGGTGAGCGGTCCTGTCCCTTGGAAATGCCTTAACCCTGTGCTGATTTGCCCTTCCATAATTTAAGTCCCGCGTACGGAAACTTCCCGATCCCCCCTTCAGCTCTCTGGTCACTGCTGGGAGAAACACCTGGCCGGGCGCGCTCTCCATCTGCAGAGCCAGCTCTCCCACTGGAAGGAAGGATGGGGAGCGCTGGCTGGTTGCTGCCTGGCCTGCTGTGCGGGAACCGCTTGCTCTTACAGCCACGGGATAAACAGGATGGAAGTCGTGGTTCTTAGGGAACACCATGTGTTGCTGATCTTCCTCTCCGTCCATCCGTTGGTCTCCTGCCTCCTTACTCCTGCCACACTGCGGATGGCCTGGTGGGAGAACAGGAAGATGCCCAACTGGAGGAGAAGCTTGGCCAGCCGTCAGCCTGTACACCTGAGCTGGGCCCAGCGGGGAGAGCTCTGTGACTGCAAGAGGTTAAAACTTGCCCCTGTGTTTACTTTTGTTGGCTGCCACACTGCATAATAATCTGTCAGCACGTCAGGTGCGGATTTATTTGTGCATTAAAAATGGCCTAGAGCGGGCGGATGCAGACGCTCTACAGCACGTTGGAAAATAAATGGGCCTCTAGCACAAAAACAGCCTCTCCAACTATTTCACCCTTTTAATAAGTGCATTTAATTAAAGTCGTATAACTTTTTTTATTATATTAAAAAAAAAAATCCTCTCGCTTGCTGAAGCTGAAAGTAAGCTTTTGAACGCAGAGGGAGCACTTCCCTCGCTCCCCGTCTTTCAAATGGAAAACTCATCAACTGGGGGGTCTCTGGTCCTTGGCAGGCTGACTTGAAGGTGGTGATGGGTTAGCCGGGGAGGATGGTGTCAGTGTGGCCCAGGGGGGTGTCCCCAGTTAGGTGTTTTGGTGTGGGAGTGCTCTCCCCTGTTAGATACAGAGGTATGGGGGTGACTGTGTCCCTTGTTACTCTTCTCACCCCTCCTGGCCCCTGTCACCAGCCCATGCACTGGCTGCAGGGAAGGCCATTCATATTGAGGACAGCCTTACCCAAAGGCAGGGCCATGGACTAACGGACCTGACCTTGCCCAGGCGGTGTCTGTGTGTTGGGTTGGGTGGGGTGGGGAGGAGGGCTCAGTCCCTGGAGAGTTCTCTGCATTTCTCTTCTTCCCATCATTGCTTGGAAAGTCTAAATGAGTTGAGAAGACGTTTGGCCGGGAGGTGGTGACAGCAGGGCTCTACAGACTCGCCCTGCATTTGCCAGAGGATTAGGGGACTGTGTCAGTGTGAGGGAGGTGGTGGCAGTCCCGGGAGCTGATTGGGGGGGGGGGGTCACCGCAGTTGGGGAGGTGGCGCAGGGGAGGCCGGGTGGGGACGTGTGCGGAGCGGCGGCAGAAGTGGCGCCGGTGAGGAGGGGGCTCGGGCAGTGTTTGGGGAGCGGACGACCACAGCATACCAGGCCTGGCGACTCGAGGCTGCTAATTATGCAGCCCCAGGGAGCAATGTGGGCCTGCCAGAGCCGCCCAGAGAGGTGGCATGGAAAACCTCATAAGGGGTCTGTGTGCCTTGGGTCTGACCAGGAAATCGCCCCCGGGGGCCACAATGCCGGGCCCCTGGGAAATGGCTGGATGCTCTGGCTGATTGACAGGCAGGGTTTTCACAGCCACTCGCTGGAGGGTGTCCGGCAGGAGAGGACAGAGGTGCAGGCCATCTCCTCCTGTGCCAGGCCGAGGTCTCTGGAGCGTCTGAAATCCAGGGTGCCCGTTCCAGAAATTCTCCAGGACCAGCCTCTGTCTTGAGAGGTTCTCACTGCTCCTGGGGGAATGCTCATTAGCGTCTTTTTATGGCTGCAGAAACAGAAATCCCAGAATTAGTTACTCGAGGCCACCCAGTGAGAGCATTGTGACCAAAGACCAGGCCGGTGGTTATTTATTTATTTTTTCAAGTTATTCTTTTCTTAGCATCTTCTAATGATGTGGGGGCATTGCTATTAAGGATTATTTTTCCTGTTTGCAGAAGGTAAACAAATTCGAGCCTCAGTTCTCAACCTTCTTTTTGAAGTTGAGACCCCTTGTGCCTGACCCGAGACCCCCTTACCCCTGGCACTGAAGTTTTTATGACCTTCCTACCTTCTCTGGTGGCTTTTTTTTTTTTTTTTTTTTTTTTTGGGGGGGACTTTTTAATTGAAATGATCAGACGTTGTTATTATTTGAAAAGGCAGTAGCTCCTCCACTTCCCAGAAGAAAATAGATTTTATTTTAGGAATCCAGGTTTTTCTCTACCTATAAGCCAAAGGTGGACTCTCTACATGTTCATGGCTGCATGGTTGAAAAACACTATGAGATGCAGGAGTTGATTTAATGCTGTATTTGTGTGTGCATTTGGTTAGTAGGGGCTTTTTTTGGTAAGCAGACAGATCCCCTAGTGAGACAATGCAGATACTGAGCAAGTCACTGTGAAGAACTAGTCCAGGCCCTTGGGAGAGCTGCTAAGTACCTTCTGTGTGTCAGACACTGATGAGGGGCTTGGTTACAGAGTCTGAGAATGGAAGAATGATTCTTACAGCATTCCTCTACCTATGCACAAATCTCTGGTACCTTTAAAAATGAGGTGTAATATGCACGGTGCATGCTTTGGAAATTAGAAATAAAAAATTAGAATTATAAAAACCCAAGGAGGAAAATGAAATAAAAACCCTTATATTTGCTATAGACTTTTGCAATCTCTGTTTCCCTCCTTAGCAACACCCTGCGGTATTTCCTCCGGTTGTTAAATATTCTCCTACAGCAGTGATTCTCAAACATTTGGCTGCAGGATTCATTTATTCTTCAGTTGTGGGAGTCTCCAAAAGCTTTTTATATTGGTCATAAGTGAAACATGAAGAAGAGTCAGTCTCATCCAGCGTGCATGTCGAAAGAGAGGAATACATGCATAGCTTTCTCAGATAATTATGCATATTCAGCTTTGAAATTTCATCAAAATTTGACAAGGGATAGTTTTTGAAGATTTAGCGGCAATGTAAATTTGAACCCATGTTAATGGATTATATTATTCTGTTCCGTTAATATCTGTTGGCCAGCCTTGCATTCTGAATGAGTCTTTTTTTTTTTTTCAACTGTATTTTATTTATTTATTTTTATGTAGTGCTGAGGCTCAAAACCCAGGGCCTCACACGTGCTAGGTGAGCGCTCTACCACTGAGCCACAACCCCAGCCCCTGAATGAATCTTTTACCCAAGCCAGATTTGGCAACATCATCTGTGGGTCATTTGGAAAGTACTGATTCCCCAAGTTTTGCAGGTATTTCAAATATAGATGTCTTTAATTTTACAGCACCAGTGAGTCCCCATTCTTGACATCACCATTGCTACAACAGAGGTGTCGTGGTACTGGGAAGCTGTCAGGCTTATGGGGATGATTACATCTTGTCTCCAATTCTGATTCTTGATGGAAGCTCAAATTGTCAGTCATCACGATTATTCTTTCCCTCGAAGTAACATTCTTGAGAAAATATCTGCCAGATACCCCAAGTCTGAATACCCATAATTTGTCTGTCAGTTTTTTCTTTCAGGTAAAAATGGTGTTCAGTGAAAAGTGCAGCTAGTTTTTGCTGGCAATGTAACCGTTCCCTAAGTGCTTTCCTTGCGACAAACGTGACGTTCTACTGCATGCAAGAGAGGCTTGACGGATACTTCCAGTTTGTTGTCCAGAGCATTGAAATAAGACTCATACCCAAGGGTCAAGACTTAATAAAATGAACAGTTGTCTGCCTATTAGCGGGGATATCCTGAGCTCAAACTTGTATGCAGGTATTTCATTGTGAGTGCGTGCACTAAATTTGGCACCCCTGTCTGTGTTCGTGCTGATAATGATACCTGCTGCTGCTTGTGCAGCATCCGTGTACACGTGAATGCAGCATAAAGGCGGGCAGCATCTTGGTATTCTTCAAAAGGAGGGTTCATCTTCTGGACCTCCCTCCCACAAAAAGAGTGTAGGGGACTCTCAGGGTCCGCAGACCAGGCTTGGAGAACTGCTGTCCTGCAGTGTTTTCAGCTGCCTGGTATTCCATTGCATGGTGTGCCTGAGTTTATTTGAACAATCCCCCATTGTTGGACATTTAGGTTGTTGATGGTAGTGAAAATTAGAAATAGCACTGTAGCAGCCATCCTTACAACTAAGGCTAGGCATGTATCCACGACTATTTTGTTGAAACAAATTCCTCTAAGGAGAAGCGTATATGTTGTTGCTGTGGGCCTTGGTCTAGGTGGAGAGGCAGACAGACAGATGGATTGTCCTCCAAAAAGGTGATCCAAAATGTCACCAACCACATATTAGACTCATGCCTACTTTCCTGTGGTCCTGTGTGTTGTATCTTTAAATGGACAATATTTACTGTCATTTTGGTCTCATGACAGTTCCCCGAGGTAGCAGTGCGGGTCCCGTCTTAGATGCCTAGTTCAGGGACAGGAACCTGTGCAGGACTGCTGGATTTTGGTTTATGTGATTCTAAGTCCTCTGTTCTCCCCACCGCCCTCTATTCCCAGGTGAGTTCCCAGGGAGCAGACATTTACAAAGTCCCTTCTCAAAACAGGTTCTAGACCAAGAAAAAAATTCGAAAAAGCTAAAGGATGCATTCTTTCACCTCACTGTGCTTACAGACTGGCTTCGGCAATGTCTCCTGTAGCCCACGGATGCAATCCAGCCTGACAGCCTGTTTCTTGAGTAAAGTTTTATTTGAACACAGCCACGTCCATTTATTTGCACATGCTCTGTGGCAACTTTAGAGCTATAATGGCAAAAATTGAGTAGTGTCAACAGAGATCAGATGGCTTCCCAAGCCAGAAAGTTATTTATTTTTGCAGGAAACATTTGCAGACCCCTGGTCTATTTGTTGGACAAACTGGCCATAAATTAAAATAATAGTAATGAGGGTCACCAAGAAGGGCATCCCTGGGGCCCACCTTCTCCTAGCAGAGTAGCTTGTCCCGCCTGATGAAGAGCTCTGCCTTCAAAGCCAGCCTCAGCGACTTAGTGAGGTCCTAAGCAACTCTGCGAGACTCTGTTTCTAAATAAAACACCAAAAGGGCCAGGGATGTGGGTCTGTGGTTAAGCACCCCTGGGTTCAATCCCTGTACCAAAAAAAAAAAAAAAAAAAAAAAGTCTGTGGTGTGCAGGTCACATGTGAGAGTTGGGGGGAGGGCAGGGTGAAGATGTGAACAGAGAGAGAGTGGCCAGAGGAGAAGGGGACAGAAGGGACGATGGACAGTGAGCTGCTGAGGGTTCGACCAGTGAAGGAGCAGCTGCACCAGCAGAAACGTGAGGGGACCCACGTGCAGGGTGATGCAGGAGCCCTGTTTGGGGAGATGGCTAAGATTGTGGTTGACTACGGGCCATGGAGATGTTTGGGCATTGCCGCCTTCCGTAGTCTCATGGGACTTGGCCCGGGATCTCGCGGGACTTGAGCGAGATTGCTGATCGGGTCTGGGCCATTTTGGTGGTGTGTGTGGTGCGTGTTAAAGTCGTAGTTAGAGCCAGAGAGAAAAGTTATCAGAATAAAAAGGCTGTTTGTTTCCAGTTCGCCTCTGAACTTCTTCCCGCGGCTTCGTTGCTCCAAGCGGCCATCGCTTCAGGCGGCGACAGGGTGAGAGCAGAGGAGGCCCCTCAACACCCAGATTTCCAGGGGGCCAGGAAGAGTGTAGTTGTCGCGTCCGAGGTCACACAGCTACTCAGCCGCCGGTCCAGGGCACAGATGCATGTTCCAGGTCCCCCCCGGCCCGTGCCCTTCCCCCGACCTCTGCTCTTCCTGATGCAACAAGGAGCCACATGCTGGGAAGGCGAGTCTGAGGTGGCGGGGCCCTGGGGGGCGGGTAGGACCGGCAGCAGCAGCACCTGAAGCTGGCAAAGCCTGTCCTCCCCGTTCCTCCTCCCGGGGCTCTGGAGGCGGCCAGGCTCCGTCTCCGTCCTTGGGCTCACCTTGTCAGGCAAAGTAGCCCCCCAGAACCTCCCTTTGCTCCTCTCTCTCCTTGGGATGAGCTGACCACCCATGACTACTATTCATGAGAAAAGTTCATTTCAAGCCTGTGGCGGGCATATAAGAAGTGCTTGCTGGATGTGAATTTTGGTTCATTCACGTCATTGTCACATACCAGCTCGTTGAAGCTTCGGCATACAGGTGCTGCGCTGGTAAGGGTCTTACACGGTGCACGTTTAGGCAATAGGAGAGGAGAGTCAGCTGTCACTTCACCTTGCTAGTGTGGTCCAAAGCTCGCCGTAAACCCTCCATCGCTGTCCGTACGCTCTGTGTTTGTTAACCTCAGCCCTGCTCTTTACGGGACTGGCAGAAGGTGGCTCTGGGAAGCCACCATTGGACACAGTTGCTGCAGGCAATATCGCCTGGAGGATCAGCTTGGTTTTCCTGGGCCTTGTTCCATCATGGCATCCTGTGTGCTGGGGGACAGGGGCCAGCCGTTGGGCCTTTCCTCTCTGGCTTACTGCAGCTCCTATGAGTAAAGTCTGAAGGTAGGAGGCGAAGCTGGGTCTGCAGGTGTGCCTATCTGGTGGCACGGTCTCTATTCAGGTTGTATGTTCAGGACAGGAAGAGAAGTACCCTCCAGGTGCTTAGAATTGTGGACCCATTTTTCCGTTCAGCATGTGAGACTGGGGAGAATTTGGAGGTGAAGTCATGGGAGATGTCCCGTGTCCTGCACATTAGTCCTTTCCCCGGGGACAGATGGTGTTGGGGTGGAGGCTGGGAGGGCCTCTACAGTGTGGACAGTGACGGGACCCTCAGAGAGGTTGTGAGATTAGATTTGAGGATAGCTGGGCCAGAGGCACATCTGACGCATCTGAGATGACAAAGGTGACATGACCCGGTGCCGTGGGGTACAGTGATTCCCTGATGGTAGCAGCCCTTTGCTCCTGGAGCCCCGGCGTCCTCACCTCTGTGACACCTCCCTCCTGAGGTCGATCCTGGAGGCTGAGGAGGTGCAGGGTGTCCAGGGCTGGGGCCCCTTACGGGGGGAATGCATCACGGTCGCTGTCCCCGCCATGGCTCTTGTTCTTGGTGTGTGTGGGGGGCAGAGCTGGAAGCACTTTCTGGAACCGGTAAAGAGGTAAGAAACACATCATCCATCTTTTTCTTTCAGTGATTTTTTTTTTTTTCTTTTTCATCTGCCTGCCAAGGGAGGGGCTATGGGTTGTCACCTCTTCCAACTGTCACTACTTCAGCACTGTGGTTTTGTGTCACGGCCGCCCTCTGTGTCCCCCTGGAGCAAGAGGGAGTGGCTTTCAGAACAGGGCCTGAGGTCTCTCTTTATTTGGCCGCATTCTCCATGGAGAAGTGATAGGAGAAGGTGCATCTGCTACGTGAAGTACAGCTTCATCTTGAGGCGGAGGATGTGACAGGGACTCTGCTTAGGGAGCATCCCTTCCATGGGAAGAGGGGCCTGTTCTTTCCCCCAGCTCTTGAGGGAAGATTCCTTGTCAGACATGGCTTTTGACTCAGGGAGACAAAATGGTGAATGGGGCGATTTTCAATTGTTGGCTCTAGAAAAAGAGGCCCATCCTAATTTCGTAAGCATTTCAAGTGAATGATGTCTGCAGTACAGATAGTACCTTTTGGTTTTCTTTGGAAGGACAGATTTTCTTTAACGTTTTCCAATTCTCATGTTACCTCCAATTTTTTCCTCCTAAGAATGCTCCCTGCATCAAAATCTTAAAGACTTCTGTTTACTTATTTTTCCCAACTAGAAAAACCTCTGTGCTTCTAGCAACAGATCTAAAGCCTGGCAGACAAGTTGAAGAGGGTGGCCTCGTTTGTGCCTTCCAGAAAGACCAGTGCTTTCTTGAAGACCAGTTATGGGGGGCGAAGGGCAAAAATCACACCGGTGACAACCGTGCAGCCAAGAGATTTATTCACCAGCCTTTGTGGCTGGTCGGAGGTCGAAGAGGTGCTGGGAGAGGGGAGTCAGGGAGAGGGGAGTGTGCAAGCTCTGAACAGAAGGTGGGTGCCTGGTTGCTCTGGCTGTGGTCTCTGGAACTGTGGGCTAAGGTAGCTGCTGTCAGGCTAGAGGCTGGAGCTGTCTGCTGGGCAGCTGCCGTCGGGCTGAAGGCGATGGGTCTGGAGCTGTCTGCTGGGCAGCTGCCGTCGGGTTGGAGGTGATGGGTCTGCAGCTGTTGGGCAGCTGCCATCGGGTTGGAGGTGATTGGTCTGCAGCTGTTGGTTGGGCAGCTGCCGTCGGGTTGGAGGCGATGGGTCTGGAGCTGTTGGTTGGGCAGCTGCCGTCGGGTTGGAGGCGATGGGTCTGCAGCTGTTGGTTGGGCAGCTGCCGTCGGGTTGGAGGCGATGGGTCTGCAGCTGTTGGTTGGGCAGCTGCCGTCGGGTTGGAGGCGATGGGTCTGCAGCTGTTGGTTGGGCAGCTGCCGTCGGGTTGGAGGCGATGGGTCTGGAGCTGTTGGTTGGGCAGCTGCCGTCGGGGGTTGGAGGCGATGGGTCTGGAGCTGTTGGTTGGGCAGCTGCCGTCGGGTTGGAGGCGATGGGTCTGCAGCTGTTGGTTGGGCAGCTGTCATCGGGTTGGAGGTTGGGATGGATGGGTCTGCAGCTGTTGGTTGGGCAGCTGCCGTCGGTTGGAGGTGATGGGTCTGCAGCTGTTGGTTGGGCAGCTGCCGTCGGGTTGGAGGTGATGGGTCTGCAGCTGTTGGTTGGGCAGGCCGTGATGATGGGTCTGCAGCTGTTGGTTGGGCAGCTGCCGTCGGGTTGGAGGTGATGGGTCTGCAGCTGTTGGTTGGGCAGCTGCCGTCGGGTTGGAGGTGATGGGTCTGCAGCTGTTGGTTGGGCAGCTGCCGTCGGGTTGGAGGTGATGGGTCTGCAGCTGTTGGTTGGGCAGCTGCCGTCGGGTTGGAGGTGATGGGTCTGGAGCTGGGTTGGGCAGCAGCTGTGGTTGGGCAGCTGCCGTCGGGTTGGAGGTGATGGGTCTGCAGCTGTTGGTTGGGCAGCTGCCGTCGGGTTGGAGGTGATGGGTCTGCAGCTGTTGGTTGGGCAGCTGCCGTCGGGTTGGAGGTGATGGGTCTGCAGCTGTTGGTTGGGCAGCTGCCGTCGGGTTGGAGGTGATGGGTCTGCAGCTGCAGCTGTTGGTTGGGCAGCTGCCATCAGGTTGGAGGTGATGGGTCTGGAGCTGTTGGTTGGAGCAGCTGCCGCCATCAGGTTGGAGGTGATGGGTCTGCAGCTGTTGGTTGGGCAGCTGCCGTCGGGTTGGAGGTGATGGGTCTGCAGCTGTTGGTTGGGCAGCTGCCGGTCGGCTGTTGGAGCTGCCGTCGGGTTGGAGGTGATGGGTCTGCAGCTGTTGGTTGGGCAGCTGCCGTCAGGTTGGAGGCGATGGGTCTGGAGCTGTTGGTTGGGCAGCTGGGGGTTGGAGGTGATGGGTCTGCAGCTGTTGGTTGGGCAGCTGCCGTCGGGCCGTTGGAGGTGATGGGTCTGGAGCTGATGGGTCTGCAGCTGTTGGTTGGGCAGCTGTCGTCGGGTTGGAGGTGATGGGTCTGCAGCTGTTGGTTGGGCAGCTGCCGTCGGGTTGGAGGTGATGGGTCTGGAGCTGTTGGTTGGGCAGCTGCCGTCGGGTTGGAGGTGATGGGTCTGCAGCTGTTGGTTGGGCAGCTGCCGTCGGGTTGGAGGTGATGGGTCTGCTGTTGGTTTGGGCAGCTGTCGTCGGTTGGGCAGCTGCCGTCGGGTTGGAGGTGATGGGTCTGCAGCTGTTGGTTGGGCAGCTGCCGTCGGGTTGGAGGTGATGGGTCTGCAGCTGTTGGTTGGGCAGCTGCCGTCGGGTTGGAGGTGATGGGTCTGCAGCTGTTGGTTGGGCAGCTGCCGTCGGGTTGGAGGTGATGGGTCTGCAGCTGTTGGTTGGGCAGCTGCCGTCGGGTTGGAGGTGATGGGTCTGCAGCTGTTGGTTGGGCAGCTGCCGTCGGGTTGGAGGTGATGGGTCTGCAGCTGTTGGTTGGGCAGCTGCCGTCGGGTTGGAGGTGATGGGTCTGCAGCTGTTGGTTGGGCAGCTGCCGTCGGGTTGGAGGTGATGGGTCTGCAGCTGTTGGTTGGGCAGCTGCCGTCGGGTTGGAGGTGATGGGTCTGCAGCTGTTGGTTGGGCAGCTGCCGTCGGGTTGGAGGTGATGGGTCTGCAGCTGTTGGTTGGGCAGCTGCCGTCGGGTTGGGGTGATGGGTCTGCAGCTGTTGGTTGGGCAGCTGCCGTCGGGTGGAGGTGATGGGTCTGCAGCTGTTGGTTGGGCAGCTGCCGTCGGGTTGGAGGTGATGGGTCTGGAGCTGTTGGTTGGGCAGCTGCCGTCGGGTTGGAGGTGATGGGTCTGGAGCTGTTGGTTGGGCAGCTGCCGCCATCAGGTTGGAGGTGATGGGTCTGCAGCTGTTGGTTGGGCAGCTGCCGTCGGGTTGGAGGTGATGGGTCTGCAGCTGTTGGTTGGGCAGCTGCCATCAGGTTGGAGGTGATGGGTCTGCAGCTGTTGGTTGGGCAGCTGCCGTCGGGTTGGAGGTGATGGGTCTGCAGCTGTTGGTTGGGCAGCTGCCGCCATCAGGTTGGAGGCGATGGGTCTGGAGCTGTTGGTTGGGCAGCTGCCGTCGGGTTGGAGGTGATGGGTCTGCAGCTGTTGGTTGGGCAGCTGCCGCCATCAGGTTGGAGGTGATGGGTCTGCAGCTGTTGGTTGGGCAGCTGCCGTTGGGTTGGAGGTGATGGGTCTGGAGCTGTTGGTTGGGCAGCTGCCACCATCAGGTTGGAGGTGATGGGTCTGCAGCTGTTGGTTGGGCAGCTGTCGTCGGGTTGGAGGTGATGGGTCTGCAGCTGTTGGTTGGGCAGCTGCCGTCGGGTTGGAGGTGATGGGTCTGCAGCTGTTGGTTGGGCAGCTGCCGCCATCAGGTTGTAGGCGAGGTGGGGTCTGGAGCTTGTTGGTTGGGCAGCTGCCGTCCATCAGGTTGGAGGTGATGGGTCTGCAGCTGTTGGTTGGGCAGCTGCTGCCATCAGGTTGGAGGTGATGGGTCTGCAGCTGTTGGTTGGGCAGCTGCCGTTGGGTTGGAGGTGATGGGTCTGGAGCTGTTGGTTGGGCAGCTGCCGTTGGGTTGGAGGTGATGGGTCTGCAGCTGTTGGTTGGGCAGCTGCCGTCGGGTTGGAGGTGATGGGTCTGGAGCTGTTGGTTGGGCAGCTGCCCCCATCAGGTTGGAGGTGATGGGTCTGGAGCTGTTGGTTGGGCAGCTGCCGCCATCAGGTTGGAGGCGATGGGTCTGGAGCTGTTGGTTGGGCAGCTGCCGCCATCAGGTTGGAGGTGATGGGTCTGCAGCTGTTGGTTGAGCAGCTGCCGTCAGGTTGGAGGTGATGGGTCTGGAGCTGTTGGTTAGGCAGCTGCCGCCAGGTTGGAGGCGATGGGTCTGCAGCTGTCTGCTGGGAAGCTGCTGTTGGGCTGAAGGCGGTGGGTCTGGAGCTGTTGGTTGGGCAGCTGCCATCGGGTTGGTGGCAATGGGTCTAAGGCTGGTGCAGTGGCTTCCTCCTCTCTGCAGGGACGAACTGTTGTGTCTGTGAGTCTCTTGAATGGGACCCTATATAGGGATTTCTGGTGGGGGGTGCACCCGAGCGACCCCAATGCCATTGGCTCTTTGCCCGTGGGGTGAGGGCGACCTTTAAGCCTATTGGCTCCTGTCCAGGGAAAGAACATCCTGTCCAGAGAACAGAGTGACCTCCAAGCCCATTGGCTCTTGCCCTGGGAAAACTAAACAAGGTTGCTTTGTTCAGGACACAGAATCCTCTGGGGGGAAGGGTAGCCCATCTATCAGGGGGTGCGACTGAGCTCATCTATGCTGAGCTACCCTCCACCTACCATTGACCAAAGCGCATCTTTCCTCCATAGGAAGAAGGCACTGTGGACAGCAGGTCCTCTGACCTGCTGGATGCCCTCTGTGCTGTCAGGCTCGTGAATGTCCTCGGGCGTGCAGGAGCATTGCCAGCCCCGGTGCTCTCTGTCCACCTGCAGCCCCTCTGTGCCCAGGGGAGCACAGGTCTGCTCATCAGCACGGCTTCTGCAAGTTAGGCGCCATCTGTCCCCTCAGTCGTCACCCCTGTGCCCCTCGATTTGCTATTTCTTGAAGATAGTGCTGGAAATGAGAGATGCAAAAAAAAAAAAAAAAAAAAAAAAATCTGCTGAAACACTTCTTAAAAATTTAGGGGCATTTTAGGCAATTGCTTTATTTATCTATCAGCAGCACAGGAATTTCCCTACAGAGAAAATTCCCATTTTTTTTTTTCCCCCTAAAGACAAATCATGATGTTCTTCTAACTCACGGAGCACCAGTGTGGTTTATATGTCTAGGTCCTTAGTATGCAGGGAGGTTTTATTTGCAAAAGTTATAATGTATATTCTAACTTATTTGCAAAAGTTAGAATATAATGGCATGGTCTAGGGCATCTCTGCTGTAAAGACAAGGACTTTCATCTAACCAAATACATTTTTTTGTTGTTGTTGTTGTTAAATGAATGGAAGAAACCAGCACGGGGTGCTAGTGTAGTACCCCATGTTCTCATTGCTCTGTGATCACCTGGGAGCATTCTACAAGTGTGGCCTGCCTTGAGTGCTTGGAGGATCAGAGCAGCCTTGGGGGGCTCTGTCCCCTGTAGCAGGTAATTTAATGGGAGACCCGACAGGGATAACACAGGACCAAATACTTTTAAGAACCAACCCTCTGCTAGATATTCTCCTTGCTGGAGATTTGAAGGTCATTTTTGGTCCTGGGGATTGAACCCAGGGGTGCTCTACCACTGAGTCACATGCCCTGCCCCTTTTTATTATTATTATTTTTTTATTTTGAGACAGGGTCTCTCTACGTTGCTGAGGCTGGCCTGGCTCTTGTGATCCTACTGCTTCAGCCTCCCAAGTCGCTGGAATCATAGGCATGCGCCACTACGCCTGGCTTCCTTGCTGGAGTTTTAACAATAAAAAACAAAAAACAAACAAACAAACAAACACGTCCCTGCACTTAGGACGCCTATATTCAAATGGGAAGCAAAGTGAATATCTAAGTACGCAAATAAATATAGAATTTTAGGGAAGAGAAGGGAGTGGAGACAAAAGAAAGCAGGATAAAGAGGAAAATGTGGGGCAGGTGTGAGTGCCGTTTTCATTGGAGTTGTTGGTGGAGAGTCCCCGAGGAGGTGACATTTGGGCAGAGTAGACATCCCTTCAGAGTGGACATTAATGAGTAGATAACTCTAGATCAGAGTTCCACATCTTTATGCTAAAGGAATTGTGTCCAGGGCACCTGAGTGATTAGGAGTGCCATAGAGTATGTGTGTGGTTAGTTTCGTAGGGCTGTTGGAGTGCTTGCTACCCTCTAGGAGGCTTAAAACTCACAGTTATGGGTGCCAGAAGTCCAAAATCAAGGTGCTGCCAGGCCTGTGCTCCCTCCATAGGCAAGTCGGACGCCCGGAGCCTGACTGAGTTGGGGTGTGTGGGGGGTGTCGGCTCAATCCTGTGCAACCCAGCTGTTGCTCCAGATGTTAAGTTAGACTCTGCCTCTGCCTGGTCCAGTATCTGGTGGCTCCAGACACTGGTGGCTCCCTTGCTCGTGGGGACATCACTTGCATCTTTTTGTCCACTTTCCTAGCCTTTTCCTGGGCGCGCCTGTCTTCTCTTCTGTCCCTGTGAGAACAGCCGTCGTCGTTGGATTTAAGGCCTACCTGGGTAATCCAAGATGAGCTCTCTTGAAATCCTTAACCTCATTTGTGAAGAGGCCATCTGAGAGTTAGAATGCGGACAGATTTTTTTTGGGGGGTGGGGGTGGGGGTGGGGGTGGGGGTGGGAGGCACCATCTAACCCAATAAAATCTGGAACCTAGAAGAATCACTCCTCTGGCAGGTGTTACAGCAAAATAAAACACATCCCTGAGCAGAGTCCCAGTGCTGCCTCCTTGCAGCCACGTGGCTTGATGTAGCTGCGTTTCCCTGGAGAGGGGGAGGGGCAGCCCTGAGCCCTGGAGAGGTGCGCAGCAGGGTCTTGCTACTGTGTTGCTGTGACTCAGAGATGCGAGGGCCTGGGGACACTGCCAGCTCAGCAGGGTTCCAGCCTGGCTTACAGTGGCAGCTTCAGGAGGAAATCAGGTAGCAAGGGGCAGCTGGGGGTCTTTGCGGGAACACCTCCTAGGACAAATCGCAGGTCTTCTGGGCTTGAGAAGTTGAGAAAACACAATTAGGCCTGGAGGCACTCCTGAGCCAGCAGCGGGGGAGAGGGGTCATACCATCTTCTGGGTGTTTCACAAGCACATGGTGAGCAGTCCGCAGGCAGGCAGGCAGGAGGCTGGGCTGCTTGCAGACTTCAGCAGCTTGGGAAGCTGAGACCTTAGCCCAAAAGGAGGTTTTACAGCACTGAGCAATCATGTCAATCATGTCCCAGGGTGGCGGCGGCCTGCCACCCACCTCCAGGAGGCAGCCACTCTGCTCTGACTTTACTGCTTAGTTTTTTCCCTGTCAAGTCTCTTGCAGGAGAAGGTAGGGAGGAGCACGTGGGATGGACCCCCAGGGCCTGCCTGAGTCGGGGGTGATGTCTGCTCAATCCTGTGCAACCCAGCTGCTGCTTCAGGTGCTAAGTTAGACACTCGGTAATTAGCGGGGCTAATTTATTTAATCATGTTTGTGCTGATTTTCTTCTCCTGGTTGTTCTCCTTGCCCTGATCCTTCAGGTTTTCCTGGATCCACTCCCAGATGTGTTTGTTGGAAGGTGGTGTTGAGGGAGGGTGGTTCCTCCTTGATGCCAGAGATTAGAGCAAGCTCTAGCTTGGTGATGGGGCGCGGGGGGGGGGGGTGGGGATGGGGGCGTGCTGGTCTCCTCTGTATTGTGGATCAAAGTTTCTCAGCCTCTGCACTAGTGACATTTGGGGATGGATATTTCTGTTTCGTGGGGGCTGTCCCGCATGACATAGGATGTTTAGCAGCACCCCTGGCTTCTACCCACCAGATGCCACTGTCATTGGTGTGACAACCAGAAATGTCTTCAAACCCCGCAAGACGTTCCCCGGAGGGTCAAGATTGCTCCCTGTAGTGACCCTTTCTGTTGGATCATAATGTTGACCACGGATGTATTGCACAGGGGCTTTTTGGATGAAAACCTGTTCCTCAGAGTTCATGGGTGTGTTGGGATGGAGCAAGCCCTCTTTATGGGCCTGTCATAGACCGAAGCTGCAGCCGGCTACGGGGCTAGTTTGGGGACCAGGACCTGCATCTCTGTTTCCTCAAACAGAGGCTCTTTTCCTGAAGACAATCCTGTGAACAACAGGTGGCAGGGTTAGCATCCCCAGGGCCAGGGAAGCAGAACCAGAAAAGCCACTTCTGTGTGGAAGGTGACAACAGAGCGTCCCCAGCTGCTCCCGTGGCCCCAATCCAACATGGCAGCCAAGGCCCGGGAGGGGAAGGTTCCGTCCTTCCTGTGTTGCTGTCTCCCCTTGGGGCCAGCTCTCTCCACCTCACTTCTTGGGAGGATGGAAAACACCTAAAATATCGTAAGCAAGCACATGAAGATTGACATGTCTCTTGTAAGGGTCCAGGGGGCCTGAGATGGGTCCGCAAGGAAGGGCAGGAAATAAGGCAGGAGGGACAGAGCTTCCTGGGAGAACTCTTAGCCTACCTCCTGCTGCCCATACAAATGGAGCACCAGCCACGGGGGCCATTCTGGATTCTCATGGCCGTGTTTAAAGGAGAACAAAGGGAACAGATGGAATCAATTTTAATAACGTATTTTGCATATAACCCAGCGTATCCCCAGCCTTATCATTCCAACATGCGATTGGCATGCAAATCATCAGTTTGATAATAAGTGTGTTTGTTCATCCTGAGGCTAGGAGGTGCCATGTGTTTTGTACTCATAGTGTCTCTCCGTTGGCGCAGGTCACCTCTCTAGTGCTGTCTCCTGGTGCCTTCTGCGCTGGACTGTGCAGGTCTGGAGAGGTAGTTCAAATGAGTAAGTTTTGGAGATAAACTAGGCTGGGGATATAGTTCAGTTGGTAGAGTGCTTGCCTTGCATGCACACCATCCTGGGTTCAATCCCTAGCACCACCACCAAAAAAAAAAAAAAAAAAAGCAACAACAAAAAAAACAAAAACAAAGTTTTGGAGATAAAACTGTTCCTCCTAGAAGAGGAATGAGAAGTGAATGTGAGGACCCCTGGGGACCCGGCTGCCTCTAGAAGCCCTGCCACTCTGGCTCCTCCCCACCTCCCCAGGGCAGCCCTGGCTGCTGCTCTCCCCTCCCCCGCCTCTGGTAATCCACTCTATTCGCTTTTGTTTCAAACGAATGAGCACACAAAAAAGGACCTCCACATTCCACTGGGAATCTTATTCAAACTTGGCTGGGGCTGGTTTTCTCAACTAATCAGGAGTGCAGCCCCGGCACAAGCTTCTCCTGCTTTCTCTGCATCGTAATGGGGGCCCGCTCTGGCTACACTGACACCTGCCCAAGTGGGTGCAACCACTCAGGCCCGTCCAGGTTTCCCTTGCTTTCCTCTTCTGCTAAAGAGAAATGGGAGGAGACTTTGCCTTGAAGGGACAAACAGAGGGAGGCAGGTTGGGAGAAGTGGAGTTCATGACAGTGGCCAAAAAAGAGAGGGCACAGGCTCGCAGAGCTGGGAGGTGTCCTTTGGAAGACCCTTGGCTTCCCTGGGGCGCCTCGGCTGGGCTTCACTTCTGTGTGTCCCTCCTGTCCCTGCTGAGCCCTCGGGGCCCCAGAAGTCTGATCCTGGCCTGGCTTTTTCTTCTGATAGAGGAAGCCACTGTGTTCTGTTGCTGGATCACCCCGACATCTTCCCTGTGGCCTCTGGTGGGTGTCGTGGGCTGAGGCTGATTGGGCAGCTGCCCTGGAGGGGTCCTCTGATGCTGCTCAGAAGATGTGGGTCCTCCCCCAGCCCCGCCTCTACCAGTCCACCTGTGATCCCAACCTATGGGGGGGGGGGTGGGTAGCGGGGGGGGGGGGGGACATTTGGCAATGCCTGGAAACACTTTTGGTTCCTTTAGCTGGTGGGAGAGGGGGGGTACCTGGTATCCAGCGGGTAGGGGCTGGGGACGCTGCTGAATGTCCCTTAGTGCAAAGGTCAGTCCTTGCTCAAACAAAGAATGATCAGCCCAAAATGTTAAAAATGCCAAGATGGAGAAACTGGGTCAGAGCACCCTTCCTGTGAATTTTCTACATCTCTGTCATTAAGAGAACCTTTCCTTAACCCACAGAAGGCCCTGGGAGGGGCTGGCTGCACTTGAGCATATGAATGATTAAATTACTACCTTGCTTATCAGTTCACACCTTCCGGGCTTTGTGGGCAGCCAGCTGAGAATAAGACCTGAATCCAACCTGCATCCGGCTGGGTGCCTGGGGTGGGGGTGGGCAGCTAGCGGGTAGGGAGCGAGCTAAGTGGCTGCCCCAAGGATATATTGCAGCTTTTTAATATTTTAAGGGCTACCTTCCTGACGAGGGTCTCAGTTTGTTCTCTCCAAAGCCACCTGTGTGAGCAAAGCCCAGGAATGGTCTAGTTTGGGACTCAATGTTTGCCTCTCTAAGGCTAGATTAATAAACCAGCCCTTGCCCGTGGGGCAAGGAAGCTTCCTCGCATGGATTAGGTGAAGGGGAGTGCTCAGAATTTCCTATTGCTCTTTGTAGGGTCAGAGGCAGCCAGCTACCTTTGCACGTGAGTGGAAAAAGGCTGCGGGCGGGGATCAGCCTTCTGGTCTACCCAGTCGAGGTGTGTGTTGGCCTTGAAATTGACTCAGGATGGGTGGCATCCTTGTGCCAGGCCACCTGGTCTCCATTCTGTCTTTCTGCAGGCCATGGCTAGCACTGAGACATTCTCACAGCCCACGTATACCCGGGCTCTTTGGAAATGTTTACTTCCAGCACCCTGGGTCAGTGTACCAGGGTGGCATATCCCCGGTCCATGCGTGGCAGTGCATGGACCCCGTCCACGGAGGCCCTTGCTTCCTGAGCACCTGGGGTCCCACAGCACAACCTTGACTTTGCCTTACCTCACCCAGAGAAACTCCTCCCAGTGGAGCTGGCTGCTGGGCCACCAGGGAGCTTGCGCAGAGGGCTCGGAGGTCCTCAGCGACCTGGAGTCTGTCACGCTGACAGTCTCTGTGCTCTTCCCTCCTCCTGGTCTAGTTGTTATAGAGATTAAAAGGCATTTTGGGCCTGAAGGGAAGAGAGTGAGCATAATAATTCTGGGATGCTGAAGGAGGGGAAAAGAATCTCGGCTGTGGTTGAAAAGAAAAATGTGACTTAGCAGGATCCATGCTTGGCCATCTCCTTCCCAGTGTCATTTGAATAGACTTCCAGAAGTTCATTTTGACCTTTGCATCTTTGGTTTTTAACCATGAATATTGCATTTCTCTCCGTATGTTTTCAAACTTTTATTATTATTCCTATCATTATTCGTGTCTCCCCTTATCTGGTCTTCTGACCCCAAACAGCTTTGGCAGGTGTAGTTAAAGGGACTAACTCTAGGGTAAGAAGATCTGTTTCTAGATGGCTGTGTGACCTGGGGTAAGTCATTGGACCTCTCTGGGCCTCAGCTCTTCATTCTCAAAGTGGAGCCCTCTGGACCTAGCAGGAGTTGTTGCCAGGCTCAAGCTAGCTATCAAAGTGGAGCCCTCTGGACTTAGCAGGTCGATGCACGGAGCTTTGTAAAGTATGACAAACAAGTGTTTTTGATTATTTGTACAGCGAGATTTTTACTTTTCCCAGAGGAGACCTTCCCGTAGTCCCAGGCAGGAGCCTTCATTAACAAGCATGTCACTCCTGAGCCCTTCTCTTGCTTTCTAACCTCCTGCCTCCAGGGTCCAGGGCAACTGCTTATTGGAGAAGACAAGAGTGGGGGGCGGGGGGGGGGGGGGGAGTAGGAAAGGGTCGGCATTTGGAGTGATCGCAGTGGTTGTCTAATTATAGCTCCTGCTCCCCATTAGTCCCAAAGCTGTGTGCAAGGAGCATAAATCATTTGTGTCTCTTGAGGGAGTTCGCCCTCCTTCCCCCATGCCCCTGCCACCGTGCCCTGCATTCCGATTCACCACCGAGGGCGAAACTCACTCACTCTAATAAGTTTCTTTGCCCCATAAAAACCAGGTGGGGGTGTGGGCGACCCCACAGCTGCCAGGCCAGTCCCTTGGGTCCCAAGGCGAATTCCCCTCCTTCTGCCAACTTGCACTGGCAATTTCTTTTGTTCTTTAACCATTTTGTGCATCCAGTAGCCTTCTGCCACCTTGACGGGCTGACTGTCCCTTGGAGGCGGAGGGAGAGGAGGGGGAGAGAGCCAGCCCGCCAGGGGAGGGGAGGGGCCTGGGAGGAAGGGGAGGCGCGGCCGCCCATTAAAGAGAAATAAATTTTGCAGAGGGGAAGGGAGAGGTCCCTCCCTGTGTCTCTGTAAATCATTTTGTTTTATGGACGGGATGGGAAGGGAAGTGGGAGATGGGCCGGCCCTGATAACCAGGGTCATTTCTCCTGCTTAGGTGTGTCTGAATTTTAGGGTGTTCCGTCAGAGAACAGCTCCGAGCCGGAGACCACTGGGGCTCCTCTCCTGAATTTATTGTCCTCATTATTCCTCTAGCATCAGACCACAGTTACTTAAGGAAAGCACTTGGAGAGTTTTATTACAAAAACCACTGGTTGGTTTCTGTGTCCTGTTGTGCCGTGGCTGCGTGGGTACCGTGGCTACAAGGACAGGATTTTTGTAGGTGGCTGGAAATGGCCTCACTTTTAGAAGTTAGTTTATATTCTGCCAAAAGCTCCTTTCAGACCCAAAGTTCTCATAGCCTCACGATCTCAGAGCTTGCTTCTCTTTGTCGAGTTAACTGATCTTTCAACCAGAAAGACATTCTTCTCCTTGGGGGCGGAATCCACAAACCAGCAGCCCCAGAGGCCTGGGGATGGGTGTGTTTCTTTTTTACTTAATACCGTGTGCTAAAATGGTTTGAGTTAGCTGCTAATATTTAAACCGGGGACACTTCATATGAAATTTTGGATCTTTGGTTTTGCTTAAAAACGCGGAACCCTCGGGGACACCGTGCCGACTCTGGGAGCTGCAAAGCGTCCCATCCTTGGGCTCGTTGTGATCTCTCTCACCTCTCAGTTCTTTCTCCCCGCCAGCCAGCTGCATTCATTTCTGTTTTCTACCTGATCCTGGAAGACCACTGAGTTTTTGGGACCCCCGTGTGCCTTAGAGGAAGCCTTAAATCGCCCACTGAAACAAAGGGGGTACATGATGGACCCCGTGGGTAGAGTTGGGGTCCGTGCTGAGGGAGTGTAGGGCTCCTCTGTGGAAGGTGGGCTTCTTTGGCAGGTGCCACTGTACTGGCTGATTCGGAGGTAGACCTGCCTCCCAGTAGCTGTGTGACCATTAGTTGTTTACAAAGATCGATAGCCACTTAGGTAAGCAAAATCTTTCATGAATGTCAAACATGTGGGGTGGTTGGAGAGTGAGGAGGAGCATGCCCACCATGCCATCTTCCCAAGACACCCATGGGGAGGCCCCCCGGGGACACATTGTGCTGGACCCAACCAGATGTTCTTCTAGGCCTCTCTCAGATGGCGGGGTCCTGGCCTGTGTGAGCAAGATGCCAGCCTGTTTACCGGTATGTCCCCAGCCTGTTTACCGGTATGTCCCCAGCCTGTTTATCCATGGGTCCCTGGTAAATTGTTCTGGGCTCCTCCTAGTGAGGACCTCGTGAAAGGAAAAGTGTGTTTATGCGTGTGCGGGGGTTAGTGTACGTTCGTGATATGTGAGCACCTACTCTGTGCTGCTGCTGGTTTTAGAAGTGTCACACCTGGTCCCCCACCCCCCTCGAGGGGAGGGCAGGCACGGCACGTGTGACGTGGAGTGCCTGAGTGCTGGGTCACCACCAGAAATCTCCCTGGGAAGAATGTGGCTGGGGTGTCGGGGAAACCTGGGAGGTTGCGGGAGAGGAGGAGGAGTCCTGAGGAGGCCTTGGACGATGACTGTCTGGGCATGCTGGTGCCCAGGGTCAGACCTGGCCTGGGCAGGACTTCTCAGATTTGGCAAGTGGCTTGGTGGGACTGGGGGCCGGAAGTGGAGGAGGTGGCGTTCAGACGGTCGGCAGGCCAACAAGGGGAGGGTCTCAATAGTCAGACCTGGGAAATTTGGACAGCGTCAGAGCTAGAGATGGATTTGCGCAGCCTCTGTGAACAGGATAAGGAGCGGGAGAGGACAGGGGAGAAAGGGCGGTTCATCGGGTGGGACGTCGGGTGTGACAGCAAGGGTCTAGGGCAGGGCTTCAGAAATGACGATGAGAGTAGGCGACACTGGAGAGATGAAATCAACGATGCAGGGACTAAGCGCTCCTGGGGAAAGAGAGGGGCTTCCAAGATGGCAGAATGCAAGTGGGCAGTCTTTCCCTGAGCTCGGGTCTGGGTGTAATGCACCAGCCGAGTGCAGGACCCACGAAGGGTTCTGCTGCGTCTCTGCCACTGCCTGGGTGTTGTACCTGGGAAGATGGCCACTTGGCCACTGGAGGTGGGGATTCCGAGCCAGGTAGAGGCAGAGGGTCGTGCCCGGTGTATTTAGACGGCATTTGTTGCATTCGTGCTCTGCATCAGATAATGCCTGGCCCTGGGATAAATGCAGGTACAGATTCTGGTCACTCAGCAGTGGCGGGAGACGAGCCCGTGAATGAAGAAATGACGAGAGTCAGCGGTGCTCGAAGAGAGGGGGCACCAAAAGGTGCAGCTGGGCCCAGGTCCACATCCCTGTGCCCGGCACACTGGGGATGCTGGGAAGGGGTGTGCATTCACACCCAGCAAAGGAGTAGCCCTATGCAGGAGAGCGGGAGAACAGGGAAGAGGGATTCCCAGAGAACACAACAGCGTATGGAGGCAGATGAGTGGAGGGAGACACAGGAGTTGAGGCCAAGAAAATTGGTTGACTCCTGAGAGGAGCGTTTCTTTTTTTTTTTTTTTTTTTTTTTGTTTTTTGGTACTGGGGATTGAACTCAGGTGTACTCAACCACTGGGCCACATCCCCAGCCCTTTTTTGTGTTTTATTAGAGACAGGGTCTCATTGAGTTGCTAAGTGCCTCGCCATTGCTGAGGCTGGCTTTGAACTCGCGATCCTCCTGTCTCAGCCTCCCAAGTGCTGGGATTGCAGGCGTGCGCCACCGCACCTGGCTGAGACAAGCGGTTTGACTGCCCCTGTTGCAGTGTCATTGGATCTGAGCGGAGAGCATCAAGCTAGCAGACACAGAAGGAAGCCAAGCGTGCACCTGAGCTCAATCAGCGCCCCGAACTCCCTCGCTCCTCACCTTTTCCACCGTCTCCCTAGCCTTGCTGCACAAGAGCGCACCTGGAGAGGAGGCCAGGGGATGGTGCTGGGTTGAGAATGTGCCCCTCGGTTCGGAGACTTGGACTGTTCCAACCAGCCCTCCTGGCCCTGGCATTTCCCACTGTTGGAAAGGTGACTGGGTCTCTGAGGCTTTGGCTGGAGCTGGATGAGGCAGGGAGGTGGAATCCTGCAGGTGTGGCCGCCGCCCGGGTTGCCCACGTTTTGCTGCTGAGGAGCGAGAACGCGCACACACACCGCGCGGGGCTGAAGACCGGCCAGGCTCCGCAGGTTGGAACACGATCGAGCCCTTCAGCTCGCACACGTGTGGTTGGGCAAAAGACAATCACAGATGTTCCTGGAATTCCCAGACCGGATGCAACATTGCTAGCAGGATGCAGAGAGAGCGGCGGGAGCCAAGTGCTTTTACGTAATGAGACGCTGCTCGCCTCCTGCCTGCCCGGCCTCTCCCGGCACAGTGGCGATCCAGCCTCGTTTTCCTAAAGTCCGAGGATTAGGAAACCTGCATGCCTGTCTGGAGGGCGGAGGGCAGCACCAACAGACAGCTTTTTCTGCTCTGGTTGGTTTCCGTGGCTTTCCACCGGGTGTGGCGGCCCAGAGGCAGCCAGGCAGGGTGCTCTTCTCAACCCTGGCGCCAGGATGGAAAAGAAATCGGGCAGCGGGCCTAAAACCAAAAGCAGCCATCCCGCTCTCTTCCTACCACAGGGTAGTGGTGGTGGTGTTTTGAGTGGAATTCTGTCTGGGAGGCAGTAGGAGGGAGACCCAGCTTGGAGGGCGTTTGTGCATCCAGCCTGGGCAGCGGAGGCTGATGGTAGGAGGAGGACGGAAATGCAATATTGCAAGACCAGAGCAAGAGAGGCCTCGGCCTCTTGTGGCAGGGGCAGGAGGGGGGTGGCATGTATGGCAGAACTGCTTCTGGGGTGCTGGGCCCTGTCCCTCCTCCAGAGCTGAGCCACACTTCTGTGACCCGCCCTCTCCCCCGCCATACAAGGTGGCACCCAATAGTTTATAAAATGAAGCTCCCTGCTCCCCAAGCCCAGCGCTAAACAGATTCTTGAAGTTCGTCTGAGCTGTTTCGGTTTGCAGAATGTTTGAGGAGGAATTGGCACAGGAGGGCAGAGGGTGGCCCTCCTTGGGGGTGGCCCCAATGGGAATCTTTTCTGAATTGTCCACAAAGCCCAGAGGGACCTCTTCTCAGGCTCCCTCACACACAGGATGCTGAACACGCGTTTCCTGGCGTGTGTCTGGAGTCAGATTCCTCCGGCTCAGGTCCTTGCTAAGGGCACCTGGTGAGTCAATCACCTCTTGTTAAGTCCCAGTGTCTACAAAAAGGGAGAATATTTGCCTGTTTTTTGTGTTCACAGGAGAATGAAAAATCTTCCATGTTGAGTCCTTTCATGGAACAAGTGCTTAATAAATGTTAGCTATTGTTGTGATTATTATATTTCTTTTGAAAAACAAACACTCTCAGAGGGTGTTCCCCCCCCCCCCCCCGAAACATTTGATTTTCCACCAGCAGCTGGCAAATGATGGTTCGTGAGCCAAAACCACCTTGCCACCTATTTTTGTACAGCTTGTCAACCGAGACTCATTTTCACATTAGAAGTTTTAAAAAGGGCTGGGGGGGGGGGGGGGCTGGGGTTGTGGCTCAGCAGTAGAGCGTTCGTCTCACACGTGCGCGGCCCGGGTTCGATCCTCAGCACCACGTAAACACAAATGCATTGCATTGTGTACAACTAAAGCAAATAAATAAATATTTATATTAAAAAAAAAGGGCTGGGGACATAGCTCAGTGGTAGAATGCTTGCCTAGCATGTGCAAGGTCCTGGGTTTGATCCCTAGCACCACCAAAAAAAAAAAAAAAAAAAAAAAGATTAAAAAAAACCTTGAAGTAATATTTTGCAACATGGTAAAACTATATGGATTTAAACACGAAGGTCCATCAATAAAGTTTTATTGGAACTCAGCTCTGCCTGTGTTTGCATACTGTCTGTGGCAGCTCTCAGGCCATGCTACAGTAGATCTAAGATGTTCTGATGGATACCTATGGGCAATGAAGTTGAAGCCAGCCCCTCTCTAACCCTTCACAGCAGAAGTTTGCAATCCCGGGTCTAGAAGAGTAACAGAGGATGGCACCCAGAACAAAATGTTGTGCTTAATGCTGCTGATTGTACAAGATAGAGCCCACCAACTACTAACAGATAGAAAAAGAGAAATCGAGTGTCTTTGTTGCTGCTGGTTTTTTTTTTTTTTTTTTTTTAATAAGAGGAATAAAGAGGAAACAGGGTCTGATTTGGGGGATATCTTACAAGGATGCTTATGCCATTTTCCCACCAGGTCTGAGTTCTATGTGGCAGGATGTAGGTATTGGCAGAGGGAGTGTGTTCTAAAATTCCCTAGGGCAGGGACCCCAGATGCTGAGTAGGTCCGAGTGGGGCACGGGGTGGAGAGTGGAATGCCCACTCCCCCCCCACACACACACAGGGGCCACCTGTAGAACAGCAGGGCTCGGGAAGCCCAAGTATGATTTCATGGTCACCTGCATCTGCCTGCTTATGCTCTGCTCTTTGTGCTTTGTTCCAGAAAAGACTTAAGGTTACAGGGGCACGGTGGCCCACGCCTGGAATCCCAGCACTTGGGAGGCTGAGGCAGGAGGATTGTGAGTTCAAAGCCAGCCTCAGCAACGGCAAGGCACAAAGCAACTCAGTGAGACTCTGTGTCTAATAAAATACAAAAAAAAAAGGGCTGGGGATGTGGCCCAGTGGTGGAGTGCCCCTGAGTTCAATCCCCAGGACTAAAAAAAAGACTTAAGGTGCCCGGGGCCCTGGGCTATCCAAAGTCCCAGCTCCCTGAAGCAGCAAAGCCTAGTGGCTGTGGTCAGGGGAGTGAGCAGAGCAGAGCAGTGTCACTCATGGTTTACAGGAGGCCACCCAGGCAGTGATTCATGTGTATCTTTCTTGCCTGTATCTCTCTGTCCTCTGTCCCCCCACCAGCCCTGCACCCACTCCCAGCTCCTCATAGGACCAGTTTGTGTTTGCTGGGGTCTGATGGAGGAGACAAGGCAGAGCCGGGCAAACGGGTGCCCTGAGCAGATGCCCAGCCCATCCTAGGCAAGCGCCCAGCCCGGGAGCAGCAGCCAGCGAGCCAAGCAGAGCCCTAGAGAGGAGATGAGCTCGGAGGGAGGCTGAGTAATGGGCGGAAGGAAACCACAAATCCAGGGTGACAGGCTGAGAGCATGGTCTATGAATCACCCCGAGCGGTTGCTCTGGGCCCCAGGGGAGTCACTCACACATTCCCAAGGGAGCTAGTGCCCGGGAGACGTGACGTCATTGTCACCAGGAGAGGAGTTTCATCCACGTGTGGCCTCCGAAGAGTTTGTTCCCATGGGTGACACCCAAGTTTCTCAGGGTGAGAAATCCCAGCCAGAGGAGATGGGCTGTGGACCTGTGTGTGAGTGAGTGAGTGTGTGTGTGTGTGTGTGTGTGTGTGTGTAAGGATGTGTCTCATCTATCATGGGACTTTGAGTATTAGCTCCTGCCTGAGTCTGTCCAGGGTGGCCAGGGCTCTGATCTGCCTGTTCGCGGGGGAGGAGGGGACTCTGTGACAGGCCTCTAGTCTGTAGCCATCCCTCGGTTCTCCCCGCAAAATCCTGCTCCAAACCCATGATCTGCATGCAACGTTCCCCGTTCAACCGCACCTTCTGCTCCTCTGGCTTGCGTTCTCCTGTCATGTGGTCGGAGGGGGCTGGCCGCCCTTAATTGATTTCAGAAAGGAGCAGCCAGCCCTCTTCAGCCTGCGAGCTTCTCCCAGGCAGCAGCCTTTGAGCCCTGGTGGCTTTCCCCAGATCAATGTGCCTCTCAGGCCTTCTGACTGCACTGGTTATTCACAAGAGAAGGGAGAGCTCACCGGCAGTGTCTTGTCACTGCATTTTTGACTTAAAAATCCGATAAATGCACAGAGCAAACCAAACCACCACGTATGGGCACAGTGACCTGTCCCGTGTCACCGTGACCAGTTATCAACGAGTGAAACCTTTCTTTTACACTTGTGCATGGCACTTTTCTTCACCTGTGTTGCTGTCCCCTTGAAAGCCCTTGTCTTCATGACTTAGCAAGGACACCAGGACCTTTAAAATATCTCCTCTCCACGGATAACCCAGGACAGGAAGACTTGGGTGCACACCTCTGTAACCAGTAAATGAGAAAACGGGGAGCTGAGAGGAGGGATCTCTGGTGTGGTGTAGAAACTGGGGATGTGATTTGGCGGGGGAAGCCCACCGATGGATAATTCTTGCTGAAAAGGCTTTTTGCTAGCACCCATGGGAGACAGCACTTCTTTGAGAAAAACAAGCCACCTTAAAAATGACACATCAGTCACAAGTTCATTTTTATAAGGTGTGCTTCCATCGAGTCCCTCTGCCTGCGGTGTGGATGCCATTGGTGGCCCCTGTGGGTACCCGTGGAGGGTCATCCTGCATAGACGGTGAGGATTTCCAGCAGATTCCTCCTTTGCTCTTGTCCCACGAGTGCTCCTGGTGTCAGGACCTCACAGTTCCTCAGCAGCAGCAGAAGGTGTCTGAGGACTGGGTGCTGAGCTAATTCCCAGGAACTGGGTTTGGATTTGTTTGCCCCGCCCAGCCCCTGGTAGAGGTGCTGATAGGAAGGCCACGTTGTGGGCACAGCAAACAGGGAAAACCTGCACTGCCCGGGTAGGAGGCACGTGTACCCTGCTGATCCTTAGGTCTCCCAAAGTGACCTGAATCACAGTTGAAAACCACTTTCTTCTCTTCTAAGCCACTCTTGGCTCTCTCCTTCCTTTCTTCCATGTTCTTTTTGGAAAGTGAAAACATGCGTCAAGCAAATCTCCTTGTGCCAGGCGACGTGCAGAGCCTCCAGGGACGCTTTCCCTGACCGAGCCTCCCTCGGGGACAGCTGCCCGTCCGGTCCGTCACAGCTCAGCTGTTTTCTAGTTTATTCTGTCTCATGATAGATAGGAAACACTGGCCAGGTTTTTCATTTTCCGGGGCTGCTACTTTCTGACACGGCTTTAAGGGATTAAGGGTTGAATACAGGTGGGTTTCTTCCCCCTCCTGCCTTGGTCACCTGGACATTGCCATGGTGATAATCCACCCTGAAACAAAAATAAAAGGCAGAACCGGTTGGACAGAAAGTGTGGTTGAAGACTCTGAGACTGAGAGTCAGGGGACTTGGAGCCTGCCTGCAGCTGCCACAGGTCATGTCCAGAGGAGGGAGAGCTAGAAAAACTAGTGGCCCAGGGGAGAGGGCACAACCCAGCACGGACTAAAATGCCATCAGGTTGAGCTTTAGGGAAAAGCTTCAGTTTGGGTCCTTCATCATTTTTTTTTGTGATCATTTTCTTTCTCAGAGCTTTCTTCTGGAGGGTCTGAAGCACGCAGACCATTAATCTGCGGGTGGAGATTAGCTGGATTGATTTACAGGGGAGGGAGGGAGGATTATAATCTGTCCTCAGGATCTTGTGAGCTATGCAATCAGTGAGGCTTTTGGCATCTCAAAAGCCCTGAGGTTTGGGAAGGTGGATTTCCCTGTGTCGGCGTGGAGAAACCGGTCGTGGCGTTTAGGGAGGAAGGACCCACAGTAATCTGACCAGGAGAAATGGATGTGACCCTCTGCTGAAAAACACCTGTCAATCTCCAGAGAGACAGGGGGCTGGCTTTGGTGCACATGGGGTGGTGGGCTATCAGGAGTTGCTGTTTTTTTCTTTTCTTCTCTTACTTAAAAGTCTAAAAGGATTGGCAAATTCTAAGAGGAAATGCTATTGGCTCAACGGAATGGACTTGGGGGGAGTGGGGGTCACTGAGCCGTGACCTGGGCTGTGGGTCCAAATGGGCATTTCCCTGCTGTTCCTCTGAAGGTTTCAAAAGAAAGAACAAAATGGGGCTAAGTTCGCATGGGGTGGTTTTACATGCTGCCTTTCTGGGGTCAGGGTGGTGGTCTGGCAACCGGGCTGCCCTCGAAAGCCTTCTAGAGTCCTGCAAAAGGAGACCTGTGCATTGCTGGGTGTCACCTGTAGGTGGGTGAGGCACCTGCTCCTGTGTGCACCCACCAGGTATCCACTGAACACCTACTGAGTGCCTGGTGCTAGCGGTGAAACAGAAATAAATCTTCGTTTTCCCTTGCTGGAGGAGAGACAGACTCCAAACAGACACACAGATCGGAAGTGATAAACGTTGTAAAGAAAATAGAAGTGGGCAAGGCGATAGAGAGCAGGAGCGTGCTGTCAGGTGTGTCCAGCAAAGATGCAGACCAGGCAGAGACCCGGGGAAGAATGTTCTAGGCCAGTGGACACTGGCTCTCAGGCGGAGTCCTGCGGGGCCTGTGTTTTTACGGATCGTGTTTTTGGCCCATGCCTGGGCGTATTGTCAGTGGCTGCTGTCTCATGACCATGGCAGAGCTGAGAGGTGGCCACGGTGGCCTCCTGGCCTGCCAAACCTCAAGGACGTAGAAAGTCCGCCACCTCTCAGTCTGAGCCGGGGTGACGTCCAGGGGACGGCTCCCCGGGTTCCGTTCTCCCACAGAGGACTCTTCAAGAAGCATCCTTGCCCCTCGTCACGGGTTCGCCTGGGTGGGCTTCCAGGCGTGTAGTGCTCCGTGTGTCGGGACGAGTGACGGGCAGAAAGCTGCCAGCCGGCAATTGTCGCCTGCTTACAAACCTGCCTGTCCCATCCTGCTGTCGCTCTGCCCCCACCAGGCTGTCAGTTCTCACCGGGCTCCGGGGCTCCGCGTAGGGTCCGCCATACCCCTGGCGCGTTCCTTGCTCAGGGAACATCCAAAGGGACCATGCTCACACAAGCACCTCGACCCCATGAAGCCCAGTCAGTGGCGGGGACAGGCAGGGTCACGTGCTTAACCGCAGAGCTGCCACTTGTCCTCCGTGTTGGTTCTAGGCAGAAGGCCACACCTCCCAGGCAGAAGGCCACACCTTTCCAGGTGCCTTGTGAAAAACTACGGCTCCCGAGATCCTCAGCGTGACCAAAACCTGATCAGCAAGTCCCTTGTCCACTACCACTACCTCCCCCCATGACCTCTGCTGGCCTATAGGACAAGGACTCACTCCAAGGGGGTTTTATGGCCCCTACTCTATTTAAGCCAGCCCCGGACTGAACTCTGCCCTTTTTTTCTTGTTCCTGCCGCCTTTTGTTCTTGCTCTCTGTTCTTGCCTGTCCCTATTCCCCTCCATCCCTTCCCTACCCCCCCTTCCCTTCCCTACCCTTGCCCATGTGGCACCCCAATAAACCCTTTTATTTCACTAACACGGTGTTCCCAGCTAAGTTAACTATGTTTCAGCAGTTTTCTAACACTCCGCATAGATTTTTAGGACTTTCGTTTATTGTCCACATTCCCGCGAGGTCCCCAGAGGAGACCAGACGCTTCCCGAGAGCAGGATCCGAGTTGTGTTCCTCCTGCATTCCCACGGGCTGGCAATGTGCGGACGTCAGATAGGGCCACCACAGGTCCTTTCTGAATGAAGAAATGGCACTTCCTGTGATGCTTCTCTAAGCAAAGGAGAAATTCGTTACTTTAAGAAAAATCAGCTTGTGCAGTGGTGCATGCCGGTAAACCTAGAAATTCAGGAGGTCGAGGCAGGAGCATTGCAAGTTCAAGACCAGCCTGGGCAACTTAACTAGACTCTGTCCTAAATAAAAAATCAAAAGAGGGCTGGGGGTGCACCTCAGTGGTAGAGCCCTTGCCTAGCATGTGCTAGACCCTGGGTTCAAGTCCTAGTACTGCAAAATAAATAAATAAAAATGAAAATAAAAATTAAGGACTGAGGATGTGCCTTAGTGGTGGAGTACCTGTAGGTTCGATCTCCAGTTCCACAAAGGAATAAAAAATGATTTACATTCTGAAGCTGCACAGAAATGAGTTTGGGTATTATGTTCGTTCTGTTTTTCTTTTGCTTTTGGAGGGGAGTTGTCACACTTGGTGGACCATCGAGACTGTGCGGGACGTGGTTTCTGCAGGGAGCTGAGCAAGGGCAGGATCAGGGCCGCAGAGAACACAGGGCAGGGGCGCAGGGGCGGGGGGGCACAGCATTCCGTGTTCTCCCCTGTGGCCTTGCATGCAGCCCATGTCTGTCCACTCCAGCTCCTGCCACGGAGCCGGCTCTTCCGCAAAGCAGCCTCGGCCCCCGGAGGTTTTTCGCTGGACCTCATGACCTTAAGCAACTGTGCCATTTGTGCCACAGCGGGCTGTGCGTCACCCTGTGGCATCTCTCTAAGCACTTGCTAGAATGCAAGGTCCTGGGGTCAGACTGCGGCTCACGGGCCTGGCTGGTCCCTGGAGGGCGAGTCTGAGTTTTTATGTGCACGTTCAGTGAACATTAACATAGATGGGTAGGGCGGCCTGCTGGTAGTCTGGCGTGCAGTTGGAAGTCACCGTGTCCGTATCTCCCTTTGACCTACTTTGGTTTGCTTCTCCTTATTCACAGCAAGGGGGACCAACAGCACTGGCTTTCTTTCCTGAGGAAGCAGCTCTACGGGGTTTGGATTTGGATGAACCCAGCGGTTACACCCGAGTCCTCATGAATGGCAGCTGCCGCATGCATGGCCAGCAGGTTTCTCATCTGAACGCTGGGAACCATAAACCTGCTGCCCAGGTGTCCTCAGGAAGGCCAGTACAGTCTCTGGCCACCACGCCTGAAGGCGGAGCCCGGAACACAGGACCTGAGGCCTGTGAGAGGTGCCACCAGGCTTCTCCTGGGTCCTCCCTGCCCAGTGGCTTGAGAAACTCCTGGTGTTAGGCCTCTGTTTCGGATGCCCGACGCCATCCCTGAGACAGACAAGGGTTTTAGGCAGCACTGACACCAGACCTTCAAAATTAGACTTTATTTTCTCTGGCGTCTGTTTAATTGACAATCTTAACTTTGCGTGAACCAGGAAGTTTGGCAGTTCAACTTCCTTGTGATCTCGGGAGAAGGAGGTGAGGAATGAAAAGGACAGGTAGGGGAGAGGGAGCCTGGCCGCTCCGCCAGGAGCCTCTGATGGTGGCTCTCCCTGGGGGCCCTGGGTGGTGACGGAACAGGCTTTCCTTTGCCTGCTGGGTGGCTGCCAAGGCAGGTTTTAATTATTTCATTTATGTAGTTTTGCTGCCGCTGATTTTTAAACGTTGAAAGCCACCCATTTATGCACCTCCACCTCCTGTGTTGAGTTGGGACAGTGACAATTTCTCTAGCGTGCACCTTGCCATGCCATGCAAGGTGCAGGGTTGGAGAAAACCAATGGCAGAGGCGGCCGGCTGAATCTGTCCCGGGACCCCAGCACAGAGCCTTTCTTTCTGGGCCTCAGTTTCTCCTGGTGAGGTGGAAGGAAGGAACAGAACTGAAAAGGCCCTTCTGAGACCTGAAGAGCTCTGCAGGGCCCCGCCCCTGGTCCCTGCTCACCACCCACCCGTCCTCCTCCTTTCTCTGGCTCCAAGGCAGATACATCAGCTCTGACCCAGGTGTCCCTAGAGTCCTCAAGATCTGATAAGCAGGGCATGGCCCCAGGGTAAGAGCCTGGAATGAAAAGTGTTTGTGACTTCTGAAGATGGTTGGGCAGTGGCTCAGACCCCTGCTGTTAATGGAGCCCAGAGGAATGAGGGCACTGAAGGGAGGGCCTGGAAGCCAGGCCTGGCCTCCATCCTGCTTCTGGACCCAGGTGCTTTTCTGTTACAGGTTTCCCCCAAAGGGAGCCACTTCAATTCCTTATTTACTGCTTCAACCCACTCACATGTCTTTGTTTTTTAACCGGATTTAGAAGCAGGGGTTCTCAGCCGAAGGGGGTGGGGAGCTGCCCTGGGCAGCCTCGGGCAGTGTCTGGAGGGTGTAGAGGGATGCTCCTGGCATCTAGTGAGCAGGGCTGGCCAGGGAAGCTGCTTGACGTGGTCCTGCAGCACTCAGGACCGCCCCCTCCCCCCCACTAACCAAGGCCACACAAGCCCAGAGGGCTGAAGCTGAGAAACAGATTCAGAGCAATATTATTTTAAAGTGAAATTATCTTAACGTGAACCAGTATCACGCCTAGCTTGTGCATTCAAAGTAAATGAGCAAATAATGAGTGAATGAAATCGAAACTATGTTGGCGAAGTGCGTGTACGGTTGGTCTCCCCGGTGTCTGAACTTGAGGTTATCTTTCTTTTCCTGGTGATCGTGTTGTCAGAAGGTATAGACACAGCTGAGCCCACGGGAGCCTTGCTTCTCCACTGGAACCCGTGGGATTAAAAGGGAACCTAAAGGGGAGTTGCTTTCTCCCTCTGCACTTGGCTGCAATTCTGTGCGAGGTCTGCCCGCCAATCCGGGTACCCCGTGATGTTCCCCATCCCAAAGTCTGGGGAGTACCATCCTCGTGCCACAGGCTCAAGTAGAAACCACTGAGAGTCACTGCCTGCAAGAGAATCTGCTCCCTGCCCCTCTGAATCCCCAGAGCTAATCATTAAACATAGATGGGAACCCATTTTCTCTTTTTTTCACAGGTAGTTATAATAATAATAGCCGCCTGTGGGCACAGGCTTTCTCATCTTCAAAGCAGTTCATAAACATGAGCTAAGCTTCCTGCTCTGGTGAGGTCAGAAGTCCTGTGTTTTACTGGATGGAGCCACCAAGGCAGGAGGACGGAGTGAGTCACCCGCAGCCTGGCTGGAGTCAGGCGAGGTTGGGGCTGGGATTCAGGTTTACAGTTGCTGGACTCTGGAGGTGTCCTTCATGGGCCACGCCTTTCTCTTGGCTAGCCCTGTCCTGGTATTTGTGCCAAACCTCGAATTCAGGTGGGTCTGGAGAAAGGGGGTGATGCTCCTTTTCCCCCTCTCTCTGTAGACTGCTCTTCTAGGGGCTGCTAAATGCCTTTCCTCTCATTTAAAAAAAAAAAAAAAATTTTTTATTTGCTTTAGTTGTGCACAACGCATTTATTTGTACGTGGTGCTGAGGACCGAACCTGGGCCGCGCATGTGCTAGGCGAGCGCTCTGCCGCTGAGCCACAACCCCAGCCCCTTTCCTCTCATTTTTGACTCTCTGGTCTCCGGCGTGAGTTTCTCGGGTGGCAGGTGGAACGCCCGAGCTGGGGAGTTACTTTTAGAAGATGTTTTCCTTGTGGGCCTTGTGGACCTAGTCTCCCAGGACTAGCAGGCGCGGCGGGGCTGCAGCCACGTGGCCTTTCACAGACGTGCTTGAAGATGTCTGTGGTTGGCAGGGCCAGAGCCATAAGGACCAAGGGCGGCTGGCCACGAGCTGTGACCGCTGCCACAGGGACCACCCCGGCGCACGCAGCCTCCAGGTGCCTGTGGGCGCCGGGCATTTCCTTTGCGCTCATCCCAGTCACTTCTGAACTTGGCCGTGAGGAGCCCAAGAAAACCCTGCGGTGGGCCTGGGAGGCTGAAGCTGCAGACCGGCGGCGGCCCTGCCACGCTGTCTCCCAAAGGTTAACAAAATAGTAATAATAAAAAAATAAAACCTTCAGGATCCAAGTGACATTTAAACGTGCTTGTGGACCACTGTGTCTCTGGGCCTCTTGGCCCCAGGGGAGATGATCCCACCACAGGCACGTGGGGTCCCGTGACCCTTCACGTACCCTCTGCTACAAGGCAGCATAAATCGAGGCAGGAAATGTGCTTAGCCTCTGAGCTTGAGGCATGGAAAGGCATGTTTTCTGTTTTTGCTTATGTTGGGAAGGCCACCAGGTGAGGACTGAGTGGCGGAACGGAGACCCTCACGGGCCTGGCGGAAGGCCCGGGGCACGCCGACTTTCTCTGAATCTTGCTCGTGGTACTGGGGGCAGCCTCAGCATGCTGCCCAGCACTCTAAGGCCTGTGCCTTTTGTCTTAGCCGGTGACAAACATACCACGGACTGAGTGGCTTCAACAACAAACTTTTCTCTCTCCCAGCTCCAGAGGCCGGGAAGTCCAAGATTAGAGAGCCAGGGTGGTCGGGCTCCTTCTTGATTCACAGACTTGGTGTCTGGCTCACGGGCTGGGGTGGGGGTCGAGGATGGAAGAGCTCATAGGGTGCTAATCCCATCATGGGGCTCCACCCCGTGACCTAATCGTCCCCCCGAAGTCGCCAACTCCAGATACCGTCCGTCACCGGGGATTAGCATCTCAGCCTATGAATTTGGGGGTCAATAGCCCCTTTCTGCAGAATCCTGTCCAATCCTGGCACATAGGAGAGGGTTTTGAATCAGGGGGTGGGGGTGGGGGTGGAGGGGAAAGGACACAGAGCTGTCAGCCACTGAGTGAGGCCCGAGAGCAGCAGCGGAGCCTAGACCAGGTCCCTCCTGCACCTGTGGATGATCTGGTCATCACTGCCTGTGGGACATGCAGAGAGACCTTGTGGGGGTGATCCTCGCCCACGGTGCTCCAGAATTGGCACGACACTGGCAACCTGGGCTTCAGCTGTCCCCAGCCTGCTCCTTGGCCACCGCTGCAGGCAGCTCCTTTTGTCCCATGAAGGTCACATCCGGCTGTGGAACAGTCCGCAGTGGCCCGCCTGCCATCTCAGCCTTCCTGACTCAGGGATCCGGTTCCCCAGAACACAGAAGGGCGGCCCCAGCGCGGCACCGCGTCCTCCTCGCATTTCACTCTGTCTCCGGGCTTCCTCGTTGCCATGGTTTCTAACAGACTGCAGGTGAATGATCTGCAGATAGACTGCGGTGAAGACAAGAGAGGGGCTCCAACGGGAATACGAATACCCCTATCAAGGCACAGGACCCTGCTGGGCACCTCCTCCGGCCCTTCTCCATTCTGTGCAGGCTCTTCCTGCCTCTGCCCTCACCAGGGCTGTGCCAGTTTCCCCCCCACTCCACTTAACCCCTTCCTTCCCCAAACCCTGGGCATGAACTCCATCATCCAGAAACAGGTCCTCTGCACTCTGTCCCTGCCCTTTCCTCACCTTGACCTCTCTCAGGCAACATCTTTCACCTCCTGGGGATCAAACCCAGGACCTCACTTGTGCAATTCGACCCTTTACCGTGGAGTGAACTACCTAGCTCCTCAGTCAGCTTTGATTTTTTTTTTTTTTTTTTTTTTGTACTGAGGATTGAGCTCAGGGGTACTTGACCACTGGGCCACATCCCCAGCCCTTTTTGTATTTTATTAGAGACAGGGTCTCACTGAGTTGCTAAGTGCCTCGCCATTGCTGAGGCTGGCTTTGAACTCGCGATCCTCCTGCCTCAGCCTCCCAAGTGCTGGGATTCCAGGCATGCGCCACCATGCCCAGCTGTCAGTCAGCTTTGACATTGAACTTGTCCACCCCGCTTCTCAGGTGCTTGCTGCGTTAGTCCTGCCCAAGTCCTGGGCTGTGATTATCTATCCCACCCCGCCCACCGAGCTCAGAGAATTATCCCTGAGTTCAAAGAAGTGACCTGAGTCCTTCCTCACTGACTTCTCCCTGGTCCTCTTCCTCCCTGGATATCCGTGACCAAGTCCTTTCTTAAGAGTGTTCTTGGTCATTACCACTTAGTGTTCTCCTTCTTATACTGAGAGGGAGGGGTTTATGTGACTCTGCTGTGGTTTAAAAGCTTCTCTGTTCTCTGCTCTGGGAAGGCCAACCCCTGCTGCTGCAGCTCAGGGCTGTCCTTCTTTCCAGACCCTCTGAGACCTCGGTGCCTTTTCTGCATTCTTCTTGCTCCTGGCCATTCAGTGTTCACCGTCTCCAGAGGCTCCCTCAGGTCCTCGCCTTCTGCCGTCTCCACAGGGCTGAGCTTAGGCTCTGGTCCAACTCTAATGCTTCCAAACCACGCTGCGTGCAAACCATGCCCAAACTTGCATCTGCACCCTAGACATTTCTTGGGAGGCCGGCCCTGCAGGGGCCTCCTTTTTGCCCACCTCCTGGAGTTCATGATGGGACCCTGCAGGTGCAGCCTCAGGCTGGCCTCTGTTCTGTTTCCCCACTCTCATTCGGGTAAAAAGAGTGTTTCTGGGCACCATCATTAAATTTTGTTTTGTGTTCTTTACCTTTTGGCCATCGATCAGCTGGCGGCTGGGGTACAAACGCCTGCCTGTGACATGGGCTTTGTAAAGACCAGGGCTATGTCTTGCTCCTCGCTCTACTTCCTGGAAGTTCATTCTCCTCTACCATCAGCGGTAGGCAGATGTGTCAGGGCTTCTCACTCTCTGGGATGTTGAAGATACTATGATAGTTTTTCATGGACTTCTAGTGACTGCATAATGATTTGGCATTTTATTTGGTAAATATTTGGAACATATGACATGTTTGTGGAAGGCCTTACATACTGACAATATTTAGTGTGTCCCTGGACTCGTGGGACTCTGATGTTAATTTTGTGGCTTCCCAGGAATTTGTGGCTGACATTTGGTGGCCACCCACCTAGAGTTCTTTCTTTCTTCTTCTTCTTTTTTTTTTTTTTTTTTTTGGTACCAGGGATTGAACTCAGAGGCACTCGACCACTGGGCCACATCCCCAGCCCTTTTTGTATTTTTATTAGAGACAGGGTCTCACTGAGATGCTAAGTGCCTCGCCATGGCTGAGGCTGGCTTTGAACTCGCGATCCTCCTGCCTCAGCCTCCCAAATGCTGGGATGACAGGCATGCGCCACCGCGCCCGGCTTCCCACCTAGATTCCTGCAGGGGTTGCCAATTGCCCATTCCTCCAATCCATCCTCCATTCTAGTAGGCTCTGCACTTATTTGCATCTATCACGTCCTGCTGGAGGGCCTCCTGTTCCTAACTAGCTTTATTCTGAAGGTGACGCTGTCTCTCTAGCCTTAGCATCTGTTCCCTTTTGGCACACGCAGTCCTCTCTGGACAGTCCTTGATCTTTCCTCAGCAGGCTCTTCCGTCCTGCTTCCCCCATCCGGACTCATCTTGCTACCTCTGTCTGGGGAGCCAGCCCTTTCGACCCCAAGAACCACCTGTCCCCAAGAGCCGCATTCAACCCTCTGACTCTCCAGCCACGGGCTCACCGCTCTGCCTCTGCTGGCTCATCCCACGGATCCGTACTTAAAAAAGTGTGCTCCTGCACCGTCTTGCTTTGCGCACCCACGTGTGTATGCACACTCATTTTAACTTAAATCGTTTCAGACATTATTTAAAAAAACAGTGCCCTTATGCCCCTTTATTTATGTTCATCTGTTCTTAACATTTTATCCCATTGGCTCTATTCTGCTCTCTCTCTAGTGCTCTCTCTCTCTCTCTCTCTTTTCCCTAAACAATTTGAGGTTACATAAGTTACCTACATCGATGCCTTTACCTCCAAATGTACCAATGCATATTTCCTAATAACAGTAATTTCCTACTATTTCTTTCACATAACCACAATTTATATGATACTTTCTTCCCCCTGTTTCAGTTTTGTCAGTTGATCCCATACTGTCCTTGATGACACCATTTCTTTCTAGTACAGAATCTGGTCTATAATGCAAGGTGGCCTATGAGCAACTGGCATATCTCTTTAGTCTTTGTCTTTCTTTTTTTTTTAATATTTATTTATTTGCTTTAGTCATATACAATGCATTTATTTTTACGTGGTGCTGAGGATCGAACCTGGGCTGCGCACATGCTAGGCGAGTGCTCTACCACTGAGCCACAACCCCAGCCCTAGTCTTTGTTTTTAATGACACAGACATTATTGAAGAATATAGTCCCCTCTTCTTTTTTTTTTTTTTTTTTTTGTTCAAAAGGAGGAACTCCCCACTTTGCATTTGAAATTTCCTTGTGATTGGATCTAGGTTGTGTATTCTTGATTGGACTCCTGTGTAGGTGATGTGGTATCTTTCTTAGCACATTGTGTCTGGAAGTGACCAGTGTCCATCTGTTTCTGATGGATGATGTTGATTTTGATCACCCATATAGATATCTGCTTTCTCCTCTGTGCAATGAGTGTATTCTTTTCTCCCTTGCAAATTCCAAGCAATCTGTGACTCTAAGGTCATGCAAAGACCCTCAGCAACATTTTCTCTTACAGTTCATACCTGGTGATGATTCTTACTTGATTCAGTCTCCATCTTGTGGCTGCAGGTGATGTTCCAACTCCAGTGCTTTCTTGACATTTACGATTTGGTTCTTGACATTTACGATTAGCTGGAAATTTCCCTTCTCCCCTGTTTTTGTGTGTGTTTGTGTGTGTTCATTATTGGTATGGAATCATGATTTCTCAATTACACAGTGGTTTGATGGTCACTATTTTGCTTAATTATTTTGGTGCTCAAATTGTTCCTAGTTTGGCCAGTGGGGACCCATTCAAACTGGTTTCTGTGCTCTTACACAAACACACACGTACTCTATTGCAAGTTCCTCAAAAAGAATGTAAACCTCTTGAGGACACGTGCATATGGTGACCCACACACGTTGGTAACTGAAATGTGGGGTGAAGAGGGAAAGATTTGCCTTTTGCGTACTTTGTTGGGTTCCTTCCTGCTGCTGCTAATTGCCATTTATAATGCATAGACCCAAGGCACATCCACCAAAATCATTTTATGTTTAGGAACTTTGAAGTGTCACAGCACTAAATGTTCTCCCGTTGCCCCGAGAAATCTGAGAGTGTCAGTCATTGATGTTACATTCTCTGTGAGCCTCTTTTGACCAGGCCATGTTGGAAATCAACATCCATCTTTGACATTCACATGAGGAATGTCAAACGGGAATCATTAAGTAGAGTGATTAAACAACAACAAAAAAAAGCCAGGAAAAAAAAAAAAAAAAACCAGCAAATGCCTGCAGGGATCTGGAAGGCAGCTCACGTGCTTAAGGCTGTTGCATTGGCATGGTGTGGGCTGCAGTACACTGGAAAGTGCATGGCCTGCCTAGAGAGGGGGCTGCTTCTCACTTTGGTGACAGTTGCCCTATGGGAATATAGGCGTGAACTTCTAGGTCTTCCCCTTTCCAAGACCACTTAGAAATTTACATTTTGATGTAAAATCTTAAAATTTCTCAACATCCCATCAACTAACTACAAAAATATGTAAGCACTCTTCAGGTCTGCAGACTGAGCCAGCTAGCTCCATGCCTCGAAGCTCCTAAATACGTCCAAGTACAGAGTCAGGGTATTAGAGACCTTCTGAGGACAGAATTTGATAATCCTGTGATTTCTTATCCACAGGTGAAAAGCTTTAACATTCGCCATAACATTTAATTCACAACCCAATGCAGAACATATACAGCCCATAGGTGTGAAATCCAAACTATTTTCTTTTTGTGTAAGTCCCAAGTACATAGCTAAGGACCTTCCAAAGCCACAGTCCTCCATGGGTTGCAGGATCCAGTTTTTGAGCAAATGTAATTACATGACTCAGCCACTGGAGATGAATTATGAGCCTGTCCTCACTAATATGCTGAGGCTGGACTTGAACTTGCAATCCTCTTGCCTCAGCCTCCTGAGTCTCTGGAATTACAGGTGTAGGCCACTGTACCAGGTGATCAACCTCTTCTTTAGGGCTGAATAAGATGCACAGAAAGTCCCCCCCCCCCCACCACCATTAATGGAAAAGCCCAGCTTGACACCCCTGCCTGTGCTGAGAGCCCATTCCAGGGATCATCTTCAGTATGCAAAGTTGGTCAAGACTTCACAAATATTTCCACTGAATTGTTACCAAGAAAACCTTTGCTTTATGAATTTTTGTTTTATTACTTTGCTAAAGCAAACACACTCCGAAGACAGGCGGTGTTCCACTATAGTTGAAAGCTATGCCGAGGGGTGGCTCTTTCTCCTTCTTTCATTTTTAGTTCTTCTAAAGAAAAACCATAAGAAATGCCAACTTACAACATGTTACGTTTCTCAGATGTGGAGGTTATTTTCTGTGCTGCTGCTGACTATGGGGAGGTATAAGATGGACTTCTGCTTTGAAAGGCCCTGAAGTGCCACAAGGCTTTGGACCTATGAAATCAAACCTACTGGTTCATGTTTGGAATAGACCTATCGGTTTACACTTGACCTTTTGTTTTCTCTGCCGAACGTCTTTCGTTCTCCTCTTTCTGTATAAATAGTCCAAGAAAAGTGGACCCATGATAGGACTTTTTGCAGTTTTTCCTGCTCGGAGGCCTTTCCTCCTGTTGGCTCATGTCCTAGCCAGGGTGTTGGAGGGTTCCCTGTCAGCGGGGATTGGACTATGCATGATGCTCTGGATGGGGGTCCAAAATTTCTGCCCTCTAATCATTACCTGAAATATTCCGGGGTGGGGGTAGTGGTGGTGGTGTCTTTGCATCTCTTTCCTGCAGCAAATAGCATCCCTACTTTTAGGAAAACTGTCTCCCCCGTCTTGTTGCAAAGGGCAAACGAGTCTCTCTCAGGCCCAGTTTTTGCAGACTCAGCCTCCCAGGGCACAAACCTTCAACGCAGTTGCCCACGCCCTGTGTTTACTTTTATTTCCAGCCACATCTGGAGGCCAAAATTCATAAATTTATTGCCAAGCCTTACAACAGTTTACTGAGTTTGTACGTTAAGGGAAGGGGGGAAAAAAAAAATGAGCTCCTGACTTGTCGAGTGTAAAATGGATGGGGAAAGCGGTGGGCAGATCATAAACCCCGGCCGTGTTTATTAACATCTGCGGCTTGCCTGCAGACGGCGAAGGCGTGAGCAGGCTGTGTTTGTCTTGGAGGTCGAGCCCAGAGAGTTCCATGGTGTGTTTCTCCATATACATACAGCCAAGCATCTTTTTAACCCACCGGAGCCCACGGGAGGGAAACAAGGGCCGTTCAGAGGTGGAGGGCCACAGGCCCCGTCGGGGGAGCGCAGGGACGGGCACCCGGCCTGTTTACAGTTGGGGCTGTGCAGTAGGTGGGCCAGTTCTTGTGACGTACTTGAGGCTTAAAAAACGATCATAAATCTGATGTCTGTCAAACAGGGCTGGCATTTTCTTTTCCTTTCACAACCAGGTTTTGTGTAACCAAAAAAAATAAATAAATAAATAAATAAATAAATAAATAAAAAAAAAAAAAATAAGAGGTCCTCTAAAAACTCTCACGAAGAGTGTCCATGTCCCCCCACTGGTGACGTGGACCCCTCAAGGACACACTAGAGTATTTCGGTGGAGGCTGTGGCCTCCTCTCCGCTAGAAGGGGGCGGGTAACGTTATTTTTTGTATTTTTACAGGGATGTTGGATTGGGAGCGGCCCCACCTAGGGGGCCGAGACCTGTGTTCAACAACGTGGTTTCACCAGGGACTTGCCCAGTTTGCTTTGGGTCAGACAGGAGCACCCAAAGCGGAGAGCCAATAGCTCCTTAGGTCACGGCTCTCCTGCCAAAAATAAATGCAGGAACCAAGGACCAGCTCTGCAGGGCCCCAGGGCGGGGAAGGATGTGCTGACTGTGGCCACCAGCCATGGACCCTCAGACTGGAGAGAAATGTGCTGGGGATGTCCTTTTAGTGGGTGGCTTGGCTCTCTGGGACCTCACGTCTGAGGTGAGTCCACCAAAGAAAGGGCAGTTCTTGCGGTCAGAGCCTGGGGCTTGGACGAAACACTTGGACGGAGGGAGTCTGTGCTTGGGGAAGGCGTGGCCCACCAAGAAGGAGAAAAACCCCCTGTCTGTGAGGCGGGAGGCTGCCAGGTCTCTCCACTCAGGGAACAGTGGACGTCTGTTGGGAAGCTTGGCCAGCCCCAGGGTCCAGGTGTGCCCTGGCCAGTCAGGTGTGCCACCTCACAAACAGAAACCGGAGGGTCCTAGAGTCCACCTCTGGCCCTATTGCCACCCACCTCTGTCCACCAATCTGTGCATGAGCTCAGGAAGTGGCCCTTTCATGGTCGCCGCGGGTCCTGGGCCTCGACCCTCTGCCGTGGTGCCTTCTGGGTGCGGGGTTGGGGCCTGCTTGTCCCTCCTCGGTCCACCAGATCTTCACGTTCCATTTCCTACTGGGGACAGTGTCCCAGCCAAGCTGTGAGCCCTCGAATCTGAAGGACTCACTGCTTTTCAGGGCTTTTTTTCCTGGCCCCTGGCCACACTTGACTCCTTGGTTATTTGGACAAGGTTGTTTAAGGGTGTGAAACCAGTCGGACCAAGAAAGGAGGCAGGGGCTTAACCTAATTGGGTGGGATTTCCCTGTGGGCTGTGGGTGGGGGACACAGCCCTGTCCCCAGCAGGGACCCCTGGAGGAGACCCAGCTGCTGACAAGCCAGTACTTTTCCGTTGGCGGGTAGGGCAGGGTGGAGGAGGACTTTGAGCCCCAGTGACCTAGCAGCCTAGGGATTTTCCAGGCTTGCCCTGGGGACATTATCCCAACCAGGGACAGGGAATTAGGAAGCCTCATTTTTAGTTTTTAAAATCTTAACTAGGCCTCACACTCATGCTCACGGTGATAAAATGGAAACCCTCATCGACGCCTTCCCGGAACTCAGCGGGCGCAGGGGGAAGGGGCATGTGGGACGTGAGCTCTCTGTGAAGGCCGCAGCTCAGGATTCTGCTTCTTGCTGCAGAATGTGCCACTGCGTTGCTCAGCAAGGGCTGCCAGAACCAGGGGCTCTGGATCTGTGGTCAGTGCAATAAGGGCACCTTCCCCAGGCACATGCTTCCTCCATCCAGGTGTTCCGTCCAAGCCCCGGGCTTGCCCTGGGACTCCTTGGGCTTCCTTCCTGACCCCTAAGGTCTGGGTCTGCAGTTTGTCCTCGCCTTGTGTCCTCGAGGGTCTCGTTTCTCCCAAGTCAGGTTGTTTTCTTTCAGCTCTTTCAGACATTCTGCTTCCTGCCGTGTGGCCTTGGAGCTGGGGTCCACCCCCACTGTTCTTGTACAGCCAGCAGCCAGCTCCCCGGGCTAACTCATGTGACTGCCCCTGTTGTGTCCCGCAGGCCTTGGCTTAGCATCCCTTCCGGCCACTGTGACCCTCTCCCACTCCGTGGCACTCTTTGCAGCAGCCTCGTGGTTTCTAATTGGATGTTGGTGTTTACTTGTGTATATACGATCCATGTTCCTGCCCAGAACACAAACCACAGGGGCAGAGACTTTTGTGTCCGCTTTATCACTGCCAAACCCCAGCCCAGCAGAGCCTCCGCCGCACCCAGGATGCACAATCAGTACTGAGCTGGGACCTCCAGGTGGGAGCCAGGAGAGAGGGATGTACCAGCCCGCCTGTTGTCCGGGAGGTCTGCTTTCTGGGTCCCTTTGTTCCTTTGGCTCTGATTTATGTTAACTTGGATACTTCCAGAGAAGAGGAAAAAGCAGGAATGCCATTTTCTAATCCAGCCTGATTATTGATCTCTTAAATGTACAGGTGATCAGAGCTGGGGATTATGGTGTATTTATTTTAGTGAAAGAGAAAAATGCGCAAGCAAGGTTATGGTTTCTGTTTATTGGTGGTTGTGCTTTTTGCAGACGTGAATAATTATATGGTATCTCTCTTAATTAGATGGAGTTATAATTTTCTGGCTTTGTGGCAGGTGCCCTAAAGTACCAGGTTCTGATGAGGTGTTAGTGTAAGATAAGTCTCTTGTTCCTTCTACCATCAACTGTGTGAGAGGTGGCTGGGTCACCTGCAGTGCTGCCCATCATATGACCACATCAAAATGGCACTTTCTGCAGAAAGGCATCAAGAGCCTATGTATTTGGTCACCTGTCACAGCATCCCTTTAAACGGAGAGTCTGCCGAGGCACTGGGAACTTCAGAGTCTTCTTCAAAGCTTCTGATCCAAAAGGTCCAGGGCATGTGAATGTCCCCCAAGAGGCAGAGGACAGGGTGATTTCCGCAGACCTGAGGTCTGATAGCTGGGAGACCTGAGTGATAGGCCTGGCTTCGCCTCCACCGAGGGCCTCCTTATACCAAAGTTGGGCGCCCTTATTTAATCGACCGTAGAGAACCCGAGGAGAAAAGCCAAGAGCAGATACCTAACCTGTGCAATTTGCAAAGACCTAAGTAAGGCAAATGTAGCCACAGATGGTGTGGAGGTTTCCTTTGGTTTTTCCATCTTCATTGGTTACTAGCCCCCTCTGTAAAGGAACATGAGTACGGCCAGTGCCTCTGCATTCCCTGCCCCAAGGGGTCTAGAAGTAGAGAGTACAGTGTGTCCTGGAATGATCCTCAGACTAGAGAAACTCATTTTAAGATAACGTATTAGTTTTGTAAGGCTGATGGGACAAAAAGCACCACAAGCTGAATGGCTTAAACCACAGATATGTATTCTCTCACGGTTCTGGAGACTGGAACTCCCATCGCGTGCTACTGGTAGAGTGGGCCCCTCCTGAGAGCTGCTCTGGGCAGCTCCTCCTGCTTCTGGCAGTTTTCTGGACATCTTGGATGTTCCTCGTGGGCCAGTTGTGCCCTGGTGTGTCTCCACCTTGGCCTTCACACAGCTTCTCCCTGTGTGGGTGTGTGTTCCGGTCTCCCGTTTGTATGAGGACGGCGGCCGTACCGCATCCTGAGCCCAGGGCACCTCAGCGGTCACCCTCAATAATGACATCCAGAGTGACTGTCTCTCTAAATACTATCATGTTATTTGTTAGGATTTCAATGTATACTTTTTTTTTGGGGAGGGTGGGGAGGGTGGGGAAGCATTTCACAATTCAACACACAACAGGTGATAGATGACCAATCTTCACGGCAGAAGAAAGGACAGGACTCGGATTCAGAGTTTTCTAATTGGTACCACCTCCTCAAGCCTCCAGATGAGACATCCAATACCGTGTCCAGCAGGAAGTTGGGCAGAGTCCACCTTCCCAGCACTTCCCGAGAGCTTTTGTGATCTTCACCACACTGACACGTGGATGCTTGGCGTCACTGTCATAAACAGAATCCAGCATCATTTGACATAGAGGGTCCGATGAAATCATAACGATTTAGATTTTGTGGCTTTCTCAAGACCCTGAGCTTGAGAAGAGCCGCCCCCCCCCCTTTCCTTTGGATCAGATGAAAGAGGTGGTAACAGCCCTAGCTGGAGATGTTCTTCCTGCTGTCAGGACTAAAAGAGACCCAGGAAGAGAAAACATTGCATGACTGTGTCATTTCATGCCGTGTCCGATTGTGACTACTAGATATCACATGTATCTAGTTGGGTGACACAGCACCTCTGTTTTGGGAAACACCAAGCCAGGTTTCCTCATCAGATGGCTAGAAACTCACAGCCTCTGTGATGCCCCAGTCCTATGTCGAGAGGGCTGGCTGTGTGGGAGGGTCAGGCCCCTGCAGGAGCCCTGTTTGGGGAGATGGCTAAGATTGCGGTTGACTACGGGCCATGGAGATGTTTGGGCATTGCCGCCTTCCGTAGTCTCACGGGACTTGGCCCGGGATCTCGGAGGACTTGGCCCGGGATCTCAGAGGACTTGGCCCGGGATCTTGAGAGACTTGAGCCGAGATTGCTGATCGGGTCTGCGCCATTTTTTTGGTGTGTTGGTTGTTTGGTGGTGTGTGTGGTGTGTGTTAAAGTCGTTGTTAGAGCCAGAGAGAAAAGTCATCAGAATAAAAAAGCTGTTTGCTTCCAGTTCGCCTCTGAACTTCTTCCCGCGGCTTCATTGCTCCAAGCGGCCATCGCTTCCGGTGGCAACAGGCCCCCTTGCTAAGTAGTGGCAGCACTGACCCTAGACCAGCAGCGAGGGGAACTTTAACTGTCTTGACTGGGGGCAGCCACTGGCATCTACTGTGTGGGGGCCACAGATGCGACTGAACATACTACAGTGCACAGAATGGCCTCACCTCAAAGAGTGACCCAGCCCCGAGTGTCAACAGCACAGAGGAGAAGCCCATGCAGGTCAAGATGTCTTGGCTGCTGTCCCCCGGCCTTCTCTGCTTGGTCTGCTTTCAAAGGCTTTAGTGTAATCCCTATGGCTGGCTCCAGAGCAGGGTGGGAAGGGGTTATGGTCCAGAACTTCTGAGGCTACTACGCTGTGTGGTGTCACAATGACAACCTCTGTTTTCTCAACAGCTTCGGCCATGCAGTGCTAAATTTGGCCTGTTTTTTTAATTGGAAATCGCCTGGAACCTGGTGGTGGCCTACTGGGCTCCTCCACGTCTTCCTCTACGGGGGACAGTAGAGCCATCTCCATCTCCATATTAAATGGAGGAAGTTTACAGAGTGGCCTATCTTAAGGGGAAACTCAGAAATGTTTGGCCTTCAATACCAAAAGCTGAACCTGGTCATAAAGCATGCCTTCAAGGTGCATCTGTCCCAGCAGGGACAGCGAAATAGGCCCACAGGATCTTATAATACAAAGCCAGCTAGGGAAATTGCAGGCAGATGGTGGGGCTCTAAGCAGCCATCTGGAAGCAGATAACACACGCCACGTGGTACCGGAAGCCCTTACTGCTAAGCTTGCAGGCTGCTGACGTTAATTTGAGGTTCTCCTCCCTTCTGAGGCATCAAGGCCGTCGACATACCCAGTCTCCTTGCTGGCTGTGAACTTGTGTCGGCTGGTAAGTCTCTGCTCGCTCAGGGCTTGGCTCACTGCATGCTTCTAAGCCCGTGATGTGTCTGGGTGGGGTGGAGCTGGGGTTCCTGCAGTCAGGGCTCAGCCCTTGGAGACAGGTGTGCTGATGCTGGGCTTCCTGTCTCACGCAGGGTCATGCGCAAATCCACGCTCCGTGGGAGCCTGCTGAGCCGTGTGTCCAGGGTTTCTGAGGCTTTTGACAAGGAGGTGCGACCTCCCTCGCTCTGCCTTCCAGGTCCTCCCGTCTCCCTCTTGGCCTAGTTACGTCTGTGGACAGGTGGGTGGGTGTGCAGCCCCGTCCCCGGGGGTCCCCTGTGTGAGTCGGAAGCCTGGCATGCAGTGATGAGACTCCCATCGTTGTCTCACTTTAAGTCGCAGTCCCCATCTAGCCCCGAAGCCAGCACTGTGGCCTGTTGAGGATCCGGGCTGCGGGGTTCTCACAGAAGCCCATTGCCGCGTTCTCTGGGTGGACTCGGGATCAGAAAAGAGCCACGTTAAATGCCCTTTGGATCAGGCTCCTGGTCACAGCAGAGGACTTGAAAATCAGCGTGCCCAGCAAAGAAATCACGTTCTAGAGCCGTCGGATTTCAGTTTAATACTTAAAAATGTCTGCATCTCCTGGCCTGGTTAAACGACGTCTCTTCCGTTCGGATTTTCTCATGAACCCAAAGAAACCCACGGCCACTGCACACACGTGGCCCCACAAGTAAAAGAACCCCCGTGGGTGGCGCGTTCTCCTGGCCTTTCTTCGGAAACAGCAGCTCTCCAGCCTCCCCCATCCTGCCGACTTGGCTCTTGTGTGTCTCCAGACACCCCAGGGAGACAGGAAGGATGAGGAGCAACGGTCGGTCCAGATTTGGCCGATGAGAAGATAGCGCGGCGCAAATGCAGGTGCGAGGCCATGCTGTCCCCGGGCTCCCATGGGGATCCTTTTGCTCTGAGCACAGCCAAGCACCTCCCTGCGACCTCATTTGGACAACAGCTCTGCCAAGCACTCCTGCTTTCTCCCCAGGACCCGTAGCCTACCTGCCTGCTGGTACCCCATGCCCTACAGCTAAAAAGTGCCAGAGCTGTACTGGTTAAATGCCCAGGTATGCCTGGCATCCTTCTCTCCACCCAACCAAGTGAGCCCTTTGGGAAATAGCACTGCAGCCATTTCCCTCAATAGCCCAGATGTCCCCATCCTGCCACCCCAGGGAGGCAGGAGTCACTGACCCCCTTCCCCGCCCCAGGGTCACCAAGCACAGGGAGCCCATTATATATATTCAATATAGGTTATATATAACATGCACACATACATAATCCATTAGAATACATGTCATAAATGGGAGCAACGTTCATTTTCGATGTCTACTAAGCTGGTGGACGCTGGTGAACCAGGGATCTCCCTTCTCTTCTCTGCTTTTCTGGGGCCGGGTCTAATACCTGGCGCACAGTAGGTGCTCAGTCAACACTGAAATGTCTGTGCGGTGTGCAGACCGTCCCCAGGTAGGGGCTTTGCACATCTGTCTTGTCTTTTGTTGTTGTAAGGTTGCGTAAGGGCCCCGGGGATGGTTTAGTCCCAAGAAAAGCCCTTCTTCCCTGAAGGGGTGTGCGGTTGCTGCTGTCTGCGGCCTTTGGGCTTCTTGGTTGCAGTGTGGTCCTGATGATGTGATGGGTGGGGAAGGTGAGTCTCCACGCAAACCTCAGGCCTCCCCGGGCTGGCTGGCTGTCACCTGCCTGCCCCTGGACCTCAGCAGGGGAGAGCCCTGGGAGAGGGAGCCGCCAGTGCTTTTTAGAGCCTGTTGGTCTTTCCACTGAAGCCTTCGTGACACAGCGGGCTCATGTGTGTCCAAGGGAAAGTTGAAGATGTTCATGCTTAGAATGAGCCCGGGCTTTTCAACTGTGGAGCCCAGGTCCCCAGCATTTATTTTCTTGATGCTGTTTTAAGTGCTTTACAAATATTAATTGATTGGACCCTCAAAACAGCCTCAGAGGCAGGCACTGTTACTATAAGCAGTTTTGACAGATGAGGAAACTGAGGCACAGAGAATTTGAGGCATTTGTCCAAGGCTCATAAACAGTGGAGGTGGGTTCCAATGCATGTAGTCCGGCTTGGTTCTGGGTTTTGCGGCTTTAAAGAACTGCTCGTGAACCGTGGCGGGTTTCATCCACTCTGACCCCTGGCTCCCATGTTGCTGGATTAGGAGGCACGCGTTGGTCATCAGTTCTGGAAGTCACCCTTGTCTGGTGGGGATGATCTGCCCCTGAAGTAGAGATTGGGAGGTCATGCAGGAAGGTCCAGGGGACAAGGGGGGCTGGGCTTGGCCTTGTGGCCTCTTCCCTCTGTACCAGTCTAGACACCAGCCCAGCAAGGTGGGAGCCGCCTTCTCCCCAGCCTGGCTGTACAGCTATTAAGTAAGGATTTGTCAATCAATAAATCAAGGCACCTGAAAAATGAACCAGGGCACCACACGGGCTTTCCCCCTCCTTTTCTTGATTAAAACAAACAACATTGTGAAATGTCAACCTGTCAGTCGTTTGGAAAGTTTGCCGCATGGAAAGGCGATTACCCAAATGACTTTTTAAAAGTATGAGAATTTGCCTGGCGGAGCGTTTTTTAATTAATGCTGTGAGTTAACGTTAATAACTCTTCATAGCTCAGGGAGCCGGCGTGGGGTGCGTTCAGGAAACATTTGGTATCTCTGGCAGAGGCAGATGTTGACCTGGCTGGCAAGGGGGCCTTGGGCAGCTTTTGCAAACCTAAGGGACCACAGGGTCCTGTTCAGTGTGAGGATCAGAGGGGACAGGGGAGGGTGTGGAGCATCTTAAGAGCTTCTTATTAGCATAAGCGTCGCGGCTGCCCTGGTGGTCTCTGGGGCTTCAGGTCTCCCAGTTTCCCCCACCTCATCTTGTGAACAAGCCTCTCGGGATGCTTTGGGATAAAAAACTGTTGCTTGGGGTCACACCATCTAAACTTACCTCCCCGATTTTCTGTGATCTCATTTTTCCTTAAAGTATCATTGGAAAAGTGTTTTTGAGTGGAGCATTTTATTTTCCATTTAAACATGGTGAAACCCAGACACAGGGCTCAGGCTTGGCACGAGGGTGGTGGACCCGGGCCTGGGACACCTTCTGTGGTTCGGCTGTCAGCTGGCTGGGAGTGGCAAGCAACCACAGTGACATCACAGGCTGCGCCAGGGGATGCCCAGCCTCTGTTTTGCTAATGGGTCTGGACGCCGTCTTCCGTGGGCGTCCCTGGGGGCAAAGATGCGGTTTGATGGGCTTGTAAACTTCCAGGTTTTTCTGTTGTTGTTGTTGTTTTTTTTTTTTTTTAAGCACAGTGAGTTGGGCTGTGTCTTCAAGTTCAAGTTAGAGTCTATTCAAGGAAGACCAAGGAGAGAGTTAAAAGTCGGACCCCTGCTTGCAGCTCCAGGTGGGGGCAGGCGAGGGACGGATGTCAGGGACACAGAGAGCCACTGTGAGCAGCAAGTCCGGCTCTTCCGCTGAGCGACCTTGAGAAAGCTTGGCTATCATGGAGGACTGCCGCACCATGGAGGGCGGGGCTTAGAGACTGTCAGTCAGTTGCTCTGCTCTTACCCATGATTTGTGCCCTGAGCTGGGCTCCAGAAATTCAAACACAGGAGGCCCACTGCCCGCCCGAGAGCAATGTCTGGTCTCCTTGGACAGGACGGATGACCTATCCCCGCATCGTCCTAGGTTCCCTGCCAACCGGAGGGCACACACACACTAAATGCTGTGGCCCAAGTGAGGTCGGGGAAATCAGGTGGCCTTTTGTGGGACAGGGCGTGGCCTGGGCTTAGCACAGAGGTGTCCGGGAGAGGCAGAGCAGAGAAGGTGTTGCAGGTTTGGGGAGCGACGAGCTGTGGTCTGGGGAGCCAAGGTTAGATGCCTTCGGGGACGTCCTACTAACAGGGCTGGAGAGAGGAGAGGGCTCAGGGTGTGGATGGCCTCTGACTGCAGCAGAAGACAGTCTGAGAATGACACGACATGGACCGGAACAGGCAGGTCTCACGTCCAGGAACCCGAGTGAGGGATGATTGCAACGGTAAGGCCGAGGTCAGCGTGACCTCTGGTCAGAGGACCTTGGAGCAGATGCTAACCCGACTACTCACTAGCCCGGTGACCTTGAACAAATTTTAAATCTCTCCATGCCTCAGTTATCTTCCTCATTCCTTTGTTCAACCCCCTGAGTGCTGGGTCCTATGGTGGAGAAAACAGACAAGCTCTTTGCACTCAAGGACCTAGGAGTCTCGGGGCGGAGACATAAACAAAAATGAAATAAACAAATATAATTTCAGGTGAGGCGAAGAACCCAGCAGGTTGTTCTGCTTGGCTGGCCTGGGCCACAGGGTTGCCAGGAAGGTCCTCACTGAAGAAGCATTGAGTGGAGACTTTGCACATTACACTGAGTGTTTCAGGCCAAGGAAAACAGCAAGTGCAAAGGCCCCGAGGCACCAGAGAGCTCAGAGCTTCCTGCAGGGGAAGAGAATGATGATCCAGGTGAAAAGTGATATGAGATGAGGAAGAGTTGCCTGAGGAATTAAGGAACATGGCAAGCACTCGATAAATGACGTTATTATTACAGGAACATCTGGGTCCTGAGGTTAACAAGGGTCTGAGCAGTTATCGTGGTCACGGGACTATAAGAAGATGGCCCATGAGCAGCATTAGCAATAGTGACCAGACGTAGGATGGACTCAGTTTATAAGGGGGGATGGAGGGAGGTTGCGAGGGGGCCTGGTCACCTTGTGACTTCGGGATTCTGTCAGGAGCCAGCGATCAGCCTGCCCCCGGGGACAGCTGACAAGGTGGAGTTTAGGAACAAGGTCAGGAGCAGGAGTGTGGGCATCTTCCAGGGAGAGGGGACTGGACAGGCCTTATTCCTGCCTCTGGTCCCCCTTTGTGCTGGACCCAGGAAGAAGAAGTGGAGCAGAGAAAGAGGAGAAGGGGGAGCTTCTGAGCCCAGGGCGTCTGAATGAGGTCTCCTCGTCACTGTCCCCTGCGTGCCCCTTGGAGGTGGTAACTGCTGGCAGAGGGTCCTGCGGATCTTGGTTCTCAGGTCAATCCACTCTTCCAGTGCTCACGGGACCGCAGGCTCCTCTCTCTCACAGCCCCTACAGGGGCGGGGCCGTGGGCGGGGCCAGGGCGGGGTCTTGCCCTCTGTTTCCAGGCGAGGCTGCCTAACAGGCATGGTGGAGGGCTTGGTGCCACAGGTCCGGAACCCAAGTGCGAGGGACACCAGGGCCCTGTCTGTCATGGCACAGGTGTCTAGAAAGTTCTACCCCGTGTCTTGCTGCCTGTCAGCTGGGGAGGACTCTCAGTCCCATTCACAGTCCAAGCCAATCTCCACTGTCCCTCTCTGTGGAAGCTGCCCCGCTCCTGTCCCTGCAGTTGTCACTGCTTCTGAGATGTCCCTGAAGCACTTGCTGTCTGGCTGAGCCCCCAACTCTGAATCTAGTTCATTCTCCGTCCCTGGCTTCTGAGGCGGCGAAGTCTTGCAACTTGTATTTTCACTGCTTTTTCAAATCACTATTTTATTTTATTTCTAGTTCAAACTAAGAAACGCCCATGTTATTATTATTATTTTTTAAATACCGTGGCTTGTCTTCACGAAACAACGCGTGTTCACTTCAGACTTGCAGCAATAAGGAAACAAGTCATGTGTGAGCTTAGTACCCAGAGATGACTACGATCACCCTTTTGTTTTCTGCAATTTTTATAACCTAAGAAATCCTGTGATTAGTTTTCCCTTTGCATTTATTTTTATTTGTGAAATTCTATAATTTGTTATGGGACTAGAAACAGATAGATAGCATTTATTGATTTACTTCCTAGGGGCCCAGGAATTCGGCAAAGCTATTGAATACGCCTTTTAATTTGGTACTGATATAGAAACAATCACAGTCCCCTTTGACGTCCTGAAATGGAAACTCCAGCTTTGATGGCGGAGTTCTTAGAAGGGGCAAGAAGTAGTCACGGCTGCCCTCCCCATTTTTTTAGTTGAGAAAATGGACGCCCAGAAGGTGTCTCAAGTGACATAGGTAGGTGGTGGTTGAGCTCCCTGTCCCTGGAACACTTGTGTGGGTGCCTGACTTTGATCCCATCATGATATGCTGAGGATTTTTTCCCCCGGTGTCTACGGCACTCTTCCTGGCTCTCTGGTGTTCTTGGTTCATCTTCTGTGCTCTCGGCTGGTGCCAACAGCAGATTCTCTTCAGAATGAAGCTCTGATCGCTGATTCCCTGCTCAGGGGAAAGGGCATTTTTCTGTGCTCCCTCCCTTCTCTGGCTAAGACTCCTCCGTCTGGGCGGGCGGGAGTGGGTGTTTTTCTCCTTCCAGAAAGTGCAAGCTTGTCTCGACCATTTTGAAACTGGAGCCTGAGATTTGGCTAGAACTCCACCACGATTGCAATCCGGCTGACAATACGCGTGTGGGGTGCCTCTTCACGTGCCTAAGCGTGTCGCCTAGAATCCTTACACTGGAGGTGCAAGGAGCATTGTCATCACTTAAGACGGAGGCAGTTACTTAAAACTATTGGCTTTTCCAATAAGACATTTGTCCTAGGAAGAAAAAAAAGGCATGTGGATGGACACACACACACACACACACACACACACACACACACACCACTCGGTGTGTGTTTTAGGTTGTCCACACACAGTAAGCTCTGCTCTGAAGTGGGGGAACTTGGTTCTCATGCCGTGTTTGAAAGCCAAATGCTGTAGCTACCCCTCCCCAACCCCCCAACACACACATGTTGGCCTGGAAGAGCACACTGGTTCTTTCAGCCAGGTCGCTCTGATAGAGAGGCACATTTGAATAATTTCATGGGTCGATCACGCAGGTATCAAGCGTAGAGAAAGTTCTCTGGGCCTCCGCATACATCATGATCCCATTTCCCTAACGGATCTACATTTCCTTTAGCCTAATAAGGTGTGAATGCTAAACATCTCTCTTTTGAGCTCTGGACACGTGGTCATTTGAGAGCTGATTTAGGAGTTTGGGTGGAAGATTATCTTCCCCAACAGGAACCCCCAGAAAGGGACCCCCCAACCAAAAAAGAAAAGAAAATAGAGGCTTGGCGGCTGCTCTCTGTTTGATTGTGTTAGATGAAGGATAACCTTGCCTGTTGTCAACCTGCCTGGGCACTGTGGGAACCATTCTTTGGTGATCTGCCTGTTTATCAAGCCAAGGAGATGGGTGCTACCTCCCCATAGTGACCCTTTCCTCTAGAAAGACCAACTCCTGGGAGAGGATGGGGGGAAGAGACAGGAAGAGGGGTGTGTTTAGAGAAAGGTGGGGATGTTCTCTAAACACTTCAGAGTTGGGCCAGAGGAATTAGGGAGCAGATTAACTGAGCCCTCTGGGAACTCAGTTAGTTTGTTGGCCTTGTGTCAAGCTAGCATCAGCTAAGGAATCCCTTGATTTGGGGCGACCTAGCTTTCCTTCTTGTGAACAAACACCTTCCTCCCTTTCTGCCTACCTACCCTCACTCTCTCTGGGTGTTTTCTCTGGTTGTCCCTAGAGTTGGGTAATGTGTGCAAATTCCTAGCGGACAGCTCCTCTGAACGCCTGGCCCCATGGGGGTGGGGAGAAGGCCTTTCTACCTTCCCTCTGCAGGAAAATAAAAGAGATAAATGAACCCTAATCCTGACCTGGGGGCGAATCCCAATAAAGATCCAGGTTAATTTTTCCTGCCGATCCAACCCTCGGAATTCATTGTGAGAATTAGACAGTTGTGTGGCACTAATTTGCCAGATCAGATTGTATAATTATCTTTTATGGGCCTGGGTGTGTGGATGCCTGGAGTTTATGCTGCAGGGGGCTGAGAGCATGTGTTTGGACCTCAGAGTCGCTGCTCCGTCCTGCCAGGCTGCACTTCTCACGAGCAGGCGGGGGCGGAGGCTGCTGGGGCACTGCCTAGCCAGAAACAGGGCCAGGGCGCCCGGGCCTCAGGTGAACCTGCCCGAGGTGGCGGGAGAACTTTGGACAGAGCCCAGAGTGAAAGGGAGGAACCCAAGGGAGGCCGCTGGGGGCGGGTCTACCGACTGGAGGGGGGGGTGTCTTCCAGAAAGTTCTGTGGTGGCAACAGAGGGGTCATTCAACAAGGGGTCTCAGCAAAGTCCAGCAAGTTTGGAGATTGTAAAAAAGTTGGTAAATCCAGGTCCAAGTTAGGATGCTCATGGCCTTGGACACTTCTGTCCCCACAGGTCCCTTCTTCCCGTATTTTATGACCGCAATGATACCAGGATAATAAAGGGACCCGGGCTGGAGTCCTTGTGACCTAGGCATTAGTAGTAGAGTCACCTCTTGTTCTGGTTTTAAAAGAAATGAGACCATTTTCGTGAGTCCTAGCCAGTGGGTGTGTTGGCTTTTGGGAGCTTCTAGAAATGCTTCTTGAAAATAGGGACAAATCTTCTGGGAGCTTTGTGGCCTCTTTTGTCATGACAAAGGCAGTCACTCCCCTCTGATTGGGACCCATTCCTAAGGTCCAGGAATTTCCCCCTTCTGGCCCAAGAGAGGGCTCTGATAAAGGTCTCCGGGGTGCTGAAACCATCCCACCCCGCCCTGCCCTTGCGCGGGGTCTCTGGTCCGGTGTGGCTTACTGAGATATAGTGGTGCTTTGTGCAGAAGGCGTTTTGTGGGACTGGCCATACTCCAAGCTGGTGTCTGCTCATGTCCTCACTTGGGGGGGGGGGGGCTTTTGTTTCTGGGTTCCTCCCTCAAAGGTTTGCAGGAGGAGCAGAGTGGGCCCTTCTGTCTTGGTTGGAGGTGCCTTTGAGGCGGTGGTTGGGCCAGGAACCGCGAGGTGGTGCTCAGGCATGGGGATGTCAGGGAGGAGGGGGCCTGGCAGGGTGTGAGGTGCAGGAGGAGGGAGGGAGGGGCTGGGGCGGGCTGTGGGGTGGCAGTCTCTGGCTTCCTGCAGGGCCCTGGCTTTGGGCAGGCGTGGCATGCTGCTGTTGGCCTGTTTTAGAGGGCGTGCCGTCCACCGTCCACTCCCTGTCCTGCTGTGGTGGGCCGTGAGGACAGTCAGGGCAGGGTTACATGCTGGGGAGGTGGGTGTGCAGCCAGGGCACAGGCCAGCCAGGGTGTCAGGGCAGAGAGTCGGGATCCACGGGCAGCCAGGCTCCTTGGGAGGCCGGGGTCTCCATGCCAACGCTAAAGGCCAAGGGGAAGGAGACCCCACGGGTTCTAAGGGCTGAGCCGAAACAAACATTCTGTTCAATGCCGAGCATTTTGGGGCCAGGGCTTGAAGTGCCTGGAACCAGAGCACAGAAAGGGCGGGGGCTGCTGTCTCCTGGGACGTGAGCAATGTCCCTGCCCCATCTGGCACTCCACAGGTCCCCTGGGCACATCTCCAGGCCTCCTGGAGGAGGAGGACTGTGTCCACCCCAGAAGGGAACGCTCTGGCTGGACAGGGATGTGGGATTGGCTGCGCAGAGTTCCTCAGGGGCGTTGAGGATGCAAAAGGGGGTGACCCTAGGCCCCGGCTACCCATCGTGTGTTCTCAGCCCCCAGCGTTGGGTTCACTCGGGACCATGTTGGAAATGCAGTCCCAGGCCTCGGCCCCTCACCCCCGGAATCCACGATTCAGCAACACCCCGTGCCGCTGGCCAGCTGGCCGGCTGGCAAGTGCTATAAAACTGCACAGGGAGCAAGCCAAGTTCCACCACCTCTCCTCGGACCCCGACTCTGGCATCTGGAATGGAGTCCGTTCCTGCCTTATGCAAAGTCACCCCCCTGCGCCCAACCCGCCCTCAGCTTGTCAGGTGGAGAGCCTCCTCCAACCTCCCTGGAGCTAAAGCCCAGCTGACTGGAAATGGCTTTGGCATGACCCCTCCAGGGGGAAACCCTAATTTTAACAGCCGGCTGGCGGATCCCAGCGCCGCACAGTCCATCGGGGCTAAAATGTCCAGTGGCTCTGCCCTGTGGTCAAGAGCCTCTTGCCCTCGAGGCCGGTCCTGGATAAGTTCATGGACGTGGAAGCAGCAGGCAGGCCCAGCACACCTGTCGCAGGCCCTCTCCCTCCACCTCCCCCTTCCCCATCCCGGCCTTGACGGGGTTGGCCGCGGAGAACCCGCTGAGCCCTGTCCTCAGAAACTCAGACCTCTGAGGGATGATGTGTCCTGCATATTCCGCAGAGGTCCCAAGCGCCACCCAAACAATCCTTTCTCTTGTGTGTGAAGGTGACGAGTTTTCTGTTTCAGATCTGATAGTCTTCTTTCCCCCTTTCTCTTTCTTCTCTGTGTTTTCATTTGCCAACCTCAGGGTCTAGAGTGATTCCTTTGAGCTTAATGATGGGGAAGCTTAGAATAGGGCTATTATCTTTAAACACCTTTTGAAATACTACTCTCTTGGTGTCTGAGTTAGATTGAACGAGGGCCGGATTTAAAGATGAAGTATCTATTTTAGCAGCAGCAACAGACGCGGTCCTGCCGATACCAGTTCACGTTTGTCCAGGAATTCTGTGGTTTGCTGTAAGAGCCTCACTCTCTAGAAGCCCACAAATAAATGTTTAATTAATAATCGTATCACTGATAATTATGGAGTGCCCTATTTATGGAATGATAGGGGCCAGATGTGGAGCTAGATGATCCTAATGAGTTAGACCACTTAATGAATTAAAACACGCCGTACTGTCGGCATGCACAAAAACAGCATCATAGGAGTCTTTGCATAAAAGGACTAATAAAAATAGAACCCAATGCTTGTCCCCAGGTTGTTTTGTAGTCAAGGTCTATTATGAATTCAAGTTTGTTCTAACCTGAAAAAAGTTACTATCCAATATGATATCCATTGACTTAGAGTTTATTCTATGTCTGATTTATTACTTTAAAAAAAAAAAAAAAAAACATAGCTAGGTGCAGTGGCACGTGTCTGTAACCCCAGCGGCTCGGGAGGCTGAGGCAGGAGGATCATGAGTTCAAAGCCAGCCTTAGGCACTTAGTGAGGCCCTAAGCAACTCAGCAAGACCCTGTCTCAAAATAAAATAAAATAAATAAATAAATAAATTTTAAAAGGGCTGGTTCAATGCCCCCTGGTTTCAGTCCCCGGTACCAAAATAAATAAATGAATAAATAAATAAATAAATACCCATATCGCTTTGAAAATATTCATTGGCCTGCCATGTCCGCAATTGGCATCAGTCGTGAATGTCTCCCTTTTCTTCTGAATTCATGTGGCTTTATTCTGTGATGAGAAATAAGCCACTAAACTCCCTGGAGGGGGCCGTCTGGCCTTCAGCAGCTCCCCTCTGCATGTATTAAGCCTGCAGATGAGTTCCATTATTTTTCCTGTTATAACCATCTCCTTGTTCTTCTAGGTGAAATCAGAGGTTTTCTGCTGACTTGACGGGAGCTTTGCCCCAAGAAAGAAGGCCAAGGACAAAGGTGAGTTGCAAGCGGCCGTCCGCACCGCTGCACCCCTGTGGCTCTTGTTGCTTTGGGGGTGTTTGCTTCTTTGCACAAACCCTTGCAAGGACATCCCTGTCATGCCCTGTGTGCCAGCACAAAGCCCAGTTGGCAGGCAGAAGCCTCAAAGTTAGCCATCAGGAAGGGCCCGGAGACCTAGATTTGTTAAGAATAAGCAGTGCAGTTAATTCAGGGCAGGTTACACTCTTGTGGCTGTACATGGGTTAACTCATTTGCATCTTGCACAGCTCTAGCAGGTAGGTCACATGATGCCCAACCCACAGGTGAGGAAACCGAGGCACAGTCACTTGTCTGAGATTGCATAGGTAATTTTTGAGGGAGCCATGTTCAAGGCCAGGTCCATGCCATTGCTGTGGTATACTGCTGCTTATAGGGACAGTGGATGGTCTCACCTGCCCGACAGGTCACGCAGCAGCTCCTGCCTCATGCACTTTCCACGTGGAGTTCACCACGGAGCAGAGGCCTTGCAGCATGCAGGAAGGACCCTTGGGCAGGTGATGCAAAGCCTGTGGGTCTGGGAGATGGAGGAGCAGGTGGATGGCACCAGCTGGCCTTCAGAGCACAGAGACTGTCCACAGGATTAAACAGGATCTTAGAGCCTTCTGGAGGGCAGCTGGCTGAAGTCTGGTCCTAATAATGCAGGATGTGGAATGAGCAGCCGCTTCCTGCACCTAAGGGTGGACTGGCCTGTAGCTGTCTAGACCTCTCTATCTGAAGCAGGTGCAGTTCTGACTGGAGGTCTTCTTAGGTGCTGGCGCTGGTGTGGAAGCTCAGAATGTGAGCATGTCTGATTGGAGGCAACAGGTGGTCTCTGTTTCTCCTATGGAGCCTGGGAAAGGGAGCACTGTGGGATGCCAAGCAGGGGTTTGGAGCAGGCTGGGTACATTGCAGGTTTGTCCCCACTGGTCTAGCATAATGTGAGGAGTGTGGACCCCGATGGCCTAGGTTCTTGCCTGACTTCAGCAGCTTCCCCACTGTGTGACCAGGCCTGGTGACCTGCCCTTCTCTTGACTCTGGTTTCCCCATCTATAAAACAGAGCAAAGACAGGCCCTTCTGTGTTGGGAAATGAAATGAGAGAGAGCGCGGTTAGTGACCAGGCCCTGGGACATTCTAAGCATTCCAAAAATGTCAGCGCTTTCTGTTTTGCTTTCTATCTCGGTAGTTCCGGAGATGATCTTAGATAAGTTTTTTTTTTTTTTTTTTTTTTGATACATTTCTAAGCCTCCGTTTCCTCCTCTGTACCATGGTGATGCTTATTCCCTATCCTTAGGGGAATCCTGATGTCAAGTGAAATAAAACACAGGTGTGGGTCATCACAGATGCCTTGTCTGTTAGTTCCTGTCCTCACGTATTGCCATCTTAGTCCACACAGACCAGGGACAAGGAAGACTGCCAGTAGGTCCCCATCCACTACCGCACAAGTCCTGATGGTTTCCAGCAGTTTCCCTGCGTTCCTACTCCCTCCCCGGTGCCCCCTCTGCTCTTGGCTTTTGTAGACAGCTAGGGGAACCTACCAGGGCTCCAGCCTTTGGACTTCCAAACTTTCCTCCCTCCAAGTAACCCTATTCACATCTTCCCTAAGCCTCTTTCTTCAGCCCAACATTCGACATGTCACTGTCTCTTTTTAAGACACCTGTCACGGCCCTCCAGCAACCAAATCTCACCTCCCATCACTCTTCATCCCTCTGCTTGAATCCCACCCCAGGACCAGACCCGTTCTGAAAACAGCACCTTCCACCTTCACCAGCCCTCAGCCCTTCCTCCCCGTAGACCCCAACCCAGTGCCGGTTCATTCTACAAGATATAGCCCCTTCCTCCCACTCATTCATTCATTCACTCACTCATTCATTCATTCATTCATCTAGGGGATATTCCTCAGGGGCCTACTGCTGCTGGGACGCGCCAGGCAGAGGACTGAGCAAAGTAGACCCCGCCCTGCTTTATGGAACTTGCCTTCTGGGGGGGGCAGGAGAGTCGGCACACAGGAGAAAATGGTCCCTAAGTAAAGGCTCTAGTGCAGAAGAAGGTGATGGGGTAGCTGGGAAACGTAGAACAGAGGCAGGGAAGAAGGCTCAAGTGTGCTGGGAGGTGGTGAGCAAGGGGGCAGCACTGGGCGGAGGTGACAGGAGCTGCCTGTGTGCAGACCAGCACAGCAGCAGGTGGACTGGGAAGTGTGGGCGGGGCTCAGGGAGGGACCTGGAGCTCCAGGCTCCGCCCTCCAGGAAGCTGGGACCAATCAGCATCCCGAGCCCTGTGGGCTATGGTGGGACTTACTGTTCACAGGCCCCTTTGCAGGGGCTGCTGTAGAAGCCCAGAGGACAGGGTGGGGAGAGCAGGGGGTCCAAACAGGAGGGGCATTGAGTGTGCCCATTTCTCTCTTGTCCCATCCCATGCACGTGGACATAGAATGACGGTGACGGTGGAATGAGCTGAAAAGCCACAACCGCATCTGGGCTTGGTCCTCAGTGGCCACAACTCTGTGTTCGGGGCAGCCTACTGCCCCGTGGCTGAGGCTTGCTGTGAGGGTCCTTCTCCTCCTACTCCCCCACCTGCAGAGCCACCAGGGGTCAATGGCATGTTGCAGGCTCAGCAGCAAAGAATGGAAATGAAAGGAAAAGCAAAGGTCGCAGGAAAACGAACAGAAGAGAGAGAGAGAATGCCCACCTCCCTTCCCAGTTATGTTGGGGTGGTGAGGGGGGCCGGGTGTGGAGCCCTGACCGTGACATCATCATCACAGGCGGCTAGCACTGTGGTCCCTCAGAGCTCGTGTTCTTGCTGGCTTGTCCCCTTGGGACGTCCTCTCAGCTTCCTTCTCCAAGAGCACAGATGGAGAGTTGCAGAGATAAGTAGGGTCACCATAGTTCCTCTTGTGTCTCTCCCAGCCCACATCCAAAGTCACCAAGGAGGGCCAGGCTGCGGGTGCTCCAGAGCTCGCATCCGATCCCGTGCATTCCAGGAAGACCTGGTGCTGGTGGTTGCTAGCAAAGGTCTTGTGATTGTGTGCCACCCGAAAACTGAGCCCGTGAGGGATCGAATGCCTGGTGTTCTTCCTTGGGGACTTCTTTGTTGCTCCTGCATATGACGGAAGAGCCAACTGAGGACCCGGCCACGCTTGTGTGTACACTTTGTTGGAAAAGCTTAGAGAAAGAAAGGGGCAGTGGGAGTGATAGAGTCTTTGCTTGGGTGTGTCTGCCAAGGTTGAGCCTGTTTTGGGAGACTCCGCTGGGGACGCTTTCCCACCCAGTGGCTCGCACTCCTGCCTCCAGACCCGTGGCCCAGGGAGATGGGGCGAGATGGTAGCCTGGAGTCCGGTCCCCGGAGCAGGAGTTGTAACCAGGAGCGTGACAGTGTTGCTCCCATGCATGGCTTTTGCATATTTCCTTTCAAAGATGAGATCGGTCACACTCACTACCTCGGAGCCCAGCGGGCTCCTGAGTGACATCAGCAGGAGGAAGACATATTTTTTACTGATGAAAACTCTGACGCCCAGGGAGGAGGCGCGCTTTCCTTGGCACCATCCATCATGTGTGCGTGTGGCGGGGAGGACAGGGAGCCGCGGCCCAGGGGATGGTTTCTGTCCTGATGGTAATTGACAGTGAGAAGTCTGGGCTCCAGCGCGTCCCGGGTTCTGAGTGTCTGCAGCAGCGGGGATGATCTCACCCGGGGACCAGAGCCATCCAGAGGGCGCGAGACGGAACTTCCCCTCAGGGTCCAACTGTGAGTCACCCTGGTTCCTGTCCCTGCAGCGGGCGCATCCCCAGGCCTCCCACTTCACCCTGGGACATCATGGTCACTGGTCAGGCCTAATGACTCACAGGGTCCCTTGAGCCAGAGCCGGGTGGAGTCTCCGTACCCTGCACGTGGACCCTCGGTGCTGCCGTAGCTTGGTGAGCCCCTGCTGGAGATGCTTGTGCAAGCCGTGTGCAGGGAAGGGGAGGGGGGTCCGGCCCTGCACAGACCTCAAGCTGCAGGTTGGAAAGTCTCAGGGGCTCAGTGGAGGTGAGACAGCCCCAGCCGCGGATTTCCGAGCCCCAGGGGTGAGTTTGGCTGACACCTGAGAGACAGGAGAAGTAACCAGAGCTCAGAGAAAGTGGGGTTCACCCAAAAGGCCAGCGCCTGGGAGGGTATCCGGTTTCCCACCACACCCAGAGCACAGCCTCTGCTGACATCTCTCCTGCTCGGTTTCCATCTTCCGGGGAAAGATATAGTGTCATCTTTTTTCAACCTGTCAGTCTCACACCTGCCCGGGAACCCTTGGCGGTGAGACACCCGGCGCTGTCCAACCTGATGTCACCTGTGTTGATTGTCTGTGTTAGAAACCAGGCAAGCAAGAGGGACTTTCTGAGGATCGGAGAAAAAAATAAAAAAATAAAAATTAAAAAAGCAGTAAATCCCCAGACTATTTTAGGGAGGTTGTTTTTTTTTTTTTCTTTTCTTTTTTTTTTCTCCCTTTTTTTTTTTTTTTTTTAAACCACTTGCTTTTTATTTTCAAATTTTTGGTTTTTCTCTCTCTTTTCAATTAAAAAAAATTGAGGTAAAAAAAGGATGAGAGAGACCATATATGAGCAGATAAAGAATCACCCCCCAAATGCACCTGTGTTTCTCCTCTCAGCTGACCTGTGGTTGGTGTCTGTGCAGGATATGAGTCCTGGGAAGTTCACACAAGGGCCTTACAAGCCGGATGGCCCAGGGCCTCCACCTCAGTGGTCACCTGACAGTCAGGAAGCGTGTTCATTCCTAGGTCTCAGCTCACCTGTCTTCAGCCTCTGTCCTTCCCAGGAGTGACAGAGGTGACTTATTTACATCACAGATTTGTCCTAATCAGTTCTGGAAATTTCTATTTCTAGTCTCATTTCCAAACACAGAAATGAGGTAGGGGCCGTATGAGAGCCATGTTTAGGGTAGAGGTCACAGGTGAGGCAGACCTAACCAGCCTTGGGCATGGGTGCCCACCTCTGAGGCCTTGTTTTTCTTAGACAGCTCATCGGACTCCTTTGGGACGGTGAGTCAACTGTCCCAACTGAGGGCGTGCAGGGAGGAGGGGTGCGGAGCCCTGGTCACTCACAGGGATGGTGTTTGGGCAGCTCCATGAGCCCAGCTGGCCTGGGAACAAGGTAGTCCCAAGGTATGGGCATGCATGTTAGTTGGCCGAGGTGTGGGAGCTTGTGTGGAGGGCCGGCCGCTGGGTGACTCAGTCTGCTAGCAAATATAAAAGGGAAATGAGTCACTTCCAACCCTGAACAAGAACTCCTAAGGCTAGGCCGCCAGCACCTGTCTGGGACATGGTTAGTTATTAACACTGCCAGTAGAGTGCCATGGGAACCGGGCGCTGGCCTCGGTGGCCGAGACAGCTTGCACTCTGTGCTCTCCTCTTCCCTGGTTCTTCTCTGCCTGACCCCAAATGCCGAAGCACCCCTAGATGTACAGTTCCGCCCAAGTTGCTCCCCGAGGATGCAGATTTCTCAGCGATGGAGAAAGGGACAAAGATATGGGTTGGGGAGGGAAAACCACAGCTAACTTTTGTGTCCTCTTCAAAGATGGGGTCCAAGGAGCCAGCCTGAGTCTGGCTGGGGGTGCTGACCCAGCCTCCACTGCCCACCTGCAGGTGCCAACCCCAGCATTCTGCTTCCTGCGGCTCAGTCAGATCTGCGGAGGGTGCCTTTGGGTGGTGCCAGAAAGGAACCAACTCCGCCACCTCCCGAGGAGGCCCCGACCTGGGTTTCATTAACTCATGCCCCACTGACTGACCTCTGGCCCCGGGCAGGGGTAGCATTTGTCTTGTTCCATTCTGCTCCTGAGTCACCCAGCCACCTCCGGAGGTGCTCTCGAGACTGCTGAAGAAGACTGAGGGCCCCTCTGTGAGCACCTCTCCAGGGCGGGTGGGAAAGGCTGTCCCTCAAGGTGAGCTGGGAGTTCACCTGAGCTTCAGCCTTTCTTTCTCATGCCTGGAGAGGTACAGGACAGGCAGCTTCTCCCAGATCCCAAGAGACATGCTTGGCTGCTCTCAGGCAGGCCCAGCCTGGGCATGAGTCCTGTGTGCTGCTGTCAGGGCCATGCCCTCTGCCTCCAGACCGGGCAGGGGCAGGAAGGCTCCCCAGAGTCCAGAAAGGAAGCCCTGGGGCCCAGAGGGGCGAGAGGAGCCCTGATACTGGCCGCCACCTCTGCAAAGACCTCCAGTGCTCACGGGCAGCCCAGAGGGTGTGGAGCTGCCATTTGCCTGCCTGGAATTGGGACATGAGCTCTCTGGGTGGCCATGAGCAAGCCAACTGGGCCTCTCCACTCTGCTCTAGCAGAGCTTCCCCATCTGCAGAGTGGGAATAATAACAACACCTGTCCTGCTCACCCGGGCTTGTGTGAGGCCAGCTGAGATCACCCAGCCTGTGACAAGGCTTGGGAGTGGCTAAGGGCCACCCAGAGCGGGGTTGCAGCACCAGGGTGCTTATGGTGATTAGCAGCAAAGCAAGGCCTGAGGTCTGGGCTCTCTGGAGGGTGGCTTTACAGGCACCCACCTGTGGCTTAAGAGCCTCCTTTAGCTGATAAATCACCCACCTGGTGGGCGTGCTTTGTCTGGGTCCCTGCAGGAGCAGACAGCTTGCCCTTGGCCTCTGCTGAGGGGGCTGGGCAGGTGCATAAATAGATCCCAGGGCTCTGTCTCTTGCGTTTTCCTGAGGGACCTCCAGCTGCCCAGGTTTGAATGCTGATTTAGCCATCTCCTGCCACGGGATTTGTCCTGGTGTATCACCTTCTGCCTTGAAGAAGACAGAGGCACAGAGGAGTGAGAGTCAGCTTTTATCCCATAGTTCAAAATACCAAGGAGGTGCTCTACAAATAGTCATCAGATATAGACTGATTCTTTTTTTTTTTTTTTTGTAATTATTCTAATTTGTTATACATGTTTGCAGAGTACATTTCATTTCATATTACACATAAAGAGCACAATTTTTCAAGTTGCTGGTTTAATATAAAGTATTTTTACAACAATTGTGTCTTCATACGTGTATTTAGGGTAATCATGGATAACTCAGTCTGCCATTATTCCTATCCCCTTGCCCCTTTCCTCCCTCCCCCCTCTTTGTTCTATTTAAAGCTCTTTCATTCCTCTCATCCCCACTCCCTTGCCTTTAAAAGTTAGTATCTTCATATCAAAGAGATCATTCGACCTTTGTTTTTTTGGGGATTGGCTAACTTCACTTAGCATTATTTTCTCCAACTCCATCCATTTACCTGCCAATGCCATGATTTTATTCTCTTTTAGTGCTGAGTAGTGTTCCATTGTGTAAATATACACCAAAGTTTCCCTATCCATTCATCCACTGACGGGCATCGGGGTTGGTTCCACAATCTAGCTATTGTGGATTTATAGTCTGATTCTTAGCAATTCCCTTTATTGTGGTTTACTTTGCTTTCTTACAAGTCCATGCATCCATTGAAAGGAGGGATGTTAAGATTTAAGGGAGTGTCACCTCTTTAGTGAACAGCGCTGTGCAAAGTAGTTTGGGTACAATCCCTGTTCTCATAAAAGCACATTGGTTTGGGCCGATTATTTGCATCCAGACACAAGGTCTCCTCTAAGCCTTTCTGGATAAGTACTTTCTGCTTGAACGCTTCGTGATGGAGAATTTTCTCTCTCCTGAGGTCACCTGCTCGAAACATTGGTGATTCCAATTGAGCAAGAGGGAGAGAGGGAGAGAGAACGGAGAGAGAGCTGTGGGCCACCTGCAATGGTTGAGTAATGTTCCCCAAAATTCATGTCCAGGTAGCACTTCAGTGTGTTGTCATCTTATTTGGGCAAAAGATCTTTGCAGATCTTATTAGTGAAGGATCTCAAAACAAGATCCGCCTGGACTTAGGGGAGGCCCTAAACCCAATGACCAGTCATTGGAAGAGAAGAGAGAAAGAGACACAGAGAAGAAGGGGTATGAGGGTGGAGGCGCAGGTTGGAGAGCCGTGTCTGTGAGCCGGGGAATGTTGAGGATCACCTGGTGGAGTTGGGAGAGAGGTATGGAAGATTCTCCCTCACAGCTGCCTGATTAACCAACTCCAACTTTGGCATTCTGGTCTCCAGAACCGTGAGAGAATAAATTCTTATTGTTTCAGGCCCCTACTCTGGTAATTTGTCGTAACAGCCTTGAGATATGGAAGCCCTGACCCTCCTTGACCTCTCTACTCTAAATTCCCCCCAGTTCTTGCTTCTCTATCCACCGAAAGGGAGCCACCATCCTTAACTCATATCACTCTGCAAACAAACAGGAACCTTCCAGTGTCAGGATGGCCAGCTGCCTACCGTTAGACAACTAATAAAGCAAGAGAGATATTTAGGAGCCACCCATCCTTCGTTATACCATGTGAATCCCTTATTATTCATAGTTCGGCATTTTTATGGTTGCTTAGTATTTCATTGTGAAACTGTGGCACGGTTATTTTTGAACAGTTCTTGGGTGTTTCTGGTGCATTTTTCTTTTGCTGTGAGATAAACTCCTGAAGACAATCCTTGTGGGGATAAACTTTATTCCTACCGTATTAGTTTCCTGTAGCTGCTGTAACAAATGACCACAAACTTGGCGATTTCACACAACACAAAGTTCTCTTACAGGACTGGAGGCAAGAATGTTGGAACATGACTCTGGGCTGAAATCAAGTTGTCAGCAGGGCTGGCTTTTCTTGGAGGCTGCGGGGAGAGTCATTCCCAGCCTCTGGGGGTCTGCCCACATTCCTTGGCTTAGAGTCACATCACTGTAGCCCCTGCCATTGTGGGTTCTTTGCTTTTTCTCCTCTCTCTAGTCAAATCTTCTTCCACATTTCCTCTTTTCAGGGAGCTTGCATTTACATTTAAGGCCCACCCAGATAATCCAGGACAATCTCCTCATCTCAAAAATCATTAACTTAATCCCTTTCACCATGGAAGTCAGGAAGGCAATATTCATAGCTTGCAGGGATCAGAACTTGTGTCTTTTTCTTCTCTTTCTCTCTCTCTCTCTCTCTCTCTCTCTCTCTCTCTCTCTCTCTCTTTTTTTGCAGGGGTAGTAGAGAGGTGGGAGGAATGTGTGTTATTCAGTTTATCATCAAATCTGTGACTGTGTCCTCACAATAAATTTCTCTAAGTAGACACAGCGGGTGAAGGGCAGTACCTACTCGGTGTGGGAGGATGCATTGAGCTGAACCTCTTTTTGTGCTGTCCCTTTAAGAGCTTTCTTAGGTCTCCTGGGAGTGAGATCGCCTGGGGGAGGGGAGCTGTAGATTGAAATCCCCATTACAGGAATCATTTCAAGTTCGCCTCTAGGAAGCTCAGGGGCTAATGAGATAATTCCTATTAGGAGAGGGAGGAAATGAAGGTGGCCTGACTTCCTTTCTGTCTCTAATTTATATGATTCACTGAAACCTCCCCCTCTCCCTCCTCCCGGGGGCCCCCCTCCTTCAGCTGCCCCTTTGAATTCTGGTTCCACTGTCCACCCCCTTCTCCAGCCCCAGCTCTGGTTTCCAGCAAGTCCCAGCATGCCGGGCAACCTGGGAAGGTTGCTGTGTTCTCGGCAGCTGTGCCAGAGGATCTCTTCCCAGCTTCTGTCCTCTTCCCAGAGCCTCGCCCAGCTCCCCACCCACCCCTGCTGGCCGGGATGGGCACTGAGGCCTGCAGGACCAAGAAAAAGAGGAGAGCTGTCAGCAGAACAGGGACAGTTCCAGAGGACCCCCCCCCCCCAGGCCAGAGCAACTGAGATCGTGTTTCCCTGCTTCGTCCCCCTCCATGGACTAGGAGGGGAGGGGACAGCAGGTCCTTCTCTTCCTGTTTTGCTCAGCTGCCTACACTTTTGGTCAAAGTTCTCCGCAAACATGAAAACCCAGTTCGGGTCTTTAATTGAAAAAGTGTGAAGTGACCCAGGCGCCAGGGTTTTTGAAGTTCAGATCAAATCCTGGGAACACATCTGGGGGAGAGAGAAAGAGAAAGAGAGCCTGTCCCACAGGGGGAACCTCATCTCCTTGGGCATGTCACCGTCAGCCGTCACTCTCTACCTTTATGGGACACCCTCTTTGTTCTCGGACCTGCTGGGGACAAGGCTAACCAGCTCGGCCCCTTGCCCAGGGAGGGTTCCCAGCACCCAGCGGGAAGCGTGGCCCTCTCTTCCCCTGGTTCACTTCCTTTCCTCCTCTTTGCTCCCAAAGGAAGCCATATGGTGGAGTCTTCCGAGTCAGGGCCAAGGGCCAGCCCAGCTCTCGCCCTGGGGACAGTCCAGCAGCCCTGATGTGCCGTGTGGGTGGCCTGCTCTGTGAACTTGCAGCCTGACCTCCCAGGCCTCAGAGAGCCCAGCTGCAGCCTTGGGTAACAGCCTGAGCCCCCGGTGACGGCACAGTGCTGATCCCGGCTCCCCTTGTCACCTTGGCACGGAAGCCACAGGCTGGCCAGGCCACATGGCACTGGAGCCCTGCAGACCCCATTGAGGTGGCTGAGCCTGGCCATGAAGGGGGCAGTGGCAGAGGCAGAGGACCACTACCCAGAGGTTCAAGGAAGGCAGGACCAGAGCTAGAAGAACAGAGACACGCGGGAGTGACCTGAGATCCCCCCCGTACGTCAGCTTGGCCTCAGCGGTGGTCAGTGGCGCAGCTGCGAATCCACGTGGGGCCTTCTTAAGCCCCCGCCCCACTCGTGACTCCAGCCTCAACACGTCCCCTGCTCGTGGCCTGTGTTTTCTGGAATTTAGGACTTCTTGCGGAACCATGGAATGGGAGCGAAGGGTTAATTCAGGGGCTGAGAACGACTTTCTCAATTAAAGGAGTTAAAAAAAAAAACAGCGATGGAAGATGGATCTGGACCTCTTGGTACACCTGTCAGAGATGGTCCAGGCTAGAAAACAGCTGTGGAAGGGCTGGCCTGTCCTTCCTGCCTTGGGCATCCGCCTTCTGTGCTTTTTAATAGAGATGGTGCAATAGTTTTGGAAATAGAGGAATAGGGAACGAATGCTACCTACAAGGTCCTTAGCGGTTAACTCAGCCCTCGCTGGGGGCTGCTCTCCGTCCTCCCTGTGGTGTGGATGAGTGTAAAGAGAACAGAAGTAACTTGCCCAGGATCCCGCAGCTTTTAAGAGGGTGATTCTGAGGCTGAACCCTGATGGGATGGCAGGTGACTAAGCTCGGTGGTCTCCAAGGGCACAAGCCACCTGCAGTGTCTTCCCATTGCTAGGAATGGGTGCCCTGCCCTGTGTCCCTGTCACACTTTTGGGATAACCAGCTTGTGTTGCTAGCGGCTTGCTTGACCATGTGCTCCTTATTTTCCTTCCTTCCTTCCTTCCTTCTTTCCTCTCCTCTCTCTTTCTCTTTCTCCTCTCCAGCAGGGGTGATAGCCCCTGGATCCCCCTGCACACTGGCAGACCTACTGGGTGGGCTGAGGAGCCCTCGGGGGCACAAGGCCTGCTGCACCCGTGGCAGAGGGCCTGCACGCTCTCTCCCCAGCCAGTGGAGAGCCCCTCTTATTGACCCAGGTACACACAACTTGGTGGTCACGCTGTGTCCTCACTGCAGATTGACCCCCGGCCCTAGAACGTCTAGGTAGACTGCAGAGTCCAACAGGGGACTGTGGGGACCAGGTGCAGAGACCTGGCCGTTTATTCTTGCTGAGGAAAGCAGGTAATAAATGACCCCCTCTCTGGAACCTCCTGCCCCGGCGTGATTCACAGCAGGGACAGGAGCACCTGTGCGGCCCAGTCGCTGTGTGCTGTCATTACGTGGGTCATCCAAAGAAAGGGCGACAGAGGCCTTGCGATTGGCTGCCAGTGGCCCCCGAGGGACATATTACACGATACGATGAGGACACAGGGAGTGTGGGGCCGGGGTACCATTATCTGTAAAGTCCATCTTTAGGAACAGTCTACAGGGGATAAACAGGGATCAGGCCGGCAGGTTCGGAAGGGTCTTTGATCTGCCTATAAGTTCTGCTTTTCAATGGCGAACCGCAAAGCAGCCCCACCCGGCCAGAGATAACAGGCGGGTGCAATTGCAAACCACCGGCCTCTTGATAATGCCCGGTTTATTGAGGTCTGGTGTTGGCCCAGTGGGAACACACCCGGTGAGCATCAAAGGGAGCCGGCGTCACCCTGGGCAAAGAATCCCGGGCCCCGGGTGGGTGCGAGGTGGGAAGGTGCGTGTGTGGTGGTGTGTGCACAAGCCGGCCCGTTGGCAGTTACCTTCCTGTAGATCAGAGGCCACCAGCCCCAGAGGGGCCCTGGCGAGTCACGAACTGTGTGCCCTTGTTCTGGCTGGGCGGGCTCCCACCACGGTCCCTGCAAATGGTCTTTAACATCTTGAGTAGGAGGGTCCCTCCTGTGTCGTTATGTCCCCGACTCAACGTCCCAAAGACAGTTAGTTGGTATGAGAAGGGTAATGGGGAAATGAGGTAGGCACTCGGGAAAGACCAAACCCAAAAGCTTCCTGTTGGGGACTCTCAGAGGGACTCTCCGCAGTCTTTTGAAGGCCTTTGCACATGGTGTCACGGACCCCAAAGAAGTGTGTCTCGCCCAGAAGAGAGGAAGAAATGGGATGTGGAGGACGAGGGCGGAAGAAAAAGGAGAAGGCTCCAGGCGCACTCTGCAGTGTGAGGGTGGATGGGGGGGTGGGTCCCGCGTCCTGGGGAGGGGTCACCTCCCCTCGCCCCAGGCTGTGCCTCTTGGCCGCCTTGTTTTCCTGTGGGCCGTCAGCACGGTACATGTGCATCGTGTATTGGCCTCTGGAGACCCGAGCACAGAAACACCACAACACACACACAACATCTGGAAGCTTTTTAAGGTTTATTTTTTAACACATTTGCGAGAGTCAGGACATTTGCACACGGGGCTTACAGGCTGGAGGGAACCCAGGGGTCTTAGTCAAGTTGCGGATGTATTTGACTTTGTGGGGAGGGGTCAGGGTGAGGAAGGGGAGTTGGGGGTATTGGAAGTGGCCAGTGGCAGCAGTTAAGTCCTCGGTTCCTAGGATTCTGCTGTAGCACACAGTGACCTGCTGGAAGTCCCTCAGGGACCCGGCAGGGGACCTGGTTCCTGCCTCTGTGGGCCCGCTGGGATGGAACACGGGGGATTCTTCTCTCCTGTGACAGTCATGTGCATTTGATGGACCCAGCAGAATGCCCCAGGGAAGGATGGGACATGCAGGGACATTCCGTCATTTGTATGTGGCTTCAGAGAGACACCTTAGGACTGGCTTTTTGGGGTTTCATCAACTCATTCTGGTTCCCTCTTCTCTCCCTCTCTGCCCGCCAGGCACGGCTGAGACAGCAGGAAACAGGGACTCCATTTAACGCCGGTCCTTAAAAACCCTGAAGACCACAGGGCCTTTAGCTCCTCCCCTCCTTCATTCCTCCTCGCCTCCTTTTCCTCCACCTCTCCTCGCCCCCCCTTCTTGACATCGTGGATTTGATGATGTGGACCAAGAGACACCAGGAAAGGCCAGGCTTAGGATGTCAGCAGGGGCAGGCTGGAGGTGAATTAATGGACGAAAAAGACAAGTCTTTGTAGGAAAAAGAACAGATACGGGGTTTGATCTTTCTTCTAGAGGGGTCAGAGCACCCATGTATTCAACCATTCCCTCTCTCGTGGTGGCCGGTTTCTCATTTAATTCTTCCTTCTTCTCCCTTCCACCTCAGTTATGAACCTGCGGCCGAGCAAATTCAGCAAGTTAGGTATCTGTGAAATCTCGACTTGCTGGTTTTGGCACCCACAGGGCTGACCCACCGGAAGGGAATCTCTTCTCCCCACCTCCAGACAGGCCCTAGCACTGCTGTGTCCTTGTCTATGAAGCCAGCCCTTGCTGGTGAGCTCACGTTGACTGCACCCGTGGGAGCTGGCTCCCGGTGTGCCCTGTTTATGAGGGGAGGATCTGGGGCTTTGTGTGGTTATTCATGTGAGGGACTGAAAGGTGTCCACCCTGTTCTTGTGGGAAACCAAGTGACACAGCTGCCAGGAATTCCACCCCATCTGGCCGCGAGGATGCCGGTGCCTGTCTCTGCTCCACGCACTCTCCTTATATAAGCTTCTGCTTAGGGGCACCTTGTGTCCTCTGCGCCATTGGGAGGCAGAGGCTTCCTGTAGCTCGGAGCAGCTTGACTTGGGGCCTGGCCCTTTTCTGCTCTGGTTCTTGACACTGGCCGGCCCAAGCCTCGCCCAGGGAGCTGCAGCTGCCGCCTTGGTCCCGCCCTCCGGGATTCTGCTTTACCTGGGCAGGGCGAGGCCCGAAAACTGAGGAGCAGCTCGCCTGGAGGGGGAGACTGGGAGCAGTGTGTCTCAGCTGGGAGCAGCTTGGCTGCCCTCTCCCCACCCACCGTAGACACATGGCAATGGCGGAGACATTGTTGATGGTCACCACGGGGACAGGGGGTGCTAGTGGGTAGAGTCCAGGAACGCTGCTGAACACCTACCGCGCCCAGGACACCGCTCCCCACCGAGCGTGACTTTGCTCCCAGTGTGCCTCGCTGAGAAATCGTGCTCTGGAACCGTGATTCTCACACTTGACTGTGCATCGGAACCACCTGGAGTCTGGTTAACAGACGACGGGGCTCCACGCAAGGGTCTGATTCAGCACGTCTGGGACAGAGCCTGGGAGTTTTCATTTCTAACAGGTGCCCTTGTGAGGCGGAAGCCCTTGGTCCAAGGCGATCCTTTGAAAACCTGCGTTCTAAGAATGTCTCCAAATCCTGCTTGCCTACATCCGAAATCTGTATCCATTATAATTACTGGGAAAACTCTGAAACAACAAGGACTTACTTAAAACCAAAGAGCCTCTCTCTTACGTAACAGAAAAGCCAGAGGCAGGCAGAGCAGCACTGGAGGGACCAGGGTTCCAGGACCCCATCTTCTTGTTACGTCATCTTAGTGTAGGATTCCCATTTTAAGTGCCCTTGTAGGCCAAGATGGCTGCTGGAGCACCAACCCTCCTGTCCTTCATTGAAAGTAGAAGGTACACATTGGGCTCCTTCTAGCACCTTTTAACAGCCTCCCCAGAATTACTCCAATAGTTCTGCTTATGTCTCATTGACCAGATCTTAGTTATTTACCTGACCTTGTCTAGCCACATGGGAGGATGGGAAACGTTGTTTTTCTGCCAGCCAAAAATCAGAGTTCTATTCCTGTGTAGATAGGGTAGAGAAGATACTGGGGTAGGCAACCACGGCTTTTGCCACGTCTGCATGCCTAATCTTTCAAGAGTTATCACTTATTTGGCATCTGCCATACGCCAGGTACTTTTGATGTATTATCTCTTTTAATCCTGAGAGCTTTGCAAGATAGATGATAATATTATCTCTATTTTGCAACGATGAAACTAAGGCTCTCAGAGATTAAGCCACCTGTCCAAGGTGCAGGCAGCAGATGGTGTAATTTAACAGCCCCCTTCAAAGCCGGGGCTGCCCCTTGCCTCAGTTGCTCTGGGAGACTGCCTCTTCTGAGCCTGCACTGTTGGTTAGACCCATGGAAGCCAAATTCTGGGCCCCGCCTCTTCTGATCAGCTCCGTTTCACTGCTACCTTCTATCCCTACTGTGGTAATCTTTTCGAAAACCTGTGCAGCCAGGGCTGGGAGTGGAGCTCAGTGGTAAAGCACATGAAGCCTGAGACTGTGTTCCATCCTCAGCACCATAAACAAGACCAAACCAAAACCAAAACCTGGAGGGGCCCAGCGTGCCCTGAGAGCAGTCTCGGGGAGCTATAGTGTCTACAGGACTGGTTTCTCCTGAAGCTCTAGGGAAGACTCTGTCCTTGCCTGGCTCTGGGGCCACCCGTTCTCCTGGCCTCATGACCCCCTCCTGAACCCTCCCAGCCTTCTGTCTCCATCATCACAGCACCCCTGGTGATCACATTTAAGACCCACCTGGGTGACCCAGGACCCTCAGCTTCATCACACTGCCCAGTCCCTTTGGACCTGGGGTGCCATTTGCAGGTGGCAGGGATCAGGATGAGGATGTGTTTGGGGAGCTGCCATTCAGCCTCCTGCAGGGTCCCTCTTTCCTCATTCTCCTTTTTCTTCCCCTGGACGGCTCGGGTCCCAGACTGTGCGTGCATCCCACTTACACCTCGGAGTCTTGGCGGAGGCCAGAGTCGGGCTGAAGGGCCTTGGAGGGCTCATCCAATCAGCTCCCAGTGGCCATGGCGACAGGCGTGAAAAGGGTCAAGTGCCAGGGGATTGGGCAGGGTGGGGGTGGGTCCTGCTCTATAGCTGCGTCACCTTGGCCAGAATGACACCCCTGTGGAGTGACGGATGGTGGCGAGACATGAACAGCAGCAGTGTGTTGTAGACCTTTGCTGTAATGCTCTTAGATCTCGAGGTGCCTTCTGACCAGCGTGCCTTTCTCCAGGTTGACGGGGACATGTCTGTAGCCAAACAGATGCTATGCCAAGAAGAGGTTGACGGGGGCTGGGGAGGGTCCGCTCGGGTCCTAGCCTCATTTTCCTTCCCTGGTCGATCTCCTCACTGCCCCCTCCGCCCGCCTCCCCTTGGCTAGGTCTGCCGTGCTGGGATACGAGTCTGGGGTGTTGCATTTTTTACTTTTTATTTTATTTTGCAAATGCCTCACAACGTTCCCCTCTGTGTTTAAGTCCCACTGCCAAGAGCATGTAGTTGCCAGGCAACAAGAAGGAAGTCCCGGCTGCTGCCAATTAATTTGCTAGCTGCAGGCATCTCCCTGGGGAGAAGGCGCCGTGCCCGCCGTGGCTCGCGGAGACAGCTCAGAGGGCTGCTGCCCAGGAGGCAAAAGGAAACCAGAGGAAAGTTAGAGAACTCTGGGTTTGTTTGGGGTGTTTTCAGGTCCAGCTGGAAGGGAGAGTCTGGAGGGTCTGGGCAGCACCAGGGACGAAGACACCCAGTTTCCTTCTTGGCCACCCTTCAGAGAGCCGCAGAGCGCCTCTGTGTCTGCACATTGGCTGCCTTTTTTTTTTTTTTTTTTTTTTAATTTGTAGGTGACTCTGAAATGCACACGCTGTCGCCTTTCCCAGGTCCCCTGCAGAGCAATGTCTTTAAGCATCTTCTCCCTGCTCAGGGCCCCGGGGCCTCCCTGTGACATCTCTCCTCTCTGCTCCAGCCCTGCCTAGGGTTCAGCCACCTTGGTGCAGGAAGGACAGGCCTTTGCACCAGGCTGAGCCGCCGTGCTCACAGTCTGGCTTTCCAGAGCGTCTCCAGAATCTCTAGGCTGTTTCCCTCCAGATATTGCCGTCCTAGCTTCCAGCTTGCCTAAGGAAACCCTGTATCAATGGCGTCTCCCTGATGGGCCTAGGAGGGCAAGGTTTGCCTCTTTGACTTATTTCTGCAGCCACACCATCTAGCCAGGAAGGTACCAATGCATGCACAGATTTGTAGTCATCTAAATTGTTCCTGTGGTTGAGGGTGACTGCTCGGATCGGAGACCCAGAGGGCGGCCTCCTTCATGAGGCCCAGGTTGTCTGCATCTGTGGACAGGCCGCTTACTCCAGTTGCTGAGTCTCATCAATTTTAGAATCACCCAGTCCTGTGAGGGCATTTGGTGGTGCTAAATATATTTGCTACTCAACAATGGTGCAAGGAAGAGATGGGGGAGTCCCCGTCCATCTTAATTTCTTTGCTGTCAGCCTTAGGGAGGGAGAAATGTGTTTAGTGGTTTCCTCTTTCCACTAGACCACCGTCGGCTCTGGGAGAGGTCCTGATTAGTTACCAAGAGAGTTTGGAAAGCAGAGAGAGAGGTTCCAACTAGAGTGGCTGTTAGGGTGAGGGACTGGACTCTGTCATTGTAACTGAGGATTCTGGTGCCCTCTGAACCTCAGCTTTCCTCCCGGTGAAGCGGGTGATCTAACACCTCCAGGCTCCTGGCCCCATATTACACAGGTATGATGGTGACCAGCTGCAAAACCGAATTTCCCACCTCTCCGGGGCCAACAGAGTTCTACGGTGGTATTCTTTGAAGTCAGGGCTGGGCATGGCGGTGATGATTCATTGTGCAGGGAGTTCCTAGGAAGAATACATCGGTCTCCTTTCTTAACTAAATTGCTCTGTTTTTAAATATTCTGTTCAGTTATAACATTAACTCGAATATTAATGACTGAAGTCAGAAAAGTGAGGCAAATCTCTGAAGACACCTGTGGCCAGTGTGGAAGCTCATGTCTAACTCTTTTGCTGTTTCGGTTCCTAGGCCTGGAGAGGATGACCAAAGCACTGGCTTCCCTGCCCACACCACCCACCACCAAGCCTCCCGGAACAAGCAGGTGCCCCCTGCACCCCTTGAAGGACTTGGCCGAGGTCAGATCACCACCTCTTGAGAGTCAAGAGCCCTGGATTTGATTAAGAATTCTGATTTTGGAGAACAAAGAAACTTCTGGACTTGTGGAGATGTGTGGGTGGAAACCGAAGACCCACCCTAACCTGAGTGAGCAGGGAGGGGCATGGCTGGGGCCCCCTGCAGCCCCAGAAGACTCCTTCTCCCAGACCCGGACCTTCCTGCTTGTGGAAAACATGGCCTCTGCGGCTTCCTGCTCCTGACGCTCTTCCCGGCCCCACCCAGGCTCCCAGGCTTTTCCCTTTGCTGGATGTGGAGCAAATAGTTAGCTCACTTGAGTCCAATGGGATCTTGGGTTTTGTTCCTGCTCCTTCTAAAGAGGCCGCCATTTGTACATTGTGAGCAGCTCAGGAATGGTATTTGGACCTGCCCCTCTCCACCCAGGTTCCAGAGTGACCAAGAATCAGTGTGGAAGTCCTTCAGGCTCTCAGGCATCCGGGCCAGTGGAGAAGGCTCTGACCGGGGAGTTGGATGGTGAGGGCTGGTGTTCTCCACGGTCAGCTCTCTTGGTCTGGGTGGCACACAGGTGGGCTTCCAGTCAGCTGTGAGGACCCTCTTCTCTCAGGAGGCAGCTGGCATCCCAGCAGGAACTTGGTGCTTCACAACATACCAGCTGGCCACTGGGGTTAGTAGTGTTTCTCTAGGACTTTCCTCTCCCAGTGTCTTCTGGTGACACTACCTCATAGCAGCTTGAGTCTTTTCTGTCCCTTTTACTCTGTAGCCACCAAGATCATGGTTGAAAACACTAAGTACCTGTCGCAGTCCAACCTCGTCCAACATGCAGAGTCCAAGGTGTTTGTTGTCGCCACCTGAAGCGATGGCCGCTCGGAGCAGCAAAGCCGTGGGAATAAGTTTAGAGGCAGACTGGAAACAAACAGGATCTTTATTCTGTCAGTTTCTCTCTCTGACTCTAACAGCTGTAACACGTACCACACACCAGCAAACAACCAACAACCAAAATGGCCCCGACCTGCTCCGCGCTCGGCCCAAGTCTCTCAAGATCCCGGGCCAAGTCTCGTGAGACTACGGAAGGCGGCAATGTCCAAAACTCCATGGCCCGAAGTCAATTGCAATCATAGCCATCTCCCCAAACAGGGCTCCTGCAGTTTGTACTTTCTAATGCCCAAAGTGAACGGGCAGTTTGTTTTCATGAAAACGATTGAGGCTTCCCTGTGTGGTGGACGGTGTGTTGTGGTGGGTTAGGGACTCGGGGTCATTTTTGGCATCTCCAAGTCACCACAAAATGATGGATGTTTGGTGCCACTGAAATTGGAAGAGGGTGAATGCCACTGCAGTCTAGATGGACGCCATTGGGTCCAGGCATCATTCCTGACCCAGTGAGTTCCTTCCTTCCCTGGCACATGGGCAGCCACCGTGCTGCTCGGATTTGCTCAGGTTTCAGAAACAGAGGCCCACTCCTATCCCCTCTGTGAACGAGGTGTGTTTCAAAGTCACGGGGGAAGCGAGGCAGAGGAGGGACCGTTCTAGCAGCTGCCCAGCTAGGCCTTGTCAAGAAGCCCGAAGTCATCAGCACCCCTGGTAGCTGTGGCCTGGTTCCAGGGACAGCAAGAGTAGCATCCTGGTCATCTTGGTCCTCCACTCTGATTCACTGCTCCTGACTCTGGAATTCTGCTGCGGTGATGAACAGAGAGGGGGACCTACCGTCTTTGTTCGCATGAACCTGAGGGGTTTCTCAGAACAAAGGACTTTCAGGGCTAAACCTGGGACAGTCCTGGGCAAATTGGAATAATTGGTTGTCCACCTAGGTGACCCGGTGACGCTGCCTCTGCTACTTTTCCTACTGTAATTAATGCATGTTTCTGGTAGGCTTGGCCAGATGCCATTCAGGGCTCTGCATCTGGTCACTTGATTGGCCACTGCAGTCTATAGATGGATGCTATTGGGTCAGGCACCATTCCTCACCCAGGTAGTTCCCTCCAGAATGGAAGGGTTGCATGGTGTTGAATAAAATCCTGAGTAGGGGGAACCATATGGACAGTGGGCATGGCGGGGATTCAGGGTACCGGGGATTTCTCTCGAATGCACTCGTACTTATACAGGTGAAACTAATCTTTCCCATTAAAAACAAAACAGTTTATTAAGAAGCAATGTGTGTGTGTGTGTGTGTGTAACATAGCCCTTGGGAACAGTGGAAAATGGTGACATGCGTGTTTATGTGCTACGAAGGATAAAAATTCTACATCTTTGCTAGACAGAAACAAAGGAACTAAAACTTTCGGGATGGTTTTGTCTGGAGAGCAAAAGAGTTGGCGACGAGTTGACTTCCTGAAATTCCTTTGAACTCAAGAATCATTTAAAATACCAAGGGCGTGTGAATCGGAGCTAAGCGTGTACTTTCCCTCTCGAGTCTCCTAGAGAACCTTTGCGTTCAACTCAGAGACCGAGCGCTGGGGGGACCTCCCCGCTTCTTCTTCCCTTTGCAGACACTGGCTTTATCTGGGATAAGGGAGCGGAACTCGGAGGTGGTAGTGGGGGAGCGCAGGAGGGCAGAGTTGGGCCTGCCCAAGGCTTTTTTTTTTGGTGTTCATGACAAGTAAGAACAGTCAGAGGCAAATTATAGGTTCTTTCGCAGGTTAGAAAAGCCAGGTTTTCAGGCTTACATGACACCCTGAAGTTGTTGCTGCTTGTCGAGGGATTCGCCTTCCATCTTTTCTGCTGAAAGACAGGCACGAGCATCCGCCATGTTGGAACATGGCCCCTTGGCTGATCTTGCACCGTGTGGTCACAGGGAGGTGATTACATGCTAGGACAGAGAGGAGTGTGCAGACTCCAGAGCCTGTTCTCATCACTCAATGAGATTTTCACCTCTGAACTGACTCTATCTTCACTGACAGTTGGGGGATGCTGGCCCAGGTACTTGGGTGCCATTTTTCTTTTAAAAGATGAATGCGTTTTGGCTGTTCCCTTCATATGTGTCCTGCATTCATTCTTTGGTTCCAGAATAATCGTGCTGTTGGGCCAAAGGCAACAACTCCCCCTACCTCACACACACACACACACACACACACACACACACACACACACACACTTTTTCTTATCTTCTCATCCACATAGCATCCCGGGGCCAAAATGGTCTCCAACCTCGCTCTTCTCTGGATCTACCTCGGGCTCATAACAGGAATTCCCTTTCAAACATCTGGTGAGGGCTCGTCTAGCCCTGGGGGAGGCCACCTTTTTGGCAGAGTGGGAGATGTGAGGGAAGGTTGAATATTATTCTCCTACTTGATGGAGAAGCAAGAGAATTTTGAAGAGCAATTCCTGGCCTGCCAACAGGCCACAAATATCATCTCCTTAATGGGATTTAAGCTAAAGCATTTTGTCCCCTTCACCCACAGCTCTCCATCTCTTATTTCTGGATCCAGGCAGTATAGTATGTCTTATGCTGTTGAAAAGCACTGGCTCGGGAGACAGGGGAGCCTGAGTTCTGTCTCAAAGTCCCTCATCTTAGTTCCTTCCAGGTAAAGGCGGGTGTTAGGCACACGGTCCTGGGATCCCCTTGGAGCCCTCACCTCTGCCTTGCTGCTGTGTTCAATGCATAAGCCACCAGCTCCGTAGTAGGTCAGGTCTTCAAGACATGCCGTGTTCTGTTCCACATTGGGAGGATGCTTGACACTGGTACAGCGTAGAGCTATTCCACCCATGCTCCGAGCACCTTTGTCTGGCCTCAATTCATTATGACCATAACCTAATTTCAACTTAGCCCCCCTCCCCATGCCCAAGATCTCATTCAGGCTTCCCTGGGAGATTATTTTTCGTAGTGTTGAAACTCAACACACTGGAAACCTCTTCTCTTAAGGACCCTAGAAACCCGCGTGGGAGAACGTGGGGAGACGCGGAGGCAGAGAGGGAGAGGAGGACTTCACGAAGTCCCTCAGCTCAGGAGGCTGCAGTTCAGAGGACACAGGGTGACTTTGGAAATGGCCGCCGACCTTGGATAAGACCCTTACCTGCCGGGGAGAGGAGGGCAGATAGAGGAGAGCCTAAGGGGAGCCCTGAACTTGGGGAGTCTGGAGACCTGGACGCTGGCTGGTCCTCTGCTTCGGCGAGCTGCAAGGTCACATGCCGGTCATTCAGGCCCTTTCGCTGGGTTGGTCTTGACAGTCCTCTATGGTTCCTCCGCGGGTCACCTTCCCAGCCCTGCCTGACCCAGCCAGGGGTCTGACCATGCCCTGGCGAGTAGCGGGTTGTCCCTTTGAGTTGGGCTGCACAAGCTAAAACCAGAGCTGTCCCGGGGAAGTCCATTACCAAAGAATACTTCAAAGCTGTTTGCACACGCTGTCAGTTGCCCTGAACACAAGTTTGTCAAGGGAGAAGGCAAATAGACACACAGCCCATGACAGGAGGGGTGACAGGGGGACTGTTTACCCCCCGGGGGACTGGGAGGCAAGAAAAAAACCTGCCTGCTGTTTTGACCAATAAATAAAAACTGGGAGCTCTGCGTGGCTCAAACTGTAGGGGATTTATTAGTTTGCTTAGTGAAAGGCAAATATTAAGTCTTAGGCTGACCCGTCCTGGGACCGGCCTTTTGGCTTTTGTACGCCGTCAGGCGCCAATCACTGGGTACTCCGGGTTATCACGTTCTGTTGAAGGGTTGTGTGTGTTTGTGTGTGTGATTGTTTTCTGTCTCCTTCTTTTCTTCCTCCTTCACCTGCCCCTTCCCCCCACATCCCACCTATCCTGGGAACTCAGGTTTGGGGTTTGGAAGGGGCGGAAGCCATGTTTTCTGCTCATAAAACTGCTTCTCCCCAGGGCTCCGGCTGGCCTGGAACTACAAGTGCTGGTGATGTGGCAGCTTGGGAATGAGCCCACGGGTGGTCCTCGCTGGAACCACCGTCCGCAACATGAGGTCCCAGGCTGTCGGGCAAAGTCCTGACTCACGTTAAGCTTAGCAGGAGCAGCATTACAAGCGTCGGAGAAGAACAGATCACAGCTGTTTCTGAGTTGTGATCTCTCCCTCCTGGGTGACAGACAGTGCCTACCTACCAGGACAGATGGTGTTAGCCTCACTTGCTGAAAGATGAACTCTTCAAGGAGGGGCCGACCCGGCCTGGTGACTCACTCTCCCAGGAGAGTCCGTATCAGACCAGAGGGGCTGGACAGGCCGTCCAGGTTCCAAGCGTGAGCTGCGGGGGAGCTGGGTGCAATCTCTTTACACGTTGCTTTCTCACCCCCAGTGCTATCTAGCGTACCCTAAAATGCTTCAGTGCTGGGCTGCTCAGGTCGCGCGTGGGGTACGGGACAGCAGGGCGCAGGGCTCCATGCCAGACCCTCAGGGCCCTTTGCCAAGTCCACCCCTGGCCCAGGACGCTGCAGTACTGTACCTATTACTCATGTGGCCAGGAGTTGGGAATGTTCTGGAATTGCTTCATTAAGAAAGTTCCTCTCTCATTCCGGTAATGAGTTTTTATTGAAATGTGCGTGTGAGTCAGCTTTCCATCACCATAACAAATGCCTGAGATAACCGACTTACAAAGAAAGAGAAAAGGTTTGTTTTGGCTCACAGTCCGGGAGGTTGCAGCCCAGGATCTGGCAGACCTGAGGCTGAGGAGGGCTGAGGCCTCTGGTGGGGGCGGGAGTGTGTAGCAGAGCAGAACCACCTCATGGCTGGAAAGTGAAAGAGAGGACGGGACCAGGACCCCACAGTCCCCTTCATGGGTCACACCCCCAATGGCCTGATGACCTCCCAGGAGGCCCCACCTACCTCTTCACGATTCCACCACCTCCTACCAGGTTGGAAACCAAGCTTTCAACACACAGGCTTTTGGAGAACATTCCAGATCCAAATGATGGCGTTCAGCACGATCCTCCATCCCTGGGAAGTCCTTCAGGGAGGAGTGTACCCTTTGAAGGATGACTCTTGGGCACCTAGACTTGAGAAATCCTGCGGGTCCATCCATCCAGACTCACCCCAGCTGTTCCCTTCTCCAGGAAGCCTTCCTGGATTTCTCTTTCCCTCCCAACCTCTTTTTCAAGGTCGCTCGCGTAGTCTTTGAAAGCATTTTGCATCATATAAGTACTTGAAAAATTGTCCTTCCTTGACCATGGGATTTTAGTATCTCGTTGTGCTTATTCTGAACTTGTTTTTGGGTGTTCCCTTCACCCCCAGCACGCTCACTCTTGCCCTTCTAAGAACTGGGTCATTCATTACTCATTAAAAGTTATCCCTGAAATGCCCGATAATGTTCAGGCCTCAGGGCAGGCACTCCGTGGGCATTCCATGCCCTCCCTCACTTAATCATCAGAAGACGGAGACTTCGAGGAGCCATCCCTTGCCTCCACCAAATCTTCCGTGTGCGCGTCGGAATTCAGAACCAGTGTCGTCGAGGTCTCAAGTTCAGAGCCAGTAAATTTGCAGTGTGATGGTTTTAAATGATACATGTACAAGAAAGATGTTGAATCGACTTTTCCTGTTAACATTCTGTTGCGGTGTGTACCTCCAAATTTGCCTGGTTTTTGTTTGCCCGGTACTAATCAATAAAGTGTTATCTGAACAGCAGAGAAAATCGGTGGCTTTGACTGGTTGGTTTCCCCGAAGGAAATAGAATGTGTCTGGATTCCCCCCCCCCCAGTTAATTGTAGGCCAGGTTCATGTTTAAGGTTGGAAAGAGAAATATGAATTCAAATTTAGCTCGGGATTTCTAGAGAGTTTTATCTCATCTACCAGGAAGAAGTACGGAATACACACATGCACGCACATCAGAGGTGGTCTCTGCTCTCAGAATCTTATGAGACCAGACAAGACCAGCCCATGTGAAGACATCAATCACACTGGCAAAGGGACCAATGGTTTGTACTGCTGGGACCTCTGGGTGGATCAGGCCTCCTGAGAATCACCCTTGTGTGAACTTTCCTGCAGGTTGCAGCAGGACATGTTGGACATCAGTGGGCGGGTTCGTAGCCACTGGGGCTCACCAGGGTCCAGGGCTCACATGTGAGGACCAAGGGCACAGACAGAGGAGGCTCCGCTCAAGAACAAGCAGCCCAGGGAGGGAGAGGCTGTGCCCCTGCCACCTGATTGCTCCACCCAGAGAAGAGGCTAGAACCAGAGGAGCCAGCAGCGGCCAGAGCTCCGTTGCATTCTGGGGAGAGAAGCACAGCAAACTCTCCTGCTTCTGGCCTCTTACAAACGTGCACATTGAGAGCTGGGACAAAGAGGAGGCCATCCGTGGACCATGGCCACCCACAGTCATTTCAGAAAAGAAAATGGTAGAATATTCTGCTGAGAGAAATGAGGCCATTCAGGAAGTAAGCCAGGGGTTTCATGGAGATTTGCCATTTTAAAGCTCTTTGAATCTCTTGATGGCTTCGTGAGAAGGTTTTGAGACCTTGTTTTTATTGATGAGGAAACAGAGACGGAGATGGAATGACTTGCCATGGAGCACGCCCTGCAAGGGCAGTGTTATGGCCGTTACCACAATGTATCAGTCCTAGCAGGCTGCTGTAACAAAACAGTCCCGAATCTCCTTTTTCACCCGAGTTTTTCTCATTGGCACTTCAGTTGAATAGGAGCTGGCAGTGGTGGGGACAAAGGTACTCTCTTTCGTGCAGAAATTTGGGGTTCCTTCTGTCTCAGAATACCACTGGTTTCAGGGGCTACTTCTTCCACCAATGAACAGGGCACGAGAGGACATGGTCGTGTTTAACTGCCGTGGCCTTGGAGGAACGCCCATCACTTCTGCTCACATTCCACGGGCAGGGATTGGTCACAAATCTCCCCATGGATGCAAAGAGCTGGGAAATGTCCCACTCTGTCGAAGAAAGCAGGGAGAACACAAATGTCAATGAGCGTCAGTAATGTCTGCTGAATAAATCAAACACCTGCTGTGACAGCTGGGTCCCCCTTCATCATGGTGGCCATTGAGACTCGTGAGTTCTGGCCACCTCGATGCCCCTTGTCACAGGACTCTGTGTAGGTTTAGAGCTTTTCTACTGTGAATGCTGGAGACTTTAGGATTCCGGTGCAGGCTTAGGGTCGCTCAAGGGAAGGCAGGGTAGAGGGTGGGGCTGACAGCTCCAGCCCCAGAGGGCGTAGGCTTGGTCCCCTTCAAGACTTTTAGCAGTGCAGCCTCAAGTGAGTAACTTGCCCTCTCTGTGCCTCAATGTCCTTTTCTTTAATGTGTCTCCAGGGGTGGTTGCAGAGATTTGGATTTGGGGTTTTCCGATTAGGGCTGTTCGGTCTCTATTTAGAACATATGGGCCCGTCTGCCGTCACTTTAGCTCAGGTAAACTCTGTGCCCCGGGCAGGGCAGAGGAGATTCCAGGCACGCCCCTCTGCTGTGTTGTCGGGACTGTGGTGGCCTCTGCTCTGGCTGGCAGGTTTTGTTGGGGATGGAGGGTGGAGCTGAGCTGTGCACAGGCCTCCACAGAGTGTCTCGGGGCCTCCGGGACTGACTTGAGTCACCATCTTGTCTCACCTGGTGCTCATGTAGTCAAATTTCTTCCTTCCAAAGGCCAGGGACTCTCCAGAATCGTTCAGTTGTATTTACCAACTGAGAAGACCCTGCCGAATCGGTCCGCCCTTCGACATGCACACGGGGTCCTGGGAGCCCTTCCTCCCGGGGCAGAGGGGGAGCGGATTGCCAAGGCTTCGGGGAAGCCCACAAGCCAGACAGCCTTCTCCCCAATTCCACGCCCAAATTTCACCTCTCCTCCTCCTTCTCCCCAGTTCCACCAGAAACCAAGGGACCCCCTTCCCAGGCCCCGTGGCCTGGGCGTGGACTCTTGGGACTGTGAAGCCTCAGTGGCCTGGGGGCTGGCACCAGCCCGGCCTCTGCTTGTCTCTGGCTGCCCTGGCACCGCGAGAGCATGGAAAAGCTGGTCTGTTTACAGGACGCAGGGCCAGAGGAGCATTAAAAAATAAGGAGCAAATAAAACGTCATAAACAAATTCCCTTCCAGTGAAGGAGCACTCCCTGCCCTGTTCTCCAACACCACCCAGCGCCTTCATGTGTTTGGATGAACTTTCATTCCGTGCAGTTACCATTCCCAGGGAGGGGCCTCCTGTTTCCGTTGTGTCTTTGTTTTGATTTTGATCATTCCTCTCCCCCTGGAGCATCACACACCTCACTATAAAGAAAATAAGTTTCCTGTGGGCGCCTCGGGAGCGTCCTTCCCTCCCCTCCGCGCCAGCCACCCTGGCCCTCGACCGCCTGGAGTGTGTCGGCGTGGCAGCCTCGGCCCCTGGAGAGGAGCTCCTAGCGCCGGCTGGGTGAGAACCGAGGAGGGAAGGAGGTGACGCAGAGGAGAGCTGATACAACGGGCCGGGGGTGGGTGACCACCTCTGCGAGAGCTCCGAGGAGTGACTCCCCCGCGGGAGTCTTCTGTGTGAGCCCAGTTCCACCAATCTCACGTTTCCTGACCCCAGCAGGTAGCTTATTGTAAAACAGTTCATCCAGAGGGGAAAAAAAAAATACCTCGTTTCAGCATTTTGATTTCTTTTACTTGCTCTGAACCAGACTTGAGAGAAAGAGGAGGGGGCACGGGAGAGGGGACTGACTACTTCCTCTTTCGTGAATACCCAACAAAACCAGAAGCCACCTGGGAACAAGGGTCATTCTTCTTTATAAGTGCATTGTGTTATCCAGGGCCCCTGTTTGCCTATTTTAGAGGCTCCCTCCCTCCGCGGCCTCATTCCCCTCTGTCTTCTTCTGTCATTTAGGGGACAGGGAGGAGGGAGACGAAAGTCCATGCTGACTACTGACCGCGGACCGTGATAAGTGTTAGGAATTCTCACTTTGTATTGAAAGTTCATTTCATTTTCTAAATCCCTTGCGTGTGTCTGGTGGGAGGCCCTGGCACACTTGGAGGGGCTGCATTCAGAGAGGTGGTGGACTGCAGGGTGGCCCTGACTCATTGGCAAGTCATGGAATTGGTTTGGCTTGAGATTCCTGAGGATTTTACTCAGTGGAGGTACCGGGAAGTGGCTGGGGTGGAGGGCGGGGTGGGCTAGCCCACCACCACCTCCCCATCAGCTCTCCAGCTTGCCTCTGCCCTGCCAGATTGAGCCCCCTCCCCCTCTTCCCAGACAGGGCACAGCTGTCCCAGGGTCATCTGGCCCAGGCTTGGCACCTGGGTTATGAGTTGGTTACACAAGAGAACTAGACGCTCTCCTGCCTTGGGAGCCCTGTCTTCCAAGAAGGATGAGAGTCTTACTGCAGGAGGTGTGAGAACCTCAGTGCCCAAGGCCGTTTGGCACTGGGCGATGCCTACGCGTGCCCAGAATGCGTGAGCTGTGCCTGGACCCCCTCAGGTGCTGTGGGGGATGAGCTCTGGATAGACTCTTCCAGAAACAAGGAGGAATCTCTAAGGACATCCCCACAATGCAGTGCTCAGGTCCCCTTGAGAGCCACGGGACAACTCAAACTCAATAAAATCAATTGTTCTGCCACGCATCCGTCACGGCAAGGAGAGAGGTTGCCATCCCTGTGCCCAGACCTCCGTCTCGGGTGGGCTGGGGTTCGGGTGGGTTAGTTGACCCCCAGCCTCGCTCCACAGGCAACTGGAGTGGTTGGACTGGAGCCGGGCTCTGGCTGCCTGGGGGCGTAGGACCTCCTAGCCGCCTCCTCCCAGGGACATCGCGGAGGCTGAGGCTGAGCAGGCGCTGGGTGCCGGTGCCGGGGAGGGAGGGGAGCGCCGGCCAGGCAAACTGCTGCACCGGCAAAATCCATCTGTGGCAGCTCTGCGCCTCCGTCAGGGTCGGGTGCTCCCGGGTCAAGAATGCTTTGAGTAAGAGGCGCTGGGGGTGGACCGGCCTCTACGTGGGACGCCGGGCTCCCCCGGGAGGGGAAGACTTCATCCGGGCTGCGGTCCCATTCTCGGTTCCGCTCTATTTAGAACGTTTTTTTTTTTTTTTTCTTTTTTTTTGGTGGAAAGCACACTGCTGAGGAGGGAGAGCACCAGGCCCGTGGGGAGCGGATTCTGCGGAGCTTTCTGCACCGGGGGTGGAGGGAGGCAGAGCGGAAGGAAGGAAAGGACCCAGAGCTGGAAGGACCCGTCCGACAACCTTCTCCTCACATTTCCGGGTCCCTCCCTGGCCACTGCTCTCCCTCTGCAACCCTGCAGCCCACCTATGGGCAGAGCCCACTGGGCACAAGGGAGAAGCATCTGAAGCTAATTTCACCTGCGCTAAGTGAGAGAGGCAGGCGTGGGGTGGTTCCGAGCCCAGGCAGTCGAACGCCCCTCTGCATGCGTGTGGCTGCGTGGCCCTGCGGACCCGGAGGCCAGGCTGCCCGTGCGCCCTGACGGCTGAAGATTCTCTTCCGGAGAGGAAGGCAGCCTGGATGCGTCTCTTCCGGTACATCACGGTGGGATGGCCCGGTGGAGACGGAGATGCTGTGCTCACACGATGGGGCTGGTCTTCCCCCTCCTCCACAGAGGAAGAGCTTCGTGAATACAGATCAGCTCCCTGCAGACTTTGCAGGTCAAGAGAGTTGTGGGTGGCCAAAGGATTTCTCAAAAGTGTCTTTTTAAAACCCTTCCAAAGCCCCCGCCCTCTCTTTAGCCTTTGTTTTGCAAGAGAAACTTGGTGTCTGGAAAGTGGCTCCCGTTGGCCCTACGTGGGGCTCACTTTGGAACCAGTGCAATGGGGTGGCTCTAGGCATGGAACCCCGGGTGGCGTCCTGGATGTCTCTTGGCTGTAGAATTTCTCCCTTGACCTGGACAACAGTCGCTGACCCTCCAGATCAGGGCATCGCTGAGACCGAGGGCAGCTACTAGTGACAGCTTTGGAAGCAGCAGAGAGCTGTGAGCCTGCTCAGCGCTAGCAACTGTTTTGTGGTGCTGGGGATGGAACCCAGGGCCCCGGCATGGAGGGCAAGCACCCTACCCAGCCCCAGACCCTACAGACTCCTTTTTATGGCCTTCCAATAGATAAGATCCTGGCCCCCTGCTGGACTCCCCAGTGGGTGGCTACTGTGGGGGTGCGGCCTTGCACAGTGACTAGTGACCTGCAGAGGCTCAAACGCATGAGATGTGACACTGTTTTCTGGCTGGCAGCTGCCTGGCCCTTCTGAGCCCTTAGAGACCACACAGGTAACTTTCTGACTGAGGACTAGACCCCTGCTGGAGGCCTCTGTCTGGCTGTGTGACTTTGTGAGTGATGTCACACCTCTGTGTCTCAGTGCCTTCCTGACCAACCAAATGACTGTGATGGTACTGACCACATTGGGTTGTGGGGATGGTGGCGTGTGCTCATATTCGTGACTCTGAGCATACCAGGCCTGGTGTGTGCTTCTGCCGTGTGTGTTAGACATTGTCACATCCCCCTAATGACCTGTCCCCTAACCTTCCCTGGGGAAGCACTTCCTACATCTTTACAGAATGGATCCCGTGAAGTTCCAAATAGAGAGAGCTGGAGATGTTAAATGGAGGTGTTAAGTGGACTGGTAGGGTTGGGTGCGTCTGGCTTTGAGGCCGACTTGACCACCATTGCTTCTGTGATCTAAATGCGTTTCTTCATTTGTGGAGTGAAAGTGGAGAGAGCGACCCCCTCCCCACCCCAGGTTGTGAGGCCAGGAGTTGTGTCTTCCTTCTCCCCAGCACCCCGTGCCTGGATCAGGTCTGACACAAAACAGGGACTGAAAGAAATTTTGTTGAACTGTTGAGTTGACTCCTTCAAGAGCTGATCCCTTCTCCAGCAGATAAATCCCCAACTGTATAGAACCACATCATTTTGTGTCTCATTCCGTGGGGGCTTCTGTATGCCCTGCAGGATTGTGGAAGACCTGGAAGCCTCCTTGGCTGTCAATAAATGTGTGGAAGAGAGTCGGAAACCCGCAGATTCCTCTATTCCGGGTTAAAGCAAGAAGATGCTCATATTCATTTCTGATAATTAGTGGAGCAATTTAAGGACAGCATCAGGGGACCCTCCTGTAAAATCTGAAAGGCTGCTTTTCTGCACACTGCTGTGTAAATTATTACTCTGTGTGCAGCCCTGAGTAGAGTAGAAAACATCCTGAACTTGGTGTCAGATCCCTGAGCCAGGTATTGACCCAGACCCTGTTGTAGATAGAACAATGTAGAGATGTCCACATCCTACTCCTGGGACCTGTGAACTGGCTTTCTTTCATGGCCAGAGGAACTTTGCAGCTGTGACCAAGTTAAGGATCAAGATAAGCCCGGGTGGGCCCCGTGCGACTTCAACAGTCCTCTTACGAGGGAGGCAGGAGAGAGTCTAAGAGATCTGAAGATGCTCCATTGCTGACTTTGAAGATGGAGGAAGGCACCGTGAGCCAAAGAATGCAGATGGCCTCTAAAGCAGGAAACGGGAGTATGGTCTCCCCTAGAGCCTAGGGGGAGTGCAGCCCAGCCAGCACCTTGATTTGGACTCAGCGAGACCCGTCTTGGAGTTTTAATCTTCAGAATTGGAGGGTGAAAGGTTTGTCTTGGTTTAAGCCACTAAGTCTGCGATTGTTTGTTACTGTGGCAAGAGGAAGCTCATACAGACCACGACAGGGGTGCCACAGCAGTCCTTTCTCCACCTTTCTCTGGGCATGTCACTGTTCTTCAGGGACATAAAGAGGGGATGAATGGTGGCTGCAGCAGCCCTTTCAGCCTGAGTTTTCATGTAATGATGGGGAGAGTCAGAGGTACGGTTTTCGTAATGCTCCCAGCCATCAGGCCACAGGGTGAACTCCACCACAGGGGGCGCTGTGCTAGCTTCCTGTCCTCATGCAGGGCTGCCTGGGCAGGAGGCCCTGTGGCTTCCTGCTTCCCCTCCATTTCCCCTCTACTCACTGTACTTCATCATGGAGCCACGTCTGCCCCATAGAGCCCTGCATGCCTGCAGGAGCCCTGTTTGGGGAGATGGCTATGATTGCGGTTGACTTCGGGCCATGGAGTTTTGGACATTGCCGCCTTCCGTAGTCTCACGAGACTTGGCCCGGGATCTCGAGAGACTTGGGCCGAGCGCGGAGCGGGTCGGGGCCATTTTGGTTGTTGGTTGTTTGCTGGTGTGTGGTACGTGTGAGAGTTGTTAGAGCCAGAGAGAGAAGCTGACAGAATAAAGATCCTGTTTGTTTCCAGTCTGCCTCTAAACTTATTCCCGCGGCTTGGCTGCTCCAAGCGGCCATCGCTTCAGGTGGCGACAGGTGGTGGCCCGTACGGGAACTTCGGAGCGGACAGGTAAGAACTGAAAGGTCTCTAAAGATGGGTTCGAATATAACTGAATCCCAAGTGATAGAGGCTATGGAAAGACTCCTTAATATACCTGACTCCATTCTCAATGAGGAGGATTTAGAAAAAAGTGAAAGTGATCAAAAAAGCGTAGCTTCCACTGGGTCAACTAAGACCAGTATTAGAAGAGTCCCAAAAATGACAAAAAACCAAGCTATTAGAGCTATTCAGGAGTTATTGGTGATAGCTGAAGGATACTTGCTCTTAATGGAACCTGGGCCTCAGGATATTGCTGTCAGTGAAATTAGCAGTGGTGAGGAATCTAGTAAAAGTGATCCTGAGGAAATGAGGAAAAAGAAACTAAAAAAGACCAAGAAAAAGGACCGTCAAGTAGAGGAACCACTTGTGTCCTCTACTCCCCCATGGGTGGAATCCATTACAGAAAGTATGAAAGGTATTACTAGGCGTTTGCATACCCTAGAAACAGAAATAAAAGTCTTTCTGAGCGCTTATGCGCTCTCGAGGACAACTCACAGAAACATTAGAAACTGCCAGCATTTGAAAAGAAAAATGGACAGAGGGTCCACCAGTCAGTAGATTTCAAAACAATAAAAAATCTCAAAGAGGCAGTAATGACTTATGGGCCCCAAGCTCCTTTCACGTTGAGTATGCTGGAGTCCCTTAACACCTTTAGCTTAACCCCCTCAGACCAGGAACAAACAGGATCTTTATTCTGTCAGTTTCTCTCTCTGGCTCTAACAACTCTCACACGTACCACACACCAGCAAACAACCAACAACCAAAATGGCCCCGACCCGCTCCGCGCTCGGCCCAAGTCTCTCGAGATCCTGGGCCAAGTCTCGTGAGACTACGGAAGGCGGCAATATCCAAAACTCCATGGCCCAAAGTCAACCGCAATCATAGCCATCTCCCCAAACAGGGCTCCTGCACATGCTGGAGGGTGGGGTGGGGGCTCTGGTAGTCCTACCAGGAGAGAAGAGTGGCCAGAGGCCCTGGGGAGGGAAAACTGGCCTCAGTGAAGGGCCTGATACTTGGACCCCCCGAGTAAGGCCATTTTGAGCCTCTCATGGAAAGCAGTGGTGTTCCTGTCTGTAGGTTGGACCTGTTGACCAAGGTCCCTCCTTTCCCCTTCCACCCAGCCCCTGGCAATCCCCGTTCTCTTCTCTACCTCTGTGAGTTTGGCTGCTTTAGATTCCATGTGTAAGAGAGATCCTGTGGTTGGCATTTGTCTCTCTGTGCCTGGCTCATTTTATTGAACATAATGTCCCTTAGGTTACACCATGTTGTTGCAAGGGACGGGATTTCCTCCTTTTGGGGGCTAAATAGTATTTCTACCACAAAGAAGTGATAAAGATCTGAAATGATAGATGTGCTCGTTACCCTGATTTGATCATGACACATGTAGCTTGACAGCTCATTTCACCCCACAGGTATATGATCAATTAGTATACGTCAAATAAAAATGTACTAGTGTTCTCCAGAGAAACAGAACCAATGGAATACGTCCAATTACAAGAGGGGGGTTATTAGATTGTCTTATATGGTTAGAGGCTGAGGAGTCCCACAGTGGCTGTCTCCAGGCTGGTGAGTCAGGAAAACCAGTAGTCCCTCAGTCTAAGAAGTTGGAAGCCTCAGGACACAGGGGGTCCGTGACATAGCCCTGGCCAGGGGCAGAAGGCCCAAAGGCCCCCAGACAGCTGCTGGTCCAGGTCCACACTGAAAGGCTGAACAATCTGATGTCCACACCTGCTCAAGAAGCATGCAGTACCCCTGCAGACAGCCCCCTGCTTCCCTGTCCTGCTCTATCCTGGCCCTGGCCTACTGGATGGTGCTGCCCATGATCAGGGTGGGTCTTCCCACTCAGTCTGCTGACGCACATGCCGATCTCCTCTGGAAATGCCCTCACAGACACATTCACAAGTACTCTTCACCAATTTTCTAGGCATCCTTCTATCTAGCCAAGTCCATAACCGAGATTAAAAAAAATACACCCAAACAGCGACTTTCAACTGTGGCACTTTGTCCCTTGCCCCTAACCCAGGGAGCGTCTGCAAAATGGAGACATGTTTGTTTGGTTGGCACAGCTAGAGGAGAGTATTGACACCCAGAGGGTAGGGGCCAGGGCTGCTGCTCAACCTTGTCCAGTGCAGAGAGAGACCCACCTCCAACCGTCCGTCGCGGCAGGCCTGGGAGGCTGTGCTGCAAACTTCTGCTATATTGCTGGCCCCAGCCCTGACCCTGGGCCCCATCACTTTATTTACCAAAGGGGGGAAAATCCGTTCTTTTCCAAGTGCATTTCCCGCTCTATCTTATCGACAACCACTGAGTTCAGCACACCCTTGATTAGTCACTTCCATTAACAGTGTTTAATTTGGGGTTTGTGTTTATTTTTGAAACGTGGTCTCCTTTTCCCTCTTCCTTGTGCACTAGAGGGACAGGTCCAGGTTTCCAGCACGATCTCGTCCATTCTTTCCTTACCATCCATAAACTGATGTGGCCCACCTGTGAGGACCCCTCTCTCCCTCCCTGCCTCAAGAAAAGGAAGGGTCTGCGGCATCTCCAAGTTACCTGACAGGGGCAGTCGTCGTCTCCCTTATTTCTTAGATAGATTTTAAAGTTATTTTTCTTAGTGACTCTGTTGATCAGCCCACCCATGACAAACCAGAGCCTTTATTCCTCGCTGTCCACGTTCCGTGAAGCCAAGAAATGTTGGTGGTTTTCCCCAGGGAGTCAGCGGCAAGGAGGCTTTTGGGCCCCTGGGTCCCTTTTGTTTCTGTCCCCCCTCCCCCGCCACTGCAGGCAAGTCTCTAGGCTTTATTTAAGTGTTCTTGACTCACAGGAGAAAGGATCCTGGCTTCTCCCCACCCTCCCAAAGGGCTCTAAGGCTTCCCTCCCTGGTCAGGGGATTCAAAGGCTTCATGCTGAGTAACTGGGGCGGCACAGGGAATCTCTGGGGCATGTTTTCCCAAGTCTTTGATTGGATAACACCCATTGTCTCTGCCTCCTCGTTCCTGAGAGCCTGTGGCAACTTCTCCTTCACCCAGGTGTCCCTCTGCATTCTGCTGGGTCCCCTGGCTGGCCTGTCTCTAAACACAGGCCCCAGGATGTCTTGTGGCAGGCAAGTGCCGTAGATGGCCCAGAGTACCCTCCCCGGGCTCTTTCCTGGGACAGTTATTTGAATACCATCAGGGAGTGGTTCCTTTGGGGTATTTATTTGTTTAAACATGGGGGGGTTCCTAGAGAGGAGGGTGTCAGGTTTCAAGGTTGGGGGACCAATGCAAACAGAGAGTGGGTGGTCTGGAAGAAAAGCAAGCAAGGGCGAGAGTGATAGAACCCATGCCCTAGGCGCGTTTGTAGGTAGAAATGCTGAGCTGTGACCTTACTGGTGGCCGAGCTCTGTCTCTGAGATGGGGTGATTGGGGATTGTGTGTATTCTGCCCCTTGGTAGACTTGAAAGAGATGATTTGGGCAATTCTTCAGGGGAAATAACTCTTTAATTTATCTCAAGGGCTTTGGTGACTACTGGGGTACCTTTGTGGTGGTGGGGGGAGCGGAAGGGTTCTTTGTGGAGAGGTTGTGCCTGCAGCTCCGCCTCAGGGATTCTGGAAGATTCTTAAAAACTGGGTGTGGACCAGCACACCTCTTTCCCCAATGAACTTGAACTGTTGATCAGAGTGAATGGCCCTGCCTTGTGTCCAAGGGCCAGATTCTTATCTGGGTTGAAGGAGCCAGTTTTGAGTTCACACCATCCCTGATCGACAGGACTGAGTGTCTGGGATCAGGCTGGTAACTGTCCAAAGAAAACCCCCAGATGAAGGGACAGAGGCGCAGGAGAAGTCACTCATCTTTGATGGAGGATACACCGAGCCTCAGAAGCCACTGGTCATCGTGCACCTTGTCCTTCAGCCCCCTCCAAAGGCTGCGCCGGAACTGGGAACTGCTGCTGGAGACTCGCCGTTGCTCTCCATGGATGGAATGCCGAAAGGCTGTAGGATGTTTTGCCTGGAGACATGTTTTGGAAGGAAAAGACCAGGGAAGATTTGGGGGACATGGCTGAGCACAGTTAATGACATTATTAAATAAATACTAAGAGGTACAGGAGCGGCAGTGGTGAGTGACTGTTCTGTAATGTCTTACCAAGGGCCAAAAGAGATGGGATTCATGGAGCAGTGTGGAATTAGAGCCAACACCAGAAATCCTCACCGACTACCGAAAGCCAGAGTGCTAAGGGGCTAGAGCATCCTTTTTGCAAAAATTGGAGGGACAGATTTTTTTTTTTTTTTTTAAACCAAGTCCTTACTGCTGTTCCTTGGAAACAGAGATTGTCACTATATTAATAACTCCTGAATTCCCAAGGTAGGATGCTGGGTTCATGGAGACCTTGTGACCTTGTTAAAAATTAACGATGTGTGTGCTGAAGTGTTTAGGGGTGCAGTGTCCTGACGTCTGCATTCAGAATGAAAAAATGAGATGGGGTGATGGAGGGGAAGTTGGATGGGCGGATGGATGGATATGTGATGAAGTAAATGGAGCAAAATCTTGAGGATCACAGAGTCTAGGTGGTGGGCAGGTGGGTACCACATTTCCATATGTTTCAAAAAATTTCAAGTTCAACGTTGGGGAAAAGGACCAACCCTGGCTCTGCCTATGATGATTTTGATGCAGTGAACTGTGGTGAAGTCTGGGAATTGTTTAAGCTCTGCATGTGCTTGGGCCTCTGTGGAATAGGTTTACTTTCCTCAAACTTGAATGGGATCACAAATCCCCAGGGGTTCTGTCCAAGAGCGGAGTCTGGGTGGCCAAACTTGTGCATGCTGCACAAGCCCTTAGGTGATGTGGATTCTTCTGGTCTATGGGCTGCACCTTGAGGAAGGGAGGCTTCTCCCCTCTTCTCTCCATCTGGGTAGCTCTGTGGGTCTCACCTTGGGCTTCACATTGGAACCATCCAGGGAGCATTAAAATACACTGATGCCCGGGGAGTCTCATTCCCAGCGCTTCAGGTTTAATTGGTCCGGGCTGCAGCCTGAGGAATGAGATTTCAAAGCTTCTCTGATGATTCTAATGTGCAAATGCTTTAATGGTTAATGTTGTGGAGTGAATCCGTGGAATATCAAAAAACAGGAAATGATTTTTTTTTTTTTTTTTTGGTACTGGGGATTGAACTCATGGGCACTTGACCACTGGGCCACATCCCCAGCCCTTTTTTGTATTTTATTAGAAGCAGGGTCTCACTGAGTTACTAAGTGCCTGGCCATTGCTGAGGCTGGCTTTGAACTCGCGATCCTCCTGCCTCAGCCTCCCAAAGTGCTGGGATTACAGGCGTGCGCCACCGCGCCCGGCTTTGATTTTTTTTTTTGCAATAGGCAGACACTGCCATCCCTGGTATGCAGGTGCGTGGGGGCTTCTCCAGTAATGGTGGCTTTTCCAATAACAGAGAAAGGGTCAAAGGTACCTCCCCTAGATTCTACTTAATTCCCCTCATAATAAGAATGACTAACAGCAGCATTTATTGAGTGTCAAGCACTGTGTGTTCATTAGATTACTTAATTGCCCTCGTGACCCAGCAAGGCTATTATCCTATTTTACAGATAAGGAAACTGAGCTTGATTACGTGACTCGTCCAAGAGGAATCCACTACTAAGTCTTGGAGAGTCATTTGAACTAGGTTCTCCCGACCTCAGAGTCCCGTATTCTTGAACCATTCTATCATTCCATTCTTTCCACGCTCGATGCCGGGGTTGGAACGCTACGGCTCAGGGACCAATCTGGCCAGCTGTTTGTTTGATGAGGTTTCACTGGAACCAGGCAATGCCCATCCCTTTATGCATGGTCCATGGCTGCTTTACTGTACCGTGGCAGAGCTGAGTGACTGCAATGGAGGTCGCGCGGCCCACAGTGCCTAGATCATTACTATCTGGCCCTTTGTGGAAGGAGCCTGCGACCTGTGATGGATGGTGGGGCCGTGTGTGCAGAGCAAGGGCGTGTTCCTCCGCCAAGCACAGAGTGAAAAGATTAACCCACGGTGTGTGGGGGGGTGAACTTGAACCCCTGGTCACTGCTTGGACATTTTAATTTGATCTTATGGCCTGGGTTTCACTCGAGGGTTACTTATTTCCTCTGCACATATTTTATTTTGATGCCAAAATTTCTGATCTGTTTTCTTAAGAGCAGGAGGTCTTGATCCCAAAGCCCGCCGCGTCACACAGCTCTCTGTAGAGCAGGGTGAGGGAGGCCAGCTGCCGGCCACCTTCCGCTCCAACACCGTGGGAGGCCTGCGTGGAAGAGCTCCAGGCCTGCTGCTCCGGGGGCGTCAGCAGCGAGGGTCTTCCATCTCATCCCATCAGCCATGCTCCGAGAAGCCCTCCCGAGAGGTGGGGGGGGAGGAGGGGGAAGGAAATGCCAATCAATCCATCAAAGCCCCACCCTCCTGTGGCTTCCAGGCCGGGGAACTGATCCTGAGCATCCTTGACCCACCCCCAGGGGCCGAGGGAAGGGCAAGCCAGGAGTGCATTTGGTAATGATTCTGGATTTCCTGTTTGGTTTCTATCCAGGGGGCTTTGGGATATGCTCACTTGAATTGTACGTGTACACACACACTCACACACTCACAGGCACATTAAGTTCCCCTGTCTCTGAGTTGTGTGTGTGTTTGCTACATTTCTTCCTCTAGGGCTTGTTTGCGTTGTCTTGTTTACTGGTGTGGCAAAGGAGGCGCGGCAGGTTCCCAGCCTCTTTCTGAAAAAATATTTGGAAAAGGAGAGGTGAGAGATGGGGAGAGGCCAGGGTATCCCGCTGCATTCCTGGGGTCTGGCCTGCGTGCCAAGGAGATTCTACCCCACCCCAACATGCATAATGGTGAAGCTGTGACACCTTTGTTGGGGTAGGCAAACATTTATTTAGTGCTTACTGTCTGCATGGGATAAAAAGACACAAAAGAAGGCACAGTCTTGTCCTGAGGGGGGGCAGGGAGAGAGAGAGAGAGAGAGAGAGAGAGAGAGAGAGAGAAAGCAGCAGCAGCAAGGGAAGAGAGGACTTCAAAGCCGTTTGGTGGGTGACTGCAGAAAGGCCCAGATGGAGATGGGGTGCGCTGGGGGCTCAGGAGCCTTGGGCTCAGCTTTCTTTCTCTTCAAAGCAGAATTGAGCTTTAGTCCTCAAAAATGTCAAGGGTATCTCTTACCAAATAACAATGCAAGAAATACACCGCCAAGCCCCTCACACATGGCCTGTGTCTGTGGTCTTGTTCCTCGGCAGGGCTGGACCCTCAGGGAGCCCCCTCTGCTTCCTACGATGCAAACCTTAGCGTCCTGGGACCTGGTCTGCTGGGATCCTGGGAAGCTGAGATTCCCGGGGAGGAGGCTGCACCCCAGGAGCACAGAGGTGGTCTCCCCTCTTTCTGTTAAGTAAGAACTTTGATCTTTCCAAGAGGACAAAAGAGGGGTCTCCCTTGTCAGCACCTTCCAATATCCTCTCACCTTGAAGGAGCCGGTCCGTGTGTGGCCCCAGCGGGGCCCTTCCTCTTCCTGGTTTAGACGGGGCCTGAGTGAAACTCTGCAAGTGGATCCCATGTGGTTGAGGTCACATGGCTCAGTGGCACCCGAAACATCATGTGGCAGTAGGGCTGGGCCAGGAGGACAGGTCCTCACCGCCTCTCCTGTACCAGCTTGGGGCTTGCACCTACGGACCCCCGAGCTGGGTTGTGGCCAAGCTGGGACAGCCTGGGACTGCAACTTGCATCTTTAACGGTTTCTGGAAATTCCCTACGAGGCTAAACTGCCTGCATCATTCTGCCATCACCTCTGGGGTTTCAAGCTGGGCGGGGAGGGGGTGATTCCTTTGTCACTTTGTCACCTCCCTTCATTTCCCTCCACTCTCTCTCACCCATTGTTCCAAGAATGAAATTCTTCCAGAGAACATGATGTTGGTGTTTTCCATTTGTGTGTGAACTGTGCTTCTGCAATTTTTAGGGGTTGGTAGACCCTGGGCAGTCTAGGAACCGTCTAAATGGCAGCGGGAGGAGAAAATTAAGCAGAGGCCCCCGTGAGGAGGGGCAAAGGGCAGTCAGAGCACCTCCCTGGCCAGCGCACTCCCTGAACCTTTGAACCCCCCACACCTGCAACACACAGACAGACGTCTCCTCGGGTGCCCCACCACTGCAGGGTGGAACACGCTCTGGTGTGCTTAGCCGAGCAGCTAGGAAGAGCTGCAAAATGTGCAGAGGTGTCTGATGAGAGCACAGGAGATAGGGAGATGTCCAGCAGAAGTAGGTCTTCTGCTGCTGTGCAACCCAGCAACTTAGTCCTTTCTGGATTTGTCCATCCATATAGAGTCCCATTTATTCCTAAGATTTTATCATTTTTCCAGGTAAGGTATCATTTTGAAACATGAATACCTCCCAATTTACCTCTTTGGAAGATATATATATATATCTGTATGTATATGTATACAAACACACAATGTGTAAAAAGGTTTACAAAGGAGTGACGTCCTCTACATAAAAGATGACACTTGGTTCCCCAGCACGTGCACATTTGCCCAGTATGGTGATCCGTTTGTCCACAGCAGTCCTGAGTGTAAAACTGAAATGTCATCCTGGGAATCGCCTCAGACCCAAACAAATTAGGAAGGCTGTTTATCCTAGACCCAGGCCTGTTAAGTCTATTTTCTCGAATTCTCATGATCACACTGTAAATTAGATGATGTTTTTACAGATAAGGAAACAGATGCTGAGTGAACTTGCCCAAGGTCGCACACGGAGTTGGTGGCTGAGATAAGTCTCCCTTTTAGGCTGAGCCCCAAGACTCTGTGTGTTTTCCATAAGGACATCTCAGACCGGGCAAATGCAAACAGAAAAGATCCCTGGATGGCCAACATGAATGACAGTGGTTATGTGGGGGTGGGGCAATCATGTTTCAGAAGGGAGGGGGGCCAGGAGGAGGAGAAGGCTGCTGTTGGCATCTGCTGGCTGGCTGCCGGCAGCTCCAAGATGTCCAGCTTTAGGTTCTAGGGAGGAAGGAGGACTTGCCTGGTCCTATCATCAACCTAGGTGGAAGGCCGATCTGGGACAGCTGGGACTTCTTCACTTGCTTTTTTCCTGTTGTCTTTTAGCCCTGTGGAGGTGGTGCCAGAGGAAAGGAGATCGGGGAGGTGGGAATTTGCCAAGAATGCCCCTCGAAGCTGCAGCCTGGACTCCGGCTCCTGCTGCCTCACTCCTCGCGAGCCCATCCTCAGGTTCTCCTTGCCCGGGTGCCAGACCTGCTCATCTGCTGAGCCCGGCCAGAAGCAAACAAGCAGAAAGACCAACAGCTAATTACTGTTTTGTCTTCTGCAGGCTGTATAGTTCTGCCAAGCTGGGATTTGCATTCTGTAGGGGCCTAATCCTGCACTGGTACCTGGAGACAGCCCAGCCACGGACGCCATCTTGCTCATGATCATGGGCACGCTTCCAAAGTGTCTCCCTACCCCAGCTCTCCCACCCCTCTGGTACTCTCCCCTCTCCCACAACACATACCCCTGTGCCTTCAGGTTCGGATTTCTTCAACTCCATCTCGGAAAAGGTTGAACCGATAGGAAACCAGGACGGGCCGTTCCACACAGGAAGCTGTGAGAGTAGAGGCCCCCTGGGGAATTTCCCACTTTCAAAAAGAAAGGGATAGCAGAGACCTGGGGTACAGACTCCCTGGAGGACAGAGGGACAGAGGGGAACCCCAGTGTGGCATGCAACAATCGGTAAGTGATGGTTACAGGGAACAGGAAGCAGGTTGGATCAGCCTCAGAAAAATTCTCCTGGGCTGCTGTGCCTCAATCTGAGAGAAAAAGCATCCATCTGGCCCATACAGCTGGGTACGGTTCCTCAGCACCCCCAGTCCCAGCCCCACTCTGCCCCACCATCCCATTCCCATTGAAATAATCACAGGGTAGGCCAGGCCTGGCTGTGTTGCCATGACAACCACTGTAATTTCATCTAATCTCAGTGTTCCTTCCTAAAGGGACCTCCCCCAGTCCTCACTCCCCCCCTGCAATGTGTTTTAATTGTAATAACTCCTGGGGTTTCGCGGGGTAATGACCGTGTGTGGGGGATGCAGGGGTTGGCCTGGCTCCATCCCCGAAGTTGCTCACCCGGCGGCGCCAGGCAGCCCTCTGCCCAAGGAACCCAGGGCAGGCTGGGGCGGGGTCTGCCTTTAGGGTCTGCAGCCTCAGTGCTGATGATACAAGCAGGGGGCGAGGGGCTTGACTCTGCGAGGCTTGTGTTCCAAGGACATTTGATGGCACTCCAGCTCTTACCTCATCTTCACGTCCACTTCGAAAGGAGTTCCTGCACCATTACCTGCTCCAGGCCCCGGGTGGCCACTCTGCTCCAGGGATGTGACCCTTCTCCCCCTTAGGGGCCAGCTGCCCGCTCTCTGTGTTACCTACAGCCCCGGCTTTAGATCCAAGCAAGTCTTTTTATTCCTTGTACAACAATGTGTGACACAACCGTTTTATTAATAAAATAATGTCCTTAGGCTTTTTTTTTTTTTAATGTAGAAGCAATTATAGAAATCCAGGAAGTACAAAAACAAAACAATTGTATGTAAAAAGATGCTAAATACATGCACTATGAGTTGTACATATTAAAAATTATATAAAAAAAAAGAAAAAAAAAAAAGAATAAAGGAGAAATTGGCCGCGATCCCCCATGACCCCAGAGGTTCACAAGCAATCTGCATATCAGTGGGGCCGATCAGCATCCCTAGCCACCAGCAGGCCGCACCCTTTCACATGCACTAGAATGACCAGGGTCTCCCCTTTCTGACCAGCCCCTGGGCCACATCCAACCTGCCTCACCATGAACCACACCTGCAAAAGCAAAAGTCCAGAGCAGCTCTGTCCCACAGACCTTTTCCTGGAAACGTCCCACACCTGTGCCATTCAGTACGTTGAGGAGCCCCTAGCCTCACGGGCCTTGGAGCTGTGGAAATGTGGCTAGTGCAACTGAGGAAGGGAATTTTAAATTGTATTTAGTGTTCTTTTGCATACATTTAAATAGCCATATGTAATCAGTGACTATGTTTCTTGGTTGGTTTAGGTTCAGATTTTGCTTGACCTCTCTTTGGGGAGAGGAGGCAGACTTGGGTGGACAGCCACCAAGGGAGCTATATGTGCCCTGAATCTGCTTCCGGTCCCCTCTCCTTCCCAGAAGCCTACACCACAAGAGAGCCTCACCTGCTTTGTCTTCTGCAGATAGCACTTTTCTGTAGTTTCTATGCTGCTTAAAGAGGACTGCTGAAAAGCCACTCTAAGATCAGGGACCGGCCTTGGAAATAAGAGCATAAAATTTGACCAAAGCCTGCAAAACAGCACAACCTTTGGGGAGACCAGTTACATTCGCAGCAGCACTGGGCGCCGAAGGTCCACTTGCCAAGTGCCACCAGAGGCTTCCTCTGACTGCTCTTTGCTTCCTAATGACACTAGGAGACGGTTTTGGGTGGATGCAACCATGCTGTTGAAGCTCTTGATCCACATCTGCTCCTACCAGAGCCCTCCCGGGCTGAGCCTTCCCCTTTACACACTGAAATAGTAGATGTTCAGTTGGGAGTCCAACAGCAAAATATTTCTGAAATTGTGTGTGCGTTTTTTTTTTTTTTTTCTCTCTTCTAATTTAATGTGCCAGACAAGCCTCCCTGTAATTAAAACCAGAAACAAGGACCAGACTTAGACAGAGATTTGAAGGCTGTAAAATTCTAGGACAGGTTTATGTAAAGCAATTAAAAAGGGAGTTAAAAATTGTTAGAAAATTAAACACTAATTACTTTTTTTTCTCCTCTCATTTCTGCTGAGTTGTTTTGGCCAGCGAGTTCGAAGAAAGATATAAAAAAAGAGAAAGTTTTGCCTCGTTGCTGTAAATCATGTTCAACCAATTCTTCTCTGCAGTTTGCAGCCGGACCCATCTGCTGTCAATTAGCCGAAATCATGCCTTTTCAATTAAAGTGGCTTAGGGAAGTCTGGTAGCGAAATGTCTGTGTGTGTGTGTGTGTGTGTGTGCGCGCGCGTGCGCGTGTGCATGTGTGTGCATGTGCGTGTATGTGTGTGTAAGGTGAAATCTGATTTCAGGCGGCGAGGTGGAAATATCTTTTAAAAGGTGTGATCCTATTTTAGTGTTTTCCAAATAAAATGGGGTATTATTTGCCATGCTGTGGGGCACTGTGGAGGGTGGAAACGAAGTTGAGGAGGTGAGCCTCGAGAACTGGAAGGAAATTTGCGCTGGCGAGCCCACCTCGGGCTCAGCTTGGGGCAGCGCCCGCGGTGCCCGTGAGCGTTGGCTGGGGGTACTCTGAGATGACCGTGCTGTGGCCATCTAAGGATGAGTGGGAGAAATGGCTGCAACAAGACAGCCTTGGGGTACACAGATGAGGTACACTGTCCCCTTCCTTAAAGGCACAGTGGGGTACTAATTGGAGCAGGGTGACCGTTGTACGCGGTGGGGGGAGGCCAGGGGGGAATGCCTGAGCTGAGGGTGCTCTTGACTTTCAAGATAAAATGGACTTCCAGCATCCAATCCAGACCTGGTCCACACAGGGGCTGGAAAGATGGTCCTGTTTTGGGGGGCCTTCTGGGGGTATCTTAGTTTACATCCCTTTTGATGGTTCCTCACCCTGAGAGAAGGTCAAGGTGAAGAGTGGCTCAGCCAGAGGCCAGGGAGGTCTGGCTGAGGGCTGGAGAGCTTGTGTTGGTGTGTCTGCTCTGGGGACCCGTCTGTGGGCTCTGATGCAGCCTCTGGCTTCCCAGCCTGGGCTGATCTCAGATCTCCCCAGGTGGGCCAGGTGGGCCGCACCTAGGAGACAGGTGAAGTTCAGGGCAGGGGTTTAGACACTTTCATTGGAGTTCGTGACTCCTCTCCCACGAGGAGGCCTCTTGCCTTGGCTCACCTGGGACAGAGGAGTTTGTCCACCCTGGGAGAAGAGTGGGGGGCCTGCTGGTGAGTGTCTGCTTTCAGCCTCTCAATCCCTCCTCTCGGGCTCGTCCGTGCCCCCTGAGGGGCTGCCCTAAGTGGCCAGCCATCTGCCTGAAAAGCTGCTGCCTGGCTGCGGCGTAGAGGAAGGGATGTGGTGGAGAGTGAGCCGGTGACGTGAGCAGAGATGTTAAGATTCCGTTCCAGGTCGGCGTGAATGATGGTAACGACAGCTAACGTTTATGGAAAATGCAGGATGCTGGAACCCCAGCCTGAACGTCTTACCCAGAATCCCTCCTTCCAGGCTCTTGCACAGGGTCATGTACAGGGTCAGAGGTGGGGGGTTGAGCTGGCCCGCACACTCTGGTCCCCACAGTGCTCCCCCTCTGATAATGAGGGGCCTGTGAGAACTGTCACGTCATCAGCTACTTTGCTTTCAAACTGGGGTTCAGAAGAGGGTGTTGGTGACGGGAGGCTGCCCTCAGAACTGTGTCCTGCTGGTCCTGGGTAGCACGGACGTGGTGCCCGCCGTGCAGTGGGATGGGGCACACCTGCAAGAACATTCCAGCTGTTCACCTGCCCCTTGCGTAACCACCACCGTCTTGGACCATCTGCATAATGGGGCTTAGCCCACCCTCCCTGGGAGACTGACGGACCACAGGTGCCGTGTCTGCCCAGCACAGGGAAGACACTCCACAAACACTGGGCTGCTGGCCTTCTTTCCCGGTGGCCTGATTCCATGAGGCTTGACCTGGTTTATTTCTGGCTTCTGGGGCTGTCATTTCCTGCAGGATCTAGTCACAGGTCTCTTTCCCAGTGAGGCACCCTAGGCAGGCTCCGGGTGGGCTGCCATCTGCAGAGTGAGGCAACAACACCTTCCGTGTTGGACCAAGGTGCCCGTCCAGGGCTCCGGCCAGACCAAGCCCTCCTCTCCCGAGGAAGGGCTGCCTCCAGCCCCTGAGGAGCCCTGCCCTTTGTGGTAGTTGGAAGGCAAGGCTGAGGCCGACCTGGTGTCTGCTGTCTGTCCACAGCGCCTTCAGTCTCAGCGCAGAGGAGGACCCGCAGGCCTCCCAGCACCCGCTCACCCCGCGCCCCTTCAATTCAATAGCAAGCCAGCACCCGGGTCCCAGGGCCCCCCTTGAGCCTGCACCAGTGCTCCCAGCCACCTCCAAGGGTCCTGGAGAGGGTGCCGCCTGGGTCCTGGAGGTGGAAGCAGGCGAGAGATGAAACCTGCGGCAAGGGCTTCAGCCAGGTCCCCTGGAGGGACCTCTGTGGGTCTCAGCCCACAGTGGGAAGAGCGTCCAGTGGAGGCAGGTGGGAGGCAGGGGTCTCAGTGGGGAGGTGTGGTCCTACCCTGGGCCCTCTGCATGGTGTGGCTGAGGTCAGCTGCCTGCATTGTCCAGCCTTGCCCCAGCTCTTGGGTCCCCACGTCCTGTCCCTGTCCTCCCCCACCCCGACCTTGGGGTAACGTGAGACGCTTTTCTCTCCATAGGAGGGGAGTGGGGCAGAAGAGGTGCTTTTAACTCATGCAAGTAGGTCCCACAGGAGAGTCGAGGCTTTGGGTTCAGATTCACCAGCCTCTGACCCCAGGGATGTCACTGGCGCTGGGTGACATTAGCCCAGTCACTCAGTTTCTCTGGGACTCAGTTTCCTCCTCTGTAAACGGAGGGCAAATTGTACCTTTCAGCATGACCCCGATTAACCAAAGTAATGAATGTGAAGCCCTCAGTCCAGTGCCTGGAAGACAGGTCCACCTGGAGGAGGGATGTAAATTGTCCTGGGTCCTGCAAGTCCTCCCCTCACCCCCAAGTCATTCTGAGTTTTGCACCCACTCACCCCAGGTGGTTATTGCAGAGCCCCACCATACCCCATCCATATGCATGGGTTCCTTTGCAGCTGGGTGGCCAGTCTGGGTCAGCCCCTCCCTTAGAGAAGCATGGCCGCCTGGCCAACGGTCTCACTCCTGGACCTTCGGTCAGTCATAGGGTCAGGCTGACCACCACACTCGCCACTGCTGACCACTGCCTTAATAGGACTGTGGACATTGCGGCCAGACTCAGGGTCTGTCCTGAGCTGCGTCTCATCGCCCAGCAAGGCAGCCAGGCAAGGTGGGCATCTTATTCTCCAGGTCCTGGAGAGCTGCCCTTTGGTGGTTCATCTGTTGGTGCCCATGGCTCTGTCCACCAGGGACACCAAGTGGACACTTCTGAGGGTCACCCTTCAGTCTGCCATACCTGCCTCTGGTGTGGAAGGCTCTCTCTGATGGGGCCCTGCTGCCCCAGCTTTCTGGTTCTGGGGAAACCAGCCACCACCCCAGGAAAAAGGACCTGGGGGTGAGAACCCTGGAGTACCCTGGGGGGCAGTACCTACTGGAACAAGCTGTCTGGTGGGGCGGGGCCAAACAGACCCAGCCGAGTCTGGTTCTAAGAGTCTGCTCCAGCGTGGCCTCCTTCCTCAGGCCTGAAGAGACTGGGACTTGAGCTCTGCTGTGGGCCAGCTCGGGACAGCAGGAAGGGCTGTGGCGTGAGGGGGACCTGGGCTGTATGGGTTAAGCCCCTATAGTCCCAGGCTGGGTTATGTGACCTTGGCCTGGTCCCCGGTTCACCCCGTGCTCTCCCCCATCATGAGAGTCTATTTGAATGGTAACGGAGCCTCCAGCTGCTGGCCACGTGCCCTTGAAGGCACAGGCTGTGGCCTGTCCAGTCCTTGGCTGCTGGGCAGGGGCCTAATAAATGCAGAGAGGAGCTCAGCACCCAGAGCACTGCAGCCAGTGTCAGGGTCTGTCCCGAGCTGTGTCCCATCACCCAGCGAGGCAGCTAAGCCAGGGGATTATCCCATTCTGTAGAATGGGTTTGTGGCAGAGGCCAAGGTGAGAAGACACAGCAACAGGGTTTTAGACGTGAGCCGGGTCCCCAGATGTCCTCGAGATTCTCGCCGTAGTAGCGGCATCCTGCGCTGGCTGCCTGGGTCCTGGGCGCCTAGCTGAGCTGGGAGGTGTAGGTGGGTGGAGCTTGCAGAGACCTGGTTGTAAGGGATACTGCGCCTGCCCCTGGGTCAGGAGCTCCAAGCTGACCCAGGGTCAGAGGCCATGTGGCAGCACATATGCCCAGTTTCTGATGCCTGGAGAGAGGCCAGGGTGGAGTCGGGTCAGAAAGCAGCTGCCCAGCTGCAGGAGCCCCTGTTTGGGGAGATAGCAAGATTGCGGTTGACTATGGGCCATAGACATTTTTGGGCATTGTCGCCTTCCGTAGTCTCACGGGACTTGGCCCAGGATCTCGAGAGATTTGAGCAATGACTCAGCAGATTGACATTTTGGGCATTGTCGCCTTCCGTAGTCTCACGGGACTTGGCCCAGGATCTCGAGAGATTTGAGGAGTGACTCAGCAGATCGAGCAAGCACCATTCCTGCTCGGGCATGGGATGAGACCAGAGAGAGAAAGGACAGGGTTATCGCTATTGTATAGATACATTGTAGTTTCTTGTAAGAGTCCGTGGCTTGGTTTCTTGTGAGAGTGTGTATGTAGTGTTAGAAATTACAAGAGACAGAGACAGAAAGATTAAAAAATTTTTTCGTCTCCCATCCTGTCTCCGGACTCCTTCCCGCGGCGCTGCCGTTCCAGGCTGCAATCCCTTTCCGGCGGCTAACACCCAGCTGCCGGTCAGCTCAGGGAAGCCGGAAGGGTTGAGGGTGGGCGGGGCGTATGGGCAGCGTGGCCACACCTACCAGCAATGCCGGCTGTGAGTCAGGCTCTGGTCTACATTAAAGGGCAAGAACGAGAAGCATAGTTCCAGTCACCAGGACTCACGCACAAACACCACCTTGGAGTCAATAACCTGGGAGATTGGGGGCCGCTGCCAAGCTATCCTGGTCTCTAGAGTTTTGTATCCTGAGGTTGAGGATTTGAACTCTCTTGGGGAGGTGAGCCAGGGTCCTCTCTTATAGTCAAAAGAAGACTAGACTACCCTTGGCTCTGGAGGCCTGGGACCAAGAGAGGGCTTTCTCCCTGCTTTGCTGTGTGGCTTTGGGACAATACCTCAACTTCTCTGAGCCTCCTTTTTTTTAAATTCTGCCTCACATATCTCCCAGAGTATTCCAGAGTGTCTTCCCCCAAATAACTCTAGAAACCCCAGAAGCTTCTGGTGTTTGGTTCAAGTGGATCTCAGCAGGCCATGTGGGTGCAACCCTAGAACTCCCCTCGTGCCTTCTTTCGCAGGGTTTTCTGGAGCTTTCTCTAAATTGAGAATTTGGGTTTGTTTTGGCTTCTGGTGGAGACAAGGCCTCCTGAGAGGCAGGGAGTCTCTTGGCAGGCAGGACACCCCCTCAAGAGAGTGGGGCTCTAGTGACCAGCGGCCCCGCACGCGGCTTCTCTGCAGAAAGTGGGTGGACGTGAGGTTTGGTAAACTTCCTGTGCCGTTGGCCTTTCCAGCCCCTCTTGCAAAAGCCTGGCCCAGGCCCCCAGGTGTGAAATACCACATGAGGCAGCAGCACGCCCTGCCCAGGGCCTCTGACGTACCCCGCATTCTTAACTTTAGAGCACTGCTGACCATTGATAGAGAAATGCCATTTCATACCCTCCAACTCAACTCATGCCCTCTAAGGGAACGCACGGAAGAGGGTGACGAGTAAATCCAAAACTTGCAAGAACGGTGGCCCATGTTTCACCAGAGGAACTGAAAATGTGACCCTGGACACTGTGAAGTGTATAGCATGGTGGGGGGCTTGCAGGAGAGGCCCGGAGCCCGGGAGCACTGTCGCAGATTAGTAGCCCTAAGCTGCCGTAGTGTCGGAGGCCCCACCCTTGGTCCTAGCAAAGCATCAAAATGTGCCCACACCCCACATTAAATGTCATTTTATGGGGGGAAAAGAGTACAAGTGGATCTCTACAACTTCTTTTGTTACGCTGAGATTGAAGAAGAAAGATCTATTTGTGTTGATTGGTCGTATTTCTTCTTCTGTGTGAAGTGTCTGTTCAGGTCCTCAGCACATTTATTGATTGGGTTATTCATTTATTTTTGGTGTTCAGGTTTTTTTTTTTGGGTTCTTTATGAATCCTGGAGATGAATGCTCTATCTGAGGTACAGGAGGCAAAGATTTTTCTCCCATTCTGAAGGCTTTCTCGTCACATTCTTGGTTGTTTCCTTTGCTGTGAAGAAGATTTTTAGTTTGATGCCATCTCATGTGTTGATTCTTGATTTTACTTCTTGTGCTTTAGGAGTCTTGTTGTGGAATTCGGTTCCCAAGCCAACATGATGGAGAGTTGGGTCAAAATTGTCTTCTGTTAAGCACAGGGTCTCTGATCTAATGCCTAAGTCCTTGATTCACTTAGAGTTAAGTTTTGTGCAGGGTGAGAGACAGGGATTTAATTTCATTTTGCTACATATGGATTTCCAGTTTTCCTAGCACCATTGGTTGAAGAGGCTATCTTTTCTCCAGTGTATGTTTTTGGCACCTTTGTCTAGTATGAGATAACTGTATTTATGTGGGTTTGTCTCTGTGTCTTCTATTCTGTACCATTTGTCTACATGTCTGTTTTGGTGCCAATACCATGCCGTTTTGGTTACTATAGCTCTGTAGTATAGTTGACATCTGGTATTGTGATGCTTCCTGCTTTGCTGTTCTTGCTAAGGATTGCTTGTAAGCCAATCCCCAAAAACCAAAAGTCAAATGTTCTCTCTGATCTGTGGATGCTAACTCACAATAAGGGGGTGTGTGGTAGGGAAGAACAGAAGTACTTTGGATTAGACAAAGGGGAATGAAAGGAAGGGAGGGGAAATGGGAATAGGAAAGATAATAGCATGAGTTGGACATTACTTTTCTATATTCATATATGATCACACGACCAATATTGCACACTGTGTACAACCAGAATGGGAAGTTGTATTCCGTGTATGCATAATATGTCAAAATACATTCTAAGGTCATGTATAGCTAAACAGAACAAAAAAAGATCAGTTCTTCATTAATAACTATTTGAGAACTGATTTAAATGAAGATTGGCTAGTTGACAACATTGTTTTATGAATAGGTAACTAAATATTTGGTAGAAATGGCTCTGTGTTTCTACAAAGCTTGGAGACAATACTTTTTGTTTTTAAGGTTTCTAATGTTGTGGGTCCTTGGAAGCCCACAGCCCACAGGCACCTCCTGAGTTCTCTGAAAGATCTTGCTGGAGTCAGAGGATTGAGTTTGCCAGTCTTGTCCAGACTCAGGGTTCCTTGGGTGACTCTTTTAAGCCTCACCTTTCCCGTCTATAAATGGAGCTAATGTGCTTTCTCGGTTTCATATACTTGTTGGCAAGATTAGCTGAGATAATGAATGAAAGTACACAGCCCAGTGCCAGACGCTATGCATAAAGTTATCTGCTCAAATATGTTAGCATAAGCTGGGTGCAGTGGCGCACGCCTGTAATCCCAGTGGCTGAGGAGGCTGAGGCAGGAGGATTGCGAGTTCAAAGCCAGCCTCAACAAAAGCGAGGCACTAAGCAACTCAGTGAGACCCTGTCTCTAAATAAAATACAAAATAGGGCTGGGGATGTGGCTCAGCGAGCAAGTGCCCCTGAATTCAACCCCCAAGGCCCCCCAAAAAACATGTTAGCATTAAACAATCAAAGAAAGACTCTAGAGTTAGAAAACATCACTGAGTTTGAATTTTTTTTTTTCTGTTCTTGAATAAGATCCTTCAAGATAAGGTCTATATATATGTGTGCATACTATATGTACTATATACATACTATATACTAATATATATAGTATTATAATATATACTAATATATATAGTATTATAATATATATACACATACATATATGTGTACATGTGAGTCATTCAGTGTATGCATATGTATATAATGTATGTGTACATATGTAGTGTAATGCTATGTATTACATATAATATATATAATCATATATATATATATATACATGCAGTACCAGGGATTTCATTCACTAAGAACTCAGAACACCTTTCCCATGTCTTTGGGTCTGCTCTGTGATGCCCAGGGAGTTAATGTTGTCAACACTATTTGACGGAGGGGGGTGGCTTTTGGTCTTCTGGAAGGAGCAAGCTTCTCAAGCCTTTGGAATCATCTACCTAGAAGCAATTAGTGTGTTAATTGGGGTGGATGCTTATCAGATCCCCAGAACCTCCTCTTGGCTGCGCCCTCCTGTAAGCTGCCTGGTACCGTAAACCGGGAGGAAAAACTCTCGGAGGCAGAGTTAAGCTTTTACTACTTTTACTTCTACTTTCTTAGAGCTTAGAGAGGGAAAGAAAGATTTTTCTTCTTAGCTTAGAGTAGAGTAGCTTAGAGTAAAGAAAGATAGAGCTTAGCTTTTCTTCTTAGCTTAGAGTAAAGAAAGATAGAGCTTAGCTTAGAGAAAGACTAGAGCTTCTTTCTTCTCTCTTCTTTCTTCCTTCTTCTGTCTTCTGTCTTCTGTCTTCCTCGGGAGCCTCGGCCTTACTCTGACCAGTCCTCTGGAGCCTCGGCCTAACTCTGGCCAGTCATTACTTCTTCTATCTGGTTTCTCTTCTGTAACCGCTCTGCCTACGTTCTGGCCGCTCTGATTCTTCTGACCGACCGAGTGACTGCCCGGCTGACTGAATTCTCCATTCTCCTAACTCGGACCGCTTTCACCCGGTTATATACCTTCAGCTTTGCAGGTGCTACAGGTGCGTCACATACATATCAGGTGGAACCCATGGCTTCCAGCTAGCTGCAACAGCCCTTCCTAATTAGGGCTCCTTCACCCTCCTTCCTGGCAGAGGTACCCACACTTCCCCTGACTCCTGTGGCTTCTTGTACCCGAGGGCTTTGCTAGTGCAGACCAGCCCTCTTTCTGGGGGTGACCTCAGTGGGCTCGTGGAGGGCAGTGGGTGCGATGGGTATGCCGGGAGCCCCCAGGGGGTCTGGCCTCAAGTGTGTGATGAACACGGATATGCACGCGACATGAGTCACACATCTGGATGACTCCAGGTGGTTTGCCCAACACGCTATTTGGCAGTCAAAGAGATGGATTGATGGAGAAAAGCCACATGCTGGAAAATACATGGGCATTTCAGAGAAGGTACCAACAGCCACGGCGCCACGTTAATGGGGACAGCGCGTCAAGGCCAAGTGTCTTGGTACGCTGAGCGCACACTGCATTCCTGATGGTGTGGCAAGCCAGAGGCCTCGGGCTACCTAGATGCTAGCCTGGGTTCCATTAATAAGGAGCCGTGGGACTGCAGAGGAGCCCCTCTGACTACGGATTAGTTAGGGTTTAGAACATACTGACTTCGGCAAGAATGATAGATTGGGGAAATTAGACACTTTCAAAGAGTCAGCACTAAACGAATGGGGTTTTATTTGACTTTATTGTCTGGCTGCGAGAGTAAATGTGAACTGGATGAGGATCTGACTTGCAGCTGCCCAGAAGGCAAAGCAGCCACAGCCACGGCCTCATTTCAGGCTGGAGTTGTTCTGTGGGCCTCCAGCCTGGCCTCAATTTGTATCAGTGACTCCACCAAAGATCAAGAGAGGCGAGAGACGACCCTGGGCTCAGAGGAAAGCCCAGATGATGGACGCAAGCGCTAGAAGGGCCGATAATCTCCACAGACCCCCGTGCCCAGCCAAACCCCACAAGACGGAAGACTTTCAACGGTGGCTGTTCAATTTCATGTGGTTTCAGATTCAGAAGCACAGCGCTAGATGAGAGAGCCCTCCGTTGGCAGCAGTTCACATGAAAGAGATCTGGAGGTTTCAGTTGACCACAAGCCTAATAGGATCCAACAGGCTGCCTGTTGCTAAAAAACACTCAAATACTCGTAGATGGCTTTAATCGACAGATGGCATCCAGATCCAGGAAGGTGACATTGCAGGGTCTCCTGGCCATGTCTAGAGGAATGTGGTCAGGCATGCACATCACATTCAAGGAGGGAAAGGAGGACTGTCGGAGTATGCAACCGAGGAACAAGTGAAGATATCAGAGTGGGTGAGCTGGTGGCGGAGACCAGCCATCCCATAGTCTCCTCCCAGGCACATGGGATGTCCACATTTCCCAGCCTCCCGTGTAGTCACTTTGGACTGGTACCTTCTAACTGATGGATACGGCACAGATGGTCCCCTCCATTTCCAGTCCTGCCCTGTGGAGTATCCAATGATACCACAGCCTGCTCTTTTCTGTCGTTGTCAACAAGGTCCAAGGAGCTGGGCACCACTATCACTCGGAATCCCATTTGGAGGTGCTCTACCAAATATCCATTTGAACTGTGACGAGAAAGAACGATGAACCTTGGCTGTGTTAAGCCACTTAGAGCTGGGAAGTGTTTGTTACAGCAGCGAGCACCCGTTGACCCTGACTCCTCTCACGGAGCTAGCTGCAGACAAGAAAATCAAAGGGAGAAAAAATGGTTATAGACTAAAATATGCTGTAGATTAATCCACTGAGATACCACCTTGTTTCACACCTACAGGGTACTTAGGAGAATGGAGATTTTTATCCCTCTGGAAATTCCTTGGGAAATTGGTCCTGTCTGGGAAATTACAATGCTCCCTCTCCCTGTTGAATACCCTCTCTAGTGGGAGTTGTGAGTTTTATTATTTTTTTTCTTTTGTTTTCTTTTTAATGGCCTAATCAGGTCTCCCTAGCTTTTTGGTTGTGTGACCTTGAGTAAGGTTCGTGACCACATTGAGCCTCAGTTTCTTTATCTAAACAGGCACCTAATTCATGGAGTCATTGTGAAGATTAAATGAGTTGATCCTACAACATGCAGTAGGGCCAGGATGTGTTAATTTTTTCCGTTTTTTGTTTGTTTGTTTTGTAGTTGTTGTTGCTCGGGGGCCATCCTCAAAAACCTGCCACTCAGGTCTTTGGAAGGTCGCGCCCATCCAGCTCTGCACCACAGGGAAAGAGATGATTTGGGTGCCCTTGAGTGCTACAGGCAGGCGGGGTGTTTGCGACTGCGTGGATTCCTTCTGGGGAGCGCAGGTGGGGTAAGGGAGGCTCTAGATGTTCAAGTGCAGAGGTGGCGGCCCTAAGGACCCTGCAGGAGAAGCCCTGTGTGACAGCTAGGGGAGACATTGGCCTGTCCTGTGTGTCATGAAGCCAGAGGTGGTCACACGCTGGGGATGGAGGCTGCCACTGGGACCCAGCACCCCAGAATCCCCACCCCAACGTTCCAGGGGCCATACAGGTCTGGAGTTTGGAGAGAATCATGAAGGGTGCTATTAAAAGAAGTTACAGTTGTCTGTCCCTGGGCAGAGAAGTGTGGGTTTTAGGGAGACTGTGTATCTCTGGGGCAAGACCACCATGTTCCCGCATGACCCTGCCTACTGACTGCTGTGTACCCTTGGAAGAGCCACTGAACGCCTCTGGGTTTCAGTTTAAACAGGAAGACCCAAACCTGCTCTGTCATCTCCAAGGAGAGATGATGGCCGGCCAGACTGTGGGTACAGAAGCCTTGTGTGAATTGTGTTTATCCTGTCACAAGGTACAACTCCGGCACAGGAGTCTCGAGTGCAGTTTTGGCTAAGAGGGAACTTTTTAGTGTCTAACCTAGGCCTGACCTGTTTCGGGAGGCGGGGACCCCTGGGAATCTGAGGTCACAAGGGAGAGGCCGCAGGGCCAGGGGAAACGGGCTTGCAGGGTGGACGTGGCGCTCTGTGCACCCCCAGGGAGTGTGTTCAGGTCAGGAGCCCTCGGAGGAGGAGCTGTGGCCCAGGGCCAAGGCCTGCCCTGCGTGGACAGTGCCCGCGCTGCGCCTTGGCTGTTTGTCCCCCACAGACTCCACTCCAGGTGGGATTGTGACCCCATGGCGTGGGCGCCGGGGGATCTGGGGAGGGGGAGCGCAGACGCCGGAGCATCTCCCGTAATAACTCGGGGCTGCTCCTGCCAGCGAGGCGTCCCACACTCTTCCAAAATGAGAGAACGCTCCTTTTCTTTGCGATTTTATTTTTCCTTTTCCCAATAAAATAATTAATCCGGGATTTCGGGAGGCCTGCCCCCCCACCCATCCCGGCTGTTTCTGTGAGCAGTGGAGAAGCTGGGCTGGTCAGGGGCTCGGCTGGTCACAGAAAGGGCAGGGCCCACCGAGAAGGGTGTTGGGGACCAGGACGGCGCTGGGGAGGGGGCCCGCTCACCACCCCAGATGACATATGACTTAGCACGTCCCGGGTCTCCAGGGCTGCAGCCGCCTGTGAGTTTTCAACATGTGTTTGGTATTATCGGTGTTTTTACAATAATAACTATGGTCTTGAAAGGGGCTAAAATTAATTAAAATACAGCTCTCAGCCACACTGTACATTATCATCACAGGAACGCCCTGCAGGAACGGCTTCGCTTTGGGGGGTCATAGACTCCGTCCCCCTTTCTCTGTCTGGGTTGACACCCCGGTTGGCTCTTCCCATCAGCCAGCCTGCACATTGCCGGAGAGGGAGACTCTGCAGTCCTAGAGCTCAAACTTCTTTCTTTCCAGGAACTCTTTCTTGGTGTTTGAACTCTAGTAAGAAGCACAGTGACATCGTGAAAGCCCCCCGCTGGTGACCCCTGTCTGGAAGAACCTCTTGGCTCAGAGGCGAGCGATTCAGCTCTCACTTTGGGGCAGGTTCTCAATCTCCAGTTAGCGTGTTGACATTTGGGGCCAGAGCACCCCGGCTGGAGGGCTGTCCCGCCACGGCAGCGTGTTCAGCCGCATCTCTGGCCTCTAACCGCTACATGCCGGCGGCATTCCCCACAGACCACCCATGCCCAAATTGCAAAAATCAAAAAAAAAAATGTTCTCAGATGTTGCCAAATATCTCCTGGGAGGCGAAATTGAGAACCACTGATTCAGGGAAAGGCCCCCTGGAATCCTGCTCACCTGCACCCCCCCAACCCCCATGACCCCCACTCTCTGCTCTAGGGTAACATTTACGTTGTCATGACATGGGAGTTGTCACCCTCACCCGTGAGCAAGAAGTGACCGGCTATGAATAACTTCCTGAGTTTTGCAAGTGATTCACTTTCTTTCTTTCTTTTTTTTTCTAAAATATTTATTTATTTACTTTAGTTGTACACAATGCAATGTATTTATGTTTACGTGGTGCTGAGGATCGAGCGCTCTGCCGCTGAGCCCCAACCCCAGCCCGTGATTCACTTTCTTACAACAAATTCGAGCAGGTACCAACACAGCAACGCCCCTTCACTCCCTCGCAAACCGATGCTTGCCCAAGTGGCCAGGGCTGACTGTCGCTCCCCGCCTGTCTCCTGTAGGTCACAGCCCGGATGGGCTAGCCGCTGTTGCGAGGAGGCCATGAGTGGCGGGGTGACTGTGAATTATTGTCCCATCACCTCTGGGTTTGTCACGAGGCCGTGCTGCACACAGCACCGGTGTCTGTGTGTGCTGGGAGGGAACCCACGCCTCACACCTGCTGGGCAAGCGCTGTGTCCCTGGCTATGCCCCAGCCCCACGTCTGCTGTTCTTGAACTTGACCTGGAGGAGGGTCTGGACTCCCCAGGCTCCGTTGGCCCTGCTGGCCTCATCCTTTGGCCCTCCTGCCAGTCACTCTGTGCCCCGCCCACCGCTGTCTCTCCCCCTCCCTCTAACAGGACTCTGCCTGTGGCTCTTCTCCTGATGTTCTGAGCATGGCCGACCCCTCCTCCTCATGCCCCAGCTCAAGGGTCACCATCTCAGAAAGGCTGGGTACCCCGACTTCTGGCTCCCATGATCCCCTCTGGCCGTGCCAACCTCTATCATCTTCGTGAGCTCTTTTCTCATGGCGTGGGTTATTAATTGTCATGGTTGGTGTGTTCCCCACATACCAGTTAGGTCCCTCAGGAAGTTGATGCGGCGGCGATGGAATCAGGGGTTAATTGGGGAATAAGATTTATTAAAGAAAAGAAAGCAGGAGAGGGCAGGGTGTCCTCAAAATATGAAGACCTGAAGAGTCGCTGCTGCCCCCTGGAGAAGTCCCTGTGGGTGGAGACGGCCTGACCCTTGGACAACACTGTGCTCAGTCACTGACCAGGGTTGCCCCAAGTTGTTGCCGCCTGAAGCGATGGCCGCTTGGAGCAACGACTCCGTGGGAATAAGTTCAGAGGCAGACTGGAAACGAACAGGCTCTTTATTCTGCTAGCTTCTCTCTCCGTCTCGAACAGCAACTCCAACACCACCCACACTCCTGCAACCACCACGCAAAATGCCGCCGACCCGATCCACAATCCCCATGGGCCAAGTCTCGCGAGATCATGCAAATGGCGGTAATGCTTGCACATCTTTATGGCTCACAGCTAACCGCAATCTTAGCTATCTCCTTAAGCAGGGCTCCTACACCAAGTAGAGCATGACCTCGGCCTGAAAGCTGAAGTGGACCCCAGGAACATGTGTGGCTGGAGGCTGTCCTCTGCTCACATTCCTCTTGCCCAGAAAGGGAGTCCTGTCTTAATGAGCAGGCAGCTCCGTGCCTGCCCTTTGGGGCTGGGGTGTAGTTCCCCAAGCAGAGACCTTGCAGATCTTTACTGTGGTTGATCCCACCGTCTAGAGCAGAGCCTGGTGCCTGGGAGGTGCTCAAATAATATAGGTCTTTTCAGTGCCAGGGACTGAGCCCGGCAGCACTCTACCACTGAGACACATCCCCAGCCCATTTAAAAAATTTTTAATGTAAAGACAGGGTCTTGCTAAATTGCTTAGGTCTATTGGTAAGTTGCTCCCCCCCCCCCCCTCCCCCCCCCCCCCCCACGAGGCTGACTTTGAACTTGCGATCTTCCTGCCTGAGCCTCCCCAGCCGCTGGGATTACAGATGTGTGCTACCACGCCTGGCTCAGATATTGTAGAAAGACAAAACTCTTTGTCCTTAAGAGGACAAGGCAGAGAACCACCGCTGTGAAGTATCTCAAACTATTTTTCTTTCTGTGATGCTTCCAAGGATTTAAAGCTAAAAACTAAAAAAAAAAAAAAAAAAAAAAAAAAAAAAAAAAAAAAAAAAAAAAAAAATTCACAACGCTGGGGCATCCTGTGGCTTGCCTCTTTTACCTGTTGGAAGATGAAGGCTGGGTGGCTTTTTTCAAGCCATGTGAGGTGGTGGGGAACAGAAGCCCAGGAAGTCCCAGAGGAAAAGAAAAACAGAGCTATCAGGTGGGCCAAAGGCACTCGGCAGGGGGCCGTGGGTGCCTGTCAAACCGGAATGGTTATCTGGTCTGGCAGAGCCTAGCATCTTGGGTGGCCAAGCAAACCTCAGATATGGTGTTCCCAGGCACTGGGTGTGGGGAAATAGTGTCCTTCCCCTGAGTCTGTCTCATGTCCCAGAATTTTCCTCTGCCAGAGGACCTGGGCTGGGATGGGCTTGTCACCTGAGCTGCTACCCTTTTCTGGGACAGGTTGATGCCCAAGATTCCAAGAAAGCAGGCCCACCCATGCAGATGCCCGTATGTGTGCAGCACAGGGTGAGAAGGAGGGATCTTCTGGGTGGCAGGATGCCCCCGGGCAGGTACCCCGGAGTCCTGGCGTAAGGGGGGTGGGTATAAATTCTGTGCACCAGGTGGCAAAGCAGCGGTGGTGGTCTTGGAGAGCTGTCTCTGGTTCAGGAGGGCAGATATTAGTCTCAGTTCATAAACTCTGAAATGCAAGAAATAGAACTTAAAACTCTGAACAGCCTTCCATAGGCATCACCTCTGCTGTCAGGGATGGGGACGGCTTTGGCATTGGCAGTTGGGCAGTGAACTCTGCCTGTGTCACCGGTTCACACAGGGCTCTTTGGAGACCTCCAACAGCTTCTCGTGGGGTCCTTGACTACCAGTCCACATCAGTCCCTGCTGAGGTGCTTTCTATTTTTTCTCAGAGGCCTTCCAGCACCATACTCCTCTGCTCAATTTTCAGGGTGCTCAGTATCACCCCTTCTTGGCCCTTAGAGTACCACCACCTCACTCTCTGCTATGTCTGCCTCCCTTGTTTCCAAGGGACTCTCTGTTAGCCTTTATCCAAGCACCACTTTGCTCTCCTCATATGGTCTACCAAATAGACCATATGAGGTCTGGGCATCTCAAGAGCCTTCTTTGAAACTAAAAAATCAGAATTTATGATTCTATCCTTTTCATTTTTGTTGGATTGTATATATATATATATTCTTTTATATTTATTTGTTTTAGTTGTACGCTATGCCTTTTTATTTTTATGTGGTGCTGAGGATCAAACCTGGGCTGCACATGTGCTAGGCGAGCACTCTACTGCTAAGCCGCATGTATTTTAATGCAGCAAATTCTACAGGGACAAACTAACCAGGTGAAGAAAGGCTGAGAAGTTCAAGGACAGATCGTGTGGGAGAGGCAGAAGTGGACCTTGGTCAATATCTCAACAACATTACCCCACCACTCTTCCTCTGGGGACTTTCCTGCCCGGAACTCCAGTCCCCTCTGACCTCATCATGACACTCTTCCGCTTTCCCATGCAGGTTGGAGAATTAAGAGTGCGCACCATCTTCCATTCTCTATGGCCCCAAACTGTAACCAGGCATGGGTGGGGGTAAGCGTCTCCGTTCCTCTCCACCAGCAAGTCCTTCCTTTTCAATGGCCAGAACCCCTTGTAGGGAATCAGGAGAGCCGGGAAGCTGACCTAGTTCTAGAAAGGACTTGAATGGGACCATACCAAGGAGCCGCCATTTTGGAATCTCAAAAGCCATTAAAGTCAGTTTATCTGAGTGCACATCTAGGTAGTGTGTGGTGTGGACAGGGCCTCCAAGGCCTCCAAAGTCAGGGAGATTCTGGTTTAAAGATCAGTCCTGCAGGCAGGTCAGTGATTCTGGGAAACATGTTTCCTTTCTCTTGGTCTCATCTTTACATGGACATAACGGTTGTGAAGATAAAGCGCCACTATGTTGGTAAAGCCTTCAGAGCACTGCGTGGTGCTGCTCACTGTGCATCCTCTTCCTTTGTCTTAGGGAAGTCCTCAGGTGGCAGAGCTGTTCCATCTCTAGGGCCCTGACTATTTGTTTAATGTTCAGAATTCACCCAAATGACTCTCCAAAAACTAAAACCAAGCAAATGCAGAGGAAGACTCTCTGAGACCCTCCTGACCTTTCTTGGCTCAGGCATCTGAAGGAATGTGTAACTGGGTGTCCCTTGGCACAGACCTCATCATGATGTCACTTGGTGTCTCGCAATGCCCTGCATTATTGCATAGGCGAGAGGCTCTCTCTGGTCAGAAATGTTTCCTTATTCAGTATCAATTTCTTCTGTGGACTGGCTCACTTCCATTTCTCATTGTTCTGGACGCTCACCTAATACAAGTACAGCTGTAACACTTTAGAAGAAAATGCCCAATAAAATTCTTGCCTTTGAGCGAGCTCACTATAGATTGAAACCAAAAGTCTGCAGGAAGAATGATGGGGAGTGACTTTTTCCTCTTGAGCTATGGAGGGAGCTATTATGATTACAGCTACAGCTTCTTCTAGGCAGAAAGCTGGGTTTTGCAGCCTTCTAAATTCAGGCAATTTGTCAGCTTTTGTGCATTTGGGGGTCAAGGTCGCTTCTAAGAGCTCTCATGCTCTGAAGGCAAAGAAGTGCTGGGGTTACAGTGGAAAGGCTAGCTTTGTGAGTTGGGAGAGTTCAAGCCCAAGGCTTGGAAAGGCAGGACCTGAGAGGAGAACAGGGTCATTTGTATATAAGACCATTCTTCTGTTTGGGGTAAGGACATCCAAATGATATGTGAGGTGCAATATGTGAGGTGCAATGACGTCCTGCAGGTGTGCGTCTTTGGTAGGGGGGGAGTGAGGCTTGTTGGCCACATTACCACTGGACTATCTGTATCCTGGTTTAGAGGATAGCAGCCAGGCAGGGTGGGGAGGAGAAAGCAGAGGACTGAAGTAAGTGAAATCTCTGTCAAGCATTTTTACCTTAATAGCCTGCTCTTAGTCTGGGGGATATTGAACTTATGATTATACCACCTGTAGGTTCAACAGTGTGGATATTACGTCCTTTCTTGGGGCTACCCTGGTGGGGAGCCCAGGAAGAGGTCTTGTTAAGGACTGGTCCATTTTGGCCAAGCTGTTTTTACCTATTTTGTACCAAGTAGAAAAGGCAGTGTCTGGCCCAAGTTCCTGGCAGACTCAGGATCTGCCATGGAGCTGAGCGCTCTCCCCAGTGGATACCAGCCCTGGAAAAGGCTCAAGGATTGGGTAGAAGGCTGAGCTCACAAACATGGCGGTCGGAGCTGGAGATAGCCAGGCCACTAGCACCCTCCTCTCACAGACCCAGACAGCAGAGGCTAGAACAGGATGGGCAAGAGCTCAGGGACACAGAGCCAGTTGTGGTGGAGATGGGGGTGGCCTACAGGCCCATATCCAAATGCATGTATGATTTTTGAGCTAAAAAATTCAGTGCTTGTGCATGTTCCGCCCCCTCCCCCCCATTACAAGGGACACTGTGTGGGGGGACTTCACATTTGCTGTGTCTACCCTGCCCCACCCTGCTCTGGGCCCCAGGAGACGAACCTCCATGCACTGCACAAAGCTGTCCCTCCCTTTCTGCTTCCGGCTGACTCTGAATAATGGTGAGTTTTGATGGGATATGGAAGAGAGAGGAGGGCAAAGCTGGGGTTGTCACTACCCCGCTCTCTCCCTCCGTGCGGTCCCTGGTCACCTGCAGCTGCTCTCTGAAGGGCAGCATTGAACCCCTATGAATGGCATTCTCCCTCATGATTTCCCTACACCTGCCCCTACCTTGTAACACGATCCCTTTACTAACTCCCTCCAAGTGACCTCATTTGAGAGTGCCATCCATTTCCTGCCAAGACCTTCACTGACGCCATCGCTGGAAGTTCATTGGAAGAATTTGAAAATGGCCGTGGATTTGCTTAATCCTTCCTTAAAAACAACCTGAGCTCTTGCGAGAGAATTGGGGGTTTAGAGAGGATGGACAACTCTGTGTTTGTTGGCTTTCTGTTGATATGAAAATAAAAAAAAAAAAAAAAAAGAAAGAAAGAAAAAAAAAACTGAGGTAAAAACATAAAAGGAGGAAATATTTATTTTGGCTCACAGTTCCAGAGGTTTCAGCCCATGACCTGTGGCCTTTGGGCTTGTGGTAAGGCAGTATCTTGGAGGAAAATGGCAGCCAGGAAGCACAGAGAGAGAGAGAAAGAGAGAGAGAGAGAAGAGGAGCCAGGTCCCAAGGTCCTCTTGAAGGGCACGCCCCAATGGCCTGACTTCCTTCCACTAGGCCCCACTTCCAAAGGACGCATCACTTCCCAATAGCGCCACCCGCTGGTGACCACGCCTGAATGTGTGGCCTTTGCTGGACGGAAACCCTAGCAAACTCCGAAATAACCACAGGAACTAGTAAGAGCCTTTCCATTTTCTTTTGTTTTTCAATTCGTCATCGTTATTGTTGTTAGTGTTAAAATATGGATGATACGTGACTACCTTTTGGCTATAAGCAAATCAAACAAGGTAGGTGGAGTATCTCCATCTCTCTTGCCCTGTCGTCTTTCTCTGAGTGACCATGAGGAAGGCCCAGTCCACTTTCTTCTGGTCTTTTCTAGGTATTTTTGCAAAAAAATCACACACACACACATACACACACACACACACACACACACACACACACACACACACACAGACTGTAGGCACTGTACATCTGGCTGATGGCGTGCCACAGTCTGAATGCTGTACCCTAATACCCACCTATTGAAATCCTCGCTCCCAAGGTGATTCTATTAGGAAGTGAGGTCTTTGGGAATTGATGAAGGTATGGGATTCATGACCTTGGAAAAGAGGAACAAGAGAGCTCTTCTGTTCCTTCTGCTACTTGAGGACACAGCAAGAGGTCAGTAGTCTGCAACCCAGAAGAGGGCCCTCATCAAACCTGACCATGGTGACATCCTGACATGGAACTTCTCACCTCCAGAACGGTGAGACATATGTCTCCATTGTTTATAACCTCTCAGCTTCTGATGTTTCGTTTTATCAGCTGCAGCTGACTAAGGCCATTTTACTGATTGATACACATGAGTACCTTATTCTTTTTGCACTGTAGTATGATATTCCACACAATGGACAGATGACGAGCTGTTGAACCATTCTGCTGATTCCGATGGGTAGATTTCTCGTAACTTCACTGTTACAAATAAGATTGCAATAAATATTCTAATATACACTGTCACTTGCTCGAGTATGTATGTGCACACACTTATGCACATAAAAATGCATGCACACACATACACATACACGCATTCATGCACAAGTGGGTGTTTCTGTGGGATAGATATTGAAATGTAGAACTCCTAGTTTAAAGGATATCTATAACTTAAATTTGGTGAATCTGCCAAATTAATCTTCAAGAAGGCTATACAAATAGTTATAGAGAGCACCTTTCCTTACATCTTCACTGACTCTGTATGATCAACCAGTTAAATTGTGCTGATCAGATGAAAAAGTTAAGAAACATTTTTAAAATGCTTACCTCTGTAATTACTGTGAGACTAAGCATCTCTAACTATTTCGTTGTTTTATTTTGTTTTACCATTTGGATTTCTTCTGCAAATTTTCTGTTTCCTGGAGTTTCATCCTTCTCCAGGCTGGTCATCTTTGACCACGATGGACTCTTCAGATGTAGATAGCCCTTGATCTGCTCTTTGCAGTTATACCCAAACTCAAAAGATATGATTTTGTCTGAGACATTCAGCAAGTCTCCAAAGAGAGTTAAGTTTAAGAAACAAAAGAAGAAAATCCAAGTTGTATAACCTTGGAGCATTTGTCCCTTATGTGTATTTCTATAAGTTTATATTGCATTGATATATTTAGTTATAGACGTATCTCTCTCTTGCTCATTTATCTACATTTATCTGCCTACATACTGCTTTTCAAATTTTCTCTGATGTTCTCTGCCTTGTCCTTGTTTCTAGGGTAGGACTGTCCCTGAAGGCATTAAGGCCTGTGTCCTAAGGCCCTGGGGTAACAGCCATTGATGAAGGTCATGGAGCATCTTCAGCTTCTATTTATACTGTTTTAGTCAGCTTTTCCTTGTTGTGGCCACAATACCAGACAAGAGCCACTTAGAGGAGGTAAAGTCTACTTTGGCTCATGCTTTCAGAGATTTGCTTCATGGTGGACCAACTCCATTGCTCTGGGCCCAAGATGGCGGAAGGGCATACCACATTCATGGCAGCCAGGAAGCAGAGAGTGGGCAGGGGCTGCAGGGCAGATGCACACCCCAGTGACCCACCTCCTCAAGCCATGCCTCACCTGCCTACAGTTACCACTCAATCAGTAAAAGAAGGATGGACTGATCAGATTACAGCTCTCACAGTCCAACCATTTCACCTCTGCATTAACACAGGAGTTTTGGGGGGATCCCTCATAACCAAACCAAAACCTACATTGTGTACACACACACACACACACACACTATAGAGGCCCATGACCAACTAATGGCGGAACTGGAACTGGAATCCAGGTCTTCTGATTCTCAGGCCTGTGTCTTTTCTTCGATGTTCAGTTAATTTTTCTAATTTGATTTGGTCTGACTCAAGAGGCAATGACTGGGCGTGCACATACTGGACCTGTACACTGGCAGCTCATGACAGGGGTAGTGGCTTAGAGATGAAGCTGCTAAGTGGAGGTGGGACTCGCCTCTGATGCGCTTGGCTGGGAAGATGGCAGAGCCTTCGAAATGGCCTTGGAGCCTCTCATGAGTGAGATGGGGTGGCGAGCTTTCTGCGTGCACTTGCAGGCTGGGTCATTCAAGGATTCAACCAAACGCTGGTCTGGATGTTGCTGAGAAGGTATTTTGTAAATGTAGTAGCTACAGTCCATGGTCCTTGAGTAAAGGACATGACCCTGGGTAACAGAGGTGGGCCAAGCCACTCAGTTGAAGGCCTTGGAAGCAAAAACAAGTTTCCCAGAGAAGTGGGAATTCTGCCTCAAGCCTGCAGTGTCCATTCCTGCGCCTGCGCCTGTGCCTGCAGCCTGCCCTACAGATTGCCTGCTCCTGACCACAGCATCAACTCCTGTTTGCCGTCAGGCTTGAATTGAGGATTTCAGACTTTCTGGTCCCTGCAATCACATGAGCCACGTCCTTAAAATAAAGCTCATTGCAGGAGCCCTGTTTGGGGAGATGGCTTAAATTGCGGTTGACTATGGGCCATGGAGATTTGGGCATTGCTGCCTTCCGTAGTCTCGCGGGACTTGGCCCGGGATCTCGAGGGACTTGAGCCGAGATTGCTGATCGGGTCTGCGCCATTTTTGGTGGTGTGTGTGGCGCGTGTTAGTCGTTGTTAGAGCCAGAGAGAAAAGTTATCAGAATAAAAAGCTGTTTGTTTCCAGTTCGCCTCTGAACTTCTTCCCGCGGCTTCGTTGCTCCAAGCGGCCATCGCTTCAGGCGGCAACAGCTCATCATACATATAGTCATATGTACCTATAGGTTCTACAATGCTAGGTTCAACCAAGAGTGGGTAGAAAATAGACTTTCTAAATCCAGAAGATTCCAAAAAGCAAAGCTTGAGTTTGTTGCATGCTCAGGAATACACCGAGTCCACACAAATGGAGTGCTGTGTAGGCATGGAACTAGGCCTTCTGAGCAATCTAGAGATGACCGAAGTGTAAAGGAGGAGGGGTGCAGGTGATATGCAAATACTATGACATTTTGGGCATGGGACTTGAGCATCTGTGGATTTTGCTAATCATGGGGATGGTCCTGGAACCATTGTCCCTTGGTTACCACCGAACAACTATGTGTATACACACATTTGTATGTATGCAGTATGTATGCACACGCATGCACACACACACACACACACACACAACTCCTATTGGTTCTGTTTCTTTGGGGCAGAGATTTGGTATCTTGCCTATGTTTAAATGTCTGGACAGGAAGCTGTAAGACCTAGAGGCTGCAGAGGAGAACCTCACACAGCCGTGCTGGCCCGGCTCCTGCCTGCTTCTTCTAGAGCGCCTCAGCTCCTCCGGGTCTTATCATCAGTGGTATCTACTGTCTGACTTTCCTAGCTGGCTCGTCCCCGGCCCCCTTCCATCCAGGAGACAGATCGTCTTCGTTCCTCCTTGGGTCTGTGACTACCGTCCCCATGAGGAGTCTGTGTCATTGCTGTGCACCCTTGTCATCTGCTCAGAAGCTCACCTCCACGTGCCTGCCTGCCCCCTCCGGCCCCTTCCTTCCCAAGTTGCTAGCCTCCGGGGTCTGTCTTGATTGGATCCGCTGCCACAGTTGGCCACTGGTACCTTCATGCAGGGGCCTGAGGAAGGGCAGGGGAAAAGAAAGGCGGGAAGCCACTCACGATCCTCAGCTCGCCACTGAGCCACAGGGACGAACAGTGCTCCCTCCCATAGCAAAAAGGGAAGGACAAGTGCCTTGGAAGAGATCTGCTCCATTAAGAAAACAAACAAACAACAACAACAACAAAACAAAGTAATGAAAATAAAACCTCTGAGGCTATGTCCCTTTGGGCTGAGGAAGAGGAGGAGGCTTGTCGGGGTAGGCCTGCCCGGCTTCCTGTTTGCAGGCAGGCGGGGGCATAGTGCAAACATCCTTGTTCATTTACGGTCTTTGTTCTTGCTCAGTCAGTGTGCTGTTCCGTGGGGTGGCCTCGCAGGCGCATGCGCCCCGGCTGCGTTATCTGCTTCACATCAAAAGAAAAAAAAAAAAAAAAATGCATGAGAATGTGCTCGCAAGGGCTGGATGCCGCACACATGCCACTTACGATCACAATCACCAAAGCTTGGGCTGGGACCTCGGGATTGTGTCTCTGTCCCTTAGACCCGTCTCCTCTCTGGGGCTGCATGTTAATGCGCTGGGCGCTAACCTGAGCACCGGGGGACTCGCTCCCCAGCGGGTCCTTTAACGAACCCAGCTGGGGGCTGAGCGGTTCCATTTCTCCCGAGAACGTGATGACTAAAGATGACAAGATGAATTAGATGACTAATCCATTCACCCGGCTCCTTGGAGCAGCCACTTTTCTCAGGCTATTCGAGTGGCTTCTTTCCACTGTCTCCTCCCAAGATCCAGAAAATCCATTACCACCCCTCCGCTTTTGCCCCAGAACGTCCCAACTCATACCAGTTTTCCCAGCGTACTTAAGGCCACTTTCCCCTTCTCAAAAGTCCTCTGGTTTGGATGACAAATTCGAGGTGCTCTCTACGGGTTGCCCTTCTGGGCCACCATTAAAAAAAAAAAAAAAAAAAAAAAAAAATTAGAGGCTTTTCTAGAAGCTTTAGGCAGGGCTTGGTACCGAGAAGGAGTCTTGGAAAGAAATGCTTATTATCAGACCAATTTGGCTACTCAATTATCTGGAATTTGAGGCCTACAGAAAGTCCAAGGCAGGGATCTGGGAACGATTGTGCTCGGCTTCCTGTGCAGCCCTGGAGTGCTTGGATTTGCAGGAAGAGCAGGCGACCAGCGGTGCACGGGGGTGGAGGAGTCTGAGTGATATTGTCGCTCCAAGAAAAATTAGCCCCAGCTTTTAAATCCCATCGGCAAGGTGCTGAGGATTTGAGCGAAGGGCTTCATGCAAGAAATCCAGCCTTGGGAAAATGGCAGAGTTGAGTTAAAAATATAAGTGTGAAGAGAATTGGTCTCTGAGTCTGGTATGTGGCAAGATGTTACCACATGTCTAGTGGCTGGGTAGCTCTCAATACATGTCATTTGTTTAGAATTTGGCACGTTTCAGGGCATATTTGCATGCCTTCTCACTTGGGGATCAGAGACGCGGGAGGAAGGGAGGCCCGTATTATTGTCTGACTTTTTTTTTTTTTTTACTTTTTAGGACAGGGAAATCTTTTCCAGGGCTGTACAGTGAAAGGGTGACCGAATCGAGCATCTTGCGATCCCCACTCTTGAGTTCTTTCCACCTCATGTCACCGCGGAGGCCATTTGGAACTGGCCAAAGCACTTTGCATTTCTGGTAGGTGCTTTGACACCTGCTGCCAGATGATTTGCTTGTGGGACGGACGCTGGGGTTTGGACAGTTGGACTGTTTGCAACATCATCCCCAGATGGGCCCGGGGAGCTGGGCAGCAGCGTCAGGAGAAGGGGGTTAAAGCTGCTGTCGTAGAACTGATGTGCTCAGGGACCTGCCCGCTCACCTCTGTTTCTGACCTGCAGGACTCCTGCCCGGCACACACCAGATCAGAGCTGTGCGCAGCGTGGCTGGAGCCCGGCCGCGGGGCCCGCGTTCTCACTACGTGATTGGGAACACGTGAAGGCAGGGCAATTGAACTGTGGGTGACCCCGCGGAGCAAGGAGGCTAATTAAAGCTCCTCTCCCCACACTTCAGTCAAGCCCCGCCTGCCCTTCCTCCTGATGGTGCGGCTGATAAGGAGGGATTGAATTTATGAAAAGAGATGAAGATGTTTGGATAAGCCGCGCTACCAAGGCAAGCCGGCCCGGCGAGTCGGGGCCTGACAGAGGCAGCAGGGTGGCTGACAGCGTCGTTAGGGGCAGGCACGGAGGAGGAGAGGACGGGGGAGAACCCCCTGCTACACACGACACCCTGCAGGCCTTGCCTCCCGGATGCCCGCCTTCGCAGTTCAGGTGGAGGTGGGCTCTGCAGGAGATGCCTGGTCCGTCCCCATGCCACCTGGCAGCCAGCAGCTCCCAGACCTGTCACCCTCTTCCTGTGTGAGCAGAATCAGCAGGACATGAGGCTCATGAATGGGAAAGGATGGGAAGCCAAGGGAGAGCGTCTCTCGTCCAGAGGCAGGCCCTGGGCAGAGGATTTAACGTGCAAGGTAGCACTTCACCTTTTCACATGGCTGTCATTAGACCTATTGAGTTGATGCGCAAAGAGAAGCGCAGAGAGGTCAGGTAACTTGCTCAAGGACACACAGCTAGTAATTGAGAGAACTGGAATCAAAACCAAGAAGCAAATTAACAACAACAACAACAACAACAACAACAACAACAAAGCAACCAACAAGACTCTGTAGTCTCTGTTTCAAATGAACAAACTCCAAGCCAGTCCATTGGCAAGGTGGGGGTCCCAGAGTATCTTCTGGGATTGGAGGGTGAGTTCCAATGTTTACATCCTCAACTTACCTTTTGGCCGGTTGGCTCCTTATCTGCCCTGCCCCGCTGGCCTGCTGGTGGTTGCTAGGAGCTGGTGCTATCTGCGGACTGGGGACTCTCCCACCCCCAAGCCCTCTGCACTGGCTGTGGAAGCACCAAGCTTCCAAGATCTTCCGAGTGAAAGGCCCCAAGCTCTGCCGCCTCCTGCCCCCTGGTGTCAGGGGGTCCGTACCCGCTCTCCTGAGCTGCCTCCTGCATTCCCCAGTCCTGGCTCCCGGGGGCCAGAGTGGCTGCCAGCTTTGCCTCTAGACACACCCGCCACACTGAACCTGTGAGTCATGGGGTGGGGGGTGGAGGCCTCTGGCGTCTGAAGGGGGCTGTGTCCCTGAGGCTGGGGGAGGGACTAGGGGAATGACAGGCCTGCTGGCCTGAGTGTGGTGCACTGTGGGGTGGGGGGGGAGGCATGTGTCACTTTCTAAATGAAAGCCATGCTGGGAAGGAGGGAGGGCAGAGGTGGAACCTGTGTCCTAACTTGAGTATCCTGGGTTTCAACTTCCTCCTGCCTCCCAGAGGCCAGCCTCAAGGAGTGGCCAATGAGCCACAGGGACTCCCCTCTGGGACAGCCTTTCCCAAGTAGAGTCCCCCCCCCCCACTTTTCCCATAGTGAAGACTCAAACCATTTGAATGAACCAACTCATGTGTATACTGAATCCATCATTTCCAACACCAGATTTTCCATGCGTTTTTCCTTTTTTGGGAATGCCTCTCACCAGAAAGGCCTATCTAGGAGCCAAATAATTAAGACTGGGACCGTCTGGTCTGGTCTGGTCTGGTCTGGTCTGGTGCAGCTGGAGCTGGGAGGGAGGGAGAGAGTAATGCCAGGGTGAAGGAAACGCACTTGTGGCTATCAGATGCCACCACGCTGGTAAAATGCAAGGCACGGTGTCGATCATTTAAGGTCATTTAAGTCAACCGTTCAGACTTGGTTTTAATGTTGGTCATGGTGCCCAGAACTCATTTCATTAGTGTCAGTTTAACAGTTGGTTACATGGGCCAGGGGTAATATTAATGATTACTTGTTAGTTAAGTGGACATGAGCTTTTACATAAAGTGCCAGGGGGCAGGCAGACTCTTGCAGTGGCTGTCTCGGGCAGTGACCCTCTGTGCCACCTGTCATAGGCAGGGGTACCTAGAGAGCTCCAGGGACCCAGGCATAAAGATCTCTGTAGCACAGTGGGTCTGGCTGGGCCTGGCCTGGAGCTCAGCCCAGGAGGCCCTTGGAAGAGTTAGCTGCCTCCCTTTGAGGCTGAGTCATTGTCTGAGCAAGACCTTTCTCTGCAGAACCAGAGGCCAGCCCAGAAGGCAGCTCCCCAGGTCCCCTAAGAGGTACTGAGAGCAGCCCCTGGGCCTCCCTTCCTGGAAGGAAGCTGCCCGTGCAGTCTGGGTTGGGTTTTCCTTGTGCCAAGAGGGGAATGCCCACCAATGATTTACACAGACATTTATAGAAAGCATACAGGGTTTACTCATTCATAAAATGGAAGAACAGTGTGTTTTTTTGCCCTGGCTGGGCTCTGGGGCAGCTCTCAGGGTAGTGTGGCTGATTGTAATCATTTCCGGACATGCCCTGATTTGCCCACGGGGAGAAGGCCAAGGTTGCATGGGAACGGGCTGCAGATGGGGCCTGAGCGTAGCACAGACCGCGTGCCCCGGGGAGCGGGGCCAAACTGAACTGCTAGCAAGGGTCCCCTCCTGGCGCTGGCCCCCAGCGCTCCCAGACACTCTCCGACTGGTGGGTACGCTGTGCCCTGGCCGTGAGGGCCGCCTTATGAGCCTCAGGAGGAAGGGGCTCCTCTGGCACTGTCTGGTTGGTCCCGATGGGGTTCTGTGAAGCCTGGCCCTACTGCAGGGGCAGCCCAGCGGAAGCCAAGTGTGGGCCTCCTTTCCCTGAGCAGCCCGTGCCAAGCCGGCGATGACTCACCATGCCAGCATCTCCCCATGTCTGTACCCGGCAGCCTTGCCTGTGGGGCCCGGCGGGCGGGTGGGCAGGCAGCAGAGAACCAGTTCAGTCAGAAGCCACAGACCGAAAGATCGTGATTGGACTCCGATGCTGTCGTGACCCCAGCTCAGGATGCCAGGAGCCGTGGGCCGGGCTTTGGCGGTGGGCGTGCGACCAGCAGATCTGGTGAAAACCAGCTCTGAGCAATAGGCAAAGTGGCACCTTCTTTACCAAGGAAGGCTCAGGAACTTTGCTCCAGGAGGTTGGAGTTTGGACAGATGTCCCCTCTGAATCCCGTCCCTGAGGAGTGTTCCAGAAGCCCTCTGCCATGGGACTCCCAGAGACTCATGGGAGCCCTGGGTGCAGGGACAACAGAAGCAAAGGGAAGAGGGGGAAAGAAAGGGTGGGTGAGGGGCAGAACCGTAACCCTGCCCGGCCGTCCTGACAAATTCCTGCAAGATGGAGCTGCTTAAACAACAGATGCTTATTTCTCAGGTTTCGGAGGTTAAGCTCAAGATCAGGGTGCGGGCAGAGTAGGCTTCCTCCGAGGTCTCTCTCCCTGGCCGGATGATGGCCGCCTTATCACTGTGTCCTCACCTGGCCATCTCTGGGCATGACCAAGTCTCTTCTTATAAGAACAGCAGTCACACTGGATTGAGGTCTACCCACATGACCTCTATGCTTTGAAGGCCCAACCTCCAAATTCAACAGTGGTTTCCACGGATCGAGGGCTTCCCTTGGCCAGGCACTGGGCTAACCATGCGTAGCCCAGAGATGTAGGTGTCATTGTCCCTATTTACAGAGGAAATTGAGGTCCATGGATGTGGAAGTAAATAGTCGATGTTCCAGTTCCCTGATTCTGAAGCCCAATTTTTTTTTTTCATACTGGGGATTGAACACAGGGGTACTTAACCACTGAGCCACATCCCCAGCACTTAAAAAAAATATTTTATTTAGATACAGGGTCTCACTGAGTTGCTCAGCACCTCGCTCAGTTGCTAAGGCTGGCTTTGAACTTGCCATCCTCCTTCCTCAGCCTCCCAAGATGCTGGGATCATGGAAGTGTGCCACCACACCTGGCCAGAGCTCCAACTTTTAAGCAAAAAAAAAAAAAAAAAAAAAAAAAAAGCAAGGCTACAGGAAGGAAAGCTTTTAATGGTGGGGTTATGTCGTGCTGGTGACTGCAGTTCTCTCTCGACTCTCAGTGGCCCCATAGCCTCCTCTTTTTGCTTAGGGGGAAAACTAATCGCCAGGACTAATCGCCACTCCCTACAGTCCTGTTGTGAGGGGCAGTCGGCTCTGCTCCCCTGTCTGGACCATCCTCCGCCCAGCACAGACTGACCACGTGGAAGCCGATAATCTCCTAATCCGCGGGACATGCCCTCTTTCTGACCCGGGGGAGAAGAGCGGGTGTTGTGCCTGTCTTGCTTAGATGGGTCCCCTTTGCACTGGGACACCTGGTGCCCCCAGGTTTCCTGCTCTCGGTGTTGTTCCTCGGGGAGGTGCTGCCACCCATACAGCGGCCCTGGCCTCTTCTCAATCTTGAAGTTGCTTTGACAGGACCAAGGCACAAGGCAGTGCCCACTGTTTGCTTCTGGGTTCAGCCACACGCTCATACGACCTGATTTGGGAACGCTTCTATCAGCGTGAGGAGCCCAGGGTGAGCGGCCAGTGGGGACCCACGTTGGCACGGGTGCACTGTTGGGTGTGTGAGGCAAGCTGGGGTGAAGAAGTCCCTAGAAGTGGGTGCCCGTGTTTGTTTTCTGTCTAGATGAACCCACGGGCGCAGTGTGACTTCCTTCACTTGCTGAGGTCCCAGTGCAGGGGACAGCGGCCTTGGGCAGGTCTCCTGGCTTTCAGGATGTTGGTTTGGTCATCTGTAAAATGCACGTGCAAAAACCTCCTGCAAATCTTCTCCACGGGGGCATCAGCGTGGGGCAGGGAGCAGCGCGGCCAGAGGACACGCCGGGCGCCAGAAATGGAGATGGGGACAGGGACCTTTGTGCTGAGGCCGCTCAGCCCTGCACGGAAACCCACAAACATTCCAAGAACGTGGTATTTAGAGCTTCGTGTCTCTGCCCTGTGTCTCTAGAGCCTTCATTCTCGGCTCCAAGAGGCTGCTCTGAAAGGGAAAGGCAAACTAGCACTTTCCATGGAGACCCTTTGGGAGCTTCTTACATTCCCAGAGGGACTGTTTTACACAGGACTCATCAGCGCCGTGACAAAGCTCATTCGCTTCCCCCTCACCCCCCGAGGATGGCGGAAAGGGCCAATGGGCGCCTCCTCTGCTTCCTTGAATCTCTCTGACCTTCTAGATGCTTCTGCCGCCTCAGGATTCCATAGGAACCCCCAGGTCAATAAGGTCATTTTTATGACAATTATGAAAAAAAAATCACATACATTTTTCAAAAAGGATGAGGTCTTGTTAAGAAGGAGATCCCTTGGGCAAATCTGGCACAAGTTTGAACACCAACATAATTTAATACAGAAAAAAAAAAAAACAATCGAAAGGCACGAAAAACAGGAAGTTGTGAATCCACGCTAATGATATAGATAGATGATAGACACATGGTGGGGGGAGGGATGGGTATCTTAGTCAGCTTTCCATTGCTGTGACAAAATACCTGAGGAAAAACAACTTAAAATGAGATGAGATTTTGGCTCATGGATCCAGTGCACAGTTTGGGGCCCTATCACTGCAGGCCTGGTGGTGAGGTAGACCATCATGTGGGGAGCACGTGGCACAAGAAGCTGCTCACCCTGTGGCAGTCAAGAAGCAAAGAGAGAGGAAGAGGAGGGTGGGGGTCCCAATATCCTCTTCAAGGGCACACCCCCAAGGATCTACTTCCTCTCACTAGGCCCTACCTCCTAAACTTCCCACCACTTCCCAGCAGCACATTCAGCTGTGACTCCATCCATGGATGAACCCATTGGTGAGGTCAGAGCCCTGAGGATCCCTTCACCCCCTAAAGGCCCTGCCTCGCAGCACTGCTGCATTGGGGACCAGGCTTCAACACGTGAGCTGTTGGGGGACCCAAGCCCCAATAGTGGGCGTGCGCGAGTAGAACCCTCAGGGCTGAGAGTGGATACAGGAGAATGAGTGGAGTCCGAAAGCCGCCACTGTGAACTGTCTTGGCGGAAACCGGCTCAGGCAAGACTCATCCGTGAACCGGCAGAAATCTTGTTGAGGCTCAGGATATCTGCCTCATCTGAAGCTGGAGCCTCTTAGGCTGCTTGTTATTTGCAAAAGAAAAACAAACAAACAAACAAACCAACCAACCACAAAAGCAGGGACCTTGGGAAGGTCTTGGCCAGGTGATCAGACTTCCCATCCCCCACGAGGGACAGATGACCTCTTGCACCCCAGAAGGACACAGCACCTACGCAACACCTGCAGCCATGTACAACACGGTCTGCTCACAAGGTCCCCACAGACGAACGCCCAGGAGAGACATTCGACGAGCAGGAAAGGAGATGTTTGGGGCCTGTGCTCTTTAAAAAAATGTCAGAGTGATAAGAGATTAAGAAAGCTGTGAGGTGCTCAGGACTAAAGGAGTCGGTAAGACCGGGTGCCTCTGTGCAATGCGTTGACTTCAGGCGGGATTCTGTGCCGGAGGGCAACCGGGACACCACGGATATTAGTTGATCTACTGACAAAACTTGGAATGCGGATCGAGATGCAAATTTGGGAGGCTGATTACTGCACCGTGGTGATGTGAGAAGATGTTGCTATTTTGGGGAAACACGCATTGACAAATGGAGGCCCAAAGGACCAGGATGTATGTGACTCACCCTCAAATGGCTCTTTCTCTGCGCACATCCGTAGAGAAAGAAGGAGTGAGAATAAATGGGGCAAAACGTCAGCCAATAAGCAACTCTGCAGAAAGGTTCCGCGAGCATCTCTTAGGATATTTCTGCAACTTATTGTCACTTTGAAAATTTCCCAAAGGAAAGACGAACAAAGAAGTGTCACTCTGGCGTGCTGTCTCAATTTTGACCGACACTGAGAAAAGATCGGCATCTAGTTGGCAAAATGACCATCTCCTGCTGCTTTTCCCACCCTCCCCACCCAGCTACTCCCTGCCAGCTTCACCCTGGTGTCTGGCTTGGGCTTAGGCAGGTTCTGCTGCCCGCAGTGCTTTGTCCTCCTGGGTTTTGCTTGGCTTGTGTTTTGGAACATGTTTTAGATCACCTCCACCGTGAAGCCTCCCTGGACTGCTCCAGCTCACTGTAGATTTCCCAAATACATCAAGGCGATTTCACGCATCTGTGCATGGTGATCTTTGGTGCTGCTTTTAAATATTACCAGCCCTTCGCCTAAGGCGAATATGTTAGGACTCTATTTCTTGGCTGTTGGGCATTGGGCCGGAGTTATGGCTGAAGGGCTTGAACACTAAGCCCTCCCTTCCCTCGTCCATGGTGACTGGCGATATACCATGAGCGGCTTCTCCACCAGCCTGGGTCAGGATGGCCAAGCCTGGAATTGGGGCGGCTAGCTAGCTGACTTGGCCGTGGGTATGTAGCAGAAAGTAGGCTCGTGTTATTTTACACTGTGGCGATTTGGGGTTGTTTATTCTCTCAGCGTGACCAATCTGCCCTCTACAGAGATCTTTTTTTTTGTACCGGGGATTGAACTCAGGGGCACTCGACCACTGGGCCCCATCCCCAGCCCTTTTTTTGTATTTTATTAGAGACAGGGTCTCACTGAGTTGCTAAGTGCCTCGCCATTGCCGAGGCTGGCTTTGAACTTGCCATCCTCCTGCCTCAGCCTCCCAAGTGCTGGGATTACAGGCGTGCACCGCCACGCCCGGCTTACAGAGGTCTTTATAAATGTTATTCCCTCTACTTAGAAGGTCCCCCATCCTTCCACCTGGCAGATTGTTCTTGATCTCCCAAGGCCCTTTGGGGGGATCACCTCCTTGCTAGTGTCCTCTAGGGTTACAATCATCCTTCTTGGCGCTCCTTCTGTTTGGTCATTTGACACATCATGTGTCTACGGTCCGCAAGGCCTAGGCGAGCGGCCATCAGTGCAGCCAAGAGCCTGCCTTCCTGGGGCTTGGCTGGGGAACTGGGTGTGTTTGCAGCTGCATTCTCCTTCCCTAGATGTAAGTGTCATGAGCACAGCACGGCAGGGCTTGTTTCCACACTTGCCAGGGAGCAGGGAGCACTAAGTATCTGCTCAAGTGCAGGTGTGCACCCTTCCTGGCCCTCGCCTGTCACACTCGTATGTACCATTTGCACGGATTTTCACAACCTGTTTGTCTCCCTTCCTGGACCGAAAGCCCCAGGAGAGAGTCGGGGAGGGCTGGTGTGTGCTGGGGTGCAGCCGGCATCTGCAGTGACCCTTGCCTAGAGCTCGCGGGAATTGGGGAGGAGGTTATCGTGAATGCATTTCAACATCAGCATTTCTACAGAAACTGATGCAGTAACCAGGGGACACTGAGACCATAAACTTTCCGTCCTCAGGTGCCACTCTGGTGTCCTAGGCTTGTCCCTGGGTGTGAAGGGTAGACTGGAGACAGTTTGGGGTCTGCTCCAGATCTCTGGTCACGGTCTGTTGGCCACTGGGCTGGTCTCTCTCCTTCTCCGGGCTTTGATGGGGATCTTTGCTTCTCTATTCTCTCAAAGACAACTTGTAAGTGGGTCCGTGGGGGACAAATCCAGAAAGACCCCAGAGAGACCCTGTGGTGAACTGACTTTCTTTTGCAAGGGCAGGAAAACAACAGGTCTGGCCTGGTCTGAGCCGTTGGACCCGCTGTCCTGTGGCCTGAGCTCCTGGGTACATTTGTGGCATTTGGGGAGAGACTCGAGAGCCCAGTTTCCAAACAGCCCCGCTTCCCAGTCCCAAGAGAAAAGCTGGCAGAGGAGAGCCGCGCCCCCTCGCCCACCCCCGGCGTGGCAGCAACACTTCGCAGGCTCTCTAACGAGCCCGCACCCCTCCCGGAGGAAGCTGGGGCTTGTTTGCTTCTCCTGGGAGCCTGGCACCGAGCCCTCGATGCTGTCATTGTATTTGGGGACAGATTCCCTTCCCCCAGTGCCTTAAATGGCTCACACCACTAGGCCGGGCAGCTTTGCCCAAACCGGGCCCTCACCCTGGAGCGTCCAGAGCGTGTCCCCATCCCTGAAGCTGCTGACAGCAGCAGAAAGCAGCTCCGCCGGCTGTGTGTGAGCGTGCGCCTGGTCCTTCCAGAACATTCTCAGGCTGGGTTGGGGGAGCCGACGCGTAGATGGTTCATTCACGAGTTGTTGTTGGTTGGTGTTTCTCTTCCAAGGGAGGCGGGGGTGTGGTCACAAAATAAATCTTAGTTTTTTTTTTTTTTTTTTTTCCTTCTCCCCAAAGAAATCATTGTGTTGAAATGCAGGGAGAGCCTGAGCTGATGACATTTTTATGGGGCTGCTGCTAGTCAAGACCGTGGCGTGGGCCTGGGCCATCAGAGGGTTGGTGGATCCCTTTCTCTCTCCCCATTGTCACCCCCACCCCTTTCTCTCACAGCAATACAACTTCGGTTCAATACTTGTCTAGAATTCTCAGTGGGGCTACCTAGGCGCAAGGGGGTGGGGGCGGGGGAGATGACATCATGTCCTTGCGATCTGATTGGCTGCTTCCAGGCTTTGGGAATGATATCATCTCTGCCCTGGCCTCCCCACCCCCCTTCACTGGCCGTCCCTCCCAGGCCAGGCAAGGGCCCCCACCCTGGGATGCCCCGTTGCCTTGGAGACCACAAGTTTTCCACCTCGTTGTCTGAAGGAATGGTAATTCATTATATGTGTGACATGGGGGTAGAGGGTGCAGGGAGGGAGACCCCGGCTGCAGGGTTGGGAGCGAAGGTTGTGGACAGGAAAATAACGAACAGACATATGTTCCTCGCATGAGGAGCCGTCAGAGGCCCTAGGGGCTGGGGAGGTCACGGCGGACGGCACCTAGGACGTGGAAAACTGAGGACAGAATTCTAAAAAAGAACAGGGAGTGACCAAAGTATTGTTCAAAGTAGCCACCCCCTCTGGGACAGCTCATTGGGACGGTTTGGGAGCAAGGATCAGGAGATGGGAGCTGTGTGGCTCTTTGGAGGAGAGGTCACCCCCGCCCCATCTTCCTGCCACTGCTCCTGTCGGGGGGCCAGCAGTTTCTGGAAACAACGAACAGATAAGGATCCCTCCACCTCCAAAACAGAAATTGCAGGTGTCTCCAAGATGGAGCACCGATCACCACCCCCCACCCAACCCTGCAGTCTGTCCCCAGCAGACCAAGGCTAGAGGGATGGTTGTCCATGGGAGTGGTTGTGCCGTGTGTCTGTGCCTGGTGGGGTTCCAAGGATCTGCCAACTGACGGTACCCTCAGGTGGTGTTCATGGGGCATATTTCAATCCCGACTCCAACTTCCCTGGGATGGTTTAAGGGCAGCAAAGCAAAGTCCCCTTGGTCATACCCTGCCCTTTCTCCAGCCTCCTCCACTCCGTCTCTCCATGAGAAATGTGTCCTTAGGCAATCTGTCACTGTGCGGACATCACAGGAGGCACCTAGGAAAACCCAGGTGGCCTATGTCCCTCACTCCACATGAGTCACGGTAAACTGAGATGCAGGAGGTGCTGCTGGCTCTTGCAGGATATACTGTTCTACAGAGAACTGCTAGGGGTACGCTCTAAAATAACAGTCAAATGCACAGCATCGTGAACACAGCCCCGCAACGCGGCCATGTATTATCATTACCAAGTATCACTACTGGACATGATTGTGTTGCCTTGCTTTGTTATGACTGGCACCCGGTAGGTTTGCTTTTACCATCACTACAAACCCAAGTGCTACGTAGCTTTGTGACTTGCGGTGGCTAGGACGTTGTTACTAAGTGACAGGTGTTCTTCAGCCCCATTATGATGTTGTGGGACTATAGTCATAGATTCAGTTCATTATCAGCAAAAACATTGTTATGGTACATGGTCTGCTTGCTTATGCACATCCACATGTATACACTCACACATACATATGTGTGCATATACCTACTGGGTCTGCACAAATGTGTATTTCTATATGTAGACACACACACACACATACACACACATGTCCATATGCACGTCTTTGTGTATGTGTGATTGCATTTCCTTAGTTTTTGTTCTAGAAATTTCCAAATGTTTCGCAGTGAGAAGTTATTACAAAAATAATTGGCGGGGGGGAAAGCTATTTAAGAAAAATCGGTCATTGGGCAGGATGTTCCAAAAGACAGATGAATGTAACTTCCAAGATGAGGTAACCGGATGTCTGTTAGCTCAGAGAAAACAAGGTACACATTTGTCCCCAGTGGGATGGTGACGTGAACACCTCTGCCATTCTGTGGCTTCTCTTCCCTTCTGCTTGGCCTAATTTCTTGGTTTGAAAAGGACAGCAAATTTCCAAGTACTAGGAGTGGAGGTGTTCTTGAGTGGCCTTCTGATCTACCATGCTCCCATCCAACTTGAAAAGTGAATATTAACCCAAGATATCTGCAGGTCGCCACCTCAGAACCCACGTGCCCAAAACCCAAGTTGTAACTTCCCCGAATTGTCTCCTAAGCTTTACCTCTAAAGTTCCTTGTCTACCCACAGAACCACTGTTTTTATCCAAGCTAGAAAATTCAGAGTCTTTTTTTTTTTTTTTTTTTTTTTTTTTTTGGTACTGGGGATTGAACTCAGGGGCACTCGACCACTGGGCCACATCCCCAGCCCTTTTTTGGTATTTTTTAAATTTAGAGACAGGGTCTCACTGAGTTGCTAAGTGCCTCGCCATTGCTGAGGCTGGCTTTGAACTCACAATCCTCCTGCCTCAGCCTCCCAAGTGCTGGGATTACAGGCGTGTGCCACCACGCCCGGCCTTGGAGTCATTTTTGATCAATCCCTGTGCTCTGTCCCCAAGAAGCTCATTGAGAAGAGTCCATCTTTCCTTCTGGTTGGGTCCTTCTGTCCATCCTTCCACCTTCCTACTATCCACTTCCAAGCCATGTCCTTCATTTCCTTGACTATTTCTGCTTTACCGGTAAACATCCAACCTGAATTCCAACAGGATGCACACACCAAGGTGGGCATTAATATTCTTGTCCACCTTGTCTTGCAGTCTGGTACTATTTGGGGGATTAGCGGTGGTTTCTCAGCCGGACCCCAGGACTCTAGAGAGTAGAGCTTAGTAATGAGGTCATATGGAAGAAGCACAAGGTGACTTACTGGTTAAACAAGTGGAAACCACTTCCTCCCTTGACAAACCATGCTGGTACTTCACCCCCTCTTCCCTTTATAGGTATTCTCCCAAGCACCTGACCCAAATGCCTACTGTTTAATTTAACTTTTGTTGCTTGCAAAAACAGTCTAATTCCTCACATGTTCTTGAAGATACTGATTATTCTATCTCTCTTTTTTTTTTTTTACTATAACTGTAGAGTTTAATTATTCTTTTAAAGAATATCTCCAAAAGCTTTTGATTTATTTGGAAAGCAGGACAGTCTAATGTCTTTAAGAGTGTTGCTTCTGGAGCCTGATTGCCTAGATCAGGAATCCAATATGGTAGCCACCGGTCACATGCAGCCAAGTAAATTCAAATATAATATAGTTCAATGAAATTAAGAATTTAGTTTCTCAGCCACACTAGCCACTTTTCAAAGCATCAGTAGCCACATGTGGCCAGTGGTTACCGTATTGGAAAGTCCAGGTACAGAACATGTCTACCACAGCAGAAGGACCTGATGGACAGAACTGGCCATATCCATATTCCAACATGGCCAGTCACCACTGGTTGTGACCTTCAGGAGAGTATGTGACTTTTGGGGACAGTTTCCTCATAGTCCCTATCTTCTTGAGTTGTTTGAGTCTCGAGTAAGTCTCTAGAGCACAGTGGCTAAAACAGTCACCACTCAGTCATAGCTATTGTGATCACCATGATCATCTCCATCTCCGTGGATCCCTGTTGCATTTTTTTTTTTCTTTTTTCTTTTGGTAACAGCATTCTGAGTGTCTCCTGCAGAGGATCCTCTTTGATTGACAGCATTATCTGAACAGAAAGTATCCACGGAGCCCACCTTCTTGCTGACATCTAAATTACTTTACAAAACCATCAGCATCCCTTATAAGTAAGCAGTGCTTTATGTGGGAACTGGAAGGGCCTGTGAGGTCAGGGTGAACCCTCAAGGCCTCTAGGCTGGACCCTAGTCTTGGTCCCCACCAGGCCAGGGGAAGCTCCTTTTCTGCCTTGGATCTGGGGCAGCAAGTGGAGACACTAAAATGGTGTCCAATCAGCCTAAGCATTCTTCACTGCTGAGCTAATGAGCCTGCGTGACTAAATGACCATTAGACGGAATGTTTGTGTGAACTGCAATAGAAAGGTTCCTGTCGACTTCCTGAAAAGGAAGATAATATATCTAAATAGCTTCCTGTCCCTTTGCTGCCAAAGCAGCAGCAAAATAGATTCTCCAGCAGGGAAATATTTAGCACGTTGGGTGCTGCACTCGGCCCCTCCCTGTCGGGAGGAGGGAAGCGGGCGGGGAAGTGAGCTGGCCATGCATGCCCCTGAGGTTTGGAGGCACATGTGGCAGTTTCTTAGCTGGAGATTAGGAAGGCGTGGGGGAGGGGCTGAGTGGGAGGGCGTCAAGGAGCATGGGACAAAGTTGGGACAGCTTTTTAGGCTGCTTTGCTCACCTTGGCATGGTGTCATCAGGACCCAGAGAAGTTCTTGCCTGGGTTCTTAGAAACCTCAGTTCGTGTCCTAGCAGGAAAGGGAAGAGCAGACTGCTTCCTGCCTGCCGGATGGCTTCCGAGCCCCTGCGTGTGTCTCTTTGGAAGACTTTTCCATTGCTATTAAAAACATGTTTGGGGGCTTTACTTTAAATGGAAACTGCAATTTAACAGGCAAACCGCAAGATGGAATCCAGAAAAGCCCCTCGTTCCATTTGCCGGGGCCGAGAGCAGGCAGTGGGTGAGGTGGTCCTGCCTCGGAGCCCCACTTCCTGAGGTGTTTGCAGTGGGGTGAGGGGCAGGGGTAGGAGGAAGCACCGCGTGGACCTGTCCACGCAGCCCTTCCTGGCTGTCCCTGGGGACCAGCTCCTAGGGGTGGAGCCAGCTGCCCAAGGCTCAGCTTTGCAGAAAATGCCCCAGCTAGGAGCACAGGTCTCTCAGCACCCAGGCAAGCACCCTTTTCCCACTTCCCTGACCCCAGGCTACACGAAGCCCCTCGGCAACTCTTGTTGGGATCCAGACCAGAGCTAGGTGACTATTTCTTTAAGGGCCAGAGTAGAGAGCATTTGAGGTTTTGCAGGTCTGGAGGCAATATCGAGGCTACGATAGAGGTACTGACATAATCATTTAAAAATGAAAAATAAATGCAAAACAGGGAGCAGCCTGGGTTTGGCCTGCGGGCTGCAGTTTGCTGACCCCTGATGTAGGGTGTAGCATGAATAATTGTTGTTCCATGGATAAGAAATGTTTATTTCTAGCACATAGAATTGACTGTGTGCTCAAGGCTGTCCTGGATGCTAGGGACAAAGATGAGAAACAAAGCCAAACAGAGCTGACCACAGGCTGTCCTTTCTAATAATTCACTTTCTAATGAAATGACAGATTTAGGAAGAGATTGTGAAGATACAAGACCATAGGTAAGTGCAGGGGTTCAGGTCTTCAGAAGGATGAGGCTGAGGAGAGGCAGCCAGCCCAGCTGTGGCATGTGCAGGGTGTGCGTGTGCGACAGAGAGAGCAAGTGCCCTGTTGTGGCTATTTCAATTCAAATTTCAGTCAATTAAAATAAAATGGAATGATTCAGTAGCTCAGTTGCACTGATCACATTTTAAGTGTTAGTAGCTCCTGTAACAGAGAGAGAAGTGGAGAGACAGGGAGGGAGAGGGAAAGGTGATGAGGGAGGGAGGAGAGCTTCCCGGCTTAGGGATTACCAATTCTTTAGGACCTATGAGGTGGAAGAGGAATTACTGGCTGAGGCAAAGGCCCCAGCAAGGCAGGACCTCCCTGGCCAAGGGGTGCAGAGGCGTGGTGGTGGAACAGCATGGGATTCTAGGAGTGAAGGAGCCAGGGAGGAGCTGGGGTTGAGACTGGCGAGGGCCGGGCTGCAGACTGGGCTCTGTCAGCCCATGTTCGTTCTTGCCTGGGGTAAGAGGTCACTGGGGGACTTGGAATCCATTACCGGAGCCCGGAGGCATGTTCCCTAGATGGTCTCTGGCCCTGCAGAAGAGAAACTGAGGCTCAGTTCGGTGATGCCCAAGGCCACGTGAAGAGAAGATGGGGCCCCCTTCAAATCAAGGCCATTGTGTTCCTCACAAATGTCACAGAGCCACGCAGACCCATTCCTGTACTCTTGGTGGCTCTCAGCCCAGAGGGTTCTGTCAGAAGCTATGGCTCTCCAAGCCACAAGCCATATGCAGCTGTTTCAATTTTGATTCATCAAAATGAAATAACGTTTAACCTCAAGTTGCATGGACCACATTTTGAGTGCCTGGTGGCCACACGTGGCTAGTGGCTACCACACTGGACAGCACAAGTGGGGGGACATTCCTGTCGTCACCCAAAGTCCTGCTGGGCCAGCTCGGGCCTAGAGCAGACTCACCCTGGGGAGGGCCAGCAGGCCAGTGTTCTTTGCCTGGCTCCGGGAAGCCGTGAGATATGAAAAAGAAATAAAGGAAAGAAAAGAAAAGAAAACTCAGCTCTTCTTTACAAACGGGCTGTCTCTGCGATGTGGGAACGTGTCCCCGCCTCTCGGTGGAGTGAGCAAGAGAGGGAAGAAACAAAGTGGCCCGAGGTGGGGACCTCATGTTTTCCCCAACATCACTAAGCAACCGCGTCCTGAAATCTCCAGAGCCAGCCACAGGACTTTGTTTACCAGGAAGAAAACACTTGAAAAGGAGAATATTTGGCGGAAATGCGCTTGGGATTAGCAGGTCTCCCTCCCTCTATTTTTTTTTTTTTTCTTTTAAAGCTGTTTTGTTTTTCTTCTGGGTTGTTCAAGGTACTGACCTAGCGCTCGGGCCCCTTTGCCAAGAAACTCTTTCCCTGCCTAATTAGCCTGCGGTATTGTTCGTGGTTCTGGAAAGGGAGGGAGGGGCGGGAGGAGGGCAGGGCTGGGCAGGACCAATGGGAACCGCAATTAGCTGGAGGGGACGAGGGGGGCTGGGGCTGGTCATTAGAAGCTGAGGTCTTGAAAATCCCTCTGTAATTAATTTTCTCCTGCATTAATTAGAGCGATGTTGGAACTGGTGGAGGAGGGAGGGATTTGCTACCCCTGGGCTGCTTTTCAGGGCGTCTTAAGGGGAAGATCATAATCTGCTGCAGAATTGGGCCAAGGACATGGCCCCGGTCGTCAGGACCCCATGGTAGGAGAATGCAGTTTGAACCAGTGGGTCCAGGGAGGCCTGGGTTTGACTTGAACTTGGGCTGGGTCGTGCATGGTACACGGCTCTGGAGAAACCTGGAGTGTCTGTGTTCAGGTGTGCAAGCATGCGTGTTCGCTGCTGCTCCAACACGTGGATTCTCAGTACGGGAAAATTTGGAAGCATGCTCTGCGAGGAACTCCATGTCCCTTCTTTCTTGCTGCCACCTAACAAATGCACTTAACGACAGATCAGAGCATCCCTGGCTTGTGTCCCCTGGATGGTTCCATTTTCTCCTGGAGAGAGGTGGTCATTTCCCTGTGCTTTTTCCCCCGATCATGAAGCATCGCTCATGATTATCCTGTGACAAGTGAGCAACCATCCCTGTGGGAAAGAGCCCTGTGGAGATCCTAATAGAAGCTTCTGGAATCTACCAGCCCACGGATTTTTCTGTCCTGAGTCCCAGTGTGTTGACAGTGACGCCTGGAAGCTGAAAGTCAGGAGGCGTCTAGAACGCGATGCCAATTCCCCGGGGCCTGTTAGCCATTTTTATGGAACTTTGAAAGAAGCCCAGTTCTCCTTTTAGGTTCTTGTCCCATATGGATTTTATTAATTTGACCAATGGTTGAGCAGTTCTGTTGTGGTAGCTGGTGGGCCACATGCAATAAACAGTAATCTCGTGTCTTCCAGCCTGTCCCTAGGGTCAACACCTACTATTTATTAGTTGGGTGGAGTTCTCGTCAAAGAGGGAGGGTCAGCCTGTTGAAGTGCACTACTATTTTGGAAGGAGTCAAACTAGAGAATCAGAGATGGGGAATGAAGTGCTAGGCTCCAAAGCAGGCATCCTCTCCCCTGGCGGGTAACTAAGATGAGCAGATCTCCAGCAGGAAGAGGGAACGTGGGGTGGGTGGGCTTGTGGTTAGTGGCATAGGAGCTGGTGGCCTCAGAAGGTGTGACCAGTTCACGCTGGAGAAGTTCTTTGAGTCCAGCTCTTCTGCTGCAGGCTGAGTCCAAGCAACCGGAAGACTCCATCTGAAGCAGGGAGGCGGAGCCTCTGCACCAGAGGCCCAGCCCAGACCTCTCACCTGTGCTGGCCACTGGCCACTGTCCTGCCTCTGTCCGCCTTTTGGGCTGAGGGCTCTTTGGTAGGACAGAGACTGAGGACGGCCTCCCAGCTCCCTGCCCTATAATCTTTGACCTGTTCTACCTTGGCCACATGACTTACCTCCCTCGAGGGAGGGATTAGAGGAGAGAGGACAACAGAAGAGAAGAGGAGTGTGGGTGCAGGTTCTGGGCAGGAAGTGGGGCTGGGAGTGCAGGCGATAAGCACAAGATGGCGCCTCCTGGAGTTCTGGAAGCCATCAGCGCCCCAGGAAGCTGTCGGTGCCCTCTCTCTCCCCTGGCCCGTCCCGAGTGCATTCTCCACAGCAGCTGTTTCAACTCTCCTCCGCCCTCCTCAGGCTTCCAAATCCACCCCCACCATTCCCAGAGGATGACTTCACCTCCCGCTCTCCCGGGAGGACCCAGCCACGGTCTATGCTGACTCCAAGCGGCCTTCGGGTCTACGCTGCGGGAAGATGTGGGTTTCAAGCCACGCTCCTCCGCTCTTGGATAGCTGTGTGTGGCCGGCGTCTTGGCCTCTCTCAGGCCCGGCTTCCTCCCGTGTAGAATGAGGTTGTTGAGAGTCTTAACTCGGATCAGTGTTGGAACAGTCCTGACAGCTCTCCACTGCTGTGGCCACACCCCGTCACCGCCCGCCATCCCCATGGTGGGGCCCTCCTCAGCAGCGCCCCCTCCATCTTCTTCTATCTTGTTGCACAGGGTGATCTCCGGCCTCTTCTTCCCTTGGTGTCCAAACACCTCCAGGCCCTGCGGAATTTCCCCAAGGCGTGTCTTTCCTTGATTCTTCCCTGGAATCCCAGTCTCATCCCTTTCCTTCCTTCCACTAGTGTTGACGCCACTTCCTTCCCTCCCACTCACTACTAGCCCACCGCAATTTGCCTCCTGTCCCCACGGCTTTGGGAACGGAACTTTCAAAGATCTTTCTAATTGGCTCTTGCAACCTACTCAGTCCCTTGGGAGCATCCGGCTCTGCAGGCATCTCTTCTGCACATGACTGGGTCTCATCCGTGTGCCCGGTGTCCTCTTGTCTCCCCTCTCCCAGGGTGGCCCCAAACTCCCCCTCTCTAGCTGTGATGCCCGCCAGCAGCTGGCCAAATACACACCCCACGTCTCTCACTTCTGCTCTGCCCCAGATCCCCGCTCCCCATGCCTTGTTCTACACCAATGTCCCGCTGGTCCCCTGGACTCCACCTGACTTATACCCAGCCATCATCATCTCTGGGTCTGCTTACTTCTTTCTCCCTCTCTTGTCCATCCGTCAGTAGGAGCTCGCGGAATCTAGCGTCAAAGTGGTGTTTTGGTCTACGATTTTCTTTCATTCCCGTTAGTTCTCTGCCTTTGAGGACCCTGATTTCCTACGTGGATAGTTGATGTGGCCTTTGAGTTGTCTCTTTGAGCCCAGCCTCTTTTTTGCCCCAGTTTCTGTTTCCCATGGGACAGCATCGTCATCTAAAATCAGGGTGGCCATTCCATTTATTGTTTCGATGGAAACACTTCGGTGAGCACAAGGGGCTTTCTGGATAATTATGCCACGGGAATGTCCTGTGCATTCACCCTGTTAAAATGACGTTGTGATGAGGTCATGCCCTGGATTGAGGGCCTCGCGGTCCTCATTAGAACATGCAGCCTCAGCACAGTGTCCATTCTGGGCTCCCCGTGCACCTGACTGACATGTCATCATTGCCTGGAATCCTTTGTCTCCTCCCGTTCCAGCCTGTGCTCTCTCGGGTCTCCTGTGTTCTGGTTTGGATTGGGTCTGCTTCCCAAGGCTCTCTGTGTTGGACAGGGTTGGTCCTTACTGTGGCACTGTGGGAAGTGATGGGACCTTTAAGAGATGGAAGGTCCTTCGGTCACTGGGGACACGTCCTCCACAAGCAGCGCCCATCTCTTGGAGTGAGTTCTTGGAAGAGTGAGTTGTTACAAAGCTGAGCCTGGTCTCTGAGTCCTGTCTGACCTTCTGCCTGGTGACGTGCTGCTTCTACCCACACACTTTTACCACGATGGGGCGCTACCTGCTGTCCTTGCCAGAGTCCATCCAGCGGGATGCCCAAACTTTGAACCTCCAGAACTGTGGGCTAAAATGGCTCCTTTCTTCACAAGCAGCCTGCCTCAGGGATTTCGTTACAGTCACCTGCAGGAGCCCTGTTTGGGGATTGGCTTGAATTGCAGTTGACTGTGAGCATGTCTATATTATAGTTTTCAAACCCTGCAGCCGCGTTTCTTTTAGCCGTTTCTATACAAAGTTCTTGGAATTGCGATCGCCAAACCAAGAATTGCCCCCCGCTTAATGTTGCTTTACATAGACTTTTCCAGTCTGAGGGGGTTAAGCTAAAGGTGTTAAGGGACTCCAGCATACTCAACGTGAAAGGAGCTTGGGGCCCATAAGTCATTACTGCCTCTTTGAGATTTTTTATTGTTTTGAAATCTACTGACTGATGGACACTCTGTCCATTTTTCTTTTCAAATGCTGGCGGTTCCCAATGTATCTGTGAGTTGTCCTCGAGAGCGCATAAGCGATCAGAAAGACTTTTTATTTCTGTTTCTAGGGTATGCAAATGCCTAGTAATACCCTTCATATTTTCTGTAATGGATTCCACCCATGGGGGAGTAGAGGACACAAGTGACTCCTCTGCCTGACGGACCTTTTTCTCGATCTTTTTAAATTTCTTTTTCCTCATTTTCTCAGGATCACTTTTACTAGATTCCTCACCACTGCTAATTTCACTGACAGCAATATCCTGAGGCCCAGGTTCCAGTGAGAGCAAGTATCCTTCAGCTTTCGCCAATAACTCCCGAATAGCTTTAATAGCTTGGATTTTTGTCATTTTTGGGTCTCTTCTAATACTCTCTTTACTGGTCTCAGTTGGCCCAGTGGAATCTACACTTTTTTGATCACTTTCACTTTTGTCTATATACTCCTCACTGAGAACAGAGTCAGGTATATCAAGGAATCTTTGCATAGCCTCTATCACTTGGGATTCAGTTATATTCGAACCCATCTTTAGAGACCTTTCAGTTTTTACCTGTCCGCTCCGAAGTTCCCCGTACGGGCCGCCACCTGTTGCCGCCTGAAGCGCTTGAAGCAACGGAGCCGCGGGAAGAACTTCAGAAGCAAACTGGAGACAAACAGCTTTTTATTCTGATAACTTTTCTCTCTGGTTCTAACAACAACTAACACACGCCAAACACACCACTAAAATGGCGCTGACCCGATCAGCAATTTCGGCCAAGTCACTCGAGATCCCGCAACAAGTCTCGTGAGACTACGGGAGGAGACAATGCCCAAATCTCCACGGCTCACAGTCAACTGCAATTCAAGCCAATCCCCAAACAGGGCTCCTGCAGTCACCCAAACTGGCTGACACAACCGGAAGTCCCTTCTATATCTCTGTCTTTGTCTTTCAAGGCTCGATCCTAATGCCACCACCTTCTTGCCACTTCCCTAGTACTTGTTAGAATGCATTTCTCCTTCTTCTCTGTCCTGATGGCACATTGTGTGACCTTTCTCAGCATGTCTAACGTTTTGAGTTATCTGTGTACACAAATGGTTCCTGAAGATTCAGCACTGGTGGGGGCGTGGGGGCCAGAGCTGGAGGCCAACCTTCTCTGCATCTCTCAGAGCTGTTAGTGCTATTCCTTGCTTAGAGAAGTGACAAGGCAACAACCGTTCTGAGTCCCCGTCTGCGTGCCGGGAGACCCTGTGCTCCTCCTTTTCCATCCGCATGGTGGAAAGCTGTACGCCTACCCCCTCCGTACTGTTCTTTTTCTCCTTTAAATAGAAGAAATAGAAACCTGGAGAGATGAAGTCATTCGCATAGCTGGGAAGTAGAGAACTCCATTTCAAACTGAGGTCCTTCTTCTGCAGAGAAAACACCTAGACAGTGGGCTTCGTGAATGTCCAATCATGTGGTCTTTCCATCCACCATGACCCTCCCAATATTTGATAATGGAGATGTAACATACAGAGGGCATGAGATGGTGCCATTCACAGTGGGCCTTCAACACACTTCTCCTCCAACAAAACCACCACCAGACATTCTACCTGGAGGAAGTCAGAGGCAGACTCATCAAGCCCCAAGTTTTGAGTTCTGCCAACAAGGAAGTCTTGTGTCAATGAAATTGTCTCAGGTGCATGAAAATAGGTTGGAAATTAAAAGCTAGAGGTTATGCGTATTACCATATTAATTAGTCTTATTATAATTGTGTTCTTACTATTATATAATTGTGTTCTATCATTTCATACGTATCATGTACTATATCTAAGTTTGTATAAATGCTCCACATCTGGAACAATGGGACAAAGTGGATTAGCCTCAGTCCTGAACAGGAAAGCAGGTCACAGACAGGCAGCCCAGTGGCAATCACAGGTGGAAGGGGCTGTTGACTGTATGTGTTTTTTTTTCTTCTTCTCTTGTTTATGGTGTGAGAGAGATTTTATGAGCAAAACAACCCATTGGGGCCTTGAATCTTTTCAGCGTAAAATCTAGTTCTCTGCTCTTTCCTGTCATTGTGAACTACCAGCGTGGTGGTGGGTTCCAAGGGAAAGTTCATGTTCCTGTCTCTTGGGTGCAAAAGAGAACATAGTAGTAAAATTAAACCAAGTCCAAGAAATAAACACCGGGAGCCTGAAGAGGACTTTGGGAGGACCCCTGGACTGCCTGCTTTTCTTGTCACACGGACCATTTTCAATTGGTGGTTTTCAGTTTCTCACTGGATTTGGTTGTAAGGAGAAGGGACAAGGAAGGAGAGGCCCTGGGAATGCCACCATCATCTTGCAACCCCTTGCCCGTCACCTGAAATGCAGAGGGCTCTGTGATATCATTTCTGCCTCTCGAACAAGTGCTCAGTGTCTAAAATGATCTAGACAAGGAGTCAGTATTGGAAACACGCAAAAGGAGTCGGGACTGGGAAGGAGAGGTGGGGTGGGAGGAAGACTCTCAACACCTGGGGATGACCCGTGCGTGCACCAGGGTAGGTGGTGGGACTTTGATCCCAGGAAGAGACATTTCAAAGCTTCTTGTGATGAGCATATATACACGTCTGTGTTTAAATAAGCTGTGTGTATCACACGCCTTTTCTGAGCGTTCTGTTGTCCTCTGTGAAATTCAGCCCATTAAAACGTGTCGGAATATTATAAGGGGTTGAGGTCTTTAGCCCCCCCCCCCCACACCCGGATGGACCTCTTTTGTCCAGCAAAAGAGGCCAGAGAGGCCTACCCCAATGAAGAGACTAGATTGGGAAAGTGAAGGCCACTGATATTCCCTCCCCCCCCTGCCTTTAGAAGGCCCAGGAACATACCGGGGAGTCCAGTCAGTGGGCGCTGGAACTCGGTTTATTGAGGAAGTTGGGTGGTCTTATAGAGGACATGGGCCAATCAGCAGAAAGATCATAGGGACACATAAGGAGCATGGGCGGATGCCATTGGCGGAGCCATTGGCTATCCTTGGGGTGGTTTCAGTTCTCACAGCCACGCCCCCTGCTTAGCCTAGGTCCGGTAACAGGGCATGGTAATGTGGCAAGCAGCCAGAAAGTCACAGCTTTTCCGTCCCCTTGGCATACAGTGTAAGGTCCCAACAAAAACGCATCTTATGCCCCATGTGGGTGTGGCCAGGGGTGCAGAAAATTTAGAGTTGTTGTCCCATCTCCTCCTTATTCCTCTAGAGCACGGTGGCAAGAGGGAGGAATGGACAAGGGGTCTGGGACCTGGAAGCTGGTGCAGCCACAGGGTTGGTGAGGGGAGAGCCTCAGCTAAACTGCCCTCTTGTGAGCTCTGTCGCCACCGCCGAGCCGTCTGCTTCCTTCACCCCGTGTACAAGCTGCGTGAGGGCTGAGGTGAGGGGCGGCGGAACAGCGCCCTAGGAAGGGGTGTGCGCAGGACGGAGGGCAGGACCAGCAAGGCCCCTGGGAGCACCTGGGCTGCCCACTTCTACGTGACAGTCTCAGGCTGCTGGCACTCTACAGAGATGGAGACAGTGCTAGAAGGATCCTCCCAAGATTTCCAGAAAGTCTCCCCTAATTATATCTGCTTGGGATGATAGGTTTGGGGGCCGAGAGTGATTAAAATCATCTCGGCCATGTATCAGCACACAAGGGCTATGTCTGGTTTAAAACTGACATCCTGCCTGGTTTTGTATTTTTTTTTTTTTTTTAAAAAAGGTAGTTTTATCAGAACATAGTCCTGCCCATGTGTTGGCATGTTATTGTCTATGGCTGCCTTTGCACTAAAACAATAGAACTGAGTGGTTGTGATAAAGATCGTGTGGCCCAAATAGCATAAGGTATTCACCGTCTGGCCACACCCAGGAAACTCCACAATCCTGATGGTCAGTGGTCTAAATCTGGGGCAGTATGCTGGGGCTGGACAGGGATCATGGTCCCCAACTATAAGATAAATATATAAAGCCATGTGAGTTCTTAAACAGTTTTTTTTTTTATTATAAAGCAGAAAACAAAAAGCTACCCATAATTCTGTCATCCTCTAATAAGAAATGTTAATATTTTGACATGTTTGCATTTAGGTTTTCTAGACACATACCATTGGAAGTATGTTTCTTGACATAATTAAAATCACATATTAGAGAAAACATTTGGCCTTCAGTTTTGTGGGATTGGCTTATTTTGCTTAGCATGATATTCTCCAACTCCAACCATTTACTGGCAAATGCCATAATTTCACCTTTCTTTAAAGCTGAGTAATATTCCATTGAGTATATATACCACATTTTCTTTATCCATTCATCTATTGAGGGACACCTAGGCTGGTTCCATAGTCTAGCTATTATGAATTGAGCTGCTATAAACATTGATGTGGCTGCGTCACTATAGTATGCTGATTTTAAGACCTTTGGGTATAAACCAGGGAGTAGGATAGCTGGGTCTAATGGTGGTTCCATTCCCAGTTTTCTGAGGAATCTCCACACTGCTTTCCATAGTGGTTGCACCAATTTGCAGTCCCACCAGCAATGTATGAGTGTACCTTTTCCCCACATCCTCACCAACACTTATTGTTGCCTGTATTCTTGATGATTGCCATTCTGACATATATCACAGTGCATAAATGCATTCTTCTGTCATGTATAACTAATTAAAACAAATTAAAAAAAATCCTGCTGTGTTTGGTTTTGGATCTTGTATGTGTGAGATTCACATTTTATGGTGACCACTTTGCATGTCCTCAGATAGTCCTTGTTCCCAGGACTTTGAATGACCTTCTAAGAAAGGTCATGACCTCATTTGAGTTCTAGGTAGTTTTCCCTTATTCATCCTTGGAGATATTGCATGCTATAACCGACACCAGTGAATAGAAATCTGTGACCGATTCTTTGATTATTTTCTTGACATGGATTCCCAGAAGTGAAGCAACTGGGTCAGAGGGGAAGGATGATTTTCAGGGTCTTGATAACATATTGCCAAATTGCTCCCACCAGCAATGTATGAAATTGCCACCTTGCCCCACTCTCACCAGCCCTGAGCACTATCATTTTAAAAAGTTACCAAATTGATAGGCAGAGATTGTATTTTGTTGTTTTGATTTGAATTTCTTTGATTACTGGTGAGGCTAAGTATTTCTTTTTTTCATATGTTAAACACTTCTTCGTATGTTTATGGCCAAGGGGAATCTTAATAATGGTCTTCAAGTGTGCAAAGGGGTTATTTAGTAGATTGAGACCAGCTGTTCTCAAGAAGAAAATGGAAATGTTTAAATTTCGGCAAGAAAGCAATTGCCCAAAGGTTCTTCTGTGAAGGATGAGCCCACAAGTGGTCAGACTCCGTTGACTACCTTGATCTGCCCACGATCTCTCTACTCAGTGTGCAAGGAGACCCATGAAAGAGAGCTGCAGATTGTTGGGTGCTAGAAACTCTTCTCAAGTTTATGTATGTTTGCATTTAAGTGCTTTCAAAAGCCCCATTAGAAACGTGGGGCCTAGAGGTGATTCATTATTAATCATTCCATGTGGACTTGAAATTCTTACCCTAAGATCCTGCTTGCATAACTACCCCACTGCACGGCCTCAGAGAAGGCATCAAACAAACTTTTTTGGCTTGAAGTTCTTGCAAATTCTTCATCCACAAAATAAAGGAAGTGTGAACCTAATCTCTCATAAGCCCTCAGCAAGGCGTCTTCTCTCAGGACAAATCACAACATAACTCTTTGCTGTATAAACCTTCCAATGGCCCCCCTTTCCTTCAATGTGACCAGCATCGATCAGCAGGGGCTTTGCAGATTCTCCCCTTCGCCTCCATACTGCTTCCCCCCTCATTCATCTGCTCCTAATTCCTTAGATGTACCAGACCCGTCTCTAACCCCGGAAGTTTTGCATGGGTTGTTCCCTTTGCAGGAATTACCCCTCGTCCCCTATAGCAGCCACTACCTGAGTATGCATGGGTGTGCACTGTTCTCTTGATATACAGCTTGTATTTTTTCCTTCATAGAAATAACACACGATTACCTAATGAACACCTACACCTTCCCCTAGAGCCGTCAGATTAATGTGGGAAGAAATGGTGCAGATTTTTCACCATGTTATCTGCAGAGCTTATAGAGTGGCGTGGGACAAATTTGTCTTGACCAAATGATGTTGCCGCCTGAAGTGATGGCCGCTTGGAGCAACGAAGCCGCGGGAAGAAGTTCAGAGACCAACTGGAAGCAAACAGCTTTTTTATTCTGATAACTTTTCTCTCTGGCTCTAACAATGACTTTAACACGCACCACACACACCACTAAACAACCAACACACCAAAAATGGCGCAAACCCGATCAGCAATCTCGGCTCAATCCTCTCAAGATCCCGGGCCAAGTCCCGCGAGATCCGGGCTAAGTCCCGTGAGACTAAGGAAGGCGGCAATGCCCAAACATCTCCATGGCCCGTAGTCAACTGCAATCTTAGGCATCTCCCCAAACAGGGCTCCTGCAAAATGAGTGAGTGAAAATGGACTCCCTGTGGCACTCCCTGGGCCCTGCATGCTCTAAGCATTAGCTTCAGCCTCATCCTGGTTTCCTCTCTGCCTGGCTCTTTATTCCCTAGGAACAACTTTCCCAACCTCTTTAGCCAGTGCAACGGTCAGCTTGTTTGGGAGTTCTTGGAAGGTGACCTCTCATCTCCTCAGTACCTAGCGAGGGACCACAGACATGACCACTGCCCAGCACGATCAGTGAGAAATTGTTTGAGCATCTGGCAGCCTCAGCCCTCCCTGTTTTTGCAGACCCATGCAAGAGGGAGAGTGGTTCTTGTGCATGTCACTCATGCCACCGAATGGCTTAGGCTGAGATCTGCAAAAGAAACTCAGAATCCAAGCCCTGTGCCCTTTTATTGAAGAGAGGCACCAGCTGGTGGTCTAATGCTGGAGGTCTTCTAGAACCCATCCCAGCCCTTAAACACAGTGCTGGTCCCTTGGTTCACAGCGAGACCAGCAGCTGGCCAAGGCCGAGGACCATTTCAGTGATACCATGCAGGTGGTGGTTGGCCACGGTCTGCTCTTGTGATCAGACTTAAGCTGAACCTGGCAGGGACTTTCAGTTTGTTTTATTCAACGATATCCCAAGCACTGTGAACCCTGCCAGACACATAGTAGGTTCTCAAAACCATGGATGAGTAAGTCTTTCTGGGCCTTGGAAGCTTGTCGAGGGGGTGAAAACTCGAGGAGGGAGACATTGCCTTGGCTGTTGGTATTGCTCTAACAGAGCTCAAGAGGTCGCTTTGCTTCTGGCCCGGGTCCAGAGGGCAGAGCTGGGTGAACTCTTGAATCAGCCGGTCACCCTCTCCCTCCAGTTCTCCCCAGCCTCATTTCTAGTGAAGGTCCTCAAGCGTTTTAGCACGGGCCCTCTAATTAGATGGCTTTCCCACTTGGGCAGCTGTCATAACCATCATTGGTGAGAATGGAAAAAGGAAACGAACCTGGTGTTTTGCATGTGGTTCTCTGGGCTCCTTCAGCTCGGTCCCCTCCACAGCTCAAGCCCAAGTGTGCCCAGTCACAGCGTGCTCATCCCTTCAGAGTGGCTGCGATGGCATCTGGTCAACACGCGATGTGCATGGGCCTTTGCACAACTTGCTGGTTCTCATTTGCTTTCATCTGCAATTCACCCAACTCTTCATCCATCCGGACACCTGCCGATAATCCATCCACTCACTCAACTCAAGGGTCCTGAGATCCCATTAAATTCCCATCCTCTTTCGAGGTGGGAAGGGTCCTACAAAACTGTATAAGACTTCTATGGGGGGCATTTCAGGCTTCTCTGTGTCCAAGAGGCTGTGCTGGATGAGGTTTAGAGCAGAGCGCTGGTTTGGAATCCGATCTTCCACCTGCTGTGTGACCTCGTGGCTTAGAGGGGTAAAAAGTCGATTACGAAGTGGGCTGTCGAGAAGCACAAAGAAAGTGCTCAGTACACTTAACTGTGTTCCTACTCAGAGAGCTCAAGGAGTGGGAGAGCAAGAACCCAAACTATGCCATGTGATTCTACGTCCAGCGCTGCCTCTAAGAGGGAGCCGGTCTTTGCAACTCTGCAAGGAAGGCGCGGATCACCACCTCAACACAGAAGCTAGAGAGACGGCAGTCCAGAGACATGTGAATGGCTTGCCGAAGGCAAATGGCATGTGAACTGAGGTCTCCTGGCTTCCAGTCCAGTGCACTTTGGAGGTGATCTGGAAGTGGACACTGGCCACTCTGCATGGAAAATCCTGGGATGGGTTTTGACCAGCACGCTTCCTCTTGCTGGCCCCATTAGGACAACTTTTGACCACATTCTGAGCACCTGTAGGCAGAGGGGACTGACTCTTGGAGCACTCTAAGGTCCAAGGGGGACAGGGACATTAGGCACTGGCTACTTTGGCCATTTCCCTCTAGATGGGGAAGCAGGTTCAGAGAGGACAAGCAACATGCTCAAGATCATCTCAAGGATTATACAGAGGCCAGGTGGTCTCTCTCTGACCAGAGGTATCAAGCGAACCCCAAGGACCTCAGGCTGACCCTAACTGCTGCCCCTTGTTCAAGGGCAAAGGTGCAGCTTCCTCCAAAGGCTCCTGGGAGCTCAGTTCACGGCTCTCTGGAGAGGGCCTGTCTTACCTTCAGGTGAACCTGGGTTCATCTGTAAGGCCAAAGGGTTTTATCAGAATGGTCCCATTTTCCTCCCAAGCGACATCTCCCTCAGCCTCTCTCATGTACTCCTTGGCCTCCACCGTGGCTGGAAAGACAGGTCCTAGAAAAACCTAGAACATCTATGCTTCTGCGTGTGGTAGGTCTCGGATGAGTGGAAGGGCAGAAGCCCAGAGTGGATGATGTTTAGAAGTCGGAGAGGGAAAAACCGGGCCAGCCTGGGAGTGAGGAGTGTGCCTGCCCTTCTCAACCGGCATTTGTTCATTTGCAAGTGAGACGAGAGCCAAACTGGAACTTCGCTTTCAAAAGGAAATCTTTCCCGTTCTGTAAGAACTCCCACGACTCCTTCAGGCACAGCTTGATCCAGAGACTTAAATCCTGTCTCCTCATTTGGACTGCTTTCTTTCCCTCCCTCCCCAGTGTTCACGCTTGTGAGGTTCCTCTCAGCTTCCTGTCCATGTTGGAGGACGATGTTCCCCAGTCCTTTTGGGTATAGGTGGCACCTTGGGCCAACTTCTAGCCACTAAAATGTGAGTGGAAGTCACCTGTGCCGTACCTGGCTTCCCTCCCTCAGGAACTCTGAAATCCACGTATTGTGGGAAGGCCCCTGAACCTCAAGATAGAGAAGAGAAGGCCATTGGTCTGGTGAGGTGTCCAGTCTGCACTGGACTCTCTGTATGTATGGGAGAAATAACCCTTTGCTGTGCTGAGCTCCGGTGCTCTTTGGCTCCCTCTGCCCGGTGGGGCCCCTGTGACTTGTGCACCATCTCTGGGTTGTGCTGTTCTTGGTATTATTGGCTTAGTTTTCAGACAACTTTCCTTCCTGGCTCGTGGGCTTACAGCCTTGGGTCCCACAGAATGAGTCACCTCTCCTCTGGTTGCCCAAGCCACAGCCCCTGTGGGAGCCAGCCCTGGCAGCCTGGGGGGACGTGCCCCTACGACTGGCCTGAGTCTGCTCACATACCTCCCCAGCAAGCGTGGGGTTGATGTGACGTCCTTCAGAGACCACAGGGCACTGGTGTCAGAAGAAGGTGCACACCCAGCCAAGATGTCCACTGCCCGCAGGTCTAGTTAGTTCCTCCGAGTCGCCATGGGTGAGGCTGGCCTTGCAGTTGAACTCGGGCTCTGAAACACTGTGCTCCCCATCCCTATACCCACCGTGCTCCATCCTCCGACTCTAGGTATCATGGGTGTTCCCTGGAGCGAGCAGGTTAACGGCTCTGAGCCTCTCCTGTGAGTGGGAACGACAATAGCACCCTTGTCCTCATGTTTTGGGGTAACCAAGTGGGTAGGAGAGTTGAGTGCAGATTCCTGGCCATGCCTGGGGCAGGGCACTACAGAGGCGCTCAGGAAATGTTGGCTGGCTCTCGAGGGCGCAGGTGAGCGGCGAGGAAGCTCCGTGGTGCGTCTCTGAATCCCAGGAAGCCATCTCTGATTATCACCGTTGCTGTCCTCCTTGAACAGGGAAGTATTTTAGAAACAGATCCTTCCTTGGTGGACCTTCCAGCTCAGGGGCGCAGAGGAGGTTGCAGGGTTTTCGGTTCTGTCTTCCTTCTGCTCCAGTCCCATCTTTTGCAGTAAATCTCATTGCAAATCAAGATTATGCAACTTTAGGGGGCACTCTTTGTAGGGTGTTCTTTACCAGCAAAAAGCGAGACGGAGACCATTTCTGGTCTCAGGGGGTTCACAGTCTCTGTTGTAAAATGTAGGATCTGGGGGAGTCCCGAGGGTGGGGATGGGGATTTGCTTCTCAAGTTGCAGGCATAGCCAGAAGGCGCTGGTGCCGACTGGGCATTCCCAGGCGTCCTGCCACCAGGTGTGGGGAATGCCAACCTGTGTGCATTCCGAGTGTCTCTCTGCAAACAAACACGTTCGTAGCTGGGCTTCACGCACCCACCGCCTTGCCCCTCTGCAGCCTCATTTCCCACACCACTCCATTTCTCTGCATCGTCCTGCTGCCGCGTCAGAGGACACTCCCTTCCAGAGCGGCGATCAGAGAGCCTGCTTGGCTGCACCAACGCTAGGGGCGGTGCTTCCTCCAAGAACGCCAGGTGTCTATCGTGGAGCTGGCATGGTGCGGTGCTTGGGAGGTTTGATCTTGAATCCTTGCTAGATTTCTGTGAGGCGGGGGCGTCATCAGCATCTCCGTCCCTTTGCTAGGCAAGGAAACAGAGGCAGAGAGAGCTCCGGGAGAGAGCCTGCGACGAGCGAGCAGGGAGCCAGGGTTTCAGCTGAGGCCACGGGAGTCCAGAGCCCCTACGTGTGCCCCTGCGCTCCGTCTCCCACTTTGTTTAGCCTCCTGCGCACACGGCAGGTCAGAATGTGGGAGTTGTAGAGGGGCTTGTGCAAAGGTTGCTGGGAGTCCAGCCACAGTGGACCCTTCTAGCATCTCCTCCTCTCCCTGCCCCCGGGGCTCAGGGGCAGGTCCGGAGTTGAACATAGTCTATTCATCAGTGACCTTGTGCAGACCTGCACTCTCTGGGACAGCGTAGCCCCCTGGATCCTGTTTTCCCCTTCTTTCCGATGTCACTATTATCACCACTGTCAAGTGCCCTCTTTTGACCGCTTTTTCTGACCTGGGCTGGGAGGATATATGTGCTGTGGCCCTGGCTGGTGCGTTCTCTGTGTCCCCTGGGTTGGGGGCTGGGCCACTTCCCCAGATCTCCAGCTTCCAGGTGCTTAAGATCCCAACAGTCTGCTGCAAATGCAGCTTCTGGTCCTGGCTGGGGGCCTGGCGTAGAGTCTCCATCTCTGCTGTGCTCTGAGGTGAGGCCAGTACTGCTCATCCCCGGGGTCCACCGGTGGAGCAGCAGGGACTGTTTTCTTCCCATCCTCTCTGACAAGTCTCTACGGAAACATTCCGCAGCTGCCTCACAGCCGTCCAGGTTCCTGGAGACCCTCCTGACCTAAAGAGACCATGCTCGGGGGGTAACCCACACATGCTTGGGGTGCGGACTTAGAGGCCGAGAGACCCCAGTTCCGTCTTATTCTCCAGTTAAACGCATGTCCTTTGGAGCCAGCGATTCCCACGGCGTAATTTTAGACTAGCAGCAGCAGCACCTGGGGGCTTGTTGGAACTGCAGAAGGTCTGACCCACCCTAGGACCCACCAAGTCACATCCTCTGCAGATGGGCCCAGCGATCTCTGCTTACCAAGCCATGGGTGGGTGACAGTCCCTCCACAGGCAGATCTTTAACAGAGTGGGTCTCAGTGTTGCTGCCTGAGGCGATTGCCGCTTGGAGCAACGACGCCATGGGAGAAAATTCGGAGGCAGGATGAAAATGAAAAAAGGTCTTTTCTTCTTCTTCTCTCTCCGGCTCCAGTAACCTCTCCAACTCCAACCGCGCTAACTCCGAGCACCAACTTCAACCACCAACATCAACCACAAACTCCAACAACTCCAACCACCTAACTAACCTCACCCGGTTGTATACATTTTGCCTTAACAAGGACAAGTGCTTACAGCTGGAGCTTACAGGTGTGTCACAAAGTGTTCACGGGCATACAAAGATTCTTTGATAAATGTATGAATATCAGGTGGAACTTGGACATCTTTTATGGCTCTCAGCTAACCGCAATCTTAGCTCTCTCCTTGATTAGGGCCCCTTCATCTCAGATCTGGTGGCAAGAGGAGCATCTGGAGAGCGCTTAGAAAACTGACCAGTTCCATCAGGGTCTCTGAAGCACAGAGCCAGGGTGACCAAATTACAAAAAAAAAAAAAAAAAAAAAAAAACAAAACGTTTTGGGTTGTTTTTGCTCTGCAGGACGTTCCACAGTGCAGCCCTGTTGGCAGCCGCTGGCATCCCCTCCCAGATAGGATTTGGCCGTATCTAATGCCAGCGCAGTCGTAGTGAGGATGTGGGGGTTGGCCACGCGAAGCACCTGCTAGTTGGCACGTCCAGTGGGGGTCCCGCCTCCAATTAGCTGGAGGCCTGCTGGCTTTAAAGAGCTCGCTGACTATGGAAATAAAGACAAGGAGTATAGAAATGGAGAAAGAGGAACAAGACCCAGGAGGCCCCAGAGAGCCGTGCTCTCCACCCATTGGCTCCCAGAGACAGGGAGAGCAACACCTCTCTCCAGGTCCCCGCTCCGCACCACCTCTTACTTGGGACATTGCTGCTGGCTTCATCTCTAAGGCTTCTTGGGTTGAAGAAGAACCTCCTGCAATGGTTTTAAGGCATCTCAAGAATAAACGGAGAGAGATCCCCTTTCTGGCCCTGGACCACCTACCAAGAATCCCTCCTCTGCTCAGCTGCTGTTGCTTTTCCCTCATTGCTGAACGCATGAGCTCGCAGGCCCTGGCCCTCTCGGCTTGCTCCTGGTTCCTCGACTGTGGCTCTGGAGGAGCTGCCCGTATCATGTGTTGCGCTTCTTCCTCAGCTGGCCTGCTCCGCCGCACAGGGCCAGGTTGGGCTCTGCTCTCTTCTCTCTCCCATCTTCCCCACCCCGTGGACACGATGATCAGGGTAATGGAGCCCCTGTAGCTCTCCCTCCTCTCCCGGACTTTCCCTCTGCCACTCAATAGGAGCTTTGTCTTTGCAAAGAGTGTACCTGAGACCTATCCGGCCCTGGCGATTGTTGTCAGCCTGACTCTGTTAGAGATCTTGTAATTTAAACTTCAACCTGCCTATTAGAAATTCTAGAAAACGGTCTGAGAGCATTTAAAGTATCAGGAAAGCAGACAACCCCTTCTCTCCCATCCTCCTTCCTCTCCCTACCCTCTTCTGTTGGTCCCTCTGAGATCTGGGTTCCAAACTTGGTGCTGGGAGGTTACTCATCCTAAGCAAGCGCGAGGGTCAGCTCGCCTGTTTCCGGGGCGTTGGGTCCAGCAGGGCTGGCTAGTGCTCTTTTATTCTGGTGGAGGATGTGGATTCTGGCTCTCTTGCCCCCTCAAATCGTCAGCTGGGAACTGGAGCAGCCTCATCTTTGAGATCCTCACAGTTGTTTATCCTGTGTGGTCAGGAATGAGTTATCACTGTGACTCACGTGGCTGTAGAAACAAGGAGATTTCGTCTTCCTTATTGCCCATTTCCTACTCCCTGACTCCCTGGAGTTCTGGCCTTTGTGACTCTGTGTGTGTGTGTGTGTGTGTGTGTGTGTGTGTGTGTGTGTCTAGCGGGAGGAGCTATTCTTTGTTCATCTCCGATTGAGATGACAACTCATATACTGTCCTTCTTGTCCAGGGCTTAAAGCTCCCTCCTCACCTCTGAGCTCAGAAAGCAGCCTTGTTTTCCGGAACAAGGAAAGGTAGCTTTGCTACTCAGGGAACAGCCAGGAGGGTTAGGTCACAGCGGCTCTGCCCCCGCATGCTGTGTGGCCTTGGGGGGTTCCTTCCATCCTCTGGGCTCACTTTCTTTGCTTTCACAGCGGTGCCACCGCTGCAGTCCATCTCACCTCCTACAGCTGGGTTTCTGCGTGAGTGCGCCATTTCCAGAGTAAGCGCACCCAGTTTCAAAGCATCGGGGCTCCTCCGTCTCCTTCCCTGGTCCTCAGCTCAGCCTTCCCATGCTCTTCCTTTCAGCCCCATGTCCCAGCTGGGCAGGGACAGCAAGTCCTGGATTCAGGCACCAGGTTTGGACGTCTCTAGGTAGGGGTTCTTGGAGGACCTTCCAAGACCAGCAGTACCCACGTCATGGGAGAGATTGGGAGAGACGTTAACTCTTGGGTTCCTGCTGATGGTCCCAGTGGGTTTTAGCAAGCCCCTGCTCTGGGCTAGATCTGAAGAGGTCAGCAGGGGAACGCAGACACAGCCTGAGCTTCCCTTGGTCCATTGCACATTGGAAAAGAAGAGGGGCAGGTCCTTTGTTCCTCCATGCTTGGGAGAGGAGCCAGATCCTTCTGGTGGTCTGTCATCTTCCAAATGAGCTCAAGCTTGTTAACTTTTTTTTTTTTTTCCTGGAAAAGTGGGCTTCCTCCCTGCCGCTCGCTCGGGGTGTGGCCGCCAGATTGTTTGGATTTGTGAAAATCTCTGCCTAAGAGTGAGAATGTAAATAAAGAGATTGAATGGAGAAAACGTGGGTTTCAGTTGGGCCACACATTAGAACATTAATAGTAATTATTATTCCTGTAGCCGCAAAGCATGGCCAAGTTGAAAGGAGTTCGAGAGCAGAGCAGGGCACCACAGGTGTTCCCACGGTCAGCTTTGATGTCTAGGCACCCCGACTGAAGTGAGCTATGCCAGGGACTTTCCTCCCTTCACCTACAGTTAAAAGCTACCCTCCAGGACCTGAGCTCACAAGCAGTTGACTATAGCAAATCAAAAACTTATCTACCGGGGCTGGGATTGTGGCTCAGCGGCAGAGCGCTCACCTCACACGTGTGCAGCCCGGGTTCGATCCTCAGCACCACGTAAACATGAAGGCATTGCATTGTGTACAACTAAAGTAAATAAATAAATATTAAAAAAAAAAACTTATCTACCAAGTGTTCATCTGTCGATGTGTCCCTGCTGAGCATTGCTAAAAACAAGCAAATAAGCAAAAAAGTTGATTTTGCTTTATCTTACAAAATTCATCAAAATCTTATAGAACAATCCTGCAATTGTGCTTCTGGGTTTTTACCTGACTGATTTGCAAAAAGTTGTCCACAAAACATGCTGCATATGAATGTTTATAGCAGCTTTATTCCTATTCCCCCAGACCAAGTCTCTCTGGTTGGTGAATGGATCAAGAAACTTTGGTGCATACACGCAATGGAATAGTAGTCAGCACTGAAAAGAAATGTGCTATTAGGCCGCACAGAAATAGAATGAGTCTGACATGCATATTGCTAAGTGAAAGAAACTGGTCTGAAAAGGTACATGCTGTGTGATTCTATTTATATGACATTCTGGCAAAAATATAGATGGCAGACCATTGGTGGTGGCCAGAGACTCAGGAGGGAAGGACGGAGCACAGGAGATGTTGTAGGGCAATCAGTGTTCTGTTTGATCCTAAAATGGTATGCACAGGACACCGTGCTGTCAAATCCCATGGAATTTTGCAGCAACTGTATCTTCAACAGGGATACAGATGGTGACATATAGCAACACTTACACATATGGATATACCCGTGCGTTAAACGTGGTCAGTACGTATACATCTATTTCCTTGAGCTGAGAGGCTAAAAGTTAACAACACCCCAAGAGCGATGAAGACACAGTGCCGGAAGCTGATTTCCAGTGCTCTTATTCTCCATTCAAGAGAACTGCGCTCCCTGGAGAAACGGCAGCTTCTAAGTCTTGGGCTGGAAATACCCACAATGAGTCTGGAGCATTTGTACAGCCAGAAAGCAAGAAAAATGCTCAAAATATGAACAAATAAAACAAGCCCGAGCAAGGAGGATGTATCCAATGAAAGAGATTTCAAGCTGGGCATGGTGGCCCCTGCCTATAATCCCAGGCTGAGATAGGAGAGTCACAGGGTCGAGGCCAGAATGGGCCATTGAGTGAGACCCTGTCCCTGTCCTAATGTAAAATAAATTAAATAAATAAATAAATAAATAAACAAACAAACAAATAAATAGGTAGGTCTGGGGAGGTAGCTCAGTGCTAGAGCACCCCTGGGTTCAATCCCCAGTGCATAACCCCTGCCCCTGCAAAAACAAGAGCTTTCAATGACCAAAGTTGAAATGATTTGAACAGCAAAAGTTTAGTACTGGGTTGCAATCCAAAGTAAAAATATTCTTGGGTGCACTGATATAAATCATTGATAAACCATTGAACAAATAATGGACAACCTAAAAACGTGGGACTTAGAGGCGTCCTTTGGACTGCATGCAGAAACCAGTAGGTTTATGGGGGAGGAGGGGGCAAACTGCTCACCAGCCACATGGTCACAGTCAGTATCCCTGACCGTGAGAGCCTTTGGCCCAGTCTAGATGCAACGAGAGTGCACCTGACCCCTGGGGGCTTCGTCCTGAAACCCCGAACCCCGTCTAACATGCAGAATATCACACAAATCCAAATTGAGGGACAGTCCACATGACCCTTGACCACTGCTCCACCAATCTGTCAAGGTCATTAAAAACAAGGCAAGGGCTGGGGTTGTGGCTCAGTGGTAGCGCACTTGCCTAGCATGTTCGAGGCCCCGGGTTCAATCCTCAGCACACATATAAAAATAAATGAACGTATTGTGTCCAACTACAACTAAAAAATAAATATCAACAAAACAAAACAACAAGGCAGGTCTGAAACCAGTCATATATATTGGTTCATGAATTGTGACAAGGTTTTATATTAATATGAGAGATTAACTGTAGGGGAAATCGGGTATGGCTTCTATGGGAATTCCCCATATTTGATAGCTCCTCCGTACATCTAAAACTATTCCCCAAATTAAAAACTCATTTTAGAAACCCAGAGCAGAGGTCTGCCCTAGGAGATCAGAGTCAAGATCAAAGGCATCGATAAGGCGTCGTAATAAAATCCGAGAACAGATCTGGTATTAGCTGTGAGTGAACTAAGTGATGAAGGGAATGTTTCATTGCGTGTCCAAGCGGACGCCGCTGCTGCTCCAAGCTCCATCAAAGTGGTGACTCTTCTGTTTAGCTGCTCCTGGAGACAGATGGAGGACCTCCGGGTGTCAGAGGTTTGTGCTTTTCATCGTGGTGGTCCCAGAAGGTCATTCAGAGACAGTGATGTTTCAACAAACACCTGAGCAGGGAGGGAGGGAGGGGGCCAGGTGTCTGGCAGGGAAGGGGGTGTGCAGCTTGGCACTCCAGAAATAAGACTTCCCTCATCTGAGGCTGCGGGGGTGGGGGTGGGGGGTCAGAAGACAGTGCTGGCTTCACCAAGGAGTGAGTGGCATGCTGTGCAGAAGTGACCCTGTCCACCACGGAATGCAGAATGCGGTAAAAGGAAAAGCCTGTAGGGGCTGGAGATGTTGACCGAGGTCTCAGGCGCTGAGCTGGCCGCGGGAGGGTGACGGCACTTTGCCTGGGGCTGGCAGAGAACGGAGAGGAAGGACCACACGGAAGAGCCCTCTGTTGGGTCTGGGCAGGAAGAGCTGAGGGTTGATGCGGAGAAAGGGGTCAGAGGAAGGCCAGGGCTCTACCTGGACCCTTGCAGTTGGCCAGGGAGGACACAGGTGGTAAGAACTCTGTCTTTGGTTTCAACCAGAGCCTGCGGGCTGCAGGAAGGAAGCTGTGTGGGCTCCTCTGGGGACCTCCCCCCGTCATCAGCGGTTCTCACCTGTCACAGCTTGGGAGGGGGTGCCCCTGGCATCTGGTGGGTGGAGGGTCGGGATTCTGCTCCATGTCACAGGATGCACAGGACAGCGCACGTGATAGAGGGCCATCCAGCCGGGACGCCCCTGGCACCGAGGGGTGGACACTTGCTCTCTGTCCCTGCAAAGTCTCTGGTCCTCCTCCTCTGGGGAGGATTGGCCTTTTGTCATTCTGGGGGTGAGGTTACTAAGACTCAGTGACTTAGCTAGCAGCTGGGTGAGGCACCATTTCCAGGGGCGTTTGGAACGTGTGGAGTGATTCGAGAGGTCACAATGCCTGGCAGCGAAGGGCAGGCCCTGGTGGGGGCTAGGGTTGCGTGGACACCCCTGCCAATGCTCCTCTCCTTAGGAACCCCTGCATGCAGGTGCCGGGGCCAGGCGGCCGTGGGGGCAGAACCAGGCTGGGATCTCCAATGTGTCTGCCTCCTTCTCCAGGGGGGTTTGCCCGGATGCAGAGAGCTTCCCTCTCCATAGCCTTCCTCTGCTGGTCCCCAGAGCCCTCCTCCTGGGGACCCTGCCTGTTCGCTTTGGCCAAGATGCTCCAGAGGTTTTGGCCATAGATATGAATATCACATCATGGCGAATGCTTTAGTCCCCTCACCTACAACGTGAGGGGAAGTGGCATCTGATATTGTGCAGAGGACAAGGTGACAGAGTCCCTGCCGACTCTCCGTCTGTTGCCTAACACGAAGCGAACGCTGGAAATGTGGGAGAAGCACACGTCACAGCCTCGTGGAGAACACGGCTGGGGGGCCCGGCACCTCGGAAAGCCCTGTGGAAGGGGTTCAGGGCTCCAGCTCTGCACACCTCCCCATGGGTATCTGGTGAAGACCGACCTCCCTGCAGAAGCCCCTGCTGGTGACTGCTTTTGTTCCCTGGTGGCTTCGGGGGCTGAACCAGCAGAGATTTGCTGTCTCACAGCTCTGAAGGCCTGAGGCCCCCAGTGGAGATGTCAGCAGGGTCGGGGCCTTCTGAGGACTGCCAGGGACAATCTGCCCCACGCCTCTCTCTTGGCCGCTGGAGGACTCTGGTGTTCCTTGACTCCCCTTGGGTCTGCCCAGCCCTGTCTTCCGCCCCTGTCTGTCCATATCCCAACCCCTCCTCTATTATAAGGACACCTCTTCTAAGAGGTTGGGGCGACCGCCATGACCTCATTGAACTTGATTACCTCTTTGGTCAACATGGGCTGGATTTTCCCGTCATCCTGTATAAATACTGCATAATAACTAATATCTCTGTTTCCTCACCTATAAAATGAGGAAAGAGTAAGGGCTCTATTTCCAAACAGAGTCACATTCCAAGGTCTGGGGAACTTCAGTGTATCTTTTTTTGGGAGTGGTGGCACAATTTGGCCCTTGCAGCCTGTCAAGCACAGCTGAATGGCCTCGGGGCCTGGATGGCAGCAGTAGCCCCAGGCCTTGAGATGGCTCTCTAGGCTGCCTCCAGCCTGCAGCTTTTAGGACTCTGATCAATGCCATGTTATTCTGTTTTTTTTTTTTAAACTTTGGAAGGGGTTGGAGGAAGCCCTCTTCTAGGATAGAAGGGTGAAGGAAATCTTCTAGCCCTTCAGCCAGCCAGCCCCAGTCTTTCCTGCCACTCGGAGCCCCGTGAGAGTCAGCGTGAGAGCCCTGTAGCCTGGCTTCTCCCAGCCAAGCCCAATCCTGGTTGCTGTCCTGGAAGGTGCAAGAGTGACCCAGCAACTATTTGTACCTTTGAAGAATCCTGTACCCCTCCAAGAACAAGGACAAGGACAAGACCGTGGCCGGGCCATGCAAATAGTTTTGCATTGGGTGTTGCCCAGCAGGACAGGGACAGTCACATTTGCTTAGGGAGCACTAATCTCTGCTGCCTTTTGCTTCCATACTTTACCTCTAACCCTAGCCATTTCCTGCTGTGGGATGCCCTTGCTGTGACACCTTTGGTTTCCCTTCTCTTTCAGATTCCTAACTGCTGTTATCTCATGCAAATAACCTGGGGTGGGGGGGGGCCTTGGGAGGGATAGCGCCTCAGCAAACTTCCCTGTTCCTGGCCTCTCTGTCCAGCAGTTAATCTGTACATTTAAAGATGAATAAGTAGAAGGGTAAAGGCCAGGGAAGTGTCTCTGTGGGATTCGTGTGTGAACTGTTGCTGCTGCCTCATGGAGGCCAGGGCCACTTCCAGAGGCTGTCCTTATCAGCTGGAGTGATGCCCTTTGGACATTTCTGGTGGATGCTGGCTTAGTCTGCCTCTCAGTCCTATAACAAAACACCCGAGGCTCGGTGCTGATAAAGAAAAGAGGTTTCTATAACTTGCAGTACTGGGGTTCAAGGACATGGTGCTGAAATTGGCTCTGCTTTGGTGAGTCTCTCTCTTGGCTGTGTCACATCCTAGCAGCTGGCATTGTGGTAGGAGGAGGGCAGTGTGAGCCAATGAGCACATTGAAAGACAGGAACCAGAGACTGGGGGTCCCAGATCCCTCCTGAGGGAGCAGCTCCAATTGGTGTAAGGGCCTCCTCTTCGCCCTGCCCCCGGAGTCCCGCCACCCCCCCACACTGAAGCTCTGCCACTCTCGGGAGCCCGACTCCAAACGTGGCCCCTGAGGACACACCCAAGACATGTCCAAAGGGCAGCAGGTGCTGTGGCCCTCTTCCTCCCCCGTCAGGAGCATGATCCAAGTGCATCCCTGGGGACCAAGGTCTTGTCCCTCGCCACCTCCACAGCCACTCCCTCCCTTCCTTCCCACTGTTTCAGCCTCCTGCTGCCATGCCTGGGCCTCCGCCTCAGCCGGCCTCTTACTGCCCCTCTGGTCTGGAATGCTCCCCCCAGAAGGCCCCACGGCTGGTGCCAACGTTCCCTCCCCAGACTGGACTGCCCTGGCCCCTCTTTCTGGGCTGGAGCCCCACGGCCAAGCTTGCCCTTGGTACCCCCATGCTTCTCCGCACCACCCCACTTATTTCTCTCTCCGTGTGTGTCGTCTGTGTTTCCTGCTAGCGTCTGCCCGGAGGAGGCTTGCCTCGTGTGTAGGAATAAGGGACTGCTGGAACCTGTTCCGTCACATGCGGGGAGCTGTCACACTGAATGCCATTTGTCCCCCGCAGTGGCTCTGGGAGGCATGCAGGACAGCAGCTAGAGCCATTGCCTAGGTGAGAAGAAGAAGGGAACAATTTAGACAGGAAGTCTGGGTGTGCATGCCGCAGGTGTGCACCCTTAGAGAAATGATCCGACTCCCTGAAAGGCAAGAATAATACTTACTGGGGTCTCATAGACAGCTGCCAGTGACTGCATCCAAGTGCCCGGATCCTGGCTCTGACCCATCCCCAAAGAGATGCCTGTGCCCCTGCAGTAGACTGCTGCGGAGGGCTGGGGGAGGGCTGTGCTACAGCCCGGTGATGTTGTTTTCTCTAAGCTTCGAGACTTTGGCGTCAGCCGAGAGATGCTTGCATTGATTCCCATTGGCATGTCCTGGTTTATCTTGGGGGCGTCTCGGTGCTTGATTTCAAACTGTGCTTCTAGGTGGCTGGAGGTCCTATAAGCTATCTCAGTGGCTGTGGGGGCAGTTACCAGGTCCTGCGGAAGAGCCCTGCTTCCTGCCTCTCTTCTGCAGCGTCATCGCCACGTCATTCCGCCGTATCAAGAGGGCATCGCACGTGCGGGTTCTGAACTCTGCAGCGGACGCTTTACCATCTCTACGTTCGTTTGCACGTGTTGGAACGGCTTTCCGAGATTTATTTCAGTGTACAACGCTGTGAACTTCTCCTTCCGGAGACGCCCGGCCAAGCACGGCAGCAAACGCCGCCGGGAAATCACAGCCGATCCGATCCTCGGCGCTGGGCTTCAAGGACGCGTTCCGGGAAGGGCTGCTTCCGTGGGACCTCGAGGACTTGCCGGGGGTGGCTGGGAAGGATTGAGCTGAGCTTGGGTTTTATCTTCACGTTTGTCTCTTCACTTACTCAACAAGCATCTCTTATTTCCCCGTTGTATGCTAGGCACTTGGCATATAGCAGGGAGGCACGCTGGTGCCTCCTGGGGTCTTCATCCAGAGAGGAGGTAGGTATTAATGAGGGTGTGTGATGTTCGACAGTGGCATGTGCTGTGGAGGAAAATAAAGGCAGGGTGAGGGGACAGAGAGGGAAACCAGGGGTCCTAGGAAAGCAGAGGACATGAAGTCAGGGGGCAAGCTATGGACAGATCTGCAGGGAGAATATTCTAGAGGGAATACAAAATGCCACATCCCCGAAGCCAAATTATCCTTAAATAGCAAGAAGACTCTTGTGGCTGGAATAGGTTAGATGACTCGAAAGGAGTACAACATGTTCAGGAAGGTAGGTAGGGATCATATCATGAAAGGTCTTAGTGGTCAGGGAGAGGAAGTTAGATGTTACGGTCATGGTCATGTCACTGCTTATCTGTTATCCTTGTGGACTCTGCATTGCTAGGGAGAAGGAAGTGTAGCTTCTCTATTTTCCCCCTTTTTTTGGTATCTAATATTATCTAGGGAGAGTGGGTCTTCAATAGATACATGTCGAGAGGGCTCTCCTGCCTCTGAGTGAAGATCATCGTGGGAAGAACTTTTCTCCCTGGTTCGTCTTCCTTGTGGCCCATGAGCGCTGAGCAAGGGTATGGCAGCATTCGACAGAGGAATGCGGGATGTTCTGAGGGTGCCAGTTTGAGTGGCAGGATCTCACCACGTTGCCACTGCCCATTTGCCACGCCACGGTCCTATCCAATGACAGTGAGCAGAAGCGCCCGCTGGGTGCCGTCAGCTTGCTCGGTGGCCCCGTGTCTTGGGGACTGGGTGGGGAACGAGAACACAGTCTCCCTTTGTACCTGTGCGGCAGGTACACAGAGGACCTTACAGATGTCCTCCCTGACCCCGGCTCTGTGTGTGCGTGGCGTGGGTCGGGGGGCACGTGGATCGGAATAAAGGAGCAAAACTTGCAGAAGGGCTGAGTTTGCACCAAACGACCCGCCCGAGGAGCTGAGCCCGGCCGTCAGCGCGGAGCCCTGCACGGGTGATGCCCCGGGCTCTTGGAAGCCGGCGCGCGGGTAGGCGATGGTCATCTCCCTGGTGGCCCTGGGTGGAGATGAGCGGGGCCGGGAAGCGATGGTGGATTTCTCTCCTGAGCGAAGGCAACAGCCAGTGAGTCTCAGCCTCTGACGGCGCTGAGATTTATTTCTCGCTGGCTGGAACAGCGAGTGATTTCAAAATCTTCCTTCATTACAAAACTCCCCCCCGGGGAGCCTGGTTGGCGGTCACAGTCACGGTCCGGTCGGTTGGTCGTGGCTTCTCTGTCTTTTTGAGTCTAGGGTTACATCCTGAAAAGATGCCTGGGGTTTGGAGGGGCGTTCCTCCTGGGCGGGCGGGGGTCTCAGCTGTCCCTAGAGTGGCAGCTGCGGCCTCCGGGGCCACATCTTGTGCCTGTGGGTAAATATTCACTCTGCAGAGCAGCCGCGGAGAAGACCCACCTGCAAACTGGGGGCTTTGGGTCTGTTTACTGTCTATGTTTTTGTTTTGCTTTGCATGACTCTCCGGGTAGGACGCTCAGTTTTCAACTACAAATGACTATTGGTGTCCCGGGATGTTAGGGAGCCTGGGGTGACAGGGTCGAACCATACGTGGGAGATGCCACCGAGGACTGCCTCCCTCCTTGGATCGTGAGCCGTTTGGGTTTGCGGTGGCCCCATGCACTGTGCTCCACAGGTCTTCGCCCTGTCCTGAGGTTCTGCCTGTCCCCGATGCACTTGCTTGGGTGTCCTTCTGTCCTCCTGCCTGTCTCTCCAGAGCGCATGCTCTCCGTGAGGACAGGATGTGAGTTAGTTCAGTGCAATGTTTTGTTTCCAAAATCTAGGACAGAACCTGTCTGGAGCAAGTGCTTACTAAATATTTAGGGAAAGAAAAAGCCAACAGGACTTGCTGGTGGCCACAGAGCACCTCGCACCTTTGGGTCCCCTCATGTCCCCTCCAGACGCTGTCCCATAGGTGCGGTCATTGTCCCCACCTGGATGAGGGCTAGAGGCTTATTAAGGTGGCAGGGAAGCAGTGGAGGGAATTCGGCACTGGCGGTAGGACAGGGATGCCTGGCGCACGTGACCCTGGACCATGACCTCCCTGGCCTTCCGCCACCTGCAGGACTGTCTCCTGTGGATAGTTCTGCCTACACGTACACACATACCTGCTCACACATCACATCCGTGCACACCTACTTGCATACCCTCTCGTGTGTGCACTTGAGCACACGTGCACACACAAATACACACACTCCCACTCCCCCACTTGCCTACATACCCGTGCATGCATGATGCGCTCACGTGCATGACGTACACACATGCACACACCTGCACACTCATGTGTGTATACACACACCTGCCTGCATACACAGCCACTCTCAAGCCCACCTGCACATGCACGCTCACAGTGCACACACCTGCATGCACACATCTGTACTTTCATCACGTTCTGGCCTTCTAGTGTGGAGTCTCCTGATGGTAGCCAAGAAATGGAATTAGGATCAGCTACTTTCCAAATTCCCATCAAGAGGGGACAGAGGCCTCCTCTGGGCTGCCTGACTGTCCGGGAGAGCTCTCTGCTGTTGCAAGGAGGTCTTCTCCAGCCTCGACCAGCGGCTCCTGCACAGTGATGTCCTCTGATACCAGCTGGAAGCTCTTCAATCAAACCCACTCAGGAACTTGGGTCCTGGAGTCCCGTTTCTCGTGGGCCCCCCGGCAGTGATTCTGATTGGGAAACCACTTGAACAAGCTGAAGACGGGCTCCCTAAGTGTGGAGCAGGGCTTTGGGACCTGAGGGAGAGTGTGCAGAGCTTGGGGCACCTTCAGCAGCAGGGCTTGCTTAGCTGTGGAAGAGAGTCCTCACGAGGACCTTCTGAAGTCCTTTTCCATTGGAGGAGGAGCAGCAGGAAGTGAGAATCATTTCCAGATGACCTTGCATAGGGATTCCCAAACCGTCTAGATCGCAGGCGCATCAAACGCCATTCATCATGCCCCCCCCCCCCCCCCCCCCCCCCCCCCCCCCCCACGAGCCCCTGGAGCGGGCGGACCCTCTGCAGGACGCTTGGCTCTTCTCAGCTGGTTGCAACGTGGTGTGGAGGCTGAGAACCGCTGTTGTGGACCAGAGGTTTGCAAATGGCCAGGTTTTGAGGGTCGCTCCAACTCTGTCGCAACTACTCGACTCTGTGAAGAAGAACTGCAAAAGCCGCCCTGGACAATATATAAACAAGTGGTGTGGCCGTATCCCAATAAAACTTTATTGACAAAATCAGATGGTGGGCCGTAAGTGGCTCACGGTCAGTAGTTCACCACGCCCTGTTCTAGGCCAGCCTAGTTTTTTTTTTAAATTAATTTATTTTTTATTCTAAGATGTTATAAATGACATCAGGATGCATTACATTTCATATTACACATATAGAGCACTTTTTTTTTTTTTTTTACAAATCTCTGGTTGTATGCAAAGTATATTCACACCATTTGTGACTTCATACATGCACTTAGGGTAATGATATCCATCTCATTCTACCATCTTTTTTTTTTTTTTTTCACCCTTTTGTCCCCCTCCCTTCCCCTCCCTCCACATTGGCCATTCTAGTGTTCTTCTAATCCTCCTATGCTCCCCATCCCAACCCCACTGTGAATTGGCCTCCTTATATCAGAGAAAATTTTTAACATGAACAGAAAAAGAAAAAAAAAAATCACCTCAAGAGCACCTGACAATGCAGATTTCCTAGCCCCCTTACGTGGTCCTTTCCTCAGTCTTCATGGAGGCTGAGATGCATCCCAGAATCGAGGGCTTTTCTGATTTGGGGGCCAATGGGCCATACTTTTAGAAAGCTGGACAGCTGGGTGGCTGGGGGACAAGGTCCCAGGCTCTCGGTGCTTCTCCCCCACAGACCCATCAGGGCCTCTGCTCTTTTGGCCTCTCTCTCTGCTCCAGCCTCCCTGCCTTTTCCTCTTCTTAAGTCCTCCTCCGACGCAGGTTATTAAATCACGCCAGTCTGAGGACAGAGTTGGTGTCAGGCCTTTGGGCCGGGGAGGGAGGGGATGAGAGGCAGAGGCGGGCAGGCTGCCTGGAGAGGCACTGAGGGCTTCTTCCAGCCTCTCCCCACCAGCCCAGGCTACTCTCTGTCCCTGGCGAGCCCTGACGCTCCGAGCTGCTCTGCCCCGCGGAGAGGGCTGCTTGTTTTCACAGGTGAGGGTGTCGGGCCAGCCCTCAGCCTTGTGTTCCGTGATGACACGAATATCTCCTTGGCCATCTCCAAGCTCCGGACGGTGGCCCTGCAGAGACCTCGGCCTCTGTAGGGTTGTTCTTAATTAAATTTGAAATCGACTTGAATAAGAGGGCTTTGGGAGCTTGGTGGGTCGGGGGCCAAGGGCCTGAGCAACTGCCACAGACTAGCACCACCTCCCACCGTCCTGATCCCTGCGACATGTGCACAGATTATGGGGAAATCCCTCTGCAAGGAGGTTGTTAACTCTTTCACCTGGGTGCTGGGTTTCACAAGCAACCACAGACCCAGTGCAGAGGAATCAGCTTTTTCTGGCTCAATGAATGAAAGAACTAGAAATGATTTGGGCCAGGAGGACTCAGGGTCAACCAGTACTCCCAGGCTGGAGGTCCCAAGTGCAGAGTCATGAGCCCTGTCCCCTCCAGCTCTGCCTCCCAACTCTCACTAGAGGGGTTTCCCTTAAAGCCACCCAAAGAACTGAAATACCAGAATGGAGAGGAAGGCTATGGGGTCCAGAGAAGGGGGAGACGCCTGGCCTCCAGGGGAGGCGCTAGCAGCCCAGAGCTGACTTGGGTCCAGCCCTGCTCGGACTCAACTCACTGGGTAAGCATCTTTGAGCATCTGTGTGTGCACAGCGTGGCAAAGGTTGGCAGGGAGCATTGGTTGTGTGTCACACACATAGAGAACAGTGGGTGTTACAGGGCAGTAGAGGGTAACCACCGGGTTATTAAATATGCACAGAATTTACATATGCTTTCTATTTAATCATTACAACAACACCAAGCGTCACCATTATCTCCAACAAAAGATGAGGAAACTGAGGCCCAGAGAGGTTCAGTAACATGCTCCGGGCCATGCAGGTGGCAGGTGACAGAACAGGTCTGCGCTCCCAGGTCGGCCAGATGCTGAAAGAACTTACCGTGGATTAAAGGTGACGGGTCACATCCCCTGGGCAACACCAGAAAGAATTTTCAAGACAACCCAAGGGCAAAAGCAGTGTTTCGTGGTAGGCTGCGGGGGGAGGACGTAAGTTCGGCCGCAGGTCATCAGGGGGACTGAAGACTTTGGGGGTGGAGTTCGCCAGTGACCTCCCACTTCTGCAGGGCTGGGGAAGGAGCTGGCTCCTCTCACCTGAGACACGAGGGCCAGGTGCAGGGGAGTAGCGCCGTCTCTGGAGGCAAGAGCAAAGTAAGATGCTCAGGGTACCCCCGGGCTTGGAGCCAACCCTGGCCACAATCGTCAGTACGCCCCTCCGCCCCCAGGGCTGGTGGGCATTTCTCCCACTTCTTTTTCTGCTGTCCGGGGGGGGGGGGTCCCTTCCTCCTCCAGCTGCTCTCTAGCTTACTTCTGTCTCAAAGGAAGGAGACTTGATAATTATTAGGGGTCATGTCCTGTCCCCTGCTCAAACCACACGTTGGCGTCCCAACCCCTAGTGCCCCTGACTGTGACCTTATTTGGAGATGGGGGTCTTCGGAGTGGTCATCAAGGTGAGATCATCAGGGTGGGCGCTAATCCAGTATGATCCTTTCCTTATAAACAGGGGATACTGTGACCCGGATACAGAGGCAGGCCACGCGAAGAGACTCAGGAAGAAGATGGCATCCAGGAGCCAAGGAGAGGCCTAGAGCGGGCTCCTCCCCGTATAGCCCCCGGAAGGAACCAGCCCTGTTTGGTCCAGCGTGATGCTAGACTCGCAACCTCCTCAACTGTGCAAAAAAAAAAAAAAAAAAAAAAAGTCCATTGTTTGAGCCACATTGTCTAGGGTGCATTGTCACAGAGCCCCAGCCTATGAGGACAGTAAGTAACCTACCCCAGCACGAACCAGGTTAAACCTATTCTCAATTTTAAAGAGTAGAAAAAAGCCAAAAAAGCGTCTCAAAGGAGGGACCTAGGGCGCTCTGAGAACGGGTGGGTGAACAGTGGGGGCCCAGAGCTGGGCCTTGCTCCCAGGCCACCTCCTCAGGGACCCTGGAGAGCCGGGAGCCTGTCCCCAAGGGCTTTCTCAGCGTTGTCCCTTGGTCTCTGTTCAGCTGCTCTGTTTGGCTATCCTGGAGACCGAGCTGTGCTAGTGCCACCACCCCAAGCTGACCAGGCTCCCTGAGCGGTGGCTTTTGGAAACAGATGTTTCTGGTTTCCAGAGGCGAAAAGTCCCTGGGGGCCACATTCCCTGGTGGCGTCCAGACCTCACTGATTTTACCCTGTGGTCCCAGGGCCTGCAGTGTCCTGCCCATGGCCCTAGACCTTCTGCATGAGAAGGGCAGGGGACGGATAAGGCACCGTCTGGGGACCCTTTGCTGGTTGTCGGACCTACGCCTTCCCTGGCTTGAGCAGGTGCTCTGGGCCAGGGCTCCCCGTCAGGCATTGGGTGATGAGCCCAAAGGGCTGGGCTCTTGGCCTCAAGGGGCGCACGGTCTACCAGGGAAAAGCAACAATGGCCATGTCTTTCCAGATTCTTCTGGAAGGTCAAGGGTCACCCCTTTTCTCCACCTTCCTGCGCCATCTGTATCCTCTCCTTGTCTGTTCCCATCTGTCGTAGATACAGGTTCAGCATCCCTTTCCCGAAATGCTTGGGACTAGAAGTGTTTCAGAGTTCCATTTCAAAATTTTTATTTTGTAATATTCGCATTATACGTAATGAGCTATCTTGGGGCTGGAACCTGAGTCTAAGCCCAGAATTTATTCTGTTTCAGAGAGAGATCTGTGTATACCTCCAAGCTGAAGGTGATTTTACACACCATTTTAAGGAACGTGGTGCGTGAAACGCAGTTTTGTGGTGTGGCATTGTGCACGTGGGGGGTCACGTTGGTGCTTGGACGTTTCAGATTTCAGGCCATTTTGGACTTCAAGCTTTGGGGTTAGAAATGCTCCACTTGGGTGGACCCGGAGGGCTTGGCGATCCTGCTGCCAAAACTTCCTCCAGAGGTTTTCCCTGTGACAGGCACCAAGGAGGAAATTTGAATCCAACTTCAGGGTGAAAAAATGACTACATGGGGGAACTTGAATTCCCGCCAGGGATTCAGGGGTTCTGAATGCACAGGCTAGGGTAGGCCCAAGACTGCCTTTTTTTTTTTTTTTTTTGCCAGCACCTCCTGGATTGTCTTTCTGGGATTCTGTGCACCACGCTCTGCTAGCATCGGGGCCCTTTGCTGTACTTCTGTGTAGTCTTGCAGGAGAGGACGGAAAGCCGGGAACTGTGCAAAGGGAGACTGACACAGATCAGGAAGGAAATGATTCTGGGGGTGAAATTCCCATGCCAATTAAGCCTTGATAGAACCGGATCCCATTCCTACCAGGCAGGTGTTGTGCTTTTTTAAAAGGTGCCTCGCTGAGGGTCAGGTGGGTCCCTTGCCCTTTCACTAAAACGCAGACCAAAGATTCACAAACCTCATGGCATGTGACTGGAAAATTGGCCACTGCGAGTCTTTGAAAGTTACTTGGATTTCTCAGGATCTGGGGCTTGTTAATCCCAGCTCCTAGGTTTTTTCTTGAAACAAGACAGTAAATTAGGTATAATGAGATTGCCATGGTGGTCACCTGTGTGTCCTTCAGGTGCCCCACAGGTAACAAAGGGGTGGGGACCTGCTATGAGGTCAGAACCCCACTTGAGGGTTGATCTCTGGTGGATTCATGCACCAGTTCTTCCGCGCTGTCCTTGTACCTTGTCCTGGGGAGGGGGGCAAAGGAAGCAAGGTCTTGCCAGCCAACCAGGGGGCTGTGTGTCTTGGACAAACCTGTTGCCCTCTCTGAGTCTTGGTTTGCAGAGAAGAGGTTCCCAAGAGCTCTTCTAATTCCGTCACCTTCACCTCTTTATCCCCTTTCAAGCAGCCCTGGCCCGTTTGCCAGCCCACCATGCAGAGTGGTGGCTGGCCGGGAGGAAGCATCTAGATGGCTCTTTGGTTCTCAGCACGGCCCTGGACTTGACCACTCGGTATCCGGCACAGTTTTGAAATGTCTGAGTGGGTGAGGAAGAAGGCAGCTGGATTCAGCGATAAGCTTTCCTTGGGGATCCTCCTCTTCCTTCAGCTCCATCCAGCTGCTGGAGCGCTGGGCCCCAACCTGGGGCCCAACTTCCCTCCCACTCCTCTGACTCACGTCTTTCATTCTGTCTCAGGAGAGCGGCATCTGTCACTCCCTCTCCTGGTGAGCAGGACGGCCCCGGCAGGATCTCAGCCACAACCCAGCGAGCCTGAGCAACACGGTGGGGGGCTGGGAGGTTGGCTCCCGCTCTGCACGGTTTTACGCCTTCTCTGGCAGCTTTGGGCAGCGATGGGCACGCTGAGACTGGTCCTGAGAAAAAAGTTAAGACCACCAGGTCCTCTCCTCCCTCCACCACGAGGACCCTCCTCCGTGAGATCTCCAGAGAGATCTCCCCCTAGAAACCCCAACAGAAACCCCTGCCAGTGTGTGGGGGGAGGAGAGCTCATGCTCACGCGGGCTTTCCAGAACATTCCTCTAATTACAGCTCGACTCTAAATGCTTATTATCATGAAGCCAATGGAGTCACTGCCAAGGAGATAGGAAAAAGACTCCGCATCAGCTGCTCCAGCGCCGAGGGTTAGGGAAATCAAGGGTTTCCACTGGGTCTGGGAGTCAGAGGAAAGGATGGGGACGGTAGCCACAAATGCAGAACAGCCCCGAGATTCTCGGAGAGAGGGAGTGGGGAGAAGGAAGTGAGGAGGAGGAGAGAGAAACATCGCAGGACCTAGTGGCAAGGTCGATCATTTGCAAGGATTCTGGAATACAGGGGCTGCGGGGATGTTGAAACGTGCATTTCCTCCAACGCTCACTCATTTCCAAGGGTTTATATAGCTCTCTGCGTGCCAGGCATTGTCCCAAGCTCTCCCCGTATATTAACTCATTTAATTAAATTTCCATTGATTTTTTTTCCCCCACAGTTTCTGGATTTATGGAATTTTCAGCTGGAGACTTTTAGTAAAAATCCGTGATCACTCTTCATCCAAAGAAGCCCTTGGACCTGAGACCTTCCAGATCCCACCCCTCGCCCTCTCTGTTCACACCTGCATCCATGTGGCCTGCCCTGGGAATGTTTAACCCTTTGTCCACCTGAGGGCTAGGGAGAAAGAGAGGGGTGGGGACAGCCTGGAGCATGGGGAGTGAAGGGAGGAGGGAAGCCTGGGGCAAGGGACCAGAATCAGCAGGCAAGCTCAGAGAAAGGCTGCCACCAAGTCAGCAGAGGCTGTGTTTCCTAAGATCTACCCTCGAAGCCAAAGGAGGGGAACTGGTCTGGCCGTGCCCTTCTGACTCAGCCCCTCCTTCCCCTTAGCTCATTCTCAGCAAGCTCATCCCGTGGCAGGGACTGAGGGGATCGGATGAGCTCATGCTCCCGGGAACTCTGGGTAGAAGGGGATCATCTTTCCTGCCAGGGTATGACCCCGCTCTTTGAAGGATTGATTTGGAAGAAGGACTCAAGGCAGGATGCAACAGAAAACAGGCGACTTGGTGGCTTTGCTGGGACACTGTGGCCCAACTCTGTCCATCTCAAAGAAGTTTCCTTTCTGCTCACTTGGCACCATCCACCTGTTTGCGATGCGGAACGGAGGTGCAGTGACATTCCCGATATGGTGATAAGCTTCCCAGGCGCCCCTTGCTCTAGGGCCAATCAATCCCTCTGCCTGAGTGCAGGTTGGTTTTGAGGGGCCTGGAGCCCAGGGGCAGAGGCTCCTCCCACCACCTCCCTCCAAAATCTGCACACCCCTCCTCCCGCCTCTCCCCCTCCCCACGCCCACCACAGAACCCTAGAATCCAAAACACAGAAGCCAGCCTTCTCCTGTCCCTTCCAGGTGTGCATCAAAGCAGATCTTTGCCTCCAAAGGCGAATTAGAAGCCCACTTAGAGTCGTGGGGCAAGGTCTGGGGAGATGGTGTCCAGGAGCCAGAGAGGGAGGGTAATTTGGACATGTTTAGACTGGGCAGTGATGGAGGGGGACCCAGTTGGGATGACGGAAGAGCCCCAAGGCAGCCGTGGGGAGGGCTTTAGGAAGCCCTTGCCACCTTCATTGTGTTTGGGGACAGTCGCAGGCAGGGCAGGCCAGATTCCCTTCTACCTCGGTGTCCTCATAAAAGCAGGCAGAGCACCTGGGGTGACGTCATGCGTGCAGAGTGCCTGCTCCAACATCTGATGTCCTGTAAGCATTCACCACGTTAGTGTTTGGGTCAGCGTGGAGCCGGACCAGTCTCCAGGTCAGGGGACGTTCACGACTGTTGCGCCCCTTACCAGCAACACCTGGTGCTATATTTTGGTGACAGCAGCAGGATGCGATTTCCTCATCCTGGCCTGATACGGTTTAGGTCCTGGATCCGTAGGTGGGTGCCGGTTTCCGGAGAACATAATCGTGCATGGTTGAGTTTGAGGAAGGCTCAAGACCCAGTTTCGTGTTTGATCATTTGAAAGAGAACTCTCCAGGAAGGTGGCGCTGCTCTCTGATTGTACTTGGGGAGTGGTTTCATGCCCAGCCCAGGAGAGGATGGGCCAAGCCGACTTCGATGTTTCTGAGTTCTAGGACTCCTCAGTGGGCCTGAGGAATGAGGAGAGGTAGGGGTGTGAAGATTTGGGAGGCAGCAGGAGGAAGGATCCTATCAATATAAATCCTAAAATCCTGCCTATAGCAGTGCCCCTTAACGGCAAACGCACTCTATGTTCTATTCAATTGTCTAAAAGTGTTTTGGGATTCCTGCCTCTCTAATAACCACAGGTATGATAGTATTTTCTTTCTTTCTTAAAGCTATTTCTCTCTTTAATCCCATCTAGTTCCCTCGAGTCTTGCTTCTCTAGAGCCAGAAGAATGCAAAATACCTTAGAAGCTGTCAACCTGGACTGGTGCTGGGGGCAGCCCCTATGGCTGGCTCCCTGGGGGACTCTTGTGTCCCCAGCCCAGGCGTGGCTCATTGCTAAGTCACATACCCAAGAAGCTGCAGCCGGAGGGCTGGACTGGTCACCCCGGCCCCCTCCTCCCACCTCCACTGGACAGAACTTGCTGGTTCCTGCTGGGACCAAGGGAGAGCATCGACCATGGGGAATTGGAAGACTTGACGGGGGGGGGGGGGGGCGGGCAGGGTCCATAAGGCTCAGGTGGCCTGTCTGCTCTCTGGAGTGTCGACTCTACGGCTCCAGAAGCCACAGTCTTCATTCCTGAGATGGTGGGAATATGGGGTCAGACTAAGTGGAGGGGTTTAATGCACAGGGATCTCTGTGGATCTGGAGGGTGCTTGGGTATCACCGATCCCAAACTCCAGCGAATAAGAGCTCACGCACAGCGAAGGCTCCGGACTTCACAGTTGCGGGATCCGATCTGCAAGGGAATTTCCCTGGATGAGAATCTTCCCATTTGGACCTGGCTGCTGCATTTCTTTTTCTTTTTTTTTTTAATTTATAATAGTAGTATGTATTACAATTCAATATGCACATATGCCGCTGCATTTTTTAAAAATATATATTTATCTGTTTTAGTTGTACACAATGCCTTTATTCTTACATGGTGCTGAGAATCGAACCTGGGCCGCGCACGTGCTAGGCGAGCGCTCTACCGCTGAGCCACAACCCAGCCCGCTGCTGCCTTTTTGGACACGACTTCTTTTCTTTTCTTCTGTGGGCACGTTCAGTTTCAGCTGTGTGTATCTTTAAAGTGGCCGCCTGGGACAGGCGTCTCTGTTTTCTGGCCTTCATGCTTCCATTCAATGCAGCTTTATCAGTGCTCACCACACCCGAGTCTGGGTTCTTGGAACATAAGAGTGAAGCAAGTGGCTCTGTCCTTGGAGAAGAGAGAGGGACAGATAAACAAACCCAATACAACGTGGTCCCCGTGGTGATGGAGTTGTGTTTGACACCTCGTGGTAGTCGGAGAAATCCATACGAGGAGAATGAAACCTTCCAGCGTGGTCATGGGTAGAGGGTGGGGCTGGAGACAAGCTATTTGGGGCAGAGGAAAAGCCAGGCATTGAGGCCGGGGGTCTTTTCGGGATGGTGATCACGGATGCCGGAGTGCCCTGTGTAATGCAGCCACGGTGAGCAATGAGGGCGGATAGGAGCCAGCGAGGAACTTTAAGTACGTGGGACGAGAGGGCCCAGTTCACACGTTAGACAGCTGCCCCGGTGTCCAGCAGAGGACGTGTCGCTGGGGACTTGGGCTGGAGCCAGGAAGATCCGTGAGAGGCATTCGTAACATTCCCAGGCAGGGAAGGTGACAGCAGTGGTTTGAAGTGGTGGTGGAGGCTGGGGGTCAGCTGGAGGGATCTGGGGGACAGGAGAGTGACCAGACAGTTCCTAAGTACAGGACACAGGGGTAAGAGGGAAAGGAGTGTTCAGGATGGCTCTTGTGACGTGGCCACGGGGTGGTTGGTGGCTGTGTTCTCAGAGTCAGGGAGCTAGGGACAGCGAGCCTCCAGGAAGATGAGGACAGGCTGGGCGGGGGTGGGGGTGAGTTGAGGATTTTTGAGTGCAGCGTTCCAGAGGCTCATGGGAGGTGCAAAGGTGGGTGTCCCCAGGGCTGCTGGGAGAGGCAGGAAGAGTCTGGGGGTGGTCTTAGAGGTGTCGTTGGTAGTCTGTGCACAGGTGAGAGATGGAGAGAAAGGAAGTGGAGCGACCAGCCACGCTCCGGGAAGAAGCACCAGCATCTGAAAGATGGTGGAGGAAAGGAAGGAAGTGCACCGAGAAACAGGAAGTGCCACCAGGGAAGGGAGCAGGTGGAGACAGTCCAACCCCGGAGCAGGAGGACAGCCTCCAGGAGGAGGTCGGGGGGCCGATGGTAAACGCAGCAGAAGGGCAAGTGACACTTGAAAACCACCCGTATTTGGGAATGAGGAGGTCGCATGTCACCTTGGAGAGAGCTGTTTCGGTGTGGAGAAGCAGGGGGACAGGTCCAAGCAGCCCAGGGGTCGTTGAAGGTGAGAAAGCAGGTTCCCCAAACATGGGCTCGCTTAAGAGAAAGAGACGAAAAGGTAACAGGCTCTTGGATGGAACCCCTTGGGAAGTAACCCATCAAGCGGAAGAAGTCAACGGAGAGGGAGGGATTTAAAAATGCAAGAACTGTGGGGGTCAGGGGATTGTGGGGAGTTATGGAAGAAACAGGCAGGAGCGAGCGGATGGGCCTTGGACATGGGGGCGGGTACAAGTGGTCCTGGGGACACAGGGCGGGGGGCGGGGCAGGCAGGGCTGGCACTGATTCCTCCATGGAACAGGAAGAAGCTGGTCTTCATGAGGAGCCATGGCGGACGGCCTGAAAGGCTTAGCAGTGCTGAGGAGGACGACGGAGCCTGGAGCTAACCAGGAGGGTGGCCGGGCACTGAGCTTCCTCTGAGAGTGGCCATCCGCCGTGTGGGGGTCAGGGACCCGCAGCCACGGGGATGTGGGAGTGCAGAGGACCTGTGGCTGGCCTGGTGGCCATGGGGACAGGCGGCGTGGCTGGAGTTTCTTGGCGTGAGCGCGGCCTCGGCCAGAGGGGCTCAGTGGTGGGGAGGTGGCCAGAGGAGCCAGGTGACACCCTGGAGGACAGGGAGGAGCCTGGAGGTCATGATGAGGTGGGAGAACGGACTGGGAGGAGGGGCTGGAGAGACAGGACGCTGGGTCACAGACCTGAGTTGGACAGTGTCGAGGTGGGACTGTTTTGGACGATGGGGAGTCCGAGACGCGGCTGCGAGGGTGGCTTGTGAAGGGCTCATGCTCTAGTGGCCCCTGCTATCGGGCCCCCTCGGGGGCAGTCGCAGGGTGAGAGGAGAGCCCGTGAGCTCCGGCGACAGCCCGCGGCCGGAGAGGCAGCCTCACCCCAGTGTAAGAGCAGAGCCTCCTCACCTGGCCTCCCCGTCAAAGCGGATGAGGGCCAGGAGGCTCCGAGCCTGGCTCTACCTGTGGACGCTGCTTATTTTAGCAGCGAAGAGGCCAAACAGTTGTTTCCAGCAGAGAGAAATGGAAACTTTGACCCAGAAGGGTGTCAGGTACTTGCTGGAAACGACACCACAAACGCTGACCTCAGCTTGTCACCTCATCTCCCTCCTCCTTCCCCTTGGCTTCCCCTCCTGCCTGCAACCTATCCCGGCAGAGCCAGGCCATCCTGGGCCTCCCCGGGGGGTGCCCTCTGGAGATCTGGCATTTCCATGTGATACGGGGATGCGGAGGGGAATTTTCCTACTTGGCAGCGTGGCGTGAGGATCAGGAGGGAATGTTTTTCCTGCACAGCAACAAGAGGTAGCCAGTCCCTACATCTCCCCTGTCCTGGGCAAGCCTGTTGCTATTTACTTGGGCGCAGCTGTTCCATGACAATACCTTGCGCTCGGGAAGGGCCTTCCCTTCCCACAAGGGCCCAGAAAAGCTCTCTCTATTTTTTTTCAAAAGAAGATTCCCTCTCCGCCTCTACTGTGGTTTAGAACGGGCAACTTAGGCACGTACCTTTCACCCACTTGACCTCTACCTAGGTGTGAGGTCTTTGAGGTTGGCACGCTGCTGTGTCTGATTGATTCTAGAATCTTCCGCTCTCTCCCAGGGCTCAGCACGCGGGGAGTGTGTGTGTTGAATGAACGGATGAAACTCTGGCACACCACTAGGAAGTGGGAACTTGGGGGGCTTGAACAACTGTGATAGGTGTGCGACACGGGGCCCTTACCTCTCGCCCATCACTCCTTGCGGTGAAGGCAACAGGCATGGGAAAAAAGCGCAAAAGCCCAAGATGCTGGGGTTTCCTCTTGGCTTTCCCGCTGGCTGCTGTGTGGCCTCGGGTAAGTCTTCAAACCTCTCTGAACCCCGTTTCCTCCTGTGCAAACCGAGAGACATAACATCTCCTTTGTCAGATTGTGAGATGGATTAACTGTGCGCAGCTGCACTTAGTACTGAGAAGGTGAGCACAGATGGCGCTGAGCTCCCTCAGCCCAGGTCCCTGGGCCTGAGATTTTGATCTCATTACCCAGCGTCTCCTGAAGCGGCCGCGGGGCATGTGGCGCTTTCCTCTACACGAAATTAATTTGGAATTGATTCCACGGCCAGGACCGCCCCAGCGGGTGAGGGGAAGCCGAGACAAAGCTGTGTGGATGTCGTCCATCCTGTCCCAGGCGGCAGTGCGGTTAAGGACATGACGTGGAGGCGGTCTTTGTGAAGGGCACAAGGGAGGAGTGGTGGTGGTGGCCGGGGCCCTGAATAGCCACAAAGTTGCAGGTCTGGAGAGCCTGGATGTGAACAGTCACAGAGTTCCAGGTACGGGCTGGTGGCTTTCTACTCACTCCGTCTCACGACGTGGAGAAGGCCGGATCCTGGAGAAAAAGGAATGCTGGATACACTAGCTTTCAAACTTCCCCTGAGTTACAAAATACACAGGGCAAACTGATTGGTTCAGGGCAAACAGAAACAAAAGAAACTGTTGCCACTGTAGACAGCAGGGTTTGGGAACAGTCTCTGGACTAATGACCAACTGGCAACTCCAAGAAGGCAGGGATTCCATCTGTTTGACCTATCTGTGTATAGTGCTTAACAGAGATAGATGCCCAATACAGGATTTGATGTTTGGAGCTGTGGTGACCATTTTGTGACCATGAGGAAAAGTGCAAAGAATTCCAGGGAAAATGACTCAGAGCCCTGACACATTTGAGCTGCTAAATGAACCCACCCTGCAGCCACCTAACTTCACACTTCTTGCCCTACAGCATAATTAAATATGCTTATTTTTAAAGGTCAATTTTTCCTAATTGTATCTTATGTTTTACTTATACCTCGGCGTGTCATAACTGACCCCGGTCACCAAGGGTGAGTTTGGGCTTCCTTTCTGTGCTTTGGGTGTATTATCTCAACCTTGCCACACCTTAGGAGGCCGATGGCAGGTCCCCATTTCTTAGGTGAGCCCATAAAACGTGCTGGGCTCGTTGGGTGCGCCTCCCCACGTTGAAAGGAGCTCAGCCTTCCGCACGAGGGCTGGGTTCCCGGCAGCGCGGGTGGCAGGGAATGGTCCTGGCAGTTTCATGTTTGACTTGTCAGGGTGCCACGTGGAGCCGGGTGCCAGGGCCGGGTCACGTGATCGAGCCATCTTGTTGACCTGCCTGTGGCCGGCCTCCCGGCAGGCCAGCATTCCTCCTTCTCCTGGAGCATTGTGTGAAGACGGTCGCCTGAGAGCAGGCTCGCGAGGCCCCTTCTCCTTCCCCGTTGTGTTGGAGGAGTTCTCTCCAACCTCAACCAGGGGCAGGGGGTTGCTGCGTTCTGGCGCTCTCTCGAGCCCCCCGTGGGAGAGGCGTGTGACGGACGGGATGGGCACATCTTTACGGGGGATCATCGGGAGTCTTTGTGACTCCGGTGTGTGCGCCTCTATTTCCTGTAGATGCCACAACTCAGCGCCTCTCCCTCGAATGCGTTTCCTTGACCTGGGGTTGGCTGCCTGCAAAGCCACTCGGTCCCTAAATGGTCAGCTAACTCTCCCAGAGGACAGGAATCCTTCCTGTTGCGTCATCCTCGTGCCCAGCGGGCTGAAGGTCATCGCTGTACAGAGAGGAGTGGGCAGAGCGGGCGTGGGTGCAGCTCCCCGGAGAGAGGCAGGGAGGCAAAACCTTCCCCAGAGCCAGCTGAGCCAGGGGAGGGACGCAGGGGCCGGAGCAGGGGCACCTCCAGCCGAAACCTGCACCAAGGCAACTGCGGTCACTTGGTGGGTCATCACTCCCACGTGCTCTTTGAGGAGGTGGCACTGGGCACCCTCCTTCCAAGCTCCCCCAATGCCTCCTTGACACAAAGTTGCATGGTTAAGTCTGGAGTTCTGAGCTCAAGTTCAAGCCCAGTCCTTTGCAATGAACTTTTTACTCCTGATAGAACCCCCTGTCCAGTTCCCCTTCGCTACTGTTGCGTGTTGAGATCTGCACGATGCCACCTACCACTTTCCTCTCTCTTTTTTTTAGATTCATTTTATATGTATATTTTTTTTATTTTGAAACAACTTTAACCTTCCAGAAGAATTGCAAATCCAGCACAAAGATTTGTTTTTCTTCCCAGGAGATATTTGAGAGTAAGTTCCCACCGCTGTGAAACTGCGTGATTCCTACAGATAGCACGGGCAGCATGGCTTCTGGGGTAGCAGCCCTCGGGCCAACACAGCCACCTGAAAGCCACCCAGAGCAGACTGCACCAATAACCCTTCATGTCTCTCCAACTGTTCCAATGATGTCTTTTATGGAGAAGGAACCCACTGTCATTCATTCGTCCTGTGCCTTTGGGGCAAACTGAGCCCAAACAGTCTCTCCCTCTCCTTGACTGTGATGACTCTGGCAGTTTTAAAGGCCACACACCAGCTCTTCTTAGAGCACCTCTCAATTTTTAGTCAGGGCGATGACTCCTAATGATTCACGACACTGTGGCCTCGTTACCTCCAGGCGTGGTACAGAGAACTCTGAGCCCTCGACGGAGGCCGGTAGGCCGGGCTTCTCCATCAGAGAATTATTCCCTTTTCTCTGTGTCATTCATAACTATTTCTTTTTTTTTGGGGGGGGGGGCGGTGGCACTCTGTGATGGTGCAAATATTCTTTCTCATTATTATTATTTTTTTTTAGTTTATATGATTCTGTGGAGTCAAGGATTCCTGTTGGATGCGTTAGTCACAAGCCATTGCTTTCTTCTTCATTTTGTTGCTCACGCTGTCTCAGATTTGGTGAGGGGGAGCTGTTTTGGGCTGGGTTCTGTGCCCTTTTGACCGGTCTCCATGGTCTTGCTGAGTCTCTCCCTAGTGTGTGGAATGACATCCAGGGCCCAGATTGACCTTGGACGCCCTTGCCCTGGCCCTGACATTGCCATACCTCCAGGGACCGCGGTTCCTTCTAGCAGAGAGTGACATGTAGAAAGCAGACTGGGGACAAAGTGTGCTCCCTGCTCTGGGCGGCGGCTGCTGCCCGGCCTCCGAGGGGACCCGTGCGCCTCCACGTATGTGGACACGGGTACGGCACCCGCGTCCCAGTCTTCACAGCTGTGTTTGTTTCTGACTCCACTGACACCGTACTGAAAACCACGAGCGGTCACGGTCATCTGCAATTGCAGCCCAACACCCAGGGTTGGTCCCGGTGTCCTCTCTCTCTCTCTCCAGTGGGAAGTCCCTGTCCACAGTGGGGACTTCCGCTCTCGTGATCTTGCGTCCATGATTTGAGATCTGCCAGGAAATAGCCCATCTCACGTCGCCGTGGTCACTCGGTCTTCCCTCTGGAAGCCTCTCCTTCCTGGATAGCCTCCCACACCTTTCCCCAGGTGTGGATACCTTCCTGACCTTTGGGGCCTGACCCTCGACCTTGGGCCCTCCTCGCATGGTCAGCTTCCCTGATGGCTCTTGACCCAGTGTGCTCAGAGAGGCAAGGGGAGGGAGGGGGCGGAGGAGGGGGCTGGTCTTTGCAGTGATGATTTCGTGCCCAGAGCGTTTGAAACCACATGAGCAGTTTGGTCTATTAAATCTACTTCTTTTAAAAAAGTTTTTAAAAATCAATACACAAAAACCTAGAAACCGTGCTAAGGGGCCCTGAGTCTCTCTTAATGAGGCGCCTCCTTGTTGGAGCGAGCTCCGGAGCCCGGCGGCTCATCTTCTCTGTCTTCCCTTCCCTCTGGGTGACGTGGACGTGGGGTGCGGGGCGCGCCTCCTCCAGCTCCAGGCCTCGGTCTGGCCTGCGCTTGCTGCCGGTCAGCTCCGGGTCCATGGAGCCTCTTCTGGTGGTGGGAAGGGGAAGAGAGACCCCGGCAGCATCTGCAGAACCTCCCGCGCCCTCCATTCCTTGTTGCTGACTGAATGCCAGCTCTGTCCCCATCCTGCTCCTCTGACAAAAAAAAAAATGTCTGGGAGTCATGCAGGGCAGGAGCAGCGGTGGGCAAGCCAAGGTCACCCCGTTCCTGAACTGGCTCGTCCAAGGTCATGGGGTCACATCCCTGGACTCTCTGGGCTGAGTATCATCCTGCTGAGGTTTGGAAAAGAGCAGGGCCCATGACCCTGGGCACCCCTCTGCCACCGCGGGAGCATCTGGGATGCGTCTGAAAGAGCAAGGGACGGTTCCTCCCTGCCTCCAGCACCAGTTCTCTGTGCGATGCATGTGTCACAGTCCCCCGTGACTCTCAGCCATCGCTGCCATCATTTTCCCCTGATAAACTCTACATGGAGACCCATGGCTAGGCTGCTAGTTGATACATTTGGGGAAGGGGACCAAGACAGTGCCACCATGGCGGGGAGGTGATGAGATGGCAGGAGGGACACAGAAAGCTGCACCCGTGGGTGCCAAAGGAAATCCAGCCATTTCTCCCCTACTGTGACAATGGTGGCTTGCACACCAGGTTTGAATTTTATGTACCTCTGTGGGTCCTATTTGGGTTGGGCTTGACTTGGGAAGATGGGGACAGCTGGCTTTCTTCTCTGAGTCACAGAGAGAGAGAGAGAGAGAGAGAGAGAGAGAGAGAGAGAGAGAGAGAGACTAGAGCTCCCCTGGGGCTTCTAAATGCCAGAGCCAGAGGACTCAAAGACGGGCTGCCGGGAAGTGCCGGGCCTTGATGTCCCCACTCTGTCACACTGAACCCCTTCCCTGCTCCAAGATTCTTGAGCGATGTGAATCCTCCCCCGAGAGCACACAGTGGCACGGTCAGAACTTGTTAAATGCAGCAATTAAAATAGTTCTCTTATTAACGTTGTGATAACGCTGCTGCTGCTGCTGTTTTTTTTTTTTTTTTTTTTTCACCTCTGAAATTGTGTGTCAGCATTTTATTAATTAGATTCCCAGTCCTGACAGAACCACCTGGGGCTCACGGGGGGGGGGGGGGCAGGGTCCTTCTTCCTGGGGGGTGGGAAGGCGGCTCACGGGACAGACACATTCCCTTCGTACCTGGGGCCAAATAGCCCTTCGGCTGGAAGAAAAGCTGAGAGAAGGCAGAACAGCCTGCACCTAGATAAGACAGGCAGATTCAGCCATGAAAGATGAAGAGTGGTCGGTGAGACTTGAACTTCCGAGGAAACGATCAATACCATTTTGAGTCTACCTCCAAGGTTGCACAGGGCGTGCTCACACCAACACTTACTGGCCGGTTCCTTGAAATTCAGACGTTAGCAGGGCACCCTGTGTTTTCTATGCAGCCTTTCACCTGCCTCTCTGCATCGGCTCATAGAGCCAGGAAAGAGATTTTTCGACTGCTCTTTCTTTAATAATTGCATGAATCGCCGGGTCAACTTCTTAGTTCCACAGTTTCAAAAGATTTGACAGTTACGTGTTTTAATACTGGTCTGATGACTAGTGTGGCTCCTTCAATCTCTTCCTTGTTTAAATATTGTCTAGGAAGCACCAGGGAAGACGCTGGAGACTTAGAAGTTAATACCACACAGACCTTGACCTCAAGTAACTTGCCATTCAAAACAGGGCCGACCTTCTGGGTTTATTAATAAAACTTTATTGGAACATAATCATGTCCATTCACTGACTCTTGATTATGGCTTCTTTTACCTGCATTGAGTGGCTGTGTCAGAAACTGGGCACCCTGGAAGCCTAAAATATTTACTTTCTGGCTCTCGATACGGAAGTTTGCTGACCCCTGACCTGGAAGAACTAGTCACCAATGTGACTATTATGCTAAGAGAGACATAGGTAACGTGGGCCGGAAACACGAAGGGCGGCCTGACTCTGTTTCCAGGTCTGTAATAGTATATCAGGGAAGGTGCTGGAGCTGGGTTTGAAGAGACTTGTCACTGCGTGGGACCTGGAGAGGGGTCCGAGGTTCCAGGCAGAAGTACCAGCATGTGCAAAGGCAAGAGGGCTTTTTTAGGGTGTGTCCTGGGATGCCAAATCCCCAGGACATTTTGAGGATCTCCACAGGCCCAGTGTTTGCACACGTTCACTTATATCATGCACATAGTAGGTCTTATTGAAATTAGAATCCATAGTGTATTCAGCAATGACTGAGCACTTTGGAGTTCAATTAAATTTTCAAAGTCCCAAAGAAAGAGAGTCGAGATACCAAGCCAGAGTGGGCCCGTCTACAAGCCCCTTTCCTAGGGCCCTCCAAACCACCCTCCATGGTGCCTGTGCCCATCAGGTGTAAAGGAATGGGGGCTCTTAGCAGAGCTCACTGCAGGGCTGAGGTCCTCAGCTGGGGTGAAGGTACCCTCTGAGGGTCACTGGGCAATGTTTGGGGACATTTTGGGCTGTCTCAACTTGGAGGGGAGCTGCTACTGGCATCTAGTGGGTGGAGGCCACTAGATGTCCTAGGATGTCGATGTCCTAGGATGCCCGGGGCAGCCCTCATGACCAAGAACAATCTGCTCAAAATGTCACTGGTGTCAAGATTGAGAAACCCCATGCCCAACACAGGCAAGCAAAGCCTGGTACTTCATACTTTTGTTAAACCGGAAAAAAAAAAAAAAAAAAAAAAAAACAGTGTGGTTAAGGAGTGGGGAAAAGTTTAGAGCTCCTGGTGGGCAGGGTGTCGTGGTGGAAGATGGTTCTGGAATATAAATTAGACCTCAGTTACAGTGCTGCAGGTTCTAACGTACAGGAGCTTTGATTTACTTTAAAGTCCTGGGGAATTCCAGGGAGGCATTTTAGTTTAGGACAGTGATATCATATCATTGGGTGTGTTTGTTGGTGGGTTACACTGACTCTGTCCGAGGAGGAGATTTGGGAGGAGAGAACTATCAGGTGGCCTCAACTGGGACAATGACAATGTAGGAGGGAGGCAGAAACAATTGTGCTAGAAGTGAGAGGGCAGACTTAGCTGGCTTTGGCCTGTGAGGTGAGAGGGGACACCAGGGAGATGCCTGCTTGAGCAATCACAACCCTGGCTCAGGTACGGTGCACAGGCGGGTGGCCCAGGTGCGTGTCCATGGGTGGAGGCGGAGGTGGGGGGTGACGGTGCTGGATTTGCTAATCTGGAGGAGGCTATAGGATTCCCTGTTCCCGGGAAGCCATTTTTAGGGTGCCACTGGAAATTTGATTCTGGAACTTGGAAAATGATCTGGAATGAAAAACTTGATGAACACGTGTATATTTTTCCCATTGGTGGACATTCTTCCTGACGTGATTTTGTGCATGCTCCTCAGCAGATCATAGGTCCCGGGCATCTGGGATGGTATCGGGGCAACCGGCTCAGTTGGGATGGGCTTTGGATTCTGGCTTTATTATGTCCTAGCTGCATAACATGAGGACATTATTTTACTTCTTTGAGCCATAGAGTTTCCTCATCTGTAAAATGGGGATGATGCTAGCAACCTTAAAGGACTGTTCATGGAGATTAGATGGGAGGCATGCAGAAGTCCTTCAAAAAGACATGTTCCTACCAGGCGCGGTGGCGCACGCCTGTAATCGCAGCAGCTTGGGAGGCTGAGGCAGGAGGATCTCGAGTTCAAAGCCGGCCTCAGCAAAAGCAAGGCACTAAGTAACTCAGTGAGACCCTGTCTCTAAATAAAATACAAAATAGGGCTAGGTATGTGGCTCAGTGGTCGAGTGTCTCTGAGTTCAATCCCTGGTACCAAAAAAAAAAAAAAAAAAAAAAAGAAAAGAAAAGAAAAGAAAAAAGCATGTTCCTTTAACATCTTTAACATTTTTACTCTCCTGTCCCAGTACGCACACATGCACACACACACATACAACCTGGTATAGGATTTTAAAAGGCTTGATGTTTTTCGAGGCCAGTGGGTTTTTTTTTTTTCTTTTTTCTTTTTTTTTACAATGGGAAAACCAAAAAATTATCTTGGAGACTCATTGAAGTTTTTAATATTTTGAATTAAAAATAAAATTTTGGGGGGTAGTATTAGGAATTGTGATATGTGTATGTGATAAATAAAAGACTTGCATCCCAGGGCCTCATGCATGCCGGGCAAGTCCTCTACCACTGAGCTACTGCCCCAGCCTCATTAAGTTATATATATATATATATATATATATATATATATATACACACACACACACACACACACACATACTTTGTGAATTCTTCCTTCGATATGAATGTTATGTTTCAATGCAAAACTCAAAAAAAGAAAGAAAGAAAAGAAAGAGCAACTGAGGTCTGAGCAGTGTGGAAGAAGAGAATCACTGATCACAATTTCCTCAGGTCTAGGAAGAACAGATCATGATCAAAACTTTCCTGCAAAGCTCTAGCCCAGTCTCAGCTCCTTCCTGGCACTCTGTCTTAGGAAAGCTGATACTGGATCAGTGTTTCTGTCTCCATTTGAACCTTAGGGCTAGAGGCCAAGTCATCACCTACTAGTACCTTCCTTGGATGATGGAGTCTCCTTGGTGTATCAAACTATTATTATTCATTATTTACTTTTTGGTGAGCAATGGGGTGTTCAGAGAGAGATGTGAGATGATCAATTCAGTTTTAAATACCAGCTGAACTGATGGGCTGATTGCCATTTAAATCAACCTGTGACCGACTAGAGGAAATGCGTGCAATGTATGTGATAAAAGATTGCATCCGGAATACATAAAGAACTCTTGCAATTCAATAATAAGAAAACACACTTAATAAACAATGAGGAAAATGTTCACCAAAGAAACTGCATAAATGGCAGCATAAGCACATAAAAACGTGCTTCAACACCATTAGTCATGAGGGAAATGCAAATTGAAACCACAAGACACCACTACCCGCTCACTGGAAAGGCTAAACTTAAAAAGACCAACATCATCAACTTGTGGGGTGGGTGAAGATGGACAGCAACTGGAGCTCCCAGATATTGCAGGTGGAAATGTAAAATGGGACAGCCACCTTAGAAAACAGTTTGGCAGTTCCTTTTAAACATATACCCACTGTATTTGTCAAATTTCTGTTACTGTAACAAAATACCTGACACAGGCTACTTACGAATAAAAGGTTCACTTTGCTTGGTTTTGCAGGTTCGAGGGCATGGTACTGGCATTGACTCAGTTCTCAGGCATGCCATATCATGAGAGGTAGCAATGGTGGGAGTGTGTACAGGGTCAAGCAAGAGATCATGTCTAGAACCAGGAGCAAAGAGAGCAGGGTGGGCGTGGGCTCAGGCTTCTATAATGACTCTCTCATGAGAAATACCCAGGGTGTGCACCAGAACTGCTCCATTCTCCCAGTGACCTAAAGACCTCTCACTAGGTCCTACCTCCCAAAGGTTCCTCCACCACCCATCCCAGGGACCTCAACTTTAACCACAGTGGACCCCTGGGGGACACAAACCACATTCAAATCACAACACTTACTATACAACCCTGCAATCTCAATCCAGGGGTTACTTCAAATATGGAAACAGGTTTACACCAAGACTTGCACCCAAATGTCCTCAGCAGTTTTATTCAAAATGGCCGTATGCTGGAAATGACCCAAATGTCCCTCAGCTTGGATGCTAACCATACCATGGAATACTACTCGGTAATGAACAGGAACAACCTGATGCATGTAGAGACGGGGGTGAATTTCCAAAGGACTTGAGACTACATGATTGCAGCCAGACCTGAGACTACGTAGTGCCTGTTTCCACAGATAAAATTCTAGAAAGGGCCAAGCCAGAGTGACAGAAGCAGCTCAGAGGTGTCTGGAGACTGGTGATAGAGGGGTGGGGATTACCTGCAAAGGGGCATATGGAACATTCTGGAGCTATGAAAGAGTTCCATATCAAGCTGGGTGCGGTGGTGCACGCCTGTCATCCCAGCACTTGGGAGGCTGAAGCAGGAGGATCGCGAGTTCAAAGCCAGCCTCAGCCATGGCGAGGCACTTACAACTCAGTGAGACCCTGTCTCTAAATAAAATACAAAAAAAGGGCTGGGGAGGTGGCCCAGGGGTCAAGTGTCCCTGAGTTCAATCCCTGGTACCAAAAAAAAAAAAAAAAAAAAAGTTCCATATTATGAGCAGAGTGCTGGTTTCCAGCATGTGTGTTAAAGTTCAGTGAGTTGCACGTTTAAAATAGAGCCTTTGTATATAAATTATACTTCAATAAGGCTAATTTAAAAATGAACCCACAACCAACTGCCTGCCTCAGCCACGACTCTCCTTTTATGTGTTGGACCCTCCCCTCCCCTCCTGCCCCTCCAGGCCTGGCTCCCAGTGTGATATTTCCAATCACGCTTTCCCTGCGTCCTTAGAACTTTCAAACGGAACGACCCCGACTATTTTTAGCTCATGTTCACACATTGCTTTTCATTATTCAGCGGATGTCACTAGTTCAAATCCCATGTGAATCTCGTAGGTTGAAGAAGATGCTATCAATTATTATTATTTACTGATGGAAATAAATGTCTTTAGTGTGCACGGCAAGACACTAACCACGGTGGCCTGGGCGTCTCTGTGGGGTGTGGGTATTAAGGCACTGACTTCAATGACCTGCCCGGTGGCTGTCCTGGCCTCGTCCGCACTGTGAGCCAGGGAGCTTTGTGGCTTATGAAGGCAAAGGGACGGTAGGTTAGACCATGGGCAGTCCAACCACCCACCTGGTTCAGCTGAGGGTTAGTTGTGTCCCATCTGTAAAATGGGCATCACGTTCGTATCCAGGGTCACGAGGGTTCATTGATTTCGTCTGCGTCTGCTGGTTCAAAAATGCCTGCAACGAAGTGGGCTCTAGATACCTGTTTGCTCAAATGATTTTTTCAAGATTTTCTAAGAAACATATTCTTTGTAACACAGCTAATTTTGGACTATGCCATTGCTCCTTTTCTCGATCTGCGATTAACTTATTTGAGGCTGAGGACTCTGCAGACCCCTTGGCAGGCTGGTGAGCTCTTGCCTTTCAGCCCTGACCCCGGGGTTCAGACGTTCTCGGCGCTCCCCTGGAGACTCCTCCTGGGCAGGGTCTCTGTCCTGGTTATCTTTGTGTCCCCAGCACCCAGCACAATTCTGGGGTGACAAGTAGTGTCTCGATCATGAAGGTCCCAACTGAGGCTCAGTGACATGTTTACGGTTACGCAACACACAACAGGGACAGGGAGGCCTCCTGAACACCAGGCAGGGGTCCTGGCCATCGGGGGAGAGTGAACTCGGGTGGGTTTAACCAGAGAAGAAGTCAGGAAAGCAAGTCGGTTAAACAGCTGTGCGGCTGGTGGACTTACCTTGGAAGGTGAATTCACACTGGCGGTCACGGGCTGGGCTGCAGCTTCAGCTGGTGTGAGGCTGAGTTGTAGTCCTGGCCTCTGCTCCAGCGGACAGCGGGAGGGTGGAGGGCTTGGGGCAGGAGGGTCTCCCCTAGGTCTGCACTCTGCCCTCCTCAAGGCTGACCTTCTGGTGCCCTTGGAACCCACTCTGAGCTTTGGCCCTGGGAGTCACCCTAGAACACACATTGCCCTACCCAGAACGTCTGCTTCCTTGCGACCGACCCTGTGTCTGCTCCGGAGGGCGGGGGTGAGCTGGTTTTCAATGCTCCATGTCACCTGCCCACTCCGCCCAGGACACCTCCCTGCCCACTTCTGAATTTACCAAGGGAGTTAGTGGACGCCGGATATGTCTTAACTAAGTCATCCTGTTAAGACCCTCTCGCGGTCCATCTGATGAAACAACTTTAAAAACAACTTGAGTATGGAGTTCAAGGTCAAAGTTGTCTTTTAACTCATTCCTCTTTGGCATGATGACAGTCTAAGCCAGAAGTGGGGAAGCCGCAGTGACCTTGGTTGAAATTAACAAGGGCTTGCAAAGCTCCTCCGGGTGCCAGGCACCGTACTTGCCTTTCCCTCAGTCTCTAAGTGGCCGTGTCTGTCTTTTTCCTGGTACTTAAACAAGACATCTCACGCCATCCTTGGGAATGTCAAGGTGTGGGGCACTTGTGTGCATGCTGTGCACGGTCCCAGGGGGCTCCTGAGCCGGAATCCTGTCTTCTCCTTGACTCAGGAGCATCCCGTCAGGAGGCAGAGCACGGCAGAGTGGCAGGACTCCTACCTTAATGCCCTGTGGTGTCTCGTCAAGCTGGGAGACTTCCCTCTAAGCCTGCAGGCTCCTTGCTGTCTGACCCCAGCCATCTACCCTCGCTTCAAATTACAAATAGGACTGGAAGCCAAGAGCCAGCCCAATGCATCATGGCTCTCGCTGAGGAAGGAACGGAGCCGCCAGCCAGCAGCGCTTGGCTACGGGAGCCCCTGAGCAGCCCTCATCCCGAGAGGGTGATTTTGTGGACGTTGCTGCAAGCAGCTTTCCTCTCTCCGCAGAGGCTACATGTTGCTGCTCTTCTGTTTACAGACTTGTTGGGGATGGCCTCGGGGGTATATGACTGTGCAATGTGTAAGGACACTGCCCTCGGCCCACCCCCCTTAAGTGCTAACAGGCCTGGCTCTATTCTGGCGTCCTAGAACTCACTGCTGATCCAAGGTGGGGCTCTTACAAACAAGTCTTCTTTTTTTTCTTTTTGGCTGGGAATTGAACCTGGGGTGCTTTGAGCTCCATCCCCAGCTTATTTGTATTTTTTATTTTGCAACAGGGTCTCAGTAATTTGCGTAGAGCCTCCCTAATTTGCTAAGATTGGCCTTGAACTTGTGATCCTCCAACCTCAGCCTCCCAAGTCAATGGGATTACAGGCCTGCACCACCGCATCCAGCTACAATTGAGTCTTCTTGGTGAACAGTGGAACCAAGGCACTTATGGCCTTTAGGAAATACGCACATCACTTCCCTCCTCCCCCAGCACCCCTCCCCCACCCCACACATGGCCTACAGTTTGGTTTTCCAGGTTCTGATATTCCTGTATTGAGCAGGGAGCAGACTCCCTTGGGCAGAACACTGCTAGTCTTCATCCCCACATAGAAGGGCGGTCCAGGAGACCTTGGAGAGGGTTGGCTCTGGGGTGGGAACTGACACATGGAGATGCAGAGTCTTCGGTATGGGTTATGATATGGAAATCAGGTAACATGAAAAACAAGAGTTGCCCTTTCTCTGATATCACATCTATCCCTCCATCCATCCATCCTCCATCCTCCATCCATCCTCATCCATTCATCATCCATCCATCCATCCATCCATCCATCATCCATCCTCCATATTCCATCCATCCATCCTCCCATCCATCCATCCTCCATCCTCCATCCATCATCCATCCATCATCCATCATCCTTCCTCTATCCTCCATCCATCATCCATCCATCCATCCATCCTCCATCACCCATCCTCCATCCATCCATCCTCAATCCATCCATCCATACATACATCATCCATCACCATCCTCCATCCATCCATCCATCCATCCATCCATCCTCCATCACCCATCCTCCATCCATCCATCCATCCATCCATCCATTCACCCATCCATCTGTCCATCATCCATCATCCATCAATCCATCCATACATACATACATTATCCATCCATTCATTCATCCATCCTCCATCTATCCATTCTCCATCTGTCCATCTTCCATCCTCCATCCATCCACCATCATCCTCCATCCATCATCCATCCATCCAGCCATCATCCATCCTCCATCCATCCATCCATTCATCATCCATCATTCATTCATTCTTCTATCCATCCATCTGTCCATCCATCCTCATTCTCCATCCATCCTCCTCCATCCATCCATCCAGCCATCCATCCTCCATCATCATCCATCATCCATCCTCTTCTATCCATCCATCATCCATCCATCATCCATCCATCATCCATCCATCCTCCATCCATTCATCATCCATCCTCTATCCATCATCATCCATCCATCCTCCATCCATCCATCCATCCATCCATCCATCCATCCATCCATCCATCCATTCATCCTCCATCCGCTGAGCCCCTTCCCACAGGCAGGCCTTGTGCCTCCTGCATGAAGCATCTTAGTTTCTTAGGCAACCCTGGGGGAGGCTGTACTCTGCAGAAAGCCTTGGACTTGGAGTCAGGAGTTACCTGGGCTGAGTCTTGCTCACTCTCTGGGTGACTTTGCACATGGCACTTCTCATGATGGGTTCCAGCTACTCCCCTGAGCTTCCTTGTGGCTCTGATACTCTGGGTTCTGCTCTGTGGTGCAGGGAGGACCCGACTCCTGTGCCAGAACAAGCCTCCCCCTTCCTTCCTCTGGTGGCCAAGTGTGAGGGCCAGGATGGGCGGGGCTGCATGCCACTAGGATGCCTTTGAGTGTTTCCCTCTTCCTTATCCCTCTCTCTGCAAAGCTGGGGACAGAGAAGCAGAAGAATAAGAAGACAAAAACACACGCAACAAATTTTAAGACGTCTAAATAATCTGAAGATTTCCTGCAGGGAGTGAGGAATATCAGGTTTCAACCTGAACGGAAATGTGTGCAGTTGCCCGACTTGGGAACCCGAATATGGGTGTTCTCTGTCAACTCAGACACTGTGGTTCAGAGCGAAGCCTGACTTATATACACATCACCCTGGCAACGTTTAGGCAGGCTGGCTTGCAGGCCCTGGGATGGCTATTATGGGATAGCTTCCTTTCTTCTTCTCTTTCTTCTCTCAACAGTAGCCTGAGGTAAAGAACAGCTGAGCGGGATTAATGGAGACTCCTTTTTAGAGTTGTCATACCTTTGGATGTATTTGGCTCTGAAATACTGAAAACTCAGCCTAGGTGTCAGCCCAAGGCACTCTGGGGTCCTGGAGTTGCCGTGATCACGGGAGGGCGTGACTCATGATTCATATTGAATGTGGCTGAATGTGTTGCCAGAGGAAGGAGGGCGACACGTGTGTGCATCTGTGAGTGTGTGTGTGCGTGTGCACGTGGGGTGTGTGTGTGAAACTGGGGCTGCTGGTGGTGACTTTAATTTGAACGTCTACCTTCTCCATTCAGACGCCTCCCGTCTGTCTTGGATTCCTTCAGGGATGATCCTATCTGGTGGCAAACAATTTTCCTTACCTGCTTAGCAGAATTTGAGTCCAGCGAATTTGTGATGATCACACAGCATCAGGATCCTGGAAAACCAAAAGGAGCTTTTTCAGAGGGGCCCGGAGCCAAGGCGGAAGACACTGCCTCTTCTCCCCTGCAGGGGTGGACCCCCGAGGCCTTCCCAAGCCTGCGTGTGAGGCAGAGAGTCACCCCAGTTCCCCGGGGTCTTGCTGCATCGCTCTTCTGAGTTGGACTTTCCAGGCTGCATCTTTGAAGGACTGGGCTCACCTGTGTGCAGAAAGACCAGCCTGCTGAACACGGATGTGGGGGTTTTTTGGGGGCTCCTCTGGTTAAAAAGGGTGGGCAGTCCTTAATAAGACCAAAAATGCAGTGAGCTGCACAAAAGTGGGCACTGGGGAGGGGAGGCGCGGGCTGTCACTGGAGGAACCGGGTGGGGCCGGGTCCCCACTCTGCACCTATGCTCCGTCTCCCTGTGCTAATGATAAGCCGGTGAAGTAGGAAAATGCTTCTCGTATTGAATGGGGTCCGGGTAGAATGGGATTCTTCTCCAAGGATGGACGTCCTGAAGAGCTGCAGCATTTGCGGTGGAGTGCCTTCCACGTGTGGCATGGGGGGCTGGGAATCCCGATGTCGATGAAGACTTTGAAGTTGGTGAATTTTTAACATACTGGAGGAAACCATTGCGGGAAGCCCTTGGCGATTCCTTTGTGAAGTGCTTCGTCTCTTCACGTTCCTCTGCTATCAGGAGTTTTCTGCGTAAGTTTGGTGGAGTAAGAAATGTCCTCACAGCACAGGACAGGACAGGACACGGGGTATAAAAAGAGAAAGGACTGGGCCTTGGCAAAAATCAGAGTAAGCACAAAAGGCCTTTGGCACCTCGATCTCTCTTTTGGAGACCTGCTTAGCATATTCCAGGGATGTGGACACCCTTTCTTACCGGCTCCTGAAGGTGCTTTGGTCATATTTCTTCGGTAGAAATGGAATGCTGCCGTCAGATATGATGTAGGAGCCCTAATTAAGGAGATAGCTAAGATTGCGGTTAGCTGTGAGCCATAAAGATGTACAAGCATTACCACCTTCCATGGTCTCACGAGACTTGGCCCGGGACATTGCGAATCCGGTGGACAACATTTGCATGGTCTCGCGAGACTTGGCCCGGGACATTGCAGATCGGGTCCGCGCCATTTGCATGATCTCGGGGGACTTGGCGCGGAGGATTGAGGATCCAGTCAGCGCCATTTTGTGGTGGTTGGAGTGTGTGATTTGCGGGTAGGAGTTGTTTTTGGAGCCAGAGAGAGAAGCTAGCAGAATAAAAAGCCTGTTCGTTTCCAGTCTGCCTCTGAACTTATTCCTCGGCGTCGTTGCTCCAAGCGGCCATCGCTTCAGGCAGCGACAATATGATTCTATTTATTGTTCGTAGTTGAGAAGCTTCTATGACACAGAGGCTCCTAGGACACCAAGAGCTTCTCTCATCACCTTTGATGCACTATGGCCTTCACTCCTCTTAGAGGCTACACGTGTTTTGCCAACTCTGATGGTAAACCCCCTTTTGATGTTTGCAGGGTTTGCAGCCACCAAGCCCCGTGGGAGGGAGCACCGGGAGCTGATGGGAAGAGGGTTGCAAGGCTCTTGGGCAGAGGTGGACCACAGAGGGACCCCCTGACTCCAGTCTTGAGGCAATGTGGAACCTCGGGGCTCTCCTAAATTAAGTACCCCGTGGCATCGCTCCCCTGGTTCTTCCCGAGTTCTGCCTGATTTAAATATAACCCACTTCCGGCCACATAGCTTGGAAGCCAAGAGTGGACTCTTTCTACTCCAGTCCCTCGGGAACCTGGAGTAAATCAAATTGCTTATTAAAAAATAAAAAATAAAAAGACCAGGGTGAGGCTCCCTGGGGTGTGGTGTGGGGATTGTACTGGCAAAGGAAGGATAAGGTCCAAGCAAACAGCACCGTGAAGGCTTCCAGCTGGGCTGGGCTCCCCCAGCTCGGGCAGAGGGGAGATCTGCTGTCAGATAAGGAGCCACTCACCGCCCTCTGCGCAGCAGCTGGGCCATCCGCCAGGCTAGGAGAACAATGATTTCCTCGCTTTTAAATTTGATTATTAGTTCATATTTATTGGAAGGCTGTGATGCATTTAGTCTCGTAGCCAACACGCAAGAAGAGGCGGCCTGATGGGACTCATTTTTTCCTATGGACTTTTTTCCATTTTTCACCAACGGAGTCAGCACCTCACTGGTTAAGGGATGGGAAGCCAAATCTCTCCTGGTCATCACACAGCTGACTAAAGTGGTGCTCACGGTCCCCACCCTCTCATCCCAGCCCCCAGGTCAAACTGGCCGGAGGCCCTCCCCCCCCCCCCCCCCAGCCCTCCCCTTTCTGCGTCTCTGTCAATGAGGTTAAATGGACTATTTCTCTTAAAATGCCTCAGGGAGGAGGTTACCATCTTGCCTGTAAACAAGGCTTTGGAGTGCTTAACATGTTATTTTGAGTTGTTTTAAGACTAGAAGGACAAAGAGAAGGTGTCGGGAAGGGGGGGCATTTCCCCCTGTTTAGTATTTTTTGAGAGCTACTGTCTATTGATGGATGAATTATCTCACTCCTCATAGCCTCCATCATGTGACTGTCCCCACTTTGCAAATTTGGAAACAGAGGCTGAGAAAGCTACAGGAAAGGCCAGGCCTTGGGAGTTCATGTCTTTGTCTTCCCACCAAGGTCCTGAGAGGAACCTCTCTGCAGACTGGTTCCACGGTGTTGGTCCCTGGTCAGTGTACGGTGTCCCCAGCCATCCAAAGCCAAGAGCGACTGCTAAGTGGCATCTCCATTGTTCCTCCAGGAAAAGAACTGGGAAACTGAATATAAAGCCCAGGTTTGTAGACATGTGTGTAATTAGAGGTCTGACGGGCAGGGTTTCTTGAAGCTTGAAGCATCCACTTAAGAATGCAAGCTCATGCTTGACTTTGCTTCTGGACCGAACCGTAGCTCTCTTATTTCCAAATTGAACTTTTCACTGGTGCATTAAGAAAAACAGGTTGCCACAGGAGAAACTCAGTCGAGGTGCACCAGGGGACAGAGCTGCCTGCCCACTTGTTGAATGACCTGGTGGGCTGTCTGTAGTCAGGCAAGTCCCCCAAGACAGCCCAAAGGGAGGCCATGTTGCGACCCTCCCTGGGATTGCAGGTTCTGGTGCTCCCTGAGGTTGCTGTAATGGGGAATTGTTTCAACGCTTCTGTTTTGCCCATTAGATGAGCCTGGGATGAAATGATTTGGATATGAGTAAATGCTACAGGGGCTTTGCAAATGAAGCCAAGATTTTTTTGCAATCCGTTGCTGTTTTCCCACCTGAGGATATAGTGGGTTGTGGTTTGTAGCCAGGTGCAGAGAAGTTTATAGACTGCCAACAGTAGGAGAAGCCAAGCGCAGAGGGAGCTGATGGTAGCAAACATTATCCTCTGGGGTATTTCCTGGGTGGCTCATGGATGTCCCTGAGGATGTCAGAGTAAAATCTAATTAAGTTTAGTTTCCAAGTAAATCGCCCAGAATCCAGAAGAGGTTTATCATCTTAGGAGAGTGACTGAACACATTACTAGGTCCCGGGTTGGTACTGAGATTTTATTAGAAGACGAAGTTTTGAGGGGTTGGGGCTATGGCTCAGCGGTAGAGCGCTCGTCTTGCATGTGTGAGGCCCTGGGTTCGATCCTCAGCACCACATAAATAAAATGGAGGTATTGTGTCCACCTACAATTAATAAAATATTAAAATTTATTTTTAAAAAAAGAAGACAAAGTTTGATTGTGGTGGAATGATTTCTAATTTTTTTTTTTTTCAGGAGGAGTAGATATTTGGGTGTAGGCAGCTGCTGTTTGACCTGGAAGGAATTTTGAGGGCCCAGAGGGTCATTTCTAGGTGACCCTTCTAAAGCAGCACGTTAATGCAAGGAACAGGCATCGTTAGTCTGCAGAGCCTAAGAAGGCCAGGGCAAGGTGCTCTGAGATTCCAGAGGGACAGTCAAGAGGTGCTTTCTCCCTGCACTGAGGACCTCCTGGCCATGCTCAGAAAGTCAAGCATAATGGGACAGAGGAGCAGCTTGTGCCAACAGCCATAGATCTGGTCAAGTCCCACACTGCTCCTAACCTTGCATCCAGGTCTGCCAGTGTGGGGGTCACGGGGCACTTGGAGGTGTTGGATGACGGGCTGTGCTCAGCCTACGTCAAGACAGGCCTGAATTTGACAAATCTTTGTTTTGTATACTTATAGACTCTTGGGCCTCCTCTGAGTCCCTATTTTATGCCATAATACTTTAGATTGTGAAGTTTTCTGTCAACTCCTCCCACAGAACCTAATACGAGATGCTACAAAGCGTGGGTGTGGAATTGATTTTATTGGTTTATTTGCTTCTGGAGGTACCAACCATCTGCTACGTGCCCCGCCACTGCCTTAGCGGCCTGCCTGGGAGGGGGCCTTCTAGGAGTCTTGGACTGCCACCAGTCCCAGTCAGAGTCCCAGTCCTGTGCCACATAAAGGGAGTTAGGGAACTCCTTGGGTCACGTGCTCCCTGGACCCAGCTCTTGCTTTCTGTGTTTGGTCTCACTTAATTCTCTCGACACCTTATGAGACTGTGCTGAGTGCTTTGGGTTTGCTTTTGCAAATCCCTTCTTTTCTGCCTACGCTGTGTCCCAGGAGGCCAAGCTGTAGAGACTATTAATAAGTTACCTTGGCCTTGGGCTTCCAGTTGAGTTCAGCCGAGGAGGGGGACAGGAAGACGTGAGCACTTCTTCCTGCTGAGCTCCACCTTGCAGCATCGACTCAGGGCAGAGCCCAGGGCGACTGCCCGGCTGCACTGCTCTTCTTCTGAGTCCTGCCCGCCAGTCCTGGGTCATGAAGGTCCTGTCTTTTCTAGCCATAGGACACGAGCTAGACACCCTGCCCGCCTTTCTGCAAGGAGTTCCTTGATTACTCTCTCTTTCAATTACCCAACTTGAGGGTGCCATCCGCTCCTGCAGAGCCCTGACTGATACACACTAGTGACTAGCACGACCCCCCCACCCCCGACAGTGAGGAAGGAAACTGTAGCTTAGGGAGGCCGCATAGCCAGGCCAGGGGCCTCACCTAGGAAGAGGAAGAGTTGGGGTTCCTGCCCGGTTGTCTGGTCTCAGAGCCTCGTGAAGGATGCCTGCATTTCAGCCTTCTGCCAAGGTCCTTACCACATTGGCAGAGTCCGGCAAGGGCCACCAAGGACCCATCCGTCACTGAGCTTGGCTCTTGCACACAGACTGCCACGTGGTATGCGTTCTGGGGGTGGGACTGTGGAGAGCACCTGACTGGCATTCCGTCATCGTTGGGACAAAGAGCTAGCATCTGTATTGTGAAGGCCGGTCTGGGGTGCAGATCACCATGCAGGGGGTTCTCAAGAGGACACTGGAGGAGTGACAGAGCCCAGCTTCCTCTGCCTTGTGTGTCACCCTCATCTGAGGGACACAGCATGCAGAGACTGCTCTGTGGGACAAAGGGCTTGCAAAGCAGCTCCCCTGGTGTGTGTGGGGGTGTTTTGGCTTGGATTTAAAGTGTCCCAGAAAGGCCATATGCTTGGCCTCTAGCCCATGGTGCTATTAAAAGGGGACGACGGAGCCGGGCGTGGTGGCGCATGCCTGTAATCCCAGCACTTTGGGAGGCTGAGGCAGGAGGATCGCTAGTTCAAAGCCAGCCTCAGCAATGGCGAGGCACTTAGTAACTCAGTGAGACCCTGCTTCTAATAAAATACAAAAAAAGGGCTGGGGATGTGGCCCAGTGGTCAAGTGCCCCTGAGTTCAATCCCCGGTACCAAAAAAAATAAAAAAAAAAAAAAAAGGGACGACGGGGGCTGGGATGTGGCTCAGCGGTCGGGCACTCGCCTAGCACATGCGCAACCCTGGTTCGATCCTCAGCACCACGTAAAAATACATGCATTGTGTACAACTAAAGCAAATAAATAAACATTTAAAAAAAAAGGGGGGGGGATGACGTTTAGGAGGTGGAGCCTAGTGGGAGGAAGTATGTCACAGGGGAGGGGACTTCGAAGGGGAGATTTTTGTCCCCAGCCCCTTCCTCTGGCTGTCTTTGCTTCCCGGCCTCCACGAGGGGAGCCCCTTCCCTCCGCTGACCTTCTGGGGGGCTGCACTGCCTTGCTGCAGGCCTAAAAGCCACCAGCCTCAGCAACCGTGGACTGAAACCTCTGAGCCAAAAGAAACTCTTTCCCCTTTTACGTTATTGGTCTCGGGTATTTTGTCACAGTGATGGCATGCTGATCAACACGCAGGGTCGTCTCTGAGAGCACAGGTTCATTTCTGGGAGGTGCAGGTAGCCGGCTGGAACCGCATCCTGTTCTTCTACAAAGCCACGTGCTCGGAAACGCAGGCGCATGTGGGTGAGGGGTCGCCAGGCGCCTACTGGCTTGGTGAGCTTCCACCATGTCCTCTCAACACTGCAGCCTGATATTGGCAGGTTAGCTGAGTGGTTATATGCCCCACATGCAGGGGTGCGTACAAACCCATTTGATTGCGTTTCATCCTCTTTCAGAACACAAACTAAGGTCAAGACTGAGAGAAGAAATGTGATGGAAGATGAATGATGAATAATGGGGACATATTTGCTGGGGAAAATCAAACACGGTAACAACTATTGGTTTTTGAACATGTACAATATGCATGATCCGGTTCAATCTCTACAGCTCTGTGAAGCTGATAGAATCATCCCCATTTCACGGAAGAGGAAGTCAAGACTCACTGAGACAAATCTATCTGATACCCAAATGTACCTTTCTTTTACGCGCTGCACGGGGCTTAAGCACCAAATCCACCCTCAGATCTCAGAACTTTAGTTAATTAGTCCAAACCCCGGGTTGGATGCCCGGCATTCGTGGGCTGCTTGCTCATTGGATCTGTTGGGAGCCATCTCGATGCCACTCTAACATCCCCACACCTGTAACCTCACCACCCAGGGAATTTCTCTGCCCGCCTGATTCCTTCTTGCTCAGAGCCTCCTTCCTTGCCAGTTTCCTCTCCTGGTTGTGAAATGGTTCTCTCTGTTGCTGCCTGTCCTAGCCCTTAGGCGGGACGTACTGAAATGGATTCGCTCGAGTGTGCCCTGACCTGTCTGTCGCATCGCACACAGCGCCGGGCTGCTTGGCTTTACTAATCATTCCAATTTGACATTGTGTGTTTTACGGTCTTTCCTTCCGACCCACTTTCCTCATTCAATTATGTTTACCTTTTAAAGCAACCCTGGAAGGGAAAATCTATTTCTCCTGCCAGATGGTAAAAGAAAAGAAAAGAAAAAAACACTCCCTCCACCTCCCCCCCACCCACATTTCTTCCTCCAGTTTTTTCTCTTTCATGTACACAGGTAAGTAAGAGAGGTACATGGTACAGCAGCAGCGATACTGCCCTGGGTACGAGAGCCTCTGAGGCAATGTGTCACATTTTCATGTGCATAGGAACCACGTGGGTGTCACCTGTAACTTGTGGTTCTGTCGGTCTGGCTTGGATGTTGAAGTTCTGCATCTTGCAAGGTGACCTTGTAAGCAGGGTCCCAAAGCTCCCTTGCCCCTTGGTCCATGCTTCCATTTCTCTGCCCCTGAGTTTACTCCCTCCTTCAAGGAAAAGTGCCCTTGTCCCTGAAGCCCTCTGGGTTTCGTCTCCCACGAAGGAACACGCTCAGTGCTATTGGGTTTAGGGGTGAGGGCCTCTTGCGGTTTAGGTTGGAGTCTGTCTGCTAAGCCCTTCCAAGGTAGCAGTTGGTTGTCACGGGCTAGGAGACAAAAGAAATGCATTTGGTTGGAGCCAGTTTTCCCCCCAAAACACTAATGGTACCTTTATCTCTGGGTAATTAAAGCTCTGACTGATGAATGCATAATTACGCATAAGCCCGGGCTGAAATGATCACCGTGGTCTTTCATCTTTAGCTTACTTCATTTACAGAGCTAACAGTCTCGGGCGTGCTCACAGAATAGCTGTTCCGAGGTGTCTGAGTTGGGTGGAGTCACTTGGGGGCCGGCCACCTCCACAATTACTGTGGTGTGTCAAGGCTGGAGCTGTCTCTGTCTCTGTGAAGCGGTAAGTTTTAGTGGCCCGAGAGGCATCAGGGAAGCCATGAAATCTGTCAGGATTTGCTGGGATGTTTGGAGTTCCCAACTGTGGCCCAAGGGTCCTCGTTAAGTCCCCTGTGACAGCAGGCCTCTGGTCAGCCTTCAGGACCCGGGGCCCAGGGCACCTCTTTGCCCCACGTTGGTCCGGCTGCCCCGGCCCCCCAGCTGGGCTAGGGCTGCTCTCATCCTGTGGCCCTCGCACCCCAGTTCTGAGCCAGTGCTGACTGGAGGCTCCCCTCCTGCTGGGTGGCTGCTCACAGAAGCAGTCAGCCCAGAGTGCTGGGGAAGCCTCCGCGTCTCCAAAGCCCCAAGCAGAGGAGGCCTGTGGAGTGGTGGGGGAGCCCATGGAGTCTAGACTCGGGGAGCTCAGAAGCCCCCCCCTCACATGTGCTCCGCAGCAAAGGCCAGTGTTGAACATGAGTGGGCTTAGCGCGTGGTGTGGCTCTTGCTTTAGGTATTTTAGGTATATCTATTTAGGTATATCTATTATGTGGGAGGGTCATTGCACAGCCGCGCGAACTATTGAGTCCCTGCTCCCGAGGGTTCCCTCCTCCCTGATAGGTCAAAAAATGCTGCTGTGACAGCTAAGACCTTATGGGATGCCAAGGGACTATTTCTTTAAATGGTTGGGAGGGATTTACCGTGAGCGCTCTCATCTGGTCTCCACAAACACCCACGGAGGGGCAATTTGCTAGGTAGAAAAAGCAGCACAGCATGTAGTGGGAGAAATGGCCTGAATTTAACTTTAATTCCAATTAACGAGTTCCTCGAGTACGCCTTCCTCCGGCCGTCCACAACCTGAACCGAGGTTCCCGTTCTCCACTCTCAAGTGACTCTGTCCCTCGAAGGCCATGGATGATTTACCTTTCATCGTCAAGTTTGATCTTTTCGGATCTATTCTTCTCTCGTTCCTTTCTGGCACGTTCTGCTTCTGACAGGAGAAGTCTGATCCTTTCCTCGCTCTTCACTCTCAGCCTCTCGTCTCCGTAGCCTGCTTTCCCTTTTCACCCTCACAAGCTGGGCTCTCCTCTGTGGCCGTGGTATCTGAGAAGTCATCTAACGTCACAATTTCAGCTCTGCTTGTCCCTGTCTAAACTCGTATTTTCAGACTTTGTATCTCATAAGTGGCACGTACGTACACCCTGGCTGCCTCTCTCCAGGCGTTTAATGGTCACGATCTCCAGTTCCACAAGTCTAATCTAAAAGTCTGTGTCCCTCTTGGACAGTTCATTTACTTTTGAAAAAAATCTATTTTTTTATTTTTTAGTTGTAATACCTTTATTTTGTTTATTTTACATGGTGCTGAGAACGGAACCCAGGGCCATGCACGTGCTAAGTGAGCACTCTACCGCTGAGCCACAACCCCAGCCCTCATTCACTTTTTTATTTCATTTATTCTGCCAATGTACCATTGCTCTTCAAGGAGAAAGCCCAACCACCTTTGACTCCTCTATATTCTAACTCAATATGGACTGAGTACCCAAATCCTGAGGGCCAAGTCCTGTCTCCTTGGTGAGGCCCTAAACATCTCACACCTGGTTTGTTGGAATAATTTTTCTAGCATTTCCACTTTTTTCATCAACTCTCCAGACCAGGACACCCTACATAACACAGCTAGAATATTCTAGAAATGCCACTGTAATTGCATTTGTCTGCCCTGAAAGCCTGCAAAATAAGTGACACATGCCTTAACTTGACTGGAGAAATTCTCCACGGCTTCCGTAGCCTTCCAACCTGTTTTCCCACTGATCACCTACGACTCTTGGCTCAAGTCAACCTAGACTATGTGTTAATTAGGATTAGGTTCAATTGCCAGTAAGAGCGCGTAACCCCAAATAACAGTGACTTAAGCTACAGAGAAGCTCATTCCTCTCTGGTCTCAAGACCAACAGGAGGTAGCCCAGGCCAGGAGTCACGGTTCTGCCCCACCGGGGGGGCTCAGAGAGAGGTGCCTTCTCTCTCGTGGCTAACTTCATATGACCTCCCTTCCCAAGATCATCCGCAAGACCCACTGGCCATTCAGATTAGCTCTCAAATCCCCAGTCCATCCAGAAAGCATGGGGGCATGGAGGACACAGCCCTTTCTTTTTAGGGACACTTTCTGGAAGTTGCATATATGGCTTCCGCTTAGATCTCAGTGGCCAAAGTTTAGCCTCATGACCACGTCCAGATGTAGAGGAGACTGGGAAATGCATTTTATTTTACTACAGGTGGCCGTGATTGTGCCTGGCCAAGATTCAGGGATTAACTCTAAGGCAGAAAGGGGAGTGATGAAGGCATCGGGAATGACCAGTAACCCCTGCAGGACTGATTCCTTCCTTTTCCTCATTCTGTGGATAGTTTTGTCCCCCCACTCTGTCTCCCTTACTGATCAGACCTTCTACTCACCTAAGTCTTGATTGTGAGAGAAACGTCATCTCAGAGTTAAATGAGCACCCGCTTTGGAGTAACACAAAACCGGGTTCAAATCTCCACGTCATTACCCACAATTTGCTGTGAGATCTTGAATTTGCTGGACATCTCTGAACCTCAGTTTCCTTCTCTGTCAAATGAGTAGCACAACTCATGTCGCAGGGTCTAGGAGGATCCAATAGGGCCATCGGAATCATGTACATCACCCTGTGTCAAACATAGCATGCGTACTTGAGAAATGAACATGACATCATCAGAAGGTTGATAGTCACTGCAGTTTCTTGGAAGGTTCAGTTCTTTCAGAGAATTTCCTATCCATTCTAGGTCACACTCTTATAGAAATACAAGTAGTATTTAAGATATTGATGAGAAGCCGGGCGCGGTGGCACACACCTGTAATCCCAGCACTTGGGAGGCTGAGGCAGGAGGATGGAGAGTTCGAAGTCAGCCTCAGCAATGGCGAGGCACTTAGCAACTCAGTGAGACCCTATCTCTAATAAAATACAAAAAAGGGCTGGGGGTGTGGCCCCATGGTCGAATGCCCCTGAGTTCAATCCCCGGTACAAAAAAAAAAAAAAAAAAAAAGATATCGATAAGAACATTAATAAATTCTACTTGTGGCATTTTAAAAACAATTTTGAACCCTCAGAAAAAATTGAAAAGAATAGTGACTTTTCCTGGCTTGGCACCTCCAGTGACTTCCTCTTCACACACATGTGCCCAGTTTTCTAAGCTAGATGAAATAGGTCACGAAGGCAATGGTCTTCATAAGACCTTATGAAGCAGGAAGTTTCCTTTGCTTTCGATCTTCCTAGTACCTCCAGCAGTGCTGCTTAATAAAAAGCTTCATTTCACTTCCCCTGTCTTCTCCTGTCGTTGACGGTTTCCACGGATGTCTAAATAGCAGCAGGTGTCAATGGATGTGCAGGATGAGAATTTTAAGACTCGTTAAAATTGTCCATTCTTGCTTTAAGGGTCGTCTCCAGGCAGGCACATCGGTCACTTCTTTGTGTATATCATACCCCCAGTGGCATTCTGAAAACAGAACCATAGCTGCTAAGGGAGAGAGGGAGTGAAGGAAGGGCTGAATGAATGGCATAGAGACCCAAAGCATGGCAGCTGGGAAATGGCTCCCTCGGTCTCAGAGAAAGCTCAGACTGGTCCTCCATGAATCAAGGGCTCTGAACTATGTTCTAAGATAAATACGCCCACCAGAGGCAATGCATGGCCCTGAGGGTGCTTTGGTCATGTCTCCCCATTTTCTTTAGGGAAATATATATCAACTAATTTTGACATCATCCTGCAAACCTCCCCTCAAATGCAGCTGATTTGTTTAAAGAATTTGATATGCTATGCAACTTGGCTCGTCAGCAGAAGGCTTGTTGCTTCAAAGCCGCAGCATCTTCTCACAATTGGACGGCTGTTAGTCATCATACACAGTTGATCCTGAAGGACTCGATTGGATGGCTGGTTAGCCAATGATGGGTAAGATCCCCAGAGGGGGACAACCTAAGACAGGCACAGTCGCACGGGACAGTCTCATGTGGCCGACATATCAACCTAAGACAGGAGTCAAGGGCACAGCCTTGATTATCCGATGACGGGTAAGAATGTTGGTTGCACATGGATGTCCTAGAGCATCCCCTCTTTTAAAACAAAAGGGGGGAAATGCAGGAGCCCTAATTAAGGAGATAGCTAAGGTTGCGGTTAGCTGTGAGCCATAAAGCATTACCACCTTCCATGATCTCGCGAGACTTGGCCCGGGACATTGCGGATCGGGTCGGCGCCATTTTGTGGTGTGGTTGGAGGAGTGTGGATGGTGTGTTGGAGTTGTTGTTGGAGCCGGACAGAGAAGCTAGCAGAATAAAGAGCCTGTTTGTTTCCAGTCTGCCTCTGAACTTATTCCCGCGGCGTCGTTGCTCCAAGCGGCCATCGCTTCAGGCAGCAACAAGAATTGTGTTCCTGAGCTATCATATATACGCTGGAGGTCTGCAGTGGTTCTGTTAGATTTCATTGTCTTTATTTCATGGGCATTGTAGGGCTGCAGTGGCTTCCCAAAGGCACTCTCCTTCAGTCCCAGATCTCCCCGCATGGTCCTGGTCCCATCTACTTTCCGGCAGATAGGAAGGAGCATCTTAGAGTCTAGGGTAAAACCCCTCCCCAATTTCATATCTGTTACAGGATAAAGCTGCAGCACTGTTCTGTGCCACGCGTTGGGTACATACACTATCTCTCCTCTTCACGAAACTCCCCTCCCCCCAATGCTATTTCGTTTTGCAAATGAATTAGCTGAGATCTAGAAAAGTCCATGTGACTCCCAGGTGCAGAGGCAGGATTTGATCTCGGGATTGTGTGTCCCCAAGCTTTTTCTTCTTCTCCGGTGGAAACCTCTGCATGGATCTTTCATTAATCAAGAACACATTTCAGAAAACACAAATGTAAGCAAATTGGCTCAAGCAGGTCTGCAGGAAGTACACTTGCAGTGAAGTCACACCATCTCTCCCTCCCCCCACCCCCTTCTAGAAAATGAACTTGACGCTCGATGCCCAGGAGAGCCTGATTACTGCTCTTTTGTCCAGACTCTTGAAGGCAGGTATTAACGTAGGCACTTATTATTATTATTTAAAAATCATTTCTACTCTATGAAATGGTCTTTTCACAAAGCCACTGAGATGATCACAATCTGGGCGCCAGAAGACCAGCTCGCCTGAGACAAAGCCGGTGCTCGCTGACTCAGAGGTATATGCATTCTCTCTTTTCTCCTTTCCTGGCACATATTACATGTACTTTATAGTTGGTAATATACATGTGCACCTATGACACACACACATAATAAACTGAAGAGATAAAGTGCATTATTATGCCTGGTCCGGATCACCAAATAACCCGCCGGCTGAACAAAGGCTTCTTGCAGAAAGATCGCAGCGTGTTCTTTTTTGGTCTTGTTCTCTCTCCTTTCCTTCTTGTTATACCCAGCACCTTCCACCTGCCCCTCCCTCCCTGGATCAGAGCACTCACGTCAAGGCTAGGACGCACCGCATGCATTCCTCAACAGATTGGATCTTTGCAGCATTCCTGTGGGTGAGTGATTAAGAGGAGATTGTGAGGAGCTGCAAGATGGGCGTGAGATGGAGACTGTTCTGGATAAAAGGTCCTCGCCTGGGATGAGCTCTACATCATTGGCCATAACCCCATCTGCTTCTCAGCTGGGTTTGTCATTCCTGGGGCCCCGGGGGTGGGGGTGGGGGTCAGTGCAGGTGCAGTGAGGCTGATGAGCAGATGCTCAGCGACCCCCCCCCCAAGGTGGAGAGTCCTGATGGAGTGCAGTGGGGACTCTGCTCAGGGGAGAGGGTGGCATTTGAACAAGTGCCTGCTGAGGCAGCCTGGCTCAGGGGAGCTTCTCTGATACATGTTTTTCAAAATGCAAAATCCGGCCAAACCATGTGGTGTCTGCTCTGACATTAACGACAGGACCCGGTGCCCCCAAGGAGCAGCTCCCCTGCCCCAAGCCGGCTGACCCCTCCCAACTCCTCTCTTTCTCCACCTGCTCCCTCCACTGCTGCCTTAGACACACCTCTCACTCTCTTCTCCCGATTATTTGACTGTTGCTGCCTGAAGCAATGGCCGCTTGGAGCAACGAAGCCGCGGGAATAAGTTCAGAGGCAGACTGGAAATGAACAGGCTCTTTATTCTGGTAGCTTCTCTCTCCGGCTCCAACAACAACTCCCACACGCACCACACACCACCAAAAACCCAACAACGATGGCGCCGACCCAATCAGCAATCTCTCGCTCAAGTCTCGCGAGATCCTGGGCCAAGTCCCGCGAGATCCTGGGCCAAGTCCCGCGAGACCACGGAAGGCGGCAATGCCCGAACATCTCTATGGCCCGCAGCCAACCGCAATCTCAGCCATCTCCCCAATCAGGGCTCCTACATTTGACCATTTCCACTGATGTCTAATCAGTGCAGAAAACAAGCTGTAGGCAAACTTGGATTTTAGGGCTCCTCAGAAGTTATTTGCACCTCTTCCTAGTGAGAGAGGCGGGAGTCACTTTTGAAAGCATCTGGCCAACGGTACTTCATAGCATTGGTATCACACATGGAGCAAATAGCTGTCACATGGCGAGCTCACAACAGATTTGACTACTCGTGGCCAATAAGGAGGCAGAGGATGTGACCCAGGACATACTGTGATTGCAGAAGTCACCTGGCTTTGGTCACTAAAAGCAAGTGAAAAAATAATTTCTAATTGTGGCAAAGCATCAGGATCACGTGGGGGGGCTTGTTAAACATACAGCGTGCTGGGCGCTGTACTCAACAAACTCTCCTTGCACAGCCTGGCGTGGGAGTCACGTGGATGGATTGGAGGAGGGAATGACCAGGGGCTGGGAGTTAGAGGACTGGTAATCCAACCACAAGGAGTGAGTTCCCTTTGACATGCTTAGCAAACCGAAAGGAAAAGAAAATGATCGACATGAAACTTTTTTCATTAAAGAAAGAACACATTTAGTTACTCATTGCCTATGGAAAGTGGAAGGGAGAGGGAAAAGATTCCAAGATTTCAAAATTAAATGCCAAAAGACGTGAGGATGAGGGGTGGGGAATCGTGGAGAACGATTTTACGAGCTGAAATAGGGATGTTGGGAAAGGAAGTTGGTTTGAAAGAAGATAACCTGGGTGTATTAAAATTCAGAGGGGTGCAGGGTGTGGTGGTGCACACCTGTAATCTCAGCGGCTCAGGAGGCTGAGGCAGGTGGATCACAAGTTCAAAGCCAGCCTCAGCAAAAGTAAAGCACTTAGCAACTCAGTGAGACCCCCTCTCTAAATAAAATACAAAATAGGGCTGGGGATGTGGCTCAGTGGTCGAGTGTCCCTGAGTTCAATCCCTGGTACCCCCCCCCCCAAAAAAAAAATTCAGAGGGGCATTTAGAGACTAGTGAAAATACTCAACAGGCAGCTGGACTATGAGGGGTAGAAGACAGAAGTTTAGAACTTGACATAAGTATGGGAACCATCTGTTCATTGTCAGAATTAAACTTTAAGAACAAATGATCTGTCTTAGGATAGAGAGAGAAAACACCAAGTTACTGAACCAATACAGGCTGGGCAATCCTCATCTGAAAATCCGAAATTGAAAATGCTCCAAAATCCAAAAATTTTGAGGGCCACATCAGTGCTTTAAAAAGTGTTGGATTTCGGGACAGTTTGGATTTCAGATTTTTTGGAGGAAGGTTCCTCACCTGGTGAAGTCTATGTAAATATCCCACAATCCAAAAAAAAAAAAAAAAATCTAAAAGCTGAACTATTTCTGCTATCAAGCACTTTGGATGAGAGCTATTCGACCTATACTCTCTACTTTAGGCATAAGCAGCTCATCACTACAAGCAATGGTGAAAATAAATAAAGCCGGGAAAAGCTGTTATTCTGAGCATGGATTATGGGCATACACCACCACACTTAGCTTCCCCATTTGTAAGCCAGCAGGTGTCCACTGGGAGAGGACAAGGGCAGTGCCTTATTCCAGGTCATGCAGAGCCCTGGAGGTTCCAAGGGCATTCGAATGCAGCTCCTACAGGCCTGTTTCCTCTGGTGCAGAGCCAGGTTTGCATGGTTAACTTCCTATCAAGTTTCCTCTTTGATATCTTTCCTGGAAATACTCAATCTTCATTTCTGCACTTTCTTAGGATTTGAGGGACTTGGTACCTTGCTTTGGGAAAATTTATAGATGTCTTTGGCTCACGGGGTTGTACACACAAATGCCTCTCTCCTTCTCTCTCGGCTGAATGGTTATCTCAGTCCAGTCTGTGTTCTCAATGAAAGGACTTCCAGGTGAAAGAGATAGGAAGGTGTTCTAGATCCAGAGACCCAAGCTTTACTTTCTCTGAGGCCCAGTTTCCTCATTTAAATAGTGAAAGGGTCAGGCGAGGTCTCTTGTAGGCCCATCCATCACGTTGTCCTTGACAGTGCTGGGTCAGGTATCTGATTTATCTTTGCATCTCCGATTGCCCATCATCCCTACTGAATACTCAGCGTTTGTTGAATGAATGATTAGGGCACAAAGACCAGAGTCAAAGAGAATATGGTCTACTGCCGATTATCCACCGTATATTCTTCCTGTCACTCAAGGTCTCCAAAAACATGTCCCTTAAGATTCGAGCTCTATCGGATTAGACATCCCTGTTAAATTGGAAAGTAGTAGAATGTGTTTGTGTGTGTGAAATTTCCATAGGGAAATTCTGTCTTCTACTTACTTTGCAAAAATATGTGTTCAATACGGGTGATGAGCTGGGCTTTCTCCTCTAGGACTTCTGAGAGCCTTTACCATGCTAAATGCACACTGTGCGTTGCTAAAACTGGTATTCAGGCTGAATTTCCCAACGTATTTGACTACAGAAATCATTCCCTGTCCTTTTTTTGGGGTGGGGACTACCGGGGATTGAACTCAGGGACACTCGACCACTGAGCCACATCCCCAGCCCTATTTTGTATGTTATTAGAGACAGGGTCTCACTGAGTTGCTTAGTGCCTCACCGTTGCTGAGGCTGGCTTTGAACTTGTGATTCTCCTGTCTCAGCCTCCTGAGCAGCTAGGATTATGGGCATACACCACCACACGTGGCTTCCCCATCCTTTTTAAAAATACGTATATATTTTAAGGGGTTGGGGTTGTGACTCAGAGGTAGAGCTCTTGCCTTGCCTAGCTATGCATGAGGTACTGGGTTCGATGCTCAGCACCACATAAAATAAAAAAAAAAATAAATAAAAAAATAAAGGAAGGTGTCAACCTAGAACTAAAAAATAAATGTTCAAAAAATAAATTTTAAGAACTAAATTTCTGCAGATTTCACTTTGGAATCACCTACTTGTTGCTATAAAATAAAATTATAATAACAATTGTAGATTGATAAGACAGGTGTGTGTGTGTGTGTGTGTGTGTGTGTGTGTGTCTGGAGTTGAAATTAGTTAAGATATTTTAAGATTCCCAATATAACATATTTTAAGATCCCCAATTTGTTTTCTCCTTCTAAAAAGGGGACTTTGAGAGAAGAAGTTGAGAAAAAGGCCTTTAATGCTTGGGCCTTAGGAAGAGGCTATTTCAATATCCATATGGATGTTTGAAGCATGCTTCATTCAATTCAAAATAATGTTTGTCCTGCAAGTTTGAGGCTCCTGTAAAGAGAAGTTAAATCAAACCCCGGCACACCCTGGGTGCTATAAAATTACTCATGAGAAACTTGTTGTCAATTACAAGAGTAAAATAATAGGGCGTTTTTTTTTTTCTCTCTTTATTTAAAATACCACTTCTCAGCCAAGCAGTCATAAGAGTGCCGTCAAGGGCCGGATGTGTTGTTTCCCAGCAGGGTTAGACAGGTTGCTGGGGCTCACCCAGTGGGTGGATTTATGGCTTAGCTCGCAGTCTGGGTGACACAGGCAGTCTCGTGAGGAGCTCAGGAAGAGAGAGCCTATGCATGTGACTGGCCCCGTTCCCTTCCTTCAGTTAGCACCGGTCTCCAGGTCCACAGTGGCGGTGCCTACCCTGGTAGATTTCTGTCTGACTTGGGAACCATGGCTGGTGTGCCTCGCCCACGCTGCCTCCCACTGCATCCTTGCTGTTGGAGTGAGTGGAGGGTTCCCACAGGCCACTGCGAGGCCGCCATCTTGATCTCCAGTGGGAATGCGCCTGTTCTGCTCGTCTCGGGAATTCCCGAGTGGGAAGGAGACAATCCCTTTGGCAATTGGATTAGGGTTTGTGAAAGGCTCATTTCAGAGCAGAAGTGAAGGAACTCAATGAATCACATTATAACATTTATAAACATCTCCAATCAGTGTAATTTCAATGAGTGAGGAGCACCAGCTAAGAGACCCAACTTCAGATCTTGACTCTTTCATCATTTGAGCATCATTTTAGCTCAGAATTTTCAACTGAACATTGACATGGACAGAGGACCTTCTGGCTCACCTGAATGCCTTTGCTGACAACACCGTAAGTTGAGCATCATCATTATGTGGCACACGTGGAGAGAATGGGGCATGGAGAGTTTGAGTGATTTGCCCACAGTCACGTGATGGGTGACAGACAGATTCAGGAACTGAACCCGAGTCTGAGTCTATGATTCCTAATTCAGTGTCATTCTGCCTCATCTTACTGAGGAGATTGAACTGGATCCTCCGTAGGTTAGCACCATCTTATCTTGGGATTCAGTGATTACACGAGTCCGTCCCCTACTTGTGGTAATTGTGGAATCTAGGATTCAAGAGGCCATCTCTGTCTTTCATCAAATAAGCAGATGTAGAGCTCTTTCTTCTAATGTGCTCTTGAATGGTTGGATCTTGTTTTGATCTGACCATTGTTTTTTGGTAATTCTCTGTTCTCACCTGATTCAGCTCAAGCAACTTCATTGAACCCATTGGGGTTTAACTGCACTGCTCTTTGCTGAGAAATGTGATCTCTGTCTCCTGCAGGAAGGCTCAACAGTCAGCAACCACTCTCTCTCCCACCTTGAACAGGCCTATCTTTCCTTCCTCTGCCCTCGTGTGTGGTTCCTGTCTGAACCCCCCAACCCTCCCTCCTTCAGGCTTCCCCAGATCAAACCCTCCACCAGCTCCTTGGGGTCTCTGCTACATGCTTTCTGACTCATCCTGCTAGCTCTCTGCGGGGTCAATCAGCTTTTTTCATCTTCCATATTGCCTCCAGGGCTTTCCTTCTTCCTGTCTTGGTGTCAGTTCTCAAGCCTACCTGCTGAGAAGTGGAAAAGTTGTGGGTCTGAAATCTGATGCCCACTAACCTGTCTAATCCTGTTACCTGGTACAGCAGGGGCAGAAATAGCTACACCGAGGAAGATAACCTCAGGACACGGAGAGACAAGTGTTTGTCACTTCCAAGGTTGGGAAGCCAAGGCAGGCTCAGATTCTGATTTTCCTTAGTCTAACTTTGGAAGGGCATTTATTCTCATTGGAAAAGAAATGGCCCAAATGCCTCAGTTAAATAGAAGTTCCTTTTCTGGAAGGAGAGCACAGATTCCAGTTTCAGTGACATGGATTACAACTCTAGACACACCCTCGATTGCGTATGTGACCACACAAGTGTCACTTAACCTTGCTGTCCAGTTTGCCACTTGAAAAACAAAGGTAACAATACTTTACTGTGGCTCTAACACATTGTGAAGTGAAAGAATGATACGAAAGGGCTTTCGAAGAATAAATATGCCACGTGAATGATGGGGTAGTGATTTGTCTTGAGGGTGTTGCTTATTCATTGGTGGAGTTCTTCAAAGGGAAGTATTGAATTCCCGTGGGTTTCCCCCCCTTTGGCTATGTTGATTTGTGGTTGATTGAAAAAAAAAAAAATCCAACCAATTTTGATTTGCACCTATTTTGTGCAACCTTTTCATACCTGTTTACAGATGTGAGCTTGACCGGTCGCCCACTCATCTCGGGGTTTGTTTAGATGATCTGACTGGGTAAGCCCTCTTCCATTTTTTAAAGAATACATATCCCCACCGCAGCTGTGAACTCAGGTGAGTCGAGCCTCCAACCTCTCTCGACAAAGGCCAATTTTTCCATCAAGTCATGTGAGCAGCTGACCTTTCCAGTTGAAACCCTTGCCCCTGGCTGGCTGTCATTTTGCAGCAATGTAATACATGTCACCGACAGGGGAAGTATCAAGCTATTAACTTGACTTACATTTCATGTCATCGTGAGAAGTTCAAGGCAAGCTTTGTTCGCAGAAGGAAGACCCTGTAAAGCCACCTCTCAATCATCAGTTTACAGTGAGATAAATGGAGGAGAGATTAGCTCATCAGCATTGTCTAATAGTAACTGTCACCACCCACGCCTGGTGGAGAGGTTTCATACACTCACAGTATGTTCTAATCATATAAGAAAGTCTGGAAGGGATCAAGCACATTTTAGAACAATTGCAGGGTTATTGCTTTCAAAAGGAACAAAATTCAAGGCATGCTGATAGAAAAGTGCTTTCCTCATATAAGGCAACACGAGACATCCCTAATGGAAATAACAGCGATGCTTACTTTGTAGTGGAGGGCTTGCTTCTTAGCAGCCTTCTATTGAAGGTTTAAAGTAATCTTGAGCTCCTGCCATCTTCTCCACTCTTGAGACTTCTTTCCTTCAGAGTATTTACACAAGAGTAGATCAGAGCCTCCACCAACACTCAGGAGGATGCTAAGTTTGCAAGAAATAGGTAGGGAATGAGGAGAAGAGTGGCTTTCCTGGAGAAAAAGTGTGAGATGTTGTGTCGGTCTGTTTTCCATTGCCTTAACAAAATACCCGAGGCTGAGTAACTTAAAAAGAAAAGAAGTTTATTTAACTTACAGTTTGGAAGCTGAAAGTCCAAGCAGGATAGAGGTGGTTCTGATGAGTGCCCTTGTGACTATGTCACCTCATGGTGGATGGCATTGCAATGATGGGAACACATCCAAGAGGGAAGAGATTACATAGTGAGATAGAAAGCCAGAGAGAGGAGAGGGGCCCATCTAGCTCTTTTTATAAGAACCCTCTTGGGAGAACTAACCATGGTCCCACAAGAACTACATCAATTCCTTCTATGGGAATGCCTCCAGTAACCTAAGTACTTTCTACTTCCCCTCAACCCCCCCCCCCCCCCAAAAAAAAAAGGTTCCATCACTTCCCAACATCTCCAGCCATACCCAACCCATAGCAGTGGTGGACTAGAGGTGGTTATGGGCAATGGACAGGTCGGGAGAGGGGCGCCTCCACGCGGGGCCTCTGCTTCTCTTGATCTTGCTATGGTGGAAGGGAACTGGTAAAGTGCAAGCCCTCTGTACTACATTGACCAGAAAGCAAAAAGCCATGGACGTTCAATAAGTGATCTGGGGGAGATTGAAAGGCAGACGACCTACTGCTTCCCACCACCATGCTGAATAAGCACCCCAACAGCTCTGGGGCCGAGAGGGCGCCGACTCTCTCCCTTGCAGATCACCAGCCAAGTTGTGCTGGGAGAGTAGAAGCATGTAGGCCCCTGAAGACCAGCAGTGGCTGAGACAATTCCCCAAACATGGAAGACATAAAAACTAATTTCAGGATTGCTTCCTCTGCTCATTGGTGGGGTAGGACTCTGAGAGAGAACCAAGGGCCACGGCCCTTACATTCATGTGTGAAATTTCCATGTTGCAGTCTTCACATCGGGGCTGAATTCCCCTCTTATTCTTTTTTCCATTGTACGACTTATATGTGATCTAGGGGTGTATGATATAAATGTGAGGAGAAGCAACTCTATGTAGGTAGAAAAAGCAAAGTGAAGCACATTTGTTTCATCTCTAAATAAAATATAAGCACGTCTTGATGCACTCTGTCGTAATTAATTTTATTCAGGTGGAAAATCAAGAGTAGCCATTCAAAGATGGCTCTTCTCCAACGATGAAAATGAGGTGTCTGTCTTCAGTTTTTTTTTTTCTTTCTTTCTTTTTAATTCGAAGTTGTTGTATATGATCATTACCCTAAGTGCATGTATGAAGATGCAGATGGTATGAATACACTTTGTATACAACCAGAGATATGTAAAAATGTGCTCTGTATGTGTAATATGAATTGTAAGGCATTCTGTCTTCATTTTTTTTTTTTTTTTTTTTTTTTTTTGGTACTGGGGATTGAACTCAGGGGCACTCGACCACTGGGTCACATCCCCAGCCCTTTTCTGTATTTTATTTAGAGACAGGGTCTCACTGAGTTGCTGAGTGCCTCGCCATTGCTGAGGCTGGCTTTGAACTCGCGATCCTCGTGCCTCAGCCTCCCGAAGTGCTGGGATGACAGGCGTGCGCCACCGCGCCCGGCTTTCATTTTTTTCTTGTTGTTGTTTCTTCATGGTTCAGCCGAGATAGACTATACCTTCAGGGGCAGCGGTGACCCATGCCTTCTCTGAGCTCAGCTGGAGCCACTGTTAGCTGGACATCAGTGGTGGCCTATCCAAGAGTTTTCTTCCTTCATCTTAGAGGATGGGACAGGTTGAGTGGGTTATTACCAGTCTCTTGAAAGCATTTCCAGATAGGAGGGACTATCCCTGCCAGGTAATGGAACTGGGCAGATTTGCAGGGAGGAGCTTCTGTCGGGTCTAGCTAGCCCTTCGTGGCTAATTAAAATCCCCAGGTGGTGGGTTACTAATCTGATGGTTCCTTGCATCCCATTAAAGCTGTCAGAGAGCTCAGGGTGGGTGGTGGTGGCGAGGAGGGGGCTGTGTGATCATCCCACTTGTCTGATGGGGTGGAGGCGTCGTCTGAGACACCCTCCTTGCTTCTCCTTTGCTGATCTAGGATTCTGAGTGGCGGAGCTCAGAAGGGCCCTTCATCCCTGGTCTCCAGCCATCAGACATCTAAGCCACGCTGAACTGAGCTCCTCCAAGCAGAAGCAGAAGGGAATCACCGCTCATTGAGCAAACCTCCCCTCCCCGGAGGGGAAGGCACAGCTCATTACCATCCATCCACTTGCCCGTCGGCTTTGCCCAACGTGGGACCAGGTGGGAGGAAAATGCTGACTCTTATGTTTTGAAAGAACGTACGAGGGTGGAAAATCTGAGCGCCGCGCTTGGCATCAGAAGGGTTGAGTTTGAGCCTGGGCGCTGCCGTGCACATCTGGAAAAGGCATCTGACGGTTCGGAGCCTCGATTTCTTTACCTGTAAGACAGGAGTAACCGTCCTTCCCGCTGTCTTCCCCAGGGAGCCCCTGGGGAGGGGGCAGAGTGAGGGATTGTTGGCGAAAGGATCACAGAAAGCGAAAAGTGCCAAACGTGGTGGCATGTTCCAGTGGCCCCAGAAGCCAAAGGGTGTTGTAACTTGCAAACATAATCAAATGGAGAATGCTCCAGCCCCGGCTTACACCACGCTCTCCCGGTAAGCAAGGCCCTGAGGCCCGTTGCTAAGAATGGTGAAAATGGACCATGGACCCCGGGGAATTACAGATTTTCTCTTGGTTTGACACTTTGGCACCCACCTGACATCTGAAAACAGCTGCGTCCCCTTTGGGGGTGACAGGGTTTGGAAATGGGGCGGTTTTGAGAGCATGGAATGCTCATTCCTGTTGCTCTTTTTTTTGTTTTTTTTTGGCTGTATGGGCTCCGGATGTCAGAGGTCAGAGTCACAGCAAGAGTGGCTTCCAGGACTATGTTTTCCCGAAAGCGTGTAGCAGGGACCGCTGTGGAAACGGAGGCAGATCTCAACAGGCCGCTGAGCGGGCAGCTCCAGCACCGGCCACAGAACCTCAGGCCCACTGCCAAGTTTCAGCTAGGAGAGAACATCTCTCCTGGGGTTTATAACCCTGCAAAGGAGGGAGTCAATAATGAAAAGCTGCTCCACACCCTTAATACCACAACATTACTCATGAACACCTTGCTGCTAATTAACAGCAGTAAATACCGCAGTTATTCCATTTTGCTTACCACCTCTTGGGGAGCGACTCCGAGACACCCGGCAGGGGCACGGAGGGGGAGCCTCTGCCCACGAAGATCTGGAGGTCTTGGGGAGGGTGGTGCTCCAGCCGGTCTGCCGGGCTGCCCGTCAAGGGGCAGATGGGATCCTGGCTCTGCTGCCCACCCTCTTGCACTGAATGTGGGTACGTGGCCATGACTTCTCTGGAAGTTCAAGTTGGAACCTGTTGATCTTTGAACGCTGGAGCAAGTGCTTATTTGATATAAACAAGTCTCCAATCGCCTGTGAGCTTCCCTGCTTCCTGAGAAGGCCTCTAGAATGATGGGGTAGTCTCACCGGTGTTGACATGTGGCCCTCCCCTCTCCCCGCTGCCTGGAAGGCCTGACTCAGGAGCACTCCAGCTCTGCAGTGTTGGGCCCTCCCTGCAGACAGTAGACAGGTCCCCATCGGATGCCCACCTTCGATGTGGCATATAACAGCCGTTTTTCATTTTTCATCCCCAAACCACGCGTTCAGGATTTTTCTGTGCCCGATCCCATGGAGAAGGAGGTCTTCCCCTCCAGGAACTCCCAGACAAGCAGGGTAGCCAGATGGGTAACAAGCCCAACCACAGTGTTAAATCACAGGTGCAGCAATGGGGACGTCCAGGGTGCTATCAGAATCCATGGGGGAGGCAATCATGTCCCGAGGTGACAGATGAAATGAAAATTACGTTTTGAAGGCTGGATAGGAGCTTCCAAGGAAGTCAAGGATTGGCAGGGCCGGGAAAGAGAGAAACCCCATGCAAAGATCTCCAGGTACAGAAGAGAAAACGTGTTCTATGGTGAAAACCAGTCCATAGCAATTGCTTATCCCAGGTGGGACCTCCCTGTGCCTTTGGGGGTGTGGCTCTTGCTTCCGTGGAGAAGGCGTCTTGGTTTTGCTCCGTATGCACCTCCTGCACGTGCTAACATGTTCACACCAACATGCTTAAAACATGCTTATGGGTATCACACCACAACAATCCTGTTCTGTTCCTTTTATGTCTGTTCACACCTTCTTCTCACAAAACACAGGTCTTCGTCTTCATTCAGCCCTTACCAACCCACTGCCTCTGAAGATCACGAGTTGAAGTCCTTCTCTTTCAAAATTTTCACTCCAATTCTGTATTCTTAACTGGTGCCTTGTGGGGTGGTGCAGGTCGCGTGGGGCTCCATGCTACCCCAGCTCACAGCCCGCTGCCCTCCTTCATTCCTCATGGGCCAATCATCTTGGTTTTCCAGCGGCAGGTTCTTCTATCCTATGGGCCTCCAAGTAAGTCCTCTGCTCCTACACCCTCCAGCTCAGGTCTCACCTCCATTCTCCATGGGCAGTGCAGGGTGAATTGCAGGAGCCCTGTTTGGGGAGATGGCTAAGATTGCGGTTGACTACGGGCCATGGAGATGTTTGGCTGTTGCCGCCTTCCGTAGTCTCACGGGACTTGGCCCGAGATCTCGCGGGACTTGAGCGAGATTGCTGATCGGGTCTGCACCATTTTGGTGGTGTGTGTGGTGCGTGTTAAAGTCGTTGTTAGAGCCAGAGAGAAAAGTTATCAGAATAAAAAAGCTGTTTGTTTCCAGTTTGCCTCTAAACTTCTTCCCGCGGCTTCACTGCTCCAAGAGGCCATCGCTTCAGGCGGCAATAGTGAATGGCCTCCGTGAGGTCAACACCAGGACCCTGGGGGTGGTGAGATTTCTTGACAAGAGACCCACGGGGCTTCCAAAGTTCCATGAAGTGTTTCTGACTCGTTGATTCACCCATTTGTCCCTTCACTTGCCCGCTGGGCACCAGGCACTGTGCTGTCACGCCGGGTGAGACCAACAGCACCGGCCTCCTCTGACTTCACGGCCGTGGGATCCTGCTCTGAAACTCTCCTTTTGTGGCAAAGAGTCACGCTCACGTTTGGGGAGGTAGACTCCCTAGTATCTAAGCCACCTTCCTAGAAGAGCACACCCACCAGAAAGCCAACCACATTTCCCTTTGGGAGGAGGGTCAAGAAGCCACCCTTGAACTGGGGCAGCCCAAGTTTCTAGCGAGGGTCAAGGCAGCCCCTGGCAAGCATGCAGATTCCGAGGAGCAGTGCTCCTGGGAGACGCCCGGGAGAGGTTCTGAAAGCTTTGGCTCCAGCTGGCTTCACAGTGAACCTTTCATCTAGGCAAGAGACCCGGAAATCCAACCAGCACCTGCACCTTCCCTGAAGATGGCACGTTTTATGTTTCTGAACTCGGATCCCTCCTCCCACAGGACTTGACATTGCGATGTCTAATTTCCAATAGTGGGTTTTGGAAAGGAACCTATGAAATCTACCAACTGCCCTGGAGCAGACCGGCTGGCCCTGTCTCAGGACCAGGGCTCTGTGGCGTGGATGGCATCTCCCAGCCCCAGCCCGGGAGCTGTGGGACGCTCTCACCTGGCCCCTGTGCTGGGCGGAGGGTTGTGTCTGGTTCAGCCTCTGCACATCCCTAGTGCTTGGGAGAGTGCCTGGGACTTGGAGAGGAGCTTGGAGACACTTCTGGGATGAGTGGTTGGATGCTCATTTTGACCCAGACACAACCACCCGGCTGCCAACACCTCGTGAAAACCAAGGCGAGGTGCTTGTTCGTCTTGGGCTTAATAACAGTCTGCAGGTACTGTTGTCTTTTATATACCTGCTTAGCTCATTGTGAAGGCCCAATAAATATTAATTGATGGATAAGAAGCTCTGGGGTTTGGCCCCAGCCGGATCCAAGTAATATTTTTTGAGGAAGTTTATAACAGCTAGGGAATGTAAGATATTATGTTGGGACTCCTGAGCCTCTCAGGACCCCCCTCCTTCTCCCAAAGCCAAAGCCAAACAGGGGTGGGGAGAAAAGGGAAGTGCCTAATTATATTCATGGGTTATATAATTACATTTTCAGGTTCTCACTGGTGGTGGGTTTTAAAGGAGCTTTGAGTACCTTCAGTTTTAAAATGCTTTGTTTTCCTGGACTTTGTTTTATTTAACCTTTATTAGTCTTCTCAGTAATTCTCCAGTGCCGTCTAGGGGAAGTGGCCTGAAGACCTGCCCGTGGGCTTGGAATCTACACATGACAAAACAGATCTCGCCAGTGGTTTCACCACAGGACTCAAGAGTCCCCTGAATCCAGTCCAAGCTCAGCCTGTTAAAGTGCATTTCACAGTAGGACGTCACCTTGTGCTAAAAGAGTGGTTCTCACCCTCTTGTCCCCAGATCAGCAGCCTTAGCATCACCTGGGAACTTGCTGGAGAGGCAAAGTCTTGGGTCCCACCCCAGGACTCCCAGAAACTCTGGGGTGGGGCCCAGCAACCCGCATTTTAACAAGCCCTCCAGGGGGTTCTGATGCATGTTCAAGTTTGGAAATCATTGCTCTAGATCCTAGAGTCTAGAACAAGATTCCTAGCCCTGCTGACTGCATAACAATCAACCGGACCCCGCCCCAGACCTCCTAAATTAGAAGTCCCGGGAGCGGGACCAAGCAGCAGAGACTATTGTTCAGTTCTTTTCAACTCCGTGCCCATTCTTACAATGCACCATTCTGGTTGAGCGCCACAGAACCAAGGGAAGAAACTTTGCTTCCAACTCATGTCAGTTTCCAAACAAAACACAAGAGGGGAGGCAGCGCTGGGGACAAAGGTGTAGGCCTCACGGATCCTGCCCGAGCCCATAACCAGCTCCTGTGTGTTGACCTCATCTCCCTGCAGGGCCTGACCACAGCCAGCCATGCTGCCCAGGAAGGAGCAGAGGCTGCACAGTTCTGTCACCTGTGTGGGAGGGCGCCAACCCATGGCTGCAAGAGAAAACTGAAAGGATTCTTGGGACATCTCAGTTTGTCAGTTTGGGGAGAGAAGCCTGTTTGAATCTGCAGCTCCGGAGGGGAAAGACTGGTGTGAAGACCGATGAGAGGTCGTCCAGACAGAGGCTCAGCTGTTTCCACTCATATGCAGCCTGGGGAGGTATTTCTCCTGGACCTCCTCAGTGATGGTCCAGTGGTTCTCTGGCCTTGGAGTGTAGCAGACCCCTCTGGAGAGCCAGTAAAGATTCAGAAGCTCAGGCCCATGAGAGTCGAAGAGAACTGGACCTGTGCATTTTTTCTCGGTGCTCCAGTAATTCTGATGCCCACCGAACATTCTTAGAAGTCCTGTTGTAGGCCAGCAGCTGGATGTGGCCTTTGAGCAACTGGGTAGCTGACATTTTAAGCTTTGCAGTCTATGTAGTTTCTGTTGCAACCATTCAATCCTGCCCTGTGGCAAGAAAGCTGCCATAGACCATATGTAAGTGAATGAGCAGAGCTCTGTTTCAATAAAGCTTTATAAAAATCAGCTGGTGAGCCACGTCGCCTGTGGGCCACTAGTTGGCCAAACCCTGCCCGAGGAAATCCATCTCAGCCCTGGCTATGCATCAGGGTTGCTGGGAGAGTTATCTTTTGGTTTTTTCTGTTTGTTTTGTCTTAAAATCAAAAGACTTGGATTCAGTCATTCTGAGATAAAATCTGAGAGTCTTCATTTCCTTTTCTTTTCTGACTCCTCTGATTCCAGTGTGCATCCAGGGCCAAGAGCCACTGCTCCAGGTGTTCATCCAGTAAGTGGCTGCTCACTCGCCATGTCCTTGGAACTTTAAAATAGGAGTCAGGTTGCATTTCTCTCACACAGCTCTCCCCAGGATTGATGTCCTGGTCACATCTGGCAAGGTCCTTTCAGATCTTGCCCCTGAAGATCTTTTCGGCCTCGTTTCCTACGGCTCTGCCACTTCTATTCTCTGCCCCATCCCCTGGGCCTCCTTCTTGTACCTGGGACATGTCAAGGTCTTTGCCCTGTGGTCTTCCATCAAAAAGCTTCCGTCACAGTGCCTGTAGCTGTGATACCAACTATCTCAGCGCTCCGCATCATACAACAGCAATAAGTGTTTGTTCTGTTCAGAAATCTGCAAATTTTGCAGGACTTGGTAGGAATGGCTCATTTCTATTCCATAAGATATGGGCTAGAAGCCCGTGCAGTGGCGCACACACCTGTAATCCCAGCACCTGGGAGGCTGAGGCACGAGGATCGCGAGTTCAAAGCCAGCCTCAGCAATGGTGAGGCACTTAGCAACTCAGTGAGACCCTGTCTCTACTAAAATACAAAAAAAGGGCTGGGGATGTGGCCCAGTGGTCAAGTGCCCCTGAGTTCAATCCCTGGTACCAAAAAAAAAAAAAAAAAAAAAAGAAGAAGAAGAAGAAAAGAAACTGACAAAGTACTAGTGCCACCATAATCTACTAGTCAAAACAGCCACAGGGTCCTCCCAGATTCAGGAGGAGGGGAGACAGACCCCACTTCTCAAGGGGGTATTGAGAAGGGCCCAATGCCCTCACAGCCATCTTTGCTGTGCCACAGCAACTGTACACACACACTCCTGAATTACCCATGCTGCCTTGGATGCCGCTATACCAGAGAGGCCACCCTGGGCACCACATTTGAGCAGCAGCCCTGGACCTCATCTAACACCAATGCTATTCACTCCCCAACCCTGCTTGAAGGCTCTCACTAGCGTTTAAGCCTATTTGATATATTGTGTATTTATTTGTAATAAACACATTGAATTACTTTGTGCTTAATGCCCGGCTGAACTGGAAGAGAAATGTAATGCACATTTTGACCTCTGGATCTAGCTGAGAATTAAAAAAAAAAAAAAAACAAACAAACAAACAGGATGAGACAGATTAAATCTACTTACAAAAATGGAAATGCTTTTAGTGCCTTGATTTTTAATTCTACACAGATATATCAAGTGCTCTAGGCGGGGGTGGGGAACATAATTACAGACAGTACATTATGCTACCATTGGTAATAATGCATTGTAATTGAGCATATTAGTTAATTTTTTGGTGGGTTTTTTTCTTAGGCCCAGCAAGTCTGAGCTTTAAAGAAGCGTTTGACTATTTTCAATTCTAAAATGTAATCTTCCGTAAAAGATGCTGCCCTTGGGAATTTGTTATCTTCTTCTTATTTGATTTCGTTTTTTTGTCCCAACTGTACTAGCCAGATCATGGAGAAGGGGCATAAGGACCTCGGCTTAATGATGTGCTGCTAATTCACCAGATAAGCTGTTGCTAACCATTGATGAAATGGCGTGTGATTTCTCTGTGGTTTGACTGACCCCTCCAGAACTCATGGTGAAACTTTGTGGTATTAAATGGCATTCAGAGGTGGACCTTGAAGAGGAGATGAGGTCACAAGACCACCCCACAAGTGCCTCATCTCAGCAATGGGTTGCTTGTCCTGATAAAGGATGAGTTCGCCCGCTTTTTCTCCTGTCTCACGCATGCTCACTTGCCCATCTACTATGTCACAATGTAGCATGGATGCCCTTGCCCTAATGGTGCCATGACCTTGGACTTCCAGCCCCAAGAACCACAAGCCAAATAAATGTCTATTCTTTAAAAACATTACTCAGCCTGTGGCCTTCTGTTATGACAGCAGGAAACAGGCAAAGACAATTTCTCTTACACTCTATGGAGTAGAGTAGAGTGCAGTCATTAACATCTCCGTTTCTAAATTTAGAAAAATACAGGTATAAATTTCAGCTCTGGAGCATGGCCTTTGTGAAGTTATGTAACATTTTTAAAGTCACAAGTATAGTATCTTTTTTACATACAACTCTTTCCCATATCTGTAAAGCAAAAACAAAACCTTAGCCTCCTGGATTTGTTGAGAGCATTATGAGAAACAGCAAAAAGAAAGGCTATCAAGAACAGCGTAGCGTACAACACAAAATATATGCTCAAAGCAAATACGATGGAGAGTTCATATTCTTAAGAAGAGATTTTCTTAAGATGACTACTATGTTAACCATATAAAATATTCTCGCCTATTTTTAAATAAATATAAAATATTGTGAAGGATTTTTCAATTAATGCGGGAAAGGGATTTTGCCAATTTCCCGTGGTGTATCACCGGGTAAGAGCTCAAGCTCCGGGGAAATAAAAGGCAGACGTGGCTTCCTCCCATATGCACTTCTTGTTTTTAAATCAGGTTCTCCAACACTGAGCTGTAGCATCCATTTAAGGACTGGTCAAGCATGGCTTTTGCTTCTCCTCTGAAAGCCATGAGATGTCATCCCAACACCCAGATAATGCGGAGGAGAACCGTGCACCTCACCAACCTCATCTTGAAGTGGCTTTTGCAAGTAAGACTTTTTTTTTTTTTACACCAAGGATGTGCATTTACTTGGGGTGACTCTCTGGGAGAGCTCTTGGACCTTCCTGGGGGTATAACAAAGGCCTTCCAGATCCCTGGTGGCTCCACTGGTACAGACTTCAGTGGTACAGATTTTAGCTGGGCATGATTTTTTAAGCCAAAGTGAAGCTCACACAAACCTGAACTTTTGTTGTTCTTTTTTTTAAATAATTTTTAAATTTGTTTTAATTAGTTATATGTGACAGTAGACTGCATTTATGCACTGTGATAGATCATACATAGATGGGATACAATTTCTCATTTTTTCAAAATGTACATGTTCCAGAATCATATCGGTCACGTAGCCACATATATACATACAGTAATAATGTCTGTTTCATTCCACTATCTTTCCCATCCCCACATCCTCTCCATCCCCTCCCTTCACTTCCCTCTACAAAATTTAAGGCAATGCTATTTTTCCCTAGTGCCCCCTGCCTTATTGTGAATTAGCATCCTCATATTAGAGAAAACATTCGGCCTTTGGTTTTGTGGGATTGGCTTATTTCACTTAGCATGATATTCTCCAACTCCAACCACTTACTGGCAAATGTCATAATTTCACCTTTCTTTAAAGCTGAGTAATATTCCATTGAGTATATTTACCACATTTTCTTTATCCATTCATCTATTGAGGGATACCTAGGTTGGTTCCATAGTCTGGCTATTGTGAATTGAGCTGCTGTGAAACATTAATGTGGCTGTGTCACTATAGTATGCTGATTTTAAGTCCTTTGGGTATAAACCAAGGAGTGGGATAGCTGGGTCAAATGGTGGTTTCATTCCCAGTTTTCTGAGGAATCTCCATACTGCTTTCCAGATTGGTTGCACCAATTTGCAGTCCCACCAGCAAGGCATGAGTGTGCCTTTTCTCCCACTTTTGTTGTTTTTGATGTGGGGCTAACATAATCTGGAGGGGAAAAAAATTGAGAAGAGTTCAGTTGAACAAGCTTGCATTATATTGTTGTAGCCACTTAGACTCTGAGACATATATATGGCCCCTGATACAGAGGCACTAACAGCCTGGTGGGGAGAGAGACATTTAAACAGATGATTTTAATAAAACATGGTGAATGCAAAAATAAAGGTGATCTTGGATGGCCTTTTGGAGGTGGTGATGTCTTTGCCGGGTCTGACAGCAAATCTGATCTGGATGGAAATAAAAGACAACGGGAGACGTGGAGTAGAGCACAGAAACATTCCTGCAAGAAAACAACTCGTGGGAAACATGAAACAACGGTGGTGGTGATGTGTCCAGAGAACAACGTCTTGGAAGTCAAGGGAGGGGCGGCGTGTGGCGGGGTATGAAGGCTCGGAGAACTAGGCAGGGCTTGGGTGTGAAGGGCGCTGACACATCCTGTTAAGAAGCTTGGGGTTTATTGGGTGGGTTTTGCACGGAGGAGCAAAACAGTCAGAGATGCACTTTAAATCTCATGCTCTGGTGGCAGCCCAGAGGGCGACTTTGAGAGAGGAGACGGGACAGAGAGAAGCAGGGAACAGAAGTCTATTGCAAAGGCCAGGCATGAAGGAATGAGGGTCTGAAATGGCAGCTGGGATGGGAAGAAAGGACAAATCCAAGGTACATTTGGGAAGTGAAATCACTGGGGCTGCTTGATGAGTCCAACATGCAAGAGGCGGGAGAGGTTTCTAAGTTGGTGGCCCAGGTGTCCTTGGTGGGTCTGGACACACGTGTGTGGGCACTGGGAGGAAGAAAATGAGGTCCCCGTTGGCTGTGTTGAGTTCGAGGAGCGTAAGCCAAACTCGAGCAGACGGCCAATGGCCAGGAGCCGAGGCCAGGTGACCCAGATCTGGGCTCTGTCCACATGATGTGTTGGCCAGGGGACTTTGAGAATGAGTAGAAGAGACCTCCACAGCACATCCTGCAGGAGGAGAAGGAACCTGTGAACCAGGAGGGGAAGGAACGGAGAGGTAGGAGGCCACCACAGACAGCCATGCCGCAGAGGCCCAAGATGCAGGATCAGGAGGCTGCGGAAACCGCCCACGAAACAGCTACACCAGCAGTCACAGGAGAGGGCCGAGGACTCCCCTTGTCTCCACAAAGCCACCAGCGTCCTCAGGGCCATTTGCATGGAACCCTGGGTAGAAGCGTGGCCCCATGGACAGAGACGGCCCATCTTTCCTCCACTGGGGCCCTCTTCCCCTCACTCCTGTGCCTCACCCTGAGGCCTCAAGTCAAACGTGACCTTTTAGCCAGACCAGGCCAATACCAGGTAGATGACCTGGCAACCACAAAGCTATTAAATAGATTTGTTAAACACAAATAAAATTTTTTTTTTTAAAGTGAACTTTTGTCTCTCTGAGCATCACTGTATTTTCAAATGCTGCAGCTCCCTAGGATGGGGAAGATGTGCAGAGAGCAGATGGGTCCTCAGAGAGAAAATCAGCCTTCGGTAAACCAGCCTTCGGTACCTGAGCCTCAGCTTCCTTACTCTGAAATGAACTTCATCTTTAAGGAGTGGGCCAGCTGTTACAAAGAAATACTGTGAATAATCATAAACGTTTGTATCATCGTCATTCCTGAGAGCTTCCTGCTGCTTCCTGCGCCTGGCTCTACCTCAGATCACCTCTCTAGAGAAGCACCAGGGTCCGCATTTCATAGATGAGAGACTGAGACTTGTGGAGGTTATGTCACTTGCCCCCAGACCATGCAGCTGGTAAGTTCCTTAAGAATTTTAGTTTTCCCTGACACCCACTTGGGGACCCCTTTGGTAATCCTTGCCTCTGGGGTGTGGGCTGGGGACAGTTGCTCAGTTTTAACCAATAGAATACAGCAGAAGTGGTGGGATGTCACTTCCAGGACCGGGTTACAAAAGACTGTGACGTCCACCTGTCTTGCCCCTTCTCTCTCTTTCATTGTGGTGTCAGGGCTCTGCAGAGGAACAGAGTCAACAGGGCGTGTGCGTGTGTGTGTGTGTGTGTGTGTGTGTGTGTGTGTGTGTCCCAGGTGCCCGCTGTAGTGACCATCTCACATTCTAACAGGACGACTCAGTTAGCATCGTGTAACTAATCAAAATTAGTTTTTTTTCTCTGGCCCTCTCCTTATCCCCACCTTGGCCACTGTTAGCCCAGTTTCCAGATGGGAAAACTGAGTTTTGGCATGGTCAGACCAGAGTCCGGGAACCACGTGTTTCCCCAGTGCTGGGGCTTGCATTTGGAGGTCCTCAGCCCCTTCAGAAAGCCGATTCCCTCCTCAAAAGCATGGCTGTCCTTCAGTGGAGGCCCCTCTGCAAGGAGGGTGTTATCAAATTCCATGTTGAAGGGGAGACTTATTGCATCTGGGGAAGGAATTCGCTCTGTGGGCCCTGGGTCGGGCCCTCTCGGTGGGCAGTCCCTCCATTTAATCAATGTCTCACCTACAGACAGCTTCAATAAGGTGAACCGCGGAGGACGGTCATGCTTGTCAGTTTCGTTTTGCAGAGACACGGAGGCCAGTCTGATGAGGCCCTGGAATTTAGCTGTTGTCCCGAAGAGAAGACAGACGGATGCTTTCTTCCCAACCATCTGACGCCTCTCTTCCCAGAGACTCTCTATGGCCAGTCTTGAAGGCTCAAGAGGGCTGGAGTCACGTGGCCCGTGTGTGTACCTGTGTGTAACAGAATGCAAAATAGATGTGTGCAGAATCTTTTCTATTAAAGAGATTGCCTGCCCTGTCGCCATCTCAGCTGTTGTCCTAAGAGGCAAACAGTGCATGGATTATTTCCCCCGTTTTACAGATGGGTACAACTGAGTCTCAGTTACCTGACTCCTTCTGGGTCAACTGTGAGCGAGCAGAGCTTCTCTTTCCCTCAGGATTCCTGACTGGCAGTCCTCTCCAAAAGAGACTCTCCTCCTGTTAAAGGTCACATCTCTTGGCATCATCTGCAAAGAAAATCTGAGGGCTCAGGAGGTCCTTAGGGTTTTCTGAGAGCTTCTGGTTTTCACCAAAGGGGGGACTTTGCAAAAGGCCTCCAGCTTGGACATGCCCAGGTACCAAGAGAAAGAAATGGGAAGAAAACCTACACAGGCCTACCGGAGAGAGCCCAAGAATCATTTGGGTCGAGCAAGCCAAGAGCAGGTCCATATGGGGAGGGGTGCCCAGGGTCAGGGGCCAGGCCAAGATGGGGACATGGGCCTGGCCCCAGGCTCAGCCCTAGCACCATCTTTCTACAGGCCAAACAAGGAGGCCAGCTAAGGAGGCCATGTGAAAAGGCCAGCTGAGAAGGGCCCAATGACCCCAAAGGAGCTACAGGAACATCTGTGGGTTCCTGTGCTGGGGGTAAATCCCTGTGAGCTTCCCAATCCCACCTCCTCTATGAGCAAACCCCCCCTTAAACTCAGCTAAGCCACGCGGCTCACAGAGAGCTTTGCCAAGCGTCCCTTCCTGGCCCTGCTGTCCCCTCCGCGTCACCCCTGGGTCCCCCAGGTGCTTCCCCTGCCATGTTAGTCTCTCTCCGTCTCCCCGGGGCTGTCCCCTTTCCTTTCCACTTTGTCAGCCTGTGAGTAATGGTCCCTCCTCTTCAGAGAGGAGACAAGATTGATGACAGAGGAAAGAGACCATTGAAGGTGCCCTGCTCCTCCCGCCCTCGAGGAAAGCCTGCTTGTCCGCGTGGATTTATGAAGTGGCCGGCTCTCTGTCCCCGATAAAGCTGGCAGCGCGGCAGGGACGCGCCCACCCAACCTGGAGTTTTCTCTCCGTAGCCAAACGCAGAGGAAGGTCCTCCAGGATGGGTGGGAATGCAGAACCACCCGTGGGGAGCAGACGCCACCTTTTCAGACCACAAGGACCCTAGACAGCGGCTCAGATATTTCCTGGTCCAACCTGAATTCTGAGAGTGCTTCAAGGGGGATTAAAGAGGAGGCTGCTTTTTTAAAAATTTTGATTACGGGTCAAATCCTGCTGCAAGAAAATTGGATGCTTTTGCACCATGAGAACATCTGTTCTTCCCTCTCTGGACTTTATCTCTGTGTGGAGGACTCTACCTGAAGATAGGGTCGACAGGTGAGGAACCGGGTGCCCGGGTGAATTGGAATTTTGAATGAAAACCAGGAATTTTCTTTAGTAAAAGTATATACCAAACAGTTCATGGAACATACTTACACTAAAAGAAAATTTCTTCCCTGAATTTGACAAAATGACACTATGTGCATGCATAAACGTTACCACAGTGAATTCCACCATATGTACATCTTTAAAGCACCAAGGAAACATTAAACATAAATCAATAAATGAGGGGAAAGTTGACCAGTAGAGGAGAGGAAGGAGGATAGGGGGAGGGAGGAGGAGAGGGAAGGGCACACTGGGGACTTAAAGGGAGTAAATTAAATTCCATGCATGTGGGATCATGTCCAATGAACCCAACTCACATGTATAGCTCTAATGCTCTAATAAAAGAAAAAAATAGTTATTAAAAATCTATTCCTTGTTCTTTCTGCTAAACCCTACAGTCACCGTTTTTTATAACCCGATCATGGAAGGGACATCCCACCACTTCTGTGGTATTCTAGTGGTTGGATCCGAGCCACTGTCCTCAGGCCACACCCAAGGGGCTAGGATTACTAAGAGGGCTCCTAGAAGTGGGTGTCAGGGGGAAAATAAGTTTGTTCTTCTAAGTATGAGTTTTGAAGAATTTGAGGAAATAAATCCGCAGAGGTGAGAAGAAATGGACCTCCTCCTTCATATTTCCTCCCTTCCCACATACCCAGGGCTGGGACCTCCTGCCTCTCTATGGGAGACCCCTGGCAGGGATGACTGTCCAGGGCAGTGAGTTGCAGAGGCAGGTGGCAGAGGCTTATATAGACCAGTGGTTCTCAAAGGGTGACTGCTTGGTTCCCAGAGGACATTCAGCAATGTCTAGAAAGTATTCTGGTGTTGAGGACCCGGTGGGGACGCCACTAGCATTTAGGGCTAAAGGCGAAGGAAGCTGCTAGACACTAAAATAAGGAGACACACAAAGAATCACATACACACACACACACACACACACACACACACACACATTACCCGGTCTCAAATACTCGTCTGCTATGGTTGAGAATCCCTGAAGTTAAGGAAGAAAATTGAGCTTTAACATGAAGGACTTGAGCCTGGCCTGGTGACACACACCTCTAGCCTCAGAGGACAGAAGAGGGCAAGTTCTAAGGTCTCAGCAACTTAGTGAGACCCTGTCTCATAATAAAATTTTTAAAAAGGGCTTGGGGTGTGGCTCAGTGGTAGAGGACTTCTGGGTTCAATCCCTAATACCACAAAAAATCAATCAATCAATCAATCAATCAATCAACCAGTCAATCAATCAAATGAAGGGCTTGAGCCTCAACTACAAACCTGCAGGCTAGAAGAACAGCACCTGGGAGCTGCAGTCCTGCCTTCTCCACCACTGAAGCCCCCAGCCTGCAAGACCCTCTCTCTCGTTCCCCATTGAAGGCCTCCCCAGGTTAATTTTAACCATCTTTCATGCCTATGACAATGTTGGGGATAGGTGATGGGTGGCCTCTGTCCCAGGGCCCAAACCCTCTGCTCAGGCAGGGATTCTGCCCTTTGCTGCTAATGTCCTCCCGGACATGGGCCCTGTCCAGCCCCCAGAGTGGTGCTGTAACACTTTTCCAGAAAGCCCGGATGTGTTCCTCTGCCCTAGCGGAGGCTGACGCAGAGACGCCCTGGTAGGAGACTTGAGAGCACTAAACAGCAACAAACACCAGGACCTGCCCAACTCCCCCAGCCTGTCCGCCCCACGGTGACCCTCACCGGGGGTAGTGGAGTCAGGACTCTGTCCTCGGCTCCAACAACAGCAGAGATGGATTGGAAACCACCCCAGCAGAGGGGAAACCTCACCTCGGCCAGCCACGCCAGATCTCAAAAGCTGAGGTTTGTCACTGTGGTGTGTTTACGCATGTGCACAGCGTGATTTTGATAAATCCATTCAGCATTTTCTCCCTTTTCCTGCCTCTCCTTTCTCTATGCATGTATGATTCCGGCAAAAAGAGCCCAACTATCATGTATAACTATAATGCACTAATAAAAGGGAAAAAGTAAGTCTAAAAAAATCAAGAAAAAAAAATTTTAAAAAAGCTTAGGGTTTTTCTTGGGTATTCACTCCTGAGCTCACCCTCAGCAGCCGCTAGCCTGCCCGGCCTGCCGAGCAGAGCTGGAGACACTGCAAGGCCTCCCTAGGCTCTAAGGGCCCCCCAGGCAGTGGGAAGAGGACCCACTTGTTTAGATGGCAAAACAAACAAACAAAGCCATCAAAACCAAACAAGACCAAGGCCAAAGCGAATGCCACCAAAGTGGGGGACTTGGCTCCTTGAGTGAAATCCCATGACGGGCAACTTTGAACTTGGTGTTTGAACTTGAAGGGTTAAGACAAAGTTGCGGTCTTACAAATTAGGTTTTGTTTCCCACGGCCTCCTCCTCCTTCTCCACCGGCTCCTAGAGAAGCAAAACAGCTTATTCCATGGGACTAGGGACCGTCCCCTCCACCAAGCAGTGGCAGCTAGTGGCTTGGCTGCCCGCTGGCTTCAGCGGAGAGATGCATCCCCTCCCTCTCCTGACCCTTTCTGTCTGCCCCTCGCTCGGGTCCCCCTCCCCGCCCCACCCTTTCCAAAAGATTTATGGAGCAGAGTGGCTTGAGAACAAATAAGCAGACTTTAGGCTGATGTATTCTGCATACTAATGACAAGATACTGCTTCTGTACTCAGGGGCAAAGCCAGGTCAGGCCAGTTTAACCATAAACTTTATTTATGGGCTTATAACTTTGCAGCTGCAGTAGCTCTGCTGGGTCTCGGGACTGAACTCTCTCTCTCTCTCTAGATTCATACATGCATCTTTAAGTAAACTCAGGGTGGGGTGGGGGACAGCGTGCTGGTAGTGCTTTTTTTTTTTTTTTTAAATTTTTTTATGGCCTCCTGTAAGAAGTTGTCCCAGTAAGAAGTTTGAGCCAGAGGGGAAAGTGAGGCAGGGAAGGAAATAGAAGAGAAGAGGGTGCCTGCTCCCTGGGAATCGAGAAGCAATAGTAATAATACTTCTTCTTGGGCAGGAATTTGCTCTAACTGGCACTACAAGTTGAGTTTGTAATTCTTCAGCCCATCTTGAATCTTGAATCACAGAATCAACTGGATGCTTCCAGCTGGCTAGAAAACTGCCCTTCCTGCTGAGGGCCTCCTGAGTCTGACACCATCTTTCTATGCATCAGCGAGCTGGTTCCTCTCATCAAGACGGGTGACGCTCTGAGCTCTGCTCAGCTTCTCTCCTTCAAAAAGCACCCAGGATCACAGGTCCGATGCCCATCTGAATGGATCCATCTTGCTTGGTCTTAAGGTCGTAGACTTACCTCAGGGATGGAGATGGTGTGGATACTTCAGTCATTCAATAAAGAGGTATTGGTCACCTGCTATGTATGTGCCAGGCACTGTGCTTGGTGTCAGGGACACTGTGGTGAATAAAATATAATAATCCCCTGCCTGTTAGGAGCCCGTGGGTGGAGGTGAGGACATTTCCACTGCTGAGGACACCTTCCAGATCATGCATTGGACCACGTAGAGCTCTTGGCCCATTAGTTGTCTCCTAGCGCTCCTTTAAGTTACAAGATGAACAGTGATGGATGGGTGGCTGGGTATCAGCCTCAGTTTCCTGGGGACGTGGGTCGTGATCCCTGTCCCAATCCTGCCTTTCACAGAGGATCCAGAACGCTGGTGAGTAGAGAGAGAGGAGAGCTCCTGTGGCCTTCACGGAAAGCTCAGAAAGGCACCCACCATGCCTCAGCATGCTGCTTTTCTCTGGCATCAGGATTTCACCTGTCACTTTTCACCCTCTGCGTTGAGAAATTAGATGAGGACTTGTTTTTTTTTTTTTTTTTAAATTTGTTCAGAATCAAACATCCTTCTCTGGGGAGGGACCCTGGTTGTCATGACAGGCCCACGACTTTTCTGGGATGCTCAGGAGCCCACTCCTGTTTCTGTGGGGCTGGGCGCTCAGCAGCTGCTTACCCACAGGGAAGCTGGTGCCAGCTCTCTCGTGTGTTCTTTGAGCGGGGGCCGCCACCCGTTTCCATCTCCTTTTTCTCTTACTTATCCTCCTGGGAGGGCTAGGTCCCATTTTGGTTAGAAGCTGCGAGAGGGCCTGCAGTGTGGACAGTGGATGCCCAGCCCCCATCCAACACTGTTTGACCCTGTGTTGGGATGAGGAGGGGGTTGGGGCCACGGAGTTTTGGACTTGGACCAGATTCACTAGACTGTACCTGGAGATCCACGGAGCATGGCCTGGCTGCTGCACTGGGGAGGTGGCTATGAACCTGCACCTTTCCCTCCAGGAGGGACAAGCCAGCCAACTTGGGTCAGGGCAGCGTGCAGACACTCCACCACCAAGAGGTAGATCAAATTTGCTCTGGCCAAAGGAGCCACTTAATCTTGCAAACACAGGAGGAAAGAATTACCAAACCTTCTAGCTTTAGTGTACCAGGAGAAGGAGCATGTGAACGTTGGGGCAGGATAGTAGCAAGGAAACTACAGGCTGGTGGATAGCCAGTGGCGTACTAGCTACATGACCTTGGACAAATCACCTTTCCCATCTGAGCCTTCACATACAAATCTTTGAAATGGGTATAATAGCAATTCCTTCCTTAGCTACCTCGCAAAGCAAGTAACACATATATGAGGTCTATGTCAGCAGGCTACAGAATGCCTTGAAAAATAGTGAACTGCTACAAAAATGTTAGGTTTTTTTTTTTTTTTTTTTTTTTAAGATGGCTGCTTAGACAATGGGAATTTGATACTGAGGAGGATTTGCTATATACAAAAATGCATAAACAACTGAAGATTCCAGACCTTGTTAATCACACTCAGTCAATGTCTTTGTCTGTAGATCCACATAGTAATTGTCACTTGCCTGTGATTGTGTGCTGGAGTCATTACTTCTTCTTGCAGTTAGAGGGGTACGTGAGTTCTAGAGCCCCTCCCCACCCCTCAGGAGAGAATGAGGTTCCTGTAGGCAGGGAACAGGTGACATCCCTTCAGAGCCTGACTATGTGATCCATACATCCTTCCTAGTGGCCCCCAGTTCTCTTACCACAGCTCCTGAGGTGGTTACTTTGAACTTCAGATTAACTGCTTGGCAGTTTTTCTGTCATACATTATTTATTCCTTATATCAACCATCAAATATCTATTAAGAGCCTCTTCTGTTCTGGGTGCTATGATGGACATTGAGATATCTCTAGTCCAAGAGCACTGAACTCAGAAGATAACACAAACTAATAAAAACCCACTTCCCAACTCAGCCTATGAGATCTTGATAATAAAGAAGGTTCTCACTGATTCCTCATCCACTGGCTCCAAAGAAGAGTTCTAACTTATTGCTGAAGGTCAAGGAGCACTCTTTCATTTGCAGAAGGAATCTTCTATTCCAAAGCCAACTGGGACAGAAAGCAGGATCAGAGCAAAGATGCTCTGCAATTTACACTCTCCTATTTTGTAGATATTGATAAAACTGAATCTAAGGTTTGTATGAAAAGGCAAAGGACGTTGATTAGGTAACCCAATATTGAATAGGAAGAAGAACACAATTGCAGGACTTGAATTACCAGATTTCATGTCTGACTATGAAGCTGCAGTCATCAAGACAGGGTGTTATTGGTGGAAAAATAAACAATGTCAACAGACTTTTCTATAGAGGTCCAGATAGCAAGTATTTGGGCCTTTGAGAGTCACACAGTTTATTTTGCTTTCTACTTGATTCTGAAGTAATTGTGATGCAAGCAAGAAGTAAGCATAGGCCATGTGTAAATGAATGAGCCTGACTGTGAACCAACAAAACTTTATTGACAAAAACAGGCAGGGAAGTACAAAAGGATGATTCAAATGAGTCAGAGATTTAAAGAGAAGAAAGATATCCCATGTTCATGGAGTTGTAGATGCAATATTGTTTAGATGTCAGTTCTTCCTAACTTGATCTAAACATTCACCACAACCTCAGTAGAAATTCCAGCCAGCTATTTTGTAGATATGGACAAAACTGATTCTAAGGTTTGTGTGAAAAGGCAAAGGACCTTGATTAGGTAACCCAATATTGAACAGGAAGAAGAACACAATTGCAGGACTTGAATTACCAGATTTCATGTCTGACTATGAAGCTGCAGTCATCAAGACAGAGTGTTACTGGTGGAAAAATAAACGATAGATCAATGGAGCAAAGTAGGAAGCCTAGAAAAAGATGCAATCAAATAGAAGCAGTTGATCTTTGGCAAAGGAATCAAGGCAATTCAATGGAGAAAGGATGGTCTGATCAACAAATGATACTATAACAATTTTTTTTTCATATAGACAACACTGAGGCATAGATCTTACATATTTACAAAAATTAACTCAAGAGGGATCATGGACTTAAATGTAAAATGCAAACCTAGATAATTTCTTGAAGAAAACATAGGAGAAAATCTACATGACCTTGAGTTTGTGATTAGTTCTTAAATAACACCAGTATCACAATTCATGCAAGAAAAAAAAAATGATGTCAGACTTTATTAAAGGTGAAAACTTATGCTGTGTGAAAGACATTTATAAGAAAATGAAAAGACAAGCCCCCGAGTGGTGGAAAATATTCATAAAACACTCATCTGATAAAGTCTTATATCCCAAAATATAAGCACTAAGAACTCTTAAAAATCCAATAAAAAGAGGACTGGAGTTCGATGGTAGAGTGCCTACCATGCTTTAGGCCCTGGGCCAGAGCTCCAGCATCTTAAAAAAAAAAAAAAAAAAAAAGCAATAAGAAGAAAATATACAACCCAATTAAAAATGGGTAAAAGATATAAACAGAACCTTGTCCAAGAAGACATGTATATGACATATTAACATATGAAACGATGTTCAATATAATCTGTCATTAGGGAATTGCAAATTAAAACAATGAACCACCTCTACACAACTACTTAAGATGACTAACATCTGAAAACTAACGATACCAACTGTTGGCAAGAATGTAGAGCTCTTACTCATTGCTGATGGGATTGCAAAATGGTAGAGACACTTTGCAAGACAATTGGACAGTTTTTTATAAAGGTAAACATAGTCTTGCCTTACAATCTAGTAATCACACTCCTAGGTATTTTCTCAATTGGATTGAAACCATACATCCACACAAAGAATCTGTGTGCACATGGAAGTTTTATTTGTACTGCTAAAAGCCAGAAGCATCCAAGAAATCCTTCAATATGTGAATAAATGAACTGTGGTACATCATTCTTTAGAATATTATTCAACAACGAAAAGAAACTAGGCAAGAAACCATGAAAAGACATAGATGGATCTTAAAGCCATATCGTTGAGTAAAAGAAGCCAGTCTGAAGAAACCACACAGTTCAAAATTGCAAGGATAGGACATTCCAGAAAAGGCAAAACTTAAGAGATGGGAAACAGATCAGAAGTTGCCAAGGGTGTGGAGAAGATGGAGATTTGAAGTCGTGAAACACAAGGAACGCTTTGGGATGTTGAGACCATTCTGTATACTTCTGGGGTGATGAGGATTGTAAGCTGCCTGTCGTGGCCAGCCACAACGCCGCGGGAGGAAAACTCTCGGAGGCAGAGTAAAGCTATTACTACTTTTACTTCTACTTTCTTAGAGAGAGCTTACAGAGAGAAAGAAAGATTTTTCTTCTTCATAGAAAGAGCTTAGAGAGAAAGATTAGAGATAGTTTTTTCTTCTTCTTCTTCTTAGAGCTTAGAGAGAAAGATAGAGCTTTTTCTTCTTCATCTTCTTAGAGCTTAGAGAGAAAGAGAGAGAGCTTGAAAGAGAGAGATTTCTTCTTTAGAGAGAGAGAGAGAGCTTAGCTTTTAGAGCTTCTTTCTTCTTCTTTCTTCTTTCTTCCTCGGGAGCCTCTGCCTGACTCTGACCAGCAATTACTTCTTCTATCTGGTTTCTCTTCTGTAACCGCTCTGCCTACGTTCTGGCCGCTCTGATTCTATTCTTCTTCTCTGACCCGAACTCTTCTTCCGACCGAGCGACTGCACGACTGACTGAATGAATTCATTCTTCTCCTGACTCCGACCGCTTTCACCCGGTTATATACCTTTAGCTTTGCGGGTGCCTCACGTGCATTTACAGGTGCGTCACATACATACTTATTATCAGGTGGAACTTATGGCTTCCTGCTGACCGCAATAGCCATCTCCCTAATTGGGGCTCCTTCAGAGGATAAGACATGAAGCATTCACCAGGACTCCTAGAACTTCGTAACACAAAGAATATACCTTAATGTATGTGATTTTAAAAAGTTATCTGTGAGTTTGAGGAATTCCAGGATAGAATGCAGAATGCAGCCCAAGGACCTACATGAATCAAAAGTGTACAAAAGAACATCAGTGATCGAGGTCAAGGAATAAGATTCTGATCTAAGCCACTTTGGAAACCAGCAGAATCTGTGATACCAAAAGAAAAGAATACTGAACACAAGCACTGTGCTGCTAGGGTCTTCCCCACGGGAGTATGGGGTCACAATTCTGGAACAATGGCTTACATATGCTGGGATTGGACTAGTAAGCACATGGACGGAGGCTGTCAGAAGGATCTCTCATCCAATGCTGGAGGAGAAATTATAGATACTCAAGAGAAGGGGATGAGAATGATGTACGTAGTCATGGGCTAGAATTCATAGTATGAACTTACATTTATCTTAACATGGGTATCAATGATTGCTTAGAGAAGTAGTCACAGATATGTACACACACACACAGGTTATTACACACACATTTGTCTCGTTGCTCCGCCAGTTGAGAGAACCCAGAAGCAATGACACCCGGGTAACAGGGAGCACACTAGTGCCCAGGTCTTTGTTCCTAAAGTCCTTCACTAACAGGAAGAACCTGGAGAAACAGCTGATTCTACTGGGGCGGGAAATATCCAAAATGGGGCTAGAGCATCTTGTAGTGCAAGTTCTCAAAACAACAATAACCAAACCAAAACAAAAATACCTGCTCTAACCTGGGGAGAGGTTCAGGAAAGTCAGCTGGGGAAGCTCCCAAAGGTTAACTAACATTGATTGGGCAAGAAAATAAAGCAGTATTCTATATAATCCAAGGAATAAATTACCCATGAGTTCAAAATGACATAAATAAACAATTGAGTAATTAAGTGAAGAACAGGCAAATCTTTACAGAAGAATTGCAAATAAATCTTGTAGCTTCTTCATCCTTAAGAAGGGGGGACAGGACTCACACACACACTCCTTAAGAGTGGGCTGTGCATAGTGACTTTCTTTGAGTGAAGTAATGAAAGAGAGGGCAACAAGGAATAACGTTATCGTAGGAAAACTGGCAAACTCGACTTCAGCTAGGTGATCCAGGTTAATTTCAACGCTGATTAACATTATTGAAAAGTGTGTACTTGGTCAGGTATGGGGGGTGCTTGCCTGCAATCCCAGAGATTTAGGAGACTGAGGCAGGAGGATTGCAAGTTTGAGATCAGCCTGGCCAACATAGTGAGGCCCTGCCTCAAAATGAAAAAAATTTAAAAAAGAGCTGTGATGTGGCCCAGTGGTAGAGCATCCCTGGGTTCAGGGGAAGAGAATGTACCCTCCGTAGGATGTGATAAGAAGTGCACTGGACATCTGTGACCTTCTCCCCCAAACACACTACCCCTGGCTAATTTGGGGGTGAAAATCAGACAAATCCCAAATGAGGGTTAGCCAACAAAATGCCTGAGCCCTTCCCTCGAAACGAACTCGCCAAAATCATAAAAAAAAACAGGAAGGTAAGTCTGAGAAATTAGTATAGCCGCAGGGAGCCCGAGGAGAAGTGATGGCTAAATGTAGCATGGCCTCTGTCTTAGGTGGGATCCTGGGTCAGAGAAAGGACAATAGGGGACACTGAGGAAATGTGAACCCAGTTGGGCGCCATTTGTTCATTAATTATGATAAATAAGCCACATTGATGCTAGAGGTTCATAGGGCACAATGGGTGTGCGGTATACAGGAAACAGCTATATCATTTTCTCCATGATTTTTAAAATCTGAAACTATTCTAAAATAAAGTGTATTAAAAACAGCAACAACAACAAATAAAGCACAGGCAGTAGGCTGGACTGGGCTCTGGGCTACGGTTTGTCAACTGCTACCCCAGGTCAAGATCTTCCACCCTGGCTACGCTCAGGAGCAACCCCGGACGGACCTTCTAAGGACTTTACTTTTGAAGCGGGTGATTTACATGTTGGAGAAATCAAGATGCTAGAAAGTCTCGATGCTGCTCATGTCCCCAAGTGTTCTGTCTCCCCTGCTCCCGAGAGTCATTGCTTTTCTTAGTTTCCAAAGTGTCTTTATTCAACAGAGGTAGTAAGAAAAGTGTATACCTGGCAAAGTATATACCTGGCTTTCTCCTTTCTTCTTACGCGAACAACATTACAGTATAAATTCTGTTTCGCCTGTTGTTTTAAATTTTCTGTTTGTCCTAGAGTTTTTAATATTGGAGAAGAGAGATAATTGCTTTTTTTTTTTTTTTTTTTTTTTTTTTTTTTTTGGTCCTTGGTGTGGGATGTAACCCAGGGCTCAGCACATGCTAAGCAAGCGCTCTGCCACTGAGCGAGGTCCCAACCCCTGCTCACTCTTTTTAACCGAGGCACGGTCCTCTGAGCCAAGGTTAGACCAGGGCTCCTGTAACCAATTTCCTACAGACACTTGGGTTGGCTCTAATCTTTGCTGTCACAAATGGTGCTGCCGAGAGTCATCTTACGTGTATGGAGTCAGAAGTTCCAGCAGGCCCACCTCCATGTTGGCAATGCTCTTCAGATGAGTTACCTGGACAGTGGGCCTGGGCCGTCCTCATTTTCAAAAGGTCCTCCAGGGAAGCTATGCACAGCCAAGAGTGAGCGGCACTGCTGGGCCCAGGTGTAGTCTGCAAAGCTAGAAGGACGGGAGGAGGGCTCTCAAGTCAGGTGACTCAGAGTCATTGGAGACCTACACGAAAATATCCAAGGCTCATTGCAGAAAGATTGAATCCCCATCAGTGGAGGTGATGCTGGTATCTGCCTTTTCTCCCTCCCTCCCTCCCGCCCTCTCTCTTTCTATTTCTTCTTTTCTTTCTTTCCTTCTTTCTTTCTTTCCTTCCCTTTCCTTCCTTTCTTTCTTTCTTTCTTTCTTTCTTTTTGGTACTGGGGATTGAACTCAGGGGCACTGGACCACTGGGCCACATCCCCAGCCCTTTTTTTGTATTTTTTAGAGACAGGATCTCACTGAGTTGCTAAGTGCCTCACCATTGCTGAGGCTGGCTTTGAACTCGCGATCCTCCTGCCTCAGCCTCCCAAGTGCTGGGATTACAGGCGTGCGCCACCGTGCCTGGGTTTCTTTCTTCTTTTCTTTTAACACATCCCTGCAATTCTAATGCACAGTCAGCGTGGAGAGCCCCCAGTCTGGGGGAAAACACACTCCTGAGCGGAGGAGGCTTGTCTGCAGGGCCGAGAGCTGTCGCTCCTCCTGGTCTTCTAGTCTGCTCTCTGTCTCCTGCGCCCCTCCTCAGCCCTGCCTTGGAAAGTCATTCGGAAGTAGATCTCGAGCGGAGAGTGGATGGCGGGTCATGGTGCGTGCCCACAGTGCCAGCCCACAGGCCGCACGGACATGAATGGGACGCCCGCTGTCGCAGGGTGCGCACTGCTGCCCATCCGTGAGCTCCCGATTAATATTTCACCAGCCCTTGATGAGCTTTCGTTTCCTTCCGGCAGCCTCTTTCCCATCAGCGGAGCTGTGGAAGGCCACCAGGACGCAGGCGCCAACCGAAACTTCTCTTCCCTTGTCTTCACGGCTGGGCGTGGAACCGAAGAGGTGGCGTGTTGCGGGCATCACCTCATTATGTCATGGGGACGGAAGAAGGCAATGGGATTTTTACTGTAATAATCGACTCAGGTTCAGTGCTGGCTCGTGCATTCCTTGCTCCAGGTGCATGACACTGTCACTTTCCCATGTGGCAATGGGGAACCGAGGCACAGAGAGGTTCTGTCACTGCAGAAATGGGTCTGCAGTAACACAGCCGTGTCAAAGGAAGTGATTCTCAAACCAGGTCCACCCAGCTCTAAACCCAGGCTTTCTTCTACTGCCTTCTTCCAATAGGGGTTGAGAATGTTCTCCTGAACATTCTTGAGGATGGTCATCTTTTTTTTTTTTTTTTTTTTTTTTTTTGTGGTACTGGGGATTGAATTCAGGGGCACTCGACCACTGGGCCACATCCCCAGACCTTTTTTGTATTTTTATTTAGAGACAGGGTCTCACTGAGTTGCTAAGTGCCTCGCCATTGCTGAGGCTGGCTTTGAACTCGCGATCCTCCTGCCTCAGCCTCCCAAAGTGCTGGGATGACAGGCATGCGCCACCGCGCCCAGCTGGATGGTCATCTTTGATGGAATCTAAAATGTTGACCGCCCTTGCCTAGTGAGGCAGAAAAGAGTCTCTGTGCATTCTCTGCCCTCGTTCTCAGATTAGCTTTCTGTTTTTTTTTTTTTTTTTTTTTAAATTTCCAATGAAGCCATTATAATTTTTTGTGGCATTGTACCCAAGTGTTCTTTAAAAAATTCTTCCTGGAGTCCTATAATTGCCACCTGCTGTATGTAACAACATGACAGCAACCATGACAGTTACCAGGTGTGCAGAAATGTGTACCCCCTCCCCCGTGCCTCACCTTATTAGATAAGCAAATCTAGGCTCCAAGGACCTCCCTTGGCCACCTGAGGCCACACCGCCCGGAAGTGGAAGTGGTCAAACCAGATTCAAATTCGGGTCTGATCGGGAGGGCTTGTGCTCAGTATCTCCGGGCCCCTCTGGTGAATTTCCCAGCAAAACTTTCTTTTCCATTCACTGGTGAATCTTTCCACCCTCCTTCTCACTACTCCCCCCAAACATTCCAACTTTTTAAGTCTCTTTCTCTTTCTTCCCCTCCCAAAGCCGGGGAGAATTAGGCCACAGTGCATGGATGGACACGGGGAGTTAACCCACGGTCTTCCCCAACAGAGGCCAAATTCCCAACGTGAGACTGGGACAAGGCTTGGAATAGGACCCAAGGGTTAATGGTGCTACAGGGAAAAGCTGTGGGCTTTGTTGTAAAACAGCTCCCCTGCTACAGAGGGCCGATTAGCATGCAAATGCACTTTGCCTCCTGCCTTTTAATGTTTTACTTCTCTTAATTGCTGAAACCGGTTGTAATTTCTGGGCTCCGCTGGCTTGGGGGGGGGGAGCAGTTTCCTCTAACAGGCGCTGTCATTGCACCTGGAAGGGGTTGAATTCTAATTTTATTAACCAATTGGAGCACCCGTTTTCTCTTCTGCTCCCCAAGGGGTGGTAGTGGTGGTGGTGGTGGTGGTGGTGGTGGTGTGTGTGTGTGTGTGTGTGTGTGTGTGTGTGTTGGGGGGTATTCCCAGGTTAGAGTTAGAAACTTTCTCTCCTTTGCTCCTGTGTTGAGCTGATTTCCTCTGAATCCTTGGGATTAGAACCTGACATTCTCAATAAGATCAAAAATGACACAGGTGACTGGATGAAGATAAGAGGGAGTTTATTAAAGATTTTAGATATCCGGTTATGACTTCGCAGTGAAACATATTTTGAAATATAACCTGGATTGCAGCATGACCTCTTTTCTCGTTTCAGAGGGATTCCAGCTGAGCAAGTGACTTCCCAGGCGACTTCCGAGGCTAAAACTCTATTTCCTGCAAAGCGGAAATGACTAGAGAAAGGAACTGCTGTTCCTATAAGACGTGTATGGCCATTAGCACGGTGCTTGCCTTCCTAGCCAACTTAAGGAAAACAACTGTCCCCTAACCTGCACCCTGTCCACACCTAACACCGCCCCACTAAGATTTTTTACCTGAGTCAGTCATGCACAGAGAGAGTCAGAAACCAGGCACAGGCTCTGGAAAACAGATCATGGTTCTAGACTACCCCCCCCCCCCCCTAGATACCATTGTGGGTCAAGCCATTTTATTTTCTGGAGGTCTATTTAATACGGAGCTGTTGGAGGCAAGAGTTTGTCGTCGGGTAGGAACAGTCTTGTGGAGCCTGACACACCCTCAAGGGCAATGGCTCCCCTTCAAGGACCCCCGTGCACACGGGTCTGTGCTGGAGACTGGGAGAAGCCAGCAGTGGCCACCGTGCAGGGCAAGGGCGCAGTTGCCACGTCCGTCCCCCCAACACCTGAAGGAAAAGAGTCCCTGGAAATGCAAACGCCGTCTCTGCTGAATTTGTTCAGTCAATACTTACATTCCATTTACCATACAGAGAGGATTAGGGCGTCTTGCTTGGCAATTATTTATCCACCATTCTTGGCAGTTGTCCTGGCTGGTGTGTAGCTCGGCTGAATTCTGAGTTTCTGGAAGCCCAAGTGCAAAGAGAGAGAGGACAGAGAACCACGTTCTATTTACCTGACGGAGGAAAGAAGCAGAACACCTCCAGCAGCCCCGGCTCCGGCACCTTCTCCTGCTTGGGTTCCTGCTTCCTCTGCACCCGCCCTGGTCTCCTCTGCAGCCTCAGATGCATCCTCATCATGTCCTGTTCAGTGTCTGAGCCACAGTGACATTCTCAAAGCCACGTGTCAATAAAAGCAGGGATGGGGAAACAAAACGGAAGATGAGCCACTGAGTTTTCGTGTTGATTGATTGATGCACAAGTTCTGCAGGTTGGGGGACCTCAGCAACCGGGGCGAGAAGACATTCCAATTGCTGCACAGCCTGGTTTTTTGCTAGGCCTCAAAGGAAGGAAGCCGAACCGGGCGCGGCGGCGCACGCCTGTAAAGCCAGCACTTGGGAGGCTGAGGCAGGAGGATCGCGAGTTCAAAGCCAGCCTCCGCAATGGCGAGGCACTTAGCAACTCAGTGAGACCCTGTCTGTAATAAAAATACAAAAAAAAGGGCCGGGGATGTGGTCCAGTGGTCGAGTGCCCCTGAGTTCAATCCCCGGTACCAAAAAAAAAAAAAAAAAAAAAAAAAAAAAAAGGAAGGAAGCTGAACTGAGGGCAGGAGAGGGTTGCGACCTGGGTAGAAGGCCCCGGATGGATCGTGGCCTGTGACTGAAGGGATGGAGGGATGGGCTTCCAAGATCGCTCACAGCATCAGCCCACTGAGTCCATCCTGATTCCTTCCCCTTTTCCCTTCTGACATTTTCTTTCAGTGGGAGTTGGGGGGGTGCTCCCCTTTCCTGAGCACCTCATTTATAACAGGTGCTTTACACTTTTCGACAAAGCAGAGAAATCCAATAGGTAGGTCGTATCTCCATTTTGCATTAAGAAGAAACTGAGGCTCAGAGTGTCCCCAGGATGCACAGGTCACACCACCCGTGACAGTGGTAGAACCAGGGCTCTCACATCAATTCTCCCTGGTTCCCAAACTTCCCCTTCTCCTCACTGCTGCGGGGACAGGGACCAGACTCTTCCATTTATCTCAGCAAACCACACAGAGTGGAACTGGTGGCGGGGAGGTGCTCCCCAAGGACCACGCAGTCACAAGTGGCCTAGCAATGTCCCCAAGCCACCCCACAGGCCTTTCCCCTCCCCAACAATTTCAACTTGTTTCCTTCAGAGAAAACATGACTTTTCCCATTGATGGAACTCACAGGCCAACAATAGGGGCCCATGGCATGCCCCCCCCCCTCGGGGACTAGTCTTTAAGGCTGGCTTGTCCCCCCAGCCCCCCCACCCCACCTGCCCTGACCTTCCTTTGGGGAGGACTTTCTGCATAACAATGTGTGATGGGGGCTGCCCTCTTGCTATTAGCACCTAATGAAAATGTAACCATATTTAACCCCCCACCGTCCCAGATCAGCCCGAGAGCCCAAGTGGGCTTAATTCCTTTGTATGATAAGCACCCGGCTCTCCATGTGGATGTCCATCCCCCTTTCTCCCTGGAGAGGACTCGGAGCTGTGTATGTCTAACTGGACTCTCAGCTGTCCCGGGCACAATGGGGAAAGTATCTTTTGTGGCATTAACGGCTTTGGGGAAGGGAGAGGGGAGGGTGCGGGTTGGTGGGGAGGGGGTGCGTTGAAGAGGAGCAGAACAATGTGTGAGAAGCCAAGGCTGTGGGTTTCCCACACGGACCAATATGTGCCCCCGCCCCCCTCTGGGAGAGACAGACCTGCAGCGACCAGCCCACAGCTGATCCCGCCTTGATTGGCTTTTTTTTTTTTTTTTTTTTTCATTGTGCTCTCAAGGGACGAAAATCCTTTTGTGGCGTGAAAGGAGAGGCGTTCCTGCCGTCCCCTCCCTCGAACTGATTGGCTATGTCACAAGATGGCCAAATCCACCCGGATTAATGTGCGGGCCGGCCAGGCCGAGGTGTGGGGACGTCTGAGTCCGCCCCTTCGGGCGGGCGGGCGAGCGTGTCTGCTGCCCTGGGAGCAGGGGCGGGGGACACCGAGGGGCAGGCCACCACTTTCTTCATATTTATTATTCCCCCCACCCCGCGGCCCCGCGGGGATGTTTATTCATGGGCCACATCTGCTGGCTGGCAGGCGACATGTCTCTTGTTAGAAAGAATGCCTGGGAGTCCCCAAGGAGCCAGGAAAAGGGGGCACATTCCGTAGGACCTGCCTTTCTGCTGTGCTCAGGCAGTCCCTGGGCTTTGGGGGCCCACCTGTAACGCGGCCCAGCCAGCGCTCGGCTTCCAGCCCCGCGGGCCGCTCCTCACCTGCAGGGGCTGGGCTCCCCGGCTAGGAGGACGCCCCTCTCCCCTCTGTCCCTCTTACCTGGATCATTCTTCCCGCCTAGATTCCTGCACCCAAGGCCCAGCTCTGTGTCCCCGACTGTCCCATTGGAAAGAAGGCGGCCTTCCTGGATGTCTTCTATTGCCCCTGGACCGCTTCCATCACGCTTACCGAGTTCTACCTGAAGGAACCGTGGTTGGAGGGTTTGCCGTCCCTTGAGGGGGTGGGATCTGACCGTGGTTGCCCCTAGTCACCTCACCTGCCCCATCATCCCCATCCGGTGTGGGTCGCACAGGGGTGTACTTGGGAGACATCGCTCAGGAGCTGTTGGCTGAGTGACAGGACTGGAGGCCAGGAGAGAGGCCTGCAGCCTGGGGGGTGTCTCTGGGATGCTGGGGTTAGTCAGCAAGGTGTGCAACGTCGTCCCTTTCCCCGTTGTTGGCATTGGGTTTATTTTAACACAACTTTCAGCGTGTCCTGCATGCAGCTTTAGGGGTAACATGCATTTCAAAATTTAGAGGCCAAGGGCACAGGGGGGCCCCCGACACCAGGATGACAGACACTTATGCTCAGCTATGGGGGAACAGGCCCATTCTGCCAGCTATATGGCAGTGAGGCTAATGAGAAGTTTTGGATTGGCACCTGGGAAAATCTTCCCTCTTTTTATATAATTGATGCAGACTTTTGGAAATGAGGTGGCCTCCAATGTAGGATAAGGGAAAAAAATAGAATAAAAAATTGGAGGGAATTGTAGCATTTTTTAAAAAATATTTTTTGTTATTGTTGTACATGGACACAATAACTTTATTTTTATTTATTTTTATGTGGTGCTGAGGATCGAACCCAGTGCCTCACACATGCTAGGCAAGTGCTCCACCACTGAGCCACAACCCCAGCCCTGTTTCATTTTTATGGACAAGCCAGGTTAGGGACAAGTTTTAAATGAAAAAGTCACAATTGCCAGGCACCCTGTGCACGGCTGTGATCCCAGCAGCGGAGGAGGCTCAGGCAGGAGGATCACAAACTCAAAGCTAGCCTCAGCAATTTCATGAGGACCTAAGCAACTTCGTGAGACTTTGTCTCAAAAAATAAAAAGGGCTGGGGATGTGGCTTGGTGTTTAAGTGCCCCTGGGTTCAATGCCCTGTACTTAAGAAGAAAAGAAAAGAAAAAAAAGTAACAGTAGATAAAGTTGTGTGGAGTCCTGCCATGAGTTTTGATGGTATCATGGGTCATTCTGGGTCTGCATGGGGGTTATATCAGTAAGATTGTGGGATGGCTGACTTTAAGATGGGAAGTAGGATATCTCTCGGGTGTATGATTGAGGGTATGGAAGACTCCTTCTCAGAGAAACTGAAGGAGTGGCGTGTGAAAGAAACATTTCCCCCTCTAAGCTGTCCTTCCATAGTGCTCTCCTGTATCAGTCAATCACACTTTAGCAAGAACTGATTCAATCAATCACCTCTCTCATAAATCTCAGATGAAATCAACTCTTGGGTAATGGGAACTTGATTTCTAGGAGTAGACCAGCAAGGGTCTAAATGAAGGCAAAACCTCAGAGAGAGAGAGAGAGAGAGAGAACCCTGGGAGAAAGGGAGAGGTGTAGTTATCAAGTGAACTTTTCTATTTACGTTCTTCAACATGTTGTCTAAGATCATTCCCATCTGGGACATGTGGCAGCGATTTTTCAGTTTTTTCTCCCTCTGTGTCCAGTCAGTGTCCTGTATCTAGTAGCTATTGGTGCAACTTTGCTCCCTTCTAAATAAGGAGGCCTCAGAACCAAAGCACTATTCAAAAAAAAAAAAAAAAAAGAAAAGAAAAGAAAAGAAAGAATGAAAAAGCCATTGAGCCCTTGTTCCAATTAAGCACTGCCGGAATACAATCCGTTCCTAACGTGAGATCAGTGCTCTGACTAGGTGTGGGGACTTGAGGGGGATCGGGGGATGGAGGGGACTCTGAGGGCATTTGATCCTCCTCGCTCCATCAGTGCAGAATCTGTGGGTCCGACAGGGCATACATCCCAAAGCGCCTGTCACCTGGTGTTAAAATGAAAGTGCACGTCTAGGTGCCCAGGGAGACCCAGGCCGTCGGCACCTGGGATTCTGACCTTCACAGGTGATCCTGACCCACCCGGAGTTGAGGACACGTTTGCTGTGGTTAGCCAAACCCTGACACTGCGTGCCTGTGGAGCCCAGGGTGGTGCCGGACGTGCCGTCCTGAGAAGCCCCGAGCAGAGATGGGCCGATGGAGTTTTCTGAGTGAAGCTGCTACAGGAGTGGCTAATGCTTAAAAATGAAAGGGGAAAAAAACAAACCCACTTTTCATTAATTAGTTACAAAAGCCAACTTATTTTTTTTTTAAAGAGAATTGGTTTTAATAGAAAGCAGTTAATATCCATATGTAAGAATCTATTCTCCAAGGCATAGGAGGCAGTTAGAAGGTAGATTTGGGCCGGGTAGGGTAGCACACTCCTGTAATCCCAGTGACTGCAGAGGCTGAGGCAGGAGGATGGCAAGTTTGAGGCCCACCTCAGCAACTTAGTGAGGCCCTAAGCAAATTAGACCCTATCTCAAAACAAAACAGATAAACAATAAAAAAGGCTTGTGGTTGTAGCTCAGTGGTAGAGTGTTTCTGGGCTCAATCTCCATATTAAAAAAACAAACAAACAAACAAACAAAAAAAAAAAAACAAAGGTAGGGGCTGAGGTTGTGGCTCAGTGGTAGAGTGCTCGCCTAGCATGCATGAGGCACTGGGTTCGATCCTCAGCATCACATAAATGTAAAATAAAGATATTAAAAAAAAAAAAAAAAAAAAAGCACAAAGGGTGAAGGAGCCCCAATTAAGAAGGGCTATTGTGGCTAGCTGGAAGCCATAAGTTCCACCTGATATGTATGTGACGCACCTGTAGGCACCCGCAAAGCTAAAGGTATATAACTGGGTGAAAGCGGTCGGAGTTAGGAGAACGGAGAATTCATTCAGTCAGTCGTGCAGTCGCTCGGTCGTCAGAAGAAGAGTTTGGGTCGGAGAAGAAAAGAATCAGAGCGGCCAGAACGTAGGCAGAGCGGTTACAGAAGAGAAACCAGATAGAAGAAGTAATAGCTGGTCAGAGTTAGGCCAAGGCTCCCGAGGAAGAAAGAAGAAAGAAGAAAGAAGCTCTAAAAAATAATCTTTCTCTAAGCTAAGCTCTATCTTTCTTTCTCTCTAAGCTAAGAAGAAAAGAAAGAAGAAAGAAGAAAGTAGAAAAATCTTTCTTTCTCTCTCTAAGCTCTCTCTAAGAAAGTAGAAGTAAAAGTAGTAATAGCTTTACTCTGCCTCCGAGTTTTCCTCCCGGGTTTCGGTACCAGGTAGCTTACAAAAGGGAGACTTGGAAAACTGATAGGATAAAGAAATAAGCAAAAAAAATGTTTTTAAAGATAAAATGTCTATGAAATGAAAGCCTTCTATTGCCATGAGAAAGTTAACTACCTCTCTTTACACAGGCTTATGCAAACTTCGATGCATTAGCTATCTGCATATATGCATAAGTAATACATGGACTCATGCCCAGCCTTCTAAGAGCTCAGACTTGAAGACACACTTCAAGAGGGATCTTGGTATGAACAGGCACTGCTCTGGGTTACGTGTCTCCATCTGTATCTGGGGGTCGGGTTGGGCTGCTGGGTGTGGACGATCGGGAGGAGGGGGTCCCATGTTTGTTAGGAAAAAAAAAGAAATCTCCAGCAAGCAGGTTTTAGTCTACCAAAAGGAAGCATTGATACTGTTTTTCCAAAAGTAATCTGTTAGCTCTTTTATACTTCACAATTTTTTTTTCCCTTGATTAAGAAGAAACTGCTTCAGCTCTGAGCCTGGTCTTAAGAAAATCTGCACACATTTTATAAATGTTGAGTTAATGAGAGCCCTGTTCCTGATGTTGCTAGGAATTATTTCCCACCAAAGTGAATGGGTCCGGCGCAACCTGCAGAGCTTACTTGCTGAAGGGAGCAAACGTTTTCTAGAGCAAATGTCTCAACAAGGTAGTTTTCTTTTCTTTTCTTTCTTTCTTTTTTTTTTTTTTTTTTTTTGGTACCAGGGATTAAACTCAGGGGCACTTGACCACTGGGCCATATCCCCAGCCTTTTGTTGTATTTTATTAGAGACAGGGTCTCCCTGAGTTGCTAAGTGCCTCGCCATTGCTGAGGCTGGCTCCTCCCAAGTGCTGGGAATACAGGCATGTGCCACTGCACCTGGCTTCAACAAGGTAGTTTTCTAGAACATTCTTTGCTTCCAGTTTTTAAAACAATACAGAGGCAGAATGTTATAAACCTTAGAGATGCTTTGTAAAATATGCGAGTGGCTTCCTATATACTAGTTTGGTTTTATTTTTAGGCCTCTAGTTCTTGACTTTTTCTTTACTATAATAATATGCATACAGAAAAGTGCAGGAGTCGTAGAAGACCAACCGGATGAATCCTGAAAATTGAACACTGTGCGCCCAGCACCCAGGTCCAGAAATAGAACCTTAGGAGAAGCCCCTTCATGACCCCCTCCAGCTCCTCCTGCCTCCCTGTCCAGGAAGCCCCATCCTCAGCTTTGACACTATCCATTCACTTTGCTTACTCTTGAACTTTAAACAAAATCCCACGGTATGTACGGTTTGAGGTCGGGATCCTACTCAGCCCTCAGCCTGATGATGGTGTAAAATCTCAGATAACTTATTCTCATTTTGGCAAAATATTCCATTGTGTAAAAACACTGCGACCTGCCATTTTTCCGTTCTACCAGATGGGACGTTTGGGTGGCTCCCAGCTTGTGTGTGTCTGCTTAGGACAGTCCAAAAGTCATTTTCGAGCCAGTTGACAAAATTTGTGGGATGAACACATTCTTTAATTGCTAAAATCCTCTAGAATATTTTGAACTATGATGCTAAGACCCCTCACAAACTCCCAAACTGTAAACACACCCTTGTGCTAGGGATTCTATGGATAGAAAACGAACAGAAGTGGTTCCTGGTCCCCAGAGACGATCAACTCACACAGGCAAGAGGGTTAGCACGAGCTAGCACATTGGGGACAGAAAAGAGCTGGCTGGAATGCTCACGACAGGCACTTCTGGGTTTTTATTTAGAACTATTAATGTAGCTTGTATTACCAATGCCTCAAGAGTGTTTTAGTTGCCCTTGACCTTGTTTACACAGGGAAAGCCTAGAAAGTCTCTGGGCCCCTCTCAGGAGCAAATGGTCTGTCCTGTCTGCTTTGCTCCACGCGTCGATTTCACAACCGCTTTTCAGAGTCGCTTGGCTGTATTTACTCGTGGTTTCTGCTGCACCGTGACACCGCACCCGCGGCCCTGCTGGCCCATGCTGGTGCAGCCCCGAGTCTGCTTTCTCCCCTCCTGATTCTTCGAGCTGATGGGCTACAAGGCTTTCTCTCCACTGCCTAATCCCCTTAGTGTCCAGGGTGGATGCTGCTTGGTCTCGCCCGTCTTTGGTCCACTTGATGAACTGAGTCACTTCCCTGTGGGTCCCGGGATGCAGTCAGCTATAATGTGTGTGGTGGATCCAGATTACCTGCCCGTGGAGGGCCTGGCCCGCCGTGGGGAGACTCCTCTGGAAGGGAGAACTGGCCAGCTCACACCTTGGATAGGCAGTGAGACTCTGTGTTCCCAACCGAACTTGAATTGCTCAGAAATACCTGGGAAATACGCTTTCTCCTGCTCCATGGTGTTTCTGTTGGATTTCACCCCCAAAGAGAAGCTTTCCTGGACAGGGTGCTAAGGAATGTCAAGTACATTCTTTAAACGCTTAGCTGGCAAGGCTTCGTAAACACAGGGCAAAAGGAAAAGTGGAACTCTCTGAGGTTTACCTCTCGATCTCAACACTCTTAGGAGCAAGTGCTGCATGAGGCCTCTGGGCCTGGCTTAGGAGAGGCAGAGAAGAGAGCTTGACGGGCCCCTCCAACCCCGGCAGGCAGTGAGCCCAAGAGTGACGCTGGGACCCTCAGCTCTGTCGCAAGCCTCAGATGAAGACACTGGATACCGGAGGCAGCTTCGATGTCCTTCAAGGTTATCCTCACCCATAAAAGTTTAGCAATTCACTGACTAAATTCACTAATTTAATGTCATATTTATGTAAATATGACATTTCCCTTTGGCTTCCCAGAAACAAAAGCACAGTCCTAAGTACACGTAGGGACAATAGGCACACATAGGGGGTAGGGGTGTCAGTGCAAGGAACAGATGTCCCTGAGCCTGGTTGAGATGGAGACCGGGCAAAATGATTCCAGGTACATTCTGCCACCACCTCTGGAGGCCCAGCCCTACAATAATGATCCTCCCCAAGAGCAGGGCAGGGGTTCCCAGCTCTAGCTGAGAGGGGAGTGGGGGGGGGGCCCTTGGCGCTTGTGTGGAGGAGATGTTCTGTGGCAGAGAACGCTGCTTCTTATCAGAAGATGTCTGTAATTAATTGATTAACTGGTTTTGGTGCTGGGGATTGAATCCAGGGATGCTTAACCACTGAGCCACCTCCCCAGCTCTTTTTCCTTTTTTTTTTTTTTTTTTTTAAATTTTATTTTGAAACAGGGTCTCACTAAGTTTCTTAGGGCCTCACTAAGTTGCTGAGGCTGGCCTTGAACTTGTGATCCTCCCGCCTCCGTCTCCTGAGCTGCTGGGACTCTAGGTGTGTACAACCACACCAGGCTAAGGTGTCTGTATTTTAAAGTCTCGTTCCTCCAATCCTGCACTCCCTTCTGTTCCTGTCAGCTCTGATAAGCACTTTTTCTTTTGCTACTGGAATCGGAACCCAGGGGCACTTCACCACTGAGGTGCATCCCTGACCCTTTTATTTATTTATTTTTTATTTTGAGATAGAGTCTCCCCAAGTTGCCCAGACTGACGTCCAACTTGCCATCCTCCTGCCTCAGCCTCCCGGAATCGCCGGGATTGCAGGCAGGCACCGTTGCACCGGGCCACTGGCTTTTGCACAAAGTGATGCACAGACATGTCCATATGTCTGCACGTGGACATTTACATACATGTGCATGCACGAAACTGGATAGAACACACACGCATACACACACCTGCATACCTACCCATTTGTATTCTGATTTTGTAAGAATGTGGTCATTGGCGCTGACGCGACTTGCCCTCTCACTTCATTCCTAGACTATTGGCCCAGGAAGGGCTTTGCTGTTGTCAAAAGAAACGTCGTGAAGATGAAGTCACAAGAACAAGCGACGGGAGAAGAGAAGCCAGCTCGCCCACCTTCCAGGCCAGCGCACGCCCTTCTCCACGAGTTGCTTCCCCTCGGCTGTAAGAGGAGGAGGGGTAGGAGCCCTAATTAAGGAGAGAGCTAAGATTGCGGTTAGCTGTGAGCCATAAAGATGTTCAAGCATTACCACCTTCTATGGTCTCGCGAGACTTGGCCCGGGACATTGCGGAGTGGGTCGGCGCCATTTGCATGGTCTCGCGAGACTTGGCCCGGTGGAGTGGGTCGGCGCCATTGTGTGTGGTGGTTGGAGGAGTGTGGATGGTGTTGGAGTTGTTGTTGGAGCCGGAGAGAGAAGCTAGTGGAATAAAGAGCCTGTTCGTTTCCAGTCTGCCTCTGAACTGATTCCCGCGGCGTCGTTGCTCCAAGCGGCGGTCGCTTCAGGCAGCGACAAGGAGGACCGGATCCAGGGCCAGGCAAAGGGATACCTGTTCAGCTCCCTGGGCAGGGTGTGCACAGGAGGCCCAGAGAGGGTTGTGTCCAGGCTTCTTCCTACCCTGTGGAAGCAGCAGGTGACCCTGGGACTCTCCGGAGGCTGATCGTTAACACACTCCAGTGCCCAGGATGACCGCGGCGAGCTTAAGGGACGGATGGGGCATTTCTGTTCACTCTACATTCTTAGAGACCGTCTCAGTGCTTGGGGCAAATGGAGCTGCAAAGACGTTTGCTGAACCAACTTTTTTGGTTAGTTGACTTTCAAATGTTGTGGAGTGGGCACATTTTATTTTTTTAAATTTATTTGTGTTTTGGTACCTGGGATTGAACTCAGGGGCACTCGACCACTGGGCCACATCCACAGCCCTTTTTTTTTTTTATTTTATTAGAGACAGGGTCTCACAGAGTTGCTTAATACCTCACCATTGCGGAGGCTGGCTTTGAACTCGCGATCCTCCTGCCTCAGCCTCCCAAATGCTGGGATTACAGGTGTGCACCACCATGCCCGGCTTACACATTTTATTTTATTTATGTGTTTGTGTGGTGTTGGGATGGAACTGGGGGGCGGGGGGGCTCACACATGCTAGAATAGCACCCTCCCAGCGCGGAGGGGCTCATGTTTTAAATTGCAGCCTATCTCCTGCACTATGGCGTAGCTAAGTGAATGAAGGCTTGAGGACCAGGTTTCATAGCAGGGAAAAGGGAAGGGTCTGAAATCACTGGGTTTTAGGAATAAGGATAAAAGGGGGAGCTGGAAAAATACAGACCAGAAAGAGAGTAACATTGAACATTGATGTCAACTACCACCCAATTTGTGCCTGGACTGTCCTGTCCTGTCTCAGGCTCTCTCTACAGCTGAGCCAGTGCCCCAGAAGCCAAGCAGACCCCCTCTTACCTTTCCTTGCATTTGCCCATCTCATGTTTCCCCTGAGTTAATAACTGTTCCTTCTCTTTCCTCAAATGGCCTTCATCCCACCATTGGTCACTTGAGACCAAGTCCTATTCTTATCCCTTGAACAGCCACTGCTGTGGCTACTGCCGCAGATCCTATCCCCACATACCCTGGCACTGATCTGCGGGCCCACTGAGACCTTCAGCCCTTTCCTTAGTTCTAACCTCTGCGCACCCACCCCGTGGTGTTCCCAGTCATTGATGTTTTCTTGGGCCAGGCTCTATCAATATGTGTTCGTTGCATTTCATTATCTCAACAGCCTTGTGAAATAGCAGGCACTTGTTTTCACAGGTGAGGAAGCTGAGGGTTTCGAGTAAGTGGTAAAGTTAGAATTCAAATTTTCAGTTGCCCGACATCAAAGATGCCAGCCTCTGTCTTGCCCGGTGAATTCTTAAGTTGCTCCGCGTTAACACCAGACAGTGACCAGTGGTGGGTCTCCAGCAACCTCGTCCTGCTTGGATCTTTGAGTCTCTTCAGCCTGGATGGCCAGGTGCCTCAAACCTCTGCTTTCCTGCCAAGGGTTAAGTTAAGTTGCATCGATAATTTTTTTTTTTTTTTGGAATCTTCTTTGCATCTAGGAATATGGGTTTCATTCGTTCAAGAACTGAGCTGACATTTTAAAATGAAATGTGGGACGAGGGGCTTCAGAATATAATGATGTCGTGAGCAAGAGTTAACTTGGGGTAGAGAAAGTCTTGGCTTGGGGTGTCCAGGGCAATCATTCATTCATTCATTCATTTAACCTACTGGCCACTTAGGCATCCTCTGAACCCAGCTGCTGAAAGCGAGGTTGAGGGTACCAATGACGACAGAATACAGTGGCTCCTTTTCAGGGTCTGGGACTCCCAGTTTTCAGCCAGACTAAGAAGGCTCCCTCTTGGGACAACTTCAGGGGATTCTGGAGAAGGATGCAAAGGTCCTCGCCAACAACTGCATCCTCAATGACACTGTTAGATTCACCTTCCTACGAGGAAGGAGTCTTCTCACGCAGCGCCCCTGCCCTTTCCTGGGTTATCAACAGTAGTGACAGGAGTGGAGGCATTTGGGCAAAACTCAAGGGCAGATTGCGGGAGTCACACGCCAGGGTGGCTCTCAGGTCCGGAGTGCTAAGGACGCATTCGGGCAGTGTGTCTTGTTCCTCGGTCCTGCCAAGATTCAAGAAGATTAAGGAGGAATAAAAAGGTGGTCCAAAAAGGAGCAGGACAAGTGGAGAGTTGCAAAGACAGGGTGATCTGAGGAGACTGACCAGCTAGCTACCTGTGTGCCTGTCAGGGGCAGAGGCAAGAAACTAGTGCCTTAGGTATCACAGGCCTGGGAGGCTTCTCCCCCTGATCCCCACACATCCTAAAGATTGATGCTATCACTGCACTGAAGAAGGAAACCGAGGCTTGGAGAGAGGCTGGCCCTAGGCGTCTGCCGCAGGACTCGCTCTGACTGACCAGCCTCCCTCCTCCGGGATGACAATTCCATCTTGTTCCTTCCTTTGCCAACTGAAGGGTTTGTGATTTAGATTCGGAAATCAACCGAGGAGAAGGGATTCAGAAAACTCGCTCATCAAGAGTTTTGTGGGCAGGCAGGCCTGGTTTCAGATCTGGACTCTGCCAACATTTTCCTGCTTACTTCTTAGGCAGTCATAGGAGGGTTTTTGAGCCTCATCTTTCCTATCTATTAGACGGAGATATGAAGGTTGAATGTTATGAGTACAAATTGTATGCAATGCTTAACATGTGAGACGGGTCTCATAACCAGCAGGTATTATTAAGATTGGTGTCTTCACTGAGTTTGGGTTTTGTGATGGATTATCTCATCTTAGTAGTATACTTTTGGGAAAATCAGCAGCTCCGGAGGCTAAGGCAGGAGGATCGTGAGTTCAAAGCCAGCCTCAGCAAAAGCGAGGTGCTAAGCAACTCAGTGAGATCCCGTCGCTAAATAAAATACAAAATAGGGCTGTGGATGTAGCTCGGTGGTCAAGTGCCCCTGAATTCAATCCCTGGTACAAAACAAAACAAAACCCCAAAACAAAAACAAACAAAACCATGTGGGTGTGCTTTTACGCCATCATAAACTTGAAAAATTGTGTAGGTCAAACCCTGAGAAGCTGGAAACCTTCTGTATTCTGTTGCAAAAGATTCCAACCTTTTCCCTGCTGGCTTTCAGATCTCAGAGCTGGGCTGCAGGAGATGGTCCAAGAGCCCAGGCCATGTCTTCCTTCAGAGAAGTGGAGCAGGGACCTGCAGGTGCAGATGCTCTTCCCTGGGGCTCCAGCTGGCTTAAGGCACCAGAGGGTGCATAATGCAGAAATGCCTGATGCCTTTTAGTGGGCTACCTGCTGGTTAGCGGGCTGACCAGCCTCCCATGAAGGGGGAACAGCCAGCATCCCCAGGCTGCAGCTACCGGCTCCCCTCAGCCGTCCCTGTGAGGGACCCTACCACAGCTGGACCTGGAAGACCATCCAAGGCAATGACTTTGGCTGTCCATAGAAGAAAAGGAAAGATGTTTAAGCGTGAATGAAAGCCAGGAAGCCTTCCGCATTTGAGGGGTTTCACTTGTCCTTCTCTTGAGGATGCAAATGTATTAAAAATGCACGCAAATTCAACAACAATTTGGCATTTTTTAAAAAAAAAAAACATTTGCATTGAACAAATCAACACTCAGTTCCAACAACAGCACTGCAAAGATTTCATGTTCGTCCTCTCGTGCAGATCAGGTTAAAGCTCTGAATCTAAGGCGCTGTGGAAACATCTTGCAATGTTCTCCGTCTTGCTTGGCAGGCTGGGACTAAGAAATCTTGACTGCGTGGTCCCGTCCATGAATGCTCCAGGCCCCTGGCCTTTTTTTTTTTTTTTTTTTTTTTTTTTTTTTGTAGCCTCAACTACCATATGAGAGTTCTCAGGCTCCGGACTGGGGTCAGGGTGGGGTTTTGTATTAGTCCAGCACAAAACTCAGCACGAACCTGGGTGGAATGAAAGAAGAACAGCAAAATCTGACCTCCCCAATCCCAAACGTGGCCTCTTTTTCCTGCCTGCAGCTCCCCCGCCCCATCCTCTCCGCGGCTTCCTCTTTATTTACACTGCCCCCTGTAACTACCCTGGTAGCAACTGGAGCCCCGGTGTGGAAACCCCCTCACCCCACTCCCGGGGTTCTCTGGACACTGCTCCAGCAGGCTGGGGGCTGTCGAGGAGATTCGATTGTCCCAATGGAGGTGAAGTGGCCTTTGAGGCCCCTTGGAAGGGGGTGGTGGCGGGAGGCGGCAGCCTGGCCGGACTGCTGACTGTGAATGTAGCGGGCGCATTGTTCCTGAGCTTTATTCTTCAGGCCTCGATGGGGCTGATTTAGAAATCCTAATCAGGGAGCTCTCAGGGCTTCCCGGGTGTGACTCAACTTGAGCAGCTCTGGGGGATTCTTTGTTCTCCGATGACAGCTGACTTGGTCGCCAGTGGGAACAGTTTGAGCATAACTCTACCCTGCGTGCTGGCAGCTGCGGCCTTAACTCTTTGTTACCCGCTCCTGAGGTCCCTTCCCTTGCCTGATCCTTCCTCAGAATGACAGCTCTCAAAATCACCTACTGCCGGGCGCGGTGGCGCACAATCCCAGCACTCTGAGACAAGGATCGAGTTCAAAGCCAGCCTCACAATGGCGAGGCACTTAGCAACTCAGTGAGACCCTGTCTCTAAATAAAAAATACAAAAAAAAGGGGGGGATGTGGCCCAGTGGTTGCCCCTGAGTTCAATCCCTGGTACCACAAAAAAAAAGCAAAAAAAAAAAAAAAAAATCACCTACCTTCCTGGGATGCAGGGGGAGGGGGTTGATGCTGAAGGGGGAGGGCCACACCACGTCCCGTGCTGGTGGTGACACTCTTGGAAAATCAAGCGTCTCCCTCTCCAGCCAGTTCCATTCTGCTAGCAATGAAAGCTGTGGGGACTGAGTCTGGCGTGGGCTGTGACCACTCGCCACCTCCACCAGCGTTTTTATTTCTGACCTGGCAGAAGTGACTAGAAGCTAAGGGATGGGAATTTTAAATACATACTCAGTTCTGGGACTTTGCTCGAAGACAGTCAAGCAGCACAGGACACCTAGTAAGAAGACCGCAGAGGGGAAAAAGCATGAGAGTGCTGGATTTGGAGCCAGGCAGACCTGGGCTGGAGCTGGAGCATCCCCACGTGACCAATCTTGGGCAAACTGTTTTGTCCCTGTAGGCCTCCGTACATTCATCTGCGTAAAGGGAGATGCTTACAACAGCATGACCCCACCAGATGGAATGAGCGAGTGCATGTGAATGTCTGTCACAGCACTGCTAAACTAAATGCCCAGTGCTCTTGCTATAACTCCATAAGCTGTCTGCCAAGGAAGGACACCTGTTGCTCCAGGAGGCAAAGAAGTGGTGGAAGCTGGGAAAGTCTCGCAGATCAAAGTGTTAGGCAGATTTTTTTTTTTTTTTTTGGTGGGGGGAGGGTCTGAGTTCGAAATGCAGCAGAATAAATTATTCATTCAGCAAACTTCGAGTGCCAGCAAAGAGGTAGGTACTGTGGATACCAAGATGACGAAGACATAGACCTGGCCTCCGGGTGCCAAGATGACAACAGCGGGTGTACAGTTAGGACCGTTGGGTGCAAACACAGGTGCACAACTCTAGCCTGCATAACAACGATCCTGAAAGGGAGAAATTGTGATACCGGTGCAGCTCATGGAGTCCAAGGACGTGTTGATCAGCCGCAGGCACCCCTGGAAGGGGAAGGAAGAACTTTGCTTCAGGTCCACTGGGACCAGGTCCCCCTCTGGCGTCACGTCCCAGTTCTCTGTCTCCAGGCTCCACCATTCTGTGTCATGGTAGGTTCCTGTCAAGCACGGTGGACACACCGGTGGGAACCAGGCCCGAGCTGGACGTCACACGCACAATAGTGCAGACAAGGAAGCCTGTTGACCGGACCACGGCCGAATGCCCACTCTGGCCTCGCACCGGGCTCGTGTTCTCACAGGGTCTTCTCATCCGAACCCTGTGAATAGGGATGGGGGCTTGGGCCAATTCTCAAAAGAGTTTCTGGGGAGAAAATTGTAGAAAATTGTATGGGAGCAAGGGTCAGATAGGAAGGGGGTTTGGATTTGATCTCTAGGCCAGGGGGAACCATGAAAAATCTAAGCCAAGGAATCATGTGGCCATATTTACATTTTTCAACTATAAAGTTGCGAGCAAGTGGAAATGAGGGGGACGATTTTGGAGGTGGCGAGAGCTGTAACAGCCTGAGCGTTAGGTGATAAGAACCTAAAGTCAGGTAAGGAACAGCAGAGATGGTCAGAAAGAGGCAGATATGAGAGATTTAGGAGGTACGCTCAGCAGAACCCGTTAACTTTACATTGGAGGAAGGAAGTGAAATGTTACTTTTCTTTTTTTTTTTTTTTTTCCCCAGTGTTGGGGAGGGAACCCAAGACCTCACACATGCTAAGCAAGTGCTCTACCACTGAGCTGCACCCCCAGCCCAGAGTGAAATATTGAGGATGATTCCCAAGCCTCCATTTGGAAAACAAGTTTATAGACATGGACTGCAGCGGCTATTTTTTTTTTTTTTTTTTTGTGGTACTGGGGATTGAACTCAGGGACACTCGACCACTGGGCCACATCCCCAGCCCTTTTTTGTATTTTATTAGAGAAAGGGTCTCACTGAGTTACTAAGTGCCTCGCCATTGCTGAGGCTGGCTTTGAACTCGCGATCCTCCTGCCTCAGCCTCCCAAAGTGCTGGGATTACAGGCGTGCGTCACCGCGCCCGGCTACAGCGGCTATTCTTGATTGTTTTTTTTTCTGTTAAATTGGTGGTTCAGCAAAACCCCCAGAGAGATCCATATCTATTAATATCTGTGCATCTTCTATCATCTTTTATCTTCTATCATCTATCACCTATCTTCTATCGTCTGTCTGTCACCTAGTCATCTATCTGAAGTATGAAAGGCTTGTTTTGGTCCCCAGGACAGAGATGACAAGACAGGGACAGGAAACTAACCAACAGTGACCGCTTTCAGCTTGGCTCCAGACACAAGCCTGTGTCCCTGCAGAAAAAGCAGCTGCGACAGCTCAAAGTCAGAAATGAAGTTCATGGAGATGATGCTGCGATCCCAAGTAGGGGAGACGGAATACTCCCACTGCTTCCAGGCTAGGGGGCCTTGAGGATAAGGGACACTCAGCAGCCTTGTGAGGCCAGCAGCAGCAGGAGTGAGGAGACTTCAGGACCATCCTAGAAGCAGCCCTGGCTGCTTCTCTGCTCATTTCAGCCCTATCTAGAGGAACTTGGCTGTTTTCCATGCTATGAACGATTTTAACTGGGGAGGGGGGGAAAGGGTTCTGTTGAAATAGGATCATATTTTCTCATGAATCAGGGTACAATGGAAATTGGGAGACTGGCTTAGAAGCAGTTGATGCTGATTAAGTGAGAAGTTAGTAAAGCCCTAAAGCACACAACAGCAGTAGTAATGGAAAGGTGGAGGTGAAGTGAAAGACCGTGAAGAGGTGAGTTCTCAGAGGCTTGCCAGTTGCCTGCGGTGGCAGTGGAAGCCAGGGACAAGTATGATGTCCTGATCTGGAGCCTTGGCAAAGGAAAATGGTAATTCTGTTAACAGAGTTAGTAGAGTCAGCAAGTGGACATGGTTTGGTTTGCAATTCAATGACTCGAAGGCCCACACAAGTCCTTATTTGAGGAGAGAAGAAAAGAAATAAAAGGTATATGTATTAGACCTGGGACAGGTAAACCCAAAATACTAGAAGTGGCCTTCCACAGGATACCTGTGGAGGCATCTATGACCATCAAGATTATAGGCCAGGGTGACTGACAAATGCTGTTAGGGTCTGGATCTAGAATGTTCCTCCAAAGCTCATGTGTTGAAAGCGTGGTCCCCAATGCAGCTAGCAAAGGTGGGGTTTTTAGACAAATGATTGAATCATGAGGATCATGACCTCATCAGTTGATGGATTAATCCACTGATTAAACATATAAAATTTAAAAGCCCACTGATAACTGGCTGGACTACTAGGGGACGGGACGTAGTTGGAGAAAGTTGGTCACTGGGGCCATGTCCTGGAAGGGGCTATCTTCTCCCTGGTCCATTCCTCCCCCACCCCTTTGTCCCTCTCCCCTCCCCCGCCCCACTGCCTGCTTCCCTGCTGCTATGAGGTGAGCAGCGCTCCTTCTGTTGGCCTTTCCCACCATGATGCTGTGACTCACCAGAATAATGGATCTGGCCAACCGTGTACTGAATCCTCTGAAACCATGAGCCAAAATAAATCTTTCTCCTTCTAAGTCGTTTTGGTCACAGCAACGAAAAGCTAACAAACACAAATGCTATTGGAGAACATGTTTGGGACTAGAACTAGAGACTTCCTGTCTTGGGGAAGGATGTTTAGGACCAGATGGTATGATACAGATTCGTGTTCTTTCCAGTGAAGTCAGTCTCCAACTCCCATCCATTCATTCATCCATCCATCCACCTATCTATCCATCTCTATCATCTACCATATCTATTCTCTCTCTCTCTCTCTCATCCTTTTTCTGTCCAGCCAGCCAGCCATTACTTCGTGGACATCTCCAAGTTTTTTGACTTTGCCCTTTCGGAGAGACAAAGAACAATGCACACGTTTATCCCTGAAATATCAGAATAGTGCCTATAAATCATCAAATTCCCCCAAAGAACATTTGCCACAACTTCTTAGTACTTTTGCTGTGTAACTGGTCACAGTAACTAGCAGGCCTTTTTGCAGACTGATGACCTAGTTAATGCTTCCTTTTCAGTCAAATGGTAAATAGTTTAATTCCAATGGAATGTCTAAAAATCTTTCTTGGCAACTAGTCTTGGGATTATCTACATATTATTCATTTCAAATGTTAAATTCCTTATTTTCTGGATGGATTCAGTACCTTTGACATTGTTCCTTCACAGTGGTCCATGTTTCATGTTCAGAGAATGAAAAGTCATTTAATATATTTGTAGTCGCCTGAAGCGATGGCCGCTTGGAGCAAAGAAGCCGCAGGAAGAAGTTTAGAGACGAACTGGAAACAAACAGCCCTTTATTCTGATAACTTTTCTCTCTGGCTCTCACTACACCCCGACACGCCGTCCATGCTCCTCTAACCTCCAAAATGGTGCAGACCTCCTCTGCAATCTCGCTCAAGTCCCTCGAGATCTCCGGCCAAGTCTCGCAAGATCCCGGGCCAAGTCCCGTGAGACTACGGAAGGCGCCAATGCCCAAACATGTCCAAAGCCCGTAGTCAACCGCAATTTAAGCCATCTCCCCAAACAGGGCTCCTACAATTATTAACCTTAGCCACATATAAAGATGGATCTGTTTCCCATAGTGCATGTAATACACTGCTATCTTCTAACACCCCCCCCCACACACACACCCTGCCCTTCTATAAGGACATCTATCTGCTGACTATGCTGAGATACTTTGGTCAATACTTCTGTAGCCTCCCTAGCCTACTCTTTGGAGAGGAGATCTCATTTATCACCTCAATTTTCAGGGCTTCAAAACTTACTTTTGTTAATCATTAAGAGTAAAATCATCAAACTGATGACTGTTTTAGTAAATGTATTGGTTAGAATCTTTTATTATTTAAAAAAAATCAAAACTACTTATTAGAACTCTTTATTTAAAAATTAAATTAGTAAACAAAAAGTCCACCTCATTCTGACTTTAAAAACAGAGGGCGCTTATTGGTTTACACTATTGTAAGGATAATGGATTAAGTGGCATTCAGGGTTGGTTTGATCTAACAAACAATTATGTCATTAAGAATTTTTTTTTTAAGATATTTATTTATTGATTGATTGATACCAGGAATTGAACTCAGGGGCACTTGACCACTGGGCCACATCCCCAGCCCTTTTTTGTATTTTATTTAGAGATAGGGTCTCACTGAGTTGCTAAGTGGCTTTGAACTCGTGATCCTCCTGCCTCAGCCTCCCAAGTGCTGGGATTACAGGTGTGCGCCGCTGGGCCCAGCTAAGAATTGGGTTTTATTTTGTCTCTTTGTTCTCTATTCATTGGTGCTACCTTTATCTCAAGGCGCTCTTCTTTTAGAGTGGCGACGTAGCCTATGCACTAGATTTGTTATCTTTCAACCATGCTGGCCACAATCGAGGAGGCAGGTTGGGGTTGACTTCTTTAACAAAGTAGAAACTTCCTTTCTCAGAAGCCCTAGCAAGCCTGCCCTCAGGAGTCAGATGAGGAAACAGGCAGGTGACCATTGGAACGGCCTTTATTTACCCTAACCAATCACTGAGGCAGGGGGACAGGCATCCCATCTCTGATTGGTTCAGCCTTGCAAATGGGTAGAGTCACTCTCCCATTAACCCCAGGACAACTATACAATGGAAGAAAAAGAGAAGCGTTCTTGGAGATTTAGCTATAATTTAGACTACAGCAAGAATCTAAATTTTTTTCAGTATCCAACAAATTGGCATGCTTTGAGTGTTTCCTATAAGGAAAAATACCCTGATCTTGACATTTATGATGACTGAAATAACAAAGCTATGGCCTGGAAATGTATAGCAATGAACGGGCTGAATTTGCCCCCAGATTTTGTGGGCTTCTTGTGGAGTTACAAGAATCCTGACGGATACCTAGACTTTGAACAATTCAAATGGCCGAGTTTCAAAGCACCGAAGTAGGAACATATTTGCATTAAAAAAAGTAGGAGTTACTGGGAAGTTCCTTTCTTCTCTTCCTCCTATGTGTATGTTTGATAACAGCTGTTTGGGGGAAATTATCTCCACTAGACCTGTTGGGCTGTGGTACAATTCCAGTTAATATTTGACTATTGGTTTCCTGTTGCTCAGAAAACTAGTAGTGAAGAATAAACCACAATGTAAGTTGCCTGCTCTTCTTTCTCCCTCCAACTTTTAAGTCTCTGCCCTTTTAAAGGGATACCTTACTGCCCGTAAATTTGAAGGATATATTCACAGTTTGTTCCAAAGGGAGGGAATAGGAAAAGAATCTTTTGGCAGTACAGGGGCCTTGTTGCCTATTTTCCAAAGTGGTAGGCGAAGTGCTGGTGATCAAGTTTCTGGAACATTCTGCCTGGTTTCATGGCTTCTGGAGCATATACCCAGCTGCCCACCTTAGAGTTTAAATGGGTTTGTAGGCAGATGAGAAAATTAGGAATGGAAGTTGAAAAGAGATTTGGTGAATAGTGACCATGTCTCAGTGATGGAACTCCTGGGGGTGGGGGGGGGGAATGAGGCTTCCAGCCCAAGGACAGTGTCCATCTCTGTACCTTAGAACCCAGTTCCCCCTCTCACCCTCAGCTGATTGAAGGATCTTGCTGATACATTGCGCCCCCCCCCCCCCCAGCACCTGTGTCCACCAGACCATCGTTTTTGGACATTTCCTGATCTCTTGGCTTCGGCTGGCTGGTGTCTCCATGGTAACAGAGAGTGGGGAGGGGACTTGGGGGCAGCTTAGTCCATTTGTCATCAATTGCCACTGTTTTGTTCCGCCTGGTGTGTGCTCTCAATTGTGTCCTGGGGGAGGCAGAGCAGAAGAATTCAGGAAGCTGCCGCTCCTGCCCTCTGAGACGGGGGCTGGGGGCGGGGGCTTATAACCCAGGGCACTGCCTCAGAGAGAGCAAGGCCTGGGGGCATCAGCAGAATGCTCACCTTCCTGGGAGAACGCTTTTCCTGCACCTCAGATTTTGTTTTAGGAGGGAAGGGGGCATTAGTGTCAGCCCAGAGACCTTCACTTTCTTGTTGAATTAAGCATCTAAACAACTCTTCTGTGGCTCCTGATTTGAATGGAGATTATGTAAGTTCTCATTGTTATTAGTGCTTTCTACAGGTTTCCTAGTAGATACACTTTGATAAACGTGTAAGTTCCCAGCTTATTAAAGTTTTCATCAAGAATGACTTAAAAACAGCATACTACAGGGACACGGCCACATCAATGTTTATAGCCGCACAATTCACAATAGCTAAACTGTGGAACCAACCTAGATGCCCTTCAGTAGATGAATGGATAAAGAAAAGGTGGTACATATACACAATGGAATATTATTCAGCATTAAAAGAGAATAAAATCAGGGCATTTGCAGGTAAATGGATGGAGCTGGAGAATATAATGCTAAGTGAAGTTAGCCAATCCCAAAAAACAAAATGCCGAATGATTTCTCTGATGTAAGGAGGCTGATTCATACATGATATGCTGCCGGGGATGGGGGGAAGGATTAAAAGAACTCCAGATGGGGCAAAGTGGAAAACGGGAGGGAGGGGAACGGAGGGGACACGGGGTTAGGAAAGATGGCGGAGTATGGTGGTCATCATTACCCTAAGTACATACATGAAGACACGAATGATGTGATTCTACTTTGTGTACAACCAGAGATGTGAAAAATTGGGCTCTACACGTGTAACGTGAATTGTAATGCATTCTGTTGTCATATAGAACAAATTAGAATTTTTTAAAAAGAGGCAGAAAATTCAAATACAGCTTCCCCATGCTATAGACTAGCGTGCTACCTTTCTTATTCTGGATTGACCTTCTGCTTAAAATCACAAAAGTGCTCGGGCTGCCGTTCTCTGTGTTTGCCAGAGCAAGGCTGAGTTCTCTCTTTGCGTGGCCCCAATCCATAGGCTGTGCATTCATTTCTGTCACTCAAAAAAAAAGATCGTCCCATTTGGGTCGAGCAGTTTGAGCCAGGAGTTGGTTGGGAACATTTCCGGCTGGCTTGGCCTGTGACTGTTCCCTTTACCACTCTCCTGGGCCCAGGAACTCTTCCTTTTGCTTCGCTCCTGCTTTGGTCCTTAGTATAGACTCAGCGCAAGTCGCGCCACCCCCACCCCCGTGGCAGGTTGGTGGAGGCCCTTGTTTCATTCTGAGAAGAGCTGGGGGTGCGGCCCGGTCCAGTGGCACCTTCCTCACGTGGTCGTGACTTGGCCTCTGCACCCGTGTCCTCCTCCTTTCGGCTTCTCTGCTTCCATCGTGGGGAGTGCGCTCTGTTCCCTCCCTTCCTCTCCGGTGGCTCTTTCTCCACCATCCTTCTTGATTTCTTGTCTCCCGCCACTCTCACAGTTGGGACTGCCCAAGTGTCTGTCCTTGACCTCTCCTCTCCTGGAAGGCCCCCTCTGCAGCCGCAGCAGCCCTGGGTTCAAGCCCATTTCGAGCCCAGATCACAGCTCTGCAGGGGGGTGTACGGTCCAACTCTTCAGAACAAATTGGGCTTTCTCTTAAAATCTCCCCCTGCCGTCCTCCTCCTGCACCGTCAGCATCTCTGTCCTTCCAGCACAGATTCTGAATCTTTGTGTCATCTCTAATGACTCCCTGGAGGGAGGGCCTCTGCCCTGCTTCCTCCCCTTCCTGTTCCTTCCTTCCTTCCCGCTCCCGGCTCCCACCACCCATGCAGCCCATTTCCGTGCTCTTGTTTCTTTGCTCAGCTAGACCAGGGCTCTGTGCCATTCCTGTGCCTTCTGCTCTGCCCTTCTTGCTGCTTCTGCCGCTCAAGGCCACGTCATGCTCTGCTCGAACACGTGCACACCGCCTCTCTCATCCCTGCAAATCAGAGTCCAATCTTTGCTTCAAGTCACTCCAGGTCCCCCCAGATGTGGCCTGCACCCTGTCACTCTGGCTACACCCTACTGCTAGTCTGTTGTTGGCTAAGCCCTCAGACACCTGGAGACGGCCGCCCAGGCTGCACAGAGGCACGCCCGCAGGTGCTCTGAAACACTCCGAGGGGTGTTCTGACCAACTTCCCTCACTTCCAGGAATTTATCTTAAGGAAACAACCAGACCGCCACACAGAGGTATCAGAAGCATCGTCACAGCATTATTTGTGATGATATAAAATGAAAAAAGAAAATACCAGTGTGCACTCTTATCAACGCAGCGGAACACTAGGCAACCGTTAAAAGACAATATACACCCATTTACTGACACGGGAAGCTATTGTCATCATTTTATTGAGTTCCAAGTAAAAAAGAAGCTATGAAATATTTTAGATACTTTATAGAATGTTATATCATAATGGGATACAACAACTTAAAATATATATAAATGTATGTTTATATGCACGTTGCATACACACACGCACACACATATGTGTATATGTATATGTGTATATATATATGCACATATATATAAATGCCTACTTGTTAGTGGCTGGAATTATAATTAATGGTGTATTTTTTTTCCCTTAGCTTATCAGTATTCAAACAATTTCTACCAAAACTGTGGGCTGCAATGTGCTGGGACCAAGCAATTTTAAGGACCAACATGACCTGCACTCTTTGGGCCCCTTGCCTTTGCAAGCCTGGCCCCTGTGACTGTAGGATTATCCATTCCCTTCTGCAGGGGAGGAGCCAGAGGCCTGAGGTCTGTGTCCTCCGGCTCCTGGTGTTTAGAGAACCGAACATGACGCAGCCGCAGGAGCCGTTCATGATTACCACTGAGGCCCCTGAGTCTCAAGAGGACCTGGCGCCCTCTCAGCCTCAGCCCTGGGCCCAGTATGGATAGACACAGCCCCTGCTGCACCCTGCCCTTGGATTGGGGGGGCGCCATGATTGCTCCCCCAAATGTCCCAGCACTTCCCGTTCCTTCCAGCGTTTCCGAAGTGATGCTTAGCTCTAGGAGTCCTGGACAAGATCTGCGTCCTGAGCCAGCCTGTCTGGTGGCCACATGGAGACTTCAGAGCGGCCCGGCTGTCTCTCTGATGGCTTGCAGTCCTGTCCTTGGGATCTGAGGGATTGACTGGTCCCCAGGAGCTGGGGGCCCTCGGTGCTGCTGGCTGTGGAGGATAAGGAGGCCTCCGTTCCCCGTCATGGCTCTGGCTGGAGAACGAGCTGGCCTCTCTCTCTCTCTCTCTGTGTTCCTTAACTCCTCGGCACACAAGAGGTTGGGGCCTACCTCGTGCTTTTTAACACGAGTCGAGGCGCAGATCCATTTACTTAGGCCCTGGACAGTTCGAGTGGGAATGAGGGAGTCTGGAAAGAAGTCGGGAAGGACCAGAGATGGGGGCCAAGCCCTGGGATGGCCATGATGGGGGGCCTGGAGAGGAGCAACGCTCTCATTTATCCTGGACTGTTCGTTTGCCCACGAGAGAAATCATGGCCTGGAACTGATCCCTGGGGTGCCCTGGAGGCGGATTCCGACCCAGGAGAAGGACTCGGAGGCAGAGGGGGTGTGGAGCCCGAGACCATTTGTCTCGGCCTGGCTGGGAGGGTGTTTGGCCAGCCCGCCTGGACCTGTCAACAGCTAGAATGTGAGGTCAGATGGGGCTGGAGGCCTCATTAGCCATCACCAGAGCTTCATCTCAACCTCTTGAGTCATCCATGATGAAACCCTTTATCAGCCTGGGAGGAGGCAGCTCGAGGGAACAGGACTCCTGTGTAAAGCCTGGTTCTGAGCAAGGCCACATCCGGAAGGACTGGCCAGGATGAGTTAGCCCCAATCTCACTCCAAGATAACCAAACAAGTTCCCGCGCTGAGGCGATTTATTTCACGTTCTCCATCTGGGATCAGGGGAGCGTCCTCGTTCTTGCAGAGAGCCAAGCTAACTTAACCCCGCAAGGACTGGGATGGGGGTCTCCCAGGGCCAATCTTCCTCTCCTTGGGACTTCCACTCCCACTCTCCAGAGAGATTCAGAAAATCCACCCTCCACGGGATGGGACGTGGGATGTGGAAACAGTTTGACTTCTGTGGAGAGATTAGGACTCGTTAGAGAGCAGGGAGTGATAACCTCCCGGAGAGTCGGGAAGGTTGTCAGAAATGTTCTGCTCAAAAGAAACAGTGTCCGTCCTCTGGTGACACATGCGCAAGATAGGAGAGGGAATGTTTTACGCCTCCCCATGTCTCCAAATGCTTCAAGGCCGCCCCAAAGTGCACGGGGGAGCTGATGGCCTCTGGAGGTGGCCCGTGAGTGACAGGCTGTACCCGAGATGGTAATTCGGGTGTTGGAGTCAGGAGGGAGGCTGGAATTTGTAGTACAGCCTTGAAAAAAAAAAAAAAAAAAAATCTATCCGTGGGCCGCACCCCTGGGATGGGAATAGGGTAGGAGGCGGACAAAATAACTAAAATCTGCTGTCTGTACCAACCAGGCACTGACTGTTACTTGAATGGCAAAGGAAAAATAAAATGTGCCAGATAGCGCTCCCGAGATTGTTCTCTATCTTTCCAACCTCGCACCCCTTATCAGGGTTTCTCGAAAAGTCCCAAAGGGACCAATTGCATGAGGGCTACAAGAGGGGCAGAGTCTTGGAAAATGAACCCCCGGGGCTGAGAGGAGCTGGCGGAGGAGGTTGGGGGCGCTGTAGCACCCTCAGGCCAGCTTCCACCTGGGAGGACTCCGGGGACTGAGGGCTTCGGAGGAGGGGGCTGCTTGCGTTCAGGGCCCAAATGTCCCTGTCTTTGAAAAATCTTGCCTTCAGCAAGCAGTAAGGAAGCTGGCTGAGGGTAATCTCTCACACGGGGCTTTTCAATGTTACTGCCGTGGGTGATGGCTGTGTGGTTGCTTTAGGGGTATCAGTAATTATATCAGAAAGTGTTTACATGCTTAAGTGACTGTCAGGCTCTTGGGCCACGGATAAGAGCCAGGTTAGCCACAGAAGGGCGTGCTCTTCGTCTTGGTGGTCACCTTAGCCTTGGCAGACATCTGGGCAAATGGAGGCACAGTGGCACCAAGACTGTCCCACCCTGGGTGGGCTCTGAGATGGGTGATCTTAGCTTGTGCTCTAAGAGCTCCAAGTGACCACAGGAATAGGTGCAGCAAGGCTACCCCTCCTTCCACGTGGAAATAAGTCAGAACTCCAGGGAGCATGGCCTCCAGAAGGTGTCTTCTGAACCGGCCCAACATTTTGAGCTAATCGGAGACATGACTTGGGCAGCCAACCCTGGGAATGGGTTCCTGTGAGACTTCAGTGTTGCCGCCTGAAGCGCTTGGAGCAACGGAGCCGCGGGAAGAAGTTCAGAGGCAAACTGGAGACAAACAGCTTTTTATTCTGATAACTTTTCTCTCTGGTTCTAACAACGACTAACACACGCCACACACACCACCAAAATGGCGCTGACCCGATCAGCAATCTCGGCCAAGTCACTTGAGATCCCGGGACAAGTCCCATGAGACTACGGAAGGCGACAATGCCCAAATCTCCACGGCTCATAGTCAACCGCAATTTCAAGCCATCTCCCCAAACAGGGCTCCTGCATTTCAGGAAGTGAGCTCTGTAATCTGGGTGCTGTCTCAACTTCCTGTGTTCTCTTTGTTTGTTTTCCTTTTGGTTTTCTTGTCTTTCTCTCTTTCCCTCTCCCTCTCTCAGTCTCTCTTTTGGATTCCAGCCTCTCAGATGAGCTGAGAAGAACCCAGGGAGAGAGATGATAGTCACACTTGGGCCAGAGCTCTGAAGGACAATGATGGATTTCTGGGCTGACCTGATCCTGGGTGTGAGAGTTGGGGAGAGAAGAATAGGGGCAAGAGGAAACTGGGGGTGACACTGTGTAGCTCGCTCAGCTCCATCTCCCCACCTGGAGAGGCAGCTTCCAGTTCTAAAGCCTCGGGGATGCCATGTTTTGTTTGACTAAGGGGAGCTGTTTCCCTTACATCTGTTTGAAAATAAATAAACAAGAGGCTGTCATACCATCTTACAGATGCTGCTACCAACAAACAAAAGTCCAGAGCTCTGCTACTTTTTTTTTTTTTTTAACACAAAATCAGGTCACAAGACAGGGAGTGGGATACAAGGGAGGATTTTAGATATGGAGAAAGCCAGCTGGCTGGTTCATTAATGTCTTATGTTATCCCACCACCACCACCACCACCACCAATAGCAACAACAAGAGCAAGCCACCATCACCACCACCACCACCACCACCATCATCATTACCACCAATAGCAACAATAAGAGCAAGCCACCATCACCACCACTACCACCATCGCTGCCATTACAACCAACCACCATGTATGCAACCACTACAACCACCACCACCACCATCATCACTACCACCAATAGCAACAAGAGCAAGCCACCATCACCACCACCACCATCATTGCTGCCATTACAACCAACCACCATGTATGCAACTGTCGGGATTGCTGCGTTACTTATTAATGGGGCCGAGGTCTAAAGCTACCCCCCTTTTTGGGCCCTAAAAGGGGGCTCCTTCTGCCAGCAGAAAGAGTTAAAGTAGCTTACCTGGCGAAGATAGGCTTAACGGGCAAAAGTCGCCGAGTGTCTCTACCCCCGCCTGATTGACGGACATCACGCCACACCCCCGGGGAGTTTTGGTAGAAAGCAATGCCAAAAACTCGGTTTATTGAGGAAGTTGGACGGTCTTATATAGGACATGGGCCAATCAACAGAAAGATCATAGGGACACATAAGGATCATGGGTGGATGCCATTGGTGGAGCCATTGGCCTATCTTTGGGGTGGTTTCAGTTCTCACAGCCACACCCCCTGCTTAGCCTAGGTCCTGTAACAGGGCGTGGTAATGTAGCAAGCAGCCAGAAAGCAGTATAAAGTCCCGACATGCAACCACTACAACCACCACCACCACCACCACCACCACCCACCAATAGCAACAACAAGAGCAAGCCACCATCACCACCACCACCACCATCATCACTACCACCATCTCTGTAACCATCACCATCAACATCATAACCATCATAACCACCATCATTAAATCACTACCACCATGACCCCACTACCACAACTACAAGCATCACCGCCACACCATCAGTACCTCACCACCATCATCATTAGCATCTGTCACCTGTCCCACCATCATCACGACTACCTGTACTTCCGCCCCCACAACCACCATCTCTACCCCAGCTGCAGCCACCCCCACCATTCTCCTCCCATGCTCCACCACCATTACCACCACCAAGCAGCCCTTAGGGACACCAAAGTTAGGGGCTACCAACCTTGGCTAAATGATGCATACCTAATCGTTGAACCAATCGTTGAACCACTGAGCCTACAGAGACATCACTCCAGTTGATGGGACTGAAAAAAAATGAATTATATAGAGAGCGAATCTCAGAGTTACTGGATAACAGCAGCAACTGGATGTAAGTTTCTGGCCTTGGAGCTGCCATTTACCACCTGAGTGACCTTGGGCAAGATTTTTCTCTCTGGGGCAATATCTTAGATATAAAATGGGAATAATCAAAATCAAAGACCATATAGAGTTTAAAGGGGAAAACATGCATTATCTGACAGATAAAGGTGCCAATAGGCCCTTCCCTCTGTCCCTCCCTCCAGCTTTGCCTCTTTCTTCCCCTCCCATTGTTCTTCCCATCTTCCCTCTCCTCAATGATCCGAGATTCTCATCCATCTCCAAACTTCAAACGCAGTCTGAGAACCATGAATGTAGGATGATAGTAAACTTGCATAACTAGGCGTGTGGCTCTCAACACCTGTTTTTGTAATTGACTCTCCCTTTTCTCAAAGAAGATAACAGTTCATGGCAGGACCCAGGCACCCAATGTGTGGAAAATGGCTGAGGAAGATGGCAGGACTCTGGAGGGAGGAGGACCAGCTATTCCAAAGAGCAAGGTCAGGGCCCAGATGAGGCCACTGGAGAGGTCGGGCTTCATCTCTTGTATTCTTGGAGGGCTCCCAGGGTGAGCAGGGGAGGAAGGCCTAGGTTTCCTGAAATAGCCTCCAACTTTGAATTGCAGCTGCTTGCTGGAGGCTGGCTCTGGAGCGCTGTTTGCTTTGGCCAGATGTGCTGGACAGAAACGGCAGTAGGACATTGTTGGGGGAATGACGGGGATAGTGCAGGGGCCTGTGTGTTTTCTTTACAGGTGGTGTCAGGCCTCAGGCTGCCTCAAGGACCAGCTGTGATTTGGGTTCAAGATGCTGGCTTGTAGGGATGTGGGATGCCGAGGCCATATGTGGTGGTGTGCAAGTGGTGTTGTGCCTTGTGGAAGTCAAGCACGGGGCAGAGGAGAACCAGACTGTGCCTGTCTCCATTTGCATTGAGTTTCCATGAGATGACAAAAAGTTATGGCTAATGGGCATATGTATGCTCTCAACTTGAGAAGAGGTGACCTTGTACTGGGGACTGGAACAGAATGTGCCAGTCAAGGGGTGGCTTTGGGCATTGGTTAATATGGCAGATCTAACAGCGGTTTTAAGATGTCGCTCTTAATTATGTTTAACCTTATCGCAATAATAAAGCCATGTGCTACTCAAAGTATTAAGGGTCTTACATACACAATCACGTTCAATCTTTAAAAAATAAATTTAGAGATGACTACCCTAGAGCTCATGCTGCTTGGAGGAGGTACATCATGAGGTGACCTACCTTGTGCGGTTAGAGGTGAAGGCAGAGTCCCAGACCTCTCTGCTTGTAAGCCTGGCTTCTCCTGACGTTGCACAGGAAGCTGTAGTACCCAGCAGCTTCCTCTTAGGCCCACCCCAAATTGGAACCCGTAGGGGCTGGGACTATCACATATGAGCCAGGTGTGGTGGCCACACCTTAATCCCAGCTACCTGGGAGGCTGAGGCAGGAGGATCACAAGTTTGAGGCCAGCCTGGGCAACTTAGTGAGACTCTGTCTCTAAATAAAAAAAATAAATAAAATAAAAAGGGCTGGGGATGTCACCTAGTGATAGAGCACCTCTGGTTTCAATCTCTAGTACCAAAATATTAGTAATAATAATAATGATGAGGATGATGATGATGATGATGATGCAGAGGGAAGAAGTGGTTGTAGTAAAGCTGAATAGAAGCTTGATAGCTCCCTCTCTTGCTACTGGGAAAAGGGTTCAGCATTGGCAGAAGCAGAATTTTCCAGAAGCAACCTTGATCTGCAGAAGCCATCTGAAGCCTTCTTATACTGCTGGGCTGAAGGGAAGAGGGGGCTTTGGAGGATGGCAGAAGACATCCCCTGGGGTGGCCTGAAGCTCATGCTTGGTACTGGGAGCAACTCCAAAGTCAAGGGCTTCCTCCTGAGGTAGTGCCACCAGCCAGCGGGAGAAGCTGCTGAATTTCCAGGGCCTCCAAATTGCAACTGCTCCTTCTCCTGATAAAGGCGATCGATTGTTCCTGGTCTCTTGATCATGTACCTTGTTGCCCTCCGGGGGAAATCAATACCCAGGAAGGATATTTTTACTTACTCTGCTCTCTCAGAAGATTCAAAACAGCTGGGAGGGGAAGCAACGGTGTGAGGCTGCTGAGGTTGTCTGGGGGCCTCAGGAGGAGAAAGAGGGGGCTAGAGAAAAGATCTGCTTCTCCATCCTTTAAGGAGAAGCCCAACTGAGTCCATTTCCTCTTAACTTCCGGTCACCACAGTGGGTCCCCTGCCTGGCCAGCCAACAGCTGATCTCTGCAGAAGAACTCCCGGCCCCCATGCTTTGTCCAGGGAGGAAGTTCCGACTGGAGCCCAGAGCCTGACCCCAGCCTGCTGCTTGCTGTAATCTTCTCCTCCCCCTCCTTCCTCTGGTCTGACTCTCTGGACGCCTCAGAGGTGGGGGGCGGTGGGGGGGTCAAAAAGAAGGAGCAAGCACACCCTTGGCAAGTGCTGGGAAGAGGGAAATGTGTTTGACACATGCTCACCCCAGCGCCGAGGGCTCCCAGCAGGATACAATTAATGATGGGGTGGGGGGGGGATTGCAGCAATATGTGTTTTTTTTTTTCCCCTCTTCCCCAGTATCCCTAGTTCCTGGAGTTTGGCAACATTCCAAGGTGAGGAGAGGAGCATCCCTAGGATCTGTGAGCAAATAGCTGTGCACGTGGCCTCAGGTGTCAGCTGAGGGGAGTCCAAGGTGTGCTGTTCCTCCTGCCCTGCGTTTCCAAGGGCTCCCAGGGAAACCAGGTGTAGACTGGAAGCCATCTAAAGGGCATTAAGAATGCTCCTGAGCTTAATCTTGGAGCCTTCAGGCTAAGGAAGGAAGGAGAGAGAGAGAGAGAGAGAGAGAGAGAGAGAGAGAGAGAGAGGAGAAAAGAAGGGAAGAAAGGGGAAGGGAGGAAGGAAGGATAATGTAAGGAGGGAAGGAAGGAAGGAAGGAAGGACGGAAGGATACGAAGTGGAGCAGGGCAATTAAGGTTACTAAAAACTGTTTATAAAATTAAAGTAATTTAAATATTTATTTATTTATTTATTTATTTATTTTTGGTACCGGGGATTGAACTCAGGGCACTGGACCACTGGGCCACATCCCCAGCCCTTTTTTTGTGTTTTCTTAGAGACAGGGTCTCACTGAGTTGCTAAGTGCCTCGCCATTGCTGAGGCTGGCTTTGAACTCGCCATCCTCCTGCCTCAGCCTCCCAAGTGCTGAGATGACAGGCGTGTGCCACTGCGCCCAGCTAAAGTAAGTTAAAATTAAAAAAAAAAAAAAAAAAAAAAAAAAAAAAAACTGCTTAAAGTTAGGCTAGGAAATCCTCAGGCACCTATCTAAGCCTCACAGGCAGTCAGATCAAACATGGGAACGGGACGTTGTTGGATATCATTGCAAGTTTTGTCTCCGGCCATCTTGAGGCTCTAGGAAGGTAACATGCTCCTTCTTTTGAGAAAATGCTCTTTGTTTTAGAGTCACTGGATTACAAAAGGTTTTCTTGGTCACAGGTCCCTGGCTCTGTGAGGCCTCTCCATTGCGGAGCACCCTGCCTGTGGACAGGAGGACTGAGGAATCCCCACTTCCTTTCCTCTTTTATGGTTGGGATACCAGCATTGAAGGCTTGATCCCTAATGCAGTAAGGTTCAGAGATGGGGCTTTGGGGGAGGCGATGGGCTCATGAGAGTTCTGACTTCTTCAGTGGACTGATCCACCCATAGCTGAATGGACCACTGGGCGGCAGTGGAAACTGCAGGAGGTTGAAGAAAGTAGGTCACTGGGGGCATGCCCTGGAAGGTCATTCCCCCCACACCCTGCTTCCTGGCTGCCAGGAGCGGAGCCCCTTCTCTGTAGCACGCCCTTCCGCCATGATGTTCTGCCTCACCTCAGGCCCAGAGCAATGCAACAGGTGAGCATGGACTGAGACCTTGCAGGAGCCCTGTTTGGGGAGATGGCTTAAATTGCGGTTGACTACGGGCTTTGGACATGTTTGGGCATTGGCGCCTTCCGTAGTCTCACGGGACTTGGCCCGGGATCTTGCGAGACTTGGCCGGAGATCTCGAGGGACTTGAGAGAGATTGCGGATGAGGTCTGCGCCATTTTGGAGGTTAGAGGAGCGTGGACGGCGTGTCGGGGTGTAGTTAGAGCCAGAGAGAAAAGTTATCGGAATAAAGGGCTGTTTGTTTCCAGTTCGTCTCTAAACTTCTTCCCGCGGCTTTTTTGCTCCAAGCGGCCATCGCTTCAGGCGACTACAAGACCTCTGAAACCACAAGCCCAAATATGTCTTTCCTTCTTTAAGTTGTTTTTTCCCTCAGGCATTTGTCACAGCGATGAAAAAAGAACACACCTTCCAATCCCTTAGGAAAGACGAAGGGAAATAAAAGGTGAACATCAACTCAAGAGACCAGACTGGAGATGACCTAAACAACTCTGCATGTCAGCTGGAAGATACTCCAGGGAAGTCTGTTCCTCCTGGGCAGGTTTCCATGGAGGTGGTAACAATACTCGGCACCTATCTGGTCCAGCCAGCACCTGCGTGACGTCCTTTGTAATTCTAGATAAACGTATCAGGATGAGTAGCATAGACTTCAAAATCCCAATTTTACAAAGAAAATAATACAAGCAAACAAAAACCTTGGAGAGTTCAAATGACTTGAGTAGTTTCCTTGGCTTTCAAGGGTTTGGTTTGGGACCAGATACCAGTACTGAGGCTTTGCTGAAGGTTTGGTTTATTCCATTCCAGTTTCCTTGCCCTTTGTCATGATGCTGAGATGATCTAGATGCTTTGATAAAGATTGAGTGGGTGGCAGTTCCATGAAGCCAAGCCGGAAGGTCTTAGGGCCTGTTCTTTCCCTTTCCCTCCCCTCCTCTCACTTCTTCTCAGGGCAGGGCTTTCCTGGAAGCCCAGTGTGCCAGGCATTCTGTGTGAATGTAATAAGCATCTGCTTGCACTCTGCCCAGAGTTAGGAAGTTGGGGAGAAAGAAACAGAGATCTCAGACACCAATGCCCCATCTTCCCTCTTCCCTAGCAACCTTAGGTCAGCCAGGTCTGCTCTTGGGAGGTGTTACCTACGGGTCATTTTGTCTGGGGGAGTTCATGTGTGCCGCCATCTTGCTTTATGGTATGGAATCTGAAGTTGGACTGAGATGGGGACTGGGGTTGGCAGGGGTGGATGGGTGGGGCAAGGCAACCGTCTCCAAGCCAAAATCCATGGAGCATTTCAAAGACCATTTCTGGGAGAACCAGTGGTAGGTAGCAAGGCCCACTTGGATATGCCTTGGGTCCAGCCTGACCCTAGGAGTTGGACAACGACTGTGACCGGTGCCAACTAGCACGTCTGCTTTTCTTTCTTCTACAAGAAGGCGGCGCAACTCGGTTGCAAGCTGGAGGTTTCAGGCCTTTGGATGGCTACATAATGGCTGGCAGGCAATGGCGATGTGGTGAGAGGAATTCCACATTCCTCTGGCCCAGCCCTTCCCTTGTTCAATCTAGTCTCCTCCCCTCCCTTTCCCCACATGACAGTCACTGTCACAGAAAAGCCTTCAACAAATATTAGCACAAGCCGAATCTGGCTACCGTAGGTACATCTTGCTTACAGTATCGTCCCAAGATTTGGTGAGCAGCCCCTGGGTGCCAGGGCCCCTGCAGAGAGTCATAGAAAATTCCAGAAATGGGAATGACCCTAATATTCTTAATGTCCCAATCTCTCCTCCTGGGACAGAACTAAGCGCCGCCCACGGCCACCCCCCCCCACACACCGTGGGGTCTCTATGCCACATCTAACCTATAAAGAGCTATCTTAGGGTGTCCCGCAGGAGCTTCTAAACAGTGGAGGTTGAACAAAACTCCTGCGGGTGGGACAAATCCTCGACCCTCATCTTGGCCCTTGAAGTGAGAGCTGCTTGGATACAACTGCTGTTTATGCAAATCCCATGCAAATCAGGGCGGCTGGATTAACTGGGGGCGGGGGGGAAAAAATATCCCAGGGTCTTTCTGAGCCTTCCCAGCACTCAGTATCAGCTCCAATAAAGATGAGGAGCCTTTTGGTTTATGAACTGCTGCTTTCTGTTTTCGAAACTTCTCCTGGGCACTGGCAACCTCAGTCTCCCATCCTGGCTCTTTTCAGCTGCAGAGCCTGTGTGCGGATGGGGAGGTGTGTTCTAAACTCTGTCAACAGGGGCCCTGTTGGAAGTCACCACACCTTAGACAGTCTTGCCAAGGTCCCCGTAGGGGGTGAGCACGGGGAAGTGGCTGGCAGTGGTCAGGGGACAGGGAGGGCTTCATCCAGGGACATTTGTTCAGCCAAGATCAGGGTGTCTCACCATAATCAGGACAGATAAAGAGGCGTCTCTGGGGTGGGAATCTTGTGTTTGTAAGATCCCGAAGATTCTATTTGAAAACACAGCCAGTTGCCATTTGACATCCTTGGAGACTCCAGCTCAGCCACTCAGCTTGCATATTTATGCAAAACAAAATGCAAATGAGCCCATTGAACCCTTTGTCTCTGTCCTGCCAAGCTGGAAACCTGGGTCTCCCAACAGAGTCCCCCCACGCCTTTGTCCTCTCCAGAAGAGCTTTTCTAAGTAGGACATGGAGTCTCTACAATTTTGCTAGTTCAGTGAAATCCAACCCAATAAACATGTTTCCTAAGCTCCTATTAAGTGCAAAATTCCCTGTTAGGCTTTAGTGAGTTTGCAAAAAAGGAAAAAAAAAAAAAAATCTAAATTTGTGGCCCTTGAAGAGATCATGACATCTTTAATGAGACTTACAGTTCTCTGGGTAGTTTCTTGTTTAATTATTCATTCAATAAACACATACGGAGTACCTGCTATGGGCCAACCCTGGGGTTATAGCATAGAGAAACTATAAGAAGGTTCCTTCCCTTGTGAGCTTGCATCTAATGGAGGAGACAGACCAAAGGAGGTAGTTAGGCATACAAGAACAACATCATCCCAGACTCTGATAACTGCTGGGAAGAAAATGAACGGTGATGTTTTTATTATGTCAGAAATGTGCGGTGGCCTCGTTTGGTAAGTCTTTGTAACTCTTAGATCTTACATTGGAATGAATCTTAAGAAGCCTCCAAAAGGGAAAGGGGCGAAGGTTCTTTTTGTTGATCATCTACATCCTTGTTTGCCTTGATTGGAGTAATGATGTTCCGTTAGTTAATAAATCTCATAAATATTTATTGAGTGTCTGCGGGGACCAATAGTGTTCTAGGCCCCAGGGATTCATTTGTGAGCCCCAGAGACTGAGCGCCTGCTCTCACAGGGCTCACAGCGCAGATGCTAAGTAAGTGTACAAGACACGGGGCTATGATGGGAGGCAGGAGGGCGGAAAGAGGTGAACCAGGCAGCAGTGGTGGCATAGGGTGGCATGTGGGTGGCGAAAGTGACATTAAGATGAAGCCCAGCCCAGTTGCCAGGAATGGCAAAGGATTGGATGGGCCTGGTTGGTTGGGGCACAGCAGGTGTGGCCTGTGTGAGGCCAGGTGGACCAGGTGAGCAGCAACAGAGGCTGGTCTGTGCAGAACTTGATAAATGTGGATCTGAGATAAGGGAGTGATCTGACCAGGTTTTATGGTTTGTGAGAGATCACTTGGGTTGCTGCGTGGTGATCAGATAGGAGGAAGGAGAGAGGGAGAGGAAGCTGGAGACTGGAATTGTTGCAGTCATCTGGGCCAAAGGTAGTGGCAGCTTTTATTGGAGGGGCAGTGGGCTGCTGGTGTGAAGGGACCACCTCCCCCTCGTTTCGAAGGTAGAGTTCACCTGACTAGTGCATGGGTTGGATGTGGGTGGGGCAGAGAGAGGAGAATCAAGAATGGCTCTTGGTTTTTGTCTTGAGGTGCCGCCCCATGCTTTGGGAAGAATCAGAAGGAATGGTTGGAGGGGACGCGGCGGGCAAGGTGCCTCTCGGACATTCAGTCGGAAATGCCGAGCAGGTGCTGACGTTTGCGTAAGTGCAGAGCTCGGAGCGCTCGGCTGGCTTAGAGCCCGAGTCTGACACGCTGCTTCTGACATACTCCTGTGTCCACTTCATAAAAAGACTGGATGACGTGGACTGAGGTTCTCACGGCTCCTGAGAAAGAAGGGGATGTTCCGAGGATGGGCGTACCTGCACGTGCACGCAGCACCAGGGCGTGGCAGACCCTCTCACCTGCTCCTCGCCAGTGTCCCGACCTTCCAGAGTCCTCAGGTGTTGGGCACAGAGGTGCCCTTCGGAACACAGAACAAGAGCATTTTAACTCTAATCTAAGGGTGCACTCGGAACCCCAGGTGTCCCTTCCCGAGGTAGGGGCAGAAAGAAGAACGCAGCCTTATCTTTTAAGCCACCACGGCTCACAGCATCACAGACAAGGAAACTGAGACCTGGGGAAGAGACAGGCCCTGACCAAGGTCATGCTGTTCCACGTGTGCAGAGCTGAGCCCCGACCCTGGGCTTCGTTTGGTTCCTGCAACATTCTCTGACTTTGCAGACAGAACCCCCACGGATGTCGTCCACAGTGGGGCAGAGGCCAGGAGCAAGCTCCCTGGCACCTGCCCCGTGCGGCTGACAGTCTCATAAGGAAGCGTTGCAGACGCGCCTGGTGGCTTTGCAGGTAGCCTGTGCTGCCAGTCAAGTTTGTCAGCTCATCCATGAACACAACAGTCAATCAGACCACGAGAAAATGAGGCAGAACAAAAGGGAAGCTCTATTGGAGTGACAGTAAGGTGTTCGCACTCTTAGGAATCTTCCTTTGTGAGGCTAGAGCCACTCTTTAGTAGAGGAAGGACCAGAGCCACCCCATCACGAATCTGGCCCTGGGTGTTGGGAAACACAAAATGTAACAACCTGAGTGTTTTTTTTTTTTTTTTTTTTTAAACATTTATTTATTTATTTTAGTTGTACACAATGCAATGCATTTTATGTTTACGTGGTGCTGAGGATCGAACCCGGGCCGCGCACGTGCGAGGCGAGCGCTCTGCCGCTGAGCCACAACCCCAGCCCCCTGAGTGTTTTTTTTTTAAATAAAATCTGGTTACTGTTGCCATTAAGAGACCAGATAAGCCAGGTGTGGTACTGCACACCTGTAATCCAAGCGGCTTGGGAGGCTGAGGCAGGAGGATCGCGAGTTCAAAGCCAGCCTCAGTAAAAGCAAGGCGCGAAGCAACTCAGGGAGACCCTGTTTCTAAATAAAATACAAAATACGGTTAGGGATGTGGCTCAGTGGTTGAGTGCCCCTGAGTTCAATCCCTGGTAACTCCCTCTCTGCCCCCCCCCCCCCCCAAAATAAGAGACTAGATAGTGAACAGTCATTGCGTGCAAGGCATGAAACCTGATTGGCAGGTCCACCCCAGGGGCCCAGGATGGAGTTTGGGATGTTTTCAAGCTTTCTAGTGCTGAGACTGTGACACACCCAGGAAATGTCCCGAATACAGGACAGCTGTCACCTTAACTTCCAGTTCAGAGTGAAAAACAGAAACAGCTGTGAAAAGACATTAATTTTAAGACAGTTGGAGAATTTTGATGCGAGCCGGGTAGCAGCTAGTGACGTGAGCAGCCATGGTGTCCCTCCTTAGGCAACACGTCAACGTGTGGGTACCAGGCGCGGGCAGATGTTCTGAACTTGAAGAAGGGAGGTGTCAGATACTGCAGTTTGTCCTCCGGCAGTTCAGCCGCTGAACAAAGCAATCTCCAGTCACCCCTACACACGGAGATAGAGCAAGCAGGACAAAAATACTGCTGATTACCAACTTCAGGGGCAGACTCCACGGTGGGCTGTTCCTTTTATTGTTCTTTCGATTTTTCCTGCAAGTTTTAGATTGTTTATATGCAAAAGTGGAGAAAATGGTTTTGAGTGGAAAGGCCCCCTGCTGCTTCCTTTTTAGGGACAAAGTTTCTTGTATCAGAGGAGACGCACTCTGTCCCTCAGTTCTTGGTCACATCACAGTTGCTTAGTAAAGGTTGGGAGATGTTGAGAGAATGTGTGCACACCTGCTGTAGGAAGCAAAGACCTACTGGCATCCTCAATCAGCAGTGGGGGAAACCCTCAGCCAAACTTCGCCCCATGAAGAAACAAACGGCCAGCTGGCAGTGGGTGCCCGATGCCAGGAGACCCCTAAGTAGGGTGGGGTGAGGGTCTTTGAGGGTTGAGGCGGCCGCAGCAGACAGACACAGCACAACACAGGCACAGTGGCCCACGCCTGTAATCCCAGTGTTTTGGGAAGCCGAGGCAGGAGCATCACACGTTCAAAGCCAGCCTCCGCAACTTGGTGAAGCCCTGTCTCAAAATTAAAAAAAAAAAAAAATAAATAAAAGGAACTAGGGACATAGCTCAGTGGTTAAGTGCTCCTGGGTTCAATCCCAAATAACATCAAAAACTACTGCAATGAGTTTTTAGTGCCTGGAATGTAATAGAAACTAAAATAATAATATAATGCTAGCTAAAACATTTAACTAAGCGTACTTGACTCTCAAGGTCACGAGAGAAGTATCCGACTTTGCTAGACAGAGAATTGGGAGGGGGGGGGGGGACAATGTCCTCATCAAGTCCAGATTGGCACCTAGAAATGAAAATTTAGGATGCACAAAATCATAGCCATTTAGGCGTTTCTTTTAAAGGTATACTTATTCCTTTTATCAGCCTTTTAGGCTGTTGAATAAATTTTTTCATATTAATTTTAAAAAAGTGAGGTGCGAAAATATGTCTTTCTGATCTTATTTTCAGATTAAAATCAAGGTGACTGTTCAGTCAGTCTTGAATGGATTTTCTCTGGCTGTGGACAGTGCACGCCAAGGGTCACTATTCTCCTGGTCACGTGATTCTTCAATGCCCGTCAAGAGCATCAAAGGGACAACAGCACATGAATTTAGTGAAGAACTTGAGCCCTTGAGGGAATCTCAAGTCCATTCACTCAGAATTTGTGAGACCTCTGTCTTTCCTCGTGGGCAGAGTCATTAGTATGATATCCAAAATACAGCAGGCTTCCAACAAATAGCAACTTCCGTTGTGTCCCTTATTCCGATTAAAGAGCAAATGGATCCAATGCACTGCATCCACCTTGCAACCGTAGACACATCTCCCTGCCCCAGCGTGATCTTCCCGTGGCCTAGGAGTGGGCGCTGCTCAGGAGAACACACTGAGAACCGCTTTCCTGCAAGAACTTCCTTAGTCCCACCTGCGGTGTCCTTCTAGACTCTGACCTTCATCGAATATCTGGCTCTTCACACACTGCATTATTATTTATGTATTTCCTGAAGCCATATTCTCTACATGAAAGACCTGAAAATGTCCAGGGTCTTGGAATTTGGGGTTAAGTCCTGGGAATGAGGGGAATGAGAACTCAGGACTGAATGGGAGGGAATGCCACAGTGAGAAAAACAGAGAAGTAATATTCCGGCCCTGCTCGGGGGTACCTGGCCCCAAGCACTGGCCGTGGAGGGCAGGTGAGCCAGGCAGGGCGCTGGGACACTTTATAGTGCATAATAATCATCGCAGCTGTGCAAGCAGAGATCAAAGATCAAATCAAATTTCAAGCTGCGGGGACCTCAATCCGATCACCTGCAGAGGTCAGGGAAAGGAATTTTCTTCCCTGGAGAGCCCCAAGATTGGCTGAATTCCCAACAGGGGGGTTTGGCGCTGCCTTGAAGGATCACATTACTGGCTACTGCCCAGAAGCAAGGGAACTCAGCTGGGGGGTTGATGGTACTTGGGGGTCGGGGCGGGAGTGGGGGCCCTCTATTGTTCCCCTGCAGAGTGTCTGCCAAACAGAAGGGAGAAACTCAGAGAGTCCAAGGCCGCCAGCAGAGCCAGGGCTTCAAGGCCTCCTTTCCAAGTAGGTACCTTGAATGCTGAGTGTCATGGCAGCTTGGGAGGGGTTGGGTTGGTTTCTTCTGCATCCTTTCTTTGAAAGGAAGCATGTAGTGGAGGAGCCCAGGGTGCGGCTGGGCTTCTGCCAGAGGATGTCAGGCAGTTGACTTCAGGGCAATCCCTCACCCACCCCCTATAACTAGACACATGCACAAAAGAAGGTAGCTGAGGCCCGGAGACTCAGGCCTGGGCCCAGCTTCTGGTCCAGAGGAACACGGTGGCTCCCTGAGCAGTCAGAGAGAAGCAGGTGGCCCCCAGTCTTTTCTGAATGTGTGTCTTTGACTCAGCTCTCTCTCTCTGTGTCTTTCTTCTCCCCTCCCACTTGGTGACAGTCCACACTGGGAGTGCATTTAGGGAGACTTATTGCAACGGTGGGAAGAGTTTAATTGGATGATAAAGAGAGAACAAAATTGAGTTCTTGAGAGATTAGTGGATTGTTTGAAAGTATCCCCCAAATGGTACTCCCGTGGTCTTCATCAGAGGGCGCCCTTCAGGGTGAGGAGGAGGGGAGCGTCAGGCATGGGGTACCATCAAGTGAACAGAGAGAAGGCAGTGAGGGTGAGCTTGGCTGCTTGGGCTGTGGATGTCAATCAAACTAATGTGTTGGGGGAAGGGGGGAGGAAGTTTGTCACCCGTTTTAATATCAGAAATTCCTTTACGTGGGTGGTAACTGGGGAACAGCTGTAGGTAGCTGAATCACAGCCCAAATCCTTGCAAAAACGCTGGTGGGACCCCAGCCAACAACTGAGCAATAGCTTTTCAAGCTGGAATGGAGCAAGTCGCACTAAGTAAGGCGAGTTGGAGGTGGGGGTTGGGGGGAGCAAGTTTTTTAAAAGCTGAGTTTTGAGGCCGGTGCATATTTAATAGGATTAGAACACATGAGTTGGAGGCTGAAAATTCTCAACCTGCCTCGTTAAACAGCCGGCCTGCAGGAAGGCCCAGCTCTAGGAGCATGGCAGAAGAGCAGGGAGGGAAGCACCTGGGCCCTCTCCAGGGGTGGCCGGGTCTGGGAAGTTCTTTTCTACCCTGCACTCTCTCTGAGTCCTGGGAGCTTCCACCATTCTCCCCGTTCTAGCCCCAGCTCCGTCCACTAACACACCCAGTTTGTCAACACTGCCTTAGGTGCCTCGTCCCTGTTTGACTTGGCCCAGGCCGCTCTGCCCACTGCCTTGGTTAGCCGTGCTGGGCGAGTGGGCCCTGCCCAGCCTCAAGGTCTATTTGAATCTTCACTGGATGTGTCTCCAATTCTGGGGTTTTCAGGTGACGTAGTGCGAAGGCGCAGGGTGAGCTGGGACATTTTTTTCTTCTTCTTCTAAATATGGATCCTGATTCCTGGCCTGATGGCTTTAAACCATGGTTAAAGAAGGCTGCCTGATGCCGGGGCCCTGGGATGGAAGTCACAGGCAGCTCCCCCAACCTCAGGCCCTTGTGCTAACTCTGTGAGCACCTTCAGATAGGACCTCTCGCCTCCTGGCCCCTCGCTTCTTCATTTCCATCAAGAGGCCACAGGCCATTCAAGCCTTTCTTAGGACAACCACCCCTGTCACTGAAATGAGAAACCAGTCCCAACATTGCCATGCCTGTTTGTCCCCAAGCATGTTAGGGGGGCCAGGGATTGCCAATGCAACTGTGTTTACAAGACTGAGGACCCGCTGGGTGCCGCCCGCTGGGACACCCATCCTGTCTCAACTCCAACCACCTGTTTGTTCTTTTCAACTTCCTGGGTACCACCCTTGGCAGCTGGGAGAAATTCACCTGACCTGAAGGCAATGACTAGAAGTTGCTGAGGCTCAAATGTGTGACTCCCCTCCTTCCTGAGACAAACTGGCCTCTTCCCCTTGTGCAAAGTGGGAAAGAAAAGAGTTGGCTCTCTCAGAAGGCCTGGAGGTGATTGCTTGCTTTTATCCCTTGCAGGTAGGTTGAGCCTGAGATCAAGAACCCCAAAGTTGCAGGATTGAATGGACTTGGGTTCAAACTCTGGCCATGACTGATTGACTGCGTCACCTTTGAAGAGGGAGTGAATCTCTGTAGCCCTCCGCTTTTCCACTCCAGAAATCAGTCAAAAATCGAGGGTCCCATGAACAGAGATGCAACGTGGCGTGGTTGGTAAGCAGGTACCTACCCCACCGGAGCAGAGTGGTTGTATGAGTAACAACCAGCGCCTGGTGAGGGTCCGCCTGGTGAGGGTCCGTCCGGCTCAGGCCCCGCAGTCGGCCTTTCACAGGCCTCACTCCTGGGCCGTTCTCAGCCCAGCGTCCTACCCAGCGCCCTTCCTTCTTGGTCCAGGCAACTAGTTCCCAAATTGACACTCAGGCCCAGGACTTGAGTTAGATAAAGACCTAGACCCAGACTGAGAAGGCCCTGGAGGCCCCCAGCTTTGAACAACCCAAAGGGATTCTTGGGGGAGAGGTAGGGCTCCAGGCCCTGGATGTGGTGGTCTCAGGAATCCAGGGAAGCAGGGACCATTCACACAGCTCTGGGGAGCCCCCCCCCACCCACCCCCCAACGCTGTGCGTCCTGCCGGCTGTGTAAACACGGTAACCAGATACGCTGAGGTCTCCAAAGCCCACCAGATGGCAACACGGAGAGTGGACGATGCGGTTTCTGTTTCTTCCCGTCCCTTCTTATTTTCATTTGCTCCTCATGCCTCGGGGTAGGACAGAAGTTGAGATGCCCAGGAAGCTCTGGGATAATCCTAAATCTTTATGGGTTTGTATTATCCCTCACATTGCTCCTGAGGACCCAAATCAGGGACTCCCAGCACTGCCCAGGCCCCTCTGATCCTGTGTCTCTTCTTCCATACCATTCGCTCTCGGACGTCCACATGATTGAAGTCTTCTTTTGTCCTAAATTTTCTGACTCCCTTCCCCTGCTCTAGTAAACGGCTTCCCAGAGGATGAGCATTTTTGTTTCTATGTCCACGACTGCATCTCAGAGCCCACAGCAGCCCCTGTGTTTTTAAATGAAAGCAAGTGCAAGGTTCTCCCCCAGGGCTAGGCCGGACAGGAAGCTGAGTCCTGCTGAAATATTTTCTGGAGTCTTGGGGATATCATATGTTGCATTTCCAGACTTTTCTTAGGAGATCTGGGCCACACAGGTCAAAGCAGAGATTGTGACACTCAAGTTTCTAAGATAGAGAAAAGTGCCTGACTCGAACGCAGGGACCCATGAATGGGCCTGAGCTCTGCACATTGGCACAGTCACCGTCCCACTTTGGGGCAGCCCAATGGGTAATTTCTGGAAGCTGTCAATCAGAGCTGAGAAGGCGGCCACCACAGCTGTTTCTGAAAATGGACTCAGCGCGTCCCCTGACACAGTCAATCCACCCCACCCCTCCCCAGCACCTGAGCACTGCGGTTACCAGACACTAGAATCGCTGACGGACCCTGCGGCTTCGTCCACGTCCCCTGTCACAGAGTGTTCCTATACTCGATGACACGCATCTTGGTTCTGTCCCCCTTGACCTGTGAGCATGAAGGTGACCGCTGGCTGAGGCAGTGTCCTGGACATCAACCCAAGGTCAGCGTCGCTGGCTCTGTCTCCACCTGCAAGGGGTCATCCAAGAAAACAGAGCGAGGAAAAGGAAGTTGGTCTCGGAGCAAACGAAGTTACTGGATGGGAAGGTTGGGGACTGGGGAGGAGACAAAGGACAGCGGGAGAGGCCACGCCAAAGAGGGCTTATGGTGGGTCTGCAGGGGTGACGCAGCCCGGGCTGGTCTGAGGGGTCCCCATCTCTCAACTCGTCTTCCGGTCACTCCAGAGGAGTGAAGGTCAAAGCCAGAGTGATTCCAGGCTGCGTTTGGCTTCGGGCCATTTTCTCTCATTGGACATGGCCAGTGGTTCCTCGTGGAGGGTGCAGCGACTTGGCCAGGTTCTCTGTCATCTGAGTTCAGGCTTCAGTTATGTCATTAATATAATATAATAAAATAAATAAATAAATAAATAAATAAATAAGGGCCGGTTTTTTTTTGTTTTCTTTTATGCACTTGGCTGAAAAATTCTTCTCACCGCTCGATTTTCTTTTTCTCCGTGTGTGTGTGTGTGTGTGTGTGTGTGTGTGTGTGTGTGTGTTGGGGTGGAGTGGGGGGGTGCAGGGACATGCAAAGCAGATAGTCGAGGACAGAGTCTGTCTTCATTTCCCTCCAGTTTCATTTTACGTGATAAAAATTCCTAAGAGGAACGAAGGACGGACGTTCCGTGATGTAACCCCCGACTGTCCACTGAACTATGATCAAGGTATGATTCCCTGCTCCCAGGCCAAGGAAGGGCACAGAGGGGCACACAATGGTTCATTCTCAACAGGTTCTGTCCCTGGTGGTAGGTGACATCAGGGCAGAGTAGGGGTCAATGGAGGGGTGGGGGGTGGGGGAGGGATGGTTTTCCACAATCAGAGGGAAGAGGGCCATCGCAGACCCCTAAAGACCCCCATGGAGGTACTGAGTGTGGGCAGAGCATGGTGCGTCTGGGGCACCCACAGTCATTGCCTGTGGCTGGCATGTGGGGTAAGGGAAGCCTGGGGACTTGGATGTGGCTTTGGGAGAAGAAGCTGCAACAGTGGGCGGTAGCCCACTGTGCTTGCCATGGTAGCAGGTTGGGCTCGTTTGTGGGTAACTGCACGACTCGGAAGCATGTCCAGTGGTCCAATAATGCAGTCAAATCTGCCTGTCAGAAAACAAGTCTCACCAATGCGCTGGGTGGACTGGAGGATGGGTGAGGGTGGAGGGAAGGGCACCTGTCTGTTCATTCATTAAGCAAATGTACACAGACACCTTTTTGCACATAAGGCGTCATTCCAGGTCCCGGGATACAGCAAGAATCCTCAGCAGTAGACTATTCTCTGGAAAAGAAAACCAACAATAAATATGATATATGTGATGAAGTTATATATATACATTTCAAACAGAACAGGAGAGGTGGCCAGCTTCCGATTCGATCTCCTTTGCCCTTGTTTTTTTCAACCTGACTGAAATTCTGGTACGGTGCTGGGACCCTCAACTCTTCCAGACATCGCCAGTGATCAAGGGGACTGAACCTATACACCGTAACTTGGCTTGTTCCCTGATTATCTTTTCTCACCTTTTCTGCGTGGGTTTCTTTTTTTGTATCAGATGTCTCCTCACTGGCCTTGGAAGCTTGAAGACCAGCTCTCTTCTTCACGTGGGGCACGTGATGTGAGGGAAATGTTGAGGGTGACCTCGCGTGGAAGGTGCTGTCTGGTTTTTGGGGAAAAATGAGTTTTATTGTGGATGCAAGTGACATTTGAATTCAAATCGGAAGAGTGTGTCCCTTCTAGAAGAGGCTGGACCCAGGGCTACTTTTAAGCTGAACTCCAGAACTTTTAGGATGAACTCCGGGGTCTCCCAACCCTGAAGAAGAGGATTCTGCCTGGCTCTCAGATGCGTCTCTGCCCTTCCTTCCTGCAGCAATTAAGCTCCGTCCACTTGAGCCCTTTGGCTGTGGTCCACTCCCTGACTCTGTTGTGGACTCCCTAAGGTCAGGGATCATGCCAGCTGCTCACCCGTCTTTGCCGTTTGAATGAATGAAAGTCTGCGAATGAATGAACGAGTGAACAACTCGGAGAACTTGAAATTGGACTAAGTAGTACCTTACCTCCATGTTTCACAGCTCAGTCTCCCAAGTTCAGGCTCAAAAAAAAAGGAGGAAAACTTCTTTGTAACTAAAATACTCAGAACTGAAAAGGTCAGCAGCACCTTTGATAAAGGAAGTGACTCAGTGACGAGTTGGGCCTTGGTGACCAGGTGTCTGGACTCGGAGGATCCTCTGACGCCGTCCTCAATGTGGGGCTGAGCCTGAGCTGTCACAAAGCAGTGCTTCGAAGCACATGGGGAGCAACAGCTGAACCCCACACCTATCATTAGAAGGGGACCCTGAAGACAACATGGCAGGTGACTTTTGAAAAAGTGACACACTCTTCATTTTGAAGCTTTAAAAAAATAAGCAGACCCAACAAAGTAGAGCAGCAAACTCACCGTCGTCGTTTCTGTAAGACAGAAGGACAAATGAAATCACCCAATGCTATTCCTGTGTCACCTGGACAGAGCCCGTTTGAGATCACGCAGGTTGCTGTGCTGGGTGGCTGGTCTCCTGCGTGGATCCCGGGTGGAGCGGGATGGGCACTGCTGCCGCCGCCTGCAGAGCTGGGTGGGCGGGGTTTACGGCCCTGGAGAGCAATGCTTATCGATGCCCACTTCCTCCTGGCAACTTTCATCTTTTTATACTATTTGCTCAGCAGCTCCTTGAGCCTAAAAGGACCTTGGAGTTGAAAAGCAAATTCTCCAACAGGTAGGATATGTTTGACTTCGGACTAGAGAAGCAGGGGGAGGGGCTGTGCCTGGCTGTCGGGCACTAACTAACCAGGATCAGAAACAGCTGACACGGAGGTCCCCCAGGCTGGTGGAGGCCCCCTACGCGTTCCAAGTCAGTTTTGCAGATTCTACAGAAGTTGTTCGAACACACACACACACACACACACACACACACACACACACACAGTTTGGCTCCCAGAATCCAACATTTGACCTCTGATTCCTACTTTGAGCTCTCTTTAGGTCATCAGTGCTACTTTTTTTTTTTTTTTTTTTTTTTTTTTTTTTTTGTGGTACCGGGGATTGAACTCAGGGGCACTCGACCACTGGGCCACATCCCCAGCCCTTTTTTTTTTTTTTTTTTTTGTATTTGATTAGAGACAGGGTCTCACTGAGTTGCTAAGTGCCTCGCCATTGTTGAGGCTGGCTTTGAACTCGGGATCCTCCTGCCTCGGCCCCCCAAATGCTGGGATTACAGGTGTGTGCCACCGCGCCCGGCTCAGTGCTACTTTTTTTTATCCCTAGGGCTCATCTACCAGAGGTCCTCCTGTGAAAGACCCTGTCTGAGAGTGAGGGGCTCTGATGGGGAGGGCTTGCAGCAGCGGTGGCTGGGGGCGCTGGGCCTGGTGGCTGTGCTAGACGTGTTGGAAAGGAAGCTGAGCTGGAAGTCCAGTCCTCTGCAAGCCCTGCGGTCCCCACTTCCTGGGAGTGAGGCTCACTCTGTTTGGGTCTCAGGTCTCACATCTGTAAGAGGAGACAACGGGATGGGAGGAGTGTGACCACTTCACATCTGTGACCCGTCACCATCTCCACTGGGGAGATCGTCCCCGCACACGGCTGCAGAGAGTGGGGAGGACATGCTGACGCTTTGACATTGAGTGCCTCGTGTGAGATTCTTGAAAACCCCACATGGCCCTGGTGTCTAGGGGTGTACGATGGTGGCCTTTGCCGCGGCGGGGGTGGAGGGGTCGTAAACAGCACATCTGCTATATGTATACATAAACCTGAGTCAGAGTCTGCATTCATATTTTATTATCTCCCTGAGTAATTGTGGGCGTGGTTTCTACAACCTCATATCAGAGGAACAGGGATTTGAGGGCGGGGCTTCTAGGACCAGGTGCTGCTATTAGCTTGGCCTCCAAAGACTGGGAAACACCAGATCCTTGCTTGGGCGGCAGCGTGATCCTGATGGCGGGAAGGGTCTGTGCTCCGAGGGAGCTAGTATTTACTGAACAACCAGGAACTTCTCCCCTCTGTTACCCCCTCCGCCCAGCTCAGCCGTCTCGCCGTGGTGGAGGGAATGGCCGTCTGAGCCGGGCCTTGCAGACTGCAGCTCTGGTGCGGCTCCGGCCTCGGAGAAGCCAGAAGTCGTGAATTAAAGGCTGTTACTGAAGCCAGAAGGTTGCAATCAGGAGCTGGCTGGCGAGGCTATGGGTCACCAGAAGGGTCACCCCTGACTATTTCCATGTCCCCCGGTCCTGTCAGGAGGTCTGTGGAGGCCCAGAGAGCAAACAGAGTGGAGGGCTCCAATCAGAAACAGCTCGTGACCTTCTCTGGCCCAGAGAATTCACCACCGTCAAACCCAACCCCCCCCCCACCCCCCCACCCCCCCGCTGCCAAACTCCCCGGGGACGGTGGAAGCAGAGAGCGTGCATCTGTGTGGCAGTGGGTCTGTCCTGCAGCGTGCACGACTGCCGACGCAGGCGGATCCAGACGGAACGTGTGTGCATCCGTGCCAGTATGTGACACTCACGGGAAGAGAGCTTTCAGGGGGCACAAAGGCCTGGGAGCGTCTTGTGTGTGCGGTGCCAGCGAGTTTAAAGTGACCAGCCTTGCTGGCTCTGTCTCGGGTCCCTTGCTCTTTTGTTAGAAGCCTGGAAGGAACCGTCCTGAATAGCGTGGCTAATGTACAAGCGGGTCGGCCGGCCTCCCTGTCACTCAGTGGATTTGACCGATCAATCAGTATCAGGTCTGATCGGTATGGGAAGGCCATGACCGAGGACGTGTTTGGAATGCAGCTGGGATGGACGGGCAGCGGGGGCAGCAGCCCCTGGGTCTACGCTCTCCCTTAGCCTCTCACTGTCCTGCGTCATGCTTGGCGAGGGACGTTCTTTGGCAACAGCGTTCTCTCTTTGACTATCAGATTCCTTTAGGAATGGAAGGTCCCCTGCTGGTATTATGAGCCTCTCCTGCGTCTTTTGGAACTGTTGTCCTGCGTTTTTAATAGGCACAGTACCTCACCTATTGACTTCCTATAATGGGTCCAATTTACATGTTGCTTTGCATGTGATTTGCATCACATTAGGTCATTCCCCTTCCGATGAATATTTATCAACAGTCACATACTATGGAAGATGCTACATAATGAGGAGGAGGACTAAGGACACAAAATCCTCTACTCCGAACCTTTGTTGATTTTCACTGGCAGCCCGGACACCCTTTCCCATCCACTAATCCATCTCTCCACCTACTTTTCTTTGCCAGTTTCTTACTAACAGTTGATCTTCTTGGGATAACCACTGCTGCAGCTTCTCAGAGTTTAGCCCAGCCTGTAGAACGTACCCGACAAATCAGAGGATACGGAGAGGGCATGCAGGGTGTAGACAGGTGGTTCTTTAAATAATTCCTACCAATAACAGGTTGGGCTCCTCGAGCTCCTCCTTGTAGGTCCTTCGGGTCTTGCTACACTTTTAGGAAACTTCCGAAGAAGAGCTGGGAGCCTTTTTCCACTCTCACAGAAGAGAAGAAACCAAGATGTGGACCTCAGTGAGAATTCCCTGAGGGTTGTTACACCAAATTCAAGCCCGCCCTGAGGCCAGACTGGATTTAATTCAACGGTATTTTCTGGATTCTCCTTTGCCTGAGAATTGCGTTGGATCAAGACAGAGTCACAAAAGAAGCCTTCAGGGGTTCCTAGGACCTTCCCTACCCACATATAGTCTTTCCGAATTCATTTTGGGGTTTTTCACTTACTCAGTGGCTGTGCTGGACCCAATGGCCTTCTGTAATATTTGGGTCCCATGCTTCAAAGGTCCCCCACTGGCACGTCACGGGGCCTCTGTGAAATGGCTTCTTTCTAGACCTATCACAGTTGCTTGATCCGACCTTGGCAACACACCCACTCGAGATGGTCAGCTACCTAATCCAAAAGGGTGGCACACTGTCTTCCAAGCAGTCATGCAAAGACCCTGGCTCCCTCTGTCTTTCTACCCAGGTATCTTGGAGGCTTCTGCCTCTGGTCAGAGGGACAGGCTTTTGCAAGATGCCTGGGCAGGGTGGGGAGGGGAGTCCAGCTGCATCGAGGTCTGCATGACTTCAGGGCACATTCCAGAACTCAGCAACGCCACCAGCACACTGGCAAGGACGACCAGGAACCGGAACCGCAGCTAAACACAGATGTGGGCAGACACTCTGGACCCCAGCTCTCCAAGCCTCACCTCAGCGTCTCCAAGATAAGCTTGTCAGATTCTCCTGAGGGTCAAATAAGACAAGACCTAGGAAGGTGCCTGTCAGCACAGAGCCAGGCACAGAAGAGAGGCTGAAAAAGTATTCCTCCCTCTTTTCTCCCCCCGCCCCGCCTTCCCTTCCAGTTGTTTCTGAGGGCTTATAGGGCAAGAGGGGGCAGCGTGGGCCCCATATGGTTTTAATTGGATAAATCAGGATGCAAGGAGAATCCCTTTGCATTCCTTGCTGACCTTCCCAAGACAAATGAGTACCATGGAGCTGTTAGGAAAATAAAAAAAAAGAGAGAGGTCACGCCAGCCCATGCGGGACAGGCCCTTCCTAACATTCTGAGGCTGGGTCTCCAAGAAAGGGTTGAGGGTGATGCCTGGGAGCACCGGGGAGCTGAGCACGGAGGCCGCAGCAGTTTGCTGGGTTGGTTTTTGCACGTTGCACATGGAGCAAGGCAGGCTGCGTAGCCTCCAGATTATTAGCACAGGTGCCAGGAGCTGACTCAGCCATGTTTGGCTTGCTGGGCCAGCGGGAGGTGGGTGGGGGTGGCGCACACAGATGGCTCCCTCTGACTCAAGTCTCTAAGGTGTCGACACCCAGGACACAGCTATGGGAAGCGCTCTGTTTAGAAAGCCTTGGCCGATGTCGAGGCTGCATTCTTGTCTTCTAGAATATGCTAGAGAAGTCCGTCAGGTTGGAAGCTGGCCCTCCTCTCCTTTATTCCCTCATGCCCACTCTCCCATCTATGTTGGCTGGCACAAAACACTTTTTCCTCTATGATCCCATGACAATTCAGGTTTATTTTATTTTTTAATTTTTAAAGGTAAAAATTTTGGAAATCAGTGTGGGCTTAAGATCTAAGGAAACCAAATTATAGTAGTAAATAGTTGCATTCAGAAACCATGAGCTGCAAATAATTAACAAGTCAAAGTGGTTTAAATTTTTTTTTTTTTTTTTTTTTTTTTTTTTTTTTGGTACTGGTGATTGAACTCAGGGGCACTCGACCACTGGGCCACATCCCCAGCCCTTTTTTATATTTTATTAGAGACAGGGTCTCACTGAGATGCTAAGTGCCTCGCCATTGCTGAGGCTCTCGATCCTCCTGTCTCAGCCTCCCAAGTGCTGGGATGACAGGCGTGCGCCACCGCGCCCGGCTCGGTGTAAGATTTTAATTGTTCCACAAGAAAGGATGGATAGTGCAGGACTGGTTCTGCACTCAGTGATGACCTCCAGATTCATGTTTCCTTCTGTCTTTCTGTACTTCCTTTCTTAGCTTGACTTCTTTCCTTCTTGTCTTCACGTATATAACCTCATGCTCACAAAATGGCTTCTGCAGCTCCAGGCATCACATGTCTACTCAAGGCAAGAAGAGGGAAATATTGAACAGCACTAGTTCTATCTATCCTTTTTATCAGGACAGCAAAAGTCAATCTTAAAATGTAGACTAGGAAAAAAGTATTTTCAAATAAAGTCAATACATAGTAACTTTAGTTTCTGATTTTGAATTCACTCACATTTTCTGGTATATCCTATCCTCCTTGCTTTCTTTGTAGAGGGAACCCTAGTCCATACATACTTCAGGGTTACATTTCCCTCCTTTCCTCTGGCATGTCTGTAAGATGGAGGAGACTTCTGAGAATAAAAGAGCTAGAGTAATTTGGAACACACAGAGAGGTGTCTTCATCTATTTCAATCCATATAAAGTCATTTCAGTGCAATTTAATATGAACCTCCAGGTGAGGTCCTTCAGCTCAGTGCTTGATAGTAGGATTTCAGAGTCAGGTGCTGATACAAGAATTCCTGGGGCAGTGGTTGGGAGGCCAGTCTTATTGACAAAGCATTTTAGGGAGGCCAAATAAATAAAAAAATTAAAAATAAACAAATAAATAAATCTGTTCAGACATAGAAGTCAACTTTCCCTTAATTGTCCAGGACTAGACCTCATGTTTGGAATAGGAGGTTGTTATTGTTTTTTTTTTTTTTTTCTTTTTTTTTAAATGTTTATTTATTGTTTTAGTTGTACACAAGGCTTTTATTTTTACATGGTGCTGAGGATCAAAACCCGGGCCACCCATGTGCTAGGCGAGCGCTCTACTGCTGAGCCAGAACCCCAGCCCAATAGGAGGTTTTTGAAGGGCAAAAATCACACCGGAGACAACCGTGCAGCCACACTTTCTTTAACAGGTATAAATAAAACCTGCCTTCAGGTACCAATTCATTCAAATGTGACAACAAAAACATCATCAATTATTTCTTCTCCTCTCCCTTCTGTATTTCAGGAAGGTGGAAATGAAGGCCTGGGAGTTTTAAGGAACTACTCAAAGATCCCTTGGAACAGCCACATTTTAAAAACCTACAGACTTTAATTTGTATCACCCAAGGCGCATGTCGAAATCTGAGACTCACAGCAGACATTGCTAATCACTTGCCGCCCACCTCCCGCCACCCAGATGGCAGACATTGCTAGTCAATCGCAGCCAGATTCATGCTTCACCATCTTGCTTCAGGAATCTACCACCAACCCATGGGGGTTGCCGAGATACAACAAAAGCTGACTGTTATTTCAATAGATTTCTAAAACCAAAACGCTCTTTCATTCATCTGATCATGTTTGGTTTAATTATTTTTTTTCTAAGATGAAAATATTCCATTCAAATATATTCTACCCCCACACCCACGTCATAAAGAGCTCTGGTAAGCCCTGGGGTGACAGTGTGTGGAGCATGGAAATTGTTCCAAAGTCTGTGTTGCCTGGTGGCCCTGAGACCTGGCCACAGAGACGTTCCTATAGAGAAATGTCGAGTTCTGTGCTGGGAGCTCCCCAGCTAGGAATAGTACCCTGACAGCAGCTTTTCCCTCCTCTAGTTCCCAAAGGCGGGAATATTTGTTGGTAAATGGGGGGTCTTTTGTCAAGAGGCCTCACCCCAGAGCGGGTGCTAAGGGCCTATCTCGTTTCCCACGTCGCTCCTGGACGATGAGGTCCTGACGCCTGGGGAGGTGACCGCATGGGGCTGGGCGGGCAAGGCCTGAGGATGCCTGGCCTTTGGGTCATACAAGAGCAGTGAGGGGCTGGTTTGGAAGGGGAGAGACAGAGGGGAGATGTTCAGCACGGGTCAGTAGCGGTCGGTGCTGCGGCCTGTCCTCACTGACGGAAAGAGCAGGGGGAACTGACCAGGAGCGAAGGTCTGGACCCCCGTTTGAGGGTATCTCCTTTCTCAAGGCCGTCGTTTTTGTCATTTAAGTCTTTGCTCATCCTCGGATGGGTTGCTGAGTTCGGCTTTGGATGGGAGTAATGAGGAATTTGGGGAATTTGCACGTTGTTCGTATAATGCAATTTTCATTTGCAGATGATGTCACTGCAGATGACAGTCTCAGAGGGTGAACACACACACACACACACACACACACACACACACAGTGCTTTCTGTCTTGCCTTCCCCATTTGGAAGAATAAATACGCATTCTACAGGATGCGTATTTATTCTTCCAAATTAACATCAACATAGCGGCTGACATTTACTGACTTTTGACTCTTGCCAGGCATTGTTTTAAATGCATTATAAGAGACTGTTTCATCCTCCTAGCCCTTTAAGACTGGTGCTCTCATCCACCTTAGTTACAGCTGAGGAAATGAGACCCAGAGACACTGAGTGACTTTGCCAGGGTCACACAGTTATCAAGCAGGAGACTGCAGATGCCACCTGGTTAGCATGGCCTCAATGCCAGCGATCTGAAACCCAACGTGTTGCTGTCCCTTTTGCCTGTGGAGCGACCTGATTGTCACTTGACATCTGTTTTCCTTGAAAGAAGGTGACCGTTTCCCGGTGGGCGTTCCCTGGCAGCAGGCCGGTTCTGAGCCTGGGTCTCACCCTGGCTAGTGCGTTCTGCTTCTCAGCGGCCGTGAAGGACTCACCCTCCATCCCAAGGCGCAAGGCACAGCCACCACACGCGCGCCCCAGATCTTGACGGTTTCCCAGCCCTCCTCGGTGGGGCCCTTCTGTGGCTTTCCTCTCCTTCCCCGTCAAGTCCACTGGGCCGGCATTCCAAGGGCAGCAGAAAAACTCCAGCCAGGCAGCCCCAGTTGTTGTTTTTCAAGTTCCTTTGATCCTACTTTGTGGTTGACTTGGCCAAAGTCCACCTCTGTCACCAACGGGCTTTAAAGAGGCTGCAACTCAAAGCCCCTATCGGATTTGACCCGGACTCGCCCGGTTCCGAGGCGCCCGTTTCCTTTCGCCCCCGGTGACTGGACGGGGTATCTCCGGTTGGCTCGCCTCCACGCTCCCGGCCCTCCCCTGTCCCCCGCCACCATCCTGCAGACCCAGGAAGGCCCTGAGCCTGCTTCTGCTGCTGAGCACACATGTCAAGCCCTGATCCTTCCTGTGTTTGCTGTAGGTATGGCTCCCCTCCAAGACAAATTACTGATGCTGTCGAGGAGGTCACTGGGCCTCCATTCTGGGGGTGGGGGGGAGGATGGGAGGGAGATGGCCCTCCTGATAGGCGCCGGGCTGCCTCCGCTGCCTGGCCTGATTGGTGCTTGTCTGGGGCTAACCGGACCCGGAGACCCCAGGCTGCGCGCTGGCAGCAGGGCCGGGAAGAGAGTTTTACCTCCTGCTCCCGTCATCTGATGACGGCGTGGCTTGCATGGGGCAGGCCCCGGGCAACAGATGTTGGTGGAGGACCTGCCAAAACTGTGTGGAGGGTGAGGGATGATGCCGATGTCACTTGACACGGGAGGATTAGGGAAACCATGAGGAAGCACCACTCGTCCCCTCACACCGTGACACCTCGGGGGAAGTGAGTTGTGAGGACAGAGAAGCCCAGGGGCTGGCGGGCAGCTGGAACCCTGCCTCTGCCTTTCCCTCCCCCACCCCCCAGCCTCCCCCCCCACCCCCCAGGCGATTGGCAGGCGGTGGTGAGGTCGCATTGTGTGAGCCACTGAATCAAAAGCAGGGGTCCCGCTTGGAAGCGCTGCCTTTGGGGTCGTCTTCCCTCTCGTTCTGCCCCGTTAGCCTTCCCCGCCCAGCCCCACATTGATAAGGGGGTCCTGATGGGATAGCAGGCCCCCTCCCTTTTTTTTTTTTTCTTGGACTTTGCAAATGAAGTCATGTGGACAGCGGCCAGAGGGCCCGGCCATCTGTCTTTGTGACGGCACAAGGGAAACTTCAGGAAAGCCAACACCATTCAGCAGGCTCAGGCCCTCAAAGAAAGCAGGCGGCGGGGACGGGACCCGTGAGAATCAGGCAACGAGTGGGAACGAGGTGGCTCCCTTCCGCGCTCTCTTTCTTTCTCTTGGTGGTCGTTTTTTCACGGGTCTCTGTATTCTCCTGGTGGAGCTGGAGGAAGGCGAGGCTCTCAAGCTCTCCTCTGCTCTCACCCGTCTGTGACAGGGTGCCTGGCCGGAGCGGAGGGTGGTGTAGAGGGGGACAGAGGGACTGGCTGTGGGAGGATCGCTGTGGGTAAAGAAATGACTTTTGGGGCCTGGGGTTGTGGCTCAGCGGTGGAGCGCTCGCCTGGCACATGCGCGGCCTGGGTTCCATCCTCAGCACCACGTAAACATAAATGCATTGCATTGTGTACAACTAGAGCAAACAAATAAATATAAAAAAAAAATGACTTTTGGGAATGGACCCAGGGCCTGCATTTCTTTCCCTGACAGTCACGCTCCCGGAGGAGGGCAAAGGACCACCCAGTTGAGGCCGTCGCTGGATCCAGGGGAGCCAGGAATGTGGTCTGCGCTGGGGGGACCCCCCTCCTGGAGAGAGAGGTCGAGGCTCACTCCCACCAACTGCAGCAAGCCTCTCCAACAAGCCTGGGCTGCCTTCTGGGAACGCCAGCCTAGTTCCACAAGGAGACAGGAAGGCAAAGGATGGAGAAAAATGTCGACCTGCAGAGGAAGCAGGAAATGCCCAGAGAGGTAGAGGAGGGAGCCCGTGCGTGAGCCAGGAGGAGCGAGGAGGAGGTGGAGGTCAGGGAGGGCGGCCGTGAGATCCCGGGGCCGCTGGTGGTGGGTGCTCAGCTCCTGCACCTGGTGTCGCCTTGCCGCAGTGGACAGGGCACCACGGAGACACAGAATCAAGCTGCGACACAACAGGAGGGCTCCCTTACCTTTTCCTGCATTCTCAGGAATCTCACTGATGGCTGGTCCTGCGTGCTCACGCTGCACAGGACGGTCCCCATTGCAATTGAGATTTCATGGGAGTTGTGTCCAGATGGCGTCAGCTTCGTGTGCAAGAGAAACAGGCCAAGGGTGTCTCTTCCGCTGCCTGTTGGTATGGCCAGAATTCTCCTTTCAGAGACTTACCCATTAGATTCCCAAGGTTTTATCATTTTTAAAAGACTCTGGGGGCTGGGCACGGTGGCGCACGCCTGTAATCCCAGCACTTGGGAGGCTGAGGCAGGAGGATCGCAAGTTCAAAGCCAGCCTCAGCCATGGCGAGGCACTTAGCAACTCAGTGAGACCCTGTCTCTAATAAAATACAAAAAAAAGGCTGGGGATGTGGCCCAGTGGTTGAGTGCCCCTGAGTTCAATCCCCAGTACAAAAAACCAGAGTACTCAGCCGGAATCTATTTTCTCATGGTGCTAAAAGCTGGAAGTCTGAGATCAAGGTACCCACAGATTGGCTTCTTAGGAGGCCTCTGTGTGTGGTTTGGAGATGGCTGTCTTCTCCTTGTGTCCTCACGTGTGTGTGTGTGTGTGTGTGTGTGTGTGTGTGCGTGTGTGCATGCACCTCTTCTTGTTATACAGACACCAGTCATATTGGATGAGGGCCCACCCATGTGACCTCATTTTACCTGATTACATCCTAAAAAGTCCCTATCTCCAACACAGCCTCATTCTGAGGTACTAGGATTAGGACTTATACATTTTGGGGGGGTGGGGTGGGGAGGGAGGTGCACAATTCAGTCCACAACAGGGGAGGACTAACCCAAGTCTTGGCTATCCATTCTTGGCTGAGCAGGGAATTGGGAGCTGGCTGGGAACAAGGCCCACACAAGTGGGGAAACCCAGGCTCAGAAGAGTTCCGTCACCTGCCCCAGGCCCCAGAGTTTGTCGAAAGAAAAACCGGAATTTCAACACAGGTCAGTGGAATTCAGACATTTGCTCTGCTTCCCATCATGCAGAGAAAGAGTAAAATGGAAGACATGTGAAGGGTGGGATCCAAATTCAGGAGGGGATTTGGGGGGCTTTGTGAGGAGTATGAGGCTAAAAGAAGGTGTATTAGTGGGACCCAGGGAAGAGATCCCTATTTCTGAATTATCCCATCAGTACTGACAGTGACCGACACCCCGATGTCATACCTAAGTGCGTCATTCACATGGTCTATGACTCTCCAGCCCCTTCCCTGCTCCTCACATATTTCTAGTTTAAAAATATGGCTAGCACTGTAATCTATTAAACAAATTAAGTTTGTATAACATGCCTGTATTTCTCATCCTTCAGAGGGATTTTGAAATTCTCAAGGGTGCTGTGTAAGAGCATTACTGAATAATTGTCAAAGCCCCTGTATCAGTCAGGTTTTCATTACTATAATGAAATAGCTGAGGCAGGATACTTTATAAAGAAAGAAGGTTTACTTCTGCTCATGGTCCTGGAGTTTCAAAATCTGAGGTTAGATGGCCCAACTGGTGGTGGCCTTCTTGCTGGCAGAGTCTCAAGGTACCATAAAATATCACATGGCAAGAGATACAGAGTGTCTTGTTCCTTATAAGATGTTGAGTAGCATCCCTAGCTTATACCCACTAGATGCCAATAACATTTACACTTTCCCTAGTTGTGACAACCAAAACTCGATTTTAGACCTTATTAAGTGTCCCCCATGGGGGATAATGACCCATAGTTGAGAGCTATTGCTCCACACCCTTGACCCTGGCATGGTGCTGACTGTGGAGTGGGAGGGGTAGCCCTTTATGGGTGATGCCTCTAACACCTTTAACCCACTCTTCTTGGGTTTGTGTGTGTGTGTGTGTTTTTTTTTTTTAATCCAGCCAGCAGTTCTGCCCTGGATTTTGCTTACCGTACAACCAGGAGAACTTAAGAATGGAGCTGGACAGTCAAATAAAAGTTTCTGTCCCAATTCTGACCCTATGCATACTACTCCCGCTAGTATTAATAGTAGTTATCACGTCTTTAGCATTTGCTTTGTATTAGGGAATAGATGATGTCCATCATCTCCAATACCCTGAAAATCTTTATTACCGACTATTATCATCTGTTTAAAGAGGAAACAATGCATAGATTCTAGCATAACTGGCAATCTTAATAAATTGGAAATAAACCTTTGCAAATCACAGATTCCTCAGTCTAACCCTTTTTTGACTTGATGTGAGTTTTTGAAAATCTAGATTCGGACAACTTGACAAATGCACATTTAAAGGGACAATTTTGCTGTGTTGACGGACAGAGGCCATAGTGATTCACGGGCCTGCTGACGGTGTCTGGGGTCACCTGCCTCCACACTTCCTACCACTCTGGAAAATGCCAGGCCTTTCGGTTTTTGCCAGAGGTTTAGACCTGTGCAATTGAATACAGCAGCTACTGGCTATGTGTGGCTGTTCCTGTGCATTACAAGGGAACAGTTAAAAAAGGGTCAGCTCTGCAGTCACAGGAGCTGCATTTCAAGGGCTCCCAGCCACTCTTGCTCTCGTGGTCACCACACTGGGCAGTGCAGATGGGAAAAACCTCCACCAGCACCGGGCATTCTGCTGCTCCTGGACAAAAGGTCTTAGGCCCATGACCCTGACACTGGTGAGGCTGATGGGCTTCCTGTGACATAACTGTAGCAAATCCCCAGGCACCCTTGCTGTGTAACGAACATTGGTCTAAGTGTCCGGTGGAGGCGATCTATTTAATGCACCTGTGAATCCGTTGTTCAAACGCTAAAGAGCAGGCTCAGAACCCAAAGGGGGTCGAGCATGGTGGCATACACCTGTAATCCTAGCTATCAGGAGGCCAGTCTGGGCAACTTAGAGACATAGTGTCTCACAATAAAAAATTCAAGCCGGGCGGGGTAGCGCACGCCTGTAATCCCAGCACTTTGGGAGGCTGAGGCAGGAGGATCGCGAGTTCAAAGCCAGCCTCAGCAATGGCGAGGCACTTAACAACTCAGTGAGACCCTGTCTCTAAATAAAGTACAAAAAAGGGCTGGGGATGTGGCCCAGTGGTCGAGTGCCCCTGAGTTCAATCTCCGGTACCACAAAAAAAAAAAAAAAAAAAAAAAAAAAAAAAAAAAAATTCAACACAACAACAACAAACCTGGGGTTGTGGTTCAGGGGCAGAGCACTTGCCTAATATGTGTGAGCCCCTGGATTCAATCCCAAGTGAAGAAGAAGAAGAAAGAGGAGGAGAATGGGGAGGGGAAGGAGGGGGGAGGGGAAGGGGGAGGGGAAGAGAATAAATGAATGGGAATTTGAAGTTGTCCAGAGAGAGGACACAGTGGTCCCTGGGGAAGATCTGGACGACTGGTCTTTAATAGGAAGAGGGTCTTGTCTTCCCTTGGAGCTCCAGAGAAAGAGGAGGAGAGGGTGGGTAGGACGTAAGACTAAGACGCGGGGGAATCAGATTTAGTGAGGATGGCTCCCATCTCCTCTGCTGGTGGTTACCATCCCTCCATAGCCAGGGGCCCCAGGGAAGAGGGGAGGCTGAAGGAAAGCTTAGATAAGACATCCTCTGTCATCCCAGCACTTGGGAGGCTGAGGCAGGAGGATGGAGAGTTCAAAGCCAGCCTCATCAATGGCGAGGCACTGAGCAACTCAGTGAGACCCTGTCTCTGATAAAATACAAAAAAAAAAAAAAAAAGGGCTGGGGATGTGGCTCAGTGGTTGAGTGCCCCAGAGTTCAATCCCTGGTACCAGAAAAAAAAAAAAAAAAAGAATGGAGAATGAGTCAACTAAAGAAATGTCCATGATTCTTGGCACCTGAGGGCCCAAGGATCAGGAGCATACAAGGACACTGGTCTGATTGTAACATTTTCCGCCAGCACCTGTGCTCTTGGGGCCCTCAGGTTTGCTCTCTGTGCGGAGCTCCCTGCGGAGAGCTTAATGCCATTCCCTAGGCCTGGGCTAGAAACTGCTTGATGATCCCCTAGGGGCCCTGGTAGAACTCTGTGAACGAAGAAATGAACGAACAAACGAGTGAATCTAGTAGTTGTGTTTTCTCTTTTCCATTTCCAGCCCCCGCCCCCAACTAAGTTCCTGTCGCTTCCTTTCCAATTTGGTTAAAGAAACAAATGGTGTCAGCCAATCCTGGCAGAGAAGTGCCAAGCAATGGTGCTAGTGCACCCCAGGTCAAGGAAGACGCAGGACAGCGCCCTTGCGCAAGCAGCCCTCCTCAGATCAGCAAAGGGCCCGAGGCTGCAGCTGCCCTCTCTGGGCCTGGCTGGGCTGTCGCCTCTTCCTCCTAGCTAGGGGCTGGGAGGACAGATCCCGGTCTGCCAGGAAGGCTTAGCTGCAGGGATTCCTCTCCCCAAGAGCTTTTCAGCCTCCGGACCTTTGACACCAGGTAAAATGGACTCCTTCTGAGAATCCTGCGCACCTTTGAATGTCTATGATGAATTCCCAACGGACCAATCAGAAAATGAAATGCAGCTTGGGAAGGAGGGGAGAAGGGAATGGGAACTTCTCAAGGATTTTCTCCCGAGGCTTGAAGTGTTTACATTCAGATTTGCATGTGATTTGCATATAATTTGTGTCTGACTACAAAGCCTATCTGTTGCAGAGATAATGTGTAAGCTAAAGTTATTGCTAGCGTGTTCCTCTCCACCCTGTCTTTCCTCACCCATTCTACTCAGATGGGTGGTGGAAATGTCCGGTGGAACGTCTGGGACCTGGGTAGGCCCTGGGTCACATGCTTTCTGTGTTAGCAGTGCTGCACGATATTGTGCATTTTATTGTTGCAAAACATGTTGGACATCAAAAGAAACCGGAATAGGGCTCCCTGGAGGCTTGGAAGCAACAAATAGAGGAGCGAAGTTGGCTGAATTGGGAAGGGAAGTTAGCCAGGTCCATCAAATAAGGGTAAAGTCTGGGAAAATTAATGAATGACACCAGCGAACATGTATTTAAATCGCTGCCAACCGGCCAGGTGCTGTTGCAGGGCTTCATGTGTGTTACCTGTCAAATCCTCACAGTGGCCCCATGCAGGTGAGCGCTCTTGTCCCCCCTTCCCCCCTAGAGATGAGTCAGTGGAGACAGAGCGTGGGAGGGACTTGCCTAAAGTCCTGCAGCTAGAAAACCGTGGGGATTTGAACTTGATCTTCAGACCCCCGGAGCTGCTTTTAACCGGTCCACCCGCTTGTATGCTGAAGAAGGACTACCCCTGGCAGTGATAGAGAGGACCAGCCCCTCAGGCCAGCAGAAGGTAGGTGGACAGGTAGGGCCAGAGGTGGCAAGGTGACGCAGAAGCTGCTGGGCCCTCACTCTGCTCCCCAGCTTTTGGCTTTTGCGGAAGCCCTCCCTGCGTGCTCTTTCTCTTGGCTCCCGGGGTACAGCTGACAGAGAACTCCCTTCAGGGCAAAAACTAGCCTCAGCCGGTGACAGTGGCCCGGTGGCTGAGTTTAAGCCTGCTGATGTGGACAGTGGGAATTCTTGGTCAGTGGCCGAGAGCAGGAGGTTGACAGCACAAACAAAGCGAGCATGAGTCACCCCGCGGTTAACCCTGGAGCGCCCGGGATGGGAGGAGAGAGGAGCCACAGCTCCGCGGAGGCCTGGAAGTGACTCTCCCGGCGAGAGTCACCCTGTCGGTCCTCAGGATGGATCCGAAATGTGCACGTTGCTCTGGCTTTTATTTATTGAAAAAAAAAATTTTAATGTTGTTGACGGGATGATGTCAACCGCTCCGGGGTAAAAAGCCTCCAGCAGCAGCTGGGGGGTGAAGGGGGACGGAGCTGAGAACAGACCTCGTGAAGGGCAGAGAAATAATTAATGAAAGATGGCGCGGAGGCCCTCGGTATTGGCTGGGGCAGTGTGAGAAACTTCCCTGAGCCGGGCGGTGTTGTCCAGGAGAGTGTTGTCATCTGAATTGATTTGCATGACAATGGGCCGACCTCTTATTATGCATAGGGATGCTAATGGGCACCAGCCACCCCGCATTTCCATGGGAAAAGGCTCTTCCTTTGAGGAGGCAGCCTCTTCCTCCTCCTCCCTCCCCTCTCCCCGCCCCTCTTCCCCCTCCCCTGTTTTGTCCTCCCCTCCTCTCTCCTGTCCCTCCTCCTGTCCCTCCTCCTCTCCTTCCCTCTTCCTCTTCTCCTCCTCCTCCTCCCAGGGCCGGCAGTGGAACGCCCCTGTCCCCCACCCAGAGGAACATTCCCCAGAGGCGCCCATACTCTAAGTGGAAAGTAAAGGGTGCTGGGATTTGGAAGGAATGCCTTTCAACCCCCTCCCAGACCCACACCGCTCCCTCCTACCTCCTAGGAAATGACCCAGGAGGTGCCAGTGCATGGAGCAGAATCCAAAACAAATGGATGCTTCATGCTGCCACCCAGTAATTGGTGACACTTGGTGACACTCGGGGAGAAGGGCTGATTGGGACCAGGGGAGCACGGTGGCAAGGTTCTGGTGGGAGTGGGCTGCTCACAAAAGGACAGACAAACACCCAGACTTTATTCGAGGACCCAGAAGTCCCTGTCAGCATCAGCAAGCTGTCCCCTGCAGCCTTTCCTTCTGCCCTCCCTTGCAGAGACTTAGGCCACGGCCTGCTGTCCCTGCTCTGCTGGGCAGCCCCCTCTGCACTTGGGCAGGCCATAGAATTCAAGGTGGAGTTGGGGTTAGGTGATTTGGGTCCAAATGTTATCCTTGCTACTTACTTGCCTGCCACCTGACTTCAACCCTGTGACTTAACTTGCGTGTTTTTTTGTTTGTTTGTTTGTTTGTTTGTTTGTTCTGGTTTCTTCACAGGTAGAATAGGAAGAACAGTCCATTTCACCATTAAGCCTTTGCTTGGTTGAGACCAGGCTTGTGAGGTGCTCAGAACATGCCTGGCCTGTCTTTAGCACTGACTGCTGGCGAGGTATTGCCATCTCCCTTCTCCAGTTAGCTGTCCTCCTACTCAGTGGCCTCCACTGTCTCCTTGTTCCTTTGTGAAATGACCTATTAGGTGGCTGATGGCACCGGCCAGCTACCCTCTCCCCTTCTATCCCACTATGCTGGTGGCAAAAGAAGTGAATCCTTGGCTTGATGGAGCTGGATGGCTAGTGATCCCCTAGTGTCCCAGGGAAGGACAGTCTCAGTGTCACACAGGGCAGCCCAGGACTTCACCTCTACTGTGACCACTGCAAGTTGCACTGGAGGGCCGTATGCTCCCCAGAACCAGACTGGATTGCCAGAATCGAAATGGTCACATCACTAAAGTAAGTCCAATTTGCCTAGCTTTGCCCCACAGTGTCCCTGAGGAGGACAAGTAAGGACATATCATTAATGGGGCTCCTGGCATTTCTCACAGTAAACACACAAACAAGCAAGCAAACAAAACACCTCGTTCCCAATTTTGAGAAATACAAATATCTGGTTTTCTATACTGTCCTTGAATATTTCAAAATAGATCTTTTGGTAAGTAGAATTCAAGCAGGTCGTAATTGTAAATATATAATATTTGCCTGAGACCTCGGTCAGAGCTATGGGGAAGGCCAACCAATGGTCTGGTCTCAACTCGTGGAACCATGCTCTGGCAATATACCTGGTGGTTCCCACAGCAGGATGGAGGGACTCAAGGCAGATGTGAGGGCCACTTGCCCTGGTGCTAACAGGGCCACCTCCTAAAAACATTTTCCAGGCACTGAATGCGAGGTGGATGTTGAAATGAAGGAAAATCTCCAGGAAGGATCATTTAGGATCCACCTTGCCGTGGTTCTACTCAACGCTATGGTCAAGGATGGGAAGGGATGGACCAAAATTCAGAATAATCTGAGGAGTCCGTGGCCACGGATCCGAAGACAAATGAGCTTCAGTGGCGTAGAAAGCAAAGTCCCGGGAAGTTTAGATCCAAGCATCAATTGCACAGAGACGATCGTGAGGAAGAGCGTCAAACCTGGTAACAAATTTCATGGAAATAAAATGGAATGTGTGGTAGGGACCATCTCAGTAAGAATTGAAAATATCAAGAAAGTGGCTAAACTGTCGATTTCAATGTTATGGCTTCTTAATAAAAATCGATGTAATCTCCACCTTCAAAAAGGGATTTCTTTTCCAAAGTTTCATTAGCAACCTTGTTTGGAACTCAGGATACATATTTCCCCCTCTAGAAACATGTTATAAATTACCCAGGCTTTGATACTGCTTCGGTCAGACTCTAGCTGAACAACGGTATAAGTAATAACTTTGATTCTGATTTGCAGACAGAAGGACATCCAGGGCCTAATTGCCTCCAGACGGCACAGCTGTTTGCTCTTTCTTGGTCTCCGCAGACTCTGCCCCTCACATCCTCAAACTCCTTTCCTGCAGCATGTCCCATTTGTTCCTGGATAGCTGGCTACGGGTGGTGGTGGTGGGGGGAAGGTGGTCACTGGAGCAGTCACGGTAAAGAAAGACCCAGAGAGGGAGTCCACAGAGAAAGGGGTGACAAGATTCAAGCACAGGCCAGGCCTTGTTTTAGGAAAAGGCTTTCTTTGACTTGGTCACAAAACGGAGGTCTGAGGTTATAATCTACATTTATACAGATTTCCCATAAGAAGCTTCAGGCCTGCACTGCATTCTGCTGGCATTTCAGAAGTTGGAAATTTCCCTCTATAGTCTTCAGAATTGTTGGGTTTTTCTCCTAGTATTGGCATTTCCAGGCTGAGGGTGAGGACGTCTGGCAATCTCATGGGGGTCTCTAGTTTTGAGAGGGTTGAAAATTCCTTCTCCATTGGAGGAAACTTCAGTGTGGCTTGTTTTACACCATTTTATTATTTTACTTCTTTAGTTTGCTTTCTAATTCCCCACACATCTAGGTTTTGGATATGGTTAAAACAATAACCTGTTACTAATGACGTCATTTTGTGATAAGAGCCCCTGTGTTGCCTTCCACTCTCCAACCATCCCAAGACCAGTTGGTCAAAAGGTAGGGAGTTGGGATGGGGTCCTGGAGCCTTAGGTTTTCCTTCCAAATCTTTGGAAGGAAGGGGAATCAGTGATGAGGACCATTCTGCCAAATTTTCATATTGCCCTACATCACATTGGTAGAAGTGACCCAAAAGGAAGGGGCTACTTCTTGCTCTTGGCTGCAAGTAACAATAAAACCTTTCAAGGTTCATCTAGGGGGAGAGACAGGCATAAAAGCAGAGAATGGCCACACAGGACAATCACCTGCTCTGAAAGCAGAGAGAGGCTGACCCAGCTCAGGCTTCCAGAAGGAGATGACTCACAGCGAGAGCTCATGCAGGTGCATCCCCAGCTTGGAGGGGCAAGGAGGGTGGTTTTGCTTTCATCCCACAGAGTAAAACAAGGGGAAGCCAGAGAGAAAGCTGCTGAGCACAGAGAAGGCCCGGTCTCAAAGAGATCTCCAGGCTGGATTGACGAGATTGGCCTTTATTACCTAAACCAGGGGAGCTTTTGAAACACGTTTTCGTGGGACATTGGTATGGTCAGAATGGTTTTAGAAGGACCACTCACCCTTCAGGCCAAGTGGAGTGTGAACCAAAGGAGTGTAACCTTGGAGCTCGTCACCCCCATAAGGGTGCCAATGCAATAATCCAGGAGGAAGACTGGCCGAGTGAAAGCAGCAGTAGTAGGGAAGGACCACAGGTTAAAGAAAACTCAGGGAGTGACTGAATGGGAAAATGAAGGAGTTGGAAGACCCGAGGACGCTCCATGGGCTTTTAACCGGATGGGTGATGGAGCCTCCGACTCCAATAGGAAACGAAGATTTGGGGGATGAGATGCCTTGGGCCTTGGACAAGTTGAAAAAGTACATGCAGATGAAGCCACCCAGCCAGTGTCGTCTACCTGCTCAACTGTATCTCCCCGTTCCCATGAACGCATTGGTACCCACTACGTGCTATATTTAAGGCCTCATCCTATTCTTTCCAAATCTGTCAGGATGAAACGAAATCGACTTGCCTTCCAAGAATGTACGATCTGATAGTGGAAGACAAGATGTGAGTACAGCAATCACGACTCCAAGGAAAACCTCTGATTGCCTTAAAATGAGATTCAGAGGGCTGGAGTTGTGGCTCAGCGGCAGAGCGCTCGCCTCTCACGTGCACGGCCCGGGTTCGATCCTCAGCACCACGTAAACATAAGTGCATTGCATTGTGTACAACTAAAAGTAAATAAATAAATATTTTAAAAAAATGAGATTCAGAGAGAATAGCAAAAGGCTGCATGGGGGAGGTAACGGTGGAAACCCAGATAGAATTTGAAGATGCCAACAGAGCAGAAAGGCATCCCAGAAGGAGGGAGCAATAGAAGAGAAAATAGAGATCTGAAGACAAAGAAGGAAGAAAAAGGGGGGGGAGGAGGAGGAGAAGGAAGAGCAAGAGGAGGAAAGGGGAAAAGAGAAGAGGAAAGGAGGGGAAAAGGAAGGAAAAGAAAGACAAGCCAGGCACGGTGGCGCACTCCTGTAATCCCAGCACTTGAGAGGATGAGGCAGGAGGATTGGGAGTTCAAAGCCAGCCTCAGCAATGGCGAGGCACTTAGTAACTCAGTGAGACCCTGTCTCCAAATAAAATACCAAAAAGGGCTGGGGATGTGGCCCAGTGGTCGAGTGCCCCTGAGTTCAATCACTGGTACCACAAAAAAAAAAAAAAAAAAAACAAAAAAAAAAAACAACAAAAAAAAACTGCAGTGTAAATTGAGCCAAGATTAAGGAAGTCTTTCTTGCCTGTTGGTCTTCTATCCATATTAGCTCCCGCCGTCTTGTCTCATGCCATCCTCTGAATAATGCTCCGTCTTGCTCTGTCCTTTCCTGGGGATGACATTTGCTCTTGGAGTCGCTCTCTTGATGCATGGTTGGGATGCTTCTCTTCTGACTTGGTGGCCAGGGTCTTAATACCAAGGGTGTCAGAAGCCCATCCGTATTTCCTTCTGTCTCACTCCAGGAAAGACCTGTAGACTCCGTGATCTGGGCAGGTACCCTCAGCCCCAGGCAAGAGTGTCCATTTGCATGTAAATTTCCAGGGGGCAGAGCAGAGTGGCCGGTATTGTGCAGGACTTATTGGCATAACTGCTCTAATAAAGTGATCTGGGTTAAAAAAAAAAAACAAGACAAAACAACTGGTGGCTACCGTGACTTCTGCTATACATGTGCCTATGCAGTATGCCTACCTTCCCTCCCCTGGCTGGTCCATCTCCCCCTTTGGGCTTCCTCCTCTCTCCACAGCTTCTGCGAGATTCTAGTTCTGAGAGTCGTGGAAGCTTTCTAAGCTTTGCTTAATGTAAAGGCGTTTGGACATGAACTTGAATGGCTATTGAGCTGATTTTCCAGCTGACAGGAGATGGTTAATTGTACGCTGTCTATAGACGTTTTTAAAAATCTGTCTGACCGTGTTAATAGCGGCTTGAAATTTATGGTTTGAGACCACTGGGGGTGATAAGGAACTCAGGACCCGAGCAACTCAGGATAGAAAATAAAGCCCAGTGGTCACGTCCAGAGCCCTGGGAAGAGAGATGTTCAAAAGCAAGCTCAGCCCCTCTGGGTTTCTTTCTGGGTATCATCTATGTGTTTAAAAACCCCTTCAAATCAGCTGAAAGTAGGACCAAGAGCTGGGGGTTCTGGAGGGGGTTATGGCTTACGGAGGACTCACTCTTTCCCCTGATATGATCCTTTATTCTAACAACTGAACAGGGAGAGAGGCAATTTATTATGAGGAATAGATAGTATTTTTTTTTTTTCATTCCTGAGTCGAAATGTAATATTGACACTCACTGAATGAAGAGACCCAATCCGTCTTAGGGAGACTGTGGGGACCTTCTCCAGAGTTATTCTGGGGAGGGAAACACTCTGGAAGGTGTCCTTGGGGACTGGGCAGCCTCTGCAGTGGTGTGAGCGGCAGCCCTCTGTGCAGACGCCTGGTGTCAGAGGCAGGATCTGGTCATGGTCCTGAGCTGCTGGCTCCTTGCTTCCTGGGCCTCTGTTAGCTTCCTTGTCTCCTTTGCTCCTCTGACTGCAACTTCCTCATCTGTAGACCAGGAAAATGTCGCTCAGGAGCCCTGCCTCACAGAGCCATAGGAACCACCAAATGGCACGTGCTTGGCACCAGATGTGAACAGGAAGCATGGCAAGTGGTGTGGCTTTACTTCTCATTTTTGGCACTTACAGGGCACACGGGCCATGGAAGGGAACACGTGCCTCCTCCTCAACACACATGAACACAGTCCACTTTAACTCAGCTGAGTGTCCTCAGCGTCCCCAAGGTCAATCCCCCTGACCAATGATGGAGTGCAGCAAGTAGCCACGCTGAGACTCTTGCTCCTGGGAGCCCAGCTTTGCCTGGCTCTTACCCAGGGGGGGCTTTTTATCCACCTTTCTCTCTCCCTCAGGGTCAGACTTGCAGCAGGATCTGATGGCTCTACCAGCTTTTCCAGCCTCCTCCTAATTTTCTCTCACATTGGCATTTCCTCTAAAGAAGTTCTTGCTCATTTAATCCCAACACAAGCATTTGCTTCTCAGAAGACCCAGGCTAACTCATTTGGATTCTGTTTGTTTTCCCACTTGCAACCTTCAGGGAACCTGCTTGGGAAGGTCCTTGCTGATTTCACCCACTAAGGAAGGTGGGGAATGCCGTGACTCCCTGTGTGACCCTGGAACCTAAGGGCTGCTCTGCTCCTTCCTTGAGTGACAGCTGAGCAACTCTAACTTTGGCATTGAGATCTGGTCCTTTCTAGAACAGCGAATACATCTTTGAGGAGAGGACTAGGTGAGAACTACCATTTAGACAATCTGGAGCTCAGACTTGCAATCCAGACAAAGTGAGTTTAAATACTGCCTGAGCCATTTCCAAGCTGGGACCTACAGACCGATGAGCTTCAGGTCACTCGTATAGGTAATGGAGATCTTTGTCCCCATCTCAGTGGACCGGTGGTTTGCGGTATCCGCACTTAGTAGGTACTCAGGATCAATGTGTTTTGATACTTTGTCACTTTTATGATCTTTCTTGTTAATTTGCATAAATGTCTTTAGTTTGTCGATATAAGTTAATATTTTGGAATACATAGGCTAGGCTGTTAGGTAAATATAAGTCTACATTTTTAATGACAAAAACCTAATAAACTGAATATGTGTGCAAGAATTCTTGAAGGCAGGAATGCCATTGGTTCTTATGCATATAAATAGACGCTTAGGTCTATATATTTGCAAATGTAGCCAGCACTACACTGGTTTTGATGAGAATTGAGACTCCTCTAAGGAGGGGAGGAACAAAACACATGATAAAGAACTGGCCACGACTCAAGTTAAAGATACAGAACGCATTTATTTCATGGGTTTTGAAATGCGCATTGTGTCTGGTTCAGTGGTTCTACAGAGGTGACCACATTTGGCTTGGGTTTGACAGTGCAGGGGGTCAAGGCTCAGGAAAGGCTTCGACTTGTGGGATGGAAAAGATTTTCATGGAAAGCAATGGGAACAGGGCATCCTAAGAGAGCATCAAAAAAACAGAGCTGTGTAAGGGACAGCGCAAGAACTTGAGGATGATGGGAGTGCAGGGACCTTGAAAGGGAGTAGTGGGTAGTGAGTGAGCAAGGCAGGCGGGAGGGACAAGTGCTGGGTTGTGAGGTTTGGTCTGAGGGCTTTGGGACTATATGTAGGAAGGGGTGGAGGAGAACTGCTGGTGTAATTCGGGCTGCTCTCCTGGATTTGATTCCAAGCAGCCAGCGTGTCAGGTGAGTGGGAGGTAGAGCCCAAGGTGACCTGCCAAGCTAGTGCAAGAACCTGGAGGGAAAGGGACAGGGAGAAGCAGAAGTCCATTTCTTAGTCCTACACAGGCACCAAACATCATCTCAGGTGCCTTTCAAATGACCTTGGAAGTTGTCAGAGAAACTGAAGGAATGGACCCCATCTTTCTTCCTGGCTTCCGTTGCTCCCTTCAGACCCACTTCGAGCTTGGGTAGACCTTGCTCCCTGGCTGAGTGCCATGGCTGTGCCTCCTCTGACAAGGTACAGCAGTTGTGCAATTCAGCTGCCCCGTGTTTCAGCCCTCCGTGTCTTTGGCTGGCAGCCTTCCCAGCCCATCTGGAGGTGGCTTTCGTTGTTCAGGATTTGCGTCAATGAGACCCAAGACCTAGACACTACAGTAACAGCTACTCAAGGCATTCACCAATGAAGAAAGAAAAACACAGAGGCCATTGCTTCTGGTTTAAGACGTGTTGCATTTCGGGAGGTTTTGCACATTGGAACTTGCCATTGAACAGAAACCAGGGGACTATTTGTATCCCTGCCTGAAGTCAAGGTTACCCAGACTTGAGCTTTCTGATGGCTCCAGTGACTTGGGAAGCAGGACCCCTAAAGGAACAAGAGTGTTTGGGCAAAGACAGATAATTCTCTCCTTCTATAAAGAATCATTTGGAATCTTACCTCCCTTACTCCTTCCTGCCCCATCCCTCTCTTCCTCTCTTCCTTTGCTTAATATTTATTGAAGGCTCATGATAGGCCAACCACCCTAGGACAAGTAGGATACTATGCTAATTGCTAAGTACCTGACAAAGAAGAAAATACAACCCCAATGATCCTAGAAGCTTGAGAGCTGTTTCTCTTTAAAGAAGAGAAACTCTTATAAGACAGTTGAGAAGCACTGGCAAAGCCAAATGCAAGTGAATGCCCAGGCATTAGTTATCTGCATGGCACGAAGAGACCTAGGGTGGCCAAACTCAGGAGTGGCTCACTTCAGCTCTTTGGGGGAGTCGATTCAAATGTTCAAAGTTCTAAATAAGGAGCGGTAACAGGAGCATGTCCCAGACCAAGAATTGCATGAACACAGATGCACAGCCATGACTCTCAATCAGGGCAATTCTGTCCTCTGTCCCCAACCCCCAGGGACACTTTGGCAATATCCAGAGATGATTTCTTTTTGGATTGTAAAACCGGGCAGGGACATTCCTGGCATCTAAGAAGTAGAGACCAGGGATACTGCTGTCCCCCGTCATACATAGGACAGCTCCCTGCAACAAAATGTCAAGTCCAAGGTTGAGAAACTCTGCTTTACAGGGTGAATGACCCCACAATGTTATGGGAGGTGGGGCAATTATCCAGCTGGCTGGAGACGGGTCCACCAAGGAGCGGCGTGCTTGAAAAAGAACCTCAAGGCTTGCTTTTGGGCTCTGGTGCCTGAGGTTCCCGAACAACCCCAGTCACATAAGAGAATTGGCTCTCCAGAAACCTCGGATAACAGCAGAGACAAGGAGATTGCTGTGCTAACTTCAGTATGGGCTGTAACAGCCAGTGCTAGGTGGGTGGCTCTGGTCCCACGGCAGAAAAAGAATGAGCAGCATGTGAGAACTTAGTCCTGCCGTCCAATGAATTAAAAAAAAAAAAAAGTGGGGCGGGGGGGGGGGGAAACCCTGATATTGGGACTTCTGTGTAACAATGTCTTCAAAGACCTATCTTTGTCCTTGGGGCCTTAGGAACGTGAACTGGCTTTTCTTGTGCTATTCTTTGTAGGAACAACACTCTTTTGCTCCATTTGGAGAGGAAAGTTCTCTTTCAGTTTCTAACTTTCCTTCATAGGTTTATTGGGACTTGGGGTAACTCACACTGTGGATTAATCCACTAATTCTCTCTCTCTCTCTTTTTAAGGGACTGTGTAAGCAAAAGCAGAAACAAACCTTTCAGAAAGTCCTCCTGGGAGGAGAACGTGCTATTTGGGTGAGCAGGTTTGCTCCTGGACACCCATGTTCTCCCTGTAAGGCTGTCTAAGGATGCCACCTCCTCCTTCAAGGCTGAGACTCCTGTCAGCTCCCTGGAGTGCTGCCGGTGGGGAGGGTGACTTCCGGTTCCTCTTCTCCATTGTCCTAAAGGGAGTCTGCGGTGGTCTGGTGTGGAGTGAGTGTGCAACGCGCGTGTGTGTGTGCTTTGCTTCTTGGAACAGGGAAAAGGCCAAGAGAAGAACAGATGGGCCCCCTGAGCTTCTCCTTGGCCTGGAAAATGAAAGGCGGAGAAAATCGTAATAAAAAACGGAAACAGCTGTGGCAAGAGGGCAGCAGCTTGTGGGGTGGGTCCCAGCCCGACAAGGGTTGCAGTCTGTCAGGACTCTGCTCCGCGGCTAGGGGGTATCACCAGAAATGGTGTCCTCTGCATGACGCTGGCCACTCCGCAGGTCATCAGATCTCTGTGACACCCCTGATTGTCGCTTCACGGTCCAAGACAGACTGTAGGATGGAGATTGAAGTGCTTTTAAGACAGAGAAGAAGATTGACAGGTCGTGTAACTGCTGCTGGTGTTAACTATCTGTGCGGTGGGACTGCTTTTTCAACCACATACAAATCCCCTTACTTTGTTTAAACTTGTTTTTTTTTTTTTTTTTTGCTGAGCTCTTGGTGTAAAGTTCACAGCGAGTTTAAGGCTCTGTTTGTCCAGCGTCGACCAGGATGATGCAGGGAAGAGGCAGAAAAGACACTTAGTCATAACAGCTGGCTCCCAGTCAGGAGCAATGGCGCTCTTTCTCCAGAGGGGCTTTTGGGCTGGACAACTCTGAGAAATCAAAAGTGACAGTGTAGCAACTTGGGGGAAGAGTGTAGATATCCTATCGAAATAGACAACGAGTTTCTGGGAAAGCGAGGAATTTGCTATTCCTTGCTCACTTCCCACCATCAATAATGGTTGATAATAATAATTTCCATTAAACCACTAAGGCAGCAATGAGGTGTAGCCTTGCTGTGCAGCGTAATCTGAAGGCTGATTAAATGGCAGATGATTCTACAAAGCAGGGTATTGACTTTTTTCCCCCGGGTTACTGATTTATTTATTCAGCAGTCCTTCATTTTGTATTTAAAAGCAAGACACATTCAGATGATGCGTTCTTAGGGAATTTCTGACTCTAAGCTCATTATTTGCGTTATCCCTTTGACTATATTTAATTCAGAAATCTATTAATTCAGAAATTCAGGTATTAGTGATACTTTTTTTCATGACTGTCTCTTCCGATGAGGTGTGGTGTCTCTGTTTTGTTTTCCTGTCTGCCACTAGCTTCTAGCACTCAGCTTGCTGGCGTAGAGCAAGAGACATTTGTTCCCATGATGATTACGCTCTCTTGGGCAACGTGGCTGAAGGCATCACCCAAACGGTTCTTTCCACAATGTTTGGCCATGGGGAACTTTTCGACTAACAGCTGGCCTCTAGCTAGACATGTGAATTTTGTTTGGCCCCCATGTCTATTGATTGGCCCCTGTTGTGTCAGATTTCTGATAATGCTGTCAGTTCAAGTTCCTTTCTCACTCTCTTAACTTTGCTGCCTAGCATGAGTTTCAGGCTCAAATCAGATCATTAATCATTCTACTAGGGTCAAATCAAAATTATCAGATTACACAGATGAAAATTGGAGGCAAAAAGAGTCTTGGTGGAAACAGGGGACCAAGGAGCACTGGGGAGACTTAAAAATACCATACCATTTTTTTTTTTTTTTTTTTTAACAGCTGCAGGTGGAGAACAGAATGGATTTCAGGAATTCTCCATGGAGACAGAGGTTCAGACAGGGGCCAGCTGGGTGATGAAATGGACTCAGAGGTCAGAAGTATGCTCATGTTCAGTGAAGGTTTCAGAAATTTCAGGGACTTTCAAAGTTAGCTGATGGGGAAGATAGATCCTCCGTCTGGAGAGATGGAGACCTGCACAGGATCATTTTTCAGGTCCAGGGAACCAAGCATGAAGGGGAGGTAAGCCTGCAGGCACCTTCCTCTCTCTCTCTGTCCTGGTCACCCTAGAAGAAAAGCTTGACCTCTCTTCTAAACTGACAGAGATGAAGGACATGCAGAACGGAGCAAATCTTATCTCTTCAGAGGGGCTTTAGGCTTTAAAATGCAGAAGGCCCTGAGCTGGGCGCGGTGGTGCATGCCTGTAATCCCAGCACTTGGGAGGCTGAGGCAGGAGGATCGTGAGTTCAAAGCCAGCCTCAGCAATGGAGAAGCACTTAGCAACTCAGTGAGACCCTGTCTCTAAGAAGATATAAAAAAAAGGGCTGGGGATGTGGCCCAGGGGTCAAGTGCCCCTGAGTTCAATCCCTGGTACAAAAAAAAAAAAAAAAAAAAAAAAAAAGAAAGAAGAGAAAAAAAAAAAATGCAGAAGGCCCACCAATGATTTCTCTCGACACTGTCCATTTATGTGCATAGCTGCAGATTCACTTCCCATAGGGACTTAGATCCATTCACACAAGCACTCCTTAGAAGCTCCCATGTTTACTTGAGTTGAAGATTTCCCTTGACTTCCTCCACTGCCCAAGCTGGCTGTGAAGGGGTCTGGGAGTCTTACATTAAGTGCTCCTGGACTCCCAGCTCTATTTGTCTCAGCTGGACCTGGAAGGCCAGCACGGTTGGCTCTCTTACAGAGCTTGGTGCGTCCCCACATGGGTCTAGCTGGATTCGTACAGTGCTGAGCAGCTGCAGAAGTGAAAAGTCACCAGAAAAACAGATATCTAAACTCTTCCCATCCAAAAAGAGCACATAGACATCTAGGTTTCAGAAACACGTAGGAGGTCATCAGAACTGAGGCCCCTGTAATTCTGTAATGGAAAACAAGGAGCAAGGGAACTACATGGGGTGCAGAGGAAGAGGCAGAGGTCAGAAATGCTAGACCCGGGGTTGAAATTTAAAAATAAAATCTGATAGCAGATGTTAGTGATGATGTAGAGGAACTGGAACTCTCCTTTGGCGCTTATGGGAGCGTGAAATGACTTAACCACTTTGGAAAATGGTTTGGCAATTTCTTGTGAAGTTGAACACCTACTTATTTACCCTGTGACCTCATAATCACATTTCTAGGTATTTACCCAAGAGAGATTTTATTCATCTTTATTTACGGTAGCCCCCAATTGGAAACAATGCAAGCACCCACCCACAAGAATATGGGTGAGTGCGTTCTCATATGGTCCTTCAATAGAATCCCGCTCAGGAAGAGAAAAGAATGAAACAGGCAACGGCAATGATGAACTTCAAAAAATTAAGTTGAGACAAAGACGTCAGATAGAAATGGGCACGTATTGTACAATTCCAGTTATCTGAAGTTCAAGAACAGTCTCTAATCTCTGGAAGGGGAGACAAGATCAGACATTGTCTATAGAAGGTGAGGACGGGCTGAAAGGCAGAAATGAATGGACTTGCTGGGGTGCTGGGTTTGCTCTCTGATCAGGTTATGGTGGTGGTTGCTCAGATGTATGCAGACATCAAAACTTGAGTTGCATACTTAAGACCTATGCATCTCACTGTATGTCAGGGTTTTTTTTGTTTGTTTGTTTTTTTGTCTGTCTGTCTGTTGATGATTTTTTTTCCCATAACAAAATAAGGGAGGGAAAAAAATTGGAGAGGGGGAAAAAAAATCTATAAAGAATGCTTTTTGGAGAGCTGTGACCAAAAATGGGTACTCATCTTCTCTTCACTGGAGAGGTGTATGGTGGTATTACCCATAATTCCAAAGTGTTCAAATGGGGCTTTAAAAGAGAGTGTCTGCAAAGATTTTAAGTGGATTCTAGCAGTGAAGAGGCACACGGAGAACTGGTGTCTGACTCCAGTGTAGGTACCAGCGTGAGATAGGAAGAGTGGCAAACTTCTGGGCCAGGGTTGTGTTTCCATTGACCAAACCGGGGTCTCCTGGGTGACAGAGCAAGGGTAGCATCCCCCTTGGGCCCTGTTTAGCAGAGTTGCCTGTAAAGATGCAGCAGGAGGAGGCTGGAGGTGCTCTGAGCATGCTCAGCAGTGGGGAAGAAGTTAGAAACTACCTGTGTGAATAGAAATGTCTCTGCCTAAGTCAGGACAGCTGTATGAATGAACAGTCCAGGCAAGTTTCCCAGGGAAACAGAGCCAGCTCTCACTGAGTGCCGGGTACACCGAAGCTACCAGCTGTGACCATCTATTGGAGCCTAGAGGGTGGTGTCACCTGGATCAGTGTCCCTGTTCCTTTTTTCTCCTCCCCTGCTTGGGCCACCCCCTTTGACTCTGTTGGGCAGTCAGGTAAACAGCAGCTAGCTGGCAGGAGAAGGGCCAAACAGGACTTGTGGGCCAGGGCAGGACCATGCTTCCTCCACACAGCAACTTTTTATCTTGAAGCAATCATGAGTTAAGGAGGAGAGAAGATTGAATATTAATCCAGGTTGGACATTTCCTGAGAGGGATATTTCGGTGTCTGAAATGATATATAAATTTTTTTAAATCAACCACATAAACAAAGGACTTTTGATTTCTGACAATGATGGGAATTCCTAACTGCTACCTGGCACATAGTGAAGTCATCAACTGTCAATTTAATTGAGTTTTTGATTACAGAATGGTTGATGACCTTTTCCTTCTAACCCCTACTACTCACTTTCCACCTTAGGATCTGGGGTGGGGCGTAAAAATAATTTGATATATCAATGAATTTTTCAGTAGTTATTGGGCTTCTGGTAGGTGTTAAAGCTCTTTCAGGTACTGGAGATAAGCTGGGGACAAAATAGAGTTCCAAGCTGGTAGTTGGAGAACAAACACATAAATGACAAAGATCACTTCAGCAGGTGATGGTGTCACCGACAGAGTAGTGGGGTACAGAGTGAGTCGTTGAGGGCATTATGGACCACATTAGCCAAGTCAGATCCCTTGGAGCAGGTGACATGGGAGTTGAAATCTGAAAGACAGAAAGAAGATGACAGGGAATAGTCTCGTGAACGTGTATTTTAGACCAAGCAAGTAGTAAGTGCAAAGTCCTTGAAAATAGCAAAGAGTTTGAGAGATTTGAGTATGAGAAATAAGGTGTGTGTGTGGGGAGGGTGGGGGTCCGAGGAAATAAGGAGAGGAATGGGTAGAGATGAAGTTACAAAAATAGGCAGGGGCAAGATTGGATAGGGCACAGGGTCAGCAAACTCTCTCTGTAGAGATCCAGCTAGGAAATATTTTAGACTTTGCGGGCACGATCTTTGTTCCACCTACTCAACTTTGCGTGACAGCAGGAAAGCACGTAGACTCTGTGTAGACTAATGGGTGTGACTTTGTTTTAATAAAACTTTATTCGCAACAGTAGATGGTGGGCCGGATTTGGCATGTGGGCTGTGGTCTGCCAGCTGCTGGATGGGTTAGGGAAGTTGAATTGTATAGTTAAGAATTTGCATTTTATGCAAGCAGAGAGGTAGCCATTGGGAGGTCCTGAATGAGGAGCAGTGTTCCACAGTCAGATTTAGTTTTAAAAAGATTCACTGTAGCATAATTCACAATATGAGAATTGTATTTCTCCATTTATTCTTCTTTCCCTGGTATGAACTCTATTTTGAATTTTCTGTTAAAAATGAAGGGATGGGGCTGTCTAGGATAGTTGCTTGCGCCTTTTACTAGTTATGTGACCTTAGGTTAATTGCTTAATATCTGTGAGCCTCAGTTTCCTTCTTTAATAAAATTGGAATAACACCTGTCTCTAAGGGTTATTAAATGGATTAAATGAGATCATGTGTATAAAACATCTGTCACAGTGCCTGGTAAAGTCAGGGCTCAATGATGTAAATCCCTTTTCCTCTTTTTCTTTCCATTGAACCTGTATATGTCATACTTCAGGAAAAACAGGGGTAAATATAAAACTTGGTAATTGCATTTAAAAAAAAAATCACATGATTACAGGATATGAGAAATTGCTCGCCATAACATAACTGGGTGATTTGGCTGTTAGAAGAGCTAATATGAGTTTAATTTAAATAAAAGCACAATTTCTAGTTACAAAAATGATGAATCTATTTGTATTCCTCATTAGTCAAACCATATTTGTAGTTCTTTCGGTAATTCAGGGCGTATTCATTTGAGAGTACCAGAGGGAGAATGAAATAAAGTCAGAGAATAACCAGGTCGCAAGGGGATAGGAACCACACATATGTAAAATGTATTGGAAATGTCTAGCTTGGGGAAAAACACTGAACAAAAACTTGCAGACTGCACAATTAGGTGAAGGGCTATCAAGTGGGAGAAAGATAAGACTCATACCATACTGGCTTAGAGGTGGCCCCCTTGGGTCACTGGGTGGACCCGGTGAAGATAAGATTTTCCCAGGAGTAATCTGTGCTAGCAGGAACACTGAGCTCCCAGGGATTGCAAGTGTTCTAGAAGAGATGGAGGAACATTCAACAGCAAGGACACTCTATAAAGGATTTTGGTAGCAAGAGCACAGCTAGACCAAAAGACTTCTCATTGTATTTCCCAATTTCTGACTCCATATACCTTCAGGCTGCATCAACTGATTCTCCAGAGATCCAAGGGAGCCTTTTGTATACCACTCACTGGGTCTTCTTTAGGGAGTCTCTGGGGATATGAAGAGTGTGGCATATGTGAACCCATAGTTCTTGATGAGGTAGACTAATACAGGGCTACCACAGGGGGAAGGTGGGAATGGGGTAGCTGCAAATTAGATTAGAGGAAATTCCATGTTGCTGACAATCAATGAAACTGAGAGAGGAAAAGAAGAGGTCAGTAAGTTTTCCCCAAATTCTTCCCCAGGTGATCAACTACCTAGTCCCTGTGCCTCACCTCCCACATGGCCCTAATCAATTGAACTCTTCATAGCATGCGAATAAGAAAATACCAGCAAGTACTCTTTGATTTTATCTGTTCTCTCCACAAAGAAATCAGACCCCTGTGGTCAGTCTTTCTTGCTCACTGATGTATTCTGAACCACAAAGGGGGCTCAACAAATGTTTATGGAAAGAATGAGAAGTGGGAATTGTCTTAAAGTGGGATATGCAACCTGGAATAATGGTTATTGGATTAAGTTTAATATAAAACCCTGGACGTTTAGGAGATGTGTCTAATAGTAGCAACACGGTACTAGGTACACGAGCCCAGATTGAGACCAGTTTTTTCCATTGAATGCAAATCTGAGATTGTCTGACCATGTTTTGTGAGTTCTAAAAAGAATTATTCTCCAGAAATCCAAAGTAAAATAGTTTTAATTTGTGAAGGACCAGAGAGGAACAGCCCAGTCAGGGCCCAGCAGAAGATCCTATGAAAATGCAGAAGAGAGGCAGCAGGAGAAAAGAGAAGAAGAAATTAGTAGGAACAGAGAAGTGATGTAACCAGGTGGGGGACTGGTCACTCACATTCCTCATGTGCTTTACCTTATTTAACCCCTAGGTAATGCCACTGAAGGAGAGAGGAGCTTTTCAGTCTCAGAGTGATAAACTTGTGTGAGGACGAGTGATGAAGTGTTACTGCAGAGAGTCTCAACAAGGGGTTCTGTGGCGGTGCCATCAGACTCACGGATAGGATGCAAGGTGGATATTAATTGAGAACCTATAATGTGTCAGGTGCTGTTGATAATAAATAGAAAAAGGATTTTGTTTGCTACCTGTGCTGCCATATTTTGCTGGCCACCGGCTAAGGTCAAGGCAGACCCAGTTTTGTGGGGCTTGAAGTTTCAACTGCCTTTTTTTGGAGGGATTCTTTAAGAAAAAGAATATAAATTTTAAAAAATAAGAGGTTAAAGACAGAGCCTTAAGGGATGCTGAAGCTTTGGCTTCAATGGCTTTATAGTAAATCCGTCTCTGGCTATAGTGATAGTCCATCAATCAAGTTAACATAAAAAGTGTCACTGTGGTGCCTCCAAAATGTTAGTTTTGGAAATCAGAGGACCAGAGATGAAGTCAAAGTGGGAAAGTCAAACCCCCAGCTCAAACTAGCCCACATGGTTCTGTTTTAATAATGGATGAAAATATGGTTTCGAGGGAGTTTACTTTTATTCCCTTTTGTTTATAAAAATTCCCCTTTTGTTAGAATAGTTCAAGAAGGAAAGGTTTTATTTTTGGGTGCAAATAAACAAATAACCTTAGGTCTAAATTCGAGCTTTTCTGTTATGGAGGACTCTTTCCTAGCTTGACAACCAGGGTGTTGCTGTTGCTAGAGTGATAAGCTCTGTGTTTCTGGGTTTAGAGTCAAAATTCCTTTATTTTATAAATCTGGTAATATGGGGCTTTGCCTGTATCTGGTGGAGAGGAGTAACCGACAGTCTGAAGAGTTCTCTCCTTGGACTCCAGTGTCTCCTGAATGTTATTGTGTATCAGAACCACTTGGGGACCTTGCGACAATCCTTTTACCTGAGTGTCACTCACTGAATTCCAATACAAAAGGATTGCTGTGCAGATCAAGAGAGTCAATGCTGTGGATTCCCAGACTACTCCTAGCCAAAAAAATCACACCAATAACAACCCTATTACACGGAAGAGTGATTGTAAACATTCTTGGCAAAAAGGCAAACTGAGGCACAGGCAAGTCAAGCAACTTGTCTTAGGTCACCTAACAAGTTTATGTCTGCAAAGAGCAGTTCGGCCCTAAGAAGGCCCTCCTAAGGCCTCTCTTGTAGGAAAAGAAAGAATAGTCTAGCAAACAGCATAGATTGGTAGGGAAGGGGGTGGTCATGGTGGGACAGTGTGTTGCTTTTCATAGACAAAGGACAAATAAGGAGGACAAGAAGTAGTGAACGCCATGGAGACTTTTTAACAGGAGTTTGTGAGTGTTAGAGAAACAGAGAGAGAGAGAGAGAGAGAGAGAGAGAGAGAGAGAGAAATACATAGAGATAAACTGTGGGCCTAAGCGAATAGAAGGCTCTGGCACAAGCTAGGAGCAGAATCTGATGTCTGCAGGGGTAGGGAGGGATTTGCACAGTCCCCCGCAGATCACAGGCCCTCAATCAATGTTTGTTGAAGGAATTTGCAAAGGAGGCTGAGTCCTAATGTTACCCCGATTTGATAACTACCATTTTCCTGGTTGCCATGATCCTGTCTTGGGATGCACGCCAGGGATCCAAACAGTAGAAGCAGAGGGCTTGGGTGCTGCTGAAGACTGTCAGAGACAGGCCCAGTGGTAAAACCAGCCCCAGGTGGTGGAGGCAACTCACCTTCTTAGACACACCTCCCCCATCAGCTGGGGGCGGGGGCCTAGAGGAGGGGGAGAGGGAAGGAGTGATTTCATCTGTTTAATGAAAAATGACCTGAAGGTTTCTCTGAACCTGGAAACTCCCCATCAAATTGGGGCCAAGGAAAACAGGATTAGGTTCTATTTCTTCTAGGATGGCTTTGCATCTGCCCAGAATGAGTTAAACTGAAGGGAACAGAAAAATAAGGTCATCTCCTCCCATTGTCTCTGCAGAGAAATCCGGAAAGACCTGAATCATTTGATGGGTTAACATGACAGGCTTCCCTCTGGTCCCCTGCAGACCCACTTTTATTCCAGCTCCCTAACCCTTGGAAGCGGGCACCCCACTTCTGTGGTATGTGTTCATAGTAACAAAATGAAAGTTTGCCATATGGCATTCAGAGGAGGGGAGTCACTCCCTTTGGCTTTCTGTCTACGGACAAGCTGCTGATTTCTGGTCTAATATTCTGATTCCCTCTGACCTCCACCAGGGAACAGCTTTCCCCCGAAGCCCAAGGTTGAAACCACAAGCATTTTGCCAGAGTGGGCAACTACTGACATGTCTTTCTCTGTGTCACCCAATGGGGTGGCACTTTCTGTGATGTGTGCACTTAGAGTTTGGGGGATGCATAGTCTCTTCCTCAGTGACTGTCAGGATTGTTGAAGCTTGTGAAAGCAAAAACACCAGTGATCAGCAAGTTATAATCTCTTTACTTCAATTCCTTCAATCACCCTTTTAACTGGAGAAGCAGATAAATAAATCCATAGGTCCATTTTCTTTTTAATGCAATGTATATTTATTGTAAACAATAATATACAAAAAAAAAAAAAAAAAAAAAAGGAAGGAAAGGTAAGTTTCACAGAGAGAACAAAAGGTTTGGAGGGAAACAACAAGCGAAACAAACAAAACACAAACACAAACCAAACCTTACCTAAAGAGAAAATATGATTTTAAATGTCGGGTTTCTTAAGTTACAGAAATATTTTTTTAAAAAAAGATCTGCTTTTATACAGAAATTGAAAGATGCCATAAGAGTGCTTTAAGATTTTATTCTACTGACTCTGACTTCTAAAACTGTTAATATATCTTTTTTTTTAAATTAAAAAAAAAAAAAAAAGTCTGCTGTCTTTTTTAAAAAGCAATCCTCAAACGCACTAGCCACAGCAGTAATCAAAGATTAAGGTCTGTCAGTGGGCTGATTCCTTTCCTGCGTCCTCTGTCTCTGCAAGAGAAGTGCAGGGGAATATCGATGACACTTGCTTGCATTGTTTTGTGTATACACACACACACACACACACACACACACACACAAACACACACACACAATTTAGGCAGCCCAAAGATCTGTGGCAGAAAACACTGCAAATGACTCAGTGATACACTACATTTGCAACCTCTCATTTGTACACAAGAGAAACAAGTTTCCAGTTTGTTTTCAACAAAACAACAAAGATAGAGAGAAAAAAAAAAAAAAAAAAAAAAGAAAAAAGAAAAAAGGAAAAAAAACCAGGACAGACAAAAAGGCATTTGTACAAATCTAGGATGAGAAATCCAAAGAAACTTGCTTTTAATAATAAAAAAAGATTAAAGAGATAAATAAAAAAAATGGTTACAGTTAAGAACATAATTTAACAACAGATGACCATACCCTTTGAGGAAGGCTCCAACAACCTATTTTAAAAGACAGTAAATAAAAATTAAAAAAAAAAAAGGAGGAAGATTTTTTTTTTCTTAATTAAAACCTCTCCTTACAAAATAAATAATTTTAGCACGTGGAATGTCTTGAAGGTTAACTGCTGGTGTTCAGAGAGGCACAGGTGATGTCTGAGCAAGCAGACTCCAGCATCTGCGGTCCACATGGGCCGGGCAGGCAACCAGGGGGGCAGTGCACTGGGGCACTTCTTAGCTGCTGTAACATTCCCCAAACAGACCCCTTCTCCTTTGCTCACCTTCTGCTTCTGTCTTAAGATTGCAGGGAACAAGCAAAGGCAGGAGGACACCCGCTAAATAGAGCACAAGTATTGCCAGCAGCATGATTTTAAGGCTCAAGGTGTTTCCCTCTTGTTTAAAATATATATATAGGATAAAGCTTACCAAATGCTTCCTAGACTATTTATTTACTCTATTTGCAAAATAAGGCTTTCATTATTTCTTTAAGGCCGCTCCTCCTTGAATCGGAAAGCCTGAGGAATTAAGCAAAGCTCACCCCCAAAACTGATCACATAACACAATTCTGCTTATCTTTTTTTATGTTAATATTATGACACACTTTTTAAAACTTTTTTTTCTTTTTTTTTTTTTTTCCTTTTTTTGTAGGAGAATGCAAATCTGTACAAAAATACTCTGGTTGCAAGAAAAGCTAGGGCACACTGTTCAACTAAGAGTAGTTTAGCTGTTGGAAAAATAAGAGCATTTAATTTTTTATCTAAAAATATGTATAAATCCCCTCAAAATGGTAATGAATCATACACAGTACATACTAAAAATATTTAAAATAGAGAATATTCCTCACAGAGGACTTTTTTCTTTAATTACTGCTAAAAAATAATTACAAAGTCCAAACTGGCAGGGAGATTGAGCAAACTGGTCGCAGGACTCTCCATCATTCTCCACACTTGCTCTGAAGGTTAAGTCCAGTTTCTCTTCCATCTAGCCAAGAGTGGCCTGGCCACTGATTCGCAACAAGTTGGTACTGCGTTTGGATAGGTAACATTTCTGTCTTGGAATGTGAGTACGAGTTGCCTTTAGCTTAAGTGTCTTTAAAAGAGAATAGAAAAAAAAAAAAAAAAATGTCCAAAGGAAAAATTCTGCTTGGTTATTTATTCTTGGGTTATTTGTATGATCATCTCGGCCTTCATCGCCCTTTGCTGAAGGTCTCCTTATGGTCTGGTGAGCTGTGTGTAGACGGGTTGTTCCCAGTGCTGAGGGCTGTGGGTCTGCGGGATGGACGGGACCCCCGAGGTGTCGGCAATGGGGGTGTACATCGGGCGCTGCGCGGGGTTCATGTAGGTGAAGGTGGAGTAGAGACCAGAGCCCTGGCCCGCGGCGTGGCTGTAGTAGGAGCCCGAGTTCTGGTGGTCGGTGTAGTCGTACTGTGAGCGGGTGATGGGCGGGTAGGAGGGGCTGTAGTGAGGGAGGTTGAAAGGGCTGTAAGCGATCTGCTGCGGCGAGTGCTGTTGCTGCTCGCTGTAGTGGCTGGGGCTCAGCTGCTCGGTCTTGATGTGGGTTCGCTGGGACTGCCCAGGCTCGCTGCTCAGCGTGGTCAGCGTGTGGGCCTGCTGCTGCTGTGGGGGCGCCGCCTGCTGCTGTGGGGGCGCCGCCTGCTGCTGCGGGGGCGCCTGTGGGGCTTGAGGGGCCTGCGGGGGCTGCTGCGGGGGCGGCGGTGGAGCCTGCTGCTTGGACATCCACCCGTGGCCAGCGCCGGCGGACGTCGCTGCGGTGCTGCTGATACCGTAGCTGCCAGTGTAGGTGACCTGGCCATGCGTGGCCGGCACCCCCGGGTGGCCATTGGGCGGCAGGTACTGGTCAAATTCATTGACATCGAAGGTCTCGATGTTGGAGATGACGTCGCTACTCAGCTCACCGATGTCCACGTCGCGGAAGTCGATGGGGGGCTGTCTGCCTCCCTCTGGCAGGGGGCGCCCCTCTCGCTTCAGGTCAGCCTTGCCTGGCTGCACGTCGGTTTTGGGGGTGGTGGGTGGAGTCGGTGGGCCTTGGGATTGCCCTGCAGGGAATAAAAGAAAAAGAAGCACGGGGAAGTCAAGGAGGGCTGTGCAAAGGCCTTAGTCTTAGGAACCCTCCTGGGACCCTCCCTTGTTGCTAAGGCGTAAAAAGGACCCACGCCTGTGCGGGAGGCGGGAGGCGCGCTGCACCAAAGATAAGTCGCCAAATGATTAACCCGCGGGTACACAGTTAGCAGCCTCCTTTTATCAGGGGAGGGTCTGAGGCCCCAAGGGTACCGAAGACCAAACTGCTACTTGTAGAAGAGCGCTGTGTGTGCTTTTGGGGTGGGGAGCAAAGAAACGAAGAGGGTAAGTTTCCTAAAGTTGCAAGGGTATTTTACTTAGCAATAAAATAATTACTCTTAGGATGCAGGGACTGAACTGGTGCGCGCGTGTGTATGTGTGCATGCCTGTGTTCGGACCCTAGGCAGCATGAGGAGTGGGATTAGGTGCAGAGGTAGGGCGTCCGTCCCCCAGGAGCACAAAGTCCCTCAACAGAGCCTCCTAGGCTGGGGGCTTGGGTATGTGCCCAGCGGGGCTGCTGGTGGCTTGGCCTGGAGCCGGGGTGGGACTCACCCGAGTGCTCACCGGGGGAGTGCACTTCGCTCATGCCAGAGGAGGAGTGGGGCGAGTCTGCCTGCAACGCCTTGAAGATGGCGTTGGGAGAAATGTGCGTTTGCTCGGTGGCCTCCTCGGCCTCGGCCTGCCCGTTTTTCACCGACTTCCTCCGCCGCGGCTGGTACTTGTAGTCCGGGTGGTCCTTCTTGTGCTGCACGCGTAGCCGCTCTGCTTCCTCCACGAAGGGCCGCTTCTCGCTCTCGTTGAGCAGTCTGGCGGGGGGCGGGAGGGGAGCGCAGAGAAAAAGAGGGGGAGGTCAGTGAACCCTGCGAGGTGTCAGGCCCCCTCCACCCCGCCATCTTCGTACACAACACCCATCCTCACTCGTCCCTGTCTTCCAATCACTGTTATAGCTTGTAATATATATATATATTTTTAAAGTAAAAGTAAAAGCAAAGAAAATTTTGAGTTCTTGTAGTCCAACCTAAGAGGTCACTCCTCGCCCCACCTCCCTTTCCTTCTATTTTGGAAACCTCGGAGAGGAAAACAGCTCCCCGCTGCTGTCGCTCTAAACGTCTTTGCTACCGGAGTTATGCACCCCCCCCCCTTTAAAACTTTCCAAAAAATTCAACCTTCCTCCTTCCCCCATTCCAGCCGGGGGGGTCTCTTCCAGCCTCAGTCCCCCCACCCCCTCCATCTCCTCGAGTGTCGGGCTGCACGAAACAGTGCAGTTCTAGGGAGGGTGAGCAACCCCCACCACCATTGAACTTCAGGGCGACTAGCTGGCATTCCCCTCCTCCTGTCTTCTAAAAGCCTGTCCTCGGCTGTCTCCCCACCCCTCCAAATCCCTGTGAGCAATCTCAAGAACTTTGTCCAACTTGGAGCCAAAAAACCACCCTTCCCCCTTCCTCCGCGCGCTGGCTCCGGGAACGGCAACTCCCTGCTGGGGGGGTGGAGGGGGGCGGGGCAGGGACATTCAGTCCGGGCCAGCGCCCCCAGCTGCGGCGGAGCCCACCCCACCACCGCACCGCCCCCCGCCGGGCCCTACCTCCAGAGCTTGCCCAGCGTCTTGCTGAGCTCCGCGTTGTGCAGGTGCGGGTACTGGTCGGCCAGCTTCCTGCGCGCCGCCTGCGCCCACACCATAAAGGCGTTCATGGGCCGCTTGACGTGCGGCTTGTTCTTGCTGGAGCCGTTGACGCGCACCGGCATGGGCACCAGCGTCCAGTCGTAGCCCTTGAGCACCTGGCTGACCGCCTCGCGGATGCACACAGGGAACTTGTCCTCTTCGCTTTCCTTCTTCAGGTCCGGCTCGCCCTTGGGGAATGTGTTTTCCTGGGGCCGCGTGTTCTCGGTGTCGGAGCCGGAGCCTGATGGGCAGGGCGAGCCAGCGGAGTCCTCGGACATGGTGGGGCTGGGAGCGCCGGACAGGCCCTTCTCCTGCTCGTCGGTCATCTTCATGAAGGGGTCCAGGAGATTCATACGCGGGCCCGGGGCAGGGGGCGGGTGGCCGGGAAAGGCGAGAAGCCGCGGCGGCTCGGGGACTCGAGGCGCGGGCTCCTCTCCCGTCGGCTGCCCGGACGCGGACGTGGAGCGAGCGGCTCCCAAGGAGGCTGGCGCGTCACCTGGCTGCAGCAGCGAGCTCTTGGCCAAGAGCTGGGTGGTGGGTCCGCAGTTGCCCCCTCCAAATGGGGAAGACGAATTGGAGTGGAAGAGGAGGAGGGGAAGAAAGCAAAAGTGGGGCACTTGCACCCCTTCGCTTCTCCTCCTGCAAAGGAAAGTTCCCGGGGTGAAACTGGTGAGTCGCCGCGCCACTGAAGTTTGCAGTCAGTTCCGAGCTCGGCTCTCGGCTCTCCAACTCCCAGCCCTGGGTCTCTTTAATAAATACTGCCCCTCACCTTAGAGACGTTCAGCCAATCACAGCATGGCAGTCCCGGGGTTGGCAAACAGCTGATTGGATCCGATTTTGGAGGGGGAGGAGGATTGTGGCTCTGGGCTGGGTGACGAGACCAGAGGGGAGGAGAGGGGAGGAGAGGGGAGGGGAGCGCAGCCCAAGGGTGGAGGGCCGGGTGGGGGGAGGGGGCGCTGTAGGGAAGGCGGGGGACCCGGGACATCCAAGTGTGTAAGTTTGCCTTACTCTCGGAATGTCAGAATTTTGGTACTGTCTCCGCGCGACAGTCTCTCTCCCTCTCTCTCTCTCTCTCTCTCTCTCTCTCTCTCTCTCTCTCTCTGTGTGTGTGTGTGTGTGTGTGTGTGTCTAGGATCTACTCCCACCGCGACGTTTCTTTTCACTGCTCTCTCCGCACTATCGGGGACTTAGCTAGAGTTTGCCGTTTTCGAAAAGCAGCCGCTAATGTAACCCAGTTTATGTGCCTGGAGCCTGCCCGCTTCCAAAAGTGCTTAGAAATGGTCTTTTGGAGCAAATGTTTTGGTGACTCAACGCCCGCTGTTCCTCCGTAATAATCCATATAAATAGATTAACATGCTCGGGTTCGCCGGGGCTGGTGTGGCTGGTCGGGATTCTGCCGCGCTATTGCAAAGGGAATCAATGAAAACCAAAGCTAAGTCCGGGAGAATGCTGGCGGCGGTGGCGGCGGCAACGCGGCCGCCCTGCGCTCCCGGGGCCGTGCAGTGCGCCTCCCCGACCTTGAACTCAGACGAGTCTTTCTTCGGCCCCCCAACCCCTCAGTGACAGGGTTCCTGCTTTGACATTCGGCTCTTTGCCTCCAGAGTCAAAAACGTCAGCAGAACTGACTCTGGAAAAGAAGTTTGCAAACTGCTCTGGCTGTGCGATCGAACTTTGCGAATGCGGTCGTCCCGGGCCCCGAGACTGAGGCCGGTCACTGCGTTTGTAAAACTCCAAACAAACGGGCACCTCAGCAGAAAAAACAAAAACAGCCCACTTTGGTGGAGCCCTGCTGCTCGCCGGCTTTCGCCCTCCTGAGAGCACACCTGGAGGGGCTAAGAGCCAGTCGTTCCAATTTTAGTTGCGTCTTTTCAGACAGGTACACAGGTGGGAGTTCTGAGGGAGGACGTGGAGGTGATTCTGATGTAGTTCAAGTATTATTTGAGCACAATCAATCTTTGTGTTTACTCGAACTCATGAGAGCCAGGTTAGTAAGTGCAGAATTATCTGTTCTGGAACAGAAGAAAAAAATCTTAGTCGCCTGCGGGTCACATGTTTTAAAAATCACAAGTAAACGCACAACTATAGAAAAATCATAATTTTAACTTCCCCTTTCTTGCTTTTGCAGGACTTCGCCTTGAATTCAATTACTGATATTGTGAATCACCCCGCCTAATATCAAAGACAGCTCCCCCACTTTGCCAAGTGCGGACACTCTTACAATATTAAACGAATGGAGTGTTTTTGAAAATCTCATTTCTCCTGAAGTGAATATTTCTCATAGGTAAAGGAACGTTTGATAAAATAGGAAGGTCTACCCTGTCCAACAGGATTTTCTTTTTAAACGAATTTAACTCCCTGGCATTGGTTGTTGAACAATCTTTAGTACCTTATAGTTTGTTTACGCGTTTAGGCGATTTGCAAACAATAGCCTCGTGTTCTTGGCTCTCTGATTACACTCGGGAAACGTAAGAGCGACAGGGTCCTTTCTTGGGAAAGAAAAAAAGTCCCGCGTAGTATGGACACATTCCTGAGTCCTGGGGAGGGGGCATTTGCCGTGTATAACGTTGTGATTTGCAGACACCTGATCCAGGAGGAGACTCAGAAACCATCGGGCACTTGTGTTAACCAAGGCATCTGGATTTAGCTGTATTTAACTGAAATTACCACGTTTACCCGCATAATGGCAGTGAAAACGACTGTGACTTTAAGATATTTTGGAATATTTAAATAATTGTGAATATATCTGCTCATGCATAAATATATCTTTGATACAATTATGCAGTAAGAGATACAAAATACAGCAACATTTTGAATCACAAACTGTGGTGATTTATACAGTTTCTGCCCTTTTGGTGCAAGCATTTGTTTTTTTAAAATTCTTCTATTTTTTTTTTGTAAACTACACAACCGTCAACTTAAAATTGGGCTGCAATTTCCATCTGTATCCAGAGGGGGCGCCAAAAGCTCAGAAACTGTCTCAAACTCCGAGAAACTGCGGGAAAACTTTGATGGTTGGTGGCTGGGCGCGGGGGAAGGTGGTGATGGAGGAGGTGGTGGTGGTGTGTTTCACTCAATCAGGACAGCTTTGGGGCTGAAATTTATCTCTGCAGGAATACCTATGCATATTCCCACTCGTGCGGATCCACCTCTAAGCAGCAGAGTTCAGAAAGCTTGGGCGATGTGTCTCTGCAGGGACCTGGGCAACAAAAAGAGAGCACAGATGTCTGACATTTCTGTTCCGGCCAGAACTAGGAGACCGAGAGGCTTAGAAGATCCCCTGTTCCCCAGGTGGAAAGAGTTGCCTGGCGTGCCAAGATCGGGCCAAATCTGGCGCGTGGGCACCGTCAATTCAAGAGTGGCTGGTCCTGTATGGCTTCAGAGGCCTCCGGTGCTCACTCCCCCACTCCCGTTTAGGAACTCAATTCGCTCCCACTTGACTTTCCCGGGTTGCGCTGACCTATCCTCCCTGACCCGGGAAGACTCTCGCAGTTCCGGGCCAGAGGACCTCGACCAAAGCTAGAGAGAAAAGAACCCTCTCTTCACGTTCAGGTTACAGTTAGGGAAACTGAGGCTGTTGGCTCATTTTTAGCCAGGACAGTTTGCCAAGAGCTAAACGTGCCGGGGTCCTCAGTCTCCTAGGAGAAAGAGGCAAAAAGGGCGAAGGTCAAGACAGGCGTCGGGCGACTGCCGGCCCTTCCCAACTTGCGCGATGCGCTTTTGGTACCGGCTCTTGAGCTAGCGCCGCGAGGTCTGACGCCAGGAGTCGAGACACCGAGGTGCGAGTGAATCCCAAGGGGGACCTTGAAAAACCGAGGTCTGGGATCCCCCCTTTTCCCTCTTGGAGCGTCCGGGCCGGCGCCGGGCTCAATTTCCCCAGCGGGGGCCGCCAGTCTCCCCTCCTAGAACGCTCAGGAACGGAGACCAGAGCCTCGGAGTTGGCGCGGGGCGAGTTTCGCGGGCTCCGGGGCTGCGCTAGCACTGCTGGGGGGGGGGGGGTGGGAGGGGAGGGGTCCATCTCCGGGTGTGGGTGAGGACGGACGCGTTCCCTTTCCCTGGCGAATTAAGAGGCACAGCCTTCCCACCCCGAATTCTTTAGCAAAAGTGGGAACAACGTTGTCTAAATCCATTTTCTGCAGGGACGCATATCCCGAAAGAGTTGGGCGCGGGTGAACCCCAACGTCCCGCGAAGATATCAGCCCAGGGCAGTGTTATCTGCAGAGGTGATCAGTGGAGGGGATACCCCTTCTCTCTTCCAGTTTCCCTAGCCCGGTCCCCTTGAGGTAATCCCACAAGACCTCATTCCCTGGCCAGACGCTCAGGTTTCCGCGCCCCGGGCTCCCCGCTGCTCCTTGTTCCTCAGTAATTAGTATTTTTCGCTGGATGTGGAGAATGTTTGTCCTTTGCTTTTCACGCGGGACCCGAATTTCCTTTGGAAGGGAGTGTCAGGTAAGCCGAGATCAGGCGTTGGGCTGGATAGCAATAGCAAAGAGGAAAAGGAAAAACCAGATTGCTTTGTAGGTGCACAATAACTATCTGAATAAATGTGACCTTTGGCCATTTTGCCCGTGTGTGCGTGTCCATGCCAGCCTCTGCATCTCTTAGCAACACGTTCCCTATAACCGCTGCTCGTATATTCCTATAAGTTTCTTTCTCCCCAAATAGGCGCCCTTCTTTGGGGGATTGTCTAACATAGAATACTCAAGACTAGATAATCCCGACCACCCTCCCCCCGAAACTGCAGACCAGGAGGCGCATTTCAGTCTATTCTCCCTTTTCTGTTTTCCAAAGAAAGGAAGAAGAACTGGATGGAGGTGTTGGGGGTGAGGGCGTGTGAACTGCCCATCTGCCCCTATTTGACCCAGCCAGGTCGTGAGGCATGGGTGGCTGTAACCCTGGTGGACCCTGGGCGTGAGGACAGAGGGAAAACGGAGGAGTTGGGGTGGGAAGTCTCAATTCCAATGGGACTGGCCTCCCAAAGGGAATGTGCCCTTTTTACATCCTTGGTTTGCCGAGAGAGAGAGAGAGAGAGAGAGAGAGAGAGAGAGAGAGAGAGAGAGAGAGAGAATGTGTCCTTGAAATGTGTCCTTGAGTGGTGGTACCAGGGAGCCTCCGGTGCATCAAGGGATGCCCTAGAACGCTCTGCGCTGCCCTGCGTGACTTTCCTAGGCCAAGTCCTCCCCCACAGCCCACCCAACTTTCCTCTTCTTAGCTGAAGGTGTACTTGCCTTGCCGATTTATAAATAAAAATAAAGCAAGCCCTCCGTGCAGTGGCATCTCAGGAGCTGCTAAATCGGCCAGCCTGGGGCAGGGGCCTCACTTTAGCCGAGGGGGGGGAGGGGGGCTTTCTCTGCAGACCGCAGGTTGGAGCCCACAACTCCAGTCCCCTCCTGTCGTCACCTTTCAGTGTAGGGGCATTCAGACCCAGGAAGGGCACCGATCAAAGAGAGCTCAGGTTCTCAGAGCAGTGTTGTAGGTTTTTTTTTTTTTTTTTTTTTAAGGGAGGGGGGCTACAGCGATGATTTCATCCCAACCTGGGGGGACTCTAAGCAAATCTTCCCTTTAAGACGCCCTATTTAGGACGGCTGGTTATTTTGGATCTTCATTTATCGGGGACAATGACACTATCAACCCACGGAAAAGGAGGACATGGTTTTGGGATAACAATGTCGAATGTAACAGAATTAAGAGGAGTTATCTTATTATCTCTCCTGCAGCCCTTTTATGTCTCCACGGGACCCCGGAAGCCCGCCAGCAATTGCTTCTCCCTACTGCCTCCAACCCACAGTTTCCCCCCAGGACAGCTGAGCCGTTCTTTTGGCTGCGTGCTGGGCTCCGCTTGGGTTTCTGAGCTGCCTGAGCAAGAAGCCGAGGGTAGCAGAGGGAGGATGGGTGGGCAGCACTCCCCACCCCCAGCGTCCTGTCCAGAGGGCCTAGGGAAGGCCACCGTCTGAGGCCAGTCCCAACTTTTGAGTTTCCCTGAGAGTGACATCATAACGCTGGGGGCTCTGGCCATCACAGTCCTCGGAGCTGTGACATCACGAAATGTGCCTGGGGTAGGCGATCAAGGCCCTGGTCAACACCCCGGGGGGCTTCGGAGAGTGAGGGCGCAAAGGAACCCGGGGCAGCCCGCCTGGATTTCCTGCCTCGTCATTGTTGATTTAACATAAATTTCATGGTGCTTGTCCTGTGTCTGTAAGGCTGCAGGAAAGACAGGCTGCATTATTACTGGGTTCCTTCACAGGCTTGTGTGGAGGGAGGAACAGGAGCATCTTAGGGTCTCTCAGCCTCAAGGCAGATGAGGGATTTCCGAGAAAGCAGTTTCTTTTTAAAATTTCTTCATTCATTCATATTTTTCTTTCTGTGTCATCCTTCTCCCAAGGCCCTTTCTTTCACTGATGTAAAAGGAAAAGTAGACTTAAATGGCACCCTCCTTCTCTTTCCCGGTTCTTGATTTTGGTTTGGATGGGTTGTGAATTTTGAACTGGAGAGGAGAGAGTGAGAGTGTTCTAGATTCCCACCCCCTGAAATCACAAAGGCCCAGAAAAATCTCACAGTGTCTCCGCCACTATCTTTAGAACAAAATGTATATATATGCCAGGGAGAGGGCAGGTTGTTTTCTTCCGAACTGAGTTCTGGCACTAAGACCTGCTTTTCTTCCTTCTCCAATTTCTAGGTTGTCTGAGCAGCGAGGAAAGGCCCACAGAACAGTCACCAAGCACTGGCTGTTGACAGAAGCCGCTTCTCTTTGGGATGCCCCAAAAGCTCATAAAAGGGTCAACTTGCGTGGGTGGAAGTAGCTACCTCAGGCTTGGTCTTATCTGCCTTCATATTCTCTGCAAAGTAGAGGCAGATAAGCAGTTACTGGTGTAACTCAGGAATGGGGTCACTATGGATTCAAGTAACTGGGCATTTAATTTTTTTCTTAATACTTACTTTCTTAGAGCAGAAGAGACCTCAGAGGTTAGAGGTTTTCCTGGGAAACCAGGAGAAAAGGTGAAGTCTATTCAAGGGTCCTGTCTCTGATAGGAAACAAAGGCAGGGTGGCTAGCTGCACTTTGGCATTCTACCTGGGCTTTTACTCATGCCTCCAGGGTCTGTTTCCCTGCAGGGACCCTCTTCAGACACTCCCAAGGAAGCCCTAAATAAAATGTTAGTTTGAACCCCAACCATGGGCAGCAACCAGGAAGCCAGAACTGTTTGCAGATTGGCAAGGGTGGATGACCCCAAGGCTGAAAGGGTCCTGGGTAACTCTGCCCTGGTGCTCTAGATGAAGGAGCCGAGTTCTGGGTAGAGGAGTTACAGTTCAGTGGAGTCACTGTGTCCCCTCCATCCTGTCTTCCCCTGTCATTCTTTCATCAGTCTCCCAGTTAGTCCAATGTTAAATCATTCTCTTTCCCAGATAAATCAACGCGGTGCCTATGGCTTGAGGGCTTACTCTGAGGCTGAACATCCAAAGGAGACATTTCGTCTCTGCTGCTAAATTGTCTCCAGGTCTGGTTTCCATCAGAATTCAGCCTCTGTCTCCCTATATCCCACTTTACACCCTGGGTTCAGAATGTTCCGAGACTCTCAGTGTTGTGGATTCTTCTTTCGTTGAAAGAACTCATGGGCCGCAGAAAACTGCCTCCTATTCTTTTTTTTTTTTGGTACCAGGGATTGAACTCAGGGGCATTCGTCCACTGGGCCACATCCCCAGCCCTTTTTTTTTTTTTTTTTTTTTTTTTGTATTTTATTAGAGACAGGATCTCACTGAGTTGCTAAGTGCCTCGCCATTGCTGAGGCTGGCTTTGAACTCCCGATCCTCCTGCCTCAGCCTCCCAAGTGCTGGGATGACAGGCGTGCGCCACTGCGCCCGGCTCCGCCTCCTATTCTTGAGGCTCCATCTGGGCAGGCAAAGGGTGAGCAAGGAGTGGTCCCCCAATCGTATGGCTTTATGGCATCTTCCTCTTCTAGCCTGGGGATGCCAGACTGCTCTTTGGCTGAGCATCTTCATCCCCCACCCCTGCCCCTCCTTGGTCCAAACTCAGCAGTGTCTTCGAATGTGTGGTACGCCCTGCTCTCTCTTTGGGGGCACATCTGCCAACCAGCAGAGTGGTGGTGACAGTTTCCAGATGATTCTCCAAAAGCAAAGAAGTCTGGGGGAGAAGAGAGTGGCCTTGGCTAAATACCAAGTGGGCTGAATACGGGTTCCCAAAGAAGCCCAGGAAGCTGGGGCATCTTGCGGCTCAGAGATTTTCTTTCTCCTTTAGATTTTGCCTATAGCAAAAGTCCCTGATTGCGTCCTATTTTCTGGGCACTTAACATGATTCTCTGGATTGAGACTCTCCTCGGGGCAGTTGGGTCTGAGGACAAGAGGGTGAGTCATCAGGGGGATACCAGAGGGGCCTCCAAGATCACCTCTTGCCTCTCGGTGGGGCCTGCCTGAGGCCTGCTTCAGCCAACTCTTGGCAAAATGTAAGGTGCTCAGCCAGGAGGCCTGCATGATGGAGGCGGAGATGGGCTAAAACTCTCCTCCCCCTTTCTTCTGTCTCTAGGCCTCTGCAGCCTGCTTTTTCTTGTAACTGAGGCATTTTGATTTTCAGTCAGGCAAACCAGACAGTGGGGGCACAGTTGCCTTTGAGACTTAAAAATGTGTTCGGAGGGAGAGTGGTTTTCTCTTTTGATTCTGAAGCATCTACAGGCTGACGCTCTGTCTTTAAGATTTTCCTTGGTCATATACTAACTAGGAAGGTTTCCTTACAATTCTTTCTGGCAATGCCCCTTCTTAGGCAAAAATGTTCCTCCTAAAAGCTGCCTTTACCTTCTGTTATCTGGGGAAAGATGTGAGGTTTATTCAGACTCTAGAGTAAATGGCTACTAAAACTCCCCGCTTACGAGGCAGTCAGACTTTAAGAGGGGATATGGACTCAGTTCAAAGGCTGACCCCTGTAGGAAACCTTCAGGACCCCCCCACCCCCGAAAGATATTTGCTTCCTCTCCCTGTGTTCTTATCACATTTTGTTCTACTTGCATTGTGTTTGTACCTTGTCCTAGGTATGTTCTTCACTAAACTGTGACCTCTTTAAAAACAAGTAGTGCTATTCTCTTTGTGTCCCTACTCTATCTGCCAAAATAGACTCTGCTGAAGTAAGGTTCATTAGGGGAAAGAATGCCAAAATTTAGCCAAAGCAATGAATGCCTAATGGTAGGATTTTAGCCTTCAGGCATACATCGGGACACTTTGGCCAGTTAATGGAAGGTCCTATGGCTCTCCTCGAAATATCTCCTGGAGATGGCTGCCTGCCTGTGTCACTGACAAATCTGCCCTTGTCCTGGGGCCTTATGAATTTCCTATTCCCTGCCTTCTTTATACTGTAAGAAAGCTTCTTGGAGACATTCCTTTGGAGAATATTTGGAGTGATGGACATAAAGCTTTCAGATTGCAATCTTTATACATTTTTGGCCTGGATTTACAGGTTTTGAGAAAACAATCAAACCACAAACTGAAATAATTATTAACACATCAGAACCACTAAAACCCCCAGAACTTGCTACCTAAATATACAATGATAATAAATATATATATTTTTTTTCTTCCTGGTTTTCTCGCTTTTCTAAGCACTGCGTGGCACAGTCTGCTCACAGCTGAACCCTGGTGGCGCTGTGGCTGATGAGTGAGTGGTGGGTGGTGATGGTTGGGGGGCTGGAGCCTGGGAGACAATTCCCACCCAGCCTTTCTCTGGGGCTCCTCTCAGTAAGGCATTTTCTTCTCTGTGCAAACGGCAGGGCTGTTTGTTTGTAGAGCTGTGGGGATGGAATTAGCGGGTGTCATGTGGGCTGCACGTGTGGCTACAGCTACCTGAAATCTGTAGGCTAATCACTCCCAGATGGCCCCAGGGACAGCAGTCCCCAGGGCCCCAGAAGCACAAATCCCTCCCCAGCTCCTCTTGGGGGAAGGGAGGGGGTAAGATTTAAAGGGAAAGTGGAGGATGGGAGTGTGGTGTCTAGAAACTTGCGACTTGTAATACTGTTTGCACCTGCCACCCCACCCTAGCCCACCCCAGGCATTCCCAAACCCAAATCACCCGTCTTCACTGCTGTCCTTAATCCAAACTGTGATTTATGTGGTAGAAGGAAGAGAGAAAGAGAGAGAGAGAGAAGAAAATAAGGGACAGGAGAAGAGAAGCCCTGACTGCAGGAGCTATTATTGATTGGCACGGGGAGGCGGGATGGGTGGAGTTTATTTCAACAGGTGTGTATCACAGTTCTTCGCAGTTGCCCCCAAACACACATGCCCATCCACACACAGTAGCTTCACTCACAGAAGAGAACCCCAGGGGCGAATGCCTGTCTTCGTCTCTCTTTCATGCACACACACTCACCACTCTGCCACACATATATTCCTTGGCTCTTGTGCCTTCTTACCCATTGCCGAAAAAAAATAATTCCATTGCTAAGGACTATGGCCTGCTGCTTCCGCTTCTACATCAGCCACGCCCCCTCCCCACTCATCAATGCTGTCAATGCCTGGATGTCTCCAGGGGGCCACGAGGGGAAGACACTGCTCTCTTTGCTTTTCACAGGACGTGTCCAGGGGCTCTGAAAATAGCATGTCTCTGGCTCAAGGTCACGCAGTGAATGGGAGAGGCAGATCCCTAGTCCCATGTCTTGGGGGCCAGTCTGCCTCCCCCGTGTCCCCATCCCACAGGTGGCTGTGGAACTCCTCCTTCCCAGGCTCACGGACAGCGCGTCTAAGAGCCACTCCTCCATGTCCATATTGTTGTCCCCGCTCTCTGGTTTGGGCTCCAGCTCTTTCCTGGGTCACATGGGAAGACAGGGACTCCACTTTTCTGTGACATGCAGCTCTGACCTTATCTCCTCCCTTGGCTTCTAATCAGGGTTTGGTTGCCATTGTCAGGGAGAGCAGGGAACAAAGTGTGACTGGAGCCAGGCACATCCAGCCTGTCCTCACGCCTCACGTTTTTTTTTTTTTTTTTTTTTTTTTTTTTTTTATCTGCCGATTTTACTCACCTGTACTAATGTTTTTTAGTTGTAGTTGAATACAATACCTTTATTTTATTTATCTATTTTTTTATGTGGTGCTGAGGATTGAACCCAGCGCCTTGCTCTACCATTGAGCCCCAGCCCCAGCCCCCCTCCGGTCTTTTATTTTGGTACCAGGGCTTGAACTCAGGGGCACTCCACCACCGGGCCACATCCCCAGCCCTTTTTTGTATTTTCTTAGAGACAGGATCTCACTGAGTTGCTAAGTGCCCCGCTATTGCTGAGGCTGGCTTTGAACTCGCGATCCTCCTGCCTCAGCCTCCCAAGTGCTGGGATTACAGGGGTGAGTCCCTGCACCTGCCCCTACCCTCCAGTCTTTTAATTTCCTTTTCATGAGAACTTCTTTGGGTTTGGGGGAAATGGAGCCTTGGTTACTTTATTTCACATTGTTTGACTCCAGTTCACCACAGTATCTACTGGGATTTCTTTCTTCTCTGGGTGATGTCGCACAATTTTTATATTATATTATATTATATTATTTATTTATTTATTTATTTATTTATTTATTTATTTTTAGTTGTAGATGGACACAATATCTTTATTTATTTATTTATTTTGTGTGGTGCTGAGGATTGAACCCACTGCCTCACACATGCAAGGCAAGAGGTCTACCACTGAGCTATAGCCCCAGCCCAGATTTTTGTATCTTGATCCAGACTTTGAAAATCATTTTACTCCACAAAGCAAAAATGGGATGCCACTGTCCCCTTCAAACCTGGAAAAGTCCTTATCATGTTGAAAGTGCAAGACCCTTGACTAGAGCCCACCCCTTTTCTGCTCCTTGGGATATTTATTAATAAGAAGAAAAGTACAGAGAGCCCTAGTTATGTGCTTGGCCACCTGCTAAGGGCTCTACCTGGATGTGTCACCTGTACCCCCCAGAACACCTTTTATGGTAGTTCTTGTTATTTTCTCCATTTTACAGATGAGAAAAACCAAGGTTTAGAGTAGTCAATTATCTTGTCCAAAACCTCACATCTCTAAGCATGGAAGGGTTAAAATCAACACTAACAATGACGACAACAATAATGAAACAAGATAGCAATGGCCACCACATCTGGCACTCTTACTAGGCTGAGACTCAATTAATACCAAGATGAGAAGGGTTGTATAGCTGTCATCTCTAGTCGACATCAGAGGACACTGTATTCATCCACGGCCTTGTTTCTTTTTGGCCTTGCCTTATTTCTTTTGGGGAGCAATGTTAAGCCACATTTGGGGATGATGGTCCCCAAAGAAACTTTCAGTGGAAGAAAATGGGCCTGGAGGGAAAGGGGACGCCAAGGATTTCTGAATCTCAATGGCTGTCTTGCATTTGGCGTTGGCCATGGAAGATGGAGCATCCAGATTGTTCCACATGATGTCTGCACCCCCACTGGTACTAAGTGTTTGCTCTTGTGTCTTTCCTTCCCATCTGCCCAGACTTCCAGTTTGTCTCCTAATGCTGAAGGATCATGTAGGGAGAGCACGCATTCTTTAGGGGAGGAATTGAGATTAGAATTCTCTGGTTCAAACCAGGCCTGAATGATAACACACTTCATTTGTACAGCAAACACTGGTGTTTGAAAGCCGGTCATGCATAGCAGGCAGAAGAGGGTTGCTAGGCTAGTTTATGGCAAGAGGCAGCCCAAGCCCCAAAGGTTGGCAGGGCTTGCTCAAGATCACGGGGCAGGTAGGTGACCCAGGAGGCCTGCAACTCAGGCGCCTGACTATTCTGGTAGTCTCCACTATTCATTAGCTGTTTTCTCCACAGAAGAGCCTTGGACTCAGTCTTAATGTTCGGTGTTTATTCTTGTATATGGAAAATGGAAAGGCTGGGATGCAATCATCGAGGACCATCTCCAGGGTACACAGGGGGACCTCCATGTTGGCAGGTTCCACATCAGCAAAACACAGGTTGGAAATATGAGAAAGAATTGCATCTGTGTGGAACAGGTATAGACTTTTTTTTTATTGTTGTTGTTGTACCCTAAACAATACAGTAAGCTATTTCTATAACATTTACATTGTGTTAGGTATTTTAAGTAACAGAGAAGTGATTGAAAGCATACGGGAGAACACGGGCAGGTTCTATGCAAGCACCACAACATTTCATACAAGGAACTTGACCTTCCATGGAGTTTGTTATCTGTTCTGGTCCTGGAACCCATCGGCACCGGACCCGGAGGGCTGCCTGTATACAGGAGGCAGGCAGAGGACGTTAAGAGGTCAAGGTCAGTTGGTTCAGTACCACATGTTGTTGACTCTTCCTAAGCTCAGATGCCTCTCAGGTGTGGACAGGAATAATGAAAAATTCGAATGTTAGGACTGACTCCTGCCTCTGGGAAACATTTGTGTATTCTACACAGGGAGTCCCTTAAAAAAGTGCAGTGCATATTCATTCCACCAACATTTCACCAGTGTCTAAGGGCGATGTGGCTTCATGCTACACAGGTGCCCAGATTTACCAACCCAAGGACTAGCTCATTCTTCACCTGTCACATCAGGCAGCAGTGGATTCTTTCTTTCTTTCTTTCGTTTTTTTTTTTTTTTTTTTTTACTGAGGATTGAACTCAGGGGCACTTGACCACTGGGCCACATCCCCAGCCCTTTTTTTGTATTTTATTAGAGACAGGGTCTCACTGAGTTGCTAAGTGCCTCGCCATTGCTGAGGCTGGTTTTGAACTCGCGATCCTCCTGCCTCAGCCTCCCAAGTGCTGGGATTACAGGTGTGTGCCACCGCACCTCACTGCGGATTCTTTCTTAGCTAAGGTCTTTGTCACTGTGGCCCTTTGCAAAGAAATGCCCCTTGGGGAACTTGGTTAGAAAAAGAGAAAACAACGCATTTGTGCCACAAGACTAGACACCCTTGGATGCTTTCCCCATGGCCGACACTTGGTCATAGTTATGTTCTAAGTCTGTGGCCGCCAAAGTTTCCATGGCTATTATAAAATGCTTTGCGTATTGGAAACTGTGATTAAAAAGGTGACAGAGGGGAAAGGCTAACCTTCAAGCTCACCCACACCTTAAACCTCACACCCTGGGGAGGAATCGGCTACATAGCCCCCTCCCAGACTGCAAACTCAGGGCAAAGGGACTGGTTCTGGAGTTGCTGGGGGTTCTGCCCTCGAGGGAGTCCACACTAGGAGTTGCTTTCTTTTCCACCTTGCTCCCTCCAGAGAGGCTGTTGCTCCTGGATGGCCCCTAGGGCCAACACCAGCCTCCCCCTGACGGTAGCCACTTCTCTTGCCAGCCAATATCTGGGAGAGGAGCACCCTACCTTTCAGATTTCCTGCAGTTTCTGAAAGAAGGCATTGTTATTTTCTCAAAACCGCCCAGGCTAGGAACAAAGGCTGTCTCTGGATCTTCTTTAGGCAGACAGAACTGCACGGGCATTCCTTTAAAATGGCTCCTTATTACGGCCGATTTCTGCTAACAATTACCCCACAATATAGAAAGGGCATCTGACTCCTTCAGGGTGTCATTGAATTTTCCTCTTCTCATTTTCTTTTTGTGTAGCCATCAAAAACTTGGAGCGTGGTTGGCGTTAAGATTTAGTTTGGTCCAATCTATTTATATCTGTGACATATGTGTATCTTACAGGTCAAATCATTATTTTATTCAGGGGTGTGTGTGTGTGTGTGTGTGTGTGTGTGTGTGTGTGTGTGTGTTTGCTTGCTTTCTCAGAGCAAAGAAAATTGGGATCTTTTCTTTCCTTTTATAATCAAGTTATTTATTCTTGAGAATGAGATCCGAGGAAAAAGGATGAACGAGTTCCAGAATTTTGGAAACACATGTACGGAGTGTATGAAGGAATGATTTGTTTCACAAGTGAATATAGTATTTTTTATTTGATTTTAGCAAAAGCCTTGTAGGTCATTGGTGCTTAGCACCATGGTTTGGAAATCATTACATCTGCTGTGCTTATCTATATTAATTAGAAGGAAGCCCACAACACCCATGGATGCCTTCCCCATGTGGTGGAATTGTTTGTCAGGGAGTAAAAACATTTTATTGGCACACAACTGTAATCTCAGAGGGTTGGGAGGCTGAGGTAGGAGGATTGCGAGTTCAAAACCAGCCTCAGCAGCAACTTAGTGAGGCCCTTAACAACTTAGCGAAACCCTGTCTCAAAATAAAAAATAAAAAGGGCTGAGGATGTAGCTAGCTCAGTAGTTCAGCATGCTTGGGTTCAATTCTGGTACCACCACCACCAACAAAGCAAACCCCACCAAAACAAAACAAAACCCCCCATTTTATTCTTGTTAGAAGCTATAATGCAACAAATCCTCAGCAGCTGATTAAGACATTTGGTGAAAACTAGAATCCAATTTTTGTCCATACAGTAAACCTCCAAGTATCTTTCAGGTAGCAATCCTTCTAAATCGAGAGATCCATACACCAAAAAGTGTGACATCTATATGCTTGTAAATGTGCTTCATGACCATCTGTGAAACACTTTGCTTTTCAAGTTACTTTTTTTTTTTTTTTTTTTGAGTTAAAAATGAGAAGTTGTCCCATCCCAGGCACTGTAGCTACTCAGGCTGTGTTGGCAGGGCCTGTGGGGATTTTGAGATAAGAGCTGGATTTGGACAGCCAACCCCAACCAAACACCTGGCATTGTTGGCATTGTTATTCCATTAGATCTGTTTGCTTGATAGAGAAGCCTCCTGGAATTGGTGGGTACCCTAGCTGCCCTAGCTGCTGAGAGACAAGATACCTTGCAGCCTGACATCCAGCCGTCAGGAGCTCAGGGGACCCAACAAAAATTCCTTGGGCACCAGGAGATTCTGCTGTGTGGGGTTGTGTGACAGCCGCCTGGAGAGTCAGGACAGGTCGCGGGGGAGGGGGGCTTGCAGAGGGAAGACGTGTTCTGGGATGGGGACACCACCGTGTGTACCTCATAGCAAGTGGCTAATATCTCTTTTTGCTGAGGATGGATTTAACAGTGGATAGGTAGGGTTTTGTTTGTTTATTTCAACCAAAACCCAAGTGTTACCTTCCCCTCTCACCTGCTGGTTCCCACCTCCCTGGCTCTTCCGACAGGCCCCACACATTGATTGCAATTTTCAACACTTAGCACCTGACTGGGTGATCTAAGATCCCTGACTCAGAGAACAGGAAAGGTCAGTCTGCCACACACCTCACCCAGCGTCCTGGGATTAGGATCCAAAACAAACAGATCAGAGATGGGATGCAGACTCCCAAGAGCCGTTCCCACGTGTGAGAAAGCCCAGGAGATGGCCTTTCTCAAGCTCACAGGCGTCAGTCAAGTTCACCGTGCAAGGCTTTACCTTCCCGAGGCTGGGGGGTTGGAGCCTTCCCCGGAAGAGCCCAAGAGCTGGGCTGCTGGATTAAGAACAGTGGAGGGAGGGAGAGGAGTTCTTTCTGCTAATTAAGAGAGAAACCACATAAAACGAATGAAGTCCAAGGAAAATACAAGTCTATTGTTTTGGGGGCACACGGTGCTGGCGGGAGGCTTCACTGAGTAATCCGAGTCACACCCTCTCTCTGTGGGACTGGAGGAATGCCGGCTGTTTCCCTGGAGGCCAGGTGGGAGGTGGGTAGACAGGTCTATGGAGATGAGAGCTTCTTGAAGCTGTGACTCTCTGAACATCCCTTGCAGCTGGGAGCTTGGGACCCAGAAGCTGGAATGTGGTGCGGAATGAAGGCCAAGGAGCCAGCAGCCTGGTGGGGCTGGGTTGATGGGTGGTAGCTGGGCAAGAAAAGGCAGATGGAAGGAGACTAGGAACCGGGGAAGGAAGCGACCGTGTTCTTTCTGTCCTCACCTGGACAGAGGCTTCTGTGTCCTCAAGAGTGCCCCCTAGGCTTCCTCTCATGAAGCCCAAGGGCAGATACCCAGGCAGAGGTGGCCTGTCTAGGTCTGGGGTGTGACAGGAAGCAGGAAGTACAGGTCATTTCACAAGAAGGCTTGACACTAGCAAACTGGCAGACCCTCCCAGGTGGGGTGGGAAAGTCTGGCCCAGGTGAAGAACACTTGACTTCCTATATGGGTATGTTCAGAAGCAGGGCAGTCTACAGAGCCTGTGTCGCGGGCCTGCTGAACACACCACTTACCCTCCAGTCCTTGGTTGTTCCTCTGTGACTACACACACCATGCCTGCTGTCGGTGGTGAACTTCCGCAGCCCAAGGAGTGATGGGATCTTGGCAGGAGTCTTGGCAGGAGGGTCCAACCCAGTGACAAGCCTTTACTTATCATTTTTATGAATGTCCATCCTGTCTCATGAATGCCTGGCCCCTCACTCTTTCTCCTCTTCAGAATTTAGCCAGAATCTTACTTGCATAGATGCAGCTGGGAAATGGTGTGTAACTCTCCTTTGGAAAGAGTTTCGGGTCCCTTTCCTTTTGAATATGTCCATCCCTTCGGTGGGATGGACATATTCACTATTTGATGGTCGGGTCCCTTTCCTTTTGAATATGTCCATCCCTTCGGTGGAATTCTGTCCCTCTCCTAGAATAGGGGATGTCTTTCTCAAACTCTGGCCCCGACTTTCCAGCGTCCAACTTACCTTCTCCAGCTAGGCATGGTGAAGACTCGGGATATGTTCCTTCTTTCCCATTCTGGATGTGAAATTTATCAGATTTATCAACAGCGTCCTGTCTGGGTGTATCTGAAACTTCATCCCTCTAAGAAAGACAACGGCCTCCGGGTGTGTTCGATTTCTTTGTTTTCCAAAACACGTGCTTTACAGTTGGGTTTGTTTCCGTTCCCAGGACTCTGGATTTGCTGATGGAAATTTTTACTGATCTCATGCACAGCAGCAGTGTTGTCGCCGGAAAGGGATTGCAGCCTGGAACGGCAGCGTCGCGGGAAGGAGTCCGGAGACAGGATGGAGACGAAAAAATTCTTTAATCTTTCTGTCTCTGTCTCTTGTAATTTCTAACACCACATACACACTCTCACAAGAAACCAAGGCACCTACTCTTACAAGAAACTACAATATATCTATGCAATAGCGATAACCCTGTCCTTTCTCTCTCTGGTCTCATCCCATGTGCCCGAGCAGGAATGGCGCTAGCTCGATCTGCTGAGTCATGGCTCAAATCTCTCGAGATCCTGGGCCAAGTCCCGCGAGATCCCAGGCCAAGTCCCATGAGACTACGGAAGGCGAAAATGCCCAAAAATGTCTATGGCCCGGAGTCAACCGCAATCTTAGCTATCTCCCCAAATAGGGCTCCTGCACAGCAGTATCCTGGACTTGGAGCTCCTGGGTTCTCTTTTCCCTTTTGATTGGTTTGATCTCTGACATTAGAAAAGCTATGAGACATCTTTGCATGTCAGTTCTCTTTCTTACTGAGAGGAAGTTCTTCACCAAAAGTTGGTGTCCACTCACTCACTCTTCTGCCTGTCCGAAGGCTGAGAGACGTATCATAGAGGGTTGACATGCTCCCTCGGGGATAAGTCTGGTTAGAGTGAATCTGGAGGAGCTCAGGGTGAGGGAAGAGTTGAGAGCAGGCCAAGGCTTTAGGTGCTGAAAGATGGCTGTGCATTTGCTTTTAAGAAGACCCATTCCTTGCCCTAGAAGCAAGAAGACCTAGTCATAGATGGGGCACCCAGCCCTTAGGATTTAGAATTTATATGGCAGCCACCACGGAAAATATCCTTGAGCTGAACAGATGAAAGATGAACCAGTCTGGAAATATGTTAATGTCAATAGCTGTGTTTACAGTAGAGCATATGGACGGAATTTAGATTTGATAAATTTCCCACTTTTTAAAAACAGATGATGCAGCCTATAAAAGGTATACCTTAACGAGCACCGAGTCTGAGTTGTGTTTATATGATAGGATACAGAAGTACTCAAATATAGGATTTTAACCTTTCCTATTTCCTTATCACAACCATACCGTGCAGTGTTCTGAATTAGAAGTCTGAGTCCTCAAAGCAGTGTTTTTCCATAGAGTCTCTGCTAGGCACACAGAAAATTGCTGTCCAAGTAAACCCTTGGTTCCGGGGTGCTGTCATAAGTGCTAAAGCAGTACCTAAAATCCAGAGCCATGAACAAACACATCCAGGGTCACACAGCTACTAAGTGGGGGTCATCTGTCTGTATGATACCTTATTAATTTTGAGAGAACTAGAGAAGCCCTCGGCTGCAATTTGAGAAAGGAAGGACATGGTACCGATGATGTCTTATGCTATAAGTTTCCCATGATAAGTATCTTGGAAACTGTTGCTCAAAGAAAAGCATAAGAACTCAAGAGCTACCCATGAGAGAGGAGTCATTGAAAAACAGATCTCCTGGGTGGTTACTGCATGATTTCTCCAGATGTTCTGAATACTTGAACATTGGGTGGTAAAATGTTGGGGGAACACAGGACAATGCAGGGGAGGGAAGATGAGGCTTATCTGGAAGACTTTTCTACAGTGATCCAAACTCTAAGCTCAGCGTTTTCTAGAAAGAAGGAAAAGGTGGTGTGGCCTGAGGCTCTGGGCACCTTCTCCGGGGGCCCTGGCCCCTGATAGTTGCTTGGCTTGAATCAGAGGACATTGAACTTGAGTGGAAGATGGGTTCTAAGGAACAAAACGCCTCTTTTCTCAAAACCTTGCCGATCTCTGCATTACCTAACGTGGAGTTACGCATTCGCTGGGAGGCTGGCAGGAGGCTGAACGTGATATGTTGATGATACACGGAGTCTTGCACATTTTGTTTATATACTGGGCCCTCCCTCTGAGTCCAGGGGCAGGTAGCTGGTTGTACTGTCTCCATCAGAGCTTGAAAGGGGCAGTATTTTATGGCCATTCATGTTTATTTTGCTGTCTCACTGTTAGCCATTGTGAGTTTGGTTAAAGCTGTAGAGAAAATGGAGAAAGCATTCTTTGATACGGAAGCAACTGCATTTCCACATGTATTTTCTCGACCCTGTGCATGGAGAAGGGGCTACTGATGTTCAGAAAGGAGACTGGGGTCCCCTCTTGGAACCTTTTCCTTTTGCCTCAGAATTCTGATTTTCTTTTCTTTTCTTTTTTTTTTTTTTTTTTTTTTTTTTTTACCCGGGATTGAACTCAGGGGCACTCGACCACTGGGCCACATCCCCAGCCCTTTTTTGTATTTTATTAGAGACAGGGTCTCACTGAGTTGCTAAGTGCCTCGCCATTGCTGAGGCTGGCTTTGAACTCGCGATCCTCCTGCCTCAGCCTCCCAAGTGCTGGGATTACAGGCGTGCGCCACCGCGCCCAGCAAGAATTCTGTTTTGATGTGAATGCGCATTTAAATATTGCACCAATTTGATGTCAGAGTTGGCGGTTGGCTTGTGAGAATGTAGAACTGGCACCCTATCTTGGGAGATGGTAGAAAGACACGTTCCAGTCTGGGACTTGCAAACCATCTGATGGGAGTGGGAGAAGACAGCAGCCCTTCTAGAGAGGGCTTCACCATGCCAGCCAAGAAGGAGCTCAGGCCTCAGGTTGAGGCAGGTCTCCAGGAAGCGGCGGAGTGTTTGCAAAACAGGCACCGGGATGGGAGGCTTGGTCTGCAGAGACTACTCCAAGGTTGCAACAGCCTTGGAAGAGTGAGCTGCCGGGGAGCCAGGGCTGGGAGACATTTGCCTGGGCAGAGCCAGGGTCCTCTGTGCTCACTGTCTAGAATGCGGTGTGCAGAGCAAGGAAGGACTAACTGGCTGCGATAATTGTCCGGTGTTTATGTTTGAAAAGGGATACCACACTTCCAGGATAATTCCCTCCAGCCTCCTTTGGGGCTAAGATTTCCAATTGGTCTAGAATCCTGAAGAGAAATCAGGGACTGATTACCTGGCTGACTGGGCTGCAATCACACCTTTCAATACTAATTATCTGCTGCTTGAGGTCAATGACATTGAGCATCCAGGCTCTGGCTGGGGTGAAGCTCGCTCAGTGGTTTGCATCACTGGCTTAGGACAGTGATTTGAATGGACAAAGTACCAGCCCATGCATTGATAAGCAGGACATGAACGCTTGTTTGCAAATAAGATGGGGAAACGTGATCAGCTTCTTGTTCAGCATCTGTCTTTGGGTAGCTAGCCTGATAATACTAATGTAGAAGCAACGTGTCAGAAGATACCAACGAGAGAGACTTTTTAGTGAACCCCCCTCCCACCCCTACCTCCATCCCCAACTCTCTAGACCTGAAGTCAAGGCAGAGGTAAATGGAAAGTTGGCCTCCCTCTTCAGAAAGTATTCCAGATCGAATGTTTCTTTGTGGAGATTTGGAGATGTGGGAACCGTGTGACACAAGACACCTTGTCAGTGTTGGAATTTACTCTTTCACACGGCTTTTCTAGATGCCTGTCTCAACTTTCAGCCTTTGGTGACTCCTTTCTACAGGAAGCCCTCCTTCACTGAGCAGAGCAAAAATTGTTCTCCCATTTGAATGCACCCTGATGGGAGTTTGTGGGTCACGTGAATATCTGTGGGGTGGTTTCATTCCAGGGGCGTGTTGCTAGATGTCTGGAAGGCACTGAGTGGTTGGCAGCTTTGGGAGCAGGGAGTTGTGGGCTGGGTACAGAGAGGCATTATGGGCCAGTATCTGGCTTGGACCTGCTTGCATTGATGTTCATTTAGTGGATCAGCTCTAGAGACAGGACCCTGGGGACGAGGAGTAAAATATTCACAGTCTTTAAGCTTTGGGGAAATTTACTTTCAAATCCTGAAGCCCATCAAGTGTGAGGGATTGAATTGTGGAGCCCTCAAAGATGTTGAAGTCTTAACCCTCCAGTGCCTTATCATATGACCTTATTTAGAAGAGGGATCATTGAAGATGTAATTAGTTAAGATGTTTTCATACTGGAGTAGACTGGGCTTCTAATCCAACACGACTTGTGATCCTTTTTGTTTTTTTTTGTTTTGTTTTTGGTACCGGGGATTGAACTCAGGGGCACTCGACCACTGGGTCACATCCCAGTACTTTTTTTGTATTTTATTGAGAGACAGGGTCTCACTGAGTTGCTAAGTGCCTCGCTATTGCTGAGGCTGGCTTTGAACTCGTGATCCTCCTGCCTCGGCCTCCCAAATGCTGGGATTACAGGCGTGGGCTTCTAAATAAGGGAAAATTTGGGTACAGTCTTGTACAGAGGGGAGACGATGGGAAGACATAGGGACCATGACATGATAAGGCAACTGCACAGACGCTCTTACAAGCCAAGGAACCCTCAAGCCCACCAGAAGCTCAAAGAGAGGCTGTGGTCATCAGCCTTATGCTGCTGAGACAAACTGCCCAAGCAAAACAACGTGTTAGACGGAAGATTTTATTTGGCTCACGGTCTCACAGGTGTCAGTCCACGGTGGGTTAGCTCCATTGCTTTGGGCCATAGGCGAGGCACCACCTCATCACAGAAGGGCTTGGCAGGGCAAAAGCTGTCACCTCAGCTAAGATTTCCAATTGGTTTGGAATCCTGAAAGAGAAATCAGGGGCTGATTACCAGCTGACTGGGGTGCAATCACACCTTTGAATTCTAATTATCTGCTCCTTGAGGTCAATGACATTGAGCATCCAGGCTCTGGCTGGGGTGACCCTCGCTCAGTGGCTTGCATCACTGGCTTAGGAAGCTGAGAGAGTGAGAGAACGGAAAAAAAAAATATATATATATACATATATATATATATATATATATATGTATATATATATATATATGGGCCAAGATATATTCCCCAAGGACCCGCTCCCTTCAACTGGGTCCTACCTCCTCCAATTTCCACCACCTCACAAAGGTCCATTCAGTGATGAACCCCACAATGGATGAATCCACTGAGGAGGTCAGAGCCCTCGTGGTCCAATTACTTCACAAGATCCCCACCTCGGAACGTTGATGCATTGGGAATAATGCCTTCAACCCATGAGTCTTTGGGGTACATTCCAGACCCGAACCCTCAACTGAGGTGCAGGGGAAATCCTTCCCCAGAGACTTCTGAGGGAGCCTGTCTCTGAGGATCCCTTGATTTTGGACTTACAGCCTCCAGGACCGTGAGAGAATAGGTTGGTATTGTTTCAACCCACCTAGTGTGTGGCGCTTTGTTACGGCAGCCCTAGGAAACTAACGCACATAGCTTCGGTGGGCACAAATAATTAGCAAAGGAAGATCAGTGTCAGCCCACCCCAGCCAAGCAGCACACGTGTCCTTCGATGGTCCCACTAGGGCGATGGGAGGTTCTCTGGGTTGGTCTCGTCCTACTCAGAAGCCCTGTCCTAGCCTTGAGGTGTTTCAGTGGCAGTGGCTACGTCAGCTCTATGCATGCCTCGGGCCACACTGCTGAAAGAGGTGATGATAGGGAGGACACAGCCGCATGGTATCCTAGACTTCCACTTTGGTTTCCTGCCTCACGCTCAGTTTTCTTCCCGTCACCCTGGAAAACTGCTTAGGAGCAGGGTTGGGTCTGGGGTCAAGCAAGCACAAAGCTACACGCAGTTTCAATGGATTTTCTTACCACGTCTCCAATCTCAGGGCCCTCTGAGACAGATTTTTTCCTTTAACATTCCTCCCATGCCAACTCCCTCCCAATGTGGCTAGAATCTAGGGGAAAGTGGAGAATCTGAGGCTGAAACTAGTTCACGCACCTCACTTTCATCCCTTTGCTACTGTCCTGAAGACCACAAGGGCCACTAGGTCCTGATGCAAGTTTGTCTATGTGGCTTCTGCTCCACGCTGGTGGAGACTACCAAGGAGGGGATCCCTGTGCCCTGCTCTTTCCCATTTGCCATGGGGCCATGCAGCTATGAGGCCTCCGAGATCAACATTAAAACTTCCTTCCTTCTACTTGAGGAGACGGAGGTTCTTGGTAGCCCTGGACTTTGCTTCCAAGTATCCTGAACCTCTCCCTAGTTCCCAACCACAGTTCCCTTCCTCTCTTCTTTCTGGGAGTTTCCACTCTTGAACCATGATTGGAAAATTCTTCAGTGCTCTGTCTTTTCAAAACTCCCATCTTCCAGCCACCAGACTACCCAGGGCTGCTAACCTAGGGTGGTTTTTCTGCACCATCCACTCTTCAGGAAGGGAAGGGAGTTGCTGTTTGTCGAACACCTGTTTCTTGCCACGTACCATGCTGAACACTTTACCCTGTGTTATTAAAGGAGGGGACTATGGTCCAGAGAGGTCAAAGTCATGCCCAAGATCACACATCTATTAAGAAGTAGAGGTAAAATCAAAATTTCTCTGGGGAGACTGGAGGAAAGGGAACCACACCCACGGTGCCATGCTTGGGTGTAGTTGTGATTGGCAAAGAGAGGGTAAAAATGGCACCAGAGGGCTATCTTTCCATTCTCTGCCACATTCTTCCAGCCCAACTGTTTCTTGTTTCCATGTCAACAAGAACATTATAATTCACAAAGGAGCAATGCCTACTGTATGTAAAAGAGATGATGGATTTTTTTTTTCTTGCTCTGAACCTTCTCAACATAAATAGAACACCCTGTGGTGGTGGCACACAGATGGCCTCCGCTCACGTTCACAGGTCCAGCGTCAGAATCAAAGCAAGTCAACACATAGTTGGTGGGCACCCACCAGGCTCAAGGTGAAGGGAGTGACTTGTGAACTCCTCTGTTTGAGTTGGTGACCAGCCTCCAGGGACATGACTCAGGGACTGCTCAGCAAGTCAGTGGGCCCGAAATAAGGCTGTTCTGTGAAGAAGCCAGCCACTGGCCACCCTCAGTCCACCCCCAAGCCTTTCTTGTCACGTCCCTGCACTCCTAGCCTCGTCCTGTTGCTTTAGCCCCTGCCACATCCTGCTCAGTCATTCTGGTGACTTGGCTGAGATTTCACCCCACCTCTTTCTAAAATGGCCGGATGATGTAGTGGAAAGACTGGGAGCCCAAGCGGCTCCTTGACCCTCCTCTACCACGGGACCAAGTGTGTGTGGGGCGGGGTCCTTGAGTCCCATTTTCAGCGTTTGTAAATAAGGGGGTTCCACTGAATAATGAGACACATCTCTCTTCTTGTTCTAAAACTTCTTATTTTTTTTTTTTTTCAGAGCCAATCCCTGTCAAGTCACTCTTTAGAAGACCTTAGCCAAAACTCTTTCTAATTTTTTCCTGTCTAACTCACCCTGACCTTCAATGCACTTCACCAAATAGTTATTTTATACCATTTTGTGTACTTTTAGGTTCCTCACATCGTTTCATGATTTTCTGCTTTGTTTTCTGAGCAAGTTGGTTGGCTATCAAGTGTGGAATCATGTCGTTCATTTATTTACAGTCTAAGGGACTCAATAAATCTGTATCGCACGAACAGATCTTAATTGTGAATTCCTAATTACTCACTTGCCACAGATGTTTTTTTTTTTTTTTTTTTTTTTGTTTTGTTTTGTTTTCATCCAGCCTGCTGTTAAATTCTTAGATGGTTTAGATGTTTTGATAAACAGACTCATATCCTTTCGCAAGTGGGGAGCGCTCCCAGGCAGAAGTGGGCTCACATGTCCTACAGGTGGCACGGCGCGTTGACCCCGACTCACGGACTCCATGTAAAAGAATCTGAGCTTTTGCACTGTCCTTTCCGGCAGCAGGACCCTTCATATCCTTGACCTCTCAATCTATATACACTTTCGGCCTCTGACATCGTTGCTTCCAACCTGAGCTCAGCAGGGGATAAAATCATCATCAGGGTCACGGAGTCTGGATTTTGGCCGCTATTATCGATCTCTCCCTCGAACCGATTAAGCCCGGACAAAGCAAGGCCGTGTGTTCCTTAATGGGATGGGTCTTGACTGAGTCCCTATCAAATTCCAGGCGCTGCCCTGCTCCAGGAGAGAGCAGCCCTCTAAGAGCCGATGAAGGAGGGCGAGGCAAACAAAGATCATTAGAAATCGTGGGACATAGTTTAAGAAAGCAAACAAGAAGGGAGAGAGAGAATAATTGGGATGGGGTGAGCCAATGATCCTCTCCATTAGACAGGGTTGCTAGGGAAGGGCTCTCTGAGCAGATGACAGTTCAGCTGAAACCCTGAGGAGGTGGGAAGAGGGTATCTCAAGCAGAGCGAAGAGCACATTCAAAGGCCCCAAGGTAGGGAAGACAGGATGTTGGGGTAACCAAAAAAAAAAAAAAAAATGCCTTTAATGGCTGCATGCCTTGGCACCCTCTCAGGCTTGGAATGGGCGTGGTCTACGCACAAATCTGCACAATGACCCTAAGAAGTAGGCATAGCTTTCCCCCAGGGTTTGGATGTGGAGCCTCTGCCGGGGAGCCTGAGCACTGTTCAGGCCCGCCCCTCCTCCCGCCTGGCTGCCATGCGTCCAGCTAGCTAGCAGTTGGCCCTGGCGCGCGTCTCTGCAAGGGAGTCAGAATGGATCACCTGTCAGAACTGGGGAGGCCGGGGCTTGGCTGGCAGGATGTGGAGAGTGTGTATTTTCTGTTGATTCTTGGGAGTTTACTTCCCTGCAAATACGTACCTCGCTGCCCGTGCCTTCCGCGGGGACGCCAAGGCCAGCCTCCATTGCCCATGAGCAGCCCTGCGAAAACAAACCCAGATCCTCAGCATGACCCTCGGTGCCAGCCAGGGAGGCCCGTACTGGCCGGGCAGCGCAGAGCTTAGGAACAATCTGGTCTTCAGGAAGGGAGGGAAGAAAAACAATTTCAAATTCCAGGCGCCGGGAGCCTCTTACAGATGGCCATTGTTGGGAGAAGGGAAAACTAAATGCTTTAAAGGAGCTCCCTGGCGCCTCTGGGAAGGGGGAGGATTTTGAGGTTAGGGGGCTGCTGCTCAGGGTGTGTGAGCCGGGGGGCTGGCGATAGGTGATCTGAAGAGAGAGCTGAACGGTGTCCTTGTGTGAGCGTAGGCAGCTCGCTCTTACGCACCTCAGTTTCCACATTTAAAATGATCAGAAGGGCAGGGGGGGGTCTCGGGTCAGGCACCTGAAGTCCCAGGCACTCTGGAGGCTGAGGCAGGAGGAATGCTTGAGCCCAGGAGTTCGAGGCCAGCCTGGGCAATAGTGAGGAGACCTGTCTCAAAAATTAAATTAAATATTATGAGAAGGTGACGAGGATGGCTATGGAGTTATTATGCATGGAGTTGGCTACTGCTGTATGCCTCACTCACAGCCATAGCAGTTCATCCTTATGATCTTCACCACCTCACCAGGGCTCCCAGGAAGGAGCTGAGGTGAGCCTCTACTTTGCAGATGAGAAGACTGAGCCCCAAAGGGGTCAGCGGCAGAGCTGAAACTCAATCACCTGTTTGACTTCTAAAAGGACCATCTATTGATGTTACATGTGGACCATTATTAAAGGAGTAAACTTTAAAATTTGATACAACGAAAAAAAATGAATGTTTTCAAAAAATTTGATTGATTGATGTCCTTCTATTATTTATTTATTTTGGTATTGGGGATTGAACCCAGGGGTGCTTTGCCATGAGCTACATCCCCCGCTCTTTTCACTTTTTAAAATTTGGAGACAGGGTCTCTCTAAGTTGTGAAACTGGCCTTGAACTTGAGATCCTCCTGCCTCAGCCTCCGGAGCCACTGGGATTATAGGCAAACGTTCCCATGACCGGCTGTTGTTCATCTTTTTAACAAACTTGTGGAAGCACATAGGAAACATCACACTTATTGATTAGAATTTATTTCTCATTGGGGATGGCTTAATTTGAAGCTTTGCACATATTTTAGCGTTACTTTCAGAGACACAAAACCTTAATGTAAACACAACATTGTAAGCGGAGAAAATATGTTTCACATAACGGGAACAGCATGTGCCAAATCCCGGTACCAAGAGAAAACATGGCAAGTTCTGGGGACTACTTGTCAGTGAGATGGCTGGAAGGGGAGGCCCGCTGGGGTGTGCGACGGGTGAGAGATGAGGCTGAGAAGGGAGGCTGGAGCCAGATCAGGAAAGGCCTTCTCTATAATGTTAAGGACTGGAGTTCATCTCACACTGGAGAGAGCTGTGAAGCTGGAGAGGCACATGATCTGATTTGTTCTTGGGAAGGAGCACGTAGGACGCGATGAAGCACTGCGCATGTTGCAAACCGGAACAGCGGGGTCTCTGTGGCCCAGCTCCCCACTCCAGGGGCTTCCTCGGCCTTTTGGTGTCAGGAAGTGGAGCTCACTGCAGCCGGCCCTGACCCTACCGGAGCGCAAACTCCCTTCTTGCCTTCCGGCTTCCGTCCAGGAGTAGGCCCCCTGCATTTGCTTTCATTTACGGGGAACTAAGAGGCAGGCCCTGAGATTCAAGGCTTTTGGCCTCAGGACTGTTAATGTTCTCGCTGAGTTCTGAAAAAATGCTCAGCCTTAGCTGCTCAGGAGCAGGCAACCGGGAGACCCGAAGTGGCATTTTACCCGAGCTAAGATGTCCTGGGCATCAAGAAAATCAGTGTCTTCATTCAGGGACAAAATGGAAATACTGTGTCTTCCTCTTCTACTAGCACTTACATCCCTGAATATAGTCCCTGCCACCACGGCACCATAGACAGCTCAGTTTCAGGTGGGAAGTTAAAAAAAAAAAAAAAATGAGCAGAAATGTGTCAGATCTGTTGACCTCTCTCCTTGACCTTGCTGCACCCCAATGTCAAAGACACCAGGGTCTTGTCATCCAGTCCACTCCAGGGGCTGCAGATCAACGTGAAAAGGCAGTAGGAGGAGCGAGGTGGGGAGCCCTGGGTTTGTGTTGACATTGGGAGTTCTTGTCTCTTCCTGTTTCAGTTGTCTAACTCATTCGGTTCATGAAGTAGAGATTTAATGGGGCTCCATTGCTAAGGCCAACCAAATAGAGTGAGAAGATACTGATTAATGCCTGCCAGGTTGCAGAGCTGGGAAATTCCTTCCTTGCTGCTTCATAGGTGACAGGTCTTCAGAGGGTGAGGGACTCCGGATTGCTGGGTGGACCTTGGTGACCTGCACGGAGCTTGGGAAACTTCACAGCTCCACTTCAAACTCCTCTGTAAGAAGTCAGAGCAAACATGGGAGGGCAGTGACTAAACCGAGTCTTCAACCCTTTCCCTGGGAGTCAAATTCCACTCCCAGCTGCCTAACCAGGACATCTGGAACCTGGAGGTGAACATTTTGACATCCGCTTTTGAAGGTGCGGCATAATGAATGATGACCTGCCATCACTTCTTAGTCAAAGGGGTAAGGAAAAGGAATAGACATGGCCTTACAAGGTTTGCATCCCAATAACATCTGAAAGTCAGTCACTAAAAGATTCATTATAATTGCAATTTTTTTTTTCTTGCATTTCACTTTCTCGGTTACAATGGACTTCAAGTTCATAAATCATGTTAAAAACAATGTTAACACGGGGGAAGAGCAGTCTGTTGGCATTCAGCAAAACCTATGGAGTTCTTCTAATGAACTACTTTCTTACAGCAATAGAGTCCTTGCTAGCTCTAAGCTTCAGTGTTATTACAGCCCTTGACAGGGACATTATTAAAAATGTGGAGGCAGCATGAATATCACTGTGCATCTTTTTGTCTTTTTTAGGTCAGGCTCTGTCAGACCCCCACAGGTTCCTGTAGTGATGGCCCTGGGGGAGAGGGGAATGATACCCCTTCTATCATGGTGATTCCCTAAATCCCAGTACATTCTAGACAGTGAGGTCTAGCAACCCTCATAGAGAGCTGTGTGTCTCAGTCTGTTCTCGGTTGTTATAGCAAAATAACATAGATCAGGTGATGTACAAAGGAAAGACGTCTATTTAGCTGGTGGTACCGGAGGCTGCAAGTCCAACAGCATGGTGCGGACGTTTGGTCAGGACCTCAGGCTGCATCATAACATGGCAAAACAATAGAAGAGTAAATTGGTGCGTGAAGAGGAGATAAAACACAAGGGGCAGGCTTGCTTTAAAGCAACCTGTTCTGTGGTAACTCATCCAGTCCCACGAGAGCTGTATTAATCCCTTGCAGGACCTAATCACCTTCTAAAGCTTCTGCCACTCCTCAACACGGTTTCAGTGAGGGCCCGATTTCAACATGAGTTTTGGGGGGCACCAACCACATCAAAACTCAGTTTCAGAAGCTAGTCTCACCCTTGCCAAACAGTCACACTTCTTGAAAGAGAGGATTTGATTGGGCTTATCTGCCACCTTCCTATGTGCATAACATCGGGCAGCACTGAGGAATCCAGGACCTCAGAGGCAGAGGGCCTTCTTCATGTCCAGGCCACACGTGGGTGTCTTCAGCGTCCCAACCGGAGATCAGTCAGATCCCCACGGCACGGCAGGAACTCTATCAGGACATGTAGGAATGAACTGTTGGCGCCATTTTCCTTCTGTGTGTGGACAAACTGGGCACCTGATGGTCTGGGCCCGTTGGATAGCCCCTCTCTCATGCTCTCCTCATCTTGTGCAGAGTCTTGGAGTCTAATGTCATTGGAGGCCATTGACCTATACATTTGGCTCCAGTGATGAAGTTTCGCCCTCTTGGTGCATCGAAAGGACCTCCCGTGTAATTCGTGTTTGGACCCACCTGTGGATAGGCTGGGTGGAGCCCGAGGAACCTGGAGTAAGTCTGAAGACCGGTCCCGAGAACCACTGGTCTCATCTTTGTTGTGGGCTTTGTCCAGTGATTTCTGGGAATACATCTGTGACATGGGAATGTTGATTCGGCCGTCGTGCTGGATTCTGCTCTTCCCTAGCCTCACGTTTCATTTGAGTCCCGTGTTTTCCCAAACATGGTGATCCCAACTGAGCAACTGCATTTACCATCTTTTTTGCTCTAATTTTATTTCTTTCTCTCTCTTTTTTTTTTGGTACAGAGCATCGAACTCTCAGGGGCACTCGACCACTGAGCCACATCCTCAGCCCTATTTTGTATTTTATTTAGAGAGAGGGTCTCACTGAGTTGCTTAGCACTTTTACTTTTTGCTGAGGCTGGCTTTGAACTTGCGATCCTCCTGCCTCAGCCTCCTAAGCCGCTGCAATACAGGTGTGCGCCACCATGTCCAGCCTTTATTTCTTATATGTCTGTGGGTTGCAGAGTTGGAACAGGGGTGAGGGAAGCCAGGTACCTCGGGCACCTAACGTAGGGAGTCCTTAGCTCGCATGGTCATGCAGGTGGGCCGTTGGCACCTGAGAGTGGCATCTCTTGCATTTTTCTTTCTGAGTCCTTCCCTCAGCTCTCTTAAGAGCTGGCCCTGAGCAAACGTATACAATTCCGTTCCTTTTCAAAATAATATTAACAAAAGTTAGTACCCACGGCATGGTCTCTATGTGCCCGTACAAGGGACTTACACATATTTGCTTATTTTCCTCACAGGACACCCTACAAAGTGGGTACACTTGGTATCCTCCCTGTTTTGTAGATCAGGAAACTAACGTGTAGAGATGATAAATAAACACTCCAAGGCTACTCGTATAGGAAGTGCTGGATCTAGGATGTGGACTCGGGTCACCTGATGTTCTGATCAAACTTTCCACTGTGTACTTCTTCCAGGACATTTCTGTCCAGGTGACAGGTAGAAGAGTTCCACAGCTGGTGTGCTGACCAGCCAAGTCAGATTGACATCCCTGCACAGCAGTGTGGTCCTCACATGTGGGATTTGAAACTGGGGTCATGGACCTTCAGAGTCACTCTCCAGAGAGAGAGAGAGAGAGAGAGAGAGAGAGAGAGAGAGAGAGAGAGAGAGAGAGAGATCGCTAATATCAAAACCCAGATCTGCTCATTTTCATCAGGATCTTTGATGGGACCGATTCTTGGACCAGTCTGTTGATACACTCACTTGATCCATTTGATTCTGTCTCCTATGTGATAGACACCAGGCCCAATGCCGGCAGCACGGCTAACATGAACTTGATCTCTCCCTCCATAGGCAGCTTGCATTCTAACGGGGCACCCAGATCATGAGCAATTAAAAAAGGCAAGGTGCCATCTGATTCCAGGAAGGAAATGAACCAGACCCAGAGGGTATGAGCCCCAGCTGGTTGAGGGTGCTATTTTAAGTGACAGCCAGGAAAGACCCACTGAGGAAGCAGCATTTGAGTAGGATCTCCAGGGACAAGAAGGAAAGAGACCATATGCAAGTCACACAGAGCAGTACTGTAGCTAGTTGATAAATAAAACTTTCAATTGTGTATTTGACTCTGCATTAAAAAAAAAAAATTGCACGTGATAAACATTGCTTACAAAGCAGTCACAAAAGTGTCATTCACCAAGTCATTACGAGCTATTTTAATCTTCTTGCTGTGGCAGGAGGGAGTAGGTGGGGTAGATGGTCCATAAAACTATTTGCTCCACGGGCATCCTCATGTGACGGGACTTGAGGTCCGCTGAGTGATTCCCTGTTTATTCTTATGAATTAAATTAGAACTGGGCAGATTCCATTTTGTGGTTTTGTTCTCCGACCACTGGTGGACCAGACCCTCAGCCGGTTTTCATTTGTGTTGATTGCTTTGGAGCAAAAAGCTGTGGCAGAAGCTCCTGCTGTGTGTATAATGCCACGGTCCCCCGGTGGACGGCTGCAAACTGTTTCCATTCACCTATCCATGGAGCCCCACTGGCCAGTGTCCCAGGCTGAACACTGCACAACGCAACGGTAACCGTGCAGAGGTTGCCAGTCCTTCCTCAGCTGGGTCAGGATGAGAACCCAAAGTCAATGTCATGGGCAGGTTAGTGGGCAGGCGAGTGTCCTGGGTGAGGCTGGGCTCTTCATGAAGGTCCCGGATGTTGGGAGCACCCCTGATTGTGGACAGCAGGGCTAGGTGTGGGCAGCATGGTTTCAACTAGCCAGGAACTTGGAGGAAGTTTACGTCAACAAGTTGCCAGGAGAAGCCCGACTGTGAGGAAAGGTAGGTGCTCTTAAGGCATCTCTGGCTGAGGCGGCAGTTCAACTCTCTTCGGAGCCAAATTTTAAGTTTTGGCAAAAACATGTTTTGCAACTCTCAACTGCTCCTCATGCTTTATCCTGATTAGCTGTTAGTTGAAAGCTCTCGGCGTCTCGACTCTACCTATCTCTCTCTATCACCACCCCCTCAATTACTGACGTCCAAGTTCAGGGCAGTGCCGAGGGTAGACATCTGCAACAGTTTATGGATGAACAGAGGAAGAGAAGGGAAAGGGGTCAAGGGAAGAAAGAAAGAAGAAATGTCCCATCTATCCAGCTCAAGGTGCCGGTTCTCAGCAGGACAGCGCAGGCCTCAGGAGTTGGAATGCTTGGGTTCAAATCTTGGTCCCCCATTGAGAACACTGTGGGACCTTACGCAAGTGACTCCACCCTTCTGAGCCCTGGATTTTCTTTGTCAAGGAAAACTGCAGAGACTGCTCTCAGTGGAATAAACTTAGTCCAATATGGCTGCTAAAGTGTCTTAGATAGACGCTCAACCTGGGAGTTATTTTATTATTACTTTAATTAGATACCAAGATGTCTGTTTCAGGGGTGACACTGCCTGATCTGGGATGAAGGTGAACTGTGTATCCCAGGTCTGCCGAGACTGTGGCAAACCCAAAGCTTCCATGAGATGAGAACTTCATAGATTCTCAGAGGCCAGCAAAGCCGTTGGAAGTCATTAAGTTTGTGTATCATCTGGGACAGGCTGTGGTACACAGTCATTTAACCAAACAGTAACATAAATGCATATCGTGATGTGCCGAACATTTATGACCTGTCAACTTTAAATAAAGGAGATAACCTTTGACAATGTGGGTGGGCCTTGTCCAATCACATGAAGATTCTGGGAGCAAAGACAGCTTTCCCAGAGAGAAATCCTGCCTTGAGACTACAGTGCAAGTCATGCCTCAGTTTCTCATCAGCCAGTCTGCAAGTGGGTCTTGGACTTTCTGGTCCCTACAATCACATGAGCCAATTCCTGAAAATAACATTTGCACAAGTGAATGTTAGCATTTTAATTTATACATGATCTTTTAATGCTTTTTATATGATAATTATTGCAGCATGTAAATATAATTTATGAATGAAATTTAATTATAAAATATTACTTTATACTATTTATGTTATATATCAAATTATAAATTATTGCATATATATATTGTATATAAAATCTGTTTTTGTTTGTGGAACTCTCACTGATATGGAACCTTTTGGCTTACATTTGTATATAGACAATGTTCAACAGCAATATATATATACATATATATATTATTCATTTATTTATTTATATTTATTTCTATATATCATTTATACATATATATTTTTACATATATCTATTTATGTTTTGGTACTGGAGGTTGAACCCAGGGGTATGTAACCATACAGCCACATTCCCAACCCGTTTTATTTTTATTTTTGTTTCGAGACAGTGTTCTCATTAAGTCACTTAGGGCCTTGGTGAGATGCTGAAGCTGGCCTCCAACTTGGTGTCCTCCTGCCTCAGCCTCCAGAGTTGCTGGAATCAGAGGTGTACACCACCATGCCGGGCCAGCAATATTTTTTAAATTGATGTGTATTAATAATACAGAAGGGTGGCCTATTCATGCATGTGTATAACATATTTTTAAAAAAAATTATTTATTTATTTTTTAGTTGTAGTTGGACACAATACCTTTATTTTATTTATTTTTACGTGGTGCTGAGGATCGAACCCAGTACCATGCACATCTAGGCGAGCACTCTACTGCTGAGCCACAACCCCAGCCCTGTAAAAACATAGTTTGAGTAAATGGATGAAGTTGGAAGACATAATGCTAAGTGAAGTTAGTCAGTCTCAAAAATCCAAGTACCAAATGTTCTCTCTTATATAAGGAGGCTATTTCAAAGTATTGTTGGATGGGGGTACATAGGAGGATTAGAGGAACACTAGAATGGTCAAGGGAAGGGAGGTTAAGGGAGGGAGCAAGAGGGGAGGGAGGGGGAGAAAAGAAAAAAAAAAAAAGGTGGTTGAATGAGACGGATATCATTTTCCTTAATGCATGATTGAAGACCTGAATTGTACGAATATACTTTGTATACAAACAGTTGTATGTAAAAAAGATACTAAATATATACACTATGAGTTGTACATATTAAAAATTATAAAAATAAAATAAAAAAAAAAACATAGTTTGATCAAATTACTTCCCCATTACCTCCCTATGTTAGCTCTCTGTCACTGTGAGTAAACTGCCAGCCATAAATAACTTAGAGGAGAAAAGGGTTATTTTGGCTCATGGTTTCAGAGCTTCCATCTCTGGTCTGCTGGCTCCATTGCTCTGGGCCTGAGGCAAGGCAGAAGCTCTTGGAGGTGGGAGAGGGAAGCTGAGGGGCTGTCAGCTCATAGCAGCCAGGAAGCTGAGTGGACCATGGGGAAGGGACCACAGACCAGATGGAGCCTCTGGGGACATGCACCCAGTGACTTCGTTCCTCCAGCTGTGCCCCACTGCTTACAGTTTCCACCATCTCCCGGAAGTCCATTTGGTTATCAGTGAATTCATCCACTGAGGAGGTCAGAGCCATCATGAGCCAGTCGCTTCCCAAGTCCCCAGCTTTGCACGTTGCTGCACTGGGGACCACGTCTTCAGCCTGTGAGAGAGAACACACGATGCTTATCTTTCTAAGTCTGGCTGCTTCCACTTGACACGATGCTCTCTGGTCCCATCCATCTTCCTATAAGCAGCTATCTTAAGCCATCTTTTCTTCAGATCACATAAGATCCAGACTTGTCAATGGAAACCAAGATGAGGACTGTGGAAGGTGCTTCTTCTGGCTGGGTGGGGACAGTCGGCTGTGGAAAGTATTTCCTAACCTTAACCTGAAGAGGGACTTTCAGGGAGAGTGAATGACCTCCCAAACCCCAGACCAGCATCCAATCCTGCAAGGATCCTGGGGAGTTGATGATTTGGGTGGGATGTGCAGATTTCCCTGTGGCATTGCTTGGCTTTCCTGGGCTCTCCCTGCCAAGCTTGGTTGTGGTGGTGTGTTTAAAATTAGTTCCTTTTCAGCCGGTGGAGGAAGAGTTAGTTGCAGAGTCTGGGTTGCACTCTGATCCCTCTGCATTTGAGGAGCGGGGACCGAGCACCACTTTTGTGTTTTGAAAGTGGAGAGACCTGAGTTCAAGACTCTCACGTGACAAATCTTGGGTCTTCCAGGTCTGAAGTGGCTAGAAAGAAAGAAAGTCAGAGGCCATCTGTTGGATTGATGTGGGGAAAAGGTGGTGCATGCTATCCTGGGTACAGCTCCCGACCTCTGGATCTCCTGTGCTGAGGGGCTCCACACTGCCTGGAGGGTGATTCCTTTCAGACGTGACCTGTGAGCAGCTGCTCCACGGCAGAACTTGTCATCCAAAACCCAATACTGTCTAGGAGCATACTGCCATTCAATTTCATCTGTAGGACCAACTTCCATCACTGTAGGAAGGGTTCATCTTGGAATAGGATTCAGGATAGGTAAGCTTCGATGGGCAGGGGAGGAAGGTTGGGATATTAATTGCCTGTTGTGAAACGAAGATCTGGCCCCCTGGGTCAACACGACATCCTCAGGGCTGAAGAGTGGAGGAAGCAGCTCGAGTGAGTTCTGTAAGCAGACAGGAGATGACAGGAAGACAATTTGCTCACCTCCACATGTGTTTTCAGCTGGCGAGAAACCTCCTTTCAACTCTGGAGTTGTTTTCTCTAAAATACCTTTGTTTTCTCCTTTTCTGTAAAGTTGATTTTGATCCCAGTGTCAGGATAAAGCTAAACACAGCTGACCACACACTTGGGTTGGTCCCTGTGAAAATAGCTAAGCTATTACTAAGTTCAAGGTTATTAATGATTGGTGTCCTAAGTGGACTTTCATTGTATACCTTTATTCCAATAATGAGCTGTATCCATAAGCCATGTTTCAAACTTGTCTTGTCTTGGATGGTTTAAGAATAACAAATGTTGAACCTCTGAGAAGGCCCAAATAGCTAATGGGGCCTAAGTTCTGAATGAAGGCTGGTAGCTGTCAGCTCATTGGTAGCCATTTACTCAATATCTTCTTGGAAGAACCACAAACTAACTGCGTGGCTCTTACCTGAGTATGTTCCTGTTTCAATTGCCAAGATAAACTCCCTCTGGAAAGTCCCATTTTGCCACCTGACCAGGCCAATAAGCTGTGAGCTAGAATCAACCAATCAGGATTTATCACTTCTGGACCTGACCAATGAACTGTGTTCAACCATCAGCCAATCAGGACTGGAGCACTTTTGATGACTCCTATCCCTCATTTATTTGAATGGGCCTGAATGGGAATCTGGGTGGGAACTTTATACAACCATCCCCTCTCTTTGTTCCTTTGGGGCACACGTTTGATTTATAATAAAGCCTGTGTTTCTCTGCATTGTTGTTTCTTTGTTGGAATATACTCTCTTTATCTCGAATTCTTCTCAGTGAATTTTTGCTGACATTCCTTGGTGTCAGAAGTAGGATCTGAAGCGATCTTCCTCTTCTTCCAGCATCACCCAGGACCAACACATTGGCACTGTGAGCTTGGATGTCTCTGGGGCACATTGGGTAAGGTCTCTTGGATCCAGACTTGCTAAGCTCCAGGCGGGGAAGGGTAGTCTCAGAGACTTTATTTCAAGCGGGGGGGGGGGGGGGGGGGGTGTGACTCCCTCATTTAGGCTATTGGACCCAGTCCTTAAAGGGTACAGTCTTAAATTGCACAGGAAGGGATTCCTTTATTAGGTAAGTGAAAATTGGTAATCCATGGTCTAAATTTTCTTCTACTAAGCAGCTACCTTTTGGCCCTCTGGCTGGCTTTATGACTAAAAACGATGCTATAGAAAAATGTAAATGGCTTAGTCTCTGGACCAAGGTAACTTAAGATGAACCAAAATGGATGGGCTCTTCTGAAATTCCAAAACTTGTTTATTTTCATCCTCAATAAGGAAAAAAAAAAAAAAAAGAAAGAAAGAATGAAAAAGAAAAAGAAAATGCAGGACCTCTCAGAGGTAATAGAGGCATTCCTTAATTGGTATTTTGTAACTTCTACATGAGCCCAAGAATGTATTCTCTCTCCTCAAGAGAACGATTCTAAACTAAATGAGTAGCTCAATAAGTGAGAAAAAGGAACTAATGCTTGTGATGACAAAACTAAACCCACCTGTGTTCTGGCACCAAGTGCTGCCCCCTGATCTCCCTCCCCATCATCTTCTCCCTCTCACACATTCCCCTCTACCCTGCACTCCTCTCTTCTTCCTCTGCACGCTGCCCGGGCTTATCTTGTTGTTCTCTGACATCCTATTGCCTTCTCTGATCCCTCCAGTCCCCCTCTAACAACATCCTTTAAGATTCAATGACAGTGGATGGGAGTAGACAGCTTGTCTATACTCCTTGGATTGAATCAAAACTCTTCGCTATTGTGAAGGATTCCCTGTACTACAAAGCCCCTCCACTTGAGTTGGACGATGCTTTAGCTTCATCATTAGCACTCACCAGCCTAGATTTTCAAATCTTTTCCACCCTATTCACATTCTTGTAGGGAATGTCCTGGCCCGGGAATGGATGTTACCTGCGGAAAGGGAAAGACCCATTGGAGATTTTAAACTAGCTGGGGGCCTAGGGTTTCATAAGGTCCAAAGAGAAACAGCTTGTCCATGAAAAGTTGTTCCTCTAATTTTCCTACTCAGGTAAACTTGAAGGCCATACCAAGTGGTATTGAAAGAAAAGTAGAGTAAGTCAGGCCTTGGTTACTTTGATAGATTTGAACAGACCTTTTGATAAAACTCATGGCTTAAGGAATCGAGTGAGATCCTAAGCTTTCTTAGCTTGATCTTTGTGGCTGAGCCTCTCAGACCCTAGTCACATGATGTCAACTGGGCTGCAACCTGTTTGATAAAAAAAGCTAGCTCTCCTACTGTTAAAGACCTTAGAGAGAGATGAAGAATCTAGAGTAACCTGAGAGTTAGACTGTGAGGGGAAAACCATGGGACCAAGGGTCCCCCACTTATGACAGGTAAGAACACCTCAACTGCCCCTATATCTCAGAATGGAACAGGTCTGATTTTCTGTAAGTGTACAGACCATTTCAGAAAGGACTGTCTTAAAAACAAATGCTGGTTACAATTAAACCCTGGTAAGGTGACTTCAGTCTCTTCTTTTTTTGTGTTAGTCAGCTTTTCATCACTGTCACCAAAATACCTGACAAAAACAACTCAGAGGAGGAAAGATTTATTTTGGCTCATGATTTCAGAGGTCGAAGTCCATGGTCTTCCAACCCCATTGCTCTGGGCCTGAGGTGAGGCAGAAATCATGGTGGAAGGGTGTGGTGGAGGGAAGCTGCTCAGCTAATGGCAGCAGGGGTGGGGGGAGAGAGAGGGAGAGAAAGAGAGAAAGAGAGAGAGGAAGCGGAAGGGAGCCAGGGACAGATATGGTCCCCAAGGCCATGCACCCAATGACCTACTTCCTCCAGCTACCCCTTACCTGCCTACAGTCACCACCCAATTGTCCATTCAAATTATTCGCCCATAAAATGGGTTAAACCACATACAAGGTCAAAACTCTTACAATCCAATCATTTCACCTCTAAACTTTGCTGCATTGCTTATCACATGACCTTTTGCAGGGGACCTTCTAGATCTGAACATTAACCCTCTCCAAACAAAGCCAGGGATGCTCTGGGGATATTTCTACTACTTAAAACCAACCAAGTACGGGAACTACATAAGAAAATTGGGGACAAATTAATCAGAGCTCTGATCGACACCAGGGCTGTCTTGTCCTTAACTCTGACACAGAGTCCCCATCATCATCAAAGTAGGCACCTCATAAATGATGACCCTGATGACCAGCCCATCAGATCATGAGGATGACAGCTGTGGGCATTGTCAGGAGGGATCGATCAATCCTGGGGGCTGGGCTAGATTTGGAATAATATTGTGATCCTGGCTAGGAATTGGCACCTCTGGAATAAATGCACGGTGAGAAACCTTTCCCCCATGGTTGATGCTGTCCCACCACTCAGCCCCTTGGATCCCTGCTCTAGATCCCTTGCTCCTGTAGTCCTGGGTAACAGCATTGTACCAGATTACCTTCCTGTTCACAGGTGCTGGTGCAAGCATCTCATGTTGTACTCAAGTACATACTTCTAGCTGGGTTGATTTGCAAACTTCCCAAATCATCTGATTGGCTAAGTTTCTGAAGGAAGTACCTTCAGAGGATCCTCTCAGATGGTTAAACTCCCAACTCTCAGACCTTTGTGACTTTTCACCTTCTTGTGTTGGTTCAAGCTTGCGCTCTATCTGTAGTGTCTAACAATTCTCTTCACATCAGGATGAAACACTTGCTTTCTCTCTAAGACCATTCTAGCCTGTCATAATACAAGTTTGTAAAAGCCCCTCATGGTAACTCAACACTTAACCTAGAGATGGGGACCAACTAAACCCAAGAGACTGCTGTTCTGATGTAACAGGTATCTAATGAGCCTCAATCACAAAGAGCTCCGGTCACCACCTGGTCACCATGATCCAGTCACGAGAATGGAAGGACCCACCACTCTTCGTACTGTGATAGGACATGGTTGTTTAAATCAACCACAGCACTGTCTGCAGATGGGTTTCCATCCAAAGGGGAAAATGTGAATTTTTTTTTTTTTTGGTACCGGGGATTGAACTCAGGGGCACTCGACCACTGGGCCACATCCCCAGCCCTTTTTTGCATTTTATTAGAGACAGGGTCTCACTGAGTTGCTAAGTGCCTCGCCATAGCTGAGGCTGGTTTTGAACTCGCGATCCTCCTGCCTCAGCCTCCCAAGTGCTGGGATGACAGGCGTGTGCCACCGCGCCCGGCATGAAAATGTGAATTTTTAAGAAAAGCTGAATCTCCAAGAAGGGTCCCAGGTGGCAACTGGGTCTATATTCAGAATGGAGCTTGTAGCCACTTGCTGACTGGAACCAGGGGGGCAAGGGGGAGGCCACATGTGTACTCTGTGTTCCTGGAAGAACCACAAACTAAACTTCACCACCCTCACCCAGGCATGTTCCTGTTTCAGCTGCCAAGATAAATAGGCTCCAGAAAGTTCCTATTTCGCTACCTGGATTTGACCAATGAGATGAACTCAGCAATCGACCAATGGGTACCGAGTGCTTCTCACGGGCTGCCTCTCCTCATTTACATACGTGGGCGGGACCAAGTCAGAACGTGGTGGAGGGTGGTGGTGGGGGGGGGGTTGTCCTTTCCATAAACCAGCCTCTTTCTGCTCCTTCAGAACACACTTTCACTTTGTACCTAAGGATGTGTGTCCCTAGTTTGCAGTTTTCCTTTTCCTAAAATAAAGCCTCCCTTTCTAGCTTGAATTCTTTCCTAGTCATATTTTGCTAGCAGATTATACATACTCACAGACACACAAACATACACACATACAGATACACACACACTTCTTCACTGACACACACACACACACACACCCCACTGTGTTAACAATATTGCCTGAGTTTGATTATATTCATTTCAATCTCACAGTGTTTAATTTCTTTGCCAGTGTAAAATGGAAGAGAATAAAGACAATCATGTCGATCATTTAGACCTTTGGTTGGCAGCTTAGTCTCATGGCCACCAAAAGTGAGCAACCCTTGGGAGAAAAAATAAATTTCTAGGAATATTAGGATTTTTAATATCCCAGATAGAGTTTTAAAAAAATCAGAAACCAGAACTTTTACTTTAAGTGCATATTAATGTACACAAAAGACTTCTAGATTCCTGTCACGTAGAGGGTAGATTTCTGTTCTAATTATAGATAACTACACAATCTGTTATTTGGTTAAGAGTAATTCAAATACATGAATTTAGGGAATAAGATAAATATTGTGACTCGGCTTCTGTTGATGACCTCCTTGGTGTTCAGCCCTACCACCTTTCCTAACTGAGCCCTGATTCTGGTGAGCATTAGGCAACAATGTGTCAGGAAATGTGGACAGGAAAGATGCTAATGGAGGGAAATTGGTTGATCTCAGTCAATCATGATGCTCTTGAACTTCCCTTTGCTGGTGACTGGCTCAAAAGTGGGAATCTCAAACTTGGCATATGAATATTGTAGGAAGTGGTTGTAGGTTCTTGGGAAATAGTGCACAAATTGTTCATCAAAATCAGCCTTTCCTTTTGCCTTAAATGTAGTCATGTAAAAAGTAATTGGAGAGGCTGCTACAGACACATTGCAACCATCAAGAGGTTCTGAGGGAGGCTGGGTACTATTCTACAGAATTAATTCTCCCTAAAGTTACCTGCTTCCTGACTTATTGATGCATCCTTGTTTAAACCAGTTGTAACTGGGTGTTTTGTAACTTGCAGCCCAAAGCATCCCTTTGATGCACTTTGTCATATTAAGAGGAAAAGTAAACATACAGATATAAATATATACACACACATCCATATGTATTTTTAAGTAAAGGGAAATGTAATGTAGAAAGTTAATTGTACTTTTTGTGACTCCAATAGTTCTCATCTAACTTGGAAAATACACGTGTGCCACTACAGACACACCCTGACCCATTCTTGAGATTGATATATTGGAATTCCTAGGCATTTGTTGTTTTACCATTTCTATATCTTTAAAGTTGATGAAGGACTGGAAGACACCCAGATTCTAAATATTTATAGCTCCTGGTATACAGGTATGGTAATTTGGCAATGCATAATTGGGAAGGGAAGGGAAGGGAGGGAAGAAACACTTGAGAGCGATGTCATGGGGTGTTCACAAGGGACAAGCAGTTCTCAGTGGTGTTGAGACTTCTTTAGCCACACACTTCACACATTTAGAAGTTCGCTAGGTGAGGTTTGTAAACTAAATAATTCAAGACGCAGAGAAGTCAGGACCTCACCTACCATGACGAGTCAAGTTCCCAGTGCTTCCAAGGAAATCTCATTTCTGCACACTGCCCTGTTTGATCTCCTTTACGGAAAGGCAGCCCAGCTCGACCCCCTGAAGACCCTTTGCCTTTTTGAGAGCTTGAGTAGAGAAGAGGTTAAGCCACCCTGGTGCTGCTACCCTTGAAACCCTGAGTTGGTCATAAGAAAAATGGCTTTCATCTCAATTAACCCAGCCATCTGGACTGCTCAGGGACATGCACTTGGAAGAGATGAATCTACTTTTGTAGTTTAGAAAGGGGTCAGACGGGTCACTCCCAGGGCCTGGCCAGCTGCGGATGGAGATCCTAACTGCCTGTGACAGTCTGAATGCCAGGCTTCCAGGTTGCTCCAGGGACACACTTCCTGGCAATCACCTCTGATTTAAAACTTTTCCTTGATGGTCCAGCCATGGCGGCTCAGTGCCCATCACACCCACCCAAGGGGCTAAGGAGAACATCCAGAAGTTACGGAGAGCATTCTAGTCCCATCATCACCAAGCGATTCCCTAAGGGTCAGGATGCACGTGAAAGCCCAGGTCAACCAGAGATCAAGGAAGTTCGGGCACCATTGCTGCTTTGAGGTTGAGCGTTTCTGCCCAGCGAGAACATTGTATAGTTAGGCGTTACACAAATAAATCCCCTATTGACTGGGGACAGAGAGAGAGGTGCGAGTGGGAAGGAGATGGTGTAAAAGCCCTCTAGCTGTTTCCTGCTTACATCCTGTCTCCCCCTCTGTGACATTGTGTGTTGGTCCCACATCACATGCAGCCCACGGTGGTGCTATTACCTACCTTATGAGAGCTGGGGAATGCGAGAAGAGGGGGCTTTGTTTTTCTCTACGATTGTTCTCTTTACTTCCCTTTTTAAATAAAAAAAAAAAAAAATTACTAGATTTTATTTTTTAGACCAGTTTTAGGTTCATGTAAAGTTGAGCAGAAAGCCCAGAGATGTCCCATACAGCTCCCTCCCAGTCCCCTCAACCTTGCCCACTACCAGTATCCCCTTTCCCCTCAGGAGTGGCACATTCCCTACCCTCAGTGAGCCCATGTGGGTCTGTCATGGTCACCCAGAGCCCATACTGCACACCAGGTTCCCTCTTGGTGTCTATTCATGTATTGTATGGATTTGGTCAAATGGCATGTGTCTACCATTGCAGTCTCTTACGCAAGAGTTTTGCTGTCCTTCAAGTCCCCTGAGCTTTCCTATTCTTTCCTGCTAACCCCATAACTTCTGGTAGCCATGGATCTTTTTCCTGTGTCCATAGTTTCGACCTTCCCCAGTTGTCACATAGACATAGGATTATGTAACCTTTTTAGAATGTCTTCTTTCACCTAGTTACAATGCATTTAAAAAGTTTGATTTTTTAAACCAAGGCAATGTAAAATGTTTCAACAGTAAGATTGCTTTTAAAACAGATTTAAAAAAAATAAGCATATAAAACAAAGGCTGAATTTACAAAAATAATTCTTAGGCTACCAAAACGTAGCTATGGAGGAGCTGATGACCTACCTACCAACTTTTGTCCTCATTCCTCTGGCTTCCCAGTCCTGTGTCATCTGGTGTCTTAGACTTTTTCACTACTCAGGAACTGGTCAGCCCACACTTCCTCCTCTCACTGAAGTTGCATGTGACTGGGATTTTCCTGTCTCATGTCTCAAGTATGAGGACAACTCGCGGTCTCTGTGAGGACAGGAATATGTTTTAGAGCGAGGATCTTGCATTCTGTGCTAATAAATAAACATATGTATTATGCTTATGTTTATTTAAACATATTTATACAACTGTATGCCAGTATAATTTATATTCATAATCTTTTTTTTGGTATAATGCACAACTGTATTTGAAGTTATGCATTTAACATATAATCCTGTAGAGTCAAAGCCTTCACCAAATTTTCAGAAAGTTTATGGTAGACATATTGTTAATGATCTCTGTTCATGCATATGTACTTACTCAAGGAAACATAGCAATGGATGGGTCTCAGAGATATTTCTTTCTAGAAAAATATTCCTAGTTACTATAAGGCCTGTATAGTTTTCATATGTAAAGTTCCTTTTGGCTGAATCCACTGAGTTCAATATGTTGGCTGTAGGGTATGTCATCTTAAATATTTGACCTCATTCTATTTTTTCCCCCTCTAGTTTTATGTGTGTTTCACAAATGGATTTCCTATTTGATAGCCAATTTTAGGTACAAAAACCTGTCATCTATGGCTTTATTTTAATTTCCATCATATAAACTTTAAGGAGTGCTCACAAACTCACTTTTGATATAACCAATGAGAAACTGCCAAGTCCATCACAGTTATTTATTTTGGTCCCAATACACTGTCTATGCCCTGGTTGAATATCTCGCCAAATTTCTTCTGATTTATTGCAAAACCAATTGGCAGAACAACGAGGAAACCTGTTTGGGGCCAATTTTTTGCAATTGAAGGTGCCGCCTCTTTCCCTACCCCCACTTTCCACTGATCTATCAAGTTTCATCGGATCTAGCTGTTCTTAACAGGAGTATCCCACCTTGGAATGGCTCCCCACCTGGAAGAAATTGTCTTCCTCTTTTTGCCCCATTGCCCCCCTTCCCGCTGCTTCATATACTTTTTTTTTTTCTTTCAGAACTGACACCCCCTGTTCATACTTTCCTCAGCAGAGAGGATGGATCCTGGCATTGCAACCTCGGGGATGAAACTTAGGAAAGGGATGGTCAAGGCGGGAGATCTGCAGTATTCAGTGTGTGCCTGGTCCAGGTGGGAGGGAACTGTGTTGCAGAGCCGATCGTGATCAAAACTAGAAAGTGTCTTTGCAGCCCGTTGAGATTCAAAGTCATGTGACTTGTCTAAGGTTATTCAGACAACTGGTATGGAAATACTTCTGTTGCACTCTGCTGCTATTTGGAATTCAAAATATGTTGAACTGATTCTCAGATGTCTCTACTAGGTAACAACCAAATAATTTTTTTTTTTTTTTTTTGGACATTATATTAGTTAAGGTGTAGGCAGGAGAGCAGAAGCCATACTAAGTATTTCAGCAGAGGGAATTTAATAAAGGGAATTATATACATGCTGAGTGGTTCAAAAAATTAAATGGGAGAAATGAGGTAACAGAAAATAGTAACTGCAGGGAGAAGCTGCCCTACAGTAAGCTAAGGAGCAAGGGAAGAGATTAGAGGTACAGGACCTTAAAAGATCAGAGGAAGGCCCCTGAAACCTGGGTCTTAACCCCCTGCGAGGAGCAGGTTTTGTATGGCTGCTGACGGCATCTCAAGATTTGGGGGGAGAGTCCTCATGTAGCTGGAGCTCAGAACTCTGAGGAAGATGACATCGTGCCCTTCTGGAACCTGAACTTGGAGGATGACCCTGCTGTTGTGGGGATGCAGCAACTACGGACAGGCGCATTGGCTGGAAGATCAAAGGCCAAGGGAGGAAGGAATGCACTCTCTCTTCTGCTGCTTCCAACCTCCCTCGAGGCTCCCTATGACCAGAATCCCTCAGGAAGCAGCAAGTAAAGGAACAACAGTGATTCTTAGGATCCCTCTTAGCTTCCTAGAGCAGAGCCTAGGAGTTTTGGGAGCTGGGGGACAAAAAGCTTACTACTTCACACAGGTATTCAGTACACTTTGGTCACCAGAGAATGTACCAGTCATCATGGTGACACTTGGTATCAGGAAGAGGCTGACTTCATCCGACGTCCATGGTCATGTAGGTTTGACCCAGGGCTGGCCCATGAGTCACCGGGACGCCAGTGTCCTGGGTGCTCTCTCTATCGTTCGCATAGTCCTCTTGCTCGGGGCACAGAGAGTGGGTCGGTGTGGGAAGAAGGAGATTGCGGAATGCAGAGGTGCAGCCACGTGGGCAGGAGAGACTCCAGAGCCATCAGGCTGATGCTGCAGGAAGGGCGAGAGCAGGGATGGCGTGTGTGAAGGCTCAGGCCAACACCCGTTTCAGGCCGAGCAATTACCATAGCGCTCTACCAGTCCTCTGCACACACCTGTGGCCCAGGTTTCTGGAATGATCGGGGGCTGGGAGCTCCCAGATGGTAAAAATCCACAGATTCCTACGCTCATCCGATAAGCATGGCGTTGTCTAGCACATGCTGCCCACCGTGCTGGGGCCTGAAGATGGATCAGGTGAAGACGCATCTGCCTTCGGGGTGGCTCAGGGACAGCTTCACAGAGGAGACAGGAGCTGAGTCCTGCCCTAAGGAGGGGTGTTCGGTCGATGACCAGGGGGAGGGATGTAGTGTCACCAAAAGAGAAAGTAACAAGGCACAGAGACGTACAGCACAGCCTGACGCACTTGGAGGGAGAAGGAGGGATAGCATGGAGGAGCTTAGGGTCTTCATAAACGCCGTGGCTTCAACCTCTTTCTCTGCTCAAACTTGCTAGCAGGTAGCAGCCTGACTGGTTTTGGGTTTCACCTTTTGCTCACCTCTGATGAAAGCAATAATCATCACTCTCCCAGAGCACGGCCAAAGCCAGAGCAGTGCAGAAGATTTGGATCAGACATCATCGGACAAGGAGCTGCATAAACAGTCTGGACTACTCTTTAAGGGCAGAGCTGCGGTCCTTGCCATCTGTCCTTTTCTAGAACCAATCTGTAATCCCTTGTGTTTTCTAAGGCATAAAGAGGATATGTGGGGAACCTGGCTTGGGGTCTTTTTTTTTCACAATGAGAGAGAGGGAGAGAGGGGGGGGGGAGCATGCGCACGCGCCTTGGCTGTGGAGTGGGATGTTCAAGTCTCTCTGAATGAGCTAACATTGGAGAGACAGCCATTTCCGGGAAGCCATCCCGTAACTGAAGCTCCGGTGGCAGGTTTCTCTCAGCCCTCCCCCACTGAACCTTTGGCTTGCATCTGACCAGCCTTGACACCCAATGTCCAAACACTGATAAAATTGATTCCCTAAGTGTGGGAAAGTCCTACAGCATTGATTGTTTCCTTCTCTGCACCCCCTGCCCCCCCATGTCTGGCAAGAGCTCCCTCCCAGAGTGTACCTCGCTTGTTTGGTTGGTGGAGGTCAAAGCCCTGATGAAAAATGAGTGGAATTCCACAGAATCAGGCCTGTCTTGATAACTGACAGCAGGGGATGGTGTGGGGAGGGAGGGGCAGGAGCAGGGGGAGTGGGGGTAACTAGATGGCTTAGAAAGCAATCCACCTTTGCATCTCCCTGTTCCGCTGGTCTGTCTAGTGACTGGAGAGGGAGCACAGTGCCATTCTGAGCAGCGGAGTTTCAAATAATGATCTATAGAGAATGTGTTTATTTCTCCAAGTTCAAACCATCCAAAGAAATTCTTTTGGAGGGTGTTATAGTTTTACTCAGAGCTGGAGCCACCCAAGCAGGACTGATCATCAGTGGACTGAGGTTCTGTTTGCCTTGATACTTCCCCCACCTCAATGCTGTGACCTTGATCAGTCTGCTTTTAGCAGTGCAAATCCATTCTCCCCCGACCCTGGTGCTGTTCTTGTTCTGCGGTTAGGTAGCCTGGTGCTGTGAAGTAGTCCTCCCCAACTTTCTGGGACATGAGAGGATGGTTGGGTGGTCTTCTGAGTTGCTTCTGGCTTTGACTTTCGTGATCTAACTCTATAGTGCCTCACGGATTCTGCAGTCTAGACAAGGGCAATATCGACCTGCAGGTGGTATCAGGAAGGTGTGACGCCTTTGCATTACTCTTTCCATCTTTTCCAGCCCAGCTGGAGGTCAGACTGGCAATACACCATGGAATCACAGAGACACTTTTGGAAGTTCTGCCACGGGCTGGTGGAGATGCCCCCAAGAAAGAAGATTACTCCCAGTACCGTCAGCCAGTTAGACAGAGGTGTAGATGTGTTGATTACAAATGCTACTCAGATCTCCTCGGTAGATATGAGGTATAGAGAACCCAGAGGCTCCAGGACACGTGGCCCACTGGTCTTCTTGGGACAGCCTTTCTAGCTTCTGCACAGATCTGGAAAGAACACCCATTTCTGTTACCCTTCGTTTGCCATCCAGCTGAAGGTCCAGTGAGGGACTTTGGCATGCCGCATTGACTGGGACAGAACTGTGGAATGACTTCTGTCCATTTGGTGCAGTGCTTCCCATGTGGGGTGACTAACTTCGTGCCTTCACCCCACAACAAGGAAGGCCCTGGTTCCCGACGTTGATAGTGCTGAGGTTGAGAAACCCTGATTTAAGTGGTTGTCCCCAGATTCAAGTGGTTGTGATAAAGCTTTCCTGCTACTTGATGGGAAGACTCAAATTCAGTATTTAAGTTTGGTTCTACACTTGGTCTTTGCCTAAGGTCAACAAACCCGACTGGCTGTGGAGTCCAAGGAAACATCTCCTTTATCACAATTGGCTGTGAAAGATGTCTGTCTTCTTTTTGGTGGGTTCTCTGTCCATTCATAAGTATGGGAAACAGGAAGAAGGCCACCAAGAGTCTTCCCCAGAATACAATAACTGGAGGAAGAAACTCTGGAGCAAAAGGGAACCTGAATGTCCATTTCATCCATTTTTCTGCTCGGAGCAACCAGCCCAGGGGACACTCAAGGCGAGACTGTGACATTGTCAGCATTGCCACCCATAGCCACTGTTCCCCTTGGTCATTTGCACACTTTTTGGTGACTTTCTTTTTTCTTTTTTTTTTTTTTTTTCTTGAAGACTTGAACCTTTTTTTCTGAGCAAAGTTCTGGTGACTTTAGATTTCTGTATCTGCAATCTAATTAGTACAATCTAATTAGTACTGTGTGCCCGGATGTCAGTAACCACTTGTGCATCCCTAGCGACTCCATCAGCCTTTTAAAATAAAGGGAAAGATACAGCTTAGCTCTGTTTTCCAATGGTGAAACATACCTAGGTGTTATCATCATAAAGTAAGAAGGAAAATATTTTTGGTTGTGGGCCTTTTTTTTTTTTTTTTTTTTTTTTCACTTCAAATTGATTTAGTGTCCCCAGATTTGAGTGGTTGTGTGTAGCCAGTCAACTACTCTTAGAATCTACCTAATTAATGGTAAAGTCCCCAGCAAGATATTACATTCACCTGACTATTAACAGAAGTAACATCATCCTCTTTGCCTAAATCTAAACTCTTGCATATAATGAAAAGTCTCTTGTGGACTGTCTTGGAATATCCACAGTTTATAGCTGCTAATCAGGTAAGTCTCTTGGTATTCAATATGATTTGCCTTTGAATTTGCCCCCTTAGCATTTCTTTAGCAATCTCTGACCTAAAGTCCTGGGCCACAGGTGAGGGCACAGGTGGGCTGTTTCTCTAGCTGCAGGGTTTAGCAGAGAGAAGGTGGTCCAACTCTCCAAGGAGGGACAGGGATTTTCAGTGACGAGCCACCAGTTCCTGCCAATCTGTTTTCATCTCCCAAGACCGTTTATAATTCTGTTTTAGAGAAAGAAAACTATGCTTCAGAGACTTGGCTTTACCAATCTCCCATATATTCTTATTAAAACATTTAAGTCACTTTTTATTTTAGCATTATTCCATTAGGATTGGCACAGATTAGAAAACACGATGCCAATTACAACTTAGTATTTAGATTTTTTAGAACAGAAGAATAATGCATATGTAATTTTAAACATTTTCTAGGCTAGTCCCCACATATGCTCAGTAGCAATACAGAATAGTAGCAAGTTGTGCTGTTTCTGTATTAGAAATACGTTAAGTATATATTGGTGATGTTTGGGTCACAATCCTTGTGATGTTATTTATTTAAAGACTGCTTCAATATTTCAAGGCTGATAGCAGCAGAATGTCGACCAACATATTTTAGATGTTTTTCAATTGTCTGTAGTTTGCCATCAGCTGATAAATGTGATCACTAGAGGTTATTTGATGATTGATGGTGTTTCAGTGGTGGAGTTCTGTGTTATGATACCAGTGTTAAAAGCATACAGTAAATAAGTAATTTTTATTAAACATTTATATTGTCTCATTATAAAAGCAATTACGCTTGTTGTGAAAAAAATTTGAAAACACAGGAAAATGTAAGAAAGAAAGTAAATATCCATGATCCCACTACCCACTTGTAACACCATTAATTTATTTATACACATGTGGGTACTTTAATATAGAGTCACATCACATACAGCAGCAATAAGTGAGATGTAGAAATATTTTGGTAATTCTATTATGTGGACCATACTTCTACTATTATATCGGGGACATTGCGTCATATCAGTACCAGATTCTTCATGACAGTTTTTAAGGTCGTTTTTAAGGGTCTGAGGGTAAAGCTTTATTATTGCCCAGTGATCACTGCTTTCAGTTTTTCACTATTATAAATGATGCTATATTGAGCATCATTGTTCTGATCTATTGAGTTTTGAGGATGAAATGAGATGACCCACTATAGCACTTCGTAGAATAGTGATAGATATTCAAAAAAGATTTCCTTTCCATCTCTCTCTCTCTCTCCTGCCATCAACTTTTCTCTTTTTCTATCCTTAATGTCTTTCTTCAGGTGAAAAACAAGATTTCTAGATTTGTAGTTATTTAGTTTCACATTTTTTAAGATCATGGCATGAGACACTAAGTTCCATTTCAGAGAGTCTGTAGCAAGTTTTCCATTCACATGGAGTACAATGATTTGTGATTAAGATTTGTGATACCGCATATCCTCTGCTCGGATCTTAGCCCATGTTAACATATCTAAGTGTGGGGGAGAGGGTGTGCTCTGAAGTCAGTTATCCCTGAGTAGGAAGGCAGTCAGAAGGGTGCCCTGGCAAGTTGTTGCTGGCTTCTAGCTATATCCAGCTGAAACCAACAGAGGATGAGCCCAGCTGATTCTCTAACCAATCCAGACAGAATGGCAGTCCATTAGAAGTTCCCTCTGCCCTAGAGGTCTAGGGTTGGATTTATCTTGGGAGATGAGACACAAACACTTCCCTGATCACCAAACCCATTTCATTCCACCATATTTGTTAAGTGCATGATATTGGGCCCTTGCTCTGAATGGTACTTTACCTCCTCCTTGTCATTGAAACCAAACACCAGTCTGTTTGGTTGGGGTCTTGCACCCTGTCTGGCTCTCGCTAATCCTCTACCCTGAGGAAATGCAGTGTTTCCAACTGGCCGGGCCATGGGGAAGCAGACTCTGGTCAGCCCATGACATCTCCTGAGACATCTTTTCTCTTCTCTCCTACCCATGTGAGCTAATGGACTCCTTGAGCATTTATGGTCTTCCAGATCAAGGCTGAATTATCCATTCACCTTTTGGAGTGCTGGCCATATCTTTTCTGGAAGTGCAGACCCCCTGGGGTTGATCTGACTTTCTGTTTCCAGCCCACCCTTCCCAGAAGCCTCCCTCTTCATGGCATTGGCCGATGCCACCCAGCTCTCAGCCTGCTCATAAAATGACAGGCAGTGATGTGCTTCTGGCTATTTCACGGCCACGAGGAGAAGCAGCAGCCGGCAAGAAGCATGTGAAATTGACGTGGCTCCTGTGGGAATCACAGAGTTAAGCATTCCCACCCCTCTGGGCCGCCTTTCACGTTTGATTGATTTTTTTCGATTGGTTGTTTGCCTGACCTGATCAGAGAGTTTGGGCAGGAGTTTCTGTTGACACTTTATTTCACTTTGGGTAAAGTTTAAACATGACTTATCACAACCCTGACACATCTGGAAGGCCATATTTTGCCCCCTCCTGTTGTCCACCTCTTCCAGGTTTGAGATTGCAGATTAGAGAGGCAACTTTCTTTTCTTTCTTTCTTTTTTTTTCTTTTCTTTTTTTTTTTTTAATTTAATTCACAGGTAGTGAGTTGATTGCTTTGGGTCCTTTGGAGAAAAGTGTTAGACATTCTAGGTTATAATCACTACTAGATGGTCCTTACCATTTTCTCTGCCTTCATGTTTATTTCATTGCCTGTAAGGGAGAGCCATCCCTTGCTTGGAGAAAAGCCAAGGCAAGCTCCAGGACCCAGATTTCCTTGTGCCTCTGTTCTGCAAAGTGGCTCAGCTCTGGAGCTGAAGTTGTGAGTTCTGTGGGGCTGTTGAGTCTGCTTCGACTGCTGAAAGTTCTCACAGGTCCCGTGGCCCAGCTTTCTACAGTTCCCTTGTGTGGGAATTGCAGGACTCTACCTGGCCATCACAGTCCACTCTGGGGCCTCACTCCCCCAGTTATCATGCTTTCTTTCTCAGTGGGGAAATTGCCTCCAACTTCTGCTCCCTCCATAGTTGCTCAATAGATATTGCTAAAAGCTAAAATATAAGACATCATTACTTTCACGCCAAGGTCCAGCTGGGTGTGACCCCCGGCCCCCACACCCAGGCACTCTCTGGACGCAGGAGATGCAAAGTCTGGTAAATCCCAGGAACTGCCTTTAAGGTGTTCAGAGTCTCAATATCTAAGAAGATATTTAAAACAGGCTTCCTATGACAAAGCCTTGGAGTTTAGAAGGCAAGGAGGGACAGTCACCCATAACTTCATTTTTGTTGTGATAATGGTAATCATAAAGACACGCGATGCTTATTGAAAGCTTTTCCTGGGCTGGCTTGATGTGACTTAACTCTTTTTTTTTTTTTTTCTTCTTTTTTTTCATCATAAGAACGTTATGGGGTAGGTAGGTACGCTTACTAAGATTTTCATTTTAGGGAGGGCAAAACAGGCACAGCTGGTCAAAGTCATACAACCAAGAATAAGGGGAGCTAGGGTTCTAATTCAAGCATTTGTCCTCGGGGTCTTCAGCCTTGACTAGCATGTTGTATAATCTCTTGCAAATCATGCAGATAAAAGGTAAGAAGAGAGACCTGCCCTGGGAGAGAAAGTGCAGCCCTTCTTAAATGATTCACCCCTGGTGTGGGCTTTTCCTGGGCCTGATTTTAGGCATGAGGGAGGAGGAGACAATTGGTTTTATCTGCAGACTGCCACCTGTAATTTACAGGGGGAGGGTTCACACTCAACTGGACCACGGTGTTAAAGTGATAATGTTTTATGCTTTTGCTTTGAGCAGGTGACAATAAAAAAAAAAAAAAAATCAATGGATTATAATTACAGGACCTTGGAGTTTTAGTGTTGCTCCAGACTGTAATGAAAATTCATTTACATTATGACAACCACAGATTAGTCATTTATCTCTCCCCAAATGGCAGGGTGGTTTATGATGTTCCTGGCTTGTTACCTCGTACAGAAGGCAAAGATAATGTGCCAGGTTGCCTCGTGAGTAATAGCCCGGTTTTATTATGCAGGATAAATCAATCACAAGGACGTGTTGTGTTGGTGGAGTGAGGTTAGACCAGAGAGCACCAGGCTTGGGAAACAACTGTTGTCCCAGCGCGGACAGAGGACCCTCTCCAAGGGCGGAATTTGGAGCGAATACTCAGCACTCTGCCTGCAGTGGGTGGGTTTTGGTTTGGGAATTGTTCTAAAATACATTGAAACTGCAGAGAGCTTTTGCAGATAAGTAGATCAGTGACTACCTAAACGAGACAGAGTAAAAAGAAAAACACATGAAAACAATGAATAGAAAAAAAAAAAAAAAATAGACCTGGAAGTCCTTGTCCTTTCCCTGTGTGGGGATGGTTCTATTTGGGAATGGGTGCATTAAGGGGAGTGGATTACAGAATTTCATAATGGTGAGTGATCTTTGGAGGGAAGCGCTGGCCTCGTGGCTGCCATTGGTTGGGGGGGGGGTGTAGGGAGTTGCCTTGGCACTGCACATCTGCCTATCTCTCCAAGCTCCCTGATGTTGCAAGAACCTTCCTTCATTGCTTGAGCTGGGGTCACAGCAGGGGAAGGAGGCGCAGCTTAGCTCTGCCCTTTGTACCTTGAGTGTTCTCTAGGTGAGTTAGAAATGTCCTCTGACTCTCCCATGGACATTTGCCAATAAGGACAAGTTAAAGGCCATCAGGACTTTTACTTGCTTTGGCCAATCCCTCCTAACTCAATGTCCTGTGGAGCCATTCCATTTTCCTCCTTCTGTGTGTACTGTGAATGAGAACACCACACTCTAGCAAGTAAAATAACCATCAGGGAGGTGGAAGAGAGGGAAGTAGAATCAGAGACAGCCCCGGGAAGTCCAATAATCAAATTGCCTACATCAGAGCCAATCACGTCTTGCCTTTTGGAACTCAGCCATAATCCCTAAGGAGATTCTGGAGGAGAGATCCTTTGAAGACTTTCTGTCCTGGCTAATGCATTTCATCTTACTACTTTGTCTTTTCCATGAAGAGACTTAAGACTTAACAGGAAAATCAAAGGTTCGAGTTCTCATCTTTCAGAAGCTAGGAATGTGTTGCCATCTAAGTAGAAAGGGGATAGGTGAGGCATAAGAAAGTACTACCTAAAAGGAGTGGCAATGGTGTATCAGTCAGTGTTGGCTGGGTTATGATGTGTTAACAAACAGCCCCCAATTTTTTTTAGCCTTTTAGTGTAAACTAAATACACAGAGACCCACATGAAATAAATACTTATTATATTATTAGAATGCCAACATCCTTGTAACCAGCACTTGGATCAGGGAAGAGAGCCTTGGTAGACACGCCAGACATCTCTCCATGTGCTCTGCCTCTTACTCCCTCCAGAGCTATCTACTTTCCTCACTTTTATACTCCTAATCTCCAAATTTTAATCAGTTAAAACAATGAGAGTAGCCAAGTGTGGTGGTGCACGCCTGTAATCCTAGCACTTGGGAGGCTGAGACAGGAGGATCACAAAATCCAAGCCAGCCTCAACAATGGCGAGGCACTTAGCAACTCAGTAAGACCCTGTCTCTAAATAAAAAATATAAAAAAGGGCTGGGGATGTGGCCCAGTGGTCAAGTGCCCCTGAGTTCAATCTCTAGTACCAATAAATAAATAAATAATAATAATAATAATAATAATAATAATAATAAAATAAAAAAAAAACAATGAGAGTATGTTTCTTGCACACAGTATGTATTTATCACTAGAAAATGAGAGTTCCTACCTTGTCAGTGTCATCTTTATTCTGGAACCCAGGCTAGCAGAACTTTCTGGAACACCGCCAGTGAACATGGCAGAGGTAAATGCATTCACCCTGGCAGGTACCCATTCTTTTGTTCACATCTCATTGGTCAAATGGCGGCACCAAATACCAGAGCCCAAGAAATGTAATCCCATGATGTGCCCAGAAGGGGGAGCTAAGGAGGGGGCAGGACTACTTGGCAAGTAGGATGGAGGATTACCACAGCTCTGGAGTTGAACTCTGGGTTCACAGGTTGGTTCTACCAGTGGCTAGATGTGGGCTTGGGACAAGTAAATCCCTTTTTCAATGTTCTGTCATCTCACTTCTAAAGCTACAAAAGGGAAATGAATATGGTTTTGGGAGAATTAAGTGAACGAGTGCTTTAAGGCCTTCGGGAAGCAATGCCTGGCCATTGTAATATTTACTGAGAGCTTATTATGATGAAGACTGTTTAAACATTCCCTGCTTAAGTAAGATGTTCAAGATTGGAAGAGATTCCCCACCATGTGCTAAGATGAGGTGGGAGACAGGGTCAGAGGACCTCTGTGGTCTGAGCTTCTCTAACGCCACGTGTAAACATGAAGTCCTGGAGCTGTGGACCATCTTCTGAAGCATCCTAGAGTCTTTGTGTTGTTCGTTCCATGGTCCATTAGTTTGAGGCGGGATATAGTGGGAGGGAGGGAAAGAAAAGACAAGACGCCCCCCCTTGCTAGATACATTTGGGGTTTCTGTTTTGTTGTTCTTGCTTCAGGATGTTGATCTTTCCCCCTTTTGTGGATGACAAGAAAGTGATTCATGTTCAAGGGGAGGGGTCCCATCCCCTGTCCCACTGACAACGAAACTGTCAAAAAGCCCATCCCCATAAACACTAACCTGGCAAATGAGACCAAGCCGCCATATGGAAAATCAAAGTAAGGGATCTGGCAGGGACTTGCAAAGATGGTTTGAATCAGAGGCAGAGACAGCCCATGGATATCGGGGTGGGGGCCTGGGGCTGTCTGCACCACCGTGCCAAGATGGCTGGGAACGTGGGCCAGTGAGTTTCCATTCTGGGTGGAAGGCAGGGCCTGTCTGTGGTGGAAGCCAGATCATGGCAGGTCTCTGGTTTACATTCGACTCATCGGAGGGTCCTCCGAGCTAATTGGGAAGGAGCCGGGCTGTGTTTTCTTTCCTGCTTAATAACAAGGGGGAATTGCTTACAGCTCTGGACTTTATTAGGGGAGAATTTGACATTGTTTTGTTGGACAGAGACTCCGTCCAGGGAGCTAATCTCTCACACCTGTTTGGCTTTGTTAAGGAGCCAAGGGGCCCGGCCTGCTTGCTATTGGTTATTGCAGAGACTGGTACACAAGGGGAAGAACGGAAGGGACCCCAAAAAGGATGTGCATTTCTCTCCTCACTCCTAACTCTGAGAATCTAGTGCAAAAGGGGACACAGTAACAGCCACAGGGTTAATGAGTACAATATCTGCATACCAGCTAGATCTTTCCAGAAGCACCGACACCCTTAATAGTTGTTCAGCATCTGTCTTTGCAGGGCACTGTCCTGTGCTAGCAGTAAGTGAGGTAGGCAGAGCTCCTGCCACTTGGGAATTTGTATGTTCATGGGCCCAAGAAAATACTGGGACATCTTCCATGATTCTAGGAGCCGGGACTCTGAAGAAAAGGGATTCCTCAAGGAATTACTTCTGGCTTCTCACCTGGCCTTTTTCTTATGCTGGAGCAGATGCCAACACTATGGGCTATTTCACAATCCCAGGAACCTGGTCCTTTATCCTTTGGGGGAAATTTTACCCTACTTAGTGCTCCCGGAATAATGGTCACTAGAACCCAAAGAGTTCAAGGTGGGCATCGTGTACCCAGGGGAGAATGGTCCCTTATTTTGTGGGATGAGCATGGGACGAACCCAGACCCTTGGGTGACCAGCCACACATACCTCTCTCTTCTGGCGAAGGCAAGTCCATCAATGCTAGAGCAAGAAGCCCAGCTCATAGCCAAGGGTATCGTAAAATCTCTACTGGCTGGAAGTGGGAGCTGTCTTGCTGGTGGTGAATAGCTCTATCTCTAGACATTGCAGGAGCAGGGTTTGTAACCCAGCTAGGACCAGTTATGTAGTTTATGAGACTCACCACAAAAGGGAAATGCCCCAACCAGGAGTTTGCACACCATAGACCAATCCACGGGGAGACTGGAGACCCCCAAGATTGAACCTTCCCTTCAAGACGTGCTTAGAAACTGGACTGGGGTAGAAGAGAGGCTGCCCCAGGGGCAGAACAATTGCTGCCTTCCCCATCCACTGTGCTCCTAGCCTGGCCTCTGTGTACCTGTGTTCAGGCCACCGCTGGGTGCTGGGGGTGATGACAGAACACAGGCTTTTCCTCCTCACCAGGACCAGGATACTGCCCTAGGTGGAGGACAGCAGTGGTCACAGGAAGGTGGGGAAGGAGAGGACGGGCAGTCGAGGGTGCTGGGGGTTGGCAGCAGGTGGCTGGGAACCCTCCCAAGGAGGTGGTGAGAGGCAGGACCACTCTTGAGCAGAGGCCCTGGGCCCTCCCACATACCCCACCTGACTTTTATAAGACATGGGTTCAAAGATAACACGTTGAAGAATTTAAAAAGTGCACCACTAATAATTAAGCACCAACCGTGGAAGCTTAGCAACCCCCTGGGTGATTGCTCTAGTTGGTATTTCAGGAAACCTGTCCAGACCTCAGCTTTCCCATTCACGGAGCTTGAGGATGCTTCCCGACGTCTTTACCTATCAGCTTGTCTACAGAGGCAAGATGGCGAGAAGAGCAGCAGAGGGATCTGGGGAAGCCGTAGATGTGGCCACAAGTGCAGAGAGCACTGTCTCCTGCCACCAAGGACTGAGTCCAGGGCCTCGAGCATGCTAAGCAAGTGCTCTAGCACTTAGCTACGCCCCAGCCCTGACTGCCCCTTACAAAGAACCACTCCGAGCATCTTTGTGACTCAGATCCACCTGCTCACTTTCCTGTGGTTGGAGGCGTGTTTCCAACTTCATTTTTTTTTTTTTTTTTTCTGCCCAGTTCTGCTAAGGAGCCTCTGCTCTTTCCTTTTGCCCTTTGGTGATCAGCGGCAGGAGATTCCAAGACATCTAGCCAGGATTCAGGAGCAGACACACAGCATAGCATGACAAATCCTCTGTGCCCAACACACACACATATATACACACACATGCAAACACACACATGCAGACACACCCACAAGACATACACACAAACACACAATACAAACACACACTAATTGAGTTTTCCCTTTAAGGGCTTCAAGGAGAGGGGTGGGGTGGGGGATTGGTATTTGGTGGTTCCTAAAGGTCTCTGAGCATTATCCAGTACTAACCACCCCTGCCCCCCCATGATCCTAGAGCCATTTAACCACAGAAACTTTCCTTTTACTCTGAATTGTGTTTTGCTGCTTCATATAGAATTTTTGTTTAAAAAAAAATAGATAGAGTTCTGCTATTCTAAAAACAGCAACAACAAGAAGGATGAGAGCCAGCTCTGTAATCAGTGGAGTTGGGGACCTTAACTCTGACATAGTTACTCATCTACTGAATTTGATTCTTGTGGTCAGGAGGCTCCTGACCTGGGTGCAGAGACTGCCAGTGGGCAATGGACAGACTGAATCTGGACTCCACATTTAAGGTCCCTCATGCAAGGAGATCCAGCTGGTTAGCTTGTTTCAGTTTACAACAGAGCTTGCGGATTCCTTTCTTTTGCCCCTGAACTGACTCCTTCCTTAAACTCAAGCCTAAGGATGGAACATTCCAGAAAAGCTGCTCCTAAGGAAGTATTTTGACCTTCCCTTGGGAAACACTGGGCTAAGCATCAACAGACCTGCATTCTGTTCTGTTCTTAGCCATCCTCAATTGTGAGGCTTTGGGCAAACTACCCCCAAAGCCTTCTGAGCCCTCACACACCATCCACAAGGTGGGGAGACTCTCTGCCTGGTTGTTTTCACTAGTCCTTGATGTGGCTCACGTGATATCACTCATGCACAGTCCTTTTGAAAGCTAGGAAACACCGTTCTGATGTGTGAACAACTGAAGGGGGACCTCTTGCTTCCTTTGCCTGTCCTTGGGTGAGTGTTGTTCTGGTTACCGGATGGGACATCAGGGAAGGTAGGAGGAATGAATATTCATGTTGCATTATTTTTCTACCAATAGTTCTCTGATTTTTCACTCTGCCTCCATTAGGCCAAAGTCAAGCAAGGGACTGGACACCTCCTCCCCTGCACACACATGTAAACACACAGATCATCTGCGTCATTAGAATTACCCCCTTTTCTTACACGCAGCTATGTTGGTGGATAGTGGCACGCTGGTCAATGTTTAATCACCAGGTCTTTGAAAAAAAATACACATTTATACAGACATAAGTCTATTACACATTTTATTGTTATAAAGTACATGTACCACCCAGCTTGCAAATAATTATAAAATATGCAGGATTCTTCATTGTTTATCCCATATAGCTAATGATTCTCACAAAATCATCCTGCTGATTCTTATTCTGCAATAGACCAAAAAAAAAAAAAAAAAAAAAAAAAAAGTATCGTTCCAAGGCAAAATCTGATATTTTCATTTTTATTAAGAAATAGGAAGAAAATGAAGATGTTGAAACTTCTCTTCTTAGCCAATGATGCAGGCAATTTCTCCTCTCCATCAGGGCACAGCCTATGAAGACTAGAATATTTTCTTACCTGGTTTTTCTTCACTGTGCTACACACATTATAAAAACCCTAGATATGAAATAATGGTGTTTGATCTACATTGCTATTTTCTTCATCCTAAGTCTAGATGATTACAAAACCAGAAATCAAACCATGATGTGCAGCATGGGTTTTCCCTGGGTTTCATGGTGTTCCAGACACTGCACATTTTAAGCTAAAATGTGACAACATTGAACTCAAAGTGTGGGGAAGGGATACAAAGTAGCCACTGTTGCAGAGAATAGAAACTCTATAGATGTAGATAACTTTAAGAGCATAATAGTAAAACAGTAAAAAGAGGAGGCATAATGTATTTGATTTAATTCAACATAATGTATTTAATTTCAAGTTTAACAATTGGCTTGCAAACCTCTCGTGAATCTCCCAGCCTGTTCCCATGAGCGGGCAGAGCCTTCTCCAGCACACTCCTGCCTGTTTGATTTTCTCTTCCTTAGGATCTGGACTTTTTCAACATTCAAAGAGAATTTTTTGAGTATTTATATGTGCTACATGCTAAGAATTCGATGGGCTCATCCCCGTCTCACGGAGTTTACAGCCTCTTTGAAAAACAAACAAGTTATGCAGCGACTTGGTGGTTTAGTGTTTTCTGTTTATGGGATGGCACCAGTCCTGTTGGGGAAAGTGTGTGCATGTCCTGTTCTGGTTTCCCAGCCACCTTCAAGGCCTGGGTCCTGGTTTCCTGGGCGAGAGTTCTACCCTTCACAAAGAACTTTGGCTTAGGATCATAGAAGGACCATAGAATGAGGTGTTGTCGTAAGGTTTGCTTTTGAAGTCTGAGAGTATTAATGGACATGGCACCTGCTCCAGGTAGAAGAGCCATTCCCCAGGTGCCTTCCAGGGTGTGGAGATTCTAGTAATCCTCTCTTCTTTACCATCAGAACTTACTCCTGTGTTCACAGGGGGGGGGGGGGCTTTCTTGTTTTGTAGGTTCTCCCCACATCCAAGCCATGGTTACATGTCTGCTTAAGTACAAATTTTCAGGGCTCTGATAATGGGTCATTTTATCCAGAAAAGGATGCATGGGTGTACCTGGGCACGTGGCTGGGTGCACGGGCACCCACGTGCAGAGAGAAGTCTCTCTACAAGCGGTAGCAGAGGTTGCTCATCCAAGGGCTTAGCGATAGGTTCTCTGTCATCGGGTGTAATATCTCCTGAAATGGCTTGGAAAACTTTAATTACATTACTGCCTTATTTTCAACTCCTGTTATCTTTTGAACTCCTGGAGAATGGGGGGGAGGGGTCACCCGAAGCCCGGAGCTTTTTCTAAAGAGCCTTTGTCTTTCTGCCCAGGTATTAAGTTGGTGGCGCAACAATCATAGGTACATTTGGTTCACCTTTCTCCACCCCGCCCCCACCCCCCCAGCGCCATCCTGGGTCTGAATGTGAGCCTGTGTTCTCCTGGTCCACCAGCCTTCACGGGGGACCCAGAGAGAATGGGCCACAGGAATGCTCACAGAACAGAGCCAAATTGTTCAAGCTGCGTGAAGAAGAAAGGAAAAATGGGCGGGGGGGGGGGGCGGGGAAGGAGAAGAAGAAAAGCTTCCCTTGTAGGGTCAATTTCTCTGGAGATATTGGGAGGATAACAGAGTAATTTTTTTTAGGAGGGGGAGCACAAAATGCGAGGGCCAAGCCTTATGCACACAGTGGCCCATACAGAAAGGTGACATTTGAGAGAACAATTGCTAGGTTGTTTGGCCTCATTTGCGGCTATGAATGAGGCTTAAGAAAAGGTGTCTTTGGATTGCTACTAATAGTCATCTTCATCATTCCTACTTGCTCTCTCTCTCTCTCTTTCTCGGTTCCCTTATGAAATAAGGGCACACAGGTAATAAACAAAGCACTATAAAAGATCAGATTGAGGTACTCCGTGCACTCATTCAATGTCGGAGCAGGCATCCTGCACTCCACGGCTGCCACTTTCAGCCTCAAAAGCTGCTTCGAGCCTGAGGACTAGTGGTGGGATTAGACTAGACCCCTTGCTCCCTTCCTGCGACCTTGCTGAATTTCAGAGGATCCCATCTTTGTTCAGCCAAACCACACCTGACAGCGAAGGGACAGAGGAAAAGAGGGCAGGATAGAGACCCTTGGATTTGCCCATGTGGATTGTGGATCTTTACCTGACTTTCTTGGCCAAGCCTCAGGCCAGGTCCAGGTGAGTAGCTGCCTGGGTTCAGAGGCTGCCTGTCAGTTCAACCTGATGTGCCTCAGCTCTGGCAGAGGATTCACTGGTGATCCTTCCTTCTCTTCTGGGCTCAGGCACGGGAGGTTCCGTGCAATCTCACAGCATAGAACCTTCCAGCCATCTGCCTGCTGCAGGAGAGGCAGGCTGATCTGGGCACAGGATCCGTGTTGATGCATAGGAATTGCGGGAGCAGGGGAGGGCAGGGGGCTCATTCGCTTTTGGCAGATAGAGGGAAGTACAAATGATTCTTCTCCCAACAGGCAAGCTTCCTTGCCATCAGTGTTCTTGTTCCTGGCCGGACCCTGGTCGTGTGCTCACACCCTCCTCTGTAATTCTCCTTTGCTTTTAATCTGCACGATTCCTCAGAAGCAAACAAAGGAACTTACTGGAGAGAGTGACGCGCCCTGCCAGGTTGCAAAGACACGAAAGACAGCGAGGAAGCAACAGGCACCTTCCATGGGTCTGGTTCCCTGCCCTGGGTTGGTAGCCAGTGCCCTTATCTGGACAGGTCACCCTGTGCAGGAGCTGCTGATCTGGGCTCCCATAGGCTGGCCTCTGAAGATGAAAAGGGGGACCCCAGGGCTTGGGGCTCTTCGTCAGAGCCTGGCTATTCTTTGCTCTGCTCTTCTCCTCCTTCATCATAACCACCATTCCTGGAAATATAATCTGGGAATAGGCCTGAAGGAAATGATCCCCACTGGCAGCCAGGGTTTCAATGGGATTGTGCCTGTACTTGTATCTGGAGGGGTTCGTCCAACTGAATGTCATGTGCATACTTCAAAGGTTTGCTCCGGACAAACTGTCCTAGCAGCTAGGTATTGGCATCCGTCTTTCCACCAGTGAATAATACTAGCGAGTTCTTCAATACTCACCTTCCATGAGACTAAATTCTCTTACCTTTACACAATACATTCAGCCTTAGGATTTTTAGTACTTTCCAAATGACCTGTTTATGAACCTCCGTTTTGTGAGTAGAGGAACAGTCATCGGGGACTTTGTCTATCTTCCAGTTGTTACACAGAAAGGCTTTCTGGGGTTTAACTAAAACCTTGGACTTCCCAGATGTGAAACAGACATGTGTGTGTATGTGTGTGTGTGTGTGTGTGTGTGTGTGTGTGTGTGTGAGTGAGTTCATTAGGATATACACAATGGTGTGCACACCTGTGGGTATATCGCTTGTTCTGTTCAAGTGTGTGTTTCGGTTTTGAGTATAAAATACTAATTCTGGAGAAGTTTGAAGCATTGTAACTTGGTGACTTAGGCTCAGGTTCTGAGTCTTTCAACAGAGACCTTTCCAATGCCCTGCGGTGAGAACGGAGCGGGAACACCGGAAGACCCGGTACTAATTCGCAGGAACAGGGTTGTGTTTGGTACTTCCTACGGGTGCTTCGTAGACACGTGCAAAGTTGAACAGACCCAGATCTTCTCAGGAAAGAGCAAGAGATGCTTGAAAGCCCCTCAATTTGCCATCAAATAGGAGATTGCCTCTTTATTTGTTCAGCTTTGAGGATTTTTTTTTTTTTCTCTACCTGCAAGTAGCACTGATCATTGATTTCTGTAGGAATAGCAGGGCTTTTCCTATGGCTCAGAGAAACCTATCAAATATCTGGTTTTGCCCATGCCAAGAACATAGTAGGGATTCAGCAATTGCTTGAATATTGAGGGAATGTTTGAGTAGCCCCTGGACTGTAGGTGCTGATTTATGTAGTATTTTCTTTTACATTTATTTATACACACATCTGTTCCATGAGTGGCAAATTCAGTTTTTTTTTCTACTCAGTTGATAAATTCTTTTCTTTTCTTTAAAAAAATAATTTTTAGTTGTGGATGGACACATAACCTTTGTTTTATTTATTTATTTTTATGTGCTGCTGAGGATTGAACCCAGTGCCTCACATGTGCTAGGCAAGTGCTCTACCACTGAGCCACAACTCCAGCCTGATAAATTCTTTTCTTATTGACGCATTTAATTTATCGGTGACTTACACTTGGTTAGTCAATTGATTGCTTTGATATTATGTAAATATTTCAAAACCTTGGTGTCCTTCAACTCTTTGTGTACCCCATCATCATCTGCAGTTAATCAATATAGAGTGGGTAGTCTGATTAATATAAGACTATTTTCTCTGACATTGATGTTTTAAATAGGCATGCAGTGTCAGAACCCATATACCAAGTCCTGGAACAGAATTTAATCTCTTTTCCCTTATCTCATGATAGGAGGCTTAGAAAGGCCAGTGGAATTAGAGGCAGCCCTGGGGTTAAGAGACAATTATTCTTATAAGGTGACAGGGGCAGAAAGTAGATCGTCACCAGAGAAGTTTCGCAATGAACACTAACCACAAGTCACAAGCTACGGCTGTGTTCTAACGAGCAGTTTGCCCAAATAACGGGGGGGGGAAAACAGTTGCTCGTGATGTCTGGCCTTGGACATGTGCCTTTTACAGACTTAGGGGGGAACAGGGACCCAAGTCCCAGCTACTGCTTCTTTCTGTGCTTATTAGCCTTGTGGGTAAGGGCAGCATTAACTACTGGCCCAGCAGCCTTCGAGAACAACACAGCAAAACTCAGGAGAACACACAGTCTTGTGTTTGGAGCTTTAAGAGAGGCCGAGGTGAATTGGTGCTTGGGAGGATTTGAGAGCAGATTGGCTTATAGCCATTACTGTTGGCTAATAATTGCACTAATCTTTTTGAGGGAGTTTTTGTGTGTGCATGTTCCCTGTTCCCTCAATCCCGAAGTCAGAGAACAATAGGGGCCTTGTGTTTCTGCACTATTCCCTGAGATAGGTCAGGGCTGGTGACCGGGAGGATAGGGTCTTTGGTGGATGAGCCACCAGCTCCAACCCATTATTTAGGAACTCAAGACTTCAGCATTGCAGCTTGGCCAAAAGATAGAAAATGCCTCACTAGCTGGGCCATTTGAAGGGCAGCTTTCTGGAGTTATCGGATGCAGTGACTTTGGGGGATCTCGTAAGCAGGTGTGATGCTTGCTGGAAGAGAAATGATGTGTGTGTGTGTGTGTGTGTGTGTGTGTGTGTGTGAGTGTGAGTGGCTGTGCATGTAGGCACTGTGTTCTATGCATTTTTCTCTTATCTAAAATTTATCCAGGAAAACCTTTCTGCTTTTTGAAAATGAAGGATGTTAAACTAATGTTTGGGTACAAATGCCTAATGGAGATGTCCCCGTGGGGTGAACTACAGGCATGAGTGTGTGTGTGAAGAACATGTTTACCTTTAATACTAAAGTCAAGTTCTCAGCTGTACTATGAGGAGTTAAAGTCATCTGCAAGGGTACTCTATGATGAGGATACACTCGTATCCACAGTTTCCTCATCTGCTCATTCAGTGAACCCTGGATCAAAAAGCATTAAAAAAAAATTTGCATCTGAAATGGACAAGTAAAGACTTTTTTTCTTGTAATTTTCCTCTGAACTCTAGAGTATGACAGCTATTGACATAGCATTTGCATTATATGAGGTATTGTAAGTAAACTAGAGATGATTTAAAATATGGGGGCAGGAGGCCCTGAGCTTATATACAACCACGATGCCATTTTTACATAAGAGACTTGATTATATGCAGATTTTAGTGTCTACTGTAGGTTCTGGAACCAATCTCCCTCGGATACTGAGAGACACCTGTTCCCTCTGATGCACAAAGTGTTGTTTGTTTATTTGGCAATGGTGGGAATTAAATTCAGCATCTCATGTACAAAGTGCTATTTACATGTTAATGAGAACGTACCCCACAATTTAGAAAGTAAATGCTCGTCAATACTTATGCCTTGGTTATACCAAGAAGCTCCTGAATCCTAAGATCTCAAGGGCAGGTCAATTTCATAGTATATCTGTCACAGTTTGTGCTAATTTCCTATACGCTTTTTGGGGCACACGATCATTTTAAACACCCTGAGCCTACCAGTTCATTTTAGTGAATTGCCAAGGGCTGGTTGCTCAAATGTTAGGCATCGAGACAGCCAGGTTTACATCACCTGGGGGAGTACATAGTGTTACCATCCCCCTCTGCCTCTCTGCCCCAGGTGTCCCTTCTGCCCTGAGTTCTAGGTCTTTCTCTGTCGGCTTCCTGTTAAGTGTCTGCTAGGTTCAGCCATGAGGAGGTTGGTGCGGCTGGTGGATGGGACACACTGGTAGTGTCATTTGGCAGGAGCTTGCACGCTGGCACAGGAGACTGGGGAAAGCGAGAGGGGGTGAGGATATTTCCGTGGGTGTGGGTAGAGGACATGGAGGGTGGGAAATGAGACCCTTGGTGGCCGGAGCCCCTGGGGAGCTGCTGATCTGAATTAGGCCGAGATCCTGGCAGAGACGTGGCTTCTCTCTCTCAGACCCCGGGACTCCTCCAGCCTGCATTTTCCAGCTCCTCATGCACATTTCCAAAAAAAAAAAAAAAAAAAAAAAAGACGAAATAAAATAAAAATACATGTGGAAAAATACAGTAGAAGCGACAGCACCTTCCCAGTTTCCGACAGTTCTGTTTTGACGTCGACATCGGCCAAACTGGAGCCCCGAGTAGCTGGCTTCATCTGTCACCTTGAGTTATTAACGGTTTCCCTGCCCGTCTCGCTGGGTGTCCTCCTGGCGCTCGGCCTTCGGCTGGCTCCGTGACCTCTTAACCCCACGTCCTTCTCTGGGGCCTTGGGGCTCTACCTCCAGGCCCCGCGTCCCTCACGGAGACAACTCTGAGCTTACTTCACAGTCATCTCCCAGCTGGCTTTTGCCAAGGAGTGGCTGGGGCCGAGGGTGGCCGGTAGGGACAGGAAGGCGACTCCCATGCCAGCCCTCACAGGGTGCGGGGTGTCCTTTAGAAATTCAGCAGTGCAGTCTGTTTCTCTTGGTTAAGGGCCAAAAAACAAAAGAGGGAGGTTTGTTCTAGAAATGGGATGATATAGAAGACAGTCTATGGAGAAGCAGAACGAGCGCTAATCCTAACATATATATTATACCAGCAAAGTTCATCTTTGTGGCATGGAGTTTAGGGATCTGATCTCTCCTTTTCCCATCACCCCTCAGGTACCATGCACCTGAACTTTGTGTTTTGGGTGCCTGGGTCTTCTTGGGCAACCCTATATATCCAGAGCATTACCCAACCCTCTTTCCCCTCAAAACTCACACATCCCTGATACCATCCTCCTTGGAGCCTTGTGCTTTTAGTCCATCCAACTTATTAATATGAGCAAAGAACCCACGTTAATGAGTTCTCTGGGGAGGTACCGCTTGCACGTTTTACCCAAAAAGAGTGCATTTCTAAACTAGGTGTCTTTTAGAAACACGATTAACTGGGAGTAAATTTTTTATTAATTTATTTTTTTATATCTATAACCCACAAATTGTCACATTTAAAGAGGTGTATGTTTGCCTGATTTGTAGTTCAAAATATAAAAGTGTGCTAAGCAAAAGCTTCTCCTCCAGCAATGTAAGTTTCCTGGAGGCGAGGGAAATGATGAGGTTATTTCTTTTCTTCTGGAGACAGTTTATGCACATATCAGCAATCAGATAGTCTCAACCTCTTTCTAATTCTTAGTGGACAATTTGTTTTAGAACACAGTAGTTTTGCATGTAAATAAAAATTGCCACAATAGTATAGAATCTTTATAAACCCCATCACCCAATTTTTCCTTTTGTTGGCATCTTATATTTTTATGGCAATTTGTCACATTTGGGGAACCTGTTTGATATTGGTTGCTTCACTACAACAAACAATTATAACGATAATTGAGTCTATGTTACAATTAGTTGAATTTCACAGCTTGTTAGATTCCACTAGTTTTACCCCATTGTCCCCTCTCTATCCTAGGATTCTGTCCGGTTAAATCATGTTGTCACGTATCCTTAGCTTTTCTCCTCTGTAATGGTTTCTCTTGGTTTGACGTCCTTGGTGACTGAGGAGAGCTGGTTGAGTATTTTGTACGAGGTTCCTCAACTTGAGTGTGATCAATGTTCTTCTCGTGCCTAGACAGGGGGTTAGGAGTTCTTGAGAGGATGACCTCAGAGATGAAGTGCTCTTCTCACCATGACATCAAGATCACACACTTGAACGTGACATGTCACTCGTGCTGCAGACTGTGAGCACCTGGCCCAGGAGTATTCTTCAGGCCCCTTGGCGTGAAGTTCCTTCTCCCTTCCTTACTGTAATCTTTGGGGGAAGGTCATTAATGCAGTCACACTGAATGAGTCAGGAGTTATGTTTGGTCTTCTTGAGATCTTTTTACTTTTTAAAGTCTTTGCCTTTTTTAAAAAAAAAACAACATATTAGAGATTGTTCCGTGTCAGTAATTCAAGAACTTTCACATTCCTTATTAATTTGCTATATGAATATCATAACCGAACTCACTAGTCTCTTTGTGATGGCCATTTAGCTTGCTTCGATATTTTGGCCTTGTAGACAATTTATTTAAATGCTGAAATAACCTGGTACATATTCAAGTATATCTACAGGATAAATTTCTGAAGGTCCACTGTTTACTTAAAGAGAATGTGACTTGTAATTTCATGAGCTGTTGCCACGTTGCTTTCCATAGACAGTGAGCCAATTTATGTTCCCCTAGTAATGTATAATGAGATCGGTTTGGTGGATGGAATTTCAGGTTGGTGGAGGAGATGTTTTAAATTGGTGGACCATTGAATACTTTTGCAAATCTCCTTAAATTGCAGTACAATAGGAACAACTATAGAAAACCCACTTATTCAGGTGCACCCTGGCCTGTGATCTCACTTAATGAAGTCTAAAGCCCAGCTGACTGCTGAAAACCTCTCCTTTCTCTCACCTGGTTCCTTAACTGGGCTCCTGCCTATGTCCGTTCCTAGTTCTAGAAACCTTCCTATATTTGCACGGAACATTTTTTATTAGGACTCTCATCTTCCTCCCCAACTATCCACATACCTGTTGACCATTCACTCTTGGCCAGACCCACAGGGCTCATTCTTTCTTATTTTAGAACAAATGCTTTCTACTTACCTTATATTTATTCATACCTATACATTGCTACACTCAGCATCTGAAGTCATTCCTTTATTGAAGCATGAAAGCCTCTTGTGTCTTCTGTAAATATATCAGGCTAAGGAATAACTCCTCTTTATTGCATCACCCCAAATTCTCCAGAACCCCTGGAAGTAAGTACAGAGCTCCTGTTAGCAAAGCTCCCCCTAATCCTCTCCTCCCTTCCCTTTGTGACCTGCTGTGAGAGGCACCTGGGACGAAGGTTTGACTGTGGATGTGTCTGCTTACCCCTGGCTTCTTGGTGCCCACATTCTTTCTGCAGAATAACATGACAGGAACGAATGTTTTCTTTGTGGCTGTGTGATAATTTCTCAGGGGTAGTGACAAATAGCCATAAAGATCACTACAGAGATTTGAACTCAACTGGAATCATTGCAAATCACAGCAGCATAACTGGGTCACAAAAGACGTTGTGGATGGTGGGGACAGAGGCTTCTCTGATGCTGGGCTGGGCTGCCATGAATTTGTTGATTGCACTTGAGTTGACTGCCAGTGGGGAAGCTCTCCTGCTTGGCCATTCTGGTATTGCACTAGGTTTTATGGTCTGTTTTCGGCTGTCATAACAAAATACCATCAACTAGGCGGCTTACAAACAATAGGAATCAACTGCTTGTGGTTCAAGAGGCTGGGGAGTCCAAGGTCAAGTCACTGTAGACTTGGTGTCTGGTAAAGGCCCATTTTCTGGTTTATAGATGGCATCTTGTCTCTGCTTCCTCACAGGGTGGGGGGAAGGGTCTCTCTTGAGCCTCCACTGTGAGGCCACGAGTTCCGCTCATCAGGGATCCAGCTTTATGGCCTGATCACCTCCCTAAACCTCCACCTCTGAATACCCTAGCTTTCATGGTTAGGATCTCAACCTAATGGGACATACATTTGGACCATTGCACTAGGTACCTTTTTGTGCAAATCCAAGTTGAGGCAGAAATAATGCTGTGTTGTCCCAGACTCTAAAAATCTAGCCTTCCCTGGTGCAGAGCATTGAAAAGGTCAGGCCAGGGACAGCTTTTTATCCTGCATCCAGAGAGACATCCCCTGTCGCACTTTCACTTTCGAATCCTCTCAGCCCTGGCACGTTTCAATGGACATGGTTTTATCCCACTTGGTGCTTACCCATTCCATCTATCTGCATGATGATGTTCGGACTGGGAGGGATCTTGGATCCCCAAGGAAAAGTCTCTCTGTGGGTCACAAAGCTAGCTGACGAAGCCCAGCCTGGGCTCAGACAAGTGTTTCAACATCCAGGAGTTAGTTTCCCTCTTTCACTTCCCTTATTGATCAAGTAAATAATAATAACAATAGCAATTAATAGTAGTAGCTCACGTTTTTTTTTTTTTTTTTTTTTTTTTGAGTACTTTCCAGGAAACTACCATGTAGTAAGTGATTTATATGTTTCGTTTCCTCAAAACAATTCTCGAGGCTGGGCAACTGTTGTATTCCATTTAGTGGATGAGACTATTTAGGAGTCAATGGTTGAGTTACCTGCTCAGGAGCACACAGCTAAGAACAGGTGACGCTCAGACAGTCGGACTGCAGAGCCAGCCCGCGCGTGCTGGCGATCACCTCTCTGAGCTACATGACAGCGCAAAGTGGCACAAGAAATGCAGAGGGGACAGGGTGGAAAGTCTCAGCCTTTGAGTCCTCATTCCAGAGGATGGGGCAAGGTGTGGGGACGGGGTTGCCAATAAAATGCAGAACACGCAGTTCTACTTAGCAATAAACTTGGAATATATTTTTTAGTATGTCTCATATATTACATGAGAAAAACTTATACTAAAAGTCCTTTTTTTTTTTTTTTTTTTTGGTATCCCAAACTTAAATTTAACGGAATGTTAGATTTCTTTTGTTGTTGTTTTAAATCATTATACTATTTATTTATTTATTTATTTATTTATTATTCTAAGTTGTTATATGACAGCAGAATGCTTTACAGTTCCTATTACACTTACAGAGCATATTTTTTACATATCTCTGGTTGTATACAAAGTATATTCACACCATTCATGTCTTCACACATGCACTTAGGGTAATGATATCCATCTTATTCTACCATCTTTTTTTTTTTTTTTTTTTTTCACGTTTTTGCCCCCTCCTTTCCCCTCCCTCCCCATTGGCCTTTCTAGTGTTCCTCTAATCCTCCTATGCTCCCTGTCCCAACCTCACTGTGAATCAGCTTCAGGAGGCTGAATGTTAGATTTATGATTAAATAAACACTTCATCTTTTTTTTTTTTTTTTTTTTTTTTAGTATAAGTGTGTCCAAATATTGCATGAAACATAATCTCCCTAAAAAGATATCAGACTTCCTGGGATAGACTTATCCTGAAAAGTGTATTTCAGTGTTGACCCCAAATTTCAGATTTCTCTGGGTATCTTAACATGGTTATTCGCCCAGCCGGGTGACTTGCCAAGGGGGCATTTTGAGAGAACATTGGAAAGCTTCTATACAGTGGGATCTTGCTTTTCCTCAGCCCCCGGTGGTCTCTCCCCTCTCCTTCCTCGGTGCCAGGCACTGCCTTACTGCCTCCAGGATGAACAGCCTCTGACACGGTGGCAGGAACTTCTAGAGATGCACCCCCCAGGCTGCCCAGAAGTTAGCATGGGCACAGCTGCCTTTGGGCTGGGTGCTCAGCAGGGGCCACCTGTGCCTCCTGAGGCCTCCACGCTCCTCCTGGCTCTCTCTGTTTGCTTGTCCCTCCTTACGCCTCACCTCTCACCCCAGACACATTCTTCACTGATGGCTGTGTTGCCACCCAACAGTGGTGCTTGCTGATGGTCCCTGGGTGTTCAATAGAAGTCACCTAAGTCACAGGGTGATAGCATCAGGGCAGCAGAGAACCTGGCTCCCTGTTTGTCCTCTCTCTGGGCTGGGCCTTCACGGGCTGGGGGGCGACCGTTGGGATGGGGTGGGGTGGGCAGGGCCTTGGACACCCCGCCTGCGGCTGTAGCCTGTGTACTCCCCTGGCTATTTTAAGGCCAGACTGGTGAAGGTTGGGTTCCCCTTTGTTTACCTAGGCTTTCAATATTTTCCCTGGCAAATGCCAAGGTGGTCACAGAATGTGGGAAACCAGGCAAGGGAAAAAGCTCATGCGCTCTGGTGACGCCCCTGGTAGCTGCTGCTAAGTTCCATGGAAAAGACGGGGGCTCGCTATCTGGGCCTGCGGTGGCTCCTAGAGCTTTTAGCCGTATTGGCACTTGCTCAGCTCCAGAGACGGTGGAAAAAGAAAACTGTCTGCAAACTCAGGCCTCGAGCCTGCCCGGTAGCCCCGGCTCCACCCATTCCCAACGAGTGGCTTTGCGCACCGTGAATGCCCCTTTATCGTCGGTGAGCGATACTGGCTTCTCAAAAATACTGTGTAGGCCTTGTGTCCCGCATGCCTGTGGCATGAAGGCTCTGCTTCCCTCTCAAGGGTGTTGCCTTAAAAACTTACCCAGAAACCTGGGGAAAATATCTTGGCAGCTCCCCACCTGGCAGCTTGGGAGGCTGACTCCAATGGTCTTCTGTTCCACAGTCCACTGGCCACAAGTTACCTAGTGGGCAGGATCGGGAGGGAAGGAGGTGATTTCAATACTGGGAACTGTGCAGCAGGTAAATCCACAGGGACTGTTCCCTATGTCACTTAGACTCGCCTCGCCCCGGTGAAGATGTAATTCCTTACCTTCCGTGATTGATTGGCATTGCAGGAGAGGACCCCCCTGACCTGCAGTTTTGGCCCTCTGGGTTAGCACTGTTTCATGAGCAGCTTCAGTGGAAACCAAGTCCTCATGTGGGGCTGGAGTTGGGTGTGTGACGGGGGCTGCTCTGTCCCATGGTCCAGGCGTAGGCTAAATGCTTGCCACGTACCAGGCATTTGGATGCACTTTCCCACCAGGACCATGTGGTAGGGGTCACTGCACCTGCCTTGTACACACCAGGCTAGGAGCTTGACAGTGCACCATGAGCTCAGCCTGGAAAACCTCCTGTATTGTATCTTCCTTTACACCAAGTCTCCAAGACAGAGAACTTTGCTCTTGAGAATTTTTTTTTTTTTTTAACCCACTTAATGGTAGCTTCATTTATCCTGGAAAAATAAGTCAGAACCAGAGTTGAAAGATTTGCCATTTAATACACATTTATAGCCAAGTTCTCTGTTCGGATGCTGGTGAGTTGTTCTCACGACTCTGTAGTCACGTCTAGTGATAGCAGTCTCCAGTTCCATCCACATTGTGGCAGATGGCAAAACTTTCTCTTCAGGGTGAATCGTGTTCTGTTGAGTGTAGACCACAGCTTCTTTATCCATTCATCTGTTGATGGGCACTTATGTTGATTCCGTAATTTGGCAAGAAGAAAAGGAATAGCGATGGCCTAAGCATACACAGCCTCAATTAATTTTTAGAAAACGTTGAGATACACAGCACAGTGTGGTGAATACAGTAAATAATAATGTATGTTTCACATTCGCAGAGAAAATAAACTTCAAATGTTCTCATCGTAAAAAAAAAAAAAAAAAAGAGGGATGTACTTGCAGTTCTGAACATGCTAATTATCTTGAGTTCATTCCACAGTGAATTCATAACTCATAACATCCCTTCGTACGCCATAAATATTTATGGCTGTAATCTGTCTATTTATAATTAAAAATAAAAAGTAAAAAGAAGATTTTCTGAGTGTGAAGGGGAGATCAAAGAAGCAAGGTAAGAGAAGAGAAGGACATGAATAGGTACAATATATATATTTTTTTTAATCAAAACAAATTTTCACATAGGTGAAGTCTGTGTAGGACACACATATGAGAGGGTCTATAAGGGAGACTGTGAAAAGTCAGTCCCCTTCCCGCCCTGGGTTCCAGTCCTGCTCCCTACTGTAAGGGCACCAGTGAACAGTGCTGCTGAATACCCTTCCAGAGTGCATCATTTACAATCTAGAGAGAGAAGTAGAGCGAGGCAGGGATGCATAGAGAGACGACTGTCTATACTATTAGGTACTTCGATAGTTTTTTTTTTTACTCAAAGTACAGGTTGGGGTCCTTTTATATTTACATGGTTCTGTATATCTGGAAATATACTTGCAAGTCAAATTCCCAGAATGGAATTGGGTCGAGGAGGTATGTATGCATTTGAATTCTGATAGCTACTCAAGCTGATATCAAGCAGCCACGGTCAATATCTTTTAGATGCTGGTCTCTGCTCCCGATGTCTGGTGCTCTGTTCCTACTGGGGAGGTGACAGGTGCAGATGGTTCAACGGTCAGCCTTCCCAAGGTGCATGGCAGTTGGACCTACCCGGGGGCTTGTTAAACACAGAACTCCCCTGTCCCTCTCTCCACACCACCAAACAGAATGAGGCCTGAGACATACCTCGAACACACTTGAGAAACTGTCAGTACGAAGAGGCTGTGTCCCAGAGTTTGATACAGGTTACGGGTCGACATGATTCAGAATTGGGAAAGTGATAGGAAATCTTTCCGGGATGGGTGTTTGAAAGGGCTAATGAGCCAGGGTTCTGCTTTGGAAATATTTCTCAAGTCCTGGCTGCTTCTTTCTGGAATGGATAAGGTGTGTTGTGCTCCAATGCAGATGGTCAGGTGCCTGGGTAGGCAGAGGGTGGGGACGTAGGGACAGATGAATGCATTTCAGTTTTATTTCCCATTCATGAAATTTATGACCCTATATCCACTTAGCCCCAAAAGAACTCCTCCTTACAATTACCACATGGCCTACTGATCACGTATCTGCTGATCCCTATGCCCAGCTTCTGCTATAGGCTACACAGATGATCTTTGCTCCTCACAATAGTGCCCTCCTGCTGATCATTTTTTTTTTTTATTTCCCCACTCCAGATGTGCAAACTGAGGCTCCCTGTGATTAGGTGACATGCTCATGTTCACCATCCCATGGGTGGTAAAGCCAGGACTGGAATTCAGGTTCGTCAGACTCCAAGATCAGAATCTCCATCGATGCACTGCACATACTTTATAAAAGAGTGTAGGAAAAGCCACAAGGACCAACAGGACCCATTTGGAGAGTCCACCTACACGTTCTTACCTTGGAACAAATGAAGCATCATTTTAGCACAGAGAGCAAAATTTGCCCTAATTCTAAAGATAAAAAATAGGAGCTATAAAGACATTTCTTACTGTCAGTGGATGATTCCTAAACTGCCCAAAATCTCATTTCTCTTCTTTCTTAGCACTTACTGGGTTAAAAACTTTGAGGAATACTGCATTCTATCCAGTCACTGACATTCATCTCTCAGTTTGTACACCTAACACAAGACATGCCATGGAAAACATTGGTACCTTCAAAACAGCACGGTATCAAAACACCTAAAGCAAACACTGTTAGAATATGCAAGGATAGTTTGGGCAAAAGAACACACTTGTAAACCCAAATAAGCACAAAACCACAAAAGCAGCTGAGGGAGCAACTTCTGTTGAAAATGGCTCCTTCCCGGAATCTCTCTTTCCTTCCTTCCTCAGGTCCATGTGGTGGAGCCCCTGGAAATCTCCAAGAGCAGTCGCAAGAGATCCCTACAGCTGGAGAATTTACACCAATGGAAAGATCTGTGGCATATCACAGACCGAGGCTGACGAGAGCGTCTGGTTTCTGCCGCAGAACAAAATGGCAGCCCTTTTTCCTTCCATGAAAGGAGACCTCACAGGAGCTCATAGATTTCCTGTTAGATGGTCAGCAAGTGAATGGTCTTGTCTCTTCTAGACTCTGACTTTTAAAGAGGATGTAGAAACACAGCAACTATTCTAAGGACTCAGTGAGACAGAGGAACTGACACCATAGCAGTCTGCTGCTACTGCTATAACCATGGTAATAATTGTCACCTCTGACATGTTGGGGACAGTCATTATATGCACAGAACCAGAACAGTGGTTCTCAGCAAGGGACAATTTTACCCCCCCTCCTCCATCCCAGGAAACAAGTAGGAATATCTGTATGACACTTTTTTTTCAAGATGATGAAGTGGGTGGTGCTAGTGTAATTGAGTGGGTCAAAGCCAGGGATGCTGCTGAACTCCCTGTAGTACATAGGACAGAGCCACCCACCCACCCCTACGAGAAATTATCTCTCCAAAAATGTCAATAGCGTTAAGGTTCAGGAAATTTGCAATAGACCAAGCCTTCTGTACATCATTAAGTTTCCAAAGAGCCATACAAAATACATCTTATTCTTGTCCCCACTTTCTAGATGAGAAATTTAAGCTCAAAATAACTAGCTCCAATGGTTTGGCTCTTTGAACACACTCAGATTTCTTTCTTGAGATGCCTTTGGTCCATTGATCATTGCAGAAGATTTTGACTTGTCCTATGGTGGGGAATCCGTTCCCTTAAATGTCAGGGTGTAAGTTCTTCAGCTTGAGCTGACTCAACCCTCGTCCCATTCTGGAATGCTTCTGGCTAACATCTGGTGGCTGAAGAAGGGGACAGAAGATATTATATAATGTCTACAAAAGCAGTGAAATGTTGGCTTAACTGCTAAGATAAGCAACCAGTAAGACAGAGAGGGAGAACACACACTGATTGAAACACATGTTGTCTGAGCACAGTATCTCGACCGTGCTCCCCCATCCTCTGTTCATTACTCCTTCCCGCTGATAGTGGGGTGGCATGCGCTGTTGAGGAAACAGTGGTCCCCAGGCCACAAGAGTCAGACGGGGGAGGCAATCTCTGTACTACAAACTTCCATAGAATTAGGTCATTGAATTCCAAGAGCGTTGGGTCTTTGGAAGACAACTTTTGTTTTTCTTTTTCCCTTTTTGATAAATGCCAAGCTCCTTGTCAAAATATTTATGACCAGAGACAGGAAAGTCAGACTCTTTTCTTTTGAATCATTTCTGGGTGTCTGGTTTGGATGTCCTATTTCTTTTCTTTCTTCTGCTAGTTTTTCTATCCCTTTTTCTCCCCCCACCCCAGGATTCTCCCTATTTCCACCTTTTTGTATATTTCACACTAACCATGTAAAATGTGGAAGAAGGGAAATGAGGAGAATTGTCTAAAATAATTAGATTGACCACCTGCTGGGCCAGTCTCTGCAGTTGGGCCTACGAGGGTGAAGACCTTTTTCATGTCATGAGGAGGCACCAGCTTTGAAGTCTTCTGGAAATGAATGGAAACCCTTGAAAGTCTTTGATACATAATATGGGTACCATAGGGTACAAATCCAGATTTTTTCCCCCTCATAATTTTCAAAATTGTTCTGCCCTAACCAGCCATCTGCTTTGTCCTGCTGCTCATGCATATTTAAATATTATTGTTATCATTTGCAGTAACTGCATCAATGAAACACAAAGTAGAAGTTAATTTAAGGGACATTTGTTAGTCATGGGTTATGGTTGTAGAAGGCATGAGAGTGAGTATGTTATCTCTTTTGTCTGGATGAATTTAATATTTTGGTGGGGAAAAGGAGTTAAATAGACATCCAGTTGTCATTATAGGGAGAATGTGTTAGTTATCCAATCCTGTGTAACAAATAACCCCCAAACTTAGTGGCTTAAGATAACATGTATTTATCATTTATGGTTTCTGTAAGTCAAGAATTTCATCATGGCTTTTTTAGGTCCATGGTTTCTCATGAGTATTAAGTCAAGGTGTTGGCCTATGGTCTGTTGTCCCACCTGTCACCTCCACCAAGGAAAGACTCACTTCTGAGCTCAACCATGGAGTTCCCCACAGGATTTGTTTCTTGGGCGGTTGTTGGCCTGTGGTTTCTGGTCCCTCACTGGCTGCCGACTGGAGCCCACCCTTGGTTCATTGCCACATGGGCCTCGTTGCCTTGCAACTCTCCTCATGGGGCGTGTGAGCTGAGGAACTCATTGTGAGAGATTGCCAACAAAAGTCGCAACTTTATATAACCTGATTTTGGAAGTAACAGCCTGCCAATGGTGTGTCCTCAATTGCTTAGGTGCAGGAGCCCTGTTTGGGGAGATGGCTAAGATTGCAGTTGACTACTGGCTTTGGACATGTTTGGGCATTGGCGCCTTCTGTAGTCTCACGGGACTTGGCCTGGGATCTTGCGAGACTTGGCCGGAGATCTCGAGGGACTTGAGCGAGATTGCGGATGAGGTCTGCGCCATTTTTGGAGGTTAGAGAAGCGTGGACGGCGTGTCGGGGTGTAGTTAGAGCCAGAGAGAAAAGTTATCAGAATAAAGAGCTGTTTGTTTCCAGTTCGTCTCTAAACTTCTTCCCGCGGCTTCTTTGCTCCAAGCGGCCATCGCTTCAGGCGACTACACTTAGGAGCCCATGTTTGAGAACAGCCTATTACACTAGGACTTGGGCGCCAGAAGAGGAGATTATTTGTAGCAGGAGCTTGGGTTACCTACCACATAAGGTTTAGGGAATTATAGTGTATGCTTAAGAAGCCGTAACTCTATACACAGGGCATGGTAAAGAAATCTCATCTTTAAAAGGAGGTACTTTCTTACTATACTGAGACTGGATTGCTCTAGAAGGTTTGGCACCTACCCAATGATTAATGAAATAATTGCAGTCATACAGAATTTGTGACTGTGTCCTTGGTAGTTACCACTTTAGGTATTATGTCCCTAATCATGATGAAAGATGGAGTCTCCCTGGTGTCCCCAGATCACATTAATGGTGGTGTTATTCCTTTTCTGTCTCAAAAAATTTTTGCAGACGCAAGGTCATCAAGTTGTTCATGTATTCACTCATTTTATGTTTTGGTAATGCTAGGTAGTGAAACTCAAAAACAAATACCTTTGAGGAACTGGATGATGAATCATGGTGATCTCTAGGATTTATCTTTGGGAGCCTCTCCTCAGTCTAGACCAGGAGTAGATGAGGCCTGGAGAGTGGCCCAGGGTGACTAAGTCTGCCCCTCCCCATCTGTTTTTGTATAGCGTGAAAGACAAGAATGGTTTTTTACATTTTTCTTAATGTTTCAAAAACAAAGAAGATCTGTATTTTGTGACCCATGAAATCAAGGTGTGAGTAGAGAGCATTTTGGTGATGTAGCTACACCTATTTATTTACATATTTTCTGCTGCAGACTGAATACTTGTGTTCTTCTGGAAACGTAATCCTCAACATGTTGGCATTTGGGGTTGGGCCTTTGGGAGGTGACTGGACCATGAGGGTGGGGCCCTCACCAGTGGTATTAGTGTCCTCATGAAAAGACTCAAATGGGTTCCTTTCGGCATGTAAGCACAAGGTGAGAAGGTGCTGCCTTGTGAACCAGAAAGTGAGCCTCATCCGAAACAGAATCTGCTGATTTCTTGCTCCTGGACCTCCCAGCCACTAGGACTGTGAGAAGTAAACTTCTGTTGTTTACAAGCCTCCCAGCTTATAGTATTCTCTTATAGCATCCTAAATTCACCATGTCACTGTCTATAACTACTTTTGCTAAAATATCAGAGTTGAGGAATTGCTACTCACAGAGCCTGAAATATTTACTCTCCGGACCTTTTAGAGAAAGTTTGTCTACTTTTGGTCTAAAGGAAGGTAGACATGCAAATAAGTAGTCATCACACTGTGGTGGGTGATGTACTAGGCTTGCAGACAAGGGGCGTCAGGAGCACAGGGCTGGAGTTTGCGGGCTTTGTGGGGGGTCTTCTTGAGGATGAGCAGAAGTTTGTTTTTGAAATGGGAGGAGAAATGAGAGAAAGCACAATGTGTGTCAAGGGCCTTGGAATTAGAGAGTGAAGTGCTCCCTGAAATGGCTGGAAAAACCTGTGTTTGTGTGCATCTTTGTGTGTTGCCTACGAGAGAGAGAGGGAGAGAGAGAGAGAGAGAGAGAGAGAGCACTTTTTTTCAACGTATTTTCAACAGTTTAGGAACCACTATTGTGGGAAGACATGATGGCCCCTGTAAAGTCACAGAGGTGTAGTAGAGGTAACACTTGGGAGGAGCAATGGTGGCATCAATGAGAACACAGAATAGATTTTCCATGGGGTGTAGAGGGAAATGAGGCTGAGCAAATGTCCCTGACCATCAGTGAGCTAACCCAGCAGCAAATGGGGCAGAGTTCTGGGACTGACTCAATAAAGGCTTAAGGACTAACTGGTACAAGGATACTGAACCAAAGCAAGTGAAACAGGTTTGATCTTTGTTTTCAAGTGGCTACGCCATCAAAGGCAGCTGATGGATAGGTAGGAGCTCAGCAGCTTGCAGGTAGGGGTGGGCGAGCAGCTCTTGTGTTAAAGCTAGAAGAGGTGGCCAGATCTCCAAACTCAAACCATACTGGCTGAATCTGCCTCTGCCCTTAGAAAGTCTGAATGGTGAGCAGTCAGCACAAGACCCAGCTCCCAATTCCTGAGCTAAGTCTCTACGCTTGATTGTATGGTGGTCACACAGACCAACATGGAACTCTCTGAAACTGGGAGGGAGAGCGCCCAGGACCAGGAAAAGGAGGCTGTGGACACGAGGTGTGCGGGGAGGTGGACGGGAGGTAATGGTTTTCACCGGATTCCTTTTTATATTTTATTTAGATTAAGTTCTGCTCAGCAGGGTGATTTCTTAATTAGAGCCGCCCAGCCAGGCAGACCTCCAGCCCGGACCCCTGTGCTGCCTTCTAAGGTTTCATGAGGGACTTGTCCTGCCTTATTTCCTGAGTTCTAATATTTGAATAGTATGCAGTGGATTTCAATGGGAGGAAAAGACATGTAATTTAATCATCTTTATTAGATTTTGCCTGTGGATGGGGAGAGAAGGAGGAAGGAGGAGGGACATGGGTCCTCTCTTTGTTAATTTTATTTTTCTTTTTCTCTACCTTTCTTCCAGTGGTCAAGGAAGAAGGAGAATCAATGGCCTTTTTTCTCCTTCTTTTTCTAAACAAAGAAGCTAAATGAGAACATTAAGCCTAGAGGAGAATTATGTTTGTGGCAGGACTTTTCGAGGTCTGGTGGAGCCGTTCGTGTAAACAAATTATGCAGTCCCTCCTTGGGTGACCTGGATCCTGAGAGTGAGTGTGGTGGCCCGACAGCTTTTCGTCCTCTCCATCACTGCAGAAGCGGCTGACGGTGGAGGAGTACGGAGTCCGAGAAGGTCCATGTGCAGTCTCCTGCCCCAGCACAAGTTTGCACTGCGTGGGCAACCAGGTGGGAGAGAAAACCCAGCCTGTGGGAGCAGGGAGAGCTCAGGACTCAGCACAGAGAGGAGGAAGAAGGGAAGTCTGTCCCACTGCCATCTGAGGAAGGTGTGTCTCTGATGGGATGGGAGAAAAAAGAGCAAGCAGTCCCTGGGGTGCTTTAGAAGAAATTAATCCACTGGAGTTTTTCAAGGAAGAAAGGCAGAATTCAGCACAGTTCATCGAAAAGGGGAAGAACTGTGCCCAGACTTCTCCCGTCGTTCTGCCAAATGCAAACACACACACACACGCGTGAGCACACTCAGCCCCTCATGACCCACCCCTCCTCGTGCCTCTATCCTCTTGATCTTTCCTCACTTAAAAATCATCTTAGCTGGGCTGGGGTTGTGGCTCAGTGGTAGAGCGCTCGCCTAGCACGTGCATGGCCCAGGTTCAATCCTCAGCACCATGTAAATATAAACGCATTGTGTACAATTGAAGCAAATAAATAAATATTAAAAAAAAAATCTTAGGCAGACGCAGTGGCGCACGCCTGTAATCCCAGCACTTGGGAGGCTGAGGCAGGAGGATCGCGAGTTCAAAGCCCGCCTCAGGAATGGCGAGGCACTTAGCAACTCAGTGAGACCCTGTCTCTAATAAAAGACAAAAAAGGGAGTGGGGGATGTGGCCCAGTGGTCGAATGACCCTGAGTTCAATCCTCAATACAAAAAAAAAAAAAAAAAAAAAAAATCATCTGGCAAAGGGCTACTGCTCATTTAGGGGGATCCCAGCACTACCTTTATGTTAGCTTCCGATGAAAGGGGTCCCAGACTTTTCAAACCATCTGTTTTCACAGATAAAACACAAAGGCAGTACTTCATTTTGGGGGAACACTGTCTTTGTCCCCTCCTGCTGGTTCCTTCTAAGCAATGGCAAGCTCGTTTGGAATTTCCCTTATGAGAACATGTCTCCGAGCATCGATTTCAGGAGGATTTTTAGTTACGAATTTATCGTAAAGTTCATCTGTAAGGAGACGGGGAGTCCTGCTAAAGCCAGAGAAGAGAAGACACTTGCACTAGGACATCCTTACGGCTGATCTCAGGCCTCTCGCTGTTAGGAACGCTTAGCCTGAGAGTCCTATGTATATACCAGAGATCTTTATTAAATCATCATGTTAACAGGAAAATTTCCTATTACAATGAGTTTCTCTATGGGATCAAAAGTTGTCTGTGGTCCTGCTGATGGCCTAAGTATTTCGAAATTTGAAAAGGTGAAATTCCAGGGAAGTCCAACAGCTGGCCAAGTTTTTCAAAACTAACTGTGCTATGGCTGGAGGGCTGGCTGTGTCCTAGCCAGGAAAAGGCCCACGTCTTCTCAAGGCCGTTGTCTCCAGACCAAAAGAAAATGAAAACTAGGCCTCCCGTCCACCCATGGAAATTTAATCGTTGGCAGCATTTTAATATGATCTCACCTGTGAAACCCAATGGGCCTGTGATGTCCCCTTTGATTTCAAAACCCAAGTGGTAAATTAATAAGCTGTCCTGTACCAGGGAATCCAGGGTTGCAGTGTGTGAAAGAGCAAAGTTAGGAGACACGGAGTCTGGTGTGTTTGTATACTGGGTTTTGAAATGAACTAAACACACACACACACACACACACACACACACACACACACACAATTTTCAAATGAGAAATTAATCCGGGCTTATTACAGAGAGGACCCAGCCAGCACACGCTCATAACACGACTGCGGGGAAAGCACATTTGCTGTGAGCTCTGGGCTGGGTTTCTGTCTTTTCATGAAAGAGAGCTATAAGGGCTGAGTCAGGGAAGAGGGTAGAAGCCTGGGCCCTGAGGGAGATGAGGGAAATTTAAAAAGAGAAGAGACATAATTCAGAGGCTCCCAGTGCTGTTACTTGGGAGAAATGGGGCCTGGTGTAGCGAAAGTGCAATCAGCAGAGCGGTCTGCGTGCAGCCTCAGCTACAGTGGTCCCTGCAGGAAGGAAACCTTGAGCATCACCAGCCTGTCCCGGGGAGGAGGGAATGAACATGGCTGATGTCAGGCAGAGAAATGGAACAAGCCAAGGGCTCCACCTTGCAGATAGGGTCCAAATCCTTCAGCATTTCAAAGGTTATCAATCCAAATTGCCTTTCTTGCTCATTCCAGATGCCTCAGTATCTGACTTGACTACTAAGTACCTGCCATATTAAAAAATAAACTTTTGGGAATCCAGGGTGATTTCTCCCCCCCCTCGTTTCTCTTTCATTGTAATGGCCACATACTCATGGTCTGACATTGCTTGAGGTCTGGCTTAGATTAGCCCCTGACTGAGAGACCCAGGCTAATTTAGTGACTGCAATTATGCCTGCCTCTAATCGAGTTCTGTTCTTTGTAGCACATGTCCTTTGAGTTGTTTTTCTCCAATAGAAGCTATGGTTGTGCCGGGCCATCTATACCTTCTTGCCCCAGGCCTTGTATGACACACATGGGTGAGACAACTGGCCAGGATTAGGGTTATGATCTGTGACCCTGAAACAGAGTGAAATTAATTGGCAAGGAGGGGGCTGAGCCCATGAAGATCATAAGGGCCGCAAGTACTCTAATATACGACCCCAACTGCTGCAGAGTAGCACCTGCTGCCCAGACATGAAGATTCTTTCCATAAAAGAATCAACAAGGGGAAAAAAAAAAAAAAAAAAAAAAAAAAAAAACTTTTTCTAAGTGCCAGTGTTTTTGCTTGGGGTCTTTTGCAGGTAGTCTTTGGATTAAAGATGTACATGTCAAGTCAGCAGTGACGATAATCTTTGATCTCAGCCTGCAGAGCCTGGTAGAGGGAAAATAAACTGCATAACTTAGTGCCAGCAAAATAGAACACTGTGTAGTTATAAATGAGAGTGGGGGGGTGCACGGGTGGGTTTCCCCCTTCTCTGGGTAAAACAGCACAAGTAACAAGTTCAGGATTTCCATTTACAGTTTGATCCCAGAGCAAGAAGAGACAGTGCATTCAAAATCAAATCCATTCTAAACTCCCTATAAAATATGCATTAAAAAGTGCTTCCTCTCTAGCACACCTGAATATTATTTATTAACAGAAAGGAACAGATGCTGCATGCTATCTTGGAAACCACCCTCATGCTTCAAGGATACCAGGAAGGTTTGTACATGTGCATTTCAGGGAGTGGGGTAGAGGGAAGGCCAAGGGCTCTCCATGCCATTACCCAGCTCCATTTCATTCTTCCTGGGGAGGAGGGCTTGGCTGAGAAGCCACAGGAGGCTGGAGAGTCTTAGAGGCTGAGGGCAGGAAAGGGAGGAAGTGAGCTAGGGGCTGGGGCCCTGGAGGCCTCCGGGAGAGTAACCAATTCCTTTACTGGGGGCAGGTGGGAGTCTCCAGGGTCATTCTGGGGCAACCTGTGAAGGGAGGAGAGGAAAGAGGTTTCCGGAAGTCTCCTGCTCTCCCTCCCGCGTGCCTCCCTCCTTCCCCTAGTGGCTGGTTGCAAGGAGCAGCGGAAGGAAGGATGTATCAAACTGAAAGAAGAAAGAACCCCTGCCAGCCGGCCCCCCTGACCCCGAACTCTGAGCAGCAGCGGTATGGGGCGGCATGGGCTGCAGATCAGCAGCGGCCAGGCTGGGAGGCCAATCCAACCCTGCCAAAGCTGTTTTCTTTAGCAGAAAAGAAGGGAGGCCCAGGTTTCATATTAAAGGAAAGGGGAGCTAGTCTGTGGCAAATATGACATCAGGGCCTGGGCTGTGGGGAAGATGTCAGTCTAACACCAGCTACGTGTCTCCACCTCCTTTCTGTGGTCCTTCTAGAAAATATGCAGGAAAAAAATGAGGTCTGGCTCTACCTCCTGCAGTTAGTGATGCTTAACTTTTATTTTGCATGGAATCCTCCAATGGGAGCAGTGGGGAAACCGTTCTTTTTCTTTATGAATACGTTAGAGTTGTACATAATAGTGGGATTCACTTTGACATAATCATACAAGCAGGGAATATCGTTTGCTCCCCTTCAGTCCTTAGTCCTTCCTCTTTCTCTCCACCCCCATTCCCTTTTCTCTACTCTATTGGCTCTCCTATTCGTAGGTTTTCAAAATTAGTGCTTTATAGATATACCTAACGGTGCGATTCACTGGGCTATGTTCATATATCCACATAGGATAGTTTGGCCAGTCCATTCCATCTCGCCTCCCTTTTCCCTCCCCTTTCTCTCCTTCCTCTACTCCACGGATCTTTCTTCTATCCTCACGGGAGGGGTGAGTCTTTTCTTTTTCTTAACATTTATTTTTTTTAGTTGTGGGTTGACACAATACCTTTATTTATTTATTTATTTTAATGTGGTGCTGAGGATCGAACCCAGTGCCTCACGCATGCTAGGCAAGCGCTCTACCTCTGAGCCACAACCCCAGCCTGAGAGGTGAGTCTTATTGAGCTTTAACACACACACAGCGTGTAGGCAGGAGGGGAAAGGGCAGGAGAAAGCTTCAGAAGTGTTTTGGGGATAAATGATGGATTTGCAAATTTGCATTTAGTCAAGGGACAGCTGGTAGCACTGGTGGCTGTGTGCTCTTTACTTCTACTGCCTTCATCCACCTGAGCAAAGCTGTGAGGACAGACAAGCCTCTTCCTCCTGCATCCCCAGGTAAAGCAAGGGAAGCTGGCTAGGGGTAAAGGCTGCTCTTGAATATGCAGGATGAAAAGGAACCAACGTGTCCTGGTAATACCCATTTCTGCACATTCTCCAGGCTTGCCTAGGAGAGGTCTGGGAAGATGTGTCAGAACCGGTCATTATTGATGTCCATCCCATTCCCTGACTTGGTTGTCAGTGTTTTCTCCAATCTCCAGAGCTCACTGGGAGAAAATAAGGGTTGTTATCGGACATCTTAGCATTTCCATGTTCTTCTCAGTGATTCTGTGTCTGCCAGCTCCCAGGAAGCTGCTACTACTTTGGTTGTTTGACCTCTTAAAGCAAACAAACTTTTCATTTGCTCTCTTTGGAATGAGTCATTGCTGGATAGCTTCTCTTCTGTCCTACAAAACCCTAATCCTCTTATTTTTTTGTGGGGCGTGGCTGTTAGAGATGGAGGGAATTTGGACTATGCCTTTCTCTGACAGCCCGTACTTTTTCATTCATCTCTACAACCTTCCTGTAAAAGGACAAGCATGTATTCACTCACTGATCCACTTAGTCATTCAAGTGCCCATCCTGTGCTTTGAGTAGAATAAGGCTGAACAGCAGTCTTAAAATGTATGTTTCTTGAAAGATTGCCTCCTTTCTCTCACCAGCCTGGCTAGGCTTTTTTTTTTTTTTTTTTTTAATATTTATTTATTTGCTTTAGTTGTACACAATGCAATGCATTTATGTTTACATGGTGCTGAGGATCGAACCCGGGCCGCGCACGTGCTAGGCGAGCGCTCTGCCTCTGAGCCACAACCCCAGCCCCCTGGCCAGGCTTTTGAGAGAGAGTTTCTTTGGGACCGGATGGGCAAGGTACGGATCATCCGGATCATCCGTTGCAGGGGATCTCGGTCACCTCCCTACCCTTCCTGAGCCGGAAAATGATGAGCATGCTCGACTTCCGAAGCACAGGGAGATGCAAATTCTCCCACGGTGGACAGAGGATGGGCCTTTTGAGAATAATAGCACAACAGCCATGTGCAGCGAGCTCTCGGCAGCTCACAGAAAGCCTCCAGGCGCTCTAGCAGAAGGAGAGCAGACATGAGCTAATGGTGCTTCTGAACTCCTGGACACGTGGTGTGTTTCTCCCAGAGTTCACAGTGCTCACTGTTGTAATATCTGTGACCGCCCCTCCCCCCCTGCCCCAAATGATCAGAAGACCTAATAAGACAAATGAGGGCAGCACTGAAATCTCGCTCGGTTGGCTTTCTGCCCTGTGTTGGTGCTGCAGTTTAGATCTTGAATCTTCCCCAGAGGCTGGTGTGTGGAAGGCGTGGTTGCCAGTCCATGGTGTTCCTAGCACGTAGTGGACCCTTTAAGAGGCTGGGCCTAGTGGAAGGAGTGAGGTCATAGGAGGTGTGCGGCAGCCCTCTCCTTCCGGTCTCTCTCTTTGCCCCACTGAGTGAAGTTCCGCCTCCCCACGGGCCTAAAATATAATGGTGCCATGACTATGGATTAAAACTTCTGCCACTGCTAACCAAACTAAGTCTTCCCTCCTTTGTTGATTTATTTCAGGGGTTTTGTCGCAGCGATGGGAATCTAACAGGGTTGCTGACCTGGTACAGTTGCCCACGCACAACAAAACAGAGATGAAACAGGAACTTAGAAAATCAGAAGAAAGTGGGGGGTGGTAGTGCACACCTGTAATCCCAGCCCCGCTGGAGGCTGAGACAGGAAGATTGCAAGTTCAAGGCCAACCTGGGCCAACTTACCGAGACCCTGTCTCAAAATAAAATAAATAAAAAGCCTGGGGATGTGGCTCAGTGGTAGAGCACTCTCTTGGGTTCCATTCCCAGTAACCAAAATAAATAAAATAAAATAAAATAAAATAAAATAAAATAAAATAAATAAATAAAAGTCAGAAGAATGATGATATGATGATTTTTGAGATCAAGTCTGGTGTCAGGAGTTTTGGTTGTCTCTGTTCCTATGGGTGTTTTCTTGGATCCAGAGTTAGCATTCAAAACAAAACAAAAACATTCTCCCCATTTCCAAGTCCTGACCCTTGTGTCATTTATCATCAGAAGTCACAGGATCCGTAATTATAGGACTCAGAACTGAGTTAATCTATGAGGGACAAATTGGGGCACATTCTATTTTTGAGGGCCATTTCACATCTAAATGTCTTTGTCAGTGATTTATGATCTTCTGTGATTGTTTATTTAGTTTCATTTGTCTTAAAAAAAAAAAAAAAAGCCTTCAGTGAACAGCAGCAGGACATCTCTAGGAAGGGCCTCATCTGAGACCCAAGCATAATGACCAGGAATGTGACACATCCCCAGCCAGCTGGTCACAGTCTGGGAATACCACCCTCTAAGACAACTAGCATTCTGGGGGTGTATGGGACAGATCAGCAAACTGGGCTGATCCAGATGAATTCCTCCCCCACATTCAAGCATTTTGGGTTTGAGAAAACCCCAACCAACCACTTGGAGCCTTGGGCACTTTTTCCATTAATTTTTAAAAAACTGATGTGCCTGTCCAGGAGAAATCTGATACATAGGTTTGTGATTCATTTACACTTAACTCATCAAAATATTGTTCTGTAAGTAGAAATCTGTGTCCAAGAAATCTTAAGAGCCTTTTTATAAGCTTTTAAACTTCTTTGAAACATTAAGGAACAGAAGTAGCAGTCTCCCCAATATAAACAGGAGTGAATCCCTGGTTGGGGGTAGGGAGGATGCAAGGCCTCCAGGCTGGAGACCAGGGGAACGAAGGCGCCAAGACACACTGTCCTTGGTCCCCAGGGATGGAACACGAAGCCCAGTTCTTTCCAGTGTTCCCCTAGGTATGCACGTCTCCCTCACAGTCTGGGGCCCACGGCTGGTTGCATCTTTGTGCTTCTGAAGGCAAAGTTAAGTATTTTGGGGGGTCCTGCGGTTGGCAGAGAAAATTCCCAAGTGTTCCCCAGAGAAGACCGATAGAGACTCCCAGAATTTTACTTCCAGGCAAGACCCACCCCCCCTTCTTCTTTTTCCCCTTCAAAGAAAGTGTTCATAATGTGTCTTTTCATTTATAATTTTATGAAGGTCTCAATTGAACATGTAAAGAAAGTGGAAAAATTCTAAGTTGCTATGGATATTTGGCATTCTCCCCACTGGACTAAAATCGACTTTCTCTCCCCAAGCAAAATGGTGAAAGAGATTCCAATAAAAGGGGGTGGAGGCCAGCGAGGCCCGCAGTCCGGGATCAGAGTCTTTGTGAAATTTATTTATATTTTAATCCTTCGAATATGATCTACTTAGGTGTTCACTGTTTCCCTTGGCTTCTGACGTTGGAGGAGAATTCCTTTGCATTTCAAAACGCTTGCAACTGCTGTGGCTGAGCAATCTCGTGTCCTGCCTATCTTCTTTTACCAATGGATCTTCAGGGTGCCCCCTATCACGGAAACCAGCATCTCTTTTCTAGGTTGGTTGGTTTGTTCTGCGTTGTTCTCGTGTTTTGCATCTTCTTAGAAGAGGGAAAGCTTGAGAATAAAAAAAAAAAATCATCAATGATAAAAATTTTCTTCAGTGTTTGGATTTTTTTTTTAAAGTCCTTATCATTTGTATTACACATTTGTATTCAGAAAGACAGCAAAGGGAAAATGTGAGATAACATTTCAGATGTATCAAATATAGTATTTGTTAAGGGGAGGCTTTTCCTCCCCTGAGTTTTAAGTTATTGACATCAGTTGTACCTGCTTTTCTGCCTGCTTCTAAATAGATACCTTTTCCTCAAAGGCTGAGGTTTTACTCAGCTCGGGATACATTCTTTTCTACTCTCTTACAGAATTTTGGGTGCATTGAGCAAGACCTTTAATGCACCGGAAAATTGGAATGGATTAAAGTCACACAAGAATTGGAGGCAAAATCAGGCAATCCCTCGTTCATTCTATTGGGCCAACATATTTTTTGTATCCAGCACTTTTCCTGTGAGCCCAAGGACAATACCAGTCCTGTCTGAGTCCTTCACAAGGACCTTTCCAATTGGAGGCTCTTGAGGCCCATGTTCTGGAACCCGGGCAAGCACATGCTACTGTTCTGCCAGCCCATGGAGTAAGGAATGCCTGGTGGTTCTGGTTGTCACACTCAGAGGTGGAGACCTTGGAAAAAATCGGATGTAGAAATTCTTCCAGGAGCGTCGGGACCTTACCCTGTCTGCCAAGGGGATGGAAAAGCTCTGGCTTTCTGGCTGCTTGCCACATTACCACGCCCTGTTACCGGACCTAGGTTAAGCAGGGGGCGTGGCTGTGAGAACTGAAACCACCCCAAGGATAGGCCAATGGCTCCGCCAATGGCATCCGCCCATGCTCCTTATGTGTCCCTATGGTCTTCCTGCTGATTGGCCCATGTCCTCTATAAGACCGTCCAACTTCCTCAATAAACCGAGTTCCTGCACTGATCGGTGACCGGGCTCCCTGGTATGTTCCTGGGCCTTCTAAAGGCGGGGGAGGGAATATCAGCAGCCTTTACTTTCCCAATCTAGTCTCATCATTGGGGTAGGCCTCTCTGGCCTCTTTTGCTGAACTAGAGGTCCATCCCAGGGTACAGGGGGGCTAAAGACCCCAACCCCTTATAATATTCTGACACAGGAGATTCATAAGAAATATAAAAAAATCCTTGTGAAAAACAGAACAAGCTTCTGGGTATTTTCAGATACTCATCCACTACTCTTCGTACATTGTTTCTTCTTCTAAGTTAAATTTCAGAGTATCGGTATTAGAGTTTCTCTGATCTATAATATTGCTTATTTCACTATGTTCTTTGTATTCTTTTATTCTTTTTCTCAGGAAAAAAGTTGGTATACCATGTATCTTTAAAACTGCCATTGCTTTTGTTTTTAAAATTCTTTTTGAATGACTAATTTCACAACATCCCCAAAACCTTAGGTGTGGAGTACATATCTTATACTGTTATAAAATATCAATACCAGTCTCCAACGCTGCTTTTGGGCTACTTGAAATGATTATTTGGCAAAGGAGAGTCTTGACAATAGAGAATGAGGGGGTACAAATTTTCATCATTTTTTTAATATTTTTCTCTGGAGTCAAAATGCCTATAAAAAGAAAATCAACTGGTATTAAAATGGCTAACATATCAAATAGTTACTGCTTGCTACCTTTCTGGTTGTTTCATTTAATTGTCATAATTGTCCTATTTCATAGATGAGAAAACTATACAGATATTGATTAGATCAATACAGTACCTTTGTATTTAGGGATGTCAGCTGGACAGTGCTTTGTTATGATGCTCAGGTTAACCTGGCATTAGAACCAGTGCTTCTGGGCTGAGAAGCAGAGCTGTTTATGTTTTATTGACATATCTTTTTTTAAAAAGTTGATAGAAATCATTCTTGTATCTAGTGTCATATTTGCTCATCATAGTTACATATGCATATTGGTAGTTATTTATGCATGGATTCACTTCCTTAGTGAATGCTAGCTCCTGCTGGATAAAACTGGAAAAAGAAAAAATACAAGGCATCTGACTGCAAGGTACATAATCTAGTAGGAAAAATTATAAATAAATGTTACAAAATCACATAAGAAGGGCAAATACATGTATTTTTGAAAGCACTTAACATTTCAACCTGGATATGATTTTCTCTTAAGCAATTCATTGCACTATTTTTCTAAGAATGCAAGAAGTTAAGAACCTTCAGAATATATACAAACACCTCAAAGTCATCTTTATTTCAGTCCCATCAACTTCACCTCTGGTGAGTTTTTGGTTTTGCTGTAAAACATCAGATGAGCCCATTTGGGACAGTGACTCCTAATTGTGGTGAATATGCAAATGATGCCAAAAATATGCTTAGCTTTCACTTTCCTTGTGGCTGTTAGGCCCCAGAACATGGAAGAGTCAATTTCCAATTCGTTAGACCTACAATCCTACATCTCAGCAGACAGTGGGGAGAGAAGCCCCTTCCTCAAATTACCCTCTTCTTTATGGACCGTTAAACAGCAAAAAGCACTAATTAACTGATCATTAGCTTGAGGATGAATGATTATGCTCAGATTTACATGTTGCCTTTTATGTTCAAAGAACTGCTTAAGCATCAACTAATTAATCTGCAAGTGAAGAATACTTGTGGCATTACTCTATAATTAGACAATCTCAGGAGGCAATGTGAACTGCCAAGCAGGAGTCAGATGGTTTTGCAGGCCTCTGTGTCATTGAGTTTTTTCATAACTCAGGTAAAATGGCCATCTCTGAATCCCATTGCCAACTCATTACTCTTATTTACAAATGGATTTCCTTTTTTAAAAAAGACCAGAGTTGTATAACAGATGAGGAGATGGAAATAAAAATAAATGAATAATCAAGGGTATTGCCTTTCGTCTCAGCCTTTTGGGTCATCTTTTATTTCCATAAACAACAAATTTAAGCAAGTCTATTTCATGACATGCAGTAGATGGCTCTTTCTCTCTCTTTCTTTCACCAACACACTCTTGTTTGCAAAAGTTATGGCTGTACGTGTGTGGGGGACGGCAGAGACTAAATACATCTTTCAGGCTGTGGTTTTCTGGGTGGTATGGATTTGAGATGGGACAGATTCTAAATTAAAGAAGTGAAAAACAATTTTACAAATATTTTTTGGGGACGCAAACGTGTGTGATCATAAAAGTTATGTGTCCATGAGTTGATTCTTTGGATATTGGCATCCCTAATGGACACAATTAATAGAATGTATCTTTATAAATTCATGCCAAAATTATGAAACAACAGAAACTGAAAGTATTAACAAAAGACCATCCTTGCATTCAGCCATCTCGCCTGGATTCATTGGTTAATGGGTGTGTGATATTAAAAAGTCCTAAACGAAATAGTTGTTTATTAAACTTTCCCTGAAGCATAACCAGTCTTCTCAACTTCAAAAAATAGAAGGATGCAACAATAAATTAATTCAACTCGAGTTTCTGTTTTGGGTCCATTTCCAATGAGCTTGTGTCAAATGCTGAACTTTCTCTAATTCAGAAACTAGCATGTATTTGAAAATTATGTGTTTGTGGGGGAAACGTCCCCTCTTCCATTTGGTTGAAAATTTGCAGCTCAGCACTGATTCATATTAACTTTCCTCTCTCCCTTCACTTAATCATAGTAAATTAAAGTGATGATCTGTTTTTAAATTAAGATTTGGTAAATGAGTGTCTTTGGGAGCAGTAACTTAATTTTCTCACTACGAGTATGCAGTTTCCAATCTATCAAGGCAAGTATAGATTTACCATGCCACACAGGCATTGTGATAGGAAATTTGGAAAGTTGGGATTGTTAGGAGAGCTAGAAAGCACAGATTGCACTCAGTTGGACACAGATAAACAGAAAACATGCTTTTTTTTTTATGAAATCAGAGATTAAATGAGTTGATGGAATCCAGCCTAGACATCCGCAAAAGCCAGAGTGGAAAATTATAGACTAAAATGCATCTGATATTGACGAGCATGGCTTTCCCCAAGAACCCTCTCTTTTTATTTGAATCAAAGATTCTTTATAAGCTCAGCAAACCGTAGGACTTTAAAAAGAAAATGAAAATCTTCAAAACAGCATGGCTCTCATCCAACACTTTTGTGACTTTTTTTTCCCTTTTTTTCAAATGAACAGATTTAAACTTTTAATCATCTCACACCTAGGGATTTTTTGGTTTTAATTTGTGAGGCAGGCCCATAGATGAAACAACTCAGAAGAGCCAGAGTCAGCCAACGCTCCAGTTGGCCCTATTCCTCTACCAAACTGGGAGAGTCCATTTTGCCTTGGGACTTTAGAGTGTCCCCAAGAAACCCATAAACTCAGTGTTCTTGCAGCTGTAGTCATTGGTTTCTTCTGCAGTGCACTTAAACATTTGTTTAAGTAAATCCATTTGCAGACAATTATTTGAGAGATTGGAGGATCCTCTTCCATAGGGAGCCACTCTTCCAGGGCCTCCTTCCAAGGAGAGGATGGCTAGAGGTTCACAGCTCCACATACCTGGCTCCCTGAGTCTGCTCGACAGAGCCCGTTAGCCAGGGATGTGTAGCCTTGAGCTGTGTTTGGAAAGTTTGCAGGAGCTAAGAAAATGCCCTTTCAGGAGTCACTGGTGGCTTTTGAAATTATAATTCATAGAAAATCACTGCTCACTAAGATTTCTTTCTAGAAGGACACAGAAGAGCCATCACACAGGTAAAATGCTTGGGGCCAGAAGTGTTTCAGATTCAGGAATTTCTCAGATTTTGAAATGTTTATGTATAGACTCTACTGGTCGAGTGCCAGGGCACTCACACAGTTCTGGATTTGGGAGTGCTTTGCCTTTCATATTTTCAAATTAGGAATGTTCAATGTTCAATGTTCAGAACTTAAGAAATTATGTCTCGATTCTCTGTTGAGTTGCTAGCGCTAACACTATTGTTCCTTTTCCCCCAAAGACAGAGTGGCACTGCTTAGAAAAGTAAGTCTGTTAATTAGCCTTTCAGAATATGGCTCAGATCCCTGGAAGAATAAGATAATAGAACAGAAACAAACACACAAAAAACAAACAAGGCAACAGACAACCAACCAACCCAAACACCCAGCATCCACACAGAGAAAGCCAGTCCAGGAGAGTATTAAATGCAATAAAGGAAGGAACAGCTAATTTCACACATTAGCCAATGTCAGTAACTTTTCCCCATGGGCAGAAGCTCTAGGTTGCTAGTTAATGTCATATGAAGGTTTAAAAGCACAGGTATTAGAAAGCCCAGCCAGTGGGGCCAGCTGCGTGACCTTGATTCCCCGGGCTTTGGTTCCTTCATCTGTGGATGGGTAGACAAGTACCCCCTTGTGGAAGGTGACCAGCTCTCTCAGAATGACCAGAACTCTCCTGGTCTCAGCACTGAGAGCCTGGGGTTCCAGGTAACCCCTTGATCCTGAGGCAACTGCTAAAGTTAGTTGGTCCCCCCGTTTATGAGAAACACTTTGGAAATGTTTGCCACACGTGTGATGCGGTGCCTGGTTCTCGAGAGAAGCTCCGCTTATCTTAGCCATTTTTAATGGATTGGAAGTAACCAACTCTATCTTCCCCCTGCCCCCTCTCTTTTGTCCCCCTTCCCACATTTTTGATTGTGTCTTTGAAAAACAAGAAGGAAATCCAACCTTTGAGGGCCACCTGTGATATTGGGTCACGACCTTTCTGATGACCCCAGGGGCTCAGGGAACTGTGTCTTCTACCTCTGTGAGGATATTCCAGGGCAGCGTGTGGAGCGTAGATGGGATAGGAACTGAATCCCAGGAGTGTGGGCATTGGGTTGTCCTTGAAGTCTCTCTGCTGTGATGATGACTTACATCTCAGCTCAATTCTTTTTCCCATGGAAAGGTCATGTGTCCCCAATCTTGCATTCTCTGCTTTTCCTCATAATTGCAACAGTTGACACCTATATTGTGACAGGTGACACTTCCCACGTCTCAGATGATCTTCTGGCACTCTTGCCCTTCTGCACACGTGAACTCACATGGCCTGATGGCAACTGTGATGTGGCCACTGTCATTTTGCCTACTTTATAGATGAGGAAACTGAGCTACAGAAATGGAGAGACTTGCCCTGGGTTGAACCATTTAGCTGGCAGGAATCAGGAGGCAAAATGAAGTTAGGCTGACTTCTTTTGGTTTTCCTTTCTTCACCTGTAAAATGGGCAGATAGTAAAACTCTGCTTCACTCACAGAGTTAACGCAAGAATCAAATAATAGGGTGCATGTGAGAAATTCATTGTTGGCTTTCAAGTATTAGGCAAACGTGTCACCATTATCCTTTCACCACAGTTTCATTTGGTCTCTCTTGATGCATTGTGGGGAACTACAAACATTTTGAGAGATAATAGACTTCCTAGAGTAAGTAGGTTCCCTCTGTGATCAAGGACACAGAGCCTTGAAATCCCCCGCCTCGGGGATAAAATTGAGAGCAAAGATATGGTTTCCAAACTTCTCGTGAGGGTCAGAGACGGCCCTGCATTTTCCTCTCTTTCAGATGAAGTCCCCAAGTGTCACTGCTGTGCAATGGGAAAGTGGACAGGGAGCAGTTTTGAAAACAGGCAGCGTGATAAAGTTCAGGCAAGAATCGAGTTAACCATGGTGGGGTTTCGTGCTGCAAACTAATCGCCTCTGAGCTTGGTGTGCTTTGGAACAGAGAGCCCAGCAGAGACGGAGTATGCACACTTTGCAAATTGCTCACTCCTTCCCATTTGCACACACCCGCACAACACTCACTCTGATTAATGGAGAGTGTGCGCACGGGAGCGCCAGAACATGAGGAATTTCACCAGGTGGGGCTAGTTTAGTTTCAGGTGTGGACAGGATGGTCATTCAAAACGGACTGTGATTTGGTCTCCTACCTAAACTCAACACCTCCTCTGCCCCGCCCCTGGCAGCAGAGCCTGCCTTTTTCCTCGTTGGGCATGCGAACCTTTCACTCATCAGAGGCCCAGAGTAGTTTGAAAGGCTTCGATGTGTCAGTATCAGTAAGCTAATGGAAGCCATGTGTTCCCAGAATGGGGGTTGGGGGGGAACCCGGCCTCTTAAGGATCCAGACATGTCTTGCCTTAAATGAATCTAAAGCCCAGACTCTTGTTTGGAGTCCTTTTCTCTTCTTAGTTGGTCCTTTTCCATAGGGATGATTAACTCTTGAAAATGTTATTCCAAATGACCCATTCCTAAATGTGAAGGGCTCATTCTCTAAGGGCAAGGTAAGTAGCTAAGGTTTATTGAATAGATATTAGGTGCTCTGCAATTTAACAATATAATGATGATCAAAATGATCACATCAACTGCTATATACTTAGTGCAGATCCTCGCTGAGAGTCCTGGGTTGACTGATTTATTTAACCCTAACCCCATGTAGGGAGGTGGGTATTATCATTCCCAATTTATGTAAAGAAACCCTGAAGCATTGAGAAATAGGTATGATGGTGGACAAACGTGGAGTTGGAGAGTCATACTACTTCATACTTTTTCCCCATGGCATAATAACTTGGAAAGAAGAGTTACGATGCTAACTTTATAGCTAACTTTATAGAGATGTAGAGAGTTTGAGTAAATTTTCCAAGGACACAAGGCTGGTAAATGACAGCAGAGCGGTATTAATAGAGTATTTAAAAGTCAATGTAGTCTGCTGTGCTTTACCACAGGGTGGGGTTTCTAGGGTGAGCGGGATTAGATTTCCCAATGGGCCATCAAGCTCGGTGCTTAATGTATCACATACAACACCAGCATAAAGAAAGAGAGAGAGAGAAATCCCTGAAATAATTTTTTTTTTTCATGGAAATGCCAAATGATCAAAGTAGTCATTGAGAAACAACCAAAAATATTTTGGACTTTTTTATTGTTTTATAGTTTTGTATCTTCAGTTAAAAGAAGCCAACATCAATGTCTCAGTGACTGAAAATCACAAAGGTGCATTATTTGTACTACACATTAATGGTGGGGCAGCCAGTGGGACTGGGTAAGGATGCTGCGATGGGTGGGTGGGTGGGTGGGGAAGCTCTGCACCAGTTTGACTTCACGAGGACGAGCAAGATGGTGGGGCTTACGCCAGCTGGAGTGCTCCTGGCCTGTGTGGATGGAACTCAGGCAGCCTGGGCTCTTAAGAGCTTCCTGGAAATGTCTCATTTCTTGCATGTTCATATTGCATTGGCCAAAGCAAATCCAATAGCATCAAAGAAGTAGGGCGAGGCCTTACCACCAAGTGAATGGAAGGAGCAAAACTGGCACATTGGGAACAGGCTGGCGAAGGCCATTTTACAAATAGATAGGGGACAGGCGCAAGGAGTGCAGTCAACCTTTCAGTGTTCAAAGCCCTCAAATGTGTTCATATTTCCCAGAACAGGGGAGGGAAGGCTGGCCACCCCTCCTTGGGTCTGTACAAATGCAGGCATCTATTTTCCTCCAACACGTCTTGTGGTCCCTGCTCCTCCCCTTCTGCCTCCCTCCTCTAACTAATAAGGACCTGTTTTCTCATTGTTCCAGAAGCTGAGAGCTCATGGCCACTTTCTCCTGATAGGCTCAGTGCTGCTGTCTTTGGGAACTTCGTAAGCGACCTTGCTACGTGAATGGTCTTCATTTCAGAGCAGAGCTGAGGCGCCTCTCTGCTTTTGCCAGAGGGTTGCCCCAGCTCTTAGTGTCTCTTTTTGTCACCATTTCTTAGGTCCTTCCTGCGTAGCATCTCTCTCCATGTGAGCATCTGAATCCTGGACTTTAAATAGACTGAAGGTGGCTGCCTTGGGGGCCAGGAGCTCTGGAGGAGGCCACCAATGAAGAGGTCAAGTGAAATGGAGGCATCTGTGGGATAAAGTTCTCCTCCTTTATCCACAAATCTGGGGGACATGGCCCTTTCCTTCAGATGCCCAGCTGTAAAAATACTTTCCTGAGGAGCAGTTTGCTCTCAGGCCCTGTCCCAGTTACCCACAGGGTAGACTGACACGAGGTCCCAGGTCCCTCTCTTGCCCCGTAGCACAGGCTTTTACCAGCTTCCTCCTTGGAGATGAAAGCCTGAATCTGAATGCCCAGTTTGAAAGATTCTGGGCCCTTTAATTAAAGTCACCTGAATCGCTCATGTCTTTATTGCCGTCATCTCAAAGCCTGGTTTGGCTCTGACCTGGCTCCCAAAGGGATAAAGTTGGCATTTCTTCAAAAATTGACTGCAAACTGAGCTGTTTTCAAAAGTAAAGACTGATTTAAAAATTTAAAAAAGAGCACTTCCTTCTTTTCCTTTTGTGGTTCATTATCATCTTCTAAAAAAAAAAAAAATTTTTTTTCCCCTTTTTCTTTCTGTCTTTCTACTGAAACTAGAAGTATTTCATCCTGGCTTGCCAAATGATTTTTATCTCAATAGAAAAAGAACTTGCTATTTCCTGAAAATCTACTGCTTCTCCCGCTGCCCCCGCTCTAAAATACATTTTGTGCTGGGAATCAAAGTCAGGTAACTTGATAAGGAGCTAATGAAAACAAATTAATTCTGTCTGCATTTATAAAAAGGTCAGCTTGGCCTCACAGTTATCTCCTTTTCTTCCCGGGAGGGGCAACTTCTTGGGGCAACAGGGTTGGAAAGTCAGGTATTTGGAGGAAATAAACAGAGGCATGCTGTTTTCCCTCTGGAGTGAGGTGATTATGTATGTGTAAATTACTCAGGTAATTTTGGGGGGCAGGGAGGGAGAGATTTCATTCCAACACATGTGGCTAATTGCAGATAAACTGTCATTTTGAGCCACTGTAATGTAGGACAATTTGCATTCACCCTGGGATCGGGGATGGGAATTTTAAGTAGCATTTGTGTGACAGCTGCAAAAACAGTATTTTCACCATCCTGGGTCTCTCCTTCTGGAACGGCCTTGGACAGCAGGAGGAGACTAACCTTAACCTTCCCTCCTGCCTCCCCTTTCGAAGCCCCATGCTTTCAAGGACAGAACCTGCTCACTCTATCATCTAGCTGGATTTGGAGGAAGACTTCCCGGTTTGAAGGAATACGTGTCTTTCTCAGACAATGGTTGTCTATTCTCTTAGAGAACCACCCCGGCTAACCTGCTGCAAAGGTGACAAATGAAGTAGTAAGGGGGACAAGAGGCTGCCCGTTGGTATTCAGTCCTGCCAGCTCACATGGCTACGTGTCTCTGAGATAGGAAGAGTCCCAACAGTGCCCTGCAGATGGAGTGGTGCATGGTGGGGAGCTAGGGTTGAACGTCTAGGCTGCCATGTCTTTGCTGGAGGGTTTGTTCTCACTATTGGTTTCCAAAGAGTATCATGGACAGAACCTGAGGTTAAAAAGTGGGTGTCATAGCCGGGGTGGTGGCGCACACCTGTAATCCCAGCACTTGGGAGGCTGAGGCAGGAGGGAGGATCGCGAGTTCAAAGCCAGCTTCAGCAATGGCGAGGCACTTAGCAACTCAGTGAGACCCTGTCTCTAAATAAAAATACAAAAAAGGGCTGGGGATGTGGCCCAGTGGTCGAGTGCCCCTGAGGTCAATCCTTGGTACCAAAAAAAAAAAAAAAAAAGAAAAAAAAAGAAAAGTGGGTGTCATCCCAGGAGACTCTTGGGATTTGACCAAAAATAACTAAATAAATGTCAAGATATTCGTCTTCTCTTATCATTAGCAGCTCTTTCTAAATGATAGAGAAGGAATGATATTTTGGGAATTGGAAGGTGCAGGGAGAGGGTGGAGGTGTGTCTGAAGTCACTCCATCTCCTTGACCAAGAGCCTTTTCCTCTCCCTGTGTATCCTCCTTGGAAGAGGCGAGGCCCCTTCATCATCAGTTGAGGGACTCATATCTCTTCTTACCTGCTTTCCCTGCTTCGTTCCCACCTGCTTATCATGAAATGACACCTTCTCCCAAGCAAGGACTTGTTCTTGCTCATTTTCCAGAGGGGACATGAAAGAGCATCAACTAGTCAATGGACAAACCAAGGTTCAAAGACGTTGAGTGGCTTTCTTCCAGGCCAAATAGAAAACGCCCTCAGAATCAAGGCCAGGTTTCGGGTCTCCTCATATGTTTCTATAGGAGTTAACCACGTTTTATTGCGTGGCATCTGCCCGTGTGCAGTGTCACTTCACAGGAGGCTTACCCCCAGGAATCACGTTGGGACTTTAGGCAAGAGTCACAGAGATCAACAGGCAGATATCGGTAAAAGCAGAGAATTTATTATCAGAGTGTGAGCCCATTGCTCAGAACTCAAGGCCAGAGTTTAGCTGTCCTCATGAAGTGCTGAAACAGAGTCTTATGGTTGGAAACGTGCCTCCATGCACTGGTGACCCCTCTTCTATTGTTCCCCACATTCCTGCTTCTTAGGAACCATCTCTGAGATACGCACAGATTAAATACTCAAGAAACGATGCTAGATTTGGGTCCAATGCTCCCACTATACATTTTAGTTTTATATTAGGCTCCTTTTAAAATTTCAACAGTAAACCCCCAGCGGATGGTGATGTTTCTTCTTATCAAACCTCTTTTTCACAAAGGTGAATGGTTTATCAGCTTGACTTCCATATTGCCTTCTTTGTGACCTTTTGCTTTTCACAACTGAGCACGTTGTGATAATTGACCTCAATTATTTCTACTGACTTGTTCTTATTAGTAGCTGGGCAATGGATCTGTGTCTGTGTGTAGGAGTCTCCATTGTCCTTCCTGGATTTATCTTACGTTTGGTTACAGATGTAAGCTACTTGCAGACTGAGGTGCAATTCTTTGTCCAAAGCCTAAATACAAATAGAAATTCTTAAAGTGGGCATTTGGCATCCAGTGTATTTTGGGGATATTTTCCAGATTATTTGTCTTCTTTATGGATCTTATTCCAAAAATCAGAGGAAGGGCATTCATTCCCCTTCTTTATAATCTCAGCCAAGATGTCGTGTGTAAACTATTCCAGCTCGTTTTTCAGGGATCTCGTCACAGTTGTCTGTAAGCTGCTCCAGCAACACCTGCCTGAGTGTCCTTGAGCTCTGGACATTCTGATGAGATGACTTGGAGAAGGGAGGGGTCTGCGCTTTGGTCCTGCAACCCAGGAGACTGCGACAGTTACTGACCTCAGGATTTCGGGGTTTGAGTTGTTTGGCTCTTGGTTGAGAATGACAGAGAGGGGGATACCCAGAGGACGCGAGGAAGGAGGCTGGCTATGCACATGGAATTCAGAAGGGTGGGGGAGGGGGCAGGGCTTGAACCTCCTTCTAATACCTTTCCCTTCAGGTAACTGGGCACAGCCTATCTTGAGATCCTGGATTCCACTTTCAGCCTGCGCGCCGAGTCACTCCACTTTCTTCCTCGGGCTTTTCAATTTGTCTTCCAGGATTACAAATTGATCTTTATCAGCCGAGGCAGACTCAGGCTTGTTGGTACCAGGGTTCCTGCATGTTGACAAATGGCCACGAGGTCTTGGGAAAGATGCAATGAGAATCGCTGAAGCTCCTATTTAGGTAATCTAAACTGAACTCCTCCTTGGCCCAAGTGTCTGGCTCTTTCTGGTGATGTCTTGTCTCTCTGAGTTGCCAGTGAGTCAGACAACCAGCATCGCCTGTCGATGACGTGACTCGGGCGACACATGATCCAGACCAGTGTCTGTATTCGTTTTCCATTCTCTTGGAATTCTAGGAAGTGGTTGTGATATAGCGGTGATAGGCAAGGAGATGGAAAGGTGAGGATAAGAAGTTAGGGGACTTGCACTCAGGTCTCTGTCTTATTGCTTATCAGCTGTGTGGCCTTCACAGAGCCATCCAACTTCTCTGAAGGTCAGAGATGTTCCATGGGGGTGGGACTAAGCTGCCATGACGGAACATGTAGGAAAACCAATGGGAGGTGACTCCAGTTTCTGTTACCTCTTTGTCATCCTTGCCTAGTTCTTCTTTTCAATAACATTAATTATAAAAGAGTTAACTACCTGTTAGACATGATATGAAAGCAAGGAGCTATATATATATATATATATTTTTTTTTTTGTACCAGGTTTTGAACCTAGGCATGCTTAACCACTAAGCCACATCCCCAGTCCATTTTATTTTATTTTATTTTGAGACAGGCCCTAAGTTGCTTAGGGCCTCTCTAAGTTGCTGAGGCTGGCCTTGAACTTGTGATTCTCCTGCTTCAGCCTCCTGAACCATTGGGATCACAGATTTGCTTCACTGCACCCAGCTATCTGGTTCTCTGCCTGGCACTCATTCCTTTCTCAGGGTATTTTGGGTGCCCCTTGAGATGTAATCATTTGGATTAATAAAGCTTTTTCCTGGGGAACCTTCGATGCCTGTGTTAGTTTTCTGATGCTGCTGTAGCGATTGCCATGCACCTAATGGTTTGAAAAAAATGCACATTTTTTAAAAAAGTTTCTTTAAAAGTTCATCTTTTTACTTAGGTCTCATTGGGCTAAGACCAAGATGCCAACAAGGCTGCTTTTTACTAGAAGCTCTGGGGAAGAATCCATTTTCAAGTTCCTTTGGGTGGTTGTCAACTTCAGTTCCTTGTGGCCATATAACGGGGGCCCTTGCTCCCATGGTAGCTGCCAGCCCTGTCACCGTCCTTCCTTGGCTCCTGGCTCCCTTCCCCCTTCTTCAAGGCTGGCAAGGACAGTTAGACCTCACATTTCCACCTGGCTTTTGGCTTCCTCTCTCTTCTTACTTCTTCCTCTTCTTTTAAGGGTTGACAAGATGGTGTGGGTTTCCTCCAGCTGATCCAGGCTAGTTTCCCAATTCTAAGGTCAGTTCATTAGTAACCTTAATTACATCTGCAAAGACCCCTCACAGCAGTACCTAGGTTAGTATTGGGTGGAATAACCAAGGAATGGAATTTTTTTTTTTTTTTTTTTTTTTTTTTTTTTGGTGCCAGGGATTGAACCTATGGCCTTGTGCATGCCAGGCAAGCACTCTACCTATTGAGCTAAATCCCCAGCCCAGGATAGAAGTCTTGACGTTAGGGGAAAACCTCTGTGCAGTATTTTGTACCGCCTCATCCTAAAGGGTAACGTCTTGGGTTGTTATGAGTCATTAATGCATTTGTGGAATTGGCCTAATGGGTGGATTTCCAGTATCACTGACCACTGAGGGGAGTAGGATGGCTTTCTATTTTCATGCTCCTAGGACATTACATCAGAGATTACTGTCACGTTTAGGATTAGGGATTAGAATTTTTGGCAGAGAGTGCATGAGGGCAGGGAATCTAGGCTAGGTGGCACAGAGGAAGAAAGAGTCCCTACTGAAAAACAAAATAAAATAAAACCAGAAGAGAAAATGTTCCCAAGGGGGAAAACATCACTTATTTAAATTAACCCTACTCTGATATGTTTGAGGTTGAAAAGGGCCTCCTGATTTACAAAGGATAGAACGCCTCAGAAATACAGGTTTCCCTAATTTCAAGTATGGCTTTTAAGATTGATGAAACAATTTAAGCATCTGAGAAAGTATTTGAAGAGATTTGCAAGAGCTGGATATGGAAGCGATCTTTCCTTTTCCCTTGCCCCCTCCTTCATTTTAAAAAACCGAGTCCGATTTCCATGTAAACCTAGCAACATGAAATGAACTCATTGCAACAGTATGAAAATAGTTGTGCAGATGTAGATATTTAATGTGTATGTATAATATGAGCTGTTTAAAAATGAGGGAATGAGGTCTGAAGAGGGAATGGGTCTACTGGCTTCTTTGACAACTTAATACACACATGCTATACATTTGTATACTTAGATATACAAGTATATGTATTTCTATTTTTCTCTCTCTCCTCCCCCCTCTCTCTCTATATATAACTATCTCTCTATATATACATATCGATATATGGAGATATATAGATGTTCCTTAGTATCCATGGGGGACTAGTTCCAGAACCCCCCCAAAGATATCACAGAACCCCCCAAAGATATCATCATCTATAGATGTTTAAGGAATATTGATTGAATCCATGAATGTGGAATACATGGGTAGGAAGGGCCAGCTGTGTAGATAGATGATGCAGATACAGGTGAAAAGGATGTAGGTTGTTAGACCTGGCCAAATGCAGTCAGTCTTTAACATAATAAATGCTATGTATTGGCATAAACACAAGAATTTGCATTCTTGAACCAAAGTGTCTCTTATGCAATTTTAGAATTGCATAAGAAAAAAAAAGTTATTTTTTTTTTCACCCAGATTCTATTACTACATGATTATTATTATTATTTTTTTTTATCCTTCTTGAACTGGACATTCTCCCTTCCAAATATCCATGTAGAATCACTTCCTATTTGTGAGTCCTCTCCAGGGCAATGGGAAACATATTCTTTGCCTGTTCATTTTGTGGTCATCAAGGTTTCCTGTCCACGGTCTTTCTGTGAATTCTCTTGGGGCTCAATCTGGCCCGCGTTTTCAGGAGTGAGCGGGAGATAGCCTGAGTTTTGATCATGTCCTATCATTTCATCAGGTCCAACAGTATTGTAGAGTCCTAGCCACCCTCAGCACCTGAAGCTCTTCAAATCACACGAGAGTCTGCGTCAAGTTGACCATTGTCCGACATTTGGGCCCTTGACTGGAAGGAACAGGGCTGAGGGAGAAAAGAAATCATATCCTGTCAATAAGCGCTGAAAATATTTAGTGTGGCAAGCTCTGTGTTTTCTTTCTTATGAAAAGCTGATTAATATTCAGTGGTTGAAGGTTAATACCCCATTCATTTTATTCACTTCACATCCTGCACACAGGGGTGACTGTTCCAATTTCAACTCCTAGTTCATACAAACCTGGTTCCAATCAGGAGATTAGTAACTTACTGCCTAAGCAGAAACAAATCACACAATTGCTAAGCTTATCTTTTCACCCTTGCTCAGACACGTACCTGCGCTTGAAGCAGACTCGTTCACAGACAGATGTGGAGGCAAACAGACCAGAAAAACTTCCTCCATGTGGGCGTATCTAGGAAATTTCCTTGGCTGATGCAGGCACGTGAGAGGGATGGATAGATGTGAAGAGAGTGGTCTAAACATATTCAGATGAGCCAGGTCTTTAGCCTTGCTCAGGAATCGTGTCTCAGAAAAGCTTTCTATATCGCCAGTAATCTTCTGCTGAGTTCAATTTCGAACATAGTAGGATGGGTCACTATGAAAAGATGCCTTAGGTTTTGTCCTTCTGCTGAGTATATGATGTTATTTTGCAAGTTGACCTCCACCACTCGATCTATTTGACTAGAAATTTGTTCTTATATTCCAGGGATGTTCAACCAATGGACACGCCACTTATTTTTCTGTAGAGGTGAAACTGTAGCAGGATGAACTTGACATGAAAGATAATGAAGGCTTTTCTGATCATGTAAGTGGAGCTTCAAAACAGATCACCAAAGTAGGGAGAGGATTATCTCTTCTCCTCCTCCTCCCCCTCCTCCCCTTCTTCCTCTTCCTCCTCCTCCTCCCCTTTCTCCTCCTCTTTCTCCTCTTCATCCTTCTGCTCCCCTTCCTCCTCCCCTTCCTCCTCCTCCCCCTCTTGTTCATCCTCCTCCTTCTTCTCCTCTTCCTCCTCCTCCACCTCCTCCTCCACCTCCTCCTCCTTCTTTGGTACTGGAGACCACTGAGCCACATCCCCAGACCGTTTTTATATTTCATTTAGAGACAGGGTCTCGCTGAATTGCTTGGAACCTCACTAAGTTGCTAAGGCTGGCTTTGAACCTGTGATCCTCCTAAGCTTGGGAACTGGGCCTCAGCCTCCCAAGCCACTGGGATCATGGACACGCGCCACTGCGCCTGGCTGGATTCGTGCTTCTTGAAGGTCTATTGAAGTTGTATTTCACCTCTCCTAAAAGGGTTACAAAGAGATCTGCAGGCTGCCCTTCAGGTCTGTGGCTTAGGGATATCTGCCTACAGTGATGCTGGCGAAGATAAGCTCAGGTGTGCATCTGCAAAAATAGGAGGGAGGCATGTCCAGAAGTTTGCATATGCAGGTAATGGCATACAATGGCTGACTCACAGAATTCCTCCTCACGGTGACTAGCCATCAGATGGCGACAATCATTGGTGCCAGGTGTTTTATTGTGTGTTTTTAAATTGTGTTTATTTCTATTCAACATGCATGTTACGCTGCTAAAAAATTGACACAATGGGACCAAGAAGAAAAATCTTAGTATTTAACACCATGAATGTTTTCCTTGGGGGACTTGATTTTGATTATGGGATTTTAATACGAGGATGCTTCCCAAAGACTTTGAGGGTTGGAAATGAATGAGATGTAACTCCAGTTTACCTGGAGACCTAAAATCCACCTATGGTCTAGACACCTGTAGAATCTCATCTTTCTTTCCTTTCCTCTTTGACTTTTGTATTATGGGAAAAGGCAAAGAATGGGATTTGCAGAGCTACAACAACAAACAACCTTAACAACAACAACAAACGACCTTCACAAACAGCGTTGTTTAGAATCACATCTCCTCCACTTCTTAGCTAAATGGCCTCTGTTTCTCTAAGCCTCTTGATCTCAGTGGAAGATGCAGTAATGCAGCGCATAATGATGATGATTGACACATCCCCAGCCCCCAGTGGTGGCGATTAATCAGATTGGTCAGGAAGACCCCTATGTGTGAAAAGGCTTGGAAATCTGCACACTTCACTAAACAGGCCATGTGTGGCTATTACTTTTTCGTAAAATTTCTAGCTGTCTGTCCACCTACTCCCCAACCGACCTCTACCGCCGTGTTCTCTTTCAATAGGAGGAAACACAAGTCCTTTAACTTTTCAGCTAAGGCTTAAGCATCTTCTAGCCTGCTGCAAAAGGCCTGGCTCAGCCAAAGCTTGAGGAACTGGGGAAATTTCCATCAGCAAGAACCGCACTTCTAATAAAATTCATAATAGCCCTGTCGAAACATGCTTGGGAGTCCGTCGGCCTCGACCTCAGCCTCCTACCCCTGGAAGCTGAGTTTCATTTGTAGATGCTGATCACAGTCACATGGGTGTGGGCGTGGAGCCTTGACTGGGGATTTCCTAACCACTGTATGTCCTGCACCATCTTTTGTAGTATTATTATTTTTTAATTGTGGTGAGATAAACATATCATGAATTTAACATCCTAATCATTTCCCAGTGTCCAGTTCAGTGACACTAAGCACATTCATGCTGCTGTACGACCATCACTGCCATCTGTCTCCCGAACCCTTTCCACCTTGCAAAACTGAAACTCTGTCCCCATTAACACAAAGTCCCCTCTCTCCTTCTCCAAGCCTGTGGCCACCATCACCATCCTACTTTTTGTCTCCATGAATCTGCGTTTTCTAGGGACCTCATCTAAGGGGGATTGTACATTATTTCCCTGTGGCTGGTTTATGTCACTCAGCATCACGTCCCCAGGGTTCATCCCTGGAGTTTGCGTGGTCCTCTGTGTGAGGAGGACGCAGCTGCCGTGCTTCCCAGTGGCACTGGGGGCTGCTGAGGAACCAGCCTGCCTGGAGTCCCCATGGGGTCACGGGGTACTGACAACAATCCAAGGGGTGACAGCAACATCACTAGTAACTGGTAATGCTAAACCTCGACCAGGAGCTGCAGACTTTCCAGGGCTTCTGAAAAGGATTCTTGGAGCCCAGGATGCCGGGCAGAAAAGCCCCTTCCCTCAGCTCAGCTTGCAGGAGGAGTTCAAGTCTTCACGGGGCCTCGGGGGCCTCGCGACGGTGGGATTTCTCACTGCGGAGCCAGGCTGGCCATTGAGCGCGCTCTCTCTTTTCATTTCACGGGGACCATCAGGAGGGATGCTTTGGCTTGTGGAAATACTATTTTTTCTTCCTGCCTTTGGAGAGAGAGAGAGAGAGAGAGAGAGAGAGAGAGAGAGAGAGAGAAAGAAAAAAAAAAAAAAAAAAAAAAAAGCCGGAGCTGCTGTGCAGCGCCACACAGGGTGTCTAGCCAAAATGCAAAGTTTCACCACAGCGCACAAGCAGACTCTGTTTTTCAAGTGAGGGAACAGAGTGCCGGGCCTTTCACCACCTTTTTCGGCACTTCTTTAAAAAATGATTTAAATTGGAGGCAATGGGACCGAATGCTGAACATCTGACGCTCAGACAAGACTTAATGAATCATACGCCCCAACAGCATCACTCTTCTCCAGCCATTTCTGTTGGCATCCCTGGTGGGTTTTTTTCCCCCTCCACAAAAACATTTGTTCTGCAGACCATTTGCTGGTTAACAGTGTCCAGGGCAGCTCTCCATGTTCATGGCAGGGACAACTGGCCCAGGGAAGCCTGAAGACCTGGGTTCCTTTTCGCCTTGTCTCTCTCTGGGTCTGAATGTCTGAGAGAAAGGAGACGGTGCTCCTTGGAGACCAGACTTAACACCACCATGGGTCCTTCCCCCACCCAAACTTTTGCACTTTTGCAGAATATTTTTTTTTTTTTTTTTTTTTTTTGTGGTACCGGGGATTGAACTCAGGGGCACTTGACCACTGGGTCACATCCCCAGACCTTTTTTTGTATTTTATTTAGAGACAGGGTCTCACTGAGTTGCTAAGTGCCTCGCCATCGCTGAGGCTGGCTTTGAACTCGCGATCCTCCTGCCTCAGCCTCCCAAAGTGCTGGGATTACAGGCATGCGCCACCGCGCCCAGCTTTTGCAGAATATTTGAACTACTTGTAGCAAATGCTGTTCCCAAGCCTACAGCATCCAGCATTGCATGACTGATTTGAGGCAAAAGGACAAAAAAAAAAAAAAAAAAAAAAAAAAAAGTGAATGATTTTTGTGGTTAGGAAAATACTAGTGTGGGGAAAAGACACCAATTGCTAGTGTTGAGTTGGAAGCAATCATTGTCCCTGGTGTCATAAATTAGAGCTCTGTGGGTGAGCGATGGCAGGGTGGTTCACAGCGTGCTTGGCAATTGTCAGGGCACAGGCAGACTGGACCGAGGCTGCCCAGCTTCTATGAGCACCGTGCGCTAGGGTCTTACCCACCTTGCTGATGGGTCATGTCTGATATCACTCTGCTGGAGCCCAATGCAGGGAGAATGGAGGGGCTCTTCCCTCTGTGGCTTCAACGTATGCAAACAATTTAATCTTCTAGTCCAATTCTTTATGTAAATGTTTAATATAAACCTGCTGTTAACATAATGTACATGCATTTGCTGGTAGGCAAAGCTGGGATTTACATTATGCTGGAGATCAGATTTTTTTTTTTTTTTTTTTTTACAGAAGGGGCTGGGAAAACCTTTAAAGATGGCAAGGTTTTCCTTCTCAGTGGCAGGTGCACCCCAAATAGCACGTGCCAAGGCATCAAAGGGAACCAGCGCTCCCAGACGCTGATCCCGGTCCACCCATTAAAAGACCAACGGCTCACAGTTACAAGTTAGCGGATGTTAAAAGAGTAATGGACAGAAAGTGTCCGGGTCTCAGCTGTGACGGGACTCTCCACTGCAGGCTGCTCCAGGAAGGACAAGTCCAAGTCCAGATCCGCAGCAGGCAAACCAAAGTTTTGGAGCCAATTCAGGCCACTTGCCTGCCTTTGTTTGGCCACTAAGAATGGCTTTTAGGTTTTTCAGTGATTGGGGAGAATATAATATTTTAAGGCAAGTGAAAATTATATGAAATTCAGATTTCAGTCTCTGTGAACTAAGTTTCATTGGAATACAGCTATGTTAGAACATTTATGCACCGTCCGTAGCTCCAGTGGCAGGGCAGAGCTGAACAGGGCTCGTTGTGCCTACAGGGCAGGAGGACTCAAATACAAACTTTTTTTGTTTGTTTGTTTTTCCTCCAGAAAAATTTCCTAACTTCTTATCTAGAGAGCCCATAAGCCACCATGACAGTCCTGGAGATGAAGATGTTCATAATAGAAGCCAGCAATGGCCGATTGATTATTATTATTATTTTTTTTAGTTGTAGGTGGATATAATACCTCTATTTATTTTATTTATTCATATGTGGTGCTGAGGATCGAACCCACTGCCTCTCATGCGCTAGGCGAGCGCTCTACTGCTGAGCCACAACCCCAGCCACGCCCCACTGATTTTTTTTTTTATACCAGGTGTGTGTTTATCAACTCTCCGGCTGCGTGTGGCATGCAGTGTGTTAATCTTCACTTTAAAAAAAATGCAGTATGTGCTAATTGTCGATGGTATTGTCACTTACATTGTCTGCTTTGGGCTTTCTATGTGTGAATGGTTACCTAGCAGGGAATTTTTTAGCATTCCTTACGATTTTACCACATTCCAAATGTTTGTTGCTTGATAAATTGGGTAAGTATCTCACAACACCGGCTGATCATCTGTTTTACCACATGGGACATGAAGTGACACAAAACTCAATGAAGTAGTCTGGAGATGGAGCCCAGGGCTTTTGTGTGTGTTTGCCTTTTTGTCTTTAAGTTATACTAATGGTGCTAAGTATAAGCCTGATTTGGGAACACCTAACAAATAATTATTCTATTTTACACTTTTCAGAGATATATGGCCCATATTGCAGAGGCCACCTGACTTGGAGCTCCAGAGTGAAGATGATTTCCTTATTTTTTATTTTTTATTTTTAATTTCTAACCCTCCAATCCCCCAAGCTCCCCCACTGCCCTGGGCAGGGTGGTGAGATGGAACTTTCTACATAGTTATCCATACCTAGTTAACTGGCCAACTCTATAGTGTGGCTCTGGAAGCTTCTGCTGACTTCCTTCCCCTCCTTATGAAAGAACATTCCAAGCAGAATACAACTGCATTCATAGCACGTTGAATTCTTAACTGAAAATATTTAGAACAGTCTGAGACTGGCCCAGGTGATAGTGATCCTTATGTTCCCAGCCAAAATTTTACAAAAGGGTGAGATTGATGTCAGTAGAGAATGAAATTCCTATCTGGCCTTAATGGAAACTCCCCAGAAAGCAAGGAGACGTTCCCAGCAGATTCAATGTCTGTACAGTAATGATGGTATCCTCATATTTTCCTTCCAAGCTTTAATTTCCCTAGTTTACAGACTGTATGAAATGTCCCAGGTCACTTTGGCACCACTGGATGAAGTAGTTAGCTGCACATGCTGTCCACAACCTTCTTCTACACTGTGGCCCCTCATTAGTTTCAAATCTCAATTTAATTTCCAGCAGAAGTAGTTCAGGGTTTCCTGAGACTTAGCGATCACATCTGAGCAGCCGCAGGGGGTCTCATATCCAGACTGCCTTTTTCCTGGTCCTCCGCCTCCCTCTCACCACCTCCCCCAATCAGATCTCTATATGATGCAATTCTGCTGCCTCTGCATTTGCAAATGGGACAGAGCAGAAATTGTTTTCTGAAAATGCTTCCATGGGTTTTCTTCCTAATAGCTTGTGGGCTTTGATTTTGAAACCAGTAGCTTCTGAGATAATTTTTCTTAAGTCTTTATGTCTGAGAAATTGATGTGACCCTATAATCAAGGATCTAAACTGTTAATCCAGAATATGATGCTAAGTTGTGCTACTTATTGATTTGATGATAACTATGCAAATGTTAGTTTGTCCCATTGCTATATATTTAAGGGTCCCATCCCTGCAAACCCAAAGCAGATAGTTGGTTATTTGGGGGTTTCAACCTTCATGAGTATGATGTGGGTCTGACTAGCTTGGAGAAAATGACTGATCAGATCTTCTCAGGTGACTCTGAGACCTGTTTTCTGCACCAAGACAAATTAAGTCGTAGATCTTAAAGAAGATGAAACTGAAGATAATACTCTGATATAGGGATGGGGAATCAGATTTTTAAAGGCAGCCTTGGAAAATTCAGATACTATTCTTTTAGTAAATGTAGTTCTATGGGAGGGAATATACTTTATTACTTTATACTTTATTACTTTATAAAGTATACTTTATTACTCTGGCATAAGTTCTTAAAGTGTGGTTGTTTTTTTTTTTTGATAGTTTATTAGATGCATGTCAGATCAACTTAAGGTGATGAGCTTGGACAAATTATTTCTCTCTCTGATACTTATTTTTCTCACCTACAAAGCAGGAGTAATAATACCCTGTCTAGTGGATTCAAATGAGAGTGAAATTACAGCCTATTTAAAGTACAGAGTAATGGGTGCAGTGGTGTATACCTGGGGTCCCAAACACTTGGGAGGCAGAGGCAGGAGGATCACTTGAGCCTAGGAGTTCCAAACCAGCATGAGCAACATAGAGAGACCCCCCCCCCCCACCTTGAGGGACAAAAAAGAAAAAGCACAATATTTGGCGCACAAATAAACCTCCCCTTTTTAATTCTCCAGACTCCCGCCGTCTTGTGTCTTCATTCCAGAAAAACAAATAATTTCAATGGGAGGCTTCTTAGTGATTTTGCCCTAAATTCTGCATATAATTTCCTGGAGTGAGCTGCCTTCTGAGGTTATTTCAGTTTGCTTCTGTGTAATGCTTTGGCGGGTTGGGTTATCATGACTGTGTCTGGACCCTTATCGAAGGGCTGAGGACACAGCTCAGATGAGGCCCATCCATCGTGCTGCTTTGGTGAGCATGTCAGAAACTCTTTCTCTGAAACCATTACGAACACACCATGCTGGCGACTCTGGTTGGGTGGTGAGATAGCTTATTCTTCCTGACCTAAGAAAGCAAATAGAGCGGAAATGCTGAGGTGGTGGAAACCGCAAGAAAGAAACTAGAGTCTAACAAAGGAAGATGGGACATGCAGAGGTCTTTGATTGCCTGGCACAGTGGTGAATGTCACTGGCTACCTGTTTTGTCTGGGATGTGCCGCAGGTGTAGTGATTTTGTGTACAATTTGCATAGAAGTGGGGAGGTGAACTAAGAGAGCCCATTTCACCCAGAACTACTTTTAGAAATTTCTTCTGCCTTCTTTGATTGTTACACACACACACACACACACACACACACACACACACACACACACACACAATTTATTTCCTGGCATCTGAGATCTTGGACAACTATATTCTTTCCCAAGCAGAAGTATACTCTGAAAAAGTATGGATTTTAGTGTCAGAGAGAGATAAGTCGGTTCTGTGTCCTGGTATGCAAGGGCCCCACCTTGGTGAACTTCCATTCCCTCATGGCTGTATTTTTTTCTGTTTGTCTTGAGAAGTAACGAGTTAATGGGTGTGCAAGTTCAGCACATGCTGGGTGCTGAGTCAACAGTCAGTGTTAGTTTCCTATCAGGACTCAGTTCAGTGCTTCAGAATGAAGCTGATTTTATTTTAGTTTCTCCTCTTATCCTTCCCTGGATTTATCAATATCCACATTTTATTTTTGCTCCTGATTTGTGGCTTTACTTGGGTCAAGTTACCTACCTGAAATTATTTTCTTACCCAAGTCGGTGTCTCCAACGCAATATCCATAGTCACTAATTCATTTGCTACCTAGTTTGGAACCTAAATTTCCAAAAAGTTTTTCCTGACCAACCACATTTTCTGACCCATCACTTACTCTCTGATCTTTTCACACTTATATACCTAGTGTGAACTAAATATTACTTGCTTACTTTCCAGCTAATTTTCTTTTCTCTTCCAGAAAATAATTCAAAAGTCAAGGGTTATGACCTAATTCCATATCAGTGAGAGAAATTATAGGGCCTAGGATCATGCTGATCACATAATAGACAACTTCATAATACTTGTTGCAGCTAATTTTCTTGGTTTTCTATTAAAGATGTTTACAGAATGACTTAATGGTCTCACCCTTCTATTGTTTGATTCGCAACCAACTTTGCTGCTTACTTTAGACTGTGAGGATACAGAGATCTTGATTACAAATTGCTGTTATGTACAAAGGCAACAAATTAATTCGTTCTCAATTATCAGATGTATTCTTAAACTGAAATTTGGCTTCTGAAAATAAAAACGATGAAAGTAGAATCTGGTCCCCTTCCTAGAGGTCTGTCTGCTCCAATATCCAGTGTTCTCTCTTGCAATGAACTGAAGTGGCTCTAGAGAAACACTCCTGCTCCCAATTCTTGCCTAGTGGTCTATGGAAATGTTATGCAAATCAGGAGATGCTAACCTGGTAGATTCTCCCTGAGAGAACAAAACATTTCAGTTGCCCATGTTGACTCAACTATTTTTCTCTCCACATAATCTCCCCATTGAAGGTGTTCGTCTTTGATCTTCTGCAATCCTAAATCAGAGTGATCACCCTAGAAATATCACCAAAGACAGACTTGTATCAGGATCCCCTAGGCTCAGGAAACAAAAAAATCATGACATAAATATTTGTATAAGGAAGATTAATTCAGTCATATAATGAAATGTCCTGTAATAGGAAAATGAAGGTTTGGTATGTGTGTGTGTGTGTGTGTGTGTGTGTGTGTGTGTGTGTATATATATATATATATATATATATATATATTTTTTTTTTTTTTTTTTCCCTCTCCCAGAGATGGTCTTTAAAGATTTAGGTTCCTTCTCACCACTTGTTACACTTAGCATAATATCTTTGCTTTCACACAGTAATTTAGCATTGCAAGCTGTGCAGCTGTAGTTTCAAGGGTCTCTGACATATCACCCTATGACACAAAGGGGCTTTCACTTTCTGGCTTTTTTAGTAACAAGGAAAATTTGCTTGAAACTCTTCCCTTTCATATTTCCCTTACCTCTCATTGTTAAAAATTGGGTTATCTGCCCTTTTAAAAATTCAGTCTTTCTCAAGGAGGAAAAGACCACCATGATTGAGCTAAACTTCACTTTTGGGTCAAGTGTAGGAGTGCATGAACAAGATAAGAACAGCATGGACATGTTGGGGAGGGTGGATGGTGAGGCCAAAGAAGGACAGTCCCTGCTATATAGAAGAGGACACCTTGGAAGGGGCTTATGGAATGCTGTCACTGAGATGAGGTATAAAACAATTCTGCTGGAAGACAACAAAGTTAACCACTCCAAAGTCAGCTAAGTACTTTCCCCCCAAATACAAAGGACTGTGTGTTTATATAAGTGGATTCCAAATTCCACATCATTTGATTGCAACTGTCTCTCCTTCTATGACTGTGACACTGGCTCCCTAGGTAGCATTTCAGGAAGTGATACTGAATTGTTGGAATTCGGTCATTGCCAAGGTCATAGCATTGTGAGTCTGTGCTTTGAAGTTTCTATAGGAGACTCCTCTCTAATAAGAGCAGTAGTAACAACACTGTCAGATCTGTATCAGCACTCGAATTTGGTGTGATGCCAAATCCTCAAAAGAAGAAAAAAATGGAATTGAGGAAATGGAGATATTCAGAAGTTTAGACCTCATTTGGAGTTGTTTTTATTGGATGGAATAATAGAAGGATCATTTTCCTCTTCATGGAATAAAACATAATTCCACATTTCTTTACAATTAAATTAAGACTAAAGAATGACAAAAACATTATCGTTCATGTGATGCATTTGAAAGATATCATTTGTGCTCTACTGGTGTAGAGTAAAGAATGCCTTGATTTGCTTTATGAAATGCCAAGTTTTCAGGGCAAATCCTATTAAGGGGTTTTAGTTCCTGTCTGATAGTTGCTTTCTTCTCTGCTAGCTGGCACTGCACAGAGACGCCTCGGGATTGTTTAGGCTGAGGTTGAACTTAATTTAGGAACTAAAACTACTGAGTTGGGGATATTTGCTCATTCGTCATCTCTCTCATCTATTTGGCAGTTGACTATCTCTCATATTTATAATAATTTTTTAAAACTTACCTGCTCATTTTTTGTTGTTGTTTTTTTGTTTCTCTCTGCTAGTCTGTAAACTTCTGGCAAAACTTGTTCCCAGTTGTACCTTCAGTGCCTGATCTATTTCCTGAGTAATGATCACTAAGTATATATTTATTTAGTGTTTGAACCCTCGTTGAGCCTTTAGTTCAGGAGGAAGATAAGCACACAAAGAAACAAACAAAAATGCTTGGTTGGGAGGGGCTTTTATAAAAAAATGAGCACAGATTTATTAAAATTTTAAAGACAGGAAGAGATCATACATAGCATACTTGTTCATGCTTTGGAAAAAATTCTATCATCTATCTATCTATCTATCTATCTATCATCTATTTTACTTAAACATTACATGGGGGTTCCCTATTTATAAGCCAGAAATAAACCAAATCAATCAATTTTTAAATAAATGTACACAGAGTATAAATGTTGACTATCTTGTCATTGTTAACTTGCCCTGTTTTTATTTAAGGAATAGGTTGTCTAGATGAGTTTCTTGTAGACAGCAGACAGTTGTGTGTAAGACATAGATTGTCTAGATGAGTTTCTTGTAGAGAGCAGACAGTTGTATGTTGCTATTCCATCCAATCCAATGAACTTTCCCATGTAAGGACTTGGTCCATTTACATTTAACATCATTCTAGATTTGGTTTTGTGTAAGTCAACCAATTTACTATTCATCTCCTTTTTGTCCCATATGTGTCTTTCCTTGTCTTCTAATAGTAATTAGTTGAAAAATTTCATTCATCTGTTTTATTTCCTCTTTTGGCTTTTTAGTTATACCTCTGCCTTATTCTGTGTTAGTGGTTATTCAGGAATTGCAGTATTCTTCCTTAACTCTATGGTGGTCTATTTAGAAGTAATACATACCATACCTTCATTTCTCACACATCACAAAAACACGAACCATATAACAGAATAATTTCATTTACCACACTCATATCCTTATCACATAATTAGTTGTACATATATTATAAACTCAAGATTGGATATAATTTTGCTTTAAATACATTTGTCTTTTGATAAAATCAAGGGAAGTTTTGAAAACTGCAATATTTTGTTATATACCCACATATTTCTCATTTTGGTGCATTTCTCTTTTTCCTGTAGGTGGCTGTTTCTATTTTCATTATTTCACTTTAGGTTGAAGAGATTTGTTAGTCTTTCTTGTAATTTTTTTTTTCTCAATCACATCTTAATTTAATCCTCTTTTTTTGTTTTGCTTTCCTTTTTTCTTTTCTTCCCATGTTTTGTATTGTTGCACTATAGTTGTACATCATGGTGGAATTCATTGTTACAAATCCGTGAATGCCCACAATATAACAATATAATTTGGCCAATGTTGTTCCCCAGTATTTTCCCTTCTTTTCTCCTCCCTCCCTTAGTCTTTTTCCTTTCCTGATCTTCCTTCAATTTTCATGAGGCACTGTTCCTCTTTCTTTTTCCTCTCTATCTTTCATATTCAAGAAGATAGAGAGGAAAAATTCAACATATTCAACATATGACCTTTGACTTTCTGAATTTGGCTTATTTTGCTTAACATAAGTGTTCTTAAATTCTATATATTTTCCTGCAAATGACATAATCTCACTCTTTATGGCTGAATAAAACTGCAAAGAAACAATATGGGCCAAAATTATATTGTTACATTGTGGATATGTACAGATACTTAACAACGAATTCCACCATTATGTATTTTGAACCTTCATGTTTATCTGGTGTGAAGTTTGCTCAGTTTCCTCAATATGTAGATTGATTGATGCTTTTCCATGATATTGGGGAAATACTGGAACATTTTTTCTACACTATCCCCCTGCTCCATACACTCTGCTTTTCTGGGGTGCCACTTACACGCATATTGGTCTCCACATCCTCCCTCAAGTCACTGAAGCTCTGCTTATTTTCCTTAATCTTCTGTTTTTGTCTCTGTGCCATTAGTTTGGATCATTATTTAACTTTTTTTCATGTTCGCTTGCTCTTTCTTCTCCTAATCTCAATCTTCTAATGTCTCTCCATGATTTTTTTTTCACTTCTAGAATTCTAATTGATTCTATTTCTTGTGACTTTCATTTTTGCGCCTATACTCATTAAAACTGTAGTTTCCTTCAGGTTCTTGAAAACATATTAATATCTCCTTTGAAGGCTTTGTCTGCAATTTCTAACATTTAGTAGAGTTGAGATCTGTTTATCCTAGCTGCTATTCCTCCCTTATTATGGGTCACATTTCCCTGCTTGGTATATCTGATATTTTTAATCATCTGATTGAGGATGTGAATAATACATTATAAGGGATCCAGAGTATATTGTCTGCCCGTAGTAGATGTTAGGTCCCTCCAAGCAAAGAATATACTAGAGGTTCTTCTTGATCCTGTTGGAGCTTGGTTTTAAGTTTGGCAATGACAAGGTATAGTAGTCCTTACCTGAGATCAGAGGGCAGAAAACTGTCCTTAAAGGGCTTGATGGTAAATATTTTAGGCATGTGGGTGTATTGCCTCTGTTACAACCCTTCAACTCTACCATTGTAACATGAACGCAGCCATAAAAATAGTAAGCAAATAGGCATGCCTGTGTTCCAATAAAATTTTATTTACAAAAACAGGTGGTTAGATTAGGGGCCACTGGCTGGGTGTGGTGGCGCAGGCCTATAATCCCAGGTACTTAGGAGGCTGAGGCAGAAGAATGGCAAATTCAAAGCCAGACTCAGCTGCTTAGCAAGACCTTGTCTCAAACTAAAAATAAATAAAATTATTGACAGTGTAGCTCAGAGGTTAAATCCCATGTATCATGAAATGAAAAAGAAAGAAAAAAAAAAAAAAGATTATGGGCCACGGTTAGTTGATCCCTGTCCTATGTTGGAGATCATATTCTTCTGGAAATGCGTCACTGGTGTTCAGTCAGAGGCCTGGGATGTTAACAGTACCTCCTGAGTGTGGATGGGTCAAAGGCTGACTGTCTCCCAGTACTGTGTGGCTACTATAATCTCTGTTCCATGGCCGTCCTGGGAGCAGTGTCTCCTCTACAGACCGTGTGGAACTTGACTGGTACATTTTCATCCCAGTCCTTGGCGGAGGTCTTACAGAGAGCTCGCCTCACCAACCTCTTCAACCACCCCTCGCCTCCCTCAACCCCTGCGCTCTTGCCCCTTGAGTGTCCTGCCCTGAAATATCCATTTGCGCAGGTAACAGTGAGCCTTCGTCCGTCCCTCCTCCCAGGACTGTAGGGCTCTTTAAAATGTCCCTGTGCCCTAGTTGGGAAGTGTCCCAGCAGAGAGCCATGTGAACTCGGGGCTTACCGCATGCATTCCCCTTATCTCAAAATCTCAATCCAGGGCTTTTCCTGTGATGCTTGAAAGCACTGTCTGTTTTGTCCGGTTCTATCGTCTTTTACAGAGGAGAGCAACTTCAATGGCAGCGATCCATCAGGGTGTGAGGGAGAAATCTCCTCTCCTTGTTGAAAAGTGAAAAGCACCTGGCTGTGCAGCTTTAAGAAGACAAGCACAGTGAAAGGGTATTTTAAACGGTTCATGTGAGGAGGGCTCCCAGCCAGCTGAGCTTGGGTGTGGGCCCTCTATCGCATTCTGCAGTGATTACTGGGGCCCTTTACACTCGCCCAGCCTAAAACAGATGCTCCTATGGGAGCTCTGATGGTTCCAGCCTTTGAATGACAAGCTCCCAGTCAGAAGCCAGTGTGTCCACAAGAAATTCCAGAAGATTATACTTGATTAAAATTCACCACAAGGATTGTCTGTCCTGTCTTTGATGACCTATCTCTACTTCTTCATTTGATAGGAACAAAAATTTCAAAGCACCTTCTAGGTGATTGCTCCTGTGCTAGATGCTAAAAGAGTGGGGGGGGGGGTGAAGAAGACACAGTCCCTTAAAGACCTCTTCACCTAAGAGGACAGAACAGACATGCCAAATGAGTACCATAATAATGTGAAAAAAAAAAAAAATCCTACAACCGGGGTGAGATTAAATGAGATGCATTTAGATGTGTATACAGAAGTTGGAAAACACTTAAGCCAAGCTTCTACAGGCTAGTGGCAATTCATTGCCCAGCAGGACCATGCTGTGTGACGGACACTTCAGGTGAAGTAGAGCATCCGGGGCGGGGGTGGGGGGAGCTAACCGAGTAGCAGTTAAGCTTGAAGTTCAGAAGCAAGGCTGGGGAAGAGGCCAGACTGGTAAACAGGACTGAGCTCGGGAAAGACCTTTCAGGATATAACAGGGAAATGACATGGGATCCTTAGTGAGAAGCCACTGAAGGCTTGATGAGAGGGGCAGTGATCAGATTTTGATTTTAGAAAGATGGTTAACTGGAAAGTTTCCCTTGGGTGGGGTGTGTGTGTGTGTGTATGTGTGTGTGTGTGTGTGTGGTGGTGGGAGGCTTAAATCGGGCAGGGTAATAGTTGTGGCATGCAAAGAGACATCCTTAACTAGGGCCATGACCCTAAGACAGTGAGGAAGGGTGAGATTTGAGATTTTTTTTTTTTTAAGAAGGTGATTTTTTTTTTTTTGGGGGGGGGTGTAATTTATGATGGGTTCAAGTAAAAAGTAAAAGAAAAGTAAGTAGGTTGAACGACAGCATTTTAGGTTTGAGGAATGGAGTCAATGAAAGTGACATTTGCTAAGGAAGAGAACAGATAGGAAGGGCAGTTCTGTGAGGGATGGTGATTTATGAATCGATTCAAACATTCTTCATTCATTCATTCATAAAATATTTAGTGAATGCCTACTATGTGCCAAATGGTTCTCTGTGAAAGCAGAGATTGAGGCAGGCAAAGTTGCTACTCTGACAGAGGAAAAAAAAAAACTTTTTTTAATTAAATAAGAATTTTAGATATGGAAGATAACAAAGCAGGATACCAGGAGTGTGACCGAGAATGAAAGTGAGGCAAAGGGGAGCTTTTAGGACAGTTCCGCCATTGGAGGAGCTTCTCTCTGCTCCAAGACAAGTGTGATCACCAGAATCTGGATATGCAAAAGATTACAGAAGCTTCTAGAAAAATGGAACCTGCCAGTGCAACCCTGTGGTTGGGACCAGCTGGCCTTGTTAGAATAAGGACAGTCCCATGGGGCAGAATGAGCATGAGAGAGGGTGGGAGAAGGTGAGGGTGGAGTTTGTGGGATTTGATAGGAGAGCATGAGGGTTTGAGAGTTATTTGAACTGCAGGTTCTTCCTCAGTATGTCACAGGGTCCTCATTCTCTCTCTCTCTCTCTCTCTCTCTCTCTCTCTCTCTCTCTCTCTTTTTGTGAAGCAGCCCTCATTTTGGCTTTAGATATAATGGAGTGTGAAATGCTTGTCAGGTTCCTGAGTGGAGATGCTTACCAGATGGTCAGATGTAATTTCAGGGGTTCTGCAGAGATACACAGGCTGGAAAAAAAAAAAAAAAAGAAGATTCGAGGGCCATCAACCAACAGAATCCAGCTGATAGCTGCTCACTGGAGGGTGTGGATACATTTTCCTAGCATGAGTTGTAGAAGCACAGTGTCAGACTAGCTGTCTCATGCCCATGTGGCACCAGGCATTCCTTAGAGAATACAAGGTGGCATATCATCCTTAGTTGAAAACCTAAGTAGCCTGGCACCACTCTATTATACCTGATTTGTTGTATGCATTAAAAAAGTCCATATCCTTGGCAGGTATCTGAGTTTGGTGATAAATAAGGAAGAGAAGCAGATCAAAAATGGGATCTTGGAGAACCCATTTCAGACTGGCCATGCTATGCATGATAATCAGAGGTTAAAAGTAGTCGTTTAGGGGCTGGGGTGGAGCTCAGTGGTAGAGGCTTGCTAACATTCATGAGGCTCTGGGTTCTATCCCCAGTGTTATAGAGAAAAAAAAAAGTAGCTCATATATTCTAAATTCTATTTTACCTTATTATTCTCCTAGAATAATTGATATTTTACTCTTTGTACTCTGCCTTACCTTGTCAAATGTAGCATCACATGGTAAGAAAGAAACTACTTTATGTGTGCTGTAAGCTTTAGGTAGAGGTCTAGCACAAGGTGTGGGCCTCAGAAGAGACATTTTCTTTTATTTTTCATTGCTGAAAGTTTAGAGTTTGATTCTAAGCATCCCTCTTGTCTTAAAACTTGAGCCAAATTGATTAGCTTCTATAATGTCCTCTTAATTTATCCTTGATGTCTCGTCTCTCTGGAGTACAAACGAGTTGTTTGTATCACAGTTTGGCTCTCCTTCCACTTACGTGTGTGCACGAATTATTAAAATCCTCTCAAATTGGATAATTTGCATTTCGACATTACAAAAACAATTGTAAATCATTAAAGAAAAAGCTCTCTTAAGTGTTACTATCTTTGTCCATATTTCTGCTGAGGTAGTGGGAAGTTCCTATAAAACAAACAATGAAGCCACACTGTGGCTCCACTCACTTGGAAAGACCTGGAAGGCAGTCTGGTTTCTCCATCCATCCTTTGATTGATTTCTTTCTGCAACTCATGCAAACTACGGATCTCATCCATTACATTGATGTAACACAGCAATTAAAGCAAACTTTCCTGTCTAAAGCTTGTCTAGATGTTGGTGATGGTAATATCCCGTGGACCTTCCTGTAGACTGAATGCTAAACAACACCAAATGGCTAAAGTAAGATATCAACAAACAAGCACCTTCAATGAAGGGGGATGTACACTAGCAGCGAATATTTCAAAGAGTGTTATGGGTTAGAAGGATGGCCTTTCCCACCTTGAAAATAAAATGTGAGAGAAATAATATGGGCACATTGCCATTGAGCGGGGCAGATTCTCACTGGAGGGGGTGGAGCATCTCCTTGATTGACATGCTCAGCATCTTTCCAAGAAGTACATGGTACAGCAGGTTGGGGGAGTCTGAGGCAGTCTTGAGTTTTCTACTGGAACTCTGTTATTGATTCTGGCATTTAGACAAATTCCAGTGGCATCACAGGTCCCCCAGTCTGAGAACAGGATTCCTGCAAGAACTCTGAACTGCCTGTGGCTATGACACACCCTTTGGCAGATGCTCTCCGCAGTTGTCAATTTCAGTTTCAGTGTGGAAATAGATGATTTATGGTACCTTGAAATTTATCCTGTGGAAAGACCAAATTGGATCCACGGAGGCCGGTTACTTGGGATTTTTAAATGAGTTCTACAAATTAGAGAAATCCATGTCAGGAACTTTACCCTAGATAAACAGTACTAACCAGGAAGGATGAAGACCTTTTTAAACTTTGAGCCATACCATTGGAGGACCAGTGAGAAATGCCACATGACTAATTGCTAGATGTGGACTAGTGCAGGTAATAATATCATTCCAATCTAGGGCTATGGCATTTTAGTACTTGAAGATGAATTGTAGTCCATTCATTACTATCATATGGCTTCTTGGAGGCACGATGGGTAAAAACTAGAAACTGAAGATTGTGAGGAGAAGCAAAAGCAGAAGTAGATATTCTTCAAGCCACTTTTCCATATGTTTCTGGATTTTCTTTCTTTTTTTTTTAAATTTATTTTTTATTTATAATAATTACAATTCATAGTGCACATATATAGCATCTTTTTACATACAACTTTTTGTATACAAAGTATATTCGTACCATTCAGGTCTTCAATCATGCATTTAGGATAATGATATCTGTCTCAAAAAAAAAAAAAAAAAGAAGAAGAAAAATAAAGAGAAAAAAAAAGAAAAGGTGGTTGAATGAGACGGATATCTGGATTTTCTTGTGAGGTTGATGGAGTAGAGTTTCAAAGATAGAAGCCAGGCCTATCTACATCTTTTTAGACATCCCCCAATTAATGTAACATTAATTCATCATCTTCCATTGGAGGAAGAAAACAACAAAGAGACTAAAGGAGTCTCTATATATACAAGTATCCAATAAATTTTCCCCTTTTCTTCTTGGGCTTCTCAGTCTACTGTCCTATTGTTTTGGGCTTGTGAACTGGAGAATTCCTTCACTGGAAGCTTATTGGTCTTGTCTGATGAGCTTTTCCAACTTGGGGGGAAAAAATCACCATCTTCTCTCAACAAAGGAGATGAAAATGAATGGACAGAGATCTACAAGAACCAAAATGTAGATGTAGGGTAGAGAGGGGACAAGGCCTTTGTATTATCCTCCAACATCAATATTTTATAGAATCAGGATGATGGTACCACTTGTCCTATTTTTGCAGAGTGTCTAAAAATGTTGAACTCTTTAAATAAGATTGAAAAAGACTGCTGATGGCCAACCATTCCAGTTTTGACTCCATCTTGAAAGATCTATAAGCACAGAATTTGTGCTCTCTCTCCCTCCCTCCCTCCTTCTCTCTCTCTCTCTCTCTTTTTAAATGACCTTGTTCTCAGCTTTCCCAGTGGGCTCTATCGTCTTTGATCCTTGAGGTGGGCCATACATGGATATTGATTCAGAATGGGCTATTGGCAACCCAAAATGGATGTAAAAATGACAAATATCTATGTTTTTCCTGGGCTGCTAGATGCTTGTTTGGGTAAGCTGGTTTTTTTTGTTGTTGTTGTTGGTGTTGGTGTTGGTGGTGGTGGTGGTGGTGTTTTTTTTTTTTTTTATATTATCCCCACCAGAACAGGGCCTTGGATTTGGAGCTTGACTATGCCTCACTAGCTTCAGAGGACTTCCTGGGACCTTGGTGACTCCACTGTGTGTGATTATACTTAGAACAAATCTGAAGAGCATTATGGAAAACCAGTTCTCTTGGTGTGATGTGGTCCCCACAGCCTTCCCTAGCCTTGTGCTGGGCTATTATCTTGTGGCCCTTTGCCACCACATTTAGGCTGTGGTGGTATCAGAAGTCACTCAAGAAGCTTACCTGGGCTGGCGGGGGACATAGATACTTGAATAGGAGACTTTCAAGGAACTACTTAGAGAAAGATGGTTTTTATTAAAGGCAGATTGTTCTTTGCAGACACACCCAACACTCTGTTAGGAGGGCCATGGAGGGCATGAAATATATACCCTGAGTACTGCTACCCTACACTCCTCTTCATGAGAGCTTGGGTCACACGAGGCTTGGCTAGAAGACACCTCATGGGTGGAGTGATACTTACCTAACCACAGCTCTGGTATGCTGAGACACACCAAGGAGAATGTGTGTGTGGAGATGGCTGGCAGGGACGCCACACCCTCAGTCTGCTTCCCTCCCTGTTGTGAGAAAATGAGGAAGCGCTTCTAGCAATCAACCTTGCTCTCCCAGTCTGCCACCGCCATCTTGAGACACACCAATGGGAATGCTGTGCTGGAAGCTGGAACCCATGTTCCCTTCAGATATTTACATGAAAACAAAAACTAAGTAGTAGTTCAGACCTCACAGGGCCTTGAATACGTTGGCACAGGTGACTTGGGCAATAGAGGGTTTTGATGAGGATCCAGTTAATTGCTCTGTACATGAGATATGCTTCCAAAGACCCTTCTCTTCTTTCCTTCACTAATTCCATTTCCTCCTCTTCCTCCTCCTCTTCCTTCTTCTCCTTGCTCTCTCTCATCTCTTCAGACTTAAGTTGAGATCATTTGGCAGACAGGCTCTCATTTTGCTTTTTATCACCTGAATCACCCAGTATGACTCAGTTAATAAAAGATTGTATTTGTAAGAATAAACTAGGTTATGCTGTGGTAATTAGAACCTCCAATAGCCTGCGAATTCTATGGCTTAAAGCAACAAAAGTGCATTCCTTTTTGTCCTCTTGGGAAGATGGCCCGTCAATGTCACCAGGGGGAGGAGACGCAGAAGAGTCACTCCCACTTGTAGTTATATTCTCAAATGACAATTGTCACTTCTGCTCACAGCTTATTGGCCCAAACTGGCCACCTAACGGCAAGGTGGGGAACTGGGACTCCGTCCTCTCTGTATCTTAACAGGCAGGCTTTGAGGTCATAACCAGTGTGATACTGCCCTTCAGAAGAGTGATTTCATGCTCACTAAGAGATCCAAAAGGGCTGAGTGGGGCTTCATAATTCATTGTTCCTGCGTCCATCTTAATGCGACCATATTGCCGCTTGGTCCAAAGAAGCTCAGTTAGTTAGCACCTGTTCTCAGGGCCCATGCTGGGCTCTCCCTAGACCAACACTCAGTGCCCTGTGGCCCATGTTTCACCTTTGAGATTCATGCGATCAGCACCCACACAGCTGGGAATCACTGAGTCACAGGCTGAGTTGCTGCTTGCATCTTTTGTGGCTGGAAATGAGATTTGTAGGGCAGAGTGTCTCTGCCTCCTACACTCTGCCAGGTGCCCGGGGGCTCTGCAGAGCCTGCTGCAGAGCCTTCTGGAGCTGAGGTTCCCATCTCAGAGAAGCTGTTAACAAACAGCGAAAGACAGGGAGGACGGGAACCGGTGGTCTTAGAACTGGGAGCCTCAGGTAGGAAGCCACCCCTTGCAGGAATCTCCACCATGCTTCTGGAGAAGGGGGTTGGGGACAGTGTTCTTTAATCTTCCCATTTACTTTTTCAACTCACCCTCCACGTAAGAGCAGGAAGGGGAATCTAACTGCAGGAGCTGTTTACAAATGCTGCTTTGGTTAGATTGCTCTTAAAGAAGAAACAAGAGAAGAAAAAACCAACTTGACAACTTCAGGAGAAAAACCATCTGACACAAAGAAGACAGAACTTTATCCTGAAAAATAAAAGCATGCCCCTGAAAATCATTTCCTAGAGGAAGTAGCATAATTAAACACAAACAAAAACAGCTCTTTCTTCTTTCATCTTTGTATTTTAGCTCACTTTCTCCTTTTGGGTTTTTCTTTCTTTCTTTTTTTTTTTTCCAGAGACTCCAAGTCATTCTTGCACCCTGAAATTGGAGAGATCAAGAACATATGCAAAGAGAGAGAACTTATCATAGGAGAGATGACCTCTGTCGTGGGGATGAGAAAGGAATGTCAGAGCGAGGGAGGAAGAAAAAGAAAACAACCAACCCAGGGGAAAGAAAATAAACATCCAATCAAAGAACTGTGGACACCTTTTATAGAAGAAAATAAAAAGTTCTTCATTAGCGAACACTGATAGGAAAATCAACACACACACACACACACACACACACACACACAAGTGATACATTAGTCACTAATTCATTTTGAAACTCTCAATTCAAATACATAGCTAAATTTCCAAGAAAAAAATTTATTTATTTATTTATTTTTGGTACTGGGTATTGAATCCAGGGATGCTTACCACTGAGTCACATCCCAGCCCTTTTTATTTATTTATTTTTTTACTTTGCAAAGGGTCTCGATATGTTGTTGAGGTTGGCCTCTAACTTGCGATCCTCCTGCCTCAGCCTCAGCCTGGGATTACAGACGTGTACCGCCACGCCCTGCTAAAAATGTTTTTGAGACCGATTATGATATATGACAAGCAGTTTCACAAAAAAATATGAAGCCAGATTTACAGAGATACTCTTGTGTCTGAAATTCAGACATTTAAAAGATACACATTCTTTCTCTGCTATGTTATGATCTAAATACTTTGAATAAAATATCCTAATAATATAGGCTAAAGGGACTCTTGAAGAAGTAAAACTGACATTTTTGGGGGAGGCAAAAGTGGTGAAAGTAGCCAGGAAATATTTTCAGAGCTCTAATGATAGATCTTAATCAAAACGGCGTGGCAGCGGTAAGAAAACCGATAGGCAACACACAGAGAAGATGTCCCGGCATTATTTAATGACTCTTTCTCCTCTAATTTTGAATGCCAAATTTAATCATAAATTCATTCTTCTGCATATACTAAAGTCTATTTTTGGAAGAAGCGGTTAACTATTTGAAATACAGTTGGCGTCTTTTCTCAAAGCCTACACCACAATATAAAGACCCCAAAAGACCAAAGCATCCAATACACAAAAAGGAACCAAAATAACCCAGAAGGATAGCTCTCCAGTTTCAGATTTGATGAGTCTGCCTATGGATAATGAGGTGGGGAAAATTTTATTCCTCATTCTGCTTCTACTTGTGAATGGAACTCTTCTGCTAGAGAAAGTTCCAGAACAAGGAGGAAGGACAGGGAGCCACGTAGTAACACCACCATACTGGAGAGAGAGAGGAGAATCGTTTTGGCATTTCAACAAGGAAGTGAGAAAGAAGACAAGAGAAGCATAAGGAAGTAGAGCAAAGGAATTTGAAGAGATTTTGAAGTGTGGTGGGGAAGAGGAGGACCAGACCAGGAGCACAACACCTGAACCTTCGCCATTGAACACTGGCTATTGGACTTTGGCCTGGATTCCACCAGACTCTCTAAGGCCCAAGGTGCTCATCAAATGTCTGTGCTGAGTACGAAACCAGTGGAGACAAATCATAAAGAGGAGCCATTAATGGATTTTCAAGCATAAAGATTGGAACTATTTCACACCAAGGTCTGCTAACTATAACCCATGGACCAAATCTGGGTGCCCATTAGCATATGTACTGTGTGTGCCTACTTCTGGGCTACCATGGTAGTGCTGGGTAGTTGCAACACAGATCATATGGTCCACGAAGTCAGAAATATTTACTATCTGGCTCTTGATACCAAAACATCATTAACCCCAGCTTTCCATAAAAGAAAAAAAAAAAAAAAAAACCCTCAGGTAATTAAAAGGCAAACAGCAAACTCAGAAATAAAACAAAACACTTGACACAAATATACCAAAGCAAAGAATAATGTCCTAAGTATACAGACGCCCTTCCAAATGTATTGAAAACCTCCCAGTTGGCAGAGGATAGGAAAAAAAAAAACAGTTCACCGAAGAAAAGCACAGAGACAGCATCAACAGAGGAACAAATTGAAGTTTAGCTGCATTAGTTAGTTACGGAAGAACAGCCAAGTAAGCTAATGCAATGGTGTTAGGAGTAAGGAGGCTTTGACTTGGAAGGCTTCGTGCACAACTCACTGGAGAGGGTAATTCTCCAAGGCTATTTGGCAAGGCAAACGAGAACCTAAAAATGAAAAAATAAAAAAGAGAGAGAGAAGAAGAAATAGGTTATCCTATCCTTTTGAACCATCAAGTCACTTCCAAGAGGCTATCTTGAGAATGTATTTGGAGATACAAATACATAGAGGTGAAAATGTTCCCTGAAATAATAGTATCCCTGGATCTACCTCTTGCTGGTGAGCAGGTGGCCCTGCCTCCCTTTTCCTTATCTGTAACATGAGAATTTTAAAAAGTCCCCAATTGTAGGGCTGTAATAAAATTCACTAGGGTGACCCTTGCAGATTTTTGTGAATACCTGGTTCATAGAGCTGTGGTTCAGATGTGGTTTGTCTCCCAAGGGTTCCTGGGTGGCAGGCTTGGTTCTTGGTGTGGTGGTGCTGAGAAGAGGGGGGACCTTCAAGATGTGGGGCCTAGGGGAGCTGGTTGGGTTATTGGGGGTACTGCCCTAGAAAGGGATTAAGGCAATCCTCATGGGACCTGCAGTGATTTTTGCAAGAGCCAAAGGGTGGGGCTGAGCTCTGAATCACTCTGGCTCTCAGGGTTGCTGCGTGATAACTCCCTCCCACATGGATTCCACCAGTGTGATGCCCTACACCACCAGGGCTTCAGTAGAGCCAAGCTGAAGTACCATGATCGTACAGAAATCTGAGCTCTGTGATCCTTTTTTATTTATAAAGTACCCAGCCTCCGCCAACATGCATTAAGTACTACCATTTTTTTTTAAAGTGAAATGATAGGTAAATAAATGATTCTGGTATGTCAGTTGTTAATTTAATGTGTGTAAGGCATATCAGGTATACAGAAAAAGTCAATAGTGGAAATAAACCTCATAATCAAGTATGAAATATGATTCCAGTGATGACAAGAAAATTTGCAAATGAATGTAAAAGGAATTGCAATAAATATATCAAGATATTACAACAGGTTTTTGGTAAGAATAATGTTGACGTGGTTATCTGTGTTCTTATTCTAATTATTTTTCATGATTAACAACCACCACCAAAAAAAAAAAAAAAAAAAAAAAAACACTAAAAATTTTCTGATACCAATTAGAATAGGTGAGAAATAACTATCAAATCACATACAGTGAGGCAAGAAAAAAATATTTAGAACAAGTTGGTGAGAGAAGCAAGCTCAGGTGCCTTAGAGGAAATCTGTCTCCTGCCCTATTTCAGGCCAGTCTCCTGTGTAAGGTCTGCAGGAGGCCCGGAAAAGATGAGGTGGGGTGGAGGAGCCATGTGTTTTATAATCATCGCTTTACAAATTTCTGTTCTCTATTTTGGAAACCGGAAATCCCCAGACTTCTTCCCTCCTTACCTGGAGCAGGGTCTTACCCTTCCTCCCAGGTAAATCATACCCACTCCTTCCTGGGTCCCTTTACCTGCTTCTTCTCTCAGCACACCTTGGGCGAGGTGCATTTTCTCCTGTGACTCACCAGTCTCCTTCTTGGCCATCATGAAGGCATCCAAGCGGCCTTGTCAAATCAGTTGGGAATGAGGCTCCTGTCTACGAAACTGTGTTTCCTCCGTGAATTCCTGTTGGGCCTGCTGATAAATTATCTTGCTTTACTTACACTAAGGATTGCTTAGACTCACCGAATAGCTCAGTGCACGTTTCTGGGGTCCGGTCAAAAAAATCCTTCAAATGAAAATGAATCTCCCAAGCCTGGCCTAGAGGACCTTGGCTCTCTGGCCCTTGCTTCCCTTTCTGCATTTCTGTGGACTTTCAAAGATATCATGTCTATGCGCTTTGATGCCTTCTGCTTGGACCACTTGTTCTCTTAGGGGGACTTTCCTTTGTCCCCTCCACCCCAGCCAAAGTCCCTTTGTATTCACCCTCTGTGACATCCTCTTCCCAGAGCATCCACTAGGATTTTCTTCCCAAGTTTATTTCCTGTTTCCTCCCAATAGAAGGCAAACTCCTTAGGGAGAGGCTCTGTCTGTCTTCCCCAGCCCAGTGCAGCGCTTAATAACTCCTCATCGACACCACTGAGGACTAATCATTCCTATTCACCTGGTCTCCAGGAGTGTTCCGCACAGACAGGATCACAGCTAACCCTAGAAAATGACACGTGTTTAAAAACACACTGATGAAACTTTCCCAGGAATACCCACAATGCCATCCTAGCCTCAGATAAAACCACATCACTGGGAAATAATCTCAAGAGCATGCGTCAACCACAGAGGTCATTTGATCCTGAGCATGCCACTTCACAGAGGAGGAACCGAGGCCCAGAGAAGGTGCCACAGAGAGGAGTGCAGAGCCAAACCCCGAGCCTGGCTCATGGCAGTGACCTCAAGAGCCCATGCAGTTTCCAGAGTCTTCAGGGAATCTTCTCTGACTTCCCAACTTTTTCCTGTCTCTATGTTGCTGGATGAATGCAGAAAATGCATTGTTAAAGAGGGTTTGGGCCGGGCACAGTAATCTTACTGGTTCATGAGGCCGAGACAGGAGGATCATGAGTTCAAAGCCAGCCTCAACAACTTAGCAAGGCCCTAGGCAAGTGAGTGAGACCTTGTCTCAAAATAAAAAAAATAAAAAGGGCTGGGGATGTGGCTCAGTGGTTAGGTCCCCCTGGGTTCAATCCCTAGCCACCCCCACCTCCCCAGCGTGTTCTAGGGACAGAGGTCCCAACTAAAGTCATCTCTACTCTCTGTGACCGGGTTTAGGGGACAAGTCAACACAACAGCAGGGAAGGCTTGCTGAGGCCCTGGCCCAGGCATTTGGGTTTCTGTCTCCTGAGCCAACAATCCAGTTATTAGATGGGAAAGGTATTACGTCATCCCAACCTGGGGTCACATTTGAGAATCAGGAGCCTGGAGGTGAACGTCTTTGGGACATACTTCCCTGATTAAACCACCATGACATCCTTCTCACCTGTAAGTAGGGAGAGAAGGAATGCGTGACAGGAACTCAGTGAATGAATCTTTTTGATGCACGATGTTGAACATCAGGATTTGAATGCCTGAACACTAACAGCATTACTGACTAAACAAATATCTTCCATAAAGAGCATCCAAAATGCCATCCATGTGACACGGAGGCAACCGTCCCAAGACGCTACAAAGAGCTGTATTATTTCTGAGCAGAAGGTAGGAACCCTCTATATTGCTGCTGCTGGGGACAGAACAGAAGCAAGTGAGCTTGAGAGGGTCAGAAGGAAAGAGGGATCAAGGGCAACTGTAGCATCTGTATGGTGATCCCTTGTAGGGTTCAAAACCATGTTAATTTCTGCCATCTGGGGAGTTATTTAGTTATGGTCATTCTTAAAGGCAGAGGGCTAGACCCCGGTTGGGGGATCAGAACCACTGTGGGCAACATACCTTAATGTAATGTAGACAGCAAAGGAGCAACAAGAAAATTACCTTGATCACAGTCAACATATTGGTTGTATATGTGGTAGTCATTTTTCGTCATTGGCTTATTTTACCTCTAATCCACACCATGCATGTGCTGTTATTCTCGCCCCTTTCCAACAGAAGAAGATGGGGGCTCAGCGAGGCCGAGGAGGCCCACAACAAGGGAGGAGAAAGGAGGAACGTGCACTCAGGGCTTTGGATGCTATCCTGTTATGCTGAGAACAGGGGCCGCCCCTACCTTCAAATGCCAATCAATACCATTGTGTCACAGATCAAATCTTTCCATAAAGGGAAAAAAATAAGCAAGGAGACATGGTCTGGTTTATAGTTATCTGCCAAGTACCAGAGCCTTCCCAGGGTTCTGACTCACAGGGCGCTTCCATGGCCTTCTAGAACAAAAGCGCCTGGAGTTTTCTGCATGCATCTCCATGCCCTCCTCTGCTGAGCATTTCTTGGTGAGTTTCACAGATGTGCCAGGAGCACGTGCACTGTCAAAATCAGCATCACATCAGGACAAAGGTGCACAGGGAGGTGGAAAAGACACCCTGGTGTGAGGAGTCTGCAGGTCCCACCTCACTTCCCTGTGGTCCTGACCTCCTGGGCAGCTGGGCTCTGTGGTTTCTTTTACTAGTGGTGTCTGTCTAAAGCTAAGTCTTGCCACTAAATGCAAGCAGGGAGGTCACTTTCACTGCATGGTAGTCAGGCTGTGCACCCGGTGGCTGGACCCTTTAACCTGGTGTTGCCTTCAGTGGTGAAACACTGTCAGAAAGGATGGAGTGACACAGTGTGGGGCAGGATGCCCTGATGATGATGTGATGATGATGTGGCTCTGGCTAAGGACAACCTTGTAAGTGGCCTCAGGGCATTTTCTAGGCAAAGATATTCTCAAAGCCTGCCCAGCCAATTTCTTACTTGTTGATTCATGTACCCAAAGAGATAATCCAGAGATGCACTCAGGGTGACCAGTGGCACCTCAGCCACAGTTATTGAGACTGAAGGTTATTAGTATGTATTAGTTCCGTGTGGATGCTATAACAGATGATCACATACTTAATGATTTGAAATGATACAAACATATTATCTTATGGTTCGGAAAATCAGAAATCTGCAAGGGCTCCCAGTGGGTGAAGCCAAGGTATCTGAGAGTCTGTATTCCTTTCTAGATGCTCGGGGAGGAACCTGTTTCCTTGACTTTTCCACTTATAGAGGTTGCCTGAATTCATGGGTTCATAGTCACTTCTCTATCTTCAAAGTCCTCAACAGTGAGCCTAGTTTGGCTCTTGCTGCCAGCTCTCTGGCATTTACGCAGGTAATAGTAAGATATGGACCATCTCAGACCCACTCAAGAAGCTGGTTAAGAAGACAGGAAGACAAATAGCATTCTTTGAGGTACTACGTGCACCTGGTCTGGTGTAGCTGTTGAGTCCTCAGATAGGAACCGGAGTGAAGTTCTTTTTCAGCCGATAACTGAATATTTGACCTTAGAAAAGCAAGTTACTTAGTGGTAATCTACAGTTTGTTCATCTTTATAATGGGGACAATTCCCCTCACCCTATCTTTCAGGACTATTTTGATGGAAAATGAGATAATGCAAAAGCACTGTAAAAAGGATGTTGTTGTTTAATCAAGCAGTTTCTGTGACCTCATCAAGAAAGGTGGAAGAGGGGCCCACGTCCGTTCCATGACAAAGCACCCACGACTCACCCCACTCACTCCTCTGCCAGGCTTGTGGCTTGCTCTGCTTTGACAGAAGTTTTCTGTTTTCTTTTCTGCTTTGCGCATTTGATCTGCCTAGCTGATATACGGCAATGTCTCCTAATAAGGAGGACATCAACGGTCACTCCAAGAACACTTGGTAAATAAAGCATGAACAAAAAGGAGAGAAGGGTGGAATAGGAGGGTGGGCTTCGTAGACTCCTGCCCTGCTGCCCCTGAGTGGAGGAAGTACCATGGCTTAGTCTGTTCGCTGTAGCTGAAACCAACTACCTGAGCCTGGGTGATTTATGAAGGATGGAGGTTTGTTTTGCCTCATAGTTCTGAAGACTGGGAAGTCTAAGAGTGTGACGGTGGCATCCATTGGGTTTCTGATCAGGGCCTCAGACTGCTTTAACTTAAGTCAGAAAGTGAAGGGGCAAGTGAGCCTAGGTCAAAGGGGCAAGCCACGAGGGGCAGCTCCTGCTGCGTAACAACACAGTCCTGTGATGGCTAGGCCAGTCCCAACTGGTCAAGCTCACTCCCCATCTTAATGATGAATCTAGCCCCGAGAGAGTGGCATTAATCCCTCTTAACGACCCTATCGCCTCCTAAAAGCCCCGCCTCCCAAGGCTACCACAGAGCAGATTTCAACATGAATGTCAGAGGGGACAAAGGCTTTCCATTCTCCTGGGCAAATTTCTTGAAGTGTATCTCAATCTGGGTCCTTCTTACCAGAAAGCAGAGGCCAATCCTGGGACAACTATGTGCACCCCTCAAACAAAGGCCCTGGGGGTCAGAGGGCGACCCTGATGCCCAGTCTTCTGTGGTACCATTCTCCTCACTGCCTTTGATCTCCTGGCAACATTGGTAAAAGAGCCCTGGTCTCTGGGTAATTTGCTAATTGGCAAAGCAGCACGTTATTTCAGTTTCATTCAGCAAATGTCTTCCTGTCACACAGTAGGTACTACCTAGCACACAGTAGGCACCCTGAAAATAATATTTGGCAATTTAATGAGTGAGTGGGTACACAGCCATAATATGTTGCTGTGCAGAACAAAGAGAAACTGAGAAAACACCACAGCAAGTTTAAGTTGTAGAGAGTAATGATTTTTCAGGGTTGAAGGGCAAAAATCATACCAGAGACCACCGTGTAGCCAAGAGATTTATTCACCAGCCTTTATGGCTGGTTGGAGGTAGAAGTACGGGGAGAGAGGAGTCAGGGAGAGGGGAGTGTGTGAGCTCTGGACAGAGGGTGGGTGCCTGGTGGTACTGGCTGTGGTCTCTGGAGCTGTCGGCTGGGGCAGCTGCCATCGGGCTGAAGACGGTGAGTCTGGAACTGTTGCAGTGGCTGCTTCCTCTCCACAGGGACAAACTGTTGTGTCTGAGCTCCGGGCAGGCAGGGACTTAAGTAGGGATTTCTGGTGGGGGTGTGTACCTGAGTGACCTTTAACGCTATTGGCTCTTTTCCCAGTAAACAGGACAACCTTTAAGCTGATTGGCTCCTGCCTGGGGAACAGAGTGACCTTTAAGCTGATTGGCTCCTGCCTAGGGAAAATGAAACCAGGTTGCTCCTAATGGAAATTTCCATGGGGGAGGTGGCCTGTCGGCCCAAGCCTATCTATCAAGGGTGATGGATGTTTTAGGATTTGAGGTCACTCTGCAGTTAACCCCGGGGGCTTGCTCTAACCCTGCTCTCCTGCTCTTGCTACTATGGTTCACGGGTGTCGAGCTGGTCCATCTTACAAGGAAAGAGCCAAGCACACAGATCAGACAGACCCTTGTGAGACCAGCGACCTAGGGCTGCTCAGAGCCACTGCACAGCTGAACCTCGCTCCCCACTAGCCCGCTGCCCCTTCCATTCCTCCTCCAGGCTCTCCCTGGAACTGGGCAGCACTGCTCCTGGCCTGGAAGAAGAAAGAAACCTCCTCTGAGTCAGGGCTGAGTGCGTAGCAGTTGCTTCACCCGCAGACCCCGAGGGCTTGGAAAGAGACCTAAGTTATGCACACACAAAAAAACTTCAGGGCTGAAGCCTGTGCAATGGGCAGCTCAATATGAATAAGCAAAAAGAAAAAAAAAATAGTTTCTTTGGATTAGACTGAAAACATCTATCCACTCCCAAACAGTTTCCTTTGGGGCGACTTTACAGGCCAGGGGTCCAGGGTCTGCCTCCAAGTCAGAGGAGGGAGCAGAGACCGGCCCCCAAATTCAGAAGTGGGAGGCGGGAGCCCGGGCGCTCAGGCCTGCAGGCTGTCGGGAGATGTGGGCCTCTGCGCAGCCGCCCACTGGGCCCCTTGCATCCCACTGATTGGAAAGGAAGCAGAGCTGGCCAAGCCAGTGTGGGGGAGCCAGGAAGCCAAGCAGGAGGGCAGGAGCAGCTCTCCAGCCCCAGCAGACACCAGCAGGGCCTGAGTGAAGCACTTCCCTTCCAAATATTGCAAAAAGCCTCCAAGGAGGAAAGGTTCCTGCAGAGCAGCCAGGGAGGCAGGGCTGGGGCTGCTACTGGCAGGGCGGAGCTGGGCTGGGACTGTCTGCTCGCCCATCCTCTGCCTTAGTGGGGATCCCACTGCCTCTGACTTCATGGATGAAAATCAGCCCTGGCTTCCAAAGGTTGGGGCTGCCCCGCCCGCTCAACCCCGCCAGCTGGACCCTCCCAAAACGGGTTGTCTTTTGTCAGCTGCCTTTTATAGAACTATAAAACCCGAAGTTCAAGTACGAAGCCTTAGACCAGTCATCAAAAAAAAAAAAAAAAAAAAAAAAAAAAAAAAAAGGCAGACTTCGCCTCCCAGACTCTTCCTGCCTTTCTCTGCTGAGTGGCTTCCTCTCTCCGGCTGAGCAGCGAGGCTGCTGGCTTCCATCTCTCAGGCTCATAAAGATCCTGCAGCCCCAACAGGCACATTAACCACCCAGGAGGGGCTCTGGGCTGTGCTTTGGAATTAGGGGAAAGAGAAGGGAAGAGGGGCGGTGATGCCCAAGTACTTGTGGGGAAGAAGAGATACCTCTGCAATGAAGCGAGATAGAACGCAGAGTTGGGAAACAGGGAGGAGGAGGCAGCACAGACCACAGTCAATGAGGCCGAGAGAGACTTGTGCCAAATGGCTGTGACCTTTCCTACCTCAAATTGCCTCTCCAGGCATTTGAATCTTTTGGCAGAGGAGTAAGTGAATTGGGTGGTGGAACATCAGATGACCTTATGCTCAGCAAAGTTTAGAAGGAGAGAATATTAGACATGTGGGAGCTGGAGAAAGGATCCCAATTGCCACTTCGGGAGCTCAGGACCGCTGTCGGCACTGGATCAATGAATAATGGCTGTGGGAAGAAGGGACGGGATGAACAATGTTATTTTCAAACACCTTAATAAAAACTGGACTAAGGCCAATTAATGAAAGTCTTGGTGATTCTTAGAATGAGACTACTTGTACAGTTCAGGAAGCTCCATGTAGACACATGAGAAGAAAAATCAGAACCAAATGGAACGCAGCCAAAGGTCCAAAATGGCGGCTGGGGCAGCACAGTTCTTCCTGTGGCTGTGGGACCATCTTGGTTCTTGGCCTTGTCTCTTAAACACACACAGTCTAGCTGAAGCTTAAAGGATTAATGAGAAGGGGAAGGAAAGGTATGTAACCAAAACCATTCCTTGCTCAAATTAGATAAGTTACCTAGACCTGACAAATAGACATTTCTTTTTTTTGTTGTTTTTCAGGTATAATGCATGGGACCTTTCTTCTCTTGGCCTTGAGGTATTATTCTCTATGCTGAGCATTAACATTTCTGTGGGTCTCTCAGATTATATCAGGCTGTTACGTAACTGAGATTATAAGATTGGAAAGAATTTTTTAAAGATAAGACAGACATAGGCCCAAATGTTTAAAGTTAGAAATGAAGTTGAATGAGTTATAAATGACTTATGCTTTGTAGATGCCTGTGTTTATTCATCCAATGAAAGATGATTATTACTATTGCTCTTTTGTGGTTGCTGTGATTATTATTCAGCACCAGGTATTGTTGTGTGCACTGGAGAGTCAGCAGTGAACCAAAGGGGAAGGGCAATATTCTGGTGGTGTGATTTTACATACCAGTTGGGGAAACTAACATTAAGCAGATGAACTAGTGTCAAAAGGGACCTTCTCAGAAAGTGATGAAGTGATGGAAGTGTTGGGACTCTAGACACAATCGCCAGGGAAGGCCTCTCTAAGCCAGTGACCTCTGAGATGAGCTCTCTGTAATGAGAGGGAGCCGGCCATGATTAGCTCTGAGAGAATTCTCCAAGCAAAAGAATGGCATGTGCAGAGTCCCCGAGGCTAGAGAAACCTGGGTATTTTTTTGAGACAAAGACAGACCAGTGCAGCTGAGGTATAGAGAGGAGAGGGAGCGAGGAGAAGAAAAGGGTGAGACCCATTGCCTACTAGAGGTCTGGAGCAGGCCTGCAGACCTCTGTGTGTTCCTGAAATTAATTTATTATATTTTGGTGAGACCACAGCTCCCTGGCTATAATCCCATCCGTCTCACCCAACCAACTTTCTCAGAGAGTAATCCACAGAAGAAGGTGGGTTACCTGTCCAAGGAACCGTCCAGGCTTCCTCCATCACATATTCCATTGCAATTTACCATCAAATGTCCAAGACTCAGCGACATCCACTGGCAGACCTTCTTAGGGGTTGAGTTCTACTCCCTCCCAAAAGATACGTTGAAACCATAACACCTAGAACTTCAGCACATGAACTTATTGGAATATAGGGTGTTTTCAGATTGCTATGTTCTGAATGTTTTTGTTCCCCAAATTCATTGGTTGAAATTGATCCCCAATGCTATAATATTAAGAGGCGGAGGCTTTGTGGAGGCTCATGAATGAGACTAGTGTTTTTATTAAACAACAACAACAACAACAACAACAAAACAAAAACCCAAAGGACTTTGTTTTTCTCTTCTACCATGTAGGGAAACCATTAGAAGATGTCATGTATGAGCAAGAGGGTCCTCAGCGGACCATACCCAACGATGCCTTGATCGTAAACTTCCCAACCTCTAGGATGGTAAGAAATGATTGTCTGTTGTTTATAAACCACCCAATTTATAGTGTTTTTATTGTGGCAGCCTAAAAGGATGAACACACAGATTTAATCAAGTGAAGGTGAGGTCATCAGGGTGAGCCTTCATCCAATATGAGTGGTGCCCTTATAAAAAGGAGAAATTTGGACCCAGAGACAGACGTGCACAGAGAGAGGACTGTGCAAAGAGATGCAGGTAAAAACACCCCATGGAGACTGAAGTGGGATTGCTATAGCCAAGTAATATCTGGGGCTGCCAGAAGCTAGAGGGGGCAAGGAAGGCCTCTTCCCTTCAGGGTTTGGAGGAGAACAGTGCCGCTGATGCCTGCTTGCAGTCGGCTGGCCTCTAGATCGGTGGGACAGTACATTTCGGTGGTTCTGAGGCACATGGTTCTTGGTACTCTGTTAGGACATCCCCAGGACGCAAACACAGACCTTTGTCATCTAATGGCTTTCTATATCCTATAATATAAATGTCCTGCATGCCCTGATCTCTCAAGATGTCTTCACCATGCCTATAAATTCAGTGTCCCATCATCAAAAGGGCCCAGACCCTCATCCCTTTATGAAAATGATGTGTTCAAATGCCTGCTACAAGGGGGTTGTTCTTTAAGGTCATGGCTTCCCCATGAAATTCATCTGGAAAAATAAGAGACCCAGAATAGCTAAAGCAATCCTGAGCAAGAAGAGTGAAGCAGGTGGCATCACAATACCAGACCTTAAACTGTACTACAGAGCAATAGTAACAAAAACAGCATGGTACTGGCACCAAAATAGACATGTAGACCAATGGTACAGAATAGAGGACACAGAGACTAACACACACAACTATAGCTATCCTATATTAGATAAAGGTGCTAAAAACATAAATCGTAGAAAAGATAGCCTCTTGAACAAATGGTGTTGGCATAACTGGAAATCCGTATGCAACAAAACGAAATTAAACCTCTCTCTCTCACCATGCACAAAACTCAACTCAAAGTGGATCAAGGACCTAGGAATTAAACCAGAGACCATGCGTCTATTAGAAGAAAAAGTAGGCCCAAACCTCCATCATATTGGATTAGGCTCCTACTTCCTTAATATGACTCCTATTGCACAGGAGCTAAAATCCAGAATTAATGAATGGGATAAGTCTCAAACTAAAAAGCTTCTTCTCAGCAAAAGAAACAATCAGTGAGGTGAATAGAGAACCCTGTAAGCCTTCTTTAGTGGCATTTCTTCTTTTCTCCCCATGGACATAGACAGAGGCTTTTCAGGTGGTTGTGGGTTACGTGTCTTGCTTGCCTAGCACCCCAACCTCTAGACCATTATTCCATCTTTTCCTTCTCCAACCCCAGCGGCTTTGATGCCTATGGCATGAGACCATATGCCATTAGCTGCTCCCTCCTTTGTGAGATGATCCCTGCCAACTCTCACCTCCCTCTCGTCCCCAAAGGACTTTTGCCACCAGCACCACACCTGTCATCATCCCTGGGAGTTTCAGTGATCACAGAGGCCTTTCCCGACCCGTGTCTCCAGGGTTCTTGTCATGCTCCCTACCAAAGCTCTGGTCCTCTCCCCTCTGCAGACACTTCTGTGGTTCTATACTGTCATTCAGTGACTGCTCTGCCTTCTAAATCTCATATTTAAGAATTCCCCTCTCTGAACACCTTACAGGTGAATTCCTCTCCTGCCCTGACCTAAACAATTTTTTTTTGTTCCTACCAAGACCTTGCACCTAGGCACCCTTGCATTTGAATCTGTTCCTTGAGGTCTTCCAGGTCTTCGTTTTCTTCTTTCTGTCATTATCATCACTGCATAAACTCTGGGCTTTCAGATCAGTCTATTGATCTGAAAATCTCGCGCCCTGCTTTAGTTGAACTTTCCACCTGCAAGGGGCCTGTACCCAAGTGTTTGAAGCACAGCTGCCAAGTCACACGTTGGTTTTTGTCCACGCATCTCTAAAGGGCCCTCAGCACTGCCTGGTGATCCTTCTGCACGTCCCTGGTCAACTCACAGCCCCACTCCCCAAGGCCACCAGGTCCCAGCTCCTCTCTCTTGGCCTCCACCCCCTCACTCTCAGTTGATGACCTCACCTTTTATTCACTGAGAAAACAGAAGCAGGCAGAGGAGAACTTCCTCATCCACCTCCAAGTGAGTCACCGGCCACCTCCTTCAGTCCCCAAAGATCCTGCTCTCCCTGCACACAGCACCCTGCTCCCATCCGGGGCTCATTCCCTTCAGCCCCATCCTGAATCACCTTCCTAAGCACTTTGTCCCCGCGGGAGTCTGTCCTGTTGGCAGTACATTCTTCCCACCCGTCACCACGCGGGAATAGCTTCTATTCCAGACACTCCGCCCCCTTCCGCAGAGCTTCTTGCAGCTGCCACGTCATTCTCTTTCTGTCACGTCACAAAACTCCTTGAACTTGATCTATACCTCTGCCTCCCCTCGGTCACCTTCAGTGCTCCACTCCACTCTGCCCCACATGGTTTTTGTTCCCACGATTCTGCTCTTGTCTCAGCTCTCGGCCAGGTTGAAGGACCCCTTCTTAACCCTCATCTGGAACTTACTGAAGCATCTGAAATGACAATTTTTTTTTTTTTTTAATTTTAAAATTTGTTTTAATTAGTTATACATGACAGTAGAATGCATTTATGTAGTGTGATATGTCATACCTAGATGGAATATAATCTCTCATTTTAAAAGTGTACATGTGGCAGAATCATATTGGTCCTGTAGTCACATATATACATAGAGTAATAATGTCTGTTTCATTCCACTATCTTTCCCATCCCCACGCCCCATCCCCTCCCCTCCCTTCACTTCCCTCTACCTAATCTAAGGTAACCCTATTCTTCTCTAGAGCACACCTCCTGCCTTATTGTGAATTAGCATCTGCATATTAGAGAAAACATTCGGCCTTTGGTTTTGTGGGGTTGGCTTATTTCGCTTAGCATGATACTCTCCAACTCCAACCATTTACGGGCAAATGCCATTATTTCACTCTTTTTTAAAGTTGAGCGATATCCCATTAATATTAATAATATTCCATGCCACATTTTCTTTATCCCTTCATCTTCACTTGGATTTTTGAATGTTATATTCTTTTGGTATCCCTATTACCTCAATATATCCTTTTTCTCAACTTCCTTTGTTTTGACCCCCCTTTTCCTCTTTCCTGTAAATATCTTCTTGCCCCAAGGTTTAGTTCTTGGCCTTCTTCTCTTCTGTATCTACATTCCTCAGCATATCATGGCTTTACGTTTTATCTCTGTATTGATGATTCACACCTTGTAATCGTCAATCTCTCCCTGGAATTCCAGACATACATATCCAATCACCTACCAGACGCCTCCACCCTGACATCTGATAGATATGTTAAACAGAACATGTTCAAAATGGAAATCTTGACTTTCCCTCCCATCTCCTCCAGAAATAGGCTCCTCCCACAGGTCTCCTCATCTCAGTGGGTGGTGGCAACATTCTCCAACTGTCTAGGCCCCCAGCCTAGGAATCGTCCTTGACGCCTCTTTATGACCCCTGTTGCACAGAAGGGTCCACCCTCACGTCTTCTGAATTACATGTTATTGAAAAGAGCTGATCGATGAATGGATAAAATAAAGCGGGGGGAGGGGGGGAGAGAATGCAACAGAAGACAGCGAAGGATGGAGGTATTGTTAGTTAATCATGATCAGAAGGAGGAGAAAGTGACTTTAGAAGGAAGTCCTTTCTAAACTGTAGGAAGGCACAGTTCCAGCAGGAGCCCAGGCAGAGCATTCCAGAGCAAGGACCAGCAGTCCTGAGGCTGTGAGAAAGCGAGGAACAGGTCACATCGGAGGGACAGCCAAGGCAGAGTGCTGGGGCAGACTGAGAGGTACACTAGCTTGGGCCGCCATAACAAAATGTGGCAGGGGGGTGGCTTAACCAACAATTGATTTCCCCATAGTTCTGGAGCCTGAGAAGGCCAAGGTCAAGGTTCTAGCCAATGTGGTTTCAGGTGGGGGCTCTGCTCCCAATTTACAGCAGCCTTCTTGCCGCTGCTGGGCATGGTCTTTCCTGGAGAGAGTTGGGGCTCTCTCTCTTCCTCTTCTTATAAGGCCACCAGTCCTACTGGATTAGGGCCTCACCCTTATGACTTTCTTTAAACTTTATTACCTCCTACAGACCCTGTTTCTACAAACAGTCACTTTGGGTGCTTGGGCTTCAACATATCAATTTTGGGGGACACAATTCAGTCCATACAAAGGGTTATAAAGATAGACAGAGGCCAGATTATGAAAGACATTGTTGGATCAGTGTTTTGGAAACCAATGGACAGGTATGAGCAGGAGAGGATCATGATAGGACCTATATGTGATGGTAAGGGCAGGAGATGAAGAGGCGTGGAAGGATCTGGGGCTGTGTCAGAGGGAACCCTGGTGGAGAGCAGACTGCAAGAGATCAAGACAAGAAGCAGTGAATCCTCCCAGGGGTATGTCGCAGTATTCTAGAGCAGGGGTGGGCAAACCTTTTCAATAATGATTCAGATAGGGAATATTGGTAGGTTTGCGGGCCTCATGGCTCTGTCACAACTACTGGATTCTGCTGTCGAAGTGTTAAATCAGTCACAGACAACACATAGGTTAATGGGCTTATTCCAACAACAATGTTATTTCAGCCACTGGGCTGGATTTGGTCCATGGGAAGTAGTTTGCAGACCTCTGTTCTAAAGCAGAAGTGTCATGGCATGCATAGGTCCACAGGGCAAGAGATGGAGAGACGTGGAAGGACCTGGGGCTGCCTCAGAGGGAACCCTGGACTCACTGGTAATGAAGTTCTCATGGGAACTAAGAGCCAAAGTCAAGGATGCCTTCTTGAGATCCACTGTTTGTTTCATTTTACTATATGGCTTCTGGGGGAGTTTCTCACTCATCGTTTCTTAGATACTGCTAACATTTACATTCCCATTAGAGAGAATAGGTAAATAAGGTTGCTATCAATAAAAAAATAAATGGTGAATCCACTTAGTGGGAATAAGATGAACTCCACCCAGTGGCCCTGACTTTCTGCTGAAGTAAAGGATTCTCCCCAAAGCCAGCCTCCTACCTCCACCTACTCAGTGGCTTGCAGGTCAGTGGGGACAGTCGTGGAGTGATTTTTGCAGATGGGAGGAGTCTGAATTACCAGTACAAGGTGCCAATAAAAAGCAGATTTAATTATTTCCTTAATTGCTTTTCAATTCTCTACCTTCAGTTCACCTTTTTATTGCCTGTGCCTAGGGCAGATGCACCACTGTCCCAGCTCCCTCCTACATTGTTGTCCTGATCCTCCCAAGGAGACAATAATGGCCTTTGACAGACACCTTTGAGTGGAAACGGCCAGACTCTAACACTCAGTCCTACGTCTCCCATTCATTTTATAAATTTATTTATTTTTTATTCTAAGTTGTTAGAAATGACAGCAGAATGTACTACATTTCATATTATACTTATAGAGCACACGTTTACATATCTCTGGTTGTATACAAAGTATATTCACAGCATTCGTGACTTCATACATGCACTTAGGGTAATAATATCCATCTCATTCTACCATCTTTTTTTTCTTCTTCACCCTTTTGTCCCCTCTCTTCCCCTCCCTCCCCATTGGCCATCTAGTGTTCCTCTAATCCTCCCATACTCCCTGTCCCAACCCCATCGGTCTCCTTATATCAGAGAAAACATTCGGCATTTGGCTTTTTGGGATCGGCTTACTTCACTTAACATTATATTCTCCAACTTCATCCATTTACCTGCAAATGCCATGATTTTATTCTCTTTTATTGCCGAGTAATACTCCATTGTGTGTGTATATATATATATATATATATATATATATATATATATATATATATATATATACACCTCATTTTCTTTATCCATTCATTTACTGAAGTGCATCTTGGTTGGTTCCACAATTTAGCTATTGTGAACTGTGCTGCTATAAACATTGATGTGGCTGTGTCCCTGTAGTATGATGTTTTTAAGTCCTTTGGGTATAGACTGAGGAGTGGGATAGCTGGGTCATAAGGTTTGTTTTAACCCCCATTCATTTTAAGTGTAACATTGAAAAAAAAAAAAAAAAAAACTCCCATTAGGAGACAAGAAAAAGGAGAATGAGACAGGGGATAGGACCGTGGTAGTCACTCAAGGAATTAGCTAGGTGACTTTAAATATCTGAGTGTCTATCTAGAACTTTTCCAAGGGCAACGACAGATGGAGGCAGAGTTTTCAATCCCAGCCCCTGGGGTGCTTTATACGTTGCTGCCATGAACTGTGTGCCCCAGGGAGCCACAGAGAGGGTAGGCTGTGTCCCAGCGGCTTCCCAGTGGCCCTTGCCTGCGACTGTCCAGGTTGCCTTCGCCTCACTGGGAACGCACTGTGCTGGGTCGGGCTGCAGTGCATTCTCGGTGTAGTAATAAAGTGCACACTTGTAATGTTGGGCTGAGTGACAAGAACAACATGAAATAACACTCTACCCACCCACTGAGAAAACCGAGTGTGTCACACTCCTCTGTGTCATGGTTTTAAAAATATCTCCGCTGACGGTCCAAGTCTCAGGTCGGGTTTGAGGGGTGTTTAATGCCTGACTGTGCCAGGTGGAAAATGTTTTCATCAGAATCCCCAGGACCCCTTTGATGGACATCTGCTGGCCTTACACGTGTGTGCCTGTGTGTGTGTGTGTGTGTGTGTGTGTGTGTGTGTGTGTGTGTGTGTACACGCTCACAGGCACATGCGTGCGTGCAGGAACATGTGGTTAAGAAAAGTGGGGGTAGGTGGCTATGTCTTTGCTCCCCTCCTTCTTGCTTTTTTAATTGCATGTTCCTGACAAAGAGGTGTGGTCCCTGGCTCTGCCACCCAGACTCTCCTCCACCTCTAACCACACACACAGGGGACCAAGGCCTCTCAACACTCAGCATGGTTTTCGGCATCGATGGAAACATCACCCAGGGGCCAGCCCCGAGCTCAGCCTTCTCCAGAAGGACGCTTTGGAAAAAGCCTGAGGAAAGCTCTTCCAAAGCGTTTTTCTCTGGGTGTCCCCCTGTGTTGAGATTCTGTCACCCCGTAGGGTGTTTCAAATCCCCGGGAGAGAGTCCTGGAACCCCCTTGTGGTGAATTTTTATTTGCTTTGGAATTTCCAGCGCTTGATGGCAGGGCGACAGGGCAAGGCAAGGCGTTTAACCTTTAAGCCTGCGCTTCCTGACTTGTGAAAGCAGATGATAATTGCCTACTTTTTGAGGTTCTAGGGAAGAGCAAGTGAAATGACTCAAGGCGAGCTCTGAGCAGAACCTGTTACCTAGCAAGTCCTCAAGAAGTGTGAGCTGTTTTTGCAGCTCCAGAGCTGTGCCCGCAACCAACACGAGAAACTAAACCCTCCACTTCAAAATCACAAAGGAAACATACACATGGGACCCTGTGTGCTTGGTCCCACCTGCACCCTGACCCTGTGGAGTCTGCTCTACGGGCTCCACTGACCTCCTGGAATTTCTTCATCCACATGAAGCATCTGGGCCTATGCCTTTGTGGATTCCTCTGCCTGGAATAGTCTACCCCCAGATCTTGCCATGGCTCACTTCTCCACACCCTTATGATACTTGTTTTAATGAAATTTCTTGGAAATACACCTTGCTACCCAAAAAATTTAAAATGGCACCCCACCACCCTAATCACACACACACACACTCTCGCTCTCTCCTGTATTTGTGCTTTTTATTTTTTTTTTGTGCATGTGATGAATTACTTATTAATATATCTATTTTCTAACTTCGTACTAAAATATCAGATCCATGAAAGTAGGGATTTGGTCTTCTGTTACTCATTAGGGCATTCCTAAATAATACCCAAACTACGATACGCATCCTTCAAATATCAATTGAGTGAACCACTGATACATATTTCGTTCACATTTTATAGATGAACACACAGGGGCACAGAAAGTTTGTAATTCTCATTTTACGGACACTCAGGAGCTCAGAGACTTGATCTGCACGGCCACACACCAAACCCACTCCACTGTCAGGCCAAAACTGTCACCAAGATCTGTAGATAGCTTTCCAGTTTGTCCCAACAATAAACAATACTAATGTAGACAATCAGAATATTCGGAGCCTTGACTTTACCTTCATAACTCTTAGCCTGAGAAAGCTTTCGACTTAAATCCACGAAATTGATCTCTGAATCATTGTCATCTTTCCTGTCCTGGGCTTTCTCAGCCCATGCGATACAATATTTGATTGAAGCCAGTACACAGATGTATAGGGAACACTTTCAAGATTTTTCTTTGTCTATAGCCCAGATTCTTCTTCTTGTCTGTAGACTTCTCAAGGGTCTCATGACTTGGATGAAGTTCTCAGTGTTAGGAAGCTCTGACCCTGCACCCTTGGACTTGCTCAAGGTCACCTGATCTGACACACAAGGAGGCCTCCTGTCTCTAATGAGGGTGCACAATGTGCTTGGTGCTGAAGAAGATTTTCTCCATCCAAGCAATGTAGTATCTGATCTCCTAAATTGCAGGTAGAGACACACCTTCTGGCCTTTTAGGATTTTTCCATGGTGGAGAAAATAGTTTCCCTTCCTTCCTTCCTTCCTTCCTTCCTTCCTTCCTTCCTTCCTTCCTTCTTCCTTCCTTCCTTCCTTCCTTCCTTCCTTCCTTCCTTCCTTCCTTCCTTCCTTCCTATTTGAAGTTGTATATGACAGAAAAATGCATTACATTTCATATTACATTTATAAAGCACATTTTTACATATCTCTGGTTGTATACAAAGTATATTCACAGTATTCGTGAGTTCATACATACACTTAGAGTAATGATATCCATCTCATTCTACCATCTTTTTTTTTCTTTTTACCCCCTTGTCCCCTCCCTTCCCCTCCCTCCCCATTGACCTTTCTAGTGTTCCTCTAATCCTCCTATGCTCCCCGTCCCAACCCCACTGTGAATCAGCCTCCTTATATCAGAGAAAACATTCCGCATTTGGATTTTTGAGATTGGCTAACTTCACTCAGCATTATATTCTCCAACTTTATCCATTTACCTGTGAATGCCATGATTTCATCCTCTTTAATTGCTGCGTAATATTCCATCATGTATACATACTACATTCTCTTTATCCATGTTCTTTCTTAAATCTTAGAACCTGCATCACAGTGAACTTGAGCCCATGAAACGGTTCAGCCGGATATGGGGGGTAAGACGAGCACATGACAGCCTCTGCTCCGAGTTCTGAACACCCGTGAAAGAGCCACCACACTGCTCCTTTGTTTCTGCTCAGTTGGGGAAGTCTCAGTTGGCCGAGTCTTATTCCCATGACCACTAAACACTAAAGATTGAACTCCAGTGCCATCACTGGGAAAAGCCAACAGGAAACTGGCTAAATATTCACATGCCCACAAGTCACTCCACATTTTGACTGGGTATGGCAGCGTTCTGCGCTGGTCCTCACCCACGACTCCCACGGCCCTGAATGCACATCCGGCGTGCCGTTCTCAGAGGTCCTTGCTCGAGGGGGATGTCTTTTCATTTTGAGTTAACCTTATTTTAATTTCTGAGTTCCGAAGAGGTCCTTGCCTCACTCTGCCCAGGGCCTGTGTGTCAGGACGCTCAGGACCTGGGATTGGAAGATACGATTTTGCTGACCGTTGCGTTCCACTTTGGACACAGTTAAGTGATTTTCTCTTTATATCTGAGACAGAAGCCTGATTGTTTTACATCTGGGCCATAGAACCCGTGATCCTTCAGCAGCCTTGCTCTTTATAGTGACCCATGGGCATTTTCCTCTGCCATTTGACTCATGTCATAGGAAACATGTCTAAAATTTCACTCCTTAGTTCATATCTCTTCCGACTGCTGAAAGAGTTCAAAGCGTGTTGAGTTCCGAAAGAATAAATAGCAATTGCAGCTCCCAGGCCCAAAGGCTCCGTTCAGGAACTCCCCAGGGGCAAGTGTCTCACCTGCCTTCTCCTCTCCTTCACCCCCAACCCTCCAGAGTTCTCCAGAACATTTGCACCAGGGCATCTTTGCTGAGACCCACACACAGTCCTTCCTTCAGTGATGATGGTAGCCCAAGAGGCTGCCATCTGGTGACATCAGACCTATTGGCAGTAACCACTGTGGTACTTCTGACAATAAGCCAGAAGTTCTAGGAGCCAGACATGAGGTGGGTAGTCCAAATAACCATTCTTGCCCAAGCTGCCCTCTGCTGGGACAACCCACCACTAATTAAAGGCCATCTGTTTAGAGCATACAGTGCATCCCGCCAGAAGCAGCCAGATGTCAGCTCAGTACCCCCCGTCCATGACCTCTCTTCGGATATTAACATGGGTTACTTAGGGTGGGCTAAGGAGGTTGCCCTAGAGTGAGCATCTTTCCTGGTGCATATTATGCATATCACACACACACACACACCCTTGCGTATTATCACGTCGCCATTAATTTTGGGTTTTGCCAAGTTCCAGACATATACACTCTGTCGTGAGGTTCTGGGCCCGGTTCAACAATAATAATTTTTAAAAACACCCTAAAGTCTCATTTTTCTGCTTTTTCCATGGGCTAGACCTAAGAATAGATATGAATGCCCTCTTCATGGGGAATCTCTGACAGCTTGCTTTCGCCGACTGTCTCTGAACTATTCTTTCAGTTAGGGATGAGACGCCAGTGTTTTCTTTAAGACTCTGGTGAGAACAGGGTACCACCACCCTCTGCGACATTCTCTTTGTTCTTCTACATTGCAAGTTGGAATGCCACACTATGCAGAGCAGGTGTGGGGCCAGTTAATTCACCTCCACAGAAGGAAGACTCCGGGGTGAATTCAGAACTAAGAATCATCAAAACTGAATTGCAACCCCACTTATACCACCTGTCCGTCATGGGAACTTGGGAAAAAATCGCCTGCTCTTTCTAGGTCTCAGAGTGTCTTTTTCCTATATTCCCAAACTCTGTAGCTGACAAATAATGTGTTAATAATTAACTCTGAGATGAATACACATCTTAAAAAAAGTACATACATGGAACGAATAATACCTATTTGTGTTCTTTTTAATGTAAAACACAAATGCTGAAAAATACAACTCTGCATCGATCATATTACAACGCACTACCTTTCTCCATGGAATTGTATAAGAGAAAGTGAGAGAATCTACACGATTTTGATTTCATACATTTTACAAAGGGCTGAGCCAATGCAAGGTGTGACAGCTTCCATCTTTCCTTTTTCCCCCGCTCATGCTGTTACCATGGCAACCAAAAACAAGGGCCTCAACCTCCATTTCTAGGTAGATCTCAGCCTCATTACCTACTATCTAGTTATTGTCAGATCTTCTAGACTAATGGTTCTCAATTCAGGTAGAACCCCCTCCTAAGGGGTGGTTTGAAAATGGCCATGGGCATTTTTGGGGCTATCCTCTGATGGGCATTGACAGGATGGAGCCAATGATGCTGTTTATGCTGCAGGGTGAGTTCTACAGAGCCTGGCAAAGGTTTTATTGAACACTCATATAAAAACCTGCTCATAATGATCCAAGCCTAGGAGCTCATCTTATCTCACACCAGAGTGTGGTTCTTCATGCTTAATCATCCACGAGCATTCCAGAAATACAACTTGCATGTCAAGGAGAGTTTAGGTGGCAGGAGGTGAATAGTCCCCAAGAGTCATTGTTCACTGAGGAAAATCAGATCGAGAATGGAAAGGCCACCAGGGTATTGAGCTGCTGGTAAAACGCGTTGGCACCGGGGCCTCTCCAGGCTGCGCAGGTGTGTGGGCCTGGTTGTGTTCGTCTCTATACTACAGCGTACACACACCGAACCAGCTCATCATGTGTGGAGCGGAGTTGTACCTGAGAACCTGAATCCTGGAGCAGGCAGGGCTGGCCTCTTGGGTGTGAGCCCTTTCCTTGGCTGATGGCTTTGTTGTCCTTGGCTTGAAATTCTTCATGATGTTCAGAACGGGGAGCCCTCCTTTTCACTTTGCCCTGGGTTCTACACACATTATATAGCCTTTCCTGACAAGGGTTAGCAAAAATCACTTCCTGTAAAGGACCGGCCAGCAAACACTATAGGCTTTGTAAGTCAGAAAATGTCAAAATTTACTGTTTATTTTTTTTTTTTTTAATTCATTCTTCTCTCACGGACTATATAAAAACAGGCCGAGGGCTAGATTGCCTCAACTATGTTTTACCATAACATGATGCTTTTCTTCTTTCCGTGAGAGTTAGGGCTTTATACGTATTATTCTGAAATAAGTTTTGCAGGCAAGTTATATTGTCTGCACATTTTCAGATAGTGAAGTAGCCGTTCTTATATCCAGGTTTCCAAAATGGAGACCGGATAATGTGGTTTTAGACTATTTCACGATGGGTCTCAATGTTTTTCTAGTCTTGACCTCCTTCTTTTTATTTATTTATTTATTTTTAAAAGCACAACACCTCCTGGGACATTGTCCACTGTCCTTCAATGGGTGTTTCCAAAGCCAGCTCTTCCAAGACAGCCCAGTACTGGACCCCCTAGCTCTCTCTGTCCTCCTAGTGCCCTTCATAGCTTATCCTTGTTTCATTCCTCCTATCACATTGGAAGCTCCTGGGGGTCAGATAATCAATGACCCTCTAGAATCTTCAACAGTGTCTTTGTCCATAAAAAGCATTAGATTATTATTTGTATGATTGGAAGTTGGATTGGACTGTAATTCTTTACTAATCTGGGGTGTCAGTCTTGAGATGACCTGCTGGATGGAACAGCTCTTCCTGGAATTTCTGTTCCAAAGTCTCTTGAGTGACAGTTAGCACAGCAAACACTGTATTTTTAGCATTCAGCTCACCTTCTTCCTTTCTCAAGTTGAGACAGCTCTGTCTCCTGATTTGTTCCTGGGTCCTCCGGACCTCCTTCCAGAGGGCATTAGGGATAAGTCTGTATCACTCAGAACTAGAGGTGCCAGATAAAATATAGCACACACACCTAAATTTGAATTTTAGAAAAATAACAATATTTTAAAAAATTCTAAGCATGTCCCTGATATTGCATGACTTGCCTTAACTCATGTGGACTAAAAGGAAACACCTATGCTCCATGCTTTGGAAAGAAGCTCTTCTCCCCTGTGAAACCGGAGGAAGCAAATATGTAGCCACTGGCAGCCATCTTGTGACCACTAGTCTTAGTCGGTAATAGATATTGAATGTGGAAATACAATTTTTTTTTTTAAAGTCTGGGTCCTTATATCATTCCTGGAATCTGCCCTATATCTGTATTTCTGATAGATTAATCCATTTTTGGGTTTTTGTTTGTTTGTTTTTTGTACTGAAGATTGTATCCAGAAGCACTTTATCACTGAGCCACATCCTCAGCCCTTTTCGATTTTATTTTGAGACTGGGTCTTGCTAAGTTGCTTAGGGCCTCACCAAATTGCTGAGGCTGGGCTAAAACGTGTGATCCTCCTGCCTTGGACTCCTGAGTCTCTGGGATTATAGGTTGATCAACAGGGATTAATAGCAATTTCTTTAGGCGTGTTTTGAAGCTTTCTCTACATTGTAGCATGTATCCGTGCCTCATTCCTTTTAATGGCTGAGTGATATTTCATTGTATGGACATACCACAATTTTTTAATTCATTCATCTGATGTGTATTTGGGCTATTTCTACCTTTTGGCTGATATGACTACGGCTGCTATGAACATAGGTGCACACATACATGTTTGAGTTCCTGTTTCCAGTAATATACCTAGGGTGGATTTTTGGAGTTACATGCTAATGCTATGTTCAATATTTAAGGAACCACTTAATTGTTTTCCACAGTAGCTGAATCATTTTATGTTCTTATACATATATGCAAATTATCACAAATATAGGTATCCTAATTGGCATCAGTGGATATTTGTAGATAGCTTACTAAGTAGGGGCCAATTGATTCTAGGGGCCAATATGAATACTAAACATAAATAATAGATGGACCCTGCCTTAGAGGAGTATCACAATCTAGTGGGGAAGGAAAACATAGGCAAAAAGCTATGCCAGACTTTTTATAGAAGGATCTAGGAAGGAATGACTCATTTTGACTCTGGGTGTTGGGAAGACATTTATGAAGGCAGAGCATGGAAGTTTTATAACATGAAGTATCTTGGGGAATTAATGAAAACCTTTTCTGATGATATTGCTCTAAATTCTAAAACAAGTCACATTAACTCTGACTTAAGATCCCACTAAACTGGCCAAGATAATAAATATTCCAGTGGTTGCATCCAGATTAGTTATGTCATTCACACATCAGGAGATAAATTTTGAAAAGTTTTCTCCTAGATTGAATATTTTAAAACAAATGCTTCTAGATTTTTCAGTTTGTTGGATTATAAATTTTCAAAGTAGCTCTCATGATCATCTGGATTTCAGCAATATCTGTGTTGATGATATCTCCTTTTTCATCTCTATTTTTTATTTTTTTTGCTGATTTGGGCCTTCTCTTTCTTTTAGTTAATTTGGCTAGGAGTTTATTGATCTTGTTTATCTTTTCAAAGAACCAACTCTTTGCTGCACTGATCCCTTGTACTTTTTATTCTCAGATTTATTAATTTCTGCTCTGATCTTAATTATTTCCTTTCTTCTACTGATTTTGGAATTAGTTCGCTCTTCCCTTTATGGGTCCTTGAGGTGGAAAGTTAGATTATTTACTAGAGATTTTTCTTTTCTTTTCTTTTTTAATTTAACATAGGAACCCAATCCCCTAAACTTTCCTCTTACAACTACCTTCATACTGTCCCAGAGATTTTGACAGGTTATATCTTTGTTCTCATTTGTTTATAAGAATTTTTTAAATTTCTCTACTGATTTCTCCTATGATCCATTACTCAATCAAAGTGTATTATTTAGTCTGCAGGTGTTCAAATGGTTTCTCTTTTTCATCTTGTTATTGATTTCTAATTTCATTCCATTGTGATCTAATGGGATATGAGAAATCATTTCTGCTTTTTTTTCTTTGTATTTGCTAAGACTTGCTTTGTGTGTTAAAAGATTGTTGATTTTAGAGAAAGTTTCATGTGCTGCTAAGCACAAAGTGAATTTGCTTGTTGGTGGATGAAATATTCTATTAGATTCTGTTAGAATCCATTTGATTAATAGATTTTTTTGTTTGCTTTTTAGTTCTGAAGAGCTGTTACTTATTTTATATTTGGATTACCTACATATTGTTGAGACAGATGTGTTGAAATCACCTAGTATTATTGTATCGGGATTCATTTGATTCTTTTAAGAAGTGTTTGTTTTATGCATGTAGGCGCACCAATGTTTATTTACAATCATTATATTTTATTGTTGAATGATTCCCTTAACCATTATGAAGTGATCATTGTTCCTTCTAATTTTGACTTGAAGTCTATTTTGTCAGATATGTGAGTAGCTACTCCTGCTTGCTTTTGGTCTCTATTTGCATCGTATATCTTTTTCCATCTTTTCACCTTCAGGCTGTGGGTATCTTTGCCTATAAGAGGAATCTCTTGTAAACAACGTATGTTTGGGTCTTGTTTTTTTTTAACCCATTTATTCCTATCTATGTCTTTTGATTGGAGAGTTTAAACCACTTGTGTTTGGTGTTGTTATAGAGATAATTTTCATTTTCTTCAGTTTGAGAATGCTTAATTCAGAATTGATTCTCCTTCAATTGATATTATTTTAGTGAGATTCATGCTTACTATATTAATGCTTATTTTTCATTTCTTGTGCATGAAACATTTTATCTAGTATTTTTTTTTTAGTGCTGACAAAGTGGGTGTAGATTCTTTTAGCTTCTGCTTATTTCATCTTTAATTGTGAAGGATAGTTTTGCTGGGTATATTAATCTTGGTTGGCACCCATTATCTTTCATTGCTAAGTTATTATTCCATGCTCTTTTAGCTTTTAGGTTCTAGGCTGAGAAATCAGTAGAAATTCTGATTGGCTTACCTCTAAATGTGACCTGTAATTTTTCTCTTGTGACTTTTAATCACTTTAATTATAATTATATTAGAATTTAAAAACATTTTTCCTATTTGGGGTTCTAAATGTATTTTGTATTTGGACTTCCATCTCATTCCTAAGATTTGAAATTTTTTCTCATATTATTTTATTGAAAGGATTGTGCATTTATTTTTTTAATTTAAATTTTTTTTTAGTTGTTGATGGAGCTTTATTTTATTTATTTCTATGTAGTGCTGAGAATCAAACCCAGTACCTCACACATGCTAGGCAAGCGTTCTGCTACCAAGCCACAACTCCAGCCCAGAATTGTGCATTTCTTAGTTTGAGAAATTTCTAGACACATATAACCCACCTAAATTGAACCATGAGGATATAGAAAACAAACAGACCAGTATCAAGCAATGAGGTTGAAGCAACAATTAAAAGCTTTCCAACAAAGGAAATCCCAGGACAAGATTGATTCTCAGCTAAGTTCTACCAGACCTTTAAAGAAGATCTACCACCAATCTTCCCCCAATTATTCCATGCAAAAGAAAGGGAGTGAATACTCCAAAATACATTTTATGAAGCCAGTTTTACTCTGATACCAAAGCCAGACAAAGATACATCAAAGAAAGAAAATTACAGACAAATATTTCTAATGAACATAGATACAAAAATACTTAATAAAATATGGAAAACCACATTAAAAAACACAGTGAGAAGATAATACACCATGTTCAAGTGGATTTCATCTCAGGGATGCAAGGTTGTTTCAACATACACAAATCAATAAATATCATTCACCACATTCTTAGAATTAAGGCAAGAATCACACAATCATCTCAACAGATGCAGAAAAAGCCTTCAACAAAATCCAGCACACATTCATGTGAAAAATGCTGTAAAAACTAGGGATAGAGGGAACTTATCTCAACATTCTAAAGGCTATATATGACAAACCCAAGGACAACATATTACTGAATGGAGAAAAAGTGAAAGGAAAAAAGAAAAGATTCCTAGAGCTGATAAAAAATGTTAGCAAATTAGTAGGAGTCAAGATCAACAAACATAAATCAATAACTTTCTTGGACAGGCACAATGGTAAATGCCTGTAATCCTAGTGGCTCAGAAGGATGAGGCAGGAGGATCACAAATTCAATGCCAGACTCATCAGTTTAGTGAGGCCCTCATTAACTTGGTGAGACCTATCTCAAAATAAAAATATAAAAAGTTCTTGGGATGTGGTTCAGTGGTTGAGTGCTCCTGGGTTTAATATCCAGTACCAAAAAGCAAAACAGACAAAAACCCATCATGGTATCAGTGTCGAAATAGACAGGAAGACCAATGAAATAGAATAGAAAGTACAGAGACAAACCCACATAGATAGAGGCATGTGATACTTGACAAAGGTGCCCAAAAATACTTGCTGGAGAAAATATAGCCCTTTTAACAAATGGTGCTAATAACTAAATATTCAAATGTAGAAAAATGAAACTAGATCCTTTCTTTCATCCTGCACAAAAGTCAACTGAAAGTGGATGAAAGGCCAAGGAATTAGAGCAGACACTTTACAATTTGCTAGAGAAAAGCTTAGGCTCAACACTGCATCCTATTCACACAGGCAGCAACGTCCTTGTTAAAATTCAAGAAATAAATTGAATTCCAGAAATAAAGAAATCAAATTAAAGAAATAAAACCAAGACTCAATAAGTGGAATGGGGTCAAATTAAAAAGCTTCTGCACAGCAGAGAAAAGAACCCACAGAATGGGTTGTCAGCAAGTAAAATTTCTTGCACCTGGGAAAATAACTATCTTGGTCCTGAAGACAGGACCTGAGATCTACAGCATCCACTATAGTAAAGCCAGTACTATCAAGATTAACATTTTTAGACTAGGCAAATGAGACTCAAGTGCTTGTCTGAAGTTTTACAGCTATGAATAGCTGATTTAATACCCCAATCCAGGTGTTCTGATTCTAGCTAGGTTGTCTTTAAGCCATATTACTGTCCCTCAGAATGTACAGTAGCATTCATCTCAAAGAGTATTCCAAGCCAATTGAACTTTAGTCCATTAGATTTCACAACTTTCCCATGGGATTCCCTCTTTTCTTTCCAAAACAGAAAACTCTGTTCTCAACTAGCCTGTGTCAAGGAATCCTTTTGAACCTCCAATCTAAAACTCCAGACAGTTTTTCTTTCATACCCAAATGCACGCACTTATACAAACTTTAAAAGACCCACATGGGAGGTAAGCAGAATATGATTGGGATTATTATTAAATTAATGCAATAATGTAGCATCCAGCATGAATTGCTATTTTCAGATTCCAGCACAGGAAAATATGTGCATGTGTGTTAACAGCAGAGAATATGCATGAAGGTTAGGGGAGGAGGAAGCAAGGTGGTCAGAATGTCTGGAGGCAAAAAATAACTAACTTGAAAGCCAGAGGGGAGGAGGCAGGTGTGAGCAATGCTCCCTTTGTTCCTGACATGTACCCTGAGAAGCAAGAGGGAAGGGAGAGGCACCTCGACCTCCAAGGGCCTGCCAGCCAGGCACTTCCGGGTGGGTTCCGCCCTCGGAAGTCTGTCCTGTTGGAACCTAGAAGGTCATGAAGATACACTTGCCACCAACACCACAGCACAGAAGAAGAACATGACGAACATTGGGATCTGTGCCCAAGGGTGAGGAGCACAAAGATTATAACTTCACCACTTCCTAGCTGTATGATTGGGACAAGGATCTTATCACTTGAAGAAACTAAGATTCCTTATCTATGACTGATACCATAAGAGCAATTTCATAAGGTCGTCATGATCATGAAATTGTGTGTGTGTGTGTGTGTGTGTGTGTGTGTGTGTGTCTCCAAGTCCTGAGCCCTTAAGGTATAACTGAATTAGTATACCTTAAGTTAAAACCATTAACTCTCATGTATGGTATGTATATTTTTTCTTTCTTTTTTGAGTGTGTGTGTGTGTGTGTGTGTGTGTGTGTGTGTGTGTGTGATCCTAACAAGATTGAACAAGATTGAAACATACTACAGTAGTCTCGCAGAACAGTATGGTGCAGTGGAACTTCAGAATATTCTTGACCTATGCTGCCCAATACAGCAGCCACCAGCCACACGTGACCACTGAGCACTTGGAATGAGGCCAGTGCTGCTTAGGAATGGAAACCTTAAAACTGAATTTAACCAACTTAACGCTAAGCTTAAGTAGCCACGTGTCATGGTGGCTATCACAATGGATTATGGAATATTCAAGATGGAAGATATTTTAGCACCTGAAGTGATCATTAACAGGGGAGATCGATATATATATATATATATATATATATATATATATATATATATATATATATATATTTCAGAGTGATGTGAAATAACATGCTCAGAGTTTTGCAACCTCTAAGGGGACAGAGCCAGCATTTTGATCAAGCTCCAGTACTCTAAACTCAAGGCTTTGGATGGCCACATGGCATAACAAAGTCAACGACTTAAAGGCATGGGCAGGTTAACAGGAGATTCAAGGTTAGGCCTTCCAAACTCCAAAAGTTATAATTATCATCAGTACTGTAATCACATTAACTCCCATTTTTCGAGCATCTGCTCTTTGCTTGTTAGAGAACACCTGACTCCTGTTTCCTTGGCCTTCGTGCTGAAATGCCTCCCTGCAGAATCCTAAAGGCTTTGCTGACCAGGCAGGCCCCTGTATCTTGGTAGGACTGACCATCCATGCGCAGGGGCATGTGTACCCTACCAAGGCCTCCAGTTTCCTGGATGTTTCTGGCTCTTCTGCTCTGATCAGCCAAAACATCAACCTAGCAGATCAAGCTATGGAGACTGGGGAGAGCCAAGGCGGTCTAGATTTCTTCAGACCATGTTTCAACAGAGGGTGGGAGAGTTGACGCAGATCTGGGGTAAAGCTGTTCATGTATTTTGTTTGTTTCAAGACAAGCAAACTATTCCTAATCCCCTTTTCTCATGGGGTAGGAGCAGAACCATGACCACCTACCACCTGCAGTGCCCATGTTCATGTGTTCTAACAAGCCACCACAAATGGCACCGTAGTTGCAAATCAAGCCACTGCCTGTTGAGTTTGCAGTCAACCAACTGTTTACCTCCAGATCTGTTTTTCACAGAAGCCACACTGGCCGTAAATAGAGGTAAGACAAGAACCATTCTTTAATGCAGAGCTTGGAAGTTGTTTGCTATAAAATGCTAGCAGTAAATATTTCAGCCCTCGTGGGCCAGGAGGTAAAATTGGGGTTGTTATGGGGGGTACTTACTGAACCATTAAAACGCAACCATTTGAAAATGTAAATCCATCTTGTCTTACAGGCTGTTCCCAGGTGTGTCAGGCTGGAGTGGTCTCTAGTTTGATGATATCTGATTGAATTCTTTAAGGCTGTTACTGATGCCTGCTGGCCTCTTTGAAGGAAATATTTGTTTCGATTTGCTATCTGAACCAAAAGGGCATATTCATACCTTCCACTTGTCTTTACTCTCTTAATTCAGAGGCCATGGGACCATTATGATGGTTTGGGCCAAATACCAGGTGTAGCTGTTCCATTTGTACATTCAGGGACTGGGGAAATGGCCACCCAGTGATGCTGGAGACTCATTGGGCTCTGTTAGCTGAGTTGAAACTAAGACCCTGCTGGTCACCTGCTTCCCTTTTGCTTTGAGTGGGGACCATAACCAGGAAGGCTCAGAATGTGAGAGTATTCCCTTTCTTCCTGTTTGCTGTTACCAGAGTCAATACCAATAGGCTTCTTTGAAGAAGGACTGGGGGAATCCTTACCATGTGTGATTTTTAGGGTGTTGCCACGTCCTTTCTCCTGAGGATTCTGCCTCTCCCTCTGTCTATGGGTTCAGGACCCAAATCAGGCTCCAGTCTGGGTAACAGGATTGTGAGTTTTACTGGGGCCTTACTTAAGCATCCTTCTTTGATTTCTTTCGGTTGATTCACTTTCCATTCCCTCGCCATGTTCTGTTGACAGTATCCTCCGGCTCCATGGCGCAGGGCCTCTTGGTTGTCCTCTCCTATGACTTCCTGCAGCGGAGCATCACCACCTGGCCCCCACTGTTTTGTGGCCCTAGGGGTTCACTGCTGCTGGGGAGTCCAGTTTTGCACCAGCAGCTTTGCCAGTTGATAGATACGATCCTACAGAGTGGAGTGGCCACTGCAGGTTTTAGAGGCTGGTGCCTGCTCGGTCGTCTTCATCGCCTTGAAAACCGTGGCTCTTCTGGGCCATTCCATGAAGCTCATTCCCTGTTGGGATTCTCAGCTACTCTGGGATGCCTCCTTCTCTGGCTTTTATCCCTTTTTATAACATGGGTCAGGGTGGTGCTGGTGCTTCAGCATCACACAACAGGGTCTTCACTTTTTCCATGCCCCCGGGAGCCAGCGCAGCAGTGCCTTCTCAAGAGCTCACCCATGTCAATCATCTGCATTGCCTGACATCATTGTTGCAGATGTTATGCCCTTTTTTTTTTTTTTTTTTTTTTTACAAAGCAGTGGGGGCTGTTACAGGAAGCTTTTCTTTTCTTTTTTTTTTTTTTCAATTGTGACAATATTAATAACATGTCTTTTGTGCAAGAAGAAAGAATAAGTCTATGTGGATATATGTTAATGTAGTGATGACATTTATGCAATGAAATATGCAAATACTTTTTTCCCCTCAAATTTCTCCCTTTATAGTTTAGCACCTTCATAATCCAGTCCCATGAGCCCTCTCCCAGCTCCCCACTGGGCACGCTGACCAGGGCCTGCAGCTTCTTTGGGGTAGAGTGCTATTCCTCCCTTAGCAGACCCAGTTCATGGCTGACTGGGTGGTGTCGTAACCTCCTGGTTATTAGCCAGGTGGTCAGGACAGGAAGTGGGGGCAGATCTTGAGGACAACAGATGCTGCCTGGCAGGAAAGAGGCCTGGGAACTGCCTTTAAGCAAGGGGCAAGCACTAGCCCTTTGGGGAAAATGAACAACCTCTGCAGGCTCGAAGGACTCAGGGGGATCAGGGACTCTAAGATCTGTAGGTATGCACTGATGTCCCCAGCTTATCCGTTGAGGTCCTTGCTTTCCCTGACTTGGCATGAGCACCCTGACTTGGTTAGGAATTGGCCTTCATTGGCCTCTAGTCCTCTGCTTTCTCTGCTTCCCTCTCAAAGCAACTGGAGCCTCTCTCGGCTACTAAGGAAGTCCTCTGGGTTGTCCCCATAGTTTCTAATTGCTGATTCATCAGCTTTTCTTTTTTCTAGATTGCCAGTCCGGCTTAGCAGCGGCCAAGCCAATGCACTGCTCCGACATCTGCTCTTTGGGCCAGACTTACTAAATGTCCAACACCCTGCACTGGTTAGTACGTTCTCTTCCACATATGCCACCCTCAGCTATGGGTGGTGAAGATTCACCATTGGTACTGCTCCATGTCACCAGGGAGGGAGGCTCTTTACCAGCTGGGCAACTGTTGGGCCGGGTTTCAAATCTTATCTGCTATGATCAGGCTATGGTTTGAGTGTTTTGCCCAAATGTTCATGTGCTGGAAGCTTGGTCCTCAGTGTGGCAAAGTTGACATGGTGGAGCCTTTAAAAGGTGGAGCCTAGTGAGGGTAATTAGGTCATTAGGGGTCACCACGTGGGAAGAGATTAATGCTGGGTTTAGGGAGTGAGTTAGCTCTCTCCAGGGTAGGTTATTATAAAGCAGGCCACTCCATGTCCTTGGTCTCTTTTATGCTCAGCCATTATCCTTTCTGTGTCTTTGCTGCATTGTGGTGTCACCTGATATGGGGCCCTCACAGAGCCCAGCAGATGCTGGTGCCATGCTCTTAAATCTCCAGAACTGCGAGCTACAAACATTCTTTTATAAATAGAATTCCCAGCCTCGAGTATTTTGTTATAGCAACACAAATTGAGCTATTATGCCCTCTTAACAACTGCTTTCTTAGCCTGTACTTGGCACTAACAATCACAGGCTGAGTTCCCTGGGAAGCAGACTCCAAGACAGAGAAGAATATGCAGGTCACCTATTACAGTGGGCTCCTGAAATCAACATATCTTAACAGAAAGGGGAAGGGAAAATCTTGGGCCAGAGGAAAAGCTGGGCAGTGATGCCTACCATAGGAAGCTTGGACCCCAAATTGCTGCCCGAATTGTTCAGTTCTAGTGCGGAGTTGGGCCTTTATGTCTCCCGTGGACCAGGCCCTGGTGTGAGCTGCCTTGGAAAAAGGCTCAGTATGGGTGCAGCAGCTGTCTCCCTAAAGGTGGTTCTTAAAGGAGACTGACAGCAGAGATCTGTCTCAGTACGACTGGCTGCTGGAGAAATCAGCCCTCGATTCCTGATGGGAGGACTGGTGACGCTTTGTGGCATCTACCCAGATGGTTTTGAGGAACTGCTGGCATTATTTCATTTCCTAATGAAAGTGTCAATTGGGAGCCTTGATGAGCCTATAATTTGAACTGTGACAAGCCCCATCATTGCCTGTGAACATTGCCTATGAGGGAAAAGAAGCATTCTGAGCAAAATCTCTGTTGACAGAAGCAGCACAGGACATGGAAAAACTTCTGAAAACTAAACAAAGGGAAGGGAGGTGTGGAGGGGAGGCGGGAGAGGGGGATCCAGCCTAGCAAACCACTAAAAAGAAATCTGTTTTACAGCAGCCCCAGGAAACTTATTGAGACCTCATAAAATAAAGAGAACCAAGGAAACTGCCCCATGCTAAGTGTCTCCTTCACTGTTTTACAGACTGGAGTAAGATTTTATGAGCTATTTGGCGTTCCCTTTGGATACCTCTTTAGGAGAAGTTCCTGGTTCTTCAGCCAGTTATTTTAACTTTTGGCCAGGGAGTGAAAAGATTCCAAAATAGGATAATATCCACTTAGGCTTTCTGGAACGTTCTCCAGATGTTGACCAGACCAGGCACTTAAGTAGCTCACTCACCAGGAAAATGTGAATTTGCCAACACGAGACATCTTCTCCTGGGTCTCATTGGATAAGAAGATAAAGTCCGCAGGTTGTTAGAAGATGACCTTGAAGGGGTCCCTGGATTCCTTCAGTGAGATCCAGCTCTAAAGAGCATTGTTTAGAAACAAATAAGAAAATCGGTGTAAGTTTCCTAGAGGCAGAGCCAGCCCCAAGATGGGTAATGAAGTTGTAAGTTCTAAAAACTTGAATCCTCCCTTTTCAACATGATTTCACCATCAAAATTGGCTCATTTGGATTGGCGAGGACAGAAGCAGAATAAAGCAGATCTTCTTTCTTGGTCTGTGCAGACAAAGGAGACCATGGTCTCCATGAATGAATTTTTGGTTTGCTCCTAGGCTGGGCATGATCAGAGGAGAACGGAGAATTTGTTCTGAAGAAACAGATACTTGTACTGACTGATGTTCAGTGATCTTCTCCAGGCACTTGAGGACACCAAGCAAATCCATCATTGAAACTTTTGATGATGGTTTTGCAGTAGAAAACTTTAGGTCCGAGTGGTGCAGTCGCACCCCAAGGTGCAAATGGATCTCATATCTAACCTAGGGCTCCCGTGACAAGCCAGTTCCCATGCTTAGGTCGGATCCTCTGTTCAAGGTCACGGATGAAGGAGTCCATGTAACCCTCAGCCCTTGGTCATCAAGATACCACATAACCCTGAGATGGAAGAAGCACGGGTGGTGTCAACACCAACCTCAACTCTCTCTTCATTCAGAGGCATTTGGAGTTTATTCCTGGGTCCAGGAACATGATGTTTCAGTGACAATGGGCACACAGGACTTGGCACTAGCTAGAACGTCTGGGACATGTTCCCTATTGTTCAAAGGTTTCACTTACTTCCTGCCAAAAGGGCCTTATGAGAGCACTATATTCCATCGCCTGACTTTCTAAGCCTCACTTCTCTTTCTCATTTCCTACCTTGGACCAATACCCTTCACTACCAACAGCATAAGATTGTCTTGGTGCAAATCAAGTGATTGTTTTGGGGTGGCATGTTAAAGTAAGTGCTTTATTGCTATTGGAATTATTTGATTGGGTCCTGGATTTTGAATTATAAAACATTATTTAATATCAGACAGAGAAGAGGTGGGGCTAGATCTCAGTGGTAGATTGCTTACCTAGCGTGCAGGAAGCTCTGGGTTCAATTCCCAGCACCATGAAAATAAATACATAAATAGATAAATACAATAAATCACTTCATTCGTTTAAGAATCTTTTTCTTAAAAAATGTGAGTGAAATTTGTAAGGACCCTCAGTGTGATTGTGTTGCATCTTTGCTGACTTCACATTCATCGAGCATGACACCTGCTATGGTCCACGCAGCACCCCACACTGCCCAGCACTAAAGACAACAGTTGTGTTAACCTTCTCTGTGTAAGATTATTGACAAACTGAATTTTGGAGGAATATATCTGTTTGAAAAAGACATTTGCTTATTGAATACTTTTTATGTTCATTGCAAAAACTATTCCTATGTGATTTTGGTTCAAACTTTTAGAGTAAGAAGAACCATGCCAGACAGCCCAGGCTTCGTCAATGAAAAATGCCATTTTACTCCACAGGGGACATTTGGCAACGTCTGAAGTCAGTTTGGGGTTGTTGAAATGGGAAGTGTTACTGGCATCCAGAGGCCAGGAGTGCTACTAAACATCCCACATGGCACAGAATGATCCCCAGAGCAAGGAAGGTGTGGCCCCAGATGTCCATTGTACAAAGCTGAGAAACCTTGTCACATAGAAAACAAAAACTTCACCCTGGACATAAAAACTAACTTTCAGGGTAAAAGGGACTTGGCTGTGCATTGTCAAGGGATGACAACATCATCAAGGGGCAAATTTGGTTCTTTGTGGGCAAAGGTGAAAGAAATCTTACTCTTTTTTATTCCATATAAAACACAGATATGCATGCAGTATATAAACGCATATATCCATCCAAATAATGGATGTATATGACATATGTGATACTAAATATATCACATATGTATCAGTATATGTGTATGTATATATATACTTATATATACATAACATAGACACACACATATATATATATACACATATGTATATGTGTATGTGGTGTTACAGTATATCTGTGGAAAATACTGAAATTAAATAATAAGATTGCAAGGGTGAGTTCTCTTCCTCACTCTCTGCATTTGAAAAGTGTCATGCATGTTCAACTCCAGTTCCTGACTGCTGTCACAGGGGGCTGCTCCCTGGTATCAGGGAATGCTCCAGTCCCTACTGTAAAATGGCATAGTATTTGCACAGAACTTCTCTACATCCTCCTGTATACTTTAAATCATCTCTACTTTATTTATAATATCTAATGCAAATGTAAATGTTGCATACATAGTTGTTATATTATTGCATTGCTTGGGGAATAACGACAAGAGAACAAGTCTGCTCATGTTCAGAATAGGTGCAACTTTTTCCTGAATATTTTCAATCCATAGTTGATAGGATTCATGGATTCAAAAACCATGGGTATGAAGGGCCTACTGAATTTTCTTCTTTGCATTTGGAGGATCAGAAACACTGTCTGGGGTCATTCTCTGATTGCCTGTCCTTTTTTTTCTCAACTGATATATGGGATCTTATGGTTTCTGGACCTTCATGAATATTTTATTAGGTAGATTTTAGACTTACCTCCAGCCAGCTCCTCACTCATAGCTACCTGGAGAAGCACAGACTGCCTTACTGCATGCCCAAGAGTTTGTTCTCATGGAGAAAAACTGTGCTAATTATTTCAAACAAAACAAGTGTGAGGCTAACCCACACATCTAAAGGAATCAAAGTATATTTATTAAATCCCAATTGGAAATTGAGATTTCCAAGTAGCATTTGCACAACTACCTACTAAAATATTCAAGTTTCTAGAAATGAATGTGGCACAAGTTCATCCAGGCATGTACGGCGAGGGAGTGTTGAGGGGATATTCTTTTTCTGACATTCCCTCTCCCAACGTGGAACCTCTGATAAGTTTATACATAGCAGCTCCTATTAAGCCCCCAAACCTCGAGAAACAGGGCAGTAAAAAATAATGAAATGCAATATTCAGAATACATGGAAAAGCAATGATTTACTTTAATCCTAGGGACCAGGAATAATACACCTGCCTTGGAACAGGAGATGGCATAGTGTTGGCATAACATTGGAGGTTTAATAATTTTTGACCACATTTTATAGACCCTTTCCTGTAATTAATGCTAAATAAAGTCAACATCTTCTCCACCTGCTGCTGTGTTTGGGGCTTTCATCGAGCGTGTCTCACTCTTCTTAATGACCCAAGGCTGTCACAGTTCTTGTTGGACTTGGTTTTTTGCATTTCTTCCCTCTTGATAATCTCCAGGACTATCACATGCACCCTTTGTGGTGTGTATGGTTTGGCATTCTTTTCTTTGAAGACTTGTGCTAACTGAACTCAGTGCCATGACCAGTCTCCTTGCTGTGACCATAAGGCCACGTCTGCAGAGTGGGTGCACCAGAGCATTTTCTCCATAAGGCTCAGGTATACTTTCTCTCTCATTCTATTTTTCATGAAAATAAAAGACCATGACTGGGTGGGAGGTTGGGTGGGAATATGGAGATGTGGGCCAAAGGGTAGGTACAAAGTTTCAGTGAGATGAATGGATTCCAGAGATGTATTTATGTAGCCTAGTGACTCTAGTTGATAACATCCTACACCTGAAAATTGCTAAGAGTATAGATCTTAGATTTTTTCACACACACACACACACAAATGATATTCGAGGTGACAGATGTTAATTGGTTTGATTAAATTATCTCACAATGTAAACATAAATCAAAACATCTCATTTTGCACTGCGATTGTATACAATTTTTATTTGTTAATTATAGCCTAAACTTGGGAAAGGAGACTTAAAAAAAAAAAAAAAAGATAATGTGATTAGCTATTTCTGCACACACTGCTTTTTTTAAAATTTCTATTTATTTTATTATTATTTTTTATTCTGTCTCTTCTTTTGTTTATGTGGAGCCTTTAGAAGTATTTAGAACTTATGTTCTGACCTCTCCACGTGTTAATCTAGATTACATTCTGGGTCTGGTTAAACTAGGTCTAAGATTCTCTGATTTATCCTCACATAAATTGTAATCATTTGTCACATTGCTATCTTTTTTCAGGCAATACCAGACAAAATCTTGAGGGCTGTAGTCTGAGATCTCACGATCAAGTGGACACTTGGAGAATCATAAACTTACGCCTTCAGTTTTAAAAAATGAGCTTCACCCTCATTTTAGTCTTTGTGTCTTCTGTGCCACGTTAGGATGCTTTGGTGCAGGAGATAAAACACACACACACACACACACACACACACACACACACAAAAAGAATCCATTTTGAGAGACCAGGGCTATGCCACTGAGACCCATGCATTGTCCCGACTTTTGTGTGTGTGTGTGTGTGTGTGTGTGTGTGTGTGTGTGCGCGCGCGCGCGCGCGTGTGAGCGTATTTGCTTTGGAGAAAGAGAACTGAAAGTATTAGCCATAAAAACCCTAGTCCATTCAATTCAGCCTAAACATTTTTCAAAATCTCACCTAGATTCTTGCAGGATTGTAGCCTGCACTGAGGCAATTAATTCACTCCAGGGGCTGTGTATTTAATTGTAGTAACAGTATATAAAGCCGAGACACTGTCTAATCTCCTATTCTTGAGTTTTTAAATCCCAAATGGTGGATGGCAAGTAAGACTGCTAGTTTTATAGCTTCATGAATTAGTTCAGCTGAAAAATATTTTGCAGGGTTTCACTGGGGAGCTGCTGGGGGCAGGGAGCGGGGGAGGGGCAGGGCAGGATTTGTTAGCCAGCACTAATCGGTTCTTGGCCTCTAGCAATTCTCTGTGGCAGAATAAAGGGAAGAGATAATTATTCTCCCTAATCACTGCATCAATGACTGCATTTAGAACCTCTCCTTAAAGGCTGACCAGATTTCCCAGAGAACATTCTCAACCTTTCACTGATCTGATTTTAGCACAGTCTCTCTTGTGCGCCTAGGATCCTAACAGACAAGGACACTCCAGTGGCTGCCGAGTGACCTTCCTCCTATCTGTCACCAGGCTGGTAATGAGAGCCGGTGTCTGCATCCCTGTGATTTGGCCTCATGGAAGAGATCACCGAGGAACAGGCGCCAAAGCCTGGTTGCCTTCTCCTCCTCTCTCGGTCTCACCCCGGCCTCCTGCCCTTGCTGCTCCATCCTTCAGAAGTCTTTCTCCTCTGAAGCTGTGGGTCTGTGACTTGAGGAATGGATAAAACAACGGGGGAAAAGTTATAACAGCACGCAGGTCACTGTGGTCACCATGCTGCAGAAAGGAATTCCTGACTTTGCAGCCATAAGAAATAGATGTAATATAATGTGTGTCTCTGCTGATTTGATTTCTGCTCTCTGATCTGTAGGTCCAGGAAGGTCAATGCCTTTGGGCTGTGGTGGAAGGGAAACTGAATTTGCAAGCAGCTGTGTGGCTCAGGAGCTCAAGGTTTTCAAGAGATCTTGACAAGTCCACTCACCTACCCACAACCCCTGCTTCCTGAGATGCTGCCCCTGGTTCTTTCTTCTCCATCCTACCTGGGCTCCATGAACAGCCTCCTTCAGGAAGCCCTCCTGACTCCATCCTGGTTGATCTCCTCTCCCACCTTGTGTCAGGAGTTTGCCAAATGGGCCCAAAGTTTATCCGGGCTTACTTACTTTTCTCGAAAACATGATTATTCTTTCTGATTATAAATATGTACTTACACATTTGTAGGTATATGATAAATAGTAATTTACAATAAATTGTAAATATGTACTTACAATTTTTGTAAGACTGGGGCACTTACAAAAATATAAGGAACGCACGCCTGTAATCCCAGCACTTGGGAGGCTGAGGCAGGAGGATCGTGAGTTCAAAGCCAGCCCCAGCAATGGCGAGGCACTTAGCAACTCAGTGAGACCCTGTCTCTAATAAAATTTTAAAAAAAGGGCTGGGGATGTGGCCCAGTGGCCAAGTGCCCCTGAGTTCAATCCCTGGTACAAAAAAAAAAAAAAAAAAAAAAAAAAAAAAAATATGGAACAATTAAAATAAGTTAAAAACACTCTCTCTTTATTCTACCACCCAAAGGTACTATGAGAAGGGTTGGGTGACCCTTCTATGAAAATGGAGTCTACAGCCTTGGAAAACTGCTTAGAGTTGAATTCTAGCTTTAGAGATTTCTAGCCCCCCACCAAACCCCCCCGAAGTTGTTTGATCATTCTGTGCCAGTTTCTCCATTGGCAGTTTGGGAATAATAATGGAAACTATTTCACAGATTCAAATGAAGTTAAGTGAGTTAATGTCTGTGTGAAGTTCTTAGAACACTGCCTCCCTATCACACAGCCCTATGAAAGCATGAACTGTTATCATTATGATCCCAGTAATTGTAGTTAATAAATACGAGTGTGTCTGTCTCTCTCTGCCTAGCCCTCCTTCTTCTGTTGGCTGTCGGAATGCTTAAGATGTGATGCACAGTATCTTCTTGAATGAATTCGGTGTACCATCAGCATTTCTGCCTTCAACTTGCACTTGAATTTATCATTTTGTCAGCCTTGCTCTTCCAACTAATTTTCTACATTGTTTATATTATATGTAATTTTTCTAAACTGCCATATCTAAGTTGCTTGGAAACAAGGAAGGGTATCAATTCATAAATAACCAAGCTTTTTCCTCTCAGAGAACTTTCTAGAGGCATGGTCTTTTCCATCTCACCACATGGTAGCAATTCCGATGCAAGAGACCATATCGTGGCTTTCTTACATCCCTCCCACTAACTCTTTGAAATTTTTCTTGTACACTGTAAGATTCAGTAATTTGTTGGCTAGATGTTTCTAAGTACTTTCTATATTTGTGAATTTCTGTCATTCATGTATTCTGTAATAGGAGGCCACAACAATTACCTGGAGTTTAGCGTGGGGATAATGGCAAGGGGTTTGCCTTTCCATTTTATTTCATCTCACCCCATGAGAACTGATTGCAAAGACCTGAAGCCTCACCATAGCTAGGACGTAGGCTATTGCGTAGAGTCCATGGTAAGACTTCCTGATGAGTAATATGCTGAGACTGAAATCTGCAGTCCTTTGGAGACATCTCCTAGTTCATCTCACTCCACTGTTACACACAAGAGAAAACTGAGGTCTCAAGAGATGGCTATTTCTTTGGGGTTAATGTTGACTGACAGCAAAGGCGGAACTGAGTTCTCACCTGAAGTCTGTTCTCCTTGCCAGGAGAATGTTGATTTGAAAGTGTTTGATTTAGCTCCTATAATAGCACTTCTAGCATATTCCAAGAGATTACTTAAGTGAATTTATTACTAAGGTTAAAATAACTTTTGCTGGGGGAGGGGACGCTAAGGTATTTTTAAAATTATTTTCAGAAAGTATTTTGTTCCATTGTCTTTTATCAACAGCAACTGCGAAAGTTTCCTATGTGGAATTTGCATTATAGATGTGATGGTGAGAGTGAAAAATTAAAAAACAATCTAAATGTCCATCAAGAAGGACCTAGAGGGCTGGGGTTGTGGCTGAGCGGTAAAGCGCTCGCCTAGCACGTGCGCGGCCCGGGTTCGATCCTCAGCACCACATACAAGTAAACTCATTGTGTACAACTAAAGCAAATAAATAAATATTAAAAAAAAAAAAAAAGAAGGACCTAGATTAGTGGGCTGGAGATATAGCTCAGTTGGTAGAGTGCCTGCCTCACATGCACAAGGCCATTCAGTCCCCAGCACCACAAAAGAAAAAAAGAAAGAATAAAAGAAGGCCCTAGACTAAATTGTGGTGCATCCATGAATATAATGAAACATTTTTCTGACATTCAAAAGGAAGGCACAACTCTATATTTATGGAGCTAAGAACATTTATTGAACGCTTACTCTGTTTAGGTATTGAAAGACTTACACAAAGTATTTTATTTAAGCCTCAAAACTACCCCCATAGGTTGGTTGGAAAGTTTTCCTAATTAACTCCAAAGCTTCCCCCCGACCCCCAGAACCCATGCATTTCATCCTTATGCTATCCCAATTTACATGGAAATACGTTTATGATATGTTTTGAAATAAGTTTATGATTTGTTATTGTGAAAGTCAAACAGAGTCAAGAGCATAATAATTTTTAATACAATCCTGTGCTTTTTTGTGTGTGCGGTATTACTCTGCGTATCAACGTACAAACACTTAACAGAGTTTTAAAAACATTCACACTAAAACCATTAACCTATTATCTAGACTAGGGGTGATTTCGTTTTCCTTTCCATTTATTTCATCCGTGGAATTGTTTTATTGTTATCATAGCTATATTACCCACATATATATACATAACTTTGAAAGTGAAAAGATTAAAGTTAGAACAATGCTAAAGCCAGAGAGAAATGGAAAAACCCCAGCAAATGAATTCTTAAGACCGTCCCCTTAAAAAACACCCTGAAAACTTTTGACTTCCTGCATTCAACTTATATTTTCTCTTGCACTTTTCCAAGTAGCTCTGAGGGTAAACATAGGCTTTGGTCACCTTCCAGATACCTCCTCTTCCTTGGAATGTGGTGTGGAGACAGATGAAGGGGGTGGTGGTGGCGGACCCCATTGGAAGACCAGCTCCTGGGGTTCTTTTTATGACAGTGCTTCAACCTGCCCTGATTTTCCACAGGGAAACTGAAGTGGAAATTACTCTTTTGGAAAGGGATTTTCAAAGTAGACTTCATTGAAACTCGGCAAATAATTAACTTTTCATCCTCTCATAAAATTGGGTCTGTGGCTGGTTCAAAGCCCAGGACCCCAGGCCTTAATTGAATTAACTCGGTTTTCCATCCTGGTGGAGGATCATTCCAAACCATAACATTTAGCAAGGGCTGCCCTTCCTGGCTCGAACATAAGCGTCCATTGAAGGTGGACGGCCGAGTCAGGGCTGTGGCACGCAAATTAGGCCCGAGTGGAAAATGGGACACACTCCGAAGGGGACAAAACGCTTTCTGTTTCCTACGTTTGAAAGTTCAGCGTGAATGCATCTCCGCACGACGTGGTCTCCGCCAAAGCAAAGAGAGCCGCAGCCCGCTCGCTGACCAGCCGTGACACACCCTGGCTCGGCCACCTCTCTGCCTTCACGTCTCAGCTTGGAACCCGAGCTCTGCACGGGTCTTCCCCAGTGCAGTGCAGACCCAGCACCTCCTTTCAGACCTCGCTTGCTAAGGGCTCAGCCCCCTCCCTCTCCTTAGAGATTCCTACTCCACTCCGTCCCTCGCCTTGGGAAATAACATATTTCAGCAACTTTGTATGAAGAAGTTGCCTGATCAGTCCCAATGATGAGCTTTCAAAAGTGTAATTTGGAAGTATGTCAATCAAGTGATGTCCTAGGGAGTTAAAATCTAATGATAAACACAAATAGAAGACCTGAAACAAAAGACTCCCAATTAAACTGTAAGCGCCCTGAGGGCAAGGAGCCCTCTCCTCTTTCTGATATTTTCTGATTGCCTTTTTGTATTGCTACAGATGACTCAAGGGCTCCATAAATAACAGTAGCCCACAACACTTTCTCAGAGAAAGCAGAACAGGAGGACATCTCCCATGCCTGAAACCTGGCGCAGCTGTGATACCAAAATATGTCTTACAGGTAATTTTCAATTCTCGAAAAGCTAAATTATAAAGCAGGAGGAAAGTTTTACTTTTCTTTCGAAATAGTTCTGGTCTTGTATTGAGAGCTTTCGCATTTGAGGTAATCTCTTAAAGACCACTAAAATCCACCCGACCACAGAACATTTAGACACGCTGAACCTTGGAATCAGTGATCGGGTGAAGGAAATGTAGAATTAAATTTTAATATTGAAGCTGACACTTCAGCTTCGTCTCTGGGACCGTTCAGGCAAAAAGTCTCAGTGTGTGGGATCAAAAATATAATTTGCGATTCAAGGTCAGCGAAGGGAAACCCCCCCCCCCCGGGTTTATTTTATTTGGATTGTGCTTCCATAATATTGCTGATCTGAATTTTTATTGGCGGCAGCTTATGCTGACAATCTCGGAGAGCCCCATTTTGAAAGACTCTGTTTGGGTCTATGACCTCCTTGGAGATGATTCTCCAGTTTGTACAAATGCAGTTAGAAGGCTGTGCTTGGGAATTTATAATAATGTGATTAAGTCCCGTATCAAAGTGGAGGGCTTTCCTTGAGCAAAATGGCTTAGCTTCCAGAAATCCACACAGGCTGGAGAAACTCAATTCTTTTTCTTTGGTCCCTCCCAGTTGCCTTTTTCCCCAGCTCTGACTTTCTCTGCTTCTTTATATGTCTCTCACTGTCATTCCAATCAAACTTCTTTACTTCCAGCTCTGGCTCTCACTATATTTTCTAGCCTCTATCTCACTCCCACACCCCCCCAAGTTTTTTCAACCCTTTATTTGGTCAATTGCTTTTAAGAAAAAGCACAAGAAAACTGCTCTGGGTGTGTTGAAGATGACAGCCTCACATTCTGTACAGAGATTTAAAAAAAAAAAAAAAAATCTTCAGAGGAGATGGCATCCCTGCCTAGATGTCAGATGGCTGACTGTGGGCGGCTCATGTGCTAAGTTGGGAACGGTTCCGTTGTTTCTATAGAGACAAAAAAAAAATTGGAATGAAGAACAGCTCTGCTCCTCCTTCAGACAAGGGCATGAGAAAAAGAAGGCCATATTTCAGCCCTAGCAAGGTTGGTAAAATGTCTGGAAAGCGAGGAGGAACATGGATTCTCTCCTGTTCACCTGTCTCCTACCTGACCTGGCCTGCCACTCTGCATTCTAAAGTGGGTGTGAGATTTTGAGGATGGAGCAAGAGAAGCAGAGTCCGCACCATGTACCAAGAGCACTCAGGGGACACTGGTACCACGGTTGATAAGGACTGACTGACGGCATTGGACCTTTTGTCTGTCAAGTTCTTTCACTTGCCTCAGTTCATTAACTCCAGACAAGGACACCGTGCCATAGGTTCCATTCTTACCCCGCTTTTATAGATAAAGAGGGAAGATAGTTTATCTAAGTTAGAGTCAGGATTCACCCTCAAGTCAGGCCGGTTCTAGAACTTGGGTTGCTATTCAGAGTTCAACTGGGGGAGCCCCCACCCCCTGCGACACTGCTTCTCAATTTTTCTTCCCATGCATTTTCTTGTTTGCATACATTTCCACAGGAACCAGATGCTTTTCTCCATGAGTAAATATGTTTAGACCTAAATTGTGACGTGTTGGGAGGTTACAGACCCACAAATGAGGGTAGAAAGGCAAATCCTGCAAACTAGAGCCAGCTGAGGATTTTAATGGTTTGCCCCGTCCCTTGCTTGGGGAGATGTTGCCTTTGGAAACATTTCTCCCCATCCTGGCTAGCTAATGCCCTATCTATCTGTGAGGGGCATTTGCTAAGCAGTAGCCTATCTTTCCAGTAAGGGCAATGGACTGTACTGGGGTAAACACCCAGTCCTGCCTCATTTCCTAGCAGTGTGGTTCTGGGCTTGGAGTCAGAGAGGCTTGGGTTGAATTCTTGTCTTCCACAATTTACTAGTGACTTATCTTCTCTGAGCCTGGGTTTATGAGTGAGTCCATTAACTAGAAGTCATAATGGTTCTGTCAAAGGGGTCATAGGAGAACTAAATGAGATTTTTTTAAAATTTGAAATGTGGCTACGAGGTTTCCTGGCATTTCATAAGCACTCAATAAGTGTTACGTGTCCTTATTATTATTACTGTTATGTATATTGCTTTTCAGTCAAGGTTAAGGGTATGATGTGGGAGTATAGGAGGGAGGGTACAAAGGTCCCCTAACCAAGCTCATCAGCCTGGAGTGTTAGTTTGTCCAGGAATAGAAATAGCCACCACTGTCAAGTGGGTCATTTCCCATCTAAGAGACAGCTCTGTATAACCTGCCTGACTGCTGTGTAGGCTGCGGCTCCTGCCTTCATATGACAAATGAAATTTTTCAACCAGTGGTAAATGACCATGTCCCGTACCCAAGCACCAATTCCAAGTCAATAAAATAACGGCAGTTGTGCGCTTAACCTCTTGTTAATCCTTGGCGTGTACCTAATTTTAACTTTTCCCTGGACTTTTATTTTCTGAGATTGATTATTTTCAGCAGATGGATAGGGTGTCTGTGGCAAGGCATTGCTCATTGGACCCACAGCTCATATTTCATTAGATAAATACACGGCACGCTGTAATCCAGGATTCTGGTGGGTACCCAATTCTGGAAGAAGCTTTTGAGGCTGGACGTCAATCAACTCTGAGGGCAGGAAAGCTACAGACACTGGATCCTGTGTGGTGAATGGGTGCCTTGCTGGGAGCCTTCTTTGTTTATTTATTCAGATAGTGGACGCGTGGAGAGTCAGGCGGTCCACCCAGTTACATGTCAACTCTGAGCTATCATTGGGTCTCTATGGGAATAATCTTTAGAGAGAAATGAAGCCTGCTGTTCAGTTTTTAAATCGTCAAGATGGTTGGTGGAAAGAGTCAATTATAATGCAATTTTTTTTATAAATTTGGAATACTTTTTTCAAGTCGGCACACACTTTTCCAATACTCTAGTCTTGAGGCTTTTGCAGGGGGCACGGGTGTCTTTGCAAAGGAAAACTATGTTGTCTAGATGCTGCCTGTGAACTGACTTAGCCAATGAAAGGTCTGAGAGTTTGCCATGATAGTGTTTTGCCTAATTTGGTTGCTATGTCGTCCTTCTTTTCATTGTGGAGAGAGAAAGAATGGGGACATAGACAAGCCAGGGTGTGCCCTAGTACACGCGTATGCTGTACACACAAGGGTGCATCGAGGCTCCAGGTAGCTCTCAGTAGAGAGGGTGTCTGCAGGTGTGTCAACAAGTTAGTTAAAGCAAGGGATCATTTGCAACAAATCCTAGCAAAAATTAATGATCTTAATGCTCAAAGATTTCAAACACACCCATGAATAGACAAAGGAAATGAACGGAAAAGTCATGAAACAGTCAAGTATAAATGTCCAGAAGATCTATGGGAAATGTTCACTCTTACTAGCAATTAATGAAAATCAATTTGACTTCTGTTTTCACCTATCATTGGTGATTTTTCAATGACTTTTTTTTTTTTTTTTTTTTATGAACCCAGGTCCTTGCACATGCCAGATAAGCACTGTACACTTACTTATATCCCCAGCCCTTTTTCTTTTATTTTGAGACAAGGTCTCTCTGTGTTGCCCAAGCTGACCTGGAACTTGGTGATCCTCCTGCTTCAGTCTCCTGAGTCGCTGGGATTATAGGTATGTGCCACTGGGCTGGAAGATTTTGAAATGATTTTTGTAATGTTGACTTTAAATTCAGCCTGGCTATCATGAGATGGCCAATTCTCTATTCTTGCCCTACAACCTCTTTTTGAAATTTTATGACTTTAAGATACATTTTATTATCTGGTGGGTTGGCATAGCTGATGGGTTGGTCCTCAAATTATTCGTATCTGTTTTCCAGAAATTGATTGGTTACTTTTGCACATTTTTTTCTCCCAGAAAAACTTTAGAGTCACTCTTTCAAGTTTCAAAGTGAACCTTTGTTGTTTTGATTGGATAAACATTAGTTATATAGATTAATGACTCAGCTGATGGTTTGGAAAGAAATGACATATTTATAATATCGTCTTCCCTTTTCCAAGTTATGTTGCTTTTTGTGCGCACTTGGCCCTCTGATTCCTCACACATCCAGAACAGAGAATGTCTTAGGGGCAGGGATGGTGTAAATGGAGCTCTTATGGAGTGACTAACACATCATAGTGTGTGAATGGTTATTGAATTAATCAATTAATTCATAAATGTGGGAATGATCCAAATGTCAACGGCAAAAATATGAACTCACCTCTCTTGTGTCACATCCAGCTTCTGCTAGATCCTGGCCCTCTTGTCCTGGGAGACCCAGGCACACTGCATTCCCTCATGTTTGCACACATTAGGTCATCTTAATCCTGGAGTGCAGGATCCTGTTTGGGGAGATGGCTAAGATTGCGGTTGACTACCGGCCATGGAGATGTTTGGGCACAGCCTTGATTATCCGATGATGGGTAAGAATGTTGGTTGCACCTAATGTCCTAGAGCATTCTTTTAAAACAAAAGGGGGGAAATGCAGGAGCCCTGTTTGGGGACTAAGATTGCGGGACTAAGGGCCATGGAGATGTTTGGACATTGCCGCCTTCCGTAGTCTCACGAGACTTGGCCCGAGATCTCGAGAGATTTGGGCCGAGGTTGCTGAGCGGGTCAGCGCCATTTGGTTGTTGGTTGTTTGGTGGTGTGTGTGGTGCGTGTTAGAGTTGTTGTCAGAGTCGGAGAGAAAAGTTAGCAAAATAAAAGCCTGTTTGTTTCCAGTTCGCCTGTGAACTTCTTCCCGCGGCTTCATTGCTCCAAGCGGCCATCGCTTCAGGCGGCAACACTGGAGACTGGGTGCCTGTCATCTGCTTTGGTGAATCACCTCCCTCTATTCCCTCCACCTGCAGCAAACTTCCTCATCAGTCTCTTGTGTTGCTGCCAGTTCTCAGCTTAGGGTTTCTATCTCCAGAAAACCTTCACAGATCCCACCCCCAAATTTAATTTGGCATCTGTCTCAAAGCATTGCTTCTTCCTCCAATGAGCCAACAAACACCCCCATACCCTTCTTCTGGAAACTAATTGTAACACCCAAGAGAAGGCACGCTGAAGCCAGTCTGCTTGGGTGAACAATCAGCACCATCGTGCTCTAGATGTGTGACCTCAGTCTCCTCTTCAGAGGGTACGTTACAATGGGGGGATAGTGTGTCTTCCACATAGTGCCATTGTAAGGGCCAAATATGTAAAGATGCACCAGCCATTTAGAACATAGCCCTGTGGAAATATTTGCTGTCATTATTCCTGCTTTTTATCCAAGCTCTTCTTATACAAGCTGGTCTATTACAAGCAATCAGAAATGGCTCCGTTTTGTTTATTGCTTTATCCCTAAGGCCTAGAGCAGGGCCTTAATAAGTACTCAATAAATATTTGTTAAACTAATAACTTAGCACACTGGTTTGCTCTCCTTTGTAACAATGTTTCAATTAGTTAATGGATGATATGTATATATATATATATCATCCATATATATATATAATAATATATATATTTAAACAATTTAAACAAAAAAAAAATATATATATATATTTTTTTTATCCTGGCAAACTAAACTGCTGTATCATGTTCATGGTAACTAGTTTCTTCTCTACTTAGAAGTTGTATTGGTGATTTTCTTTCTTTCTTTCCTTTTTTTCTTTTTTGCATTTCTTTTTTTGGTTCTTTTCTGGATCATAGCTTTTAAAATTAAAAGCTGTCTACTGGGCCATTTAGATAAGAGGTAATGAGACATTGCTCCAATAACTACCTAATAAGGGTTTGGACTGGATGATCCAAATCTGCAATTCGATGTCCTATATTCTCGGAGTACTCAGTACAGGCAGTTTAAGAAAACGTTTGGTCCCACCACTCTTTTTACTTCCATCCTCTCTTAGGTTTAACTGTATTTTCATGTGTTTAAGAGGACTTTCATAATGGTAAACCAAACCTTTCCATGTTCCTGATGCTCAGGGGGAATTCTATGACATCAGATACTGGAAATGCGTTTAAATTGAATGGCGATTGTTTGATGCTATAACCACATATTTTACTAGTCATTTAACTTGGTCAATTTTTAATAATACAAATATATTGTATAAAGTGATGCTGCAATTTAAACAAGATCACGTAATACCTTACAAATTTGAAATCTGGAAAAGAGAAAGTACATTTCCCTCTCTGTTACCCCCACAGATATAAAAATAAAGACTTGGCGAAGCAGTTTGAGCAAGGAATCGGGAAGCTTGACTTCTAATCTCAGTTCTTCTATAAATAAGATGGACTGAGAGCTTCACTTTTTTTTTTTTTTTTTTTTTTTTTTTTTTTTTTTTGCATATGGAAATTCAAGTGCCAAGTAGTAGTATTGTTATTTAAAACATATCAGGAGCTGGGGCCCTCTTGCACAATGTCATTCATAAGTACATCCTCAGGAAATGGCTGACAGTGATTGGAGCTGAGCCTGGCTTGGTGCTTGTTGAAGGCACCAGGATGGCAGGTTTGGATGAACGTTGGTAGAAACACAACACCACTTTCTTGTATCAACATGCAACTTCTTTTCTTTGCTTTCCCACCTTCACCTCCTCCTCGTTTCCTTTTCCATCTCCTCTTACCCTGTTGTCATGCTCCAGCTGTGCAGAACACTGAGCAGATGATATCCAAAAGCTTTTCTGAAATGTTCTACAATTCAGAGACTTAGCAAAACCAATCCGGGTCATTTTTGATCAGAATGGAGATGTCAATTTCCAAAACTGGAAGTCAACTGCAGGGCCAGCCTCTGTAGAGTCCTTTCAATTCCTTAGTTAATAGCCAGGAACCAGTTAGATTGTTTTCTTCCTTTTCATTTTTTTTTCACTCAAATGACTGCAACCACCATGCTAAAACTAATTATATTGTTTCCTAATTTATTTGGAATGTGTATTTGTAGAGCTATACAAGTATACATGTCTATCTATACTTTTAAGGAAATTAAGTCTATAGTCACCAGTTTTTTTAAAGTCAAACCATTCCAAACACAGCAGACCTTTTTGAATGCCTAAGAACCCGAGAAAGGTAAATTTGTGGACTCCGAGGATGTGAAGCTATAGCTCGCTTACTTCCCTCAATTCACTTCTAACTTGGGGCTTGGATCAGACCTGATAAGGCACTTTTTTTTTTTTTTTTTTTTTTTACTGAATTGTATCTTTTTATAAAATTTTTTTATTATTCTAATTTGTTATACATGTTTGCAGAGTCCATTTCATTTCATATCACACATAAAGAGCACAATTTTTCAGGGACACAGCCAATTTACAATAGCTAGATTGTGGAACCAACCCTGATGCCCATCAGCAGATGAATGGATAGGGAAACTTTTATATATATATATATATATATATATATATATATATATATATATATATATATATATATGAGATATATACCCACAATGGAACACTACTCAGCACTAAAAGAGAATAAAACCATGGCATTTGCAGATAAGGCACTTTCGAAACTAGTTCTAGTTTCAACTGAAGTCTTGGAGCCCTGCTCTTGTTCATTTAGATTTTTGTTGTTGTTGTTTATGTATTGCAGTCTGTGTGCTAAAGCCCGTTTTCAAGATGAGAGTTTTATTTTCCATCTGGTTTGCTATCTCTCCTTTTCCGGGGTGTACAGCTTGATACCACAGGGCCATCCTGAAGTAGGCAGTTTGTCCCATTGGGAAATGCAATGGTAAAAATGAAGTGGGAATTGCTGTGCATCCCTTGATCACAGAATCTTCTTTTTGTGCTTTCATTGATGCAAATTAGTTCTGCAGGATAGTAAGTTTCCCTGGGGCATATGTACACGTGCAGAGAGGATAGGGTTCATGTCAATTTCACTCCCCAGTACCCCTTCTATTTTTCTTCCTTCCCCTGATCCTTTGCTCTAATGGTCTCCCTTCTTCTTTCATGAGATTCCTTTTATTTCTTCCTTTTGTTCCCTTCTAGCTTCCACATGGGAGAGAAGACACCTGCTGCTTGTCCTTCTAGGTCTGGTTTATTTTGCTTAGCATGATGCCCTCCAGTTCCATCTATTTTCTTGTACATGATATGATTTCATTCTTCTTTATGGCCGAATAAAACTCAGCTGGGTATATATACCACGTTTTCTTTATCATTCACGTCTATTATCATTCAGACACTTAGGTTGAGCCCATAGCTTGGCTTTTGTGAATTGTGCTGGGATAAACATGGGTGTGTGTGTATCACTATAGGATGCTGACTTTGATTCTGTTGTATAAACACCAAGGAGTGGGATAGCTGTGATCACAGATTATTATTATTATTTTCTTGGTACTGGAGATTGAACCATTTAACCATATTCCCAGATGTTTTTATTCTTTTTTTGATTTTGAGGCAGGGTCTTGCTAGGTTGCTGAGGCCGGCTTTGAACTGGCGATCCTCCTGCCTCAGCCTCCCGAGCTGCTGGGATTATAGGCATGTGCCAGTATGCCCGGAAGTTCCCTTTTCCCTTCTCTCCTTCTCTATCTCCCTCTCTCTCCTGTCTTTTCCTTCTGGTCTCTACCAAAATGAGGAAGAAGGGCAAAAAAGTCACTTGGCTGGAACAGATTGAAATTGAATAAAGTTGCACAAACCCAGGTCTTTCACAATGAGATGTAAATTTGTCTAAGCTATGATGCCAAATGTGTTTTTGCGTTCCTTCTTATTGGGAGCAATAACCGAGGAGGACATTGGCCCTAAGATCAGGGGGAACCTTGCCCAACTCCTGGTCTTAATGAAACGGAGCCTCACAAAATAGCAGCGAGCTTCCCCTGGGCTGGCAGGGGTTCAGCGTTCCAGGCAGAGCTGGGTTTTGCTACCCTCCCACGTGCTTGCCTTTCATTTCCCCCCCCTCCCCACTTCTTCTTTTATCTACTCCATCCTCTGCCCTCTCCCTGCATCAGTATTTTCTGGATGGATATTTCCTGAAGAGGTCATCAATGTGACTGGAGAGTACATTACGTCCAAACAGAAAGAAAGGTCAAATCCACTTTGATAAAATTACCAAGGAGTTTCTTTCGTATTCTCATTCTTTGAGCCTCGTCTGTGTGGTCCCCCTCAGGAGACACGCCACTGGGAGTCTTGTTTTGAGTAAAATGAAGTTTCACAGCCAGAGGAGATGGCTGACTGTGCACCTGCCCTGCAGATCTTACTGTTCTCCATGTTCAATTTTCTTGTGGCCTCTGGCCTGGCTGTGAGAAGACTCTGTGGGCCCAGGTGATGGTGGGAAAAGAAGGCAGCACTTGTCTTGTTCCTGACAGAGGTTACAATGTCACAAGTGGTGCAGATATGAGGGCTGTTCTGGAAAACCCTGGTCCCAGTGTATGAGACTCAGCTCTAAATTGCCATGCGACCGAACAAACCAGCAGACAAATCCAGGATTTCACAAGTGCAATTTACTGTGGACTTATGGACAGAAGCATGACCCCAAGAAGAAAGAGTAGTAGATGCTTGTGATTTGGTTTAGAAAGAGGGTCAGGACAAAAGTGACTTCATCTAAGCTGGGATGTCCCAGGTTCATCTCAAGCTAAAACCAAAAAATAACAGGCACATTCCTGGCCCTGGTGGCACCAAAACGCTGGATCTACAGATCACGCTCATGTTTGTGTCTATCTGCAGCCTTCTGGTGGGGAGCTATGTGGGGAAAACAGAGCAGGGTTACTCAGGTACAATCACGGTGGTGATCATTCAAGATGGCGCATCCAGATCAAGCTGGTTCCCTACAGGGCTCTCAGGTAATTTGATTGAATATTGGGCATGGATATCCAAAGGCAGTGACAGTGATTTTCTATTATTCTAAAATGCTAAGTTCTTGAGTTTTATTTCCTAAGCCTAATAACACCAAAACCTAGTGCATTGTCATTGGTAGACATGGGTAGAATATGGAATGGAAAGAAAGCCAGATCTCACTATAAATTGAACTGAAAATCCTTTGATATGAAGTTCAAAGAATCTTAAACACAAGGCATCTTTCTGGCCATCCCTACCTGCCCAGTGAAAACTTCACCCACGTAATTACAGAATGGACAATTACTTAGTTTTCTTTAAAAGCAATTGTGAAAAACAAAACAGTCTTTAAAGATATATTTTAGTAATCTTATTTGGATGTGTCTCTTCATGTTAAGCTATTAACCTTTTGTAATCTTTCCTCCTTATTTTTTTTTTTAACTGAAGAATCCCATGCTTTAACACATAATTTCCCCCTTAAAACTGGCCGGTTGCAGCTGACAAATTGAATCCCTTCCCAAATGCTAGTTCAACCTTACCCCATTCCTCCCAACCATCAATCAAGCTGCATTAGATTTTTCCCAGTTGATAATTTCCAGTTCCAGGTCTGTGAATCAAGTCTTCTCAACTTGTCATCACCTAAAATATTAGTTTTAAATTGGATAATAAAGATGCATTACATCTCTATCAAATGCAGATAAAATAGCAAGACATCTAATACTTTTATATGTTTCTACGTGAAATGACTTTAAGGAATTTTCCAAAAATATTCTTTTTGCCCAAAACATAGATGGTATGAGTCACTGGAGATCACCTGAGTCATCTTTAATAAAGTGAATTATGTCCAGTTTCATGGGTCTCTGTGTATTATTGGACATGAGTCTCCAGTCTGTAAGAAATCCATACCGTGATCCCCACCCTCCCCACCCAACAAGGAGAAATTTCAAAAAAAGAAGCCTTCTCAGACTGTATGAATTGTTCCTACTTTTTGGCCCAATCCTTTTTTTTTTTCCTGGAACAAGGGGTGGAGGGAGGATTTATTTAAGCTCTTAAATTGGGAGCTTAACTTCCACTGGGAGTTTCTTGTCTATGTTGTTGTCGCCATTCTGGAAAGCCATTAGCGATGCTGGCAAAGAGTTATATGGGGGAGGAGCCCAGGAGGATCTATTCAGGAACAGTACTAAAGAGAGAAGAGGTGGGGTGTGGGCCATCAGGAGGAGTTCACTTACTTCCTGAAGCAATAGCTGTGAAGTCAGCATACTTGGATACACAGTATGGCCCTCTCTTCAAGGCTCTGTATGGGCATGGTCACGTGCCAAGCTGCCTGGCTTCAGGTTCAGTACTAATTAACAGCTGTGTCATCTTGGACAAGTTACTGGACTTCTCTGTGTTTTACTCGTCTTATCTGTGAAAGAGAGCTGAACTCATATTTTATAGGGCTTTGTGAGGATTCGATGATAACATAAATATGTGTTATCCCCCAGAGAGTATATATTCATGATTGAACGGAATTCCTCAATTCCTCCTCTGGGAGAAAACTTTACCCCAATTCACACGAGACTCTGTCAAACATAAAAACCAGTGCTATATGAAATATTCTTGTTGCAACTCAAGTAACTGAATGGTCTCATTGACATTTAGTCACTCCATTAATTTCAAATGTAATGTTTTAGGTCAAATCTGTGTCTTAGAAGAAGTAAAGATTTGGATTGTGTTCATAATCCATCTATCCATTCATCCAAGAATAAGTTGATTTGCCCTGTTCCCAGCTCTGGACTAGGCCATGTATGGGAACAGAGATCAAACATAGAGAGGGTGTTCATGAAGAACTCAAGGCGAAAGTGACCAGTGTCAATGACAGAGTTTTCAGACAAAACCCAGGAAACTATTAAGTTTGAATTCCAGGAAGCAATGAGTCCTTCCTTTAATAAAAGTGTGCCCCAATTTCTTTCTTTTTGTTTCTGGGCTAGATATGTAAAAACGTGTTCTGTAAGTATAATATGAAATGTAATGCATTCTGTTGTCATTTATAACAACTTAGGATAAAAAAAAATAAATAAATACATGAGGTGAGGAAGGAAAAAAAAAGTGTGCCCCAAATATTGCACATACTCTTGGATGGTGTGCGAAGGCCTACTGCTCTCTCCACTCTCATTTCTAATGCTGCTGTGAGCATGGGCAGGACGAGGAATGACAGATGAACTTCATTTGACTCTCAGATAAGCTGCTTCTCATTATAGGAGATGGTGAATGAATCAAAGATACCTTAAAGAAGATCTCCAAATGCTAGACTACACGGCACGTGACAAACGTTTTTGCCAGACCACAAAATTTCCTGTATGACCATAAAAACAAATAACCCAACAATAAATGGGCTAAGGAACTGAAGAGATACTTCTCAGAAGATGATATATAATCAATCAACAAATACATGAAAAAATGCTCAACATTGCTGGCAATTAGAGAAATGCAAATCAAAACTACTCTAAGATTTCATTTCACTCCAGTCAGAATGGCAGCTATTAAGAACACAAACAACCATAAATGTTGGAGAGGCTGTGGGGAAAAAGGCACACTCATACATTGCTGGTGGGACTACAAAATGGTACAGCCAATAGGGAAAGCAGTATGGAGATTCCTTGGAAAACTGGGAATGGAACCACCTTATGACCCAGCCATCCCACTTCTGGGTCTATTCCCAAAGGACTTACAAACAGCATACTACAGGGACACAGCCACATCAATGTTTATAGCAGCACAATTCACAATAGCTAGACTGTGGAACCAGCCTAGATGCCCTTCAGTAGATGAATGGATAAAGAAAATGTGGTATATATACACAATGCAATATTACTCAGCAATTAAAGAGAATAAAATAATGGCATTCACAAGTAAATGGATGAAGTTGAAGAATATAATGCTAAGTGAAGTTAGGCAATCCCAAAAATCAAATGCTGAATGTTTTCTCTGATATAAGGAGGCTGATTCACAGTGGGGTTGGGACCAGAAGCATGGGAGGATTAGAGGAACACTAAAAAGGTCAATGGGGAGGGAGGGGAAGGGAGAGGGCAAGGGGTTAAAAAAAAAAAAAAAAAAGAAGATGGTAGAATGAGATGGATATCATTACCCTAAGTGCGTGTAGGAAGACACGAATGGTGTGAATATACTTTGTGCACAACCAGAGATATGTAAAAATGTGCTCTAGATGTGTAATATGAATTGTAATGCATTCTGCTGTCATATACGACAACTTCCAAAAAAAAAAAAAAAAAAAATCTTCTGTATGTTCTCGCCTTCATGCCCTCAGTGTTGAGTCCGTGGTCCTTTCCATCACGAAGACAACACTCCTACGCTGTCCATACATTCTCTGCGGAAAACCCTGGCTATTGATCGAGCTCTGCATGGAGAAGAGCAGACCATTAGAGCCACCTCTCATATCTTTACGTGCATCTCTGCACATATATGGTGCATAAACACACACACACACACACACAGGTATAAAAATACACTAAGTAGCACTCTTCCCTCCGAGAAACAATGCCTGCTTGTTCCCTTCCCCAGCAGTGTGTGATTGACTGGAACATCTCTGTTGCCTTGGAGGGCTTGCACCTGAGCGCGCATGCTCTTTTGGGATCTCACTGAATCCTCCCAGACTGGGTGGTTTCCTGTCTGGGCTGAACTCGCAAAACAAGGGAGCTGCTGGGAGCTGAAAATAGCACTTGGCCTGATGGCTCAGACTGGACTGAACCTGGAAACGTTCTGGATTTGGGGGGAGGGGGAGAGAACACCCCTACATTAACACGGCGTCTAAGCCATGATGTCACGAACCTAGGGAACGGGAACCAGAATTTCTTCGTTCCGCTCCTCCTCTTGTTCCACAAAGATTCCATGGTTTAATGTCTCGCCTTATCTTGTAATCACACCTCCTATGCCCAACTCTGTTGCCACCCGTTGCCAGCAACTTCTGTAAGAAAAAAAAAAAATTCCCGATTCTAGCAAGTGCAATCCTGACATATAGTTGATGGACGTGCAATCCATGTGTGTTATCTGAATTCAAACTTAAGGATTTCTGCTGTTCCTATGTGTTGATCACAGTTGGATATTATAAGAAAGCAAAGAGGGCTGGAGATGTGGCTCAGTGGTTAAGTACCCCCGGGTACAATCCCCAGTACAAAAAAAAAAAAAAAAAAAAAAAAAAATGCCATTCAGTGCTCTAAAACCAAGGGGAAGAGATCACTTAACCCATGCTTCCCAAAGAGGACGAGTTTTTTGGCAAATAATGGCAAACCCATTAGATTTATTCTGTTCCATTTCCCCATGGCTATTCAAAAAGGGAGGTGTTCCCGGACCCTCCCCTCACCCCCCACCCCATACACAAGTACCTTTTATCTGCTGGGAAATTCCCATGTTTCAATACTGTCCTCCAAATGTTACCTCCAAAGAAATAACTGGGTTCAGCGAGGTTTTGCTCCATGGCATAGGACTACCTTAGGTATGGGTGGTGGGTCCTAATTAATTGTCACTTGTAAAATAATTTGTGGTCTGGACAAGAGATTCCATAATATGTATTTTTTTTTCCTTCAACAAAATTTTCCACTGAGTAATGACTAACCTTTTCATTTCGGTGGAGCCACTGGTAACTGATGAAATGAGAAGGAAGCCAAGGCCCACAGCCCAGGTTTTGCTGCCATGGTCTTGAGCTGTTTCCATTTCCTTTTTAGAAACATCAGGATACATAGTTTTTGGTGAGTCTGTTGAAAAACTCTGGTTCGTCATTTCTTCTTTCACCACTTCTGTTATTTTTTCTTGTCAGCAATCGAGACTTTTTCATACCATGCAACACCAGAGACCATCACATAGTTAAGAGACAGAGAGAACAATAGCTTTGGTGTTTTTTGTTTGTTTGTTTGTTCGTTTAATGGCAAAGAAGTGGCTGGCTGTCATTTGGGAACTTTTGTTATAATAGAGGAAATGGTTATTGACTATCAAGAGGTCTTTAATTCTGCATGCACTGATAGTAGTTTATAAATAGCATTTTTTTTCTGCATGCATTTATTCACAAGAAGAATAGCCAAGACTGAATGGAACCAGAGAGAAGCTGAGTTTCAGAATTCTTGCCAGTGTAATAAAATGTCAGATAGTAATAAGTGTTGTTAAGAATATTTCCATATTTGAAGACTTCTACATCATGGAGGGGTCTGTGAAATGGTTCAGTCATTTATAAAATAATGTGCAGTTTCTTAAAAAGTAAAGATTAATTTACCATAAGACCCAATAATTCCACTTTTGGGGTATTTATACCCATGAGAAATGAAAACATATGTCCACATTTTATGTGGATATTCATAACAGCACTATTCAAAATGGGTCTGAAATAAAAACAGTCCAAATGACCACTAATTGGTAACTAGATAAACCAAATGTGGAGTATCCCTTACAGTAGAATACTATTAATAAGACAACAAAAAAGAACCAAAATATTAAAGTGTGCTACAACATGAATAAACTTAGAAATATTATGTTAAACAAAAGAAGTTGTACACAAAAGATATGTACAGCATTGTAAGTGTTGTATCTATTCACATGAAGTTTCAGGAAAAGATCAATGTGTAAACATGGAAATTTGATTGTTGATTGTCTTATACTATGCACCAATTATTACTATCACTTGCAAAGCCCTGGGGATAATCTTGTTGAGGTTTACCAGCTGACAGGATTTGATTCACAGACCTCAAACATTGTGAGATTCTTTGGGCTTGTTTTGGAAAGCTTTGGTGGGGCAGCTCTAAACTAACCAATTTACTTTGTATTCCAAGTGCTACACGAACTTTGCCAAGAGGAATGGGACAAAGGAAAGACCCCGCTTCTGTACAGTTCCCTTAACCAACACGAGTCATTGTGATCTGACCAGTTTGGGGACTTTTCCTGATGGACTGGTGGCTTGGGCGATGTGGTCTTCTGCCAGCAGCCAGAGGTGTTCAGGTTGTGAGGAACGGCAGCGGCAGGTTTCTCTAGGAGCTGTGAGGCAACCCTTCCATCAAAAGCGTGGTGGCACACGCCTGTAATCCTAGCACTTGGGAGGCTGAGGCAGGAGGATCGCAAGTTCAAAGCCAGCCTCAGCCATGGAGAGGCACTTAGCAACTCAGTGAGACCCTGTCTCTAATAAAATACAAAAAAGGGCTGGGGATGTGGCCCAGTGGTCGAGTGCCCCTGAGTTCAATCCCCGGTACCAAAAAAAAAAAAAAAAAAAAAAAAAGAAAAGCCCCTAGCACTGGCTGTGGAGTTCCTCAGGGGATTTCTCCCTTCAGAATAGATTCATTAAAAACAAACAAACAAACAAAAAATTGGTCTTGTTATTGCAGGAATAATTGAGCAATGCAGGACAGATGCCTCATTTTTATAGGGACCTGAGAAAAGGTAGTTAAGTTTCATCTTTTTTTTTTTTTTAATATTTATTTTTTTGGTTTTAGTAGTGGACACAATATCTTTATTTTATTTTTATGTGGTGCTGAGGATCGAACCCAGTGCCTCATGCATGCTGGGTGATTGAGACACTGAGCCACAAACCCAGCCCTAAAGTCCATTTTTATATCATATTGTCTGTGAACTGGACTCTGGGCTGTTCTCTTTTCCATGTTACTTCTTACGAGATGGCTGGGGGTGACAGAGTGTGACCTCAGCAGACACAGTTGCTGTGATGGCATGGCTTTGCTGGTGCCAGGTCCTGTGGGTATCATCAGCGCTCGCCTTGATGAGTAGGTTGAGCCTCTCCATTTTAGCAGAGGGGAAAAAAAGACAATGATGGAGAAACTTGTCCACGGTCACAGCTCCTCATGGAAATGGTGTCTCATGGACTTTTTCCCTAGTGATTGTGTAACGCTCTGTCACACTACCTATCCTTCTTTTTTTTTTTTTTTTTTTTTTTGTGGTACCGGGGATTGAACTCAGGGGCACTCGACCACTGGGTCACATCCCCAGCCCTTTTTGTATTTTATTAGAGACAGGGTCTCACTGAGTTGCTAAGTGCCTCTCCATGGCTGAGGCTGGCTTTGAACTCTCGATCCTCCTGCCTCAGCCTCCCAAAGTGCTGGGATTACAGGCGTGCGCCACCGCGCCCGGCTTTTTTTTTTTTTTTTTTTTTTAATATTTATTTATGTACTTTAGTTTTACACAATGCAATGCATTTATGTTTACATGGTGCTGAGGATTGAACCCCGGGCTGCGCACGTGCGAGGTGAGTGCTTTGCCTCTGAGCCACAACCCTAGCCCACTATCATTCTTGAACCAATCCCAAGTACCTCTTGAAATAGTCAATTGGGGGTTCCAGGAACTGATGGGAGATTTTGAAATAGAATCCAAATGTATTCCTCAAAGAACTCTCAAGATCTTGATTTTGGAGGCGACTGTATCTATGGTAATAGCTTATAGCAGTTTTAGACGATCTCATCAGAAGACTTAGGTTGTCTTACATGATATGTCAGATAACCACAGTTATTATAAAGCTGATAGATCACAGTGCTGTATGTTTATACATTCCACTTTTTTTTGTTGTTGTTACTGAGGATTAAACTCAGGGGCACTCAACCACTGAGCCACATCCCCATGCCTATTTTGTATTTTATTTAGAGGTAGGGTCTCACTGAGTTGCTTGGTACCTCGCTTTTGCTGAGGCTGGCTTTGAACTCATGATCCTCCTGTCTTAGCCTCCTGAGCTGCTGGGATTACAGGCATGCACCACCGTGCCTGGCTACATTTCACTATTAAAAAAATCTATTTCTTTATTAATAAGATTCATCCACTTATAGCAATCTCCACCCATAGAGTGGGTGTCCATTGTTAGTATACCTGAGTATTATTACCTTTTCTGTTGTATATAGTAGCCTTTGAGGCATTGTGCTATGCTTGCTTAATTGTTATATTTTTCTATTTATTTCAGGTAAACCACCTTCAAGAGCATAAATAAATGTATTTTTAAAGAAAGACTCCAAATGTGTGGAGAAGTTCATGTTCTCCAGAGGTGACGGTCAGCCCTGCCTCATGCATGGTTAGCTATTTCACCTGCCCTTGCCTCTTACAGATGTGGATACCAAAGCCCAAAAGTGAAAGTTCGTTATTCCAATTCACTGGTAGAAAAAGGGCCTGAAGTTAAACTTCCTGACCTACCTCAGTTCACTTCTTCCAGAAAACAGCATCTCCTGGTCTTAAAAAATAACTGCAGCGATTGTGTTTTTGTTTAATTTTGGAGATTTGGATATTTTTGTTTCTCAAAAATAGCAGCTGGATGACATTGTTTCTTAAGCATAGACTTCTAAATGTCTGCTTCTTTGCTAATATGTCACATCAGTACCTCAGTCTTACTGAGGGACTCTGGGTTTGATTCAGGCTCTGGGCGTGTTTATCAATGCTAACTGAGGAACCCAATGACTGCTCTACCTCTCAGATCTTCCACTGTGCTATAAACATGAGGAATCTTCCAGAAAGCCAAGGCTCCTCTGTGTTTCCAGGCTGACAACCTCCTTATTACCAATCTCATACAAGTTTCTTGGGTTCTTTCAATGAGTGGTTTCTCAAGTTGGAATCCTATATTAGCCAGTGGCATTTCACATCTCCACAGAAATACACAATGCCAGTGGTTTGGAAAGAGCTTTACGAATCCTACAGCTGAAGTGGGGTTGTCAAGGACACCAAGTGCTGCCAAGTCAACAAGAACTAAAAACAAAACACTCGCGCGCTGACTTTTCTTAGGGCAATCAGTTATAACACCGTGCGTGTCAAAACTTTCCCTACGTTCTCACCGTACCCCATTGACTCCAAGGTAGGCCACTCAAACAAGCTCTGTCTTCAGGGTTCTCAGTCGTTGCCAACAGCAATCAAGGCTTAATTTGTTCTCATTTGCAAGAAACAACAAAGAAGAAAAAATTTCCTCTGCTTGGAAAGGATCTTTAGGGGAGCAAACTTGGGGCAAAGGAAAATAGGTGAGGATCTAGGTTATGACTGCAGGGAGATCCTTTTGCTCAGATGAGTGGGGCCAAGGGCAGGAAGCAAGAGGTCCAGACAATCCGCATCAGACTTTCAGGTTCCTGGGAGACTCTGTTGGGAAGCAGGGCTCACTCCTCTGCTTGGGGGAGGAAGTTGGGTCTGAAACTTGTGCTGAGTTGCTCGGGAGTTACGCAAATGGATAACACCAAGTGTCCACTGTAAAAAAAACTCACGGCTCCTGGGGCAGACTGTAAGGAGGGTTCCTTGAGAGAGGGTGAGGCTAGGCACCTCTCAGGAAGGGCTAGACCATGTCCTCTCTGAATTCAGATTTTGCAGCCCCAGCCTCTAGTACCCCAGTGTGTGACCTGACTGGGAGACAGGGGTCCTTTGGGTAGATCCCAATCCAGCACGGCTGGTGTCCTTCTAAGAAGAGAGCAGAGGGAAGATCTCTGAGGAGACACAGGGGTAAGAAGGTAACCTGCAACCCAGAAGGCAGGCCTCAAAGGAAACCCGCCTGCCAACACTTGGATCTCAGACGTACAACCTTCAGAACTGTAAGAAAATGAAATTCTGTTGTTTAAGCTGAATGGCATTCATTATAACAGCCTTCTCAGACAACCATGGTGCAGTGTAAACATGGGAGATGTGTTAGAGGCACAGATCACACACTGAGTTAAGAGGAAGGAAAGGTGTATCCCTGTTAGACATCCAGGAGGGACTTCACAGGGAAGAAAAGAATCTGAATTTGAAGTACTTAGGATGAGAATATTTGGGGAAGGAGAATTCCAAGTGCAAGAATGGGATCATGAAAGCTTATGCAAATATGTAGCATATTTTGGGACAACTGAGAACCATCCAGATTCGCTAGAACATGTGTCTATTAAAGAAGGAAACCCAAAAGGGAGATGGGGGAGATAATAGTGAAAAGGCATATTTGACTAGACTCTGCAATGGCTTGGGCTTTGTGGCCAAGAAACTTGGAGTTTACATAGTTGATGTCATAGACATCCTCAGATTTATTTTTAATTAATTGCTTAATTTAATAAATATTTGTTAAAAAGGTCTGCTTTGTGCCAGGCACTGTCCTAAATAAGCTTGGGGTATTTTAATAAGCAAAACAGGCAGATGTTTCTGCCTCGTGGAACAAAGACAGGCAGTAGATCCTACACATGATACTGTAATGTTTATCATACCAGAGTAACACATTACTTCAGTCATCATCCTACTGAGCCTAGTAGATGTTGCAGCAGGTCAGAAGAAAGAAGTTCTACGCAAAAATGTGTCACAAGTGCGCGGCGTATCAGAAATGCTGTGGTTGAAGGGGGATGTGATTTAAGTAGGAAATTGAGGAAAGAATATGAGATTGAGATCTAGAAGATGCCATTTGATAAAGTCTTCAAGGAGTTGGGGGAGCTAGCCACAGTTCTGGAGGATCAAAGAACATTCTAGGCAGAAGGAGCAAACAGTGCCTAGACAGGAGCCTGTCTGTCATCTAGTGGGATAGAGTATGACTGTGGGGGATTATGGGACAGCTGTCCATTGAGGGCATCAATGGGTGCTGTTAATGTCTCCCAAAGGCTCATGTACGCAGAGGCTTGGTCCCCAATGCAGCTCTGTCCAGAGGTGAGGATTTTAGGAAATGATTGGATCATGGGGGCTCTAACCATATCAATGGATTAATCCGTTTGATGAACTAATCCTTTGAGTAGGTTATTGGGAGGTGGGGCTCAGTTGGAAGAAACAGGTCACTAGATGAATATCCTGAAATAATTTATTTTGTGGAGACCCTTCCTCTTTCCCTGATTTCTGCTACCACGAGCAGGGAAGCTTTCCTCTACCTCACCCTTCTGCCATGATATTCTGCTTTACCTCAGGCCCAGAGCAATGGAGTTGGCCAACTGCAGACTAAACCCCTGAAACCAGGAGCCCAAATAAATCTTTCCTCCACTAAGTTGTTCTCAGGTATTTGTCACAGCAATTAAAAAAACCTATTAATACAGATGTTGATAGTGTTATCAGAATAATGACAGTACTATCATTTTAATGCCTTTACTGCATTCTTTTAAACTTACGAATGCTTTCCCACCGATGATCTTAACACTTTTCTCTTATAAAACAACCCTAGGAGGTTGGGAGGAGCAGGTAGAATCTTTCCAGTTTTATGGATGGTGAAACAGAGCCTCGGGACTTTATGTGATTTGCCCAAGGTCACAAGGTGGGGTCAGGGAGTTGATGAACTCAACATAGAACAACACCTCTCTGTTGGTCTTTTGGGGCCTCTTCAGCAGGGGAAATAGCAATGTTCTTAGACCAAGAGTGGGAGGATGCCTATAAAAGCAGTCCTGCTGCAGAAGGATTCAGAAGATGCCACCCCACCCCATTCCATGTCCCCCACGTAAGTGTCATGAAACTACCGACTCTCCTCTGAGGAACCTCCAGTTTACTGCGGGCATCCAAAGTGAGAGCAGTCATTCCTCGCTCAGAATGTTCTAGTTTTCCCGCTGTTGAAGGACGGTGGCAGGAGCGAATCCGGTTTTCTGATCCTTGAATCTTGGTATTTTCGTCAGCGAGGGGTGAAAAATAATTTAGATGCCAACAATGCCAAATCCTGTCTTTATTTAAATAAGGAACTTGTCTATTAACTCTTCTGAAGCGCCTCAGGAGGAGATAGGGAATCTGTGAGATCACGTGAGGCAAAGGAAAGCCAGGTGAAGACCCCGAGCCACACACAGGCAGACGCAGGACCTGCTGGGGCAAATGCTTCTATGGGTTATCTGATCTGGCTTTCCCAGGAAGCTCCCCACCTGCCAATCATCCTCTGTAATGGAGTCTCCTCAAACTACCAAACAACAGGCCATCTCTACGGGCCTTTCAGAGAGAGATCAATGTGATTTATTTCTTCAACTCGGAAAAGGAATAGGTGAATTAGTTCCTGTGTATCACCAAAGATACACTTGCGTTTCACCTAAAGCTGTTGTTCTTTTACCATAATTTAATTATTGCTTATTAGGAATCTTTGGTTAAATGAAATAAGATAACTACATTTTCTTTAACTCCTATGCCCTAGTTTGCTAGTGGCAAAGGCAAAAGCAAAAACACAACAAAAAACACATTGTATACACACTCGTAACTTGGTGAGAGGCGATATTTGATTGTTTCCCTTTGGTATCTGGGCCTAACCTTGTCACTGGGACCGAGTGCACTGCCAACCTAGCACCTACAGTCTGATGTTCTTGTGAGAGATGCATCAAAGGAGAAAGAGTCAATTCATCTCTCATTTTTTAATTTTTATTTATTTATTTATTTATTTTTTGTCTTCACAAAGCCATGCTCAAATCCCTTAATTCTACTTTAACCATCAACCTCTGGGCAACTCTGCAGATTTTCCAAATAACTGTGTCAGATCCGAGTAAAATTTGAATTCCAGCCTGGAAGTTGGGTGAGAGCCTTAATATTCCTTCTCCGTTTACGCTGAAGGCAGTTTTGGAGGGCACCGGTTCAAGGATCGATGCCTGATCAGAGAAGAGATGGAAAATATTGCCAAGGTACCAGCTGGAACGCTGTGGTGCCTGGGTCTCGAGGCCGGTGATGGGGTTGGTCAGGAAGCTCAGGCCTGTGCTTGGGGGACATGTCTGAAGGAGCCAGCTCTCCTGTGGAGAATGGGTATCCTGGTCAGCGTCCTTCGGTATGGGACCCTTGCTGGAACACAGAGAGAGTGTCTTGCCACGGTCCAAGGCTTCCTGTTAGAGCAACGCAGTCACTGCTGAGCTGCCACCAGCAGGCTGTGGACATGCTATTGACAATTGACTCTCTCTTCTACGTACTCTCTCCCCCACTGAGCCTCCAAATTCTCAGGGTTGCTTGTCCAGACACCCACTCTCCTCTGACCTGCTCTCAGGAAGAGAGTGGGATGCTCATCAGGAGTGATGTCAGAAGGTGGAAGAGGGGTTACAGAGGGAACAGGAAGAGACACGTGGGCTCAAAAGAGCCACTGTGTGCTCACCAGAATGTCTCAGGCTTTCTGAAAGCATCTGAAGGTCTGTCAAATTGCAGGCTCCAGGACGGACACAGGAGTGCCCTGTCAAGTATGAAAGCTCAGGCTGCCGACTGAACAATTAAAAAGAAACATCATCCAGTTAATTTGGAATTTCAGATAAGCAAGTTTAAACATATATATATATATATATATGTATGTATATATATATATATATATATATATATATATATATATATGTAAATCCCAGGCAACGTTTGGGACATATTTATACTAAAAAAAAAAAAAAAAAAATGCTGTTTATTTGAAATTCAGATTTAACTGAGTAACCTGGGTTTCATCTGGTGACCCTGATCCAAACTCTATACTGAAAAGGCAAATCAAAATAAAACAAAAATCCTGTTTAAGTCTCTAAAAAAAAAAAAAAAAATAGGTGTAAAGAAACAAAATTATGTATGATTAATTTCAAAACTGTCTCAACATTTAGCGGTGATTTTAAGGTGTTTGCCTTTGCTCAGCCTCAGCAACATTGAGCTGAGCTCTGTGATTTCCCAGCAGGGGCTCACCTTTCTGTCTGTGCTCCGTTTCACAGATGGCTTACTCTTCTGAAGTCCCTTCTCCTCCTCCGTGTGGCTGGCATCGAGTCAAAGATCACCCAGCTCAGATGTCACCTCTTTGTTCCTGTTTCAGTCAGCTTTTTTTGCTGCTCTGACCAAAAGACCTGACAAGGGCAATTTTAGAGAAGGAAAAGTTTCAGCAATGTCCAGCCATGGATGGTTGACTCCATGGCTCTGGGCCCGAGGAGAGACACACATCATGGTGGACGTGTGGTAGAGGAAAACAGCTCAGGACATGGCACCAGGAAACACACACAAAGGCGGGGGGCACTCCACTTACCAGGGACAAAATACATACCCCCCAAACTTGTACCCAGTGGCCCACCTCCTCTAGCTGTAACCCTACCCGCCTACAGTTACTGCCCAGTTAATCCAATTAAGTGGATTAATCCACTGATGAGGTGAAGGCTCTCATAATCTGATCATTTCACCTGTGAACTTTCTTGCATTGTCTCACACATGAACTTTTGGGGGACATCCCTTATCTAAACCATAACTGTTACCTCAGAGGAAGCTCTGCCACCAGCAAAGGTCACTCACGTAGAGGAAAATTGGGCAGAAAGGGTGAGGAGCATGACTGTCTGAAGAGCCCAGGGCCACCTCAGTGTCTTCTAACAGGTGAACCTATTTAAGATCTACTGTCCAGGTTAGACAAGTGCCTGGCTCCCTTGACTCTGAGGCATTCATTCTCTACCAGTTATCAATATCCACATTTCCATGCAATCCCATATTTATTTTTATTTTAATATTGGCTGGATTTGATCACAAATCTTTTTATTCTTTTTTTTTTTTTTAGAACTAGACAGGCTTATTTTAATATTTACACAGAAATAGAATGAATCTTGACAAAGAATGAAAGTTGACCACCTGACTTCAAGAGTTATAAAAAAATTTAGAAATCAGTGATATTGGCACATGGATAGATTATAGTGGATTGATGAATGAAAATACTTTCCAGAAACATATTACACTTACACGGTCAACAGAATTTTTCGAAAGGTGCCAAAGTAGCTCAGTGAGGATGAAAGTGTCATTTCAATAAATGATGCTAGATTTGGGAGAAATTGAACACTACTTACTACGACATAGAAAATTTCAGTTGTGATTGATCATAGACCTAGACATAAAAAGCTTGAACTACAACATCATATGAAGAAACAAACACCCTTACCACATCTGGGGGTAGGCAGATTTATTTAGAAAGAAAAAGTCCATTTACAAAATTGATAAATTAAGACTATTAAAAATAACTCCTCATCAACGATACTATAAGGAATAAAGACACAATGGAAAGATATTTGCAGAATAACTGACAAGCAACTTATATCCAAAATAAAGAACATCTATAACTAACAAACACAGCCAACAGCCAACAGTATTGTTAAAATGTGTAATGCTTAAAATCCAAAGATAGAGCAATGACCAACAAACATGAGAGAAATGTTCATTAGTCAGAGGAATGCAGATTAAGTTCACATTGAGATACCACTACTTACATGGAAGCCACAAAATAAATAAATAAATAAAATAAAAACTTGTGCTACTGTTCATTACTGTTCATAGCAGCTTTACTCATATTTGCTAGAAACCAACAACATCCACTAAAAGGAAAAGAAAAAAATCACGGTGTATTCATACAATGGAGTACTTATTACTCGGCAGATAAGAGTTGTTTGAACATCAGTTTGTTGCTGAGTTAAAGCATTATACAAAGCACAAAGAAAAAATTGAAAAGGCAACATTAGTCTGTGATGTACAAGTTGGGAGTGGTTAATTAGGTGAGGGGTGGAGAAGGACTTTTTTTTTTTTTTTATAATTTGAGACTTGGTGTCACTGGGTTATCCAGGCTGACCTTGAATTTGTTAATGCGGAGTCTTTAAACATACAAAGTGTACAGAACAACAATGAACCATTACATGCCATCTATAAAAACTCAGTGTATTTTGTCATCATTCATCAATTCATTACATGCCCTTTGTAGATAAAATTTGTTCAAATTGACATAAAAAATGGTAACTAAGATTTTGGTAAAAGGACATATACCTTTTAGCTCACATCCTCTCAGGACACAAAGATCTCCAATAGATCACAAATCTTAACTGGCCTATTTCCTCCCTTTGGCCATAAAGTGCTGGGCACAGGGACCCTGTCTAAGTTATCTTTGTGTCCTAGGAGCATAGGATGCCCTTTCCTGGGATCTAGTAGGTGGATGGTTGTTGGATGGCTGGACATGGCTGCACTTTTTTTGATCTTTTTTTTTTTCCCCAGTGTTGGGGATCCAGCTCAGGACCTCACGTGTGGCAGGCAGGTGCTTTACCACAGGGTTCCATCCTCAGCCCCAGACTCTGCCTTTGCTGTGCTCACTGGCATGACCGCTTCAACTGTGTGATTGGCGATGGCATGGAGGACCACCTGTGGTCTCCATACTTAACACATCTGGATCTTTACGTACCCTTGTGTGTGGACTTACACGTGGAAGCTAACTTACCTTGAACCAAAAAATGTATAAGAACATCTCCTGTTGTAATAACATCTCCTTCCCTTAGGGACAAGGAGCTAGGTAAGAATGATCATGGACACTCAAATTCTGCCCCCCTCCCTACTCATCCATAGGAATGTGTTTATCGTCTTGCACATCAGCTGTCAATCAAAGAACTTCAAATGCTTTGTCCACTTTGCATTAAATGCTGCCGTTTCAACAGTTCCCTGATGTTTCATTTTACACAAAATGATAGAAAAATGATCATCATTCTTTTTGTCTAATGTTGATTTTGTTTTCTGTCTTTCCATAGCCTTAGCAAACAATACACACCATTATCCAGAAAAGCGTGAATGTATCTAAATAGTTCTTGTTTGTTTTACTCAGCTTTTTCACGGCTGTGACTAAAGGATCTGACCAGCACAATTGTAGAGGAGGAAGAGTTTATCTGAGGACTCATGGTTCCAGAGGTCTTACTCCATAGAAGGCTGGCTCCATTTCCCAGGGCTTGAGGTGAGGCTGAACATCACGGCGGGAGAGTGTGACTGAGGGAAGCAGCTCACATGGTGACCAAGAGGCAAGGAAAGTATACCAGCATATACATCAAAACCACGCCCCATCCCCACCTCCTCCAGCCACACCCTACCACTTTAGTTGACCCATCAGAGATTAACTCACTGATTGCACTAAGGCTATAATCCAATTATTTCTCCTCCAAACCTTCTTGCACTGTCTCACATGTCAGCTTTCGGGGGACACCACATCTCAACCATAACATTATTAATAACACTTTTCTTCATATTCAATAAAGCACCCCTGCACTCATTTCTCTTCCCCTGTCCACAGTGGGAACTTTGGTCATCTTTTGGTGCTAATGAGGACACAGGCATGGGTTCAATCCTTGTTTGGACCATTTGGATTTGGAGGGCACATGTTTTTCATCTGGGGCCACAGAGTCACATCTGAATCTTGCTGACTCCTCTGGGAAATGCCACAGAGGAAAGGACGTATGATTTAGGTCATTGGCTCTGTGGGGGTGCAGCAGAAAAGTAAAGCTGTACTTACATGTTGGTGGTGAGCCGGGCGTGGTGGCACACGCCTGTAATCCCAGCACTTGGGAGGCTGAGGCAGGAGGATCGCGAGTTCAAAGCCAGCCTCCGCAATGGCGAGGCACTTAACAACTCAGTGAGACCTTGTCTCTAATAAAATACAAAAAAAGGGCTGGGGATGTGGCCCAGTGGTCGAGTGCCCCTGAGTTCAATCCCCGGTACCAAAAAAAAAAAAAAACATGTTGGTGGTGGTAGAAGGCACCAGGCACAGTCCAAACCATCACTGTCTAGACACATCTGGCTTGACAACGTGCCATCCTTAGCCTCCTCCTTAAGGATGCCCTGGAGACATCTTCAAGCTGGGTCCCCAGTCCTTTCCTAGTGCTCTCCTCCTCAGTATCATTGCATTCATAAGTTTTATGACTTGATGTTTTGGAAGTTCCCTTGGCCCTTAAGCCAGGGAAGAGTTACACCAGGCATTCGATTCTCACACTAATGTACTCCATGATGATTTATTCGGCATCAACTGAGTCTCGAGCAAGAAGGTGCCTCAAATAATAAACGAACACAGCTCACACAGCCAGGAAACTGCACCCCAGCAGGAAGAGACGAAGGGTAGTCAGGAGACACGCAGGTCTGCTCATCAGGTGGGAGAAGGTGATCTGGGGCAAAGGGAATGTGCAGGAAGGACGGTGTTGCTGGAGGGGGCACAGTGCCAGGGCTGTGTCTGGGCTCTGAGACAAGGCTGCCCCACAAGATCCCATCTGGATACCCATAAATGGGGGGACTTCAAGGAGCCCCTGAAGCCGCCTGTGCCTCTGTGCTCCATCTGTAAACTGGGGCCAACATGGACACTCCTCTCTGGTTCCTTGTGGGATCTGAATGAGTAATTACGTCAAGGGCTTAGTCGGGAGCCTGGAAGCAAGCACTGGTCTTTCCTGGTGTTCTTCACCCTGCGCCTGCTCCATTGGTCACCGTGGCTGTGGAACCCCCAGGCTCAATTCCCAAGCAATTTCAACTCATCCAGCGATGATCGGCTCTTTCTTGGAAGGAAGTTCATTTTAGATGCCTCGTGAGGAAGCCATTATTTCTACGACCTCATCTCATGCCAACAGTGAGGGAAGATAAGATTGAGCTTTGAAGATTCTCTTTCATAGATGATTTGGGAAGGAAGTGGGGGATATTTGGAATTTTCAGTTTAGTTTAAAGCATAGGATGCTACTCGTAACTGCTTTCTGCACTCTGCTTCTATGAGATCGACTATTTTTGGACTCCACATTTAAGGGAGATCACATGGCATTGGTCTTTCTGTGCCTGGCTTATTTCTCACTGACGAGGCACCATGTATTCTAGTTCCACTCTGGTCTCACAAATGACAGTTTCCTTCTTTTTTTCAGGATGTATAGTGCTCCATTCTGTATCTATAACCACCTTTAAATTCAATCATAAATTGATGGAGAGGTTGGGGGAGGAAGTGAGAAGGGAAAAGGCACAATGTTGGTCAAGGGGTACAAAGTCTCAGACTGGAGGAATTAGATTTAGTGGTGGATTGCAATACATAAGGAGCACAGTTCACAATAATGGACTGTGAATTTTTATTTTGTTAAGGTAGATTTTTAATGTTCTAATGGAATATAGGGGAATAAAGGCATGGGGTGATGAGTAGATGCATTATCTTGACTGAATCTATAATATATACATACATATATACATACATATAACAATGCCCCATATATTATATACATGACCTTTTTTTTTTTTTTTTTTTTTTTTGCTACTGGGGATTAATCCCAGGGCATTCATATATGAGCCATATCCTCAGCTGTTCTTTTGTCCTTTTTTTGTTTTGAGACAGGGTCTGACTAAGTTTCTGAGGGCCTTGCTAAGCAGCTGAGGCTGGGCTCAAACTTGCAATCCTCCTGCCTCAGCCTTCCAAGTCCCTGGGATTGCAAGAGTGCCCCACCACACCCAGCAAATATACACAACTATCGTCAATTAAAAGTAAATTTAAAAAAAAATGATACCATTGAGCTAAACTAGTGGTTACTATTTATTGTTGATCTATGATCTCAGTGATTTCACATGGCCAAACTTACTAATATGCCATCCAACCTTTTATTTCATAGCCCCGATCTTATTTATTTACTCATTTTTGATGAATTAGTACCCACTGACTCTTCTCAGTGCTTTATTGCATGACTCACAAGGGAAGTGAGGTTGGGCTGTTTTTGTAAAATCACCTCTTAAAAATGCTCCAAGCCTACAAGATGCATTTTTTCCTAATACAGTTATTTTTCATCTTCAACTTTCACTAGACTTTCGTCGGGAGCCATGGATTTATTCCCAAGTACAGGTGAACTTGCCAGAAACAAAACATTACAAATATCATTGCCTAGGAGAAGACATTCATACAAGTTGAACATCTCTGATCCAAAAGTTCAAAATCGGAAATGCTTCAAAACCTGAAACTTTTTGAACACGAACAGGATGTCATGAGTGGAAAATTCCACATGCTGAAACTTTGTTTCATGCACAACAGTATTTAAAATGTTACATAAAATTACTTTGAGGTTACGTGTATAGGTCTATTTGAAATATTCCTGAATTTTGCATTTAGACTGGGTCCCTTTTCCATGAGATCTCATTGTGTGTTTGCAAAGACCAAATTCTGAAAATATTGGAAATCAGAAACACCTCTGGTTCCAAGCATTTTGGATAAGGGATGCATGCATTCCCCCCCCATATCTATACATTGAGAGAGAGAGTTTTGTTAACATTTAACTTCCGTTCCCACTCTTATTATCCTAATGCTTAATTCTTCTTTTATGTTTATAATCTTTTTAATATTCTCAACAAAAGTAAGGTTAACTAGTCTGAGAATCAATGATTTGTGTTCAAAAAAGTGTGATGCCCACTGTCCAGACATGTTTCCTACACCTACGTGCACTTAGCTGATAGATCCTTGCTTGGGCACAGTTTACTCTGTGTTTCTGGGTGTGAGAGAGGCACTTCAGAAAAAGGCTAAAAACTTCCACCCCAGATCAGCTGTCCCCAGCTCTCATCCCTGGCTCTCTCTCTTTGCAGCTGTTTTTGTACTTCCCTTTCTTCTCTGCCCTCCTCAAAATTCATGACCAGCTAGCCCAAAAGGTTAGAGACCTGTGGATGGGTTTGTGGCCCGTGAGCATCTTGGAGTCGGAGTGGCAGGGAATGTGACCGAACACTTCATTAACCATGTGCTTTGCATCTCAGGGGTCAGATGGCTTGCCTGACAGCCCCAATTAGCTGGTGTGAAACATCTTCGTTACCCCAGGCTACCGACTTCAAGTCAAGACTTCATTCCTGCTCTTGATTGATAGAGCAAAAAAGACTCCCCAGGGAACAGCAGAGCTTGGGGACAGGCGAATGTTCCTTTGGAACACACCCCTCCGAAGGTCACACAAATATTTCTGTATCTGAAAACAGGGAATGCATTTCACAGAAACAAAGTCAGATCTGTGACTGCAAAACAAATCCACACCCTTAGGAGCGAATCATTGAAAAGAGAAATGAATCTTTTCTTACATTAGGTTGAGATAGAGATGGAGTTTCTTTGGGAAGGAATTTTTCACCTGTTGGGCATTTTAGGTATTTATTAAAAAGAAATTATGGAAAATTTCAAAAAGGCTGATCTTCCCATATTTTAAATGATTGCTTTAAAAAAAAAAAAAGTTTACTCTGTGGTTACTCCTTGAGCTCTAATTGTGGACCGAGGGCAAGGCCTAATATTGATTGACAAGGTACCTCCGTTCCAGATGGTACAGTCGTTGTTGTTGTTTTTAGTTTAAATCTGTGCAGCTGTCTCTCGTTTGCAACACTAAATACGCTCCTTAAGAAGTTTTAGGTGAGTTGCATTTTTATAGAGTCCATTTAAAGTGATAACTAGTAATCACTTCAAATTTGCTTTATGTGGATTGTCAGTGACTGAGTTAATGAACTCCATAATGAATAATTTAAAAGGTTCTGTGGAGTAAGGCTTCTTGGCATGGCCTTATTGATATTTTGGACAGAATGATCTCTTATTGTGGGACCTCCATGTACCCCACAGACCAGAGAGCAGCACTCCTGTCTCTGGTCTCAATAGGCCAGGAGCAGCCTCCTTCCAGTTGGGAAAAACAAAAACCCCCCACACATTGCGAAAGATCTCCTGGAGGTCAAGAGCATCCCCAGATGAGAAGCGCAATGATAGAACGAAGTATATGAAGTTTAACAGTGAAATCGAATAGGAGAAATATTCTTTGAATGCCTCCACCGATAAAAATGACTCTCCATTGGCAAAATACATCTTCATCGTATTTAAATAAATCTATATGCCTAGTTCCTCAGCGACTTCCAGGACAAAATGGTTTTTGTTATGATTAGACAGCATCGGCCTTCCATTTCAAAATAATTTAGTAGTTGCTCTAACAAATTATAAAAAGCCAGACCATTTGATTGTCCAATAAAAATGAAAAGTCTTGACATATGTCATCAATTTTATCACTCGTAGAGTTACAGCCCAACTCCAAGAAATAATGAATTTTACAATTCTCTTCCCTGCAAATGTTTGAGCTCCTTGGAAAGTGCCTTTACCCAGAAGGAGAACTAGTGGAGAAGGCCCTGCATCTTCCAGCATTTGACCTTTTATAACCAGAGCTTCCTGGTCCCTAACTGCTAGGAAAATAACATTTCTTCTTAGGATTGAGTGGAAATTCATTTAATGAGTCAGAAAACTCGCTAAGATACACTTTTAGACTATCAATATTCCAGAAGAATATTGTGCCTGGGTGGTTTCCCACAACCCTGTAACTGAATTCTAAACTATCTTTGATTTTTGGAGAACCATGTCAAGATTTTTCTCCTAGCCCCATACTCCACTATCCTAAGACTCTTGGAAGTGGCTGTTTTATGTTTTAGCATAGCCGATCCACTGTGAAGGCCAACTCAGTAGTACCCAGGTTGGTGGGGGCCAATGGCAGAAGACCAGTTAATAACCCAACACATTCCAATTATTTGATATAAGGTTGTTGGGAGTGTGACTTTTTTTAAAGAGCCATTTAATTACATACCCTGATGTCCACACCCAGCCATTCTCTAAAATATATTTTCCCAATTTCAGCATATACCCTTCTCTACTCTCAATTAGCTATTGCACTGGGCCTTTGCTTCCAAGCCCCATAAGTAATAGTAACTTAATTTTCCAAGCCATAAATCAAGTAAATGCATGCTCTGGAGCACATGTTCCATTTGTTTTTAATCAGGGGCAGCCCAGGACTCAGGGTCGGAAGCTTTAATTCAGAGGGCTCCTATGATTCTTTTGGAGGGAGAAAACTTTTGGCTTCTGAGAATTCCCTTTGTGAATGTTTTAAGTATCCTTTTGGCAAAAGTTTGAATATATAAAACATCTCATGTAGACTCCTTCAATTCACTGACCTATACACATCCTCTTCCTCCTCAACTCTAAGATTAAAAGAAACATTTAACAGCATTCTCACACTTTTATGTATTCGCCTGCTTTTTTAATTATTATTATTCTTTTTAAATAAAAGGTCTATCTGCTGGGAAAAGGGGATAAGAGAGAAAGGAAAGAACAGATGTTTGAGTTCTAAAAATTAAATACAATATCACTCACCAGTAGCAGTAGCATGGAGATAGTTTAGATTCCATATTGTCTTGAGAAAGAAGAGAGAACTATATAGGAAAACCCTTAAAAGTTTTAAGATGCAGTTCCTAGCACACGTGCTGCTTTTTTGACCGGAAAGGATTTTGCAGGTACTTCTGTGGCACTCTCATTTCATACATGAGGACAGCGACCCAGAGAGGCTTTAAACCCAGGCCATGGCCCAAAACCTACCCATGAAGAGCTAAAATAATTATTCTATGCCCTTCCATGATATATCTAAAATAATATCTCGTGAGTATTTAGTCATTTGGATGGTTTATCCACCTAATATAAAAAATCCAAATATTTAGAAGTTTCTTACTTATCAACATGTAGTACCTTATCTAGATGTGTGGCAATAGTGAAAGTTTAGGAATTCAGGGATCAAGCGAAAAATCCTAAAAGCTATCAAAACAGGAAAAAAAAAATGAAGTTTATCTACAAAAGAAAGAAAATTATGTTGACATGAGGGCTGTGGCCAACACTGGACGTAAGAATACAGTGAACCGTTTGAAGGCCGAAGGAAACAAATTTTCAAATGCTAGAGGAAAATGCATTTTAGGTTATAATTGTACCCTTGGTGTTATCATTCAAACATGAATTTGAAAGAATGTTTTCTATGCACGCGTTATAAGACAGTTAAACTCTTGAAAATATCATGCCATTCCCCACATGCATGTGAAAACATTACAAAGTGATACGCACCATTAGCAAAAAAAAACATGAATCCAGGAGGTCACATGAGAGGAAAGTGTCAGAGTGGGCGGGCGATCACCTTAGGCAAATTTAACATGAAGTTTAATAAGCATCCATGGGAAGGATATCTGGAAAAAATTCCTAGATGATTATCGGTTCCCTTTTCTAAGCAGTGGGAGTGGAAAGGGAGGATAGAAGAGTAAGAAGAAAGTAAGAAGAACATCCTTCCAAGTGTCTAGTGTTAGGGCATAAGAAGTAGCTATATCTGCAAACCAATTTGTGGGGTAGATTTGTAGGATTTATTAACATTTAAAATGTGTACTTCCTTAGATCAGGGAAAACATTCGGTATTTGGATTTTTGAGATTGACTAATTTCACTTAGCATTATATTCTCCAACTTCATCCATTTACCTGCAAATGCCATTATTTTATTCTCTTTTATTGCTGAGTAAAATTCCATTTTGTATATATACCACATTTTCTTTATCCACTCATCTACTGAGGGACATCTAGGTTGGTTCCACAACCTACCTATTGTGAATTGTGCTGCTATAAACACTGACATGGCTGTGTCACTGTAATATGCTGTTTTTAAGCCCTTTGGGAATAGACTCAGGAGTGGGATGGCTGGGTCATAGGGTGGTTCCATTCCCAGTTTTCCAAGAAATAGCCATACTGCTTTCCATAGCGGTTGCACCATTTTGCAGTCCCACCAGCAATGTATTCTGGCAATTCTTTCTCCTGGGTGTTACCTTTAATAAAAACATGCATATGTGCATGAGAATACACAATGCCCAAGGATTTCTTGGCATTACTTTTTATTAATAATGAAAAGGAGAGAGAGAGAGGGAGAGAGAGAAAGATTGAGGGGGGGCTACCTTTAGTTGGGGAGGATAGCTAAACATATGGAGGCCACCAGGTGTATAGAATACAAAGTAGTGATTAGAAAAACAAAAAGAAAAGCAGAAACCAAAACAAACAAACAAACTCAGAGAGGCTTGACCCAGAAAGACCTTCAAGACATATTTTTCAGTAAAAATTCAAGTTGCATGAAAAATATAAAGTATCTTGTGTGTATTTATTTGCATGCTATGTTTTAAATGAATCATGCCATTCTCCACATGCATGTGAGTCTGTGCAATTAAGTGTGGACCAGCCAGTTTTGCATTATCCATGCCAAGCATGCCCCCTATTAGTGTTGACCAGTGAGTCATTGCTTCATTCACTTATTTTCCTCTGGCACCTGTCATGTATTAGTTGAACAACTTGCACATGCTGTGTCCTATACCAGGACCTAAATATGGGAACTGTGTTTTCCTTTGGCCAATTTCATTTTACAGGGACCAAAGTATTATAAGAGAGAGAGGCATCAATTCCAGAGTATAAACCAGAGTGGAGGAGAGGCAGCTCTATTGCAAGGCTTTTGGATGATGTTACAGAGACCGAATGGAGGGGGTCCCTGAAGGAGCAATACTTTGTCAATACAGGATGTGGAAGAACATTCTGGAAGGAGCACTAAAATGCGTGATGGGATCTTGGCATGAATGTGCACAGCTTCGGTGTGGATACAAATATTCCAATGTGTGTGTATAGCATGTGTTTAAAAGTTTGCATTTTATATTTAGAGAATAGGAATGCATTGAAAACTAGAAGTATAGTTAGGTGTCTAAAATATCATTGCATAATTTAGAAGACAGATGTTTGAGAAAACTAAAACAGGGCCAGAGATTTCCATAAGAATCCTGGTGAAAGATAATAAAGAAGGATGAACTTGGAAAAGTGTCGCCATGCAATTTGGGGACAGTTTTCAAGTGACTTCTCAATTGTGTTTTTTGTTTCTATTCTTTTTGTCCCAGTTTCCCCAGAGAATTAAAGAAATGTCACTGGGAGGATAGTGGGCAGCAAAGGAGCCTTAAAGATGCAGTTGCAGGTACCTGTGGAAGGAAGACAGCTCTCACCATGGATGGAGATGCCCCCTGCTCTCCTGGGGAGCCCAGTGGTCCCTCACCAGGCTCCAAAGGCCACCAGGTCACACAGTCCCATGCAGGGATGCCATCAGCCACAGGACAGGGACTCCTGTAACTGGTTACGTTTGGCATTCAAGGTCTTACCACAAGTTGGCAGAGGCAATGTCATATATAGAGAAAGACATGTCTGTGGGCATGACCTTTTCCCAGCCATGGTCTCTCAGCGGGTGGTGGTGGTGACTCAGGGTGGGGGGTTATGAAGAGCTCTAGACTCACCAGGAGAAACCTTGGATGGGGCTAGGGTTTGGTCTGGGTTCACACCCTTGGCATCAGCTACTTTGCTAAACCTCAGGAGATGAATTATAAGATGGGAAATGTTACAAGAGAAGACCTCCCTGGGACACAGCATCTTCCCAGCTCCCACCTGGACACACCTTCCCTGAGCTATACCTTCTGAATTTTCTCTGTGGTCCTAATTTCTGGTCTCCAGAATGGCCAGACTGAGAGGGAAAATATAAAAGTAAAGCCATCTTCATTCATGTATCGAGAATCCGTTAAAGTTCTTATAACCTCTTATGTTCAAAAGAGAAAAATAATTTCTAAAAGAAAGATCTGCTATGGGTGTTGTGGGTGTCTTGTTTTGTGCCCTCACAACCTTCTTTCCCTCCTGCTGCTGCCCTCTGTGGGGGAAGAGGGGCAGCTCTTGAATCAAGGGCAGACCCCTATGTGTGTCCCTGTGATGTCTCTGCAAGGACCTGTTTTGCACATGGGCTTAGGTCAGCTATGGCCTCTGTGCTGGGAGGATGCCAGGGTCCAGATGCAGAGCAGGCAGGGGGTTAGCCCCACCCCTTTGGGACTCATTATAGTGCTTCCTGCCTCCTCTGCAATCAGGCCCACCACATGCTACTTCCTTTGCACTTCCACACGTTGCCATCCTGCCATCCACCATCTTGGATTTCCCTCTTTTGCTTTGTCTATTGATTATTTTTTGTCCCCCCAGCATGGATACTGAAACCATGAGGATCAACGGAACGATGCATTTATTTCTGTTGTTTACCAGCATGTGGGTTTTTAAAAGGATGTGAAAAAGAACGTGCTTGTGTTTGTGTGCAAGAGAGAGTGAGCCTAAGAGTGTAAGAGCTTGTGAGAGAGAGAGAGGTGGCAAACAAAACAGGCTATCAGCAAAAAAACAAAGCAAAACACAGAGCTAACAGACCTCACCTTGGCCACCTCTGCTTTCCAAGGTGCTCATGTCATTTGTTCTGGGAGGTGGCCTTTCATAATATTCCTCTTTGCTTGCAAAGACTGGCTGGGAAGCCTGGGTTGCCTAAGAATTTATGGTGCATGTATAATCATCGTTGTTTCTTAAGCAACCTTTCTGAGTTGTAGGACAGCTAAGGAAGGCCAATGCTTTTGAATGAGAGGGAGCAGAGGGCAGCACGTCTTGCCTAAGAAGAGAATAGCCAGCCAGGGCAGGAGGAAGTTGGAGTGGCCAGGGGAGGTGGAAGTCAAAAACAGGGCCACTGGGGCTGAGGCTCCAGGCAGGCAGCCCGTGGGAAAGCTCATGATGTGGGACCAACCTGTAGAATTTGAATGCAGGCATGAGCTCCTGGTTACTGCTACCCTGTCATGAGGTAACTTTTATGGTTTAATTGTTTAACTTCAAACTTCCTTATGCATTGATTATACAAAACTATCTCAGGAATGATGGTATTGAGGGAAATTCAAGGCAAAGGGATGTTTTTTGAGGTTTGTAGTAGGCCAGGACAAGGGAATACCCACCTCAGACATGGGGCGGGGGGGCGGGGGATGTTCTGCAAGAGCAGGGACTTGAAGAAAGACTGAGCATTGATACTGGTGGGGGGTCCAGTCAGTGCCCAGGTTCTTGGCACCCAGAACAAAGAATTGAGCAAGACACATAGAAGTCACAGGCAGAGCATAGACGTATTCAAAGTGCAAGGTACAGTCTATAAAGTACAGCTAAAATTTCCTTGGAAGGCCTACATATTTTAGGAGAGAGGTCTTTGCCCCTCTCATTAGATAGGGGGATCAAGGTCATTTATGTCGATATTCATAGAAAAGTTGCCCTTGCAAAACTGGAAGCTTTTGGGAGGCCTAGCATATGTCTCTGTCTCTTAAACACACACACACACTCACTAGCAAACTTAGTTGATATTGATGGGGAGTTTTATTAACTGTTGTTAATTAATTCCTACTACTACCTAACCAGACATGCTGTCTTACTTGGAATTGTAGATTGGAGAGACAGCTCCATTGGATATTAGAGACCAGTAGTAGAGGCCAGGAGAGGTGGTGCAGGCTTGTTTTCCTGCAATTTCGGAGGTTAGAGGCAGGGGGATCTCAAATCCGAGGCCAGCTTCTGCAACTTGGTGAGGCCCTCAGTAACTTAGTGAGACCCAATCTCAAAATAAAATTTAAAAAGTTAAATAAAAAAGACTGCTGATTTAGTTCAATGGCAAAGCACCCGTGGCCTCAATCTCCGGTACCTCTACCTGCTCCCAAAACAAAAGATCATCAGTGGAGGCTGCACCCAGGGCTTCAGATTCAAGGATGCATGCGACTATCTGACTGCGTGGGTTGTTCACTCTGCCCTGGCAATGTTGCAAAGTGTATCTTTTGAGTGGATTCCTAAGTGCTGTTCATGCTCTGGGGTCCACATCTGTATGTATGCCTCAGGAGCTCCAAGGTAAATTTGGTGCAATCTAACCATTTTTGACGTTGGACAATAAGAGGCAATAGGTTAAAGTACCTAGAACCCCTTGTGTCATTTCCCTCCATCATAGAAACAAAGTGAATGAGACCTGGGTAAAGATAAGCTACTCCCAGGTCCCTCTGCCCACTCCCAGGCCTCTGCCTCTTGTGGGCCTGGATTTACAGGTGGATAAGATTTTGTGCTTGCTGAGTTTACTGACATGGACAATAACCACATAGGTCTTTGTCTTTACCCCATCTCCCTGTCAATTGCACGGGCTCTTTTGCCTCTTCCTGCAAGGGACCAATATTTCCACAACCATCAAAATGGAAAAGCAGAGAGAAAGCAACACAATTTTCCTGTTTATCACAACTTCTTGGGGATGGGGTGGAGGATCTGAGCTTCCCCGAATGTCCTGAATGGAAGAGAAGAGCCCCAAACATATGGAGAACATGGAGAATAAAGTGCAAGTAATAAAAATAAAAATAAAATAAATAAAATAAATTGGGAATGCCAGTTTCTGGTAATGATTTGTTTTCACAGTAACTGAGAACTCCCATAAACCTGCGATTAATCACACATTTATGGTGAGGGTAAGCTGGGAGAATTAGGGGGCTCGCTGGGACTCGGGTTATTAGCGCAGCTGCTTTTCATTGATGAGATCTGAGTTCAAATCTCAACCAATGTTACAAATGAAAATGTCATTTTGAAAGTTAATTAGCTCCATGCAATAAGTACTGACTACTTGATTGATGTGACTAAAAAATCACTACCCAGGAAAAAAAAAATGCGTGCTTGTGTGTGTGTGTGTGTGTGTGTGTGTGTGTGTGTATATATATATATATATATATATATATATATATGTATATTATATTTATATAGAGGGCCAGTTAGGAGAGTCAAGCCAGTCAAAAAGTCAGACATTATTTAAACAATTTGCTTTTCTTAAAAGTCTCACCACCTGCAAGTAAATAGAATTTATTAAAAGAAGGTGGAGCTTCTAGTCGTCAGAGCCTGTGAAAGAATGCCTGAACATATTAAGAACTATAGAATTCTAGAGCTAGGAAAAAAAAAAAGGACTTTAAAAACCATCAAATAAAAACCTTATTTTTATAAAAGAGGGAATACAATCTTGGGAGGTTAAGTGACGTGCTCAAGTCAGACAATTAAGTCGCAGGAGCAGGGCTGGATTCCAGGTGTCCTGGCTTTGGCTTCTGTTCTCTGGATCCTTCCTGAACTTTCTCTCTGAGCTTGCTTCTCTCCTCCTTGCTCTGATGCCTGGCCTTTCCCCACAGCCCATGCACTTGACCTTCTGTTGGCAGGCTCTGTGCTTCTGCCTTTTCTCATTGATAAACACTCCCACCCTTTTTTCATGACGATATTTACATCAGCATCCACACCTTTGCAGGTTGAGGAACATCTGGGCTGCACAGCACCGGCCCCTTCTACACCAGCCATGGTAGATGGGATTCAGTTCAAGGGCAAGTTTGTGAATGAGACTAAAGCTGGAGCAGTATGAGATATATTACAGTTAGCAAGCAGCAGCTATGGCACCGAAACCAATGTTCTGGAATGATTTTTTCTGGGTCAGTCAGTGGCAAGTCAGCCCTGGAGAAATTGTAGGTCATTCTCTTTTCATGTTTACAATTTAAGTTGCTCTTGACCTTGAAAGAATGCTATTTATTGTGGGCATTTCACTTGATGGCAATGTGGCTTTACTAAGATCATTGAAGTTGGAGTCTCAGAAAGAAGAGCAGGGAGCTGCGGAGGAAGGCTCTGTTATTTTAGTAAATGTTTAACAGGTTTGGACTGTTGGGAGAGATACTGGTGTTAGTGGCCATTCTGGTGAAGTGTTTTAGGGAAATGAGGAATCTGTTGTTAGAAACTGGTGGAAAGGGGATCCTTGGTATAAGTGGCCGTGAACTTGGCCGAAGTGTTTTCTAGAGTGTTGTGAACTGGCCAGGGTAAGATAGGCTATCTAGCTAAGGATGTTCTAAACACAGCACTGAAGGAGGGGCTTGGTTTCTCTTCACTACTTCAAGTAAAATGTGAGAGGAGAGAGACACATTGAAGGAATCATTAGGCAAAAAGGAGCCAGAACTTGAAAATCTGGAAAACTCTCCACCTCTCCATATTGCCAAAGAAGATGGGGGGATCTGAAACGAAGGCTAAGGGTGAGGCTGAGCAACCATTTGGTAAGACTGTCACCGTGGGCGTGAACCACGCTGTGACAGCCGTTCCAGCAGAAGCCAGGAAGAGGGCTGGGGCAATGCCAGCAGCTTGAATAAAGGGGACCGGAAGTGGGACCAAATGGGGAGAGGCTGCTGGGTTCCTGGCATCCGATAGCATGGAGCCACTGAACGTCAAGCCTGTCATCCTTTGGGAAAAGTGAAGAAGGACTCTGGAGGCAGCTCAGAGAATTTCAGGGCTGCCACTGCTACCACAGGCCTATGAGGTCACATGCTCTGAGGATACCTTGTCTTGCCAAGAGGGCAGGTTCCCCCAGTGCTCACCAGGATGGCTGAACAACAACAGTAATACCCAGCCAGGCTTGTTGAATAAATTAATCAAGATACGAATACATTAATGAATGCCTTCTAACATCCACAGGATTTGCTTTTAGTACGTTGGCTTCTCAGTTCAGAAAGAGAAAACAAATGACTAAAATACAGATTTCCAATAGCATCCCTTTACCCCTCAATTGTTGTTATTTTCTAAAAACTCTATTGTCATATGGATAAGATAACTATTCATTTTCTATAGTAACTTTAAACTCTTAAGTTTCCCCAAATCTTTAGTTGTTTCAACTTTTTTTTTTTATCCGAGTCATCTTTACGTGGATAATAATATCATCCTCAAATACTTTAAGTTCTTCTTTTAATATTTGTGCCTCTTTATTTGATTTATTTAGAACATTCAGTATGAAAAACAATAGTGGCACCATTTTTTTTTCTCTGTGTCCAGATTTTATGTTCATTCTTCCTGCCCATGTCAGACATGTGATTTATTGATTTGAGATGAATATCTTTAAGTTAGGTTAGTGTGTATCCATTTCTTAAATTACCAATAAATATATAAATAAGAATCAAAATGTAATGTTAAAGTTCATCAAATGTCTTTTAAGGCATTTTTCAAGAGACTACTTTAATAAATAACCCGGCCTTAAGCCATCTTTGTAGCTTTGGAATAAACCCTTATCACTACATATATATTTTAAATTAGAGTCATGTTCAACCGAATGCATTTTTATAACTTTAATTTTACTTTGGGGAGTGATTCTTTGTCTCCACTGAATATCTTGGAAGGAAAGTACTAGCTTTCCATAAAGGTGAACCTTGACTATTATCTCTTTGAAAATCACTGTCTGGTGCTGGGATTGTGGCTCAGTGGTAGAGCACTCGCCTAGCATGTGCGCGGCCCCGGGTTCGATCCTCAGCACCACATACAAATAAACACATTGTGTACAACTAAAGCAAAGAAATAAATATTTAAAAAAAAAAAAAGAAAGAAAATCACTGTCTGCTCACAAAAGCACAATCTTAACCCTCCTCCTTCACCCCGACTTACTCTCTGTCTATAGGCCAAATTCTATTATAGGGAACTTGAGAGATTTCTCAAATTTGGTATTTGTATTCAAATGAATTCTTTCAATGAAAATTTTTAAAAAGTACTTTTATAAAGTGGTTTCAGATTCAACACATACTTATTGAGAATGCATTCTCTTTTAGCATTCCTGCTAGATGATCTACTTGGAGGTCTGTGTGACATACTTAGCTAGAAAGAGGTGGAGAAGATCACCTCCCCCAGCTGCTGTGTTCTGGAAACTCGTCCTGACAGTGAGATGTGTTTTTCTATTCCATGGTGTTGCACAAGGTTGTTTTCAGGGTAGCTGTAGACCATCACGGAAGCTGGGGTGTTGAAAGAAATAAGGCTATGTTTAAAAGAAAGCAGGCTGTGGATTTGAATTGAAGCTTGAAATAAATCCACAGTGCTTGAAGCTGTGTATCTCCATGCTACAAATGCTCCCGTACATGGGGAATTATCTAGCTCATGCATATTCTGTGTTCTCATTCTCCATGGAGACGTTTCCTAAGTAATCGCTCTCTACTAGGTTTACTCCCAGGGCGGCTAGTGTCCTTAGGTCCATTCTGCCCCATCTTCCACACATCTCCAATCTGTCCCCTCCTCGACACCCCTGGTGCTGCTGCTTTAGTTCAGGCCAGCATCGTTTCCCCCTTGGATTATTGTAATTGCCTCTCCTCTGCCTGAACAGCCTGAAGTCTTGTTCCTTTCTCTGCACCCCTTACCATTTATTTTCTACATTGCTTGAATAATCTTTCCTAAATGCATGCCTGAGCATGTCATTCACTGCTTAAAATCCTTCAATTACACTCAATTGCATTTATAATACAATCCAAGCCCTGTAGCAACAGCCACTTTAAATCCTTCCTGGGATAAGGTGGGGATGTATACTACACAAATATGGATACCTGCTTACATGCGCTCCTTAGCATGCAGGGTAAGGAAGACCCTTTGTAAGCAGGCTCTAATTGTCTGTCCTTACTCACAAAGTCCCAGCACCCTGGGCTGCCTGGATCCCTGGGAGCTGGTCATGCTTGCCCCGTCCTCCACATCTGCCTGACTCTGCATGTCCCAAGCCTTAGCCCAGATGTATCCTACACTACAGAGCCTTCTCTAGGAGAGGGCTTCATCTCTTCTAGATTCACCCAGCGTTCTGAGGTTCTGAGCCATTTCCTATCCAGCTTCTCCCATTTGCTGCTGGTGGTCATTGTTCTTGTTGGTTTGCTTGTCATTTGCTACACGAGTTTGTTGTGAACTAGCAAAGCACTTGGGCTTTGTTATGCACCCAATTCAAATGGACAATTGCCTTTTTTGTTTTGAAATGCTATATCTGTTTTTGTTTGCTTGTTTGTTTTAGTCTGTGGTTTGGGGGCAATAAATCACATGTTGCTTCGCAGTCTCCTGACTGTCTGGCCAACCCAGGCCCCTCAGTCCAGGGATGCTTTCTCCAACTCTTGAGCTGGTGGCCACCCAGGGTCTGCCTCACGGCATGGCCTACAGCAATGCATTTTAACCATTCCTGGAGGGACTGGCGACTTTTCAATGATTTTACTCATTTCAGTGCTGGAAATAGTAATTAAAGACCTGACCGTTGCTGTTTTCCATATCAGGAAGTTTGCAAAACTATCTTGTAAGTAAAATAGAACTCGGGTAATTATTAACTTGTTCTTTTAGTTTTCTTGATGCTTTTCTTCCTCTCAGGGTCCCCAGTGCCCTGAGCTGCCCCGATTTCTTGATTCTCACCTGGATTTTTTTCTACTTGGTTGGTGTATGGGTTTACCTTTTTTTCACTTTCTCATATAAAAATTGTCTGGGCCTTTGTTCCCCTAGGAACATTAAGAATAAAGATACTTTTATTCTCTTAGCTGATGTCTAATTATGATTTAATTATCTGTCCATGTGCTTTTTTCATGTTTATAGATTTTTCTACTTTTACTATCCCCCCCCCCAAAAAAAAAAAAAAAAAAAAAAGAAAGAAAGAAAGAAAAAACAATAAGCTTGCAACTTTTGAATTTCAGACACTGGAAATGGACTGATGGGGAATTTACAGTTGTCTGGGCCTGGTGAGGTTGTGCTTCTTGGCATCCTTATTATTAACTGTGCTATTTGAGCCTCCATCTTTTCTCCTTAGGCAGGCACTGGCTGGTTGGACAGCATTGATTAGTTACACGGCAGAAACAATGTAACCTGAAGCATCTCAGGAGCAAGCTCAGGCCTGATCTAAACTAGATGTCATGTGGGTGGACGGGATGCAATCTGGAGGGGGACGCATGGTAGAGACATGTTTGGGGTGGTGGTGGTGTGAATTGGGTGGATGCCTCCTGGTTGTCAGGGTCTTCTGCCCCCAGGATCCAGCTTTAGCAACCTCCCAGTGACAAAGACTCATTAGGGAACAAAGAGCCAGTGACATCAGGAAGCTTCTAAAGATCTTTGAGGAGTTTCTGTACTTGGGCAATCAGTTGGTTTAGACGGGGTGGTGATTTGCATGTGTTCCCCAAAAGTCATGAATCAGCAGCTTAATCCTTGAATTCATAAGCCAATGGTATTGGGAGGTGGGGCCCTCAGAAGGTGTCTAGGGTCAGATGAGGTCATGACAGGGGGACCCACGTGGTGGCATTAGTGTCTGTGGAGGAAGGGGATACAATGGCTCCATTCTGTCATCTAATGCCCTCTGATTTCTTGTGTCATGTCAGCACACAGAGAACCTCCCTAGAGACCAGCGCCATGCTGCTAAACTTCCTAGTCCCCAGAACGGTGAGCTCTGCAAACCTCTCTTCTTTATAAATCGCTCAGTCTATGAGATTGTTACAGTAACAGAAAACGGACCAATACAGACATTCAAACAACCTCAAGGGCAAATTTTCAATTGTGTTTTCTCAGATGTCTTATGGTCCATCCCTCTTTTCTCAAGAATTCTTCACTGTGCTTAGCTGCCATGTGATTTTCCACACTGATATGCATTTTGGCAGAGCTGCCTCTCCTAGTCTTGGGTTGCCAAGACCCCGAGGGCTCAGCTACATCCTATTGTCTCTCGTTCCTGGAATGATGGAGGGAGAGGCACTGTGGAACCCTCTGGCTGCCTTGGAACAGCAAACTTCATTCCGGGGCCTTTGTTTCAGCTTGAAATATACCACAAATTAATTGGGCTGATGCAGGTAATTAAGACAGTCACTTGGATCAAGTGCCCTTCCTCTGAACAGATTCTTTAAGTTGCCAGATCTAAGCTTGGTGTATTGAAATGTCAATGATTCATGACTTTAAAATGAAATATTTTTCCTTTGAATGGAATTCAGTACTAAAGAAAATGTTTAGATTGATTAGCACAAATGCTGCAGCCTCACATACAGCTGCTTGTAGTAGCACATCATTTAGCATAACACATAACTCAAGGAATTCCATGGAAACTCTCGTAGACACCTATTGCTCTAATGACAAAGATTTCTGGTCTCTATGCTCAGATAATCTTGTAGAAGAAAGAGAAATGTTCTGAGATACTGGCTCCAAAATATTTAAATATTTTTGTTCCAATTGTTAAGATTACTTCAGGTAGGCAGGAAGGTAAATGTGTTCTTTTTTATTCCATCTTGGCCCAAAGTGAAATTCATACCTATAAAGCTTTCTACAATTAAAATTGTAGAAAACACCAATTACACAGCCATTGTTAATGAACTCCAGACTTCTCTCACATGGAGTTGCAGCTGTGTTGACAAAACCTCCATGATTTTCCTGGAACAGAAACAACCTGAGACTCTCTTGATAAGTGTAGCTAGATAAGAGTTTTATCTTATTGATAGGTTGCTGCTTCTCAAAGAATGATCAGTTTAAATTGATCATAGGATGTTTGAGGATAACAGAGACAGGGTCATTACTCAACCAACCTAGGTGTCCCTCAATAGATGAACGGACAAAGAAAATGTGGTATATATACTCAATGGAATATTACTCAGCTTAAAAGAAGAGTGAAATTATGGTTATTTCTTTATATATATATAAAGAAATTGGTCACATGACCAATATGATTCTGCAACATGTACACTCAGAAAAATGAGAAATTATATCCCATCTATGTGTGATATATCGAAGTGCACAAATGCATTCTACTGTCACGTATAACTAATTAAAACAAAATTTAAAAATTTAAAAAAAAATGTCTACCTGGGTGCTTTTCAGGTAAGGCACCATTTTCTGTGATTTGAATATGTCCCCATCTCAAGCTCAGGTGTGGCCAATGGGATAGTCTTAAGAGGTAGGGCCTTTAAGGTGGGAAGAGGACATAAATTTGTCTCCCCCCGAATGGGGGTAAGGTCTTTTAAAAAAAAGCCTTGGACTTCTTGCCCTCCTTCTTCTGCATACAAAGACGTGGACTTACTCTTGGGAGGACGCAGCTCTCAGCAGGTGACTGAACCTGCTGGTGTCTGGAGCTCGGACTTCCTGGCCTCCAGAACTGTGGGTAAGGAAATTACTTTCTTTACAAATTTCCCTGTCTCAAGACTTGTGATACAGCAACACAAAATGCACTAAGACAGAAACTGGAACCAGAGAAGTGGGTGTTGCTGCAATACCTACCTAAAAAGGTGGAGGCAGCTTTGGAACAGGGAAGGGGTAGAGGCAAGAATGGTTCAAATTGCATACTGGAAAACGCTTGAGTTGTTGTGAACAGAGGAATTCTGATAAGGGTGGGGAAAAAAGGACAATGTCAGGGAAAACCTCATTCTCTTTGGAGGCTACTCAAGGGGTTGTGAACAGAAAGTTGGTAGACGTGTTCCCCAACGAAGGCTATTTTTACATGGTCCCAGATGGAAATGGAGAACTGCAGGAGCCCTGTTTGGGGAGATGGCTTAAATTGCGGTGGACTACGGGCTTTGGCTTTGGACATGTTTGGGCATTGTCGCCTTCCGTAGTCTCACGGGACTTGGCCCGGGATCTTGCCTTGGCCGGAGATCTGGAGGGACTTGAGCGAGATTGCGGGGGAGGTCTGCGACATTTTAGAGGTTACAGAAGCGTGGACGGCGTGTCGGGTTGTAGTTAGAGCTAGAGAGAAAAGTTATCAGAATAAAGAGCTGTTTGTTTCCAGTTCGTCTCTAAACTTCTTCCCGCGGCTTCTTTGCTCCAAGCGGCCATCGCTTCAGGCGACTACAGGCGAGGTACAGGGGGTGGAAAGGTCACAGAGAACTTGGTGAGTTATGTCCACATCCTGGTAGTTTGTGAAAAGTGGAACTTGATAGTGACAGGATGATATTTGGTAGAAGACATCTCTAAGCAGCCTTCAAGGTGCTGCTTGGCTTCTTGTAACTGGTTTGAGTAAAATCCAAGAAATGTTTTAAAGGTGGCATTTAGAATTAAAAGGCAAGCAGAATGGAAAGGTGTGGAAAATTCTTAGCCTGGCTGTAGAAAGAACAAAGGAGCATATTTAGGAGAGAAAAGTAGGGAGGTGCCCAAGTGGTCCTTAGACCAGGAGATTGGTAAGACAAGAAAGAAGCCAGGTGCAATTCATCAAGATTGCAGGAGAATGATCCCAAACGCACACCAGGAAAAAAAACTTGAGGCTGCTGGTCCCATCACAGGCCCAGAGCACTGGGGCCTTGAGGGCAACCGGGTTTGGAGGGAGGGGCCTGTGGGATATGAGGGCTTATTTCCCAGGGCTGCTTCAAGCCTCTGATCTCTACATTCTGGTGCAGCTCTCCTTGGTCACACCACCTGTGGCTCAGGTGGGCTCACACACAGCTTAGGTCACTGCTATGGAGGTGCAGGCTATGAACCTTGGCAGAGGTCCCATGGTGCTAATTCTGCAGGTATTTGGAGTGTGTGCTGTAGGCACATGACTACCTCCACCAAGATTCCCTTTCGTTCCTTTTTCTCTTTATGTGGTCCTGGAGAGTGTACCCAGGGGCACACTACCACTGTCCTTTTTTTTAAAATTTTATTTTGAAACAGAGTTTCCCAGGCTGGCCTTGAACTTGCAATCCTCCTACCTCAGCCTCCTGAGTAGCTGGGATTATAGGCATGCACCTCTATGACCTGTTCCATTAAGATTTCAAAGGATGCTGCAGATGGCCCAGGGACCCAGGTCGAGACTTGATTCGGTGCCACTGCAGAGAGAGCTCCTATGAAGAACATGTGTCATGGAATTGTGAGGGCAAGGCCTCCCCAGAGACCTCAGATCCAGAGCCACCAAGAAGCAGTGCCATTCGGGCAGTCACAGGTACTCTGCTCCAACCTGCGAGAGCTGCAGAATGGGCTGTGCCCAGCAAAGTTATCAGAGTAGGGTCCACGGGGGCTATAGGGGCCCAACCTTCATGCTAGTATGTCAGAATATGGGACACGAATTTTTTTTTCACAAGCTTCCAGATGTAATGCTGTTTGTCTGATTGGGCTTTGGACTAACTTTGGATCCATTATCCCTTTCTTCTTTTTTTCCTATAACTCCATTTTGGAATGGAATTTGTGTATGGTGCCTGAACCATCACTGTATTTAGGAAGGCTCTAACTTATTTAATTTCATGAGCTAACAGCTAGAAAACAGTGTTTTTTTTTTTTTTTTTTGGTTTTTTTTTTTGTTTTGTTTTTTTTTATAGCTGGAAAAACTCAGGATAAATTGTACTTTGAGTCTTTTTCCATGTCTGATTTAGATGAGATTGTGGACTTTAGACTTTTGAGTTGGGGCTGGCATGAGTTGAGTCTTTTCAGTTTCTTGGGGTGGAGTCCATGCATTTTGTGTGTGAGAAGGATGTGAATTTTGTTTTGATGGGCAAGGGGCAGACATGGAATGCTATGGCTTGACTGTGTCCTTTCCAAAATCCAGCTGTTGTAAATGTGATGCTATTAGAAGGTAGAGCTGGTAAGAGGTGATTAAGCCATGGGGGCTCCTCCTATATAAATGAGATTAAGGCCCTTATAAAAAAAGAGTTCACACAGCACTGGAATCTCTTGCCCTTCCTCCTTCCACCATGTGAGTATGTAGTGTGTTCCTCCTCTCTGGAGGATGCAGCCCTCACCAGGCACCAGCATCCAGAACTGGGAGAAGATAATATCTAGTTCTTTATAAATTACCTAGTCTCAGGTATTCTGTAGGATATAGTAGGATAAAGTAGGATACCTATTCTGTAGGTATATAGTAGGATAAAATGGGTCAAGATGGCATTTAACCTCCCTGGTCCTTAGTTTCTTGCTCTGTCAGATAAAGTCAATGCTATCTACTTTGCTTTTATTATGAAGTTTAACAAACATATTTATGAGCAAATGAGCACAGAACCCAATTATTAACAATTTTCAGCAAGCATTGGTGAATTGATTCCTAAACCTTTCAATAAAGGCAGTAGAGTGATTTTTTTTTTTTTCCCCTCTTGTGCTGTCTTGTTATTGAAACTTACTGGTTATTGATACCATCCATGTGTCTTAAATAATTTTCTAGTGAACATAGCTGGTACCTAAAGTACATTATATTTCAGTGCTCAATTTCCCACAAGCAACCAGGGCATACAGTGTCGCATGCAGAGAGGCCTGCACAGCAAGGCCTGGTGCCTGTCTGTGTCTCAGCGTCAGCCCAGGAGAGAGGAAGTGCACAGCTCTCTGTGGTGTCTCTCAAGCTGGGGGCCAGCAGTTGGAGACAACATCTGTGGCAGATGATCAGCTGCTTTAGCAGCTAATTAGTGAGAGGGGTTACGCATGACATTTGCAAAGTTCCTAAGCGAGCAGTGCTTGGTGAGAAGCTGAATAACATCCTTACGCTATCTGTCACATCGTTTATGCTCACGTCTCTTGGCCTGGTCTCAGCACACTGCATAAATCTACAGCTGCAGAAACCAAACTCTCATATAAAACTGAAGGATTTATTTTGAGGTATTGAAAGGTTTATAGCTGAAAAAAGTTAAAATTTGCCGAATCGGCATTTGGAGGACTCTCCTTTCGGGTCTCACCCCTCTTGGCTCTCCAGGCCTGTACTCTGAATTCCTGTCTCCACAGGGAGACCAGGTTGCCAGGGGAAAATGGTGACTTGGATGGAAATGGACACACTTCACCTACTCTTTGCCTTTGTGGCTTCGTATTTCAACCTGAGTAGCCCTTGAAAGCTGTCGTCGTGATGCTGAGACACATACACAAGAAAAAATAAAATAAAACAAGCATGCAATTCTGCTCTTGTGCCCCATTGCATCTTGGACTGAGGAGCCTCCATCGGTTTTCCGTACATATTTTAGAACACAGTGGTGAGTTTTCAGAGCTTATATCCTGCATCTATCTTTACCGCTTTGGAATCAGTGGGAGGCTGGCTTAAGTTATTAGTTCTTGCATAAAATAAAAGTCAGAGTTATCACTGCTGTGTTGGATCTATTTCTCAGTGTTTCCTCCTCTGTATCCTTTCTCCCTAGTGACAGCCTGGATTTCCAGCTTGTGGTTTGGTTCGTTTGTTGTGGAAGGTAAGTAGGAGAGCTCTCCCAATCTTAGAATGCTTGTCCATGGACTGTGCCTCTAAGTTTAGAAAACAAAAAAAAACTAAATGCCTATGTAATATGCCATTGAGATACAGGGTTGCAAGGCTGAGTGACGTATCAGAAAACAAGTAGGTAGAAACCAGAAGTCTCCAGATCTGAGATGGGTTCATTGACTTGTTCTACCAGCATCATGGGGAAGAAATATTGGCCTCCATTATTTCATCTGTATGAGGTGAAATGTCAAATCTGTACATTAATCATTTACACACGTCTTACCTATCTTCCAGGGGTTTGGTGGGAAATGGGTGACGCAGTATGTACAGTCTCGGAAGCCATAAAGATCTCTAAAGGTGTTGTGCATGAAGACTTGTGGCAGAGACACTTCCACAGGTCAGCTCCTGATGCACTTTTTGTCCTTGGTCCCCTTCCTCAAATCAGGAACTCTCCCCTCTTTCTTTTGCCACACCATGAGCTGTAAGAGTGTCCTTACTAGAAGGCTGTTGGAGCTCCTTCAGCCAGAACTATCTTTCTTATAGTTTTCTGCCATAATTATAGTATTTCTTGGGAGTCTATTTTCACAGAAATAATTCCAGAGGTGTGTTTGTGTTGGATTGGCCCTGACCCCAGAGTACAGTAGTAGCTGGTTCTGACAAATGGAAAAGGCCTTTAATCTGCAAATGAAAAGTCTAAAACTGGTCCCTGGCTGCCCCCCTACTCTGGTGGTCTCTTCTGGGAATGGGCCCACTTTTTAGTTGAAATGCAACATTTTGGGCTCCTCTACAGAATAAGCAATAGCTGGGCTGTGCAGTTGCTAAGGAGTTGGAGGATCACTCCTACTGTTTTGAAGGCTCACATATCCGAACCCTGCAAGGGACTTGGTACTCTCTGAAATCTCCCTTACCCAAAGAGAAGAGAACCCCTTTCCACCTTTCTCTGCCCAATGCCAGTTCCAACAGCTGTAACCATTTCAATTTTAATTTTCTCCTTGTGGCCTTGTCTCTGCTTAATCCATTAAGACAACGTCGAATGTTCCCGGCTCATATATTTATAATGGGGGGAAAAAGAAGGGAAAAGACTTTGAAAAATGGTATCTAAATTGTAGCCAAATGGACTCAGAACTCTCCTAAGTTAAATTGCAAAATAATTTTCTTTCAAACATCACAAACACTCTTCTCTAACTGAACTCAACAAATTGGATGGAGGGGTTTCGTTGCTCTCAGAAACATGATTCGTTTCTGTTTTGTTCCCCTCTCTGTTCTGTTCTCATCCCCCTGCCCCAACCCCTAACACACACACTTTCTCTCCAGAACTGTTCTATCTAGTTGATTTTTAGTCACACTGCATTGTCTCCAGGGTTCCTTCCCGAAGCTTCCATGAATAATTTGTCTGTCTGTTGAGTGAACCATCTTGGGGACCAGCTCCAACTTCACTGTGCTGGGAGATGGGGGAGGGGAAGAGGAGGAGGGACGGCTGCTTTAAATCAATCAGTTGACACTAATCTAATGTCTAATTAGCTCTGGGTGGGTGTGTGCTTTGATTATAGGAAGTGCCTCAGGCAGGGGCTGGCTTTTGAAGGGCTGCTCCGCGCCTATCAATCATCCTTTGACAAGATCTGGAAGGGAAAAACCAGGAGAGGGGTATGTTTTTCTGTATGTCTGTAGATGATCTGTTTCCAGTGGGCCAAACCAACACTTTCCAACTCATGCCTTTGCTCCTAGCGATGAACGCCTGACCACAGGGCCAGGCAAAACTCTCTGAAGTCAGCTAAAACTGTCCTTGTATCAAATAATTACTTCCTGTGTCACAAAATACCTAATTCTCTCCCATAACTGTTATGTGTTTCCTTGTTCGTTTTAAATCTAAAATAAATGTGGTAGCTTCTACTTTTCAATATTCAGCCAAACTCCTCCCCCCAATACCAATTCTCAATATTATGGAATTGCTCCTGAGGACAAGTTTATGTTAAATGGTAGGTGATTGAACAGAAGAGGTAAAAATCTTCAAATAAAATGTGACTCATCCAAAACGGCATGTGTGTGATTATTTTCTGCTTGTCTGCTTTTTTTTTTTTTTTTTTCCTTTCTGTACTTAAATTTACTCTTTTGGGGGACAGGTGGTTTACAATTTTTCCTAGAAGTGTCCTCTGCAAATTTAAGCACTTCCACCACGGTTTATTTCTAGAAGGGAGGTAGGAGGCTATTCTTGCTCATTTGCTTTTCTAAAATCTTTGTTTTCATAGCCTGGACCCAAAATTAAGGAATGATGTTTAGATCAGAATTAGTAAGGAAGTTGGGGTGTCCTCCAGTCTTTATAATGAAGAAGCACAAATTTAACTGAGAGGTTAATTTTCTTTTCAGGCTTATTGATCTTAAGATTGAAAGCAGGGTTGTTGGTGGTATAAAATTGTGTGTGTGTGTGTGTGTGTGTGTGTGTGTTGTGTGTGTGATGTACTCGACTTGCTCTTCTCTGCATCTTTATTTTTCTAATGATTCCAAGCTGTTGAAGCTGTTGGACACAGGAATGTGGGGTGATGGTAAAAGCCGTACTTAAAGAGGTTTTTGTGCAAAGCCAGGTACTGGATACGATCTGAGGCTCTGCAGAGGGCCTATGAGACCTAACTTCTGGCCACTCTCCTCACCAGCTGTGTGACCTTGGGCAAGGTACTTAACCTTGGTGAGCCTCACCTGGAAAACAGAAACCATGATAGTGCCTACTTTGCAGGGTGATTATGAAAATCAAATAATATGATGCAAGTGAAATATTTAGCACACGGCAAGCACTCCATAAAATGTGTAAATAAGTGAGTAATTCCCCAACAGCCCTGGCTGAGTTTAGCCATCCACAGAAGGCAGGTCTCTGATTGGAGGCAGAGACTGAAAAAGGAGGGATTCTTACGTACGTGTTGTAGGAGGGCCAAGCATGGGTCCTGGTGCCACCCTTCCCAACACAAGCCTAGTGAGCTCATGGGGCATCATGGTATTGGATAGAAAATGAAATACTTAAGGTCATTGACTCATTATGAGTTAAGGTATTTCTTGGGAATTTTCAGAAGACTAAACTTTTGTAAAAAATTATTTTATGTGGAAAAAAATCTCATTTGACAACTGTATAAGGAAATTTACATTGGAATGATCAGTGATGTGCTCTGGTCTCCAATATCATCAAGAAAATGCTTGCCTCTCTTTCATGCAAGACAGAAAAAAAAAAGAAAAAGAAAAACAAAGACGTATGTATTGCACAATGTTCTAGCTCTCTTTTGGACCGTAATTGAATGCTTTCATGTTTTGTCAAAAAATTTTAATAAATGTGAAATGTAAATGACCAAACCATATAATATTCTTTTATATTGTTTCATCATTATTCTTTTCTTTCTTTCTTTCTTTACTTTTCTTTTTTCTTTTCTTTTTTTTTTTTTTTTTTTTTTTTTTTTGTACTAAGGATTGAATCCAGGGGTGCTTAATCACTGAGCTATATCCTCAGCCCTTTTTAAAATTTTATGTAGAGACAGAGTCTGGCTGAATTGCTAAGTGCCTTGATAAGTTGCTGAGGCTGGCTTTGAACTTACAATCCTCCCGCCTCAGCCTCCTGAGCTGCTGGGATTACAGGCTTGTGCCACCATGCACTGTTCGTTTCATTCTTATTCACTAGATTCTTTTCAGAGATTTTGGCATTAGTAAGAAAATATATTCCTTTTAGTATAAATTATTCATATGAACAATTTTTTCTTTCAAATGCTAAGAAAATAAGAATATCATGAAAGCCATCAATCCTGACTTCTTCCCCCAAAGCACAGTGTTTTGTCAGTCATCAGTGATAAGCTCAGTGAGGAAGTTGTCACAAGTGTGAACTTTTAGCTTTGCATATTCAGGTTCCTCACCCCAAACCTGTCCAGGTCCCTCACTCGGAACACATTTTGAAAAGATCAGTTAGAGACAGTAAAAATAAAATGGAATTTGAGAGAGATCCTACTTCATTACTTTCAATGACTTAACGATGATTTAAAGGAGAATAGTAGGAAACTGTGGATAAGAGGTTGTGTCCTCTCTACTTTAAATACTACAAGAACAGATATTAATCATGCCTAATTAGCATATTATGTGATGAATATTTTAAGATTCGGATGCCAGGGATTTTTTAAAAAAATATATTCCGTTGATTTAATATATCTCTTTATGATTTTTTCGAGCTAATGAAAGTGAAAAAAAGAAGTGAGTACTTATACAGATACTCAGGCCAATCTGTGTCACATGTACATGAAAATCTGAATTAGCTCTCTCAGGAGAGTGCTGTTCTGCTTTCGGCCTTATATTTACAAGGAATCAAAATCCCCAAGCCTACTCATAAATAGCAAAGAGGGTAAGAACAGCCCCAGCCTTCCAAAAGCCCACATGACCTTTTGTTCTGATAAACTCTGATAGAAAAATCCCAGCTAATATCTAGACAATAATCCAAGAAGCAGAATAGAGGAAGCAAGATTATGTTGCTTTTTCTCTCTTCAGGTGCACAAGATGCACTGAACGTGATAAATAGTTCCTGCTACTGTGGGAACATGATTTGAAGCTGCAGTGGGAGGGATTTTGTCTAGACTGTAGCATACCCTCTGTAGCCATGAGAGTTAAGTGTTCCCGGGGAAGCAGGGCTGCCCAACTTCCTGCTATGGGGATTTTATAATAAGAGCCAGGCTGGTGTCATTTCACACAAAACCTGCCCGGAGGTAGGGGAATGGATAAAATGACCTTTCCTGCCTCCTCCAAGGGCTATAACTGGTCCTTAATGAAAACCTGGTACCAAGAACTAGTTTGGTATGGAACAATGCTTTTAAGGCCAAAGTTTAATTTCATAACAGAAATCGGATACTGTAGATAGACGGATTGCACTCTTCAGAGATGGATAGAATGACTTGGTCTTTGGAGCTCATCCCAAGGGGCGCTTTAAGGAATATTCTCTGGGAACAGCATCCTGTGCTGGCAAAGGCATTACTTGATGATTTAATGGATCCGTTCCATTTCCAGGTCTTATGATGTATGATTACCACGAGTGAATGGCTAGCGTCTAACATTTTAGTATGCTCTCCGTAACAGACACCAGGCAAGAGTCCGGCTGTCACACTTAAAAATGGGGTTTTACTTCATTTTTGCACAGTTACTTAAGAGGGTAGCTGCTCTACTTCTGTCCCCCTCTCCTTTGGCTTGAGTGTATTCCTCACCATTGTCACTCACATCTCTATGTAGAGTTATGCAGTTTCAGTCTACACACCAAAGAGGTTGCTGTGAAAGTTTATTGGTATTATAGCCTGTTCTCTTGGAAACTAAAAGTCCCTGATGCCTTTGATCTTGACTCTATTTAATTTTCACAAAAGCAACAGATATGGTCTGCTTGGGGATACCAAATATGAGTAGTTTTGTTTCAGGTTGTATGTGTGTGTACAGAGTGTGTGTGTGTATGTGTGGTTGAGTCACACCAGTGATGCTCAAAAGCCATTGAAATAAATGGTTATGTTGTTGCCTTTACTGATTCATCCACAGGCTGTAGCTCTTGAGAGATAGAGTTGCTACACTTACTATTGCAATAGGCCCCTGGGCAGGATTTGCAAGGGAAAGAGGTCCGGGGAAGCTCTCTGGCCTCCTTTTTGTTGTGTGGGGCTCCTGTTGAATGCCAGCTACTCTGACTTCTTTTCTGTTGCTACTGAAACAGAATAAGGTGGCACACAATGGGAATGGTGGGAGGGAGGGGTCCCGGGCAGCTGCTAGCAACAGGTGCAGGCAACATGGCCACCACTTTCCCACACGTATCAGCCAGTCTCAAGCGGCCTTGCACATTCTGCAAATGAAATAGCTGCGGGGATCAGGTGTCTGCTGGGTAGAACTTGGAAGCAAAAGAGCAACAACAGTAACAAGGGGATGGGTGTGTGGGGTGAGGCAGGGTGGGGTGCATTAAGAGGGTTGGTTTGTGTCCCTGCATCTTTGTTATTCCCATATTCAGGGGATCGGATGTGAAATCCTATCTATGTTATTTTGCTTCCAATAATCGTGCTCCACTGAGATTCCGAGATGGTATCTGGGTGATGAACACAGAGAATCTCTCCATTGTTCCTCCTTCCGTTTGTGCGGAGGAGCTGCGGCTAAGTGTCCTCAGGTGGGACTGGAAAGTTCCCAGGGAAGCAGATGCTACAGGACCTGGAAGGGGGCCTCCCACTGCAGTCTCTCCTGTGCTGACACCTCTGCCCTCTGCCTCATAGATCATTCATATTTAATGAACTGATAGTGCCTGTCATATCCTCAAACCTGACCTGAAATTTTGATACTCACTTGGGGCAATTTAGGATCAGACAAGTGGAGGACATGTTTGTGGTTAAGGAATTATTTTCAGGGGTCTGTCAAAGTGTTTCCATATGAGGGTAATGCCATTTTTGTAAGGAGCACATGCAAGAGACACAATAAATATTATTTTGTTTCTTTTGGTACATCAAAAAAAAAAAAAAAAAAAGATTCTGATTGTAGAAAGAGAACATTCACAGGGAGATTCCACCCCCCCAAGAGCAATTAAAGTATACTCTTAATAAACAAGAGTATCATTTTTTTTGGGGGGTGGGTATCATTTTGGGGATCTTTGTTCAGACTTGAGGATTTTGTTTTAATTCATTAAGGGATCTGTTTTAATTCCTTTTCACTTACTGCAGGTTGGGGAGAGGGCATGTATTATGGAGATTCTCCAAACTTACTCATTTGATCCCTACAACCTACCTCTTTATGCACGCTTTATGTGCAAACTGTATGTCAAGAGCGTGGGTAATATCAGTGTCATGGTTATCTGCTCATCGGTGAAGCCCCTGTTTCTTCATTCCTGTTTGGCAGATTCCTCAGCTTCCAAGACTGGGACCAAACTGTGTCCTGGTGTCAAGCCTGCTCCAAGCCCTTCAGGCAGAGTGCCCGTGTCCTCCTGCTCTCTGTGCCCATGCAGTTCCTGAATGCGTGGTAATTATTTGTGAATATGGCTGTCTCCTCTCTGGGTGATGAGTGTCTGGGGCAGGGGACTTCTCGGCTTCTTTAATTCTCTCACTGTCTGATGTGGTGCCCCATAAATACTGATTGATGATTGCAGGGATGAATGGGGCTTTCAGAAGTTAGGATGAGCCTGGCTGAAAGATGGGATTCTCAATCCCCTTTAATGATTTGACACGCATGAGCATTGGAGTTCGGGAGGCCATTCTCAGATAGTCCTCTCTTAGTCATAAGCATTTTAGGGGAAAAAATACATTTGATTTCCGCTTTATGGTCAGACTTCTCTATGTACATTCGGTTGCATGTAAACTGGTGACAATGACAAAATAACCATATTAGCAGCTTACTGGGGAGTGTCCTGCATATTCCAGATACTCTGGTAAGCAGCTTTTCATGGATAATATTATGTCCTGCTCACGAGAACACTACGAGGTGTGTGCCATTATGCTACCTGGTAGACAGAGTGATTAAGGGACTTGGAGTCCCAGGATCAGTAGGTAGTGGAGTCAGGATCTGAACGAATGGAGGCTGGTTCCAGAATGTTCACCGGGCATGTCAGAGTAAAACAAGGGCCCTGGGAACCAGCCAGGGCTCCCCGAACTTCCCTAAGAAGGTGCAAGGGTCCAATTCAGTTTGTGTTTTCTTGCCCTGCTAGAATTCCCAAGGTCTTGAGCACTTCCTGTTTTCATATGATCTATAAATGACCTTCAGCCTTCCAGAGTTCATAAAAATTGAGTCTCTCATTTGATGGAAGCCAGTCATCTGGGATTCTGGTTGTGTCTTTAGACTCAGAAGAAACTTGTGGGATTAAGTAGTTTTCTGGAAAATGTTGGTCAAAAACCACATTCACCCCAAATCACTGTATGAATGAAACGTGGGTTTTCTTTGTGTTCTGAATAATTCCAATGGTGGCCTCAAGCTTCTATTTCCCTGTATTTTTGTGGAGTCAACTAAAATAGCTTCATAAAAACAACAGAAAGGATGAAAAAAAAATATGCACTTTGGCTGGGCGCAATCCTAGTGGCTCGGGAGACTGAAGCAGGAGGATTTCGAGTTCAAAGCCAGCCTTAGCATGGTGAGGCCCTAAGCAACTCAGTAAGACCCTGTCTCTAAATAAAATAAAAACAGGGCTGGGGATGTGGCTCAGTGGTCAAGTGCTTAAATTCAATCCCCAGTACCAAAAAAAAAAAAAAAAAAAAAAAAAAGCACCATTTTGTTTGCCAGTTAGAAATATTCTTAGGACCCATGAACAATAAGGAAAAATGGTGGTATTAGGATTGACTAGCTTTAAAAATGTTAGCCAGAGCTTATTGCAAGGAGGTCTCTATCTTATATCTGGTTATTTTCAGGTTTTCTATTTGCATATTTTAAGTATTACATTTTCTATTCTTGATAGACAATACTCAAGTTAGATTCTTAAAAGATAATTTTAAGTTGTATCCTATACTCAGATGTGCCAAATTCTAACAAGGAGGAAAAATATGATTGTTTTAAAATCAGAAATATATTTTTGTAGTTGACAATAATGTCTTTCTTCATCCTTTAAATTTTGTTGAAGGTTTATAGAAATCTTAAATATAAAGGTAAATTTCCTTCCTTTAAACATCAGAACTCATTGTAAGATGAAACACAATGGTCTATATGTGTATGACAATTATAATCATGTCAAGTTTTTCTGTGATGCAGTTCATGTGAATTATGAAAATATTTTGTCTTATCTTTTATTTACCAGTTCTTTCTTTGCAGTGAATGAGATAAGAAGTACCAAGTTGCCTTAGCATGTTTGTTTTCAAGGAATTTCTCTCTCTCTCTCTCTCTCTCTCTCTCTCTCTCTCTCTCCCTCCTTCTTTCTCTTCTGTATTGGGGATCAAACCCAGGATCTTAACCACTGGGCCAAATCCCTAGCCCTTTTTTGCATTTCATTTAGAAACAGGGTCTCACTAAGTTGCTTAGGGCCTCACTAACTTGCTGAGGCTGGCTTTGGACTTGCAATCAGGACTCCTGCCTCAGCCACTGGGAGTACAGGTGTGTGCCACTGCACCTGGCCAAGCAATTTTCTTTTTAACCATATCATTCAACCTGGATATAAAAAAAGCTCTAATAATGAGGCAGGTCTTGAACCCGATGGATGGAGAACAACTGTAGTGTCATGAGGAAACAATCTTATGTAAACGCCTTCTCAACATTTTCACTTGCTGGGAGAAAAATTCTTATGAAGATTTTATAGATAGAAGCATAATTATCTGATGTAGCTAAAGATTAGTCCTTGCCTGCCTAATCTTTCAAAAGCACTTGCCACTCTATGGTGGATAACTTGGGCCTTTCCTCTTACTTAGCTATTTAGAACAGTCAAGATATTTCTTACAAATATATCATAAGACTTGAGTGAGTTACCGGAGTCTGACATTACATATGAATGTTGATAGTTGAGTGCACTTAAAATGATAGATCCACAGAACCTAATATTAGAAGATACTTCAGAGAAGTTTTCTTAGTTCCTCTGAGTTGCTATCATAAAATATCACGAACTAGGTACCATATACTAACAACATTTATTTCTCACAGTTCTGATGGCTATGAAATCCAAGACCAAGATATAGCAAGATCTTGACTCTGATAGGCGAGGGCCATCTTCCTGGTTTGGAGATATCATCTTCTCACTGTGTCCTCATGTGTTGGAGAGGAGAGAGGGAGAGAGAAATCCCATATTTCCCCCATCTTCCCTCTTTTTAAAGGGCATTGATTATATTTATGAGGATTCCACCATCATTACCTAACACCTCCCAATGGCTCCTCCTCCAACTACAAGGATATTTGAGTTTTAAGTTTTAGCATATGGATTTTGAGGGAGAACACATTGAGCCCGTAGGACTGAACATCTCCCAGTTGGTCTGCCCCTGCACATACATGAGCAAATTCACCCGAAAACAGCCAAACCTGCCCAGCTGACCTAGATCTAGGTCCTTAAATAATAATATATAGTTAATGTTTGAAGACACTGAGTTTGGGGGTGATTTATTAGCTAGCACAATTGTGGCGATAGATTAGTGATATTCCAACATTGGCAATGGGGCCGAAGCAATGGCAAGTCAGACATTCCCCAAACCACATACAATAGCCAACTTTACTTATAAGTGATCAAAGCAGTTCTTGGTTTTAGTTATTTGGTTCAATGCTCCATTGATTTGGACGTACATGTAATTATCCTTTTCTATAATTTCTACAGAAGATTAATTGAAATTGGGCTTGGAAATTATTAAGTCAAACCCATTTACTTTATAGGAAAAGTGTCCAGGCCAGCTGAAGTAATGGCCATGTCTATAGCTGCTCTGCCAGCTATTTATAAAGACTAGAGCTGAACAGTTTTACTGCTTACCATTGGATGTCTTGATTCTGCTTTTAGTGATATATCCTAAAAAGAAAAAAAAAAAAATCATGCTACATGTGGAGGTTATAACTAGTGCCACCATATTAAAAAAAGAAACTCAGTCAGGCAAAGAGGCACACACCTTTAATCCCAGAGGCTCTGGAGACTGAGGCAGGAGGATTGCAAGTTCAAAGCCAGCATCAGCAACTTAGCGAGGCCCTAAGCAACGTAACAAGACCTTGTCTCTCAATAAAACATAAAAAGGGCTGGGAATGTGGCTCAGTGGAAAGCACCCATGGATTCCATCCATGATACCAAAAAAAAAAAAAAAAAAAAAAAAAATTAAAAATTCAGTGGTGTCTATACCTTTGACCATATTCAACTACCACCTATAGCAAACTACCTTCAGTCCCAGTGTGGAGACTTAACAAATTGCCATCAACAGGGTGTATCTGCTTGCATGGGTTTCTCAAGTGATGAGCTTCAAAGTAAATGGTGATCATTGAATAAGTGCAGATTCATGATTTGGATGGTAAAGCACAGCTTTTTTTTCTTTTAGATCAAGGTCCTATTTGCCTTGCTGCTCAGACATCTTACCTTGTGACATCCTCGGTTAGCCTGCAATTTCTTGCATCATTCAGTGATTGCAAATGTGTGTTACAGTCTCCAGTGCACCATGAAACACAGCTCTGAGCTGTTTCCTACAGGGAGTAAACTGTCATTTTTCACCACATTAAATTTTATAAGTTTCAAGCGAATGGAAAATGGATTTTATTATTTTCTCTCTCTCTCTCTCTCTCTCTCTTTTTTTTTTTTTTGCCATGAATGTTTTATGGCTGCAAAAACAGAATTTGTGGTTTCAACTGTTCAAGTTTGATGCAGAAAGCTATGGAACCTCTTATGTAACCTGATGGCCTGAATAATTATCAAAATATTTTGCTTTCCACCCTTTCTAAGCTTTAGCAGCGGCAAAAAAAATAGTGTATGCAACCTTTTGACCACAAAATCATAATAACGAGAAAGGCCCTTTTACAAGGTCTGCTCTACACCTACACCAAGGATGCTATAATTGGGGAAAGGCTAGAGCTCAGGGGGCCAGGCCAGTGTCTCAGATCTTATCAGGGAGTGCCTTTTCCAAGGAAGGAACAGAGTCTGTGATAGAGAAAGCAGGGTTGAGTAGTGGGGAAAATGGAAAGCAGCCCACTTAGAGGTTCAAAGCCACAGGGTTCTTTGTCCCTTTTGGAAGCAGAAGTCATATTATACTGATCTAGAAAAATTACAGGATGAGAAAATTGTTTGTGCGTGCGATTCTTTTGGTTTGCACACAACATTATTTATCAATGGCTACTGAGAACAGAATGTCCTTTTTGATTTTTCCAAAATGGTGTTACCCTAGAATGTCTCTTATATACAGGTGAGTCTCAATTTATGAAATCTGGATTCTGAGTATTTTGCTGGCAAGCCAGATTCTTAAAATGAATTCTATAATCTATTTGTCCACTATCTATAAAACACAATACATGGAACTATATATTATATGTAAAATGTAGCCACACATTTGTGATTTTATCTTTTTAACGTCAGAGATTATTAGGCTCCACTTACTATTGGTTTTAAACTACCTATAGTGGTCAACTTATGTTATTCATGTTTCTTTGACAGGACATTTCTTCATGAGGTTCAAGATCCACGTACATCAACATGTATATAAACTATAAAAAGCTCCACTATAATATAAATATCTCCACCTGCACCCCACCTCCCAATAAATAAAAGAGGCATATCTATTTATTCAATTTCAATGTGGATTTTTTTTCTCTTGGTCACATTCAGATATTCACAAATGCCTTTATTACCATGGTATTCTCCTTAGGGAAACAAAAAGAATGTAACATATTTTACTTATACCCAGAAAATACTTGTCATTAAATCCAATTACCAACCACATTACATAATGTATCCAGTGTGTGAGAAATAGAAAAACCATTTGCAAATGCTCATGTATGTTTATTAGTAGATTACCAGGTCTCTGTTCTGAAACAGTAGCAGATAGTAGTTGATACCAAGATGGCATGCATTAGAAATTCAATAGATGTTTGATGAATTATTGAACTAAACCAACAAGGCTTACTGCTAATAAATAGTAAATAATAGCTCTTTTTTTTTTTCTGATTCAGATACTGAGAGGCAATAACAAAATACCTACCTTAAAATCTGTCATATATCAAGGGGTTATTGGGTTCCAGAAGTATAAATGGAGCCAAATCAAATATTTTATTGCAAATTATCCAGATTCTTGAAGATTATTTCCTGATAGAGCATGCACCTACTTCATGAAGTGAATTTTTCACAGATAGTGTCAGGAAATGGCAATATAGGATTTAGAACATTGTACTAGTTTGCAAATTGTTATAGGAGCTATAAAGCTACTAATTTTTGACCTAGTTCTACTTCTATAGAGAGCCAATAGCACATAAATGATATTAGAATTGAAATCACTATCAACAATTTTAACTGTCATGCAAGCCACCTTCTTTGATTTGATTCATCCTCTGTGTGGAGCCTTGGGAGGATTTTAATGGCTATATTCAGGTTGTTGAGTCCAACAGACCTTGAGTGGAATTGCAAATTCATTAATTCATGAGACGTGCAACTTGAACACTTGAACAGGTTGGCTAATATCTCCAGGCTTCCAATTCCCCACCTACAAAGTGACAAAGAGGGTCACCTCCTTGGAATTTCTAAACATACGGAGGGAGTGAGAGTGGTCACAGAGCAGAGTGAGTTTCAATTGTAGGCTCTGGATTCGGCTAACCTGGGTTCATGTTCTGACTTACTTAACACATGAGCAAGCGGGGTAAACACAAGTTACCTAACTTCTCAGTGCCTGTCGGTTAATCAGTAGATGCTGTGTAGCTTTTCCTGAAACACGGTACACGTATATACAAATTTTCGTGCTGCTGTTAGCATTTTTCTTCTCTTCATAAGCTATTTTAGCACTTCTAGTAAGCCACTTAGAAGAGGCATTACATTAAAAGAAAAGTACTGTTTGTCTTGTCTTTTATTTCCAAAGAGTTGCTTTGTCTACTTAGAAATGTCTACTTAGATTCCAAAGGGGGAGCTGGCCTATCTTCTTTTTACTTTGCTTCAGCAATGGGTCATGCTGCTGTAGGGCCAGGGCAACTTCTAGAAGGGAATCCTATTGCTCTGGAAGATTCTTCTTCTTTTTATTGGGTTAATCCCATGCCCATCAAATGTAAATTCTAGCCATTAGCTGTCCGTGCTCCTTTGTTAGGAAGTCTTGTATTCAGAGCTACTGAGTTTGAGGGCTGATGGAGTTTCCTTTTCAAATCAACTCTTTTGGAAACCCTCCCTAATGGAACTTTGTTCCTAGGGCCAGGGAACAATGAACACAGATAAGCTACCAGCTGGAGTGGAAGAGATGGCCAAGCTAAAAGGCATATCTCATTCTGGAGAAAATTAACCTCCCAATTTTGCCCAGTAATTGATTCCATCTGACTGAGGAGTTTCAGTCTCGATTGTGACTGTCATTTGGATCGCTGGGAAGCGAAAGCCTGTAATTACAGCCATGCAAGCCTGTTATCAGAGCCCAGGGAGGGCCTTCCTCTCCTCCGACCCTGGGTGATCACAGGTGAGGCTGATAGAGGAGGGAGGAAGGAGAGAGGCGAAAGTAGGCTGGCGGATCTTCCTCCATGGGAAAGAGGCCCTGGGGCCACCTGGACCATGAAGAGAAGGTCAGAGGTCATTGGAGGTCCTCTTGAGTTTTCACAATATGAACACGAACAGGCCAGCACTTCCTGCTTGCTGCAAATTCTTCTCTCCAGGGAGAGACTTTGCCTGGATATAGCTAATAAGGTCCAGGGACTGTCGTCATTAACAGAGAGTAGGAATCACTGCCACGCCATTCACACCTGCGTAAATACCAGTGTTCTATATCCAGCTAGGACTTGGGAATTGATAGAGTGAGCACTAACTTTTGCAGAACACTTTAAATTAGATAAATCAAAACTTGGACTTGTTCTTGCCAAGAACAAGATGCCATCAGAACTTGCTAGTATGGTTTTGCTATCATGATTTGACTAAATGCAATAGCCATGCTTTCTTGTCAGTAAAAATAAGGTCTTCCTTGAAGATTGAAGTAACGTTAGCAGAAGCAGGATCCTGTTAGGACAATGTATCTAGTGGGATGAAGCAGCACCCTCTTTTTCTAATGCAGCCTGATACCCATAATGCAACCAGGGTCTTGCAGTGGTAGTTTGCAATGGAAAGATTCAAGTACAAGAACATATAAAGCCTGTGCACTTTCTTTTACATCCACTTCTCTGTTCAGGAAAGGTCTTTAAAAGTGCATCAACAGCCAGGCGTGGTGGAGCACGCCTGTAATCCCAGCACTTGGGAGGCTGAGGCAGGAGGATCGCGAGTTTATAAGCCAGCCTCAGCAATGGCGAGGCACTTAGCAACTCAGTGAGACTCTGTCTCTAATAACATACAAAAAAGGGCTGGGGATGTGGCCCAGTGGTTGAGTGCCCCTGAGTTCAATCTCTGGTACAAAAAAAAACCCACAAAAAACAAAAAACAAACAAACAAAAAAAAGTGCATCAACACTATTTTTATACACCTGCAAGTGATCTCAGATAAATTAAAAGGATGAACAGCAGTACAACTCTTAGGCCACAAGAAGTAGATCATGTGAACCTCTGCCTACTATTGTGAAGAAATTGGCTACCTTGGCAGAGGAGAGCCAGTGGCTCAACAGCTAAACCCTTTTTGATGCTGTTTATTTAATTGCAACTACAGATAAAGAGATACCATTATTATTAACCATACATACATGTAGCTCATATTTGTATAATACTGTGCAGTTCATAAAACAGAGCACTGGCTTCATTTAAAGATAGTTTTTTTTTTATTTGAAATTGGAGTATGGTCATGCAATTAAATTAAAATTTACTTCTTTATGACCTACCCAGTTGACAAGGATATCTTTGGGGAACCAAAGTTTTCACAAGTGGCAAAGTTTCAAGAAGATACAAATTTAAAGTTTGAGTATAATCACAAAAAAAGAATGTGTGATAAAGATAATTGCTGTTGAAAGTTAATTTCATGGAGGAAAACGAGCTGAACTTAAGTCTTAAGGGGATCTCAAACATTGGCTGGTCTTGTCACTATCCATGATGCAAGGGATGATCTTTCAATTAAATACATTTATCATATATTCTTACTGTGGTCTTTAGTGTATAATAGATGAACCTATGTGAAGGATATAGTGAAATAATTTGACCAAGTTTCCAGGTTGGAGTTTACAAAGGAATTCTTAGGCTGTTCCATACATCTCTTTAGAAGAGGGCGAGAATGATGTTAAGGTTTCTCTGATATGTGCATGCTAACCCACAATAAGGGAGGATGGGAAGGGAAGAATAAAAGTCCACTGGGTTAGATAAAGGGGAACGGAGCGAAGGGAGGGGAGGGGAATAGGAAAAACAGTAGAATTAATTGAACATAAATTTCCTTTCCTTGTGTTTGAATACATGACCAGGGTAACTCTGCAGCATGTGCAACTACAATAATAGGATCCTAATTAAAATAAGTTATAGTGCATGTATGTATAATATGCCAAAACACAATCTACTGTCATGTATATGTAAAATGAACACATAAAATAGAATGTCTTTAAAAAGAACGATTATCTGTCTATAAAAGTGAGATAATAAAACAGGGCTTTCATCTTTTTTCATTGCAGAAACAAATAAATAAAAACATTTCTATTCATCTTCTATTTCAGAATAATAAACAAAATGCCTCTATACTATATCAAAATGAAATATAATAGTAATATGTGTGTGTTAGGTACTAAGAGTCTACCCCAGTATTTCCAGTACTAACTTTATTTCTTCTTTTGATGTTCAACATATTCATTTTAATTTTTTTCTATTTTTATTTATTTTTTATTCAAAGCTGTTCTATATGTCAGCAGAATGCATTACAATTCATAATACATAATACACACATAGAGCACATTTTTATATATCTCTGGTTGTATACAATGTGTATTCACACCATTCGTGTCTTCATAGATGCACTTAGGGTAATGATAGCCATAGCCATCTTATTCAACCATCTTTTTTTTTTTTTTTTTTTTTACTCAACATACTCATTTTTAAAAAGAAAGATAAAGACAGTCACCCTAGGAGGGTTGTTATAAGTTTTTTTTTTTATTTTTTTCTTGAGACAAAATCTTGCTAAATTGCCCAGACTGGCTTACAGCTTGTGACGATCCTGTTTCTGCCTCCTCGAGTAGCTGGGATTACAGGTGTGGCCACCATACCTGGCTTTGCTGTGAGTCTTAAATGAGATTTAGGGTTAGGGTTGAGTTGATCACCAACTCAGTAATCCTTAGTTTTCTTTTTCTCTGCTTTTCCCTTTTTCAAAAGTAATTAAATTCACTAGGCACTTGGATATTCATGCATGTATATATATGCATGTACGTATGTCAGAATTCTCAACCATGGCCCAAGTGTGGTTAAATGATTTCAGAGATATACATATGCATTTGTATTTTGGACAAGAAAAACACCCACAATTCAAAAGGTGCACGAATAAGAGATCATGAAATCTTTCTCTTCTGCTCTCCTCCCGACTCTCAGTTTACTTTCCCCCAGCCAGCTGATTTTAGGAGCTTCCTTCTAGAGAGGAATGAACCACCTACAAACATCTATCTATGTACATGCATATGTGTGTATATATTTACATGTATATAACACACCTGTATGTTTAATTACATTCTTCTTCTTTAATGCAAATACATCTATTTCATGTACTTTTCTATAATTTTGTTTTTCACTTAATGAATATATCCTGGAGAACATTCCATAGTGGTACACATAACATTTTACTTATTTAAAGCGACATTGCTGCATCTTGTGTGATTATGCCCCACTTGATTTAACCTGTCCAATACTGCCATTGGGTTGTGACCCACTGTGTTCTATGATCAGTCATTTCAATAGGTTATTGTGGCCCATCATCCAGGGCTTCTGGAGTCTCTTGGTCCTTGCGGAGGGCCTAGGTAAGCAGCCTGTATGGCTGCTTTCCATTTTACCAGAGGGAGCTGGAAGGGAGACTAGGGAGACAGCCTCAGGGTGGACACCAGGGAAATCTAATTATGAAGGTCAGGCAGCACATTGCTAGGACTGCTGGAAGGCTGAGCGTCTGGAGTACGGAAAAATCCCAATTAGATGATTAATTTAGGTTCTGGGTGTACTTTTAGCCTATGGCCATGGAGTCGGGAAAAGAAACAATTACCTCTCCAAATTGCCATGCTGGACTGATTAATTTTTAATTGAGTCTTGTTAAAGGCATGGAAAACTGTGACATATATAACCTGGAGAAAGAGGATGGAGCCACGGGAGCCCCTCTCCTCCCCACAGGCATCCACAGAATTAACTGGAGAGAAGAGTGACTCAGATAGGGCCTGGAGGCAGGGGGTGACAGTGATGTGCAGAGGACTCTGCTGTGTTGGGGAGAAAGCCAGACTTCAAAGCAAAGGGCGAGGGGGACAGCCCGTTTGAATTTCAGCCTCAATAGCCAGGCTGCCCCTGGGGCCTTGCTGCACAGTGAGCTTGGCCTGGCGTCACATCGCTGTCAACTAAGATGAAGATGACTGGAACTACATTTATGGAGGGTCTTCACTTGCATTGCTGCCTAGAAAATTTAGGCAACGCTGGAGCCCTAACCTTTGGCCCTGCATAAAATGAGTGGGGGGGGGGGGTGTTTCATTCTCAGTGGCTATTCAGACTGAGTAGTGGACAAGAGTATAGAGACACCATGGAGTGACTTTATTCCAGTGGATTTATACCAGGAGGCTTCAAGCCAGAAGAATCCTCTAGTTTGGTGGCATCCTGGCGTTTTTGAGCTTTTTGAAGCTTTGTGGAGCTACAAGTATTGGGTAATAGCATCTCATCAGCAATGACACCAATATGCTAAAGAGAGCCCGCTGAGCCTTTTGCATGTGTCAAGCTTTCTTGGAACTCTCAGGGACTAAAGAGTAGCTATGGATAGACCCACAGGTAAAAAGTGTTTCCATGAATGCACCAGGTATAATTTCATCTAAATTATGTCCTTATTAGGATATGTCCTTTTCAATCACTTTGATTAGGTATTTTCATTTAGTATCAAGGAAATGTTAATAAGCGGCGGGGGGAGGGGCAGGGAGAAGTTCATTAGATTAGACATAGGTGAATGAAGGTGTGGGAGGGGGATAGGAAAAGGAAGCACAGTGGAAGGAATCTGACATGATTTTCCTGTGTGTATGTATCTGAAAACACCATAGTGAATCCCACCATCATGTACATCCACAAGAATGGGGTCCTGGGTTGGTGTTGTGGCTCAGCGGTAGAGCACTTGCCTCGCTTGTGTGAGGCACTGGGTTCGATCCTTAGCACCACATAAAAATGAATAAACAAAATAAAGATTTTTTTTTTAAATAATGGGGTCCTAATTAGAATAAGATGTATTTCATGCTTGTATAATTATATCAAAATAGATTCTACCGTCATGTATAAGTAAAAAGAACCAATAAAAAGAGATATCTAGAACAAAGGCATACAATAAAATGAAAAAATAAACAAACAAACAAAACAACACATGGAGAATTGCCTCTCAACAATGATTTGCTGTTATATTTTCTTTGCATCTCTATTCAAATGGTCCCTTGTCACTGAAGTTTGCCCTGAGCATCTTATATCAAATAGTGACTTATGGTCACTTGTATTGAACCATTCCATATTATCATTGGGGAGAAAGAAAAAAAGGGAAATGCTAATAAGTGACCAGAAGTAGTGTTGTCTTATTTAAATTTCACAAATCAAATGAAGATGTGATTGCCCTCATTACACAGATGGGAGAGCAGAAGCTCAGTGGACTTGGGCCATCTGTCCAAGCTCACCTAGAAAGCCAGCAGCAGGCCTATGTGTGGAGGCGGGCCCAGGAATGCGCTCCCCTCTCCCTCCATCCTCTGCACTTGCATGTCATGGTTTTACTCTCTTGGTGTCACTGCAGATTGGTTCAGTCTTACTCCTCATCTCAAGGCACCGTGGTGTTATCAAGTGTGGATATGCGGGGACTGATACCCTAGTAGCCTTGTACTAATTTTTGTGTGACCACGGACCAATAATTTCTTTAATCATCAGTTTTTTTTTCATCTCTGCAATGAGCATTATACTGTTCTTATTTCATCATGAGGATTAAAGGAAGCCAAGGCAGATAATATCTCTCAAGAGTTTAGTCCATATCTAGCATACAGTAAGCATTCAATAAACAATTGCCTATGTTGATTATATTATTGTTACACAGGTCTTATGTAGGTCTGATTTCTGAGATCAGCTAAAAGACTGGCTTATATGAAACAAAGGAGAGACTTGAATAATGCAGTAATTCACTAATAGCTATGAATAATACATTAATACCCAATGATTACCTTTTAAGCTATGATCAAATCAGTGGTTAAGCGGAGGCTAGAGAAGCATATGGATGCTTGTCATCCCAGAGACTTGGGAGCCTGAGAAAAGAGAGTTGTAAGTTCAAGGCCAACCTCAGCTACTTAGTAAGGTCCAGCCTCAAAATAAAAAGGGGGGGAGTTGCTGGGGATGTAGCTCAGTGGTAGAGAGAGTGTTCCTGAGTTCAATCTTCAGTACCAAAAATAAAAGATTCACACGTGCAAAAATATCTGGAATAATAACGATAAACTTATGATCACGATAAATTAGATTATTATTTAAAAATAATCCACTTCCTTTGCTCACTTCAAGGGGAAGTATGTGTACTTCCAAGAAAATCAATCTGGGACGTGGTCATGTGAATTTTTGGCTTCCTAGCGGGTAGAATGGACATCTCTGCCCTTTCATTTGGACTCAGTCATTGTCTGGCTTCAGCCAATAAGATTAGTACAAGTGACATCACTCCCTTGCATGATGGGGGTTTGCTCTCTGGCCTCTCTGCCATTGTCACGAGATGAGATGACCATGCTCTGGCTAGAAACTTGCTCGGTGAAGACTGAAAGGGCCTGGGGCACATTCAGGCCTTAGGCCTAGCTTTGTCAGCTCCCAGCCTGTGTGCAGATGCTTGAACAAGAATAAGCACCCTCTGTCGTCTGTCACTAAGATGCCATAGATGTTTGTTGGCAGGAATAGACAACTGGTAGCAGGCTGCAAATGGTGTTAGATGCATGATAGGTGGACAGCACCCATCTTAAAGCAAATAATACAGATGTCAATCATTTCATGAAGCATCTCCCATTTTCTTCTTTGGTTTGTATGAAGTGAGAGCCTGCCTGGTGTCTTCAGACGAGTTCCCCAGGCCTTTCTATGTCTGCTTTTGCATTGAAGAAGAAAGATATTCCTCGCCACCTACCTTTCCCCAGGGGTCATAAATTAACAGTTGAAAAACTCTTTGAGATCTCCCGTGAAAGGTGCAATTTAAGCAAAAGCATGCCTATTATTTATTTTTATTATCCATTTTAAAATTGAATACTTAGAGCAAATAGATTTTCCAGCCACCAAAAAGGAAGTTTCTTCTATGCCACAACATATTATGTATTGGGCACTCTCCAACTATAGACTATATTTCCCATTTATAGCACTAATTTAGATGTTTATGGGTCTGTAAATGTATTCCATTTCTCCCGGGGCTTCTGAATACCTATAATAGTCTAATATTTTGGAACACTAAATGATGCCTTGGGCAAAATATAAAATAGGGAAATAAGAGAAGTGGAGAATGAATTGAGTAATGATAGAGACACTTTAAAAAAAATAATACTTTTAGACTCCCAGAATTACCCTGCAAAGTGGTTCAATTTGTGATTATTGTCTGTCCATCATGTTTCAAATTATCACTTTTGTATTATATAGCTTTGGGGGCTGATGAGACCAACATAACAAAAGCATAGACGTTGTATTATAATACAAGCCAATGTGGTGTCTTAAATGACTGTAGGGGGGAACCAGTGCAGGGGAAGGTGTGCATCAAGACCTGGGGAGGCCTTTTCAGTTTACCTGTGGCTGGTGTTTATTTTTGCGATCTTTGTCCCAACACCGACGTAAATAATCAGGATTTTAATCTAGAAAGTAACTAAAAATGATCCTTTCTGGATGAGCTATATGAAATTTTCTGCATGGTAATGCACCATAGGATGCTTACTTCATTATTGTTCTTGGTCACAAAGGCTCGCCACTTGTGGTTGGAAAGAGAGCTGGCATTCAGGTGACTGTTGGGTGTGCACGCATCCACTCACGATGTTGAGAATCACAGAAGAGGGGCCTTTTGCTGACTTGGACCCATTCTAAGTGGGGCCCTGGTCTGTATCCAATTGTAAAACACAGTCTCTTTTCAGGAACTGGAAAATTCAAAATGTCTCCATGTTGTTGAAATCGCCAAGTGGAGGACAAATATCTTCATCATCCTCATCTCAGCTAAGCATTTCAGAGTGAAGGGCTAGAAGGCTGCTCCGAGGCCCACGGTTCTGATATTCTCAGGAGTCATTCTGAACTTCGCTCGTTAGCCACCAGTGATGGGGGCCTCATGCCAGCATTAACAGCCCTTGCAGGGAGGGTGTGGAAGCCAGCTGCGGAAGGCCTGCTCTGGGGGGTGTCAGTAAATTAGAGTGGCATATGCGACCTTATGTTAAAAAGGAAGAGCATTTTGAGGAGACTTTTGTAACTCTCAGCCATTTCTTATCCATCATCTCTAAACAATGCTGCATAAAGAAGTAGGGATCTCTATGCCTCTCCAAATCTGGGGTGAGTTGTAAGCTGCCTGTCACGGCCAGCCACGGCGCCGCCACGGGAGGAAAATTCTCGGAGGCAGAGTATAGCTTTTACTACTTTTACTTCTACTTTCTTAGAGCTTAGAGAGGGAAAGAAAGATTTTTAGAGAGAAAGATTAAAGCAAGCTTTTCTTCTTGTCTTCTTAGCTTAGAGTTAGAGTTTTAGAGTCTTAGAAAGAAAGATAGAGTAGAGCTTAGCTTAGAGTAGAGTTAGAGTTTTAGAGTCTTAGAAAGAAAGATAGAGTAGAGCTTAGCTTAGAGTAAGATTAAAGCTTCTTTCTTCTCTCTTCTTTCTTCCTTCTTCTGTCTTCTGTCTTCTGTCTTCCTCGGGAGCCTCGGCCTTACTCTGACCAGTCCTCTGGAGCCTCGGCCTAACTCTGGCCAGTCATTACTTCTTCTATCTGGTTTCTCTTCTGTAACCGCTCTGCCTACGTTCTGGCCGCTCTGATTCTGACCGACCGAGTGACTGCCCGACGGACCGAATGAATTCGTTCTCCTAACTCGGACCACTTTCACCCGGTTATATACCTTCAGGTTTGCGGGTGCCTACAGGTGCGTCACATACATATCAGGTGGAACCCATGGCTTCCAGCTAGCTACAACAGCCCTTCCCAATTAGGGCTCCTTCAGTGAGTATATTCAAGTCCTCTAAAGGAGGGTAAGCTGTGTCCCAAGGTACTTAGGGGGGCAGCATGAAAGAGAGGACCGACCTGGGCGTCGGTTCTTCCGGGGGCCTTCCTCCTGTTCTTGCCACTTTTTAGCTGTGTAACTTTATGCAAATGATTCAGCTTCCCTGAGACTCAATTTCTTCAGTTGTGTAACCCGAGTATAATGCCAAAGTGTGCTTTTGTTGGAGATATGGTGAGTCTACAAGGAGTGGATGCTAGCTATCTCTCTATCTCTCTTAGCTATCTAATCTACCCATCCATCCATTCACATCAGGGGTGCACCAACCTTTCATTAAAATAAGTGCTTGAATAAGAAGTCACCAGGGATATAAACATAATACCGAAGAAATCGGTCACCACATCACAAAATATCTTCATCTTTAACCAATTCTTCCAAACATCAAGTAGTACATGTTATATTCATAGAACGCCGGGGGAGAACACATTTTTTGAGCATCTATAGAGTACTGCGTTGTTGTCATTGTTGTTTTGTTTTGTTAGTGGTCCCACAGGGAAAAGGAGCTGGAAATAGGTGACAACGTGTCCTCTTCTGAAAACTGGAGTTGATCTTGAGAAAAGGATTTGTGGACCATCAAAATGATCCATCTAATGCAAAAACCTTCCCTGTCTATTTTGTGTGTGTGTGTGTGTGTGTGTGTGTGTGTGTGTGTGTGGTATCAAGGATTGAACTCAGGGGCACTCGACCACTGGGTCACATCCCCAGCCCTTTTTTTTATGTATTTTATTTAGAGACAGGGTCTCACTGAGTTGCTAAGTGCCTCGCCATGACTGAGGCTGACTTTGAACTCGCAATCCTCCTGCCTCAGCCTCCCAAGTGCTGGGATTACAGGCGTGCGCCACCAAACCCGGCACCTTCCCTGTCTAATGCAAAAAAAAAAAAAAAAAAAAAAAAAATCTTCCCTGCCTGCCCCCAGTAGGTTATGACCTAGCCTTTTATTGACACTCCAAATAGCCAACTCACTTGAGAACCATTCTCTTTAGGACTAGTTTCAAGTATCAGACATTCTTCCCCGTGCTGAGCCCAAGTCTCTCTGAGAACGTTTTCCTGTTCCTTTTCTCAGCCCTGCAGTCTATAGCCACACAGAGCTTGTTCCTTCCTTAAAGAAAACCTAACATTTCATAACTAATGGCAAATGTGGCTCTGAGGAAAGAGGATTTGTTTATGTTTCTGTAGAAAATAAAAATGGGACTTATCCAGTGCTCTTTACCAGACAGACACCTTGGGAAACGGCGCCTTCCAAGGCCAGACAGCTAGATCTCTAGGTGGGCGCCAGGTTGCGCTCGTGCCACCTTGGGAGGCACACGCTCCACATGAGGGGCTGATCTAATGAGCTTATTTCTCTGCCCTGTTCCAGCGACAGGGCCATTGAGTGACTTCACTGCAACCAGTATTGCTGACTAATGCCTGTATCAACACCTACGGCCACCACTGGGCCCCGCGTTGATTCTGCATTCAGTTTGTTTTCTCCAGAGAGAACTTTTCCACATCATTGGAACTAATTGAGGTAATGGAGAAACGCGTCTGGTGCCAGAGCCCTCTTACTTGCTTTCGCTCAGTTCCCCTTTGGTAGTGAAAGACCACAATGCTCTGTCTCTGGTGGGCGTTTCTTTTTTTTTTTTTTTAATTATTTTTTATTCTAAGATGATATAAATGACAGCAGAATGCATTACATTTCATACTACACATATAGAGCACTTTTTTTTTTTTTTTTTTTTTACAAATCTCTGGTTGTATGCAAAGTATATTCACACCATTCGTGACTTCATACATGCACTTAGGGTAATGATATCCATCTCATTCTACCATCTTTTTTTTTTTTTCTTCACACTTTTGCCCCTTCCCTTCCCCTCCCTCCCCATTGGCCATTCTAGTATTCCTCTAATCCTCCTATGCTCCCCATCCCAACCCTACTGTGAATTGGCCTCCTTATATCAGAAAAAACATTTGGCATTTGGCTTTTTGGGATTGGCTAACTTCACTTAGCATTATATTCTCTAACTCCATCCATTTTCCTGCAAATGATATGATTTTATTCTCTCTTATTGCTGAGTAATATTCCATTGTGTGTATATACCACATTTTCTTTATCCATTCATCTACTGAAGGGCATCTAGGTTGGTTCCACAGTTTAGCTATTATGAATTGTGCTGCTATAAACATTGATGTGGCTGTGTCCCTGTAGTATGCTGTTTTTAAGTCCTTTGGGTATATACCAAGGAGTGGGATGGCTGGGTCATAAGGTGGTTCCATTCCAAGTTTTCCAAGGAATCTCCATACTGCTTTCCAGATTGGCTGCACCATTTTGCAGTCCCACCAACAATGTATGAGTGTGCCTTTTTCTCCACATCCTCTCCAACATTTATTGTTGTTTGTGTTCTTGATAGCTGCCGTTCTGACTGGTGTGAGATGAACTCTTTCCGGTGGGCGTTTCTTTACAGTCAGAAGGAGAGAGTCTGATGGTGGCGCCTTGGCACCGCGGCGGGTTTTTGCACCGACCAGGCTGGACGCTCTGTGCCCTTCTCTCGTGGCTTGTCCAAGCTGCCCTGCACACTCGCTGGGCTCTTCCCGGTGGAGACCCAGGAATCCCTCCTGCGATTCCCAAGACTGACCACAAGAAATCTCTTAATGTCCTCTGAAACAACTAGCAGATGGAAGCCAACCTTTTATGAGAACATATTCCACCTTAATTATATGCATTGTCTGCCAATGTTTATAGCGTCTCAGAGGGAGTTTGGAGGTAAGCCTGAGTCGGCCAAGTATGGTTTTGATTACAGGGATTTGTGTCAAAAGTGGAATGGTACCTTTCACTGACTTCCAATGTCCCCCCATCTAGCCCACACTCCATGTCCCTCATTCAAAAGGTTGAGAGGACCATTCCCTAGAGAGCATGGCCTCCTGGAAAGTTCCTGGCTTTGCCCCTTGTCAATAGTTTGTGGCTCAGCAAGTCTTTTGGGGGTTAATTTTGGTAGCTTACAGTGCTTCCTTAGGCTACAGGGCCCCGTAGGGCTTGGATTTTGGTGCTACTTTGCATTGTGGGAGGGTGGGCCATCCTCTCAACGGTCTCTGATTAGCCGATGCAGTGTTGGTTCATTGGCAGAGGCAAGTGAGTGAGGAGCGTGCGTGTTTATTTGAGCTTGGGAGAAAGAATCTACATATGCTAAATAGTAGTGACTTTTGTTATATTCACCTTGCATATTCATTGGTATCCTTTCCCCATAATTCCTTGCTCCCTCTAATGTTTAGTCCTGTATCTTTTCCCTTATTTATCTGTCCATCCAAGGTGGGTAGCAGAAATGATGCCATTCTGAGGAACACATTGCAAATATATCGGAGTCACCACCGGCTAGCAGCTCTGGTCAGCGTGGGGAGCAGTGGCCGTTAGGGCTCAGAGGTGAAGTGGGTGTTTTGCATTACTTGTGAGTTTTATTTCTCCCCGTCACCTCTGACCCCTTTTGCAAAGTTAATTGAGAGTTGGCCTTTTTCAAACTGGCTGCAGGAAATTGACCTTTGTGTTCACGCTATGTTAAGAAAGGCCTAGATGAAGAGAAAATCAGGAGGTGAACTGGGAATTATCTGGCCCCTACAGCCATGCTATGCCACTATGTGAAACAACCATGGAATTCTTGATACAGTCAAATAGGCAAGTTGCAGAATTGTTTCCCTTTAGAATCAAACTGTAAATCAGAATTTGTAAAGTACACTGGGTGTTTGAAATTTTAGCAATCTGTAAGTATCTGTTAAAGTAATGTCTCATCTTTTGATTTCTGTTTCAGTTAAAACATGTTTACTCTTTTTTTTTTTTTTTTCTTTTTTTTATCCCCAGTACTGGGGATTAAATCCAGGGGTTATTCCACCACTGAGCTACTTTCTTTGTGACCCATTTCTTTATGTTTTACTTTGAGATAGGGTATTGCTAAGTTGCTCAGTCTGGCCTCCAACTTGTGATCCTCCTGCCTCAGCCTCCTGAGTGGCTGGGATTATAGGGATTATAAGCAGGCCCCATTGTGTCTGATCTATTTCTTCATTTTCAGGTAGTAGTAGGGAGAGCTGCTTGGGGCCACTTACTTACATGGAAACCTGACTGGCAAGGAAGTGTGTCTGTTGCTCTGGACACATGGGTGGACAGTTAGAAAAAGTGCACTTATTTTGACCTCAATAATACTGGGTTCAAGACTAGGCTCTGCCTCTTAGTTCTTGAGTTACTTTAGGAAAAGCGTGTTAAGTGCTTGCATATGAATGCTTAATGTACGATATGAGAACATTGGTAAGAAATGAGGTTGTGCACGGATTCCATTGCACACAGATGCTTAATATCCTCATTTGCCTATTTTGTGTTATGTTCCTCTTGTGTGCTAGGATCCAAGGGCAAGAATATTCGAGGGTCTTGCCCTTGTGAAGGTGACACTCTTTAGGGGGCGGACGGTTTCTTTGCTCTTTCTGGGGACAAGGAAGAATTTTGGTTAAACCAGCAGGGTTTGAAATGCAATAGGAAGTAAATTGTTATTTTTAACTAGAAAGCCAGGATGTGAAATGGCTTCTTAGACTCACAGCTGGATTAAATAATTCTGGGTCAGGATCTAGATTTCATGGTCTGGTGGTGAGGTCAGGCTGTGCTTGCAGGCAGGGTGTCCCGAGTCACTGCTCAATCCCAGACATGTGCCCTACCTCTGTTTCAGTCTTGATTTCTGTTTTGTTTGTTTTACCTGTAAAACTGGTATAATGACACCCATGACTCTCTGTATATGTGGGTTCCACATCTACGGACTCAACCAACTCTGGCTAAAAAAAAAAAAAAAAAATTCAGGAAAAACTTAATTGCATCAATGCAGATTATTTTCTTGTCATTGTTCCCTAAACAATATGGTATAATAATACTTGCATAGCATTGACTTTGTATTAGGTACTAAAAGTCACCTAGAGATGATTTAACATGTACTGGAGGAGGTGTGCGGCATATATGCAAACACTGCACCATTTCCCATGAGGCACTTGAACATCTCCTGTTTGCTCTCTGTTTGGGGGACTGGAACCAATCCCCCATACATACCAAGGGACTACTATATCCTTTCAACCCCTATAGATTTATAATTATAAAACCAAATAAAGTAGGTGAAGGTGACAGACAATAAAATACACTCTTATGTTCATTCTAACTTCATTTGTGAACCAGAGAAACTTCATTATATGGGCAAATTATTCAAAAATAAAACAATAGGAGACAGTCCCCGAGGAGTCTGACAATTTAAATACAGTGATCCGAATATGATCTTGAGTGGTGGTAGAATGAAAACCAGGCACAACTTACTAAAAGCACTCAGGGGAGGAGGGGCAGGGAAAGAAAGGTCATTATATAGCCTAAGATCACTAACTACATAATGAAAGCAGAGGAAGTTAGCTTGGACCTGGGCTCAGCACCACTCTTCTACTTTCTATTGTATCAGCTAGCTACTGGTGGATAATAAAAGCCCCAACCTAAATGGCTTCCAACAACCACCTTTATCAATGTAGTTCTGCTGATTTGGGCCAGTTTCACTGATCTTCACTGGGCTTGCTCAAGAGTCCATGGTCAGCTTGAAAGTTAGCCAGGGTCAGGCTGGTCTTGGATGGCCTCGCTCTATGAATTATAGCTGGAGCACTGTGGGTCGACAGTCAGCCTCATAGCCTGGCCTCATTGACACATTAGCAGTATGTGCTGCTTCACGGAATGGAAACGTGTAAAGGGTCTTGAATCCTGATCTGTGAACTGCCACCACATTCTTTTGGCTAAAGAAAGTCCTAAGAGACTAGTCACATTCCAATGATGAAGAAGCAGACTCTACATCCTGATGAGATTATTAGAAGATAAACTTTGATGTGTTAATATATTAAAAAGTTTATTTGACTGCAAATGTTTTGGGGACTCCACCAAAGGGGTGAGAGGGGAGATCTTCTAACAGTGTAAATGCAAAAGCAAGGCAAATAAAATATTTGGATAAAGTGAAGCAATGGCCTTATTTGGACCGTTACAGAGGAAAGTCCCTAGATAGAAGTTAGTTAGCAGTTTCTGATTGATTAAGCTTACGTTTTGTTTGAGTTGGGTTTCGTTTGCTTCCATGGAAATACAGGGTGCTGGAACCCTCTCAGATTTAATGGCTTCTCAACTAACTTTAGCAGAGAGGCTGCAAAGTCACATCACAAAGGATGGGGATGTAGGAAAGGACCTAGAATTGAGTGGTGTTTGTAATTGCTGCACTAGTCTACCTATGTGGACAACTTTTTAAATTTCTCTCAGAGTAACCAGTACCTCATGGGACTGTTATACGGATAAGAGACACATGCAAAACGCTGAATAGAATGTAAAAACCTATAGGTGGGTGCCAAAAATGGTAGCCATCATTATTTTTATTTTTAATTATATAAAACTTAGCATTTAGGTAGTAAATATGAATATAGCATAATTAAAAATGCACATACATAATGAAAATAAGAAAGAAAAATTAAAAACACTAAAATCTCACCATCCAACTATAAGCACTGTGGACATGTTGGTAGCTTAGATTTTTCTTATTATTAGCTATCATTACTCTTATTAGCTTGAATATATCAGTATTCGTGGGATGCTAGGTTAGGATATTAGGATAGGCTTAACCTACAGTTTGCAGGTAACTGAAAAGTCTGAAATTGCATTCTTTTTCTTTTTCTAGTGCAAAGGATGGAACTCCGGGCCTCACACATGCAAGACAAGAGCTCTATCACTGAGCTATAGCCTGAGCCCTAAAGCTACATTCTTTATCTACCCACTTACCTTTCTCCTAAGCCTCATCTGCACACCCACCCATCTCTTACAAGTTTCTTTTCTTTATTTAGTGTTTCATTTGTTTATTTGTCTATTTCTTAATGGACCCACCTTCACCTGTAGCTCACTCAGGTCTATTTGACCCCCAGACTCAAATCACCTTCCCATCTTATCCAACTTACTGTTTGCTTCCAGAGTACACTGGACTTCGTTGCTCAAATCTTTCAGTGGTTGCCAGTTACCTTCAGAGAAATCCGGACTCCCTAGAGTGAAGAGTGAGGCTCCTCGTTATCTTCTGTACCTGCTTTTTCCCCCACTTGGTTTTCTTCAGTCTTTGACTCTACCACTTTACAGTCTCCTCTTTCCAAACACTGCATGTCACCACGATTCCAGCATGTTCTGTACCTTGAGCCTGGAAGTTCCTTCCTGGCCTTCTCTTTAGAACCAACTCTTCTCATCCTTTGAGCTTGAGTATTATCGATATTGTCTGTCATGTCTTAGCCTCAGTGGGCGGAGCCACACAGCTTTCTCTGGCATGTACACAAATCTATAGTAGCCGTTGTCTCGTGGTTTGTATGTACATCTCTCTAAGATTAGATTCTCCATTTATTAAGAAGGGGACAGAGTCATGGTCATTCAGTCTCTCAACATGGATATGTCAAGTCCTTCCTGTGCACACACATGACATTTGAGATTAAAATGAGTGAGTGACAGCATGATCTGCAGACTTTCCTATGCAGTGTCCCCAAAATGCTCATCAGCTGAACAGGTGGGGGAGTGTTAAAGGTACTGTTTGAACTTACAGAATGGAATGAAGTTGGTTGTCCCACATGGGAGGGATGATGCTTCTTCCGCATGATAAGCTTCTACCTCTGAGGTTTTATAGAGAAGACACGGTGGTCTTAGCAAGGACTCATGAAATCAATAATCAGACCCCAGGAATGGGAAATTCTTGGTGAAACCATCTTATTTATGCCCCATGCAGTTAAGCAATGCCCTGTCTACTTCCTTCTGACCATCTGGGATATGAGCAATGATCCTAGATGCTAATTGTGAAACGATGTAGGGAAGAGCTTTAGTAAGGAAACAGAAGCTAAAATATTCACCGCCATTGAAAATAAATGAGATTAGAAAAATAGGTTACATTCCATGTTGGCAAGGCTACTGTAAGACCAATGATTTCATATACCATTTTAGTGTAAATTGGTGTACTTTGGCAATAGTTACTAGAATTTTTTTTTTTTTTTTTTTTTTTTTTTCAGTGCTAGGGATCAAACCCAGGGCCTTGTGCCTGCTAGACCAGTGCTATTCCACTGAACTACATCCGTAGGCCACTAGTATTCTTAAATGTTTTGTAACTATAAATCAGGTAAGCTATATCTAGAAGCCTAAAATAAATAAAAAGTCCTTAAGAGATGTAGATAATCTTGATTGTTACACATAAATTGCTCATTTATGTGAGGTTATACAATTGTGTATTTTTTTTTGTTGTTAGTTGAGAAAATAGAAAATAAATGATGATATTTTAAGAAGAAAACAGTACACACATATGCATATGTGTATGTATGTTGAAGAGAGAAAAGAAACAAGTATAATAATTTCTTAGCAATGCTTATAGAAAACTTGACTAATTGCATTTATTTGCACCAATGTTAGAAAATAGCTAGTCATCAGAGTAAAAGGTAATTGAAGAAAATGACATTATTAGAAGCAAACTGGTCCCTTCTTTTATTCATCCTGAGATTTACAGACTATAGGACCATGACTGAATTTATGCATAATAAGTTGCTTAAATGGCCCTTTGGATGTTTTTTGTTTAGGGAAAATAATATTGCTACTGCCGCCTTCCATGAAGACAATTCCAGACAGGCATTAAAAAAAAAAAAAAAAAAAAAAAAAAAAGTAAGCATTAAAAACAAACTTTTAGGAACAAAACCTGTGTTTAGAATCCAACAAGAGTACTATAATTGCTCTGGAAACGATTATTGTAAGTCATTCCATATCCATTAGTTCACGCTTCCTTGTCTCCAGGACATGGTGAAGTCTAGCAGAAACAAAGGCTAGGATAGGAATGAAAATAATCTGGGATTCTCAGCTCCATCCGTGTCTCTGAGTAAGTCACAACCTAACAGCCACAGACAATCCTTTATAACCCCAGGCCTCTCTAGAGTTTTGACTTTTTGTACCACCTTTGGGTTTATCCAGTGTAACTGCCGGGGGGCAAGCTGCCGTTCAGAGCAGCGGAGCTGTGGAAAAAACTCCGAGACAAGATAGAAAAGAAAAGATTATTTTAATTCTCTCTTTCACAATCACCCCCCCCACACACACACACACACAACGGCTTTCACAAAGCAAACACTCTATGGGCTCTCTCCTGGGCAAGGTCCCACTCTCACGGGCTCCGGCAGGAGAATGGCGCTGCAGGCTTTCTTTTTCCGGAGTCCTTCCTCTCAAGCTCCCGTCAAGTCCCGCGAGATTTTAGGCTAAGTCTTGCGAGCGAGATTTCGGGAGACAACAATGTCCGGGGTATTTCTAATGTAAACAAATGCGGTCTCAGCCAGCTCTTAAATCAGGGCTTCTGCATTTCCCCCTTTTTCGTTTCAAAAGAGGGGATGTTGTTAAGGTGACAAGCCTTTTGTTGATGAGCTAAACTGTACAGTATATAAAATTTTTTAAACAAATCAGATGTCCTGAGTTCCATCAAGCAACACACTGAGTCTTGTAGGCAAATATCAGCAAGGCATTGTCTCGCAAAGTCACAAACAAATGAAAGACAAAAATGTCTACTCTTTATCAGACTTATTTGACTTCCCAATTGTTCTTCTTCTTCAGAACACCCTGCCTTTTCAGGGGTTGCCTTTTGGTCAGAATCCATTTTAAAATGCTCCCCATTTTCTAAATGATGCATCTTCTTCCCAGAGCACATTTGAAACCTTTGGGTTCCATGAGACCTGATGAAAGGTTTGGGGCAACCTGGGGTGGGTGTAGTAGGGGAAGAGAATGATGTGCTAGCTGGCTTCTTGAGCTGGCCGGTAGGGTGTATCTTCACACCTCTGCACATAAACATTATAACAATAAGAACATTCAGTATGTTGCCTGGGATACTTTAGATTCTCCAATTCCAATTATTTTTACAATTAGTCACCACCATTTGCTTTGGTTGAGCTAGACACAGTTCAGCATGCTGAAGTCGGAATGGGATTTGGAGCCTGAAGGACCTTTGCAGACTGTTATCTCTACCACTTAGTAGCAGCCATGGGACTCTAAACATGAAGCGAAAGAGGGAAAAATATCTGTTTCCTGTGGCATTTCTGGTTTTTCAAGCCAGCATGGTCCATCTATGCCCAAAGTTCCAGTGGTGACCTCCAGAAGGCTCAAATACTGGAGGATATGCTGAGTTGTCTGAACCCCTTCTCTCCTAAAGAGTGAGCTTTTTCAACCTTGAAATACCTGAGAGAAGTAACTTAGAGGAAGGAAGAATTTTTGTGGCTCACGGTTTCAGAGATTGCGGTCCACAGCTGGCTGGTTCCATTGCTTTGGATCTCAAGTGAGGCAGAGCCTCATGGCGGAAGGATGTGGTACATGAAAGCTGCTCAGCTCATAGCACTAAGAAAGCAGAGGGACAAGCATGTGGGAAAAGATACAGCTCACTCAGGATATAGTGCCCGAGGAGCTATTCTTTTAACTAGGTCCCACCTCCCACAGCCTCCACCACCTCCCAGTAACTTTTTCAGCTGTCAATGGGATAATCCATGATGAGGTCAGAGCCCTCATGAGCCAATCAGTTCTCAAAGGGCCCACCTCTGCCCATTGCCCAGCTGGGGATCATAAGCCTTTGGAGGATATTGCAGGTCTACACTAAAGCACTGGGACAGTAAAACTCAGGCCGTCATGAGACTCATTTCACCTTCCTGATTCTTTTTTTTTTTTTTTTTGATACCAGGGATTGAACCTAGGGCTCCTTAACCACTGAGCCACATCCCCAAAGCGCCCCCCTCATTTTTAAATATTTCATTTAGAGACAGGGTCTCACTGAGTTGCTTAGGGCCTTGCTAAGTTGCTGAGGCTGGTTTTGAACTTGCAATCCTCCTGCCTCAGCCTCTAGAGCTGCTGGAGTTACAGGTGTGTGTCAAAAACACCTGGATACCTTTTTGATTCTTTTTTTTTTATTTGAAGTTGTTGTATATATAACAATAGCATGCATCAAAATTCATAGTATATATATAGAGCAACTTTTTACATAACACTGTTTATATACAAAGTATATTCATACTATTCATGTCTTCAATCATGCATTTAGGATACTGATATCCATATCATTCTACCATCTTCTTTTTTTTTTTATCCCTTCATACCCTCTTGCTCCCTCCTTTCCCCTCTCTCCCCATTGACCTTTCTAGTGTTCCTCTAATCCTCCTATGTTCCCTGACCCAACCCCACTGTGACTCAGCCTACTTATATCAGAGAAAACATTAGGCATTTGGATTTTTGAGATTGGCTTACTTCACTTAGCATTATATTCTCCAACTTCATCCATTTACCTGTGAATGCCATTATTTTATTCTCTTTAATTGCTGAGTAATATTCCATTGTGTATGTATACCACATTTTCTTTATCCACTCATCTACTGAGGGGCATCTGGGTTGATTCCACAACCTAGCTATTGTGAATTGTGCTGCTATAAACATTGATGTGGCTGTGTCCCTGTAGTATGCTGCTTTTAGGTCCTTTGGGAATAGACCCAGGAGTGGGATGGCTGGGTCATAAGGTGGATCCATTCCCAATTTTCCAAGGAATCTTTATACTGCTTTCCATAATGGTTGCACCATTTTTTGTCTTGACTTCTTATCAAAAGCCTGGTGGTGGCTTCTAGACCCTGGATTACTGGAGGTGGGCAGTTAGGGAATTTGTCTTAATGCTGGTGAGATCATATGCATACTCCACATAAGTATACACACACACACACACACACACACACACATATATATATGTATATATATATATATAAAACAAAGATACAGGACAAGATATAGTCCCCAAGGATATATAATATATAATAATATATAAATATGTATAATATATAAATATAATATATAAATATATTATAATATATTATATAACATAGATCATATGTATTATAAATATCTATATAACAAAGCTTTCTCACTTGTGCTTTGGGTAATGCTTTCTTCTTTTATTGTTTTTTTTTTTTTATGGGGGAGGGTGGCTCACAAGGAATGCACCAGGGTTTAAATCTTTTCTTTCTTTTCCTGCAGACTTTAGGATTTCTGTTTCCATAGGCAAGTCCTGAGCATTTGAAGTTCTAATGCAGTGCCTGCTGTTCCTTGGAGAAGAATGTTCCATCCAGCTTTTACTTCCCTGTTCCTAACATCTGCCTAAGCAGTCTGACCTGATAGAATGATGAGAATGGAGAAAGGTGAATTAAATCATATCACTAGCCAAAATACCAGAGAAAGAGTGGGTGCATGTTGCCGCCTGAAGCGATGGCCACTTGGAGCAACAAAGCCGCGGGAAGAAGTTTAGAGACAAACTGGAAACAAACAGCTTTTTATTTTGATAACTTTTCTCTCTGACTCTAACAACGACTAACACACACCACACACCACCAAAAAATGGCGCTGACCCGATCAACAATCTCGACTCAAGTCACTCGAGATGCCGGGCCAAGTCCCGCGAAATCCCGGGCCAAGTCCCGTGAGACTACAAAAGACGACAATGCCCAAATCTCCATGGCCCATAGTCAACCACAATTTAAGCCATCTCCCCAAACAGGGCTCCTGCAGGTGCATGCTAATTGTCTTTCTTTTCTCTAACCTTCACACCTCTCTCCTCATTTCAGATGGCATGGCAGGAACCATATTTCACGAGGGCAACAAATAATGAGATTGACTACTGTTAAAAATCTTTTCCTGGGGCTGGGGTTGTGGCTCAGCTGTACAGCGCTCGCCTAGCACGTGCGCGGCTCGGGTTCGATCCTCAGCACCACGTACAAATAAACGCATCATACGCAACTAAAGCAAATAAATAAATATTTTTTTTTAAAAAAATCTTTTCCTATGGTGCCCTGTTTTTCTTAGTAATTTGTGCTGCTGTTCACAGGGCCCTGGGATGAGGTCTGATCTGCTGGCAGAGAGATGGCCTTCTTTATTTTGTTCCCTAGTCACTTCATAGTCACATGTCCTGAGGAGGGTACAGGAAGAGAGAGTTCTTAGAGAATTCATTTGCCCACTAAGAGAAATTAGTCAAAATGGGTGTTTTAGGGAGTGAATAAGCACTGTCATCTTCTATTCCAAAGTCTTCCCTTGGGAGCAGGTTTTGAACAACCAAGAACACATCTTGTCACGTTCAAGGAGCTGGAAGAGGCACCAATTTGCTTCCAATCTGTGTAATTGGTTCGTTTCCAGGTCTTTGGGGTCCTCTCCTGCAATCATTTCTGGACCTCAGTTACTTTGTTTTGTCTCTGATTCACATTTGATGGCATTCTGCATCTTGTGGCTACAGTTAACCATTTCAACGTGCACCTCTGACCTGATCATTCTGTTCTCCAGTGTGGGGCCCTGTTCGGTCTCCCCTCTGGTCCAGATCTCTTGTCAAGACCCTTCATTCTCTGCCTCTGCACCACTCCTCCTCCATCCTCTGACCACACCTATTTCACTCCAGAAGGGCAGAGAAGCCCAGGGTTCCTTCCAATCCCCACGCCACTGTTAGTGCTGAAAATACCAAGGCCAATTTCTATTCTTCTCCAAACACACCTCAAATGTCCCCTGTTGGTCCTGCCTCAAATCTTACCTCCAATTCACAATGCCTGTGCCCTCCCTCTCCTCTGGAGTTAGGTATTCTACTTCATCATACCTTCATCTGAATATCACGCTCTCCTAGAACCTGTCCATAGAGCCACCTTCCCCTAAGGACTTTGATTCCTTGGTCAAGTAGAAAATTCTGAAATATAAAGTTAAGTGTTTTACTCATGTTATATTCAGAATTCATGAGGATATTAGATTTTTTTTTGCATTTTAAAAAATTTGTTTTAATTAGTTGTACATGACAGTAGCATGCATTTATGCACTGTAATATATCGTACATAGATGGGATATTATTTCTCATCTTTCTAAGTGTACATGTTGCAGAATCATATTGGTCATGTAGTCACTTATATACAGTAATAATGTCTGTTTCATTCCACTATCTTTCCCATCCCCACTTCCCCTCTCTCCCCTCTCTTCACTTCCCTCTACCTAATCTAAGGTAACACTATTTTTCCTTATTGTCCCCTGCCTTATTGTGAATTAGCATATTAGAGAAAACATTCGGCCTTTGGTTTTGTGGGATTGGCTTATTTTGCTTAGCATGAGAGTCTCCAACTCCAACCATTACTGGCAAATGCCATAATTTCACCCTTCTTTAAAGCTGAGTAATATTCCATTGAGTATATATACACATTTTCTTTATCCATTCATCTATTGAGGGACACCTGGGTTGGTTCCATAGTCTAGCTATTGTGAATTGAGCTGCTATAAACATTAATGTGGCTGTGTCACTATAGTATGCTGATTTAAAGTCCTTTGGTTGTAAACCAAGGAGTGGGATAGCTGGGCCAAATGGTGGTTTCATTCCCAGTTTTCTGAGGAATCTCCATACTGCTTTCCATAGTGGTTGCACCAATTTTGCAGTGCCACCAGCAATCCAAACTTCTCAGGGTTTCTTTGTCTTGGAGTCAGTGTCCGTAATCACCTAAATGGCCTCAAGCCCAGGTGCATAGGGAACTCACTTGGAGTTGAAGGTAGAGAGAGGAGGAATTGCAGGGCTGCCCCACCACTCCTGAGATCTTGTAGGGTGATCTGAGGAAGCAAAGGGGCTGAGTGAAGGCTCCTCCTCCTCCTTTATTTCACTTTCAGTAGAATTTATAAGCACATGGTGACATCTAACTACAACCCTCTTTTAACTCACTCAGATCACCAGTTAGTGAGCTGAGATTTTGAGCATTTTCCTCCTTCCATCCAGAGGGTGACCACCACCCACAGGGCAAACCTGCCCATTGCTTGTGGGTTGGGAATTATTTTTACATTTTAAATAGTTACACAAAAATCAAACAATGGTATTTTTTTTTTTTTTTTTTTGTACCAGGGATTGAACTCAGGGGCACTCAACCACTGGGCCACATTCCCATCCCTTTTTTTTGTATTTGATTAGAGACAGGGTCTCACTGAGTTGCTAAGTGCCTCGCCATTGCTGAGGCTGGCTTTGAACTCACAATCCTCCTGCCTCAGCCTCCCAAGTGCTGGGATTACAGGCGTGCGCCACTGCACCCAGCTAAACAATGGTATTTTTAAACAGGTGAAAATCATGTGAGGTTCAAAGTTCAGTGTCCATAAACAAAGACTTGTTGGAACACGGTCATGTCTGTTCATTTGAGTATCATCTATGGCTGCTCTCCAACCACGATGGCAGAGATCGGTGGCTATGACACAAACCTTTGGGCCTCAAACCCCAAAATAGTTACTCTCTGGTCCTTCTCAGAAGAAATTGGCTAATTCCTGTTGCATTCTTTGAGGGCAAGTTTGTGCAGTGCTAATTTGACACTCCTGGAGCTTGGTTTGCGGTTGGCTGTAGTAGGTGCTCATCAAACATTGGAGGAGTGAATGGATGAATGAATGAATACACAAATTTGAGGTAGTTGGACTATTTTATATCCTAATACCCATTCCAGTCATAACATCCTATGACTCTGAAGCACACTAGATGTCACTGGCACCTGGTCACTTTTTCTTGCATATAGCACTGTGGGGCAATTTTGCCATTGCGCAAACAAGAAGCACATTGGCATAATCTTGGACGGTGTACATCCCAGTTGATGTGGCCTTTTGGTACATTCCAGAGACTCAGTGAATATGTGATGTAGAATATGGTGACAGGCTGCCTCACTGTAAACTTTCTTTCTTTCTTTCTTTTTTTTTTTTTAAATAGAAGAAGTACTCTCTAGAATAACAATAAAAAGCATAGTAAATATGCAAACCAGGAAAGTATTTATTTATTATCTCCATCAAGTAGTGCATAGTTTTGTGAGCTGATGATAACTGAGATGTTTCTAGGTGATATATTTTCAGCTCCATTATCATCTTATGGAGCCATTGTCAAAGTTCGAGTTCGTCCATTGTTGACCGAATTGTCATTATGTGGTTCGTGATTGTTATTTCTATCCTGGTCTCTGTGAGCATTATTTTGGAAAAGGTGAGCTCAAAGATAGGACGACATCCTCTTCCATAATCTATCTTTTCTCTGTTTTTTTTTTTTTTTTTTTTTTTTTTTAACTCACAAATTTACTCTTTCTTGGATAAGCAGGCTCATCGAGCCAAGGATAATTCAACATTACTGTGCTGACCAGAGAAAGAAACTAAGCTATTCAAGATGGTAGGAAATGGGGCGGGTGGGGGAGGATGGATGTTGGGACTGGAGTAGCAGATATTTTCAGAGTCTGTCGCTGCTGTAATAGCTCTGCTGTTATCACTTCAGAAAGGTCCACATTTGGGACCATTTACAGCTAATGGACATGTGTTGAGAGGTGTATAGAGGAAGATACGTCATGCAAAAGTGAAAGCTAAATGTTTGATTTTGCCCGACCAGAAAGTGGACCAGAAGGGAGAAACCAGTCAGTTACTTTAAGTGCCTCTACTCAGAGTTAACAGGTGTCCCCCCCCCACCCCCCCTGCCCACACATTTGGGATGTTTCCATGTATGCTGAAATTTTGACTTTGAAAAAGGGTTCGTGGAGAATAGGAGATCAAGACCGTATTTTAAATCACTCAGCTTCAGAAGGGCTTCAGGCTCCACCTAAAATAAAGCCACCGTTCTTCCAGCTTAGAAGTTGAGGCTGCCTCCTCCAAATCCATCTCAGGCTCTGATCTATCCAGCTCTTAGAAGATCTTGCATCTCTAAAATTGCTTAAAATCTAAGATTTCCTTATTTTAGCTGTCACTTTCTGGGGTAATTGTTCCTCTGGACGTGCCTGAGACTTGGTCACTTTTGGTGAGAGAAACAGTGTTGTATTTGGAACTCACATCACCAGACAGGGAAGAGAGACAGGGACTTTCCCAGCTTGCTTTGCCAAATAAGTTTGCATGTATTTGGGGCACTGGTCAAAGGGATTTTCATGTACTGACCCATTTATCCGTCTGAGCCACCTGTTTGATGCAGAAACTGAAGAACAGAGGTCACTTTTCCAGTTGGTCATTTAACAGGTCTTTCATTTGCACACCTGGCATATACCAGGTACTGTTGTAGGCCCAGGGAAACCTCATAAGCAAACAGTCCTTTCCCTGGACTCACAGAGGGTAGAGTCTCAAGTCTAACATCACAGAACTGGCAAAGTGGCAGAGTCAGTATTTGCATCAGGTCTTCCGTCACTAAAGATAGCATTTCAAAGCTCTGCTGGGTAAAGCTGCTCAGAGTTAATTTATGCCTGCCCTTTGACCCGGTGTCACGGCATGGCAGAATTCAGCATGACACTGTACAGGACTGCAACAGGGTCCCTTTTTCCAGCTCCAGTTCCCCAGTCCTGTGAGGTCCTGGCTAGATGCCAACTGATTTATTTTAGCTGTTAGAAGGCTCAATTGCAAAAGGTATTTTTTTTCTACAGGTTGATTTCTCTCCCTTTCCTCTTTTACCACCAATATGTCTTTTCTTTTCTAATTACCATCCTAGTCAGAGGTAAAGAATGAAAGCGAAAAAATTGAGAAATGAATGCAGGGAAGGAGAGGGCTGGCCACTGAAATCAAGGTCTTTTTTCTTTTTTAAATATTTATTTATTTGCTTTAGTTGTGCACAATGCATTTGTCTTTACGTGGTGCTGAGGCTCAAACCTGGGACGCGCACATGCTAGGCGAGCGCTCTACCGCTGAGCCACAACCCCAGCCCCTGAAATCAAGGTCATTTATTCATGCTCTGAGCTACTCAATGATCTTGTCTGCCTTATTGTGCTCTTAAGAATGTTTGGGGCACATGTTAGACAGAAGCAGTGTTTGCAAAAGTGTCCTAGATTCTGTTCCTCTGACCCGAAATACTTCCCTACAGTTCTCTGCTGGTCACCTTGATGCTTTTGACTCTACCTCTGCCTTTTGCTTGGGTCATTTGCATTGATTTTCACTCACACCTCTTCAGGTGCCATGGCTTTAGAAAGATACAGTAATCCTAAGTTTTGGTTGGGCTGTTTTCCTTTCGTTGTTCCAACATCGTTGTAAATAGCATCCTTTTACAAGTATCCTGTTTTGATAAGGAAAGATGATATAGTAACCCTTGGGAATACCTTTCCCCATCTCAGGGAACCCTGAATAATACAGCCTGACCCCGAAAGTCTCTAGGTAGTCAACCCTGGTCCTACCAAGTTGGAACACATCGTAAGGGGGAACCGGAAACATGTCCCCTTAATCAATGTTATCTTCTGTATTTCTATCCAGGGAATAAAATCAAAAGCACATTTGTCTCTTTTCTGTATATATTCTGATAGCTTAAAGCTGGTACACTTTCAAGAGTGCATACATGTGGCCTTCCTGTTTTCTTTTCTTTTTTTTTAAATGAAAATTTCATCATTTGTTGGCACCTATATGAAAGATGAAAAGTAAGAAATGAGAACCAGGAAGCATAAACTCTGCATACAGTCACTTAGAAGACATTATAAAATTTGAAAGAAAAAGTTGTTGAAATTATTGTGTCAAATGAAGTTTTTGTGTAAAATGAGGCTGGAGATTTTCAGGTATCTGTGTATATTTATTCTAGAAGTTGAGAGTTGCTCATAGTTTGCAGGAAAAGGACTTTAAGACAGTTCGAGTATAAATAAGAACTTTATACTCAAACTTTGTGAATAAGTTATATTCTAACTTTCCTGAGTAACCTTTAGGGAATTGTTGGGTCTCATCCACATCAAGGAGATTCTTCTTAGAGGAGGTTGGTCTGAATTTGCCTTTTATTTTCTACCAAGAAGCAGTTCAACAGTACACATGATGCTAAATGATGGGAACTGGAACTGTCATTCATTCTTTGGTAAGTTGGCACACATTTCCTATGAGATGTTTGTAATATACTTTAAAATATCTCAGCAGCGGTTCTAAGGTCCAGTGTGGATTAGTTAATCTTATGTCAGTAGTACATTGTCCTAATCAGAGGTCCACACTGAAGCCGGTGGTCATCTAGGAAGATATGAGAAAAATTAAATTTCAGTCGTGCATCCCATAAGCATGTCTGTGACACAAACATCTACTCAGTGTTGGAGTTTGGGTAATCACCAGTTTGTAAATTAGTAGTTTGTTAATGAGCTAGAGCATTCCAGACATGTGAATTGGCTGAAACACTTTAAAGACCTCTCTACCCTTGTGGGTACAAGAATCCAGCAAACAACAGTGTCAATACTTTGGGATTATAAATCATGAACTAGCATCTAAAATGCCTCTGTCTGGTCATTGCTTTGAGCAGCTGAGTTTCTTGACTTGAGGACTGTTGACACTTTAGACCAATTGATTCGTTATTGTGGGGCGTATGGTGTGCATGGTAAGTTGCTCAGTAAGTCGCATTCTTGGTCCCCCCCACCCCCCCCCCCCGGTCCTGCTGGCCAGATGGCAAAACATTCCCGTCCTCCCGGTCCTGTTTTGTCAATCAAACCTGTCTCCAGATATTGCTAAATGTCCTCTGGAGGACAAAGTTGTCCCGTTGACAACGGCTGGTTGAAATTTTTCTGGTGCCTTGGGATTAACTGTAAGAATAATTGAGCTCTTATATCTTCCTTGAATAAACTTTTACAGAAGGTGGTGGCTGATTTCTCCCTAAAGACAGAGGGCAGAAGAGTCCTTGAGCTTCAGAAAGAGTTCTCTAAGCTTTTCTGAGCTCACTTGCTGATGTTTACATTAATGGCTCTGTGGAAGACAGATTTGGTCTGACCCTTGGCTTGTTAATGAGTCTTGGAGAAATAATTAAATGTCCCCCACCTTGAATTTCTTGGTGACCACCATTATCTACCACAAAAAGCCAAAGAATGGTGACCACATTCCCTCTGGTCAGTTCTCAACAGGAACAGACAGTGGCAAATCACTGATTTAGCTGGTATGTGGAACTGGTCAAAGCTCTCTGTCACAGAATTCTTGTGTGAGAGAAAAAATGACCAGGGGGTACACACTCTTCTCTACTCCTTAAGCCCAACATGGGCATAATTTTGTCATTTAATTTTTTGAGATGTGCTGAATCATCTTGCCATTGTTTTTTTTTCCTATATAAGCTACTTTTTAACATCTGAGGCCCAGGGGAAGGAACAGAAATATTCTAGAAGCAGTTTTTATTTTTTTATAGCTAAAAATTCTTTAGTCTTATCACTGTTGGGTTGCAAGCAAACACAAAGATGAGCCTTTGCTGACCTCCCTGGAGTTTCCTTGGGAGATATTTGGAGTCTTCATCCACATGTCGTAATGGATCCAAATTCCCATCCCTCATAAAATGTCCACAGTTGAAGAAAGACCAAGAAATCCTGACTTGGGACCTGTCTGCCACTCTGCAATGCCCCAGGGGAATTATTAGGCACTACTTCCTTTGCACCCCCCCCCCTTGGAAGAAGCCTCCAGCAAGCTGCTGCAGCCTTCTGCAGCTGTCACAGGCTCTCAGAGCAGAGCCCCCAGCCAGGGCCTCCTGGGAAACCATTCCCCTTCGCATCAGCTCCACCAGGCGGCTCTCAGCCCAGAGGAACAGGACTGTCCCCGCAGTCCCTGGAGGCTTCGCTGCTCTCTTGAAGGGAAGGTTAAGGATTTAATTGTGTCTGTGTGGGATACATAATGCATGAGTCTGAATAATTCAAGACAGGATGTTGGTGGAGAAGATGCAGCCAACTCCAGGGCTGCACAAAGGTTTCTTTGGCTATTTCGGGGTGGGGGGTGTGGGGGGTGGGATACCGTCTTCATCTTACCCTATTGTGCTCCCAGCTGCGGACAGTCTAAACTGCAGGGACCAGCTCTTTCCCCTTTGTGAAGACAACTGTGGTTGGCTGGCTGTGTGTGTGTGTGTGTGTGTGTGTTGTTTGTGCACACACATAGATGGGTGTGTGCCCACGTGTATGTGTGCCCTCTGTGTGTGTGTGTGTGTGTGTGTGTGTGTGTGTGTGTTTCCTAGCCAAGGACAAATCTGGTGACAAAACTGGCACCTTTAAAAAGAGGCTGGTTTTGTATCCCATTGCTCAACCTCAGACTTGGACCTCAGAAAAAAATATCAAGCAAACTGAATTTTTCTCTAAGGTTTTATAATAATGATAATAAAATGGTCCCCTACCAAGTTCAAAGAGGCTTTTCATCTAGACACTGTGAGCAGGATTTTATTTTTGCTGAGGGGAGAGTGGAGATCTGTTGGAATTTTGCTATGTTGGGAAAAGAGGGAAACTACAAGGTCAAACCCCCAACTCGCCTAGAATAACCCCAGAACAGAAATTAGTTGGTGACGTTGTTTGGGCTTTTTGCAATCAAAGTGTTACATTTTATGTAAGGGATTGTAGATTTTATCGCTTCCGAGAATTCTGCTATATTGTTCTTCTTCTGTTGAGTCTCAGAAAGGAAGATGAGAAATTCAAATCAGTTCTGTAGATAATTGCTAGGAATTTTATAGGAATTTCTTTAAGAGGTGTCACAGCATTTATTATAAAAGAAGAGATAACCACCCATATAGATCTAGGGCATTTCTCACTCCACATTTTCCCCCACCGCAGTTGTTATTCAAAATTTCCATCTTAAATTGTAAGACAAAGATGCTGACCACCGTCATCAGCTCAGTGAAAGTACAAGACGTCTCCCCAATATGCACACGTAGACGTATTTCGTGCATCCACTCTTAGGGACCTGCAGTCTTCCAGAAGAACTACGTTCCCAACTCCCCACCAGACCCCTATGTAGGTAGTTCTGATCTTTATAAATCTGAAGTTGTCCCGGGGGGAAGCTGGTGCTGCATTTTACATGATCATGAACTCAATTTGGTGGAAGTAAGAAGAATGCTGGAATGACACAGATTGTGATTTCAAGAATAAACTCAGACCACTCAAAAATATGACACGTCCTTAGGAGATTCTGTTCCCAGGTAAAGGTACTAGTGGCAGGAACTCATACTGGGATGTGTATGTCACATACACAGAATTAGGAAGCAAGGTGCAGCTAAGGGTGGCCCCAACATGGTGGGATTCACAGGCAAAGTATGAAAGGAAAGGCTGGGGAGGGTGAAAACTGGGGTGTTAGTGCGGGCAGAGATGTATCCCAGAATCCCTTCGGATGGGACATGGGAGGACCTTCCAGGCTTCTGGAGTCCCTGCTGTGGTCTTGTACCTAAGAGCTGTTGAAGGACAGCCCTGATGCCAAGCTGCCTCCTTCTCAGAATTCCGTGGGCGGGCCCGGGAAGTAAAGAACATTCTTCTGCATGGCGCTGCTCTTGCTCTGTGAATCAGCGGCCGGCGGGGCTGGGAGGCACGGATGCGCTGGGCTCGGTGCAGTTGTTCTTAGCAGTCTGCTTCCTCGGGGACGAGCGGTCACTCGAGGTGGAACGCGGGTGCTTGTGCTTTGGATGGATATATTTTTCGGATGTCCCCGTGTTAAGAAAACATGGCCCGTTTTGATCAGTCCACAAGTGGTAGCACAGGTGGGACCTTAGAGATCGTTGCATTTCCTTCTCTCCTGGGACAGATGAACCGATGGAGATGGAGATACAGACAGGGGAGGAAAGGACAGTGTCTTGCCTGTCACTTATGGAGTTGGTGGCAAAACCAAAACAATGTCCATGAGCAGACTCAATTGGCACTTCCTCAGACTGTCTCCATTTTGGCCATTACCCTGTCAACTTAAATGATTCAATTGCTCCAGCTTTAAATAGGCTCTTGTGATTTAGGAAAAAAAAAAAAAAAAAAAAAAAAGGAAGAAAAAAAAATAATCAGGCTAACTTTCCATGACTCACTTTTCCAAAATGTTTTGTATCAATGTATAACGTATGAGGCAAATATAAGAGTTGGAGCCCGACTCAGCCAAGCTTCTGAAAGAGGGGGGCGTAGGTTTGGGAAACCCCAGTCCAGAAATATTGGTTGCAGTCTCTTTTAGTAAATGGTTGTTTATAAGTTCTATGTTAAGAAGAAAAAGAAAAAATTAAAACTTCATGTAAACCGCAGAACAAAAGTCGAGATTTCCAGTGAAGCAAGAAAGCAGGGAATTTAAAACAAAACCAAACGGGAGTGGGGGTGGGAGGAAGGAAAGGGATTCTTAATGCTATATTGTTTTCTGAGCTCTACCAATTAGCAAACATCTCTTAGAAAGAAAGAGGGAAGGAATTTCATGCACTGAAGTAGCCCCAGTCAGCTGCAAGCTCCAGGCCTCTGCAGCAAGGCTTTCATCCCCCTCCATAACTGGCCATTACATCAGTCCAAGTGCATCCTGGGGGGCATTGTCATGCTGATGAGCCAGCCCCGAGACTGGATTCTCCCACTGCCCAGAAAGACATTCCCACCACCAACTGGCTCTGGGGCTCATTCAAGCTGTGCTGAATTGCCCTGGAGAATAAAAGATCCAGCCTTAATTAAGCACCCGCTCAGCTCCCAATCAGCCCGATTGTTGCCTTGGCCGGCTCTCCCTGCAAAAGAGGAAATGCCAGGGCTCCCGATGCAGCCGGGCGCTGGGAAGTAGGGCTCCTGAGGGAGCTGGAGTTGGGTCTGTCTTGTTTTGAAAATAAAATATCATAGGGTATTATGTCTCTGTATCTGTATGATGTCCGGGTTTTGGGAAAGAAACAAACCTCAGTGTCTGTTTTGATTTCCTCGCCCTGCCTCTGGGATCCACCCACTGCCCACAGTTCTCAGTGAGGGTCTTCTAGGCATTCTATAACTCGGGCAGAGAGCCCAGCTTCATTCTCAGCACGGTCTCTATTGCATGTAGTAGTTGCTGGTGCTCTTGATCCTAGGGGAAGTGTACATGCATGTGTGTGTGTGCGTGTGTGTGTGTGTGTGTGTGTGTGTGTGAGAGAGAGAGAGAGAGAGAGAGAGAGAGAGAGAGAGAGAGAGAGATCAATGACAGTCCCATCTTATCATTTTGTGGCACTCCACCTTTAATCCTCCCTATCATCACAGTCATTGGAGACTGGCTTTATTGCTTATAGTTGATCTTCTTCTTCTTCTTCTTCTTCTTCTTCTTCTTCTTCTTCTTCTTCTTCTAATTACTGTAGCAAAAGGGGAGTTCTTTGCAGTGTATCAGACAAAACTTGGTGCTGAGGTTTGCACCCAGGACCTTGCTTAGGCTGAGCACGCGCTCCAGCACTGAGCTACATCTCCAGGTGGAGAGTTGGGGAACTTTCAAAAAAGCTGCAGAGAGGCAACTTGCAGTCTCTAAGATCCATGGACGATTGTGAGTGAGGGGGCCAGCAGGGGCTGCAGGGTGGGGGCCTTCTCCCTGCAGCCATGGAAAGTGCACTGGCCTGGGCAGGTGGGTGGCGTGGGGAGAGCAGCCAGCCTTTGAGTCTGTGACTCCCAGGTCTCCCTCCACTTCCTTTCCTGACAGCCTCTCCAGAGCAGCTATTGAGTCTCCCTGCCCCACTCCCATTTCCACTATCGGACACTCAGGTAGAATTACAGAGAGCCTTTGAAGTCTGGGAATAGGGGATGGCTTTTCTGGAAATGAATTCTTCTTAGCATGATTTTCAGTATCAGGTGCAGTGTGTAGGAGAACAGCAATCACGGTGTGTTTGTGCCACTGACAATCATTCTAGAGGAATTGGTTTGCAAGGCCCGCTGGTGTCAAAGGGCCATTTGTTCCTTCCTGAACACAGCGGGATATGCTGGTATCTGGTATGTGGCCCTGGCTTCTCCTGAAGCCTGAAAGACTACCCATGGTGATAGGCAGACAGGAGAACTCCCAGTGTATTCCAACTCCCAATGTAGTCCTTATTTTTTTAAATAAAACAACAAAGTACTTAATAAACCACTCAGCATAAATTAACTCTCAGTATAATGAATCACTACGTATTTTAAAATGATATGATTGGACCAAGCCTTTGGAAGTCCTGAGTTCAACGGGTACCTTGGTGGCTAGCCCTGATCTTAATAAGCTTGATTCTCTGTAGCTCAAGTAAAGTGTGCCATTCTGCTCAACAAAAGTTGTTATAACTCGCAAGGCATCGTGACTCATGCCTGTAATCCCAGCAACTCTGAAGGCTGAGGCAGGAGGATCATAAATTTGAGGCCAGCCTCAGCAACTTAGTGAGATCTAGCATCAAAAATAAAAATTAAATAAAAAAATAAAAAGTGCTGGGGATGTGGCTGAGTGGTTAAGTGTTCTTGGGTTCAATCCCTGGTACCAAAAAATAAACAACAACCACAACAAAATAGTTTTATAACCCAAGTCAAAAGGGTTTTTCTGAGCTTTCATACTTTAGCACTTTTGCCAGTTATTAAAAGGTGTGCAATTTATATTTACTTTTTTTTTTAACAGAAAAAAAAAAGCATTCTTATTTTATATGACAAAATCTGGAGTTACATGACACTGAAAATTTTAATACATCGAATTCATTAGGGAATCTTTTCTGTTTAATTCATTAGTCATTGGGTATAACTATATTATAGCATTGCCTTTTTTTTAATTCGAAGTTGTTATATCTGACAGCAGAATGCATTACAATTCATGTTGCACATAGAGAGCACATTTTTACATATCTCTGACTGTATACAAGTATATTCACACCATTCCTGTCTTCATACATGCCCGTAGGGTAATGATATCATCTCATTCTACCATCTTTTTTTGTTCTTTCCTTTTTTTTTTTTTTTTTTTTACCCCCTCGGCCCCTCCCTCCCCCCCCCTTCCCATTGACCTTTCTAGTGTTCTTCTAATCCTCCTATGTTCCCTGTCCCAACCCCACTGTGAATTATATTTCTAATCACAGAGACTTTTCCACCTGCTCACATTTAGTAAACAATAATAATAATAATAAAATGAAATAAAAACAAAAAAACATAATATGTCCAGCCAAATGCTTTGAAATCCCAGGAGCCTCTCTTCTGGGTAGAGATCAGTCTTGATGAGCTAGTGGTGTTGCCTGAGAGCCTGCAGATTCTCATCTCTAAACTGGGATAAGTTGGGAGAATGTTCTGAGAACTGAATGGGCTAAAATGTGGATAAGTGCCCTTCTGGGAGTGGATGGGACTCAAGAAATGGATCGGCAAGCTATAGATTTCTTCTTCTTCTTCTTTTTTAAAATATTTATTTATTTAATTTAGTTGTACACAATGCAATGCATTTATGTTTACGTGGTGCTGAGGATCGAACCCGGGCCACGCACGTGCGAGGCAAGTGCTCTGCCGCTGAGCCACAACCCCAGCCCTAGATTTCTTCTTTGTTCTCCTGTTTCCTCCCATAGTTTGGATTTTCTACAACTCCAATTTCTTTTCACTTTTTCTCTCCACTCTCTTTGTGGGCAAGAAGAATAAAACGATTCACATCACATGCTTTTTTTTTTTTTTTTTTTTTTTTCCAGAATGTGCCATCCGGTGATGCTGATGACCATCTTATTGTGTATTCCAAAAGGAACTGATGCTTCCAGCCCAAGCTTTGATCTCAGAATTTCAGGACTGAAGTGGAATTTACAGAAATAATCCAAGTCCTTTCATTTCATTGTCTTGCTTAGAGGAAAAGAAGAAGAAGAAAAAAACAAATAAACAAATTAAAAACATAAACAAAACAAAACAAAAAAAAACAACGTCAAGGTTCTCCTTTCAGCTCAGGGCTTGGGCTGCAACCCCAAATTACCTTAACACTTTTTTAAAATTACTTCCTTGGTTTTTAAACTTTGCAACTGAATGTTTCTTTGCAACAGAAACATTAGGAATGGGATTTAAAATGTATCGAAGTGCAAAAAACTTCAAGTCCTTCAGCGATAAACCCTAAGAACACACCAGCAAATATAGAACTAAGCAACTTAAAATAACACCCTGCGACTGATTTCACTACTAGGAAAAGTTGAATTGGAAGATAGCTCCCATTATCAGAAGAAAGCCAAGCTGACATGACCAGGACGGTGTGTTGGGAACTGTTGCTTTTGGTCATCAGAATCTTTAAAAGTGAAATGTTTAGATTCATGAATGAGACTTCTATAACAAAAGACTAGTGAACAAGAGGAAAGCATACAAATTTAATGGGCATTTTATGTGCTAGAACAGTCTTTGAAAAAGAGGACCCAAGGACACAGGTATACCTGTATATTTTTACTCCAGATTTAATAAAGATGTGGACAGCTGTTGGGAAATACGATAGACGAGAGAGTATGACCTGATGGTAACAGGCTGGGGACCTTGTTGTTCAGATTCTGCTCAGTGTCTTTGCATTATCACCAAACTAAGCCATGCACATAACTAGTAATACTTCATGTTGATAGTTTAGGTAGAGGATCAATGCAAAATTCAGTAAATTATCAGCCACAATTTATGTGATGTATTTAAAGATGGCAAACAGATATGGAAAGGTATGTATTAGAAAAATGTAATACCCATGTCCAGTTGAGCTTTTGATCAGATTTCCTGTTGGTTATCTAGTAGACACCAGGCAAGAACAGATCAGCCATATTTAGTATACTAACTGAATTCATTAAATAGAAACCCCAGCACACACATAGAGAGGGGTGTTCTCCCAAATAAGGGGAAGAATAGTTTGAGCACTCACATAGATTCTACTTAGTTAATGAGGGACTTCCATTATCACAAGGTTTCCTTGCAAGCTGGCTTTGCTCTGTAGTCATCTGGGTGTACCTGGGGCACAGTTGAATTTAGACCTAAGCCTGTAGCACCTTCTAGCTCCGTCTCAACTGTCTCAACTGTCTTTAGCTTTTGCCATAAGCACACTCCTTGGAAGGGAGCAAAATTGGTTTCTGATGGTGGTTGGTGAGGCCATTCCAATTTTTCACTTTCATTTTCAAAAGTTAATCAATTAATTAATCCAGCTATGGATTTATCACCTTTCATTCTTATGGATCCTTTGAGATTCAGTTCCACTGTTTCCTCCAGGAGACCTCCCAAATCCACAGGTCAGGTCATGTGGTGGACTTTCCTGTGTTCTACTTTTGTATATTTTGATCCCTGCCCTAAGATAGTCGCAGTCTGGTTAGGGTGACAATGACCTTCTCCTGAATGTTCCATTAAGCCATGCCTGAAATGCCACAGGTATCCAAAAATGTCTTTTTGGAAATGTTCAATTTTGTGAGAAGAGCACAATTCATACAGGATACAAATTTCTGATATATATATTTTTCTGAATATTCCATTTGCCTGCCAGAACATGACACAGGGAAATTTGGTTAAACACAAAATAGTATCTTCTTATAAACTGTGAAACAAACTCTTGGCAACTCTAGGCTCTTCCCAGGGGAACATCAGTTGCTCTCTCTCAGTGTCTTCTCAGGACAATCTCTGGCTATCCAGAACATGTGGTCCTCTTTGTAGCTGCCTGACGTACAGCCACAATACCGCGGGAGGAGATTCGGTGGCAGGAATCTATTATTCTTAGTCTCTTTCTTTATCTTTATCTCTTCTTCTCTTACTAAACTCTTTTCTCATTTCTCTAGCTTCTCATTTCTTCTCTTCTTAGCTAAACTCTTTTCCTTATACTAAACTCCTTTCTCATTCTCATTTCTTAGTCTCTGTCTTTCTCTAGCTTCTCATTTCTTTCTCTAGCTTCTTCTGATCTCACTCTTAACCACTCTGACTCTTCTGACTACGTTCTAGCCGCTCTGACTCTTTTCTTCTTCTCTGACCCGAACTCTTCTTCCGACTGACTGAATGAATGCCGCTTCTGACTGCTTTCACCCAGTTATATACCTTTAGCTTTGCGGGTGCGTCACGTGCATACTTAATGTATGATTATTATCAGGTGGAACTTATGGCTTCCAGCTAACCGCAATAGCCATCTCCCTGATTGGGGCTCCTTCACCTCTTACTGAAGACATTAAAATGAGCCAGGTGTGGTGGTGCCTGTTCATACTCCCACCTATCTGGGAAACTGAGGCAGGAGGATTGTAAATTGGAGGCCTGCCTGGGCAACTCAGACCTTGTCTCAAAAAAAAAAAAAAATATATATATATATATATATATATTAATATATATATATATATTTTTTTTAAAGGGCTGGGGTTGTAGTCCTGTGGTAGAGCACTTGGCTAGGAACATGTGAGCCCCTGAGTTTCATTCCCAGTACTAGAATAAAAAGAAAAAGAAAAAAATATAGGTATTCAGGTGTTTTTGTTTTGTTTCCTCCGACTGTGTGTTTCTTGGGGTGCAGAATGACTTTCCATTTATGCTCAATAACATGCTGAATTTAGTTTCATGTGTGTGAAACCCTTGAACTTCCCTATGGTCATTGCCATGATATCTTTTTGTTTACGAATGCACAAACTTCAGGTGTCTGGCTCTGCAGTCTCCATCACAGAGCTGTATAATAAATAAATAGCATGGCAGAATCTGAGGAATAAGAAAAATTGTTCATGAACACATGCCAAATACCCACCCCTAAAATCCAAAGAAGTAACCAGGGGAGACAAGTGTACAGGAGACAGCATTGGCTTCCTGGCAGGGACTGTGAGTCCTGCTGTATCACAGTCTCTGGAGACAGACATGGGGAGTGGGGATGTAGCTGGGTGGTGGAGAACTTGCCTTGCATGCTCAAGGCCCTGGGCTCAATCCCCAGTGAAGAGGCAGGTGTGATTGCATTGAATTGCTTTTGGGTTTATATACTCTGTCTTCTCTACAACTCAGGACAGGAAGCACAAGCCCCATTGTCTGCCACTCTGTTTCAATATACTGCAAATAAAGCTGCAAATAAAGCTTTGGTTATTTAGTCCTTGGAGGAGTCCGGATGTGCATGCATTTGTAGGAGCAGCCAGGGAAGGTCCTTTTGGGTGAGGAGGGGGCCTCAGGGAGCGGGTTCAGGCTGCAGGGTTGAGGGTGTCATTGTCTCACGGAGACTTCCTCTGTGGATATTCCAAGAACCAAATAAAATCCATGAGTTTTAGAGAACAAAACAGAATTCCTAACATCACACCAAATCAGTCAGTGCCGTTGAATGCTCTTTAAGAAGTAAAGATTCTTGCAGTGTTTGGTTTCTGGTGACTCAGACGTTTTAAACCAAGGAAATAATAGAGACAAATAAGTCCACTAGGGGAGATAGCCCAGTGGTCTGGGTCTTAAGTTGGTAACGGGAACACTCCCTAGAACCCGGAAGTTCAAGTTGGAGCCACATTGATTTGCCCTCTCACCTTTTATAGATAAAATGAGTTGCACTTGGTTTTTGGGGGGAGTGACTTTTGGGTAAGAGTCTAAACATCCAAGGTTTGCTTGTTCTGTTTAGGACATTATAGGGCTCCTGAGGCATTTTCTTTTTCTCTTTCTACTAAAAAGTGGTTTGCTGTAATTTGTTTGGCCCCAAATTCTGGTACTCAGCTGAAATGTTGGGAAAACAGAGAACTGGCTTCCCTTATAGTGTATTAGGCACTTAATAAAACACAGATGACTGAGAGACCTCTTTCAGCTTCCCCAGTGCATCCTTGAGACTGGTAGGGAAAAGAAGTAAAGGATGGGGTGAGAAATTTCAAGACGATTCTTTAAAAGGAGGATTTAGCCATATGTTTAGCAGAATTGCTCTTGGAATTTTCTAACCTGTAAGTACTGATAATGGGAGACATAGACTCCAGTTTTTCTGAGAAAACAAAGCACAATACAACAGTAGTTCCAATGCTTTTGTATGTAGGGAAAGGAAGCAAACAATGAATATACAAGTGATTCTTGCATATAAAAAAAATTATTCCTTCTCTTAAGAGAATTTCAAATTTGTAAACAATGAGACTATTAAATATTCAGGTTAAAGTAATTTGAAACGTAAACTAAAGAACAGGGCTCACACATAAACGTACCCTGAGAAAACTCAAGGATTTACAAAATTCTCTAAATTGTCAAACAGAAAATTTAGATTATGTACAAAGGAATAAAGTAAGTCCTTTCTCTATAGTAATACTTAACACGAAGAGATAATCCTGGAATTCTTTGATAATTTGGAGTGGTAACAGGCAATCTTCAAATACTCCATCACATGGCGTGTCTCATGAACAAAAGTGACAAATTTTTCTCAGATGTAAAAATATGGAGAATATAAACCATTTGATGAAACTTTTGATAAAAATACTGAACTTACTCTGTGGATATCCGAGGTAAGAGAAATTGATAGAAAAACATAGAATCAAAGCTGATAATGGGAATTGAAATCAGATGCTTTTACCATCTAATACTGATGAGAGTAGGACCTTGGTAAATTCTTTGTATTTCAACGTGTGTGTGTGTGTGTGTGTGTGTGTGTGTGTGTGTGTTTATACACATATATACATACATATATTTATATATATATATTTCATATTATTGAAGATGCATTTCATTCAATAAGAATATAGAATTCATGCATCTCAATAAGTATAAATGCATGAAAATATGCAAAAGCCAACCTGAATATTTTTTAAACATAACTTTTAAAAACATTTGGAAGTTCACAGGCCCAGGCGGCTGCCTGCCTTTGGGAATCACCGGGGCATTCACCTGAAGCCATGTGTGTCCCAAGAAGCTCCCAGCCACGATGGTGTGGTAGTGGTGTCGAGGTGGCCATTTCCGCCCAGCTCGGGTCTCTTGGCTCTGGTGCCCCCACTGACTGGATGAGATGCTCTTAAGGCCACTTTGACGTCTGAGGCTCTTCCAATCCAGTCCTTCCTTTTCCCCTTCCTGTCCTTGGGTTAGGCCTGATGAGCACGTCTTTTCCTGCTTCATCTCCCCTTAGCTTTTGTCCAGTCAGTTCTTGCTCTTCACCTCCATCTTGGTGAGTGCTTCTTGGAGGCCCTGCTTCTGTTAGCTTGTGGTGGACTGGTGGATGCCCAAAGTAGGTAGACTGAATTATCATTTTTTAGAAGTTATCATTTTTCAGAAGTTAAAAAAAAAAAACAATGAAACCATTAAAAGGGGATTAATGTAGGAAGTATGAGATGAGTTCACACAGATATGATCAAGCATATTGTGAATGAATTGGATTCTAATACAAAATCCAACTACTCATTCCTTCTAGAATGCTCCCAAGAGTGTTTAGGGAAGGAACAATAAAAACACTGCTTACATGCTTTAATAGGCACATACACAAAAGAGAACAGGACAGTATATTTCTGAACCAGATGGCAAATGATAATTTTATAAGAAATGGATAAGAAATTTAAAAATGAGAAAAGAAAGAAAGAAAAAAAGAAAAGGTGGTTGAATGAGACGGATATCATTATCCTAAATGCATGATTGAAGATCTGAATGGTATAACTGTACTTGATAAACTACTGGGAAAAAACCGTGTTAGCAAATAATATCCAGTGACAATCCCTCCCTCTCAGTGACTCCTTCCCAGAATCTTTGTACTACTAAAATCTAGAAACCAAAGATTCAATGTTCACTGCAGAATCCTGTTCTGGGGTCAGCATGCATTCCGACTGGTTAGTGCTTGTGCTTCCAGTTGTCCAACGTCTTAAGCGTCACCCTGACTGTGTCTCGCGTCACCTACAATGTGTAAGTGCTTCTAGTTGCTTTCCCATTTCCTAGAAATGCAATTATTTCTTTCTCTGAAGATGATTTACACTAACTGCTCCTCAACAAAATTAGTCTTCCACAGTTGTGTTTTGAACCGTCGAGTCCACTTATCTAATTCTTTACCCTTTTAGGAGAGAGTGCATATGATTTATAAAGACAGAGCCATTATGTAACAGGTTGTTTGTAAGTAAGATACTAAAGCCAGCAAGGTGCAGAGGTTAGGGCCCCAGCCAGTCAGGTGACATTTAAATCAACTCAAATGCCTGTAACATTTTTCCACACCCTACTAAATGATCTTCCTCCCTCTGCCCCTTCCCTTCCTTTTTTGTTTCTCTCCATCATCGCTAGTAGCATAGGAGTTCAAGATGGTAGGGCTGCAGGGCAGAGGTATCCAGAGGTATCCAGAGGTATCCAGAGGTATCCATAAGTATCCAGGCCCCTGATCTACTGGAAGGAGAGCTGCCCATCAACAGTGCACTTTGCTGAGGTGAGAGAAAAATCTTTGTTGGGCTGAGCCACTGGTATTTGGAGGTTACTATTATATTCATGTATTTATTATGTGAATATATTTAATAGACAGTTTTAGGCCACTTATCACTAACTATTCAAAGAAAGAGAGAGAAAATTTAGTTAGTGGCATAGGGAGATTTTTCCAAGTTGATTAAGTCTGTGGAAAGAAAACTACATATGACATACCCTAAAGTTTTACTTTCTGTAAGTTTTTTTTTTTTTTTTTTTTTTAATGAAACAGACAATGCTTTCACTGGTCTCTCAGATACGGGCCAAAAAAAATTAGGCCATGAAAATAATTGTTTTTCCCTTTCTCTGAGAAAAACATGAGTGTATAAAACATACAAATTCAGCATATTCTCGTTGTTTGCCAGAGATGTATCCTTTCCCCCCAGGAGTTGGCCCAGAGTTGGATAATCTTGAAGAATGATCAAAAAGTGAGACTGTTAGTTCTGAAAACTTAGGACACGGAGTCACAGGATTCCCATCTCTTCTTGTCCATGGGAACTCCTGGGGTCACCAGCCCAGCTCCTCCTCTCAAGTGAGGCTGAGTCTGCAGGTTGGCTTCTGTAGGTTGTCCCTCTTCTATAGGTTTTACTTAGAAACATGTCTAGTGGCGTCACCTTCTTCATCTTGGTGCACTGAGCTGGATTAACCCCTGTTTTTGGTCAAGAGAAGCACCCTCGCTCATCTCTGTCTAAGGTTCTATGGTAGAGGGGGCCTTTCAGATGCTCTGGGAGAACTTGGTAGGAAGCAAATATCCTTTTTTTTTTTTTTTTAGTGGATTAAGGAATGAATGACTAATTTGATATGTTCAGGCGCAGTGAGTGCTGTTTAATTGTGAGGGGAAACCACAGCTCTGAGATACCCGCGGTTCTTGGTGACCAAACAGAAGTGCTGCTATTTGAAGCTTGCTGATTGTGTAACAGCTACTAACTAAATGTAAAGGTCATCTCCCCTTTCGCCCTAACATTATGATCAAAAACACGCACCCATGCTTTTAAAAATAACTCCTCTGGCACTGAAAGGGACAGAGAGAAAATAAAAAAAAAAAAAAGAAAGAAATGAAAGTAGAGTCATGAGTTTCATTCCCCTTCCTGCCAATATATACAAACTCACATCCAAAACACATCTCATTTACATGCCTGTTTATTTTGTTTTCGTGGCTGTCTAGAAGCTGGGACCTTTCTGTCTTTTGCTAACTTGGGACAAAGAGATATTAGGATAAAGTAAACTCCACGCCTATTCAGCTGTGTTCATCCTCACGATGACTTGGTCTTTCTGTCACCACCTGGACAGATGTTTGGATCGTCATGAGACTCTGCGCATTTGTGGGTGAATCGCTGGAAATTTGGAAGGAATATTGCCAATTTCTTCATTTTCAAATTTTGGAGTTTTGCTCTAGGAATTGTTAATTATACTTCATTTTAAGATTTAAAGTTAATTGTTCTGCTGTCCTGTAAACCACAGATGTGATGTGGACACTGCTCTGGAGTTCTTGGCTGATTTGTTTGCTGTATAATTCACTCTTTCCCAACGGCTTTCGTCTGGGTCCAAGGCTCCTGCTGTCCTTAGAACATTCTGCCATTGTGCGCTCTCAGTCAATATAATACCACCCCCCCCTTTGCCTTCACTGCTCTTAAAAGAGACTCATCCAAATTGTCTGAACCTCAAGATCCACCCACTTCTGATCTCTCTAATGCCATCTTTTGCTACTTTCTCCTTCGAACTGCAGGATCTGACTTTGATTTTAATTTCTCAGGTTGTCCTAAGCCCCCTGTGCTTTCCTTCTATTTCCCCCTTTGGAATGAACCATTCTTCTCTCTCTCTCTCTCTCTCTCTCTCTCTCTCTGCTTCTTCCTCATTCTTGACACAGCTACTCCCACGCATCCATCCAGCTCCTTTGGGGAGCTGCTGGCCCTTCCTCACCATGTGGATCAGGAGCCCTTGAGGATGTTTTCCCTCTTGACAGGTTGATCCCGCTGCGGTAATCATTAGCGTGAGCATTTAATTGCTCAAACCAGGACACTTTTCAGAAAGGGGGAAACTATCAATAATTACTCTGGGACAACACCCATAAATCAAGACCGTCCAGGGAAAACTGGTCTGTCTTGTCAATGTTTCTAGAATTTCCTGTTGAATTGCATTCTTCCCTCCCAGTCTACAGCTTACAGGGAAAGGAGAACCCAATTGGATTTTGTTTTCTGCTTATTTTCTAATTGGCTTTATCTTGCTCCCTAATGCATGATTGGAGCTCAAAAAATCGTAGCTAATGTGTAAAATACCAATTGTCCATAGAAATATATAAATGTCTGTACATAAAAGCAAATCTTGATTTAAAATTATAATAGCAGAATACAAAATAGTATGTACATGTGCCTATTGTCTGTCTGGCACTGAGCTAGTTACCTCAAGTCGAGGGTGCTGGGGAATGGGAGGTTGAGGAGCTGAGGTTCAATCACATCGACTGGCAGATGCCAAACCACAAGTTCAATGATCAGTTTCCTGTGACGTCTTGACTGGGTCCTGGGATGCCCAGATAGTGGGGTAAACATCATTTCGGCACATGTCTGTAAGAGGATCTCTGGAAGAGATTAACATCCGCATCGGTAGACTGAAGTGGCTCACCCTCACCAGCGCCGGTGGTCCTCCTCCAGGCCCAAGGACAGACTAGAACACACAGGTGGAGGAAGGCGGGTGTGCTCTTTGCCTGACTCTGCGGGAACCCCCATCTTCCCCTGTCCTTAGTGCTTCTGGTTCTCAGCCTGCAGACAGGAGCTGGAGTGTGTAACACCTGCTCTCCCGACCTTCAACTTGGAACTTCTCAGCCTCTGTAACTGCATGAGCCAGTGCCTTACAATAAATGCCATTATATAGGAATGTCAGATAGATAGATGGATGGACAGACAGACAGGAGTCATCCTCTGTGGGCTCTGCTTCTTTAACACATAAGCCCCTGGCATGCTTCTCTTACTTCCGAAGGGCTTTTTTCTCACAGCTTCTGGGACTTGTCTCTGAACATTCTGCTCCTTTTGATTTGTCTCTAGAACTCTCCATAAGGCTCAGTAGCCAATACAGGTCATTATATTTATGTGAGTTATAATTATGCCAAGTAAGAAATAATACTCAAACAAAAAGAAATTCCTCATTTTGGTAGTGTTGCAGGAGATGCCAAGGAAAGGGAAAAAGCTGCCTTTCTGGCCAGGAATTGGTGAGGAGGATTAATCTTTTTAAATTTTTTTATGATTAGAACACACACACCCTCACACCACACACACATGCAGCATTGGACACTAAACTTCGTCACCCTGACCTTGATTTCTGCTTCTAGCGGTGAGTCCTTGCCGTGACCAGGGAGCAAATGCACACTTGGGCTGATGCTTCTCTTCCTTCACCTCACCTCCAAGGTCAGCTAAGGGACTTGAAGAATCTGAGCAACACCCATCATGGACCTTGTCTTCCACCTCGGTGGCATCCTTCCACCCCCAGGATGTTTTCCACATACGGGGGATTCCATTCTGCTTTATCTCTTCTCAGTGTGCCTTGAATGGCAGATGAGCTTCGGTCGTGAGAGAAAAAAAAAAACGTGCGCTTAAAACTTCTCCAACTGCCCTTATCCTGTGCTGTCTATGCCTTAGAATATAGTTATGGTTTTCGGCTCCCTTAATACATCATTTCTTCCCACTGTAGCACGTCATAACCTGATTGGTAGAAAGTATGACTGTCTGGTGCCAAAAACAACCAAACAGGGCTTAAAGTATGAGCCTGATAGCATGCCAGGGCCAGCCAAGTCTGAAACTGAATACAACAGAAATCACAGTGCTTTCCACCCACGGAGGACATGGGGAGGGCGGGAGGGAGGGGGCAGTGGCCTGAATCCCCACCGCATCCCACAAGGAAGAATTTACCATGAGATGCAGCCTATGTGGAGTGGTTTAGGTCATTCCATTATCAGTGCTTCACAGCTTCTTATGTGACCGCTCATCGGTTTCTGCTAATGAACTGAATGAAGTGCAAAATTTTAAAGAATAAATGGCAGAGTCGGGGAGTGCCATGACATTTCCCAAGGATGCGAACATAGCTTAGAGTTCTGATTGCTCTTTAAAGAATCCTACTCCAAGAACTATTGGGGGTAGTTTAATTATAGTTGGAGGCTTAACCACTATTTTCAAATCAAAGTCTCAGTTTTAAGTCGTTAAGGGTTTGGTGCTTTCCAAAACAGATTTGATTTTGCTATGATTTAATTTCTCTTTTTTGATATGCAAACACTGAATCATGTAGTCTAAGTGTTATTATTATTATTTATTTGGCCAAAGGAGAAAATTCTGGAATCATTAAGAGGTACAAATTAAGAACCTTAAAGAATAAAGAGGAATTCCTTGGCTATTCTGCTTGGTGCTCTGACTTCACACACTTTCCTTCAGTGTTTTTGCACAAACTTGCCTGACATTTCAGAATAAGCTGGCCAAAAATTGTTATTATTTTCAGTACTTCTAGTTTCTAGAAATCCAAGATATCCAGGTAAGGGTAGATATGTTTGATATACATCAGAATCAGAAATAGTTATCCTCCAGATAAGTGCATTATTATTCATTGGATACAACTGGTAAGAAAGTTACCTAAAAACAAAACCAAAACAAAACAAAAAAAACCAAAGCCACAAAACAAATAAACAACAATGGAACGAGTTACTACGGTGTACCATGAATCAGAGATTCTTTGGAGAGCAGTGGGTACAAGGAGGAATAAAATATCATTCTTTTCCTTGAACAGTTCACAGTCTAGAGTGGAGAGATACAGATAAACCAATGATTGTAATTCAGTGTAATGTGTCCCCTGACTGAGACCCATGGAGTTCTATCCAAATGAAGAAGTGATGGACATTGCTGGGGGGGTCTATGCAGTCACAGAAGATAAGGGGACCTTGGAGTTAAATGTTGGGAGAACAGAATATTCTCCAGATAGAATTTGAGACAGGGCATTCCTGTGGGTGGAAAAAGTCCCTTGAACATTTAAGAAGGTGTAGAAAGTGGTGCATGGACAGTATCCTAAGCAGAATACAGAGAAGCAGGAGTTCTTGGCAGGAGCCCATTGGCCAAGGGACTTTCTTCTAATGCAGAGGGGGCTAAACTTTGGGTGACCCTTCCAGGTCAGGTATCATAAACTTATGAAAAGGCCAATGGCTTAAGGACCAGGACACCTGTGTACAAATTGTGACCCTGTCATTAGCAAGAAGGTAGCCTTTCAGTCAAGTTCTTTACCTTTCTTGTCTCCAAAAGGAGGCAATTACTGCATCACTAAAATACCAATTTATAGGTTGGCAATAATGTTTCACGCAAGGAGACAGTGAGAAAAATAAGTTTTGTGTGTCTCCAAAACTAGAAATGTATTTGATTCCTGTTCTAGAAGTAGTGGATTCAGCTTATAAAAAGGACTGAATTTATGTGGTGTAATCAAGCAGGAGACTTGATGTATAGGCTGTTGATCTACATATACCCCCAGTGAAATGATATAAATGAAGAATGGGGAATTGCATTCTCCAAAATAAGAGAAGAAATAATGGCCTGAGACAAAGGATAGTACTCTTTAAAACAAAACAAAACAAAACAAAAAAAAAAAACTAGTCTTAAAAGCCTTCCTAATCTCAGAAGTGTCTGGCCTGTGTTGCAGACTCCCTTGAGGAGCACGGAAGGGAGGGCTTTTCTGAGATGTTCAAGGGCAGCAAAGTGAGCTAGTGGGTTGTGGAAGAGAAAGAAGGAGTCCAGGGAGGCCCTGATCTGCCGGTGAAAGGGAGAGAACAATGGTCTTTGAGGAAGCTGGAAGGTCCAACTCAGAAGGAGCTGTCCTTCCAGGTTCTTTCTCCCCAGGCTGTGATTGGCGGTCAGCATCAGCATAGCCACCCCAGGAGCACAGGGCCCAGAATTCCTCTCTTCCTTGTAGATAAGTACCGTTTCCTTCAGCACCTCTTACAATGGGTGCCATTTTACTTTCATATTTATCTACTCCTCAGAATAATTCCAAGGAGAAAGAAAACCCCACAGAAATGGCGTATATTGAATGCTCACTAAGTCTCCCAGGTGGTGCCCAATGGGGTCTCATTTATAGCTCCCTGCCCCTGCTTTATGTCAGAGGCACCTTAGGCCAGGAAGGGGTCCACAGAGCTGCCCAATGTAAGGGGTTGCATCAGGCTTTGAAGAACCCAGAACTCTTCCACTCCAAGGGATGCATCTTGGTGAGGTCTCCTAGGAGGGTATGGCCAACCAATTCCCCATAGAGAATTGCTTCCAGTCTGCTGGAAGATTTACCTTAATAAAAAGGCTCCATTTGCGTCTGTTCCTGCAGGTGGCAGAGACTCCCTGTAAGGGTCGACACATGACCACTGGAAGGGCATCCATTTTTCTTTCTTTCTTCAGTTAAGTTTCTGAATTGGATCCAGCTGTTCTTTGATGCAGAGGCCAAAAGACCCCAATATCCTGCTCTTTGTTTTCCTGAAAGTTATTGGCCATTGTTAACCATGAGGGCTAGGTTGGAAACCCTTAAAGAACTAAGCGTTTGGTCAGTGGGTGCTGGGAGCAAGGTCATGGTACAGCAGAGGTTGATGGCATTTCAAGATGAAGCCTCCAATCCAAGCCTGGCTAATGGCGTCTGTGGACCTTGATGAGAATAGAACAGATAACAATACAAAAATCGTAATCATAATTCTCCTCAATTACCATTCCAAGTTCAGTACTGTGTGGATCTGCTTGTAAACTTGTTTGTCTCCATGATTTTATCTCTAACAGAGTCCTTGTCTTCACAGGCTCTTGTACTAGGCACACGAGTCTTCTTTTTCCTGTCTTTGAAACGCTAATGCAGTACCCATTTTTGAGGCAAAGAAATGGAACCTTAAGATTAATGAACTTTTCTAATGTACTCCTAACTAGTTCATGACAAAAGTGGGGTCGTGTACTGAGAACCTCAGGGGGCCAGAAATCAGCTGCAGTGGGAGAGAAAATAAAGGGGCAGGGAGAAAAGCAAAATTATTGGGAGAAGTGTGTCAATCTCTTACACCATGCCAGTATGACCCCATGGCTGCCTGTGGTACTTTGCCTCCATTTTTACCTTCTGGTTTTTGCAGCCAGAGGGGGCAGACCAATTTGGGTTGGCACAATCCTACCCATGTCTAGAATGAATTGGGTTTACCAAATTTCCTTCCAAAGAGCCACTTCAGTCCATACCTTTACGGATCAGCTTGGTCAGAATAAGAAACTCACCCACAAAATTAAACTTGGAACTCAAAAGGGATTTTCATCTTGCAAATGTCAGATGGGTTAGAGGGCCCGCTGGTGACTCACTCCCCCTTTCAAGGAATAGAGGTTTGACTCCCAGCGGAATAATGAACTTCAGCTCACTGGCGCCCAAGGAACTAGCACAATGGGCAGATGTCCGAACTCCACTGGCCACATCCCAGATGCAAACAATAGAACGCTGGCCAACTTCGACGGAGGAGAGTCTCTGAAGCCATGGTATTGCTTTGGCGGGCCAAAAATGCATTAGGAGACTGCAGTTATCCACAATAGTCTCACTTCATAAAGAAGGAAGGGGCTGGGGAGGGACGTAACGTGAGCTCACATTCTGTGATGGAGTTGGAGGGAAAGTGCTCCTATATTTTGCCTCTTTGCCCTCTCAGATGATGGATTGCTTCAGGTTTATGAAACGCTGCAGCGAAATCCCTTCAGGGTTGGGGCCACATGAATATTAATTGGTCCCAAATAAGAAGAGCAAGGCCTTGATCATTGCCAGTCTGGGAGAGTCATCATCGTTGTTCTTTTCCACACTTTTTATTTTCAAGGAGCTCTTTTGTTGGGGGAGAAATCCAGCGTCAGACTTGGGAAGGAGATTTCTCTGAAGCTTTCTACACTCATCAGTTATTTTAGTTCTTTAAAAATTGCATCATGTTATAGGTCTGTAAAGACACTGGATTATCCAAACAGATCCTATTTCATGTACTCTAAAACGGAGGCAGATAACAAAATCAGTATAAGCATGTTTTAAAGTTCCTAGAAGTTTGTCTATTTGTGCATTTACTTTATGTAGTACTTTCACATATATTATCTTCCCTCAAGATAAATAAAGCAGGTATTGTGTTTCCTCATTTACAGGCAAAATCAGCCTGTATTAATGATCTATCTGGCCAGGGATAGATCACAATGAGAGGGTCTTCCAATTCCAGCTCCTCCATTTCCCCCCTTTTTTATATAAGTCCTACCCAGCACGTCAGACCACTCCCTGCTTTCTACTGTCCCTGCTAGTTATATGGTCGGCCCTGCTCATGACATCTTCTCCATAAACAGGAGCAGGAGGCTGATGGAGCCTCAACCAAATTGCATTTGCACAATTCACCTGGGACCAAGCAGCTACTTTGGCTTTCTTGGATGTGTGAAAGCTTTGGGTAGACCATTTGATTTAGAGGAGGGATAGCCCTAAATTTAAAGGGGAGTAGAAATGCTAGGTGTGGGCACACATGCCTGTAATCACAGTGACTCTGGGACCTGCCTCAGCAACTTAAGTTAGACCCTAAGCAACTGTCTCAAAAAAAAAAAAAAATAAATAAATAAATAAAATAAAATAAAAATAAGAAAGAAAGAAAGAAAGAAAGAAAGAAAGAAAAAAGAAAAAGGTGGGGGGGGGGGCTGGGGAATGTGGCTCAATGGTTAAGGGCCCTGGATTCAATCCCCAGTACCAAAATAAACAAACAGACAAAAATAAATAAATAAATAAATAAAAATAAATAAATAAATAAAATAAAAAAAAAAAGAGGCGGGGGGATTAGAAATAATCCCCCAAGTCATATGTGGAGAGGTGAGTTTTCTCTGATGAATGTATCTCTGTCAATCCCACTGAAACAATGAAAAGCATTAAATGCAAATTCATTTGCCTGGGTAGAAACAAAAACACAAAAACATTCTTTAAAAATCACGTTAAGTCATTTATAGGGGTTTTTCTCAGAGCCACTGAAAATCTATGCACAGTTAGTTCACTGGGGACATAATTTTGAAAACCAAGAAGACTTTTGCTAAATTAGGGGAAAATAAAACAGAACTCTCCCCTCAACTTCCAGAAGATTCAAGCCAAGCCTGAGTTCTATCCCTCTTAGATTTGGAATGGGTTCTAAACTTGGCAAAAAGGCGCACTTGCCCATCCCTACTGGAAATCTCTCAAGAGAGTTGGTTCCAGCTTTCCAAAAGCTTGCAACCCAAATATGTTTGGCTTCACATCTGAACCTTTGTAATGTTTGACATCTATTAGAAATTACCACGTAAACTTCAGAAACTTAAAATCAAGCCGAACTCCAATGGGCATATGAAGTCAAGCCGATAAGGTTACCACATAACTTAAACAAACACTGGAACCTGCCTGCAAGCCCGTGTGAAGTCTCTCTCACATTTTTGGCAGGGACTCAGAGATCTGTGGAGATATTAATGAGGAGGAAGAGGAGAGGGATCTCATTTTTCTCCACTAATCCATCGCAGCCACGTAGCCGCTGCTCTCCGACCTCAGAGCCCAGAGGTTCTGAAACCAGCAGAACAATGACCCCTGTGAAATCAGAGTTCTTTAACAACAAGGTGATAATTTTTGTTAATCTGCATTAACCCAGTGAGCTAGTAACAGAATAAGAAAATTATGACCTTGACTTCACCAAGAGATTGGCAGTCTTTAATCTGGAAGCCGGAAAAACCCAGATAGGCTTGCTCACAAAGACGGAAAAGTGCTTACTAAAGATCCGATAAGATATTAATCCAATTTGGAACTCTCTAGTGAACAGAGAGGAAGTGGCCAATTAGAAAGGTCTAATCTGGCCTAAAAGCCAAGAGGACCCTCAAAAGTGGCTGATTGACTTTTGGGTTGGTTGGTTGGTTGGTTGGTTGGTTGTTGTTTGCTTGTTTCTTTAAAGGATGCTGTAATGCCGATAAAGCTGCCTGCTTTGTTTTGGTCCTTGTCAGTGGTGAGGGTTTGGTAGGCTTTGAATATCTGAGGCTCATGGAAAAGCAGTTTATGCAGTAACATGTGCTATATCCATTTGAGGCAACAGGAAGTAGCAGGAAAGGGCTTGTGGCATCTGGCCCACACGTTCTGCTGCTTAAATAGCAGTGTGACCTTGGGATAAACAATTTTGCTTCTGAGCCTCAGTGTCTTCAATAGTAAAGGATTATTATAACATCTTTCAGAGTGTCATTGTGAAAGTTGAATGATATAATATATAGGGAATCACCTAGTGCAGAGTCTGCCGTAGACTTGTGTTTTAGAAAAGTCATTTAAATCTCTGAGAGAATGCAGATTCCATCTCTCCTGCTAGGCTCATTTGTTTTTTTTCCATCTTGTCCTATGATTGCTTATATAAGATGCTGATATAACCTGCTTTCAGGAATGTTATTTCATGATATTGTGCTAAGTATTAGATTCTTCTATAAACAGGACAGGCTTACACCTCAAAATCAAGGGAAAGAAGGAGTTAATGTGTAACAAATACATATTCATTTTTATCTTTCTTCCTTATTTTTTCCCTTCTACTGATTTCATGAGGAACCCTTCCTGCTGCCCTTAAATTTATTGTCATAATTTTTCTTAAAAGATAAAATGGCCAGTACTATATTACCATGATTAATATAAATTATTGGAGACCTGAATTGAACGGAAATGACGTGGAGTCTCAACAGGACTTTAATATTATTATTTCTTTTGGGTTCTGTGGATTGAACCCAGGGTACTTGACCACTGAGCCACATCCCCAACCTTTTTACTTTTTATTTTGAAAAAGGATCTCACTAAGTTGTTTAGGGCCCTTGCTAAGTTGCTGGGGCTGGCCTTGAACATGCACTAGATCCTCCTGCCTCAGCCTCCCGAATTACTGGAATTACAGATGTGTGCGCCCCGGGTCCTGGCTTAGTAGCAGTTTTTGACTAACGATGTCAGATCCCTTGAGATGCAGACGTGCTTTTGTGGCACACAAAGCTTTCATGAGAATGATGGAGAATTCCTTCTCGTTCAATTCCCTGTCTCCCACCCCAAGAGAATTGACCCCGCAGTGCAAGTTCTGCTGTAAACAGGACAACACATTTTCTTACATTATATTATATTTATGTTTTCCAGGTATCACAGCAGTAAACTGATAACTAGGATTACAACAATTTTAAAGTACTGGCAAACTGTAATTTTAAAGTGTGTTTTAAAACAATAGAAGAAAGATGATTCATTATAATAGTACTACATTTTTAAAAAATCTTTTTTTAAAAAATATTTATTTATTTGCTTTAGTTGTACAGGATGTGTTTATTTGCACGTGGTGCTGAGGATCGAACCCAGGCCGCACACGTTCTAGGCTAAGCACTCTACCGCTGAGCCACAACCTCAGCCCAGTACTACATTTTTTAAACTCTGTATTAACCATGACGTGTATGTCAGTATGTCCATGACTGTAGGAGCCCTGTTTGGGGAGATGGCTTGAATTGCGGTTGACTATGGGCCACGGAGATTTGGGCATTGTCGCCTTCCATAGTCTCACGGGACTTGGCCCGGGATCTCGAGTGACTTGGCCGAGATTGCTGATCGGGTCAGCGCCATTTTGGTGGTGTGTGCGGCGCATGTTAGTCATTGTTAGAGCCAGAGAGAAAAGTTATCAGAATAAAAAACTGTTTGTCTCCAGTTTGCCTCTGAACTTCTTCCCGCGGCTTCGTTGCTTCAAGCGGCCATCGCTTCAGGCAGCAACACATGACTATCTCAGAAAAGTAGGGTTTTCCTTTCCATTACTGTGGGACTCGGCCTTGGAGAGGCAGCTTCAGATACAGGTCCTGGAAGGGAGGAAGGCAAGGGAGGGGAGATGTGATTGGATGGTGTGGAATTGGACCTCAGCGGCCTCTTTTTCTTGGTTGACACTGTTACGTATTAGTTGTGTGAAATTGGAGGAGACCTTTTGACCTAAATCTCTTCTATTATCTGTAAAAATGGGATTACAACATCTACTTTTTACAGTTGTCCCCCAGACATGAAATTATACTATGTAAGGTATTTTGTTAAGAACTTAAAGATCAGGGGCTGGGGTTATGGCTCAGCAGTGGAGTGCTTGTCTTGCATGTGTGAGGCCCTGGGTTCGATTCTCAGCATCACAAAAATAAAATATAGGTATTGTGTCCACCTACAACTAAAAAAAATTTTTTTTTTTTTTTTTTTTTTTTTTTTGGTACAGGGGATTTTACTCAGGGGCACTCGACCACTGGGCCACATCCCTAGCCCTTCTTTGTATTTTATTAGAGACAGGGTCTCACTGAGTTGCTAAGTGCCTCGCCATTGCTGAGGTTGGCTTTGAACTTTCGATCCTCCTGCCTCAGCCTCCCAAGTGCTGGGATTACAGGCGTACGCCACTGTGCCCGGCTTCTAAAAAAAATTAACAACAACCAAAAAAGAACTTAAAGATGAGTGTTCCACTGCTGGTAGGTATTAGTTGAAGTTGAGAATTCCTGTTACAGAAGATGGTGATGGACAAGACATTTAGGACTGTAGCTGGGTTGCAGCACTGACCTTCAGTGTGATATCAAGGACCTGCTGAGACGTCTTCTGTTCTTCCCAAGTTGGAGACTGATGCATTTGAGCCATTTTGGAGGGGTTGGCTTTGGGCCTTAGTTTTTAGAGTTCTTAAAGTAAAAGACCTGATAGCTCGGACATCTAGAGAGGTCCTGGCTGTGGGCCAGGGGAGGCTGGGCCTGCATCTAGATGAGATTGTATGTATGTGACTACAAGACCAATATGATTCTGCAACATGTACACTTAGAAAAATGAGAATTGTATCCCATCTATGTATGTTCTATCACAGTGCATAAATGCATTCTACTATCATGTATAACTAATTAAAACAAATTTAAAAAAAATATTTAAAAAAATGAAAAGTCATTCCATGTGCTCTCAGTGCCACACAGTTGAGGTTGTCATGACTTGGTTATTCCATCAAACTCCTCGAGAGCCTCCAGGGAAGCTGCAGGGAGAGGGTGGGCTTCACAGTAGTCTATTTGCCCCATATCATATCTCCAGCTGGCCGCTCCTTTGGTTGGAAAAGAAAGTACCTATTGGAGAATGCAGTTACTGTTCCTCTTCAGTAGAAATGTAGACATACAGAAAATATCAGCTCTGATGCTTCTGATCAATGTATTGGTCACCATCTAATGCATCTGACCCTTCATATCTGTGAGTTCTACACCTGCACATCTGAGGGTCAAAGATATTAAGCAAAAGATTGTGTTTGTACTCAACATGCATAGATTGTTTTCTTGTTCTTTATTCCCTAAACGGCGTGGTCTAAACAACTCTTTACACAGCATTTCTATTGCATCAGGTATTATAAGTCATCTAGACATGATTTAAAGTGAAAAGGGAGGATGTATATAGGTTAAATGCAAATACTGCAGCATTTTACATAAGGGACTTGAGTGTCCATGGGCTTGGCACCTATGGGGGTCTTGACACCCATCCCCCACAAATACTGAGGGACAGCTGTAATCAGTGCTAATAGTTGTTGGAGACTGGGTATGTAGCTAAGTGTGTTGGTGTGACACATTAATTTCAGCATCCTATCCCTGGTGTTGTGACACCATTTTGAGTCTGGTAACACTGACTCAAACAAAAGGAAGGTTAAAAAAAAAAAAAAATCAATATTTTTTCTAGAAGAATATTCTCCTGAACTTACAAGTAAGATTGAATCTGAATGATGTAAGACTTTAAATTGTTTATAATGCATTAGCCTATACCTGAGTATCCTGACTATCTATTTAAGATTTGGGACCCAGACATTTAAAAACATGGAAATGGAAATCACAACAGGGATGGCTCGTACAGGTTAGTATGTCCTGAATGTGAATCGATACCCTGGTAAGTTTCTGATTCATCGCATACCATGAAGTGACCCGGGGGCCTTTCAGCACTCCGAGTGACATCCAGCTTGCTTGCATTGGCGAGGATAAGAAAACCACAGCTCACTGCCGTACTCAGACACAGTCAGTCAGAGGAGTCCAGGTGAGAGAAAAGGTCCTTGCAGCAGTGGCTCCATTTAGAAAGCCTTGGGACAAGGAGGGGATAATGTGTCTTGACTTCTGACACTGTTAACTACCACCCTGCTACTTTTCTTTCCATTTCTCACCTTCCTCAAATAGGAGTAAGAGGGGGGCAGAAGGGAAGTCTGGAGAGAATGATAGACAACCTTGGGCTGACAGGGCACCTCCCCCATGGAAATTTCCATTAAGAGCAACCTGGTTTCATTTTCCCCAGGCAGGAGCCAATCAGCTTAAAGGTCGCTCTGTTCCCCAGGCAGGAGCCAATCGGCTTTAAGGTTGCTCTGTTCCCCGGTAAAAGAGCCAATAGCATTAAAGTTCGTTCTGGTACACCTCCCACCCTACTTAAAGCTCCTGCCTGCCCGGAGCTCAGACACAACAGCTCACCCTGCTGAGAGGAGGCAGCCACTGCAACAGCTCCAGACTCACCATCTCCAGCGTGACAGCAGCTGCCCCAGCCAACGGCTCCAGAGACCACAGCTGGCATGACCAGGCACCCACCCTCCATCCAGAGCTCGCATACTCCCCTCTCCCTGACTCCTCTCTCTCCGTACTTCTTCTACTTCCGGCCATGCATAAAGGCTGGTGAATAAATCTCTTGGCTGCATGGTTGTCTCTGGTGTGATTTTTGCCCTTCAGGGAACTCTGCCTTGGAGAAGGAAAATCTTATTTGAACAAAGGCACCCCTTGGCAGAGTCCTTCTTGCCTTTGTTTTGGTAACTGGTTAACTCTACTAATTTGCACACAAAAACTTGCAAAGGTTGAGTGGGAGGAGGGACTAACAATGCTTAGTTTGCAAGATAAACAAGAGGGCATCCCTGCATCTAAAAGGTGGAAGAGCATAGAGTAGAAGGGTCCTAGTTGAGGAGTCTGGGGTTCATAGGGCTGTTCAGAGCAGCCCCTTGAGCCAGAAGTCCACAGCAGCTCTTTTGAGGCCCACTGCTGCATCCCTAAATGCTTTGGGTTGGCAGCAGACTTAAGCCTCCCGTGTCTTCTCTTGTTCTCTTGAATTAAAATCAAAGGAGCACAGGATGGTTGGTTGACGCTACGTGGAAACTGGAAATCTTATGATTACCCTAAATACATGTATGAAGACACAATTGTTGTAAAAATACTTTATATAAAACCAGTACCTTGACAAATTGTGCTCTTTATATGTAATATAAAATGAAATGTCCTCTGCAAACACGTGTAACCAATTAGAATAATAAAAAGATATATAAAAAAAAAAAAATAAGTGTTGACCGATTGATGCTTCTCTGCCTATAAGGAAGGATATGAAAATGCAGAGGAGGAGAGGCTTGAGCCGGACCCCCTGGTGGAAATTGGGTGTCTCCACTGACCCTCACACCTGGGATGGGAGGGAGCACCAATGTACTGGGGGCCAGTACTAGAATAAGCTAAAATGATTGAATTTTTATGGATTTGGTCATCTGGTGTGGCCAAGGAACCCAGCATAAATGGGCCGAGTAATTTTGGAGCTTTTCTGTGCTGGATTAAATTATCAGCAGTGACCAACACCCACCGATCCTAGTTTGTTCAGTCTCTCTCTTAATAATAATATGACCCACATAGATTTCTCTTATTCGGAAACTCATCCCAGGGCACGAGTTTGGCTTTACAGTGTAAGGCATCGCCACGAAATAAACTCTGCCCATGAAAAGAGTTGTGTTCTTTTCCTTCTGAGGACACTGAGGATGTTTTAAGTACTGGAAGGATACTTCTACCTTAAGGTCAAAATATGATGGTTCTTGATCTCTTTAAGGAGTGGCAATGTACCAGCAAAACCTGCGTGTGTGGGGAAGGGTATAGGCAGGTACTCGGGAAGATCCTCCTGGGATGCCAGTTTCAATGGAGACACACAGAAGACAGTCCTAGCTGGGGTGGGCAGTAGGGGAGCCAACCTTGCAAGTAAGAATAAATCCATTCAGAAAACCATCTGTACAGACTTCCATGAGCGACGAAAAGGGGACACACAGGGAGCACATTGGGTAGGGGCTGTGGGGAGGTGATAGATAGGCTTGGGCCAATGGGCCACCTCCCCCATGGAAATTTCCATGAGAAGCAACCTGGTTTCATTTTCCCTGGGCAGGAGCCAATCGGCTTAAAGGTTGCTCTGTTCCCCAGGCAGGAGCCAATAGGGCTCCCTGGGCAAAGAATCAATAGTGTTAAAGGTCGCTCTGGTACACCCCCCACCAGAAATCCCTACTTAAAGCTCCTGCCTGCCCAGAGCTCAGACACAACAGCTTGGCCCTGCTGAGAGGAGGCAGCCACTGCAACAGCTCCAGACTCACTGTCTCCAGCCCAACGGCAGCTGCCCCAGCCAACAGCTCCATCCTCCAGCCCAATGGCAGCTGCCTTAGCCAACAGCTCCAGAGACCACAGCCAGTGCGACCAGGCACCCACCTTTGGTTCAGAGCTTGCACACTCCCTTCTCCCAGACTCCTCTCTCCCACCAGAGCTTGCACACTCCCCTCTCCCTGACTTTTCTCTTCCCGTACTTCTTCTACTTCCGACCAGCCATAAAGGCTGGTGAATAAATCTCTTGGCTGCGCGGTTGTCTCAGGTGTGATTTTTGCCCTCTAAGAGGTGTGGGTGGAGAAGTGGGGTGGCACCAGGAGGGATCCTGGGCCCTGGGTGAATGCAGCTGCCTCTTTGGATTGCTGTCCTCCCACACTTCAGGGAGGAGGGCAGGGCCCCCAACACTATTAGATGTCTTGATGGGATGTTGAGAAAAAACAGGACTTAAGCCACATCGAAAGGAGACATGCAATGCATTCCTCGCAGTTTTAGGGTTTCCTGTTTTAGAATATCTGGGATGAGAGAGAAGCTGAGTGTCTTCCCTGGGGTTCATCCCGTGACTCACAACTGTGACTCTGTCCTTTCCTTGTGGCAGACTGGGGGTCTGGCTGGAAGATCTGTTCCTTGTTCAGCCCGGGGGATGAGTGTGCCTGTCTTTAACCACACCAGCTTTGTTCTTTTACATTTGTGCTTTGTCAAATTGGTGCTTCCCTTCCAAAGAAATTTCTCTTCCCAATGGCATCATCATCCTCACAATAACATCAACAGCAGTGACACCTGCCACCTTGTGATTGGATATTTATTTATTTATTTATTTATTTGGTGCTGAGAATCGAACACAGGGCTTATTGAATTTTAATTATATGCTAGCTTGGTCCTCAGCACCCCAGACTTCATCCTGAGACTGCTGCATTCCAGTCTTACCTCCATAATTCACTAGATTGGGGCCCATGGGCACATTGCTAGACCTCTGTCTCTTTGCCAATAAAACAGATATGCTACTGTCACCTCCTGGTCTTACAAAGATGGAACAAATAACACAGAAAAAGAACTGTGCTTTGGGAGTCCCCGTGGTTAGCTTTTCATACATTTTAACTATTATTATTTTTCCTCACTCTCCATGTTTTATTTAGTCCTCTCAATAACCCTGAGGGGTATTACTATCCCCATTTTACAGATTACAGAGCAGAGGCTTAAAGACATTGGGTAATGCATCCAAGTTTACACATCTTGTCAGCAGTGGAATTGGGGTTTGAATTTTTGTCCCTCACTATGATGGCTTTTTTTTTTTTTTTTTTTTTTTGCTACTGGATTACAATGCCTGAAGTCCTGTTCTCCATAGATCTGACCTCAATATGGAACAGATAAGTCAGCAAGAAGAACATTGTTTGCTTACTCTCCAAGTAGTCTTCATGCATTATTTTAGCTATTTCACAAGAGTTCTATTCTATAAAACTTATCATCATCATCATCATCATCATCATCATCATCATCATTATTCTTATTATTTTGCCACTTTGGTATACAGGAAGAACTAAAACTCTGACTACTACAAAATCTAAAACTACAGGCTCCTGAAGAATGCCTGTCAAGCTCCTATCTCAGGAATGCATGAGATGCTTGCAATGCTCTCTCTAGTGATATTCACGTGGCCAGCACTCTCAGCTCTTTCAAGTTAGCGAGATATTTCTTGACACATGGGCTTTTAGGGAATATTCTAGCTCCAACCTGTAATACTGTCCTACTTAAATTGTGGGCATGACTTCTACTTTGTTGTTGCTTTACTTGCTTCTCCTACTATCACCCACTCCCCCAACAACATCATATGCATTGTGTATGTCATTTACAGAGGGTCTCTCTCCCCTCTAGAAGGTTAGCGCCAGGAATGAATAAATTTGGTCTCTGTTGTTTCCTGCTGTCATGGTATTATGTGGAAGAAGCCCGGGCAACTGGAGAGCACATGATACCTACTTCATGAACAGGTGAATATTCTCTCTCATTTTCCAGCAATCGTGAAATGTAGGACCTGTGTCTTTGAGTGGCTCTACCAGTGACTTTTCCTACCAAATGGTGCTTGGACTCCAAGACCCTGGACTCTACATGGAGTCCACTCATAATCCCCCCATGATGTATCTGTTGTCCTCAACAGAAAGGCGTTGTGGAGGGTGGCGACTGTGAATGACAATCTGAGGGGCCATTCAAAAGGGATTGTTAAATATGTGCCACCCACGAAAATCTGGACAACCCCTGTTCTGTTTCCACCCACAGCCACGTTCAAATAAACACCAGCCCAAGACTGACAGTCACCAAAGACTTCCTTATCTTCATTATCTGTCCAAAATGGTATATTTTGATTCCACATGCTACACAGTCCACGACTTTCTAAAATTGTCTGATCTCACTCCAGGCAGACGTGCTGCCCGTCAACCAACCCTCCTCTCAGATGTCCTGAACGCTTCTCCCTAAACTTGCTAGCTTTTTGCCCCCTTGGCCTCCCTCTGATGATGCAGATGGAGACTCCTCTCGGGATGTGAATTCACCCAGCAGGGCCCAGCTCCTCCCAATAACCTCCTTATGCATCACACACATTCTCCCCAACAAGGGGTCAAGACTCCTGGGAAACCCTGAATTTGCTAGAGGGGACAGAGTAGTGATGGTGGTCGTTAACAGCACAGACATATTTTTTCTTTTATCATACACACTGAAGTCGATGAGAATGTCCTGAGCGTGTCCTCTCTCCATTTAGAAGACCGCAGCCACTTGGTAGATCTCATCCACGGCTTGTGTCCACAGGCTTAGGGATAACACTGCTAGTTGCAAAAAAATGGTTGGTGGACCTAGTTCCAAAAGAGGACTTGGAGGGCAAGTAGGAAGAAGGTTTGAAAGTAGCAGGATGGAAAGAAGATTATTAGTTTGTTTTATAATGTTCTCCTGTCTTAGAAAACTTAAAAGGGTTTATGTGAGCACAGACTAACCTAAACATTTTAGCCTGTCAATCATAGTGTGTTTGTTGATCTAAGATGAACAGATAGTAAGAGAAGTAGTAGAGGGAAAAGTCTACCCCCAGCTCTGTTATCTTGGCATTAATTTCAGGGTTTTGTTTTCCAGGCTGGCTAAATAACACTGAGAAAATAAATGCATGAAAGGGCATACGTGTGTTTAATGTTCTCTAATTTGTTTATGGCAGGGAATTACGGCTCCTTTTACTTGTCCCCTTAAATAATCTCTTTCCCTGTCCCATCCCACTGCTGGGTTTTTTATGTCTGTGTTTGCTATTTAACAATTCTTTCCCTGAAGTTCTTTATGTGTCTACTGTTTTGTGAAGAGAAGGAAGGGAGAGCAATGGGTAGAGAAAGTCAAAGGCACAGCTTCTATGCGGGTTTTGATTCCTGGGGTGATCTGGGAGAGATGGAGCCCTGTGGCGTGATCTCTGATGGCGTCTGCCAGGCCAGAGGCCCCATGTTGGTGTTCCTAAGGGAGATTCCATAGCTTCCATTTTTAAACCAACTCGTGGCCACGTCCTAATACTCAAAGGGCCTGGCCATCCTCGACGAGATGCCAATAAAGTGTGACAAACTCTGGAGCTTGAATTAGAACGGATGGGTCCCATTCCAGATCTGTCACCCTCTCTGACTAGGAGACCTCAGATGAGTCATTCCAATTTCTGGAATGAAGCAACTGGACTAGATGACCAATGACTTGATTTATGACTCACTCTATAAAATGTGAATGATGGAGTTTTTCCCTCTTATGCTGTGGAGGATAGGGCAATATCACTCCAGGGAGAGAAAGCTGACTGTAATAATGACTCCAGGTTTTGTTCCTACATTTACTCTTACTGAAGCCTGAGAAGCTCTTCAGCTTGGGAGTGAAGAAAGGTCATCTGGGCTCAGTGCTGGTCCCTTCATAGATAGCCATAGACTGAAGAGCCAGCATTTTTTTTTTTTCTTTTTTCCTGCATGTATCTGTCTCCTTGGCCATACATGCTATAAAAATATTTTGGAACAGGAAAATTACAACAAATCCTGGATCATCATAAATAATAAATATTGGTGGTTATTTTATGATTTCTGAAAGCCTTAATGAATACTGACAAAAGGCTACAAGAAGAAGAAGAAGCAAGAATGGAATTCACATGCAGTTTGACTCACTCAATATAGAACCAGAACTTTCCACATGTTGTGTGACATCGCAGGGCGTAAGAGATGCAGAGAGGAGCAACAGGTGGCTTCTAGCTTCGAGGAAACCTGCAGGCAGAGAGAACAATGGGTAAAGAACTACAGTAGGTAGAGGTACAGGTGATGGCAGAGAGATTCCCAGAGAACAAACGGTGTAGAGCCCACACATGAGCCACCCCTGCACAGCATGGTGATATCACCACAAGGCACAGGTGCAGGTGTAGCATTTAAACACCTGCTCAGGTACACTGAAGTTTAACAGGCTAAGGATTTTCCTGTGGAGCTTAGGAAAGATGGGTAATGTGGCCACAAGCGTGAGCCCTACTCAATTATCATGGTTGTGTCTCTAAGTTTATGGTTCTTAATTAAAGAGTATGTACCTAGACAACCCACTGTGGCTTTGGGAAAAAGTACAGACTTCATTCTCAACCTGAAGATTCTGTTCCAATTTTTACCTACAAAACACCCGGGACTCAGTATCCCCCATAGGATCTGAAATGGAACAGGGACCACATGTTGGTGTATTAAAGAAATCCCCGGGAGGGCTCACCATTGCCCATTCTGTGGCTGAGAAGCCTGTGGGTTTGCCTCTCACTTAAAAAAAAAAAAAAAAAAAAAAAATATATATATATATATATATATATATATATATATATATATATGAGTTGTAGGTGGACACAATACCTTTATTTTATTTATGTGGTGCTGAGGATCGAACCCAGGACCTCACACATGTGAGATGAGAGCTCTACTGCTGAGCCCCAGCCCCTGCCTCTCATTTTCTCATTTCCCGTCTTTGTGGCATTTTGGTGATACACATGGTAGAAAAGAGAATGGCCTCCTTATTTCTCTGGAGATGATCGCAGAGAAGGTGGCCGTGGCAGGGGGGCTGGTGAACCCACCACAGGATTCCACAAGGGGAGGCTGAGTTTCTTTGGGCTCAGGCCACCATGGCTCCATTTCCTTAGCAAACATTTTCTTACCCTCAGAGAGATGGGCACTAGCCCTCAGGGTCTGAGCCTTCAGCTTGGTGACTCTCAGTGAAAAAGAAATAGTCCTGGCTGCTGAAGCCTGTTACGTACAAGGGTAATAGGTATTAGCTAGGGACACATAGTAAAATCTGGTCTTGACTTCTTCCTAGGGTGGATGAGAATCACCTCGTCATAGGGAACTTGTCAGAGCTTGTAAGCAGACCCTATGAGCTGTGGTCTCTGGATCTGGTGTCGGAGTTTGAAATTTGGCAGGTGGTTGGAAAGAGGATGGGGGTATAAACTGGGGAAGGTGAGGGTTGTGGGAAACCCACAAGCATGAACCAGAAACTCAAAAGAGGGACTAAAACCTATGTCGGTGCCTATAGTCGTGGCGATGAACTTATCCAGAAGCAGTTCGATCCCTTTGTTACCTTGCTTAACCCCAAGCCTGGCCTACAAATTGGGAAATCAAAGGATTATCCAGGGGAAGGTAGAGAAATTGCAAGTCCAGCTGCTGCTTCATTCCATCAGGAAAGTTAGCAGATCGGGAGCAACATATGAAGTAGGGAACACCTGCTACCATCCAAGTCACCCCAAACGCTCCCTTGTAATACACTGACCAGAGTCTTACAGCAAAGTAGGGTTGCCACATAAAATGCAAGAACACAGTTAAATTTGAATTTCAGATTTAACAACACTTTTTTTTTTTAACATTAGTATGTCCCTAAGGTTTTACGGGACACCGTTATATCAAAAACGTACCCATTGTTGATATGAAATTCAAATTTAACTGAGTATTCTGTATTATTATTTGCTAAATATGATTCCTCTCAAAGAAGGGGAATTCTGGGACGATAATACAGTCCAGTCACGCTGACATATCAAAACCCCTTTGAGCATGGATGAGATTCATACACTGTGATTATGTTGGCCACAGATGCCTTTGACTCTGGGTCGTTTAACTCTGCCAGAGTTACAAGGTGAAATACTGTCGATGATATCCTTCTAACGCTGCCCCTTCCTTGGTAAGGAAGTCTCCCTTCACAGGAGACATGGGTTCAGGTTCAAGTAAACACAAGCCATGTGCCCAGGAAAAGTCACCATGGTCCAGGAAGATTGACTCTTGAAAAAACATCTTTACTTAGAGAATGCACACAATTACCTGTGGAGCCTTTTCAAGATTACAGCTGCTGGGTCTGACTCCAACACCTACAGGAAAAGAATCTTCAGGCTGAGAATAAAGTCTGTACTTTTTCTCAAAGCCACAGTGGGTTGTCTAGTTGTGTGTTCTTTAATTAAGAACTGTAGACTTAGAGGGACAATCATAGTTATTGAGTAGGGGCTCTGGAATGTCTCACGCTTGTGGTCACGTTACCCATCTTTCCTAAGCTTCACAGAAAAATCCTTAGACTACTACACTTCAGTGTAACTGAGCAGCTGTTTAAATGCTACACCCACACCTGTGCCTTGGGCTGCTGCTAAAGATCGGGTTTTGTGTTGATATCACCATGCTGTGCAGGGGTGGCTCATGTGTGGGCCTTATACCATTTGCATTCTGGGAATATCTCTGCCATCACCTGTATCTCTACATACTGTAGTTCTTTACCCACTGCTCTCTACACCTGCGAGTTTCCTGCTAGTTTATTGCAGGTCTTACTGAGTTGCTTAGGGCCTTGCTAAATTGCAGAGGCTGCCCTTGAACTTGCAATCCTCCTGTCTCAGTCTCCCGAGTTGCTGGGATCACAGGCATGCACCACCATGTCCTGCTCAATCTTGCATTTGAAAAGAATTTCAGTTTAAAACCCCAAAGTCAAACAGTGCAAATACATCTTCTTGAAAAAGATTGGGTTTCTCAACCTTATGTCTATCAGCATTTGCATCTTTTAACTGAGAAGAGGTTTCAAAAAAGCTAATGTAGGCAATTAAAGGCATTCTATTTCATTTAAGTTAATGCAAGGAGGAAGCTTTAAAGTAACTCTGAAAAGTGAATTTGATTGTTTTAATAAGACAGAACATTTTACAATCTGTCAGAGTTGCATTTCCCCCTATCTGATTGACTGTCAGAGCAGAAGGAGGAATCAAAACAAAATCACACCCTGAAACTGACAGCAATAAATGAAGAGTAAAGAACTTGCAATAAAACCCAGCAGAAGCTACTTTTAAAGTCCGGTGTCTGTGCCTTAGTCTACTTTCTGTTGCAGTAACTGAACCCTGGGACAAACAGTACAGAGTTCTTCAGCTCACGGTTATGGGGACTGGGCAGTGGAGGAGCCTGGTGTTGGCACCTGGAGGGCATCTGATGCTGCCTCCCTGCTGTAGGACTTGGGAGGGCATCGCATGGAGGGCTGGAGAAGGCACGCGTCAGCTCAGGTCTCTCTGCCTTGTCCTGTAAAATAGGGCGTTTCTCTTGTGGGTTCCTACCTGGATGACCTCATTTAGTTCCAGTTATCCCTCAGAGCCCCCCCACCTTCAAATACCTTCAGTGTATGAATTTGGGAATTGAATGTCACAGGCCTTTTGGAGGGACATGCAACCATGGCATCTGGCAAGAGATCATTGCAAGCTTTAACCAAGCTGTCATTCAGGGCCCAGTGTTCATGCCTCTTTGCAGGTTCACTGTGACACAAGGTAGCACTGTGACCAGAGCTGTTGTGCAATGAGGAACTAAGAAAACAAAGGTGAGGAGAGGTTCCGATAAACTGGACCTTCCTCTCGAACTTTGTAGAGAGGAATCAAAGGAAATCATAGACAGTGGGAGTAACGGTGGAAAGAAAACAGAAAGAAGGACTCTGCTCCCCATCAGCCCTCTACGCCATGTCTGTCACTGCCCACAGACAGGTAGAGGGCCACTTTCACTACCAACAGCACGCATGCACCTTCCTCTTCTTAGCAAGGTGGAAAATGACCAGCATCTACGTGGAGGTGCCTGGTCCAATCCCTGTCCCAATTATAATTTCTAAACACCGATTTCCTGTTCAGTTTCTAATCTGACTTGCTTTGTCCACATCTTCCAAATCAACCTGGAACATCTCTGGTTTCACGAGGAGCCCCAAGAACTTGGGGCCCAAGAGCTCCTGGTGCAGAAGGATACTAGATGCCATCAGCTTGAGGCTTTTGGCCTCATTCTTCCAAAGAAGATTGATTATGTGCCCTTCTCATTCAAAGGAACTACTTTATTCCAGGAGTAAACAGATGTGCCCTACTTGACAGGTGACACATTTCTTTCTTTCTCAATATGTCAACAGAATCTCAGTCTATTCTCTATGAAATGGTCATTTCCAATTACCATATGCTAGGGGTTAAAGGAAGCATTAACATAGCCTTTGGGCAAGAATCACAGATAAACCAGAACTCCATCCTAAACCACAGCCACCAATCACTACCCAATGCACGAATACACGTGAAGGATGCCAGCACCTGGGAAGACACTACTTTGCCATCGACCAAACTTATCTGAACCCCAGCTCATAGTACTTTGCTAAGTACTTTGCTATTTTGCTAAGGTGGGTGGCGAAATATGATCCCAGGGAAATGTACTATCTTGCTGAGCACGGCATGCGACAGGATGCGACAGAAAAGAATGTAGGCTGCACCAGTCTCCAGTGGACAGATATGGGACACAGGTAGCCCCTTTCCACAGCAGTGGGATGAGAGAGAGAGCAGAGCCTCAAAGGTGGAATTCCATTCAGATGTGTGGCCATCTACGCAGCAGTGGTTAGATAACCAGAAGTTCAGGCTTAATTAATGCCTTGGAATCTAAATTGTAGTAAATTCTTTTGCCTGGGAGGAAACAGAAGGTAAGAACTTGAGTTGCATGCCCTAGTAGCCTGTCCAACGTGGCACCTCAAAGATGATGATGGTCTTTGAGCAGTACTGTCTACTTGGTCGGTACATTTTTATTCATCATTTTCAATATGCTTAGCTCTGTGGATAGTATTTAAACACATGAAAAATAATACCTACCTACCAGGTGTTGATAGGTTGTCACAAGAGAAAAACATAATGAATAAGTAATAAAAAAGTTAAATAAAATGTTTTGAATTGCTTACAAGCTAGACCTTAATTCTGGAAATTCAATTGTACTTTTTTCCTTCTTCACAAGCCCTAGCTTGGATCATTGAAGACTTTCTATATTATAATTTAGACCATTGGTTCTCAATAGAGAGAACTTTTGCTCTTCAGAAAACATTTAACAATGTCTGTGACATTTTGGGGTGCTCAAAGTTAAAGAAGGGGAGGAGGCAGAGATGGTCATTAGCATGTAGAGACCAGAGATCCTGCTAAACACCCCATAATGCACAGGGCAGTGCCTGCTTCTGAGGCATTTATCCCCAGGTGTCAATAGTGCCAAGGTTAAAAAACCTTGCTTTTTTGCCCCTTAAATCATCTTCCCACATCATGGTCTCCCTCGTAGATAAGTCTCTCTGGACATTCTTTTTACTCATGACTTTATATATTTGCATGGGCATTACGTAAATAAACATACACATTTATGTAAATACACCTAGATATGTAAATATATGTGTGTATGTGCATGTGCGTATATTTGACTTTAATTTATCTGGGTTAGTGCTGTGAGGTGGATTTATTTTTCTTTCCAGAGAGGTACACTAAATTTAAACTTGGAGAAAGCGGCATAGGGGAAAATCCATTATTTCAAGGAAAAAAGTGAACATTGAAAGCCTTTGTCCTTCCTGCATTAGATGGCACGGCTTCTCTAGATTTTCTCTAGTCATCGTGACTCCCTGTTTTTGTCATAATTTGTGCTCCTGGGTCTTCTGTCCATATACGTGAAATTTGGTATTATTTATTCTCTGGCAAACTGAATTTTTGTCTGGTCACTTTTACCTCCAGTGAAAAAATAGTAGAAACAGACTTGGCAGTAGCCGTGACACAGGTCCTGGCTGACTGCAATCTCCATTTGCACTTTGAGCCATGACATTGGTTGTCCTGTGAGCTAGAGATGTGCAGAACTGTCCAGATTCATTCATTTCTTTCTTTCTTTCCCCTCCTTCCTTCCTTCCTTTCGTCCTTCCTTCCTTTCTTCCTCCCTCTTTCCCTCCCTCTTTCTTTTCTTTTCTTTCTTTTCCTTCCTTGACATTTTCATTTGCCTAGTTTGTTTTCATCTTCTTAAATTTTATTTTAAAAAAAATACTGGTACAAGCAATTATTGTGCTGTTTTTACAAATGTGACTCTGTGTTCATTATACAAATTCCAAATAAAAAGAGACGTCAAAACAGGCCAAAAAGGATTTCTCCAAGTTCTGTGTGACTACTTCACACATGTTCCTGACAACTCTCCCTGATGCTATACAAAGACATGGATGGATGGATGATGGATGGATAGATGGATGGATGGATAATGAATGGTGGATGATGGATGGATGATGGATGATGATATACAGAGGCACAGAGGGAATCTTACTATGTAGGAGGTGTCATTAACATTACCTTTTGTTTTCCTTGAATTTTATAGAAGAAAAACTGAAAGAAAGAGGAATTAACCTCTGAGCTACTGATAGATGTTTCATCAATACCAGTGGGATCAGTTCTTAGGATGTTCTTTCAAGGCAGAAGTCTCCAACCTTGACTACACTTTGGGATCAGCAGAGAAGTCTTTAAAAATCCCAAGATTGCTCCTGAGAGCAATGACATCTGAATCTCCAGAGGTGGGACTCAGACACTAGTGTTTCTTAAAGCTCTCAGTGGGGTCCAGTGGGCAGCCCAGGTGTGAAGTGGATGTAGTTTTCAGCTCTAAGAGGAAGAAAAAAATGACCCAGAAAATAGTCCAGATTGAAGAACGCTATACCCTTTTTGAACTCCATCAATGGACCTGCTCTTCTATAATATGAGGAAAATAACATTCCTATTCTTCCTTCATCCACTCCCACCACCTCCCCATTGGCATGGTTTGTAGTTCTTTGACATTGTCAGGGTTTGTAAAATTTACTATGCATGCCACCAAAATTCCTGCCATTAGGGGAGACATCCCAGAGATGACAAGGATGGGAAACATGTTTCAGAACAACACATCAGGCATCCCGGCATGGAAGAGGGGAGTGATAAGAGTGAGGAAGAGTGGCGGGTTATCTGCACAGGGAGATATTTCAAGCCAGAGACTCCCAGGTGACTTCTTATGCTAGTGTTGATGAGTTAAGATGCTCACTTTGGGAATCAGGAAAGTCAGTGCTCTGTTGTATCTTAGATAACTTTATTTAACCATGTTTTGGTGATCATCGCCACATGATGGGAGTTCTCCAGAAAAGTGTGATGGTACCAACCCAGGTGTCCCAAGTGTGTGTGTACCGGTTCCCAGGGCCATTGAGAAAGATCCCTGGTTTAGAGGGTTGGTGTTGCTAGTTCTCTCCTTCACATATTCACCGACCAAACTGCATTAGTGTCTAAGAGGATGTTTTAGTCAGTTTTTTCTCTGTTGCGACTACAGGATCTGACCAGCACAACTGTAGGGCAGGAAAAGTTTATTTGAGGGCTAACGGTTTCAGAGGTCTTAGTCCAGAGAAGGCTGGCTCCATTCCTCAGGGCTTGAGGTGAGGCAGAACATCATGGCCGGAGAGAGTGGCAGAGGGAAGCCGCTCACATCATGGTCATCAAGAAGCAGAGACAGAGACTCCGCTCTCCTGATACAAATACATACATCAAAGGCATGCCCCAATTCTAACCTCCTCCAACGACCCCCTACCACTTTAGTTAATCCCATCTGGGTTTAATTCACTGATTAGGCTAAGGCCTAATCATTTCTCCTCCAAAGGTTCTTGCATCGTCTCGCATGTGAGCTTTTGGGGGACACCATATCTAAGCTATAACAGAGGCCTTCCCATGTTGGAATAGGTTTCTGATTTGGGGAAGGGAAGAATACAGGAACATATTGTAATGTATACTACTTGAGAATGTATATCTTTTAAAAAAAAGCTAATATATATATTATATATATATATATATATATATATATATATATATATATATATATTTCTTTTTGAGTGGTGCTGACTGGTTCCCTTCACAAATGATTAAAACACTTGCAAAACAAGGCCTCGTAGCTCAGGTGACTAGGGCTGCAAGACGAGACTGGGAGGGACTGCAGGCAGGATCAAGAACACCACGACTGAAGACTACGACTCAGGACATCAAGTCCTCACGTCCACTGAAATGAAGAAGGTCCCCACGAGTGGGACGTTGGTCCAGGGGATTTTCAGAGCTGTGCAGGTCTTTCCTGGGCACTTGCTTCTGCCACACAAGCTACCTGACTAGGTCCCCAGGGCCAGCGAGTGGGGACACGATCTTTGGTGTGGGCGTGCTGAAATTCTCCCGAAATGAATGCTACCGCTGCTTGTGACTCTTCCCTCTGCTGTAGCCCCTTCCGTTCTCACCTTGAAGTCACTGGGCCAGACTAGGAATTGATGTAGTTGGGGTCTATGGGAACTTTCCGACAGTTCTGGTGCCTTTCTCTTCTTCAAAGTCCTGCCATGGATAACTCCAACGCTGCCCACCTGGAAGACAGTGTCTTATCTGGTTTTATTGCTTCAGAACAGGTCAGTTTTTCTCTTAATCATCTCCATGAAGCACTTCCTAAGTGCTTTTTATAGCATGCTGGGCTCACTGTCTCTTTATTTTCTCAGGTCTGATGATCCCTGTTTTCTCTGCCCCTCTGTGAACCCTTCCAAAGTGTGGCCGATCATCACCAGAGTCTGTTCCACTTACCGGTTCTCAGAATTGCGAATCCCCTCTCAGAGCAGGAGCACGGGCCCGCTTTCTCCTCGCCTTTTCCACCCCATGCCACGTGCTCGGCGGCCTTCTACTGATCCTCAGAGTAACCAGGTCTCAACGGCTCCACACAACAGGGGCTCATCCTGATCACACAAACCCAATGCAGACTGGCAGGGTCTCCATCTGAGACCCAGGTTCCTTCTGCCTTGTGACCTTGCCATCTCAATCAATATGTGACTTCCAAGGCCACCTCAATAGTGGAAGAATCGGGTGGAGGGGGCTCAGCAACTTTTCCACTGCCTCCCCTCCAAGAGATGCACTTAACTTTTGTTTGCAGTCCTTGACCTTGAGCTCACCAGTGGGCATTGAGAAAGTGTAGTGGAGTCTGAGAAGAACAGGGAGCCTGGGGATATTTGGTGAACACCGATGTCTGGCCACTTCTATTATGACTCTAGTTTCTTGAGGTCTTCCCTAAATGTCTTATTTTAGCTCTGCAGACCTGCTTTGTCCCTCAGAACCATGTCATAGAAGCGTCAGTTTGTAGCAGTTTCCACCAGCCCTTTCTTTGGAAATTTTCTTTTTCTCGCCTCATCAACCCCACATCCTACGTGCGCTTCCAGAAACCTCCACCGTGCATGACCTCCTCTTCCCTTTGGTGGAGGCCATCTCTGAATAATGTCATGAGATCACTTGAATTTAGTTCAAGGAAGACTAATTCCAGGCCATCCCATGGAGGCCATAATCATTTGTTCTTTAGCTGAATTCTCATTTTGTGAATTCTTAGACATTTCCCATACCTTCTAATCCACATCTCCTTGATTTCCACATATGGACGGATAATATTCCGTGTCAGTAAGAGGAGAAAAGGGCCATGAAGAATTTGGTGAGGACTTTCTTAATTTTTTCTATTCTCAAAACTTTCTGTGTCTTTGCCCTTCTTCGCTTTCTTTGTCCCTTTCTTTTAATAAATATTCTGCTTTCCTTGCTAGGACAGGTCCTTTTGGTTTTGTATTAAGTCCCGTATCTTTGCAATTGACATGGGGCTTTTCATTCCCCTGGTAGTCACGGTCTCTCATAATATTTAAACTCTCTCTTTTCATAGGTTTCTCTAGTGGTAAGCAGGATATTTGCGTGGTCTGGACTTTTTCCTTTTACTCTGATCGTCCTTTAAACCACTGCCTGACTCTCACCGATATTTTAATATCACACTTCATAACAGAGAGGTTTACAGGTGACACAAAACTGTTTTATTTTCAGCCTTCTCCACCTCCCCTGGGTGAAAATTCCGCAATTAGATGATTATGAGTGGCCTCCTAATCACCAGAGGCAAGCACATTTCTTCATTCTTGATATAATTTTGAACTTTGGCAAAATTGAACATTTTCCATCATCCTGATTCCCTCTTTCTCTAGCTTTTTTTTTTTTTTTCTTTTCATACTGTATGTGCAAATTTCTTCTGCTTCAGTGTTGGATTCTATTTATAATTTTTTTGAATGATTTAATTGCCTCCTTTCTCTCTCCCACCATTTCAATGCAAATGACTCTGAAATGTTCCTTTCAGACAGAAGAAAACTTTCCCGAGTATTTATCCACGCTGGGCTTATTTCAAACTATAGCTCTTGTAGAGGACACTTTATGGAGTACCCAGTGCCACACTGCCAGAGGCAAAATAGAAATTCCTGCCCTTTCTGGTTTTTATTTCCCTGAAACATGTGGTCTCCAGCTAATTAGTAACAGTCTGAGGAAAATCCCAGTGTTGCATCCTGGTTCTTGTGACCTCTGACCCACAAAGGAAACTTTGGATCCACGATGTTTTGATGTATGAAAACCAAATCCAAATAAAATAAAACCGAAGTGAAGAGCTATTATCTGGAGTTTAGCCATCAGCTAGTCTCACCCTTTATCAGTTCAAAACTGGAGAGAGATTTGTCATGGACCCAAAGTCAAGTCTATAGAGTTGAAAGGAAATGAAGAATTGGCTGTTGTGTTGAAATACGGTAACTAATCTGTATAATCCAAGGAGAACAGGGGAAATGTCGGTCCTTTGTGACACTTGACAGCTCCTAATAAGAGTGGCTTGGCAACATGTCTTCTGGAGAATTTTGCTTTTTTTTCTAGGAACCTTATCTGAGATTCTGGTTACTATCTGTGGAATTCTCAGCGGAATGACCCTCTTATAATTCATGATGTGGCCAGGATTTATCCATCTGTGGATTTATTTCTATTAATGTTATTCAAAACAGGTTGCCTCTTTAATCTCTATCTTAACGGCTTTGAGTTCCAGAAAAGTATCCTTTAATTATGGATTTTATTATTGCTTTTCTTGCTAGGATTTTCGTGTGCTCATTATTTTCCATGCTTGGAAATAGTTGAATTCCTAGATTCTGTTTCTCTCCTTTGTCCTGTCACCAGTTTGGATACCCGCCCCCCCCCCCCGACCCTTTATTGTGGAAGAGCTTCTCATATTTGTTTTGAAGTCACTGGTTCAGAATTCTTGCATGCCATTTCTGCTGTAAAAGTCCGCAGTGAGGGTTTCGACTTTGCCAATTGTAACTCAAGCTGCTGTGTGGCCCTTCACTGCCTCTCTTGGGTGACTCTGTCTGTTTGTCATGCTTTGTTTTGTTTAATTTCACATAGTTTCCTTTGCTCATGTCTATTTCACATTCTCCTTCAATTATCAGCCTCTTGGAGCCCTGGTGGATTTTAACCTTTGCTTTCTAGAAGTCAGTTCTTGTGCACCTTGGGGAATCATCCTCTGACCATGGGGATCATCCTCTGGTTTCTGGGCTGTGCCCTTTTCAGAAGTTATATTCTTCTCCTGAGTTTTGATGAGTTATTGTAATTTTTATTCTGAAGCTCCCCTCACCCCCATTCTTAGGCTTTCTAATTTTTTTTTTAATTAATTTATTTTTTATTCTAAGTGGTTATAAATGACAGCAGAATGCATTACATTTCATATTATACCTATAGAGCACGTTTTGGTTGATTTTCCTTTTTATTTCTACTTATCCTTCAATTAAGAGAAATGCATCTCCACTTGCAGACGGACAAAGGGTTTTGGATAATACTCTGTGATTGAAGAGCAAGTTCCCAGATGAGGACACCCCATGCACGGTGAACTTTCAGTGGGTACAGCTAAGTGCTGTGGCCATAAGACCTGCTTCTGTGGCTTGAGTCTGTGGATCACACTGTCTGTGCCTGAGGTTTCTGAAGTAGAAACTTTTTCTATAAACACCTACAACACTTTCATTATAAATGTACTTTGTAGGATACTGGAATCCATGGACCACCGCCCTGGGTCCTGTGTATACCTACCCCATTCCAGGCCCATTTCATGGGAAATACAGTTTCCTATGGGTGAAGTCCTCGAAGAGTTGGGAAGAGGGAGAAGCAGGTGTTGCCGCCTGAAGCGATGGCCGCTTGGAGCAACGAAGCCGCGGGAAGAAGTTCAGAGGCGAACTGGAAACAAACAGCTTTTTATTTTGATAACTTTTCTCTCTGGCTCTAACAACGACTAACACGCACCACATACCACCACAAAATGGCGCTGCCCCGATCAGCAATCTCAGCTCAAGTCACTCGAGATCCCGGGCCAAGTCCCGTGAGATCCCAGGCCAAGTCCCGTGAGACTATGGAAGGCAGCAATGCCCAAAACTCTATGGCCCATAATTAACCACAATTTAAGCCATCTCCCCAAACAGGGCTCCTACAAGCAGGAAAGAGACAAATGGATTTCTTTTTTTTTTTCTTTCTTTTTTTTTTGGTGTTGGGGACTGAACCCCGGGCCTTGTGCATGGAAGGCAAGCACTCTACCAACTGAGCTATAGCCCCCACCCACCCACAAATGGATTTCTTATGATTTCAAAAAGTAGTACCTGTAATGAAGTGACAGTTGAGCAATTTAAAAATGGCTAGCCTCTCGCCTTTCTCAGGAAGAAGCGAAGATGGCGGAACTACAAAGTATATCTGTCTCTTCCTTTGAGAGGAAGGCTCCTCTTTCTCATATGTAAACAGCCATTTCCCCTTTAATTCAGTTCCATTGATCTTCTGTTTGATAAAACTTCAACTTCAATCTTGCTTAGCAATTTGGAGTCTTTTATATTATCATGAGTTTGCTACTTTAAAAAAAAATGGTGATAGAGGGGTCTTTTTAGATATATCTACTGGGATGTTGGTAGATGTCTTGCCAAATGGAGTAGATGCCATTTAGAAACTAAAGACTAATATGTTTTCAACCAGATGACATAATTTTTATTTAAAAAAAAAGATAAATAAATAAAGAAAATTATAGTTTCTTCTATGAGAACTACCCATTAGAATCACCAGAATGCTAGTTGGATGGTTTGCTCTAGAGATTATCAAATCCATCTCCCACATTCTTACATCAGCTAAATCTAAATGGCCTCACGTATGTCTGTCTAGAAATGAGGATTCCAAAGTATTGACTCCTTCTCAGGCAGTTGCTCCACCTCCCAAGTTCCAAGGGCTTTGTTCTAGGTCTGAAATACCTGGTCAAATGGAGGCACCAATCTGTGACTCCTGTCCCACCAAGGATAGAGCCAGGCTAGGGCTGCCAGCCTGGAGGTCTCCTGGTCTTTCAGTGGTGTGGTTCCCTGATGGGCTGTAATGATGGCTAGGCTTTTGTGTGTGGTTCCCCTGAGAAAGCCCTCCAGTGCCTTTAGGAATCACAAAGCCTTTACCCACAGGAAGTCTGGCCTCATCCCAGCCTAACCAAGGGTCTGGGAATAAGTTCCTGCCCTGGAACAATATACAAGTATTTAGATATTTCCCAAAGAAGAATAGTAGTACTTGAATAACTGTGGCTTTCTAATTTTTTCCCTTCCCTTTAAAGTGGAACTTCAATGATCTTCCAGGTGCTGTGGTACATGCCTGTAATCCCAGCTACCTGGGAGACTGAGGCAGGAGGATGGCAAGTTTGAGGCTAGCTTGGACAACTTAGCAAGAGGCTGTCTGAAATATTTAAAAATATAAATAAATGAAAGGGGCTGGGGAGGTGATAGAGTGCTCCTAAGTTCAATCCCCAGCATGGCAAACACAACAAAAGAATGTCGATGTTCTATGAAAAGAGGCTGTAATTAGTCGTGGGAGCAGATCATTTCTCTGTGTGGTGCCTGTTTGACTCCTCACAACTGAAGCTTCCTTTCCGTTCACTGAGACCAGTCCTGCGTACCTACATTACCAGAGGGAGAAATGGTTTAGACGGGACGAGTACAGCCTTTAGAACAGGCCGATGGGGTGACACTGGTCACGGTTGACAAAAACTGTGCCACAGGGCTGGGATTGTGGCTCAGCAGTAGAGCGCTCACCTAGCACGTGGGCGACCCAGGTTCGCTCCTCAGCACCGCGTACAAATAACACGCATTGAATAAAACATATTGTGTACAACTAAAAGCAAATAAATAAAAATATTAAACAACAACAACAACTGTGCCACAGGTTCATAAGACTGGGACATCCATCATCCAAACCGAACAAAGAAGACTAAATACCAATATTTTTTTTTTTTTTTTTCATAAGAAATTTGAAGAAGCTCCCACGTTTTTCAGGTGAGGTGAGGGACAACCTGAAGAAACCCACCATGGGGCAGGAGAAGCAAGTGCCCTTCAGTCCCCAGTGAGGCAGGTCATTGCAGGCAGGAACGTCCACCTGTAACCCTGAGGCTGCCTCAGCCTGTTCCACACTCTGCTTCTTGGAAAAAGCGGGTGCTTCTCCTATCCCTCAGGACAGGCAGGACCTCCAGAGCTTGCTGGCAAAAGCAATCTCAGCTCACTTCTCTGTGGCTAAAGCCAGAGGGGACCAGATGCTGGATGAACTTGACCCTGGGTCAGTCTGGATATATAGTAGCCATCTATCTTCCCGCTCTGCTGTTAGAAGCCACCTATGTTACTTTGCTTCTCGGCTTGCTCTCTTTTAGTGCCTGTCATTTTGTGAGTGGCGTCCAATAACCTTCTTCGGCATCCTGATTTGATGCGACGGAGGGAAAGAAGCACCTTGTCACTGAAGCGCTGCCACCGCCATGTTTTTGAGAGTTCTAGTTACGAGAGGTCTCTTAGAAGCTTACAGAAGATGCCCAGCTACAAACCCATGGAATGCACCAACAGAAAAGGGAAGCAAGACAGAAACAATAAAGAAATTTTCTAACATACCGACCCATGAAAAAATACTTTCTGTTTTCACTTCAAGCCACTCCAAGGGGTATACGAGTTCAACATTCAGCCTGTTTTATGCGTACCTTTAAAACACTGTCTTTTCATTTTATGTGCAGTAGAAGGCTGGGTGCGGTGGCACACGCCTGTAATCCCAGCACTTGGGAGGCTGAGGCAGAAGGATTGCGAGTTCAAAGCCAGCCTCAGCAATGGCGAGGCACTTAGCAACTCAGTGAGACCCTGTCTCTAATAAAATACAAAAAAAGGCTGGGGATGTGGCCCAATGGTCGCGTGCCCCTGAGTTCAATGCCCGTTACCAAAAACAAAACAAAACAATCTTTTTATGTGCAGTAGAAAAATTCACCTGTGCGTATATGTGTGCATATACGTATGTAAACAAAGTGACTATTCTTAATATCTGTCTTGCATCACCTCGCTGCAGAAGTTTTAAATTAAAAGTCTGAATCTTATTCTCCTTTCCTTCTTCCCTTACACCCTTTTCATAGTTATTAATATCAAGAATAGGACAGTTATATTCAAAACTTAGAGAACATGGCAGATATTGTTGGCTAAATTTAACTACATCTTCCTCAATCCTTTTAAGAAAATTAATTCCATTTTCTTGATCTGTGAACTGTTTAGGAAAGGGCATGGTATCATTGTGGCCCATAAATTTCTAGGAAGGACTATGAGGCTAATTATTTGGACACATTAAGTAATCTGGGCATGGTGTCACACACTTGTAATCGCTGTGACTCAGGAGGCTGAGGCAGGAGGATTGTAAGTTTGAGGCAAGCCTGGGCACCTTAGTGAGACCATATTTCAAAATAAAATGAAAAGATCTAGAGAGGTAGTTCAGTGGCTAAGCATTCCTGAGTTCAATCCCCAGTACAATGAACAAAATAATAATAGAATACATAAACAAGAGATGTTTTACTGTCTGCTGCTAACCATGGCTGTGTCTGCTAGGGATGCCTGGAACCTCAGCAGCCATTTTGCAACACAGAGGGGTATAAGCCAAAAACAAAGCCAGTAATGTGAGGATGGCAGAGTAGCAAGAGAGAAAATGACTGGTCTTTGGCAGCATCTTTAATCATTCCTGTAGCTGCCCTGATAGATATAGGCTTGGGCCTATGGGCCACCTCCCTCATGGAAATTTTCATGAGAAGCAACCTTGTTTCATTTTCCTTGGGTAGGAGCCAATCAGCTTAAAGGTTGCTCTGTTTCCCAGGCAGGAACCAATCGGCTTAAAGGTCGTTCTGGTACACCCCCCACCAGAAATCCCTACTTAAGTCCCTACCTGCCCATAGCTCAGACAAAACAACTCGTCCCTGCTGAGAGGAGGCAGCCATTGAGACAGCTCCAGACTCACCATCTCCAGACTCACCATCTCCAGCCCAACAGCAACTTGCCCCAGCTGACAGTTCCAGCCTCCAGCCCAACAGCAGCTGCCTTAGCCAACAGCTCCAGAGACCACAGCCAGCACAACCAGGCACCCACCTTCCGTTCAGAGCTTGCACACTCCCTTTTCCCTGACTCCTCTCTCCCACCAGAGGTTGCACACTCCCCTCTCCCTGACTCCTCTCTCCCTGTACTTCTTCTACCTCCAACCAGCCATACAGGCTGGTGAATAAATCTCTTGGCTGTGTGGTTGTCTCTGGTGTGATTTTTGCCCTTCATGCCCTACCTGAGATGTCTTGATATACAAAAGAATATTTGTATATCAACTTATATGTATATGTGTATACAGAAAAATAAAATATTAGCCTAGCGTTTAACCAGTTTCATCTGGAGTTTTGCTCAACGAATTTGAGAGCATTTTAACAGAGCTGAAGAACAAAACTCATTTGATGTACTCTGTGTGATTCTGACACTAAAAAAAGACTGACAGCACCTTAGCCCAGAAATTCGAAGGTTGGACCCGCAGCCTGACTTTGGTCCTGAAGAAACTGACATGTTTGCTCTTGCACAGCCCACAATGGGGCTTCAGCTATGCCTCTCCGGAGCTCAGGATGCGGATTCCTACCCTGCCTTCATTTCAGCTGTGGTTACTGTGTTGAGCAGCAGAAAAATGTTGGTTCTGGCGGAAAATGACGTAGCTCCCTCTTTCTGTTCAAACTCCCACTGTAGATGTCACACTCTTCCTCCCCTAAATGGAGACTCAGGTGGGCGTAGCCTATGATGTGGGCGTTTCTCTTAGGTAACAAAAGAAGAATCTTCTGGCCATATAGTTTACAAAAAGTAGACCGTTCATCAATTACTCGGCAAGGTCCTCTGTAATCGTGACAGTCCCTTCTTCCAAAATAACCCAATATTTGGTTGGTGTCAAAGAGTTTAAGAGAAGTGCTTTTTTATGGAGAATACAGCCAGGATTTGGAGCCAATGGGTGTCCAGGACCAAGACTAGAAAGGGAAGCAACTCTTCTTCCATTGAACCCCTTCTGCAGAAAACCAACAAAAACTGGGAGCTCGAGCCTCCTGGGACATTTACCTTTTATTGTCTTTGACATCTGTGGGGCTCATTCTCCTCTGAATTTTTACAGAGCTACAATCTCATGCTTTAAGGCAAAATACCGGACGAATGACTTTGTGGCCCACAGACAATTTGAACTCACTCTGGTAGCACACAGAGATCCCAATGGGACTGAAGAGGTTGGATCTGGTTTCTGAGGTCAAAGAGGAAGCAAGAGGCATTGTCCATGTCCCTTAATGACCTCTTCCTCTGAGTTCTTCTTGGAACCCAAATCATCCATGGGCAACAGGAGCGGTTGATACCGAAGCAACCATGAATTGAGTGTGATCGTGGCATTTTTTTAGAGGACCTCAACCCAGTTTGATTCTGCTTTCCCTCTGATATCAAAGTGTACCAGACTTGCATGGTAATTTACCTAGGCAGTCTCAGCAACAGTGAAAAGTAAAAGGCATTTGTGGGCACGAATCATCAAATTATTTCTCAGTTGAGTGTCATAAACTCAACTGGTTCAAAGGCCAGTAATCACATTGCATCACAGTCACCCCGGAAGCCACCGTCAAGGTGCACAATGCGATCTTGCTGTTGATTAGATGGAATTGGGGCTCAGGGTGAGATGATGCTCATCAGAGAGACACACCTGACCCCAGCTGGGCTGCACACACATAAACCATGCCTCATGCACACTCCCTAGCAATCATGGATTTCCTGTGTCTTGCTTTTATGTGTCTTTATGTTTTAGACCAATGATCTTTTAGAGGGATGGAAGAGTTTGTTATTCCTAGAAATAACATGCAAAGTAAGTGATATAGAAATAACATGCAAAGTAAGTGATGTCGTTAATTTAATAAGGGGATAGATAGCCATATTTGAATGTGGAAGTGATAAGGCATAACTCAAGAGCAGAGCAGAGTTAAAATTTTTCATGTTTTCCACTTCTGTCCCACCAGCATGATCTTTTCAAAAAGCATCCAATGCTGGGTGCGGTGGCACACGCCTGTAATCCCAGCACTTGGGAGGCTGAGACAGGAGGATTGAGAGTTCAAAGCCAGCCTCAGAAAAAAAAAGCACCCAATGATGAAAATCAGTACAATCAAAGACCCAGACACACTGAAGATGAAAGTAAAAAAGCAGACTGATTTTTTTTTTGTACGTGAGATCTTTTTGCTTGCAGTCTGCTCTCTATCCTGACTACACTTAAAACTATAGAACTCTATCAACATTTGTCCCTTGAGAAGGGCTGAGATCATGCCTTCTTCAATCCTGTATTCTTGGGACTCAGCAAGGCATTTAATAAAAGGATACAAAATAAAATTATAAGTGAGTAAACAAATTAAGAGCTATATAATACTATAGGAACTGCAAGTATTAGCTTCAAAAGAAATTTCTAGGAGCTGGGGAGATATCTCATTCAGAGAGTGCTAGCCTAGCATATGCTAAGGCCCTGGGTTCAATTCCCAGTACTGAAAAACAAACAAACAAACAAAAACAAAAAACAAAAAAACAAAACAAAACAAAAACACAAACCTTCCTATTTTTCTTTGGGAAATTTTTTGAGAGTTTTGGCCATAAATTATATCAAAGAAACATCCTGGGAAAACTCTCCCCTGGCAATATGGAACATTGAGAGGATATGTAAATCATGTTATGCACCTGGGTTGTTTGGATTTGTATTAATTTGTACCATTTATTAAATGTTTTATGTAGTATTATTTATTGGTGTTTCTGATGTGTTTCCTTTGTTTAAATTTTGCATGCTTCTAATGAAAAGGACAGAATCAAGTCACACTGAACATGGATAATTAACTTGAAAATTCTCTATTACGATCAGGACATGTTGGGAATAAGAGATGAGAACCTCATCAATGAGGAAGTGAAAATTAGAAATAAATGTGGTTTTGTTCTGAGCCACAGTCTTTCTCGGTGGCTGAAAACTGTATGTTGAGCTCTACTTCACTTCAAGAAGGCTTGATTTAAATTGTGTACATCTAAGAGACGCTGCAGTCTGAGACCTAGTTATCATAGTTGTTGACATTTGAAGGAGCTTCAGAGTTTCTGCTGTGCAACAGCCAGGTGACAGACATGCCTGTCATTTCATACAGATGAGTGGTAACTATGGAATAAGACAGTCAACCCTGTTCTTTGGCTAAATGTGCAAAATATTTTCACTCTCCCCTCCTCAGAGGCAATTATGTTCCTTGCAAAAAACTCCCAATACTTTTTACAAAAGATACATTTATTATGGAGTTTCTTGAAATATGCAGCTTTCTTTTATGGCTTCTGAATCAGTGAATTATGGAGAATTTACCATCATTTTTGAGAACTGAGACTAATCCTTCAAAAAAATAAATAAATAAAAAAGTTGTATGATCTCTTTCAAGTCCCCAGACACCAAAGGAAAATGCATTGCAAACTTTTGCTTTGATAACAACCAGCCCAAATATAGAATAGGATTGAAGATATTTCAGAAGTCCTTAGTATTCAATAAACTATGCCTCTGAGTTTGAATCTGCAAAAAGCCAGGATGTAGCCGGGCGCAGTGGCGCACGCCTGTAATCCCAGTGACTTGGGAGGCTGAGACAAGAGGATCGCGAGTTCAAAGCCAGCCTCAGCAACTTAGTGAGGCACTTAGCAACACAGCAAGACCCTGTCTCTAAATAAAAATATAAAAAAGGGGTAGGGATGTGGCTCAGTGGTTAAGCACCCCTGGGCTCAATCCCCAGTACTAAAACAAACAAACAACAACAACAACAAAACCCAGGATGTGGCAAAAGGAGCATTTATTTCCTTGTCCTGTCATGAACTCAGCATGTCCTGAAGCTAACTGCTGCTACTGAAAAGGAATGCAAAGGAACTCTCCCTGTGTCTACATTTTCTATTTACTTGGGTTATGTGTTTCATACTCATAAAATGTAGGTAGCTGGGTGAATTACCATTCTTCTCCAAAATTCTTTATGTAAAAGTTAATTTGTCTGGATAAAGGCCAACATGGTGGCAGGAAGACATCTTTGAATGAACAGTCACCAGAACACACAGCACCGTTCATATTTCAGGTGTGAGAAAATGGGACAGTGGTTTGTGTTAAACTTCAACGAGGAAGCACAAGAGACAGGACGTCGAGGTGGAGAGGCGAAGTTGGTAAGGTTACGCTTTTCCCATCGTTTTGGCTTTGCCGGGGTCATGCAGGGACGCACAGGTTCCAGTGAAATTAAATCCATGACGTGCATCTTAGCATTGGAAGCTAGCAACTATGCATCAGGATGCCCTGGCATAAGCCTTGGGTTCACAGCTTAGTTTAGCCAAACTCCTGCAAGTTTTCTGAGGCTCTCTAGGCCTCAGTTTACACATTTGATAAATGAGAATAGCATCTGAGGAATAAACGTGGTCATGCTTGTAAAATATTGGAACAACAAAAAACAGCTATGACTATTGTGTACTAGGAACATTATCTAGGTTCTGGGGTTTCCAATAGGACATATTACATTTCCAGGACAGGAGATTAACATAGGTAGAGGAAGTGACTATGACCCTTTTAACAATTCTGCACTTTGTCCTTTCATTTCACCCTAAACAAGAAACCGCCTCTACCCTTTCAGTTCAATGTAAACGTAATCTATATTAAGGATCCCATGATAAGCAAGTTTTAGAGCAATCAGTAAAATTTACCAGGTAGTGAAACCGCAACCTACTTTCGGTGGTGGTGGTGGGGGGGATCATTTGTCTAATAATTGGCCTTCAAAACCATTTGTAATTTAATCTTGAATTCTACCAGATGTTCCATGTGATGGCATAACATTTTTTTCCCCCTTTAAAATTAGGTATAGCCCATATTCTGTCTGCCCTAATCACAACAAGCCTATGGGATATGCAATCAAAGCATGATTGGGGTTGCCCAGATGTTCCGAAATCCGTGATTCAGCATTTTCTGTGGAAAAAGAAAGAATGCTACCAACTTAAAAAAAAAAAAAAAAAAAAAAAAAAAAAAAAAAATTGAAACTCCTTTCCAAGAGCTAAGCCAAAAGCAGAAGGGAACAAACCATTTGCTCCTTAAAGGAGAAGCAGCAGAACGTGGCTCCCCTCAGATCAGGACACAGAGCAACAAGAACAACAAGCCTGCCATGCGTAGACCCTTGTCACTTTCTTATCTGTAGATTCACCCTGGGACTGTTGTGCACAGACTGCTGCGTACGTTTTGATTCAAAATGGGTTTTGCTCTTGCTCTGAATCCCTCTTCTCTTGCGTTGATCTTGGGATGCCGACTTCATGTATCCCCATCAGCTTCAGGAGATCTTGTGTTGCCAACACAGCATTCAGCACAGCCGTGTTGCAACTTGAAGGCAATCATGGCGTCCATGTGTTCTAGCCTTTGACACTCCCTGTGCCTGGTCCCCTCTCCCTAGCCATGCTCCAGAGGCACTTCCTTACCAGGCCCTGAGCCTGACAGACACAGGGACTTGTCCCTGCTCCTTCACTTTGGAACCCACTTCTTCCAGATGATTGCTTGGCTCGGTCCTCCTGCCCCTTCATCTTCTCAGAGAGGATGACTCTGAACACCCTAATGAAAACGCAGCTCCTTCTCCAGGGACTCCCTCATCCTGTAAGCTGTTGGATTTTTCTACATATCATCTATCACCATCTAACATACTGCAAATTGTATGCTTTATTTTATTTATTATTTTTGTCTGTGTCTCTCCCAGTAGTGTGAAAGTACCAAGGTGGTTGGTATTTCTGTTTGTTTGGTTACCCAGTATATCTTCAACACCTGAAATAAGAGCTCATTGTAGGTGCTCAATAAATATTGGCATATTTAATTGATTAAATCATCATTTGCACAGTCAAGAAGTTTTATGGAACATTTTTCTCTTGAATGGCCTATGAAGACCAAGAAGACAATGGGAAGCCACCCTGTGCTTGCAGTGGGTGGCTCTGTGTTAACGGGCCTGTCTCTCCTCTAACATGTAACGCTTTGATATGGACAACATGCATTAGTGACCTTCAACTTCTTGATGCGCCTAGCTGCTGAGACAGTAAATGAAATGCACTTCCCTGGTTCGTGATACTGTATTTCCCACTGAAGATTCCTTTCTTTCTCTACCGCATCATTCTCATTTTACTTTGCACAGTGAGTTTATACTAATTACTCTTGTCATGGTGCAGGCCAGCGAGAGATGCTTCTCGATTGTACTTTTCTGGTCTCAGCCCTCACGTGGACGCCACTATTTTGAAGAGGAGACGTGGAGGTCAGTGTCCAAGGAACCAGCAAAAACAATGGGTGGGAATCATGCTCCCAGTCTCAGAATCCAGGCTCTGTCAGTTTCTCCTCAAGAGGAGGGAGAGGAAGGGGGTGTCACTCATGGTCCATAGTCGAAGCTGTCAGGGAGCCTTGATGGTGGGATGCTGTTCTGTAGCCTCTGGGTCTGATCCCCAGGCCTCGCTGCTGAGCTGGGCCGCGTCTGTAACTGATGGGAAGCAGATGTTGCTCTGTGCAGGGGGGAAAAAAAAAAAAAAAAAACCTTTCTGCTATACAGAACTGGGGACTCTGACACCCTTCCCCTTTTGTTCTCCCTCAAAAACAAATCAAGGAGGGGAAAATTACACCCCAGTAATGACTCTGTGAGAGAACATAAATGCAACAGGTTGAAACCAAGCCCGTGTTTTAAGGATTTGTGTAATTTTAAAGAAAAAAACCCAAAACAACCCATAATACACTTTCAAGTTAAATTCAGCCAATTGGACAGTTTCAGGAATTTTTTTTCCTGTCAAGTTCTATTACTGCTGCTCCCATACCGCTTTGTCTCTGTCTCTTGTTAATTCTCATTGTCACCCAGATTCCCTTGACCTCCTTCCCCCCCATCTTTGTGCTATGGCTTTCTCCCTTGTCTCCCCACCTCCTTTCTCTCCCACTAAAAACCACCTTATGCTCTGCTGCTAATGAATCCTCACGCCTTTCTCTCCCTCAGAAACTCTCACTGGCTGCTGATTGTCTCGTGCTTAAACCACGTCCTTCAGCCTCGACTCTCAGGCCTCTGTCATTTAGACCCAAACCATAGTAGCTTAACCTATTCCCAGCCTTCTCCATAAGTGTGAAGATCGGGGAACGCTCTGCGTTTTGATGTTTTGTTTCCTTTCAAATTCCATTTGGTTTTTTCTCCATGTGTCTTTGGTCGTAATTGTCGCCCCATCTGATGCACCGTCTTTAATCAGTTTGCTAGAGCTATGGATGTGGTCTGACTGTGTCCCTTGAAGTTCATGTGTTAGAAGCCTAAACCCCAAAGGAACAGAGCTGGAAGATGGGGCCTAGTAAGCAGCCATGCAGTCTTGAGGCCGTGTAATATGGCCACCTGAGGATAGGGCAGTTATGGACAGAGAAGGTTTGCTCTGAAAGTGAGTTCGTGGGCCCCTCTCGTCCTCTCTCACCCTCTCTTGTCCTTTTTCCATCTGTCTTGGGTCGACAGAGTGCAAAGGCCCACCGCAGAGGCTGGCGCCATGCTCTTGGACTTCCCAGTGTCCAGAGCCCTGAGCCAAACAAATTTCTGTTCACTATAAATTACACAGTCTGTGGTATTCTGTTATAGCAACACAAAATGGACCGAGACCTGTTGCCATAACAAACTACCACAGACTGTGTGGCTTAAACAACAGAAATCCCCCCCCCCCACAGTTGTGGAGGCTGGACCTCCAGGTCCGAGGTGCCAGCAGGTTTCGTTTCTTGCAAAGCCTCCCCTTGGCTTGCAGAGGGTCACCTTCTCCCTGTGTCCTCACACGCTCTTTCTTCTGTGTGTGGGCAGTCCCATCCCTGCCTTCTCTCACACCGACTCCAGTCATGCTAGATGAGGTCCCCCCTCTAATGACCTTATTCTAACTCAGTCACCTCTTAAAAGGGCTAATCTGCAACTCTGGTTACTCTCAGAGTTCAGATTTCGACATGGGAATTTTGGGGGGGACCTAGTTCATCCCATTTCACCTTCCCAATCCCTGCACACCCAGCTCCCATCCATCAAAAGCAAGTGGAATTTCCTCTTCTGTGCTTCACCTGCTTGCCTCAGCCACACGTTGAGTATCCCTTACCCAGAATGCTTCACACTGTCAGTGCTTCAGGTGTCTGTTTTTTTTTTTTTTTTTTCAATTGTTGTTAATATTTGCATATATTTCACCAGTTGAGCATCCCTCATTCAAAAATTCCAAATCCAAAATGCTCAAGTTTTCAAGTTTTGTGGGTTTTGGATGGGGATGCTGAGCCTGTATTGGCTGGCTAATTTTGTTTCTTTTACTACCTTACTCTAAACTCTTCAACATGCTCATATGTCATAATACTTTCTGTGCAAATTCTTATCTCTTGTCCTGAGCAGGGATGTTTATGGACAAGTCTGTATCTTAACTCTATTTGAGTTTTGGACAGGTCTGAGACCATAATGGAATATAGAAGATTTTTCATTAGAAAGTTAAACGAGTGAAAATTATTAAGCATTTCCCACTAAATGTTTATCTTACATAATTTTGGTCACATACTCTTGTCTGTACTTTTGTGGTGGGAAACAGTTAAAGAATCGATGTAATGCACGACAGGTGAGAGTTTAGCACTTGTGATTCTTGCTCATTGTTGTTTGCCTTGCTTTGACTTTTCTGGGACTGATCTGAGAGAGAGAAGAATCTTCAATACCAAGAGAAGTCATTCAGATATATAATTTATTTGAAAAAAAAAATCCACAATATAATTGGAAAGAATGGGTCTTCAAAATTGCTTTCTCTCCTGGGTGAGCATCAACAAGTTCAGCCAGTCTTGTTATGCCTTAATCTGCCCACTTCTACTCTAGATCATCATTCATGTGCACCTACTATGTGCACCTACTATGCGCAAATTCTTTGCCAGCGTTTGGAAATATGGAATGGAGAAAAATTGGCTCTTTGCCTCTGACAAGCTTGACTTTGTGGAGTGGAGAGGCCTGTGAACCCCCCCAGAGCACAGGCAGGGACCAGATGTCTTGGGAGCAGAAAGCCAAAGCTGACAGCAAAGTCCTCCAAGGGCAGGGAGCAAGGCACAGTGGCTAGAGGATGAAACCCAGTGCCTCGTGAGCTCAGCTGGCCATCTGGCCTCTAATGTGGCTCCCAAAGCTGACTTGTGTTGAAATCACCTTATTGGTGCAAATCTAGCGTAGATTTTTCTTTCCATTGGATTTCTCTGTCTTGATAGAATGCATTTTGGTCTAATGAACTTTCAGATCCTTACCATGGTAGAGTGAAGAGACTGAAATCGGATGAATCTCTGTTAAAAATGGGAGCTCTGTCACTCACTCGAATGCATGCAAACATGGTGAGCTCTTTTGTCTGCCTTGAGCCATCCTCATCAAGAGTCACTAACAGTAGTGTCCTACTTACCTGTTCATGAAGAGAAATAGGAAATACACTTCCTGGGCATACCATCAGCACTCATTGACTAATGGGGGTGAATGTTGCTGTAATTACTATTATTTTCATATATCAAGAATCCCTGAGCTGAGCACGGTGGTGCACACCTTTAATCCCAGCAACTTGGGAGGTCGAGGCAGTAGGATTACGAGCTCAATGCCAACCTCGGTAACTTAGGGAGACCCTATCTCAAACTCTAAACAAAACAACAACAACAACAACAAAAAAACGGGCTTGTGATATGGCTCGATGGTTAAGTGCCTCTGGGTTCCATCTCTGGTTCAAAAAAAAAACTTGAATGAAGATTGAAATGTATACTTTATATTAAACCAGCAGCTTTAGAAAACCTGTGCTCTTTACATGTAATATGAAATGAAATGTACTCTGCAAACGTGTCTACCAAATTAGAATAATAAAAAAAAAAATCAAAAAAATAATTTAAAATTTTCAAGACACTTTTAAAAATTGAATTGAAGATTTGTCTAGTTACTAGCTTAAATTTGAAATTTAAGACACTTTTTAAAAAAAAATAAATTGAAAATTTGTCTAGTTACTTGAACAATGTTATATTATTTGTGGCCCAGTGGTGCAGATGACTGGAGTATGATGGAGTATGATGGGAGGGGGAGAACTTCTTTATAACTGGGGTTCAGAATGACACACAGCTGAAGGAGTAGCTTAAAAACCAACTTGGGGCTGAGTGAAGCATAATTATTAAATTCAGAAAAAAAATATGTGTTACTATACATTAAAAATATTTGGTTGCTTGCATTTCCTAACAACATGATAATTGATGATATTGACACTGACATTGGTAGCACTATACAATATTTCATTCAGGTCTCAAAATACCTAGCAATATTTTTCATTCTTACATGCATGTGGAACTCAAGGCTCAGAGAAGTTACCTACCTAATCATGGTTGCAGAGTGATAAAATTAACAGAGGATCTGACTCTACACTCTTATTAATCTTCAGCCCATACGCGCTGAGCTTTCGATCCAGAGCATTACCAGGCCAGTTGCAAAATGGTGTCTCTGTCGGAGATGTCTGAAGCCCCTCTGTCCTGTGACATACTTGCTTGGCCTTTTTCATAGAACACGAAGGATGAGTTCTACACGCTCACATTTTGTTCTGTCATTATTTTGCTTTTGTGGAATAAAAAACAGGAAGAGTTTCCTTTCATTACCATACAGGGGCTAGTGGGATGTTGAATCTGATTTTTTTTTCCTGTTCAATGATCAATGGTTGGTGATCCATAAGTTCAAGTTTACCTCTTCTCACAACCAGTCTCTTTTTCTGTTGCCAGGTATCACACAGGACAAAATCTCTTATTTTAGAGTCAAAATCAGTAGGTACTCACTTTTGGGTCAAAGCCAGGTGCACCAACAGCTCAGGAGCCTTCTCCCAGGGGTGTTTTCGTAGAAACATGGTGTGGATTTTAAGAGAGGGGTCCTTTCCCACTGTGTGTGGTCTTGAAGTTCTGAAGACCACAGTCACATAGCTGCTGTTGTCTTTCTTGCAAAAGTGAAAGGGCAGAAAACAAAATAGTTCTTCAGAAAAGGGACAGAGTCACAATAGCTATTTCAAAATAACCCTGAAGCCAAATGTTTCAAAGGAAGATAGCTCCTCTGTTTTTCTGATTATAAAATGTATTCTTGCTTATGCAAAACCAAATTCAAGCAATGCAGAAGAAAGAAACGTTTAAAAGAATCTTTCCACTCATTGGTAAATGTGCTTGCATGTCGGTGGCTGTACTTTAAGCCTCATTTAGAGCATACCTGGCCTTGCTATGCAGATCTGTATTTTAATGGAAGTTTAAATGAAAATGGGATTATATGATTCCAGTTGTTATAAAATTTGCTCATGCGCTTAGTATATTTTGGGAATGTTTCCATTTCAGTAACTTTAGATTATTATTTAGGAACCCATAGAATAAATGTACCACATTTTTTTTTCAACTAATCCCTTTTCAGTTTATTTTTCTATTGGATTAATGCTATGCTGAACATCTTTGCACATGTAACTTTGTATATATGTCTAAGCAACTGCTTATGAGTGAAACCTCTGGGTCTCAGAATACACACATTGTAATGCTTTTGATATTTATTACAATTTGTTCTACAGAAAGGTCTATTCTGGGCTTCCTCCTCTGACTTCAGCACTTCTGATATTTTAGGTCAGGCAATTCTTTGGTGGGAAGGACAGGCTGAGCTGTGCATTCCGGGGTGATGAACAGCAACCCAGTTCTCTACCCTGCATATGACAGGAGTGTCCAATTCCAATTGTGATAGCACAAATGTCCCCAGGTGCAGCCACAGGACCTCTGGAGAGCCCCAATCTCGCTTCCCATGGAGTCCCACTGACAATTCCTATTCCCATTAGCAGTGTATCAGTCTGTACTTTTTCCACCTTTGAAAATGTAGGATTTTGTCTTTTTTTTCACCCCCATGGTTGGAAAATGAAGAATTTAAAAAAATATATATGCTTTCATTTAAATCTGAATAACCTTAGCAATTTATGCCTTCTAGATGGAGATGCCACACAATTTTGATGATTCGGTATGCATTAACCTAGCTCCTGCTTTCTGTTCCTCTGGTTCTCCTCTTTTGTTGTAGTCTGGAGAAGGACAGGAAAGGTATTGTGCTCCTCCTGTTTAGAAGAGAAAGTCTGTGGAAAGGTAGAGCAGCTTTGATATGGTAGCCCCCTTGGATAGTGATAGGAGAGTGATGGTTATTATGTTTGGATACTGGAGATTGAAACTAGGGCCTTATGCATACAAGACACGTTCTGAAATTGATTATACTGTGGAGTTTACACTTACTCATTCTTTGATGTTGTCGCCTGAAGCGATGGCCGCTTGGAGCAACGAAGCCGTGGGAAGAAGTTTAGAGACGAACTGGAAACAGACAGCCCTTTATTCTGATAACTTTTCTCTCTGGCTCTAACTACACCCTGACACGCCGTCCACGCTCCTCTAACCACCAAATGGCGCAGACCTGATCATCAATCTCGCTCAAGTCCCTCGAGATCTCGGGCCAAGTCCCGCGAGATCCCGGACCAAGTCCCGTGAGACTATGGAAGGCGTCAATGCCCAAACATTTCCAAAGCTCGTAGTCAACCGCAATTTTAGCCATCTCCCCAAACAGGGCTCCTGCACTTTGACCCATGAAACACTTCCCTAATCTTTCCTAAGCCCGCCACCCCAGAAGGCAATGAGAAGATACAAAGCAAACCCTGAGCACATGACTTTCTAGATGGCAGAAATGCACTCCATGGTGCGCTGAGCCCCCCTGTCCTGTTTCTTGGCATGCCAAATAAGCAAACGTGCACCGTCTAGCAATCCAGTGCCCCATCGATGGACATTAACAGGATAAATGAGCAGGGCCTGCCTCTAGAGACTTCACAACTCTGAAAGTAAGAACTTGCAGGCATTGTCAGCCATCCTGCTGTTGATGACAAGCATTTGTCAAGAAAGAAGGTGTGCTGCTGTTACCAGAGCAGCTGGAAGGGAGATGTGGGTTCTCATCCACTGTTAGCTCAACAGGAAGGGACAAGGTAGGCATGTAGATTTCCTCTTCTTGAACTTTAGAGACACAAGTAAGAGTTCAGATTCATCCTTACCTTTTGGAAAGTAAAAGCTGATTAAAGCAGCCACTGGTAATCCACTAAAAACAAGGTAACTACTGCTCACTTGAGGAGGAGGAGGAGGAGGAGGGGGAGGAGGTGTTATACGCCTGTGTCCCAGAGAACAACCCACAGGAAAAGTTGAAGCTGTCACCTCCTAGGTACCACATGCATGTCAAGCATTTTATAAGGAATCTTCCAAATAATGCCCTACTTTACACTTTAAAGATAAAGACACCTCAAGAAGTATATACCATTTCCCATTTGACAGGTGATTAAACCAGAGGACTTGGTGATGAGGTGAAATGCTGGCTTCAGTTTACACACACACAAGTAGTTCAGCCATGGTCGGAGGTCACTCTGCCTGACTTCAGATTGTGTCTCCTCTTCCTCCTCTGCCTCTCAGAATAAAATCCATCAGCCCCTCCTGGGCTCAATGAGTGGGTCTGCTTGATACTGGCAATTTTAGGGGAGGCCACAGTAAATTCAGGTTTCTGAAAGTATCTGGCCACTAGCATTTTTCTCCCTTAGAACTTACTTCAGGAGTCCTTTTGTTAGGAAGACATTGGCAGATGCTAGTCTTAAGCATGGGTGTTGCTTGTTGTTAGTGTGTTATTAGTATCCAAATTTTCAACCCCCTTTAAAAAGAAGTGTCTATGGTATGCAATTCATCAAGTCACTTTAAATTTCTTTTAACCTATGAATATGTATTTGGTGAAGCCTTCCCTGCCCGCATTGGGAAATGGCTGTTTCACACCACAAAGTTTGTCTTTCAGTGCAGTATTCTTGCTGCTGTCTTTGACTTAAAACTATCTAAGGTGCATTCGTAAGAATGTTTACAGAAAGGGTAAGTTTAGCACCAATTCTTACCCAGGAAACCTCCTTCTTTTCTAGATCTTTTCCCATGAGGTAGCTAGATTTACAAAATAGAAGACTTCTAATTTTCCTCTATTTGATTTTCATGATTTTGTATTTCAGCCAGATCCAAGAAGTTATGAAATATTTATTATACATAGAACACTATAGAAAGGCCAAGTGATATTAGAATAAGAAAGATAGTGCTACTGTTCTCAATCTCAAAAGCTTGTATTTTGATAAATACATATATTTTATAAAATTAATATATATTTATTTATACCAGGCTATAATTATAGACATATATAAGAATATATATAAAATATACATATATGTATATACATATAATTTATATATATATGTACATATATATATATATAATTTTCTGCTAAAGATGTGGGTCAAGCATAGGTCAAAATCTTGTATTTTGATAAATATATATATTTTATAAAATTTTAAAATGTATATTTATTTATTTATTTATTTATACCAGGCTACAATGATATATACATATATATATATATATAAAAAATAACAATGTATATATAAATCATACATATAAATGTAATTTATATATATATTTATATATATACTATATATAGTGTATGTGTATGTGTATATATATATATATATATATATATAATTTCCTGCTAAAGATGTGGGTCAAGCATAGGATTAACACAAAAAAGATCTGGAAACAACCTCTCATCTGGTTGAGTTGACAATTCACAGCCTAACTCCCCCTGACAGACGATGGGCTATGAAACCACCTTGAAAACCCAAGTTGTTTCTCTGCAGCAAAAACCTCAGAGGATAATAAAGCCTTGAGCCAGCGTCTCCAAACCAGTGAGATTCTCTAGGCACAGCAAGATTGGCTCAGGTACAGCCTTCCATAGTGCTGGTATTCATACGGCAAGTCGAAGAGCTGCCTTAGTTCTATATGACTTAAAATCCTAAAACTGTTATGGGGGGAAAGACATTTTCAACATTCTTTTTCCAAATCCCACACATTCAAACAAGCACAAATCCGAGACACAGACACCCTGCTGGGAATCTGTGTCCTACGTGTGGGCACTGACTACTCCCTCTGGAATTTGCTTGTGTGTAGGAGGCATGAAATATATTAGTTTTTGGAAACTGGATATCACACATGGACAGGTAAGGAAACACCAGCAAAGTTAGCATTTTAAAGAAGTTACTTTGAGGATATTTGGGAAAAGTAAAGCATTTTTCTGAAACTGAATTTTAAGTACTTAAAATTAGAGTAAACCTTGTCCTATTTGGTTTCTCTTACCTTCATGCTTCAAGAGGCCCATAAGCGTGGTCATAAATTTTAGAATGGAATAAGCACAGAGAGTTCTCATCTCCCTTGTGGAAGCCAGGAAAGAAGTGTGTGTGTGTGTGTGGGGGGGGGGAACGCTGTTGTTAAAATAGCTGAAGTAAGATCAGAATATCTGCTTTCTAATTTCTGATTTTTTGATGCCATCTTGGAGAGATTCTTCATGTTATACAGACCTGTGTTATCTCTCTATCTGTAAAACAGGAGGAAAATGCCCCTCATAGCCAGAGTTACAGAGAGTGGAACATAGAAGTCACAATGGCAGATTTGGGCCAATAGTATAGGACTTTTAATAGACATTTTATGAACCAATTAAAAGTATATTCATGGAAAAGAAATGGAAAAAAAACACAGGGGGAAAATGTGAATTTTTTTCGGTGGTTGAATTTGGATGATTTTTGCTTCTTTTTAAAATCTTCATTGTAGATTTTTTATTCTGTTTAGGAGATATAAATAATACTGCAGATCTAATTCCTGCAAGGCTAAGTAGCTCCTGTCACACTGTCTTCTCATCCTATTACTCATACTTCAAGAACTATGAATTCTAGAATACACAAAAGGCAAATACAGAATGTCACCGAAAGTAACCAAAGACAGGCAAGTGGCAGAAGGAAGGAGCTGATGTTTGAGGGATAATGAGAGCATTTGGTGAATCTGCCATTTTTTAGGAGCATTTAGCCTGAGGGAAGGCCCCCATCTACATTATGGGAGCAGCTGAATTTCAGATTCAAAGCTCTCATTCATACTGGCAAATATGATGAAAGAGTCTGGGGTGTTCATACCATTTGAAAGGGGAGAATTCCAGAAAGGGGAAGTCTTAGATTCTGTATTTAAAGTCTTCCCTAATCTCTACTGACTCCTGAACTACACATGGTAGGGAGGACTCTAGGTAGCTCAGCCGATGTTCAAAATATGAACTTGGACTTCAGAGAACAAATTTTGAATCAGCCAAGTAATGCTTAAAAAGATAAAACTACCCTAACTTTGCCTGTTCCTGGTCCCCAACGAAGTTGAATCTATGTCATAACCAAGATGCAGATGAATGGAGAAAGGGAAAAATACATTCTGCCCTATTATGTTTTGCTGTAATAAAGACTGCTTGGTTGGGCGCAGTGGCTCACACCTGTAATCCCAGTGACTCTGGAGGCTGAGGCAGGAAGATCGCAAGTTTGAGGTTAGCCTCAGCAACTTAGTGAGACCAGAAGAAACCGAGCGAGATCCTGTCTCAAAATTTAAAAATAAAATAAAATACAAAGGGCTGGGGATGTAACTCAATCATAAAGTACCTCTGGGCTCAATCCCTGGTAGCAAAAAAACAAAACAAAACAGATTGCTTGCACATTTTTATAAAAGTCAATATGCTTCAGAGAAAAAATGAGCTTGGTCACTGTAGCATATCATTGTAAGTGTTCAGGACACACAAAAAAACTACTTTACACATGAAGAATCAAGAAAATGTAAGCTATTCCAAGTATGTGTGTGTGTGTGTGGGAGGGGGATTTATAGAGACTGATGTCAAGATGATCCAGAAATTAGAATAGTCTCATAAGAATTCTAAAGCAGCTGTCATACTTATGATCAACAAGTTAAAGAAAAACATGCTCATAATGAATAAGCAGATAGAAAATTTATCTCAAAGGCCAGATAAAGAAAAACTACTCCTAATAGAGAAAACCTACAAATAACATCCATGTTTCTTCATCAAGAAGCTGTTTATGAAATTAAAATATTTTACCATGTATTTGGAAATGTGTAAAAGTCAGCTGATGTGTAAATATCTATTGTCAAAAATACATAACAAAGCTAGGCCCGGTGGTGCACACCTGTAATCCCAGCAGCTCAGGAGGCTGAGACAGGAGGATCACAAGTTCAAAGCCAGCCTCAGCAAAAGCGAGGTGCTCAGCAACTCAGTGAGAGACCCTGACTCTAAATAAAATACAAAATAGGGCTGGGGATGGGGCTCAGTGGTCCAATGTTGCTGCCTGAAGCGATTGCCACTTGGAGCAACAATGCCGCGGGAGGCAGACTGGAAACAAACAGGCTCTTTATTCTGCTGCCTTCTCTCTCTGGCTCCAACAACAACTCCAACACCATCCACACTCCTGCAACCACCACACAATGGCGCCGACCGGATCCACAATCCCCCGGGCCAAGTCTCACGAGATCATGCAAATGGCGCCGACCCTAGCCGCAATGTCCCGGGCCAAGTCTGGTGAGACCATGGAAGGTGGTAATGCTTGAACATCTTTATGGCTCACAGCTAACCGCAATCTTAGCTATCTCCTTAATTAGGGCTCCTACAGTCGAATGCCCTGAGTTCAGTACCAGGTACCCCACCTCCAAAAAAGTACATAACAATAGATTGAGGAAAGTGATAGAGTTAGAAGAAGTAGTAGTACTATTAACAATAGCAGTGTAAACATTTTTTTTTTCACGTTTGCTGCATTTTGTGCTTAGTGCTAAGTAGTTCTCGTATCCCATTATCCCATTTAAACTTCCAAGGGTACTATTATTTTCTCAGAAGACACATTAGAAAACTGAGGCTTACAAAACTTCTTCTTCATCTTTTTTTGGTACTGGGGATTGAACCCAAGTTTGCTTAACCACTGAGCCACATTCCCAGCCCTTTTTATGTTTTGTTTTGAGACCGGGTCTCCTAACTCCTTTGGGCCTTGTTATGTTTCTGAAGTTGCTCTTGAGCTTGCCATCCTCCTGCCTCAGCCTCCCAAGTGGCTGGGATTATAGAAATTCATACCTTACTCATGGTTTTATAGCCAGGAGGAATTTGATCCTTGCAATCTCCATACACTGCAGCAGCAACTTTGTCAGAACTGAAACCAGGGCCCTGAAGGGGCAGGGGCAGCGTCCTCTTGTTTAGACAACTGTTCCCACATGGGGTGTGTGTGTGTGTGTGTGTGTGTGTGTGTGCAAAACTGAAGGAGGCAGTTGCTGGGTAGTTAACCATGGCAAAGCATTGAATGGGTCCTGTTTAAAAGAAAAAAATAAAAATAAAAAAGGAACAGCGGGAGACAGGAAGGGAGGAAAAAAACAAAAGAGAAAAGTGTTTTATTCTAAGGTTTTTACTGCAGATTTCTCCAAGGTCTTAGTTACATATTCTTCTCACAAAAAATAGTAATATTTTGTACATAAGAGAGCAGCAGGGGAGGTTTGTGCATAGACCATGATGATAGTCTTAGAAGTGCATACACTTATCTTCCTGCTTATCAAACTGGATGTTCTAATTTGGACAGGTTTTTTTTTTGTGGGTCACAAATACACGTAGATAAAAACGAATGTTGATTTTGGGAGAATAAAAGCAATGCCACAATTTGAAGTATTCAACAGAACACAACATTTAATAAAACAAAGGTAAACGACTTTGAGAACCCACTCAGAAAGTAAAAGGAGAAGAAAGCAGGGGATCTGCTGAAGTTTCAAGAAAGTGTATGCATGGACAGGGAAGAGGAATTAAAATTGAACTTTTTCATTCGCCCTTGGTCTCCTCTGGACACGAGCCCATTTTCTTTCCACCCCATAGCAGAGTGTTAACGTGTGTTTTGAAATTACAGACAGATGATATATTTTTCTCAATAACAGAAGAGAGACAGTAAGTTTACCCAAGCTGATGTCGTTGGAGAAGATTCGAAGACTTAAAAGCAAAATCAACTGACACAAAAGAAATATGTATCACCAGTCCTTAAGGAATGGGAGTGTTGGGGAGCAGACGAGCTCACTTTGAATTTTATAAAGAACTTTCTGGTCTTTTAATAAGCTCTTGGCTGAGAAGTATATTCGAGTTTATGAAAAAGGGCAGGTTGGTTTGTAGAAGGGGAAGGATAAACACTCTAAGCAATACTGACCACCAAATATGAAATATTTGTGGGCATATTATTATGAAGTCCAGCAGCAGTGGGTGGCAGAGTGATGCATGAGGCCCAAGTGGCAAGGAAAGCAAGATGGCGTGCCGCTTGCTCACCTCAAGAGTGATGGGGGAATAGCTGCACGGAGGAGGATGGCCAGATCACCCAGGGAGCATGGACCAGGACCAGACCAAGTCTCCTCCGGAAGACAAGGAAGCTTGTGTGCAGGAGTCAGGGAGCCGTGTAGGCGGGACCCAGGAATATGCACTTTTTCCATGTTTCCAAAGAGTATAGAGAGAACATTTGGAGAATAAGCCCCTATGGCCTGAAATCACAGACTTTGTCTGTTTTCGTTTGTAGAACGTGTCCAGCTTCATCCCGGGAGCCCGAGGAAATCTTCGTGGACAGTTATTTCTCTTTTATGACTAGCCACCATCTCCATCCAGCAATTAATAAGTCCTGTCCACTTTGATTCTTTAAAATACTTCAAATCCTCCCAACATTCTTACGGGTCGAATTCAAGCCCTTATAATCTGCCACGCACATTGCTGGGATACAATACAGAATAATCTTGTGGATAGGGCAAATCCGATTAGATCTTGCTGGCTGTCTACTGAAGTTCTTACAATAATTCCCCCATTGCTTTCAGGATCAGGTTCCCCATCATGACTGCGTCTATGTCTTTTATGATCTAACCTATACTTGGTTGTATTCCCTTCAAGCACCAAATCTTGTCAAATCCACATGCACTGGCGTGGTGCTCAGACGCGGATGCACGTGACTTCACACACAGGCTCTACGTTATGGGAGTACTGAGCTACCTGCAGGTCCCTAAAGAGGATGAGGTCTGCCTTGTTTCAGCACATGATGCTCTGGCCAAGAAGGTTGTTGCTGGAGCCGGGCGCGGTGGCGCACGCCTGTAATCCCAGCACTTGGGAGGCTGAGGCAGGAGGATCGCGAGTTCAAAGCCAGCCTCCGTCATGGCGAGGCACTTAGCAACTCAGTGAGACCCTGTCTCTAATAAAATACAAAAAAAAAAAAAAAGGGCTGGGGATGTGGCCCAGTGGTCGAGTGCCCCTGAGTTCAATACCAGGTCCCAAACAAACAAACAAACAAACAAACAAAAAAGAAGGTTGTTACTACTCTTCTTTATTTGAAATCTCAATTCAGTGCCATCTCTTGTTGGAGGCGTCCTCACAACAGAGTATCCAGTGATCATCTCTATCACAGTGCTAATCCTCTACTAAGATTATAGTTCAACTCATCTGTACTCTATCACGTGGCTTGAGCATATGCAGAAAAAAGATTGTGACTAAAAGGATCTGACCAGAACAACTGTAGAGGAGAAAAGGTTTGTTTGAGGGCTCACAGTTTCAGAGGTCTATAGACTGCAGCCTCCATTCCTTGGGCCTCCACGTGAGGCAGGACTACATGGAGGAAGAGTGTGGCAGAGGGAAGCAGCTCACATGGTGATCAGGAAGCAGAGACAGACTCCACTCTCTGGATACAAATACATACCCAAAGCCACACCCTAATTCCCACTTCCTTCAGCCACACCCCGCCACTTCCCTTACCACTCAGTGAATCCCTATCAGGGGATTAAATCACGGATTGGGTTAAGACTCTCACGATCCAATCATTTCTCCTCTGAACCTTCTTGCATTGTGTCACACGTGAGCAAAAGCCTTTGGGGAACACCTCACACCCAGACCATAACAACAGTGCGGGGGCAGGAATAGTAAGTCAGTGTTTCTTAGAGAATTCATCATGATTATCTGAGTGTTTTCAATAGTTCGTAACAAAGTATCATATCCAAAAACAAGGGGGGAGGGTTAGGATGTCTTAGATGTTAAAACACCAGCAGAGCGACTTAAAACAATGAGAGGGGAATCAGGCTAGATGCCACACAGGAGTGCTTTGAAAATCTGCTTGAGTTCCATTGATGGTGGCATAGAAGGCTTGCAACCCTGGTGTTGGGGAGGTGCGGAGCTGACCTTGGTGTATTCAGAGAGAACTGAGTGGTGTGTCTCTAGCTCATGCTGTCTGAATTCAGCCACGGGCTTTAGTGTGTAGATCACATACCTTCTCACCCCCATGCCTCTCTGCCTTAAGTTCAGTAGAAAGACGCAGTTGATTGGAATTTTTTTTTTTTTTTTTTCTCTTCTCTCTCTCTCTTTAGGGATTGGGAGCAAAAGCGCCCTATGGCCATTGTTTCTGACAGTTCATTTATGTAGATGAAACTATCCATTCATATGGTGAATCCCTGGAATCAATGGTTTCTACTTTGTACTTCTTGAAAAATATACAGTATTTCAGGCCCCTGGATTTACATTCCACAGACTTTCTGGTTTAATGGAATAGTTTTGGGTCCCCGGAGGGCAGACCTATGGCTTTGCATGAGGGTTGATGGTTTTTCTAAATGTTCTCACTTGGAGCAGTTTTGTGAAAAGCTCTTTGACATGTAGTGCAGAAGAAATGCTTCGCAGGGGACATTTCTGAGAAAAGTTCCTTACAGGCGCGAGCCCGAGGGTTCAAATGGGGCCAGTCCATCTCCTTTAGGTAGGGTTCTTGTAAACCCAGGATTTTGCTTTCAGTAGCAACTTGAAGAAAATCTTTCTTTGAATCAGAAATCCCTAAAACTCCATTTTTTCCTCCTGTGTCTAATTTGGTATTTGTGTAATTGAGTCTTTAGCACACCAAACATTAACAGAAAATTATCATACATGGGGTGGGAGGGAATTTGCCAATTAGCCATGGTCTCACAAAAATAGGATGATTTTCTATTATATTTTGTAATGATGTTATGATGGGGTCATTCCTATAAAACTCTACCAGGGATAATTGCTACCACCAAATTCCTTTTAGATCTGTACTATTGGACAACTGTGTGCAGTCTGGGTACTTTGGGAACAGATGCACCATGTGTGGACCATTAGTGACAAACCTCTGGCATTTTTAGATAAAAATTCAGCAATGTATGGACAGTAAAATGGGTAAATCAAAGTTACAATAAAGGACATCCATCCCTTTTTACAGAAACTATCTCATGGAGTTTTAACAGATTTCTGTATATAATTAGTAAGGGGCCTATTATTTTTCCTTTACACAAGTTTTCTTTTACTGCATGTGTTTTTTTTTTCTGTTAATTTTTTTTCAGAGTGTTATTCTTTCCTGCATTAAATGTCTACAACATAGGTGGTGAATGCCTTCACATTTATGTCAGCATATAGACTTGTCTACATATGTAAATGGTTTATTGTCCATCCTGAAATGTAAACTTCCTTAAAAGTGAGTCTGTAGTCTAAATCAGTTGACAGATGTCATTTAATTTGGGAAATATGATGAATTAACCTTGAAAAATACTTGCGTGTGACATGGTTTGAATATGAGGTACCCCCCCAAGTTTCAGAAGACAATGTAATAATGTTCAGAGGCTAAAGGATTAGATTATGAGAACCGTAACCTAATCAGTGGATTAATCCATTTGATGGATTAATAATTTGAAAGGATTACTGGGCTGTGAGGTAACTGTAGGGAGGTGGGGCATGGTTAGAGGAGGTAGGTCATTGAGGGCCTTCCTAGGGGATATTTTGTCCCTGGCTTCTCTCTCTTTCTCTCTCTATGCTTGTCGGCTGCCATGAACTGAGACGTCTTCCTCTGCTACACCTTTCCACCATGACGCTCTGCCCAGAGCAATGGAGTTTGCTGCCATTGAATCAGTTTTTAATGATAAATTTGTAGACATCCATGATCTGGATTAGGAATCCATTTTGTGGACTTGGGAAACTTTCAGAGAAATCCATTAAGTCCTTCCATGAGAGGAGTGACAATTTCAGAATTTCAACTGCTGTTGTCGGGACTGGGAAGTCAACGAAACTCATCGGAGCAAGAAAAAGGAAAGCAGAACAAGATTCCTTAACCACAACTTGGCCGCCGCCCCTTCCCTTCCGCTATCATCAGGAATTGCCTGATGGATGGCTGGATGGCTGTTGGAATCTGCCAAAGACCTTGGCCGGGGCTCCTTTCCCCTGCAGCCCTCATGCCGTCCCGCCGTCCCATGTCTTGCCTGACACAACTGCCAGGTTCCGAAAACTTCAGGTAGAGCCCATCTCAGTCCACAAGTGGGAGGGGGAGTCCAGGCACAAGACCAGTGTTTCTCTTGTGTCACCTCCAGCTCCTGCAGAATGCTAACCACATGGTGGGGAGAGAAGCAGCTGACTGACAGGTTCAAGACCGCCCAGGGCCAGTGCAGCAGGAACACCAGTGAACAGCCCCACAGATTACTCCTGAGGTGCAAAAAGGACCTGACCCATCTAACCGATGAGGTGTCCCAGCACCGCTCTTCCTTCCCGGACATGCCATCTCTCAGGAGAATAAGCTCTCAATAGGGAGCAGTTTATAAACTTGACCTGGGGGTTCAAGCGAGCATCCTTTGTGACTATGGATTTCAAGATACTTCCTAGGTGTTTTCTTTGTGAGTGCCAGGCGGTCTGGGGAAGCCTCGGAGCCCTTCATGTGAACTCCCCCATTCAGGCTGGTGACAAGGAACAAGCAAGAGTCTGAACTTCTGGGGCTCCGTGACGGGAAGCTTGGTTGAAAGGGGCAATGCAGGTGCTCCTCTCACCCTCACCTCAAATGCGCCAACACTCTGGCGCCTCCAAGATTGGTTTGGGACTCTTACAAGACCAGCCATTCTTGGGGAGGTTTCCAAGAACTTCCTGTTACTAGTCAGGCAAAAAAAAAAAAAAAAAAAAAAAAAAAAAGAGAGAGAGAGAGAGAGAGAGATGGAGAAAGAGTAAAAACAACTTCATTTCTTTTGGGGAATTCAGCATAATTTCTGTGGTCCAAGACAGAGTCAGAAAAATGCCAAGCTTGCAATAAATGTCACCTTTTCGGTGCTGCTGTGGGTGGACAGATGGTGAGTGGTGCTATTGGTGGTGGTGACGGGGGTGGTATGGAGAAAATCTTTCATCAGATTTTTGCAGAATAATTTCAATAAGCAATTCCTTGACATTAGCAAATGTCTATTCATTCCAGATTTAAATAGTGGCTTCTCTTTATGGTCTTGAGCTTAGCTGCACAATCACGTACTTAACATTTTCTGGAATATTTAAACAACATACTAATGCAAGAAATTTATCTAATACATGCTTGTGGAATTGCTGCTTTCAGCACTTTCTTTGGGATCTTTAAAGAAAAGAAATAAAGATAAGGTAAAGGAAGCCTTTCTCACTATTTTGAGGTCTCTTGAAAGCCTTGCTACTATTTTTCGGGAAGGGAAAGAATACTGTGAAGGGTCTTGGTTATTGCTGCAGAGTTCAAGGTCAGGAGTGGCTCATCTCTCTTTTTGGAGCAAGTTACTTGAATTCAGAAATGAGCGTTCTGCCTCCTTTGCTGACCACAGTGCTCCATTTCAAAACTCACAGGAGGACTTGATGTACAGCAGCCTCACTGTATTTTAATGTAAAAATAACAGAGGTGAAAAACCAATTCTAAGAAGCTGTTCAAGACAACACTGTATAATGCATTTTTAAACAAGGTTCTTCTGGTAGCTTGGCTCTCTATCGGGAAGAAAGAAAACAAATGTTGTTGACCTTGGTAGCCAGAAGTTTACCAACACCCTTCTGGCTATTTCACAGCCTCCTCCTTTTGCCTCCCTGCATGCGCACAGACACACACACAACACACACACACACACACCCTCACACACACACTTACACATACACTCACATGTATTTTCTAATTGTAAATGTGTGAGTTGTTTATTTCCAGGTTTACTGTGGTCAAACCAGATGCAGAGAAAATAGAGACATGCAGAAAAGAGATTGATCCTCTAAAGGCTCGTTATCCTAGCCTCCAGCAAGGACCCTCACCACGAGCGTGGCTCAAGTGTATGCAGACCCTGCATCTCCTCTCAGTTAAGGAAACTCACCTAGCAAATCTGAAAGTATGAATCATTTAAAATGTTAAAAGTCACTGATGTCCTATCTAATATGCAGGAGCCCTAATTAAGGAGGTAGCTAAGATTGCGGTTAGCTGTGAGCCATAAGCATTACCACCTTCCATGGTCTCGTGAGACTTGGCCTGGGACATTGTGGATCAGGTCGGCGCCATTTGCATGATCTCGCGAGACTTGGTCCGGGGGATTGTGGATCGGGTTGGTGCCATTTTGTGGTGGTTGGAGGAGGGTGGATTGCATGTTGGGGTGTTGTTGGAGCCATAGAGAGAAGCTGACAGAATAAAGAGCCTGTTTGTTTCCAGTCTGCCTCTGAACTTATTCCCGTGGCTTTGTTGCTCCAAGCGGCAATCGCTTCAGGCAGCGACACTAATATTTATTCATTCATTTTCTGTATCCATTCACCTATTCTTATTTTAAATCTATATTGAATTTAAAACACCACCAGTTACTAAATGTCAAGTGTACGAAGATGAACGTTGTCGGTGCTTTCTGATCTCATGCATCTCCTGGTTTCTTTCTAAAGGATAGAGCTGGAGAGAGATGGACTCTCAATTACAATAAGACAGAGTCAGTGCAGTGATAAAAATAGCCAAAGGGCACTCTCGGTGCCTAGAAGAGGGTGCATGATCAGCACAGTCTAGAGCTGATCCAGAAAGAATTTCTGCAGAAAATACTGTCCCAATTGTGTGTTAAGCTACAGGTGAAGAGTTAGTCACTCAGACGGGTTAAGGAAAGAGACTCTAAGTTTCGGGAACCGTGTATACAAAATCGAGGCATAAAGACCAGCCACGGGAGATTGTGGCGGCTCGGTGTTGCCAAGGAAGGAGGACACTATAGCAAAGATGACTGCAGGAGGAGCAGGAGTGGACTTCCCACGAGACTTTAGAGAGTGTGGGTTAATCTTGTAGGTAAGTAGGGGGTCAAAGAATGGTCTAAATAAGTGTGGAGCACGGTTAAGTTTCTTTTTCAATGAATTGTTTTCTGTAGAGCGTAGATCTGAGCAGTGACTCGCTAGTAAATGTGTAGTCGCCACCTGTCTGAGAGAAAGGTCCTGATGATAGCAGTGGCCAGTTTCCCTGGTGTAAATATTTCCATTAGGGCAAATTTGAAGTGGAGGAGTCGTGGCGCCCACAGTTGGGAAGAGAGGGGCACAAGTGGCCTGCGTGAGTCAGTTCAGGTTGGCCCCAGCCCACCACCAGTTGGAAAGAGTGGATGGGAATAATTAAAATATAGTAGGGGGTTCATCTAGTTAGGGCAAGAGACAAGACGGGCCTAAATTAAACAAAGACAGCTCATAGAAAGAAGGAGTGGTACCTTAGCTATCCTAGGTGATTGAAAACGCAGGATGAGAAACACATAAGAAAAAGTGTTTTTCTGTTGAGACACATGCTTGATTGCTACCCAAGGGAGCAAAAAGTGCTGAAACACATACTTTAAATAGAGGAGGTAGTCAGATGTGGAATACCTGGGTGGCATGTTTATGCAAATGGTGGTGGTTGTGGTTTGGATATGAAGTATCCCCCAGCAGCTCCTGTTAATGCAGGGATGTGAGGAGGTAAAATGATTGGATTGTGAGAACTGTAACCCAATCAGTCACCCTAGTTCGAGTGGAGCAAGTGGTGCCTCTAGGCAGGCGGGGTGTGGTTGGAGGAGGGGGGGGTCACTGGGGGTGGGGTCTGTTCTTCCTGCCACCCCTTCTTCTCTCACTCGCTTCCTCTCTCCCACTGCTTCCTGACTCCTCCATGAGTTGAGCAGCCTTCCTCCGCTGGGTCCTTCCGCCATGTTGCGCTGCTTCATCCTGGGCCTAGAGCAATGGAATTGGCCATCTATGGACTGAGTCCTCAGAAACTGTGAGCCCCAAATAAACTTTCCCACTTCTAGGTTGTTCTTGTTGAGTATTTTGATGGTGAAAAGTAATGAAACAGTGAGGCATCTTCTTTGGAATCTTGGGAGGGGAGCTCAGAGAAGGGCGGGCATTGAAGAAGAGGGGTAGGCATGGTGGAGTTGGCCAATGCAAAGCACAAATGGGTGGGATTCACCAGAAATGGTAGACATGGAGGAATAGGCAGAGTTTCCTTGTCATTGTGCCGCAGCGTCCTGGTGTAATTAGAATGCAGACACATTGGTTCCTCAAAACTTTGGGACTGCCATTGGGTGTCCTGGGATAACACCCAGGGTCTGGACTAGCAGAAGCCCAGGAGCAGTTATCTCAGGTCCCAAGCAGCTTTACTTCCCGCTCTGGGTCATGTGCTGTGCAAAGGTTATCAACCTCTAAGTGTCTCTTAATACAGACAAATTTGATATAGTAGCATATTTCACAGTCCCCGAGTATATCCTCATTGCAAGGGGAAGGGAAAAGAATATAATCTTTAGGAAGGAAGTCAAGAAGGAAAGATGAAAGAGGGTTAAGGAAAATCTGCAGGGTCATATCAAGGAAACTAAATATTGAAATCTGCAGAACGAACTCCTTGTTGGTCATCAACAGAATGTCACTTCACTCAGCAATTCAGATAGTCAAGCTCACGGATCAAGTCCCATGACATGTAAGGTGCAGGCTGTTTGGACACCAACTGTTCATCGGCTTTTGGCTTGGGAGCACAGAGAAAACCAACATTGCTGCAAGGGAGAGTGCACACCATTCTTCATCGTCTTGAAGACTCGGTGAACACGTTGGCATTGCTATTCTTTGGGACAACTATTCTTTGGGACAACGGCAGATCCACCGTGAACACGGTGCAGGGAGATCAGGGAGATTCTTGCTGACATTTTGGTGAAAAATCCTCTTATAGATGACTTTTATGCATTCCAGAGAACTTCTTGAGTACACACTGTGGGTCCAGAAAAAAAAAAAAAAAAAATCACAAGTGACAAAATCCTTGCCCTATGGAGCTCAAATTCTACAAGTGGAGACAGACACAAAGCACATAAAGAATTGCAACAGAGAGTATGTCAGAGGCCGATGAGTGCTTCAGAGAAAAATAAACCAGGCAAGCAGGTAAGAGAGGCTGGAAGAAACTGCAGTTTTAAATAAGGCGGCTGGGGAAACTCCAACACATACTAAAAGTTATCAGTGAGGTCTCCCGAGTCTTAATGACTGAACTCAACCAGGAACCCACAGGAAAACCTAATGCCTTGCTACTTTTCCTAGGAACTAAGTCTCATTTAAGAAGACTCCAGGGCTTGATTTTATATCCCAATTTTGGCCCATGTGTCTAGCTTATTTTGTATTTCTATTAGTTAATGGCTAAACCTTTCTTTGCTCCGTGTTCCAGAATGAATACCTATCATCGACCTGCCATGTGTTAAATAAATGAAACATTGGAAGTATCCCTCTCACCGTTTCTGCTCTCCTGTGTTATTGAAAGGGAAATATTTGAATATTTAAAAAAATCTAACCTCACACTGTCTCACCTATCTCATATTCTTTCGTTACGGGGAAAGAAAATAAAAAGGGCTCAGAGGAATTTTATTTCCTCTGCGAATAATTTCTCCCCAGAGCCTGGTGTTTCCTGGCTGAGAACTGGTTACAGCTAAGTCCTGATCTGCTAGCTTCGCTCTGTCCTCCTGCCCTGGGACCTGATTGGAAAGGTGCTCATGGGAGTCTAGGCTGTGGAGTATCTGGGGGTAGAAACAGGTTATAATGAGGTCCCTCTGGTCTAATGAAAAAATAACCTCCCTTGGATAGGATCCAAGGCAGATGTGCATAGACCGAACTGGGCCAAACTGATTAAATATGTTCATAAGAGAGCAAATGAAACCAAGTTTGATAACTCTAAAATCCCGTTTTAAATACTCAAATGGAAATCACCAAGCATCCTTATACATCGGATAGTGAATCCTTTTGGAAAGTCAATGTACGCACCAATCTTAGTACACCCAAAGATCTGAGTACTGGGGGCATGTGTATATAAGGACTATACACCTTATTAAGATTTTGGAGACAACCAGATCATACACTGAGACATATGACAGTCAACCTTTCTTGCGTGAGATAGTTCCTTGAATGGGGACCATGTTGCCTAGAGCCGGGGTCAACAAACCTCTTTGGTTAAAGAACTAAGTAGCGAAATCTTCAGCCTTTCCAGGGTACACTGTTCTGCAATGACTAACTCTTCCACCAAAATGCAAACGCAGCCATAAATGGCATGGGATGAAATGAGCCTGGTGGAGACCCAGGGAAGCTCAGAGCCTAAAATCCGAATTTCATATGATTTTCATAGTCATGAAATATTACTGGTGTTTAATTTTTCGTTCCATCACTTAACCTTGTAAAAGACACTCCCAATTTGCGGGTCATACAAAATTTGAGTTGGGAAGTCGTTCCTCTGGGTACTGCTCCTATTTTTCCCCGGATTTATATGGTCATTGTTTGGTGGGTGTTGGGGCTTTTTTTTTGTACATCCGGGTATTTAATGGATGAAGGTTCCAACCAGAGCTCCAACATTTCCTCTGGTCTCGTGGACCAGCCACGAACCTTTCTGACTCGGTTTCTTTTTTTTTTTTCTTTTTTTTTTTTTTGGTACCAGGGATTGAACTCAGGGGCACTGGACCACTGGGCTACATCCCCAGCCCTTTTTTTTTTTTTTTTTTTTTTTTTTTGTATTTTATTAGAGACAGGGTCTCACTGAGTTGCTCAGTGCCTCGCCATTGCCAAGGCTGGCTTTGAACTCGCGATCCTCCCGCCTCAGCCTCCCAAAGTGCTGGGATGACAGGCGTGCGCCACTGCGCCCGGCTCTGACTCGGCTTCTTTATCTATAAAACGAGAAGGATGGTAGTTGTCTAAGGTGGGTGATATGCGAATTAAATTACATGATGTGCGTTAAACAGGCAACACAGGGTGTATGCGTAGTAATCACATAATTAATCGACGTGCTAATCTATTTGTTAATGTCTACATGAGTAGGTGCTTATGCTGGAACCTGCTCCTTTTCTCTTTTCAGTGGAAAAATATCTTGTTCTTGGAGAGTAACTTCTTGAGGGCAGATCTGCATGCAGCTAATGAATCTGAGGAGGGCCGGTGGCCACGCCGTCTTCCATCTTGCTGTTGGCAGTTGTCTTTCCCTGTGGCCGTACCCTTAGCTGCAGAGAGAATTGATCCCTGTCGGGTCTTTCTGGTGCTTGGTGGCTTGGCCAAGGAGCTGACAGTACGAGCTGGCCTTGCCTCTCTATGGTCATTTCAGCTCGCTGTCGTTGGTGAGGTCCATCGAGTTGGGGAAAAACCCCTGACAGTACCAACCTACCCAGGAGGGCTTCACTGTCTTCAGTGGGGACTCTCCAAGGTCCCTCCTGCCACACACAAGACCTTCTGAGCATTCGGTTGCTGTGGGTCATCCTAAAATTATAAGGGGCATACTCTGAAAGGCTGTTTCTTCTGGTCCTTTACGTTCTGCCTTCTGCATTCTTGGATGTGTTCTGTTGCCGCCTGAAGCGATTGCCACTTGGAGCAATGACGCCGCGGGAATAAGTTCAGAGGCAGACTGGAAACGAACAGGCTCTTTATTCTGCCAGCTTCTCTCTCTCCGGCTCCAACAACACCCCATCATGCCCTCCACGCTCCTCCAACCACCACAAAATGGCACCAACCCGATCCACAATCCCCCGGGCCAAGTCTCATGAGACCATGGAAGGTGGTAATGCTTATGGCTCACAGCTAACCACAATCTTAGCTATCTCCTTTATTAGGGCTCCTACAGTGTTCCTTGGGTGAGTGTAGATACATTGCTGGAAAGGGAGGAGAACTTCTCCAAAAATGGACAGATGATGGGCACCCCAGGTCAGCATCACCAAAATAGAGCCCAGAGGCAGAGCAAGAAGACTTCAGAGGCACGGGGACATCTGCATGAGGGGGCAAAGCACACATTGCTGGACACCATCCCCTGTTGCAAGCAGGGGACTTCATAGGAACCCTGGTACTCTTGCATTCTGTGTGTGTAGATGCACACGTAAGGTTTGTTACTAACAGAACATGAAAACAGAACATTCAACATAGTTTTCTGTGTTGAATGGATATATTTGTGTGTGCATTAGGATCTATATTACACAGAAGAGCTGGTCAAGCCAATACGTGGTGCTAAAGCAAAATAGCTGGCATTGAGGAAACACTCTGAAGCCTGATAAACGATGAGCTAGGCATTGGGTGTGGCTCCGAGGTGCAGCCTATGCCTAGTATGTGCAAGACCCTGGGAGGCTCCCTAGCAATGCAAACCACCACCACCACCACAAAACCAAAGATGAAGTTGTCAAAGGTACTGGACAACAGAGCGATGGACTTTTGTGTGTGTGTGCTGGGGATTGAAGCCAGGGTGCTTGACCATTGAGCCACATCCCCAGTCCTTTCATTGTTTTGTTTTGAGACAGGGCCTGGCTAAGTTACCAAGGCTGGCCTTGATCTCACGATCCTCCAGCCTCAGCCTCCCACAGGGATTACAAGTGCATGCCATTGCACACCATCAGAGTAATGTTCTGATAAAAGAAAAAATGTTTCTGAAAATAACAACCCTTGGTCAAAACGAAGAGAAATAGGAAAACATATTCATTGCTAGTGAGAATATAAAATGGTGCAGCTGCTACAGAAAATTGAATAGTTATTCCTTAAAAAAAAAAAATTAATGTAGCATTAGCATTTGGTCCCACAATCCCACTTCTGTGTATATACTTAAAATAATTGAAGGTGGGGACTCGAAAAGATTGCACATGTGTATTCACAGCAGTGTTGTTCTTACGGCCAAAAGGTGGAAGCCATGGCAACTCCATCAACAGATGAACAGATAAGCAAAATCATGGTCTGTGCACACACTGGAATATTAGCCAGCCCTGAAAAAGAAGGAAATTCTGACTCAGGCCTCAATGGGTGAACCTTTAAGTTACTAGGCTAGGAGGAATTAGCCAGTGACAAAATAGTAGATATCATATGACTGCACTTCAGGGAGGCCCCTGAAACAGTTGAATTCAAAGAAACAGAAGGTGGAATGCAGGTGGCCAAGGGCTAGCTAAGTGGCAAAACAGAGTGTTATTGTTTTGAATGGGCATGGACTTACAGTTTGGGAAGATGGGAAGAGTTCCGGAGATGGGTGGTGGGGAATATTTGCACAATGTGCATGGACTTAATGTGACTGAAGTCTAGGTTTGAAAACAAGATGATGTGGAAAACTTTATGTAATATAGGTTTTTAACTATATATATATATATATATATGTATATATATATATATATATATATATATATTTTAAAGACAGACAAATGAAGGAGGGCAGTAGACACAGAGGGAGAGAGAAAAACAGTCCAACCCAGCAGATGTTAAACCACAGTAACAATGAGTCCTGGCTCAGGGCTTGCCAGCTTTCCCATTGGGAATTCTTTCTATGTCGTGTTTCTGCAAGTTGTGGATTAAACATTTCATCCCCACTTTCTTTTTCTCTGGGCAGAGGGCTGAGTGTTGGGAATTGGTGCACGCATTAGTCGCTACCAGCAATTGCTGGTTCTGAGGGACTGACTACTCAGTGCCACCGTGTGTGGGGGGGAGAGGACTCAGGGGCTTCTGTTCTTGAGTGATGTGGTTTGCTGAGGTGATCAAGGACTTTCCAGCGGGGAAGGGACATGCTGGACGCAAGCAAGGCTCCTCCCTGGTGACGTCAGCCCCGCTCTCTATTGCAGACTTGAGTGTTTTGTTCTACCTTGGAGGTGACGGGGACGTGTCTGATGAGAAGGCGGCAGGTCATCTGCAGCGAGAAGATACTGTCTTCACGTTCAGAAAAGTCATTGATCATCCCCAGGGAGGGGCCAGTTGGCATCTTTATCCAGGGCACAATTTCCACCAGCCCTGAAAGCACATGCAGTCTGGCTGGACCAGAGTGCATGCCAACATGCTTCCTTCATTGCTTTCTTCTCGCTCTTTCTCTTTCTCGTCTTACTTTGTAAGGAAAGATTCCTTGAAACAAAGACATGGTGGTGAAGAGAAAGGTGAAGGTGGAGAAAAACACCAGGGTGTTTCGTTTCTATTCTATTTTACTTTTTTTCTATATAGCACTCTGGGAAGTTTTGAAGGGGAAAAGAAAAAAAAAAAAAAAAAAAAAAAAAGATTTAAGAAGTGATACATTTGAACTTCGGCCAAAAGCAAGCCATCAAAATGGGACACTGTCTCTTTAAGTGCAAGCCTGCACAAATGAAAGGAAATTAATTAAGTATCCAAGCTACGCTGGTGTGGCGCCACGGGAAGAATACACAATCTGGGACCCACATGCCAAATCTGAAATGAAAATGAAGGTGAGCCGTCATATTTGGCTGTTTTTTTTTTTTTTTTTTTTTTTTTTTTGTTAAGACAGAATATATATTTTGGAAAGTTGACTAAGCAATTATCCAAATTAAAGAAACAGAAAAAGCAAACAGCGGCAAGAAATGCTTTAATTTTTTTTTTTTTTTTTGGTACCAGGGATTGAACTCAGGGGCACTCGACCACTGGGCCACATCCCCAGCCCTTTTTTGTATTTTATTAGAGACAGGGTCTCACTGAGTTGCTAAGTGCGTCGCCATTGCTGAGGCTGGCTTTGAACTTGCGATCCTCCTGCCTCAGCCTCCCAAAGTGCTGGGATTACAGGTGTGCGCCGCTGTGCCTGGCTGGAACCTTATTTCTTTATATTTTTTTTTTCAATATTTATTTATTTGCTTTAGTTGTACACAATGCAATGCTTTTATGTTTACGTGGTGCTGAGGATCGAACCTGGGCCGCGCACGTGTTAGGCGAACGCTCTACCGCTGAGCCACAACCCCAGCCCCACCTAATTTCTTTTATGGAAGTTTTTCTGAGAAAAAGGAGGCTTATCAAGGATTTTTAAGAACCTTTGAAAGTTCTGCTGTCCTTGATGGGCCTACTTTGGGCAATGTGACTATTATTTTTTTTTTTTAATTTACTTTTATTTTATATGTTCTTTTTAGTTACACGTGACAGTAGAGTTATATTTTGGCATACTTACACAAACACAAAGTATGTCTTATTCTGGTTAGGATCCTGTTCTTGTGGATGCATATGATATGGAGATCCACTGTGGAGTATTCACATATGTATATAGGAAAGCCTCACCACATTCATTCCACTGTCTTTCCTATTCCTTTCCCCATCCCTTCCCTCCATTTCCCTTTGTCTAATCCTCTGAACTTCATTCTCTCCCTCTCCTCTCCTTATTGTGAGTTAGCATCCACATATCAGAGAGAACATTTGACCTTTGTTTTTTGGGGGATTGGCGTATTTCACTTAGCATGATAGGCTCCAGATCCCTCCATTTACCTGCAAATGTCACAAAGTCTTTGTTTGTCATGGCTGAGTAACATTCCATTGTGTATATGTACCACATTTTCTTTATCCATGCATCTGTTGAAGGGTACCTAGGTTGGTTCCATAGCTTAGCTGTTGTGAATTGAGTTGCTGTAAACTTTCGTGTGGCTGTGTCACTGGAGTGTGCTGATTTTAACTCTCTTGGCTATATCCCTAGGAGTGGTATAGCTAGGTCAAATGGTCCATTCATAAATTCATCACCGTATATGGGAGCAGAAAGAATCACCCTGGTCATGTGTTCCAGAAGCAAGAAGCTGAGTGGCTTGGACAGAAGCATCTGGGGGAATAAAGTGGCTTTGAGTGATTGCTACAAAAAGGGAAATAATACTGAGTGGCAAAACATATCTGCTGCCTCAGCAAACGTAGCCACCATCCCATGTTCCAAATGACCGTAGTTGTTTCACAACTTGCTCAAAGGGGGAAGCGAAGAGCTCAGGCTGCAACACCTGGCAGAAAGATGCTCTTGGAGGGAAATGGTTGGCAACTGCCTTCGCCACGTGGTTACCAAGCCCTCATCGGGAGCCAGGCAGTCTGCGTGTGCACATGCGCTGGGGTTGGCCCAGCTGTCCCACGCCCTCGATCCTTAGTTACGTCAGTCCTAATGTGGGGACAGCAGCACCTACCTGTCTGCAGGGCCCACTGGTTTCCTAGGGCTGCTGTAACCAATCACCAGACACTTAAACCAGCATCAACCTGTGCTCTTACAATTCCAGAGTCTGAAGTACAGAATCTCGCGTGGCTTGGCTAGGCCGCGCTCTCATCGACGGCTCTTGGGGAGGAGAAATGGTTCCATGAGGCTCTCCTCACGTCTGGAATTGCCAGGCATGCGTGGTGTTTCTCAGCCTGCAGAGGCATCATTACTCTGGCTCCTGACTCTTTGGTCCCTCAGTGTCCTCCCTCCGTGTCCATGTCTTTTCTCATGAGTTCAAAGGCCACCTTGGAGTAGGGCCTGCGCGAATGCAGTGTGACCTCGTCCTAACTCAACCATCTCCAAGTCAGGTCTCACCAGGGGTTAGAATGCCAACGTGTCTTTTGAGGGGATGCGACTCCACCCAGGATGTAGAGTGACAGGGATCATCATTGGAGAGGATGCATTTAGCCAGTAGCAGCCATCAGCCAGGTGTGGCCTGCTGTATTAGGAAAGGATTAAAAGACATTTTAGGAAGTATAGAAGCTTGCTCAAAGGTTAAGTATAGCTTCAGTGGATTTTCAAACTGCGTGTAACCATGTAAACAGCAGTCAGGCCAAGACATAAAACATTGCTGAGGCACAGCGGTGGGTCTCACGTTTTGCATATGCTTAGCCATGGTGGGTGAGATTAAGCACTGTTCCAAAGCAGTTCTGCCATTGATATGCCCACAACAAGGTGTAACATTTCCTGCTGTGTAGCATCCAGGACAGGGAACTTGGAAATATTTATTCTCTTCTTGTTGATGTCTGAAAACTATGTTAAGATCTGGAAAAGATACCAATAAAATAGTAGGTTAATGTTATCTCTCCTGGGCTTTTGCAAACTTAGATTTCACCCCACCCCCACCCCACCCCCGCCACTTCATGACTTATCTGGTTTCCAGGGATTTGAGATTCTTGGAAGCTTGGTATGTTGTGATAATTTTTTTCCCTTCTCCTTTGTGTTCTCTTATTTGAATAGAGATGATTTGTTGTTATTTGGATCTAGGAAGAAAGGACGTGGAATATATCTGTGTGTTCATGGTGTGTAACAAGCGTCACAGGTCCAGAGAAGCTAAGTGACTTGCCCCCCAGCCAATATGTGTCAGCGACTGAGTGGGGCTGGAGAATTTGATTGTGGCCAGATGATTTTCACACCAAAATATGTAGGTATCTCTATTGACTTATTATTCTCATCCATGAGCCAAACGGTTCCCACATCATAACTCAGGGAAGGCTCTTCCCTGATCTCATTTGCTAGAATAATATATTCTGACAGTTCAAAACATCAGAAGCTCTCAGTGCCACGTCCAACCTTTTGCTGTAGCCACTCCTTTCACCATCCTGCTAATCTCTTCCTGGTTTTCTTTCAGCGTTCAGGTGTGTTAATCTTTTCTCTAGACTCCAGAAACCTTGTAAGGAACAGAATTACTTTTATCTATGTTTTCCAGAAACTGTAGGGTCCCACCAGAAAGTCAAGGTCAGCAAATAGGCCTTTAACTGTTCTGAATCCTAGGACAAACCATTCACAGAAGGACAGAATTTAGAGCAGTCACAGCCACGGGCTTCTGAGAGACTACCTCTTGAAGACACCATGGGGGCCACCCGTAGGATTATCGGGAAGAGCAAGAACTTTGAAATCAATATAACTGGGTTCAAATCTAGGCTTGGCACTTTGGACATTTCCTTTCCGCAGACTCATTTATAGCATGTATATAATAGTGGTAATGTTTCCAAACTTAGAGATATAGATGCAAAGCTCCCAGTCCAGGGTCCCCCTGGGTGGGACTCAATGAGTTGTAGACATCATAGTGGGTACTATATATATGCTCCTTCTTACCAAAGCAAAGTGTATTCATGACACACTGATACTCTTTATACTACCAGGATAATCTGCTTGTTAAGCAATGCAAAAACTAGTAGTACAAATGGAAGAAAAAGCAAGAACAGCCTTTTCCCCCAAATGCTTAAACCTTAATGCAATATTAGCACAGATGTGTGAAGAACCCCAGTTGTTTGCAAGTGTTCTTTCCAACAGAAAACTGGCAGAGCAGTGGTTGTCAGCCCCAGATGAACATGGGCATCATCTGAGGCTTTTTAAAACATCCAGTTTCTGGGCACCTTCCCTGAAATATTATTGAATATATTCGTGTGGTGCCCAGCTCTGGAGCCAGACTGCCCATGTGTGCCTTTCCAGCATTGGCAACAGGTCACTTGTGGACATGTTTAATTTTCCTGATTCAATTTACTGTGCACATGCAATTTACTTTATACACACGAATTACCATGGAGTATGGAGTCAGTGCTTGTATTTGCCTGGTACAGACAGAGCAATGAATGATGGCGGTCAAGAGCAGGTAGAGGTGTGTATTGAAAATCCAACCAAACTCCCCGATGAATCTGTGGCTCAGACTTGTTTAAGGATCACTGACCCAGAGACAGAATGTGAAATGGCATTTTAAATAGAAAAATTACCTCCCACACTGCAAAACTTGTTCATTTCTTCACTTTTCCTGAGATCTAAGGAAAACTGTTGTGTTAAATTGAAAGAATGAGAGATCCCTTTGTCTTGAGAAAAATCGAAGTACATGTGTAATTTGGAATAGACATGTGAATTTCTCTTTGCAAAGATGACGTGTTTGTATGTAGTACTGTTCTTTATTTAATTGCATTGAAATGCCCTCCTTACAGAAAGAGAAATGAGAAGCCATGATAAATTTCAGGTTACAAGGTCACACTTTGCAGCATTCAAAAGATGATTTTTTTTCCCCCTAATGAAAGAAGAAGCTACTTAAGTCAAATAAGTGTCCATTGCACAGGTGTTTAGGACTGGTCCTGATTTTTGCACTGGGATTAGAGAAGGTCTAGCTTAATATTTAAGAAAGTGTTAATGTCATGGCCTCTTGTGACTTACTGGTTTGGAACTTGTCAATCATTCTTTTTTTTTTTTTTTTTTCGTACCAAGGATTGAACTCAGGGACACTCAACCACTGGGCCACATCCCCTGCCCTTTTTTGTATTTTATTTAGAGACAGGGTCTCACTGAGTTGCTAAGTGCCTCGCCATTGCTGAGGCTGGCTTTGAACTCGAGATCCTCCTGCCTCAGCCTCCCAAGTGCTGGCATTACAGGCATGCACCACTGCGCCCATCATTGTCAATCATTTTTGATTGTTATATTCTGCCTGTGCTGTGAAATGCCATTCTTTGGTGTCAGATCTGACAGAAGAATTCCTATGTTGGTTTTCATGTCTGAGTTCCAGTCATTTCTTATAGAGTCTCTGCAGACTGGTCTTCACCTTGCCAATGATCTTTCCTGCATATGAGCCCATGGTGAGGGTCTCCCACCCACTCACGGATTTCCCTGTCTGCTTACATCTTTCAACATTATCTGCTCCTGCTTCCTCAGGCCTTGTGTTCTGTTGTTCTGTTGTTGCTGTATGAAGCGATTGCTGCTTAGAGCAATGTCGCCACGGGAATAAGTTCAGAGGCAGACTGGAAATGAACAGGCTCTTTATTCTGCTAGCTTCTCTCTCCGGCTCCAACAACAACTCCAACAACAACTCCAACACCATCCACAGTCCTCCAACCACCACACAATGGCGCCGAACCGCTCCGCAATGTCCCGGGCCAAGTCTTGCGAGACCATGGAAGGTGGTAATGCTTGAACATCTTTATGGCTCACAGCTAACCGCAATCTTAGCTATCTCCTTAATTAGGGCTCCTACATTCTGTCCACATTTTCTCATTTTAAATTTGAGTCTTTCTTTCTGTTTTACTTGATCAGTCAAGTTCATATTTTGTCCATCTTGTGTGGATCTTTCCAGAGAATCAACTTCAGGCTTCCTTGATTTTCTTCTCTATTTTTCGATTCCTGATTTCATCTATACCTCCTTTCATCTTTGTTATTTCCTTTATTCTGACTGCCCTGGGTTTAGTTTGTTCTTCTTTTTCTAGTTACTTAAAGTAGAAGATTAGGTTATAAATATGAGTCTTCCTTTTTTTCTTTTCCCCAATATAGGCACTTAGCTACGCATCTCCCTCTATGTGCTGCTTTAACTGCATCCTGTAAGTTATGGTATGTTTTATATTTATTCATCTTGAAGGATTTTCTGATTTCTCCAGTGACTTCTTGAACATGTTGGTCATTTGTGAGTGAGTTTCTGCACACTTGTGAGTTTCTCAATATCTAACTTAACAGTATGTGGAAAACATGTTTTTGTATGATTTTAATCCTTTTAAATTATCAAGGGTTGTTTCATAGCTTCACCTTTGGAGTTGGTGGACAGGAAAAGAGCCACTTCTGCCCATGTGATGACCCTGCACTTGTGCGTGGTCACTGGGCAGGAGTGTTATCCCCGGGTCTCCTTGGCCCACTTTCCTGGTGTGGAAGCTCTGATGTCCATGGGCAAGCCCTGGTGGGGACAACCAGAGTCCACTGTTTCCAGTTGGCCAAGTCTGCAGCACAGCTCTCACAACCATGCACCCCAGTCCCTGTCTGCCTGGAATAGTTGACCCTGCCTGACATGCACATGTCCCTTCCAGGACAAGACTTGAACCCTAAACTGGGAGTTAATGAGGAATAGAAATCCTAATTTTGAGATGACCAGGGTCTGGAATAGGCTTCTATCACATGAATAAGGGTGGGTGGGGGAAGTGCTGCCTCACGTGCCACACATTTTTCACTTTTTTTTTTTTTTTTGGTACCTGGGATTGAACTCAGGGGCACTCGACCACTGGGCCACATCCCCAGCCCTTTTTTATATTTTATTAGATGCAGGGTCTCACTGAGTTGCTAAGTGCCTCACCATTGCTGAGGCTGGCTTTGAACTCGCGATCCTCCTGCCTCAGCCTCCCAGGTGCTGGGATTATAGGCCTGCACCACTGCACCTGGCTTTTCACTTTTTTTTTTTGACCATAGGGTTGACAGAGTGATTGGTCGCTCTTAGGGATTATACATTAAAAGAAACATTTCTACCAGTTATTCCTCTGGAGAGGTCTGCAGCTCTTCCTATTGCTGTTGCAGGAGTCCTGCCCACGTCTGTCTTCTTTTTCAGGCATACCAGCAGTTTCTTCTTTCACCTGATGTCATTGATTGCCGTGGCTTGTTCGCCTTTTCTTTGGCTTTGGAACAGTGGAGCCCAGGCTCTGGGATCGGATCACAGCAGTGCCCATCAGCCCTGTAGGTCTGGCTCCCTCCCTGCCCGAGGGATGAGGTGCCCCCGCCCAAGGCCTGGCACGAGCCCAAGCAGGCAGTGTCCACCATCCTCCAGAGACACAGACGTCCAGCTTCATCCCTAGGACTTGACTCATGGGACAGAATCTTCCCAAGCAAATGGCTGCACTGGATTCTCCAGGCTTCTGTCTACAGACCATCTGTATTGTTGCATTATTATTATTTTTTTTACTGAACTCAGAGATGGAAGGAACAGCTTAGGGGTTTTTCTAGGGAGGTGGTTTAGGAAAGTATTGGAGTAGGAGTTGCATGAAGAGGAGATTCACTGAGCAATGCATTAAAGCCACTGGCCCAGGATACCCACACCTGGTCCAGATCTGGCCTTTCTCCTCCCTAGGCAAAAAGCAATGTAGCAAAATATGATTCTTCTTTAATGCTCCCATTTTCCCCAATAACTAAAACGTACAATATTTATAGAAAAGGAAATGGAGTCAATGGCTTATGAAGAATATTTATGAGTGTCAACCCTCAGGATTGTGTAACACAACAGAGAGGGAAAGGAAGGGAGGGCATGGCTCAGACCTCTGGAATCTGGTTATAGAGAATGTACTCGAAAAGACAGGGCCTATAACAGATTCCTGAATGTTGCTGGGATGAAAAGCTGTGAGGAACAGGATGAGCTGATGAGGAAATTGAGAGACAGAGATGGGGTGAAGGAAGGAAATGGCAGGATTCTTGGGAAAGATGGTGTTTTGTTGAGAGTGCTCGAAAGTATGATTTGCTGTTGAGAAGCTCTGATGAAGGAAGAGGGACAAAGAGGACCCTGGGAATTCCGCAACGTGGTCAAATGATACAGAACTCACTGGTAATTCAGTAGACATTGTCTAAGTGAGGGGGACGGGGAGGAGTTGGAGCAGAAGTTGCAGGAATGAGCAGTAGATGGCGAGGTGAAGGTATGCATATGTAAGCAAGAGATGGCTGGTGAAAAGCCCTTAGCTTTTTAATGCAAGGGAGACAGAGAGCCAGAAATCACTAAAGGAAAAGAGGAGAGAATTCTCACTGAGGAAAGGAAGTGCATTGCAAACAGGGATGAGGGTATCAAAGACTAATTTGTTCGCTACAACGGGATGAGGAAGGAATAAACAAGTACCTTAAACAGACAGTCATCCTGGCCCTGGTACTGTGTCACCCTGTGTAAGCAGGCCATTTAGCCTTCTTGGCATCTCAATTTCTTCATCTGCAAGATGAGAGTATTTAATTCTGCCCTGAGAGATTCTCATGTCAAGTGAAAAGAAGATCACTAACATAATCCTGTATTTCAATCTCTAGGTGCACAATAAGTGGTAATAGTGTTTCTTTCCTTTCTTTCTCGGCTCAATTTTACCTACCTATTGACTGTCAAATGCATGTGAAGATTTGACTAACACTTTGCGCTGGGCACAGCCATCTGTGCAGGACCCCTGGGAATTCAATTAAAGTGATTTGGGCGTCATTTAATATCATTGATCATCCCGACAGTGTATGATATTCGAGAGCATGTTATGAGCAAAGGGAAACTTGGAGGGGCTGAACCGCGACATATCAGGCTCGCATTTAGATATGATTCTTCCATCTGCATCGTGGAAACATAAAGCTTCATAAGAGAGAATGTAGAAGCAGAGGTAGGAAGCCAAGACGCAGAGGGTAATAATGTCCCAGGGACAGCAAAGGCTGTGAAATGAGTCAAGGTGAGACATTTTAGGTGGAATGAAAATCAGAATTGACTTGAACTGATTGATGGGCAAATGGGAAGAGAAAAGCAATGATAATACTAAAAGGTTTGGTTTGGGTAGCTACAAAGATGGGTATTATCTTTCTCTGGGAGTTTCGATTCATTCATTTTCCTGTTGACCAATTGAATGACCACGGCTCTGCAAAGCTGGATCCTGAGCAGCACAAAAGATCAGAAGCACGCTCCTTACAACTTTGGAGGGTTTCTTACTATGGTACAGAATTAAGCAAACTCTCAGTGTGATCTACGCAGGAGAATGTGAAATATACGGAAAGGTCTGGCAGAACCTTTAGACAGCAGCACATTAAATTAATCCGGAACCAAGTTTTGCCCATTCAGTTTCACAGTGAGTTTTTCTACATGAGCACTGCCAATCATGCCCAAGCTCCCCGCGTCTTGACACGTGTCACTTACAGGGAAAGTTATCACAGGAAGTGAGCAGCCTTTCCCCTTGCTCTCCCGACAGGTAAAGCCCAGCACTGGCTACCGCGGGCACAAAGTAGGAATAACATCAGATTCCGTCCCGCGGTTTTTCTCCTGTCTGTGTTTTGACTGCCATCCTTACAGCTTGTAACAAAAGAAATGGGCTTTCCTGGGGCTACAGGGACCTGGGAGTTTTGAAATGTAAATCATTGAAGGGTTCCGTGATGAGATTGAAATATATTATCGATATGCTGAATGCCACCTGGGTCTTAAACAGAAGCAAAGTAAACAGAGAGTGTCTCCCCACTGACCCAACTCAGGAATTGCCAGATGCCATCACAGCAGGTTCCATGGTTGGAACTTTTGCTGCTTCCAGCAGGTCAAACTTGTGACCTTGCCTGGACTCACACTGAACGCGGACGTGCACGCACACACACATGCACACACATGTTTACACTCTTTTAATCTTGGGATCATAAGCTTCTGTTCTTGGGACAGCCTCTGTTGCTTTCCTGCCTTGACTAGATCTATAGACGCTGAAACTAAGTTTCTGGGTTTCTATGTGATTTGAAAAGACAGAATTTCCCTTCCACCAGGAGAAGAAGAATTTACACATTGAAATCATGATAGACAGCACTGAGGTTCTCTTTTAATGATTCACAGGGCTAAAGGTTTGCAGGGGCATTATTAGCACTGGAAGGAAATCTGAGACCAAACTCAATTTTAGAGATGTAAAGTAGTAGAAGGTGTAAGTGTCTTACACACCCAAACTACGCAACTGCTTGGTGGCAGGGCACATGTGAAAAACGGTCTCCTTGCTTCCTTTCTTAGCCAATTTTAGCAAAACATGTCTTCTTTTTAGTTTTTCTTAGAGATGGTCTAAAAGTCAGTATGAATCGTCCCAGTTAGAGAAAAAACTGTACATCAACAATTCTTCCCCTTTGTTTTCTTGATAAATGTTTTGTCAGGTTATGTTCTGGTTGGATGCTTTCTGTTTTCTGCCAGCACCCATGTTCTATAAGTTGCTGTGAGGCAAAGGAAAAACAATCCATTGATTGGAAAAAGTAAATTTTACCAATAGGGCTGGGGTTGTGGCTCAGTAGCATAGTGCTCGCCTTATCATGTGCATGGCCCTGGGTTCAATCCTCAGCACCACGTTAAAAATAAATAAATAAGATAAAGGTATTGGGTCCAACTACAACTAAAGCAATATATATAAATATATTTTTAAAATTTCACCTATTGATTTCACTTTCTTTTCTGTCTTTTTTTTTTTTTTTTTTTTTTTTTTTTTTAGAATAATGCATATTCTACCGAGGGTCACTCTACCAAAACATTCTATGTTCTTTCCATGAAGCAATTTTCTGCGTGTTTTTATTTTCTGAAAATGACCTTGTGGAGAAGCCTATACTTTATACACAAAAACAAATGCACATGAGACAGTAGAAAGAGTGTGGATTCTGAAATAAAGGCAATCCTGGTTTCAAGTCTTGGGTCCTTCGCTTCTTAGCTGTAAGAAACCGAGCAAATAAATTCATGTTGCTGTTTTCTCGTCAGCATCACTTGCGAAGTGTGCATCCTATACCATGGTTGCAAAGATAAGATAAAACCATGCACGTCATGGGCTCACACACTGCAGGGCAGTTGGAAGGAGGCAAAACAAAATAATTTAAGCAGTTCATTGCAATTTGCTTGCTTTAGTATTCTACCACAATTCTGAGCTGCCTCTGGGCTGTGTGTTTTACCTAAGTCATCTGATAAAAGAAATTGACAAAGAAGTGATTTGAAAGGAAAAACATTATCCCGTGGGACTAATGCAAAGCAAAAATTCAAGGGGCTACTCCAGGCCATCCTTTGGGCATCCATGAAATGATAAGATTATTTTTCCAGTATCATTTCAGTCTTGAGAGAAGGTGAATGCAAAAGGAACTTCTGAAAGGATGGTAGTTTCTTCTCTAACCGCCGGTGGACACTACTGTCCTTCAACCTCCTGGTTTTAAAGTGGACTGGTCAACTCTGATGATGGCGTTCTCCTCCTTGCTCTGCCATGTTGCAGCTTGAACTTTCGAGGACAGTGGCTGCTTTGCAGAACTCATGACCAACACAGTGTCCAACAGCGGGTGGGGGGGGGGGGAACGGTTGTAAACTCTGAGAACTGTCATCCTGTCCCAAACTGAATGATAGACATGGGCACAAAAAGAGGCAGGTTATACTTTGCACATCACCAAAAAGATCTGAACATCTACTAGGTAGTTGTTCAATACGTATTTGCCTAATTAATTAGACAAAGTGGATATCTTTTGGAACTAGGTAGGATAGTTTCGAGGTTAATCAGGCGAAGAAACCAATCAAAAAATGTAAAATGATTGTGCTTTTAGATTTTAAAAATTGCTATCTTTAGCTTTAACGTCTCTGCATTTTTCACTTTCACTTTCCTTGACTTTTACTGTCTTTCACCATGTAGATGATAGATTGACAATTAATTCCAAAATAATGGTTGAAATTGTTACATGAAAGCTGACTTTTCTGAGTTCCTCACTGAGACAGCTGCTGCAGACAAATGTCTCCCTGTTTCTTTTTCTTTCTTTCCTTTTTTTTTTTTTTTTTTTTCCTTTTGCTCAGGGATGAGTGATTGTTTCCTTCCACAAATTAAAATGAATCTCAATGTCAGAGCCTGCGTTTTAGCTCTTAGTTTCATTTATTTAGTTCTTTTTTTTTTTTTTTTTTTTTTTTCTCAAAGGGTCCACTTCAATGTTATTGGCGGTTTGGGTGACTTTTCTTCAATTATGGATTCATGCCATTTAGGATCTTAGTTTTGGGTCCTTTTATACAACAGCTTTTTAGAGTGGACAAAATGCGAACAACAACAACAAAAAAAAGGTTATTTGAGAAGTATTTTAATCTTAGCCTGATGCATCTGGAAACTTCTGAGCAAATGTGTTCCCACAAGTATCATAATTTTTCTGTAAGAATTTAAATTTTTAACTCCTTGTGATGTGACACTTGCACACCTAGACCTAGACTGTCTCCGATAGGAAACAAAGGGTTTTTCCTACCCTTGCTTTACTGAGCTTTATTATCATGAAAGGGCTGAATAACTTCTACCATGGGCAGGGAAACCATGGCCTGACCCAAGGTCCAACATCAAAATTCTGAGCCACAGCCACACGTCACAGGGCCCAAGACCCAGGACTTGGCCTGCATGTTCTTTGTACAATATGCTATCCCCAGAGAACTCCTTTCTTTGTTGAGTTTGTGAACCAAATTCAGTTAATGTTTTTGGACTTTTGTGGTTCCCTAAGAGTGGGGTTCAATTTGAGAGACAGAAATATTAAGAAGATTTTTTCTCCTCTTTGATAGTTCAAAGGTCATGCTAAACAATGCAGATAAACCTTCAAAATGACTCTCTGTGACTATTTCCAAATATTACTAAGTGGGAATGAGATGAGTAAAAATATCTAAATACACGAGTGACTCTACTTTTATATGTATGTACTTTAAAAAAAAAAATTCTGGAATCACAGAGTTATATCCAACCTACGTTGGCAAAGATTTGTTTATTCCAAGGGTAAATAAACAAAACAGAATAAGATAAAAACCCTAAGCTGATTAATGGACACCGTATTTCTCTTTCTTTATTGTTCCTATTTCACTGTAAACAGTATATCCTATGAGGAATCAGAGAAGCAGCCAGAAGTCTAAAGCAAATAATTACCTTTTCTCTCTGTTTATAACAAGGTTCGAAGAACAATTTTTGTTTTGTTTTATTTTTCATTCAAAAAATTATTTTTAAATAAAAATGAAAACTCTCTTCATTCTCCAGAAATTTTTAATGGTAAAAAATAACCCCCTGTCTCACTACCGTCATTAATAAGGTCAGAAAGCCCTGAGTATCAGCCTGGTGCAGGCCCTTCTTTCCCTCCAGAGTGAGGAATGTTAACTGCATTGTGCTGTAATGAGCCATGCCCAAACTACTGTTTTCTGGTCCACTGTTTATTTGATTTCTTTATTGTAATGAAACTCAGATGGCCGGTGTTTACACTAGCTGTGTGCTGGGAGACCATGCTGGGAACCATTCTAATTAGCTGCAAGTGGATCTCAGAATTAGAATGGAGGAAAGAACAAATTTTTAGTAACGACTTTAAATTGAAGCCCTCATTTATTTTCATTATGGCCAGACCAGAAGCAAGCTAATGTTTCCCAGGTCTTTCCATGCGGGGCTCAGGGCTCGTGCTTCTGCTCTGTGGAGGAGGATTCGACTCTTTCAGATGTTCTTTGGTGAGCATTGCTCCAGGAAGAAGAATCTAAAGGAAAGACTGGAGAGGAGTACCCAGCTGGAATTGGCATTAGCACAAGACGGGTGGACGCTGCTCAACACTGAACTCGCTTCGTGGGAGGAATTATTAGTTTGTTCTTAGCTCTGTGATCTCAAAATGCCCTTTTCTGCCAGGGTAGTCTCAGAAATGAAATCAATTTTTGTTGTTGGACACAGCAAGGTGACCTACGAATGACACATTTTCAACAGATCACAGAGACCACAATCCAAGAAGAAAATGGCTTTCTCTAAGGAGCTAGTGTTTACCCATCTTCTGGGTTTGTGGTACTGTTTCTTTGGAAGCAACTAATTGGTCAATTACAAGAGATTCTGAACCATCTCCTCATATTTGATGTAGAGGGTATCTCTGACACATTTTCTGTAGCACAGAACATCATTTTAATGGTTACAACATGTGGCCAGATGCCTTCCAATGCTTATTTGGGGATGTAATTCTAGTATGTGAATGGGTAAAACATGATTTCTATAAGTAATCAGAAGTTTCTCTCTCTAGAGGCATCTACATATACATGTTTTTGTGTATTTATTTTCTTGTCAACCAACTTTGCGGGAGACTTTAATCAGAGTTTAAAAAGTACCATCTAAAATATTTCCTGTGTGTTATATAAAAACTGAATTGTGTTGTGCAGATAATAGTGCAGCATTGGTAATCTTGTCCTGGAAGAAATTTGTGATTAATTCCTTTAAAATGTGATAATGCTAATAATAAGTCTGGGTTTTCTTCCTGCATGAGAGAAAATATTTGCAATTCATATATCTGATAAAGGGCTTATGTGGAGGATATATAAAGTACTCTTAGAACTCACCAATGGAAAGACAAACCATCCAATTACAAATAGAAAATTCGAATATTTCTGCAAAGAGAATGCACAAATAGTCAATCAGCACATGAAAAGACGCTCAAGGTCATTAGTCATCAAGACAATACAAACCCAAACCACAATGAGATACTCACTGGGATTGCCACCATCAACATGCAGATGATAATGAGAATGGCGGGAATGCATATGGTACCGCCACCCTGGGAAACAAGCAGGCAGATTCTTCGAATCTTAAACGCTGAATTATCATATGACTCAGCAATTCCACACCTAGGTATATACCCAAGGGAAATGAAAACATGTCCAGACAAAAACTCATACATGAATGTTTAATAGCCTCAGACACCACAAATGTCTATCAACTGATGAATGGATAATCAAAATAGGTTCAATTCCCACCGTGGAACAGTCATCAGCAATCAAAGGAATGGAGTTCTGACACATGCGATAACATAAATGAATTCTAAAAACATTGAATGAAAGAGACCAGTTGTGACCATAGTGTTTTTTTAATTCCATTTTTTTCTGAAATATTCAGATAAAACCATAAGAGAAGGACAGTGGTTTTGTAGGGCTGGGGAAAGGAGTGGGGAGCTTGAGGTGACGGCAAAAGGGTTTGGAATTTTTTTTTTTTTTTTGAGTGACATGTGATCTGAAGTTGATTGTGGTGATGGTGGCTCATGTTTGTGACTCTATTCTCAGCCACTGATCTGTACACTTCAAATGGGTAGATTGCTTGGTACTGTGGATTAGATCTCAAGAAAGTTATAACAACAAAAAATTGACTTTCTTTGCCTTAAAGAAAAATTTTACATTTCTTTATTCCATAAAAGATAATGGGCCTACAGGAAAGTTTGTTTACTGCCACCAAGCTGTGACACCCTTTGCCGTTCCAGGGAAGTGTGGTGTCTTTTCTGTCCTCCATCCTTTTCTGAGTTTGTCTCTTTGGCTGGAATGTTTTCCTGCTGTCAGAGCATGTTACAAACACCACCGTCATTATTTCTGGCACGAAGCCTTCTTTGATGAGTATAAATGGGATTTTGTTTTTTATAGAATTTCTTTGTAGCTACCATCTCCTGAATTTTGATCTGGAGAGTTCCTTAGATATCATTTAATCCAAACGAATTAAGTTATAGATGAGACCCCCAAGACACAGGGAGGAAGAATGACTTACTCAAAGCCACTCAACCACTTGAGACAAACTCAAGACTTCTATTCTTGGTAGACCCTTGAGCCTAAGAATGAAGCATTCCTAACCTCCAATGAGTGAGCAGGACAAAAATGTCTGTTTTCTCTTTAATTTTATTATCACAAAACCATCTCCTCTCTTTGCTACACCTGCCGTTCCAGCTTGTTTCTGGACCTACAGGGCTTGATGTTGGGGGTGGGGTGGGGAGGAAGGCCTTGGTGAGAACCAGAGTTGATTTTGGAAGAGTCAACACATTGAAAGGCTGCAGGTTGAGATGAATTTCAACTCTACAAATTTATGTCACATTTCTATTCTCCTAAGAGTAAAGATATGGGCAAGTGAAACAGAGACTGCTTCAGGCCATGCATGCTGAGTTGAAATGACCATTTCTATTTGAGACAAAGCCAATGGTCTTTAAGAGACCTTCTCTTTTACAGAGCCAAAGATAAAATTTATATGTGATGTAGTTTGTGAAAGAGGCCTTTGCAATAAAATGTGGTAAAATGTGATAATGGTCATATGGAGAAAACACATAGAGCTATACAAATTCATTTTTAATACAATTAACCGCACAGATTTTGAGAGACCAAAGTGAATACGAAGAGGTCCAGATCTTGGGTCTTTAGCAATGATGTTGGCCTTATTTATATTTTCAGAAGTGATGGTGATGTGAAATAAATACCTTCTCTGCCTCATGGCATGGTGGTAAAGCTCAAAGAAAACACAACACTGGAAATAAATTATCTGGAACCATAAGAATTATATCTCCATTTTTTCAACTTAGTTTGAAAATTATTCTTCAGTTCCTCCTGTGTCTTAGTGCTGAACTAAGTCGTGGGCAGTGACAAAATGGTACGTGAGATTGTCTCTCTCTCTCCACAAAAGCACTGCTTCCTCTTCTTTCTTCTGTTGCCTGAGCCAGTATGATCAACACTCCAGGACAGGGACTTCTCTTGGTGTGGGGGGGTATGAATCAAGTGAACTGGGCCACTCAGATCTATTCCCTATCAGAGAACTCTGAATAAATCCAACCCTCAATCTCATTTGGCCTAGGGATCATCGAATCTATTTTCTGTGTCAGATAAACTCAAAGAGGAGTCTCAGGTTTATTCAAACACCCCATTTATTACTCATGGCACAGGAAGATGCCCTTGTATAGAAATTCAAAGTGACATTTAGGGAGATGATATGTCAGAAGCAGATCCTGAGGGAAGACAGTGTGACTATCCTTGCCCTCTGTGCGACAGGAACTCATACGATCATCATAATTGGCATTATGGGCAAGGATTCTGGAATTAAATGATTAGATCTGAGCTACAAAAACAGAGTTCTATAGGCCACAGAGAACCCTGGTGCTCATCTTTTTATTCGTTGAAATTTTATCTCACTGATGATTGGTAGCCAAAACAAAAAAACAAAAACAACAACAACAACCAAAAAAAACAGGTCTTAATTCTACAGCATTGTGTCTTCTTTTGTAGTTCATCTTAGATCCAGGAAGGAAGGCACTTTTGAGTGAATAACGGGGTGACGTCATTGGCTTATCTGCAGATTCTTGAGCTCAGCACTCTCCGCTCCTTTTGCCCTCCTCCAATACTGTGTGGTCTCCAGTCTACCCTGGAATGTTCATTGTGACTCTCTTGCTCCTGGAGTGTGTCTCCAGGTTGTCCCTCCCTAGGGTGGTAGAATGACAGGGACTCAGAATTCCTTGTTATACAATCTGGTCATCTCTTGGTAGAAGTTCATAGCACCTCAATGTGATCACCACAAAAGAGGCATCTGGAAACAGACTCAATTATATTATTCTCTCCGTGGAGAATCAGATTTCCTCAGAGTCTTTGGAAAGAATAAAATAAATTAAAAAAAAAAAAAAAAAACAGATTTGGGCCATCTTGTAAGAAAAGTATTATTAGGAGAAAGTGTTTTTTTTTTTTTTTTTTTTTTTTTTTTTTTAAGAAAGGGAAAGAAAAGGGGGTTAGTATTGAGAGGAATGAATTTTTTGTTGTGAAAATTTGGGATCCTGGAAGCCAGACTAGGGAGACATCTAAGAAACAAAAATTTTCCTGCAATTGTGTTAAAGAAAGGGGACTAGGAGGAAGGAATATTTTAGTTGTACTATATCAGGAATAATCATGGTCCAAAGATAGAGAGGGAAAAGATGGAGGAAGGGACCACTCAGAAAGCAAAATCCTAGGTTAGATTATATTTAGAAATGATGGAAAGTTACTCCTGACACTAAAACCAAGGATTTAATAAAATAAGCTAATTTGGATCCATTCTTTAGAGTAGAAAAGAAAATTTGGACCAATTTCAAAAGCCATAGATGGGAAGACCAGAATGGGGTCCTGAAAGCACTACTGGGTGAGTTTGAAGATAATGACATTATTAAAATGGGTCAGCGACAATGTCCTTACTGCAAGGACATATCCTTGGAATTTATGTCCTGAGACTCTCAAGTCAGAAGTCTCAAATTGTCTATCTTCGAACCACATTAGACTCCCATAATTAGTTTTGTTAATAACTGTTTCAAAAGAATTTATTTCAAATAATAAAGCTGGATATTTCAAATAAAACGATCAAGCATTTCAGGGGTGGAAATGCAGGCATTCCTGGCCCCATGGTTGTCTGGGGCTGCAGCTAGCTTGAGCTTCGAAGGTAAATCACTCTGGGTGGGGCTTGCTCTCACCAGTTCATCATGACCCTACTTGTCCTGTTTTCCTCTTTAGATCACCATTCTGTCCCTGCAGCCATGTGTGATTATGACATCTATTTAACCACTTTCAAAGAGGATATGGGTAAGACACACTGAATAGAGCTGGCACGTAAATAACAGCATGGAGCAGGCCTGAGTTAGATGCCAGTCTGTAGGGAGGATGCATTGGGGTGAAATTAGCCTCCTTGACCAGGTAAAGATGAGGGCAAAGTGTGGGTAAGCAGGAGAGACCCTTGAAGACCCCACGATAACTATCCCATTAACTCTCATTGGATGTACTATCACCATATGGAATTTAGAGATGTATGTTTGGGAAAAAGAAATGTGAAGGCCCCAAAGTAAAGAGAAAAAATAGGCAAGGAAGAAAGGTGTGGAGATGCAGAAATTGCAAGGTATAGAAAAGGAACGAGACCAAATTAGAACAGTGGTTGTATTTCTCAATGCCAATTGGAAATTTCTGGAAGAAGTAAGGAGACAGCAAGGGGAAGGAACTCCTAGAGATCCAGCCTTTGGAAAGCATCAGTACAAGAGCTCATTTCAACCCATTTCAGGGCTACATTGAGAAGGATTTTCTATCTGCAGCAAGAATGGGGATACTTGAGCATTCTTCCACATGAGAAAAGGTCAGTGGAATTCCAGTGCAGTAGGTGGGTATGACTGTGGCATAGGGATAACTAAATTGCAGGAGCCCTGTTTGGGGAGATGGCTAAGATTGCGGTTGACTACGGGCCATGGAGATGTTTGGGCATTGCCGTCTTCTGTAGTCTCACGGGACTTGGCCCAGGATCTCGAGAGACTTGAGCTGTGACTTGGCAGATCGGGCCAGCGCCATTCCTGCTTGGGCGCGTGAGATGAGACCTGAGAGAGAACGGACGGGGTTAATGCTATTGTGTATATATATTGTAGTTTCTTGTAAGAGTGTGTGCCTTGGTTTCTTGTGAGAGTGTGTATGTGGTGTTAGAAATTACAAGAGACAGAGAAAGATAAAAGAATTTTTTTGTTTCCATCCTGTCTCCGGGCTCCTTCCCGCGGCGCCGCCATTCCGGGCTGCAAATCCTTTCCCGGCGGCCACACTAAAGTCTTGGGATTTCTCTGAAATTGAGAAACAAATGGAGAAAAATGGACTGTCAGGAATTTGGAGAATGGAAGACGAATGTGTCATGTTAGACAATTGCAGGAGGGATCTGCATGGGTAAAGTGTTCTTAAGTTCAGTTCAAGGTCAAGGTGCCGGAAGGAATAGGCTCAGCAGCTGTGCAGAGACCTACAGTGAGGGTTGGACAGTAAGTTAAGAAAGTGAGCTGCTGGTAATCCCAGGGGTGCAAGGATGTGAGAGGAGGAGATGTCTAAATGAGTAGCCGACAGAGGAAAGCAGTAGATGTACACGGAACGTTCCACAGAAGAATAACTAACTTCCAAATGGGGCATTTCTCCCAGTCAAGTTTAACTTTGTATTTCTTAGACTCTGAACTGACCCAGAACAATGACAGAACAATGAAACTAAAACTGATATTTTTATCACTTAAAAATTCTTACTTTTTTTTTTTTTTTCCTCTTCCTGATAGCAAAAGAAATCTGTCATGCTTTTCGACTGGAAAACAGAGAGCATTGTTTCCTCTGGTGTTTTTTTGTGTTGGTTCCTGGTGCTCCTTATAGAAATTTCTCTGGTACACAGAGTTTTGAGGTCAGTTTGATCCTGGAAATGGAATAGGGGTAAATTTTTGATCTAGTTCTACACTTTGCAGACTTCCACCAAGCTTATGAGTCCCAGGACCATGCAAAGGGCAGCAATAGCTTCTGCAAAGTGGCTGCAGGAGGGCGGGAGTGGTCCTTGTTCTAAGAGAGCCTCAGGTCCTGTCCCAAGAGGAGAGCCACACCCAGGAGCATCTATAAACACCAAATGGTAAGAGAACGTGGAACACGGGCATTTGGGGTGGGATCCTTCTTCTCCGCTCCTTCTTCCCTCCCTGGCTGGTACTGGAAGGAATTGCCACGCAGGGAAGGGCATTTGCAGGGATGTTTTCTCTTTTCCTTGTATCCACCGGTTCATGCATATATATTAGACAGGGTAAGAAGCCCCTGTTTCTGTGTCTGGGTACTTGGTTCTTGCTCCTGTTTGGACTGGCCTGTGTGCAGGTTCATGGGCGTGTCCTGGGCTGCTTCAGCGGCTTCTCAAGGCATGAGGGGCGTGGCTAAGGTGGGTCCCAGCCTGCCACTGCCTGGTGTCTAGTGAGAGGGAGCTGGGAGCTTTTGAAACGGTAACTTAAGCCTAGACTTCACGGAACGCTAAAGGGAAATAGAATTAGGGAATATTTTCAGATTGCATATGTGGCATTTTGGCTGAGCGTGTTTGATTTTATATGACCAAATTCATCCATCTATGACGATTTTGGGGATTTACCAGTCCCCACATTGGTCCAAATCCTGCGGTTAAAGTCATGATGAAAGCAAACCTACCTGCACTTATGGAACTCATAATCTGACTGGGAACCTATATGTTCCAAGTGCATGGAGTTTTACTTGGATCAAGGTGTGCTGGTAAAAGGGTTTCTTTGTTGAAAGCAACAAAAGCTGGTTAACTCAAGTCTAAAGGATGTTTTTTTTTTTTTTTTTTTTTTTTTGAAAACATACAGGGAAGGCCACAGGATTAAAAGGGTACCAAGTATAAATTTAAGTTTATAGAAGTCTGTATCTCTAGGAAGTCACGGAGGACTCATGTCAGAGATGGGCTGTTCAAAACATCATCTTTAGACTTTCTTGACATCACTGTCAGTTAGTTGGACATGCGGATTACCAGGTCTGTCCAAGACTTACTGAATCAGCATCTTCCTGGCATTTCACACATACTGTGAAGTTTAAGAATCAGTGGTCTAGAGAGTCCCAAGAAGACAAGATGGAGAAATTGTGGGGATGGAGCAGAGGAAATTAGAGAGCTAAGTTGACTGAACATTCTTAGTGTCATGGGTTTTAGTGAAGTTTGGGAATTCTCTCCAAAGGGAGCCAGATCTGATGAATTTTGAGCAAGATGTAATCATGACTAAGTGAACTTCCAAATTGCTAAAGGAGTAGATTTTTTTTTTTTTTTTTTTTTGGTACCAGGGATTGAACTCAGGGGCACTGACCACTGGGCCACATCTCTAGCCCTTTTTTGTATTTTGTTAGAGACAAGGTCTCACTGAGTTGCTAAGTGCCTCGCCATTGCTGAGGCTGGCTTTGAACTCATGATCCTCCTGCCTCAGCCTCCCAAGTGCTTGGATTACAGACATGTGCCACCGCACCCAGCTAGGAGTAGATTTTAAATGTCCACTTGACAAAGAATTATAAATGTGAAGAGCTACATATGTTAATTATCTTGATTTAATCATTCCATAATGTATACATATGTTATAATGTCATATTGTGTCTCTCACATCCACTCAATTATCTGCCAATTAAAGTTTAAAAATAAACAGATCTTTCTGGTGGATGAGAGCTAAGCAAGAACTGGATAAAGAAAAACCCATTTAAATATTTTGCTCAAAGAAATGTTTTACTTCTGAGAAGAAAGAACAGTTCTCCACGGCTGCCCTTTGTACTTTGTCTGTGTTTTGCCCCCAATTCAGGAAAGAAAATCCCTCCCTTGTGGGTTTGCTGTATTTTGAGGCAGTTGTACTATCAATAGTGGAGAGCTTTTCCAGGAAAAAGAATTCCCTGACTCAGGAGTGGCCATGATGAAGATAGCAGTGAATTGAATTGTGCCAATCATGTGATCATAGAGAAAGTGTGGCCTGATCAATAAAGGTGTACTTTCAGTAGAACTATTTAAATAAAAAAACAAATCATGAACTAATCAAAAGGTAGAATATACCAAAGAAACACCCTTGAAAGATACCAATGTTTCTAGTTCATGGAGTTTGAGAGAAATGCATAGTTGGAGAAAGATGGGCCCTGAGAGAGTTAGTTTCTGTATGAAAGTGCTCACAGTCAAATACTGTGCATGCCATTGTCAAATGGCACATACAGGATTTGAGGGGGTTTGCTTTTATCATTATGTCACAGAACTATTAAAGTTGAATTAATGTATTTTAGTAGTTGGCAACAAATTGCCTTTTTGTAAGCAAAGAACTTTTTCCAGGAAAGTAACTATACATAGAAAAAGAAAGGACCTGGAAATAGTACATATTCCAACAGTAAAAGATATTTACATTTTCCCAAGGAGAAGTGTGACCAGTGAGAAATCCCAAAGGTCTGCGTGTCCCAGCAACTGGTAAGAACAAGGATGATTCGTATCCACCACTGTGTGCTACACACCCCATCACATCTAAAACTAAAAAATCCATTAGCCTCAGAAATGCCATGTTTGGGGACAAGAGGAAGAAAAAATAAAAATAAAAACAGCTGAATTCCATGTCTGGAGCAGAGGAAAGAAAATACCTGCTGGAGAGGAGATACCAGCCAAAGCATCTGAGATCAAAAGTCCCTCTAGAAGAATGTGAAGCAACACTGGAGTAGGAGGACATGAGACTGGCATTTTGCAGAAATCCTGGAGAAAGACAGGAAGTGACCCAGAGAACTTGGAATAAGGGCTCAAGATAATTTTATTTAATTCTCAGGATCAGGTGACCTTATGTGACATTGCCTAGCAGCTTCGGTGCCTAAATTTTCTTTCCTTATAATAAGCTTCATGCAGATCCCTCGTGGCCAGTGCAATGCAGGACACCTGGCAACACCACCTCCTGCTTTGAATTTCAGAAGAGGCCCTTGAAGCAGCTGCTGATTCTGGATTCTGGACCCAGGGGTTTTTACTTGCAATGCTGGTTCCAAGTTATATTCCCACTGGAAGGATCCCCGAGGAGGACACAAATACTCTTGAGCATGAAGTCACCTGTTGGTGGGTTCCAACCAAACTGAAACAAGGAGCTGTCAGAATAGCAAAGCTTATGAGAATGGCTGGAAATGGGTTTGAAAAAATAAACATCATCTTCGTCCTCAGAATGTGAGACGCCTGCATGCCAGTTGATGAGACTGAAGAAATTCTTTTCTGTGAAGCATTCCTAGGCTAAGATCCCAGTGCTAAATGAGAAGGACGTGTGTTTTGCAGAGTGAAATTTGCCATTATTTACAGGAATTAATGGCATAGGGGGTGCCTGTGTCCAGGAGAAAACTGAATCAAATCCCAGAGACGTCTTCTCTGACATACTGTCAAAAAAAGCATGCTTGATTAATATATTTATTTGTAAGACCTTTAAAAATTCATTTCATTTGGTTAATTTCGCTTAACAACAAATAGTCCCTCAAGAGAAAAAGGGAAAGAAATAAAAGTGGGCTTAGGTCACTAAGTCTCTTTAGAAATCTATTTGTATTGGTGTCCATTTTTTCAATAGTATAGATTGGTGTAAGTCTTGTCTGTATAGTTTTGCTGGGATATGCTGTCTTATATTAGTAAAAATAACGTATATTAAAAAGGGATAATATTCCTGAATATTAAGTGAGCCAAGCATGCACTGATGTACCTTTAAAATGTGGCTCAGAGCAGGGCCAGGAAGATTTTAAAATTCAGCAGTAGTAGCTATTCAGAAGGTTGTTTTAGTATCACTGCCAGTAAAAACTCAGATTGAAAGCTCTAATGTAGCACATGTTGGATTTGAAAAATTATATTTGGTGTAAGAAGGCAATCATTTCTCTCCCCCTGTCTCTCTCTGGAGGACTTTCATATTTTACAAGTGGCAAGCATTGCTATTGACTGGCTCTGAGCTTGCAGGGTAAATGCAGGCATGAATGTCTGAACTCCTTCATCTTCTCCTTTTCAAACACCACCTGGAAACAAAAAATGTCATTGATCCATGCCTGAACTATTTGGCTACTTCCCTTCCTCATAAACAAAGCATAACCCGTTTGGAAAGGTCAAGTTCAAGGCACGAAATGCAGAAGAAGAAGGGAAGAGAGCCTGAGCATTGGATTCAAAGCGTTTCACATGGAAGTGCATTCCTAGTGATGAAACTCAAAAAGACTTACCAGCTGCGGAAGTGAAGTAGGACCCTGCAGGAGACAGGAAGGCTGGAAGGATCAGGCCCCTGTGCCAGGAAGCCTCTGATTGGAACTTGGTTGGTTTCCTTCCTGGGGAAGCACCACCATGTTGATGGTTCCATCACACCCTGAGGATTGAAAGTGACACTAATAATATCTACCAAGACCCGAGTACCTATTATGTCAGCCTCATGCTAAGAACTTCTGAAAGTGTGTGCAGCTGAGTTCTCATTGCCCTGTGGAGCAGGAATCATGACTCCTGTTTTGTTTCCAGACTGATCCTTAAGTAGATGACAGCCTTTTCCGTTGTATTCATTATAATGAAAAAAAACAAAAAACAAAAAACAAAAAAAACAAACAGGTTTTGAATAAGGAAGACACATCTTTATCTTTTACCAGCTCTGGGACATAGGATGAAGGCAGCTAAACACAGTAAATGTGTGGGAGGAGAACCTAGGTTGACTGTGAGCCCAGACCCATGGAAATGGAAGACTGGGGTTATTCTAAAGAGCACGCCGGAGTCTGATGTTTCTTACATGGAACATGCAAAGGATATCGTGGGCACTTTCTGCTCCCTATTGCCTTCTTGCTAACCACGGGTAGACACACATCTTCTCGGCAGTGGGCAGAAGCATTAATTAGGGTGTAACCTGCCCAGGACCTGAGGTTCCAGCTTGGCCCTTTCTTACTGCAAAGGTTTCTGCCACTTGTTTTCAAGTGTCACAAACTGGGCATCTCCTTTAGAGGTACTACATATGCATCATTGTATGCTGGTTGTGTAGTAGCAATGTAGACATGGGGGGTGGTTTTATTTTTACTTTGTCCCATTGCTTAAGGAAGTTTTCCAAAGGACTTTATGGTCCATTATGGTAGCATTAGAATGTGTTGGATTGATAGTCTCCACTTGTATCCGTGGACTTCTTGACTTTATTCCTATTTGTCCTCCAGCCAGCATCCATGCCTAGGCTAACCATCTTCTTTTATTTTTACCTAATGTGTCAGATGGGCATTCAAGTGCCTTTCCAGAACCAGTCTATCCATGCTAGGTTTCAGTGTCTAACGCCAAACCTGTGTGTGAGCTGGTCTTCATCTTGTGACTCTGTCCCTCCAACTTTCATCTTCCTAATGGTGCACGCTTACTGGTCCTCAGGGACCTACTCAGCTCACCTTCTCTTCTCACAGAAGGAAACGTGGAGCTTGATCACGGACAGCCCATCCAACTTCCTGTCTCCATCACTTGTCCTTTGTTTTCCGGGCCCTTTAAAAACGGTCTCGTTACTGTTTCTCACAGGGTAGAAAGTTTAGCTGGGCCATGGTGGTCAAACAGCTTTCAAGATTTCGAGTCAAACACACCAGATTATTTTATTGGAAATGGACTTCTGAACTTTTAGTTGTCATCTAAGTGTCTTTCATCTTTTAATGTCGTATCTACTTAGAAATGGAGTTCTCACACACAGTGTAATGAGACATAATGGAAACGGCCATTAAGCACTTGGTGTCAGCTCAGCAAATTGTGACACCCTCTTTACCTGTCATTGTCACAAGTTGATCTGTTTCCAGGATGAGTGCCAAGACTTTACAAAACATGAACTCATACATGGAAATAGAGTTCAAGTGTACCATGACCTTACTTATTTTAAATAGTAGTTTTCAGATTAGAAAATGAATAGATACATGCTGCCATTGATGTAAAGTAAAAAGAACTGTATATAATAAAATAGTGTAACTCATTCATAACCCACCTCTTGTATGTTATACTTTGCCTTTCATCGTTATATATTTTTCTTTATGCATTCAAATATTTAAAAGGAGGCTCATAAATATGTATGTTATTTGAAACCTATTTTTTCAGCTTTTTGTGGTATAATTTATATACAAGAAATTCATCAGTTTGAAAATGTATAATTCATAGAGTTATCAAATGCATGCTTACAACCACCACCGCAGTCATGATGCAGGTCTATACCATTCCACATCATGCTTCATGTACCACCCCTACCCCGAACCCTGGCAACCACTAATCTGTCTTCTTAATTATCATTTTGAATTGCTCATTGCCAGTATATAGAAAGTTATCTGATTTTTTTTGTGTTGATCTTATACACTGCAACTTTTCAGAATTTTTTTAGCTCTCATGTATATATGTTTGTGTGTATATATAGGTATATATATATACATATGTGTGCATATATATATATACATATATATATATATATATATATATATATATATATATATATAGTTTGTATGTGAGGTTTCCTCCAAAAGCTAGCATGTGAGACAATGCAAGAAGGTTTAGAGGAGAAGCGATTGGGTTATGTTTAGAGGAGAAGTGATTGGGTTATAGCCTTAACCTGATCAGTGAATCAATCCCTAATGGGATTAACTGTGTGCTGCCTGGAGGAAAGAGGGGTGTGGCTGGAGGAAATGGTTCATGGGAGGTGTGGCTATGGGGTATATATTTTGTATCTGGAGAGTGGAGTCTCTCTCTCTCTCTACATCTGGAATTAACATGTAAGCTGCTTCCCTTCGCCATACTCTTCCACCATGATGTTCAGCCTCACTTGGGGTCCCTGGGGAATGGAGCTGGCCTTCTGTGGACTAAGACCTCAGAAACTATGAAACCTCAAATTAACTTTTCTCTTCTATAGTTGTTCTGGTTGGGTCTTTCAGTCACAGCAGTATAAAAAGCTGACTATATATATATATATATATATATATATATATATATATATTCAATATATAATATTGAATACTATTTAACATTTATAATATCTTTATTAATTTAATATTTTCATATATAATATTCATAATATTAATATTGATAAATTTAATAACAATAAATTATATATTATTTGGTAATATTAATTTAATATTATATATAATATTTAATAAGTAAACATATGCTTTAGTCAGCTTTTTTAATATTTATCTGTGCCTTTCTGGGATTTTCTCTATATGAACTCATGCCAAGTCCATATAGCTTACTTATTTCCAATGGTGATTCTTTTCATTTCTCTTGCTGCCTGATCACTGACTAGAACCTTCATACACTGTTAACAGTGGAGGTGAATATGAGCGTCCCTTGCCTCATTTCTGTTATTAAGGGGAAGATTTCAGTCTTTTGTAGTTGAGGGTGACATTATCTGTTGGATTTTCACAAATGTCTTTCATTGTGTTGTGGAAGATCTCTTCTATTCCTGGTTTTCTTAGTGCTTTCTGCCATGAAAGGTGTTGGATTCTGTCAAATGCTCCTTCAGCATCAATTGAGATACTCACATTATTTCATTTGTTCTACATTAATTTTTCCCCTGTTACAGGGCTTGAGGCTAGAGTCTTGCACATGCTAGGTAAACGCACTGCCCCTCAGATGTACTCCAGCCTTTATGTTTTCTACTAATGTGGTGCACTGTATTGATTGATTGAACCATCCTTGTCTTCCTGGCACAAATCCTACTTGGTCATGGTATACAGTTGTTTTAACATGATTTTGGACTGAGTTAGTTAGCTGGTTTTTTTTTTTTTTAAATTACTGCATCTTTAGAGGTTTTTTTTTTCTATAGTTTAATTTTTGTTGGCATTGGAGAATGGGTTGCAAAATATTATTTTCTTTTCCCCTGTTTGAAAAAGTTGGACAGGAATTAGTGTTAATTCCTCTTTAAATCTTTGGTAGAATTCACTAGTAAAGTTATCATTTTTTGTTATTTGGAGGAATTTAATTACAGATTCAGTCTTTATATTGGTACATTCATATTTTCTAATTTTTCTTAAGTTTTGCTAATTTTTATGTTTCTAGAAAATTTCAATTTTATCTAAGTAATCAAATTTGTTGGTATTATTTATAGTATTCTCTTATAACCCTTTTTGTTTTTATCATGTTGGTAGTAACATGTCCACTTTCATTTCTGATTTTAGTTTTTACATCTTCTTTCTTTGTTGTATTTTTTTTTTTTTTTTTTTTAGTCTAGATAAAGTTTTGTCAATTTTATGGCTCCTTTCAGAGAACAAGCTTTGCTTTTTATTTCTATTATCTTCTGTCCTCTAATTAATCTCTGTTCTAATTGTTTCCTCCTTTCTGCTAACTTCTGGATTTAGTCTGACCTTCTTTTTATAATTCCTCAAGATATAACAGGAGATTCTTCTTCTTTTAAATGTATTTATAGCTATAAATTTCCCTCTGAACTGCTTAATTATCCACCATAAGTTTTGATATGTTTTGAGTTTTTTAAATTTCTATACATTTGTGAGTCTCCAATATTTGTTCTGTTTCTGGTTTTCTGGTCTATTCCACTCATGTTGGAGAAGATGCTTTATATGATTGTAATATTTTTAAATTTAGAGAGTCTTGTGTTTTGGCCTAATGTATGGACTCTCCTGAAAAATGTTTCAAATGCATTAAGAACCTGTGCATTCTGCTGTTATTGGGTATTTAATCCACCCACGTGGTTTAGTAAGTTTACAGTCATTTGGATTTCAAAAAGGGTGCAAGACAATTAAATGAGAAAAGAATGTAATCTTTTTAACAAATAGTGCTAGGACAACTGAATATACACATGCAAAAGAAAGAAGTTAGACCTCTGAGTCAAATCCTACACATGTTAATTCATCCATTTCTCATTTTTTTCTTTGAATTTTTTTACTTTCTGGCATTATAGGGTGCTTCATGCTCATCATGCATTTTTCCTGCCCCAGGCATAAGGACAATAAAGGAGCCACCAATTTTTTTTTTTTTTTTTTTTTCATTTGAAATGATTGAAAGAAGATCTGGGTGCTTTGGATGGACATGCATCCCCAGTGATAAATTACATTTTTAATTTAGAGATAGGTAGCATTTTTAAGCTCCCTTTGGGTTTTTTATATGTTTCAAGTTTTTGTTTGTTTGTTGGTTGGTTGGTTTGCTTCTGTTCTTTGTTTTTGTGCCAGGGATTGAATCCAGGGGCACTTAACCACCGAGCCACATCCCTAGGTCTCCTTCTGTGTTTTTATTTTAAGTTTCTCAGTTGCTTAGGGCATCACTAAGTTTCTGAGGCTGGCTTTGAAGTCACAATCCTCCTGACTCAGCCTCCAGAGCCCTCTGTGATTACAGATGTACACCACCCAGTCTGGCTTCTTCTACATCCTTGAACATAAGGGCCATTTTTATAACAGCTGTTTTATCCCATAAGCTATAATGTCTCTCCTCTGCCTTGAGGGAACATGTACTATTCTCTGTCATGCTCTCACTCTGGGACTGTTCTTCCTACTGCCTTCCAACATTTCTGCTCCATATCCTTTGTAGCTCTGTCTTGTATATGCACAGATTACTGTCAGCCAACGTCTTGAGGGCACTCCCCCCAGAACCCCAGTGTTCCTTCTCCCTCTTCCACCTCAGTGTCAACAGGGATCCCGCAGGGCTCACTGTGCTTAATCCTGATCTCTTGAGTATTGCGGATCTGTGATGCCAGTTGTCCAACGACTGAAACCCTTCTCTCATGTATTTTATTTGACATTCTCATTGCTTAGTGTGAGAGGGTAAATCCAGCCCTTGTTACTCTGTGTTCACTGGGAGGGAAAGGCAATAAACTTTTAAATGTAAATACAAATTATGAGCATTTTCCATGTCGTTAAATATGCTTGTGAAATATGATTTTAATTACTGCATACGTTTCCATCACAGACATGGTTCAGCTATTTTCTCATTTGGTCATAGCCTTTGAACTTTAGTTGTGGTGTTTTTCATAGGAGAAAATTCATGGGCAGACAAATATAGCAACCTTTCCTTAATGGTTTCAGAGTTTGCATTTACTATTAGAGAGCAAGGTCAATATTTGCTTGCCTCTTTTATTCTGGGTATGTTGTGACTTTTTTTTTTTTTTTTTTTACATAAAACTCTTTAATCTACTTGGGATTGATTTTTATATTTTAAGTGAAGTACTGTTCTATATTTTTTAAGTAAAAAAACAGTGAGAATCTGTAAAGAAACATTAAGACAATAAGAATCATATCCAATCCCAGTTTTCTCTTGTTCCCTACCTGGAATGCTAGTAATATTCAGTCAGACCATTTTTCCTTATTTGCTATGTATCTTCTGTGCCCTTTATCAGCTTTCTTTTTTTCTTTGCTGCTATTTTTTCTTTGCTGAAGTATTTTTCATTTCCCTAATCTTCACCTCTGTCTCATCTCATCAGCAAAGAAACCCACCAGTTACATCATAACATTTTTTGTTGCTTTTCCCCCCCTACAGTTATAAGAAAGTTTGGTTCACTTTTCACATAGTTCAGTTTTCCAGTGAAATTCCTCATTTCACCATCTATTTTCTTGCACTTAGTAATCATAGTTATTTTGAGGTAGGGGTCTGATCAGTCAAAAATATAGGTCACCAAAAGGTCTCTGCATCTTTTTCCTTTTGTACCTAATGCTATTTGGTCTTATTTGCTGGTGATCTTGCTGGTTTGGAATTAAATGCTCTATACTTGACATTGAAGTAGAGAGTTTACAGATTAATTCTTTCAAAGTGAAACTGATTTTCTAATAGCAAGCAAATAGAGCATTGGACATCCTGGCTCATTGTTGCCTTGGAGTTACTGTGAAATGTCTCTGCTCTGTTCTCTTCCTCAAAGCATACCTATTTCTTGCTCATTCCAGTGTTAGGCTAAATGCCTGAAGAGCACAGTACTTTTTAATCGTCTTCAAAACATTTTAAATTCACAGAATTTTTTTTTTCCTGCTTATTGTTTTCACAGTGTTATGGAACTTTCCTGAAGTAGAACGTCAACTCCATGAAAGCAGGGCCCTGTCTACATTGTTGGCTGGCGCGTTCCCAGCATCTGGAATGAGCCTGCCTGCCTGATAGCGGGGCTAGTAGGCACAGCTGGCTCTAGAGCCTCGAAATGTTATGAGTCCAAATTTATACGTAAGGATAAGAGGCACCCCAGGTTTCTGGAGATTTAATATAAGTAAAAATAATGTAAATATCATATTAGTGATATCTATAGTGATTGTGCTGAAGTTTGAGTTTGAGTTACATAATTATATTTTTGAAATTAACTTTACCTTGTTTTTATTTACTATTTTTACTGAGGTCAAAACAAATTTAAAATTACATATGCGGACCACGTTAATAAGTGGTACTTGTTTTTATTAGCAACACTGATCTATGACCATCACTGGCCAAGAACATGGTCCCCTTTTTTATTTATCCTTTCCCCTATTTAAAAATATAGAGATGATTTGACATGCTGAAAAAATACAGAATTTTCCTGTTGGTCCAAATTTCTGAACAATTATAAAAGAAACGATGACTACTGAAGTATGAATGTTTGTTTTCCTACTTTAAGTGGTGGTAGACGTCAATGTTCCTATTTGGTGATTTGATTTTTCCAATAACTGGTTTTTCTGTATTTTTCCTATTTCTGTGTATTTGCTACTAACTTTTTTTTTCAATATCTTCTTGAAATCATCCCCCTTCCTAATTGTTATTAACCTTCCATGTATTATGTAATTTTAAAATAAAGGTACTTGTATATGTACCTTAATGAGAACCACTGGGTACCAAGTAGAGATGGAACTCTACCATGAGCAAAACAACGTTTGTTGTAAATGGATGTTCAATTTGATATTTTGTTTTATAGAAACTTTTGGATTTAATTATCTAGGAAATATATTAGTAAGATGAGATTTCTATCTCTTGGTCAGAGAGGTCTATCTCTTTTTAAGAAATGGAGAGTGATTTGATTGTAAAGGTGGAAGATACTTGTATTTGAAAAAAAAAGGTTAAAATTATTTGACCTTTTATGAGATTATTCTTTTTCAGACATGAACCTATTTTGGGATTTTCTTTAGCTGGTGATTTCTCAATTGAGTTTAATGAACAATTGTAAAATCACTAATATCCTGAGCAACAGCCCATTTGGAAAAGAGTCTTTGTTAACCAGATATACACAGACATAGTGATACTAGCAAATATTCACCTGAATGGCCAGGTATACACATGAAAATGAAGGCGTGCTTTTAGAAGGCAACTTAAACACCCAGCCATTTAGGGAAAGGCAATGGAACATATGAGCTGTGATTTTGTTTTTCTTAGGATTTTTCAGGAAATGGAAAATAATGGCAAATCACACCCATGGAGTTCCAGTAACTCAAAACGTTTATTCTCAGTCTGCAAGGGACTGAAACAAGACCTTTCATTTTTGGAATGACATTTAGCCGCTCTGGTCTTGTAAGAACAGCTAAGCTTTTCCTTCTTATTTTCTCTCTAATGAGAAAGTGATACCTGGGTTTAGACTAATTTGGTTTTGAGTAGCTGTTTGTACATTGCATGGCAGTAATATGATTTTTTTTTTCTACCTGGGGAAGGGATAAAATTGGAAAAAGTCTTAGTTACAAATCATAAGATTCATCTGCTGGTTCATAGATAATTATCACAATGTCTGATAAACATTTAAAACCTATTGATATTGTTCAAAGTAAATTTCATGTCAGTAAAAGTGGGGCTTGAGGGTGAGGTAAGAAAATATTTTCCCCACTCTTTTAAAGTTCTAGTTTGTCCCACAAAATGAAATTAAGAAGATTATAAAAACTACATCCATTTGAAAGCACTATACCATTTTAATCTTTAGAAAAGGTTTCAGATTTTGATTATAGCAAGGGTTGAGAAAATACAACCCAATTAGACAAAGTCTCAAAGGAAGGTGTGAAATAATTGGAAGTTTGAAATAACAAATCAAGTCCGGGAGGCTGTGAAAAGACGTGATTTTTAGCAAGACCACAAATTATCAGGGTATCAAAATATCAGTGCAGGGTCCTAAAACTCTGTTTAAGATGAAAATCACACAAAGTCAAAGCCTAGAGAGAAAGGGAAAAAAAAAAAGTTTTTAACTTGAAAACTAATTGCTTTCAACTCATAGGCTAAAAGGCTGGCTGACTATGCACATTGACCTGCCAAAAGTTACACATTTCTAACAGCAAACAAAACCTTCTCTTCTGAAGCTGACCTCAGCAAGCTCTGTCAATTAAACACCATCAGGCTCCCTGATTTTATGTTAAACAGATAGATTTTGTGCTTCTGAGCAAAGACATAGGACCTTAAGACTGGCCTCAACATTCTGGGTGATTATTTGTAGCAATTTATTCCCTAAATGTATTTTTCCCCACAATTTACAGAAATAATTGAAAGAAAAGGGGTGTTACAATTTTGAATATATCCTGAATAACAACTCTCATCTCTTTAGTGGGCAGAGTCTTTTCACACATGTAGTTGACCTTCTTCAAATCCATCTGATTAAAAATCTACAAGACCTTGTTTACAGATTATACTGCATAAGTATTCTAGAGGGTCAGCCCATGAGTATAACTGTTAAGACTTACTATTCCCCCACTCAGGACCCTCTAGAAGCAGGGGATGTGTTTAGCTGCAGGTAACACCTACCCTGCGAAGTGTGCCCTTATTCTGCTCACATAACAAGAAGACAGGCTTGATCCAGTGGCTTGGTGAAAATGAGCAATGTTTACACCTTCTCTCTCTTTCTACTCTACTAACCTAAACATCCCTCATTTGCCTTTTGCTCATAGCTTCTAAAGATAACAGGAAATGGAAAGAAAGAGGTTGGGTTAGCCCCCATCTATGTGTTCATCACAAACTCTCCCAATAAGTTGCCTCCCAATGAACACTTGGCAGGGTACTTGCAAGAACACTGGCAGATGTCGTTGAAAAATTGATGTATCAAATACAAAGTTCAAATGATATCTTGATTAAATCATCAACAAATTGAATAAAGAATGTTTTAGTCAGCTTTCCGTTGCTATGACCAGATACCTGCCAAGGAAAGAAAGTTTAGAGGAAGGAAAGTTTACTGGGGGCTCATGGTTTCAGAGTCTCAGTGCACAGTTGGCCAGCTTCATTGCTCTGGGTCTCAGGTGAGGCAGAACACCATAGGGGCAGGGTGTGGTGTAGGGAAGCAGCTCCTCTCATGACAGCAGGAAGCAGTGAGATTGAAGGAGAGGTCACGGGGCGAATGCACCCTTCCAGGACAGTCCCCAATGACCCATCTCCTCCAGCCATGCCCCACCTGCCATTTAAACTAAGATGGACTGATTAGGTCACATGTCTCATCATGTAATAATTGCACCTCCAAACATGCCTGTGTTAACACAGGAACTTTGGGGGGACCCCTCGTATCCAAAGCATAGCAAAGAAGAAAAATTTTAAAAGAGGATTTACAACTCTTGGGTCTTCTATTGAATACTATTATTTTAATAGTAAACATTTTGGTAGCACTTGCCAAAATATTTATAGGATGACCTTTTTCATGATGCCCTAAAATGAATATGAAGTGAAATGTGTTGAGAACTAACCTGTCACGTTATCCTATCTCTGCAAACTCCCTACTTCAAGCTAACCCTTTGGGTGCCCCCATTCTTGTAGTTAGTTACAAAGAAAGCAAAGAAGCTTTTTTTTTTTTTTTTTTTTTTTTTTTTTCCTGAATCATTGAAAACTTACTAGGACCATGTCTGGGGCTCACAAGTGTAGCAAGGCCTTCCACCAATGTTGCTAGGAAGACTCATCCCAGCATCTCAAAGGACTTCCGTTCTCATCACCGCTGGTCCCACATTCTTATAATGTGTTTTTCTGTTTGTTCATGGATTTCAATGCACTTTTACTAATAAGTCCCTTTAGTCCCAGGTAAGGATATAGCAGATCTACAGCTAACTAAAAAACTGCATTTTATTTCATCTTACTATAAAGCTCATTATCTTTTCTGATAAACAGGCCATAGTGACAGATAAACCAGAGAATACTGAAATAACATGATCATGACCTACTGTGTACATTTCTAGGACTAGGGTCGATTCTGCAGCAGGAAGGTAAATAAGTGTTATAATAGGCAGGGAAAAGTGTTTGAACAGATTCCCGAGCCAGTCCTTCATTTAGGTTATTTTGGTCATCAAATGCTTCCCAGAGGAGGAAAAGTGTGAACTGATATGGAGGGAGGGATATAATTGTGGCAGACAAAGGAGCACAGGAGGAAATTTGCACATCAAAAAGGTGTAAATGCGAAGATTTGATATTGCATGATAAAATCTGCAAATATTCTGGAGCTGCGGAAAATTAGGGTATGTGCTAAACGGTTTCTTAAGTAGATAATTATGTGCAAGTAGAATAAAGACACACTATGAATAACTTGGGTCATCATGTCAATGTAATTTGACTTCACCTGTGGGGAGAGATGGAGCCACCAGGGGCTTTTCGCTAGCTTTCATGGATAATGTTTGTGCGAAATAAGAATGTTTATTTATATATTAATCCAAAAGATGGATCCATGAACCCTAGGTATTTCAGTCATCTAAGAATGAGATGATTAGGCTCTGGGCTTGGGCAGTAATTTGGTGATGGAGAAGAACAAACTGATATCAATTAAAAAAAAGAAAGTTAAAATCAACACAGTTTTGAAGAGATGGAGTATGGATTTTGAAGGATTTATTTTCTTATCCGGTCTCAATATCTAAAACTTTCTCACAGTTTGCTGCCTGGAAGTCATCTTGTTTCTATGTCCTTTCTATTTTGGATGAAAGTGAGACTTTCTGGAATGTCCTTCAATGACTGTTGACATGTTAGTGTAGACAGATTTCAAGGACTGGTCCAGTGTCCTTGCTTCCCTGGCCACCTATCTAAGTCACTTGCAATTGCTCTCTTCCTTCTGTAGGCTAGAGATGCTACTTGCATCAGTATGACAACATGTGTCACATACTAATTTGTTTAGCAGCTATCTTCTGCCCCTACAAAGAAGGTGTTCTGATGGCTATTCTAGCTAAGTTAGGCTAGAAAACTAGGATGGAAGAAGAACTTGCCTTCATGTGTGAGTCCTTCACTGCCCTTAGGAGAGTTATTTGCACATAGAAAATACTCAGGGATTTGATTAATGAAAAATTCTTGGTAGAACTTGCCAACTAGAAAGTATAAATCAGATAATTTGAAATGTCTGGTTAAAGATAGAAACAAACTGATTTTTTAAAAAATAAAATGTATATAACACAACCATTTATTAGCTCTAATTTTAGATGTTCCAATAGCCAAATATGAATATTTGAAAAGGAAGAATAACTTCCTACCAAAATTTCTTTTTATTTATTTTACTGCTTTAGCTGTTTTCTAACATTTGAGATTCTAAAATAAGTACAAGGAAGAAGGAAAAGGAAAAACCCACTTGGAATGTTCAAATGTCAAGTTGTCTCAAATGCAAATGAACAAGGACATAGCCCCTCTTGGCCTCAATGGGAATAGGTGGCAGCCCTGTACCTGCATATCGTTGTGCCACTTAAGATGTACCCCCAGGCCTAGGGCACAACAGAAAGATGCCAGTTTTAATTGAAGCTCTTCTATGAGTTAGTCAGTATGAAAAAGGTAATGTGTTTTTTTGCATTGGTTGCCATTCAGCTCTAAATTACTTTATGTAATAGGAAGAAAACTGAGGGGAAAAAAAAAATTGAATAATACTGTCTGTGCTCCATAGCCTTGGGAAGAGAAACCAGATCAAACCAGGCCTCTTACTACAAAATGTATCCAGAGAGATCAAACTCTGAATGTAAGTTGACACATATTAGCATGGGAAAAAAACATGATATTATATTATAGCATTTATCATTTATATCATTTATCTTGGGATGGGAAAGCCTTCCTAATTTTGTGCAAATTTAAATAAAATTTAAAAGTATAAGAAATTCAAACAACCTGTAGACATAAAAGTTATAACAATAACTTATAACAACACCATAAACAAAGTCAAAAGACAGGAAACAAATCAGGCAAGCGCATTAGTAAAACATGTTAGAGGCAAAGGTTTAATTTTTCTAATGTATTCCTGTCTTCCATAAATGCATAGGAAAAGAGATATTTGTATTTTCCTTCGAGTGTACTGTCTGTGAATATACTTTGCCCGTTTCATTAAGTTGCTTTTCTAAGTTTTGTTTTACAGATATGTCTGGACATTGGAACACTGGTGCATAATTTTATGATAGCAAAATATTGGCAGTAATTGAAATACCTATAAATAGGTGGCTGGCTATAGAAATTACGAAACATCCACATAATAAAATGCCAAGGAAAGAATTAGGTAGGCTGTTTTTTTAATTGATATAACATGTCCTTTGCTGTAGTTTGGATTTTAATTTGTCCCCTAAAGAGCCATATGTTAAAATCTTAGTTCCCACCTTGTTGTTATTGGGAGGTGCTGGAAATTTTGAGGTGGGACCCACTTGGAGGTATTTGGTCTTTGGGGTGTACCCCCCAAGGGGACTGCCGGATTCCTATCTCTTCCTTTATTCTTGTCATTGCTGGCCATGAGGTGAATAGCTTTATTGAGCCATGCACTTCTGCTGTGATGTGTTGCCACAGGCTCAAAGCAATGGGGCCAATTAGCTATGAACAAAACCTGCACAAAGTTGTGAGCTAAAATAGACCCTACCTCTTTATAAGTTGATTTACCTCAGGTATTTGTTACAGTAATGGAACCCTGGTTAACACATCCAAAATGTATTAAATAAAACACAAAACAAGTTCATAAATATATGTATGTGTACATAGTATTTCTTGTGTGCTTCATTAGTATGAAAAAACTCTAGTCAGCTGGGGCTTGGTGATGCATGCCTATAATCCTAGCAGCTCAGGAGGCTGAGGCAGGAGGATCGCAAATTTAAGACTAGCCTCAGCAATTTAGCAGGCCCTAAGCAACTCAGCAAGACCCTGGCTCAAAATAAAATATATATCTAAAAAAATAAATAAATAAAATAAAACAGGGCTTAGGATGTGGCTTAGTGGTTAAGCAGCCCTGGGTTCAATTCCCTGGTACCAAGAAAAAAAAAAAAAAGAATCTATTCATATTTTATCTAAATGCATATTGATGAAAATATATAGAAAAATGGTAACAACTGTTGTGACCAAATAAGGATAATAAATACATAGGGACTGTGCTTTAGTCAACTTTTCATCACTGTGACCAAAAGAACTGACAAGAACAACTTAGACAAGGGAAAGTTTATTTGGAGCTCACAGTTTCAGAGGGCTCAGTCCACAGATGGCCTATTCCATTGCTCTGGGCCTGACGTGACACATCATGGCGGAAGGCATGGTGGTCAAAGCAGCTCAGGATGTGGCAGCAAGGAAGCAGAGAACTAGAGCTCTTCTCATCAGGCCAAAAGGCATCCCTGCAGCATGCACCTCCCTCAGCTGCCTACAGTTACCACCCAGTTAATCCTTTTCAGTGAATCAATGAACTCATTAGGTTAAGGTTCTGAAATCCGATGATCAGTTCACCTCTGAAATTTCTTGCATCGTCTTACACATGAGCTTTTGGGGGAAACCTATCTTCACACCACAACAAACTGTCTGGAAGGAAGGAAATTTGGGCAAACACCTTAATATTTTTCTGTTAATCTTATGAATGCTTACATTAAGTGAAATAGATAAAATAGTCAATAACTTCAGATCCGTGCAGGCTAGTTTTGTTTTGTTTTACCATCAGTGGTGTTTGTCACAAAGTTACAATATACCTCAGTATTTCAGAAGTAAAATATGATTTAGGAATGAAAATAGATTTTTAAAAAATATTTATTTATTTTCTTTTAGTTGTACACAATGCCTTTATTTTTACGTGGTGCTGAGGATCGAACCCGGGCTGTGCACGTGCCAGGCGAGCGCTCTACCGCTGAGCCACAACCCCAGCCCCAGGGAATGAAAATAGATTTTGAGAATTATATAGGAGGGATTTTAGAGTGAATTGATAAATTCATTCTAAGTTGGATTTAAATAAATAGCAAAATATTAAATGCATGTAGAAGTCAGAATATGGTTGAGTTTGTCAAGGACAGAACTAGAGAAAATGATTCTTGAGACTATTTTTTCTCCAAGTAATATAATATTTCTTTAAGTAGTACCTATATGTTGGCCACTAAAATGAATGGCCCTAAAGAAAGGAATATATGACTGTCACACCCACTTGTCCACTGATGTGGTTTAGTAAATGATAAGCCTAACTAAGGGGTAACATGCAAGGTTTGGTCAGATTTTTCTATAATGCTAAATAGAGGTTTTCAAAGAAATGTGGCTGGCATCTAGGTCTGATTCTTGTTACCAGTGCAAAGATATAACTTAAGAGGACTAAATCAGAAAACAAAGCCAATGTTTTTTATTCAGCAAATGTTTATGGAGTATTTATGGAGTATATATTCTCTGCCAGGCACCAATTTGAGTTCTCAAACTAATGAACACACAGGGACCACAGCTTCATAGGACTCTTGATACAAGAGTAAAGGTAGTAACTTCAGGTACCCTAAAGTGCTGTGGGAATAACACTGTAAGGTGATTGGGAATGCTGAAGTGGCTCCTAGCTCCTTGGGAAGGGTGATCAGAGGAAGGCTCTCTGACCAGGTGGCTTTGGAGCCCAGACTTGATGTACTGAGGGATCTAGTCATGTGAAGAACTAGGAAGAATGTTCCAGATAGAACGCAGATTAAGTTCATAAGATTTGATGCATGAGCAAACACATTGGCATGTGTGAGGAAGAGCCAGAATACGGTCCTCCTTGCTGTAGAGTAAGGCAGAATAGAATTGAAAAGAACTAAAATAGGTCCTGTATAGCCTTGGAGGCCAGTGTGCAGAACTTAGATTTTTTTTTCCCCCTAAATGGTATAGAAGTTCTTGGAAGATATTGAATAAGGCAGCAGCCCAAGCTGATTCATATTCTTAAAATGAAATTTTGGATCTTGATAGCAAAAAGATTGTTGCTGTAGTTGGATCAGGATTTAGGTTGGAGTCTTGTAATGGTCCACATAAGAATCTTGAGAATTCTCGTGCTAGAAGGGATGAGTGAAGTTGGCTTATATTGTTAAGAAAATGGGTCCCCTTTATGGATTTATGTGAGGTAAGAGAGTAAAAGAGAAAAAAAAAGAGGTAACAGAGAGATGTTTGGATCAAATTTGGTGGGTGGTGATATACACCGTTGATAAGAATGGTTGGGAAAGGGCAGGTTTGGAAGGGAAAATCACAAGTTTTTGCCAGACTAAACTAAGGAACTTGCTGAATGCCTATCCCATGTCCAAAGTACTGATTATACAGAAGATACATGACTAACACCTGAGATAGGAATACAGATGTCATAGACATGTATATGACATCTAAATCATGTACAAATCACCTAGTGAGAGAACATAAAGAGAAAGTAGAAGAACTAGGGAGAACAGATAGGTGGGAAAAGGAAGAAGGGCAAGTATGGGAGAATACCAAAGAAATAGAAAAAAAAAAAAAAAAAAAAAAAACAGTGTCAGAGAAGTCCCAAGAGAGACTAATGCACCTATCTCACATCTCTTGAGAGGTTAAGTAAAAACTAAATGTGGTATATATACACAATGGAGTATTACTCAGCAATAAAAGAGAATAAAATAATGGCATTCTCAGGTAAATGGATGAAGTTGGAGAATATAATGCTAAGCGAAGTTAGCCAATCCCAAAAAGCCAAATGCCGAATGTTTTCTCTGATATAAGGAGTCCAATTCACAGTGGGGTTGGGATGAGGAGCATAGGAGGATTAGACGAACACTAGAAAGGTCAGTGGGGAGGGAGGAAAAGGGAGGGGGCAAAAGGGTGAAAAAAAAAATAAGATGGTAGAATGAGATGGATATCATTACCCTAAGTGCATGTATGAAGACAAGAATGGTGTGAATATACTTTGTATACAACCAGAGATATGTAACAATGTGCTATATAAGTATAATATGAAATGTAATGCATTCTGCTGTCATTTATAAAAACTTAGAATAAAAAACAAACAAACAAAAAAAACTAATATCAGGATCATTATCAAGGCCTGTTCTTATATCAGTGATTATGAGTTAATGAGCAGCAAGGCCAATGACCTTTGTCTTCTGTGGGGACATGTTGACTTAGATTCGGGTTGAAGGATTATCTGGCTCATCAAACATTTACCATTTACGATGATCATTCACGTTCAAGGTCTCCTTTGCTCAAATGGAACGTGTAAGTAGGTATGTGGGCTTTCTGCAGTTCCCCACCCATGGCGGTCACTTTGCTTCTAAAGGACTTCTATGTCAGTAAGGGCAGTTAAAAGCCTAGCCCAGAAGAACACTGAGTTCTACCTGGGTAGCACTGTCTGGCGTTTCGTGGTTAAACAAGAGCTCTGTTGACACTCAATGTATGTGTGATTATCCTCAGTTGAAAACGTGAGAGCCAGACCATTTAGCAATGGTTTGGTGCTACATGTGACCCCATAGTACCCTTGATAGTGTTCACTGTGAAAGGCAGGCAAGCCACACCTGAAGTTCACAAGAACTCCTGCAGTGAGCTTGGATGTGCAGCTTGTTTGTGGGATTATCTGACCACAAATGATGGATGAGAGGCCTCAGGGTTGAGAACATTGATTTGCTGAGATGTGTAAAATGCACATTTCCTCTTATTCAGTACAAACTAGCAGTATATATATGGTCAGTGTATGTAAGAGGCTGGTAATGTGAGTCTTTGTTAGTGTTTCTCTGTGTTTTCTTTCCCTTTGCTTTCCTGGAACCAGTAACTCTAACAAAACCTGACATCTTAGTGCTAAAATATGTGGATTCTCCTCTCGGCCCTCATTGTACATTGAGTATGTGCACAAACTCTGCAAGATTGCCAGTCTTAACGTGTTTAGAGCCTCTTAGTTTTCTCAGAGGTGATTATGGGACCCACTTGTTTGCTTTCCTATAGGAATGTCCTGCAATCAGGTGAGCAAGATTGGAATCAATAGCCAGTCTCTGCAGTGGGTGGTGTGGTGTGTGTCCCAGATGTCACCTTCAGGACCTTCGGGACCAACTCACTTCCCAGCTGGCATTGAGTGTTGATGGATTAACCCTTCCTGGGGATCGTTCTTAGAAGAAGAAAACTGCCTTGCACGAGGTCAGACACCAAGGGCAGCCCACCTCCAGAGAAATGTCCATGGGGCAGAGTGAGAGCCTGGCCAATATGGCTCAGACTGGACAACTCTGTAAGATCTTCCTAGCTCCAGAGCTCTCTGGGATCAGATCGTGCCTTGGTTGGGGTGCTTGCTGATCAACATGTCCTCTGTACCCTATTGCAGCTGTCACTTCTTCCAAGTTATTGATCCCCAGAGCTCCCTCATGAGTGCATTGCTTGCAAACCTTCATCTCAGAGTCTCCTTCTGAGACCATTTAAACCAAGTCCATTTTAGAGCATTTGGAAGTTGAGAACACCCCATGTGAACAGACAGTCTTTACCGGTCAGGGTACATGTTTCCTTATCTCCTTCTTAAAACAGCCAGGTGGAACATTTTCTGGGTTTTTGTTTGTTTGTTTGTTTTTGTTTTTGTTTTAATTGAACACAGGGGCACTCAACCACTGGGTCACATCCGCAGCCCTTTTTTGTATTTTATTTAGAGACAGGGTCTCACTGAGTTGCTAAGTGCCTCACCATTGCTGAGGCTGGCTTTGAATTCTTGAACCTCCTGCCTCAGCCTCCCAAGTGCTGGGATGACAGGTGTGCGCCACTGCGCCCGGCTAAGGTGGAACATTTTTTATAAGCATGAGCATTGGAAAGCAACTGAGTGTTGTAAGCGGGGATTAGTGAACTTGCCTGGAAACCAGTGCCATTTTTTGGCACCAGTGTTTGCCTTCTGATCGTTGAATACAACAGGAGGATAACCCAAGGCAGTGTTTCCCAAAAAGGTGGAGGCTTGCTAAAAATTCAGATTTCCAGACCTTCCTTAGGGATCACAATCCCCAGGTGAGGGTCTGGTGATGTGCATTTGATAATTATTCCAGGAAATTCCTATAATTGGCCCCATTTGGGAAAGCTGAGTGATGACAATATGCCTATCAGATGCAGCCATGGAGATAAAACAGTTTTATAGAAATAGAAACTACATGTTTTCTGTGCAGAGCCACCTTTTGTTCCCGACCTCAGCATACTTTACTCACAGGCTCGGAGGCCCAAACAACCACTTCTGCTTCCGTATGGGTTACCAAGAAAACCACACTAATGAAAATAGTAAACAAATTAGATGTGCAGCTTCTCAAAGCACTATTTGTCCAAGATGGAAATTGAAAACCCTGGTGATGGAACAATAGAACCCCTGTGGGGCTGGAAAGGCAAATGACTCGGTACTTTTCCTCTGCCTCCAGGATAGATAAGGATGAGGCACTTTAATTTAATACCTGCCTGTGTAGACTGGACCGGAGGCCCATGTCTGTGTAGACTGGACCAGAGGCCTGTGTTCTGAAGGCGGAAGCTAAAGAACCTTCTTGAAGTCCTGTATTTCTTCCAAAGGCTGTGCTTGCTTATGTTTTTCCTGTACTCTAAAAGGTCCAACTGAGCATTGGTTCATGCATGATGCATGCTAAAGCAATTCACTGCTACAGAACACCGTGGGACTTTTTATTTATTTATTTATTTTTGCTCTTCATTTGAAGAAGTTGTTGTTTCAACCATGGATGGTCAGAAATATCTTCCTCCCCCCCCCTCCCCATTCCTTGAACTCTACTTTTGACATAATGAGTGGCTTTTCGTTCTGAGCTTTAAAATAGCCGTTCGAGTCATTCTCGTTGGCTCTGCTAGGAAGTTAGCAATTTTAGTCTCGAAAATTAGATTTACTTACTCCATCTTTCACGAGAGTATTGGGGATGTCAGCATTTCACCACTTTTTAAATGGCGATAACCAAGAAGTCTGCAGAAAATAAACTTTATTACATCTATGGTAATGAGGCTTGCTATTCCCAGCCCCTAATAATTCCTTTGGGCCTCTCAAGGAGTCAGAGCCAAAGCTGCCGAAGTATGCCTTTTTGACAGTCGAAAGACTTTGCAGACGTTGATTTCCTATCCTTCTGACACTTGTATGGGGCTGGAGTTTCCTTCGCAAACGAACTTCGTTTCCCTGAGGATCAGTCAGTGGGTTTCTCTGACAAATTTACAGTCCTGGATGGATTTGTGATCACAAGATAAAATCTTTGACAAGTTTTTTTTTTTTTTTTTTTTTTCCTTCCTTCTATGCCCTATAGCCATATTTTGCTAATTAAAAGTTCCAGACTGATGACCAAAGATTTATTATCAAATGATCTAAAGAAAATCTGTCTACTAAACAATTCAGAGGCTATGCTCTGTATTTTGCACATGGAAAAACAAACATACACCAAACCTGTTAGTGCTCAGAGCTTCTGATATATTGGGCAATTTCGCTGAGTATGTTTTTAAGTCACTTCAAAAATCTTTTTACCGTTTTTTTGTAAAAGGATATTTGTAAACATGGGTAAAAATGCTTAATCACCATAGATTATGGCAATACACATGCATATACTAATATTGACTTGTATAGTATAATATTTAAAGCCAAATCAGTGTGGTCAATTAAATGGATGAATCAGATTTTGTTGTGTACCTCAATGTTTATTACTAGTAAATAAAGCTTTAGTAATGGAAAAAAGAGGGGAGGCATCATATGAAATGTTACCTTGGACATGTCATGACTTTCATTTGAGAAGACAATAATCTTGACACCTTAGTATTTAAGGTTATCTATCATGACATCAAAATCATTGGTTGAAAACCCACTTTCATTTACTCTCCATGGTACCCAAAGCCAACAGCAACAATAAGAACTGAAACAAAATATTTGGGTCATTTCCCACTTTAGGATGAATTTAAATGACTCTGAGAATTTTTAAAAAAATAACAGCGATGATGGGCTGGGGTTATGGCTCAGCAGTAGAGCGCTCACCTAGCACATGCACGGCCTGAGTTCAATCCTCAGCACCACGTAAAAATAATGGCATTGTGTACAACTAAACAAATAAATAAATAGTTTTTAAAAAATAACAGAGATTAAGTAAAGTTGAACAAAATTCCAATTTGGACTCTGAAATTTGGTAATTGATGGGACCTCCTACAACAGAAGATGCATGAGCCTTAGTTGTGCTAAATGGTGGGAATTCATAATACACAAAAGAATATAGGTATTTTATTTCTAGATTAAGACATCGGATAAATAATGATTCTTCAACGCTGTGGTGTTTGACAGGATTATATCCACTAGCCATGTGTGGTTATTTAAATGTAAAGTAATTTTGGTTAAATGAAGTTAATTTTTTTTTTTTTAATTAACCAACCACATTTCAAGGACTCAACAGTCACTCGCACTTGTGGCTTAGTGACAACCCTGCTGGAAAGTATAGCTGTAGAACATCTGTGAAGGTGGCCTACCACAGCTCTGAACAGATTGTCCACGGGTGAGGAAGAATGTGGAACTCCCCCACTAGATCTCACATTTTCAACTACTTCATACAAGTTGCGCCCACTCTGCAATCTGACGTGTTTCAAATTTAAACTTGACTTTCCTGTATAGAAATCCAGACTTGAAATGCACTTACTTTCTTAAACCCCTGTAGATTTTTTCCAGGTACTCTCTGTTGGATGGACCCTTTCCTTCCCATTTCTGCTGTACAGCAGCTTGCATAATTTGCACACTTTGAGGTTTAAAATAAAGGCTAACAGTTGGTCACAAGAACAAACACCTTCATTGTAATGAGGAAAAGATGCACAAAATTGACAAATTTGTCATCAACTCCATTTCTGTTTGATTAATATATAAACTACTTATATATGTAACTTTCCAGGATGATCTTTTATATATATATATATATATATATATATATACTTTTACTAGGAAAGAATCACATTATATTTAATTAATGCATTTTCAAAAATTTTGACACATGCACAGCCCCCTGGAAGCATCAATACAAAACAATAAATTGATCTGTAATTCCCAAACTTGTGTGCTTCACAGAACTTGATTCCGACATAATTATCAATCTACCCACTCACTTCCATATCCAGTGGATCTGCTTTCTGTCACTATAGCTTTGTTTTCATTTTAAAGGTTTTCATGTAAATGCGTATGTAAATTGGTTTGCATATGTTGCTCATTTTTTATCTTAATTCTTTTTTGATGTTCATCCTTCCAAGTGTTGCCTGTATCAAATTGTTCATTCTTTCTTATTGCAGAATAGTATACTACTAACTGCTTTTTCATTCTTTGTGTGTGTGTGTGTGGGGGGGGCGCATTTCAGTTCTTCCCAATTTTTTAATATTACAAACAAAGCTATTGTGACTACTAGGTAGAAATAAAGTGTTGACATATACTTTCATTTCTCTTGCATGAATACCTATGTGTGGAATGACTTGGTCACATTTGACATCCATATCTTTTTAAATTTTTCAAGAAGCTGTCAAATCATTTTCCAAAGTGGTTCTACAGTTTTACATTTGCATAGTAATATAAAAGAATCTCACTGGATTAACTTCCTCACCTCAATAGTCTTCTTAATTTTAACCATTCTACTGGATATATAACATCTCATTTTGGTTTCAATTTGAATTTGAATCAATTTGAATTCTGTCTTTTTAAATGCTTATTTATCATCTATATATTTTTTAGTGAAATGTTTGTTGTTCAAATTCGTTGGACATTTTTGGGGGGTTCTCTGTTTTCTTAATGCTGAGTTATAAGAGTTCTTTGTACATTCTAGACACTGGTTCTTTGTTAAATCGGTTGCACTAATATTTTCTACCTGTCTGTGGCTTGTTCTTTCATTTTTACAATAGTATACGATGTGCAAAATTTTGATTTTTCACTTAAAATTTTATTCAACAACTTACAAAATGTAATTTGTACCTTTTGTGTCCTAATCAAGTAATTTTGACTACAATTACTGTCGTTAAGATTTCTCTCTGATATTTCTTCTGAAAAGTTTATAGTTGTAGTGCTTACTTTGAGGCCTGTGGTTTACTTTGTATGCTGTGTGAGAAAATGTTAGGGATTCATTTTCTCTTTAGGGCTACCTTATACATGAGGTGAGATATGGGGCCAATTTCATTCTCCTGCATATGGATAGGTGGTTTTGCAATACCATTTCCTGAAAGGACTGTCCTTTCCCCACTTTGTGCTTTTGGAAACTTTGTCAAAACTCAGATGGCTGTCATACATATAATTAGTGCTGTGGTCTAGATCTAGAATGTCCCCCAATGGTACATGTATTAAATAAAGGTTTGTTATCAGCCCTCAGTGTTTTGGGGAGGTGGTGGAAGCTTTAAGAGATGTGGTCTAATGGAGAAAATTAGGTCACTGGGGAGTGCACTTGAATGGAACATTGTGAACCTAGTCCCTTCCTCTTCCTCTCTTTGCTTCCCAAACACCATGAGGTGAGCAATTTCCTCTGCCATGCATTTCCACTATGATGTGCTATTTCACCATGGGCCCCAAAGCAAATGGGTTAACCAATCAGACAAAAAATCCAAAACTGTAAGCCCAGATATACCTTTTCTCTTAAAATTTGATCTATCCCAAGTATTTGTTACAGTAATGGAATGCTGACTAACGCAATTAGTTTCAAAATAAGATAATGTAAATTTTCCAACTATATTCTCATTTCTAAATAAGGGTGACAAATTCTCTATGTCTTTTATATTTTCACACAAATTTTAGGTCTGTTTGTCAATTTCCATGTGCACAATAGAAAGTCTGTTGGGATTTGTACATTACTTGGAAAGAATTGAATCTAATGATACTGATTTTTTTTCTATCTATGAACATGGTATAGTCTTCTTATTTTTAGTTCTTTCTTTTTGGTACCAGGGATTGAACTCAGGGGCACTCAACCACTGGGCCACATCCCCAGCCTTTTTTTTTTTTTTTTTTTTGGTATTTAATTAGAGACAGGGTCTCACTGAATTGCTAAATGCCTCGCCATTGCTGAGGCTGGCTTTTGAACTCACAATCCTCCTGCCTCAGCCTCCCACGTGCTGGGATGACAGGCATGGGCCACCGCACCAAGCCTAGTTCTTTTTTTTAATAAAACTCTCTCACCAATGTTTTGAAACAAATAAGGTACAAGTCTTGCTCACATTTTGTAAACTTTATCCATAATTATTTCACATTGTAATATTATCATAAATGACATCTTTTCTTCAAATTTCAAATTCTGATTCCTCATTGCAAGTATAAAAATACAATTGATATTTGTTAATTGACTTTGAATTCTGAAAATATTTTCCCCTTTCATTTCAAATGTGTATGTCTTTTATATCTATTCTAACCTTATTTCACTCCCAGGAGTTCCAGGAATATGTTAAAGAGATGATGAATGAACACATCAATGCTTCATTACTAACTCTGGGGGAGAGAGGAAGTAATTCCATACTTTAGCATTGGGTATGATATAAATTACATATTCCATCTATTTCTTTCTATCAGATTTAGGAAATTTCCTTCTATTTCTAATGTGCTGAGTTTTTTAAATTTTATTTTATTTTATTTTTTATCATTAAAAGCTACTTCAGTGAGGTTTAAAAGAGTTTCCTTTTAAAAAGTAATTTATCTATTTCATCTAACTTGTTTGGTGGCATTATATTTATAATAGCTGTTTTAATATATTTGTGTATTAGTTTTGTCACCTATGTGATTTCTGGGTCTCATGATGGGTCACATTCATCTGCATTTTTGCAAATATATTTCTGTTGTGGTGGTGGTTTTTACTGAGATTCTAGCCATTGTGAATTTTACATTGTAGGCTGTTGGATGTTTTGGTGTTCTTTTAAATACTTCTGAACTTTTTTCTGGCACACAATTATGCTACTCAAACTCAGTATAATCCTTTGTAGGATCAGTTTAATCTCTGTTGAAAGAAGTCAGACTAGTCTTTTGCGTAGAGCTGGTTTCTCCCCCATTACTGAGGCAGGGGTTTTCTAAGCATTCTGCCTGATGTGCCATCTATTTTAAGGTGTCTTTGTTCATGCTGGTGGATGCATAAACTCTTCCTTTCTAAGAGAGCTCTGAGATCTCTTGCTTCTTGCTGGTGGATCTTTTCCTGCCTCAGAAAGGTTTTTCACAAGTACCTGAGTACTCTGCTAAAGACACAAGTGAAGTCCTCTGAGGACCTCCAGGCCTCTCACTGTTGCCCTGCCTTATAAATTGTGCACTTATGGGGACATTGGCTTTTTCTAAATATCAGCTCTTCCTCCTCTGTCCAGGGACACTGTTGGGCTTTGCTTGGGTGTCCCCTCCTTGAACTCTCTGGATGGTAAAATTGAACAATCCCATTGTTCACCTTGTTTGTCTCTTTCCTCTCAGGGAAAGCTGTCCTGAAGTATTTGTGCCTCAAAATTATTATTCTCGTATATATTTTGTGTGGTTTCGAAGTTTTTTCAAGATAGGAGGGTAAATTCCATGCTCCTTTTCTGCATGGCTGGAAGTGAAAGTTGTTGTTTAAATTATTTTACTCTTTCTCTAAACAGTCCAGTAAATGTGTGCTCCAGAAAAGTATGCTAAATATATCCTGGACAAATAAACCATACTAATTAGGGTATCAATTTACTAGTTGAAGATTCACAGATATGTGAGATAAAAGAATAAGAAGACCAAAGGTATTGGGTCCAACTAGGACTAAATATTTATTTATCATTTTTAGCTGAGAAGATGAACAGTCACACCAAGAAGGAGACAATTAAAATATCCTTATTTTACTTTTCCTAGATTATGTATCATTGGTTAATGTTCTTCAGACAGTCTAATCAATTCCTTGATGTTTGGTAAAGAATTATGTACCCATGTAATTATCTCAGTGCCCCAACTATTTGAGAATAGACCTGTGGATTTTTACAGCACTGGAGAAAAGATCTGTTCCAACTATATATAGCAATACATCCTCACCCCATGATGAAATTTCTGCATACCGGTGAATCTTTTATATCATGTCTAAAAGTACAAGTAATCAAAAAATATATAGAGAATATTAGAATGAGTAAAAGATCTCCACATGTGTGTTTTGTATGGTAGGACTTGATAGAGACGTTCCCATACTAAAGCCCATTCACGGGCATGTTCCCTTTGCATAATCATAAGAAGCACTGGTGAGAGCCAGATGTCCCCTCCAGGGATAACATGCAGTCAGAAACTAGGGGGACCTTCTTGTTGTCATTGAGAGAAAGCATGTTATGATTGCATTAGGATATTAAGAGTTCAAAGGGAGCCAGAACTCAGGAAAGAGATGTTTCCACCCTGAGATACTTCTTGGTGTTTTAGCATATTGATGGACAAATCCTCAGGGACAGAATGTCCTTCAGTTCCAGTGCAGGACTGGTAAGCAAATGGGGGTGAATTTTGCCAGTTTTAGGTGACTACTAGTCTAACCCTTGCTAGCAAGGTGGACCCTGTTTGAATAGTCTGGGACTGCTCACTAAAGCCACACAGGTGTCTGAATACCTTGGGGTTTCCTGGCAGAAAAGAAGCAGAAGCCTTTTGAGACTAGGGTCCATTGATGCTTGATGCTAACTTAACTCAGTACTGCTCCACGTTTAATCATAAAAGACTTGCTGAGAGGGCTTGTTAAAATCATAGATTGCAGGGCTCCAACCCCACACATCCTGCATCAATGGGCTCAGAAAGGGACCTTGGCATCTAGAGTCTCAATCAGCATCACACATGAATATGAAAAATGTGTTCCACATTGGAAATAGAGTGAGATCAACTGAGGGTGAAATAATTCCAGAAGTCCTGGTGATCTAGACCAGAGTTAGAACACTTGCTCAGCATGCACAAGGTCCTGTGTTCAATCCCCAGGACCACCACCAAATAAAAAAAAAGAAGAACAAAAATAGAAAAGACAAAAACCAAAGTTCCAGAATTGATATTTTAGTTAGCCCACCAAGGAAGGACCGTGTGCATGCATGTATGTGCCTGTGAGTGGCTTTGAGAGCTAATGTGTGTAGGTCAAGATGGTAGGTGTGGAATCCCTGGACCTTGGATGTAGAAAGACACATAACTATTTTCACAGAGTTATGTCAGAACTTTGTTTTATGAGTACAATCTTCCTCGATGGGGACATAGAGAAGGCTTGTGTAGTATTTTTTTCCTCCAACTCCAGTACTCATATGGGAAAGTTAGATCTCCTTAATAAAAAGAGAGATTTACGAAAGTTGAGGAAATAGATGAAATGTGTGAGTGAGGGCGATTTTTAAACCTGAGACCCTGGAGATTTTCTTAAAACAAAGAAGAGACCCAATCTATCTAGAATTGTTTGGATTAAGGCTCCCTGGCACTGAAGGGGCTGGAGGGAGGGATTCAGACAGCCCCAGGGATATTTGCAGCTCAGTCTCTATAATTCTACATGAATAATTAGTGTAGGGCAGTTAGACATTAGCTGAATTTCTTCCTACATACTCATGACAGTCACCTACCCTCCTACTCTGTGTCTTTAGAAGCTCTGTGGTTTTTAATTCTCCAAGGCTAAGTTTGAGGACTTTTTATTTTCCTTGACTAGAATCTAATAGTGTAGATAGAGCGGCGTGTGTGTATGTGTGTCTGTGTGTGTGCATGTAAATACAAACCTCTGAGCTTTATATCTAAAAATCCTTTTCAGATAGACTGTAGTATAATTTACTCATTCTAATCACTTCAAAGATATGCCTTCTTTACTTTTTTGCCTTTTTATATTTATTTTTAAAACTTTTCTTTATAATGATACACTTTCTTACTGAGTCCTCTTATTAAAAAAAAAAATAGTTTACTTCTTATGTGATTATTTCAGTAGAATTGGGTAACCTGCATGTATCTCAAAATTTGGTTCAGAGAAGATTCTAATTTCTAAAAGAAAAGATTTCTTACTGCTTTCAAATTGCCACAGTCCCTTATCATACCTTCACTTTGTGCACAAAGCTTTTGGGGTAGAAGAAAAACTAGAGAATGTTTAGTATTTTGAGATACTTATTTTATTTTATTTTTCTGTGATACAAAGTGCCAGTGTTCAACAGTCTGATCTTCAGAGTATGACACACTTGACTGGAAATCTCAACCTTGAAATCCTGTCTATGGAATGCAACCATCCCATTCATTAGCCACGTGGCCATGGCAATAGTTTAAACTCTCTTTACCTTGATGATCTTAATGTCAAAATGGGGAATAACAATAATGGATTTTTGTGGGGTTATTGTGGGGACTGACAGCATTGTAGCATAGTATATTGTTCAGAGTAACAGTCAAAGCAAAGTGTGGCCTTTTATGATTGATAGTATTAGTAGCTATAATGACCAGAACTTAGGAGAATCACTTGACATGGTTATGTGAAGTTTATTGGAAAGTAAAATTTGGGGTGTGATAATTTTTATATTCAGAGCTGTGATAACTGTTAGCCTTGTTTTTGATGATATTTATTATTCTATCTTCTTAGAGAACATATGAAAAATAATTTCTCCTGCTACATATCCTGGCATATATGAGGTAAGGTTGTCTGTTTGAGAAACCTCTTTATCAAAAATCTAGGCCTTAAATTGGAAACATCTGGCCTTTGACTCATTAGTATTTAAGATGAAACTAATGATCTCTTCACTTTTCAATGTCTGTGTTTGCAAGAGAGAATAAGAGGAAGTAAGTCTCAAGGAAAAATATTGATTTCTCTTTAGCAAACCCCGTTGAAATGCACTGTTGTAGGCCTTGTTATTTTTAAGTGTCTGGATTTTCTTTATGAATTCATTAAAAAATATTTTAGCAGCTCTGGTGGCCTAGTATCTCATTCCAACATAAACTTAACACTGGAAAGCACATGCTGTTTGGCTCACCTTTTCATTTCAGGGATTAATAATAATGACAAATTACAGGTGCTGAAGTGATGCTATATCCTTTAGCATAACTGATTTGGTGCTCATAATATTATTCTTTTGTCCAGAACTTTCTTAATATATATGGCATCTCTCTTATGATTGACAATTAATGTCTCACATGCTAGAATTCAATTTCAAATATCAGAGAATGATATAATCTTTAATAATTGGTACAAATTTGGACCTGTCATTAAATCTTAGCTTCAACTTTGCTCTAAGAGTAATATCTATACTGAAGAGTTTTCACATGATGAATATTCTGGAGTAGGCTCAATTTCCATTAAGAAAAGATATCTCTCCTAAGTCATATTCATTGAGGTATCTTGATTCTTCTCAAGGTTCATTTTTGCATTAGGCCCTGGCAGTATGAAATATTTATCCGTTTTTTTTTTAAGTTTATCTTTCAATTGTTCTTGAAAAGTATATAAAAAAAATCCCTCTGACAAAGTCACTTCCTAAGATTTCATAGCTCTTTTGTGGATCTTCTTTGGAAGTTCTCTGTCTGTGATCATGTCATCTGTGAATAATGTGTTCCTTTTTCCTTTCTAGCCTGAATGCTTTTTAATTTTTTTCCCTTGTCTTATTGCATTGGCAAGGAATTCCAATAAAATGCTGAATAGAAGTTGTTATAACAGACCCCTTTGTATTGTTTCTGATTTTAGGTAGAAAAGATTCAGATTTTTACCATTGAGTTTGATGCTAGAAGATTTTTGTAGATGCCCTCATAAAATCAAGGAAGTTCCCATTTATTGCTCGTTTACTGAGTATGTCTATCACAAATAGGTGTTTAATCTTGTTAGTTTTATCTTATGTATCTACGGAGATGCTCATACAATTTTTCTCTTGTATTTTGTTAACATGGTGAATTATGTCAATTGATTTTTTGAGCTTACACATTTTTAAAATATTTTAAATATTAAAGATTTTTAAAGTTTACATATCAAGTTTACATATTTCTGGATTCCAGTTGGTAAAAATCTGAAACTTTTGCTTTAATATTCATGAGGAATATTGAACTAGAGTTTTCTTTCTTCCAATGTCTTTTATCGTTTTGCTAGCAACACAATACCTGCCTCATCTAATGTGTCAGAAAATGCTATTTCCTTATTTTCTTTCTGAAAGATTTCTGCATGGGATTATTTTTTTTATTTCTTCCTTAAATGTTAGAATGTTAAGATGATATAATTCACTAGTAAAAGTCACAGGAGACTGAAATTTTCTTTTGGTGATGACATTTCATTACAATTTCAGTTTATTTAACACTTAGCAGACTACCAAACCATCTGTTTCTTATTGTGCTTATTTTGGAAAAATTATTCTTCAAAGTGTTATCTATTGCATCTAAGTTTTCAAATTTTTTAGCATAATTGTTAATATTATTATATTTTTTAAAAATCTAAAGTATATGTAGTGATGTCCCCTTTTTTTTATTCCTGATTTTGAGTGATCAGTTTAGGGAGAGGTTTATCTACTTTATTATTTTCAAAATAAGAAGTATGCTTTTATTGTTTTTTCTTTTCTATTATTCCTGCATTTTCTATTTTATTGTCTCCTCCTCCTCTTCTTCTTCATCTTCTCTTTTTCTTTAGATTTTTGACAGGAGGACTGTACCATTGATTTTTTTTTTTTTTTTTTTGTTCTACTTTTGAAATCCAAATGGTTAAAACTAGACATTCACTTTAAGCAAACCCTTTGCATGTATCTCATGTATTTTGCTGTGTTGTGTTTTTTTTTTTTGATATTCAATCAGAAATATTCAGCATAAACTTGTGTGATTTTTTCCTCGTGGGTCATTTAGAAGTAAGTTCTTAATTTCTAAATAGTTTTTCCTAATTTAATTCCATTTCAGTCAGAAAACAGACTCTGATTTTAATCCTTGTTAGTCGATGAGAACTACTTTCAAGCCGGATGTAGATCATCTTCGTGCCTGATCCATGTGCAATTGTGAAGGAGTTTGTACTCTGCATTTGGGGTATATTTTGCTATAGATATAAATTAATAGCGATGTTAATCAACTGAATTTCTATCTATTTGTGTTGTCATTTGGGAGACGGACACATTGGAAGTGTGGCAACTATGCTTTGTCCTTATCCCTCATCTGCTTCGTCAGTTTTCCCTTCAAGTGTTTTGATTGTTGAAAGATAAGCCTCTAAAAGCCCTTGTAGGTGTTTTGAGGGTCTTACAGAAGTGTTGATACAATGTCATCCACAGGCACTGACTGATTCTAGAAGGAGGAAAAGGTCTTTCTCTTTGGGTGTGGGTGAGGAAGCAGGATATGGAAATGAATCCATCAGTTAAGAGGGACAATTTTGCCATGTGACAAAATTGATACCACTCTCTTAGGGGTAAGAAGTAGTCTTAAATTCATACAGTGACTACAGTGACACTTCTTTGCTCATTTGCTCATTTTAAAAATGGCGATGACATCTACTTTTGCCAGGTGGTTGGGTGTAAGATGCAATAACACTGAGTATGTAAGACAAATAGCCTTGGTTTTCTACATACCCCATCATCATGGAGTTTTGCTAGACCTTGAAGGTACCGTAAGTACCAGGAGAAGAAGGAAGTTCCTAGAAAGATGCTGTGTTATACCCAAAGCAAGTCGTTCTTCACATATCAGGAATTTAGCCAAGGACTTTGACTGTAGTCCCAGACATGAAATGCTTGCTAGGAAGAGGCTAATCAGGTAGAGTAGGAATGTCAAGGTTCAAGGCTCACCCTGTTTGGTAGGTCAGTGCAGCTTGACAAGGCTGACAACTAGGTCACCAATGATGCCCATGCTAGTTGTTGATAATAGCAGCTGTCAGGTCAGTGTGGATCAATCTAGGTAGCAGACATTACAGAATGAAAGGGGCACTCGTGTTGGATTCTGGCAATCTTGACTTCAAATCCTGCTTTGGTGACTCATTCTTCACGCGTATTTTGTACCTTCTGATCTTAGAAGAGATACTTGACACTTCTTTGCTCATTTTCTCATTCGAAAAATGGGGATGACTTCCATTTTGCAAGGTGGTTAGGTGTAAGATGCAATCGCATGGAATATATAGTACAAATTGCCTCGGTTTTCTACAAACATTAGATTTTGTCTTTCTTCCATAAATCCAGATTTAGGGCAAATATAGGAAAAAATGAATATGTGGCTTTGTGGCATTTAGCCTGCATCAAGATAAAGAATCAAGTAACAGTGTCCTTCTCTATAGAGTCTCTAATGTCTAGGATCTGGAGCTCTTTCTATGCTGAAGAACTAAACTCACAAAGGGAGTTGGGGGAGGGGTGGTGTCATTCTCCAGAATAATGCTACCTACTGCCCACGATTTTCTTCCAGTTTGTGGCTTGAGTCCATCTAAGAACCAGTGGCTACTGACAATTTTGCCATGTGACAAAATTGATGCCACTCTTTTAGGGGTGAGGAGCAGCACTAAATTCATACAGTGACTTCAAGTTTTATTTATTCATTTTTTGTCTTCCTTAATTCCTTACTTCACCCGTTTTAATAGGAATTATTATTTTTCTGTGTATAAAGATAAAAAAGCACTTGGCTTATAAGCATCACTTGATATTTATTCTTAACTACCTTACAAAGCTACAGTTCTCTTTCTTGTGAGTTACTTGGGGGTGCATGGAGTCCCCATGCTCTTAGTTGGTTACAACTCTGTATTTTGTTTTCCTTATTTATCCTCCTTTGTGGCCCCCCATTTCACAGCCATCTGCTCTCCAGGAATCAAGAGTGACAGCACATTGCACGTAGCAGTCCTTCCCCACCTCCCCTGTCTCTGCACAAGTGTGGTTAAATTGTCTCTATTTTACGATTTTACTGGCTGCCAAAGACGAAAGCAATCAAAACTGATAAATCTTGAAATGCCTCCATTAACCAATCAGGGCTGTCAGGGCTCTCAAGTCTTCCTAAAGAGAGGCCATTTTTGGTAGCTTAGAGTTCTTGGGTATACGTCCACTGTGGATGCATACGGTTAGCCAGTTAAAAGTTTTCTCTGCCATTAGTTGCAGAGACTAGTTCTAGGAACTCCAAAAACTCCTTTCTGCACCTTTCAAAATATGAAACAGGTTTGATAAATTTTCTGCTGCTTCTTGCTTGTCCGATAAGGTGATTACACTTACATGTCTCCAACACAGTGAAGAAGAAACAGGCTTTGAAATTTCACACTTGGAGATAATCAAAGGAACCAGGAGAGAATTTGCAGCCATCTGAACACATAGAGCCACAATAACGATTGACAGGGCAGCAATGAGTGACACATGTGGGCTGACTGATTCTCCGCTGCTCAGCGGCACAAAGTTTGACATTTAAATTGCAAGCAGCCCTGGGTCCCTTCCAGGAGCTGCCCGCGGTTGAACGCAGTTCTGATCACTTGCTTGAGGGGCGCCGTGGGGGTAACGAGGGAAAAAAAAAAAAGAAAAAAAGAAAAATCAAATTGTTCTCGGAAATCATGTTTAATGTAGAAATCTGGTTAATATTAAAATGCAATCTGCAGTTTTCAAGTATTCTATTCCTCAAGGAAAATGTTTCCTGTTCTAGGGGTAGGAGCAGTAAGCACTCCGTTATTACATCACTTCCTATGTCGGGCCCAACTAGCATTCAAAATGTATTACCGTATTGATAATGCTAATTTCAAAATGATGCCTTCCCCACCCCACCCCACCCGCCTTTGGTTAAAGGGTCTGGGCAAAATTCCAATCATATGGATCAATTTAGCCTTGGACGGCGCTGGCCCAACTGATATTTCATGCGCTATATAGAATGAAGTTCTTCCACATGCTCAGGAATGGTAGCCCATGTTTCCTTTCAACCCACAGCATAGCATTATGTTTCCAAGAGACCCCCAAGAGCACAGTTATCTCGTGGGCTTTAGAAGGGGGAGTGTCAGCAGCGTTAGAAGGGAGAGACACCACGTTTCTCTACACACATGCTAGCCTCCCACTCTGAAATTACCAGGGAGTTAGGAATTGATTTCTGGAACTCGACTTGGTGCCATGTTCAAATCAACTTGGTATTTCCCCCATAGGCTTGGCTGGCTTTCACCAGGAGGACATGTGGATGTAACCACTGGTATTTACCCCTTTATCCAATTTTTTTGCCCCGCAATGCCTAACATCACTGAAGCTGATGATTTATCAGAATAAAGTCTTTTCAAATATCTGTCCCTTACATAGTTACTCAGCATTCTTATTTTTTCATTTACAAAAAAAAAAAAAAAAAAAAGGCTCTAAGAAAATCTCAGTATGGGAGCATCCGATATTTTAGGCCCAAAGCAGGCAATTGTGCTTGCCTTGAGTTCCCCTAGTCCTTTGGAGTCCACTCAACCTGACACATGGAGCTGGTCCCCGTCATGGGAGGAGACAGTAATGTCAAGAGTCGGGTTCCAAGAGAGAAAGCTTGCTTTTGTTGAGGAACTACTGATTGGAATTTGTTTTAGAATTTCCTCCAGTTAAGAAATAGTCTGTTCACATTTATTATTTTTTCCAATAATAAATTTAAAGAAATGAAATGAACACTTTTTGTTGTGCTAACAATAAGTCCATGCTTTATAATAGTGTTGAATACTACTCAAATAAATTAAAAATTAGGTTCAAGCCTGTTTTCCAGTACATACCTAATATTTTGCAGGCACTGTCTCATGTGATCTATGTTTAACCCAGCAACTCTATAATATAGTTATTATTTTAATCCTCATATTCAACTCTAATGGAGACTCCAAAAGACTTAGTAATTTGCTTTGGGTGAAGCATAATTGATTCTGATTAAGAATCCATAGAAAGCCCTGGGTAGAAAGAGGTGTCAGTAGGGCTACAAAGAAGATTTCAGTGGGTAAGGGCAAGAGAATGTGTGAGTGTGGTGAGTGATTTTGAGGTGGCATTCTAAGATAAGGGAGCACAAGAATGGGTGTAAGTGAGGTGTGAAAATTTATGATGTAAAAAAAAATTTCATTGACAATATGACTGTGATTCTTAGAATTTATCTTGAAGGAATAATTTCAACAAAATCTAAAATCACTCTGTGTGTTTACATGAGATAGTATCACAACATGTTGCATAAGAAGATCAGCTGAAAGGAAAGTACATCCTCAAGAAGGAGATAATGTTTTAAAAAATTCTATACTATCTGTATAATGAGGGTGGTGGTGGAAAAAACAGCCTGCAGCCTTGGATCATGCCTAAGCAGAAAAGAACAGGTACAAACCCATTATATTGGCTTACCTAATTCACTGCTGGATTGTAATAAGCTAACAGAATGATAATGCCAGGGGTATTTAAAAACATGGAATACATGTGGCAATTGAAAAATCAGAATCAGAAATGGTAGGTAAACCATGTTGAGAACGAAAGAGAGTTTGCACATAAAAAGAAGTGAAGTTAGCCAATCCCAAAAAGCCAAATGCCAAATGTTTTCTCCGATATAAGGAGGACAATTCACAGTTGGGTTGGGATGGGGAGCATAGGAGGATTAGAGGAACACTAGAATGGCCAATGGGGAGGGAGGGAGGGGAAGGGAGGGGGCAAAGGGGTGAAAGAAAAAAAAATATGGTAGAATGAGATGGATATCATTACCCTAAGTGCATGTATGAAGTCACAAATGGTGTGAATATACTTTGCATACAACCAGAGATTTATAAAAATGTGTCTATATATGTAATATGAAATGTAATGCATTCTGCTGTCATTTATAACAACTTAGAATAAAAAATAAATATTAAAAAAAAGAGGGAAATGATGAAATTTGAGGTCTGGGATTGCATGTTATATTTTAACAACATATTGATATTTCATAAGACTTCTTTTTAATTAGAGACATTGATATAATGGTGTTAGACATGGAGACTGAGAGTAGTGTGACTGGCGGATAGGGAAAAGGAAGCTAGATAGAAAGCATTGTTAGGAGATCATCCTGAGATCACCCTAAACTTTTATCAATTAGGGGTTTTAGTTTGTGCTGTAAAGGATGGAAAGTTCTGGCTGGTTTTTGAAGAGAGGAATAATATGAGGTCCATTTCACATCAGTCAGATGACCCCAGGAACAGTGAAATGATGTCCTGGTAAGACAAGACCAAGGAATTTGAAGACCAGTGAGATGTCTCCTGGAAAAGACCAAATGGGAAGAGCAGAAGATTTAACACTTAGCACCACAATGATAGGACTTAAGGAAAAGGGAATTTTCTATGTTCCAGAGAATAGATCACGTTGGGGAAATGCATTGACTGATTTGTTCATGGGAAGAGAGATAAAAAGCAAATCTGAAGATAAGATACAAAGAAGTTGTAAGGAATTTATTGGTTAATTTTAGGACTGACTTAGTTGCTATGGCAGCAGGCTCCACATTTGGAAACGACCTTTGGATTTGGAGATGGAGATTTGAACTGCGGAGAACAAGCAGGGTGGGGTGTAGATTTGGGGATCGTCAGTTAGAGCCAACAGTAAGAACAGTGAGAGAGAAGATGATGGGCCAGACAGACACTGGGGAGAAAGGAGAACAGAGGCCCAAGAGGAGGAATGTGAGAGGGACAGGAAGAAGGGAGGTCAGACAGGGAGAGAAGATGCAGACTTGACCACTGTTCTGACACTTTTAGATATAGACATGCCTTTCATATATTGTGCGTTAAGAGGAGGAAGCTAGGGGATAAAAAAAAAAAAAAAAGAATAATTGATTTGGCAAGGTCTATGTCAGAGGAGGTTAGGAAAGATGGAATAAAAATTGTTTGGAAAAACCTACATTTTAAAGGAGTAGGGGATACATATTTTTAAAGATCGGAGAAAATGAGGGGAAATGAGAGAGCCATTTAAGAGTGGTATAAAAGGGGATTGAGTGACCTCTGTTGTTTTCTTGAGGTTGTAAGAGGAATGTGGATTGGAGATACCTAGATTCAACTTTATTTGTAAGGGCCTGGAGATGAGATGAGAAGGAAAGTGATAGAAGAGAAAAACCAAGGAAAATATTTTACATGACAATTTTATGCCGAGGCAATGCTGTCGGAATGGAAGAATACAATAGGAGAAGACAACAGAAATGAAGGAGAAATGAGAACAGAGAAAATGGAGAGGAAAAGAAAGGAAGATGTTTATATGGATGCAGGCGGCAGAGGGCATCAGTACCTGTTTCCTGTTCTTTTCCATTTTTTTGAATATATATTGCTCTACATCCCTGATTCTAGAAGCTGCTTTATCCTTTAAATATGCTTTATGGTAGGCTGAATGGATAGTGAACACAAACGGCTTTAACCATTATTTACCTAGTCTGCACCCTAGCAGATCGTGGTGACAATGAAAATATGATGTCAGGCTATACTAACCTACGCTGAGGTACCAACTGGCATCAGGTTTACTCCTCTTCAACCAGGTTTTATTAGGTGCTTGCTAGATGCCAGATGTTCTAAGCCAGCTCTCAGCAAACCATGACTTTTGCCTGCAAAATCTAGCACGTTACTTGTTTTTATAAATAAAATTTTATTGGAACACAATTATGTTCATTCATTCACATATTGACTAAGGCTACTTTTGCACTATAAATGCAGAGTTGAGTTGTTGCTACAGCACCATAGGCTTGGTAAAGCACAGAGTATGGATGAAATTCCTCTATACAGAAAAAGTTTGCAGAATCCTGAGCAACAACTAGAGGTACATCCGGGAACCTAGTAACGTAGCTTGTACACCCTTGGAACGTGGATTAATGAGGCATTCATTTTCAGTAATGATGGATATTTTTATGTCTTTGTCCTGAGCAATTGTAAATGAAATGTGATACATTGAAAGCAATCTCAACCTAATTCCAAACCATCATGAGTTTATGATAAAAGCCAGGAAATAAACCATGTTTGAAGACTCGAAGTTTAACAAGTCTCCATGGTACTGACAGGTATATTGTTTCCCAGGTGGACACTAGGTGCTCCCCCTTGGAGCCACGAGTCTCCGGAAGGGGTCCTTGGTAGTACGTATCTTTCCAGCCCGCTGGCTAGCAGATGGTAGGTAGCTAGGTGCTCTTGGTCGGTTCCCAAGTTCTCAGAAAATGCCCATGTGGGTAGAAGCACACAGTTGACTTTTAAATTATACCTTAGCAGAAAGAATGTAGAATAACTGAATTATGGCAATTGGAAAAGAGGCAGTAGCTGCCTCGTTCCATTAAATGCTTTGAGAAAAAGGGTGGAGGAGGGAGGGAGAGGAAAGGAAAATTCCTGTCTGAGAATATCAGACGCCTCTCAGTTTTAATGAAGAAACTTCTCTTCTGTTTGTCTTTTAAAACATAACTCGATCAGACTGCTTTTACCTTATACTCTTTTAGAATTAAACACAGACAAACTTTGCTTAACTCAGGCATGTCTAGTCCAAAGGAGAAGGATGGTTATTTTGTTCTTATACTTGAATATTGTCTCCATGTATTAAAATCAGGTAACTAATTGGTAGCTGAAGTAATAATCCATGGAAGATATCCAGCTTGTGACAAAGTAACTGAAAAATGTCCGTATCAAAGAAGAAAAATCAGATTTTTTTTTCTTCTGTAACTGACTTTTTATATTCCAATTTCCAAAAGAATAGTTTGTTAAGATAAAAAAAAAAAAAAAAAAAAGCTTCTGATATAACAACTATCATGAGTGGTCACATACCAAATGGTGTCAGAATTCTATTGTGTTGTGTTTGATTTCTGGATTCATGGTTGAGAGGGGTGAGGTTGGGAATAAAAGCGGCCAGGCCCTATTTTTTTGAAAAGCCCATGATACCAAAGATGGACAAAATATTTTAGATATGTTCTGAGCTGTTTTAAATGAGTCGTGCTTCGGGGCCAGGGTCATTTGCTTCCTGTAGTGTCCTGACAACATGGGCAAGTTAACAAAAGAGCCAACAGAAGTCTTGTATGTGAAGAGCCATGGAAAGTGAAAGAGGGCACAAAGACTGAATAGGGGATAATGTTTCAGAGTTCCCTGTGGATTCTTCAAGCTGGGAACTGCTTGCTTTCAGAGGAAAGAATCCAGCATGGCCCCCACATCAATGAGCATTATCACACCAAACCCGTTTTCTCCTTGACAAGGACCTAGATTTTTTTCAACAGGACCATAAGGCATATGTGATGTAGTTGGTCTTTGTCATGACATTTAATGTTACAAAGATGACATTACTGTCAAAGACCTAAAGCTGTAGGTGTCCAATTCTGAGCAGACGACCAATGGAAAGACAGCAGGAGCATTTGAATTACTTACGTAGCTATGTATTTCAGTCAAATAATACGTGCATGGAGAATTCAGTTCATAGGTTTTCCTTTCCACTCTTTCACACGTGTTAATGTGTGTGTTCCTTGCCTTTCTGTACATTACATAAATGACAGCTTTTATAAAGCTTTTTCCAGTGGAAAGTCAAGGGAAACTTTGTAAATTTCATTGCCTGTAATACTGAAAAAGGAACTCAGGACCAGAGTTTAGCTCGTTTCTTATGGAAACCAACAGCAAGGGAAGTTGAAAATGAGAACGTTCTTTACATTTTATCAATTAATGAAATCCTTATTTTTTATTTACGACGTAGAAAGCCAACTAGGGTCAAGAAGGATGAGTACATGGAAGGATTTAGTATGGAAAATCTTAATAATTATCACAAGATTCTGAATTCGAGGTGCATGTTTCTGTTAGACCTACCGATGTGAGGCTGACTCCCGTAGGCTGTAACCAAGGGAATGCTTATAATAATACTGTACACTATTCACTTAAGGTTTTAATCCATTTTAAGGCATAAATGATGGTCCTATAGCCTAATAGTCTGTGAAGTCGTAGAATGGAATATAAAGTGAACTTTATGTACTATTATTTAAACACAGAAGTTTTATTTTCTGATGGAAAGGTTATAGGACTGGACAAGAAAATAGCTATGTTCTAAATTTATTTTGCCATCTAAAATCTACATTTTTTGTTTGAATGTCACGGTTCATCTCTTCCGCATGGGGAGAACGACAATAATTCTATTTCGTATATATTCATTTAACATAAAAAATTAGCTAAGGAAATTTGCTACAAGAAAGGGAGGCATTGTAGAAAAAAGCATTTGTTAAATTATTACAATGTATCATGAAATCCAACCGACTTCATAATCAGCCTAGAATGTTCTTATGTTCTTTCTGTTAGTACTGCTTGTGCATTAATTTCATCCAACGTAAAACAAATGGGGGAAGACAACTAGATTTTCTTTCCAGATGGTATGAAAACAGCAAGGTCACATGTGAAGAAAGGCTGTCCCTTTTACAGAGAACTTAATATTTATCACCTCTCTTTTAGGCCATAAAACTTGTTTTTCCTATTTTTCCTGGACCTTTTGGCTCATGACCCCAGGAAAGAGCCATGCTCAGGTTTGAAGAACTCATCTGCTCAGTCTCCTCTGCTCCAGCCCGATGGTCTGCCTCATCCCCTACTCTTCTCCTAGCTTGTTATTGATTTCTTTCTTTCTGGTTTCAGATTAGCATAGCAATATGCTGGCATACCAAAAATTTTCTGGCAGAAGTGGAGAGCAAGCAGCTCATTTTTCAAGGACTCTGCAGTCTGTTCTTTGCCTTCACCTACTCCAAGAGCAAGTTCTCGTATGACTTCTCAATATTTTCATAATTAGCCGCCCCCAAATTTTCATAATTTGTAAACACAGTAAATCGACTGTCAGACATTTAGTATAGTAAAAGTGAAGAGGAAAAAAAAAAAAAAATGGCCAGTTTCCTTAAACCATTTTCATCTGACTTGGGGAGAGAGCTGGGTCCGTGCCCATCGCCGTTAAACGTTCAGGCGCACGGCTCAAAGTGATTTTTCTTGAGGTACCACTGCCACACACAGCTACCATGTGTTCCTTCTTGGCTCTGGCTGGCTGGGCTGATCTTTGTGAACCCCGAGTTTTACATTCATTCTTCTCTGCCAAGGTGAAGGCAGCACAAACCGCACATGTTTTCCTTTCTCCTCTCTCTGGGCGACTTAGCTGATCGCCTCCGGGTGAACCATCTTCCCCAACAGCAGCCTTGGTATGTCTCCTGACACGGGGCCAGGGTGGATCCGAGGAGGAAGCCACGGTGGAAACAGCCTTCGCGGTAATGCTAGGGGAAGCTGCCAGACAAAGGTACCTTCCCGCGGCCAGGGTCCAAGCTGCCAGCTAACTGCCCAGCTGCGTTCTGGAGCAATGGGGGAGAAACAGAGAAAAATGAAGGATCAACAGTATGCACACGATGGAGAGGGGATGAATGAAAGTTTAAGACAGGCGATTTCTGTAGACGTGCAGGTGGAACGTAGGATTCCAAGGCAACTTTCTGTCGGTTGAATAAAATTTTTCATACTTTGAGCCAGATGTTAACAGAGACAGCGTAAAATGGAACCCTGTAGTTTTTTTGCTCAAGTGCTTTAATTCAAGCCAGTGTTCTCAATGTGAGTTCATGTCCAGAAAAAGCTTCTCTGGCCTTAAATCTATCATGCTTGCAGCAAAACATTGCTTACCAAATAGTACATTCTATGAATTCCATTATATTGTATACATTTATAGGCCAAGAAAAAGAAAAATCTCAGGAAAGGTGCATGTCAAAATACTATCAGAGCTGGATTACAGGCCTGTAATCCCAGCAGCCTGGGAGACTGAGGCAGGAGGATCACATGGTCAAAGCTAGCCTTAGTAACGTAGGGAGTTCTTAAGCAACTCAGCGAGACCCCGTCTAAGTAAGATATTAAAGAGAGTTGGGGATGTGGCTCAGTGGTAAAGCACCCCTGGGTTCAATTCCCAGTACCCTGTGCCCCCCCAAAATACTATCAAAGGCTACACCTGGGGTGGGATTATGGGATACTTGAATGATCTACTTGTTTCCCCGTCATTTTCCTATACTTAATATGACCTTCTTCATTTAAAAATATAAAGAAAATCACTGATGATATCTTTCACAAGTATTTAAAAACCCAGTCAATGACAGATATTCTACACGAGGGTTAACTTCTTCCTCCCAGTTTCCTGTGGGCTTCGTTTTTGCCTTCTTTTCCCCTTCCTGCCTGGGCCTGTTGCATAAAAACATGTAAGATCTGGATTATGGTGCCCAGCCTGTGGCATCCTGTAAAAGACAGCAGCCACTGCAGAACCCTCCTACCCTTCCTTTCCTCCTGTGCCTCGTGGGCATCAACTCTCATGAGCCCTGGGGGCTGGGAGCCTGAGTCTGCCTCCCAAGCCAGAGAGCAGAGACGGGCTGGAGGGTGGATCTGGTGGAGATGACTGGCTAGAGGTTACTCCCCGTCTAACTGGAGGGATGGTGTTTCTGTACAAGTCCTATGTTATCCATCAACATTGATAAACTCGGTATCTATTTTCACTCGTGCAAGTGCTATGGATCTCACACATACCCTTTTTCCTTGGCGAATTTGGAGGATAATACCCTGCTTTTCTCTGTTGGGCGGTTGTTCATGGATTTTGACATAGATACTGAACTAAATGTTTTTGCTGTTGTTCAGTTTCTGCCATCAGCTCAAATGTGACAAGACCCTCAGCACACTCCGTAGCCCCACTTGAACACCTCTCCACATCGACCCAAAGGGAGCTCGACTGTTCGTTTTAACTTGTTGAATGCAATATTGTTAATAATAGTTATTTGATTTTCTTCCTGTTTCACAGTATTTATTTGACTGATCAAATTCTATTTATTCATCTTCCCCCCCCCCCCAATTTCTTAGAAGCTTACATTCCATTGTTAGTAATGATACCTGCATTTTAAATATGCTGAGATGTTACTTATTTTGTTTGAGGTATTAAATGCTCTCTGACTTTAATTGACTTCTAAATATTCATCCTCCTAAGTTCCATATCACTGATGGTTTCTCAAAATGTAATTCCAGCTTGTTTAACACACGGGCACATACCGATTAATAATTAATTATAACTTTGATAAAAATACATTTCATGGTTTTTACCCATTTTAATTTCTAACTTCTTGCTCTGTTTATGGCAGTGCATTTATTTTGCTGAATACAGTGACTTAAAAAAATCCGTGGGGGTATTAATGTCTGAACATGTCTTTGCTTTCACATCCATTCTCGAGGACCTGATAGTGCTTTAGTACGGAATCTCTCTTTTCTCTTTAACCTTTTTGTCTTCATTCTTCCAGTCTTACTGTTGAGGACGGTATGTCTAACTGAGGTGTTTATTTTCTTCTGAAGCTAATGTGCACATTTAGTCTGAGGATTCATACATTTATTTTTCTAATTCTGTAGAATTCTTTCCATACATTTTTTTTTCTCTGCTGTTTTCTCTATTCTTTGTTTTTAAACCTTCTGCTTTTATCCTCTGTGGGGTTCAGCATCGTCCAGTCTTTGAATCATCCCATTGTGCTGTCGGTATTACTTATTATTAACTCGCTAATTCTTTTATAAACTAGATAAAGACGAAACTTTATCTTGTGTCAAGAGTTTGTTTTTTCTTGATTTCATGATATTTCTTTTTATTTATAGTTTGGGATTTTTTTTTTCCTATGTCTACTTTTGCTTCACATCTGCTCCATTGTACTTCAAATTTTTTTTAATCTTCTTTTTTTGTGAATGTCTTTCAATAGTTTCCACGATTGAACATCTCAAACATAATTTACTTAAAGCCATTCAGAATTTCTGACTCCGCCACTGTTGACATTCTTGTACAAGGTAAATTCTCTTGATCAGAGTGCTCCTTGATTACCTCTCTTCCTGTAAACGTCTCTGATTTGCTTTGAATTTTCAGATTGCGTACGTAGTGGAGTTGGTGGCATTTCTGCTTCTGTCTCTGGATCTCTTCCTCCTGTCTTATAGCTCTGAGAGCGATTCCCTCTGCCCACCCCAGGTTTTACCCTGTGGCTCTAATACATGATATTGGGATAATGCTGAGGGGCTGGGTCAGCAGGTGGCTCCACCCAGGTAGCCCCTGTCTGTGCTTGCTTCTGTGCCCACACATGAGCCCCAGGCAGCAGTACAACCCTTTCCATGAATGGTACCCCACATAAGCCACTGGCTGTGCACGGTGTGTCTGTCACCAGCTCCCCAAAGCTGAGGGACTCACAGTGTCTCTCTTAAGCTAAAGAAATCAAACTTCAGCACAACACTGCTATTGCTATTCCCAGCAGTCACTGGTACTGGTTATTTATCCCCTGCTCGCAACAGTGGGTTTCTATTCTCTTCTGCTTTATAGAAATGTTTCTGTAGTGAGTAAGCATCCGGGTGCTCTTTTGTATGTTTCCTTAATACTCTTATCGATTACTGCTACGTGTTTGGAACTGGGTTACAAAACATAGTCTTTGTGTAATGAACGCTGAAAGTCAAAGCCCGTCATATCTTTTTATGGTCACAGCGTCTGCTCTGAGTTGCACAGGGAAGTCTTCTATGCCCTGGTTTACTTTCAGTCAAGTAGTGGGATCAGAAGACAGTCTGTGATCTTCTCAGAACGGGTGCAATGGTGCTGTTCTCTTTGCAGCTACACCACAGCTGCTGCATCTGCCTGACTGTAGCACAGCTCTCTGTGGTCATGATTTCCCTTCCACTACCCTGTGAGCAAGGTGAGGCCTTTAATATGCATCCCCCAGCCCCTCAGCAGGGCATCTGGCATGGGAAACACCAGACTTGGTGCAATCAATGAATAAAATGAATGAAGAGGTGAAGAATTAATGAATCAAGGGATGAGAGAGGGAATAAAATCAGATCTTTGTCTCATTGCTCCTTCTATATTTTCTTCATTATCTCTGTTTTACCTTTCCCATGATCCAGAACATTCTAGAACTTTCTGATCATTCCTCTATATTTTTTCAGCTGAAAACAAGAGAATGAATTAGTCTTCTATGCTATCTATGCATACCTTTTCTCAAATGAATTTTTTTTTTAAATTTGAATTCTCTCTTCAACTCTAATTTTACATTTCAAATTCTGGTCCTATTTCATATAAATGCTAATGAATGGCAATATGTTTGAAAGGACTTCCCCCTGAAGTCAGCTTCTTGCTCATGGCCTTCTGAATGTCTATCAAAGGCACTTTTCCCTACGTCAGCAGTGCTTAAAACATCAGGGCCACCTCACACAGATTTCCAATACCACCGACTGTACTATCACTAACACAAAACTACATAATAAATAATGGCAACAATGCATAAACAGCAGCTGCTAAACCTCTAGTAAGGTTTTCTGTAGATCACATGACAGTCTAAGTGTTTTGCATATTTTAGCTCATTTAATCCTGAAAACAGAAGGTGCTGATTTATGCTGTCATTAAAATCCACAGGGGTCTGTGGATATAGCTCAGTAGTAGAGCGCTTGCTTAGCATGTGTGAGGCACTGGGTTCAATCCTTGGCACCACATGGAAAGAAATAGATGAAATGAAGATCTTGTGTCCATCTACAATTAAAAAATATATATTTTCTAAAAATAAAATCCTCAGTATGAAGACAAGGGAACTGAAACAGAGGATGAGAAGCTTAGCTTTCTTTGTTTTCCACCTGTAGCCACGGAATGGCCTGTTCATACCAGAATCTCACTATTCCAGACAGCTTAGGTCAGAGATTCCCAGTGGAAGCCCCTTAGATAAGAGGAATCTATCTCCAGACTGGAAACGATAGATCAACAATTTTGCATTTTAAAAAATTAATGAAATAAGCCGGGCATGGTGGTGCACGCCTTTAATCCCAGCACTTGGGAGGCTGAGGCAGGAGGAGCGCGAGTTTAAAGCTAGCCTCAGCAATGGCGAGGCACTTAGCGACTCAGTGAGACCCTGTCTCTAATAAAACACACACACATAAAGGCTGGGGATGTGGCCCAGTGATCGAGTGCCCCTGAGTTCAATTCCTGGTACAAAAAAAAAAAAAAAAAAAAAAAAAAAAAAAAAAAATATGAAATAGCCAACAGGGTGAGATCATGTGTAATTTGTGTGGGTGGAGAGGTCACTCAGTCTTTCATTAGATTTTGTTCCATTAGGATTCACATAATAACAATGGGTTATTAGGTCTGAGCTCCAAGAGGTGGATCTTACCTTGGCCTTCATAGAAGATCCTGCACTGAGTCAAAGTTCTATTTACTGTCTATGTATTCCTTTTCTTCCTCACACAATGCTCTGCCTCCTACACAGAAGGACCCCCAAATTCTCTTCCATAGTGTCTAATCCCTAGACTAATTTTAAAAGATGCATGCTTCTTTACACCACTAATGTTACAGTCCCCCCAGATTTAGAAAAACTGGGAAATCAACACATCTCCAGAAAAAAAATCATAATAGAATAGGACACAGCATAGTTCGTATGGCAGTTAACCCAGGCCTTTGGCGAAGGTAGCTGTTTGGTAGGACCAAGCAGCACATTGTCAATGGATGAAGGCCCATGCCTGGGTCCCTGTGAAGTGAGCAAGATCTTCGTTCTGCTCTGTGGTTTTCTAAATGCAGCTTGCTTTGTTCATGCATGTTCCTCTGTGTTCCTATGCATGCTGACCTCAAGGCCCAGACATCACTGCCATAGGTCAGGGAGCTCTTCTTCTGAGCCACATTATAAAGGAAGTGCAGGACCAACGGGGGATGCTACAGCCATTGCTAAAACATAGGCACTGAGAAATGTGAAATCAGAGGATCAATTCTCAAAGCAAACCTCTTATTAGTATACTGAGATTTTTAACCGCATAACACCGATAACATCTCAGCTCTGCTCCCGGGGTAAAGGTGATCTGAAGAAAATACTGGTGTCTTTAGCAATTTGATCCCTTACTCATGGCCTAGGTCGGTGGTTCTCAAACTCCAGTCTGCATGGAATTTCCAGAAGGACCTATGGAAACACGGACTGTTGGGACCCACCTTCAGGTTTTGGTGTAGTAGATCTAAACCGGGCAATTTGCATTTCTAACAAATTCCCCAGTGTCTTGCTGTTGCTGGTGTGGAGATTCCATCTGAGTACCTGAACGAGTGGGGATCAAGAAATCTTTACCCTTTTACCCCGTGTGCTTTACCTTTTGCTTCTTTTCTTGCTTGAATAAACAAACCAAAACCCACTTTATTAAAAACTCACATTTTCTTATACTTTAATTTTCCCTTCTTTCCTCAGCTCAGTTATTTTAAGATCTTCTTCAATATTACCCTCTATATCCATGCCAGAGTGTTTCTAAAATACATATCTGATGATTTCCCTAATTGAAACCTGATATGTTCGCTCTGTTTAGAATATATTGTAGGGGCAGCTTCTTAGATTGCTTTATCAGCTAAGATGCTGCCATTCTTAGATAATAAAAGCAACCAAATACGTTTGTTTTTGATGAAAGATTCACTATCCCAAATATCGGTAGCTTAAAACAATGAACTCTCATTTTCATTCATGAGCCCATGGGTCATCGGGTCATCGGGCAGATTCTCTGCTAGTGGCTGGACTCACACCTACTTCTGTGGTTAGCTGGTTGTTGGACAGGTGGCTCTGATGATGTTGGATTGGTTTTCCGCCATGTTTGGCTGTCTGCTAGCTGTAGGCTGGTCTAGAATACCTGCAGTTGGGACAATTCCGCTCTCTTCCACGTGGTCTTTCATGATAAACAGGCTGGCATGAGTCGATAGTCATGACAGTGGCAGGCTTCCAAGAGAGAACAGGCACGCAAGGTCTCTTGTGGTCTAGGCTCAGAACCAGTAGGTCATGACTTTTTGTCACATTCTGTTGGATAAAGCAATTCTTGTAGTCACAGTGGGCACATCCTTCAAAACTGCAAGGGGATAATCATGGATCTGGAGCAGCATTAATTGTGACCATTGATGCGATTAATATGTCACAGTCAATAAAGTAAAATGTTCTTATATCTGATACATAGATGAATTATGCCATAGATAGGAAGTTGGGATACCATCTAGACTGCAGAGTTGGTTGACTAAAATGGCTCAACAATGTTGTCAAGGACACAGAAACTTTCCAACTTACCTCTCAGCTATTCTCAGTCTATTGGCTCCTACACAGGCTGGCTCAGTTCATGGTTTTGAATGGCTATCAGCAATGATTGAAGAAATATGCTTCAGTGTTCTTATTGTGTCGATTTTTCTATCCAAGAGCTCAGAGAAAGACTTTCCCTCTCGTTGGATTGCCTATATTCAAATTGGCTTATGCCTCCCTATTTCTAAGCCATGTTGCTTGCTTTGGGTTGCAAGTGAGAATCTTCCATACTAAAAGCAGCTTAAACAAATGCAGCCATCCATTTATAGCTTATGAGTGAGGAAGTCTGGAGTTGAGGTTGGTCGTGGAGCAGTTCACCAGGTTCACAACACAGTAAGGAATCTTATTCCTGCCATTTTGTCTATTACCCTCTGTGCTAACAGTCTCTCTTCTTATGCTACAACTCTAAGCATTATGTCCTTATTCAGCAATTAAATGCAAGAAGAAAGAATATGGGAGAGAGAGGTAGCTTCATGTTTTCTCTCTTTACAGTAAGTAGAAAGTTTTATCTCAAAAGCACCTGGGCAGATTTCCTGGCTACAGGGCAAACTGGGTAAATGAGCATCTTCTTGTGCTGTCTCTCGCATGGGATGCAAACTATTTCACTGTGAATGAAAAGATTAAATCTGGTTATTGTGCATGCAGAATGTTGTGCCTCCCAAATTGCAACACACTCAATTTCTCTCTCTCTCCAAATAAAAGTCCATACAACCCTAATTAATTGACATTCATGCAATTGAATTAATTGGGCAATTGAGGGTATGGGCATTTCTTATTCTTTTTACTAGAGGATAAAGAGATTGTTCTGATAAACAAAGATATCTGTGCATCCACGCATCACTGATAAATCAAGATATGGAGTTCATTTGGAAAATGATATCCCACCAAAGCATGTATTCATTGTCTCTGAGTCAAACATGAGACTAAACACTTTCCTCCCATGAAGTCAAAGGCCCATTGTGTAATCTGCCTCAGTTACTGTTCTCTTGCAGGTAACACATTCTTTCTTAGAATTTGCACACAAAGCATGTAGGACCAGGGTATCAGTCAATTGTCCACCAGCCACCCTCATTTGGCCTATATTTTTGCCCAATCTTTCCCTCTTTCATTTAGCACATATCATTGGATTGATTGATTAGATCTCCCCATCTGAATTATGTATCAAATATCACAAATTAACTCAAAGTTCTACAAATGAGCTGTTGAATGAATGTACTATCTTTTCCCTATATTTCATTGCAACTAAATAGGTTTCGATTCACCTCAAAGGACCAGATGTTTCAAGGAATAATTTAGGCACCCAAAGGTTCTCAAACCACCTAGCACATAAAATGCATGAAAAAAAGTAAGGTAGATTTTTGGCAAAATATTTCCTTGCATTGCAAAGATTTCTAATGGCTTCATGATTTAACAACAGAAGGACAGAATTGCCCACTCTAAGCAGTACTCTCAGTGGCTCTTGATTGGTGCCTTTAAAAGACATAATGAAGGGGAACTGTCTGGCTAAGAGCATGTTACCAGACACTGGATCTTGCTGACTTTCCCGTAATGGGATATAAATGACAGGTTATGAGTCAGTCACCGCCATTCACTATCCTGAGCTCCGCTATCAGGGCTGGTTTGCAGGAATGAGAGGCATGTGGTGCAGAGGTAGAGGGTACGTCAGACAAATTTCCAAACAAAGGGTACCTGAAGGTCAGTAAATTCTCTTCCCTTGTTCACTAAGCCCCAGCTTCCCTTTTGAGGGAGCTGTGATTTCAGCCTCTTCAGTTAGGAGCTTAGTCGAACAACAGGAATGATTAGTTCATCTCCCTGTCAGAGTTTATTGTTGCACGAATGGTTTTAATATACTCAGGATTTTGGCGTTCGTTTTTGGTTTTAAACTCCAGCAAGTCTTGAATCGTTTATTGAACCAATGTTGAGAAACAGAATGCAATGATGAAGCTAATAATTGGCGTGAGTCCCAATCCTTGTGTCATTATGGTCATTAATTAGGGTGAGGGTAATGTGGGGAAAGGGTGCTGATTAGAAGCAGTCCTTTGCAGATCTCCTCTTGGGGGAGAAGTTATAATGAGGGGTTTGATTTTTCCATGGGTAAAGATGGAGAGAGCATTAGGAAGCAGAAATCATGCATACTTTGTATATATTGTGTTTCATTGGCAAATTAGCCAAAGAAGAATCGACCAAGTCTTTTCCTGTTGATTATTTTCAAACCCAGATTTCAATGTATTGATCAGCTGAACGCTTACTATAAAGAAACCTTTATGGTGCAGCAAAATGAACCATCACACCACATGCTTCAGTGTCTTCCTAGGTTAACTAGAGGCTAGTGTCACATTTTATCCGAGGATGGTCTAATCCACTGGAGAAGGAACGTCCCCGATACCCTGTGAAAGAAATTGACCCATAGGAGGAGGTACTCCCAGATGCTCTGTATCTTAGAACCTCAGGTATACACTGAGGAGTTTTTCTTTCTCTTACATATTAAAAAATTCACAGACAATTCCAAAGTTACCAATTCAGATTTACAATACACAGTAGCATCATGTCCCATGTAAATGTCAGTTATTTCTCATTTTCCTTGTAGGTGTGTCCGTGGTGACCTGGTGTATGGGGACAGCATTGTGTTCTAATGTGATGGCTTGTTCTAGATGAGCACATTTATGTTTTATGTTTTTTTTCCCCCCAAGAACAGTTACTTTGAGTTTGAAATAGTACATGGAAGTAGATGCTGAATTGTACTGCAATAAGCATGAGCCAAAAACCCACAAAATTAAAGTTGTGAAGATCTCATCTGTGAGATGGGCTCTGCCTTTTGTGTCTCTTGCTGCTCACTAAGGAAGTCTTATTTCTTCCCTCTGTATCCAGAAAAAAAGGAGGGCTGTCGCAGTCTGCTTGGAGTTCTCATAAGCTTTCGTGTTACCCTTTGTAACACATCTACACGGAAACCCCAGGAGACTTTTTAATTGAGCACACTGGGGCAGGCAGGGTGTGGTGGTGTGTTGTCTAATAGCTACGCATGACAATGGAGTGTGTAGGAGGAGTGTGTGGCAGGATCCCACAGGGCATCTCTCTTCAGCTGCTCCCAGTGCCAGGATGGCTTGCCACACCCTATCTCTGTTTGGAAACTCTTCACAGAACTCAGGCCAAGACCTAAATGAGTCCCCTTCCCTGAGTATAAAAACACTATATGTGAAACCAAATCCACTCCCATTTCTCAAGTGGGGCCAGTTGGGAGACTGACAGGGAATTCAGACTCCAACATGGAACCTGATTTCTCTGTCGATGGGACTGGTTAGAGATTCACATGGAAAGAGGGCTGAGGCCTGCACTTGGCAGAGCCTCCAGAGACACTTCATTTTGCAGCTTTGCTTTGGAAATTACTTCCCTACGTATATCAGCATTATGCATTTTCCTTCTACATTTATAGATATGATAAAATTTGCTGGTCCATGGTATTGTTTGAGCAACTCAGATACATCCATGCAATTTTTCTGAAATATGCATATTTGTCTAGGATCAAGGCAGAGAGAGAGAGAGAGAGAGAGAGAGAGAGAGAGAGAGACTATTTAACATATATGAAATTTTCAGAAAAATAGGTAATTACCAAATAACCCAATCAATAAATGGGCTAAGAAAATGAACAGACACTTCACAGAAGAAGAAATATAATAGATCAACAAATACATGAAAATATATTCAACATCTCTAGCAATTAGAGAAATGCAAATCAAAACTACTCTTCAGATTTCATCTCACTCCAGTCAGAATGGCAATCATCAAGAATACAAGCAACAATAAGTGTTGGTGAGGATGTGGGGGAAATGGCACACTCATACATTGCTTGTGGGACTGCAAATTGGTGCAACCATTACGGAAAACAATATGGAGATTCCTCAGACAATTTGAAATGGAACCACCATTTGACCCCCGCCTCTTGGTTTATACCCAAAGGATTTAAAATCAGCATGTTACAGTGATGCAGCCACATCAATGTTTATAGCAGCTCAACTCACAATAGCTAAACTATGGAACCAACCTAGGTGCCCTTCAGATGAATGGAAAAAGAAAATGTGGTGAGTGTATACACATACACACACACACACACACACACACACACGATGGAATATTACTCAGCTTTAAAGAAGAATGAAATTATGACATCTTCTGGTAAATGGATGGAGTTGGAGAAGATCATGCAAAGTGAAATAAGCCAATCCCAGAAAACAAAAAGCCAAATGTTTTCTCTTATATGTGGATGCTAATTCACAATAAGAGGGGGTAGGGTATTAGGGAGGAATAGAGTTACTTTAGGTAGAGGGGAGTAATCAGAGAGGAGAGGGTATGGGGGGAGGAAGGATAGTAGAATGAAATAGTCATTATTACCTTATGTACATATATGACTGCATGACTGATGTAATTCTACAACTGTATGGTCAGAAAAAATGAGACATTACACTCAATTTGTGTATGATGTCAAAGTGCATAAGTACATTCTACTGTCACATACAACTAATTAGAACAAATTTTGAAAAAGCTAAAAAAAAAAAAAGTGATTACTACCAGAAACTAGAGTGGCCTAATTGACACTCTCATTCTGTCATTTTCTGTTCTTACCTTGAGTAGGAGCCCATACATATAATCTAGATTTTCATAGATGTTTCTTTCAACTTTGTAGGACTTTCTTCTACGCAGATGATTTGTTAAAAAAGGACCTGATATTCAAAATTAGATAAAAATAGGGTCCCTATATTTCTAGCCTGAAGAGAACAGCAAGATTTTCCCAGAGCTGAATTTCTTGGGCAAATGTAATTGACTAGTTGTAGAGATGATCCGGCAACTATTAAGAAAGGGGTAGCAGGGTCCTGCTTGCTTTTCTGTCTTGTTGTAGAAGGTGCTTCCTGTGGCATGTTCAGCTCCTCAGGGCAATCAATACTAACTTTCAGTAGATTCTTTCAATATTTGTTATCTCTTATTCTTATTTGTTAATATCAATATATATATATTTTGTTCCATTTAAAGAATTGTTTCTTCAACCCCTACTATGGAAGACAGGGATTTGGATATTCTTCCTACTCCTTGCACACAAGAATTCCATCACCCCTTGCTTACAGGGGAGTTATTTGGCAATTCTTATTAGATCAATGTTCATGTCTATATGGCATTATAACCAGGAAAATGTCAGAGCTGAGCCATGTAGTATACTGCATCTTTCTTTTATGTCTTTTTTTGCACCGATCATTAATTCAAGTCTAATCTTTGCCTCAGCTTTCTATGTATTTCTCAACATAATTATAGATGTTTGGCAAGCTATCAACTTTGCCTTCTAACCTGATCTTCCAAAACCTTCTGATATATTCAATCAAGATTGATTGCTCTTTATATGGGCTGCACAGAAACTATACTGGGATCTCTCTTAAACGTCATCTGGATTTCCTTCACAATTCCAAGCTGTTTTTATTTATTTATTTTATTTTTAATTTTTTTTTAGTTTCCCAGATCCCATGTGTTCTTTTCCCTCCAGGAACATTATGACAGTATGCAGGGGTAGCAAAAATTAAATGTCTTTGGGTACATCTCATGATGTTTTGACCCGGCTTTCAAACTGAATTGAGAATTTATCAAGAAGGATGATTTTTACATTGAACATCTTTTTTCTTTTTCTCTAAAAATTTTGAAGACACTTCTCCATCATTTTTTGGTATGTAGAAGTCCAACTGTGAAAAATATCCATCATCATCAATTCCAGGACATTTATTTTAAAACTGCTTTTCTTAGTACAAAAACTCTGAGATCCTCTGTCAGTCTCAAGAGATGACATTTCACAAGAGTGTGTCTTGGGAAGGGTCCAGTCTCACCCACTGTCCTGAGGACTCTCTGTACCCTTTAAATCTGTAAACACATCTCCTTATATTCTGGGATGTTATTTTCGAGTATTTATCCAATTATTTTTTTCTACTGTTCCTACCATTTTATTTGTTCTTTATTTATGATTTCCTTAAATGTATCCTCCCAACTCTATGCTGAAGCTTAAGAACAATTCCACTTTTATATTTTTGTTTTGATCTCTGATAGTACTTTCCTTTTTCTCTTCTTAAAGGTATTTATTGTCTCTTTGAAAATTAATTTTTTTGCTTGATTGTATTTTTCTACCTCTCTGTTGTTGCTGTGTTTTGCTGTTGGATTATTTTGGTCTTTTTTTTTTTTTTTTTTTTTTTTTTTTTTTTTTTTTTTTTAACACTACAGTTTTTCTTTAAATGCCTGGGACTTATTGATGGTGGTCTTCCTCTATAATGATTATAATGATACCATTTCCTTGTGGGACCCAAGGATAGCATTTCAGAGATTACTTCTTGGTAGAGTCAGATTTCCCAGAAAAAAGACTTTCTGTTTCCTATAGGGAATGTGCACCCCTGGCTTGCAGAGTTGGAGAATCCAGGTAGTTGAGAGGATGGGGAAGTACTTTGTACCAATGGATCCTGTATCTTCCATAGGGTCTTCCTGCTTTGGGCTTGCTGGAACATCGATACCCAGTCTTCTCTTGGAATAAAAGGATAGAAACTTGCTTTTCTGCACACACAGCTGTAACTACCTCTCACTCCAGGGGATCCTGGGTTGCAGTTCTACTTTGTTTTAATTAGACTTCAAACCAACCTTTCTCTCCGCCTCCACTCTCAATGCCTAAGTAAAAAACTGCTGCCAGTCCCTGAGCCTTTGCAGACACTGTGTGGCTGATAAAAAATGAGGGGACTCTTGTGCCATCATTTGGGGATTCAGCTTTGCCTGGTATGCCAGATCAATTACCATTTACATGTCCTTTTGGTTAAAAAAATGGAACTCTTGCTTTTCACCTTTCTTTTTTCTCACCCAGTGAGTTTCTTTCTTCCTTTTCTTTTTTTTTTTCTTAACTCATTAAATGTTGTCGCCTGAAGCGATGGCCGCTTGGAGCAACGAAAGCGCGGAAAGAAGTTCAGAGGCGAACTGGAAACAAACAGCTTTTTATTCTGATAACTTTTCTCTCTGGCTCTAACAACGACTAACATGCACCACACACACCACCAAAAAAATGGCGCAGACCCGATCAGCAATCTCGGCTCAAGTCACTCGAGATCCTGGGCCAAGTCCGGTGAGACTACGGAAGGCAGCAATGCCCAAATCTCCATGGCCCATAGTCAACCGCAATTTAAGCCATCTCCCCAAACAGGGCTCCTGCAATTAAAGAATGTATTTTTTTCTATTACTTTATTGACTTTCTTCAGGAGATAGTAGCACTAAGTTTCATGCTAACAACAGTCACATTTACAACAACTATTAGTGTTAGTTCAAGTCCTCTATTAAGAAGCAGATGTCAAGGAAGAACTACAAGTGCAGGAGACCCGCAGGTCTCCATGGTCTGGTCAAGGACTCCCCGCAATGTACTTGTCTCTGTTTCTGCCATGCATGCTCCTCTGTCTTCCTGGCTAACAAGCCAGCCCATCCCTTCTGCATCCAGAGCTTTGTGTTTACCCCCCTGTATCTGACATGCTCTTTCCTGCTCTCGCCAACTCTCGTCACTTTCTCATTCTCTATGTCGTATTTCAAATACTGTACATATTGCATATACTTGATTTGGGCTGCTGAGAAGCTGAGGCAGAACCAAGAACTCAATTTCTGTGATTGGCTCAGGAAGCTGTTACCAGGTGTAGGCAGGTGTCTGTCAATGGTTGCTTAAACTGAGGAGGGCTAGTGTTTGCTTTCTTAGGAAAGCGGAGCGAATGGGAAAAAGATAAAGAAGCTTTCCCATCTTGGGTGTCTTCTGTCCACAGCTTAGTCAAACATCTCCTTTGTAAATGCAGATCATCCTGCAAATGGGTGGAATAACAAAATAAGAGAAGACACTGATGTTTGGAGGGATGCCTGGATAAAACGAGTCATTTACAGTGTAGTTGTGTGCTTCATTTTTTGTTGTAGTTAAATGTGCACCTAACTGGTTTCACACCAGTAGTCCATAATCTAGTCCTTTGGGTACAGCAGGTTTTCAGTATATTACTTTGAATTTAACATGTAAATCCCAAAGCACAGGGGATATATGCAGATTATTGTATTCCATAATTGTGGTACCCTGCCTATCATAAGCAGTGAGTAAAGTGTATTATTCCATCCCATATTAAAAATCTAGAACTTTATGAAAATTTGAGTATTACTTGGTTGATGGTAAGTGAGGTGATAGGAAGGAAGAGGTTATTACTCCCTGCTTCATTCATTCTTTCCTGTTTTTACATTAATGTTCTTACCTACAATGATTAGGGCAGGTAGATAAAGAGAGATGTTTCTGAAGAGGGGGACAGTACAAGTTTCTGTTGATCCAGCTGCTCCTTTTTCCTATACACTTTTCTTTGTCACTTAAAAATGAGAACAAATAGAAAAAAATATTATCCCATGTCCTAAATCTTATGTCATAATTGCAAACTTTTTTTTTTATATTTTGCAGGAGCCCTGTTTGGGGAGATGGCTAAGATTGTGGTTGACTATGGGCCATGGAGATGTTTGGGCATTGCCGCCTTCCATAGTCTCACGGGACTTGGCCTGGGATCTCGTGAGACTTGGCACGGGATCTCGAGAGACTTGAGCCGAGATTGCTGATCGGGTCTGCCCCATTTGGTGTGTTGGTTGTTTGGTGGTGTGTGCGGTGCATGTTAAAGTCGTTGTTAGAGCCAGAGAGAAAAGTTATCAGAAGAAAAAGCCTATTTCCAGTTCACCTCTGAACTTCTTTCCACGGCTTCGTTGCTCCAAGTGGCCATCGCTTCAGGCGGCAACAATATTTATTTATTTACTTTAGTTCTACACAATGCATTGCATTTATGTTTACGTGGTGCTGAGGATCGAACCCGGGCCATGCACGTGCGAGGCTAGCGCTCTGCCACTAAACCACACCCCCAGCCCCATAATTGCAAAATATTAAGTTGATTATGGGATACCAGCTTTATTGATTAACCATAGGAGGGACTGATAATTTTTTTTTTTCTGAAAAAGGTCAAAGGACAAAGACTCTAAGCTTTGCACACCACATAGCTCCTGTCACTTCTCCATCTTCCCCTGCTCTTCTTCCTCTTCCTCCTTGTGCTTTTATTACTCTTTAAGATGTAAAATAATAATAATAATAACTCACAACCTGGCTGTCATCAGAGGACCAGCCATTTGGCCGGCTGCTGACCCTCAATCTATATGATGATCCAACGTCATTTTCAAAATTCAAAATCAGATAAAAGTTGTCATCTGACTTGTTAAAGGCACAATGAGAGAGAAATATTAATTTATGAATACATGGGAGAGCTATTCTAATTATATACAAGAAAAATTAGAATGTGCCTTTGTGTTACAACAGAAAACACCGGAATTGTGCAGCAACTCAGATGTGTAGGCACTTCAGTTTTCTGTGTCTTCTGAGGGAGAGTTAGAAACTGATGAGATTTCTAAACTTTTGTCCAGGATTTCTAAATTTTGGATGAGGATATAGGTGAGAAGAAATATAGATGGTGCATTTTATGGGAAAGAAGAGTGACAGGCTGTCTCCCAGAGTCTCTTGGTAAACCCAAGATGACTGTATTTGCTTTTTATTTGTTCTTGTACCATGAGTCTATGCATTCAGATATTGCTACCTATGGCATGATGATAGTCCTCTCTCTGGAATAAAACTATTCCCTGATTTCCACGGTGAAAATACTCCACCACGGTCTATCTCGAGGTACTGGTGGTTTAATGATAAGTTGTTAAGATGCTGGAATACATAATAATCACCTCGTCTAGCTGGTAGGACCTGGTTCTGGGGACAATGCTGGTTTTCTATCCCCCTTAAATTTAAGAGAGAGTTTTCTACAGCTTAGAATACTTTCTTTGAAATTGAGTCCTTAGCATTCCCAATTGACTTGTGCTTGATCTCTATCTTATAGGAAACAATAAAGAAACCTCTGAGCATTGGTCAATTATGCAAAGCATTTTGTTGTATTTCAAAGACTGTCGCCCAGGCTTGGGAGTCAAGTCTGGCCCATGTTCATGTTGGGATAGCCCATTAGTTAAGGAAGGCCCATACATTATTAAAGGGTTGTACATCTAAGGAAAAATATCATTTTCTGAAACAAGATAGAGAGGTAAAAATGTAAACATAAGTAATAGTGATGGATATGTTAATTTGCTTAGCATAGTAACTTTCATATCATCTGTATGTATCCCATAACATTATGTTGTATGCCATACATATACACAATAAAAGTTATTCTGTTAAAAAATGTTAAATGAAAATGTTAAAAATGTTTAGAACGATGCAAATTACTCAAGAAGCTAACTAAAATTATACTATGTGTCTTTGCTTAAACACACCTGCTTTTTTAATTCTTCAAAATATATTTTTAAAATTTTTTGACAATATAGAAAATGTCATAGGTGTGGGAATGACTGAAGCCCTTTTTGATAACATCAGCTATGCTCTTCTTTGGAGACCAACAAGTTTGTAAGAGAAATTAAACATATGAACACAAAAACACTTGTCTAAGAATGTTAACACAGGTTAATGCATAAGAGCCCAAACTAGAAATTACTCAAATGTATATCAGTATGTCAATGAGATAATTCATTTTCGTATATTCCTATAATAGAGTACTACTCAGCAATAAAAGCTCAAATCGCCCTTACATGCAACAACAGAGAGAAATTTTAAAATGTGACACTGAACAAAGTCATCAGATTCAAAGGACTGCATGCTACATGATTCCATGTCTTGTGAAGCACCACACAGTAAATATTTTAGGCTTTGTAGCTCATACGGACTTTGTTACAACCACTCAGTTTGCCATTATCACAACAAAACAGGCAAAGATGACACATAAATTATTGAGTGCGGTTATACTGCAATCAAATTTTTATGTTTGGACAATGAAATTTTTTTTTTTTAAAAAAAAATATTTATTTATTTGCTTTAGGTTGTACACAATGCATTTATTTATGTGGTGCTGAGGATCGAACCCGGGCTGCGCACGTGCTAGGCGAGCCCTCCGCTGCTGAGCCCCAACCCCAGCCCTGGATACTGAAATTTTCAGTTTAATAAACATTTTATGTGTCACCAAATATTCTTTTTACTACAATCATGGAAGCATGTAAAACAATTTTATCTTTAGGCCTTCCCAAAAGATGTTGCTTGCCAAAATTTGCAAATATTTTGTTCCAGATAATCAATCTGTACCAATATAAATGTCAGAAAAACAGATAAGTAATTGTCTGAGGCCAGAATGGTATAGGGTTGATTGCCAGGGGGCACAAGGGCAGTTCTGGGGGATGACAGAAATGATTGATATCTTGTATTTGTTAAAACTTACCAATTCCAGCCTCAGCAACAACGAGGTGCTAAGCAACTCAGTAAGATCCTGTCTTTATATAAAATACAAAATAGGGCTGGGTTGTGGCTCAGTGGTCAAGTGCCCCTTAGTAAAATCCCCAGTACCAAAACAAAACAAAAACAAAACAAAACTTACCAACTACACACTAAAATATGGCATTTTGTTTCATGCATTAAACCTCTATGAGCCGGACGTGGTGGTGCAGGCCTGTAATCCCAGCACTTTGGGAGGCTGAGGCAGGAGGATTGTGAGTTCAAAGCCAGCCTCAGCAATGGGGAGGCACTTAGCAACTCAGTGAGACCCTGTCTCTAATAAAAATATAAAAAAGGGATGGGGATGTGACCCAGTGGTCGAGTGTCCCTGAGTTCAATCCCCGGTACCACCAAAAAAAAAAAAAAAAAAAAAAAACTCTATGAAATAATAAAATTTTTTTTTTTTTTTTTTTTTGGAAAATCAAAACTAGGAAAGAATGGACCACAGCCTGAGGTAGATACATTCATTTCACACTAATAATAATCTTAGAATGTGTCAATAGAGTAAAGGTTACTTGACTTGATAGTGAACCTAGCTTAGGAGGTATCAGAATTCAATCAGACCACCAGAGATCAATTCCTTTTCATGTGGAAATATTTGGGGGTAGAGAAACTTGAATGCAAAGAGAAAAACTATCTGACTGATCATGGGGCTCTTGACCAGTCAGTTGAATCTACTTTCATAATGTAACTATCCCCGTGAGACATGCCATATTTGAAACCTTTTAAAATTAATTTGATTCAGAGCTGTCCGTTTTTATCACCACTATGATATATTGTACAATAATGAAAATATGCTTAGAAATTAAGGAATCCAAAATGCCCTTTAAAACATGATATGGACTTGTAGGATAGAGTCACTTAATAATATTGATAGTCAAACCTAATATCAATTAAAATCTAATCATTGTACCATCCCAAATGCTGGATGTTAGCTAATTAAATCCTCACAACATCCTCCTAAGGTGAATACTTTTACGTTCCTCATTTTCACATGGAAAAAAAATAAGACTTACTGAGGTGACCCAGTGTGCACTCACAGAAAAGTGCCAGGTGAGGACTGAAGCCAGGTCTCGAGCCCTGGAAACTTTAACTTGATAAGACAGAGAAATAGTTTTCTTTCCCAGAAAACTTAACTAGAATAACAGTAGAAAAGACTAAAAAATTCTGGTTCTAAATGCTTTGGGGGATTTTAGAGCAGGTGAGTATGATTACTTTAATTTTCTGAACCCTAGACTTTATTTAGTTCCTGGTCCTGATTAAGTGTTCAAAAAAGCAACCAAAAAAAGTGTTTCTGGAATAAAAGTATTAATTTAAGAATTGTTCCCAGATTATTTCAGCCTTAATTCCTTGGCTAATTCTTATCAGTATTTAAAAATTCTGCTTTATTAAGTTGAGAATAACACAACAGAAAATTAAAGTGTACAATTCGGTGGTATTTAGTGCATTAACAGTATCTAACCATCACCTCTATCTAATTATCTTTCTTCAATTTTTAAGTAAGTATAAACTTTAAACTCCATAAACTGTTTCGACGTCTTCAAACTCAGGACAAAAGTGTATATCAAACTGAAACTGTTTTTGACTGTAACTTCTGCTTTTTCTTTAACAATGAAGAACCTCTTTAGACATTTGGCTTATGAACCTGGGTACCACCAGCAATGCGCTCCTGGCTGTTGAATGGAGTTTATTCACAAGTCGAGGCAATCTTTTCCCTTGCTTCTGCAAGCAGCTTTGCTGGAATTAGTCCAGTTGCTTTTTTACACTTCTTGATATGTCTGTCATTCCACTCTGATCAGTCAAGATACTTACTGACTTCCTGGGAAAAAGTGTTGCATGCATTCAGCGCGTGTCCGGGACTGAGCTACAGCTCTTACAGTTCCCTTCACTGTCCTCAAGTAGAGATAGGAAAACTGATTTGAAAGTGGTTGCATGCTTCTAGGTGGCTTGGAAGTTGGAAATCGTAGACACCTGGATTATTTTATTACTCATGGGCTTCTTTATGGCATGATTGATGCCAGATGAACATTGCTTGGGCAGGCTGAAGCGAGCACTTACCCAGGTGAGATTTTATAATGGCATTCTGATAAGGAGAGAGCCACTGGGCAAATCACAGTGGGCTCTGAAAGTTCACCGGAGATTGCTATCAGCAGTAGACATCTGTTTATTTCCTTAACCTTATGACAGCTCATCAAATTCCCAGGTGCGTGCGCACCAAGGATGAGGGAAAGAAAATTGGGCTGCACATCTTTTATCAGTTGTCTCCGCCTTCCCGTTTCATTCTAGTCAATGTCTGTTTGTTTCCCTATAGTCAGATGCATCTGCTTTTTTGAAAACTGTTTTATCACTATGTTATAGGGAAACATTTGAAAAAGAAACTGGGGGTGGGGGCGGAGAAAAAGAAAAGTTCTTTCCCACAATTGATTCAGTCTTCCTCCCAGCTCATGCACCTGTTCCTTTCAAGTTCAGGAGTGGCTGAGAAAATTATTTTATTGTGCTTTGACCTTCAGTGTAATTCTCCCTTGATAAAATAGAGGCATTAGATAGCGAGATTCCAAGCATTGCAAGCACTATCAATACGTTAAAATGTGCATAAGGGGATAAGGGTTACTTTTATGGTGGGAGAACCTCTCTATTCGTTAAATAATACTCTCGGAAAACAGATTAATCTCCAACATGTTAAAAATGTCCAGAAAAACACAAGGGATACATAAGAACAATGCGTTTCAATGTGATGTCCGCTAAACTCTGTGGTTACATATATATATATATATATTTTTTTTTTTTTTTTTCCTGATATCACTCTGTATAGGCTTTAAAAATCAGCTATCGAATTTAAACAAACTACATAAGCAGATGAGTGGTCCAATTTCATTTTTATAGTGTGACTCAGCAGCTGTATTCCATTTAAGGCAGTCTGAGCGTTCTAATAATTCACTCTAATTAGCTACTCCTTTCTGATAATGGCTGCTCTCAGTGTAATCCACCAAGAGAGCTTTGAAGTTGGCTCAAGTTACTGGCAGGAATCAAGATAACACATTTTGATGCTGCTTAGAAGTTTCTATCCCCAGAGAGCCCCCAGATAGTCATCTTTCCATGATTCATACTCTTTATTGTCCCCTTTTGACATTTTCCTGGAAAACTTTTCATCTCAGCTGTTTACGCTATTTGCCTGATTCTTTCTGCTATCCAGAGAGCATCACTTTTGACATGACACGCACAAAATAGCATTTCCAGCTACATCGGAAGGAAGTAACTCTTTTGTTAATATTCCACCATTTTCGGAAGATCTCCGTGCCGTTTCTCAGTTTATGCAAATAATAAAGAAGCCTGTGCAGTCATTGGAGAAGAGGTCTATTTCATTGACCTGCTATTTGCCTGCTCCTTCAATAAAGCAAAATGTTGAAGGAAAAAAGAAAAAAAAAAGGAACAGAAAAAGGAAGTGGTAAGGTTCTGAAAACTCAACATCATTTTAAGAGATTTGTTCTAACTGGACTTTACCTCAAGCCTCCTGATGGGATGGACATTTAGTGTTTTGAGTGTTTTGTTGTCATTTCAGAGTGAACTTTTCACTAACTCCTCCCTCCATGAGTCCTTTCAGAGTCCTAAATGTATGCATTTTTCCAGGGAGACCGTGGGCTCTAATACAATTTAATTGTTATGCCCTTGTTTTGTAATTCTATACCAGCGAGGGGTGGAAGAATGGTAACTTATCACCAAGAATAACTTCATACATCCTCCAGCAGACGGAAAGAACTGCCTTCAAAAGCACACAGGGACACTTTGATGTAGCAGCTATTGGTTTTCTGGAAGTCACTCATCATGCAGAGACAGTTAATGTCTTTCCCCAGATATGTGCTTCTTCCTGTTTCTGTCATTCTTCACATACCTACCTTTTGTCACCAGTTTTTATGCATTATTTGAGAGGATGGGAGAGCTGTAACAGTACGCCCCAAAGAAGCAGAATCATGTACTATGGGAAGGTAAGGTGGATGGACACACCTGTAGGACTCATGAGGTATCCCAGCATCCAGGGCTCTGTTTGCTTGAATTATTTAGAGACCACACGGGAAAGGACTCACCCCCAGTAAAGAAGGGGTGGGAGCACTCAGACATGCTGTAGGAACACCATGCAACGAGGCGTGTATAGTTGGTGGGTGTTGATGCATTTTGGTGTTCAACAGAGAGAGAAAAATATGAACTTTGTTGAAGACTAAGTTATATCAAATAAACAACACCTATTTTAAGGGTCCACATAAATAAATTTTGAAAAGCATGCTGTGTAAATAAATCTATAATCTAAATATACATTGTGCCCTTTCCTGTTTATTTCAATGGTTTAACTTCTGACCACAGAAAATCACTGATTAGATTTGTCTCTTTTAGAATTCTGTGTAATTAAAATTCCAAATACATATTTTGTGTAAAGTTTTTATGACTCAGCTAATATTTTCTGAGATTCATCCATATTGCCCTCTAAGGCTCTGTTTTGTCAAGGCACGGACCTCATTCAGGAGAATTCTATGTATGCTTATGACCTCATTACCTCCCATATTGCTGCAGGTCTAATAAGTCTATTTTTCTTTATTTTATTTTTTATCAATGAAATACAATTATACGTCATAGTGGAGTTTGTTTTACATAATCGTGTACACACATAACATCATTTGGTAAATTTTATTTCCTAGTATCTTCTCTTTTTCTCCCCTCCTCCTTTCTGGGAGGTCCATGGATTCCTGAGATCTCCCTCCCCCCTCCATACTGATTAAGCATCTAATTCTTTTAATTGCTGGTTAGTGTTTCATTGCATAGATATGATTTGTTTTTCCAATCACATGTGGACGGGCATTTCAGTTGTTTCCAGTTTGGGTTCAAAACAAATAGAATGGTGATGAATGTTCATGTACAGATTTATATTTTGTAGATACACAACTTAGATTTGTTTTGGCTAAATGTCCAGGAGTTAATGCTGTGACTTACTATGAAGTGTGCTGTTAGCATAATAGAAATATAAATAAAGAGAACAGAGAGTCATAAACACACTTACCTATATATGACCAATTAACTATGACAAAGTTGCCAAGGCAATTCATGGGGGTGGGGGTATCCATTGGTTAGTTTTAATTTCACTAATCTTTCCTTCTATAATATCTAATATGTTGTAACCCAATCCAATGATTTTTTTTTCTTAAAATTTCAGATGTTTATGTTTTATCTATAGAACTTCCCTTTGGTTCTTTTTAAACAGATCTTTTGTGCTCTACTCATTAAATTTCCCTTAATTTCTTGGAAATGATGATTGTTTCCTTAACAGCTGTTTGAAGCCTACTCATTCCATGTTCCATCTTCTCTATAATTTCTGAGTCTTTTTCCATTATCTATTTTTTTTGTCCTGATAATGGACATTATCTTCCTGGATATTGCCATTATTATTATGATTATTGGTCTTGAGGTTTGTTTTATTCCTTTAAAGGGTAAAAACATTCAGTAAGTATCCGGTAACTTGGACCTGTTCCTTTTGAGGTTTGTTTTTACGCTTTGTTATAATGGGCCTAGAGTGGTTTTTAGGGCACTTCAGACCCACGGTCAAGGTTTGCTTTCCTGGTATCATCAACGTACCTGTGTGTGATAGCAGTTCTGGTCTGGCAAGCAGGAGCTAGCGCATCTTTAGCCTTGTGTGAACTCTGGAAGTTGTTCAGTTTATATTTCCCTGGTACTCTGTTAATTTCTTAGCGTACATTTCTCTGGTATTCTGCTACATGGAAGTTCATGGATTATCCAATGTTAAACAATAAATCCAAGTGGACCATGTGATGATTTTCTTGAGTCCTTGTTCTAGATACCCTTGTCTTAGTCAGCTTGGGCTACCATCACAAAATCCTACAGACCGTTCTGCTTAAACAACAGAATTTGTTTCTTCTGGAGGTTGGGAAGTCCAAGATCAAGGTGCAGCAAGACAAAAGCATAGCTGATTCCTGATGAGGGCTCTCTCCCGGGTTTGCAATCTTCTCATAGAGTAGTGGGGAGAAAGGGGGAGATCTTCTTCTTCTAAGAGCACAAATCCCATCACATAGGGCCCACCCTCATGACCTCAACTAACCCTAATCACTTCCCCCAGGCCTCACTTCCAAACAAGGTCATCCTGGGGTTAGGGCTTTAGCCCCTGAATAGGGGAGGGGCTACGCTCAGGAGGTAGCGACCTCTCTCCTCTTTGGTGCTGTGCCTGGAAGTTATAGCCACTGAGTCTTGCTGAACATGAGTCTTGGTGGAATGAGCTCAGTAAGACCACCGAACTGTGTTCCTGATATTCCTTGCTACACTGCTGTCAATGAACAGCCAGCAGACAGGTAGGGGAGGAGCCCAGGGACCCACTTCATTTGTTTGGTCCCTCTTGGGAGTCACAGTACCACAGTGCTTTTTCAGAGCCTGGAACCTGTTTTCACACATACCTTGTTCAATTTTCTAGGTATTTGGGGAACAGGGTAGCTTAGAGCATAGGTCAGTCTGTTATAACAAAAGTACCATAGACTTTGGGGTGTCTTATAAACAATGGATTTTTTTTTTTAATCATGTTCTGGAGGTTGGGACACTGGGGTCTGTGCTGGTGAAGGCGCTCTTGAAGACTGCCACACTGTCACATGGTGGCAAGATAGCAAGAGTGCACTGTAAGATCCCTTTACATCAGGGCACTATCCTCATTCTGGAGGGCTCTGTGCTTATGAACTCACTTCCTAATACCCTCTCATCGAGGGCGAGGATTTCTTTCTTTTTTTTTTTTTCTCACACTTAATTTTTTTTTAAAAAAATTGTTATTTTTAGTTATACATGACAGTAGAATATATTTTGACATATCATATATACATGGAGTATACTTCCCATTTCTGTGGTTGCACCTGCTGTAGAGTTACACTGATGGTGTATTCATATATGAACTTAGAAATGTTATGTCCAATTCATTCTACTGTTTTCCTATTCCCCTCCCGCCCTTCCCTTCATTCCCCTTTGTCTAGTCCAGTTAACTTGTTTTCTTCCCTCCTCCCTGACTTATTGTGTGTTAGCATCTACATATCAGAGAGAACAATCGGCCTTTGGCTTTTTTGGGGATTGACTTATTTCACTTAACATGATAGTCTCCGGTTCCATTCATTTGCTGGCAAATGCCATGATATCATTATTCTTTATGGCCGAGTAGCATTTCATTTTGTATATCACATCTTCTTTATCCATTTATCTGTTGTAGGGCACCTAGGTTGGTTCCATAATTTAGCTATTGCGAATTGAGCAGCTGTAAACATTGATATGGCCACATCCCGACAGTCTGCTGATTTTCAGTCCTTTGGGTATATGCCAAGGAGTAGAATAACTGGGTCAAATGGGTTCCATGCCACGTTTTCTGAGGAATCTCCATACTGCTTTCCAGAGTAGCTGCACCAATTTTCAGTCCTACCAGGAATGTATGAACGTGCCTTTTCCCCCACTTTCTCGGCCCACACTTATTGCGAGGATTTCAACATATGCATTTTGCAGGTGACATGAACTTTTAGTCCCAAACTGAAGGATGAATTTATTCCTATTTGCTTCACCAGGAGAATTTTTGAAAATAGCAGAGTACGTGAGTACATGCAGTTGAGACTGATGTCTACCTTATCCTTCCAGGACTCACCTGGAAAATGGAGGGTAGAACAGAAATCATAAAAGTGGAATTGCTAAGCTGTCTGTAAGCCACGGAAAGCAGGTATCAGTTCTGCTTTGCTGCCTATGTTTCAGGGTGGAGCTCAACTTGGCATGGAGGTTATTTTGCCTACTTTAGCACTGGTGCATGGAACTGAGGAACAATTCCTGGAATGTAGGAGGAGGAGATCTTAGTAGCCAGGCCAGTTTTTATCTGCATGGCAACCTAGGGGTCAGAACTTAGGAGACTAGCTTTAGAAGCAACAACAACAACAACAACAACAAAAAATACGAGATCCTGCTATCTAGTAATCTAGATACAAGTGCTTGAACCAACCTCAAGACAGAAACCTGCAGTCAGGGATACTTAAAGCCCACATCAGGGACATGAAAGTCATCTTGGATTAAGCCTATGCCTCATTTGTGGATCAAAGCAGTAGGGAAAGAGGCAGAGTGCTTGCTCCAGTGGTGACTGTGTCCCACATGATTGGGACTCAGAAAGAAAAGCAGAAAGAAGGCCCTAGACTGACCTTCAGGATTTGTGGTTGGGCCACACAAGACATATTTCCTGGATTGTTCTAAACTAGTGAGAGCTATTTGGGAAAGGAAAATACACCTTTTTCAGAAATTCTGCAGATGATTCCTCAAACATAGAAATATCATCCATATACATTTATACCTTGGAAACATATAGGCTTTCTTTAGAAGTAGGAATAATCAATTTCCATGAAATTGTCTCCAAACCCTCTGGGAAGGGGTCAGAATATGTAGCAGAATCCCGATCCTGGCTGTGCATACCACCAAGAGCCTTTTGACTGGATGACCAAAGAAAAAGCAATTCTTACGTATTAGTGTCCTATTGACTCCATAACAAATTCCCTTAACAATCTTAGTGATTTAAGACAACATATATGCATTATCTTGGCTTTCTGGATGTGAGAAACTCTACAACCAAGATGTCATAAAACTGCAGATTCTGGGGAGAATCCATCTCAGTCTTTTCCAGCTTCCAGAGGACTCCTGCCTTCCTGGGTTTGTGGCTCCTTTCTGTATCACTTCAGTCTCTGCTTAGGTTATCACATCCTCTGCTCTGGCCCTGACCCTCCTGCCTTCCCTTATTGGCACCCTTGGGATTGAGGATCATATCGCCATACCAGTTATTCTGAGTTATTCTGCCGACTGCACATTCTGTCATCTTTCACAGGATACTTTGCATTCTTTTCTGATCTGGGGAAATGTTAGGGACTGGATGTTAGGTTCCCCCACAACTCATATGTCAAAATCCTAACCCTCGATTGTGTTAGAAAGTGAGGCCTTTGGGATCTAATTAGGTCATAAGGGTAAAGCCCTCACAGATCTCATAGGATTAGTACTTAATCAAAGGGATCCTGATGAGTTCTCTTCATCTCTCTCACCATGAGAGGATGCACTGAGAAGTAGACCATCTGCAGGCCGAAGAGGAGCCTCAGCAGAAGCTGTCATGGCGCCCTGATCTCTTTTCTCAATCTCAGAACTATGAGAAGTGCATTTTTATTCTTTATGAGTCACCCAATGAGTGGTCTTCTTCACTAGCCTCCTGAACTCCATGAGACGGGGGATTAGCTTTTGAAAAAATATCCTTCTCTTTATGTGACCAGAAGTCATCCATGACCCTTCAGTGGCACGCAATGGGTATCACCATGGGCTTTGAGGTTCTTAGGTAAGATGTTGGTCTGCACAAGTTCTATGCCAGGCAACCCGGATAATATCTCTTTGCCTGTTTAAACCACCCAAACCATGGGTATATCCCCACATAAGCCACGAAACCGTGGGTACATAATGTCTAATAACAACGTTCACAACAATACACTTCTCTCCTGGAATATCTAGAAAGGAATTTATCACTCCCTTTCCTGCTGCCTACCAATTAGAAAAAGAGCCTGTGGTTACAGGATGAAAAAATCTGACATTTTCCTGTGTTTTTGGCCTAGATCATGGGGTGTGTTAGGCGCCTGGTTTTAATGATTATTTTAATGGTATTTTAAGCCACAGGCTTAGATTGCTCCTCACCCTTGCCAGTTCTTACATGTCTTTTAGGTCTTACAAGCCTTGTTCTTCAAACCCCACTGGGCGAGACACAGAGCTTTCCCCTGCAAGCTGAACGGTGCCAAGCAAATCACTCGCCTTCAGTAAATAATAATAGCACTTTGGGGCTGTGGTGGGAGATGGAAACTGGACATTTTCTGACCCTCACTTCCCTAGTATTCTCAGAGGCCACTCATTTTGGCAGATATCTTGGAAACTGAAAGATCTCTTAGGGGCTATTAATCACTTTTATAATGATGTCAGTAACTGTGTCGATGTGGGGGATGTCTGTCCACTTTGGTTGTAGCACAAGCATGTCAACAAAACTAACCGAAGACCTACTAAGTGCAAATTACTTTGTTGAGGATCCTGGGGTGGACAATGATGGTAAATCTTATCAGATTCCCGAGACAACCCCCCCCCCACACACACACACACATATCCACGCTATATCTCTGTTGCCTATTGTAGAAGTTAAGAGTTGCTTTTCAAATTAGATTGATAATATTATCTTGCTTATTTGAGTGAGTAGTTTGGAAGTAAAGCTTCATTTCAGCTCAGGAACTTTTTCTTGAGCATATGCAATGTTTCTTGAAATAAATAGGTGACATAGGGGACACTCATGGATTCTTAAAATCACTCATCTCTCAGTCAGTTTTCCACTCTTGAGTTCCTTTAACATCAGAACGACTGAATGATAGCTGTGTTTCAGAATTGTTGGTGCTACTAGCATTTGTCTCTCTCAAACTTGGGAGAGTTGAGAGAATACAGGAGAAATTTCATCTCCATAAGTGTGTGTGTGTGTGTGTGTGTGTGTGTGTGTGTGTGCGTGCGCACACACACACACACACTTAATAGTAGATGTGAATACAAGAGATTATTTATAAGCAGTTTCATACTGACTGCTTTTTGCCCCAGATTTACTCGGTGAATAGCAAAAGGTGACATGAAATCTCAGCGGGATACCTCTGGCCATCACTGGGGACGTGCAGCCTACGTTGGACTCAGTCTCATTTGTTTGGGGATAAAGATGATTCAAAAGTTTAAAGGAGAATCCTTTCCTTTTTCCTCTCCACCTTTCCCTGGGCTGAGAGCCCTGAACCACACTCCTACTCTCACACTAAAATCCCCTTATCCATCCAGTTAAAGGTTTCTTTGTGGGACCTCAATGACTTTCAGTGGCTTTGATGTAGGTATAACAATTGATTAAAAAAGTGTTTTGGTTAATGAAATTTGACTCTCTGGAAAGTCCCATTCCACTCTTCCTCTCTAAAACATGCCCATAATGGTTGTGACACTATACTATGGCAATTAAAAAAAAAAAAAAAAATGTCATCCCCTACCAAATTTTTAAAGCTCCTCTCATTCTTAACAATGTCTTAGGGATATGGCTTTGAAGTCCTACCCTCCTTGTGGGCATACTGCCCAACAAGAACACCATGAAGACCAGTATTTTTAAATGATGTTTTCATTTGTTGTTAAAACGTTTGTAACGAAGCCAAATTTTCTCTTCTACATTTACCACTTAATATCGTAACTATTTTTCCTCTTAGATTCCCTTCCATTCTTACTTTCTTTTTTAGTTCAAAAGGAAGAAGAATGGGTACATGAACTCCATGAGCATATAACAACTTTCTTCTATCATCACTATCTCTTTTCCCTTTCCACACAGTCCAATGATGACTTCCGATAAGAAAGTCCATTCTGGATTCTGGGGGTGTTGCTCAGTGTAGGCCCTGGGTTCCAGCCCAGCACCCAGCACTGCCAAAAGAGAGAGAAAGAGAGAGAGAGAGAGAGAGGGAGAGAATCGCCATTTGATTAGTCCTATTTGGTCTGCTTATGCTCTCTTCTCCATCTACTCTTGGTGAGGATGTATTTATTATTATCACATCTTTTGCTTTTAATCCTCTTCCACCCTTCTTTATCTCCTACTCTTTCTTCTACCACTTCTTTCTCATTTTCTGAATGCTGCCAAGTATTTCCCTGAATTATCTTACAAAACCTCAATCGCAGAACTAACACCAAAGTACTACCTTGCTTTAGAAATAAAACTTAGAAAGAGAAGGAACTTACCTAAGATGAAAAGTTATAAGTGGTTAATACAGAATTCAAATCCAGGTTAATCTTTTGTTAGCTCTAATTCCCTACCTACTCCATCTATTTGTTCCTTCTTTCATTTAGTCATTCTTTTATCCAATGAATATACATTTAACATGTGATTATTTTTTTTCAGTACTATTCTAGGTGGTTAGACACAAGGAACAAGATGTAATTATATACTCATGGAAATCTGTATGGTGTGTGTTTGTGCATGTGGGATACCAAATGAACAAATGAGCACACTATCACATTGATGGTGTGCTTGGTGATAGGGTAGAGATTGTTACAAAGTTTCAATTAAATATTAGCAGAGACAGTCTGAGGAATCAAATATGGATTCACGAGGAAGTAACGTTTACTTGTATTTTGAGGGATAAATTCAAGTTTACAAGAGAAGTAGACAGGAAGAGCTTCAAATGATACAGAGGCATTCTCTCCTTGAGGAACAGAGAGATGTGCAAGACAGCAGGAGCACAGGGACAGCGTGCATCATGTGACCAGGAGAAAATCACAGTAGAGGTAGGATGTGAGGAAATTTGCATTCTAGGGCTGGGGCTGGAGCTTAGTGGTAGAGCACTTGCCTAGCATATGTGAGGCACTGGGTTCAATCCTCAACACCACATAAAAATAAAGATATTGTGTCCATCTACAACTAAAAAAAAATTAAAAACAAAATTGCATTCTGTCTAGGGAAATAGGTAACCGACATGGAGGTTCAAGGTCTCCTGATTTTTCTTTTTTTCTTTTTTTTTAAGAGGTAAGTCATTAAACTATTTTTAAAAAGCCAAGTTTATCCCTATATCCCGTCAACAAATTATTTTATAATGTACTTATTATTGGCAGGCATTTTGGAAAACAATGGATGGGTATATTATAAACATGAATCAGATATTCAGGAAATGTACTGTTTTGTGGGGAAAATAACGTAGGCTAAAAAGACTAGGAAATAACACTGTAAGATGATCTAATATAAATTCTGTGCACATGTGCTCTAGAGTCACGGCTAGTGGAGATGTATGTGTGACAGGAAGGAGGAAGAGGGAAGAAGAAAGAACCACAAAGATATTAGTTTCCATTTTGCTAAAAAATTAGATTCCTTCAAGAACAAAACTAAACATAAAGTCAGCGATTAGGAAAGAAATATTTGAATTGCAAAAGAGAAGAATCGTGCCTCGAAGAGGTTTATCCACACTCAGAGGATAAATACGACCTACCTTCTCCATCATGGCTGCAGGTTACCGGATACCACTGACCCAATGCCGTTCTCTCCCGGGACAATCAAAGCCTCTCTAGAAAGATCAGCAAAGATTTATGTCATACATTTCCAGTCCTCAGACAGCACTCAGAGGCCAACAGGGACCCCATAAACGACCAAGAGAAGGCTAGGACGTTGGGAGGCCAGGCTGAGCCTTCTACTGACGATCGGTCTGCTTCACTTAAAGCCTCATAAACACTGTCCTGCTGGTTCAGCCTTTAAACATAAATATCACAAAGTCCCTGGCTGTGCTTTTTTTTTTTTTTTTTTTTTTGGTTTATTGTAATATTACAAATCTATGACTCCAGCCCTTGACATCAACTTCTGTACAAATATCTCAGTTTTACTGCTAAACTTCAGGTTCTTTATACAGCCCCACAATGTACCCACATGGCACCTACCTATGCAGAAAAGTTACTCCAAAGCTGGGGAGCCTTTGATCTTGTGTTGTCACAAAGCCAGGATCAGTGGAATGATTTGTCAAAGGCTTCTTGCATCAGGTGTGAACATGCAAGAAGGGAGAGACAGCCATTGTAAAGGTGTGCCTTTTGCTTTTCTATTAATGCTTTTTTGATTTTATGAGGGGCAGTTCAAAGGATGGGCACTTCTATTATGCATAAGGGTGAGAAATGCTAAATCTTTTCTCCCTACCTCTGCTTTTGTTTTCAGAAGAGACATTTTAAAACTTCCAGAAATGACCAGTTTGCAAACTATCATGTCTTTAATGATCAAATCGTTTTGAAAGGTGGGTGAAAAGACAGTGTCCAGGAAGGTTTTGTCCAGTGTCCAGGAACTGATAGGCATGGTTGACAATCTCAAGAAGCTTCGCCCTTTACATGCATGGGACTTGGTGTAGACTGAACTTAGGTGATAAGCAGTGAGGAGGCAATGGTTCTTTCCAACCAGCTTACCTATGCTGCCATCAATGTTTGGAACATTATTTATTTATTTATTTATTTTGAGCATGACAATGCTCATGGAAGTATTGCCCATTTGGAGTAGAGTAGAATGGTCTAGCAAGGGTCAGAGTGGAAATATCTTGAAGAAGTTACATTTCTTTCTAATTCAAAAAAGAGACCTGGGAATATTGTTCAGTTGGTAGAGTGCTTACCTCGCATGCACAAGGCCTTGGGTTCAATCCCCCACACCACCAAAAAAAATAATAATAATAATAATAATAAAAAAATAAATAAAAAGAAATGGGACCTGCCAGTTTTGACAGATTGAAAAGAGACATTCACTGATACATCTCATATTTTTGCTTGGAATCTCAATGAAAGCACATTGGCTCTGGTTCCTTGGCAAGGCAGTGATGCTTTCATCCTCTACTGGGAGAGGTGGAGATAGTACACACTCAGAACTGTGGAAACCAAAGGGTGATGGAAATCCCAAGATCTCAGTTACCATGCTCAGCAGCTATGCAGAGTAACAGAATGGACCTTGGAATGGACAGCCTGGCTGAGAGGTGCTTTGAAGTTCACATCTTCTCTCTACCTCTGCTTCTAATTAGGAAACTTGGACTTTCTAATTTCTGACTTCTCTTTCCAGGGACACATGATCTGAAACACTGAATGAGTTCCCCAAATGTACAGGAGCGGTGGCTATCTGATAAACTAGCATAAGCTACCACATCTTCACCCAAGGGGGTGCCTGGAAATTGTGTGGAACTAAAGCATTGGGTTTTCTATAGCCACTGATGAATGCCAGGGAGACATATTACACAACCCCCTTGTCTATCCAGACAGCCTCTTGAGCCCATGTCAGAATTAAAGTCAGAACAAAACTGTTTTTGTGACAGATTTATTCTTAAGGAACCAACTAAATCTCATCATCCTCTGAACCCTTAGTAGAGCAGTAACAGCAAGCCAGGCAGTTCTGGAGGGTGAAGAACTTCAGACAGTTTTACACACACACACATACACACACACACACATGCACACATGTAATGCATGCACATGCATACACACATACACACATATAAACACACATATACACACATGCACACATATGATGCATGCACATGCATACACATGCATATACACACACATGCACAAACACACAACTTTGAAACGTGATTCAGGTAAGTAACTGAACATAGCACTACGTAGTTAATGTATGAAATGGAAAAGAAAGCCCAGGCTCTGGTATTTTGTCACATACATAAAGGGGAGAGATCATTCTGATTCATGTGTATTCATGTGTTTGGCTTGATTCTTTCGTTTCAGTAATGATTTGTGCTCATTAGATAAAAATCAAGCAAGCAAACAAAAGTCTCAACTGATTTTTGTTTACCTCTAAATAATTGGGAGAAACAAGCTGTAATGTCTCTACTTCTGTGCAGAGGAATGGTTTTCCTAACTCTGGAGTCTTCTGCACTCTGTTTCCAGATGTGTTGGAACCCTTGGACAGTCTTCATGAGCTGAGCATGAGCTGAGCATGAGTGAGCATGGGAAGAGCTCGACTAAGTAGCCTCTTCTAACACTGTTTCCTTTCTTATATGGTCCACCAATTAGAGACGAAGATTCAACCAAGAGTCAATATGAATGACAGGGCCCTGAAGCAGCATTATGCTGGAATTGTTCCTTGTTGCCTTTTTCCTTGTGGTAGTTCATAGTCCATGGGCCTTTCTCTAAGATGAATGGCCTCTTCAAAGGCAGGGGGGACATCTTTATTTTCTCTGCCCTGCCCTGACATAGTCAAGACTCAAAAATGCTAAGTCTGGAACACTTATGAAAGAAAAAAAAATGAATTAATGTCACTAAGGTTTTTAAAGCTTTGAAAACATCTCAACGGAATTTACAGAAGGTTTTACTTTGTTCCAAAGAATTCGTAGTATAATGACAGGAGATTGAAAGTAAAATATTTTCAAAATGGCAGAAAGAAAACATGAAAAATAAAGACCGGGAAGAGGTTTGCTGATTGATTTGAAAGGAAGGAGAAAGGAAAGTCCAAGCAAAAGACTAAAGATGATATCATTGGATATTTTCTAGGCCTCTTTTTCTGAATTGTTTTAGGAGATATATTTTTGTCATATTGATTCACACCCATCTCTTTTCTGTCAGTTCTAAGATAGTTTCTATTCATAGTATTTACATTTTGGGTGAAGAATATAAAACATATGATTTAGACTACTTTCATAAAGTAGAATGAAATCATTCAATCTGCTCGCCTTTAGTATAGTTCTCCTGCTCAGCATGCCGCAGCATTGCCCGTCCTTGCCCACGTGGAATTAAACTATGCCTGGGATGATGATGAGCATCACAGCCAGGCAGAAGCTGCGTGAGTTAGATATGCCCCACTTCCTTCCCCGGTCTGGGCAAAGTGCATATCCATAAAAAGAATCCTTTAACCTACATCCTGTGATGTGCAAATTCCCCTACCAATTGTTCTTCTGTGGAACATGTAGGATGAGTAAAAAAAATACATTCACGTGGTATTTGCCCACTGAGTGTTGGAACCGCCCATTATTGCAGAATAACCTGGCTTATACTGACGGATGCAGGGCCCTAGGTATATGATTTCCTGAAGACTTATGCCCCACTAACTCATTCATTTACTCATGTCAGAACTATCCCAGAAAGAACTCAAGCAGCTCCCTTAAAAGGTGCTCACCCACTTGACTTGCAGGATCTTCATTATTGGCTCGGTCTCTCTTTCATCTTTCTCCTAAAATGAGTCTGGAGACTACAGACAGCCTTCTAGATCACATTTAAAATAAAAATGCAGCGACTGTTTGAACTTGGAGAAGCGTCTTTGACCTCAAGACCACCGTGTGGACCATATGCACTGTGACCCGTGCCAGAGATGCCACATACCCAGCAGGCTCTCAGACTTTGCTTTCTTGATTCTGCAACTTGGACTTGAAGAAGATCCTGTGATGTCCTGAACTGGACCACAGAACAGGAGTTTTCACTCTCTGGAAGCTTTTTACATGAGTTGATCTTTCCAAAAATGGATTTTTTTTTCTCTTCTCATTTTCTTGTATTTGTTTTTCTAACATAGCTCTTTACTGAGATAATTTTGTTTCTTTCCTTTAAAGATCAGAATATGGTATATGAACAGCTGGGGTGGAAGTGCTGGCAAACAGAAAGCAGAGCCCAGTTCTCCCTGATGTCATGTTGCCTATGGCCACGTACAACACTAGGCTCTAATCCCCATAATTGACCATGGAAAATGATTAATATTTGTAATATTGTGAGTGGTTGGAAAAAGAGTGTAAAGTACACTATATAAATCATGTAACCAATTAAATACATAAGCATTTGTGTGGGTGAGGGTACATTCACCAAGGGTAGGTATTTTCATTACTTTTTAAAAATCTCTTCTCTGAATTAAACAGAAGTATATAAGATTGAATCTGTTCCTCTTTATTTATCTTCTTATTCAAATTGTTGGTGCTGAAGTTTCTTATGGGTTAATCTTTGGTTACCTTCCTGAGTAGGCATATATTTTTCCTGATTAAGAGACCAAAAAATCCAGAAAAACAATTTGTTTAGGGCATGGTACCCTTCCCTGTGGAATAATGCAATAGAAGCACCTTATACACCTCTGGATTCAGAATGCATAATTTTATAATTACTGTGTTAAAAGATAAAATGAAAAAAAAAAAGCAGCATAGGATTTTCAGGGCAATTTCTACACATATTTAATGGCAAATTCCAGAAATAAATACCTTGTAAGACTTCAATATATTTTATTACAATATATGGTTGTAATTGTTCTATTTTGTTATTGTCATTGTTAAATTCTTACTGTGGCTAATTTGTAAATTAAATTTCAAGATAGTTCAGTAGGTATTGGAAGAACTATAGTACATACAGTGTCCATTCCTACAGGTGGTTTCAGGCATCCACTGGGGGTCTTCCAAGGTAACCCCCAGGGATAAAGAACAGTACTGTTATAGATAATGTTTAAAAGGGAGGAAGAAATATTTTGTGCAGAGGGAGAGTAAAATATTGAATCAGTAGAATGGATGTTGTGATTACTGAAAACAGGTAAAACTAAGATGCATAGGGCAGACACTGGCAGCAGCAAAGGAGGTTTGAAGCTATGAGTGATAGAGAGAGGATGGCATTAGGGACTTAAAAGAATATGGGCAAACCATGATCAGTGTGATAGGGAATTAATAAACAAAGCCACTAGGGTAGATACTCAACTACAAGAAACAGAGCTGGGCATTTAGAAATGTGGAATGAATTTACAACATCTACTATGGAGAAGGTAACTGCAGAAGGCTGAAGAAGAGATCCCTTCAGATGTAGTCAAGGAGGAGCACATTAGGATCACTCAGGTTGGCAGTACTCAGACGGCTCTGCATTTGATCTTCCTTAGTGCTCTTGGGAAGCCTTTTCATTTGAACACATGAAAACAAAACCAAAAATGTTCAATGAAACAAAAACAACAACAAGACAATCCTGAGTATCTCAGTGGGAATCTGTATAAAAGGAATACCAAGGATTTCTAAATTTGCTAGAGAAGAAAAAGCATAAAAAGAATTGACGGCGGGGTTCAGACTAGACAAGAAGTTTAATAAGCCCCAATCTGAGGAAGAGAGAAATCAAAGTCTGGAAATCATATGGCCCAGGATTTGAGGCTGTAATGGGAGCAGAATGCATGTTAAGTAGTTTTACCAGACATGGAGGGGCAGGATGTTTGTTCAGTATAACTTGAGCAGCTTCTAACTTGTGATCGAAAATGAACTTAACTTTCCATGAAAGAACCCCCAAAGCTCAGTTAGGTGAGTGATGGCCCAGCATTTGCAAAGCATCATGGGAGCATGCTAACCTGTAAAACTGTCCATATCTGAAATGCTTCCAAACACATACTCAATAAGATTTTATCCCTCCCCTCAAACCGTGCTTTGATGGTGGTCTTTTACTTTGTCTCTGCCCTCACCATATCATGGACAGGGAAGTCTTTTTCAAGGGAGGAGGTTACACAAAATGGTGTCCAGAAGTTAAGACTCTTAGAATGTTACCCATTATTTTGAAGTGACTTGTGTAGTGTCACATAGAAGCAGACATTGGACTAGAATCAAGTTCTTCTAAATTCTAGCCTAGGGTCCTTCTCTCCTGTGGTCTATTGCCTTCTAAAAGTATGTGAGCCGCCCAGGCCACATGTAAGTAAAGAATTTGAAGGGGTGTTGGGGAGAGACTGAGCCTGATTTTAGTGAGATTTTTCCCTTCCTTGGATGGAGCTAGAAATCCTGATGTGATCAGTTTTATGGTGTTTAAAATGGATACTTCTACACAGGGCCAGTCAACGAAGGTACATTTCCTGTTGGTCCAAGAGGGCATTATGGGCGGGGGTGACACCATTAACTGATGGTTTATTGCTTTGGGGAAATATTTGGACATCCTGTTTGCTTGATCAGCAGTTAAACCCTGGGTTGCTGTTCTGACCTTGGTTCACCCAGAAGATTATTTCTATAAACTTGAAAACTGAAACCAAGTAAGATCACATACACCAAAGAAGCCCAGAGGAAGAAAGTCGGATCTTTTGTTTATCTCTAGGGTGTGAACGCCAGCCAAAGACCATACTCCTGTTCCCTCTCTGGAAACAAGGTGATTTGCATTTCTCTGGGGTTTTAACTCCTGATTAACTATGTAAATAACTTTATTCAACAAAGCCTCCCTCTACCCCCTTTGGATTTTGACCTTTGGAGCCTCCTTGCTAATGTTTGTGGGAATTAAATAATGAACATTCAAAATCAGAAGCTTGGAAAATATGCCAAGGTCCAGTGGAAAATGTCATATTAAAATATAAGTAGTGTAAAATAAACATGGTTTTATTAACAATTGTGTTTCCCAATTGCTAGTCATAATCATCTTCCTATGTGACAAATAATATTATGAAAAACTTTGGAGTCTAACTCCCTGAGGTTCACAGCACATAAATATGAATGAGAAGACCTCTTAGCAGTCCGTCTCATCAGACTCATGGGGTGCAGTTGGGTTGATCTCCAGACCCCCTACCTGAAGATCTCCAAGTCTAATAGGAGCCACCTCTTGGTGGAGAGCATCACAGCTCACAGGGCCCTTGAACATGCCCTCTGTTTTGTTTGTTATGCTTGTTTCTTCAAACATGAGTGAGTTAGTACAAGTGTTATCCTTTGTATCACTCCACTAAAGGAAGCAAGGCATAGAAATTTAGCCACACACAGCACTTCAGACCTGATATTGAATGAGTGCTTGGAATCCACACTTACAGCTTCAGCGTAGGAGGAAATTCTGGTCGCCATTGGTAGTTTTGTTCCCTACAGTGTTTCTTACCCAGATCAGCCCAAAGCTCCGTTTAACTACTGTACCACAGTCTGTGTCTGGAATTCTGTGGTCGTGATACTCACCGGAAAGTCACTTATTGGAACAGAGGGCATTATATTTTTCAGGGATATCTCTGAAAGATTCCAAAACAAGGAACATAATTCCAGAGTTTTATTTAATCTCCCAATCCTAAGCAAAGAAACACTGCATGGAGTTCTATCAGGGCGCTGGAAATGTCACATTAATTAACATCAGCCCCACCCATATCTCCTTGGGTGTCAAAGACGAAATAAAACAAAAATAATAAAAATAATATGATAATGAAGCAAACAAAGCGAAATATTGTGAGCGTATCAGAATTGGCCCACCAAAAAAGAAAATAATGAAGTAGCAGAAAGACCACTGAGCTTTAGGGCCCCTGGGTTTCTTTTACTCCAGTAAAGCTTGGCTAAAATAACACAAACCCTATAGCTTACTAATTTTTCAGGCCAATATTTGGGTATAATTTGTGTGCTTTATGGGCCTGGAAAACCCAGGAGAGGCCCCAAATTGCTGACGTAACTGTCTTTGAATTTAACAAAGCCCATTACCATGTCAGGGAGGAGGATGGGTGGAAAGCTCAAGGGGCAGGTTTTCGAGGCACCCAGAGGGGTTTTTCACTGCAGCTACTGAAATAATAAACTCCCTTGATTTTTGGCACCAACCGGAGTCGTTTTAACAGTTCACTTCTAATCGCAGATAATTCTTTTTTTATTATGTCATTTTAGATGCCGTTATTGCACACATAGCAAATGTTGCTATGTTACTGAGAACCGTAAACTGCACAGAGGAGATCAGTCCTAACAAAAGTGAAACTGTCTGTGGTCTGAGTTAGCCTGTGTGTGTGTGTGTGTGTGTGTGTGTGTGTGTGTGTGTGTGAGAATCCGCCCACGGCTCGTTTTCAGAATAGATTTTATGATGTCTGGAATCTGGACTGAACTTTCTGTCTTCTCCTGTTTCAATTAAAAGAAATTAAGAGCTGGCTCATTATCTTTCCAGTAAATTTGGGTATAAATTCTGGGGAAGGGAGACCCCAAAGCCATCAAATTTCATACACTTCCCCAGAAATAGGGATTGAGGCCTGCCGTCTGGACAGGAAGCGAAAACACGTTGTTTTGTCTTAGACAAGGCAACTACTGCTGATTATACAAAGAGAAAAGAAAAGAAGAAAAAAATGACCAAACCACACTTGGTGACTTCTGATAAATATGCTTGGAATAACTTCAAGTGCAAAACCATACTATTAGGCAAAAACATTCTCTCTTCCCCATTTTTGTTTTAATTTGCTTATATTAATTGGGATGGTGATATTTAATGTAACATTTTGAATCTTAAATCGTTTAAACTCCTAAAAATTTCAAGAAAAAAAAAATCCTACCTACCTTTTTACTCAAATACACCAATTGTTGACTTTTTTATTTTATTTTTTTTTTCAGGGTGGGGGGTAGGTAGCTGGGAATTGAATCCAAGGCACTTAATCAATGATCCACATCCCCAGCCCCATTCTTTTTCTTTTCTTTCTTTCTTTCTTCTTCTTTTTCTTTTTTCTTTTTTTTTTTTTTTTTTAGACAGGATCTTGCTAAGTTTCTTAGGGCTTTGCTACCTTTATGAGGCTGGCCTCAAACTTGTGATACTCCTACCTAAGCCTCCTGAGGAACTGAGATTACAGCCACGCACTACTGCACTCAGCCTTTGTTGACATTTTACCTCATAGCTGTCTGTCCATCTCTTTAAGTTTTGTTCTGTTAATCATTGGAAGAAGATAGATTATGAAAATCTTCCCCCTTTACCTCTAAACACTTAAGTGTATTACTCTAAGAATAAAGAGCTTCCCTTTGATAATTACAGAATAAGGACCCAAATTGGAAGTTCTTCTAGCACCACTATTGTCTACAAAGTCTCTTCATATTTCATCAATGGGCCCAGAAAAGTCCTTACAGTAGCTTCTCTTAGTCCTGATCCAATCTGGGATTATGCATCACATTTAGCTTTTATTAGGCTCACAAATTCTTACACACACATATGCATGCACATTTAACACATCTGGGTCAGAGGTCATTGCTAAACAAATATTCACCAAATAAGATCTTGGGGCCCTTGCTAGCTCATCTCCCTTTCCCTGTTGGTCTCACCATAAAACAGTAATAACAGCAAGCTAAGCAAGCAAACAACAAAAGATTTTTGGTTTTAAAATCTTTAAAAGATGGGCTGGGGTTGTGGTTCAGGGGTAAAGTGCTCACCTAGCACGAGCGTGGCCCGGGTTCGATCCTCAGCACCACATAAAAATAAATAAAGGCATTGTGTACAACTAAATAAATAAATATCTTAAAAAATCTTTAAAAGATGGTGCTTAAACACAGGAATTTTCAAATGAATGGTGTAAAGAAGTGTGTCTCTTCTCCCTCCGGGAAGCTTCAGTAAGGTGCATGTGGAATGATGGTGCATAGAAATGGTCTGCACAGTAAGGCACTCAGCACAGAGTGCTGTGAGCACCACATGGGAAACTCACAGTGGGCTGAGAGGCAAGAACTCAGCCTCAATCTGCAGGCCGCGGAGAGAAGGCCACACAGTGAAAGGAGAAAAAGGGAGGTCAGTAGCCAGACAAATGGCCTGGATGTGCATGAAACCAAAGGAACCACATGATCAAAACAAAGATACAAACAGACTGACGTACAGAGTTGTCATAGAATGTGATTTATGCAGGAGCCCTGTTTGGGGAGATGGCTTAAATTGCGGTTGACTATGGGCCATGGAGATTTGGGCATTGTCGCCTTCCGTAGTCTCACGGGACTTGGCCTGGGATCTCGCGGGACTTGGCCCGGGATCTCAAGTGACTTGGCCGAGATTGCTGATCGGGTCAGCGCCATTTTGGTGGTGTGTGTGGCGCGTGTTAGTCGTTGTTAGAGCCAGAGAAAAAAGTTATCAGAATAAAAAGCTGTTTGTTTCCAGTTTGCCTCCGAACTTCTTCCCGCGACTTCGTTGCTCCAAGCGGCCATCGCTTCAGGCGACAACAGATTTGTACAAAAATTATTATGGTTTAGATATGAGGTGTCCCCCAAAAGCGAGTGCATGAGAAAATGCAAAGAAGTTTAGAGGTGAAATGATTGGGTTATGGGAACCTGAGCATAATCAGTGCAGTGATCTACTTGAATGCATTAACCAGGTGGTAACTGTAGGCAGGTGAGGTGTGGCTGGAGGAAGTATGTCACTAGGGGTATATATTTGGGGCCTTTGGGGCACATATTTTGTCCCTGGTGAGCAGAGCTTGGTCTCTCTCTGCTTCCTGGTGGCCAGGCCCTGAGTTGCTTTCCTCCACCACACTCTTCCACCATAATGTTCTGCTTCACCTCAGACCCAGAGCAATGGAGCCAGCTATCGATGGAATGAGACCTCTGAAATGATGAGCCCCCAAATAAACTTTTCCTCTTCAAAATTTTTTTTTTTGTCAGATATTTTAGTCACAGCGTTGAAAAAGCTGACTAAACTAAAAAAAAAAAAAAAAAAAAAAAAAAAAAAAAAGAAGAAGAAGAAGAAAGAAAGAAAAAGTAAAGAGCAGGAATATTTTGAATTTTATTTTGTAAATATGTGGTTTGGGATACATGTTATTATCTTTTGACAACGGAATTATGCGTAAGAAGTTAAACATATGTTCTTGTTTATCTTCTTGAAGTTTCAAAGTAAATAATATGTTTACTTTTATTATTAATAATGATTTCAGGTAGAGAGTGACAGATGGCCATTGGCATAGCTATATGTTCAAATAAGAACAAAAATCACTGTTTCCAAGCTGGGTCTGAGAGAGTAGCTCTGTGATTGGCAGCTTCGGGAGGAATAATTTGGTTCAGATTGGTTGGCTCCTGGTAGGGTCCCCAAAGGGGCTGGAGTCTCATGTAGGTTCCAATGGGAACTGCAGGAGAAGCCAAAATACTCTGATCAGAGTCTGTGACACTGGTAGGTAAAGTAGAGGTTCCCGAGTTCCCAGGAACTGTTTAGGATGCCTGTCTGCTACTTTTCATATCTTATGGTAGATCTGGGAGGCTGGAGGATGGTAATGCTGATAACCTACAAGTGTTTGTTAATGATACTTGGCAACATTAATAATCTCACCTGAATCACATTATGTAGCTTGAGCGTCCTGTATTCAAAAATCTGAAATCTGAAATACCCCCAACTTTGCACCTTTTTGAGTTTGGACACTACGTCACAAGTTGAAAATGCCATATCATAAAACTTTGTTTCATGCACAAACTTATTAAATATATAGCAAGAGTTACCTTCAGGCTATGTGGAGAAGTTTTATATATTAAACATAAATAAATTTAATGTTTTTAGATATGGGTTTCATTCCCAAGATATTTCATTATGTATAAGCAAATATTCTGATATACTCCCCCAAATTCTGAAATCTGAAACATTTTTTGTCCCATGAATTTAAGACAAGGAACACTGAACCTGTACCTAGGTACAATGTTCAACTGCACAAGGCTTCCTTTTGAGGTGTATTAGGACACTTCAAACATATACACAGAAATGTATGGTGCTTTCCTTTGTCTAGTGAAATATAAAATTATATGTTTCATCATTAATCAATTCACCATTTCAGAACTACAAAATCACAGTACTAAACCATGAGCAGGCAAAGGATTCTTAAAATTTTATTATTGATATTTTGTTTGTTGCTGTTGGTCAGTGAGGCTCTGTCCTTCACCTACTAACATTATCTCCCAAATTGTGATGGAATCACACGCATTTCCCTGGATATTTTCTGGGAGGGTACCAGCCATCAGAAAGTGAGCCGTACACACCCCAAATAATTCTTTTCTGAAAGCCAGGTACTGCAGAGTGTTGGTCTTGTGTTTCTGTTGCTACATTTGAATTTCAAAGTGACAATACCTTAGCTGAGCATATTTTATGAATGATACGGTACAGTACCGCGGTAATAGCCACATGTCAGTTATCAAGATGAGTGTTGATGCATAGGTAAGATCCGGAAGTACACAGAAAGGAACCAGTAAGTTCTGGGGGGAGATTCTTATTCTCTTTATTTTCTGTTGACTCTATGCCAAGCCCCTGGCTGGTGTTAAAAAATAAAACATTGTGGGCAGGAGAGAGGAAATGGAGTGGAAGGTGGTCTCCTAAATCCTATCTCTAAATTCCTCCAGAACTTCTGATCTATTGGGTCTTCAATCAGTCTTTGTAAACGGCCCCATTGAGCTTCTTTTGGCTGAGTGGGAATCTTAGTTTCAGGATGAACCAAAAGAATCTGTCAGGACTGCCACATACCCACATACCCGGGGTAGGAGTTGGTGGGTGGAAAACTCATCCTTAGAAGACTTTATAGGATGTCCAGCTGGAATCTGGAAATTGGGGATGCTTCACTTATAAGATTCCAGCAATATAAAATGTGTCCCTCTTTCTCACAGATAAGTAGATATTGAATGTCTACTATACCAGATGCAAATCCTTTAACAGCCCCTGAAAAGTAGTATTCTCCTGGCTTTACAAATGAAGAGACTCATGCTTGAATCTAAGTGGCTTGCTCAAGACTATGTAGTTATTAGAAGAAAGGTGCGTGTTTTAAACTTTCATCCATTTGACCCCAATTTCACCTTCTTTTTCTTAAATAGATTGCTAATTTACCCATCACTGATTACCTTTCATGCTTGCTTGCTCGAAAGGAATTAATATTTCTCATTAATCACATCATGCCCATGAATCTATCTGAAGGACCGAGAAGGCAATCTTTGACATGTCTGACTTGGTTTTACAAGTACCTTTTTCCTATTTTTGCCACACAAGTCTTTTAAATGTTCCAATTCCTTAACACATCCCATACTTAGCAGCATCTTGCTCTATTAACTACAATGGAATAGATGCTTGGGCTTATTCGCTTGCTTTTCTTCCCAGTCTACCTGCTTGTCCTGTTTCATTCTTGCATATATAGATAATTTATTCCATATAATGTGAGGATGAGTTAATGTATTCTAGTTCTCATTCAACATGTGCAAGATTTGCATATAACTGAAAGTTACCATAGGGATTAAAATCTTAATTGCCCTGATGATTATCATGATGGAATTGGAGTCCTGGTAGCAGATTACTGGAATACTATGGTATAGATGTACATTTCTGTGCTCTGAACTCATAGTAAAGGTTGAATAACTTTTATCCAAAATTCTTAGGACCAAAACCATTTCAGATTGTGCACTTCTTCTTTTTGTTAAATCTTGGAATATTCACACATGTATAATAAAATTTCTTGGGTATGGAACCAAAGACTTAAAAATGAAATGCATGTGTGTTTCATATACACCTTATACACATAGCCTTAAGATAATTTTATACAATGGTTTTAATAATTCTGTGCATGAAGCTTCTTGGTGTGCAATTTTCCACACGTGGCATGATATCCAAACTCAAAAAGTTTTAGATTTTAGAATTTTTTTGGATTTCAGATTTTCAGACAGGGGATCATCGAGATGTACATAATTGGCAGGGTGGCTCCTTCTGTCACCTATGAACAGTTCTGTTAAGGATGTACATATGCCATCTGTACCTCTGCAGCTGAATCCATTCCACCCAGAAGCAATGCTATTGTTTCTTCCCATCAACTAACTGTGTTCAGGGCTTATCACTGATTAGCCACAGACCAATAATTTCCCCTGGCCTTAGCACCTTCATTTGTACGAGAGAGAGAGAGAGAGAGAGAGAGAGAGAGAGAGAGAGAGATTTGTGCTACATAATCCCAAAGACTGCTTCCTAGGATACAGTGCTCTGAAAAGAACATTTTAACAAAGTACCTACAATTTACACATTTCTGATGAATTTCAAGTTAGCTCATCAAAATGTTTTATAAGAAGCCATTTGAAAGTGTTGGAGCCTTCTGAGCACTTCCCCAAAAACCATTTTCTTGGTCTTTCTGCATTAGGAAATAACATCCTGCCAAGTTTTGAAGGAACGTGAGCCTCCAAAGAGGCTGCGTCTGTGAAGTCTCAAAGTGCCAATGGACATGAACTTGGCCAAATATGTTGAACCTCTCTGCTTTTGTGCTCATGTTGCCAGCTGGTAGAGTTAGTTCAACTTCACTGTTTAAAGTTTCCTTTTGGGCTAATGAATGTTTCTAAAATATTGTATTGCTTTAGAGCCCATGCTATGGCAATGTAAATCAATTCCCACCTCTATTAAATAAGTATGTGATTTTTACCCCTACAAAAATTCCATCGAGATATTGCAGGCCTTATATTGGCTAATAATAGACGATGGTGGTGGTCTCGTAGAAACAGCCATGGGTGGGATTTGGGGGAGAAAAATTGTCATCACTTGGGCTGCAGAATTCTTCGAAGAGACAGAGGCTACTGTTCAGTTTCCCCTAGCTGAGGAGGAACCAGGTGGCTTCACTTATTCCCTGGAGCCAGTGGGCTAAGTCCTAATTCTTTAGCTTTCTCTCAGAGGATAATCCTCTTCAGGTAGCAATTCTTGGGAATAGAAAGTCAAGAAAATGAAAAAAAAAACAGAAGCTCATTCATAAAGGAGCCCTTAGAAGGTCAGAAGTGGTCAGTACGAGGAGGAGAAACTGAGAAATCATGATCTTCAAGCTTCTACAATTAACAACTTACTGCCTCTGTGTACTGAGTTCCCTAATAATGAGTTGAAGAATGTGCCTGTCTGCAGTAGTCATTTATAAATATTAATGCAGCTTTGAGAAACTGGGACCTGATTTTAAGTGTTATATTTTATTTGTAAGCGCATAGTTTAATTATGGCTGTAAAACATTCATTACTTAAAATTTGCTGCTGTTTTGTGACTTGGGAGCCAGACTGGTTTGTAACATGTGGCTACATTTGACATATGTTCATTTCAAGGCAGATAAATGAGCTGAGAAGACCATTACCTGAAGGAACATCTACAGGCTTGTGTGCATACACATTGCTTCAACTCGATTGTACTGGTTCTATAATTGTGATCTGCTTTCTCAATGGCATTACCATTCTCTCGAGACTATGAGAATTTCCTCTAGGGAGGAATCTGGAATAGGCAAAGCATTGATGAAGTCTACATGCTATTTGAAGGGTACAGTGAAATCCCTTGTGTTCTTATGCCCCAAATCCGTATGTTGAAGCTCTAACCCCAATGCGATTGTATTTGGGCAGAGGGTTTGTAATTAAGGTTAAATGAGGTCATTAGGGTAGAGTCCTAATCCTATAAGATTGATAGCTTAATAAGGAGCTGAAGATTCCCCCCACCCACACCTTGTGAAGACACAGCAAGATAATGACCATCTGCAACCCAAGGGAAGAGCCCTGCTCAGACACCAACCTTCCTAGTACCTTGATCTTGGACTTCTAGCTCCCAGACCTGTAAGGAAATAAAGGCCTATCATTTAAGCCACCTAATCTATGGCATTTTGTTGTGGCTGCTCAAGATGACTAAGACAAAGGGACTTCTGGGGAGTGAGCAGAAGGTAATTAGAGGGAAGACACAGCTATCTAATTGTAGTGAGATGTTATGCCGGAGCATGGGCCATAGTAGCACAGGGTTGGCTAGGAAGAACTGGGACTTTGGACAAGTTAAGTCAGAGGTTAGTAGATGCTGAGGACCTAACAAAGCCAGAGACCCAGTGAAAGAAAGTGAGCTGAGCAAGGGAGATGTGGACTTAGTTCCAGAGAAACAGGAAGGGTCCAAAAATGGGGAGACTAGGATCTTCAAGAGCAAGCTCAATGAGTTACCTACATCCATAGCCCCCTCTCCCTTTCTCTCTCTCTATCTTTATCTTGGCCTCATATTACTCTCCCTGTGGATCTGGGTAACCTTGGGACATAGAATTCAATGTGTTCAGAAATGAGTAGGTTGTCCAAGACTCTGCTTCTGACAGTGACAGCCACAGAGGTGCCCCTATAGCTCGAGCATGCTTATCCAGAGGTACCTGTCAAGCATGTCATTGAGAATCAGTAGGAATCATATCCATATTTTTTAGGCAATGTCACCTGGGAGCTATCAATAGGCTATGAGCATGCCACGTATGATCAAAACTATTTTATAAAGTGCATGGGCAAGTGGAAATACCCACACATGGTGAAAATAAATTCCCAATGAGAAACAGTTATCCCTGGATGTTAGGGTTGTTCTAGTTTTGTGCCTTGTGCTTTTTAAGGTATTATTTTTTTCTGGAACATCAATTTTATTTTGAAATCACAAAACAAAACTATTAAACTATTAAAAAAAAGAACATGCTACCGGCACAGGGTAAGCTGGGGGAGGACAGCCACAGCAAGCCTGTCCATCTCGCTCCTGCTTCTCTGGAATTCTTCGGGTAATCGCTGAGTTCCTATGTTTATAGAATGTTTCAGTGGAGGGTGATGCCGAACAAAAGGCATTTTATGCTACACATGCTTACACTACACACACACACTACACACACATACACACACACACACACACACACACAGAAAATATATATTGTAAGGCTTTTCTTTCTTTTCTTTCATTTGATCATGATTCTTCTCCCAAGTGCAGCACCTAACTGCTTTTTTTTTTTTTTTTTTTTTTTTTTTTTTTTTTTTTTTTAATATTCAAACAAGGCAAAGGGGAAAAAAAAATAGGACAAGCAATGGAAACTAAAGAGCCCCACATGGCAGCCAAAGACAAATACCTTTCATGCCCACAGTTTTCATGTGCTGGTGACATCAGGGAGGCAATCAAGATCACAGTCTTGGGAAGCTCCAATCAGTTATAAATCTCTAAGAAAGGGGAGAGGGGATAACTTAAATATCATTTGTCTGGTAGGTTTTTTTTTTTTTTTTTGTTTTGTTTTGTTTTTTTTTTTGGGTACTGGGGATTGAACCCAGGGAAACTCAACCACTGAATCACATCCCCAGCCCTATTTTTTTTTTTTTTTTGTATTTTATTTAGAGACAGGGTCTCACTGAGTTGCTTAGTATCTCACCATTGCTGAGACTGACTTTGAACCCACAATCTTCCTGTCTCAGCCTCCCAAGCCTTGTCTGGTAGCTTTTTGTTGTTGTATTGTTTTGCTTTTGTTTTGGTCCTGGGTTTGAACCCAGAGGTGCTTAACTACTGAGCCATATCCCCATCCCCTTATTTATTTATTTATTTATTTATTTATATGTGTGTGTGTGTTTTACATTTTATATTATACTTGTAAAGCACATTTTTACATATCTCTGGTTGTATACAAAGTATATTCACACCATTTGTGACTTCATACATGCACTTAGGGTAATGATATCCATCTCATTCTACCATCTTTTTTTTTCTTCACCCTTTTGCCCCTTCCCTCCCCCTCCCTCTCCATTGGCCATTCTAGTGTTCCTCTAATCCTCCTATGCTCCCCATCCTAACCCCATTGTGAATCGTCCTCCTTATATCAGAGAAAATATTTGGCATTTGGCTTTTGGGGATTGGCTAACTTCACTTAGCATTATATTCTCTAATTTCATCCATTTCCCTGCAAATGCCATGATTTTATTCCTTCTTATTTCTGAGTAATACTCCATTGTGTATATATATATATATATATATATATATATATATATATATATATATATCACATTTTCTTTATCCATTCATCTACTGAAGGGCATCTAGGTTGGTTCCACAGTTTAGATATTGTGAATTGTGCTGCTATAAACATTGATGTGGCTGTGTCCCAGTAGTATGCTGTTTTTAAGTCCTTTGGGTATAGACCTAGGAGTGGGATAGCTGGGTCATAAGGTGGTTCCATTCCAAGTTTTCCAAGGAATCTCCATATTGCTTTCCATATTGCCTGCACCATTTTGCAGTCCCACCAACAATGTATGAGTGTGCCTTTTTCTCCACATCCTCGCCAGCATTTGTTGTTGTTTGTGATCTTAATAGCTGCCATTCTGACTGGTGTGAGATGAAATCTTAGAGTGGTTTTGATTTGCATTTCTCTAATTGCCAGAGATGTTGAACATTTTTTCAAGTATTTGTTGATTAATTGTATATCTTCTTCTGAGGAGTGTCTGTGCAGTTCCTTGGCCCATTTATTGATTGGGTTATTTGTTTTTTTGGTGTTAAGATTTTTGAGTTCTCTATATATTCTAGAGATTAGTGCTGTATCTGACATGTGTGTGGTAAAAATTTGTTCCCAATTAGTAGGCTTTCTATTCACCTCACTGATTGTTTCTTTTGCTGAGAATAAGCTTTGTAATTTGAATCTATCCCATTTATCGATTTTTGATATTAATTCTTATGCTACAGGATTCTTATTAAGGAACTTGGGGCCTAATCCAACATGTTGGAGATTAGAGCTTACTTTTTCTTCTATTAGGTGTAGTGTCTCTGGTCTAATTCCTAGATCCTTGATCCACTTTGAGTTGAATTTTGTGCATGGTGAGAGATAGAGGTTTAATTTTTATTTTCTTGCATATGGATTTTCAGTTTTCCCAGCACCATTTGTTGAAGAGGCTATCTTTTCTCCAACATATGTTTTTGGCACCTTTGTCTAATATAAGATAACTGAAATTATATGTGTTAGTCTCTGTGTCCTCTATTCTGTACCACTGGTCTACCAGCCTATTTTGGTGCCAATACCATGCTGTTTTTGTTACTTTTGCTCTGTAGTATAATTTAAGGTCTGGTATAGTGATGCCACCTGCTTCACTCCTCTTGCTAAGAATTGCTTTAGTTATTCTGGGTCTCTTATTTTTCCAGATGAATTTCATGACTGCTTTTTCTATTTCTATGAGGAATGTCATTGGGATTTTGATTGGCATTGCATTAAATCTGTATAGTGCTTTTGGTAGTATGGTCATTTTGACAATATTAGCTCTGCCTATCCAAGAACAGGGTAGCTCTTTCCATCTTCTAAGGTCTTTGATAATTTATTTCTTTAGTGTTCTGTAGTTTTCATTATAGAGGTCTTTCACATCTTTGGTTAAGTTGATTCCCAAGTTGTTTATTTATTTATCTTTTTATGCTATTATAAACAGGGTAGTTTTCCTCATTTCCCTTTCAGAGGATTTGACACTGATATATAGAAACGCCTTAAATTTATGAGTGTTGATTTTGTATCCTGCTACTTTGTTGAATTCATTTATGAGTTCTAGAAGTTTTCTGGTTTCAGGAAATAGAAAAATAGGGAGCAGTTCCAAACTCATTCTATGAGGCCAATATCATCCTGATTCCCAAATCAGGCAAAGACACATCAAAAAAAGAAAACGTCAGACCCATATCTTTAATGAACATAGATGCAAAAATTCTAAATAAAATTCTGTCAAAATGGATACAAAAACATATCAAAAATATCATACTCCACAATCATGTGGGATTCATTCCAGGGATGCAAGGATGGTTCAATATACGGAAATCAATAAATGTAATTCATCACATCAATAGACTCAAAGATAAGAACCATATGATTATCTCAATAGATGCAGAAAAAGCATTTGACAAAATAGAGCACCCCTTCATGTTGAAAACACTAGAAAAACTAGGAATAACAGGAACACATCTCAACATAATAAAAGCTATATATGCTAATCCCCAGGCCAACATTATTCTAAATGGATAAAAATTGAAACATTCCCTCTAAAAACCGGAACAAGACAGGGATGCCCTCTTTCACCACTTCTATTCAACATAGTAATTGAAATGCTGGCCAGAGCAATAAGACAGACAAAAGTAATTAAAGGGATACAGATAGGCAAAGTAGAACTCAAATTATCATTATTTGCTGATGATATGATTTTATACCTAGAAGTCCCCATCCCCTTTTTATGTTTTATTTTGAGACAGGGTCTCTCTAAGTTTCTTAGGGGCATTGTTAAGTTGCTGAGGCTGGCTTTGAACTTGCGATTCTCTTCCCTCAGCCTCCCAAGCTGCTGGGATTACAGTTGTGTATCGGGGCATCTGGCTTGGTAGCTGCTGTTTTTTTTTTTTTTTTTTTTGTTTGTTTGTTTGTTTTGTTTTTGTGAGAGGTGAGATTCCTGCCATGGGAAGGATACAGAAACCTATGTTAGGGAAGGAGGATGTAAAATATGAAAAAAAAAAAAAAAAAAAAAAAAAGACTGAGTTGAGAACTTAGATTGAAAATGAATATGCTACATCATCAATTGTAACAATTGATCTATTTTTTAAAAAATGTCCTGAAATGCTCCTCTGTAAAATTAGTAAATATAGGAAAAGTGGCTTTTATCCTCACCACTTGATCTCCAATCTCGGGCTAACATAGGCTGGACTCATTCTGAAGGCACTTATACTGCTGCATGGCCAGGTGAGGCGGCAGCTCTCTGCAGGTAGCTGGCACAGGTGTGCAGTGTCTGTAGGCAATAAAAGCCAACAGGGCGATCCAAAGCACTGTGCTTTCAAAGGGGTTTGGAAGCTTTGGAAATTATGGCAGTGGTCAGCTCTCAGAGAGCTGAGGCCCATAGGGTCCTCAGGGGGACCTTGGCAGGCTCCTGCTCTGCTGGTTGTAGGAGATGCAGGCTGCTCCATTTGACTTGGTCTGCAGTGAGACGCACTACCAGGAGGGTGCTCGTGACACAGCCGTTACCCTTTGCTGATGGGCCACATTTGCGAGGAAGGGAGTCAAATGAGAAGACTGGCCAAGTCTTCCATGCAGAACTGCTGGAGAAGACTCAGAAAGAAAACAGGGTGAAATGAAACCCCCGTTTCGGTTCTCGGAAGACTCATTAGACTTCTGAGCCAATTTGTATTTCACGGGATGAATGGAACTGGTTCAAGAACAGAAATGGGCTCCCCCGCCAGTGCCTTGAAGAAAATGCAGATTCAATGTTGGGGATCCTGATGGGGAACAATTAATGAAAATAACAATGTTTCAATGACAATCCATGGCATTAAGAGCCCAACGTGGTTTCAATATTTCCTCCAAAGGCTTCCTACATCCCATGATCCTGGCAGTTGAAGGACAGATGTTTAACTTTAATAGATGAATGGGGATTTGTCAGAACCTGGCATAAATAATGCAAGTCAGCTGGGTTTAGCCTCCAAGTCTCTTGGTATTCTGAAAAATAACCTGAGAATTTTTTTTTTTTTTGTTTTGTTCTTTTTCTTTGCCTAACAATTTTGTGCCTACCTAGTAGCCCTTGAGAATACAGATACTCACCCTTCAACAGAGTGTCCTGATATTTTCTCTCAGTGACAGGTGATTCAGGGCTGCGCTTGCTGTCCTAAGCAGCAGACTTGGCTGTACAGCAACTCCTTGGCTTCACAGTCTCTTCTCCAAGTGCAGAGGAAATTGAAAACCAGATTCAAATCTTATAAGTTGGTAATGCACATATATGTAGCACCTATTAAATGCAGAGACGTCGAAATTGTAACTTAAAATACAAGGAGATACAAAGCTGATAATAATGCCCGTTATTGCTTAAAACTGATGTGACATATGATGCTGAAGCCATGATTCACAGGGAAGTGCCTGAGTGCAATACACTCTGCTCCTGACCTGGAGCAGAGACCTGAACGGGGCTCTGTCTTGGGCCCCTCTGGGCCCATGATACTGGAGAGCTAACCCACCCAACTCCAGGTCTCTAAGGGTTCAGCATGATGTGCAACTGAGACATCATACAAAATAGTTAAAACTGAAAAACCCAGAAATCATTTCATGTCTTATCAGAGAAGAGATTGTTGGGTTTTTAACATTTGGAAGGACATGGAAAGCTATGTTAATTCTACTCCTACATTCTACTCTTTATGATACTGCAAATGTTCAAAACCCTCAGTCTCTATAACATTCCTGTCTTGTTCTTTCCTGAGAAGAGAAAGGAGCAGGATTTGAATGAGGTCCCACTATTTGAAACATCTAGTTGAAAATGGTCACCAAGATGATAACTTGATGGTTATTTTGGGTGATAAGACAGGCTGAGCACATTTTTTTTTGCTTAGGATTTACTCTGAGCATCCCCTTCTTTCTGTGAAAAAGCACTGGTTTGGTTGAGGACTAGCATTACTAGAAGGATATCTGTGACAGCATCAGGATGCCAACCTGGAACAGTTTTCTTTAAAATCAAAATCAATTTGATTCCGTTTATGCAGGTCATCTACAGGAAAGAAAAAATGTTTCTCTGAACCAATGTAGTAGTAATGTAAATACCACTGGGTTCCGATAAGTGATCACCAGCCCTGTGTTAAAAGAGATATCCTCCTGCACACACAGCACAACCCCTAGCACTTCCAACCAGGGTGTAGCCCAGAAAATAATCGAACCTTTGGCCTTTGGGGATGGAAACTTTTATAATCATAATATTGAACAGGTCTTGAGAGTTTGGATGTGTATGTGGAAGGTACAAAATCAAAAGTCAATCCCCTCCAAAAGTGTTTTATATTAAATTGAAATGAAAAGAGGAAATAAAACTGCCACATTTCGGACTGTACATTAAAAATAAAAATCCACTCCCCCCAAGGATACAAGTGTGCAAGATTTTCATTGCTCAGTCGTCTTTGTTTGTCCCTTGACTGGTTTCAGATTATTTTTTTATTATTATTTAGTGCAGGGACTATATATACAGCAACACCAAGCTTTTAACAGCAGTAACCCCCCCCCCCCACACACACACCCCGCCTTGCTATCGTAATTATGGTCTCATTAAGATTCCAATAAAAAGTTAAAAAAGAAAAACTTTTTTTTTTTTTTTAAGGAAAACAGAATGCCCACAGTGTCTCTCTACCAACATGCTATGCTTTTAAAATATTTGCATTTGAAATTCCTCACTGCAAATATTCTCAAACCAAAGGTAAATATAACACTTAGATTACTCCCAGAAGAACATTCCTTCGGCTATTAATACCCTGAATTCAAATCTTTTTTTTTTGCAAGTCTGTATAATTTTACTGTATGTACTTGATCCTGCAGCTTGGCAGGATGAAAGTGTTAGGAAGTCGGATGTACCAGGAATGAATAGGAGGAGGATTTCTTGCCTGGGTGAAAACAGTTGCTTTTCTCTTTGGCTTTCTATGTCATGAAACAGCCCATTTGCAATATCAGATTCCTGAGAATGGAGTCTCCAAACATGAGCAAAGGCAGGACTTCTCCTCCAAAACATCAGGCACTATATATGCTAGGCTTTGGTAGATCATTAGACGAAAGTATGAAAGACAGAAGTGTGTGTTCCACCTTCTCCAGGGCTTCTTTCATGAGCTCTCTTCTCTCACCTTCCCTTCATGAAGGCAATCTCAGTGCCCAAGTCAGGTCTCAGGATTCCTGTCCCTGGAGTCAGCAGCTCTGCACACAGCTCTGTATTTAGAACCTTCTTCTCTAATCACAGGTTGTTGACTTGTTGATCCAATCCCCTGGACTTCTAGGATTTTTTGGAGGATTTGTGCACACGCTTCCAAGCAAATGTATTGCCAATGTTATTTTTTTAAAAGTGGTTTAGAATACCTCCAATAAGAGAAAGGTAAAATAAAGTAATTTAAGGGCTCATTACAGCAAAGATAATAAAACATTTAGAGCCCCCATTACATTTTTCCTTGGTAGTAGCTTCACATGCTCCCTGTGAACAAGGCCACCCCTGACGTCTAACCATGGTAAAAGGTTGGATATAAAAAGAATGGGGCACAATGAGGACATTGCTAATATTTTCCAGAGACATTTCCAGTACAACACTTGGGAGCAAGACCAAGATGGCAGAGAGTTTGGGAGTGAAGGAAAGTTAAAGCAGATAATTAATTTTGAGAAAAGTTTCCTAAGAGACACAGGGAACGGGGAGTTTTGCGTGGTTCATTTATGGATAAATTTGTTTTAATGAATTGTCAAAGAGAAGGGGTGGGTAGGGATGAAATAGAAGGTCATGATCAAGGAGAAATTACCGAATGACATTGAAAAGAAGGAAGAGGACAAGAGTAAGCATTCATTGTACAGAGCAGCCTGGGGACAGAAGGGGCCACTTCTCCTGTAAAGGATCAGGGGCCTGGGGAGGCCAGCCTGGGGGTGAAGATGTCACTTTGGGCCAGAAGGCAGGTGTCATGGAGGTTGGACCTCATAGACTTCATCTTGTTCTTGAGACAAAGTGAGTGAGTTCCTCTTCCAGGAGGTAGGAGGGCGATAGGGAGGGGAAGGTGGGATAAGAGATTTTCAGAGACTGGAAATGTTTGCAATGATCATCATGGGAGAGGGCAAAGAATGATTTTTTTTTTTTTTTCCTGGAATAGAGTCTCATAAATGGAATTGCTGAGTTAAATATAAGATACTTTTGTGTTTTCTTAAATAAGTGTTGCCAATTTTCCCTTCCAGAACAGCCTTGCCATCTGTACAGCCTCCAGCGGGAGAGTGAGATGCGATTACCTGAGCCAGCCTGCGTGCTCTCTCCCTCACTCGCCTCCCAACTTCCTCTCCTAACTCTCTCCCTCAACTCCCAGCAGACAGGGCCTCCTTCTCCCTGACTCGTTGCCCAGAATTAACTCCTCACAGGGGACCTCCCTTGAAGTAGCGCACATGAAACGTCCCCACTCCGTAGCCCTCTCCCTCCTTGGCTTTTCTCCTCAGGGGTTATCCTCATACTATTTAGGTGAGAATTTTCAAAATGGTGACTTCTAGCTTTTTTGAAATACACAGTACATTTTCCTTATCTCTCGTCACCTAACTGGGCAACAAGCAATAGGACTAATGCCTCCGCTCTGACTGTAACTTCGTATCTGTGGACCACAAAGAAACGAGGCTTGTTTGAGGAGACAAATGTGCTTTGTGCTTACCCCCAGATGAACATCAACCCGTGCGCACATGTATCCAAACATCACATGGCACCTCATGCATATGCGCAGTTTTATATGTGACTTAAAAGAAGAAAATGTGCATCTTACGTATTTCTAACAGTATCTGTTTATTTCTTCCATTGAAGTATCATAAGTTCAAGGAAGATGAGCGCTTTCTTCTTTAAACATCAATTTTTTTTTCATCTACTTGAAAAAACAGTTAATAGAAGGTGGACACTCAGTAGCTTTTGGTGAATGAATAAATAGAAAAAAAAATTTTTTTTCAAAACCACATTCTTACCCATATTGAACATTTTCATTCCAAACAGTATGTGCTTATTTCCCAAGGCATTTAGATTGTTCCATCTCTTCCTCACCTATCTCTTAGAATCTTAGTGACTGATTTTTCTCATTGATTTTGGTGAACTCTATACATAATAAAGGTGTTATTCACAAATAGCTACCATTGCACAATTGCTGTGATTCATTTTAGTATATCAAGATTAATTATGATAAATAAATAAAGTATTTTCATTTTTGTTTCTGAGAAATTTTCAAGAATAGGTACTAAATGTGATCAACTACCTTGTTGTCTTATATTTGGATAATCTTGGGATTTGTGGATGTTGATATTTGGCCAATTAATGGGATGTATTATCCTAATAAGTTTCATACTATTAAATGATCCTTTCAGCCCTTGGTTATGCTTTTCATTCTTGAACTGGTTATTTTGGCATGATATCTAAACAAACTGAGTTTTAACACAGATGCTGAGAGATATGATATAGTGGATATTCATACCTTTGACTGCCCAAAGCTGTATGTATATTCAAAGGCAGACAAAAGGAGAAGCTAAACAACCAGGGAGTGAATTTGATCAACATTGAGGAATCCTATTGCCCATTCACCCCAACGCCCAACATCCAGTCCTTTTAGAAGAGCTTGTTTTGGCTTAAGTTCTCTAACTAATTGCTTATTAACACCCTTAGGGTTTACAGGAAAAAAAAAAAAAAAAAGACAGTCAAAGGCCACTAGTGAGAAATATCAATGGCAATTCTTTCTTTATTCACTACCTTGTCTGAAAAAAAGAGATTTGGCAACTTTAAAAGAATACAAACCTCTAGATTCACCATCTTACATAAGGCATAGCTCATTAAAAGTGGACTATTCAGAATTTTTATTAGTGAAAAAAAGTTGAATATTCACTATTTCTTTAGGATGTCATTTTAAATTTGTGTTAAGGAGACATAAATGACGATTTTTGTAGCACAAAATTCTTCCTCTGTTTCTGCCACCAAACATAAACATCGGTGTGTGTACACATATAATATTCTCAGCAACCATAGCCAGAGTATAGCTGGAAACTTTGGTGAATTTTGCCAGGTGTTTAACATAGGAACCATTTTCATATGTGTACAAAGCACCCACCATATTGTTCTTGTGTTCTTGGACTTTGATTTTTTTCTGGAAACTTGTGGTAGAACCTTCATATTTATGTCATGCATCTGCTTTACTATCTGTTCTAGCAATTTATTCCAAAAAAAGAAAACAAAAAAGCTACAATGAAACAAAGTCCTCACTGCTCTGAAAGAGATTTTCACTGATTCATAGTGGCATTTGTGAAGAGTTAAAAATGTTATCAAGTTGAAAATTTAAAATATTGACAGAGTTTACCTCCACCAGTTTTGTTGTTCTTGTTTTTATTTTCAATAAATCTTTTTTCAAGAGAATGAATAGAAAACTAGAAATAAAAAAGGTATATTGCATTTGAAAAACCAAGAAAATGAGTGACAGTTGACTTCCCGAAACAATCCAAAGAAGATGCAAAACTAGAAAATTCACAAAAGGGCAAAAATAAAATAACTGCCAGCTCTGCATGCTATATCTCATGAAGCTATCCCTCAGAAAGAAAGATAAAATAAAGACACTATTAGGCAAACAAAAACAGAGGGAATTTTCTAGGAGAAGATTCATATAATATCCCCCTTGCTATAACATGAAGTAAAAAGGAGTCATCATGTGGCTGGTGATATGGCTCAGTTGGTAGAGTGCTTGCCTCACATGCACAAAGTCCTGGGTTCAATCCCCAGCACCACAAAAAAAAAAAAAAAAAAAAAAAAAAAAAAAAAAAAAAAAAAAGTCATCACAATAGGTCTATGGACATTGAAAAGAAATTACAGGATATTATAGATAATTTTAAAACAAAAATTTGACACATTACAACCAATAAGAAAATGCCTGGAAAACTCCAACTTATGAGAACTTACATATGTGTTAAATCTAGAATTGAAAAAGTCACATAAAGAAAATGACAGGTCAATATGAAATGGTAATACTACCCAAAAGTGATAATTTCCCAATTCGTTTTATGAGGCCTGTATAACTTTCATGCCAAAACTTGACAAGAAAATTATAAGAAAGAAAAATTACAGGTCAACCTCCTGCATAGATCTGTGTGCAAAAAAAAAAATCTAAGAAAATATTTGCCGTTCCAATTTGCAGTATTTAAAAAAACATGTCACAACTAAGATGGTTTTATTATAGAGATAAAATATTAGTTTAACACGAGAAAAACCAATCAGTATAATCACCCCATAAACAAATAGAGAAAAATCATGTGATCATCTTATTGGATGTATTCACTCAATACAATTATTCAGTCATTTATAATAATAATTTTTAAAAAAATGTTTAGCAGCTATGGACAGAATACAAATTCCGTAATCTGCTGAAGGTTATAAAAAATATATCAGGTATGATGGTACACATCTGTAATCCCAGCAGCAGCTCAGGAGGCTGTGGCAGGAGGATGGCAAGTTCAAAGCCAGCCTCAGCAGCTTGGTGAGGCCCTAAGCAATTTAGCAAAATCTTGTCTCAAAATAAAAATAAAAAGGGCTGGGGATATGGCTTAGTGGTTGAACACCCTGGGTTTGTTGCCCAGTACCAAAAAAAAAAAAAAAAAATAATAATAATAATTAAAAATAATAATAATAATAATAATAAATAAAATAAAAATAAAGAAAAAAGAAAAATGTGTGGTGAAGACAGGCCCCGGAATGTTCACAGCAGCACTACTTGTAATGGCCCCAAATTGGAAACAATCTAGGTGTCCATCAGCAGGTGAGAGAATATATTCATATAGTGGACAAAAACATTAACAAATCTGCTTCTACACCTAACCTACAGATTTTTGCAGACACAATATTGAGTGGGAAAAGCAAGACCCGAGACACACATTATGTTCCTATACATGCAAAGTTGCAAAAACAGGCAAAATTAATAAATGGGTAGAGGTCAGGTAGGGTTATCTTATTGGAGGGTGGGGTCTAATAGAAACTTCCAGAAGGCTTGTCAGTAATAATGCAATCCATCCCACTTACTATGTTAATTTTTATGAAAATTTATTATGCTATAAACTTACATGTGGTATGCTCGTATGTATGTATATTATGCTTCCACTAAAAATAATTAAAAACCAGTGGGGTGCTCTGGTGCACGCCTGTACTGCCAGTGACTTGGGAGGGTGAGGCAGGAGGATTGGAAGTTCGAGATGGGCCTCAGCAACTTAGTGAGACCCTCAGCATCATAGCAAGAACCTTTTTCCAAATATAAAATTGAAAGGTCTGAGGATGTTGTTCAGTGGTAAAACACTCATGGGTTCAATGCCCAGTATCAAGAAAATAAATTAAAAAGCAAAAAGAACATGAAGAAGCCATATACTGCTGAGTCCTCTACAGTGTACACAAATCTGAGTAGCATGCACCTTGGCCTTCAAAGAGTTTACAGAACATTTGGAAAGATGAATAAATGCATGATGTATGAGATGTAAAACTTAAGCTCCTAAAGTGAAGAACAGAAGAAAATATGTAATAAAGTTTAAGAGGAAGAGGTTTGTTCCAAAAAGAAGTTCAGCTTTCACTTCACAGAAGGCCCAGCTTTTGAGCTGAATCCAGAAAAGTAGGAAAGCTTTTAATTTAATTTATTTTTATTTTATTTAGATAAAATAAAAGGAGCATTCCTTTCAAAGGAAACAGTAGTATGAACAAATAATAAAAGATCTGGAAATTCTGGGCATATCTGAGAACGAAAAGATGGTTAGCATCATGTAGCATGAGTTTTAACACAGTTCGGTTTCTTACAAGCTTTGTGGGCCTTTTGTGAGTTATTTACCTCATTTTCATGCTTGAAATATTATAATTGCTATAGTATGTCTCAGAGGAAAGCACCAGAGGGTCAAGATGAGGGTAAAATGAATGAGTGGAAACAGAGTCTTAAACTGAGATAGGTATTTAAGAAAGTTAGTTAACACTATAACACATGATAGGTATTTAACAAAGTTAGTTAACACTATAACCATAATACAATGATTGTTATTACGACTACAGATATTTTCAAGGAAATAATCACTAAGGCCTAAGTGGGTTGTCAATTTCAATCCTCAGCAGTCCTTTGCAAACACAGGTTTGGGAGCAAATGGGAGAAGTTCAACTGGATTTTGAAACAAAAATGGAGTGTCTACAAACAAGTAGTGCCCACGATATTTTTAAAAGTTGAAACTGCAAATGAGATTGCTGAGGTTTAGAAGAAAATTTCTGTTAATATCTAAGTTGCATATTCAAGATTTAATATTAGACTTAGATGTAGAAAACTTTTCTCAAATTCATCCAACAATCATATTCCAGCTGGATCGTAGGCCAGACTGTTTTTCAGAACTCGACATTAGCCGTCGGGTTAAAGTACCCTTTGGTGAAATTGTAACTATGTCATAATAAATAGGGAACTGCAAATTTTGGGGAATCAGAGCACAGAAAATTAGAAATCAGCCTGGTATTTCTGAGATCTGTGTAATGTATATGAAGAGACTGGAGTGCCACCCGCCACTCCAACGGCACCATGTGACCATGAATATACCTACTGATTCCTCTGTAGATCCTCACAATGGGTTCTGCTTCCAAATGCCTAGTAGTCATAGTCTGTTTGGGCTGCATGTAATAGTACCAATGCTGTTTGGTGTTTGTCTGTTACTCTGTTAACAGCTCGGATGGCCTACACAACAGAAATTTGTTTTTCAAGATTCTAGATGCTGGGAAGTCCAAGATCAAAGTGTGGGTGGGCAAGGTAAATTTCATCCCAACATCTCTTCTCAATATGGTGGCTACCAAATTGCTGTATGCTCAATGTTTCTCTAGATGTAGAAAAGTTGGTTCTTAGAAGAAAAAGAGGAACCATGAACCAGTAAAAATGCTAGAAATAAAATTTCAGAGAAGATTAGGAACAACCCATCTAACTCTCTATTCTTCCTTTCTTTCCTAACAATGGGGGCTAGCCACAGTTGTGCTGAGATGCAACCAAATTCCGACAAGTATTTTTCTTTTCTCATCTTTTAGTTCATACCACAAAATGTAACTTGTAGTAGAAAATTTCAATATAACCTAATGATGACAAAGCAAAGCAAAAGGATATGGACAAGTCTTTCTAATTTCAAATGTTTTTAATTTAGAAGTTTCTTATAAATCAAGAAATTTGGGTAAAAATCAGGAGAAAGGAATGTTCACGTTCACATATCTGATTTAAAAAGTAAAATTGATGTAATGGTAATTGACAGGAAAAAATATTTTGTCCTCACTGTCAAGTCTCATGTTTCCATTCAGGAAAATCCCACATTAAATCAACATCTTCCTTCTTATTTATGTATCAAATTGTCCATAAGAAAGATAAAAACATATTCCATAGTCTCATACAATTGAGAGACCTGAAGAAACTTTTGATTTCTGTCATTACACTCTTCCTCAAGGGGCAGTTCTTCCAAATAATATATTTGTGGTGCTTTTATAAAGTGTGGCATGTTTCCTGAGCAATGACATTTGGTTTCTGTAAAAGCAGTTAATGCAGAAGACAAACACTTAGAAAAATAAATACACGTTATGTTACAAGGACAAAATGTGCAGCAGGGGAGGGGCACTTGTGGCAATGAGAACCCCAGGCCTGGGTTGCTCAGGATGAGACTGTCCAGTGTCTCTACGATGTTGCACAGAGCCAGAGTTTTGCAGTTCTCATTATACATCAGATTTCCTGGGGAAATTATGAACAACAACAAAGCTCCAGAACACATTTCTTAGGGCCCACCTCTGGGATTTCATGGGTCTTAGTGGCATCGTGGGGATTGAAATATTCAGCTCTCAAGTGGTCCCCATGCGTGGCAAGGGTCTGGAGCCATCGTATGAACTGAAGACAGAGATGACTGTCCAGTCATGGGGGATCTGAAAGACCTAACTGACACAGCCTGCCCAAAGAGCCTAATGCAAGGTAGCACAGGCACTGGGGTTTTGGTCAGTTCAATTTCCATTGGTAAGACCTTGCCATTTGCAAGTTGTACTTAGCAATTGGTGTTGACCTATATTGGGTCTGTCAGGTGAGGGGAGAGGAAAGAATGGAATGTTTTAATTTTCCCTTCCTCTTGACTTTCTTTCTTTTATAAAGCTAAGAAGTGGAAGACCTTAACTATATCTAACTTAGCAGATTTCCTTCAGGAACAAAGACTTGCTAATGGCTTTTGGCTAGAGGGATCATAGATCATAGACATAGTGGTATGGTTTGTGGAAAAGCATTAAAGCCATTGAGTCAGTTATGGGTAAGGGAAACTATGAGCAATGGCGACCTGGGTTTGGAAGACACAGCTGTCCTTTCGATAGGGTTGACCTGGAACCTAGACCTGGCTCGTAGGGTGGTATTGATGTCAGAGAAAGTGTTCACTTCTCTTCCAGGTTGCCTGTGAGCCACTGTTGGCCTCCTTCTTACAAAACAAATGTGCAAAGTCTACATGAACATAAGAAGATTCTAACAAGCAAGAGATCCGGATTAAGAACACAAGCGCAGCAGTCCTGGGGTTAGCAAAAGCTCTTTTTGACATTGATTAGGATCCTCATGTTGAGGAAAGTTGTCATGGTTTTCCAAAGAGATCCAATGCAAAATCCTTCACGTGATTTTTTAAATTTTTTTATTTTTATTTTTTTTCTTCAGACAGCGAAAGACTTAGCATTAAAAGCAAAGGACGTTGGTGGGCCAATTCCATGGGTAACAAAACTGAATTGCCCTAGGACGTCTGCAGAATGATCTGGGGCTACAGAAGTATAAATCTGACTTTAATTAACTTAGATTAACTTAGAAGGCCTATTGTCCACCTTTATTCATCCCAAAGGCCCACTGATTTTCTTCTGTGATTTTTCTGCAGGGAAAGACTGGGCCCATGTCAAGTACTTTTCCATGGGAGTAAAACCATTTTGCAAATAGTTTTCAAAACCTATCAGGCCCAATGATTCTATTTGTATGGAAGAAAATCACATTTATTGATGTCACTGTCACCTCCTTTCACTGACTGAATTTTAAAACATGCTTTCAGCACTCCATCTCCATCCCCATCACATCACTGCTAAACTAACCCCCACAAAAGTCTGCCTGCAGAAACCATGTTTTAGATAGCCCAATTCACCCAAATGAGCAACAATAACACAGCAACAAATCCTGAGTACAGAAGAAGGAAATGTGTTGTTCCCTTAGTCTGGTTTTGTTTCTATTAAACCTACCATCATTTTTTTTTTTTTTTTAGTAGTTAATTTTATGACATGGCTTATATACTTTGTTTATATAACAACAACTGTTACTAAAACAATACAATTCATTTCTCCTATGTTATTGAATAAGTTAGTGTTTGGAGAAGTTAAAATTCAAAACAGGAATGAAGGGGTTTGGAGCTTTTGCAATCTGGAAATAGTGGAGAGGATTGTTTTTTCTTAAATGGATTTATTTACAAGACTGATGAGAGAGGGGATACAGCCAAGATGAACACAGTCCATGAGATTAAAACTGAGGCATCTTGGCCAATAAAATGCCTGAGAAAAGTGTCTGGGTTGGAGACTTAACCTTCTAAATCTGTGATGTGGGGCGATAGACTTCACCTTTCTGAATATGGTTCCTTTCCTGTAAGCAAAGTAGTAATGCCCACATGGCAGGATTATAGTGTAACCACTTTGTAACATGCTGTAGCCAGCTTTTATTAAGTGTCAGGCACTAGTCTCGAGGCCTTATAACCATGAACTCATTAATTCCCAAAGACTCTTATGAGATAGATTAGGCTTACACATTCTATTTTACAGAAAGGAAATCGGGATGCAAGAAGGTTAAATAAAATGGAATGACCCAACATTTCACGGCCAGAGCCAGATTCTCATCTAGGTCTTGTGACTCCTGAGGCCTCAATACACTTGAACCTCCGTTGGATGATGTTATTCATATGTGGTCAGTTGTGTGCACCCATCCTGGTTACCTCCAGACTTCAATATCCAGTTGACACCCCCTTGGTTGCACGTATGTGCTCACTCACAAACACACACATATATCTTTGTTGATTAAAAAAAAAAAAAAAAAAAAATAGTTGGCTCCAAGATATATTTGCTTTAAGTGAAATGAATAAGAAAAGCATATCTTGGCAACTTGCCAATTCTTTTTTATTGCAAATTTAAAGAAGAAAAGGAATCCAACTCAACTGTTTAGTCTCCCAATCCCCCGCCTGTCATCTGCAGGTCCTGGCTGGCTTGAAGCTCTCTGAATGACTGTGTTTCTATTCAAGGTGGTTTGAGAGCATGCAGAAAATCTCAAGAGATTTTTCGGTTGAGGTAGCGGTGGGAAGGCAACCACACATTCTTACAGATGAACTTTTGTCCCCTGAATCATGGCCAGATGCAGAGGTCCTGATGAAAGTTCTTCCCTTGCCCTCTGATGTCTGGGCTGCACCCTGCTTTGCTGCTGGGCTGGTTCTATGTGGACCATTCTAGTACTGTCTCTAAGACCATACAGACACTGATGGTAGTCTTCCAGAAGGTAGTAAATGAATCTAGACCAGTGGTTCTTCTGTTGGGTTTTGTTTTGCAGTGACGGGAATCAAATTAGGGCCTTGTTCATGTTATACAAACACTCTATCACTGAGCTACACCCAGTCCAAGGCAGGTAGTTCTTAATCCAGTATAATCCTTGCCTTTCCTAAAGACATTGGCATTGTCTGGGTTGTCACAACCGTGGGTTATGCTGCTAAACACCATGCCATGCACAGGACAGCCCACAACGTCTAACAGCATGAATTGTGCAGCAACAAATGTCAATAGTGCCATTGGAGAGGAGGCTAGATCTAGAACACCTGTAATCCCTCCTTGAAAGTCACTCCTTTGGAATGGAGCATTGAATTGCAGTCAGTACCTGTACAAGCACCTCTTTTAACACTCACCTGGGAAATACAAGTAAAATCCACAACATGTTTGTTGGGACCTTACACTGTCTGCCAAGGGGATGGAAAAGCTCTGGCTTTCTCCCACTTCCTGATACGGGAACTTGGCTGAGCCAAGGGGCGTTCCCCTGACATAAGATGAGAACTGAAACCACCCCAAGGATAGGCCAATGGCTCTACCAATGGCATCCGTCCATGCTCCTTATGTATCCCTATAATCTTTCTGCTGATTGGCCCATGTCCTCTATAAGACCATCCAACTCCTCAATAAACTGAGTTCCTACACTGATCAGTGACCGAGCTCCCTGGTATGTTCCTGGGCCTTCTAAAAGCGGGAGATGGAATATCAGTGGCCTTTACTCTCCCAATCTATTCTCCTCGTTGAGGTAGGCCCCTCTGGCCTCTTTTGCTAGACAGAAGAGGTCCATCCCGGGTATGGGGGGGCTAAAGACGTCAACCCCTTATATTATCCCGACACATGTTCCCATGACATAGCTAGCAAAGAGGAATAAATGCTAAGATAGCAATTATAGAGACAACCAAACTTTCATATAAGCTAGTGGAAAGTAAGTTGATAAAACCACTTTGAAAAACTCTTTAATGAGATGTAATAAAACTGGCCAGATGCACATCCTATCACCCAGTAGATCCACTCTGAAGTTTATACCCATTAGAAACTTGCATATAGGGGCTGGGGTTGTGGCTCAGCGGTAGAGTGCTCGCCTAGCACATGTGCGGCCTGGGTTTGATCCTCAGCACCACGTAAAAACAAAGGCATTGTGTACAAATAAAATAAATATTAAAAAAGAAAGAAACTTGCACATAGGTCCCCTGACAGCAGGCACTAGAATGTTCATAGCAGCTCTATGAATGGGAAGCGACTCCAATGTCCTTCAATTGCAGAGTGGCTGAATAAATTGTGGTCTATCGACACAATCACAAACAATAGTGCAATGAGGCAAGAAAATCTACAACTCTATAGGATAATATGGATGAATCTCACAAAAATAGTGAAGGAAGGCAGACAGAAAAATGTATGCTTTCTGATTCTATTTATATAAAGTACAAAACAGGTAAAACTAATACATGCCATTGGAAGTCAGAATAATAGCCATCCTTTGTTGGGGGAAATGTCTGGAAGGAAGCACCAGGAGACATTTGAGGATTGGGCAATTTTCTATTTCTTGGTCTGGATGCTGATTACACAGGTGCGTTCACTTTGAAAATTCACAGTGCCATATACTTTTGATATGTTCACTTTTTCAGTGTGTGTGTGTGTGTGTGTGTGTGTGTTATTTTTCAATAAAATTTTTAAAATGTGCAGCTGGTTTTCTGGAAAGTAGGACTGGATATGTCTATTAATTCTTGCCCATACATTTTAATGTAGATTGGTCCAATGGCACCTTTGAAGGTGCAGACATTAGCATTGAGAGAAGCAAATCAAGGTGGGGGTGAAGCTAATCCACAGCTGACCTGGTTAAGCAAGAGGCAGACTAGGGTTCAGCAGACATGATTTGGCTGAGACGGTGCCTCTGAGCCTGTGGATCACCCTGTCTGGTGCAGAGTAGGTGCTTAAGAAAGTAGAACTCATAGGTCAATACAGACCCAGGGGGGACCAGGATGGCTAGGCTAGTATCCAGAGCAGCTTCATGGGCAGGAGCCAGATTTTAGGCTGAGGATTGTCAAGAAGGCAAGTGTCAAACATCTTCTATGAAATCTCACTTTGCTTGTGCCGCAATTTATTTTGGCTTTATCATTTCTTATCTGATCTGATCATTTCTTCCCTCCCTTCCTCTTTCTCTCTGTACATGGCCAGGACAATAAAAGACTTTGAATACAAATTCAATTGATTCAATTGCTATTTTGTTAATCCCTAGGAGACAAATGGGGGCCTTGAGTATTTGTTAGTTGATTTTCTGTTCTCGGTGGCTAGCTATGAGTTGCTGAGAAATCCCAGCTTCTCTCTGCTTCAGTTTTCTTATCTGTGAAAGGAGGATTAGTGTGACATTAGAAGTGGTAAAGTTCTCTATGTCTGACATGATTATACTTCATAAGTTCTGCAAGAAATAATAACTAGAAAACTGATTTAATGTGAAACCAAGGAATCCTAAGCAAGCGTTTCCAAAGGTCTTTTATTCCCTTTTAGTTCTTCATGTCCAATCCCCTCTTGGACCCTGATCCAGGAGGGTTTGTGGGAGCTGTCAGGCAAGGGGTAGTGCTAAAGGGAGGCACTTTGCCTGGAAACCAAAGGGCACACAGTGTACAGTTTGTAACATCAGTGTTAGTACTGGCCGCTGGATAGAGGTCGTCATTTTAGCCCTAGAGAAAGGTCCCGCTGTTGAAGGGCTTGTGTAGGCAAATAACATATTTTAAATGTTGTACAGCATATGGAAATTTCTATTACTGCAAACATTTGGTTTGGTTCTGTGCCTGTTCAACATATTGCACATTTCTAAATTAAGTGTCTTTTAAATGGAGTACAGTCATGATTCATGTCCCCATCTCCCTGTGGGTGGAGGGCTCGAGGTAGGTGTTGGACAGTCACTTTTCCACAGCAGTATGCGTGAATCCAATACCCGAACTCCAATTTCTTCTGCAAAGTCCAGAGGTGAGCCTCTGAATGGGGTTGGAACTCAGGTTATTTGCTTAGTATATTGAGCTCCTCAAACTCTGGCCCTCCCAGAAGAGGAGGGAGATGGAGAATTGCATCTCACAGTCCCTTCTCCTCTGCCAGTTCTCATTTCATGGATTTATGAGACCAATCTTCTGGTGGAAAGAACTGGGGTTGGGCCATTCGTGTTTCCTTTGCATCAATGTCTTCATATATAAAAAAATCACCTTCTCATGATAAAAACATAGTGTCAGTATGCATCCACTTTTTCAAATTATTCATCATGTTCATTTTCCAATTGCTAAAAAGTCATATTTATTTAGAAAATTTAAGTTTAAAAAGCAGGAATCAGAAGGCAAAATATCTCCCACAAGATGATGGATATATGGGAGGTCTTTATACCATTTTTGCTTACTTTGGGGACATGTTAAAAATTTTCCATTATAAAAATGACCCATAAGTTTATAATTCCAGACTTGGTCACTATCAACAGCTTTGTGTGATTCTGTTAAATCTTTCCCATATAGTGTTTAATTGGTCAAAATAATAATATTGGTACGTCTCTTGAATAGTTGTTCCAGTTACCTAATAAAACTTGGCTACACCTGAGCTGAATCTGCTTCCCCTCATAAACTAGGGAATAATCTCAATGTTCATCAGGAATTGGTTTTAAATCCCAAAATGAAAATAAAGTTTAAAAACCTAGAATAATAAAATGTTACAGTGTTATAACCATCCTTAAGCATCAAGTTCAGGTCTGGTATTTAACAGCAAGTGGAACATTAATAAATGAACAGAATTCAACTATAGCACAATATGAGGAAGTCCTATGGTTTCATATATTTGGAGTTTCAGCGTGAATCCTCATGGGTTTGTGTCAAGACATAAGTTGACTATTCTGATCAGCCTTTTTTCTTTTATTGGTTTTTTTTCTCTATTACCACCATGCTATGGTAACTATAACAGCATGATGTCTGCATAAAACAGATAACACAGGAAAATATAGAGTTCAAAAATTAACCTACTTATAATTATAGTCAATCAATTTTTGAGAAAGGTGCCAAGAGTACAAAGCAAGGAAAGACAGTCTCTTCAATCAACAGTGCTGGAAAAAGTAAATACCCACAAGCCAGAAGAATGAACAAGGTCTCTGTCTCTCACTCTACCTCCAAATCAACTCCAAATGGATTAAAGACGTAAATATAAGACCTGAAACAACAAAACTACTGGAAAAAGACATAGGGGAAATGCTTTAGGACTTTGGCCCAAGCTAAAAATTTTGGCTATAACCCCCAAAATCACAGACAACAAGAGTAAAAATTGACAAAGGGGCTTACATAAAACTAAAAAGTGTTTACTTTTAGCAAAGAAAACAACAGCACTAAGAGACAATGTACAGAATGGAGAAAATATTAATAAACCGGGTAGCTTTTCAACCTGGACGGACATCCGCAGTCTTAGCTATTGGTTGTCTCATTGCTTCTCCATGAAAGGAAGGCTATTTCTTGAGAGTCTACTGAATTTTCAGGCTACTTGTCTTCCTTCATAGACCAAGATCCCTAGGTCCCAGATCTGAATTATTGAAAAGGAAAACACATCGATCCTTCTTGCTATTTGTGGTACAAAAGATAACAGAAACCAAAGTCTATTTTTCTTACCAACTTGAAAGAGATCTTAGTTTCACCAGAGCCCTTGTTCAAAAGCAAGGGGCCTGATGAAGATGTGATTTCCACATTGGATTGGCAAACAGTCTCTGGAGCTGTGGAGCAGTGGGATTATTGCTTAACATCATACAACTCAGTATCTGCTATCCCATTAACAAATAGACTTGAGGTTTTGAAAATTCCACATAGTTCCTCCTTACTTCTTTGACAGTCCATTCATGCAGAAAGAACACATGCTGTTCCATATTATGGTTTTTATTCCAGCTAAAGGAGTAAATGCTGTCTGGATTATTAAATGAATGACTCAGATATATCTAGGACAGCAGAGAAGAGAACCTGTTTTATCTTTGAGTCCCCTGCCTTCCCTCAAAGAACCTACCCATGCACTCTTCTTCTGCAATGCCTTCCCATTCAGACTTGCCCACACTGGGAAAACCACTTTATTGCTGCTTCCTCACCTAACTTGACTCTCAGAGGTCAGGCAGAGAGAGTATGTCACTCATGTTCCCACTGTGATGACCTGGGTAAAAATTCTGGTTCTTCTAATTCCTAAATAGTCATGGACAAGTTACTGGAGCTTGGTTTCCTCATTTATAATGTGGGGTTAATAACAACAACTACATTATAGCGTCATTGTAAGGAATGAATTAGTTAATTTAGGTGTAACACTCAGCAAAGTGTCTGGCATATAGAAAATAAGCAGCATGGTTAACTCATTAAATTTTCTTTTCCCTTGGGAAACAGCCCTTCTTCTGAGCTGTGAATTGAATGTTGGTTTGCAGATCCTTGCAAGCTACTTTACCGTACAGACCAGTACTCTCCACAGAGAGGCAGGCATTAAATGGAGTCCTGTCAAATCACAATGTAGTAAATTAGAGGAATTGGGTGTATGATAATATTTTCCCTTTCCTTGTTTTCAGGCTCCATATTAGGCATTTTGTTCTTCATCCACCTGCAAATTAAGTCTGATGTTAGTGTTTTGAGACAGCACAGCAAGCCATTGAGAGGGACAATCGCAACCATTTGAAGTCCTCTTAAAGCATATCTATGGGCAATGATTCATTTAACTTTTGTGCAAATTAGAAGGAAGAAGGACAGTCACATTGCAGAAGTAAATTTCACTCTGCTTTGGCCCTTTGAATTTGTAATTTAGAGCTCAAGCTCTTTCGTAAGCCGAAGTTCTAGACAAATAGAGAAAAGTCAGAGGTCACAACCAAAAAAAAAAAGAGAGAGAGAGAGAGAAAGAAAGAAAAGAAAAAAAAATCATGCAATTCAAATGAGAAAAGTCACCAACACACACACACACACACACACACACACACACACACACGGATACACACATGATTGTAATTTCTTCCCTGAGAGGAAGCTTCTCTGGTCTGCCTCCGTGCAGTGGTACCCCAGGGTTTCTCCTTGATGGAGTCACTGAAATGTGGAGAAAACAATGTAAATCCCCAATTCCCTGTAAGAAGATCACCCAAAGGATGACAGAGGACAAATGAAAACCATTTTCCCCTAGTTAACAACCTGTGCTGAAAATACCGTGTCCCGCCCCCGCCGCCCCCCCCAACCTTTTCCTTTCCAGGAAAGTCACAGGGAGATGTGAAGGACTTGGCATGATCAGCACCACAGAAAAATTTGCCAATGAGCAGTGTATTGATCAAAGTCCTGAGGAGGAGAGGTGCTCAAATATTTACCCAGAGCACTTCAGCGAAAGGCGCCCACGGGTGCGAGGAGGTGACCACCGCAGGCTCCTGGCACTTGTGCTGTTTCCTCTACTCTAAGGGACCATTCATTCGCTCCCAGTGCTTCCCCAGACTGGCTTCCCTCTCCCTCCCCAGCGCCCCTTATGAAGATGTTTTATGAACTGTGTGCTTGAACATTTTTGTGCTTGCAGCAAGAATGTTGTTTTCCTAAAATCAAGAATTAGAACAGAAACTTCAGGAACCTGGGTTCTTAGCCTCAGGAATTCAGCTGCTCAGACACTGTCCTGGGAAGAGACGAAACACCACACAGCATCACACCTGGAGACAGATGCCTCTTTGTGATGTTCAGCGCAACTCTGGGTCTCCTTCCCTCTCGTCCTTCTTTTTGAGTCTCTTTTCTTCATAAATATGTGTATATACATATTAGGACAAATATAAGCCAGTACCCTCTTTTTGCTACAGAAGTGTGATGTGAACTTGGTCAACTTGCAGTTATCTTTGAATCTGTTTCCTGTTCTAATCGGAAAGGTATAATTTCATGGAAATGGGTGAATAAGTGCTGCTCTAGTTACACAAATAGGTATCAGTTGTGTGTTCTTATATTCTGAGATGGGTCCATGTTTAAAGGGTGTTTACTTTGGGTGCTTAGGCCAAACTAATGAACTTATATGAAAAATTCCTTTTAGTATCTGCTGAAAATCTCAGTGTGCCCCAATTTCAGGTAAGATCCCTACAACTTCTGCCATTTTTCTAAGCAGTAGAAATCAATTTCTTATTCATTAAAAATAAATCAATTTCTTAATGTCTTAAATGAAAATAGTTCTCATTGGTTTATGCCTCTAATTTGCAAGAGATGAATACAAATGTGCTTGTATTTATAAATGTAAGTTATTAAATTTTGTTTATACAGGGTTCTAATTATTATGCAATTTTGGCTTTTTTCATCATTAAACATAGGTTTTCCTTTATGAATGGTCGTATTTCTATACAAGGTATGTGATATGTTCGCATATTATTTCTTTTTTTTAGGCATATCCTGTATCACATACACATAGAGTCTATTTTTATATCTATAGCTGCATATATCCAGATGAATGTCATATACAATATCATGTAGACAAACTTGAATAGGCACATATTTCTTTATTGATTTTAACAGAGTTTCTTTATCAGACACATTTGTTCCTAGTTAAAATTAAACACATAAATGTATAAAATATTTTCCTTCTGGTTACAATTAAGTGAGTTTTTTTTTTCTTTTCAAATCAGCAGAAATTGAAGAAGTAATTGCTCCAAAAATTATAAAATGTTAGGTTTCATTGAATTCCAAACAAATTTATGTGTTCAGCCTTATTGAAGTTTGTATTGGTTTCATATCAAATTTGTTATCATTCAGCAAAGGCAAAAAAAAGTGTTATGGCATTAGAAAATGTTTATTAAGTTCCTCTGCCCATTTTTGATACCAAAATCTCATGGAAGAAAATCTTACTTGGAAGCTTAGACCCTTTCTGATTGAGCAAGAAATCTGAATGTAACTAATTTAATAAATATTTTAAACAGATTGAATTATTTCTCTATTCATGTCATAAGTGAAGAAATAAACATAGGTATAATGAAAGTAATAAATCACATGCAAATTTCAATATATATTATAGTCCAATGAAAGGCAGAAGGTAGCTGGGAATCCAGGGAAAAGGCATATAGAGGAAGATTTTAGTTGTTTCCTTTTAATTAATTTTTTTTAAATTTATGCATGATAATTCTTTTCTCTATTGTTCCTGTCTTGTCAGAAAACACTTTTGGGATTCCCCAAGAAAGACGGTGACTTGGAGCATCTCATATGAGTTCTAATCCTTGATCTGAAAGTAGGTTCTCAGGGAAAAATTTAAAACCAACCTAGTTTTAATGTTACACTTAGGACCTGGAGGTGGTACTGGAGAGATTAAAGTTTAAATCAGGGGACAGGGCAAAGGGGAGTAGGGTAGACTATCAATATACAGAGGGAAATCTGAAGAACACCACAAAGGCACAAGACAGGCCCCTGCGACCCGCCACCCCAGACGAGTTCAATTCTGGAGACTCCGCTGCTGACACATTTCATAAAAGAACTGGGGTCTCCAGGTCTGGCTGAATTAAGAACAGGGAAGACTGAGATCTGTTGAGTTTCTAGAGTTTACTCAATAACTCAAACACAAATAAACCAGGGTCAGTTTGCCTGGCTCAAGAATGCCAAGAATGGTGACAGGGCCAGTAATCCCTAGTCACTATTAATTAAGTACATCCTCTAGCAGGCTGACTTAAGGCTGCTAATCTTCACACCTTCCTTTGGGGCCTCTGGACAGCTGCTTTGGAGGTCTTCATGAATCTCTGACCAATTTGGACCATGGTCAAGTTAGCAAAATCAACAGCCAGAGGTGTAACAGGATATTCCGTGAACACTGCATCTTCAGTATGATCTGATCAGCGCTGCTGTCGGATAAGCCATGTCCCTGTTCACACAAAGCAAGCAAATCTGCGTATGACACTGTCACATTCTACAGGAAGCGGAATCTAACATTTCCTAAGTAGAGTAGCTTACCTGGTCACTTCCTGAAGAAGTCACCAAAATCAGGGCAGAAAACAAAAACAAACAAAACATCCCCAACAACACTGTCTTCCTATGATTTCAAGTGAACCTGGGTCACTTTTTTAAAAAAAAAAACCTCTGAGTTGGTGCAGGCTTAGTAATTCTATAGAGAGCCATGTTTATTTTAGGTAGGGGAGAGAGTTCACGTCAGTGAAGGCAAGCTTTTTCCGACGAGCTTTGCCCTGGAGTTCTGAGAAAACACTGATGGGTGACCACATTACCACAAGGATGACAGATGTCCCTTAGCTATCCATGATCCCCCTGCTGGTGTCTATCAAGACAAGTGTCATTGTACCTAGTCTCCCGTTGGCCATCCACTGGAGTCACTGCTGTGCATTATTACCTTCCAGGTTGTCAAGTCCCCTTTAGTAGAAGTGGCTTATCTGATACTTCTCGGCTCCTGGGGCATACCGAGTTTTCTGGAGCCGTTCCCACCCATGAAGTTTATGTATCAACGTGACTGGATTACTGGACCCAGTCATCTGGTCAAACATCATTCTGGATGTTTGTGTGAGGACATTTTTTGGAAATGAGATTAAAATTTGAATTGGTGAACTTTGAGTAAGACAGATTAACCTCCACACTACGGGGGTGCCTCATTTAGTCAATGGAAGGCCCAAATGCAAGACGAACCTCCCTTGAGAAAAAGGGATAGCCAGCAGATGGCCTCCAAACACGATCTGACACACCGCTTCTTCCCTGAGTCTCCAACCTGGTGGCTCTCTCTGCGGATTTTGAATTTCCCAACCGCCATAATCACTTGAGCCAGTTCTCTTATCTCTATACACCTGGGTTCCGTTTCTTTGGAGAATGCAGTCCGGTGCACCTGATCGAGAGGAACTAAGACCCTTTCTTCCTCCATGTCTCTCCCCCTTGGACTTTGAGCTCCTTCACCAAGTCAAGCTAGCTGAGACTGCTTCTTCCAAAGCACGTCAGAGTCAGTGCAGGTCTGCTGTCAGTGATGGTGGGATAGAGATTGATAATGAAGAATAGCTTGAAAGCATTGGTTAAAACGGAACATATCAAAGCCCAAGGAGTGAGCTGCAAAGTAGGAGACAAAAGCAATCATTAGTTGAAAGGTATGTCACCTAATCGGAGCAGAATCGGCGATGCTTGGGTACCCAGGTGACACACCGACCTAGGTGGCACACTTATATACGAGAGAATAAGAAACAGTCTCTCAGTTTTACATGAAGGAAGGTGTGGGTGCAGAAAGCACTGGACCGTGCTGCCCACCTCCCAGCCCCTCAAGAGCTGTGATTTCTCCCACTTCTTCTCTAAGTGGCAGAAATAAGAAGGAAAGAGAGCAGTCAGTGCCTGGTGTGTGCACAAAGAAGAGCGTGCCCAAGGCTGGGTCAGCTTTGTAGGCAGTGATGAAGTGCCTTCCAACTCCTTTGCCCATGACAGAAAGTGAGACATGCATAGCAACCGTGATCAGGAAAGGATGAGTGTGACAGATGTCCTATGGTCTTCGAGGGTGGGGCTCCTAGAAATAGAGGAACGTCCCAGGAACAATGTGAAGAGTGAGGATAGATATCCATGGAACATGCATCTGTGACGTTAATATGACAGATTTCAAGCCCAAGGCAGCTGCATCCCTAGGAATCAGGGATCTCTTCAGTATTCAGAAAATAAAAGCTTTCAAACTCAAGCTGCCCCGGGCTTGCTTCTTACCTCTTCTGTTCAACGGCCAGACCCCTAGCCGATATGTTCCTTTTGGATTAACACCTTGCACTCTGAGGAACACCTCAATGTTTAGGAAACTGTGTGGAGTTTGAGGACATTTTAACTTTCGAGAGAGGAACATGATGCCTCTAGTTTCTGTGAGCACGTGTATTCAAAGAATCCAAATTTCTATTGCTTAATATTATGATTAATCAAAAAGGAAGCTGTGAACCAAAAGCACGTGCAGCTTTTTAAAGATGTTCTCATAGCTGCTAAGCTCTTTCCTCCTACCTGGCAGCCAGGTGGACACAGAGGTAAGGTTGGGTTTTCCCAGGAAGCACAATGACGCCCTCCCAGTGCAAGTGCAGAAGAGTCGCTGTCACCGCAGACAGCTTATATTGACTGAGCTCCAATGGTCCAGAGGAATCATAAATTAGTCTTACTTTAATCCACCAACCTGGTAATCACTTTCATGGCAATAGCAAACCTTTATGCCCTCTAACAAATCACTATACAGACAAAATGAATTATTCAAATAATTTTTTTAAAAATATGGCACGCTCAGGTATGATTAAAATAGGCCATGTAACTAGCCAATCAGAAATAAGGTAAATTTTTATTTTGTGAGATGGGAGAAAATGTTCAAAGCTATTCTCTGGATTTTAGCATTCATCTTTTTTTATTTTTATTTTTTAGCAGTTTCACTGTGATACAGTTTAAATACCATAAACTTGGCAGTTCTATGTGTAAACTTCAATACATTTTAGTATATTTAGAGCTGTGCAGCCATCACAACAATCTAATTTTAAGACAGTTTCATCACCTAAAAAGATACCCAGTACCCATTTAGATGTGTTCTCTGTCTCTTCTCCCAGCAACTACAAATCTATTTTCTGTCTCTAGTTATGTTCTATTTGGAACATTTCAAATAAGTAGGATCATATAATATGCATTAATCTGAGTCTAATCTTTATCTCTGTAGAGAGCTGGAATATAGGATTACCATGAGACAAAGAGATATAATTTTTTTTGAAATAAAAAAAAAAACCCAGCAGTTCAGCATTATTTATAGGAATTGTTTTCAGAAGAAATTGAACTCACAGTTGTTAGAAAAGTTAGCATAAGTGAGGTCAATGTGGCTTTATTTGCAACATACAAAACCACCCATGTCACAAAGGAGACTACACATAAATATATACAAACACACCCCTATCAGGTTATGTTGGTATGCCAGCTCACAAGTTTGCCAATATGAGGCAAACAATCTTTATACAGAGAACCAATCTGTGGCCAGTCTGTGTGCTACATCGGGAACAAGATCTTCGGGGGGGAAAAAAAAAAACAAGATGAGAAAGACAAAAATGGTTTTTGTACAAAAACCCCCTAGAGTTTCCTTCTGAATTTATTACATATTCATTCTTTCCACCCTCTGCTGCTTCTGTAGAGAAAAGAGGCATCTAATATTTGCTGCCATGAGAAATTTGGGGGAACCTTTGGAAAAAGAAATATCTAGACACAAACTCAATCAATACAGATGGGTTTAAATCACTTTAGTGTAAAAGATGGTACTCAGTCTCCCTGGTTTAGGTAACCCAGATCTGACTTGCTCATCAAACATTAACACGTGACAAACTAACACATAAGTTTGCCCCAACTTCTATGGCCGACCTTCTAGACAGACCCCAAAGGGTCTTCACCAATACAACTTGTGGTTCCTGGACCTTCCCCAGTGCAACCTATTTTATAAAGACACCCTTGAACATGTAAATCATTTCTGAAAATACCCCTGCGTTAGACAAAAACGGCTCACTGGAGTCAGAAGAAAGAGAATCGGACGTGAAAACAGAGGAGCCCACCACACTAGGATAACCTCTGCATGCCCGTGTGCAAATGGAAGCCGTGTGCAAATGGAAGCCCTCCTGGAATCACATGGCAGAGGAATAGCTTGTAAAGTTCAACTCCCATATTCCGGCTCTACTCATTAAATCGCCCTGTTTAATAGTAGCAAGGAGTGGCTCCAGGTGGTATCAAGTATCAAAGGTCCTGCTCCTCGTGACCCCTGCGATGACAGACCAAGAGCTTTGCCTTCGTGGCTGGGCCTTAGTTAAACAGGCCGATGAAAGACGCACCTGGAGCTCTTTGGTCCACTGGCCCCAATATTTCACGTGAGTTTCCTGGTTCAAACGCAGGAGGCTCGTCCTTAGCCAGCCCGAGTGCCCCAATACTGCATTAATTAAGGAACACGTATCAGCATGATAAACATAATATTTAACATACATAGGAAGCATTGGCAGAGATTAGACATTTACACTTACAATGGAACAGTGGAGAAAATAAATTTTTTTCTGGCTTTCCCCACATATGGTTCCACTTTCATGGTTCTGCCGGGTTCCCGGGTTAATGACGTCCCACCATATGCCCGAAAGCAAAGAGTGATAGGACTGACATGCGGCCCAAACAGCCCGAAACAAGCTGCATCGTGTGTCCTCGGCCATAAAATGCCATTCAAGTGACCCCGGACGCTGACATCTGCCCACATGTTGTATACATTTGGGGCCAAGTTGCCCATTTGCTCCTTTCTGATCTAAATGTAAATATTATACATGAAAACACTGACAAGTCCAGTCTTCCTTCTTTTTTAAGAGGCCAGGGAAAGGCCAGGTTGGCGAGGTACCAGTTGCAGCTTTCCTTTTAAGGGTGGCTTTGTGATCCTTTCAATGTGTCTTGATAAATTATATGCTTTGCTTCAAACCAATTAAATCCCTGTAATTGACATGAAAACTCATATGTGATTATTTTTTTCCATCAAAGTTAAAATAACCCTTTGAATACAGTGTAATCCTTGCAAGTCAATAGGCCACACAAATCAATGATTTTGGATCCTGGTTGATCTCTATTTTTATTTTATTCAGTCTCCCTCTCGACAGCCAGGGTTATATCATGAGACACCTGGGATAAGTTGAGCAAGGAGGTAAGCACAGAGCTATACAAGGTCTTAAAGTTGGTATCCCTCCAAAAAATTCTGCCTTGGCAATGTCACTGGTGTTTTCCTTTTTCTTTCTCCAAAGACAGCTATTTCCTCCTACTTGAGAAGCGAGATGGTCATACCTAAAATCCTGAGTTCATATACGGCTGCTCACTGTGACTTTGGTCCACCAGAGAAATTCTGAAGTTCACATTCCGTTTCTATGCTAAACTGTTTTTGCCTTTCCTACAATGTTTATATGCTTATTTCATCGTCACCATGTGTCCAAAGAAGAAAATGTGGTGACACAAAATAATAATAATGACTGAAAAATGGGATTTGCAAGAAAAGCACGCATTCCCCCGTCCTTTTTACTGTGCCACAAAATCACTGTGGTTTTTCTCTGGGAATTATGCTATGGCAAATCATGTGCAGCTGTTTCTCTGCAGAGAAACTGCAAGTTAGGAGGAACATACCTGCAATATATGGTTATACTGTTCTGTTCTGAGCTTCTTAAAAGGGGAGCTGATTTGGAGCTCATGTATGCGGTAGATAATTCAATGTAGAATCCAGTTCTTCACAAACTCATTTGAGTAGTTATCAATATGATCAGACAATACAGCTGAAATTGTGCATGTCTGTGTGGGCTAACTACTGATTAACAGATAATAAGAGTAACAGAAGACAGCAGGTGACAGCTAGTTTTTTCCCCATTCTGTATTTTTTTTTTTTTTTTTTTTTTTTAGTGGTACCAGGGATTGAACTCGGGGGCACTCCACCACTGGGCCACATCCCCGGCCCTTTTTTGTATTTTATTAGAGACAGGGTCTCACTGAGTTGCTAAGTACCTCGCCTTTGCTGAGGCTGGCTTTGAACTCGCGATCCTCCTGCCTCAACCTCCCAAGTGCTGGGATTACAGGCGTGTGCCACCGCGCCCGGCTTTTGCCCCATTCTGTACTTGAGCATTATCCAAGGGAATGGATGGGTACCTTCCAAGACCCCTGGTGGATGGCTAAATCCAGACACTACCCAACCCTGGATCATTTTTTTTTTTTTTCTATAACATACCTAAGATAAAGTTTAATTTATAAATTAGGCACATTAAAATATTAACAGTAATAACTAACAATAAAATGATCATAACAATATCCTCTAGTAAAGGTGAAGGTAGTCTCTACGTCTGGACTTTTTTCATTGAATATTTTCTGATCACAGTTGACTACAGATAACTGAAACTGCAGAAAGCAAAACCAGAGATCAGGGGTCCACGGGTCATACACAGAGCCTCTACCATGACTTGTAAGGTCTCAAGTGCCTTCCGTCCTCGCCTCTCCTCTTAACCCCTTTCACTCACAACTCCTCTGGTTTATTTCCACACTGCAACACACACTGCCTTCAAGTTCTTTGTCTAAACCAAACCCATTCTGGCTTTGGGGCAGGGCGTTCCTGTGCCTTCTTCCTGGAATGCTCTGCTCCACTGTGTTTACGAGACTGACGCTGGGCCTGGAATCAGGTGTCGCCATCTCAAATAGACTTTGCTTAACCACGTGCATACAGTGGCAGCCTACTCACTACTCTCTGTCTCCTTTCTTCCTAATGTGTTTACTCTTAAACTGCTTTTGCATAGCACTTGTTATGTTGATTTTTTTTGTACTTCTTTATTTGTATACTTTCAGTCTCCTTCCCCCACTAGGAAGAAAGTACCACAAAGAAATGACACTTTGTTCATAGTCTTATGAGTATTCTATTCTATTGCCTATTTGTATCATTAGTACTATGACATGGATACCAGCTACACCTCAGTTTTAACAATTTAACTGGCTTTTGTGCACCCTTCAGTAGATAGTACCCATCTGGTATGAGATTTAAATGTCCTTATGTACTTTTGCTCAAATGCACTAAGTTTTTGTTTGTTTGTTTGTTTGTTTGTTTGTTTGTTTTTGATAGCAGACATTGAACTCAGGGGCACTCAACCACTGGGTCACATCCCCAGCCCTTTTTTGTATTTTATTAGAGACAGGGTCTCACTGAATTGCTAAGTGCCTCGCCATTGCTGAGGCTGACTTTGAACTTGGGATCCTCCTGCCTCAGCCTCCCAAGTGCTGGGATTACAGGCGTGCGCCACAGCGCCCGGCTAAATGTACTGTTTTAATGCCTGAGCAGTACATGTTCTTTTTATATATTGATATGATGGTTCATTGTACTTAATGCAAAAGAGATTTTGCATGTGTGAAATTGTCATCAGGAAACTGTATTTTTAAATTTCCTTAATTTGAAAAATGTTTGCAATATATGCCAGGCGTTATGCCAGTACAATCATGCACTGTATAATAACTTTTTAATAACAGAACTAACAGCATAGAATATACATGATCCCATAGGATTTTAATGGAACCGAGGACTTCCTGTCATCTAGCAACATAGTAGCCATAGCATGTCACAGAGCTAAGTAAGCACTATCACCTTTGTGGCAGGTGTGGGTATAAACAAACCCACTGTGCTATTGTTGTATAAAAGAAGAGCACACACAATTATCTATAATCTTAATAAGTGATAATGATAATAAACGACTATACTTAAGTATAGTATAAATACTTAAGTATTTACTATCATATACTTTTATATTATTATTTTAGAGTATATTCCTTCTACTCATGTAAAAGGGTCACTACAAAACAGTATGCTGCATCACATCCATGACCACCTCATGCCTCGTTACTGCTTTTCTTCATGGTAGCAAAAGGCGACACTGAGCATCTGATTTATATTGTCTAGATGTGTGTAACTAAACTCCATGATGTTGGCACAGTGATAAAAATCACCTCGTGACACATCTCTTAGGACATTCCCTAAGCAATGCAAGACCATACTTCAATTTTTCTTCAAATGGAATTTCTAGGACACAAACATCTATGACCTGCAATTCTGCAGAGGAAAAAAAAACAAAAGACAATAAAAAGAAATCCGGGACAAAAACCTCTGGGCACCACAAAGTATGCTTCGACTTTCTGTGCAGTGCTTCATCCTGTGACTCCACCTCGGATGGGGGACAGGTGGGGCGGGGGCAGGTGAAATGTTGATATGAAAGTGAGAAGCGTTCAAACAATGAAGGTTAACGTAATGTGTAATCTTTCATCTTGGAGTTTATCCTGAGAAGAATGCACAAATAGCTTTACTCAGGCAACAGCTATCACAAACGAATGGGAGGGTCATTTTGGCTGTGCTTTTGAAAATGGACAGGAAAAGGAGCAACCTCAGGAGACCAGTTAGAAGGCTGATACAGCAATTTGGCTTAGAGATGTTTTAAACATGACTAGGGAAGAGCTGCAGAGTTGAACATTCAGGATGCTCTTTAGATGGCAAAAATACCAGAACTGTGTGAGATGATATCCAGGTAATGCCTAGGTCCCTGGCTTCAGGGAGGAGACAGGCAGGAGAATGCTGCTGTCCAAAGCAAACTTCTTTAATGACAAAAATGTTATAGATCTATATTGTTCAACACTACATGCATGTGGTTATTGAGCTCCTGCAACGTGGCTCGGGAGACTAAGAAGTCAAATTTTTAATTGTTTTATTTTTTAATTCATTTAAATCCAAATGTGCACATGTGGCTAGTGGCTACCATAATGAACAGCTTAAGATGGAGCAAAACCACTAGTATATTAAAATTGATTATGGAAAGACAGAAGGATGAAAGACTGATCAGAAGATAATGTAGAGTCATTGGAGTTACCTACCCAACTTCTGTTCATTTGTCCTTCTCCTTTTTTTTTTAATTACAATAGTTTTTGTTTTTGTATCTGTACCTACCTCATGCAGCCTATAGATTATAGGCAAAGCTAATTCTATTCCTGATTCAAAACTCAAATCATACTCTGCTACCTGCTATATACAGAAGCTTAACTGATATAAAGAATCCAAATTTATAATTTTCAAGGTGAAACAAGTCCCCAGAGTTGTGGAATGGAGTAGAAGATCAATAAAGTTGAGAAATCAAGCATTTGGGGAAACCAGAAAGTTAAAGGTGCTGCCCTTACCCTGTGCGGTGATGGCAGGGTTTGGGGTGCCGGAGAAATCATGAGGTAGGCGACATATATTTAGAAACGGGATGTGTTGAATAAGATTTCCATGAGCATGCAATGGAACGGCTATGGGTATTGCAGATTTCCATCCTCCATGCCTGCCTCCGCTGCTGCTTCCACAAAGTAGGCTTTCGGAAGGATTCAAGATAGCTTTAGCGGTATAAAAAGAAAGAAGAAAGAATCCTACTAAAACTGGAGGCAGAAGGAAAATGAAGCTTGGGAACATAAGATGAGCTCAGAGATCAGGTCAATACCCAAAATGTGCTCTAGATCATCCAGGAGAGTTGCCATTTGCTGCATAATTCAGTCTTTGTGTATTCTATCTCTGCATGACTCTTCCATAAGGTTGTTGACCAGTTCCATAAGTTGAGGTCTCCTTTCACTACTAGTTTGTGCTCGATGCCCAAGGTCATGAAACTAGTGATAGAGGCAGATTTTGGAAAGAAGGTTCCACATTTCCAGGCCTGAAGGTTTCCACTAGACCACATGGCAACCCAGACACAGACTGAATTCATGTTAGGCGTCCTTTTTCCTGGACTGCAAGGTCACAGGAAAACCAAAAAGCTGCTGTTCGTGACTCTGAATCCTGATGACTGAGGATGGAAAAGAGCCCGACAGGCAGCCCCGGCCCCCTGATGGACCACGTCTGGACAGAGTGACCTAGGAGAGGAAGCTCTCCTGCCCAGTGGCTGGTCTCCAGGGAGGCCCCCGTGCTAAGGCAGCTCACTTTCTACATGTCAGGATTAAGGTGGTTTGGCAGAGGCACCAAGGGGGAAATGCGACTCGCTGGCCCCTGTCGGAACTGGTCAATTTGTGTCCTTGGTGGTTGAAAGATAAACATCTGGCCACATCCTGTCAAGGAGAAATCTCTTCTCCCAGTGCCTCAGTTCACCTCTTTACCCAGGTCAAGCCTGTCAAACTGTGAAATCCTGGGGAAGTCCAATTCCCATCTCATCTAAGAATTCAGTGTCTAAGTGAGAAAAACAACTTGCTGCAGACTTCTTAGTGTGCCAGGAAGCTAAGCCGCCATTTTCCTTCTCATCTATTTGTGGCTGTGTTCTTCCACACGGGGATGGTTTCTCGTCGAAGAAGGGCAGCGTCAGCAGAGACTCTGGGTTTCTGAGGCGTACCCAGTGTTGTTTAAGGTAGACCAAACACAAACTCAAGTGAGCCACTATTTCCTCCTGCTCAAACGCGTCTTCTTTAGGAATTTTAAGATGGAAGCATGGATGGAGCTTCAGGGCAATGACACCCACCCCCATTTCCTCAGACGACCGTCTTTCAACTTCTTTGGGATTCCAATCGGTTCTGTAAAAGCTAAGGACGCATCCTACTGATGAACATGAAGTTGCTCATATCACACGGTTTCATGTGATATTTTGGAGGGGAGTAAGGAGCCCCTTGAGGAAATCATGCATGGAGCACCAGGGATCCACGAATTCCAAGTGAAGAACTTCATTTCAGAGTGGCTACTTTGGACAGCTTATAGGAAAGGCTAGTAGAAAAGACTTTTGAACAGACATTAAGATCCTAATGTATACACCTAAGGCTCTTGTGGATCATGTGATTTCTGACCAATTTTTCTGAGTGGGTTTTCTTAGTGTAAGTGGGGATAACAATGTTTGCCCTGTTCATCTCATCTCATGTGAGGATCTAATGAGAAATACATGACATTTTCTACATAGTCTGGAAATAGTAAGATCTTGATAGCAGGAGACAAGATCTGCCTACAGAGGTGTGAAACTCATTGATGGCACATTTCTTACTCTTGCCGTACTATTCCAGTCCTCCTTGGACAGTACCAAACACTCACCTGTCTCCTGATTTCCTTCTATCCAGATGAACTCCTAGTGCATGTAACCAGGCTCTGGACCCTCCCTGGAAACTTCTACCATCGCTACTGCATGTGTCCTGAGTCTGACTTGCTGCAAAAAGGGAGCTTTCAAATGTCAGTCAGAAATCCTTTGTGAACGATGATGAGATCATGAGCTAGATTGGACATTAACAATTATTTATAAATCAAACAAATGGGTGTCAAGGTGTAATAATTGTGAATTCTCCATCCTCTCCCTTCTGTCAGGCACAGATGATTAGATGTTACTATAAAGCAGAACTTCTAGAACAGAGAAATGCAATGAGCACTTTATCCCTCCATTAGATCATTACACATGGGTGTGGGTCTAGTTCTCAGACACAAAGCTGCCTGCCCTATCATCCAGGACCTTACTGTTAGCGTGCATTGTTTCATGACTTCCTACAAAAAAAGGGGGGAAATCTCTCCATCCTTTCTTCAGGTCCGTATTTATGAATAGGGGTCTTGCATTTTTTTTAAAAACAAAATCATATATTATAGAAATTATTACAATTGATTAGGGATGGCAATGCTTTACCTCTGTATCCTGTACCTGCGACCCTTTGTATCCATTATTCTGCACAGCACCACGTCAAACGTGGCAGGATACAATGGCAGGATTGCTGGCTTTCCACTGGGTGGGGAGAAGCTGGCCTCACAGAGCGGGCCGAGGAAGGAGAAGGCTCCATTCATGATGACAGGATTTGAGGTTCAGGGAACCCCACAAGCCAAGGCTCTTCTACCCTCAGGTGCACACTGGCTCCTAAGAAGTGTGCGATTTATGGGGTCCTTGAGGCCAGGGTAGAAGTGACCAGAGAACTCTGGGATTTTATCTCGAGACAGGGCAGTGTCCGAGGAGGGCAGCACTCTCCTTGAATTAACCTGGGTTTACTTTGGCAAATTTTTTTTTTTTCTCTTTTCTCTTCTTTATTTTTTCCCAAGAGGAAATGAAGAGGTTTTTTTTTTTTTTTTTTTTTTTTTTTTTTTTTTTGTCTGTGACAAAACCCATAACCATGAGGATATTGGTGAAGGAGGCGCAGGCCCAATCTATTTTTAGATTCCCACCATTTTTAGATGCCACTGCCCGGTGGCTCCTTTCTTATTTCCGTCCCACTGGTGAGGAACCACAGAGGCCAGGTGGAAGGAGAGGAGGGGGGTTAAAACACTGCTTTATCGACGGTCATGGTGGGCCGTGTCCTGTGACCCGTATAATCTGTCAGGTCCTGTTAGTCACTGGATGGACTGTGTTAATTCTTATTACATTTTTAACTGTCCATACTGGAGAATCCCACTTTTAAGATCAGTGTGTTGTTTTGTCCCCCCATGCCATAGGAAGAGAAAGAAATCGCATCTATGCAGGAAAAGTGGGGCCGCCAGAGCCGCTCCATTTAAGTGGTGGCCGCATTCCCCCACAGCCTCATCTCCTCCTCCATGGACAGCAGTTACGGCACGATGGCGAGGCCAAAAATATTTAAAAGCATTTTCAAGCGACCACTGAAAGGAGAAAACGGCACATTTACATTCGCCTCTCTCGCTTAATGGCATTACCAGAGATGCCTTGTCCCCTTGGGGCCGTAAATTGAGACATCACTCAACAGTTGTCCTGGCAAATTTCCCCCAAAAAGGCCACTTATGAAGTGACTAATCGCATAGGAGCCTAATTTACTGAACATTTATTAAGGCCATCGGGGTGGGGGGATTAGAAGATGATGAACTTGGGATATGATCCATTAGGTCTCCAAGCTGAGATCTCATCCCTGCATCCTCTCCAAGGAGACTGGGTCAGTTTTCCTGTCCCATCAAACTACAGAAATGGTTTCCTAGTTGGGTAAAACTACCATGTTACTAGCTTTAGACTAAGACAGGCAAAAGCCCTGGCCATTCTGGTCTGGAATGGCTATAAAGTGCTCCCTGGGCAGGTTTAGTGAGAGCACTAGGGTGCATTTGAGGTCAGAGAGGAAACCAAAATTATATGCGTAAGGCGATATTCGTTTTCTCTGAATGTGGGTACCTCAATGACTTAAGTCAGGAGGACCTTAGTTCTAAACCCCCCCCCCCCCCCCCGAGCCTCCTCAAGTTTGAGAGCCTTACCTCCTGAGTCATCATTTTCCTACATCCTTTTGCTCCTGGAAAGGAACTTGTTATCAAGAGAGCTGTTAACACTCATGTTCCTCTGTGAATTCATGCCACGAAGTAATGGCCTGGTGCAGTGGCGCATGCCTGTAATCTCACAACAAGGGAGGCTGAGGCAGGAGGATTGCAAGTTCAAAGGCAGCCTCAGCAACTTAGCAAGGCCCTAGGCAACTTAGTGAGACCCTGTCTCCAAATAAAACATAAAAACAGGCTGGGGATGTTGCTCAGTGGTTAAGCACCCCTGAGTTCAACCCTGGTACCAAAAAGGAAAAATAAAAGAAAATAAAATACTGCCTGTGATCCTCTTTGAAAGAGAGGAGGAGATGACCTTAACCCCCATCCTTTCAGGTGTTAAACTGATCATGGGGCTTTGCATTTGCTAACCACCTCCAGGTGCCAACACGCTCTCTCCCCTGGTACCATTTTTGGTCACATGAAGACATGCAGCAATTCAAATCTGATTTTAGAAAGTCAGTGTACTTATTTGGTGATGATGTGCACAGCGACTTTTTATCTCTTAAAAACTCTTGGGGATTTAGGATTGGGGACTATCTGCTAAACTCCAGACTGAAGATGACAGAAAAGAGACTTGGTTCGGAAAGCATCACCTCACACTCATGTTGTGCCACTAGACATATACTGTTTCCTGGTACGGATTAAGATTGGGTTTACTGGAGCCTTCGTAAATCAATTAATACCCCAGGGTGACTCAGCGAGGCTATGACACCATCTCTTTAGTAATGGACGGCTCTTTCATTTCAGTTTGAGTTGAGGGAAAGTGCAGTGTGTTCTGTGAGCGGATTCCAGCTACAGAGAAGGGAGAAAAGGAGTGGGGGACAGTAGGGAGGGAATGGCTAATGAGCCAGAGTGCCTATGAGTGTGAAGTCACGTACCGAGTGTTCTGCTGCCAAGAAGAATTAAAAAATGCAGATGCTTTTATGCAGAAGTGACCACATTATGCAAGACACATTTTAAAAAAAAAAAAAAAAAAAAACACCAACACAAACTTCTCAGTAGTAAAAGGTTCTTTGAATGTGAAGTTCCTACAAAACGACTAATTCTAAGTGAAGAAAATTCTTGACTGTTTCTGGAGAATTCCTTTGGTGGTCTTCCTGTCTTAATCTCTGCTTACCTCCCTTGGTTAAAATGCTCAGTCCAGTTTCACTAAAGGTGTTTCCAAAGGCCTAGAAAACTCATTGCAAAGGTTTTAACCCTGTGTATAATTTGCAAAGGAGTCTAATTATCATGGCAAGTTTAAAAATTAATGTTATGTTTCTGAACATGTTAATTCTGAATATGTTAATTCAGTGTTAATTCAGACAAATGCATGTGTGAATCAACGATCATGTTTATGGGGGGCAGTAGGGGGGAAAAGAGTGATTTTGTTCTATCATAAGTAAGTTTATTTTATTCAACACAAATAGTTCTGAAAAATGTCAAGGTGAATAAAATCCTATAAAGATTATAGTCTAGAAAAGAGGCACAGATGCCCATAAGGACTATAGCACTTGAGTAGATAGATCTGTGAGGGCGCAGGAATGAGAGAGCTCAGGGTATCATTTGTCAACATTTTACTTTAAATCATAAGTACAAGTTCAACACAAAACTCACTTAGCAGATGTCAACAGATGAAAAATTTATTGATTGCCCATGCTGAAGCTACTCCGTCTAGCAGTCCTTTGATTGATCACTGGGCTCCTCACAGCATGAGCTTTGTTGCCTGGGTTTAAATCTGGGCTCCCACTTAACAAATTATGGGACCAGGGGCAACTTATTTGATATTGTTTGGCCTCAGTTTCCTCGTCTCTAAAATGGGGCTGTTAATGCTACACAGGGTCATTCTAAGTATTCATCCAGTTTTCATGGACAGAATGCATGGGGAAAATGTGCCCAATAGATTAGTTATGATTGCTGTATCATCAGCTCAACTGAAGCATAATAAGTTTTGTTGCTGGCTGAAGTGATTGCCGCTTGGAGCAACGAAGCCGTGGGAATAAGTTCAGAGGCAGACTGGAAACGAACAGCCTCTTTATTCTGGTAGCTTCTCTCTCTGGCTCCAACAACAACTCCCACACGCACCACACAGCACCAAAAAACCATCAAACAATGGTGCCTACCCGATCAGCAATGTCCCACTCAAGTCTCGCGAGATCGTGGGCCAAGTCCCGCGAGATCCCGGGCCAAGTCCTGCGAGACCACGGAAGGTGGCAATGCCCGAACATCTCCATGGCCCGCAGCCAACCACAATCTCAGCCATCTCCCCAATCAGGGCTCCTACAAAGTTTTCTCTTTTAGGTATACACAAGAGCATCAACAAGGACCAGCCTCAGCGAAACTTTGCTGAGATTCTGAAGACCAATTCTGAATAGGTTCCAACCTGCCTAGGGTCTACTGCTGAAATGTGAATCTTCTGTAAGAGGATGATGAATCCAGACCAGCAATGAAAAGCCCCAAGAAGCCAAGGAAATGTCATTGTGGGATTCATTCTTGTCTAAGGAGGGAAGAACTGATCAGTTATGGAAATGGTACTGCCCCTCCCTCCCTTCTTCTTCCTACATGCCTCCTCCTTTTGCTGTTCTCTTTGTCCAATTTTTCCTCCTTATCATCTCAGTGAGGGATTTGAGGACTTGATTACAAGGGCCACTGGTTAACTAAGAGATGTGCAAACAAATAGCCAGGCCAGTGAGGACAGCTGAGCACGGTGTCTTCTTCTCGGGTGGCCATGACCGTAGACATGGAGAGGAGACCAGTGAAGCCAATTGAAGCAGGGTTTGCAGTGGAGGTCAAGAGATGAAGAAGAATTGAGCTGTCAGTAAAAATGGTGCAGAAGAGTCTTGTTAGATCACCACCATGGTCAAGGGTGCTGATATTCATCAAGCATCAAGGTCTGTGCATGTATGATGGAACTTCATCACATCACTTATGACAGGTAGACAGAGACTTCAATCACCCTAGATACTTAGGATTGAAGTGATTACACAGTGTCATTCTCAGATCTTATTTCAAAGAAAAATGACGTGAGAGCATATTCTTTAGGATTTTCGAGACAAACAGGAATGTAACATAGTCCCATGTTTCATCCATCGTCAATTATCAACTTCATCTTTGTGTTTTATCTACATAAAGGCTTTTATTTTTTAAAGGGTAATGGTCCCAATTGGAGATTTATAAGCTGGAAAGAGTTAGGACCTCTACAAAACAGACAGGAGGAGTTGAAGTATTGAGGGCGGATTGAGTTTAAGTGCTTTTAGTGTTTATTTGAGTAAAACAGGTCCACTTTTCGTGCGTTTACCTAATGGCATTTCAGAGAAAGAGTAGAAAGTTTATAGCAGAGAGAAATCTTACTTATTGAGGGATTTGTGTGACAGGCAGTCACTGAATCAGACAAAATAAATTAACAAAAATTTAATTAGCTTGTATCGTTCTTGTCAAAACTGACAACTAAAATATGGAGAGAAGATCATGTTTTCTCCAGAGAATGTTCTAATTTTTTTTTTCCTTTTTCTGGTCTGAAAAGAAACTTTGACTTATACAACTATTTATAGAATTTATACATATTTGCTGTTTCCTACATTTCAAGAGTTAAGTCACAAAAGATCAAGAAGTGTTCTCTCCCTCCCTGTCCCACGACTTCCATAGCCACTTGTCCATGTTGATGTATCCTAGCAAGCAGGGTTTGGTGTAGGACCCAGTCTCTTCTTTAGGGAGTTTCTGAATAGGGGCAGCTAGGTTCTCTTGCTGGGCTCCATCGACCTACTCACTTCCTTGATGGTACATTGAACCCTCCAGACTGTCACAAGACCATTCAAAACCAAGTTCTCATCATCCATCCATCACTGGTCCAGGAAATCACCAGTCCTGGGGGCCAATCAGGGCAACTGTTGTCTCCCGTTTCACAAGACTGTCACTGTATAAACTGATTTGGGGCTGCCTCCAGGAGCTGACCTGTAACAGCCAGTCAATCCTGACACCATCATTTCTGTTATGGTTTGGATGTGAGGTGTTCCCCCAAAGTTCATGTGTACGACAATGCAAAAAGGTTTGGAGGAGAAATGATTGGGTTATGAAAGCAATAACCCAATCAGTGAATTAATCACCTGATGGGATTAATTGAGTGGTAGCCAAAGTCGGGTGGGGTGTGGCAGGAGGAGATGGTGCATTGGAGGTGTGGCTTTGGCATATATATTTGTATGTGGCAGGTGGAGTCTCTCTCTCTCTCTGCTTCCTGATCATCATGCGAGCTGCTTCCTTCTGCCACACTCTTTCCGCCATGATGTTCAGCCTCACCTTGAGCCCCAAGGAATGGGGCCTGCTGTCTATGACCTCTGGAACCATGAGCCCCTACATAAACTTTTCCTCCTCTACAATTGTGCTAATCAGATCCTTTAGTCAGAGTGGTGCAAAAGCCGACTAAGAGAACGTTTTGCCCTTGAAAAGTCCTACTCAGAGGACACACCTATCTCCCACTGGGACCTTCAGGACATTTTCTATTTCTACAGAGAAGTGACAGAGGCAGCATTAGCAGCACCTCTAAGAACAGCCCACCTGCTGCGTCTCCCCACCTGTGCCCCTGCAGGGAGCAGCTCGTGTGTGGCCCAGGAACTCTATGGCCTCTGCTCCCCAGCACCCCACCTCTCCTTCTCTGCTTTGCTTCATGAATCTCTTTGCTTATTTCCAAGAGGACATGGTGCAGCGGGGTGGGAACAATCCTCTTTTTTTTGCCCAGAGTGAAGGTGAAGGCCTAATTGCTCCAGTTAGGATTTAAGAAATGTCTTTTCTTATAGGAAAATTACCTCTAGTAGTTTCATATACTTTGAATCCTGCTACAGATCCACAACTTTCTACTTCATCTGGAATTCATTCTTTGAGACACAGTGAATGGAGAACTGAAAGTTCTTATGCCCATAGAAGCAAACCTCCCCAGTGGGAGGTGGCTGTGGTACATTTCCAAACTCCTGAGTTTAATGCACAGGTGCAGGGGAGATATTTGTCTTAAGGAAAATTGCAGTAATGACGATTGGTATTTTCACACCGTTTGACTTTTGCTGGGTGTTTCATATAGAGCAATCTCTGGGGTTTTCTATTATCTTTTGATGATGGGATCAGAGCTTAGAAGGGTTAATTACGTTGCCCACAATCACACAGTTAGAAAGCGATACAATGTGGGCACTTCCGGCTCCAATCCAACCTTCCTTCCTGTTTCTGTTTAGAGTTGATCCCTCTTGATTTCATTCTCATGCATAGGTAAGACATAAGATGATCATCATTGATTGAACTATTCCATTCGCTACAGGATAATGAAGTGCATTCTTACAATCACTTTATCATCAACGATTCTCTACAGGGGAGTGCTTTGGTCACCTCCCCTAAGGACATTTTCCAATGGAAACAATGTGGCAGGAATGATATTGTTGTCTACTGCGCAGAGGACACACAGGCCATTGGACATTCTGCAATGTACAGCAAAGTTCCCACAGGACATTGTCTGGTGCAAATGTCAACAGTGCTAAGATTTTGAAACACTGAAATAAGTGACCTAATACGTAGTATTTAGGATAAAGTGCCTGAAGAAAGCATTCGGGTTTTAAATGAGTTATTTATCATGCTTTTTAACATGTTACATCCATCGTGAATATAAAGCTTATTTCCCATGTGTTCTTTTGCATACAGGTAAGTCCCAACACACTCATGGGTTACCCCCCTCCACCCCACAACAGATACCTTTAACTCTTTGAGGAAGAACCTGAATGTTCTCTGTGCTTGTGACCACCGTGAGTACTATAGAACCTCATATCCATAATCAGTGCTTCTGGTTGAAAATAAAATTTATTTCTAATCAGAAGCAAAGCAGCCGTGGATTGTAAAATGTTAAAGGGATTTAGGAAACCGTGTTTTTTGGCAAACACCACTAAGTAGAAAAGCATGCATCTCGTTTTTTTTTTTTTTTTTTTTTTTTTTTTTTTTTTTTTTGGGTGGAGAGAGGATGATGTTCTATAGAAAGTCCTAGAAACGCCAAGAGTATTATATTTTTTTCACATAATGAAATGGTCAATTTTATACACAGTAGTAATCATCTTAGCCTAAAAATGTAGCTAGAATGCATAGTTTCTCTAACAAAATGACATCTATTCTCTCCCACTTGGTATTCTCTGATGTCTCTCTCTCTCTCTCTCTCTCTCTCTCTCTCTCTCTCTCTCTCTCTCTCTCTCTCCCCTCTCTTCTTTATGGAGAAATATGGAACGAACATTTACTTAGCAATTAGGACTTCATGGCAGAACTTTCAAAGCTGTGCTGGGCAGAGAGTCAAAACCTACATTTGGTGGCGAAGTTTTTAGTGCCCACAATGAACAGAAGTCTATATGGTTTTCCTTCCCTCGCTGGGTGGTTTTAGCACCACTTCTAGAAACAAAAGGATGACTACTGGGGATTAGCTGGAGGAACCTACCAGGGAGAAGCTTGCTCTCAGGTTTTATTATAATGTCAGTATTTTGGGGGGGACCCTGAATTTGAGTTGTGTGGAGATACCTGCACCTGGGTGTGGTGGTTCTATGGGAAGCAGTGGTCAATGCCAGGTCAACTCAAAACCCTGAGTGCATTTCTAGACAGTGAGAGCTGCTTCCAGGATTTTCTAATTCCACCTTAACCTTCATTTTCATCCTGAGCAAGAGAGTAGACTGGGAGGGTTCTTCTGTTTCTGTTGTTACTTTTTTCTTTCGTTGTAGATTTGATAGTTTTGGTGACCTGTGTGTGTTTTATCTACTGTGTGGTTTAGTCCTGAGCTGTTTTTGTTTATTGCAAAAGAAAAGAAAAAAAAAAACTGACTTTATTGCCTAAAAGTTATGTTATTGAAATGCAAATTCATTTTTTATTCAAAGTTGTCATATTTACAATATTAGTATGCATTATAATTCATAATAAACATACAGAGCATCTTTTTACAAAACACTGTTTGTATACAATGTATATTCGTACCATTCAAATCTTCAATCATGCATTTAGGATAATGACATCCATCTTATTCAACCACCTTTTCTTTTTTCCTTTGAAAGAAGCCCATGTCACCATCCCCAGACAAAAAATTTGAAGTAGTTAATGTTTCATTTGGTATTCTTTTATCCGTATTTTTTTTTTTCTATACTCCGAACATCTTTGTGGCCTGCATGATCTTGAGTTCACAGAATGATCTAGCTCTTACTTCTCAATGAACAGGTGAAGAAGTGGTGGTCTAGATCTGTTCAAGGATTCCAGAAGTTACCAGCAGACTGAATTAAATTCCTTCTTTCCTTGATCCACTCAGAATGGTCAGAGTAGCGGGTAGAAGACCATCTCTTTGGGATTCATTTGAAAATATTCATCAGTTTGGTGGCAGGTCTTTCCAAGCTGAAAAATTATAACTCTGGGAAATGACTTCTGGCCCCTTTTCCCCACTGCAAAGCTCACACTCCCTGAGTGATTGGTTCTTGGCTGCCGTCACAGTGAACAGCAACCACCTGTGGGACTCCACGTTTTATTTCATGTGCCTGAAAACCGGTCATTTATTCACCTATTATTGAGTCCATTTGTACTGTGGAGTAGGCACTAGGGATAAAGCAATGAACAAAACAGACCAGGTTCCTGGATTTCAGGAAGCTTTGATTCTTAGCTCATTTAAAAAAGATAATTCCATAAAGTCATCAAATCCAGAGCTCATATGACTGCCTTAATAATGGTGGCATTTTAGTCATAGACAAAAAAATAAAAAATTTTAAGTTGGATGCATTATTAGCTTCTTAGGTCAGAAACAAGGAATCCCAAACCAGGTGGCTTCACTGCTAACCCTGGAGCTCTAGGGCCATCTGGTCAACCCCAGCAGCAGGGTCAAGAAGGGGCAGCAAAGAAGTCACCAAACACATTACCCAGGGTTTCTCCTGAGCCCGGAAAACAGATGGCCAGGAAAACATACCAAATATCAACTGTATCTATATTTATACTTATATTTAAATATATATGCATATAATATTTACCTATGTGTGTGTATGTGTGTGTGTGTGTGTGTGTATATATATACATATATATATATATATATATATATATATATATATATATATATAAAACTGAAAATCTCTATGTGAATCCTGACACCAACTGGAAAAGGCTTGGTTTATTATACTGCATAGAGTAAGCAGTCAAGGCAGTTTAACATTTATTTCCCAAGGAACATGCAAAAACAGAGTGGGTAGATATTCATCCATACTATAGTTCAACATTCTGAAGGTAAGAGCTGGGTCATATAGTCTTTTAAAAGGGTGGAGAAATTGAGGGAATTGAACTCTATCTGTAATGTTCTATTTTTTGTTAAAATTGAAAAGAAATTGAAAAAAGACTTTAATATGATGAAGTTAGTGGATGAACAGAGACATGTCATTTATGACCTTTTACTGTATGCATGAAATACTTTGCAATTTAAATAATAATAATAATAATAATAATAAATAATAATAATAATAATAAAGCAGGACTAGGAGCCAAAGAATCAGAAGGAACTTTGTCATCTATTCTTACAAACATAAGCTGTGAAGAAAAGATGAAAGAAAAGAGAATGAGCCCAGGGTCTTTCAAGATTCCCCCTCCCCCATACCTTTAGGGAAATGCAAATTAAAACTACACTGAGATTTCATCTCCTTCCAGTCAGAATGGCAATTATCAAGAATACAAACAACAATAAATGTTGGTAAGGATGTTGGGAAAAGGATACACTCATATATTTTGGGTGGGACTGCAAATTAATGCAACACTCTGAAAAGCAGCATGCATATGCCTCAAAAAACTAGGAATGGAGCCATCATATGACCCAGCTATCCCACTCTTCAGTATATACTCAAAGGAATTCAAATCAGCTTGCTGCAGTGTTGCAGCCACATCAATACTTATAGCAGCACAATTCACAATAGCTAAGCTGTGAAACCAACCTAGGTGCCCTTCAACAGATGAATGGATAAAGAAAATGTAGTATATATGCATAATGGAATATTACTCAGCCATAAAGAAAATGGCTTTATGACATTTCCTACAAATGGGTGGAACTGGAGATTATCATACTAAGTACAATAAGCCAGTCCCCAAAAGTCAAAGTTTGAATATTTTCTCTGATATGTGGAAGCTAATCCAAACTGGGGTGAGACAGGAGATTTAAAAAAATTGAAGAAAAATCAGCGGTTTAGACAAAAGGGCTTGAAGGAGAGAGAGGAAGAATGAAATAGGGAAAAACAGTGGAATGAATCTGACTAAACTGTCCTATGTACATATGTGAATACACCACAGTGAATCTCACCAGCATGTATACCCAGAAGATACTAATTAAAATAAAATAAGTAAATAGCAGAAAAATCAGTAGAGTAGATGGATGGGAACAGAGGGGGAGGTGGAAGGGAAAGAGAAAGGACTGAGGACTGAATTAGAACAGCACATATTCCATGCTTTTATCATTTTGTCAAAATGAATCCTAATGTCATGATAAGTAAAAAGAACCAATAAAAAAGAAATGTGATTGACAAGTAAAAGTTGAATAGATTTCCCATGTGAAATGTGGTGTTTTCATATAGGTATGCATTGTGAAATGATTGCTACAAAATGGTAATCAGCCCATTGCATCCAACTTACAGTGTGTGTGTGTGTGTGTGTGTGTGTGTGTGTGTGTGTGCACGCATGTGTGCGTGCATGCAGGCATAAACGTTTAAGATCCATTCTTCTAGCAAATTCCCTGTATACAGTGCAGCAATGTTAACTATATTCACCAGGCCATTCATTAGAATCACAGAACTTATGTATCTTTGTTGCTGTTTGAAGCGATGGCCGCTTGGAGCAACGAAGCCGCGGGAAGAAGTTCAGAGGCAAACTGGAGACAAACAGCTTTTTATTTTGATAACTTTTTTCTCTGGCTTTAACAACGACTAACACGTGCCGCACACACCACCAAAAATGGCGCTGACCCCGATCAGCAATCTCGGCCAAGTCACTCGAGATCCCGGGCCAAGTCCCGTGAGACTACGGAAGGCAACAATGCCCAAATCTCCATGGCCCATAGTCAACCGCAATTCAAGCCATCTCCCCAAACAGTATCTTACAACAAAAGCTTTGCACACTCTAACCAACATGTCCCCCACCTCTCAATACTTGACAACCTACTCTCTGTTTTAATGAATTTGATTTGATTTGATTTGATTTGTTTGTTTGTTTAGATTCCACAGAGAAGGGAGGTCATGCGGTCTTTGTCTTTCTCTGGCTGACTTAGCCTGATGCCCTCAAGGCTCATTCCTGTTGTTTCAAATAGAAAGATGCTTTCTTTTGAAGGGCCAAATGATCTTCCATTGATGCACATCTGTATCTAACACAATTTGTGTATTCATACATTGATGGACACTTGGGCCACTTCCTTACTGATGCTTTTGTGAATAACATTGCAGTGAACACCCGCAGGCAGATATCTCTTCAAGATTCTGAATTTCTTTCCTTCAGACCCATTCCCAGGAGTGGACTTGCTTGGTCAAGTGGGAGTTCTACTTTTAATTTTGGTGGGAAATCTCCAAACTGTTTTTTGTCAAAAGCATAGAAAAATTTTGATGATTACAGCTTTTAAATTTTTAACTTTTAACTGACACATAACTATTGTGCATACTTATGGGGGTACAGTGTGATATATCAATACATGTGTTCAATGTATAATGATCAGATCAGAATATTTGGACTATCACCTCAAACATTTAGCTTATCTTTGTTTGGAAATATTTAAGACCCTCTATACTATGAGATATTTTAAAATGCAATTAGTTGCTCTCAGCCTTAGTTTTCCTACTGTTCTAGAGAACAGTAGAGAACCTCTTCCTCTTATCCAAGGCAGCCCTGTGCCCAACACGATTATAGCCTTGAAGTTGAACTTAAGTAAGGGTTGAGAACCTTAATAGAAGAAAGGTACCAGTACCACAGGAGAGGACAGATCAAAGCTTCAACAGGGAAATGTCTTCATGGGGGTGAGAATGGAGATAGAAGTTGACGCTGGTTTATATTCATCACATTACACATCCCCAAATTACTTTCTATTTCTATTATTTTACCTTTAAAAACTCCTCACAGTAGCTTATATATGTGAGTGCAGAAGTGGCTCCAAATTAAGTGACTACATAGAAGTTTTACTACAATATTTGTGTATATAAATCTGTATCATACATTAACAAAAATGCATAAATACATATAAATGTATACAAATATACAATATGGAGTATTGGTGCATATATATATATATATATATATATACATATATATATATATCCATGTGTGTGTGTATGTGTGTGTGTGTGTGTGTGTGTGTGTGTGGTCCTGGGGTCTAAATAAGGGCCTTGCACATGCACGGTAAGCACTGATCTGCATCCCCAGACCTTTAAAATTTTTATTTTGACACAAGTTCTCTAAGTTGCTCAGGCTGGCCTCAAACCGACATCCTCCTCCCTCAGCCTCCTGAGTAGCTGGGGTTACAGGTGTGCACCATCACATTGGGCCAGAGTACTGGTCTATTTTAAAGAACGAATTTGAGACTTTTGTTTTTTCATTTGTTTATTTTTCAAAACCCATTATCAAAGAAAATGATACCATGAAAACGCCAACTTCATTGTTCAGCATTCGGCTGGATGATACAGAAGGCTTCTCTTCAAGCAGATGGGTGGAGGGAGCGAACAGAGGGGAGGGAGGTGGTGTGAACTTCACCATGGACACCTTAGTTCACACTGCCCTGGTTTGCAGGTGCAAATTCTGGAGCTCTGTTGGAAAAGCTGACAGCCACCAAATATGTAAAGGGAAAATGGTCTCATCCTAGCTCATTTGAGTCAGTTCTTGTATCTTCAACCTGTCCAATTTCATTAAAGTCAATATGAAGAAGACTGTGCAAAGACTGAGGATACTTTGAGAATGAGGAGGAGGGAGAGAGAGAGAGAGAGAAGGAGGAGGGAGAGAGAAAGAAGGTGAAAAAGGAGGAGAAGGAGGAAGAGGAAAGTGGGAGAAAAGGAGGAAAGGAGAGAGAGAGAGGAGAGAGAGACATGTAGATTTTCACGTGGCCATTTAATTTCAAGTGATAGGAATATGTACTAAAATGTAACTAATGTAAAACTCAGAGACAACTGATTCCAGCAAAGAAAGGACAGAGAATGGCTGAGAATATTGGAAATAGATTTGTTTCCTTCTCTCAGGTTGTAAAGATCTGAGGGTTAAAAAAATGTGGCTGTGCTAAACATCTTGTCTGTTCTGCAAGCTTCTTCACCTCTTCACTTTTCCACTGTTTTCTTTCCCTGCCGTGTTCTTGATTGTTAAGGAAAAGATGGAGGGTCCTTAAGAAAACTGAACCTAAGCTTCTGAGTCAATAAAAACTGGACTTACATTTCTTTGATGCCTCAAATGTGCAATGAAATAGATGTTTTCTACTTTGATTTTCTGCTGCCATCAAGAATCTAATCATTTTTTTTTGTATTGACTTACATTTATTTATATCATTATTGTGTTTAAAGAGAAGAAAATTATTTCAGCTTTGAACTTCTGGAAGAATCTGCAAATACCTGCCATTAGGAGGCCACAGTCCATCACATCAACTAGCTGTTTAATAACATATCTGAGATGAAAAAAATAAAGGAGAGGGGAAAGTGTGAGAAGAATCCACCCACATCCTGCACAAGGCGGAAGTCATACCCCATACTGTGAAGCTCAGCAGAACTGTAATCTCTCTGATAAAGTCTGTATAAATTCTGAAATGAACCAAGGTCTCTCTAATAACAAAAGTATCTTAAAATGCCCTCAATACCATGTATCTGAATGTGTTTCTCAGCTGCTGGTTGTACTTGGCGCAACATAGTTGCCATTCTGAATAGCAGACTTCTCAAGGCTACCTCTGCAGGGACATAAAATACACACAATGCACAACTAACTGGTGGACAGATCTTCCCAAACTTGTAGGCAGATATTACCTTCAGTGGTCTCGCCTATTTTTAAATACTCCACAGAAGAACATTGGATTATGTTGAACGGGATATTTAACATTTTCCTGTACTTCCTTCAAGGCTGCTGTTCCTAGTTTCCCCTCTGAGTTTTCTAGTCACTTTTTTGTAGCTTCTACACTCAGGAAATGTAAAATGCCTGATCTGATTTATTCACAGGTGATAGTTGAAGATGTATCCTTATAAGAAAAACAGACCCAGGCTAATTAGGATGAAGACACTGGATAAAAATGGCTTTCTAATTTTTCTCTGTGATCATCTTTGTTGTGTTAATTCAGACTTCATTTGCTTGTTTGTTTTTAGCTTAAAATAAAAACACATACTGTTCTATCTCCAGCTTCTAGAGATACCCTGTCCTGACTTTTAATAAACACATGCTAAATGAATGAATATATAAATACTATAGAAATGCCCTGAACTTTTGGTCACAATTGTTTATTTACCAACAATTTATAGTTACTGTCCTGTCTCTGTGACTTCTTATTTATAGTAAAAATGTCTTAAGTGATTGATAAATGGGAAAGAATTTTATACTATTTTTCTTCCCCTAAGATGGCTCAATTTCTAGAGAACAAATTTTGGTATCAAGAAAACAAATCAATAGAAAATGGATTACTACTTTTGATAATCTGACAGATTTTTAAACCAGTTTTTATTCTTTTTTCTTTCTCTTTCTTTTCATTCTTTTCTTTTCTTTTTGCCACACAGGAGTTCAAACCCAAGGCCTTACACATGATAGTTTAGGCAAGTGCTTGCCACTGACCTATATTCTCAACCCCTTTTACTTTTTGAGATAGTATCTCACTAAATTGCCCAGGTTGGCATTGAACTTGTGACCCTCCTGCCTCAGCATCCCAAGTAGCTGACATTACAGGTCTGTGCCACCAAGCCCAGACAGGGTTTCCTTCTTTTATCAATAAAATTATAAAGTAAAAACATGCATATGACATTCACTTAACATTTTATAACATGCAAGTAACTGAAAATTTAACAATTAAATATCAAGTGAAATCTTTGAATAATTTATATAATTGGAGTTAACAATTCAAATGTGGCTGTCAGAGTTTTGAATATAATAAAATAACAATCTAGGAAAAACACACATTTCAAACTTAATGGTAGAGCTGTCTTACATTCACTTTCAACCATATAAGCTTTCCCAGTAAGATGAAAACAAAATATTTGCTTTAATTTTTACAGGAAATATGAAAAAGAATGTCACGAACATTTGAATGTTTAAGAAATTGCATTTCTTTATTTTCCTTTAATTTAAATGATTGATGGTCAGTTTTATATGTCAGTTTTGGTTTATATGATGTGATGGTCAGTATTATACAGTCTTTAGCTATTTGATCAAACCCTAATACAGGTGTTCCTCTGGAGGTGTTTTGTAGATGTGATTAAAGTCCATAATCAAGCTAACTTTTATAAGTGAGGTAGTTGCAGGTAATCTGGATATACTAATTTGATCCGCTAAAAGGCTTTAACTGCAAAAGTGATATTTTCTAGCACAAGAAATTCTGCTGTGGACTGTTGCTTCAGTGGGTATTTGAGTGTCCCAGCCTCTCCTTATCTGTGTGCTGTCCCTTCTGGTTTTGGGTTTGCCTAACTAGTCGTTGAATCACCAAAGCCAGTTCTTTGCAGTATATCCCTCCTTCTTGTCAAGATCCGGATACTGTAAATTAATTCTCAGTTAATTTATAGTAAATAAAAATGTTTTCTTTGAAGTCCAAATTCTCCACAATAATCAAGGATGTGCTATACTTAATTTCTTGAAAGGCACTTAGGTAAAAAGGGATCTATAGCAACATCCACAATTGCCACCTAAATCATTCATACTCTAGACTTTGATTTTTGTCAATGACAGCAAGTGCATCATTTATTTTTGCCTAGATTATGAACCTAAAACTTAATACTTTAAAAACAACACTTGTATTATGTCAGAATTTTTGAGGGTCAGGAATCCAGGCATGGGTAAGCTGGGTTTTGTTATGGGATCTCTCATAGGCTGCAATCATGGTTTTCACTGGGGCTGTGGTCTCATCTGAAAGCTAAATGGAAGGATCCATTTCCAAGATTGCTGCTTGTTAGCAAGTTTCATGTTTTCAAAGTTTATTAAACTGAGGGCCTCTGTTGACTGATGGGTCCTTTGCCACTTCAATTCCATGTGAATCTCTCAAACCCAAGGGCTTGCTTCATCAAACCCAGCAAGAGACATGGAGTCTGTATGCCCTTTTCACATAATCACAAAAATGACTTCACTTTTACCATATTCTGTTCACTGGCAGCACCTCACCAGGTCCAGCCCACACTAAAGGGGAGAGAAGGATAAAAAGGGCATAAACCTTGGGAGGTGGGAATTAATGGGAGCTATTATAGAAGACTGCCAACAACAAGAGATTTTCAAAAAAAATAAGGTGAAATTTGAACACTTTGTGTTTCAGGGAGCCCTGAGATGTTCAATAATGAAAAAGCAAAGCCTGCTTCCAAGCAAGGAGGCCTGTCACTCTCCAGAGAAAGAAGGTTCAATTTTGTCCATTGCTTCCATCTTTAGCTGTATGAAGAGAAACGAAGATCTCAAAATGTGTTTCACTGTCCAAGTTTCTCAGTCCCCCTCCATTCCTCTGTGATACTTAAAAACACAACAATAAAACATAACCCCAAATCCGCGGTTGAAGGCAGAGCCAAAAATTATATTTGAATGAATGTGCCCACACTGGGCAAGCAGGTCAGTGGTGAAAAATAAGAGCCGAGAGAAGGAAGATCAAGGAGCTAGAGATTTGGATAAACAGACAGTGACTCTGACTAATTAATAAAGCCAAGGAGTGTGAGTTGGCTAAAGGAAACACCAGGGTGATGAAGATGAAGCAAACCAGTTGGGGTCTAGATAGATTTGCTCCAGGCCCAGGTATGTTGCCAAAGCACTATTTCAAAAGGTGCCAACATCAGAGAATTCCTCAGGGGAAATTCTTGTGCTGGGAAGAAGGCTGTCTTATTGTTTGTGGAAAAAAAAAAAAAAAAAGAAAGAAGAAATGCCTTCATATTTCAGGTCACAACACAGCAGTTCTGATGAAACTGGTTTGCAGAATGTAATCCCCGTTAACCCGCTTCCTTCTTGGAATTACAGAGTCTCTGCGTTACAAGGAAATCTAAACATCATGTCGTTCCACCTCTAATCCAAAGTGAGATTCTTTTCTAACCATGGTAGTTAAAGGTCATCTACAACTTCTGGAGGTGTGTAGTGATGGAGCAGTAATAGAGGCACGAGACCATCCTGTCAATTAATACTAGAGCTGTCTAGCGGATGGAAGGTTTATTTCACATGGAGTTGAAATATGCTCCCATGTATGACTGCTTTAGTTTAGACTGACTCTCACAGGCAGCCAAAGTACCAGACCATTCCCAATTTCATGTCATGAACTACCAAATATCAAAATTAATGCTATTTCAGGCTACTTTTAAGACCTGAGTGTCTCCCACAACGCACTGTATTATCTTCAGTGTTTCTTGGTATGAGATAGCTGCCTATAATTCTCCTTTCTCTCCACAGGGCACTCCTTTTAATAAGCTCTAATTTGTTAAGATTCATCCTAAAACAGCAACACATGATTTGGAGACATCACTCCTATATATAGTAATCAACAGAGAACTCCACTTACGGACTGTAATAATACTTAAAATTGGGATGTGGGCAGTAAATATGTTGTTGTTAAATCTCTGAATAATAAAAATCTTCCCTAAATCTTTTTTTTTTTTTTTTCTTCATCTTTGAATCTAAGATGATAAGCAAGGAGAAGAAGACACGGGAAATGAACTTATGTCTATCAATTTCTACCAGGTGCTGGGCTTTTTCCTGGCACTTTACAGACATGATCTCATCTTATGTTTTCTCATCCTCTAGAAACTAGCGATGACTCCATCCAATGAATGAGGAAACCGAGGCTCTGAGGATTTAAGTAGCTTTGCTCAAGTTCACGCAGCGACTAAACGTCAGGCCTTGTACTTGGAACTGTCACATCCAAACACTGCGCTTTTCCCACAAGACGCAGAGCCAGACAATCTCCACGCTCATAATTGTGAATCTAGAGGGACTTCAGAAATGATCTAGTCAAAGCCTAATCATATTACAGACAAAGTATCATATTACAGTATCTTTCAAGGTCTGAGCTGTCTGACTTGATCTAACAGGGCAATGGCTTGGAGACCTGGTTCCCCCGACGGTGCTCTTTCCATCATATAGACCTTGTATAATTGGTTAAAAGAAAAAGCAACCTTGAAATTATCTCCGTGTAACTTCTTCTTTTAGGCTTTCATTCATCATTCCACACTGGTGAGCTTGTCTTTGATATCTCTGGGTCCGTTTGGTGTTAAGTGCTCCTTCTTGGATTTGTGTCAAAAAGTCAAATAGTTATGCTGCTGTGGCAAAAAATAAATAAATACGTGCGTTTGTACATGTTTATGTGCACATATATGATGCATGTTTGTATGTTCATGTGTGTGTATACACATGCATAATACATTTACTTATTTGCTTATTTATTCCAAATCAATAATAAAGCTCTTGAAAAGCTAGAACCAGGAGCAGAGTCTTGGGCCAGATGATTAGCTAATCTCTTAGAGAATACTCTTTAGAAATAGCTTTTTAACCAGTTTAACAGCACTTAATGTTAACCAGCTCCTGTGGCCCTATCGACAAGGCTATCTGCAAAAACAATGGTTAAGGCTTTGCCAGAGTCAGTACAGGTTACATAACCTGTTTCTTCAGACCACATCAGCCTAGGGATATGAATTGGGTCACATTTACATAAAAATCATGTATGCCCTCCTACATAATGTGTGACCTGTGGTCCCCTACAGAGCCCTGTACAAATCTCCAGTGAATTCTAATTCTTTCCAGGAATCCCTATGGGTGAGCTCACTGGCTTTCACACAGGAATGCTCTTAGCTCCTTCAAGTTCCGCCGCTATCTTCTTACGCCTCTGATTCAGTCCTATTAAGCTGTGTGCTTCCCAGGCATCTGGGACTTTGTAAGCTCATCAAAACCCACCCCATGCCCAGGCACTTTCCTGTATGTTTTGCTGAAGGTAGCTCAAGGTTCAAAAGCAGAACCAACTCAAGGAAGCTAGCAATGATGCTAATGGATCAACCTCTCCATCCTGCAGGTCAAGGTGCTGCTGTTGTATAGGCACTGCACCCATATTCAGATTCGCCTCTAATCTCTGGATCTCCTAGTGCTCAGCCAACAAACTGCTGGGACCTTGGGAAGGAACACAACTCCACTCTGTCCCCTAGACTGGTATTCCCTATGCAGGTTTCAATGGAGCACCACATTAACCTGCTAACATTTCTCAGGGATCTTACGAAAAGAGTTCTTTGAAATGATCTCTCAGGCTTCATCTATAATGATTCAGAATTGCATATAGCAGAGCTGTAGCCATTAATAAATAATATTTGAAGGTCAAAGCTGGCAGCGCCCTCCATAAGAGCTCATCAGTGAGTTAGAACCTTCCATTAAGAAAGTCTCTCTGGCCTGTAGCCTTCAGCTGAGCCTTCTTTGCCCAAGAATATGCCTGGCACATTGAAATCATAATTATGATCATAGCTCAGGCTAAGGTGAAGGACTTGCTGGATTTACTTATTAGGCAGTGATGGAATGATCTAACACCTGACCATGATACTTTTGAAATCTTAACTGATAAAAAAGAGTTAACAATTCTATTCCTTTTTCCCCCTTATATTTTAATCAGTGCCTTAATGGATAGATACTAGAATTATTTTGTGCATGGTTCTGGGGATCAAACCCAGGGCAACAAGCATGCGCTGGGCCAGTACTATACCACTGAGCTACATCCAGCCTTAGATACTGGGATTTGAATGAAACTCACTCTTCTGTGTAGAGGGACCATCAGGGAGGCTTCCAAATCACTCAGATTTGTACACATTCAAGTATCTATTCTCTCAATCTTCAAAGTGATGAAAACATAGATGCTTCTGATTGTGATGCTAATTACTTTATTTAATAATGGAAAAAAGAGCTGTCATTGGAACAATTTACACATTAGCAGCTTTTAGGGAGACTCAGCAATTCTTTCAAAGGCCCTAGACCTGAACTTGAGGTCACATAGGATGGAGCTTTCTATTTTTGTCATTTATTTGTGAAAGGAAAGTGTCATCCCGGAAGGCAGATAATTCAGTGAAAGTTGAAATACAAAAATTTTCCATTATTTACTAGTTCTAAGTTACCATCAAAATAGCAAATCAGTCTAGGCTGATGTGACTATCACTGAATTGTCACTTGCTCCGACATCCCTCTCACACTGGCTGAATCACTGTGACCTGTCTTTCATGCATTGGTAATTGGTGTCACATCCACACCCAAAGAAGATGTAAAAGTTGTATAATTAAAAACTTATATACAATCGAGTCATAAAATTAATGAGCCAATTACTGAAAAAGCAAAGGGAAATAAAACCATCCCTTGAATAAATCACTGCTCCTGAATTTAAATTTAAACATTTTGCCGAAAAAAAAAAAAAAAAAAAAAAAAAAAAAAGAGGAGTGTTCTACTGTATCAATGAGCTATATATCTTACAACTCTCTGGGAGAGAGACTCGAGACTCGGTTTTGTAGCACAAAAATGGGCAAATTTGTCCCATCAGTAAGTACATGGTGTTGGAAAATCAGACAAAGAGACAGATACGGACAAACATATGAATTAATAAAAACTGTAAGAAGACATTTTGATAAAGTCTAAAGTAACATAAAACAGCGAATAGTATTTTTCTTTAATTTTTAATTTTCATGTTTTAAATTTCTGATTTCTAAAAGAGGATTATGAGATTAAGAATAAATAATCTATACCTATTGCTTCTATAAGGTTTCCTGGCAGGACTCTGGCTGAGGATTCTGAATGCTGCTACAAATATCCTGAATCAGGGTCTGGGAATAGGGACTCTGATATTAGGTCTGTGAAGAGTCCCCAGATGATTTGGACATAGCCCTTGATATGTAGGCAATTGATGCATAGGCCAGGCTTACCACTGTCAACTATCAATTTCTTCAACTTAAAGTGTAGTTAGATGAGGCCAAGAACCAAGTCAAGAGACTAAGGGCATATTTAATAATTTTTATAGACTAAGTCTTCTACTGTACCTCCCCTAAGGAAATACCAAACTGTGTCGGCTCACAAGCTAAAATACACTGAAATAAGTAAATATAATAAGAGGGAATGGGGATATTTTTACCTCCTCTCCACCCACCATCACCCAACCAAGCAAGCAAAAAAAGTAAAAACTAAAAAGGTTAATCTTTTAAAGTGGCCTTAGTGTGTAGTGTCCTTTCTGTCCTCTCTTCATTTGAGCAGGCAGCTTTGCAATCTTCAGGACCGGTAGGAGATGTCTGGTGGCTGCTGGCTGGCCGTGGGTTGTTTCATCGCTATTCCTTGAGCTGGTCTTGGATTATAGGTTCTGTGATTTCATTCTCTCTCCAAAACTTCCACGTTCATTATTCTGAGGGCAGCGCAGGTGCCAGCAAGATCAGACAACATTTGTGGCTTTAGCGAAGGTTAAAGAGAGGCAAAGATTCATTCAGGTGGTGATGCCAAGGAATGAATCAGTAGTCAGAGCCAACCCAAGTTCCAGCTTGTTAACACAGTGACTGGTTCAGAGTCGCTGTTCACAGTAAGCTCATTAGCCCAAGTGCCCACTGTCTCTGCACTGCTGTCCAGTTCTAAATGGATTTAGCTCAGAAGATCAGTGCTGTTCTTGGAGAGGTCTAGAGGGATTTGCAGTGGTCTTCGTACTTCTGGAAGATCCCGAGTGCATGTTAAAGGGGTCTCACTGAAATGCCACCCAAATACCTTGGAGTGAAGACTACATTGAAAATATCACCCCTGGAGCACCTTGCTACCAAATGTTAAGACCCCAAGGTAGTTCTAAAATAAAGTACAGCATCCTCCTGCCTTTATATGATTTGTTCATGAATCAGCCTAGCATCTAGGAAGAGCAACTTTTTTTTTTTTTTTTAATTGGTTCCGGGGATTGAACTCAGGGGCACTCGACCACTGGGCCACATCCCCTGCCCTTTTTTGTATTATATTAGAGACAGGGTCTCCCTGAGTTGCTAAGTGCCTCGCCATTGCTGAGGCTGGCTTTGAACTTGTGATCCTCCTGCCTCAGCCTCCCAAGTGCTGGGATTACAGGCATGTGCCACCACGCCCGGCTGGAAGAGAATCTTTTGATAAGTACAACTGTCTTATGAATATTCATCTTTGAGACTTACACCAATGGGCAAAGGAACATATTTCTGATTCAGTCAAAACTAGTGTGCCAAAGAGTGGACCAGAATTCACTAAAGCAGGGTTTGATATCCATCTAGAAAAAGACTTAGAAAGAAATTATTTTGTAGAGAGATTTAATTAGGCAAACTCTTTGTATTTCAGGATTTGGATTCTACGTTTGGAGGCAAGAACCACACTGTTAAAAAATCATCCAATTTAATAGGGCTGGGGTTATGGATCAGTGGTAGAGCATTCACCTAACATGTGTGAGGGACTGGGTGTGATTCTCAGCACCACATATTAATTAATTAATTAATTGATTAAAGATCCATTGACAACCAAAAATATTTTTTAAAAAAATCATCCATTTATCAAGTAATTCTTAGTGAAGACCAACCTTCACCCAGAGAAAATGCTAGGGACTAGGCATTCTAGAGAGAATCAAAGAAAAACAGCTTTCTCTCTCTCTCTCTCCTGGAAATTTGATCTAGCACATGAGATATAAGAAGCAAGACCATATTAATGTGATGTGAAAATGTTATCATAAAAGGATTTTAAAATGCTGAAGTAAGGTCAAAAGAGGGAGATTAAATTTTTGTTATGTTCTTATTGATGGAAATTGTGACCCTGGAAGACAGAGAATTTGATGAAAGTTCGATTGTAAAAAAATTTTCTAACATGTACTAACTTTAGGGTACTATGGAAATAGCAAACCAGTTTAGGCTGATACGGCAGCGGGTGAATTGACTTGTGACATGTGGCCAGTGAGCTCAAAGCATCTAAAGTGTGGACGCCTGATTGGATTTGCAGGTGAAGCAGTAAGTGAAATTGTCAAGTTGAAATTGTCAAGCAGGAGGTGACAAAAATATCACAAATGGTTCCCGCTCATTGTCTTGCACACACATTTCCATCTCTCCTTCTCTATCTTCTTTTTCTTGCTTTCTATCTCATTTTGACCTTCTTCCTTCCTTTTCCCATCTTTCTCTTTCCACACTTTTCTCTTTCCACACACATATTTGCCTAATAAAATTCAAACCAAAGTATGGATGGAGCTGGAAACCAATGTGCAATGTGTCATGTTATAGAGAAATGATTATTCTAAAAACAATAGCATGGAATAATCAGCCTATTGCTCTCTCTGGTTTGATATATGCACTTGGCATCTGTTTCCTTCTTATGCAAAATGTATCATAAACAGCGCTACCCACGAATTATATTATGCGTAATAGTCATTTTAATCTTTTCAAAAGCAAACTTAATGGTACAGTTTCAACACCAGATGGGTCTATATTACAGATGTTTCCACGTGTCCCTTGAGATTCAATCTATGTTCCTCTTGGTCCTGCCCTGTGTCCTAGGAGACTCACTCTTATAACAGCTTCAACCAAGATCCCTCACCCCCTTCCTTCCAGTTGGGTTTGAATAGTAGGAGGTGCTGGCAAAAGATGGGAGAAAGTGAAATGGCTTTCCATCTCCTCTCTTGCTAACCACAAGTTTTTAGTGACTATATTTCCCAAATTGAGGACATTTCCCCCTTTGCATCACTCTCTTCCTACAGCCTCACGTCTCTCCATGAACAACATGTGTATAGCACTTGCACCCTCAGGCTGAGCCACGGCAATGGGTCCTTGATCCTAATAGCAGTGGGGTGCTTATAACCCTTCTTGGTTTTAATGAATCATTTGCAAATAATTCTCAATTAAATTCTTCTCAATTACCTCATTTGAATCTTTTGTGTATTTTCTTCTGGTCCTCTGAGGATAGAATCCATACCAGACTGTAGATTCTGATACATTATACTTTTATTTCCCTGATGTATTATAAATGGATCACAGAGGGTATTTTAAAGTGTTTGTTGGAAGAATGAACATGTGAGTACAACTTTAGAGTTAAAGTTAGGCAGAAATAACAGAAACAGTGTCAACACAACTTACAAAATAGACCTTGAAAATGTGTGAGGTGATCCCAAAATACTCAGCACTACAGACAGGAGAATTCGGATGGGTGGCTATTCCTGTCTTAAAAATCAGTAAAACACCATAGACTGCAATAGCACCAAATCCAAAATGAGACTATACACTGAAGAATCCATAGAAAAGTTAGATGGCAAGGTGCGGTGACTTCGGAGGCTGTGTTCCAAAGGAATGTAAGCCACAGGACTCCTTCCTTGAGAAGTTAACTCCCCGGTTGGAGATTAGCTCCTGTGGTTTGGCTGGTTCCATGGTAGATGTTTAGCAAGCAATAACAGACATTTCCCTTTCTTCCCCAGGCAACACAGTACCCAAACCAAAAACAGCATTGTTCCATCTCGAAAACAAAACAGAGCACAAGCAAAAGGCACAAGCCCAGAGTGGAGCATGTTGGTGCATTATTTTCCAGTGAGAACCTTGAGGATTAAGGAGGAGGATGGCTGGATGGGCACTTCCTTCTCATGACCTTCTTGCTGCACAAAGGCAAAATGTCAACGCACAATGAGCTGGTTTACGAAAAGCGCTACACTCATTAGAACATTTTTCCGTGCAGCATGGAGGTGGAAGGAGGGTGCTGTTGGTGAGCCAACTGAGCCGACCTTGCCATTCGTGTTGGGAGAACATTCATGGAGAGTGCAAAGTTCATCCATGGGTTACCAAGTCTAAGATGTTGATGATACATGGGAAAAGGGCTTCGGGAAGTAGAGGGTATATTTGGGAGACGTTCATATGTTGGTTTGCTGTCTCTTTATTCTAATGCTTCTCTGCTCCCATCTGGGTATTACTGCTGTCACCTCCATCCAGCATCACACGACCCTCATTGCCTTCCTGACCACCATCATAATCAAGATGAACAGTAAGGACCAGTCTCCCCGCCATGCTCCGCCCGTGCTGCCCCTAGAGGAAGCCTATGGTATTGCAGAGAGCTCCTTCCTCAGTTAAAACACATGCCAACAGGCCACACTTGGTCCCTGTGACCAAGGAGTTGAGCATGCATTTTGTGCATGACAGTCAGGAACACTAACGGGTTGCCCTTCACTTGTTACTAATGTACTGTGTGGTTTGGAGCTAGTTGAGAAGCAGTGTGGAGGATAGGAGGTAAATTTTAAGGCAGAATTTCATCAGGGTAAGCAAAAGTCCAGTCATTTTGAGGTGGAATAAAACATTGCTTCACAGAAGAAATGAAAGTCATAAACACACACACACACACACACACACACACACACACACACACACACAGCAGGGACTTTAATAACCTTGCAATACAATCTACTTCCTTTTTTTGAAACTTTATTGAGGCTATAATTTACTTAAAATATTGTCAATGGCAGTAGAGCATGTCTTTAAGCCCAGCAGCTTGGGAGGCTGAGGCAGGAGTATCATGAGTTCAGGCCAGCCTCAGTAATTTAGGGAGGCCCTAAGCAACTTAGTAAGACCCTGTCTTACTATTACTTAGTGTACTATTATTTAAATTTTAGGAACATAGACTGCCACAAAACCAACACCAAAGTCAAGGTTTAGAATATTTCTATCTATCTATCCTCAAAGTTTCCTTCATTCCCTTTTGTAGTAAATATCTGCAACTAATTAACACTGGTCCTGGAAAATAAGTCCCACTCTTTCTGTCACCACTGTTTTGCCTTGTCTAGAATGTCATGAAACTGGTAATAAAATTGCTGAATTTCAAGGTATACTTGACAATTTAAAAAACTACCACATTTTTACAAGATTTCTGACCATTTTACATTTTTTCCTAGTAATTTTAACTGTTCTATTTGACTGAAGTGTTTAAGTCATTCTTATTAATGTAATTATTAGTATATTTGAATGTGGAACTGCTGTTTTACTGTTTTTTTTTATTATTTATGTCATTTGTTTTATTCTCTGTTCCTCATTTTTGTACTTTTGAATTATTTTGGGAATGCCATTTTAGCTCATCAATTTAATTTTTTTTTACCTATAACTTTTCATGTTATTTTAGTAGCTGCTTTATGGCTATGTAGTATGTGTCTTTGATTTATGCCAGTGGGCTTCAAATTAATATTGAAGTATTTCCAGTAAAGTATAGAAACTCTATACTAGAATAGCTCACCCAACCCAACTTCATAGTGTTATTTTAATATATAGCACATTTACATACATTATAGGTACAATAGAGTGTTTTAATTTTTTCCAGTGTTAGATTGTCATTGCTGTGACAAAAATAACTAACAAGAAAAACTTAGAGGAATAAGAGTTTGTTTTGGTTCATGGTTTCAGAGGCTCAGTCTGTGGATGGCTGACTCCATTGCTCAGGAACCAAGGGTGTGGGCAGATGAGCTCTGTCATCTCACAGTGGCCAGGAAGCCAAGATGGAGAGGAAGGATCTGTAGGAAAGATGCAGACACCCACTGACCCACCTCTTCCAGACATGCCCCCCCCCCCCCGGCCTGCAGTTCCAACCCATTTAGTCCATTCAAACCAGGATGGACTAGTAAGGTTAGGGTTCTCATTACCCAATCATTTCACCTCTGAATATTCCCATATTAACACAGGAGCTTTGGGGTGACCCCTTATGTCCAAACCATAACAAATAGTCAGATTTTTCAAAAGAAAGTAAGAGAAACAAAACCTTGAAGTATAAAGATAAACAGCACCAAAGTGTATATATAGACTACTCTCCTACATTGACACACGTGTGGTTACCTTTTCTTGTGGATCTGGGATACAATCAGGTCTTGCTTCTCTTTGGTCTAAAGAATTTATAAACACTATTGGGTATTTTTTATGCTATTTTATTGTGTTGATCTTCCAACTACTCTTATACCATAGCAATGTTTTCTTTGCTCCCGTGTTCCTTCTGAAAAATCAAGCCCATGTAATGTGTTCTTTGTAATCTCTTGCTGCCATCAAGATTTTTTTCTTTATCCTTCAGCAGTTTGAATATGATGTGTCTTTCTGGGGTCTCTTTATTCCTGATTAGTTTGTAAAACTTTTTGTAGATGAAGGAATATCTATCTATCTATCTATCTATCTATCTATATATTTTTACCAGCTTGGGAAAATCGCAAGCATTATTTCTTTAAATCTCTCTCTCTTTTTTCTTCTCTCTTTTCTCCTACTCCTGATACTCCCAACTAAATACACGTTGGCATACTTGGCACCGTCCCACCAGTTCCTAAGTTCTGTTCAATTCTTTTTCAAATCTTTTGTCATTTTGTTTTTCTTTTTTTTTTTTTTTTTTCAGAATTGATAATTCTCTTTGTTTATTTTCCAAGTCCATATTTCATTTTGCTTCCATCTTTAATGTGCTAGCTAGCCTATCTAATTCATTTTCAGTTTCAGTTATTGTAATTCTAAGCTCTGGAATTTCTACTTAGTCATTTTTAATAGCTTTCTTTTCTCTATTGGTGGCCCCCTCTCATTTACCCATAATTAGTATCTATTTTTGTCATTCTTTGAACATACTGAGTATAACTGTTTTGAAGTCATTGCTAAAGGCACATTTGGACTATTTGACATAAATTTTAGTTACTTCCTTTCCTGGATCTAGTAATTTTTACTTTAAAATAGGCATTTGACATAATGCCCTATATTGACTCTGAGTTCTGTTTTTTTTTTTTTTTTTCCTCTGAGTGTTGCAGTTTAATGTTTTAGTCAGCGGTACACACATAGGAATACAAAATGAAAAAAATAAAATCAGTCTTCCTGGTGCCATGTAACTGCTGATGTCTGGGACAGTTTCTGTTTGAGTGTTTTTAATGCATTGCCTCTAAGAGTTTCCTCTGTCTGGGTGCTTCAGTAACCAGCCAGTGTCCTGTGCAGAGGCCACACTTAACTCCTGCAGTCACTGTAGCTTCCCTTTCTGCCACCCAAGCCGTGTGTGGGAGTTGAGGAGCACATTCAAAGGCGCAAGCGCTTTACAAGCCTCCCCAGGCTTTTGATTTTTGCCACATTCTCTGGTACCTCCCACATGCACATGTATTTTAGCAGTCAGCCTGGAAGTGGATTATAGCAGCCTTTTGCTATGGCTCTCCGGCATCCAAGATCTCATTAAAATTCTGCTAGCTCTGCTACCTGTCCAAGACCAGGTTCACCACCTCTGCTCATCAGAATTCATCTGCTGGATGGTGGCAGTCAAGAAGAGGGAATAGAAATCCTCTAAGCAGGAAGCCTACAAGCTTGCCTTCTTTCTTTCTTTCTTTCTTTCTTTTTCTTTTTGCTCTTTATTTCTTCCTCCCTCCCTCCCTTCCTACCTTCCTTCCTCCATCCTCCCTTCCTTTCATTCTTTCCTTTCTTTCTCTCTATTTTTTTTTTTTCTTCTCCACAATAGAGTACTACTTTTTTCATGGAAAGTGCTTTTTTTTAAAAGCCCCTTTAAAAGGCTATTTTTAAAATATTTTTCCCAAATTTATTTTTTTTTCTGTAAAGGGAAACTGGATAACCTCACTCAGCTATTAGTGAATGGAGAACCAGCTATTTTGCATAGTTTTGTGCGACAGACTCCTGCACCTGACTTCTTTAACTGCCATCTCTGTGCCTTAGATATACCCAGACTGGAAACAAACTGAGCAATGCTAGTGGGTTTAGGGGGGGGCTCTTGTGGTGTAATGCACCGATTTCTGTGTCCCCAAAATCCATAGGTTGAAAGCCTGACCCTCAGCATGTCTGTATTTGGAGATAGAACTTCAAGGGATAATTAAGGATAAGTATAATAATAGGGTGGCATGTTTGTCAGACAGGACTGGCGACCTCATAGGGAGAGGAAAAGAGGGAGACATCTCTCCCCCGCTGCAGTGCACTGAGGAAGGGCCATGTGAGTACCAATGAGAAGCCAGCATCTGCATGCCAGGAAGAGGACCCAGGACAGAATGTGACTATGCTGTTTCCCTGATCTGGTTCCTGTTTTCAGAATTGTGAGGAAAATCAATGTCTGAGGTTTAAGCCACTTAGTCTGATACTTTGTTATGGCAGCCTGAGCTAACTAATACATGTGAAATTCTCATCCAGGTTTTAGAAGTTGTTGTTTCTTTAAAAAAACACCTTTTAAATTTATTTTCCCACCAATAGGAGTATTGAGGTTTAGGAAAACAGTGGATTCTCCTAAACACCAATAAGCTCTCAATAGACGGTAGAGGCTCTGATATCAGCAGATGCATGGGAATAATTTCATCACTAGAATAACAACAAAAACAGCTACTGGAATCTTTTGCAGATATCAAGGTTTGGATCAGATATGACACATTTGGCAATTCCTCTTTCTCTGTCACTGAGGAAATGTGGCTCCTGGCCCATTCTCGCCTCCCAAGGCACATGTCACTTTTACACCTGTCAGTTTCACTCCTTGTTCACTGAATACTCGAGACTGCAGTGCTTGAAATGCATCTGCTTATCACAGCAAGCCCACCTTAATTTTCACCCCCAACCTGAACACAAGGGCATTGTCAGCATTAAAGAATGCATTTCCACTTAAGTCCTTATGTATTCTTTTTCACGAAGAGATAGTTAAGGCGACTGAACTGAAGAGTTAACACATTTATTTATTTGTTTGTTCATTTATTTATTTATTACACTTGTCCAAATGCTGCTTTTAAGTGCTCTCCACATGTAATAAAACTTCAAATTAAAAAAAAACACAAAAACTTAAAAAAGAAAGATTTCTCCATCAAGGAGAAATCAAGACCCTTCCTCCCCATTTTTTTACTGCTTTTGCCAGTTAATTTTGCTAGAACACACCCGTCTCTGTGCCCTCTCACCTTAGACCTCCATTCTCCTTCATCTATAATTATCAGTTTAATTTAGATAAATTTCACATTACTGCTAGAAAGACTCTCAGGTCCAGCGCTTTTCTGCATCAGTGGCTGAAAACAATGTGTTATGTCAGGTAATCTAGGTGGGGCTGTAGCTTCAAGATAAATGGACACCTGCGTTTGCATATCAGTCCTATTTCATTTCCTGAAGCATTTCATCTTAAAAAAAAGCTATAGAGTTGGGGATTTTCTCTCTGATGTAGATGATGCTATCTTGTCATATTCTGCAAATAGGCCTGAGCATATCTTAAAACCTGTTAAACATATATGTGTCCTCTATTTCTGCCCTGGAGCATCTGAAAACCAGAAGATTAACAAATCAAGATTAACATCTCCTGGGTCATTTTCTCAACTTGTTTTTTCCTCACTTTCCCACAAGATAGGTCTGTCAATATCCTCACCCCTGAGATCTTAAGCATGAGTCAATCCTGTGGTGAAACTTTCCCATTGTTACTGTAACTTCTGGCGCTGGAGGGGAACCCCATGTTCAGGGGGTCATTTCCAGTATAACAGCTTACTAAGAGGAGCTGTCAATCATATCGATGACTGGATAGTGCCTGAGACGGGGTAGTCACTAAGTGATCAACCAAAAATCTGTTACATAAATAGAGACTACACATTCACATTGTTTACAACAGTAAAGAATGGGAAACCATTTTAATTGCTAATATGAGAATATTTTCAATTAAGCATGGTGTGATGCCCTCCTTCCAAGATAGGAAACTTCAGTGTAAGACATGATGATTTGTCTCTATGCTAATTTATCACAAATGCCTCTTTGGTTCTGCTTGTCCTTCTAGTGCTCCTTATTGTACCTTACCCTGATCCCTCTCCATCACTTATGTATGTAAGTTCCAAAATTCTGCTTTTGCTTCTTTTTAATCTCTTATTTTCCCCTTGGTGGTTTCCTCCGTCTTTATATTTCTCCCCAGTAGACAATACAAAGAGGCAAATCATGAGTAGATGAAAAGGAAGTGAAAGGCTTAAATTACAAATAAGAGTTGGACAGAAGGAGACAGCTAGAAGACTGTTCATGTAGAAAGGAAAAGATAGGAAAAGGATAGTTGCAAGAAGGCGCAGGATAACTCCACCCTGAAGTGTCTCCAGTGAAACATTAAACTAGGTTGCTACAAGGAAGAGAAAACTTAGTTTTATACATAATTGAGTTTCACAAGAGGCTTTTCCCACTGAAGAGCATAATGAGTGAGTTTTAATTAAAGAAAATTCCTACAATGGCACAGTGAGAGAATCTGTTACTGGAGAGAGACAGGAAGTGAAAGGTAATAAAAGAACAGAATGATCAGGTGGGAGTTAATGAAGGTCCAGTTAGAGTACAACAGCAGGTGAGGAGAGTTGAAACTCTAGCTCAGCAGTCAGCAGGGTACCACCTCTGGACCCAAATCTACCCCTTGCCTATTGTTGCAAATGAAGTTTTATTGGAACACAGTTACATTCATTCACTTCCACATTGCCTATAGCTACTTCTGTGCATTAATGACAGAGTTGAGCATTGCGACAGAGATTCTACGACCCACAAACTTGTTTCCTATCTGCAGAAACAGTTTTCAAACACCTGTCCTAACTCAGGCTAGCACTGACATAAGCCAAAACTTGAGCAAAGATGAGGATGAAACCAAGTAAATCCCATACAAGAAGAGTCCAAGTAAGCAGGACATTTCAGTGCTGATTGACTGGAAGGACAGCAGCCTCAGAGGATAGGATAGAGGGCCAGACAGACATGTGCATCCTTGGTTAAAAGTTACCAGAAAGTAGTGGGGGAATTTAAAGAACCTTCCTATCTTACCCACAAGCATAATTGTTTGTTTATTCTGAGAACCGTGGAGGAGTCCTATGTTGAAACCAAGTCAAGGGAGGGACTTTCCCATGAGGTCTACATGTCATCAGCGCCTTCCTGATTATCTTTCAAAGTTCACTGTTCACTCTTTCTTAAACTTTGGGTTTCCAGTTAGGACGGTTTAATTCCTGAGCTGCGCCTTTGATAAGACGCAACTACCTTGATCCACATGGAGACCTGGGGCATGAATCCTTGCTTCTATGAGGAGACTTTGGACGGCATTATCAATGTCCAATGACATCCACCAATATATTATTCACGTAATCTCTCTAGATTTGCTAGCATTGCTGTCAGAAGTTGCAATCAATCATGAGCAATATTTTCAGTCCAACCAATTTTTATTATGACTTCTATAGTCATATTGGAGGTAATGTCAGCAATGCAGAAGAACATGACCACTTGAGCTTTAATGATGTCTAATAAAAGTCCACAGCCTTACCAAAGTGAAATTATATTATCTCAATGGGCTACAAAATGCATTTTCATCTATATAAATCTGAGTAATGTGGCAATTCTTAGAACCTGTTGTTCAGTGAAGATCTAAGTCACATAAGCAGAAAATTAAGTGGTCGTATATGCAGTGTGCTCTTTCCGAGGTCATCTTTTTATTTCTATCCATTGAATAGTCAAGAATGATCCTCTCTGTGGGAAACTGTTGACATGGACCTCTTGTATTCTGTTCAGCTAGAGTTAGCTAGAGGCTACTTCAATCACAAATGCAAGCATATGATTTTTGGAAACTTTATATATTATGAGTTTTTTTTTTTTTTTTTTTTTTTTTTTTTTTTTGTGGTAGCATTTGAAAGGGGGGGGGAGGAACAAGTGAAAAGAATCATAGGAAGTTTGCTTTTCTCCAAGGTGGACTCCCTCCTTCAAGTCCTCCATGAGTCTGTATGAATGATGCATTTCCTAACCCTTGGAGAAAAAAGGAATAGATGCAGAAAACCTAAAACTGTAGTTTTCAGGGTGATTTGATGACATTCTGTGTTTGCCTTCATATCCTTCTCTTATTACAAACATATTCTTCCATATTTTGGCATTATTTAAATGATTAAAAAGAGAGAGAACTCCATACAGCAAGGAAAACACCCCTAGCAGGATAAAGTGAGATTAAATAAACAGTGTCTAATGAGATCTGTTATTACCTACTTCTTGGTCATGCTTGGGCACGCTCCTGTTTCTAAGAGCGATCATAAATCTTTCAGCCCACTTTGCTTTTGAAAATTCTAATATCTTTCTTCTCAGTTGAAGTCCACAGCCTCATTTACATCTCATTTCAATCTGCAACACTGAAGTCTGTGTCTTCATTAAATCTTATCTTTGAAAAGATAAGGACGTTTACATGTCAACAGATCATCTTCAAGAAGATAAAATCCACTTGCCTGAAAATACAGGAGCATGAAGAATAGAATTATGCCAGAGAAATGAATACTTGAATCTGAGGCATGAATTCTTGCCTTTTCAATCATTTTTATTAGCATCATTTTTATCACTATGACTCTCAGCGGTATCCATCGCTCAGCTCCTGTTGGGTGAAGGGTAAAATTCCAACAGATGGTTGAGGGTCTAAGTTAATCTGCCTTGATTATAAATTGCTCTGGAAAATTGCTATTTCACAGGGAATGAGTTCTGTAACACAATGGACAGGCTCTTAAAAAGAGAAAATAAAAATTCACAAATAATAGCTTGCCTCCGTGAATGTGCAAATCAACTCTAGCCTCTACCCCTGCCTCATACCTGTTTCATGATAATTTGCTACACTTTTTTTATTTCCTGGTTGCTTCTCTGGGAGATGCATATACGGAAATCCCTTACCCTGAATTTTAGTAGAACTGAGACTAAATCCAGGCTTTGGTATTTAGATGCAGGATACCTGATCTTAGGTGCTCAGAGGAATTTACAACTCATCATAGCCAAATCTAACCTTGGATCTGTTTTTCCTTTTCTCATTTCTTATCTCCATTAAGGACGCTGCCAACCACTCTGACTCAAGGGAGAAGCTTGCGAATTCTGATAGGCTTTTTCTTTCTCTCTGCACCATGATTTTTCAGTAGTTACAACCTGCCAGTGTTTTCACTTGCTGTTGTTGTTCTGCTACTTCGACCTCACTTTAGATTCTCCTAAAAAGCTTCACTGACAGCCTTCTCACTGGTGGTCCCTGCGACTCTAGTTTCACTGTCAATCCATCCTTCCTGATATTGCTCTCATGACTTCTCTAAAGCGCCATTCACCGTGCTGTGGTTCTCCATAAATCACTCCACATGTCTTTCCTGCGTGTAGGAGAGAAGCCAACCTCTCAGCATAGCCCTCCGATGATTGGCTCCGTCCAGCCCTCGGCTCCGCCCCCTCACTCATGTTTTCTGAATCTTCCACGCCTGTGGCCTTTCTCATACTGCTTCTCTACCATAAATAACTCTCCCCCACAATTTCTTTTGGAAAATAAACACTAAGCACACGAAAACGAAGCAAACAGCAGCAAAATAATTTTTTGAAAACTTTTGAATATTCAGATTTAGCAGTGTCCTTAAGAAGATCCTGCTTCCAGTGACACATATGTGCAAATAGAAAATAATTTCCATTGAAAGCAGTTGTCGCCAACCTCTCCCTGAAATCATTGTGCTTGGGCTTAAAATAGCATTTATTTGATTTATCTTTGTTTCTGTCTTCTTGTTGCCTAACTGCTTCTAACTTATTGCTCAGTCTAGAATTGCACTGTGGCACAATGAAGTCTAAAATACAGCTATCATCATTGAGTTCTGAAAATAATCACGTCCAATAAATGCCATTTATTCATTTAAAAAACATGTCAACTCTTCTATTAAGTATAGCTAATGTCTACATTTGCTTCTTATGTACATAGAGTTGGTGATGATCTAATAATAAACTCTCCAATCATATTGGTTCTGAGTTTTAAAAGCACATCCTAGCCCTCTTAATTATGTTTTACTGGGGAAAATATGCAATGGACTGTTGTTTTGTATAAATATTTTGCACAACAAATTCCTATGTTATGTACTGTGGAATTCATTTTATGAGGTTTGGGTAGCACAAGGTGATTTTAGTATCTGTGTCATTCAAGACATGGACATTACACTTGCAGTCACATGTTGTCTCTGTGAGAAAGATGGTATTGAGTCACAGAAGACATACACTGAGTAGTTTATACAGGGCACGAGCTGAGTTGTGCTCACTAGGCCTGCTTGCTGACAATGTGTGCTGACAATCAGGTACGTGTCACTAGAGGAGGAACAGGATGCTAGATTGTGACCACGGAACAGGGTGAATCCTACTGCTTTCTCAGGGATGCAGTCAGGCTCTGACCCAAACTAAAACCCAAGCCTGGACCATTATCTCCCCATTGATATACTTCCAAGAAATCCTTCATGTGCTGGGATATAATATCACTTCTCTTTACCTTCAACATTTTTCATCTTTGATGGAAAAGATGATCATCATTGTAGTGCAGATCATGTCTGAAAGAATGATAAGAATGAAGAACAGTCTGACCCCACTGTCTGTCAAATAAGAGTGGGAAATACTGTCAGGGATGCTCTTTCCCTGCTGCCTCCCCTGTTAACATGGTGCATTTTATAAGTTGCACCATAGATCAGTAATTATTTGAGAATGCAACTGTAAGCAATTATCCTAGCAGGCTTTATAAAGCACAGTGCTGCACAATGCCATCACAGGGAATCAGTTTTGTCAGACAGATCATGTAATCCATTACTGCTTAGAGATTCCTGAGACTTTCTGAATAATCTTCATAGAATGGACATATAACAAGAAAACACAAATCTAAGTGAAAAATTCTTGTCCATATTAAGTCACCAACTTAGTGTCTCTTTCTGGTGGTGTTAGACTTTTCAGTGAAATGTAATTTCATATACCTGAAACTGTTCCGGTGGTGCAAGAAGAAATAAATAAATCTCCACCACACTTAAGGGACATGGGTGAATTTTTGAGACTCATGAATGCCAACTTATTCCTAGGACAATGAGAAAGAGGGTGTTCTGTTATCATCGTCACCATCAACAGAAAAAGTAATCACAAGAACATTTGCAGGCCACTCGATATTATGAGCTAAATAATAATTCACTCATCTGTGGGCCTCTCATATAATTACGTTATGATTGTCATCAGATCTCCCACGAAGACATGGGACAAGAGCTCCCCTTTAGGCTTGTCAGAGTCATGTTTGTTGGGAAGTCTTCCTGTTGTTCTCTTTGGAGAAATGTTGAGGCCCATGCATTCCTGAAGATGCCTGGTCCCTCTGAGGGTTATTCTATTGGCTAGAGGGTGTTTCCTTAGCCCTCTCTGTCACCTTGTGTTCCCTTGTGTTTCTCTGATTCAAACCCCAGGGTTCTAAGCTAGGTGAAGGAGTGAGAGCCCATGTCTGTCTGCTCTTGAGCAGAGAGCCCTTCCTGCATGGTTCCTGCCCTCTGCCCAGCCTGTGAAGTGTTCCATCTGCCTATGCCTGCAAGGAGGCACACAGCCTCTGGGGCTGAACCAGTGGGGTCAAATAATGTTCTCACCATTTAGTATAATTAACTCCAACCACCCGTCTGTTGCAAGCCCCAGAGCAGCCAACACAAGCAAGAGTAGGCCAAGAAGAAATTTCTCCTCATTATTAAACCTAAATCTAAGCACTTGTCTGTCTGCAAAAACAGTGCAACGGGAGGAAAACTGACACCAGTGCACGGGGTCTGAGGTTTCAATAAATGTCAGGGAGCGTCAAGTCTGTTTGGATTGCGAATTATTGCTGGCTGACGGTCTTACTATTTTACAACTAGAGATTGCTGTCATGGAGGGGGAAATGGTGGGGGAGAGCCTCTCACATCACAGCCAGAGGGGAACAGAAGTTACCAAATACTATAACAATCATAAAACATTACAAGAGGGACCCCAGCTTCTGCTAAATTTAGTCTTTCCCTAATGCACATCCCAAGGACCAAAAGCCTCTGACACGCTGCTCTTCCCATTGGGTTGATGAAGTGTTGGATTTGCCCACAACGGAGAGAGAGCTCATTTCTCGGGTTTACCCACTCTGAACTTTCAGCCTGTCCTTTTGCTAAGCTGCTTTTGAACATCTGAGAGTGATAAAGTGGCCTAAATGCTTCAAGGTGAATTAATACTTTGCTACACTTCCTGGAGAAACATACACCAATAATTTGAGTAGCGGTTAAGGTTGTTTGTCAAATGGATTAAATGAGTAGGCAATTACTGATTAAAATAAACGGAAGGTAGGAGCACAGCAGTCTATTGGCTGATGAGCCCACTGGTCAGCCACTTTCTATTGGCAGAACGAATTTCTGCATTATAAAAAGTATGCAGTCTTCTTCTGAAGTTTATGAACACTTTTACTCATTTTTTCCCCTTGTCCAATGCTTATTGAGGTCTACCATGTGCCAAGCACTGTGTTATCTGCATTGAAAACCAAGAAAGCTTTGGTCTTTATTCACCCTGAGCTGAGAATTAAGTGCAATTATTTTAACCAAAGTTTCTTTCGGTTTTAAATAACTGGAAAAAAAAGAAAATCCCTCAAGTTAACTTAAGGCCCAAAGGACACATTGTTCTAAGGTTCAGAGTATCTATAGATCCAAGAGAAAGAAACACAGCAGGTCTTCCTAAGAGCCTGCAAGTTGGCATTAGGAAGCTGTGAAAATCAAAGTTACTTTCTCCAAGTCTCTAGTTGCACTGTCTCTGCTTTCTAGGTCTCTTACAGGTGGGCTTCATTCTACTTTCTCAGCTTTCCAGAATTTCTGGTTTTCTTTTGTTGAATGTGTGCATAATTAAGCCAGGTCTTCTTGGGTGAGCTTCCCATTTCAATGACCAGCCTTTTAAATCCCAAATCAGAATTTTGGAGAAGGGAATCAGATGGTCCCAATTTGGATGGGGGGTATAGACTTTTCTTATCTCATTTAAGGCTGATTATTATAGAGCCGGAAGGGTGTGTTCATTCCACGAAGATGACGTAAGCCGCATCTATTGCCATAGATGATCAAATTCCTAATGTCAAGACACCTTGCTTTTTGAAGTACCACAAAAATGAGTTTACAAGTTGAGACTGTCACATAATGATGCTGTGACATTTTAAGGAAGACAGAGTTAGTGGGCTGGTTAGTGACTGGAAAAAAATAAATCGTAGAAGTGCTTGCACCCATTGCCGCTGAAATTGCTGCGGGACAGTCTCCTGATCAGAGCTTGACTATTTTTCCATAATCTCATTTCTCATAAGGACCTAGGTGATATGCCAGGAGCATCCAGAGATAGACCACCCTGGCATGACAGCCTCATTTGCAGGTGGCCTTAACATAGAAATGTGGATTCCTGCCAGTGAAATTATGAGCCCTATATCCCCTGTCCACATTTCCTGGGAGGGTTGTTGACCTAAAGTCAAGATCTAGTCCATTTCCTGGGCGTCAGCCAACCATATGACCCAATGACAAATACCAGACTGCCTGAGTCTGGGTTCCGCAGAAGCAGAATCTAAGTCAAGGATTTGAGTAAAAGTATGTGATTTAGGGGATGAAAGGAAATACCCATAGGAGAGTGAGGAAGGGAGACAAGGGAGGGAAGACGGCCAATTCAGAGCATGTTACCAAGCCTTTTACAGCTGTGGACAAATGGAGATTGATCCTACTGGGGAAACCAGGAATTAGTGCAAATCACATGACTTAGAGCCCCTCTACAAGGGTGAGGTCACCGAGGGAAGTAATACACAAACTCCTATCAATTATATGGTGGAGGGCTGTTTCCAGGGATTTTAGTTGCTCTGACAGCTCCGACTTGACATGCGAGCAGCAAAGTCGTCTCCGGAAATAAGAGAAAGTTCTCATACAAAAAAACAAAGGTCCTGGCAGCTGCCCCAAAGTGGTAGGGGTGACAAGATGTGGGTAGGGCACCAAAGTCTAACCACTCAAATTCCCGGGGTACCCTGAGTTAATTGCATTCTGTCCATATTGATTCTCCAAGGTGGAGACGAGGCACACTGAATTGAGGAGTTAATAATAGATGCAACAGAAAGGTTAGTGGGATCAGCTGCAGTCTGCATTGGGTTTCAGGGCTGAAACTGATATTACTTTCTTCCCTCTCTTCTACCCAGTATAGACATTCCTCATCCTCACCAGCACTCTGCTGGTGAGGTGAACTATGGAGAGAAGGGTTTAAGATGTAGCAGAGGATAAGGTGGGACCTTCTCAACTCTTCAGATTTCCAGGTGAGAAATACTTGTGACTGGGCTTAGATGCAATGGGGAAGAAAAAAGATGGATTGAAGAGACATATTGGAAATAAAATCCAAAAGATATGAAGATTTAGCCCTGTGGGAGAATAACTCCTTTAATTCTTACAATGTAGCTCATACTTTCAATTTTCTTTTTAAATTTATAAAATATTTATTTTATTATGAGGAATGCATAGCTGTTTGGAAATTATTTAAATACAGCTCTTCATCTTGGGCTACTTTGAGTGACACTCCAATAAGCAGGTTGTCATTGTGGTCAAATCTAAATCCCAACAAGCAGGCAGAATTTTTCCCCCTCAGATAAAGAAACAATATTAGCTCCAGAGCTTCTCCAAAAATATGACACACTAACTGGTTAATTTTATTGGCAACCTTATGTGAAGTGTTTTTGCACAGCAGTGAGACCTCTAAAATAGTTCACAGATAATCCTCTGAAGATTGCATTGAACATTCTGAGTATGTTCCTGAGATAAGTTTCACAGATCACATTAAATCCCCCCAGCTACTCAGTAATTCCAAACATGAGCCAAGAGTAGGTTAAGTGAAGACAGCATGGTTAAGGAGAGCAAATCCATTTCTGTTTCTGGAAAAAAACAGAATCAAAAAGCAAAATCCCTGTATAGTCTTGGTTCCAGTCATGGTGGGTCAATTTCCTGCATGAAGGCACCAAACACTGACAGTAAGCAACAGGTCATTTATCTAACATCATTAGAAGGATATCAAAGGGACAGATATTATTTTAATAGGACTTCATTGAACACCTCCTATATGTGAAACATTTGTAGAGGTGGAAAGCTTGGTGATAAAAACATGGTTCCTTCCTTCATTCGGCTTAGAGTTCAGTTACATGGTAGAATCATGTAAATGATGAATACAGTAAAAAGGTATGGGAGCCATGTGTTTGTCAGGTTTCTGTTACTGTAACAAAATTCTGAGATAATCAACTTAATAAGAGGAAAGGTTTCTTTCAATTCATGGATACAAAGGTTATAGTCCATGACTCCTGTTTCTTTGAGCAGCACATGTTGAAACAAAAATCCTAGTTGTATGGCTACAAAAGAAAGAGAGAGAGAGAGAGAGAGAGAGAGAGAGAGAGAGAGAAAGAGAGAAAGGAGCTGGGGTCACATTAGCCCCTTCAAGGGTGCACTCCCAATGACTGGAAGACCACCCATTAAAACCCACCTCTTACAGTTTTCACTACCTCCCAATACTGCTGAGAACTAAGCCTTTAACACAGAGGATTATGCCCCCCTTTGGGGGACATTAAAGCTCTAAATTATAACAGGTTCTTTATGGGAATTGTTTCTTCTGGAGCTGGAGATCAGTGTCATGAATAATATTGTGCTATTGGTTATGAGTGTGTGACAAATACAGGCTGTGTCAGCCAGGACTAAGAACACAAAGGTTGGGTTAGCATCACAAACGTTTCTCCAGGACTCATGCAAAACTCATGGTGTAGGGTATGCTGATTATTTTAGCTTTGTATTGTTGTATTTCGCAAGTGACTTAAATATTTCCTTGTTGCCTTATTGTTCTTCCAAACTGAGAGCTGGTTTTTGTCTCTGCAATCACATCCCTTTCTTTTGGCATTATCATTAGCAATATATACACAGCAATCTGCAGGAGCCCTGTTTGGGGAGATGGCTTAAATTGCGGTTGACTATGGGCCATAAGGATTTGGGCATTGTCACCTTCCGTAGTCTCATGGGACTTGGTCCGGGATCTCGAGTGACTTGGCCGAGATTGCTGATCGGGTCAGCGCCATTTTGGTGGTGTGTGTGGCGCGTGTTAGTCGTTGTTAGAGCCAGAGAGAAAAGTTATCAAAAGAAAAAGCTGTTTGTTTCCAGTTTGCCTCTAAACTTCTTTCCGCGGCTTCGTTGCTCCAAGCGGCCATCGCTTCAGGCGGCAACAGCAATCTTTACAGTTTTTTAAATTTGTTGGAGTGATCCCCTTTAGCACAGCAAGGACACACAGTATAGTCTATTGGGCACCGTGTTGCAGTGAGAGGCATGTAGGTTTTATGCATTCCTAAACAGGATCTTATCCAAAGGCATATGGGTCTGTGGTTTGATCTCATAGTGAATCAATTTCATTAGAATAAAAAACACTATTTCTCCCCTTCATCATCCATGGAATACTCTTTGCTTTATAAACAAACTAAAAGGAGGGGGGGAGGGGAGAAAGTGTATATTGGATTGAAAATAAGGAAAAATATCTTCATGTCTTAATATGTGTAAAGTGGGAAAACTTAAAAGTTATAGTAACAATTTCACATCAATAATCTCCCAATAAGATCCCTCTATTTTCCCCCTGGCAAAGAAAAACAGTCAAGTTTCCCTTGTTCAATATCTTGAGATGAACTTGAATTTGACCCAGTGGTAAGTTCCTTTCTTTCTTTTTTTTGTGGTGCTGGGATTGAACCAATGGCCTTGTGCATGCAAGGCAAGCACCCTACAACTGAGCCACATCCCCAGCCCAGTAGGTTTCTTTAATGCTTGTGGAATATGGCTTAGCTTGCACAGCAATCAAGCACAGCAAGTTACCAAAAGTTTGTGTATCCTGTGGGGCAGAAATTTCTGGAGGCCCGAAGTGGGAGGGTGAATATTTAGTCTGTACAACTTCCTTTTGGTCTCATATCCTCCTCTTGTATCCTCCTAAATGCTTATCCACCCGGGAATAAATCTCTTCTCTTTCTTGAACTGGAATAGTATTGCAGATTTAATCTGAGAATTAAAAAAAAAAAAATTAGCAGAAGAAAACTTTCGTCTCATCCTAGCTTATCTGCAACTGTCAATAAGAAGAAAGAGACAAATAAAAGTATAGAAAAAGAAAAGAAACAGGGAAAATGAAGATGTACTGAGAAAATCCTATGTCATGCACAGTAAAAAGTGCCATCTATAACACATATCTTTACACTTCGAACTTCTCCATGAAGTTTCTATAAATTGTCCAGATGAGTGAGCTCAGAAAGATTAAGCAGATTAGTTGGTAGCAAGTTGGAATTCAATGATGATTTAACTACATCCCATCCTCTGCCATCCCCTCTACAAGCATTATGACCTTCTTTAAGCATCGTGTTTTTCCAGCACAAAAATATTCAGCCTACCTGCAAAACAAGCAGATGAAATGATTCACACACCGATGAAAAGTCCCTTGCTTGAGTATCAAATTCTCAACTAGTAGCCATTACATTACGTACACACTTTCAAGAACTACCCAAGCATCCCAGAGTTATCTTCCTTGTGCTGACTTCTAGTCTTTTCTTCTTCCGTGTCTAAGGCTGTTCCAGTGCCAGAGCCAATCAATCAAGTTTTCAAAGGATGCCAAGAATTTTTGTTCATTCAACAACCTTTCAACAACTCTTTATTGAGTTCTTTATCAACATCCTGGCAGCAACAAGAACTCGTTGCAGATGGTACGAATGAAAAGATTTTAATGAAGGGTCCACGTAATGATATGTGGGCAGAGTTACAAGTAAAATTCTAAAAAGGATGCAATACCCAGATATTAGGCAAGCCGGAAACCATTACACTCCAGGGCGGAAGGAGTTGGAGGAGGAGTCACTTTTATCAGCAACCCCAGAGAAACAGTCCCTGGCAGGATCTCTTGACTGTGGAGGAATGCAGTTATTGCTAGAGTTGAAGGACTGAAGCAACACTGGGTGTAGAAAAAATACCACAACCTCTTTTCCTTCCTTCCAACACTTTTTGCCAACTATCTTTGTGGCCCAAAGCACTCAGAGGCCTTCTAAGAGGTTATGCAGACGACAGAAGTATACCTCACAGGGCACCAGGATCTGGGATGAGTTAACAATGAAGAACAATTCTTTCAAGTCCCAATCAAGTTGCTGGTCCTGATCTAAAGACTGATGATAGAGCAGTGAATGCAACAGAAACAATTTCTGCAGTCATGGAGTTTGTGTTCTCATGCAAAACGGAGGCAAATGATAAAAAAGAAAAAAGAAAAAAGTGGAAAAGTGGAATAGAGGAGAGGGGAGAGAGATGGCATGTTCCACAGAGATCTGCACTAAAGAGAAACCAGAAAGAAAGGAAGGAGAACTTGAAGTCTGTGGAGGTAGGATTTTAGGTACTTCCCTCCACCAAGAAGGGACGCCGTAGTTGGGCAAGGTGGCGCACGCCTGTAATCCCAGCACTTGGGAGGCTGAGGCAGGAGGATCGCGAGTTCAAAGCCCCCCTCAGTAATGGCGAGGCACTTAGCAACTCAGTGAGACCCTGTCTCTAATCAAATACAAAAAGGGCTGGGGATGTGGCCCAGTGGTCTAGTGCCCCTGAGTTCAATCTCCGGTACCAAAAAAAAAAAAAAAAAGGGATCCCTGAGAAGTCGCCATTGCTGAAAAGAGTTGGTGGGAAGGCGATGATGAACCTGGCTGGGTGAGGAGTGGAGGAGGAGAACATGCAGAGTCTCTGAGAAAGGCAGGAGCCCGTGTGGCCCTGGAGGAGTGACACAGAAAGGTCCTGGGGGGTGAAGTCAGGGAAGTGCTCAGAGCTGCTGCTTTTCCCACAGTTTCTTCATCATGACTGATCAATGCTTTGTCTTGAACTCTTTATAGGAAAAAAAAAAAAAAAAAAAAGCAGCTGAGAGACACACAGTGACTCATCCATCGCCATCTAGCACAGGCCAATTCTTTTTGCTTGTCAATTAACATACTGCCATCCGGTTTATAGATTGATCGCTATGGGGTGTGGTGTCTGTTCTCATTACAATCAGCTTTGGCCAGTGTCTTAGGGAATGTGAGTCAGAGTGCGGCGACTGACACATCAGACACTCTGTAGGAGAGTGTGTGCCTCTTATTCACAGCTCCCCATAAGCAGCATGGGGTCAGAAGGGCCCTGATTCCACCTATTCTGCACCCTGAATCCTTCAGGTCTTCCTGACCCTCTAAAACACACTTCACCTACAAGTGATAACTGTTGAATATGTACCAAAGTCCTCTGAGGACTAGCCGCCATCATGTTTCACATAGTCATTACACACTTGTGGTTGTGCACACATGCATGCAAACACACACACACACACCCATCTGTTTGTGTATGTAGAGATATGATCCTTTTGTCGGGGAATGGCCTTCCCAACTTTATTCCCCTTAGAAACCCTTGTTCAGCCATTGGGATTTCACCACGTGGCTACCACCTTCTTGATGAAACCTTCCTAGATAAACACAGGAACGTTCCACCAGACTCTTCTCCAAAATCACCTGGCACTCCCTTCAGATGTAAGTTAAAAAATTTTCAACATGAACTTGCAGTTGATCTATTTCAGGCTGATTCAGGCCCATAATCTCCACACAGCCAAAGACATGGTAATTTCTTCTGGATTCCTTCTTCACACAGAATGTGGTTCATTGCAGTGTGTGGAGTAGATAGGTAGGTAGGTAAGTAGGAGGTAGACAGGGAGAATGAGGAAGACTTATTTAAGGTATTAATTTTTTTTTTTGTGTGTGTGTGTGTGTGTGCATGTGCTTACATGTGAATACAGTCTTACTATACAGGGTTCATGTTAACATGATTTTGCTGCACTGATATTCCCAACAAATCAATTTCGAGAGACTCTAGCAATTAGTTCTTATATGCTGGTGTGAAGCTTGCTCTAGGTTTGAATTTGCTAAAATGGGCAGAGAACTGCCATCTTGAACATAGATGATTTGTGGTAGACTGTAAGGTAGACACAAAATACCCCCACTTCCCTCTCACACTGTGGCCTTGCTGGGCCTGTCATCTGGGAGGTCTTTGTGATTTTATCTTATCTGCATTTGAGCATCATAAAGATGAGTAGCCAAAATGTGGTTAATAAACCCCAGCTGGGTATTTTCTAGGCGAATAAACACACCACTTTTTCTACTGTTTTTTCATGTGGAAATGATGAATAGGACTCACAACTCTTATTTTCATTATAAGTGGAAAAGTAGAAATAATATCAACTTATGATGCTTGAGGTTGTTATAAAGTGTTTTAGAGACACCCTGAAAGTTTCAAATAATTATAGCTCCAGTAAAACTTTTATAGCTGCCTGTAGATTTTCATGATCAAAGAGAAAGTAAACAGAGAACACTTTTAGGCTGAAAGATATTCAGAACCTTGTGATTTTGTGTTGGCCCTCCTTCTATTCTTAAAGAGTGATTAATAGCTTCACCACGTAAAAGCACCCACATTTGGGATTAAGTAATTGAAGGAAATTAATTCCTGAATCCATTCTTCATGCACCCCAGGCATGCTGCATAATATATTATCTTGGTGATTAAAAATACAGTGAGCTATGTATGCACCAGAAAAGGTCTTCTCACGCTTCCAGCAACCAATGCTATTCCAATTCATTTCAGATGTTTAACTCAACCCTTTTTCTTCTGTTCAAAAGCACATTCATGTAAGTGATGAAATTTGAGAAGGGCTATAGATTAGATTTTAATACTATCATATTAATACCCTGAGTTTAACAATTGTGCCGCAGTCCAGTGGATGGTTGGAAATTCACACTGTCTATATACACGGATGAGTGGAGGGGCGACATGTTTATAACTCATTGTCAAATGGTTCAGAGAAAGTACTAGGTGCACCCACTCAGAGATTTACCTGTGCACATATGTGTGAATATGCACATGGTGTGTGCTCAGGGTTACATGCAAATATAGTCACGATCTGTGACTATATACCAATCGTGCATAGATGTGGGTACACTTAACAAGTATATGAATTTGTGAAGCATATAGACATGGATATATACATGTAAAGATAAACATATATGATAAACCGAGTTTAATATGACATCTGTGCTTATATGCATTTATATGCATATTATACCCATTTGTTTCATCATTAGAATGCTTGGCATTTTTTTGTGTTTATGCAAAATATAACATTATGTACATTTTGCAAAATTTAATTAATAAATGTTTACATTTAGGGAATATGACTAAGTAATGTACGATACTTTCTTTTAAAAACTAAGTTTTCATTGATAAGTAAATATTGTATGTATTTATGATTACAACCTGAAGTTTGAAAACAGGACAATGTCATGGAGTGGCTACGTAAAGCCATTAGCGTATCTCTTAATCTCACGTGCTTTGCTTTTTTGTGGTGTAAACACTGAAAATCTGCTTTACTATTAGCCATAGTTGTTATCGTATAATAGATCTCGTGAACTTACTTCTTCTAACTAAAAATTTACACCCTTTGGCCAAAGTCTTCTTAACACCCCCTGCCACTGCCAGTCCCTAAGTACTACCTTTCTATCTTCTGCTTCTAAATGAGTTAGAACTCACAGATAGGTTAGATCATGCCATGTTTATTCTTCTGTGCTGGCATAATTCTCTTAGCATTAGTTGCTCTGGGCTCACCTGTGTGGTTTCTAATGACCGGACTTCCTTCTGATTTAAAGTTGAGTAGTATTCCCTCATGTACACACTACAATTTATTTTATCCCTTTGTCTATTGGGGGACACTTAAGTCCACATAATGCTGCATGAGCATGGACTCCCAGGTATCCCTTCAACATACTGATCTCATTTTGGGGGGGCAATATAATAGTATTGGGCTTGCTGGCTCATAATTGTGGTTCTGTTTTGAATTTCTGAAGAACCCCCATACTGTTTTACAGTGACGGTGCTAATTTGCATCCTCAACTATGATGTGCAAGCATTTCATTTTCTCCATATCTTCACTGACACTAGTTATCTTTTGTCTGTTTGGACCAAGCCATTCTAACATGTGTGAGGTGGTATCTCATTGTGGTTTCAATTTACATTTCCTTGATGATTAGTGGTGTTGAATACGTTTTCATATACTTGTTGACCATTTGTTTATTTTCTTTATAGAAATAATATTTCTTGTATATAGAAATATATCTATTCAGGTCATTTGCCCATTTTAAAAATTGGGTTGATTTCTTGCTATAGAACCATTTGGTTTCCTTATATATTTTCAATAGTAACCCCTTTATCAGGCATATGGTTTAAGAATGTCTTTTTCTATTTCGCAGATTGTCTCTTCCATCTCTTAATTGTTTCCATAGCTGTGCAAAGCTTTCTAATAATGAATATAAATGCATTTGACTCTTTCGCTTTTATTGTCTCTGATTTGGGGGGTCATACTCCTTCCCCCAAATCATTGCCCATTCCAATGTCCTGAATTGTCTCTCCTATGTTTTCCTCCAGTATCTTTGTAGTTTCAGATCTCACATCTAAGTCTTTAATCCATTTTGAGTTTTGCATATGGTGTAAGATGGGAGTCTGATTTCATTCTTCAGCACACAGATATTAACTTTTCTGAATCCCATGTATTGAGGAAACTACCATTCCTAATTGTGTGTTTAGGGTATTTTCCACTTTCCATTTACTATGAATAGCAATGGTATAAACATTTATGTACAAGTATTTGTTTGCAAGCCAGTTCTTAATTCTTTTATGTACATATAGCTAGCAGTGAAATATCTGGGTCTACATTTAAGAGTTTTAGTAATGACAGAGAAGCTGCTTCCCCACTTATATTTAACATTAGTAGCTGAAGCTATGATCTCTGAATTTAAGCAGTTGATTTTTATGTTCAACTGGACCTGCATCACACAAACACCATGGGAAAGACCTGGAGTAGACAGAGTTCAACAAACCTGTACTGGTGCCCTCAAGGAATTCTTATTTCAGCATCAGCAGATTTGGGTAAAAATGAGGAATCATTTAAGAAGGTGGAGCTAAGGAAACATGGAACCATCTCACTGTTTTGGAAGGACACAATAGAGAAGAACAAATACAAATAGGGCGTAAAGGTGATACCCATAATTCATGGTGTTCTCCAAGTTCACAAATCTTCCAGTTCTTTGTGTCATTTGAGGAACCTCACAAGAAAATCCACACGGGCATCTGAATCACACTCGGCATGCTCCTTGGTTTGGTCTCTTTGCTGTTGCTCTAGAGTTGGCTCCACATGGTCCTTGGCTGATTTCCCACAATCACCCAACCTCTTCTTACCCCATCTCAGTTTTCACCCATGCCCTCCAATAAAACACAGGGTAAACATTTTCTCCTTAAGGAGATTCAAAAGTCAGCCCGGCACATTTGAGTAAAAATGTCTCAGTCTTCAACTCAGTCTCTTTTGCTGGTCTCTCTGCAACTCCCAAGTTCTAACCTTGAGAGTGTCATAGGAGTCAACTCGGAGCTGTCTCTATCTACCACACTTCTTCCCTACAAATCATTAAATGACATGGCTTTAAATCTGTTGCACACACAGACAGTTCTCAAAGTTTAAAATCTCCAACCAGAACCTTTCCTCAGAACTCCAGAATCATCTACCGGCCTACAAGACTCTTCCACGTGGGTTCCCAATTGGCACCTAAAATTGACCATGCCCAACCCGGAACACATGGCTTTCTGTCCTAAGTCTGTTTCTACCTCTCTGTTCTCTATCTCAATAGATAGAACACTCCTTTCAGAGTCTAAAACAAGTATTCTGTCAAGTATTTTCTCAAACCTTACAATCTGTTAGCAATCTTGATTGATAAATTTTCTAAATATTCCCCTTTACAAATCTTCCAAATATGTTCATATGCTGGCTCTTCTTACTATCTGAATTAGTCCAACTTTGATAGACACTATCATCACCTCTTATAGGTACAACTATAGCTTCCTACTAGGTCATCCTGCCTCGTGATTATTTCAGGTTTTGGGTCACATATGATCTTATCAGTGAGTTCTTTCTTTTCAAAGGACCCTATTTAAAAGTGTCCCCAGAAATCCCTATTCCCATTCCCCACGTCATTTTCTTCTACTGGACTTCACACAATTAGATAAATTTTGTCTTACACTTATTTGTTGATTTTGTCTCCCTTTAGACTGTTATCTTCAAAGGATCAGATATTTTCATCTTTTTTTTTTTTTTCTTTTTTTTTTTTTTTTTTTTTGTGTGTGTCCCCTCTTTTTTACTCTTTTATCTACAGAACTTAGAATTGCACCCAGCATACACTAAAGGCTTATTTTAAGAGTGTTCATATGAGCCGGGCGCGGTGGCGCACGCCTGTAATCACAGCACTTTGGGAGGCTGAGGCGGGAGGATCGCAAGTTCAAAGCCAGCCTCAGTAATGGCGAGGCACTTAGCAACTCAGTGAGACCCTGTCTCTAAATAAAATACAAAAAGGGCCGGGGATGTGGCCCAGTGGTCGAGTGCCCCGAGTTCAATCCCTGGTACCACACACACACACAAAAAAAAGAGTGTTCATATGAGTAAGTGGTAATATAACTGGGAATCTTCATAAAAATCTTCCTTGTAACAGAAAATACTTATCTAAAGTTAAATTAGGAAGGTTACTAAGAAATCAGTCATATTATGTATTTAAAAACACCAGAAGATATTCACAGACCAGGAGATACTTGTATATAAAACATTTTCAGAGTGGTGGGGGAAAGACTTTCCTAAAAGGTTTGGATTAAAGGGTGCCTAATCCAGTTTATCTACAGCCTACAATGTGAGGAGTGTAAACCCACTTCTAATCCTTCCATGAAACATTCCTGCTCCTGGTGTCTGTAGACCAGGGTTTTGGTTGTATTTCTGCACCTCACCAACAGTGCCATAACTGAGCAGGCTGCTTACTCCACTTTAAGCTTAAACTGTAAATTGGTGATGACGATCATAAGAAGGACCTCCCAAGATCATGGTGAGGATGGGCCTGAGATCACGCCCATGTATTACACAGTCTTAATCACTCCACAGACACAAAGATAAGGACACTGTTTCTAAGCTGGGAGAAAACGTAGAGAGCTCTAAGTATCACCTTATGATTCTCTCACCACCAGGCATTTCTTTCCTGTGAAATTTATTCAAAACATGATTGGAGAAATTCTTCTAGGCTGCTGGAGAAACTATCATAGACAGAATTAAACAACGGTGATAGTTTTCAGTTTACAAAGTTTCTTTGCAAGCTTCTCAAACAGGCCTGGTTTTCTCAGCTTCAATCAGATAGAGCCTACTTCCCTCACCTTCTGACCAGGCGCGCCTTCCACCATGGGAAAAATGAAGTCTGGAGAGTTCCAGAGGGCAGAACGGAGACAGCAGCTATTTGGGGGTGGAAGCAAAGCGACAGGTGTGTAACTGCTCGTGGAGGTGAGGGGCTACGGGTGAGCACTGGAGGTTGACAGCACAGGAAACGAAGCCCGGTGGATTTCAGAGACTAGGGAGAAAAGTGAAGCAAGAGAAGAGGTATGCCCCAGCCCAGCCCGGCCACCCAGCACCTCAGTGGGGAGAAGGGGACTCTTCCTCCAAAGTGGTAAGGGACAAAGATCACCATGTGGCACAGAAGGCTGTATCCCAAACAGCTTGAGTGAATAGGTAGTCTGGAGTCTGTGTCAGAAGCCAGTTTTCAAGACCCCTCAGAGTGCTGTGGCTGGGAGCCATCTTCAGAAGGGTCCTGTTGTTAGTGACTGATTTGTTCTAGGGATTGGAGAGCCATAATCACATCTCGGGGGTCCCAGGGAGACCCTGCTGCACTGACTAGTAAGGTTCAGCCACATGAAACCATCATAGCTTGGGGGAGTGTGTCTGATAAGCTTCTGGACAGGTATGTGCTGCAGGTAGTGTGGGCTGAAGCTGGGAAGGGAGCGCAGGGGACAGTGGCACAGAGATGCTGTCCTCTGAGAGTCCAAGACCACCTTCATGTCTTGCCTTGCTCAGGTAGGGTCTGAAGGTGCCAGGATCTAGGCCAGCACGTGGTTTGGCTCCTGCCTGCCTCCTCCTGTACAGCACTCATTGGTTCAATCATTTTCCCCAATATTTGCAGGCATTCTGAGGACCCACTGAGGCTTGGACATTTGCCTTGTTCTCTATGAAGAATCTAAAAGCCTCCTGAGCACATATGTATCAACCCAGTGCAGCCTATATTTCACCAAAACTGGGTAGGTGAGATGTGCTCCCTGGGATGGGAGATTGACAGGTCCCTGGTTGCATAGCTCAGAGCCTTGAGAGGGAATACACCTGTGAGTGGTCAATGTTCCCCTAACATGTTTCATGGGAAAAGTTGGCACAAACTGCTTTCCACACACCTCCTTTGGTGAGAACGATCACAGCAGACTGCAGCTGTGACCCACTACTGCTCCATACCTGGCAGATTGACCAGATGCAGGAGAAGTGTTTCCAAGCACTTCGGCTAGAAGAATCCTTACCTCTTTTTAAAATCTCTGTCTATTCTTTCATTTTCTTTCTTATTATTGTTTCCAACTATTCTCCTATTTTTTCTTATTATTTAATTGGATTTTTCTGTTTTCTTTTTTTCTCAGTCTTCCCCTTTCCTCTTTTTATTCGAATTTATGTTATTTTCCCTTTGCTTTATATTTTTTTAAATTTATGTATTTTTTGTTTTAAGATTGATGTATCTCCTCTCTCTCTCTATCTATCTCTTCCAGTGCTGGAATTGAGCCCAGGGGTTCATTGAGTAGATGTTCTGCCTCTGAGCTACAGACCCAGATCAGTTGAGAAAAATTGAGTCCACCTCTAGCCACAACCTATTTCCACTCAAACCCTGACAGACACTAGTACTTAAGGAAAAAGGGGCACTTAAGCATCCAGCTGTCTCAGACCTTTCACCACAACTGGAACAGCCAATATCAGGTTCACTTCAAATAGCAGAACCAGTTTTGACAATGCACATGGAAACCCCCACCACCTAACAGGGGCTTCCACTCCCATTGTGGGAGTAAGCATTGAAGGTGCCCACCACATACCTGTGATGTATACTTCATCTGCCTGAATTACGAGCGAGAGGGACCCCACTCTTGCAAGACCCTCAGGTTCTCAAGTAGTACACAGTGTGTCAAAACCCATGAATCACAGCTAAAGAAGCCTAAGGAAAATTACACTACAAACCCAATTGGAATTAAACTCAACACTACACAATATACTACACAATACACCTGAAAACATATCATCAAGAGAAGGCTGCTCAAAAAGAAGGCTTTCACATAAAAGTGGAAGAGATATCCACCCAATATATGTGCAAATCTAAGCACAGAAACATAAGAAATATTTTAAAAACAGGCAATATGCCACATCTTAAAGTCCATAATCCTATAGTGACAAATCCTAAAGATATTAAAGTGGATGAAATGCTGGATAATAAATTAAAAATAATGATTTTTAAAAATATCAATGAATTCTAGAAGAATACAAGAGAACGAATGAATTAAGGAAACATGCATTAGTCTCTGTTGATTTTTTTTGTCTACATGATCTAGATCAACAAAGAAACATCAGAATTAAATTACACTTACACTAAATGTACTTATTAGACATCAACAGCATATCTCATTGAATAGCTGGAAAATACGCAGTCTTTTCATCAGCACATGAATTTTTTTTTTCCAAAATAGACCACATATTGGGTCATAAAGAAGGTCTTTACTATTCAAAAAATCAAAATGATTTTTTTCATCTTATCAAAGCATAATGAAATGAAAGTAGAAATAAATACCAAGAAAAACAAATACATGGAGACTGACCAGCATTTGAATGAATAGTGAGACAATAAATAAATAAGGAAATCAAATGAAAATGAAAGCATAACATAAGAACTTATGGAATATAGCACAAGCTGCATTAAGGGGGAAAGTTTGTAGCTATGAGTGCCTACATTTCAAAAACAGATCTCAAATAAATGAAATAATGATACATCTCAAGGTCTTAGAAAATAAGAACAAATATAAACACCAAATCAATGTAAAGAAGGAAATAATAAAGTTCAGAGCAGTAATAAATGAAAGTAAATACTAAAAGAACAATATAAAGTATTAATGAAGCAAAGAGATGCATCATTAGTTCACTTATTTGAGATCTTGTTTTGAAATGTAGGCACTCTTGGCTACAAACTTCCCCTCTTAGTATAGCTTGTGCTGTATTCCAAAAGTTCTTTTATGTTGTGCTTTCATTTTCATTTGATTTCCTTATTTATTTATTGTCCCACTATTCACTCACAGTCTCATCAGTCTCCAGGTATTTGTTCTCTTGGTGTTGATTTCTACTTTCATTTCATTTTGAAAGAGAAAACTGACAAATGTTTAGCTTAGACTAACTAACCAAAAGAAAGACAGAGAAGACCCAAATGAATAAAATTAGGGTTGAAAACTATTGAAATTCATAGGATCATTAGGGAATACTTTGAAAACTTCATGACAATAAATCATAAAATCTAGAAGAAATGAACAAATTTCTGGATACATATGACCTTTCAAAATTGAACCAAGAAGCTATAAAACCCCAAAGGGATCAATAACAAGCAAAGAGATTAAAACAGTAATAAAAAGTTTCCAAACAAAAAACAAAAAATCCCAGGACCACATGTATTTACTGCTGAATTTTACCAGACTTGTAAAGAACATAATACTAATGTTCCTCAAGCTCTTCTGTAACTATATAAAGGGAAAGAGCCCTTCAAAATTCATCCTATGAAGTCAGTATTACCCTACTACCAAAATCCGACAAAGATGTAACAGAAAGGGAAAACTTCAGACCAATATTCTTCAATATTCTTGATGAACATACACATAAAAATTATCAACAAAATAATTCTAATTGAATTTAATCACACATTAAAAATTTCATACACTCACTGTGATTAAGTTAGTTTCATTCCAAGGAGGCAAGGATGATTCAACATATGCCAGTCAATAAATGTATTACAGCACATACATAGAATCAAGAATAAAAATCACATGGCTATCTCAATAGAAGCAGAAAAAAAGTCTTTGATAAAATGCAACATGTCTTCATGCCAAAAGTTCTATATTAATTAGGTGTAGAAGGGTCATACATCAAAATAAAGCCTATATATGACAAGCCCATAGCATTATCATACTAAATGAGAAAAACATTTCTCTAAAACTAGCAACAAAAGAAGGGTGTCTTCTTTCACCAGTCTTACCCAATATAGTACTTAAAATTTTAGAGCAATTAGCCAAGGAAATAAATAAAAGGAATACAAATAGAAATAGAAGAAGTCAAATTATCCATTTTTTGTAGATGATATGATTTTACACTAAGAAAATCCTAAAGACCCCATGAAAAGACACTTAGAACTGATAAACAATTTCAGCAAATTAACAGGATACAAAATCAACATACAAAAATTGGTAATTTTTCCATATACCAATAATGAACTTTCTGAGAAAGAAATCAGGAAAACAATTCTATGCACAACAGCTTCATAAACAAACAAAAATACTTAGGAATAAATCCAGTCAAGGAGGTGAAAGACCTACCCAATAAAAAATAAAAAAACACTGCAGAAAGAAATTGAAGAAGACATGAGAAGATGGAGAGATTGTCCATGTTCATGGATTGGGAGAATTAATATTGTTAAAACAGTCATATTATTGAAAGGAATTTACAGATATCATTTGATCTCCACTAAAATACCCACATTTTTCACAGAACTAGAAGAAAAATCCTAAAATGTATATGGAAGCACAGAACACCATGAATAGATAGAGCAATCCTGAGCCAAAAAAGGCAATACTAGGGTCATCCTAACACCTGATTTCAAAGATACTGCAGAGCCACAGTACCTAAAACATTGTGGTATTGGCATAAAAAGAGACCCATGGACCAATGGAACAGAACAGAGGACCCAGAAACAAACCCACACATCTGAAGTCAGCTGATTCTTGACAAAGGTGCCAAAATACAAGACAGTCACTTCAACAAATGGTTCTGGGAAAACTGGATATTTACTTGTAGAAGATGGAAACTAGACTCCTATCTCTCATCCTGTTCGATAATCAACTCAAAGTGGATTAAAAACCTGGATGTAAGATCCGAAACGTTGGAACTACTAGAAGAAAACATAGGGGAAACCACTTTGAGATGTCGGCATAGGCGATAATTTCCTGGATATTATTCCAGTTGCTCAGGAAACAAAAGCCAGAATTGACAAATGGGATCACATTCAATTAAAGAGCTTCGGCACAGCAAAAGAAAACAAAAATAGAGTGAAGAGAAAGCCTAGAGAGTGGGAGAAGATCTTTGTCAGCTACGTGTCTGGCAGTGGACTAGTATCCAGAATATATAAAGAATAAAAAATTTAAAAAAATTAAAAAAAAACAAGGGAAAGAAAAAGAACAAGTAATTTTAACAAAAATATTGGCAAGCAATCTGAACAAACACTTCTCAAAACAAAATGTACTTTCTACCTAAAAGTAGAATAGGCGCTATTAGGAAAGGGGAAGGGAGCCAACAGGAGGGAATGAGAGGGTTGAGAAAGGAGTGAACATGATCAAGTCACATTATTTGTAGGTACAGAAATGTCACAAGGAAACCCACTAAATTACACAATTAATATGTTAATAATTTTAATTTAGGAAATAGAAATATTAGCCTGGCAAACGTATAACATGTAGTCAAAGTAAACACAGATAAGGTGACCACTTGGGAGGCTGAGACAGGAGGATTACAAATTTGAGGCCAGCCTCAGCCACTCAGCAAGGGCTTAAGCAACTTAGAGAGACCCTGTCTCAATATAAAAGAATAATAAAAAAGACTGAGGAAGTGGCTCAGTGGTCAAACACCTCTGGGTTCAACTTCAATACCAAAAAAAAAAAAAAAAAAAAAGTAAATACATAGAGGGCAGAGCTAACACTTTCAGGATGCTGATATTGCTCTAGGCCTCAAATATATTTGGTGACTTTGGCTAACTGAAATGACTCTGCACACTGGCACTTGGACTTCATCTGTCCCCATGGTGATCATCATTATCCTCGTAACTAAAGCATTGTTGACTGGATCTTAGGGTCAAGAGCTCTACTGAGTCCTGTGTGTCTTGATCCTTTTATCATTTAGGACATCTCTTTGAGATAAGCATGATTATCCTCACTTTACAGAGAAGCAAATTGGAACTCCGGTGGGTCAAGAGCTTTTTTTCACAGTAAGGAAGTGGTCAAACCAGGCTTTAGATTCGAATCAGACTTCGATGCTCAAGGTTTCATGACCATGAAAGTCTCTTTTCTGACATTACCTTTTTTTTACAGGTCATACGGATAGGCAGTTCCTTAAAGGCAGGGTTCTTAAAAAAAAAAAAAAAAAAAAAAAAAGAAAAGAAAGAAAGAAAAAAAGAAAAATAAAGGAAGAAAGAAAAGAGAAAGATAATGGGAAAAAAAAAAAAAAAAAACGAAAAAACAAAAAAGACCAGGACTTGCAGAAGGAGGTAGTTCCTGCATGTTTGTTATTATACCTCCTCCGACAGGGTCTGCTCTTAACTTGACTTTACTTAATTTCTTTAAGACGGTGGCCTGCACGTGTGGTCATTTCGCTGACCTCTTGTGGGCACAGATTTTGGTTGGAATATTACTTCCATGTCCCTGTTCGTATTGTCCCAAAGTGTTGAACTAATACATTATCTAAAAACAAAAAGTGTTCTCAGATTGCTAAACATTCAATAAATAGACCTGATGGCTCTCCCCTTCCTCGGGCTCTTTTCAGATTTTTGGTAAAATCCCACGGGGCCCTTTGCTTCTTTGGCGCATACGGTTCAGCACCCAATTAAAAGAATGTGAAGCCTTCATATATCATGGCCCCTGCTTCCAGCTCGCCACTGGCCTTGCTGGTTCGTATTAATGATTCATTTCTTTTGACAGAAACAGCAACATTTCAGGACTTCTTGGGTGGAAGAAAATTGGCAGAGAGAAAGTCCACAGTGAGCAGTTAAACATTATATGAATTAATACCCCCCATCAATAGTTTAATGGATGAAATGCATTGATTGCTTTGAGAATTATGCTGAGGTCTACAGTAATAAGCAGAAATGTCTGATTTGACATCTTTTCTTTTTTTAATATGTCTGCAACATAATCTACTACCAATTACACAACAACCCCACCAAAGTCGTGGCGAGTGGTCCCACTACGGTAGTAACATGTTATAAAAGCTCAGGTTTCAGGACAATTAGCTTCTGGCTGCAGTTTATTACCCCATTTGAGATTTAAAACATTTTTTTTTCCATTGCATTCCAACAATGCTTATGTGTCTGGAGCTAACACTTTTTAAAACAATAATGGAATGGCAAATATCTGTCTGGCTGGAGTTTACCCAAAAAGAACGGTATATTAGAGTTCAAGGGGAAAAAAAAGCAAGATAGAGTGGATAAAACACAAACAACTTTTTTAATTACTCAAAATAACCAGGGCTATAATGTTTTACTAAGAAAAAAAAAAAAAAAAAGTCTTTCATCGGCATCATGTAGCGAATTTAAGAGATGCTTTAGAGAATACGATCATCTCTGTTCAGCAAAAGGCAGTTGACCAACAATGTGAAAGTCCAGTTAGTAATTCATACCCAGCCACCTACTCCATGACCATCAGGAAATGTCTGATCTGTGATATGTGAATCTCTATTTAAATTGCTTAGTCATGTACAATAGTGCCAATTACGTTTTATATATAGTGATGCAACAGTAGAATTTACGGTCTATTCTGTGACCAGGTTCACTGCCCAAACTTCTTATGGATGATCTTACTAAATTTTCCTGTAAAACCTCTATGTTCCCTTTATCCTACAGTGCATTTTAATTTCTTTTTCATCTTAACCTATTGTCCTCTGCTCCTGTCTTTTACACTGTGGGATCTCATACTTCCTTGAGGATATCAGGAAACTGGGTAGCCCTCGCTGGGATAGTTCATTTACAGATTCCTCCTTTTAGAGAAGGATGGGAGCATCCTTGAGACTAGACTCTAGGAGTCTACACACCCAGAGGTGGCACACAATATTGTTTCCTTGATGCTGTTCTCGATTCAGGGTGTATAAACTTCTGAATATTGATGTGATCACGTTTAGAGAGCAGCCCACATCAGGGTGACGTTTCTCCACCCACTTAAGGCAGTGGGAAAACATGGTAGGTACTACTATTAAAATCATCTTTTGTATCCCCTGAAATAAAAGAAGAACACCTTTTGTGAATCAAAATATTAACATTCAAAAAATTACAAATACGCCTATGCAAAAATCAATCAGGAGCCGGGAGCGGTGGCACACATCTGTAATCCCAGCACTTGGGAGGCTGAGGCAGGAGGATCGCGAGTTCAAAGCCAACCTCAGCAATGGCGAGGCACTTAGCAACTCAGTGGGACCCTGTCTCTAATAAACACACACACACACACACACACACACACACACACACACACAAAAAAGAAAGCGGGCTGGGGATGTGGTCCAGTGGTTGAGTGCCCCTGAGCTCAATCCCTGCTATTAAAAAAAAAAAAAAAAAAAATCAATCAGGCAGTGTAGATAAAATAAACAAATAATCCAGGGGGTGGTAACATGGTGCTGACCCAGAGCTTATAGGGCATTACTGACTGCCTCCCGGTATCAGCTCAGGTCTTGGTATTTCTTACCAAAATGTGTTGGCACAGTGTGCTTCAGCCACCGGGCAGGGTGCATCTCCTCCAAACAGATGGCTTTCGTCTTCAGTCTCCTGAGGCTTTTCCTAGCTCCTGGCATGTTGGTTTTCCACTTTGGAACAGTTACAGCAAAGAAAAATAGTTGTTTCTCTCCATTTATACAGCGGTGTCTGACAGCTGAGGTCACCTTCAGGTGTTATCACAGAGCATGGGTCCTCCACCTCTGCCTGCGATGTCATCCCCTTCTCCTCCACATGGACAATGCCTACTCCAAGAGCAGCCCCATGTCACCTGCTCCCTATGGTTTCCCCAACCCCTGCTCGACATCCGGTAAAACTGCTTCCTGTCTGTGTCCCGTCACACTTCATGTCTTACACTGCTTACACTCTGCTCTAGATTCTTGCTTGGATTTTGTTCATGATGAGTCTGTATTTACCTCGCGGAAGACTCTGGCTTATGCATTCTTTCCTCGTATCTGTAGCATACAGCAAATTGAGAAGTCCATGTGAGGTTTAAGAGAAAGGCCCGTTATCCTGTGCAGATGATAATTACACCGAATAATTATGCCCCATCCATTCATCATAATTATAGAATACTATCATCTACAGCAAATTGATAGCAGAAGCCACGATTCTTTACTACCTCCTATCATTCTGCAACTCCCTGGACATTGATTTTATCACCTGTAAAACTAAAGAATTATCTGATTTTGTTGACTTTTAATTTATTCATTTATCTATCTATCTATCTATCTATCTATCTATATTTTTTCCAGCAAGTTCCAGTTTGTCCCTAGACATTGGACCAGGTAACTCCCTAAGCATAAAATATCAGGCATTGTAATCAAAATACTACAGTTCAAATTAAAGTAGGAAGCAAAATTTGCATATGCCTAGAAAGCAGATTAACAACCCTCTCTTTATAAGTCACACTACTAAAAATGGACAAATTAACTCAGTTTCGATTATAACTCAAATCAAAGTAACAATATTTAGTTTCTGAATCCCATCTGTGATTCAAACTGTACTATTTGTGTCAAATAAGTTTAAAGAATCAGTTCTGCCAGTGATCACAGACCAAGGGGTTCTGGGTTCCATGCTGACATTTCTTCTGCCTTCTGAAATCCATCAGAATATTGATTTAATATTTATTTTGTATGTTTCAGCAGATGTGAAAAGACTTTATACTAAGGGCTATCTATGTATTGTTCAAAATACCCAATGTCAAAATACTTACCCAGATCATGAAGGTCAATAAAATGAACCTCTGGCTTTGAGAAGTTTGTAGACACCACAGAGAGAAATGTGAATGTAAGCATATGAGTATTAGAAGGACCCCAGTGAGCCAACAGGAAGAAATATTGAATTTGGGCTTGGGTTTCAGTGGGGATAGGAATTTGTGAGAAAAAGGTTTTATGGACTTTTCTGGGTTTTTGGTTCTGCATATCGGTAGGAAGTCATAGAGGTGTATATTCCCAGACATATAAAATTGGGTGAAGGGAGAATATTCTCCCTCCACAAAAAAAAAAAAAAAAAAAAAAAAAAAAAAAAGAAGGAAGATGAGCATTAGGGAGAAATACAAAACTGTGTTTCATCTTTAGGCAATTAGAAATACATCATCATGATTAAAGGGAGACAGTTTGAGTCTCAGGGAGTCCTCAGACTGGTAGGTAAAAATGGGCAGAGGTTTGTAGTTTGCACTAACATTCAGTAATGGCTACTTTACCCTGAGCATACTAGGAAATTCAGGAGTGTTGTAAGCAGTAGAAGTAGATGATCATTGTTTTCAAACACCACTGGCAGTTTAGCCTGTTTCGAAGCTTGCACTCTGAAAATGGAAATAGGATAAGTTATTTCTTTCTACCAAAATCTCACTTCCATATCTAGGGTTGGGTCCATATTAAATTACTTAAGTCAGGCAGGCATGGTGGGCAAGCCTGTCATCCCAGTCAGTGACTTGGGAGGCTGGGTCAGGAGGATTGCAAGTTGGAGGGCAGCCTTAGTAATTTAGCAAGGCCCTAAGCAATTTACTGAGATCTTGTCTCAAAAAAATAAATAAATAAAATAAAAAAAAAATTGAGGGGCTTTGGGAATGAAGCTCATTGGTAAAGAAAATGTCCATGGGTTCAATCCCCAGTACATCTTCCTTTCAAATAAATAGCTTCAGTCTACATTTTACCACTAGAAAAACAGTGACTATCATTAAAGATCACCTTTCAATCGAGGTTCAAGCAAAATCTAAATTTTGCTCCTCAGACTTCAATTCTTGAATTGGAAAGGATGAAAAAAAAAAAAAAAAAAAGAAGAAGAAGAAGAATCAAACCATGAAGAATGAGGAAAAGTGGGTTGGGCATATTATGTTGGAGTGAAAATGCATCCATCGCTGATTTTTAAAGTGCAAATCCAATTCTCGAGCACTGGCCAAGTTTGGACCCAACATTATTCAAGGGTTACTTCTGAATTGATAATAAATAGGAAACACCAAAACCAAACGTCCCTCTGAATGAATGCTGACAACACTGTTGATCATTTTGATCAAATAGTTGGAAAATATTTAAACCACTATTCATATGAGAAAGAAAAAATTATTTTCATCGTGCTGCAATTCACTGGGCCAATGCAGTCACCTCTTGAGTGGTTTACCAGCCCCCGCCATTCCCTGCTCTAAGCTGCCCATGCCACGTTCTTTTCAGAGCTCCTCAATTCACAGTCACACAAATCTTGATTTTGACTCTTGGCTCTGAAAAGTTCTCTCCAAATGCCCGTCTGTGCTGCCAACTTGTTAGAAATAACAATGCCTATTTCAGAAGAAGAGAGAGGCATTTTGAGAAATTATAGAAACTTATGCATTTACAGTTTTGTGCTTAGTAGGTCTTCAACATATATTGATCAAACAAAGCAATCTCACATTGCAACTAATGTTTCATTTTTTTCAATGGAGCTTATTATTTATGATTCTGGGCTAATTGTACAAGATAAGCTATATCCAGGTATAAAAATAATTCCATTTCTAATAGCTGAATTGTAATTAAACCTCGCCTTGTTGGATGTGGAACACTATGAATAGAAATATCTTCAGGACATCCTGAAGCTCTAAGGTTTCGTGTTTACGCATGATGGCTTTGGGGACACTTTGAGTGCTTCCAAAGAGGAATATGAACAGCTCTACATTAGCAGGAAAAAGTGCTCCTCACAAAAATGATCGGCTCCGCAGCTGTCAAGGGAATCTGACTTTGTTTTCGGTGGATTGCAATGAATACTCCCTGCCTTTCACAAAACAATACGCAATTGTTATTAAGAAGTCAACTGGGTAAAGAAAAAGGGATCATATGCTACTGGGAACTTGGGGAACCAGTTAAAATAAGATTTAGAAAACAGATTACCCTTCCCAGTAATATGTTACTGCCAGGTCTATATCTGATTCAGTGGTGGTCCTGGTGAGCCTCAAGCCAGTGCAAGAACTCTTAAGTATCTGGACCACATCTTCAAGTAAGTCCCAGAGAGCAGCAAGGATCAGGGTCTGCATTTTCCAGTGTCTTCTACATTATCAACAGCAACAGGGAACAGATGCAGAATTGCATACTTTGAAGCATTGCTTCTCAAACATTTTGGCCCCAGAACTGCTTCTCAAACATTTTGGCCCCAGAACCCTTTGCAAAGGAAAAAAAAAAAAAAAAAAAAAGACTGAGATGAGAGAGAATTTTTTGTTTGGTTACTTTCTTATTAATATTGACTATGTTAAAAATTGCAAGTGAGAAATTAAAAAAATATATTTGTTGATATATTTCCAACAGTGACAATAGGCATTTATATGTTCAATTAGGTGACAGGTTTTGAATACAAAATGACTGTGTTTTCCAAACACTGAATGAGAACATAACATTGAGTACACATTTGGAAATCTCTTTACTGGCAGGTTTTTTAAAAAGTCTGCTGAATTTTCATCTGTTTTTATACATTGTTTTGGTTGAATTATAAGAAAAAATATCAAGAAATATAAAGATGTATATTTATAAAAGGACGAATAATTTAATTAACTCGTCATATGATTATGGACATTTCTTCCTTGGTATTACACCTAAACTGTAGCACCCACGTGTAGTGTTCTAAAGTTCAATTGTAATGTAGAGGGCCAAATCTTATCAATGGATATGATGTCAATCTGTGCTGTTACATTAAAAAAATCTGTTGAATGTATCTTTTCATCCTGCATGATTTTAAAACATCTTGCATTGGTCATATGGAGAATATCATTTCATTAATTTATTTAGATCTATTAAATATTGCACCTTTCATTCTATCAAATACTCATGTCTATTACTATCATCACCAATCACATGAAAAACAGGGTCCAAACATTGGGAATCTGTCATATACATGGTGGGGAAAACAGATTTTCCAAAATGCTCATCCTCTACTTGAAATCTCATGTTTTTCATTGGCAACAAATACTGACTTAATGTGTTTGAAGTGACAGATTCCTTTCCCTCATTAAAAAAAAAATTTTTTTTTTTTCTTAACTGGGCACCATGGCACATGCCTTATAATCCCAGTGGCTCAGGATGCTGAAGCAGGAGGATCAAGTGTTCAAAACCAGCCTCAGCAACTTAGTGAGACTCTATGTCTAAATAAAATATAAAAAAGGAATGAGGATGTGGCTCAGTGGTTAAGCACCCATGGGTTCTATTTCTGGTACCAAAAAAAAAAAAATATAATAAAATAAAATAATATAAAAAATAAAAATTATTAGCCAAGCACCCAAGTCTGAATAATCATAGTTTGTTAACCTTTCTTATTATTAAATATGGCATTTAACTTTCAAAGTGATAAGTTCCGCTTTCTACAGAGGAAATTATCTTACTTGTCTCTCTCTGTAAGGCGGTTTGACTGCCACCAGCCATTTCATTACACTGATTATTAAAAATACACAAATGCAAAATTCCAGATTTAATAAAATTGATAGCTTTTATTACTTTATCAGGGCCTTGACAAGTTACTGAGGCTAGCCTTGAACCTGGAATCCTCCTGCCTCAGCCTCTCGATTCACTGAGAGTCCAGGTATGTGCCACCATGCCTAGATTTTATCAGGATTTCTTCAGCGGTACCGACTTTTGTAAATGACCCTGCCTTGACTCATGTTAAGGAGTTAGCAGGCACTGTTTTTGTTCCTTTGAGACCAAGGTAAACACAGGGGCGGGGGAGGGGGAGACAAACTACATCTTTGTATTACTATAGAAAATCCTTCTGATCTCTGAGACAAACCAAAATGGTCTTAGGAATCCCCAGAACCCGACGGATCCCAGTTGGAGCATTGCCATTTTAATTGGCAAAGGAGTTTCACAAACTTGTGTCATTTCTTTTTTACGTGTGGCCACTGTGTTCATGAGCATGCAGTACTGCCAGGAAAGGAATGGGGTATTTGTTCTCAGGGATATTTAGACGCTTAATAGTAATTCAGGAATTTCAAAAACCTTGGGTATGGTGAATGGGTAAACTAGACTTCAGGTCTCTGATATCTGGTACCATGCTCCTACTATGGAAGACATTTTTTTTTTTTCTAGATTGGAATGGACACAAGGCAGAGGTAGCAGCCTGAAGAAGGAGCAGCCCACTTCCCAGTCCTTACACTGCTACCTAGGTCAATGAGTGGTAAGGTACCTTGACTTGCTATGCTAGAAAACCTTGCAAAGATTGGCTGGGATCCATTTGGTTTCAATCTGTGTAGACCTTGCCTCAGGGATTCTGCTCTCTCAGGACACTTCTGACCTCCCACTCATGTCCCCATGTGAAGATAGGCAGCTCTCCTAGGACGGGAAGTCTTTCCTCTTGAAGTGAAGCAGGGTGCAAGGCAAGAGAGCCCCCCCACCAGGCAGACTCAGGTCAAATGAGCTTAGGGGCAGATAACTGTCAGTATTGCAGTATTCCCAGGAGTTGATTGGTCACATGAAAACAAGACAATACTTGCCAATCCTTTCACTGCTTCTGCAAGGGAAGTCCAAGGGCTACAGAGTAAACCATCTTTCACTGTTAGTTCAGCTAAATGAGGACGGCGGAAAATCCAAACTGTGGTAGGGCGAATTAGCAGGTCCTTGTTCTATGAACACATGGAAAACTCTAGTTTCCAGGGAGGTGGCTCTTGGCATCTTAGAGGACAGCCAGATTAATTTGGGGCAAAAAAAAAAAAAAAAAAAAAAGCTGATAGTGACTAGCAATTCGTCCAGAAGACTAATTTTAGAAGCAAACCTGGTGAAATCATACTGGTCAGTCAAGAGAAGGACTGGCCCCATGACCTAATTACCGCTCAGTGGGAAAAATGAAACCCAGCCCTGGAAAATCGCGTCAATATTATGACCTTTTGTGGGCACCGTTTTTTAAAAATACTCATGGCTACCCTGAAAATTTTCCCTTTCTTTGTGAGTAACCCACATACTAACAGCCAGTTTCATTTTGAAAAAGAAAAACAATAATAAAGTTCTTCACATTTTTAGGACGATCCCATCAAAAGTTTTAGATGTAAAGGTTAATTGAGCAATTCATTAAATGAGCGTCTGAACTCCTCCTCCTGAGACATCACTTTGGGCCCAGATGCCTGTGAACTCGCTTGAGTCACTGTAATGCCAGGTCAGTAAGTGCATCCATATTTTTAGGTCACAGCTGTCCTAAAATGTACATTTTTGTGTACTGCTGTATCTGAAGCCACTAACAATAGCCTCTGTTTCCAGGCCAATGACTTTTTTTTTTTTTTTTTTTTTTTGAGTAGCAACAGTTATTCTACTGAAAAAAAATAAGAAATTGCCAAATAAACTTGCCTAGATTGTGGTGTACATCTGTGGCCACAGTTCCAAAGCAACAAAGGGAAATTCTTCTAATTAAAGGACATGGGAATCTGGAAGGATTGGCAATGGAAATTAATTAACCGGTGTATTCATCCAATCAACAGTGATCTCATAAAAGCACCTGCCATCCAAACTATTTTTGAGGATAACTGGGTGAACCAAACAGGAGATGGCTTCTGCTCTCTGAGGGTTTGGAGTACCTCAATAAATGCTTATGAATTTGATTTTATTGATTTAGCACATTTTTGGGAATGAAGTGTTTGGGAGAAGAATATAGAAAACAGGGCAAGTGTGTTAAGAAGAGGATTATTTACTAGAACAATAGCCTAAACCCAGTCACGTATCTAAACACTGAGTCGTTGAACATGAAAACTTGGTGGGAAATAAATTACTCAACTACATCTTCAATTTGGTAACTTTGAAAGGTTCCAAGGGCTTCCTTCATCTTTTGCCCAAAACCCTTTATGGAAGCATTGCATTCATAAAAACCAAAGCCTTCAGTGGCACAAAGAGAGCACACCTTCCTGCCTCCCTCTCTCCCAGGGCTGATTAGGCGACAGGGAGCGTCTATGGCTCCTGGCCCTCCCCTCAGCTGCCCCTTTGAAACTGGACCCTACACCTGTTGGTATGGCGTCCCCTCCATTCCGCACTGTCCTTCTGATACACTTCTCTTTCACAACTATCTTGCTCCCCCACAAGCCCTGGAACCCCTTTTGTTGGAAGATACGTTTGTCTAAGCATCAAGGCAGAGTTCAGGACTTCACAGCCTGTAGTTTGAAGTGTGAGGATTCTTTCAGAGTCTTTATCTCAGGCCTTATTGTTGTGGTCTGTTCCTAGGAGCCAACATGGCCTTCTAATTCCTCAGCTATCTGCCTGCAGTTGCAACAAACTTTTCTGTGGGTCTTTGTTTCTCATCCTATCTTCTTATTAGCGGCACTTCTGAAAAGTTAGCAACATAGCAGGTCGTTTTCTATGAAATCAAACACCTCTAGATCTGACTTCTTAATAACATCGAGATTGCAGACAGATTTAATTCTACCACAGATGTTTTACTCTCTTTTATCTCCTAAGTGGGTCAAACTCCTCAAGTTTTGCCTCCCTGTCCTTTGTGACCAACATCAAGAGAATCTCCTCCTTAAATCATACTTTTCAGGGACTAAGGCTGAGAGGCAAAACCCTCTTGAAGGTTACTTAAATTCTCATGATGGTGGTCCAGAGGCCCTTTTCCTTATTAAAAAAAAAGTGTTTTATAGTTCATCAAAACCCTGGGTAATGTTCCTGTTGCCTTCCTGTGGAGTTTCCTGGGGTGAGGCTTTAACAGCCTGGGCTAGATCTGTACAGGAATGGTATCACTCCACCAGGAACAATTTCCTCTTCCTGTGTTACTGGTTCATTGTTCTTCCAGACAATATTTGAATTACAACAATAATGTAAGAGATCCTCACTTTCTCCCCATACTAGCTAATGTTATGTCTCTGAGTTTCTTCTTCCTATGTAGACCTCAACATTTGGCCTATAAATTGTCTTCCTCATTAACTGAATATGAGAAGTAACTCCAATTAGTAATGTATCTGCAGGGTATGACTCAGGCTCTCTCTAAGTGTCCCAACTGCTAGTCCCAGCTGCTATAAGCTCCTGGGCAAGTCTAGGGTTCCAGTCTGCAGACCATGGGTGCCATCTTTAATTTTACGTAGGCCAAATTCAAATAGCTTAAAATTTAGCAAACATAGAAACTTGCTCATAATTTAGTGGGTATTGTTGTTTTGTTTTTGTTTTTGTTTCCCATTCCCATAGCATGGGAAAAAATAAAAATAAGAAAGGGTCAGTGAATATTTCCTATTTCAGAAAGTTGAGAATGCAGTCTGATGATATCCAGTTGTTGTCAAGTTGGTTGAATGTCATCCCTAGCAAATTATGTCCATCCTCCTCTTTCTCCTCCTCTTCTTATTATTCTGGGGGGAGGATAATGAGGATATTATGCTCTATACCTGAATATCAGTGGCACGTGGATTTGGTGAAAAACTTCTTTCTTGACTGTAATGGATATTCTTCTTCCTGCCCAGGACTCTTCAAATGAGAAATTATGGGGCTCCTACCTAAGTTCTCCTGTTTACCATAATCATCAAACATTTATTGAGTACTGAATTCTATGCAGAACACTGTGCTGGGCATTGGGCCAGAAAGGGACAGAAGATCACATTCATCTGAAGTAGCATTGAATTTCTAAAATGTAGTTGAGATGTCAAAAACACAGTGAGAGCAAGAATTCCCCCTCCAGGCCTTCAATTCACTTACCTATTCATGGGTGGGTACAAAATGACAAGGCCTCACCTCAGCTTTCTTCCCCCATCCTCTGCTAAGCTCCATTTCCCTACGAGCTGTCCCTCAGAAACTGTGGATAACCAAGGTAACGTTTCTGTCTGTTTATTGTTGGTGGTGGTCTTGTTGTTTGGCCCCACTCGAAATCAGCCTCTGCACCCTTAGAACTTGCCTGGAGAAGAAAACTGCCGCTCACCTATGGGCACCTCAAGCTCCACTGTCAAAACCACCATTTAAAATTTGTAGCTCACATTTCTTGCTAAAAACATGCTGAAATCTTCAAATACAAGCCTTTTTAAAATGTGTCGAGCCTACTTTCAATTTGTTCCATATATATATATATATGTATATACAGCTGCTCTTAGCCAGCATTTATTCTCCCAATTTGATTCTAATATCCCAAGATAGAAGAAGAAGCAATCTTATTTGTGCTTACCTCTGTAATTTTGAAATAATAGTGCACATACACTTTTAAAGATGCAATTATTAACTCTTACCTTGGAAGATGGAGAAAAGCAAACTGAAAATCCCTTCTCTTTTCTATTACATTAAATGAGGGTGCTCAAGTACAAGTGATTTTTCCCTCTAGGGAATGCTGTGCACTTGAACACACTGGTTGCCACCAGCTGGAGTCAGAGTTGGGGATGCTATTGACATGGAGTGAGTAGGGCCCAACATGACTCTAACCATCTTTAAATGCAAGGACAACCTTACATTTAAACAGAGAATTATTTTTCTTAGAATGTTATTTGTCCCCAGGTTGAAAAGTCCTGTGCTAAAACTTACACCTAGAAATCTCACAACCAGTTTGTCTTTTACTTATTAACAGTCACAAAGCTTTAGTACATAGCACAGATATATATTCATGTATGTGTGTGTGTATATGTGTGTGTGTATGTTGTGCTGAAATACTGAAATTTTATTAAATGATTTGTGAACACTGTTAAAGATCTCAAATACAGTATTCTTTCATACTGAAATCACTTTACAAGATTGCAAGTTGCATTTCCAATGATATAATTTTGTTATGCAATAAAAAACATGTGTTCTTTCCAAGACTGGTAAAAAAATCTTTTGCCAAGTTAATGAAGCGGGCTAGTTTAAATATGTTGAGAGGGATTAAAGGGGCTGTTGATGTTCTAATTAAAAGGAAGGTGTGTGTAATCACAAACTCACACATACAAACTACAGTGCCATCTTTCCATAGATCAGCTCACATTTAACCCTATCAATAACCTTTATAGTAGATGGCAAAGAACCAGATCAAATGCTGAGAGGTACAGGGTGAATTACAGAACTCTACAACCTCTATATATAAATATTTTCTAGCAGTATTTGCCATTTGAAAGCAAAACAGCTGAACACAAGAAAAAGTCCTTATAACTCAAGTCTCTCCTAAGCTCACTTGTAATCGTCATCAGGAGAGAAAAAGCAGGATAGGGAATAAGCCTCTTGCTCTACACTCTCTCCTAAGGTATTGTTAAACTGGATTGTTTTCCCACTGCTTGTTTTCAGTAAATAAATAAATTTTAGTAACTATATCAATAAAATACCAGGAAGGGGGTTAGATGACACTGTCCAGTCTAATTTCCCGTTAGATGTACCATACAATAAGCCAACAGTCCAAGATGTCTCTTCTCAGGGTCAAGAACTTGCCAGAAAGTCCTCTGAGACATTAATGATGATTTCTACCTCTTAGCACAGTGTGGCTGCATCTGATGACTACCATGTGGACAGGACCTCTGCAGGTGTCCAGCACAAAGATGCAGGCTGGAGTCACTGAGACTAAGCATTTGCCACCAGCCACTTTCCCTGGGGCAGCCTTTTGTGTCACTATTTTCCTAGTCGTTATGCCTTCTTCACTCAGTGCCTTGTTTGTGCTGGCTGGGCTGGTTTGAAGTGTGAAGGTTAATATACGGGGGGTGTGAGTGGGAAGAGGTCCCTGCTACTGCCTGGAGGTGCCACAACATTCCCAGTGCTGTTTCAGCCTTGAGAACCTTTGTCTCTCAGACTTGAACCTACACATGGAAGCAGGCAACTACTGTTTCGGGACCTGGCTATGTGACACCACGTCCTATGTAGTTAGTCCTGTTCATGTCAGTGATGAGGCTACTAGAACAAGACTTCTTTGAGCTCTTCTCTGTAGTCTACTTCTATGCATGGCATGGATTATTTAACAAGTTTTGAACAAATTTGTTATTAAACTGAATCAATGTCTTTCCAGTCATAAGGTCTGTGTAAATTGCTGGCAGCAAGAATTGCTTTATCCTGTGGTCTCAATAATGCTTAAAAGAATAAAACGTAGTATTAATTTACTTTAGGTTTTCTTAATCTTTATTCCAGTAGCATCTATGCAAAGAGGACATATACACTTTTGGCAAAACATCATCTGAAATCAAAGTCTTACTCACTAGATACAAACAAAAACAAAAACAAAACACCTTTTTTTTCATATTTTATTGGCACATAATGGTGGGTTTTGTTGTTACATATTCATTCATACATGCACACAATATAGCAATATAATTTAGCCAATGTCATTCCCCAGTATTTTCCCTTTCCCTTCCCTCCTCCCTCTTCCTGGTTCATTTCTCTACTGATCCCTTCAATTTTCATGAGATCCCTGACACTACCTTTCTCCTCATTTGCTCTCTGATGTCCACATATGAGACAAGCCATATGACCCTTGCCTTTCTTAGTTTGGCTTATTTTGTTTCCTATCATGTCCCCAGGTTCCATTGTTTTCCTGAAAATGATATAATTTTATTTGTTTTTATGGCTTAATAAAACTCCATTGTGTATATAGACTCCATTTTCCCAAATGCTATTTTATTATAAACAACATAATTTACTTCAGTAAATTTTTATTCTTGCCAACTACCCATGAGGTAGTACTCACTGATTACCAACTCTCAGTGCTTGGTCAAATATGCTTTGTACCTAGGACATACACATATTCTTTTCAGAATGAATTAGCTTTTATTTCCACTGTCTCTGAAAGAGATGTCTTCTTCCTTTAGTCCAAATTCCTTACCAAGTATTTCTTGAATTGCCTTGTATGCTATTTCTTTGCACCACATCTATATCATCCAGTACCTACTAGGAAATGACCAAAATTGACTACTGTGCCTCATCCAAAAGAAGGAGATGAACTAAATGAGCAGGTGAAAGGCGGAGTCACCAAGGTGGATCTTTCTTCCTGTGTGTGTGCATGCATAAGCATGTGCAGTGTGTCTGCTGTTTGGGGAGGTGCTCTTCACACTTCTGAGACATGGGTATCTTTTACTTAACTATAATTCGGCTTATGAACAAAATAATTTAGTGGAGCACTCGCGTTTTTCTTTTTACTTTTGTTCAAGGACAAGACAGTCTCCGATACATGATAATATGGGCTGGTTGATGAATTGATTCCAATGTTCCAGAAGATTCAGAGACTTTTCAATGGTGGTGGGGTTTTGTGGAACTGGATTGCACCTGTGGGTATGGCCTTCATGGGCATTCTGTCCTCTCAGGAAAATGTCATTGATAAACATCCCTGTGTTGAAGGGAGGCATGCTCTGTAAAGGGGAATAGGAATGATGAGGGTATCGTTTAGCAATGGTAGGAATCCAAAAAGTGGACCAACTGCCTTTTCTAGGGAACACAGGATGCCAAGCTTTCTGAAAAGTGACGATTCCTCAGAAAAAAAATGTTCTGTCTCCTGGTTGGGCTCCAGAACATAATTTGGAAGGTTGGCTTTATATACTGCTCTTTCAAATGCTAGCTAGTAAAATGCAATCACTTATTTGTTATCTACCTTTTAATGCGTGTGTCAAAAACTGACTTGGGAGAAGAATATTAGAAGTGATGGACACACAGGAAGACCTGAGATAATGATGGGCCTAATAAAAATGGTCAACCCAGTTGGTTTTGCAGCTTACCAAAATACCCGAGAGTAATGCAAGCTGTACGCCCCAAGTCCTGAATAGGATGGAGAACTCAAGAACAATTTCTGCCATCTACTAAATAACAATATTAGCATAAGTTTGGCAAAGCAACCTAAGACATGAAATTTAAGAATGAGTTTTTCTGGAGCATAAAATTTCAATTGTTTTTCTAGTAAAAGGACAAAGTAAATGTCTAGTCAAGCTAATTACTGCCCAGCTTATGATTTGTTGTTGTTGTTGTTTAGCATGTAATAAATCCAACTCATTTTATTGTAATGGACTATAAAACAGTCCCTCTATAATATTATAAATCCTGCAAAAAATTAGGCATCTGACCCGCCCCCCTTTGTTTTTTTCCCTAGTAATGTTCATTTTAACTCAAAACGTCTGTAGGCAGTGACTAAGAATGAAATAAGCTGAGAAAATGAAAACCACCCAGGTCAACAGGAGTTTTACTTTCAGATTTAAGCCATTTTTAGAATGAGACAATGAAAACTATTGGGACATTGGAAAAAATAACTAACATATTCCTTGTGCTAGAGAATCATGACAAGGAGAGCCGTGATGTGGCAGAGTTCACTGCTGAGAGGTGAAGAGACTATGATGCAAACCCATCAGCAACTTTTTGCTAAATTCTTCCTAGTCCCCGGGTTTGATTATACCAGGCTGTCAGGATCCATTATAGTGTTCCCAGGACTATCTTGGTTTGTTTCAGTATTGAAAATCCTGTGATAGAAGAAACCTCTTCCTCCTGGGCAAATCTGGATGACTGTTCCCTGTTAACTGGGGGAAGCATCCACCCAGTTACTTTGGGAGAAAACTGCCTTAGAACGCCTGCCTTTCTGTCCCAGAATCTCAGTTGCATGAAGATAACCCAATGCACTCATCATCACTCTAGAGATTTTGGAATTCCTCCATATTCCTAAAAGAGTTTATGTGCCTCCCAGATAATCACACCTTAGTGACTACCTACCATCTCCTCATCCCAGCTCAAGTTAAGGTTTGACCTCACTTCTGAAATATCCTGCAGAAGTCACCATCTGGGTTCAGCGTAAGTGGGACAAGCTTGGATGTTATCTAGCCATGCCAACTGACAAAGGGCACTTTTGTATTCAGTGGATGAAATGGATATTCTCACACCTTTCAAAGCCTCTCCTTCCTTTGATATAGTGGTACTCTTGGGACAAGGCAGAGACTGGCAAGTTAATCCTCAGGACAATCATTTTGATTTCAGGTCTGGAATACAGGTGTTATTATGTAAGTGTGTTAGGTTTGCTTGGGACACAACCTCCTGCCAAGAACCCATGCAAGCCCTCTACTCTGAGCATCTCATCCGGAAGGGAGGTTACAAGAGGCAAAATACAACGTGCTGTTCCCAAGTCAGCTCCTGGTGCAGGTATCCGCGCACCCCGGGTTACGGCACGATCCGCCGTGTACCAATTATGCCATTAATATGCTTCATTTACTATACACACATGAGAACCGGCATTTTTCTCAAGGGCAAAACCCAAATCAGTCCGACAAAGCCACAAATCACGTATGCCTTACGCAAAATACCCACAGAAAAACAGCGCAGCAAATGTGCATGGGCTTTATGGGATTTTTTTTTCTTTCATTTTCTGACAAAAGTTGAAAGGCATTAGTGATGTCAGCTTTGGTTCTTTTCTTCCGAACCACGTTGCTTTCTTCTTTCTCTCAGAGAACCTGCACTTTTGATTTTCTTCCTTACTGTTTTCCTAATAAGTCATCGTCAAGTTATATTTCTTGCCCATATTTAAAGCTGTAAGCCAAGTGGAGTTTAAACATCAACTTGTCGGTCAGCAAAGCAGGGTGTATGTGGGATCTCCAGCCTCTGAAATAGATCAATCCCTGAGTCACTGCCTGGTGCATCCGCCTAGGTCAGACTGTCACCTGCGGAGAGTGGAGGTGAGACACTGCAGACTAGCTGAGGTCCTTCCCAGAGGTCCCTTTCCTTCACTCAGATGTCCTTCATGAGAACAAGGTGTCCAGCATGATCCTTTTTGTGTGCCTTAGGGATAAATCTGATTCTACAGAAGGAACGTGGATTTGAGAGAGGACACGTGAAGGTTATCAAATCCACTTTCTCCTTCAAAGCTCTGAGGATTGCTTCTTTTTTTTTTTTTTCTGAATGAGCACTCTGGATTCTTTAACAAAATTGCCAAGATCAGAAAAAATATTTTTGCCGGGCGCGGTGACACACACCTGTAATCCCGGCACTTTGGAAGGCTGATGCAGAAGGATCGAGAGTTCAAAGCCAGCCTCAGCATTAACGAGGCACTTAGCAACTCAGTGAGACCCTGTCTCTAATAAAATACAAAAAAGGGCTGGGGATGTGGCCCAGTGGTCGAGTGCCCCTGAGTTCAATCCCCAGTACCAAAAAAAAAAAAAAAAAAAAGAATTTTTTTTTTCTCAAAAAATTCAAAAGCTGCCCATAAGTGGATTGGTGTTAGTATTACTCAAAAGTAGGAAGTTATACACAATTTCCCAGATCCAAGTTACTGACTGACACAATTCAAATTGAAAAGGTGAGATTTGTGTGTTTTCCAAGTGGCAATCATACCCAATGTAATTCCCAAATCCTTCTTATGTGAATAGTATGCATTTGTGTGTCTATAATCAATGTGACTCCCAAGAGATTAATAAATAGCGATCAAATATTAATATGTAGGACTATGTGTGATAAACCTATTTTAAAAAGTCTAAAGATACATTTTTAAAATCTATCTATGAAGTAATAATATAAAAACAGAATTCATCTCCCCAAATTATGATACTCAACATTAAAAAAAAAACATAGTTCCAAATAAAGATCCACTCTTTAGCATTCTTTTATGTAAAGAATCAGACAAAGTGCACTCTTTAATAAAAATAACAGATATTAATATTGCTATTCTAGTTTACCTAGGAGTATGGAAATAAGTTTTTGACCACTGAAGAACGGAAATCAATTAAATGTGCAGTATGTCTAATTGGAAAACTGTAGCAACAGAAAAGAAAAACAAAAGATGCACACAGTAGGCATGCTGTAATTATTTGGTTATGAGGCTATGAGCTGAAATTGGGTCTGAATCATTTGCAACTGAACTTTCAGCCACTTGAGCCCCGCTGTGCATCAGAAAGGATGAGCTGTTCAACAGTGTGCCTGCCCCAGCCCAGAGCTAAGATAAAAGGAAGAGAGTTATCTCGCCCTCTAGGGGCATCTTGTAGAAAAACCTCTCAAAGTGCAATTACCCCCCAAAAGAAATCCGAGCCCAACAGAAAGAGGGACTAGAGGAGCATGAAGAGAAGCCCCAGAGTCCTCCTGCCTCTCCTGTGTGCCTCTGCTGGCTCATTCTGGGACCTGTTCCATCAGATGTCTCACCAGGACTCCAACTGTATCAAACCCTCAATTATTTTATTTTATTATCAAAAGGAAAAGTTTACAGCATGCTATTAATCGTCGGCGGCACACCGTTTTCTCTAGACTTAACATTCCAAAATAGCCCTTAATGGTGGCAAAATTTGTACCGTGGTTGGCAGGATCCATACAGTGGCCTTCCCCTCCCCCAAACACCCCCCCACCTGTTTCTGAGAACCACATGAGGTCCCAGGCAGGCCCCCAAGTGAGTATCACGTGCTTTCTTATAAAGAGCTGGACATAAGGAGAGTGGGCTGTCTTTTGAAGGTAAACAAACTTTAGGGAGAGAAAAAGGATAGGAGAAATTCTTGGCTCTAGCAGTATCAAGCAACAAGCAGTTATTAATTACGGAAAATAAAGCACAGGTCCAGGTACCGAGAATAAAAGTGTGTAATCATGGAATAGTTGTTTACTGCATGTGGTCCATGTTCAGGGTTACACTAAGGAAATTATAGTCAGTGCCTTATTTAGTTAATCAATTATACCCTTAAGAGGTAGTTTTTCTTATTTCCATTTGTTATGAAACATAAAAGTAATTCTAAAGAAGATAAGAAGCATGTTCAGGGTCACACAGGAAATGCTATGGGAAAAAGGGGGATCTTTGGTCCTTCTAACTTCCCTTTTTATGTTATTTCCAATGAAAATAACCTCTGTCTTCCATAAAGGTATTACTTAATCTGTAATATTTGGGGAGAACAAAATGATGTAGATGAGAAGAATATTAATTATCAAGCTTATGACACTATCTAATTAGAGTATTACAAATACATGACAGAATAAAATACAAAAAGAGAGAAGAGTTTACTCTGCACCAGGGCTAAGAGTGGTCACAGAAGGCATTAAGGAAAAGAGAGGAGTGAAATTAACATTAAAGATGGTTGGAGATATTAGGTAAGCATCAAGAATTAGGAAGATTTGGGGAAGAGGAAGAAAAAGAGCATGAGATAAATAATGAGTTATTTTCAATGTAATATTGAAGATTAATTTATTCAGATTGCCTTTCTAAGTCTACACTGCGAAATAATTTGAAATCTGACTGGATGGAAAGGGTCAGAGGAACAAAGGAAGTTACCAGGAAAGAATTTTGCAACTCCAGTAACCCTGAAAGAGAACCATCTAGACATGGGGCTACAGCTAAGAAACTAAGAACTCTGACTAGTTAAATAAGTCATGGGGATTCTGGGTGATGCAAGAAATTAAAAGTCAGAATAATGAGTAACTAAGTAAAGAACAACGAGCAACAAAAATATCACTGATGGGCTTCATTCAAATTTTTCCCATTCGGTAATTTTACTTAAAGATACATTTTCTTGAATATATAATTTGACATATATCCTCACAATAGGCTTTTTGACTTCCTAGAATAATAAGCCGATTATGAACTAAGGGAGAATGTTTTACTTGGTTCTGGTGGTATGGTGTGTTAGGATGACAAATTATGGGCATGGGGACAACCCCAGGTTAATCAGACATATTACTGGAAGGTGTACTTTGGTTAGTTGGGTTTATATTAAGGCCTGGCCACCCATGTTCAAGGTTAAAAGGGAACTATGGGATAAGTTCAAAGCTAATCTCCTTCCAATGGAAAAAAAAAAATAGAAAAGCTCACTTGTATCATCTTGCCAAATTTTAGCTTTCTTTTTTTTTTTTAATTTATTTTTTTAGTTTTGGGTGAATACAATATCTTTATTTTATATTTATATTTATGATGATCAAACCCAGTGCCTCCATGTGTGTGTATGGAAACTACATTGTCAGCTGCTGGAGGGAAAATGCATATGGTAGATTTGGGGAAAAGTCTAAGAATGGTGTATAATATACAATGTATATAACAGGTGAAAATGGTCTCATTCTTGGAAATTGGGGACTTGAATTAATATCTATGTAAATAGAAGGGCAAAAGCCCCAATTCCACATAAGCAGATTTCTCTTTCCCCATGAGAAGCAGAATGTCCTTCCCCTGTATACAACATGAAACAAAACCTAAAGATTGGTTTGATTCTCTAGAACCATCAGGAGCATGACACAATTCTCCATAGAAATCACTTTGACTGGGCATGGTGGCACACACCTATAATCCCAGCAGCTCAGGAGGCTGAGGTAGGAGGATCACAAATTCAAAGCCAGTCTCAGCAAAAGCAAGGTGCTAAGCAACTCCGTGAGACCCTGTCTCCAAATAAAATACAAAATAGGGCTGGGGATGTGGCTCAGTGGTCGAGTGCCCCTGAGTTCAATCCCCAATACCCACCCCGCAAAAAAAAAAGAAAGAAAGAAATCACTTTGACCTTGGAATTCACATGTCTAGTGGTCTGAAAACTTCTATAGTATAATTCAATTCTCTCATCTTTAAAACTTAGTTTACCAGTTTGGGAACCTCAGTTCATTTGGATAACATGCTGGTTTCTCTGCCTTTGCATTGGCCATGTTGACATAGCTTAAGAGAAAAGTCAGGTTTCAGGCTTAGTATATGTTTAAGAATTCACTTTCAACATCTTGACGTGAGCCAGAGGTCTGCCTTACGGCAACAAAGATGAATGCAGTAGGAAATCCAGGCTGACAAGTACCAGTCCCACCTTGCTGGTTAATAAGCAGGACCCAGCCCCGCCAGCAATCCTCTGGTAACTGTCATTTCCATGTATCCAATCAGTGGCCTGGGAATTATCCCAATAAAAAGAATACAGTGTGTCATTTATCAGGCAGCCAATTAAAGGGCCTCTGCAGAAATAGGAGAGCTGGAAGTGAATTCTCACAAAGGAAGCAGGATGTAGCCCAGTAAGTATGGACTGGAAGAAATGTAAGGATGTAAATTGTGGCTGGTGTGAAACAGATTTGTGAATCTGGACAGCCAGATTCACAAAACATTAGGAGTTGCTAATACCTCAATATTTCTTCATTAACATTTCTTTAGAACTGCAGGTATGGAAAGGAAGCAGGCTGACTTGGATAACCTTGCCAAGGTTCCTGTGGCTATCAGACAGTGTTCCTACAGTATGGCACTTGTCTCTACAGTCTGCCTAGCATCACAAGTCTTGGAAATATGAAATGAAAGTAAATAAATAAGTGAAAACAAAGACAACAGTTTCATAAGCTTATTGGGCACACTAACCTTCTCTTTCACTAAAGAAGTCAGTAAAATGAATAAAGTTGATAGGGACCCTCTTCTTCTCACTTTTGAAAAATGGGAATGATTCTATGTTCTCAAAATACTTAGAAGATAAATATTTACATCATTATAATTTCAGTGGCAAATAATTCCTAAAATTTTGTGTAATATTTATATATCTATGTCATCCATAGCCATATACCTATATTTCTATACATAATAGCTAAAATCCTCTTGATGGAAAAAATAGAAAAACTCACTTGGGCCTTCTTGCCAAATTTTAGCTGTCCTTCGTGCATGCATGTACAATTAATCTTGTCAGCTACTGGAGGCAAAGTACATACGATAGACTTGGAAAACAGTGTAAAGATAATGCATAGTACTGAACTATAAGACGTGAAAGTTGCTTCATTCTTAGATAAATGAATATATATATATGTATGTATACACATATATATATATATATACATAGCTTATAAATTATATAAACATGATTCTTAGAAATATACATAGCATGTATAATATATTTTAATCCAAAGTATTAAAAACTTTCTAGTCCTTCTATAGCTGTATAGCTAATTCAAGACAGCATTTCATCAGTATCTATGTGTGCTTGGGAGAGACACATATGCATTTCATAGATTCCAGGATGAACTTGCTTTTTTGCATTTTGATATCCGTGAAATTGGGACAAATCTAAAATTTTATGTAGTTATAAAACCTTGTCTAATATGTTAACTTGTTTTCAAAGTTTTTAGTCCTAAATCAACAAGTGTTATATCTTAACATATGGATGATATTGGAGACTAGAGAGAATACAGAAATGGGTTTTAATGGTTTTTTTTGTTCTCCAACCACCAGGAGAACAAAATCTACATAGGAAGTGCACTCCCAAATCAAGAATCCAATAAGCAAATATGGATAAGGGTCAAGTTGAACACAATAAAGTTGGAGTGGTATAAAGTGAAGAAACAGTTTCTCCAGCACAGGCAATCTGCGGAAACTTCTTAGATGAGATAAATTTTAAAATGATTTTTTTAAAAATACAGGTCCAAGGGAACGGTCTTGGTTCTCATGAAATAGTCCCCAAAAAGCCAGTGTAGAGAAGCTGCAGCTTAAAGTGACTTGGTCAATGAATCCAGTTATTCCTGTTTTGATTATCTAACTCAAACCATTCTTAGTACTGAGATAAATTTAGTTAAAACCCCTCAGGGATTATCTAATCTATGCCATTGCTATCCATTGCCTGAGAATTATTCCAAATTAACAAAGCAGTCATAGTTTTAGGAGTACTTTGTAGTTTAAATATTCAAACAACAAAAAACTTCACTCCTGGAAATACTCGTCTTTATAAAAGAAACTAGTGCAAATAAATCGACATCTTTAGTAGCTAGGGAATCTTACCCTTACAACATGTCTTATTAGTGTTCAATTAAAATCACCAGGTATTAGCTGAATACTTAATAAGCACACTAGAGTTTATTACCTGCAGGCTGGGTTTTGGGTATTAGACGAACTGGAGTTCACCTTCCAAGTGCAATATTTACCAGCTGTGTACCCTTGAAACTCTTACTTCATCTCTCTGAGATCCAGTTTCTTGAAACATGAAGTTAGTAACACCTATAGCATCAGGTTGTTTCAAGTAAATAAAATTCCATTGTGAAGGGCTTAGGGCAGCTTCTGAAACGCAGTGCATTGTCAATAAATGGCAGCTATAATGATACTTTTTACTACATGGAACAGTCTAGCAGAGGACATTAATAAGCCTAATTCAGCTAAAGAAGTGGTTTCTCATTTCTTTTGCCCAGAACAAATTAAAGCCCTACTCTGTCCTGAGACAGTTCTAACGTGACTTGGCAAGCCAATGATGGGTTCCAATTTTATTAGCTGTACAGGAAATTTCTGATTGATTTAACCTCCAAAAGACAATACCGTGTAATTAACATGTAACAAATGTCAACTCTTGTTATTGCTGGAACAGACAAGCCCTGCAGATCTCTGTCCTCTGCCTGGCTTTACTGTACATGGATGCAGTTTCTTTCTTCTTTCTTTCTTTTCACTTTCCCATAGCACCTTCTTGTATCCAGTTCCCTTTGAGTGACATTGGGAACAATTTCAGTTGCAGCTCTTCCTGAAAGTCAGTTATTTTGAAACATGAGGAGACTTAAAGAGATAAACACCACTTATTGCTCTGTTTGGGGTGGCCTGAAGCCAGAAACCGTGCAACTGGTGTGAAGCTTCATCAATGGGTTTTTTGAGCACTCTTTGCATTTGCATATCTCAGTAATTAAGGGATTGCTTTTTCACCCTAATCAGTTTGTCTAAAAATTGAAAAAGACAGTGTGATAGGAAAAAAACCTCAAAAAACAAAATAAAACCTCTTCTTATTTAAAATTGCTGTATGATGGAGCACAGAGTATGGTATTAAAATATACCGCATTTAAAATTGGGAGTCTGGCTGCTAGTCCGGAAGTCCTGATAAGACCCTGGGTCAATCACCATATCTCTCAAAGTTTCAAAATGCTAAGTCTCTTTTAGTTTTTATGCTTTATGATTCTACATGATGTCAAACAAAGTTTACACCATAGTGAATCCCACCATAGTGTACATCCACAAGAATGCGGTCCTAATGAGAATAAGATCTATTCCATGCTTATATAAGTAGATCAAAGTGATTTCTATTGTCATGTATAACTAAAAAGACTAGTAAAAGGGAATTAAAAACAATAATAAATGCTAGAGAGGATGTGGAGAACGAGGAACACTTTTACACTGTTGGTGGGATTGTAAATTAATACAACCACTATGGAAATCGGTATGGAGGCTCCTCAAAAGACTAGGCATAAAAACACTACATGTCCCAGCTACACCAATTCTTGATATTTACCCTGAGGAAGTAAAGTCATCTTACTACAGTGATCCATGCAAACAGTGACACATGTTTATAGCAGCACAATTCACAATAGCCAAACAATGGAACCAGCTTAGGTGTCCATCAGTGGACGAATGGACAAAGAAAATGCGGTATATACACATAAGGAAGCTTTATTCAGCCATAAAGAAAATGAAATTATGGCATTCGCAAGAAAATGGATGGAAGTAGAGACCACCATGTTAAGTGAAATAAGTGGAACTCAGAAAGTTAGGGGTCTTATGTTTTCTCTCATATGCAGAAGCTAGAAAGGAAAAGAAAGGTGGGTATAGATCTCGTGAAAATCAAAGGGAGTTCCACAGAGGGAAGGGACCAGGGAGTAGGAGGTGACAAGGGAGGGGGGAATTGCTGGGCAATGATATTGGTCAAATTATATTGCTATAATGTATGCATTTACTAATACGTAACAAAAAAATCCTATCAATATGTCCAACTATCATGCACCAATAAAAATGTGGGAAAAAAGGAAAAATATTCTTCACGAGAAGTCTAGCAAACTGGTACATGTATTACAGTTCTTTCCCTATAGAGATGCTGCTGCTGACTTGAACTGAGTAGGTATGTGCTTCAAGCTTTGCAGAAAGGGACAACCTGTTGAACATTTTTTTCATATATTTGTTGATTGTTTGTATATCATCTTCTGAGAAGTGTCTGTTTAGTTCCTTGGCCCATTTATTGATTGGTGATTGGGTTATTTATTTATTTATTTATTTATTTGTGTGTGTGTGTGTGTGTGTGTGTGTGTGTGTGTGTGTTAAGGCTTTTAGGGGCTTTATAAATCCTTGAGGTTAGTGTTCTATCTGATGTGCTTGTGGTAAAGATTTGCTCCCATTCTGTAGGTCCTCTAGTCACCTCACTGATTGTTTCTTTTGCTGAGAAGAAGCTTTTCAGTTGGATAAAGAAACTTTGGTATATATACACAATGGAACACTACTCAGCACTAAAAGAGAATAAAATCATGGAATTTGCAGGTAAGTGGATGGAATTGGAGAAAATAATGCTAAGTGAAGTTAGCCAATCCCCAAAAACCAAAGGTCGAATGATCTCTTTGATAGGAAGATACTAACTTATAAAGGCAAAAGAGAGGGGATGAGAGGAATGAAAGAGCTTTAAACAGAACAAAGAGGGGGGAGGGAGGAGGGAGGGCAAGGGGATAGGAATAATGGCAGACTGAGTTATCCATGATTACCCTAAATACGTGTATGAAGACAAAATTGTTGTAAAAATACTTTATATAAAACCAGCAACTTGAAATATCATGCTCTTTATATGTTATATGAAATGAAATGTACTCTGCAATCATGTATAACAAATTAGAATATTAATTTTTTTTTTTAAAAAAAGGTATAAGAGTTTTTGCAGGAGCCCTGTTTGGGGAGATGGCTTAAATTGCGGTTGACTATGGGCCATAAGGATTTGGGCATTGTCGCCTTCCGTAGTCTCACTGGACTTGGCCTGGGATCTCGAGTGACTTGGCTGAGATTGCTGATCGGGTCAGCGCCATTTTGGTGGTGTGTGTGTGCACGTGTTAGTCGTTGTTAGAGCCAGAGAGAAAAGTTATCAGAATAAAAAGCTGTTTGTCTCCAGTTTGCCTCTGAACTTCTTCCCGCAGCTTCATTGCTCCAAGCGGCCATCGCTTCAGGCGGCAACAAGTTTTAAATAAACAAATAATAAATATCAAAAAAAAAAAGAAAGAAAAAATAATAAAAAGAAAGGGACGACCTGGTCACTAACTGGCTGGCATTATGGCTGGAAACAATTTCTTCTCTTACAAACAATGTTGTTTTTATCTGCATCAGAGACCTTGACCACTTTAACACTAAATTCCAGCTGGTTGACCCAAACCAAACATCCAGTAAAGATGACACCTACAGCAAATGGCAAACAGAAAACTACTTTTTAATTCTGATTATTCCATGGTCTTTAGTCTCTACCATTCCCTAGTCTAAAGCTATTGACCATCATTCATTCTTCTCCCCCTCCACTAATCTCTCTCAGTCTCTCTCGCACACACCCCCTCACTCTCTGTGTTTTGAGGTTAGTTTTCTTTCATTGTTTATACTACAGATATATTCAATGAGGACTTGGCAAAACTTTCCCTAAGGAACTTGAAGAGATACTAAAGGTTAGGAGAAATTTCTGATTAATAAGCAGTGACCATAAAAGACAAAGAATGCAGTTCTCAAAAGAGCTGAATACTCAAGTGTGAGCAAGAAGCTGCACGTGTAGATAAAGAGGGTGCCAAATAAAGAATAAATTACGAATTGACGTGAAAGTGGCATGTCCATTTGGAGACAGGAATTCAAGTTTGGAAAAGTTATTACGTAATTTTAGAAAAGATTCCGGATGGATGTGAGAAGTTGGATATAAAAAGGGGGAGTGTAGAGAATTTGGATATAAAAAGGGGGAGTGTAGGAGACAGCCATTGAGTTAGAACTGTCACAAATAACCATAGTCAGAGCTGTAGAAAATCTGAAGAACCAGGGTGGGGGGATAAGGTTATGGGATGCAGGACGGCCAGACCCCAGAGGGCTGGGATGATAGGATAGTTGGAACTGTATTTGGTCAGCACGTGACACTGTGAAGGAATTAGCTCAGTGAGAACTCTGGAGACTTAATCTAAGCCACTTACCTGCCTCAGTTTCTGTCATGTTCTATATACCTCTGTTTTGTTCCATTAATTTTTTAAAAAGCACTCTCTGGAACTGTCTTGCTTCCAATTACCATATTTCTTGTCTGCCAGCCTTCCAGAGTATGAGTTCTCAGAGTGGGGAGACCTAGTCTTTTATGGTCACTGCTGTTATTCAAGACCTAGCACACATTAGGTGCTGTGCAGATGATTGCCAAATGGAAATGAAATCAAATGTTTAGGAAAATCCTCTGCTTATAGACAGCCTCAGAATGAGATGCATGTGTCTTTATCTTCTTTGCAATGTCTGGTCAAAGGAACAAAAAAATGTTTTTAATAATACATCTCAGCTGTAGCCATCAGTGGCATCCCCAACTACTGTTAGGATCTTTATATTTACAGCGGTGCCTCCTCCAGATGTTGTTGGTACATTTTTTTTTCTTTCCAAATACAACTCTAACTTCTCTCGTGTTCCAAAACCACATGGAAGTGGAACGTTAAATCTGGGAGTGGGCATGTCTGTGTAATTTCCTTCATTTCTATAAGGTTTTGGTGGTTTTTTTCCTCCCCTAGGCCACAGATTAGCTGAACAATTACAAACCAGCTTCAGAGATTTCCTCTTCAGAAGGTTGAAAAAAAAAAAGAGAGAGAGAGAGAGAGAAAAAAAAATGATAGCACGTTTGAACAGGCTGGGCTTGGTAAAAGTCTCTTTGTCTCACATTTTAAATGTTCACCTTCCTTCCATATGCCAGTTCCCTTTGGATTTATAAAAAATCATTCATATATACATTCCACCCTTAGCATCCACAGGTTGCCACAAGTGTATTCAAACAACCACGGATTGAGCATATTGGGGAAACATCATGTCTGTACTGAAGGTGTTCAGGCTTATTGTTGTCATTATCCTCCAAGCAACAGAGTATAACAACTATTTATGTATCATTTACTTTGTATTAGGTATTATACGTAATCTAGGGCTGATTTAAAATGTATGGAGAGTGTGTATAGGTTTTATGCAAGTATTATATAAAAGCATCTGCAGATTTGGGTACCCACAAGAGTCCTGGAAGCAATCCCCCTGAGACGTTGAGGGAATGACAACATATATCACCTCATCTTCCAAATTAACAAAGGAATCAGGACAAAAGTCCTTTCTGTTCTGATTTCTGTGTGTGTGTGTGTGTGTGTGTGTGTGTGTGTGTGTGTGTGTGTTGTGTTTTAATACAGATTCCCAGAGGAAGGAGGGAAAGGTGTATAGTATAAATAAGTCAACAACGAAAACGCCTGAGCAAATCCTTATTTAGCGGGCCTCTGGTTTTATTTTTTGAGAACCACTTTCCTTGTTTTGATTTGAAATGATGCCACCAAAGCCCATTGCAGAAACATTGAGCTTTGCACAACAGAACAGGTCAAATGAGCCTCCCCAAGTGTAAACACAGCTCTTGTGTGGATGAACTGTTTCTGAGGCTCCAAATGCAACCCTGGGGCAGCCTTTGAAAGTGTCTGTGTGTTCCACGGAAGGGCTAACACCAGGTTATGTCCCTGCAACTTTTTTTTTTTTTTTTTTAATCCCAAATGTCCCAGTCAGGCTGTGGTTGTTATTTTGTCCTCAGTGTAAATGGTTTTCCCACACTCAACAGAGGTGGTTCTAGAGCCACCAGTGATTATAGTAGGCATCTCTGTGTGCTGTGGGCCGTAGGAGTGTCGCATCGCAGGGAGCCACAGCCGGGACTCCACACAGCTTGGTGGTGCAAACCAGTTGGGTGCCAGCATGTGAATAAAGATGGGCAAGTTCCTAGCATCTGTTTGCCAGCCATCGGCCAAGTCTGTGTTGTCCCACCCTAGGTACACTTCACTCAAGTGCCTTTTGCATGCCTGCCTTCACGGAGTGTGAGGTTTCACCTCTTTGCAAACCTTTCTATGCCATGGCTACACATTTTGAGGTTAGATTCACTGGCCAGAATGTCACTTTGTCATGAACCTCTGAGAAGGTGAGCTATGAGTAACAAGTCCAGGCAGGAACATTGTCAAAACAGCCCAATTTGTCTTTTCTAGATTGACCGAACATGAAGGTCAAGTAGTCCTTTGGTATCAAATCAGATTGTGTCTAGACACTCAAAAGAACAGGAACTTAGACCATTTTACAAAAGCCATGGCATCTCCCTATTTTTTATTCCCCACTTGGAAAATCAGTTCACTTGCCCCCTACATTGGAGATGGGCCCTCAAGAGGAAGCGCTGAGGCGGAAGTTGCAATGTTGCTTCTTTCGTGGACAGTGGCCCCAACCTGCCACCCCACGCCCTCCCCACAGCAAGCACTGAGGCTTTGGAATGGTTTGCTTGGGCAGAGTTGAGAGAGCGCCCAAGATGGCCAAAGGATGTGGGCGGCCCCTCTCTGTGATAAGCTTAGTCCAACTCATCTTGCCTCCCCTGGTCTGATGTGGTTTTCAACTAGTTTTAATGTTGAACCGATAGGCTGGATCAGTGAGAAACACAATTTCTTTCCTACTTCTAGACTACTAAAGATTTTACCTTGTTCCATTGTCTTTCTCCCTGGTCTTTTGGTGACTATATGAGAAGAAAAGAAACAGGAGACAAGGGCAAAAAGGTCAATGCATCTAGTTGTTGTAACAAATGTAAAAGTCACACATCCACATGGGTGTCCTCGGCTTCACCTCGGTTCCCTTTGGAAGTTTACCCAATTATTCACAAGCCTTTGGACTTCCTCTTTCAGAATTGTTCTTAGATTCTGAAGCACATTCCTCAGGTGTTTATGTCAAGGTAATAAGTAAAGGCAGATTTGATCTTGGCAGCAATTGTCGTTCACAGTTGGGGAATCCCACTTGGATCCCCAAATGAGTTACAACCATGAAGCAATGGGACTAAAACTTTTATGTGGATAACACAATGTTGCTAAATGTCCAAGGGAATTTGGAACAAACATGCGAATATTGATGATTTATTCAGCCAATATCACTGATACAAATACAGAGCTTCCCTACTCTAGAAGATACTCACCAGATAGGGACATATCAGCTCAGGTTGACTAGGCAAAACTTTAGTAATATTTAAAGGTAGAAAACAGCACCCATTGTAGTATAAGATCTCCCTGCTATTCCTAAAAAGTGCCTATAGGATGTTAAACATGGGGAAAGGAAAATTAAAAAAAAAAAAATGAAGAAGGGAAGACAGGGAAAATGAACAGCAAGGAAGAGGACAGAAAATTTCAATAATGCAGTGGTTTTGGGAGTGGGTCATTCACATTGCTCTCGGGCAGTCCTTCCATGATCTGGGGAAGGGCTTGTGAGATGCTTAATTTTATGAATCATCTTGACTGGGCCAGGAGGGTGCCCAGATATTTGCTCCAGCATTACTCTAGGTGTGTCTAGCGGGTATTTGGGATGCGTATAACATTTAACTTGATAAAAGTAGATGGCACTCCTTAATGAGGTGAGCCTCATCCAATCAGCTGGAGGCTAGAATAGATCACAAATGCCCACCTTTCCCTGAGAAGAGAGAATCTCTTCTGCCTGATGGCTATCAAGCTGGGACATCAGCTGAATCCCACGTTAGGACGTGAATGAAGCATTGGCTCCTCTGACTTGAGTCTGGAACTACACCTTCAGTTCTCTTGGGTCTCCAGCTTGCTGACTACAGATCTTGGAACTTGGTAGCCTCCATAATTACATGAGGAAGTGTTTTATGTTAAATATCTCCTTCTGTGTATTAAAGATATAGGTACGTATCTACATCATTTTACACACACACACACACACACACACACACACACACACACACACACTATTTGCTCTGTTTTTTTTTTTTTTTTTTTTTCCTGGGGAGCACCCTGACTAATACAGTTTGGGTATTCATAATGATCTGGTAGTCTGAAGTTTGGCTGACCTTGCCCTTCATAAATCTCCATCACCATGTTAATGAGTCTTGACAGATGAGAAACTCTAATCCCAGTCAGAAAGGCGGGGTGGGATGGGGGGGTGGGGGTGCCAAGGCTAGGACTGGCAGCGGCTTATTGTGGCTGCGTGTCTGTGCCCAAGGCTCCCCGGATTAGCACAATCAGCAGGTGGCTGGGGAAGGACATCTGAACCGGAAGAATCCTCTCCTTCCTCAATCTCACCCCCTGCACCTCTATTCTGTTGGGGATCATTACAGATTTTTAAACTCTAACTGTGGAAACGAATGCAGCTGCTCTTTGTAATTGTTTGTGAAACTGAGTTAAAGGGAGGTTGTTGTGGCTCTGCAGGTGCAATCATTAGATGCATCTATGCTGTGTAATTAACCTCATTTCCATGTGAATGTCCGGGGTGTACGCGCTGCTCACAGAACTCACGCCATGATCATTACACTTACAGTCAATCCAATTAGACAAAGGTTCCCACACTTAGAGAAAAATCAGGACAAACCACAAGGGAAGGCCTCTCTCAAGAAGGTCTCTAGTTAAATGTCTCAAAATAAACAACTGTGGCCTAATTAATTGTATGGCAGGCCAAAGGAACACACCAAGGAGCTACTTATGTGTCTGGGGCCCAATTCTAGCGAGCTGCTTAATAGAATCTCCTTTTGTTCACATTTGTGAACGAGAGTTGTTCACACTTGGTGTCTGAGAGTTGTGTCCAAATGGGGGCAGGTCTGGTGGCTGTCCTCCACCCTCCCTTATCACCAACTCAGGGTGTCTAATGAAATAACCAATGACTTTATTTTGATTATTGTTTTTAATCCCCTTTAGGAAAAAAAAAAATCCAGCCAATGCTTCTCAAAGGAAGTTGGTGAGGCTGGTGGGCCTTTCCATATTTTAGCAGAGCTACAGCTAGAAGGCACCTTGGACGGAGAGGATTTCCCGGATGTCTCAGACAACCCGATACAGCAGGTGGACCCCTCAATTAAACTTTTGTCATGATCTACATGCTATGAGAGTTCGTCCTGTCTTCTAAGGTTGGTAGTTAGTTCCTAGGAGGTAGAGATCATAACTTAGACTTCTCTTATTCCACCTCCGTCTCCAAGGTGTCTAGCACCGCACCAGTGACTTTTGGAGAGCCCAATAAATATTGGTGGTTAATAAGTGGAGATGGGAAGAACAAGGAATCCCAGGAACTGACCTGGGATCTTAATATCAGAGAAGACACTGGTGACGGTGCGAGTTCCCGAGAAAGTTCAGGAAACAGAAGAAAGAGATACGTAATAAATGGCAGCTCCTGAGAGAAGGAAAGTCCCCGGGTGTGTGTGCACACGTGGGCACATGCTCACCCTTAGTACATGGCTACTAGAGCTCTGTGTTCCAGGGACTGGCAGTGCCTGGTGTTTGTTAGAAATTCAGAATGTAGTCTCCATGCTGAACCTACAAAGTGAAAGGCAAGATTTCACCAAGTCTTCCTGCTTTTTATGTGCATCCAGGTTGAAGAGACAGTGCCTTATGGTTCCTTCTGTTCCACATTGGACAAGGTAAGAGAACAGTCCAGAAGTGTCCAGACGGTTCTCTTAAGTCTTGTTCATCACCCATTCTTTTCCACGTGACCCTTTCTCTTCCACCACTCTGTAACTTTTCCTCCTTATCAGTTTTTAATTCTGAGAGTGTATGTTTTAGAGCAACAAATACAGAGAGCAGTAAATATCACCTGTAATTACATGTTAGAACGTATTCTGGAGACTTGGTATTCCTTCCTCCTCCTCTCTGATTACTTTTATGCCTGTACTCTGTCTTTGCTTGTACTTCCGGACCACACTGGGGTCGTTTTCTCTGGGAAGTGCATTGGAGCTGAACTCTTTCACTCTTTTACTCTCCTTAAGGACAGAGCGTGTGTAAAAAAAAAAAAAAAAAAAAAAAACATCTTTTCCTGCAGTCCACAGTCGAATAGGTGAACACATGAAAGACAACGTCACAACCGATGGAAATATCCAAGAACGCAGACTCTGTAGGCATGTGTCCTGTCCAAGGGCAAAATCCAAGGGCTTCCTTCCTTCTCTCATCCCCACAATCTTTACATGGCAAGTGCTGTGCTAATTGCTGTCAATGTGCTCAACGTCTTCTGAGGAAGGAGAACAGAGAAATGAGCAAATGCATATTTGTAGAACCTGGTAAGTTCTCTAAACGCAATGCAACCAAAATTGGCATAAAACCAGCCTGGGGAATTTGTGTCTGATTGTGTGTGTGTGTGTGTGTGTGTGTGTGTGTGTGTAAATAAGTATAGATGGGCAGAAATGAGGTTCTATTTAAAGGGGATGTTTCTAAGAAGAATTCCGAATCCTTATAAGATACTTTTAAGAAAACATTTTTGACATATTTGAAATCATATGACAGAAAGGTCCACCCTTGTAAAATCTCCACCATGAGTCAAAGATGAGGGTTGCATAATTTTCTAGATAGTTAAAATATTACAATAGGTAAAAAAAAAAAAAAAAATTAATAGTGAGTTAGAGAAAACAAAGAAAATCAGTGCAGGAAGATTGCTTTCAGTATATGATTAAAAAAAAAAAAAAAAATAGGACCTGCCAGGTGTATCCATCTATTGTGACGACTGTCAGTTTCTGGCTGACTGAAAGTCTGTAACCTGCCATTGAACCCTCCCGGTTGTTCTGTCTGTGGGAATATTTCTCTGTGAGACAAGCCAAGGCAAGTCTATGGTGGTTCCTGAGGAGGAGTTTGGGACTGACTGTAATTTAGGAAAGTCCAAGCTCCCAGTCAGGCCCTGTGGTGCCTTTGGGAATAAGGGGCCTGTGTCGGGTAGCAGTTCATTTCCCCTTGCCTGCTAACCAGTCATTCTCCTCCCCAGTGCCCTGTGCATCAGAAGGCAGCCTTCACAAACTTCATAAACTGGATTCCCTTGTCCTCTGGAAAAATATATTAGGTCAGAAACTCAAGTATCCAATGTAATTTGATAATCCTTGTCAGGGGAATGTTTCCCCATCGAGGCTCAGAAGATATTCCGCAGCCATGCCCATAATGTGGGACTTAAACCACAGAGAGTGTGAGGTCCAATTACTGCGAGTACTAATTACCTTCATAAAATAGGTGGGGATGGCGGGGCCATGGAGGGTAGATACAATTTAGTTTCTTTCCATTGGCCCACAGAAGGCCCAATCTGGGAAAAAATATCACTTAGGCACCAGGTCTCAGTGGGTCCTAGTATTTCTTTCCTGGTCCATAATTGCTAATTCACTTAAGTAAAAATAATATTTGTCCTCACAGGTGCCAACCTAAGTAAGCCATTGCTTTACTTGGAGTGGCTAAAAAAATACAATTACATTACATTCACGAACATTCCTCCTTCTTATAAGAATGCATTTAACGTTTGGAAAATAAGTTGCTGCTGGATAATCTAAGTTAATAATTCCACAAAAACTAAGGACGAGAAGCCGTGTATGTGTGTGTGTGTGTGTATATACATACATTCATGTGTGTATGTATATACATATATAAACGTGTGTGTGTGTGTATATATATGTGTATATATATATATATATATATATATATATATATATTTAAGCACAGAACAATATCACAGAGAAACCAGATCTTGATAAAAGGAAATCAGTATTAATAACTTTTGCTTTCTATAACTGGAAAAATCTAATGCCTCTTATTAGAAAGGCTATAAGTACTTTGCCCCCATTTGATTACTCTATCCAAAAAAACCTCCACTCTTTAGGGGGTTGATTTCCACAAGCAACTTGCTACTGCTTCATTAGTGCACTTAGGGCAGAAGCTGTTATATCTCTGTTAGCAAATGTTGCTAAAAGTCTGCACGTTATGACTTGTGCTGATTCATAATACAGCTTGATTTGGGGTAAGATTGAGCAATGACGCCAGCAATAGTGCCTGGACAATAAGGCCATTTTAGAACTGGTATTCAGGGAAAGGAAGCCAGTATTTTAAAATAAGAATGTTTAAACCAGTTTGCTGCCTCTAATTTTAGACCAGCATATTTATATATGTATTAAAGCTCTGCATCTCTCATTATTAAGTACACTAGGTATGAATTATGCATACTAGCATGCAAAATCTTTAAAATCAATTAGGGGACAAGGGAGTCTTCATTTGAAGAATGGCCGTCTGAACATGTAACTGCAAGTCTGTTCTCTCATTGCTGGTTAATTATGTCAAAATTTGTCCAGTCTTTGCCTATAGGGTATTTGTATTTATGGGTAAGCAGTGAATTATATTAAAAAATAAAAACAAAAACCAGCAAACCTAAAATCAACTCCATGGGTAGTATGAAGAGAAGTGACAAATTTCTAAGTTCTTGTAATTGCTTCATTAAGCTCAGTCAGACAATGAGAGTCAGCCTTCCACAGCAAATACAGGTTGTGAATCAGTTCAGAATAATTCAGTGTTAGGTCATTCTGTCCCAAGTGCACTTCATCCTTGGCAAACTTGACACAAATGCTCAAAGCACATAGACCACTTTCTAAGCCAAGGATATTCATAGCATTATTTCTGTAGGGATCTGTGTCATGAAGGAATGGGAACAGGAAGACAATAATGGAAATCTTCATTGTCTTTACTCTGCATAAAAACTCCTGTATATATTTGTGCTGATGTGCAATCATTGATTAAATCACATTTAACCATTGGACAAGGAGGAGTTTGGATGAAAACTGAAAAACTGACACATCATTTGGCAGTATCCATTGAACAGACTCATCAGGGTATTTCCTGCCCTGAAAGCAGTCCTGAGGAGTCTTATGTTAATCTTCCCAAAATCTATTAAAAAAAAAAAAAAAAAAAAAAAAAACTTGAGCAAAATAATGTGCAAGTGTTTTAACAAAAAGGGTATTTCTGTGATCTTTTTTTTGAAATTTGTTTTTAACCAAAGGATTTTGGAGCTAGTTCCTGTGCTCTTATCATCTTACTTGTAGATACTCCAGTATTGTGCTCCTAGTTTGGGGCATCTAGTACCATGACAAGATGCTCATGGTGTGATTCTAACGTAGTATTCTAAAAGGGAATGGATCATAACACTAATGAACCACGGGTAGCTAGAAAGTTGGAAGAATCTATTTGAATACTACCAGAAGAGTCATGTTCGTTTTAGAGGGAAGACTGAACTTTCAATGTGAATAGGGAGAACACTCACATGGATCTTCGAGGACACGCCTTATCAAACTGACTTCTAAAGTTGAGAAATACAAATTTAAAATTTTTTTCAAATTTGTGAACTTCTACCATTAATTTTAACTACAGCTTTCTTTCTCCTGAGAGAAAACTAAGATTTACTCATGAGTGTTCACATGAATAATCAAAGTCCACTACCTAATATTTTAATTATGTCCATCCACATATTATTAATTCATTCAGTTAATACTTCTGATGACTTTGGATGCAAAAAAAAAAAAAAAAAAAAAAAAAATTCCAGGAGCAAAATGTACATAATACCATTCTGATGCAAGGAATTTGTACCATAGTGATTGTTGGGAGTGTTTAAAGGAATTATTACAGTGTAGGCTCAGATCAGTTGCCTTAATCATTACAGAAACAAGGTGACAACACACAGGACAGAATTATTGATTCTTCCTAGGAAAAGAAATCCAGGAACACTTTCCTGGAGAGATGTCAGAGTTGACTTCGAACACACAATGCAGAATCCTTCACAAGGACAAGGGACAAAATATACACTGAATTGATTTTCTTCTTCTGGAATAATATAAAATATATAAATTATACATTATAATAAAGTCCACATGCAAAAGTTGCCCGGTTCAAAAATCTAAAAAGGTATTTTAAGATCCATCGTTTCTAAATGGCTCAATGGTGTTTTCTCAGTATTCTTGATTTTAAACGATATAATTAGATGTTATTGTTAAGCAACACATCTGGGGGAAAAATCTGGCAGACTGCAGGTAGAAATTTTAGGCAGTGTTTGATAAGTCCAACCAAAGAGAAGTACAGTTCTTTTGTCAATGACATATTCCCTGTTGCTTAATCTGAAAACTCTGGGGTGGGGCCGGGGGAGGCATCATGCTCTCTCATTTCCATATCCTGGAGTCCTCCTGGTAAATTTATTTCTCTGCAAGTGAGTTTCACAGCAGTGGCATTATGACTCCACAAGAAAGAGCAGCAGCCGAATGTCTTCACAACCCTGTGTTTTGTGTATTGATCCTTGTCTTAGCAATGCGAAATTTATTTGCTTAGTGCAAAGTTGACAAGATCAATGTTTGTCAAAAACAGTTATCATTTTTTTAAGATTTATTTCCTAATGGTTAGTCTTAAGATGTTCCTATTACTAATGAGGACATTGGAGTTAAAGTCTATGAGCATTCTTAGTAGAAAAGGAACTACCAGGAAAATGCATGCATTAAGGCCCTGATGCAGATTTTAGTCACATCAAATTCCTCTTAGGAAGGCAGGGGACAAAGTGTCTTTGTGCCTGCAAGTGTGTGATTGATTGTGTGTGAGATGGGGGGTGGGGGGTGAGAGAGAGAGAGAGAGAGAGAGAGAGAGAGAGAGAGGGAAAGAGAGAAAGGCATCCACAAGTATACATGTATAAGAGAACACAAAACCAAAGATCTATGCTTTCTTTTCGTTTTTTGATGTGTTCATCTTTCTCCAACGCAGAGAGTTTGGGGTTTTATTATTCTTGTTTTATTCTGACTGTTTTAGTATGATCTAAATATGTCCCTTTACCTCACTAGACTATATAATCTTTCCAGAAATATAGAGCCACTTTATTCATTTATATCCCTTGTTCTACCCTTCCTCGCCCTCATTCTGCATCTTTGACTGTGTCTTGACCTGAATATTGACGCCCTCAAACCACCAGGATTGTAAGGAACGCTTTTCCAACCGTACCTGCACAAAGATTACCTGGAGATCTTGGTAATATGCAGATTATGATTCAGTGAATGGTTCTGAGTGGGAGCCTATTTCTAATAAACTTGATGGTCACAAGCATGCTGCTCTCTTATGGGTCTTGCTCGAGTTGTTGGGTGGTCTCCTGTCCACCTCATTCTGGGTTCCCCAAATAGCGAAGATCAATTTCTAACATGAAACAAATCATTTCTGCACAGAAATGTAATCATTTGGGATGATTTATTAAGCTAGTGTGCCTGGGTTCGATCCTCAGCACCACGTAAAATTAAACGCATTGTGTACAACTAAAGCAAATAAATAAATATTTAAAAAAATATGCAGTTACACCAGGATTACACCAGGATTTACATATGAATATTAGTATTGTTCCCTTCAAAACAATTAACAACTATCTTTTTGATATGCAAATTCTGTTTTTAGAATTGTCTACAATGGTTCAAAAGTGAAGCATCACCTATTCATTTACACGTATCATGGCTTCACAAATATTTGCTGAGTCTCTGAAGAAAAACAACAACAATAACACCCCACAAGTGTTGTACTAGATTTTTAGGGACACAGTGGTGGTAGATAAGGGAGAATGAGTGTCCTTAACTGCTCAAGGAGCTCAAAGAAGGGGAAAGTTAGAAAGTAATTATGTCTCAACATAATAAACGCAGTGTAGATGCTCTCAGTGTGCATGTTTTCTTAAACCAAACAAAAGCCATTTGAACTTGAAATTGACCTTGAGTTTGGTAATGTGGTTTCTCATTGAAAATTATTGTTTCTCTCAAGTGGTGAGATTTTTGCTCCATGCAGCAAACACTTGGATTTGGATTAGGAACTTCATTTCCAGAACGTGTATACAGTCTCCCAAAATAAGTTTGTTGAAGAAATGTAGCTAGGAGTGACAGCAAGGACTTGAAAGACTAAACTTCATTGGTTATTTAGACATATTTATTTCACCAGCTATGGATTAGGATCTGTGTGTGTCTGTATAAACACGTGTGCATACAGACACACACAAATACACACATGAATACTGTGTATCATATTTAATAATATTTAATAGTTCAGTCAGTATGCTATTGCTTTGTAAAAATAAAAGACTAAACTTCATGAATTCTTTTTTTTTTTTTTTTTTTTTTTTTTGTTTTTGGTACTGGGGATTGAACTCAGAGGCACTCGACCACTGGGCCACATCCCCAGCCCTTTTTTGTATTTTATTAGAGACAGGGTCTCACTGAGTTACTAAGTGCCTCGCTATTGCTGAGGCTGGCTTTGAACTCGCGATCGTCCGTCCTGCCTCAGCCTCCCAAAGTGCTGGGATTACAGGCGTGCGCCACCGTGCCCGGCTACTTCATGAATTCTTAACCTATACCTCATACATGGCTTAAAGGTGGGTAACTCTATATTTTATAATCCAAACTAAGACCCTTTGAGAAGTAAAAGAAGAACTATTAATAGTTTGTCTAGGAAAGAAGGCACAAGTTTAGACTATTCTGGGAAAACCAGAGCAAATGATCATCTACAGAAAGGCAAAAAATAAAATAAATGTTTGACCTTAATTTGTTCTATCTGTTGTATTTAGTAGTTTTTCTTTTAACTTAGCAGTCATTCTTCAGAATGAATGCTGCCCACTGTATGGCTTATAAGAAACATTTGAGGGTAAAATCTGCACAGTTTTTTAAAATTGAGGGATTCTGCTCAGGATATGCCTATGCTATTTGGTGATTTAAGCAACCTATGAGCTCGGGGAGACTCATTCGATCAGTGGTTGTGTTTTTTTTTTTTTTTTTTTTTTTTTTTTTTTTTTTTAATTTTTATATGTATATGTGAACTGCTTTATGAATGCAGGGCATTATTTTATAATTTACAGCTGCATTTGGCCAGACATTCTTGAAAACGGGAGGGGTATGGATTGTACAGCTCTTTCATTAAATCATGAAAAAATTATATTGAAATACATTGAAAGAAAGAAAAAGAACTCACTTGGGCTTTCTAGATTATTTCTATAGATATAGAAGGAAAGAAAAAGTGAAGGCCAGTGTCTTTAGACTCTGAATACACAATAAAAAGAATTCTATATTTTCAATTGAAATTGAAACTCTATTTTCAACTGAAACGTTGTTTTGCTTTTGGCTCTAACTGGCTTTACCTTGCTATATTTGATGCTAATTTTTCATAAAATCAAATGTCACCACATATTTAAATTTTGACAGGTTATGTTTCACTTTTACTTTTGAAAAAGAGCCTTCCTTACGCAACATCTTTGCTTAAAATAAATAAGATTAAACAAATGGTTAAATAAAACACCAGCACATAATTAATCTAAAAAAGACTACTGATTATTATCTTTTATTTCTACTTGAACATTTCTAGTGAGATCTCTTGGGATATTTCTATAGTTTTTTTTTTTTTTAATTTAATAGTTAAATTTGGAGGTTTTGCTTTTTCCTTTTATGCCTTTATTTGTTCTTTGGGAACACAGTTTTCTTTGACACTTTCTTTTCTCTCCCTGATTATTGGCAGGGAAAATTGTATTTGTCTTCCAATTTTTCTTCGTCTTCAAATGCGCTATGTAAATAAGCCTTGAGTTCTAGAGAGGCGAGAGTGTCTGAGATCGTGTTCAAGGTGGAAGGGAAGCCAAGGTAAGTGGTTCAGTTCTATGTGGGCTGGGAGACAATGTTCATAAAGCCCTTTAGTGTTTTCCACTACCAGTCCCAAATGTGTGTATGAGAGAACACGTATCAAAGAATAATCACTGTGGTGCAATTTAGGTTTAGCTTGGTGCAATGACATCATGTTTTCTAATTCTCTCTCTCTCTTTTTTTCTTTTTTTTCTTTCTTTTTTTTTTTTTTTTTTTGTGCTGGGAATTAAAGGAAGGACACTTGATCACTGAGCTACACCCCAGCCCTTTCAATTTTTATTTTGAGACAGGCTCTCACTATGTTGTTTAGGGCCTTGCTAAGTTGCTGAGGCTGCCCTCAAACTTGTAATCCTCCTATCTCAGCCTCCTGAGTTGCTGGGATGACAGGCAAATGCTCCTAGAATGAGCTTTGGTCTCATTTTTACATAAGATTTCAATTTAAATTTTAATACAATGATGTAATGAATTTTCACAATTTTTCTGTTGTTTTTTGGCCTTTGCAGAGAGACATATCACGTCAAAAGGTGACAGGATATATTGGTTAAGGAGGGCCTTAGATAATTAAACTAGATTTTTTTTTTACATGAAAAATTTAAAAAAAACTACTATTTTTAGTGCAAGGGCAAAGAAACGTCTCTTAGTATTTTGTTCAAGCTGTTGAGATTTGCCCAGAATCCCCTGAGAGAAAAGACGCTACGTCAGACTATAAAAGTTAAACTTGTTTGTGTTTATTATGTCATCTCAATCATCCAAAGTCAATTCTAGATGATTCCTCATAATCTATTCTTGAAAGTTGACTAGTTTCATGTGGTCTGACCATTTACCTTGGAATATGACTCTTTGACTAGCAAAGACATCATTTGGAAAGATGGTTTCCTTCTTAAAGCCGCCATGCACAGACAGTTCATAGACATCATGTTTCTCTAGCCTCTGCAGCAACAAACAAAACCAAACCCTTTGACTGACAGGGAAGAAGCCTAAAAAAGATGAGATTTGTTTTCCTCATCTCTCTCTCTCACTCTGACATGAATTCTCCAAAATCATACCCATGTTCTGCAACATAAGACCTTTATGAAAATATTACTGACGATGCTCCAGTCACTGAAACTGTTCTATCTCTTTTTCTACTTTCAAATACTCATTCCCCCAGTGCCCTTCCTTGGGGGACTATCTCTGAGTTCAACACTTTGTTGAATACGTTTTTCAGTTCTATGTTTGTGGTCAAAATCATCCATTAACTATTCATGTGAATTGTAAATATAACCCATTCATTTCCCTCGAGTCCTTCCAAACTCTTACAGTGATAGTCAGGTCTCCTTATAAAATTCTTTATGTTTTTTGAATATGGATGAGAAATGTTAATTTCATTGTCATTTTATTATGACCGTTTACCTCCTACTTGTGACATCTAACTCCATAAACAATTCCTTCCCTATTAATGAAACAATTAGTGTTTTCTAAATTAAGGTATCCATCCAATTACACAACAAAGATACCAAATTGCATAATGATAGGTTTAGGTGGCTGGGGTAGGGGTGGGATGGTAGAAAAAACCTCAAACTAATTTTTCAAGCTCTAATACTTATATTGAACATGTATTTTATACATCATCATGTGCTACCTTTTATCTGAGGCACTTTATAAACACAGATTACTTTTCCTGGAATTAATTTCATTCATTTTATAGGTGGATGGGATGTATTTTGTAATAAATTAATTTCTCAAGATTAAATTGCACAGGCAGGAAATGCACGTGTCTAATTACAGAGCCATCATTTAATTAAGTACTTATTATTTGTTGTGCACAATGATGTGCTTTCTACTTCCAATCTCTCTTAAATCAGCTCCTCACTGTATGCATAATGATCACGGTCTTACAAAGCAGGGAACCAAGAAACAAAGTTAATGAACATAAATTAATAAATAGGAGTGAAGCTCAAGTCCTGATCTGTCTGAATCCAGATGTCAGGGCTTGCCAATCTGTGTCACTGTTAAAGCACGTTTATTTTTATTTTTTTTAATCACCATCATGTTTTATTTTCCTATGCAAAAATGAAGATATGATCATATTTAACATATAAACAAACACAAGTTTGTAGAATTTTTGTTGTTATTTTACAAAACAATAGGATCATATACCAACATTCAGTTTCCTAAAAATGTATCCTGGAAATCCATATCAGTTAATTGTTATTCTTGTAGGTCGTTTCTTTTAAGGTAGATAATATTTCTCAGTGTGGATATAATAAGTCTCCATTAATGGGAATGTATTTATTTATTTATTTATTTATTTTGGAAATATGTATATATTACAGGGCTGGGGATGTAGCTAATTTGCTTAACATTCATGAGACCCAGCTGCACATTTTTTTTTTTTTTAAAGATTACTTACTACTTACTCTTTAGATCTCATGCAAACACTATTGTGCAAAATGTGGCTCTCGTTTTATTCTTTCTTTCACCCTTATTTCTCCCTTTTACTATCTTACTCCACATTAGCCACATCTCATTTCTTCCATTTCCCCCCATGCACAAAAATAATAGCTTTCAAACCTGTTCAATGCACAAAGCTGAACTCTACTCGCGTCTTTACCTAGATTTTACAGTAATGCTTTGGCTCAAAGACACAGACACACACACACACACACACACACACACACACACACACACACACCACATAATAGAGTAGTCAGGAAATTTTGATCTGAATCCTATGATATTTGAACTTTCTTTGGGGATTCCCTGGATTCTTGGGGGAAAAGAATTAAAGGAAAAGTGTGAGGAGATCAACAGTGTGGAATGCTGATCAGATACTAATCAAACAGAGGGGAGATGAGCTACTTGATCTTAGTTTTGATTTCCAAGGCAGAAAATGTCCCAGAAGACTGAAAGAAAAATGCTTTGAGAAATCCACCGATCTCAGATGATACTCAGAATACTGGAAGGAGTTCTTCTCAACTTTAAAGGTGCATGCCAGTCCCCTAGGGATCTTATTAAGATGCAGAGTTTGAGGCACCTGTGGAACCTGGGAATGTGCATTTCCAGCAAGTTCCCAGGAGTTGCACACACCACAGGACAGCTAAACCAATTCTGTCTGCCCCAAAATTTAGTCTGATTTTTGTCCACTGTCTACACATGTAACTATAGTTTTATCTACAGTCAATATCAATATGCTAGAGTTTGAAGAGTGGGGGACAAAAATCTGTGGTCACTGACATTAGGTATTCAAACCACGAAGATTTGTGTATATGCCCACGTAATTCTAGCTAAATTTTATCAGCAAATGTTGAAGGAAGGGAGTTGTTCTAGTCCTGCACAGCACTGCTGCGGGCTCAAACCCAGGCCTCATTAGACTGAGTACTTTGCAAATGCTTAGTCCAAAGTGATGATCATTCCCCCCCCCCCCTTTTTAAAAGAAGTACATGCTGGGTTTTGAATAGCAGCCTTTAGCAAGGAAATGAAGGCTTTGCTTCAGGGGTTATGGACATAATGCCTTAGCAATCGACATCTTAGTACGTGATAAGATTCCTGTGACTGACACCTTTATTTTAGGAGTGAATTTGGCTAGGCTATGATGTCCATTTGTTTGGTCAAACACTAATCCAGATGTTGCTGTGAAGGTATTTCATAGATGCAATTAACATTTACAATCTTGAGTAAAGGAGTTGCTCTTTGACAACCTGGGTGGGCTTTATCCCATCCGCTGAAGGCCTGGAGAGCAAAAATTGATGTTTTTTGAGAAGAACAAATTCTGCCTGAGGACTGTAACATAGAAACTCTGCCCAGCCCACCAACTGACCCGTGGATTCCATTTGAAGATCTGAACATCAGGGCTTGCCTTAATTTCTACCCTGCCAACTGCCTTACAGAGTTTGGCTTGCTAGCCCCTGTGATGAAGAGTGAGCCAAATCCTCAACAATAAATCTCTTTACACACTCACCTCTCTCTCACACACACACATACACACACTCTTGTTCTCTAGAGAGTTCTTTTTGAACTCTTAAACATTTACTCTCTTCATTCTAATTTGAGAACTGATTTACTGAAAATAAGTAAATTGATGGAAATAATAACACTAAATCACTGAGGAATACGTGTTGGCATTGCTCTGAAATCATGCTCTCCAGTGTTATGCACAGATGACTCACTGGCCCCAAAATCCTCCAGAGAGATTTAAGTCCTTAAGGTATAGAAGAAAAAAAAAAAAAAAAGAAAAAAATAGGGAACAGAGGTGCGGGCATGTGAAAGGTTAAAAAAAAATACAAGAAATTAGATACTAAGTGTCACAGTGTATAACCAGGTTCATGGTATTGATTGTAAGTCCTGTCACTGTTTCATTAGGGAAGGGGAAATTTATTGGTACAGCAGATGGTGGGACTGATTTGAGCCATAAAAGGAACAGTTGGAGTTTGGAAGCAGAGGATCCTGTAGGGATTAGGACATCCAAAGCTCAGGTAATTGTGTGAGTCAACAAATAGAGGTAAAAATGAGATGTTACTGATAAAGAAGAAATCCAGATTAATCAGATCATCATGCTCTCCTCTCCTGGGGCGATGTATACCGCAGCTGAATCTGTTCCCTGTACAGAGATTCTCCTGCATAACCATGGTGAAAAAAAAAAAAAATTCCATGACAGTTGTGCCTTCCAAGAGTGAGTGTGATTTTAACATTGCACATGAAGGTCAAGATCTAGCAGCTTTTTACATGGTAACCCAGGACAGAATGATGTGATGGAAATTAACACCTTAAAATATATGTGTATGTGTGTGTGTGTGTGTGTGTGTATAAAACACAGCCCCAATTGGACTTTTTAAAACCTCTGCTTCCTGTACCTTATGACTAAGTGTGGGTAATTAAGCCAAGATCACTTTTTCCACTCCACCCATACTTCGTAAAACCTGTTGTAATTTTTCCTTGATTTATTTGTTCTTTTGTATTTTTCTTTTGCAATTTGCTACAACTAATGATTTCAAATGAAAGACTTTCATATCAATAGGTGACCCAATGATTTACTGATCCTTTTAATGCTGTGAAAAGAGAAATCCATTACGTGGTGGGGGGGTGGGAAGGGGTAAGGGGGACTCCTAACAGTGGTGTTCTATATTTATAGCTTTGGCTGTGACTCCATAAGACTCTATGGAGGTGGTGGGCGGTGGGGTGGGCAGTGGTGGTAAATGACACTCATTTGTAAGTATCAGCAATATTCACCAAGAAAAACAAAAAATTGATTTGTGGAATCCATTAAGATATAAGCATGAATAATAACCTGAGAGTCAGCAGTGTAGGACTTTAAAAGGTATTTGAGTTTTAAAATGCATTATATTTTGCAATTTCAAAAGCATGTGTTCCAAATGGTAAAACATATGTCCAAATCTGGTCCATGAAATCAAACATTCAAACCAGAAACTGTATTTACTTTGGCTTCTTCTTGGTCTTTCTCTTTTATCTAGGCACAAGTCAATCAATTAACATTTTGGGGATTCTACTATGTGCCCAGGTAGGTGGCAAAGAATATGGAAGAAGCAAGGTCTATGTACATGTTCAAACAAGCAAAGATCTTGAGGACTCAGTCCAACACTTTTGGGGTCAACCCTTCTCTTTCCAATTGCTTCTCCAAACATCTCCTAACTCAGTTGCTGCTTCTTATCTAGGGTTACCAGATTTAGCAAATAGAAATATGAATCAACTGTATATATCTGGCAACCAACTATCCATGTATTCTTGGGATCCACATTTTTCCATGGCCTTCTGCTGTAGAAGAGATACTATAAAAGAGCAGGGTGCAATGGCACATGCCTATAATCCCAGTGGCATAGGAGGCTGAGACAGGAGGATCACAAGTTCAAAGCCAGCCTCAGCAACAGTGATGTACTACTAAGCAAGTCAGTGAGACCCTGTCTCTAACAAAATACAAAATAGGGCTGGGGATGTGGCTCAGTGGCTAAGTGCCCCTGAGTTCAATCCTGGATACCCCCTCAAAATAAATAAATGAATAAAAGGGACACCCTGGTACTTCTTAAGAATGAAAAAAAAATGTCTGCTTATGATTACAAACCAGATATAAGGCTTGGAGCTAAAGGGGAAGCTTTTTCAATATTTTTAGTGACAAAGGTCAACAACACAGAGAACTCTTATTCTCTTTGCACACTTTTCCCTCCTTCTCTTTGGCCCTGTTTCCTTACACCGCAGAGATCTTTGTTTTAATAATGATAAGAAAAAAGAGAGATTGCAGGCACTCTCCTAGCACAGCCCTTTTGGGGAGTAATCAAGCTTCTCCAAACCAAATCCCATCCTTGGCACACGCTGCCATCTTGGCTCCATGGAAGCCAGCACTTGAAGGTGATTAATCCACATTCAATGGAAAATAAAGTGCCAGTGTCTTTTCTACTGGGTCCAATTTTTCATGGCAAATACACTCTACTCAATTTCTTGGCACTGTGGCACATGCATGGGTACAATCCCAGATTGTGGCAAAAGCAACTGCTATTTTTGACAGAAAAATCCCAGCATGCTTTGTAATATTGAGAGTTTGGGGCAATGAGTTCCTTTTAATCCAAATTTTTAGAAATGTGTATTTCTATAATGGTAAAATCATATTTTTTTTAGGAATCAAAATATAATGGTTATTATCTCACAACTTTCATCACATTCTCTCTGTCCTGGAGCCTTTATTTTATTTATTTATTTTTATGTGGTTCTGAGGATCGAACCCGGGCCACGCATGTGCTAGGTGAGCGCTCTACCACTGAGCTACAACCCCAGCCCTCTGTTCTGGAACTTTTGATGTCTTTTTCACCTCAGCTTCTGAAAGTGCTGGTCAGCAAGGACTTTCTTAGAAAATAAAAATATTCACTCAGGTATCACAAGCACAGCTTGAGGTTCCCCGAACCTCTCTGCTGCCAGCACAGAATGGAGACCAGGGCAGTCTAGAATTCTGTTGAAGTTTGCAAGATTTTCAGCCGGGCACGGTGGCGCACACCTGCAACCACGCCTGTAATCCCAGCACTTGGGAGGCTGAGGCAGGAGGATCACGAGTTCAAAGCCAGCCTCAGCAATGGCGAGGCACTTAGCAACTCAGTGAGACCCTGTCTCTAATAAAATACAGAAAAGGGCTGGGGGTGTGGCCCAGTGGTCCAGTGCCCCTGAGTTCAATCCCTGGTACCAAAAAAATAAATAAATAAATAAATAAAAAGTTTGCAAGGTTTTCAATGTATGTATACCAGGCTCTGATTTCAGATGGAAATTGTGCGATATGGTCATTTGTGCCCCAAAGTCATTCAAAGCCTGGCAATATGGCTGATTATATATTGGAGTCCAGGGGGTACTAGAAGATGACCTATAAGCAAGATGATGATGGGGATCCTGAGTGGGTTGCAGTCACCAGGAGAACCTTACCAAACTTCTCTAACCAAAATGATTATTACCATATGTTTCCTAATAGCATGACATTTGCATTTTAGACTCCACCCCCCCACCCCACCTCCCCATAAAAGGAAATCCTCATGTCCTGGAATCAGTCGCTTGTGTCTTGAATATCACAGACTTGGTTTTGTGGAATGGCAATTCTGAAGACTACATCTTGCTGATTTAGCAATACCAAAATGTGTTGTGTGGTGTTTCTGGCTACAGTGAACTCAGGGAGAAAGAGGGTACAGGCCAAAGCTGTGCTGGAGGAAAAATATATAGAATTCCAGTACTCCCCTGCATTGGTGAGAATTTGATGGACCAGGTCTGACATCATTTGGTAATTAGAGTTGATTTAGCATTGTGTGTGTGTGTGGGGGGGGGGGTGATAGTAAGACAACTCTCACAATTCTAGTGAGCAGCTGAATATGGAGACCTCCTCCAGAAGTGAGTTTAGGCAGTTTTCCCAGTTGCTCAATGGGCCACTAAATTCTAGGCAGCATCCGATGGGTAATGTCCAGGCTCCAAAGTAAAGACTTCACATCCATCTCAGAAATACCTCCAGAATTTCAGAACAATAAGAGGAGCTTTGGAGAGTAGGACCACTCTTCCTTCAGTTCTCCTGAATGTGAAGGTTGTGTATAGAAGCAAAGGTACACAGTATTTACTCTTCTAAGGTAGAAATCTCCTTCGCAGAAGACTGGCCTAATGTCCCTTCCTACTCTACTCCAAGGGGAAATTAAGTATGAAGCACTTTATTCTTGCTCTGAAACGTATACCTATTTGCAAAATTACCTTGCACATTATGGAGGTGGGGTGTCTTGATTCCAAATATCTCAAATAATAGGACTGGAAACCTTTATTACGGACTACTTGGGTTAATTGGGGGTGTTGCCCCAGATTACTTCCTGTGTCCATGGTTTAAGAAGTACAAAGGCTAAGGGGACTATTACTGAGGGAGGTGGTGGTTTTGTGATGGGATCCCAGGCCTGGGTGTGGTTTTGCAGGCACCACCTGCAGACAGCAGCAAGGTGCCAGGCTAAAACTGGCATCAGACCTGGCGAGGGAGTGTCAAGAGAGCACAGCACTTCTGTGCTTATGTTTTCAGGGCCTCTTGGTTACTGGTCTTCTCTCTCTGTCCTTCCCTTCCTTCTTAATGCACCCAATTCCCGTTCTCATCAGAAAGACCCTTTCTATCTTCCTGCTAGGAAGGTGGACAGAGAAAACACTCGTGGAGAGAGAGCCACCGTCTCTCCTGTGTTTGCTGTCATAGGCTTCTCTGTACCAGCTACTTTGCACACTTAGTCCCTGCCAGTGGCCTGGCCGGCAGGCATGCTGGCTGCATCTCAGAATGGTTACATGATGAGCCCAAACCAAGGTCCCATGGTGGCTAGTGGATTTGGGTTTCAAATCCAAGTATGTTTTCTCAAACAATCTGCCTTTCTATAAAGGGAGGCTTAAATGGATGGCATTTCATAAATTCTAATTCAAAGAGACTGGTATAAATTTTTCCATGAACCCCAATTCATATGTATGTTGTCCCATCTCTTTCTCAAAAAAAAAAAAAAAAAAAAAAAAAAAAAAAAAAAAAAAAAAACTTTGAAGTTGTCAGACAAGAAGCAAAGGACTTACATAAGGTCTTTTCTATTTTTTTTTAAAGTGAGTTCTGATGATAAGCTCCTGTTGGGTGTATGGGGAATGGAAACAGAGATACAAGTTCTGGAGTTCATATTAACGATCAACCATGATTGCTTCCTATACCAGGGTAATAGTGATGACAGTTAAAAAAGACCAATGTTGAAACAATCCTTATAGTGAGGTATCCAGTTATATTATCTACATGCTTTGACTCATTTAATCCTCACCCCAGCCCCCATGAGATACCCACATCAATTAATTAATTTAGAGAAGTTGGTGGATTTTTTTTTTCCCATGGGCACATAGGCACACACGTTGTCTGTGTCTTGTTTTCATTCTCAACACCAAGTGCTGGATTTTGCTCATTACATTTGATTGACAGTCATACTGTGCTTCATTTAGCAATGTTGCATGATTTCAGAGAGCCCTCCATGGTCACTTGATCATTTCTAGCAAAGTGCCATGCTAGCATCAAAATCAGTAGTGGCAACTGCATTTCTTGGGTTTTGAGATGCCAAGCCCTAACTATGAAAATAGATGTTGAAGGATGATCAAAGGTCAGAATTAGAATAAACTGAACCATTCTAGATCCAAATCGAATCATTTATATTCCTTTGGCTTCTGTTAAATAACATTTTGAAGAAAAGAATGTAGTGAGTGAAAGCAGGCCAGGTATGTGTTTTTTTTTTTTTTTTTTCCCTAATGTGTTTGTTTGCCTTTCAATTTTTATATGTTCATGTCTCCATTTAATAGTGAGGCAGAGAGGAAGACACTGTGGAGGAAGTGGTGATATATAACTGCGGACACAAGTTTGAATAAATGAAGTGGTGAAATGTTTGTTGGCAGAATTTTTGTAGGTGCCTGCAAAGATGAATTATGAGAACAAAATCCAATAAACACCAAGTGTGTGATTTCAAACTAGGAAGCAGAAGGCAGAAGAGAATGGAATTTTGTATGCATGTGCTATGTCGTGTCTATTTTAAGTAGATGCTCTGTCGTCTTGTCAATGCTTTTACCAGAATGATGTTGTTTTATTCATTTTATAGTCACAATCATGGCAGGTCAATTTTAGGAGACTGGATCTAATGCCATCTTGCTTGTAAGATACCTGATCCTTTTGGCTATAAAACTCGTGATGGATTTAGTACTCCGTGATGGTGGTCATGTGGCAGCACACATTTTAACGGGTGCCTGCCATGTGAGACATCGTGTGTATGGTGCTGCTGGAAGAGGGAATTTCCTCTTGCCAGGAACAATCTAGAACAAGATGGTCATTCTCTCTGGGAAATTTGATGGCTCATCTGTTGAGCACAAGGGACTGAGGACGATGGCTTCCTTAGAGGTCTTTTTGATCTCTAGGGCTTTGGTTCTGGTTAGGAATCTAGTGCTGAGACTTAAAACAGCGGAATCTAGTGGCTAAAACAACAGAAGTGTCTTTCTGTCTTATGTGAAAGTCACCTGGGAGTATGCAGTCTACAAGTCATGACCTGTGATCAAGTCTGGAGAAACAAAGCCTCCTCTTCTTTTATCTCCTTGCTCCCCGTTTTTCAAAGCACCAGGCTTCTGTCCTTGAGTTCAGTTTTTTCTCCAAGATGACTACTGCCGTTCTAGTCATCAGGTCTCCACTTCCTGCAGGAAATCGAAGAAAGCTGAGGAAGGAAGAAAGGCCAAATTCCCCAACTATTCTACCCACCTCTGGAGCGCTTTCCCAAATTTCAAATTATACCTTATTGGCCACCTTTAGCAGTAATAAAGGAGTTTGCAAATACAGTCTTTTGACTGGGCACATTGCCACGTGGATTAAATTTGGGGCTCTATTACTAAGAAAGAATGGGATAATGGATATTGGATAAGCTACTTGAAGTATTAACCACAATTAGCTAATCAGGTACTCACTCCCAGTGGTAGGACTTCCAATATAAATTCATTAAAATAACATCCTCATGGCTGTGTGTGGTCGGCGATCATTAACAAATAATTGGACCGGCGGCCCACTCCAGGGAGAAGCCATAGGGCTGTAGAATCTGGCGAGTGCGCGTTTGAGAACCACGCAGTCTGAGGACTGTCCCCGTGGACTGGGTAAAGAAGAGATGAGTCACAGGTGTTCCCAGAGCTTAGTCATTGCCCTTTGGGAGCTATGTGAACCAGGGAGAAGTCAACCAGGCGAGGGACAGCTATGTGAAACTACACTCCTCATTGGCACCCGCCCAAAGGACAGCTTCCACCTAGACATCCTCCTAGCTCTTTTAGAAGCAGATCAAATTTAAAAATATTTGTCTTATTTTGAGCAAATAGCCATGTAATCACAGGACGAGAAGGAACCCAGGGCAATTTTCTCATGGAAGCAAGACAACGTCTCTAATTTCCCCAGGTAGCTTTTCAAAGTAGGTGATCAGTCAGCTACCCTCCAGAGTCTGAGCTTATTAAACGATTTAAGAGTTTTATCCATCTACCCTTGAGTTGGTTTTAACAACCCCAGAGATTTTTCTGTCTTTCTCTTCCCCGACTCCTACTTCCTTCCAGCGTTCGTGACAGTCTAGCTAGAGGTGGAGGTGTGGCTTGGATTTCCATCACGCAGCCTACCCTCCAATCAGCCATGTCACGGTGGAATTTTTATTGGTCATAAATTTTTTTACTGGCTAGATTAATGTGATTGAAAGCATCACACCCAGTAAATACTGTCTGCTATTTGCTTTAGCAATACCTGTGGAAAAGGGCAACTTGGGACCCAGGCACCATGGAGCTGGTGAAACCATTGGCTGTGTACCCCTCGTTGGGGGCCCCTTTGACTGATGACCAGAAGTCGCTCTTAGAGGGAGGTCCGCCCAGCAAGAGGCTCCATTGGTGCATACCGCTGCCATGTGTAGCTATGATTCACTTCACTGACTATCAAAGCTTTCTACAACTTTGCTTGCTGACTTTTGACCAGAGGTTCCCTTTCAACACGAGGAAAATCTGCCTAGAGAGAAAAAGAGAGAAAGCACATTACAGGGAAATATTAATGGCAGCCGTGTTTCTGACGACCCCAGGTTTATGGCCCGAGGAGCTTCGGCCTGAACCTGCCTGGTGGTGTGGCGGGGTGGATGTGTATTGTGGCATTTTATGGAGCGTGGTTTATATCAGCGTGGATTATTATAACAACAAGGGCGATATTCAATAAAACCTTGTGTGACGGCAAATGCCCTCGCGCAACACGCTTCTCAAAGACACCACTGGAGTGTTCACAAAGCGCTGCCTTCGAAAAGTCTACATTCACAGAAAACTGCTTTCTGGGACAGGTTTTGAAAGCAGGAATGGAATCTGCAAGCCATCCCCATCTGTTCTCTCCCCTCTGACCCTTGGTTGTTTGACCACATGGTCATGACCCTGTGAGTGGGGGAGGGGGTCTGTGAAGATGTGCCTGCCGCTTGGCCTTTGGGCTTCCCAGCAGTGCCTGCAGCCCTCCTGCTCCTTCCTTCCTGGAAGAAAAGTCAGATTTCCCTCCTTAGGAAAAAAAAAAAAAATTACAAAAGAGAAACACAAACAGAGAATGAGCCAAATTGCTCCGAGGGCCCCAGTATTGAAATGCAGCCTCAAAAGTTGCATGTACGCAGAGAAACCCCAGAATGTCCCCCAAACCCAACCTGGAACATTTATCTGCCTGGATTTCTTTAGTCTTAGGCCAGTTTTAACCATTAGATGACTTGCAATTACAAAGTTGGCAACGGCCTTGTTCGATGGTGGCTGGAGGGAAGTCTCTTTGTAAATGCAGTTTCTTGGGTAGGTGGTGTTGGCACGATTGTCGTCCACCTTCAGTGCCAAATCCGGAGACTTGGAATTCCATTCCTGGCCTGAGGTCCTATGTATCAGGGTCTGGGGATGAGAGTTGGAGAGAGAGAGAGAGAGAGAAAGAGAGAGAGAGAGAGGGAGGGAGGGAGAGGGAGGGAAATAGAGAGAGGACAGGAAAAGATTAACAAGGTGGTAAAGAAAGGTTGAAGGAAGGAAAAAAAAGACAGTAGTCTCAAAGATAAAGGAACAAAGAAGAGAAATGGATGGCAAAAAGGAATGAGGGGAGGAAGGAAAGGTAAGAAGACAGAGAAGGAGAGTCTATGGAAAATATATTGAGAACTTAGAACCATCTTTTATTTGACATCAGGGAGTGGATTTCATGAGGTTTCTTGAAAACTCTGAAATACGTGGCTGACATTGTCTCACCCCACTTCTTCTATTGTCACGGACAGAGCTGACCCATCCCGGTGAACAATGTGAGGCTTAGCTTGCATCTGCAGACAGGAGGCGCTTTGACCACTGTGAGGTGTCTCTAGAGAAGGCCTTGATGGATCACAGAGACAGCCTCCTCCATTCCGCCTCGCAACCCGCCAGTGGCTCTAATCTCCGCTGAATGTGCAGTGTTTATTTTTCCAAGCATGGTGCCTCCTATGACTCATGGCACTCAAATGCTACTTACTAATGGACCCTTGTACAAGTCAAGAATGTGACACACAGCGAGACCCGCAGCTTAACAATCACAAACAACAGCACAGTTAATGGGGGGTGAAGCTTCGGTGACATGCGTCACACCAAAGAGCCGACTCCTCATGTTCCCGGAGGCCACAGATGAAGGGTCTCTGGACTGTGTAATAATGATAAAATATTGCCATCTGTTGGCATCCTGTGTAAGCAGGCCCAGACATAGGAGCACTGACGATTTTCCAGATACCTCTCACATGTCTCCAGGGAGAGGATGTGTGAAAGGCACAAGGGACAAGGGCAGAACATGGCAGCTTGGCCTCATGGGAAGAAAGAAACACAATGTTTTCAAAGTTCATCCCTGGCAGAGAGCACAGGCCATCACTTGGGTCCAATCCCTGACCTCTGGGCATGGCCAGAAAGAACCACTGGAAGTCGCTGACATTCAACTAGACGGACCAGAGATTATCACATGATCTTGAGCAGTAGGTATTTCTCTGCACTGCACTAGGAGTTTGCAGAGCTTTTGGCCGAGGAAGATTTTTATTTACTGCCAGAGTTAAAGGCAACGATGTTGAGCTATAAAGATCACAATGCTATGAGCAAAAAGGAAAAATTACAATTGTCTATTTTCTACTATAATCCACAAATTTTGAGAAAATGGGACAAAATTGCTTTCAGGTTTTTTGTTTTTGGCAAAACATTCATAATAGTGATGAGAACAGAAACTTTTGAAAACCAGTGTAATATTGTGATGCTTCAGAAGCTCAGAGAGAGGCTGACGAGACCCAATAAGCTGGGCCCTGGGTTGTAACACCCTTTCAGGGACAGTGCAGTGTCATAAATTGGAACTGGAGTCCCTACATAACACCAGGACCTGAGAAGAGCAATGATCTTGGAAGGCGAGGGACAGAAGAAAATTGGTATAATAACACAAAGACACTTATCCATTCTTGCAAGTTCTGGAGCCGAAAAAAAAATCCCCTATAAGAAAAGCACATCAGAAATTATAAGAAAGGCCGGGCGCGGTGGCGCACGCCTATAATCCCAGCACTTTGGGAGGCTGAGGCAGGAGGATCGCGAGTTCAAAGCCAGCCTCAGCAATGACGAGGCACTTAGCAACTCAGTGAGACCCTGTCTCTAATAAAAACACAAAAAAGGGCTGGGGATGTGGCCCAGTGGTCGAGTGCCCCTGAGTTCAATCCCCGGTACCACAAAAAAAAAAAAAAAGAAAGAAATTATAAGAATTTCACAGACTCAGAGAGAGAGGGAGGGAGGGAGGGAGGGAGGGAGAGAGAGAGAGAGAGAGAGAGAGAGAGAGAGAGATTAGGTACATGCCTGCCATCCCATTGACTCAGGAGGCTGAGACAGGAGAGTTGCAAGTTCAAGGCCAGGCTTGGCAACTTAGCAAGACCCTGTCTCAAAATTAAAATAAAAAGGGCTGGGGATGAAGTTCAGAGGTAGAGCACTCTTTGGTTTAGCATCAATACTAAAAAAAAAAAGAAGATGTAGAACACAAGAGCAGAAAAGTAGAGATTCATTTAATCTCTCAAGATTTCAGCTGTGCAGTTGTTCATGACTTTAAATAGAAATTCTTACATGTAAATACCATATGTAAAACCTTAATGTGAGCTTAATTCTTAAATCCCATTCATTTTTTTCTTTCTGTATATAGTCACAGAACTGCAATAGTTTCTACCATTATACATCTCATTCACTGAAAAAAGATAAGCAGGAATACCTCAATCCCCTCTTGTGTAACAATGAGATGGTTGGTACCCAAAGTAGGTACCAAAAAAGATCATAGTTCCTGGTCAGGAAGCATGGTTTTGTAATAAGACATACACATAGAAATAAGTTTTCTCAGAAATCTGTTATCCTTAGAATCATATTAACCAAGTCACTCACTTTGCAGGAAAATAAATTTATCTCAATCTATCCTTCCTTTCTTTCCCTAATTGATCTGTGAATGGGTTGAAAAAAGGAAGGGTAAATGCAAATCATCAACCATCAGCGGAAATATATTTTTTTAAATACTTCTCTAGCATTAGAAGACATTGATGCTATTGCACCAGGGCAACCTAAATTACACCACGACATTTGTTCTTTGATGCATGGCCTGTCATACGTACAGCTGGGACCAGTAGATCAAACCACTAAATAAAGGGCTGCAGATACATTGTTTCCACAACCATAAACTCCGCCCTCACACAACTACCACTCAGTCTGGCTTCCCTTCCATCTTGAAGACTATCTCAGCCACTCGAACCTCTGCAGGTTTTTCACAAAGTCCTATCTGGGAGCAGCTCCTTCTAAACATATTAGATTTTCGGAAAAAAAAAAAAAAAAAACAGGCAGAGAGCAGTAGAAGTGCTTCTCACAGAGCCAGCTGATTGGTTGGAGCTGAGTTCTCATCGGGGTTCTAGCATAATTTCTTCCTCAGAGTTTACCTTTTCTATCCCAGGCCTCTCCTCTGTCTTCTAAAATAATCGAGTGAAATGTGGCTTTTACAAATTTGGCATAGTCCAGGTCTTTTTTACTTGATCGTTTGAAAAGAGCACTAATAAGTATATCATTGTAAGTTTGATTCTTGTGTGGGTTTGCTCAATGTGCTTTGCTTTCCGGCTGCCTATAGGATCTCAAGACTCGCCAGTTCAAAATGACAAGAATATGAAGGAAAACTCACAATGGGTGAGGGATCTGGAATCAGCGATGTTATTACATGGTTAATACCTCTTGACTGTCTAATCTAGTCAGTTTAATACTCCAAAAGCTCATCTCGTTGTGTCTGGCCACAGTTCTATATCTCCATTTAAAACAACAACAACAAAACAAAACAACAACAACAACAACAAAAACTTTAAATGGCATGGTTGTGCGGCATGAAAACTAAAATTTCTCAAGTGACCTTTCATACACAGTGACTGCTTTGTAACGGTGGAGCCCAAATCTTTCAGCAAAGCTGCGAGACTACTGAAAAATTATAAGCTGTAAACATCATTTGGCCATTTTGGCCTGTGTCGCAACTCTTGAGTTATCTGGCTGCTTGGTTTCATTTCTGAAATGCACTCAAGGTTGCAGTTGAATGGGCCGCTGTTTTCCAAACAGCACCTCCACGATCACTTCTGCCTGAGTGTATATCAATTCGTCACTGGCACACCTAGGATCTTTAACATTTAGTGGATTAAAAAGAAAAAAAGATCCAAGTGCCACGGTGTGCCCGCAGTGTTTATAAGCAGGGCTCCCGCTCCGTATCACCTTGCTAAACAGAGGCTGCACTCAGAATGTTTGTTCTGCTACAATTAATCACATGCCTTTCAAATGTCAACATAATTTCCATGGTCTGGTAAAAAGTAGTATTCATAATAGAGAAAAATAATAGAGTTACCATTCAAAATTGATCTGTCACTGTTCGTTTGAAAATCATTGGTTCTGCCTGAACAAACCGTATGGAATTTTTAAAGTTTCCATGCAGTGTTTCCCCATGTGCTGGCATGGAGACTTTCTCTGGCTGTCTGTAGTCAGCCCAAACTTCACCAGGATATAGTGCTGGGCTTGAAAGAGCATAGGATGAAGGAAGCGCAGTGATTCGATTCCTTCTAGAAGTCACCGCTCCATGTCTGAGTGTCCTTACACAGAGTAGGCTCTCTAATCATTTCTGTCATTTGTTGATATTTGAAGTATGAGTGACTCTCAGTGAAAAAGTACAGAATTTTTATGGTGGCTCAGGCATTTGTAAACTTTCCAGAAGTAGGAATTTTGGATAGAGGGAAACTGCTCTTCTATCCAAAAATATTCTATAAAATAGCATACCATGAAGCAACCCCATGTTCAGGTGTCTTAACAGCAAGCTTTGAGCCAGCTTTTCTGTGTTGTGAAAATGAATGCACTCCCTATGTAGCAAATCTCTCAAAGAAAACACTTTCTTTCTTGGTTAAAACGTAAGCAAACCAAAGCCAAAATTACGGTTTGCCATCATAACTTCAAGTCACGAATGTTGCATAGACAGTGAGATTCCTTCAAAAAGAAACCAATAATTGGTGTCTGTTAGGGGTCACATTTCTCTCATATGACTTTTGGATTTCTATATTATTAAAGAATGTTATAACGTGAAGGGGGCCCAATAGTAGATCTATGTAATAGATTTGACATTGAAAAAGAAAGTGAAAAGAACAAAGATTTAAAAGAGAATCAGACAAAATATTCAGCTAATTTTTAAATTATTATTATTTTTCAGATCTCAGAGATTAGATTCTACCTCATTAGAATTAATGAATGTATCAAAACAACTTGGGCATTAGCGTGTCTTTATTACTTAAGTGCAGATATATATATATATATATATATATATATATATATATAGCATATATGTATTTGTAAAATTCAATGAGAATTTGAGAAAATATGAGAAGTCACCTTAAGAGGTTTAGATAGTTGTGTTCATGCACAGACAATCCAAGTTACCATGAGAAGGCATGTATTTCAGTTGTTGCAACTCAGGACCAGTGACAGAAATGTGGAATCCCATGTACCCTCTAATTGTTGGACTTGACACCCTCTCTATGTTGTGTCAAGGGGTGGGGAAACCTAGCTGTCCCATGCAGAAATGGAGCCTCTGTCCATTCAGACTCAGCTATCCCTTCCTCTCCAATGAACTAGGTCAGATACCAGCTCAACACCAGACCTTTCAACAGGCCTTCCTCAGGACTTAGGCATTCCATAACAACAGAACTTTCTGGAAAATAAAGTCCCCACAAAATTTGTTACAGATCACCCTTTAGTCACATTACTTCTAAACACCTAGCCACCAGACTGTAGGCTTTTAGTGGCAAGTACTAAAATTTGCCAAGGTTATTTTTTCCAAGGTCTGTTTTCAAAGCCGGCTTCCCTGAGATCAACTGGACTCCCTTCAACTTGACCTGTGCAGCCATCTTCAGACTTGTGGGCAAAATTATCAGAAAATCTGCTGCTTTACTGGTTAGAGTGGTGGACCGACTTGTTGGGTGAGGTGTGACTCGTCATTGAACCTTTCTGCATTTCCCATGTTCCTCCAAAACTAGAGTGAATGAAACTATCAACCTGGAATCCTAGATGGGTTGTTGGACAGACACATGTGCAACAAACGCATCAAGTATTACCAATCAAACATGTTGTATCTATGGGTGCGTTTGGACCAGAGAGTTCCTATTACCAATCTTAACTGTTTGGTGCTGGGTACTTAAGATCCACCAAAGTTCAAAGCCCTTGTTACACTGTTAAAAAGCAGAGAAAATGTTTTGGTTTTGTTTTTCTTTTTCTTTTTAATTTAGTTTCAAAAAATAAAAATTACCAAATCAAAATCATTAGTAAATTCAAAAGTCAAATTACATAAATTGTACAATTATCATAACATAGAAGAAAGTTGATCTTTTTTTGTTTGTTTATTTGTTGATTGTTTGATGGGTGGAAATCAATCTCAAACATGGAATGCCTAAGTCCTGAGAAAATTCCCTACCCAGATCAAAATCACCTGAAAGAGTTTTAAACACAGATTCCTGGGCCAGACTCCAGACCCAAAGATTCAGATTGTACAGGGGAGAACCAGATACCTGTATTTTTTAAATCACTCCAAAAGTTTTCTTTTGTTTATTTATTTTTTCAAAAAATATTCTTATAATAATCTCTGGAACTATATCATGTGGATCAGATTCCATTTTCTGCCAGGCTCTGTGATAAGCATTTTGTCAAAATCCTTGTATTCAGATGTTATTTGTAAAACTCTTTCCAAAAAGGTATTGATCAGCATTATTCTCCTAAATTACAAATCTGCGTGCTTCTCTGACTCAGAAAAACCACTTGTGAGATTTTGTGCTATACATTTACCTAAATATATGCATATTTTAATTATAAATAAGGAGAAACCATCAAAGGATACGTCAAATGGAAACTAATTTAATGAACTGTACTACCTAACATATGCTCTTTGGGGGCTGTAAGAAGGGTAGTGACAGCTGGGTGCTGTGGCGCATACCTATAATTCCAGCAGCTTGGGAGGCTGAGGCAGGAAGATTGTGAGTTCAAAGCCAGCCTTAGCAAAAGCAAGGTGCTAAGCAACTCAGTGAGACCCTGTCTCTAAATAAAATACAAAATAGGGCTGGGGATGTGGCTCTGTGTTTGAGTGCCCTTGAGTTCAATTCTCAGTACCTCCTTTCCCCCCAAAAAAGAAGGGTAGTTAGAAGAAATAAAGAAAACCTCTATGACCACAATTTGGAAAAATATCCAGGACATTTTGATAAATTAAAAAAAAAAAAAAGAAAGAAAGAAAAGGTACAGTTAAGAATACATAATACAATACCATTTGTGTAATACACAGAGGCTAGAAAAAACATACCTTTGTATTATCTTCGACTTGCCTAAAAGAAGTCTTTGGATACACAAGAAACTAATCAATGTGGCTACCTAGGCAGTGAGAACAGGGAGGAGTATAGAATATTAGGGTAGAAGTGAGAAGTTTTGTATATATTATAATTATTTTTTTACTATCTTAAATCATATTAAATGTACCTACAACCTAATGTTTCAAATAATTAAAACATTCAAAATGATTTTCTCATTTTATTTTATTCTTAGAAATTAATTAAGTTGTACAGTCTTTAGATGATGAGAGTTTATAAATCTAACATTTTTCTTGACAATACAACTGTAGGATGAAATGAAATAGAAAATAAAACAAAGTGATCCTAATAAGAGAACCTTTTTAAAAATAAACCCAAACGTTTAGGAGAAACGTGTGCAAGTTGGAGATATGACTGTCTGCGATCTGTCCTGTTTGAAAACTAAGCGTTTTCTAATTTTCGAGAATGATTGGACATACCGGAGTGTACTCCAGGATAACCCCTTGCCTGGACAGCCCTTCATCTCAAACCCAATAGTCCTGAGGCAGGGCATTACAGCCTCAGACTGAGGACAGCATCCTCCCGAGGCAAAGTGAAGAACAGGATAAATCCACCTGAAACTCAAAATTCAGGGGAAATCCTACAGGTGGGCAGGTAATAGTTACTAATTTTGACATGCAGCCAGAACACCTGGGAGGGCACACCTAGATCTTCTTTCGTGAGTTCCTGTCCGTTTGAGGCACAGTAGAAGGGGAATTGTGCGTGCATGCATGTGCGGGTGTAATGCAACGATCCTAGAGAGAGTTGGCTAATCCCTGGACTTAGAGCTATGCTTTCATGAAGTTTTGATGCAAGAGAGATAGGAAAGACTCTCACAGTCAGATAGTTCCTAAATATGACTTCACTCTTAACCTAGCATGCCAAAAGAATATTTCTAAGTGTTAGGCATACGGGGATTTCCAATTACCCACTGGACCTTCATGCACAGCACCAAGCTGAAGCTTGCAGAAGGGGAGGGCAGGGATCCTAAGGCTCCCACCTACACTCATTTTCCCAAAATACCACCTGCAGCTCCAATGAGCATGTATGGCTTTCTTGCTGCAGGGTTTGGATTCTTTTCCCAAAATAAAAGATACCCAACCCTTCATGGACTTTTTAGTCATTTCATTCCTAAGGGGATGATTCATCAGGATAAAATTAGGCAAACATACAGAAAAAAAAAAAAAAAAAAAAAAAACAGTTGCAAAAGTGCAAACATTCATATGTGTCATTTTTGAAACCAGACTGGTACTGAACCACTATAATGACAATTGCCTTTCATTGTGCCTTGAGTTTATAAAAGCTCTTAACTTGGCAACTATTTTTCTGGGTTACTAGAGCAATAGTTTGCACTATAGGCAGAGTGATAGATAAATGTGTGTCACTGTCATCTTGGCCTATAACTAGATTTCAATCCATTTGGCAGAAGTCATGATTTTGCACAGCTTTACCTCAGACAAAAATGAAAAGCAATTATTTGTCCTTACTGGTCTCTGGAAGATAGGACACATAACTGTCCAAGGTTTTGTGTCCTCAGCTCTAAATTACTTTTTTACCTAAGTCCAAGGTTCGAGATGTTAGAGTTCCCATGATGATACTGTGCTCAAGAAAGTAACTTATGCCTAGTTATTAATGAATGATACATATTAAGTCGTATGATATTAATTATTTTAGTAACAATAAAATACAATACAATATTGTATTTTAGTAACAATACAATAATAATAAAAATAATCACCCTCAAAGGATTTTCAACCTGGAAAGATCTTTAGTATATTTAGTTTAATTTTGTTGTTGTTGTTGTTGTTACAGATGAACATAATGCCTCTATTTTATTTATCTATTTATTTATTTATTTATTTTTAATTTTTTATGTGGTGCTAAGGATCGAACCCAGTGCCTCACAAGTACCAGGCAAGCATTCTACCACCAAGCCACAACCCCAGCCGCCCCAAATTTATTTTTTTCGAAGAAGGGAAACTGCCATCTAAGAGATAGTGAAACTGACCTGGGCCATCACCTAGTTAATTGACAGGGTGTGGCATCTGGGTTACAGATTCCTGGTTCTCAGTCTAGAGTTCCTTCTCCCATGCTATATTACCTTTCCATACTCATTAGTAATACTCTAATTCCAGTGTTCGAAAACTGTATATTATTTGCACCAAAAGAGTTAGACAACTCTGCTCAGTCTCTCAGTGATCTTGTTTTCTTCTTTAAAGTTCTATGTTATTAGCTTTCTTACAATAAGCAATAATTATTTTATAAGCACTTGTAAAAATACCTCTTAAAACATTGGTATTACATCACCCTGTCTGGAAATTTCTTGAAAACAGAAAACATGAGTTAAGAAAGAAAATGTAAAAATATGGTCGCTCTGGATTCCTAGGCTGAGGAGACTGACAGTTGTTTGATTTTGCTTTGCTGTTGCTGGTTGCTGTCCCTCTTGATGCATTCTGTCACTCTGTTAACTCTTGATGTTTGCGAACAGAATCGCACACACTCCTGGGTAATGATCCCAGGAAGAAATAAGAGATGAAGACAAGCTTTTGTCCCACCGTTTATTTGGTCCAGTTTATTTCTAGTTGGCTTTCCACTGGGCATATGGTAGGCATTAAAAAGGCTGTGATCTCCTTCCTTTCTTAGCATGCTCTAAATCAGAGGGAGTCCTACCACTATGTGTCCATTTTTATGACATCATACACAGAAGAAAGATCTGACAATTATTTTCAGCATATCTTATTTGGAGTAAAAACTTTCAAAGACACAAACAGCACTTTGTAACTTTTATTTTTGGAAAGCATCTTTGTGGTCCCCCCCCACCCCAATTTTAATAATGTCCTGAACATAGCAGGGAAGGATTTTGAGAGAGCTAGCATCCCTTCAGTGAGTCAAGATGTGTCAGGGAGTTGAGTCCTTCCCTAGTCAGCTTAGACAACCAGTCCTTGTCAAAGATAATTACAGATCTTAATCTTTTTTTTTTTTTTTTTTTTTTTTTTTTTTTAATCAAAGATATAGGAACTTCTTTGAAGGGGAAAGAATGTAGCTTCTATGTTTGAAAAATGCCCAGTGACACTCCATTCCACCTAACTATTCCTTTCCATTCCTTCCAACTATTGAAGAATATACTTTTCTCCAAAGTGCACATCTTCCCAGAGCTGTAGAACAAAGCATCAGAGAAGCAGAGAGGAACACAGAACTCTGAGTGTGTCAGCATGCTTGGGCTTCAGCGTGCCACTGTTGTTCAATAACTGGGTAATTTTTCTGAGCAACTTGACCCCCAGCCTGTATTTTAGAGTGAACAACTATTTCTCTGGAGTCCAACTTTTTAAAATCAGTAAAATCATATATAAGTGAGGGTTAACCACTGTACACAGGGATGGAGATGTCAGGGAGGTCTATAGGCTGGGGATGAGTAGATTTTTTGGTAAATTCATGGAGAATATGCTCTGCTGACTCAGGTGTAAACATTGTATTGCTAAATACAATTTTCTTTGACCAAGGATTTGGCTGACAAAAGAAAGAATTTGGAGATCACTGCTTTCTGTAAATTTTAGGGTTTCTCCCAGTTCTGAGATTCTATAATTTTGTTTATTACGGTGGCTTGTTGAAGTTAATGACCAATACCTGCCTAAGTGCTCACAGTTAAATATGTAATGTAAGACATATACTATGCTACTATGATAATATGCCGTTTCTTCAAAGAGAACCTATGCTCATCTCTTCATTTTAACTTTTACCATTTCTACTTTGTAGTTAAGCAGACAAAACAAAAGAAAGAAATTTTGGTTTCAGGAGATCACATAATGAGTTACATAGTGGAAGCATTAGGAACTAAATATTCTGATTTCTGGTCGAGTATTGATTCCATTAATTTACCTGGAGGTTAAGAACAAGCATGCATCCAAGGCACTGTTGCTTTTTAAAGGTTGAAGAATTTTTACAACATTTGTAGAATTTGGAACTGGGAAAAGTTGTTACAGGGCATCTAGTTTAGCTCTCCAGTCCATGAAATAATCCCATGTTTATTAATAACAGCTCTTTCCCAAGCATGTCACCCCACTCCAGGGCCAGTCATAAAACTCTCTGGCTTAATGACAAAAGAATAGCCAAGAGATCCAAGATAAGATCTTACTTATCAAAGCTTGATGTAGAAGGATGAAAATTCAATAAAACCTCATCACATGGGACCCACATAACAACTCTACTTAAAAAAATTCTCTCAAGGATTTATCACTGAAGTTAAAATACTTGACGTATTTGTAGTCAGTTCATTAGTTAAACTATTTAATTTCCAACAGGTGTCTCATGGACAGGCAAAGAAACAATGCTCTTATAGTCGCATATTCCATCTGTTTCCCCAAGAACACAATAATAGACTGGGGTGGAAAGTCAGGGTAGGTTTGATAGTACCAAAGAAGTAATTACCACCTCTGTTGCTAACTATTCCTTTGGATCCGCAGGGAACCCCTCAGGTGTGCTGGTCTAAGTTCTTCTCCTGCCCTACCCAGCTCTTTCTTCTGTTGTACTTATTTCCTCCTCTGGTTCCTTCAATACTGTGCCTTCTCACTCCCTACTCTAAGATTCAGTAGAGCTGCTGCCCAGCAGTACCCAAAAGGGGGACCCCTGGTGATAGTCTAGTTCACAGGTTGTTGGTGTAAATTTCTGCTTTAACTTCCATGGCTCAAGACCAGGACACAGATAGTGAACCTTTGATAGAGACCCATCCCGTGTGAAAGCCACAATGCCATGCTGCTTTGGTCTCTCAATGTCTTAGGTATTTTATTAACTAGCATTTTAATTTTTTTTTTTTTTTACTTACCACTTTTATTGAAAAATTTCCTTACCAAACACGATTCCAGGAAGTCAAGATCCTTTGTGAAATTGCCCCTTCTTCTTTGGCTCTAAAATTGACCTTGAACCAAACTCAATGGCCCTCAACTCTCTCTTCCTGGGTTGTCTGTTCACAAGATTCTACAGAAGCCCTTGGGATGAAGCTGTTGCCACTGCCCTGTGAAGTGGCCAAAGTTGCCATGCAAATGTCCTGTTTAGCTTTCCAAGCTGATACTCCCCACTCCAGGTAGAGATTGCATACTTTCAAACAAGATTTCCACTGTGAATTTCCATGTAAACCCACTAACTATTTTGTTCCCATTGGTAATAACCCCAAGCTGTTTATAGAGGCACAATAATCGTCAGAGTTACTCATATTAGGGACTATTGAAAGAATGGCTGTAGAAACTGCCCATGGCCCTTGGTCCCCAAGGAAATAACTTAAGATACAACATTTGCCCAGCTTAATCTTGGTGCCAAGGTACCCAGAGACTGTGCCTTTGAAATATCCCTACTCATGAAGTTCAAATAAATTAAGAGGTCTGCCTATTCCAGGAATCCTCCCTCAAATGACAATTTTTTTTTCCCTCGTGTCCAGTGATTATTTTTTCAAAAAGGTGCTTTTAAAAACCACCTTTTTTGCTAACGACATGCATAATCTGTCCAAAAACAAGGCTGTGGTTTAGCAGGTTGTTCTATTCGGCTTTCCAAATGAAAGTAAACAGGATGCTTTGCTTCATTTTCTCTATTTTCCTTCATTTACAGTCATGCCACACTGTCTGCTTGCTCATAGCCCAAGGCAAGTTCAGATGGAGCCGCATGGATGCGGTCACACCAGGAGAAAAGCATTTCTCCTCCCTGAGAATTCAGCACAGAATCCAGAAGGGGAGAGATGTAAAGAAAATTGACCTCATGTGCTGGGCTTTTACCCATGCCACTATATAGAGGAGACAACGAGAACCCATCTTAGGAATGTGCTTAAGCAGAGAGAACAGTGGCTATATAGAAAATGTCCCATGTAAAATACCTAGATTGATGATAAAGGACTGAGTACCTTTTGAGTGTTGGTGGTTAGTGTTCACAAGAACCACTTAACACAATCAAAAGATAGATGTGTTTGTGCGTATATGAGAAAAATCAAGGGGTTTCTGACCTGATGCTGGGCATTCGTGTAGGGATGTCTTTACTGAACTTGATTCTTGGGTGTTTGACACTTGAGGAAGTGCACAGTCATAGGGTAACACAGCTTTGTTAAAGCCAAGTTTGTCATCCTTGTCTTACTTGTAAAGTCTTGCAAGTAACTGTATAGAGGTTCTAAAGAGAAACCAAACAGAAATTTTGGAAACGAAAGAAGCAATAAACCAAACTAAATGTTCAATTGAAAAAACATCACCAACAGATCAGACCACTTGGAAGAAAGGACCTCGGATAAAGAAGACAAAATATATATCCTGGAGAAAAAAGTAGATTACACAGCGAAAATGGTAAGAAATCATGAAAATGGTAAGAATTCAAGAAATATGGGATAGCATAAAAAGACCAAATGTAAGAGTGATTGGGCTAGAGGAAGGTGCAAAGTTCCAAACCAAAGGAATGAGTTATTTATTCAATGAAATAATAGCAGAAAATTTTCCAAACATGAGGAGTGAATGGGAAAACCAAGTTCAAGAGGCTTGCCGAACACCAAATGTACAAAATCACAACAGATCCACACCAAGGAACATTATAATGAAAATGCCTAATATACTAAACAATGAGAGAACATTAAAAGCCACAAGAGAAAGAAATCAGATTACATATAGGGGGAAACCAATTAGATTATGTGCAGATCTTTTGCCCAGACCTTAAAAGCTAGATCCTGGAACAACATATTTCAAGCTCTGAAAGAATATGAAATGTAATGCATTCTGCTGTCATTTATAACATCTTAGAATAAAAAATAAATTTAAAAAAATAAATTAAAAAAATAAAAAATAAAAAAATAAAAAGGCTGAATAAAAAAAAAAATCAAGATTGGAACTACCCTCTCACAAAGAACTGATTTTGGAAATATGTTTCCATGAATATACATTCATTTCACTCACTGTTTGCAAATTAGGCAGTAGTTATTTTTTATTACATTAATGGTTTTTAAGTTTTGAGAAACTGATATTTTGAATGTACTTTTGAATAAATGATTAGAAATGGAAAAAAAAAAAAAAGAAAAGGGATGTCAACCAAGAATCTCATATCCAGCAAAATTAAGCTTCAAATTTGAAGATGAAATAAAAACCTTTCATGACAAGAAAAAGTTAAAAGATTTCACAACTCAAAAGCTTGCACTTCAGAACATCCTGGGCAAAATATTCCATGAAGAAGAAAAGAAAAATAACAATGAAAATGAGCAAAGGGAATTATTAAACTAAAGGAAACACCAACCAGAGGAGAAGCCAAATCAAGTTAAAAACCATAATCAAATAAAAATGGATGGGAATACAAATCACATCTCAATAATAACCCTGAATGTTAATGGCATACATTTCTAAGTCAAAATCAATGAGTATTTGTTCTGAAATTTTTTTTTTTTTTTTTTTTTTTTTTTTTTTTTTTTGTGGTACTGGGGATTGAACTCAGGGGCACTCGAGCACTGGGTCACATCCCCAGCCCTTTTTTTGTATTTTATTAGAGACAGGGTCTCACTGAGTTGCTAAGTGCCTCGCCATTGCTGAGGCTGGCTTTGAACTCATGATCCTCCTGCCTCAACCTCCCAAAGTGCTGGAATTACAGGCGTGCGCCACCGTGCCCGGCTGTTTTGAAGTTTTAATAAGCATAAAATTCATTGCTAGGAATAATTATGAAGTACTATTACTTAAATGATGTGTTAAGAGAACCGGTCATTGGTGTATTGATTTTTGTATATGCTAAGTATTTTTTGTAAGTATTATTTGGTATCCATCCTACTGTTCAATATAAAACATAAAATAAACCAAGAGGATAATGTCAATGTATGCAACTGTCTTTCTCATATTATAGTTGCTTTGTTCTTTCTTCATACTCTTCCCATTAACTCATATTCTGCATACTGATATACTGAACAAGGAGAGAACATTAAAATTAATTCTCCCCCCCTCTTTTTTTTTTCCAGAGGGGAGAATTAAGGCATTCAATTAAATGTCTTCTTACAATTGTATATCATGGTATGAACCGGCATTTGGGTAGGATCAATATGTGGGTCTTAAACTTTCCTATTTAGCTTTTTCTTAAAAAATGTATTTATTCTTTTTAGTGATACATGACAGTAGAATGTATTTTGACATATCATTTGTACATGGAGTATAACTTCCCATTCTTGTAGTTGTACATGATGTGGAGTTACACTGGTCTTATATTCATATATGAACATGGGAAAGTTATATCCAATTCATTCTACTGTCTTTCCTATTCTCATCCCTCCTCCCTTCCTTTCTTTCCCCCTTTTCTAATCCAACAAAATCCAACCCCCTCCCATATTGTGTGTTAGTTTCCACATATCAGAGAGAACATTCGGCCTTTGGTTTCTTGGTATTGGCTTATTTCACTTAGCATGGTAGTCTCTAGTTCCATCTATTTACCTGCAAATGCCATAATTTCATTCTTCTTTATGGCTGAGTAGTATTGCTCTGTGCATGTATACCTCATTGTCTTTATCATTCCATCTGTTGAAGGACCCCTGGGTTAATTCCATAGCTTAGCTACTGTGAATTGAGCTGCCATAAATGTTGATGTTTGCCTGTTTATCTAACCTTTGATGAACATCTACAAACTTGTCTATCGTGTCTTCAAACCAAAAACGATTCTTAAATGGAGCTGTTCATGTTGTTCAGCTTCACTTCGTGTTTGTATACTCCAACAACAGACACAGTGAAATATAACAGAGAAGCTACACAGACAGTTATGTTGGGTACAAGCCTGGCCACACGCAAATGCATTTCTGGAGCACAGAATTTAAAGGATGCCACATTTCAGCTGTTCCTAAGAAATCTGTCAGTCAGAATACTAATTTCATTGCCAAAGTTTTGTGCCCTGGGGATTCCCCAGTGCAGTAAGCCCTAGGTAAAAACTGAATATGCTGATGGTTTGAATCCATTCAAATGAAAAAGTAAAAAAGCAAAGTGCCTCAGATTGTGTCAACTGTGGATCTAGCTCCAGGTTTGAGATGAAGTCTCTATCCTAAACTTCTGCACAATGCTCCTATGTGGTCTACCAAATCCAAAAAAAAAAAAAAAAAAAAAGAGTCCAATTTCTTATAATGCTTTAGGCATCCAGGGGCTGGGTAGATTAACTTTCCATTCATGAAATGTTTCATTCAGGTGTTCAGGAATATTGCAGGAAAAATAAATGAAAACTTAATATGTATTTGCATCGAGTCATTTTACCATCAATAACCTGGGCTTACTGGAAAATTAGAAAGATAAACTGTAAAATTGTTTATATTCATTACAAAAATATGTTCTCCATATTTAGTAGCCCTGGTCATGCATGGAAAGGAATGTATACCTTTCTGTTTCTTCTACCATAAACAGTCCTGAAATCTACACATCAAGTTTACATACACAACATTGAGTTTAACTTAAATATTACCCCTATGCCAGTTGTATCTTTTTACCTGTGAGTACAAAGAGAAATTTGTTTCACAACCTTTAATTGCCGCCTGCAAGGACCTGTTTCGTCCTGGGGTATATCACCTGGTTTCCAAGTCAGGTTACCTTCTTGTCACGTGTGTTTTCTGGCTGAAGTTTCTGAGGACAAGGAGCAAGGCTTCATTCTCAATGTGATAATCCATCTCAAAATTCCCGTTGCCCAAAGAAATGAATCCTTTGAAGATTGATGCTATTTACTGTGACCGTAATTTTTTTTTCCGTGAAAAAACAAAATTCTCAGTTTTGAGGGAATGGAGAAGGTCATTGTTCCCTAGAAAGTTTTTCGCAGAGCCCTTCCTACGCATGGGAGACAGAAAATGCAAGGTATCCTCAGAGAAAGGAAAGCATGAGCATGAAAGCCCTAGAAAATCTGGGGACCTCTGAGTCAGTGGGATATGGAATGGCTTCCGGAGCACAAGCTTCTGCTCAGTCTTCATGGCCTCTTGTTACGTCCTTCCAATTGCCATCATTTATTTGATTTCTTCAGTATTAGATTGAGCTTTGGCAAAGCTTTGCTTCAGGGTACCAGTGGACTGTGTCACCTTACGTTTGTCTATGAAGGTGCACAGGAAATGCGTTGGCAGCAGGACCTTTTGCTGGGGCACAGAATTGAAATTCTATGAGTCCTGGTCCCCTGCTGTGGCTCCCAACCTCAACACTTAACTCACTGGAATGGATGTAAGGAGGTGAGGACAGACTTCGCTTCACTAGTGCAGCCTCAGCTACCAGACTAGAGCTGAGTGTGGGTGCCTCCTCAAACCAGTCACAGTCTCTGATTTTGGTAGAACTGATATTGTCAAAATGTCCATACTACCAAAAGCATTATACAGATTTAATGCAATTCCAATCAAAATCCCAATGGCATTCCTCAAAGAAATAGAAAAAGCAGTCATGAAATTCATCTGGAAAAATAAGAGACCCAGAATAGCCAAAGCAATCCTTAGCAAGAAAAGTGAAGCAGGGGGCATCACCATACCAGACTTTAAATTATACTATAGAGCAATAGTAACAAAAGCAGCATGGTATTGGCACCAAAACAGACTGGTGGACCAATGGTACAGAATTGAGGACACAGAGACTAGTAGATATAATTTCAGACATCTTATATTAGACAAAGGCGCCAAAAATGTACAGTGGAGAAAGGATAGCCTCTTCAACAAATGGTGCTGGGAAAACTGGAAATTCATATGCAACAAAATGAAATTAAACCTTTATCTCTTACCATGTACAAAATTCAATTCAAATTGGATCAAGGACCTAGGAATTAGACCAGAGACAATATGCCTAATAGAAGAAAAAATAAGTTCCAACTTCCAACATGTCGGATTAGGCCCCAAGTTCCTTAATAGTAGCACAAGAATTAATACCAAGAATTAATGAATGGGATAGATTTAAACTAAAAAGCTTCTTCTCAGCAAAAGAAACAATCAGTGAGTTGAATAGAGAGCCAACTATTTGGGAACAAATATTTAATACATGCACATCAGATAGAGCACTAATTTCTAGAATATATAAAGAACTCAAAAAAACTTAACTCCAAAAAAACAAATAACCCAATCAATAAATGGGCTAAGGAATTGAAAAGACACTTCTCAGAAGAAGATATACAATTGATCAACAAGTACATGAAAAAATGCTCAACATCGCTGTCAATTAGAGAAATGCAAATCAAAACTACTCTAAGATTTCATTTCACTCCAGTCAGAATGGCAGCTATTAAGAACACAAACAACAATAAATGTTGGAGAGGATGTGGGGGAAAAGGCACACTTATACATTGCTGGTGGGACTGCAAAATGGTGCAACCGTTATGGAAGGCAGTATAGAGATATCTTGGAAAACTGGGAATGGAACCACCCTGTGACCCAGCCATCCCACTCCTGGGTCTATTCCCAAAGGACTTAAAAATAGCATATTACAGTGACACAACCACTTCAATGTTTATAGCAGCACAATTCACAATAGCTAGATTGTGGAACCAACCTAGATGTCCCTCTTTAGATGAATGGATAAAGAAAATGTGGTACATGTACACAATGGAATTTTACTCAGCAATAAAAGAAAATAAAATAATGGCATTTGCAGGTAAATGAATGAAGTTGAAGAATATAATGCTAAGTGACTTTAGTCAATCTAAAATATCCAAATACCAAATGTTTTCTCTGATATAAGGAGGCTGACTCACAGTGGTGTCGGGTCCGGGTACATAGGAGGATTAGAGGAATGCTAGAAAGGTCAAAGGGGAGGGAGGGGAAGAGAGGGAGCAAGGGGGAATGGAGGGGAAAAAAAGAAAAGGTGGTTGAATAAGATGGATGTCTTTATTCTAAATGCATGATTGAATATTTGAATGGTACAAATATACATTGTATACAAACAGTGTTTTGTAAAAAGATGCTCTATATGTTTATTATGAATTATAATGCATACTACTATTATAAAGACAACAACTTTGAATAAAAAATAAATTAAAAAAAAAAAAAAAAAAAAAGAATCCTCAACCTAGGCTCCAGGTGGCAACTACCAGGCCAAAAAAAAAAAAAAAAAAAAAAAGAAAACAAAAACTCCTAATGACTAGAGGTCACTACACTAGAAGAAAAAGCCAGATCATCGACTTGCAAGAAGAGCTGTTTATTTATAATTTAAGATATCTTACACCCATGCAAGGAAATCTGAAAGCATTACACAGCTTACCCTTTTGCATTTACAGGGGACTCTAGACGTTCATGCACATTGTCTCCAATTCTTCAGACAGTCTTTAGTTAAATCAGTATTTGTTTTTCCATAGTCCTCGATTTTATTTTAAGCAGACTTTTAAAAGCGTTCAGTCTCAAAACAGGGAGATAAATATTAACACAGTCTCTCGCTTTGAATGGAGCTAGACTGAGATATTGACAAGCGCATTATCTGAATGTCAGATAGGAAATCATCCCGCAAGTAACTCGTCTACTCTCATAACCTCTGGCCTTAGGCTTTTCCTGTCTCAGCCTGAAGAGAGAAACTGTCGCTGCACTTGATCCAGGGGCTTGATCTGGACAGAGCAGCGGAACTCCCCCCATCCACGTCAAGCACTGGGAACCGATTGCAGATTTCTCTGCACCCTTTATCTCTCTTCTAAGAGCCCTGAAAGCTTGTAGGTTTGGATGTGCCTGTGAGCAGGGCTCTGGAAATGTCAACGCGAGCTACCTCTGCAGAAGCCTCTTCCCTCCCGACAGCCGTTCACCTGCCTACACGGGGCCTGTTGGCAGTTGAACCTGCCAGTAAGTGGATATTCTCCTGTAGCATGTCCTGGTGCAGGCTCGCTGGCCGTTTTTTGTCAGTCAATCCCATCATCTAAATCACTTCTTTGTATTTGAACCTGGGAAAACATAGCAGCAAGGAACCTAGGGAGGATGTGGTTGTCATGAGATAATCAACCCCCCGAGGAGCTCAGACACACCTGTGTTCCTCTGTCTCGAGCCCGGGGAGAGTGACTAAGGCAGGAAACCCACACCCCATGTCTTTCACCCCATCACACCTTGATGCCGCATTAACCGCCAGCCTATAAATACATCCTGATATCATCAGCTCACGTTGCACCCAGGACTGTTGTCCACCAGGACAAGGGGCAAAGAGACAGGAAGCCATCGGCTGTGATTATTTCTCTGGCAGGGATTCACAGATCAAAAATTGATGCAAGAACAAAGTCTACAGAGAAGGAGGGCCAAGGCCATGCTAGGCTCTCTGGGATTTATGCTGTAAATCATAAATGCTCCACCTGGGACAGGCCACCTTGGGGAATGCGGTTGGGGACAAAACCTTCCTCCTCTCAGTCAAGGGGTTGCTGCGTATGAAATCACTCTGCATTACAGGAAAGACAAGAGCTCTCTTTATTTCCTTTGGGTCCAAACCTGTTTTGCCTATGAGCCTTCGGTCACGAACAACTTTTCTGCCAGGTGAAATGGAGTGTTTACAGGCATGGAAAAAAATGTAAAAAGAAGAAATTTTTATTTCCCTTCGCCACACTACATGCATTTCATTACCCCAGACTTCTCAGGCTCTATGCCAGAAATCTCACATATGAAGGAAAACTAGTTAAAATAAAACAAAACCAATCCCGCCCATTTTGATTTCAGTGTGGAAAAAAAAAAATCTTTCCAAGGGTCAGTTAAAAAATAGAAGTTAAGAGTCACACCAACTGAACCCTCTGTGCACACGGGATTTGGGGGAACTTCTGATCACTGCCTTCTTCCCTTGGGGAAGGTGGCACTCGGCACAGCTGTTCTTGTCACCAGCCAAAGTATGTTTGCTACCGAGGTGGTCTGTGCATTTTGCATTTTGTATAAGAACTGATCTCTGGGTACAGGCCTCAGACCAAATGCAATTCCACAAAATCAGTTCATGCAATAGAAGAATACAAGACAACCTGTATCCTTTTGCAAATTACAGGGTTCCATCCTAATTTGTGAATCATTCTGGTGTTCTGTCTCGCTGGAGGGGGAAACTAAATTGCATGTAAGTTGCAGATGGATTATTTTTTTTCTAAGTTGTAGTTGGACACAATGTCTTTATTTATTTATTTATTTACTTTTACGTGGTGCTGAGGATCAAACCCGGTGCCCTGCACATGCTAGGCAAGTGCTCTACTGCTGAGCCACAACCTCAGCCCCAGCAGATAGACTTTAAAATGCAGACATCATCTGGGAGATGAGTGAGAGTGTTAGAAGGTGATCCCTTAGTAAATCCTGGGACAACTTAACCCAAGGGATATTAGGGAGACAGAATGCACTTCCTATATTGTGGAATTACTTATACTAAATTGGGAAGTTTGGCCTAAACCTGTCTTCCTATTTAAATGATAAAGATTGACCCAAAGCAACCTCCCTACATCTGTGAACTGTACCCTAGCTTGAAGCGCAACAAATTGCAAGCTAACCTAAGATACACCCTAGTAAGCAACCAACTGAGATTCAGCCACTTAGCAGGCAACCTCTAGCCAATCTGAGGCTAAAAGCTGCCAAACAGGGCAAATGCCAACCACACCCAATCTGATTGCTTCTAAATGTCACTTCCTTCTCTCTATTAATGCAACCTGCCCCTTGTGGTAGGGTGAGGAATGGCAGTCGCGGTTAGTTAATGCTGTCCAGTTCCAGAACTGTTTTCTTGTGCAGGTAAATTCTGATAAATTTAATTGGTCTCTGTTTTTGTTTTTGTGCTTATTACAATATTTTTTCCCATTTCCAATTGAGCTGTGTGACTTTACTTATTTTTCAGCATGTAAATTGTCTTAGTAACTATCACTTAGTGACTCATCCTCACTAATTTGTACACTAATTGGATAGGCATGTTCTGCTACAAAAGTTTCTCAACGTACATGAATTCCCCAAACTGACACTTTGATGATTTTTCAGTGTTCATCTAAATTCTTTACATATTCCTCTAACTCACTCTCCTGCTCTTTCTGTGTGTGTGTGTGTGTGTGTGTGTGTGAGAGAGAGAGAGAGAGAGAGAGAGAGAGAGAGAGAAAAAAAATCTGCTCCCAGTTTATTCTCTTTCTCCTACCCTGTCCCATGTACCAAGAATTCTGCAAATATGGGCCAGTATATGCACCTCTCCTTATTGTTGTAACTTCCCTGTTATTTTGTCTTTTCAAATAGTATCTAAGAAGTTCCCATTGCCAATCCAATAACCTGGTTTTAATTATTCCAAACAATAGATGGTGGTTTTTCTCCAGCAAGTTGCCCACCTCCTTTGGAAAGCCGTGTCTGGCTGGCTTATTAGTGATCAGGGAAGTGCAGGTGAATTTTCTTAGGGTTTCTTGTCCCCTCTAAACCGACACTGCACTTGGCAGCTCTTGAGCATTCATTATGACTCGGGGTTACAAAGATGTTTCCTTATCCGTACGTAACAAAATGAAATTAAGCCCCTATCTCTCACCCTGCCCAAAACTCAAAGTGAATCAAGGGCCTAGGCATTAGACCAGAGACCCTATGCCCACTAGAAAAAAAAAAAAAAAAAAAAAAAAAAAAGGCCCAAATCTCTATTGTGTTGGCTTAGGAATCAAATTCCTCAACAAGACCCCCTAAAGTAATTAAAATGCAAGAAATAAAATCAAGAATCAATAAATGGGATGGTATCAAACTAAAAAGCTTCTTCAAAGCAAAGGAAATAGTCAAATGAGGGTAAATAGATGGAACTGGAGACTATGATGCTAAGTGAAATAAGCTAACCCCCCCCCCCCCCCCCAAACCAAGAGAGCCTACAGAATGGGAGAAAATATTTGCCAACGGCCCCTCAGAGCATTAATCTCCAGGATACACAAAGAACTCACAAAACATAACACCAAAAAGTAAAACAACAACAACAACAAATGCCAATTAAAAAATGGGCAAAGAAATAGGACAGATACTTCACAAAAGAAGAAATATGATTGGTCAACAAATATATGAAAAAAATGTTCATCATCACTGCTGATTAGAGAAATGGAAATTAAAACTACACTGAGATTTTATCTAACTCCAGTCAGAATGGCAATTATCAAGAATATAAGTAATAATAAATGTTGTCTAAGATATGAGGAAAAACGTACATTCATACATTGCTGTTGGGACTGCAAATTGGTGCAACCACTCTGGAAAGCAGAATGGAGTTCCTCAGAAAACTTAGAATGGGACCTCCATTTGACCCAGTTATCTTACTCCTGAGCATATACCCAAAATATGACTTAAAATCAGGAGACTATATTGTTGCGGCCACATCAATGTGTATAGCAGTTCAATTCACAATAGCAAAGCTATGGAACCGACCCAGATGCCCTTCAACAGATGAATAGATAAAGAAAATGGTGTATATATACACAGTGGAATATTACTCAGCCTCAAAGAAGAATAAAATGTATGGCATTCATGGGTAAATGGATGGAAGCTGAGTCTATCATGGTAAGTGAAATAAAACTAAAGGTAGAATGGTCTCTTTGATATGGGAATGCTGACTCACAATAGGCTGGGAGGGGTGGAGGTTCACCCGATTGGACAGAGGGGAGTAGGGTGAAGGGAGGGAGATGGGAATGGGAAAGACAGTAGAACGAATTGGACGTAACTCTTGTATGTTCATATATGTATACACAACCAGTGTAACTCCACATCATGTACAACCACAAAATGGGACGCTATACTTCATGTATGTATGATATGTCAAAATACATTATACTGTCATGTATAACTAAAAGGAACAAATAAAAGTGGATATCATTACCCTAAATGCATGTATGAAGTCACGAATGGTGTGAATATACTTTGCATACAACCAGAGATTCGTAAAAAAAAAAAGTGCTTTATATATGTGTAATATGAAATGTAATGTATTCTGCTGTCATTTATAACATCTTAGAATAAAAAATAATTAAAAAAATAAAAAGAAAAAAAAATAAAAACAAAGATGTTTCCTTGAGGAGATGTCTGTATTCATTTCTTTCTGTCTCATCCTTGCTTAGGGTGAATTTCAAGAAGTGACAGAACCATACTGTCTCCATCATGATTATCCTTTAACCTGGAATTTCATGCCACTGGATTTAATCTATAATATCATAATGAATCAGTTTTAAGTATTTCACAATTTCGACTGTATTTTCTTTCATGATATTGGGATTTGCATAAAAGATTGACTTTTAGGTTCTGCACTGGGGCTAGATTTAAATGAGTTCTATTTGTAATTCACCATTGTTAAAGGATATGGATTCAGTAATATTTTAAGTGTGCGGACTTACTTTTTGAGCCTGGAGGTCATGGATGCGTGTGGTGGGGGAGTAAATATTTTATGTGTGCTTGCTAATGATTTTGTATACTTTTTGGTGTTTTAGTCAACTTTTTTCACTGCTGTGGCCAAAAGACCTGGCAAGAACAGAGGAGGAAAAGTTTATTTGGGGGCTCACAGTTTCAGAGGTCTCAGTCCATAAACACCTGGCTCCATTCCTTGTGGCCCAAGGTGAGGCAAGACATCATGGCAGAAGAGTGTGGTGGAGAAAAGCAGCCCAGGACATGGCACCAGGAAACAGAGAAAGAGCTGCAGTCAAAAAGGACAAAATAGATACCCCAAAGTCACACCCTTGGGGACTCAGTTCCTCCAGCCATACCCTACCTGCTTACAGATACCATCCAGTTAACCCCATCAGTGGAAAAAACACTGATTGGGTTAAGACTCTCAAAACCCAATCATTTTACCTCCAAGCTTTCTTGCATCATCTCACACATAAACTTAGGGGACACCTTGCATCTAATCCATAGCATTTGGGGTGCATATAATCAGTTCAGATTTGTTAATGATGCTGTCACACTTATTATGGTTATTACTAATTTTTACTGTCAGATAACTTTTTAGGGGACTCTTACATTCTCTGAATGAGATTCTGGATTTATAATTTTCTTGGTATCACTCTCTTTTTATTGTTTTTAAAGGTTTTGTTAGTAGAAGTATATGATTTTCTGTTGTAATAGCTTTTGGGTACAGTTATTGTCACATAGCTCACATAGCTATTAATGATAAAAAAAAAAGAATTTCCTTTGTTCTGTGCTCTCTCCTAATATTAAAACCTGCTTTCTATGATCATATTGTTACATCGGCTCTCTTTTGGTTAGTATCTGCATACTCTGTCTTTGATCTATTGTTTAAAGTATTTTTGTGTAAGTATGAGAAACATGTTATTTTCCTAAAACATATTTAGAAAATTAAAAGTTTTGGTCCAAGTTTCTTTAATAAGCAATCTTCATTATTCTAATTTATCATTATCATAGATCTTATGGTGTACTTCTGCTATCTCATTTTGTATTTTCTATTTAAAATTTTTACTCCTTTATCTTGTAAATTAATCTCTTCAAAATTATTTTTCCTCCCCTGCTGTTTTACTTTTCTTCATTCTGTAAGTGTTGCCTTTACTTTTTAAGATACATGTATCATCTTATGCATTTTCCTAAGGAAGAAAACAATTATTCAGTCTATATCCTTGTCACCAACAAGGATATTAGCTCTTCTGGAAAGCCAGCCTTCATGTAGGAAACCCAAGTCTACCTCCCTAATATAATACAGGGCCTACAGCCATAACTGCATATCCCCCTGTTTTAGGTTTTAGTTACTAAGCTTAATTCCAGCACATGATATTGTGTTAAATTTCTCTCCATTGCTACAACCGAGGGATTTATTTCTGTGTTACTGTTGTCATTGTATTGTTTTTGTCTATTTTCTAAAGCATGTATGCATTTTAATGTGTATGTGGAGAGTACTTTATTCATAATCTCTTCTTGCCTTCCTGGCTCTTCCCTCGTATGCACTTACATCTTATTAACACTCAGATTTCTATCATTTGTAAAGCCCTGCTCTGCAGCATTTTCTCATGTCTGTGGTATGGTTAACTAATGTGGTCAATTTCAAGCTACCAATATGACCTCACTACCTTCTGCAGATTCCTGAAAAATGTCATCAATTCTTGCAAGTGCAAGTCACATGGAACCAACCTCCACATACCACTGTTCAATCACTAAAGCATCACAGTTGGAGAAATGTGGGTATTTTAATTCAGTGAAACTCTTGGAGGACTCAGGAATGTGCATTTTCTTATGCATCCTGGGTGTTGCTGTCTGAAGCGATGGCCGCTTGGAGCAATGAAACTGCGAGAAGAAGTTCAGAGGCAAACTGGAAACAAACAGGCTTTTTATTCTGATAACTTCTTTCTTCAGCTCTAACAACGACTCCAACATGCACCACACACCACCAAACAACCCACAAACAAATGGCGCCCACCCAATCCGATCTCGGCCCAAGTCTTGGGAGATCCGGGCCAAGTCCCATGAGACCACGGAAGGCGGCAATGCCCGAACATCTCTATGGCCCTCAGCCAACCGCAATCTCAGCCATCTCCCCAGTCAGGGCTCCTGAACCTGGGGATTGTGATTCAGGAGTCTGAGAACCGCACAGTGGAAACCATACCCTTCGGTAAGGAATGACAGCAAGAGATTTGATTGGAAGAGGCAGTATTTTTTTGTTGTTGTTATGAAGTGGCATTTTGATCCCTTTTCCAAATTCTCAGTTTGGTCATTTTGTTAACACATCATCATTGAAGGTGCTGAAGCTAAAAATGCTAAGCTTCCTTTTTAATTCCTCTTCAAGTTTTATTAACACTAATTCTAAAACTTACATCCAATGAATCTGCTTGTCTTTATTTCCATGGCAATCACTAGAATCACACCACCATTAGTGTTCACTTGGGTTTGTGATGTGCAATTCTGCAAGGCATGGGTAGCCATTGAGTACATGAAACATGTCTAGTTAGAACTGAGCATTTCAAGTGTAAGCTGCATACCGGATTTCAAAGATTCAGTTCTTAAGTTCTATGATATAAAATATATCATTAAATGCTTTTGCTTATTGATTGCATATTGAAACAATATTTTTGGATAGCTTGAGTTAAATAAATATAATAAAAAAAAATTTCATCTATCTCTTCTTACTTTAAAAAAAATGGGGCTATTTTAAAATTCTAACTTACATAGGTGGGTGCCATATGCATTTTGTCAACCTAAAAGAATTGACCTCAACATTTTTAATAGCCTCTGAAATGATCTCTCAGTGTCCTCTTCTGTCCCTTCTCCCTCACCAGCACCTACCATGTGATCTCTGAACAAGAAAGAGCTTTTAAAATTGTGAATCATGGAGCTGGGATTGTGGCTCAGTGGTACAGCACTTGCCTAGCATGTGTGAGGCACTGGGTTCAGTTCTCAGCACCGCATATAAATAAGTGAACAGAATAAAGATCCATTAACATCTAAAAAAAAATTTAAAAAAATTAAATAAAATTGTGAATCATACTGGGGCTGGGGTTGTGGCTCAGCGGTAGAGCGCTCGCTCGCCTAGCACGAGCGCGGCCCCGGTTCGATCCTCAGCACCAAGTAAAAATTAATAAAAGGCATTGTGTACAACTAAAATAAGTAAATATTTAAAAAATTGTGAATTGTACTATGTCACTTCCCCCAATATCTTCTTGTTTCATTTTAAAATAAAATTTCATTTTCTCATGACCTACATGTTTCTATAACATATAGCTTCTGACTAGATTTCTGACTGCATCTCAAGGTCACCTGTCCCCTGTGCTCTTCTTTTATTTCTCATAAAAATCACTCCTGCATCAAAACGTGCATTTGCAGAGTCTCCAATAGGATGCATCTCCACGGCATGCTTAAATAAGTAACAACCTCACCCCCTGCATGCAGATGTTCTCAATAAAGATGTGTTGCAGAAGGACAGGATGAAGTCAGCCTTACATTCAGAGGTGAAGTCCACTGCTTCTTAGTTGTATAACACACACAAAAAAAATCACCCTTCACTCTTTTTGACCCTTGGCCTCATTTGTATTAAGATGGGGTAAGCGTGAAGCATAGTGCCTGACCCAGAACTCTGCTCTATTCTCTGCAGGTATCATTGGAACTCATGTGATTATTACTATTATCAACGTATGCTAATTAAAATGTGAGAAAGCTGTCACAGGCACACACACACAAAGGTGATGTTTTCATCTTTCTGGAAAAATTGTTTAGGAGAGAATACAAGAGAAGCAATTTGAATTTTTCCTCTTTCATGGAAATTTCATTTGCTGAATTCATTGAAACTGTGTCACTGGGATTTTAGGAATACATTCAAGAATTGTCACAATGTTCTTGATCGAAAAATTTACCTTAGGTTTTTATTTAAAATATGAGTGCCTGATAGATCTACCTTTAACATATATTCTCTCTCTCTCTCTTTCGCTCACCTCAAGACCTCAAGACCTCAAGATTTCATTTGGAAAATTGTAACAATACTCTCCTATGGTGACTATTTCAAGTCACAAAACATAATATATTTTCAAAAATTCAACTGTAACAAAAATTCTTAAGCCATATTTAATCCCAAACTATCTAAATGTTTTTCATCTATTGGTTCTTTTCTGCTCCTCTTGCCTGTATTCTTCCCCTGTGTGGGGGTTGTAAGGAATAACCTTTGGGAAATGAAGATTGGAAGTACTTCCCAACCCCATATGAACCACAGGTTAAAAATAATGTAACGAAGAACAGGCAAACTTCATTGTAGTCCAACTTGAACTTGATTACTTGGATTAATCATTATCCATGACCAGAGAGGAGACCCTTCAATGCCATTTTTGAACCAAAAAATGGTACCAAAAACCTTTGTGGAATGCACCACTGCTTATATACCTTGACCCGAGAGGAGAACCCTCAGTCACCACAGTGTCCGGGAAGACAAAAAGTTTTTGATGAGGCACAGAAAGATATAAATGGTACTTGCCAATCTACTTCTCTATTCCTTTCGGACAGCCTCCGAGATGGGGTTAGATTTGAGAAGAGGGTTTGGAAGAGGGTTTGGGCTACAGTGAGGAAATGTCTCTGGCTCTGTGGCCGGGAGTGAGCTTGGTGTGCACTTGGAGATGGGAGATGGCAGAGCACCATTCACATACAGGGACAGCTGGTGCGGGTCTTATCAAGAATGACAGGTGTAGCCGGGTGCGGTGGCGCACGCCTGTAATCCCAGCACTTGGAAGGTTGAGGCAGGAGGATTGCGAGTTCAAAGCCAGCCTCAGCAATGGTGAGGCACTTAGCAACTCAGTGAGACCCTGTCTCTAATAAAATATAAAAAAAAAAAAAAAAAAAAGGATGGGGATGTGGCCCAGTGGTAGTGGTCGAGTGCCCCTGAGTTCAATCCCCGGTACCAAAAAAAAAAAAAAAAAAAAGCAATGACAGGTGCCCAGAACAAGAAGGTTGGATCCCAGCCCAAAACAGAGCATTGGAACTAGACACTGAGAACTATAGTTAAAAGCAAAAGGAAGCAGCCCAGCTCTCCGGTCTCCAATAGGGCTGATGCCTTGAGACACAGTATTCCTGGCACCAGTGTAAAATGGCCTAAATGCCAGGAATGGGGTCAGGTTGAACACATCCTTCCTGATTTCTATTTCCCTCTGACATCCAAATGAAGTCAACCCCAACTCAGTTGAAACCTGTCTTTTTTGTTCGCACTCTGTGGATTAAAATATCATGAACTTTTCGATAGTGTGTGGCTCTGATGCTCTCACAGTGTTATCTCTTAGCTCACTCCTTTCAGTGAAAATGAAGACAGCACCTTGAACGTCTACCTGAAGACTTCATGCCCTTGGATGGTTTCAATTACCAACCAAGAAACAGGTTCTTCTCATACCTTCAAAAAGCTGCCAAGCATGCGATTTTAGCAATAAATGTTTCCCAGCTGGCTACCATCTCTAATTTGTGACTGGTAGAAACAATAATCTCCAATCTTGTTTGGAAATTTTTAAATATTATTTTTGAAATAACTGAAATCATTTTATTCTTTATAAATTTGCTCAATCTTGTGCAGTTTTCCCCGACAACTAAACAACAACAAAAAAATCCCTGACAAATACTATAAGAAAATTTCATTTTGAGGTCACTCAATTTCTAACTTCCAGAGAAATCTCACAAATGCAATACATTGTATATCTTGCTTTATTGATTTACAAGTGAAGGGAAATTATCTGGTAACTTCTGTAGATAAGTTTCTCTGCAAGCCCCTATTTGCCAAGTAGTCTCTGATGCCAGTTCTTTTTATTTTACTGATTATTATTATTATTATTATTATTATTTTTTTATTTTTTTACTGCTGTCTCATCCACAATTTCTAAATTCTTTAAGCCTGAATGTTTCCCAGCACTGTTGGGACACTGATTGGCTTGGATGAAAGGAAAGAAAAAATTGGTACCTGAAAAATTCAAGAAAATGGCCAAAATAATTCTATTATCTCACATGGTGTGAGAAATTAGTCATAGACCCTATAACAGAATATTAATTAGCCCCACACACTGGGCTGTTTGCGTAACGTCTATTGAAGTCTGGAAGCACAGGGGAAAGAAAGAGAATATGGGATGATCTAGGACATTGACTTCTTAAAGTGAATCCCAAAAACATCTCCTCTAAGACAAGATAAAATCAAATCCAAATTACTATTTTGATAACATATCTCAAATGACCATGGAAAAGACTTGTTATTGCTACTCACATACTTCATCCAAAAAGGTAGACTTGGACCCTCACCTACAACCTCAAGTCTAAAGAAAATTAGACTGTCACTGAAAATAAAACAGGCAGTTGTGTCCGAGAGAACATATTATGGTTTAGATATGAGATGTCCCCCAAAAGCTCATGTGTGAGACAATGCAGGAAAGTTTAGAGGAGAAAAGATTGGGTTATGAGCCTTAAGCCAATCATGAATTAATCCCCCTGGTAGGATTAACTGAGCAGAAATTGAAGGCAGGTAAGATAGGGCTGGAGGAGGTGGGTCATTAGGGTGTATGTTTTGCATCTGACAAGTGGAATCTTCCTCTGCTTCCTGAACATCACATAAACTGTTCCCTCGGCCGCACACTTCTGCCATAGTGTTCTCCCTTACCTTGAGCCCTGAGGAACAGAGCCTGCCTTCTATGGACTGAGGCCTCTGAAACCGTGAGCCGCCCCCAAAAACCCTATTGTCCTCTAAAATTGTGTTTTTCAGGGTTTTAGTCACACTAGTGGAATGGCTAGCTAAAACAGAACCCCACCATTTTGTACAACTATAAAGCACTACTACAAAATTATGGAAAGATAAATAAATAAATCACTCTGCTGATAACTTCACAAAGAAAGGCAAAAGAAAGAAAGAAAGAAGGAAGGAAGGAAAGAAAGAAAGAAGGAAGGAGGGAAAGAAAGAAAAGAAGGAAGGAAGAAAGAAAGAAAGGAAGGAAGGAAGGAAGGAAGGAACTCTGCATTCTCCTTCTCTCTGCCATAGGCTTGTGGCTTAAGAATTCTCATATTTAATTTGGTACCTGCACACAAGATCAGTCTGGTCCACATACATAATATGTACTTCCTACTTTTGTAAAGCATATAACACGTAATAAAATAATGTAAAACATATATGTACAGTTTAAAATATATATGTCACCCATCATGCCGTTTAATAAATTGAATGCTGTTTTAAAAGCTCCTCAAACATTTTATGTGACCCTCCCAGATGGCATCCTCTTCTGTGATGGATGGAGTAATAACAACTCAAAGACATTCACATCCTAGGCCTAGAACTGTGAATTTGTTTTCTTATGTAGAAGAAAAGACTTTTGCAGACGTAATTGAGACAAGGGCCTTGTGATGGTGAGAGTATGGTGAATAACCCTGGTGGGCTTGAGTAAACGCAGAGGTCCTTATACATGGGGCTCAGAAGGAATCAGAGTCGGGAAAAAGATGTAATGCATGGGGGCAGGAAAGATGGTGGAAGGAGATGGGCATCATTATCCTAGGTACACGGATGACTGCATATATGGTGTAACACTAAATCGTGTACAACCAATGAATCAAAATGCATTCTGCTGTCATGAATACTTAATTTAAACAAATTAATAAATAAATAAAAGAAAAAGATGGAATGATGGCATCAAAGACTGGAAAGACTTGGCATGAATTGAGGAATATAGGAAGCTTCTAGAAGCTGGAAAAGGGGAAATAGATTCTTTCTGAAGCCTTCAGAAGAAATTCAACTCAAAACATCTTGATTTTACACTTCTGCTAGAACCATCAGAAAAACCTCTCTCTCTCTCATTCTAGGTCAGCCAATTTGCGACAGGTTTTCATGGCATCCATAGTAAATGAATACACTTTTCCTCTCTCAAAAAATAGCCACGATCCACACTTTTGTGATAATTATTCACTTGCTTGCTTATTTCCCTGTGAGGTTGCACCTCCTGAGCATACATTTCTGAATATTGCAATTCTAGGTTTGTAAAGATAAGCAGTGAGCACAGTCCTCTCTGTGAAAGAACAGGACAATATTGATTGGCTTGTAGCTTGTATGAGGCATCTACAGTGAAGAAGAATGGAGAAATTGCTCTGGTTTTAGTTCCCCAGGAGTTTAAAAATTTCCTTCTGGGTGAATCAATGGGAAATTTCATGAGCCAGGCTTGAGTAACCCAAAACTCACCCAGCTGGTATACCTGGAGCAGCCGTACAATAAGCCTAGCACTAAATATTTGGCAGCAATTATTTTCACTGGGCTAAAATGTCCAGTGATTAAGCACAGAAAGTCTCACCTCCTGCTGTCAAATGTAAGGAAATGCAGAGTATGTGTGTAGCATTCCATTTGGCCCAGAGAACAAGGAATGGAAGGGAGAACAGGAATTACAGGCAGAAGAAGGAGATAATGAAGTCTGTGCCAGGCATTCCCTGGCATTCTGTCCTTTAGGTTTGAGGAAGGCTCAAGGGCAACGGACTTGTTGGATTTGTGTCCTAGATCACATTGCTTCATTTCAACTGTATACAGTTTTACTTTTTTATCCTTAGCTTGGAGATTTCTTTCTTTCTTTCTTTGCTTATATTAGATACACTAATTTCCATGTCCCATCTCCTTTTCTCTCATTAAGTTCTCATTTTATTGGAGCACATCCTTTAGTAGTTTTCTGAGGAAAGGTGAATGGTAAGTAACTTTTGAGACCCTGAATGTCAGAAAATGTCTTCATTCTGCCCCAGGTTTGATGGAACCTCATTGGATATAGGGTTCTGTGTGTTTTCTTAATACTTAGAAGGTACTATTTTCTTCTTGATTTTAGTGCAGAGTCGAGGGGAATTCTGAATCCTGATCTATTTTAAGTGGCTTGCCCTACCCGTAGGCAGAACTTCAGTCTGAAATTTCAACATTACATTCTTTGATATTATCCCTATTTCATGCCCTGTGCTATGTAATTAAAAGGTAGGTGCTTCAAATCTTAGTTTGTTCTTAGAAACATTTCTTGATTAGTTTTATTTGTTTCTATGATTCTCTCTTTCTGGAACTTTTATTATTTAAATTTTGGATACTTCAGATGGATTTTGCAATATTTTAAAAACTATTTTTATTTTCCATTTGTGGCAATTTTGACATTGTTTCTGCTTCCCAGAGGATTTCATCAACTTTATCTTTTATCTTCTGTATGGAGTTTTCATTTTCTTATTTATTTCTTTGTTTTTGTACAGCGCTAGGGACAGAACCCAAGGTCTCATACATGCTAGGCTAGTGATCCACCTCTACCACGCCATCACCCATGAGTTTTTAATTCTATTTTAACATGTTTTTAATATCCAAAAATTTTCTGTGTTTTTAAAATATTCTTCTTACCGTGTTTTTTTTTTTTTTTTTCTTATTTAATAAAGGCAATACCTAGTTTCTGAAGATATGAAAACTAGGGCCATCTTTGAAGGCTAGATTTTTCTGTATTGTCTCTCTTCCACCTTGCTTGTTTGTTTTCTCTGTCTCCCATGATAGAGGCTTTTTAAAGACATCAGCTGACTTCTGACTATCTGCTCTATGAAGACTATTGGGCATGATGCCATCGTTTAAAGTCAAGCTTTTGAGATTGATGTTAGTGTTTCTATAGATTATTTGATGGACAACTGGTTTGGTTTTACTTAATGTCAGTATCTTAAGAGAATACCAATCAGATTGCCAAGAGAGCATCCTCCCCATTTCCTGGCCAGGCCAAAGTTGTGTTTGGAGCAACGTGAAGAAAGAAGGCCTGGGTGAAGAGGTCCTCCTTTTAGGATCCAGCACACCTACAGTTACTTAATCCTGTTTATGTTCATTACAACAACCACATTCTCATTCTTGCCTGACATCTCTCAATCCACAGGCCCTCTGTTTCATAGCAACCACAGGAAAAATCCACAAGCATTAGAAGGAGAGTGAAGAGTATTTGCTGAGAAGGCATAAGAATGGGCGTCTAGGAATCTCAGTGCTTCCTGGCTTCTCAGTCCTTCTGACATTCACCATCCTGACTTGTCCCCCAGCCTCAGAGGCTCTAGAAGATGCCACTGACTGAGACCTTAAAAACTCTAATAGGACACACTTTTCCTCACTCCAAGCTTTAGTTTAGCTGTCTTGGGTCATCTAAATGAGTTACCAGTGGTCCGTCTCCTTACCAGCTTCTAAAATGGTGTCATTACTGCCTCCTACTGTTTTGTTTTTGTTTTGTTTTGTTTTGTTTTTTTTTAATTTTAACCTCCTTCATGTTTATATCTTATTCTAAAGGCATCATTGTAATTTTAGTGGGATCTTTGAAAGAAAGGAAAATGAAGGTGTCTATGCAGTCCATCATGCATGCATATGGTTATATGTGTATATAACAGCATCCGTCGTCGTCAATATTTTAAAATGAGTTTATAAGGAGAATATTGTAAAATCAAAATCCAAAGTTGTAGCTTCTTTTTAACAGATAAAGGGAATCACTAACATGAGGCCCACATCAATAGTTAATTGTGCTTTTAAAACAATACCCCCACCTCTCATTTGTCTTATGACCATTCCTTTAATTTCTGATGCTTGGTTGGCCTCTGCAAGGTTTATGACTTTGAAGCTTCAGATGGTGGCTGGAACACTGTGTGGGGGATGGTATGGTGACAGAAGACAACTGATTTTTATTTTCTGAATAAAAAGTATTGGGAAGGGGTAAAGGAAAATGGACCATGAAATTTTTGTAATCACGGCTGGGGCTTAGCTCAGTGGTAGGGTGCTTGTCTAGGGTGCACAGTGTTCAATCCCTAGAATCCTGGGGGGAAAAAATAATTGAACCGTCTTCCTCTTTCTCTTTACTTTTCTCCAGAAGTAATTTTCCTTCATCAGAAATCTGACATTAAAATGTAAGATTAAGCAATAAGGGGTGTGTGAGTCACTCAAAATAAGAAAAATACTCCTGAACTGTCATGGGGCAGAGACCCACGTGTGGATTTATTTTCATTTTTCACTTTGTAGTACTCATGTGTTCTTCTCATCTGACACTTGCCACATGTCACCCCGTTTTAAAAACACAAATGTTCCAAATTTCTCTTAGTAGGCTCTAAGCTCAACAATGGCAGACATTATGGTTCATTTGTTGATATGTCCCTAGGACACAGAACGTGGCAGGTACTAATACATTTGTGGAATGAATCAATGTATATATATAAAACTCTCAGAATACCTATTTTCAATACTCTAAATGAGAGTTTCCTAAAGAATGTTCATGGGAAGATGAGCTTTGTATAATGTTAATAGTTTTTATAAAGAGAAAGTTTGCCTAATCATTACAAATTTGGGAAACATATGGCTGATCAAAGCTAAATGAATTTCTTTACTGCCAGAGTTACTATGTCTTCAGTAATTTATCAATTTATTAATAATATTTTTATGTATTTCCCATTTGCTAGTAATTATACTGGGTGCTTCAATGATAAACAATATTTGCCCTGATCCTGCTATTATGAGGCCTGAAATCTAGCAATATGCCAACAAGAGAGAAACCAATGGCCCATTTCCCTTCAACTTTATTTGAACAATGAACCCCTTTTTGAGGAACATCTCATGGTACTAGTATTTCATGGGACACCCTTTGGGAAACCTGGCTCAAGTCATAAAAATAACTATTTTAATTCAGAAACTAGTCGGGAATTTTTATGTGCAATTAGTTCCAGGCTCCATAGTAAATGTGGACTAATAGATTATAAATAGTACCAGATAGGCTACTCCAAACCCAACTCCATTAAAAAAAAAAAAAAAAAGTGCTGGAAAAACTAGCTCCCCTTGGAGATATAAATCAAGTCCAAGGGGAACTAATGACTTCACTTACATTCAACTTTCCAAGCCAGCCTCACAAGGTGAAGGACATTATAATCAATACAGAATGTTGCCCAATCAGAACCCAGATCCTTGATGGTGTCATGCAGGAAGTGGCACGTTTCTGAAAGTCAGGATGAAGCTGTGGAAGATGTTGCCCTACCTTCCTGGGGACTTACATCTTATGGCAAGACTCATCATGACAGATGTTTTTCACATACCAATCAACCTGCATTACCCAATCACAAAACCCTCAAACTCACAAAGTATATCTTGGAGGAAGGCCAAATTCTATTAATTAACTTTTATCTCTATCTTGCTCTTTTTCTTTCTCTCACACACACACACTGCTTTTTTTTTTTTTTTCTAATGCAATAAAGTTTCAGTGAACCTCAGGAATCTAATGTTTATTTTAATTAGCAATAAGCTTTTGAACAGGAAAACTCATGGAAGTATATTATATTACCACATTGGACTCTGGTCCTACGAGATAAAATGCTAAAATGTCATCCATGACATTCACTATTACTTATTTATGTTTCATAATTTTGACATTTTTCATTTTATTTTAAATTTTGTAAATTAGAGTTCAACCATAAAATCAGGACCCATTTGTAATGTGATTAACAGATTCCTAATTAAATTGAGATATTATCCCTTGAGTTTTGATTATGACCCAAAAATGCATCAATAAATCTTCAGACAACTCTACGAAGATTTTAGCAATTCCTAATATACTGAAAAGGTGGAAGATTGCACAAAGTGAAAAACACATAGTTCTTGTCCATTATAATACAAGTAGGATGGAGAAAACACACAGCTAAATAACCTCAGCAAGTCTTATTATACCAGGTGGCATTGGAGAGGAAAAGGCAATGCAAAATTAGATTACTTTGCTTTCATTATTCACTTTTCTACATTCAATTTAAAAAGCAGTGTATATACACAATGGAGCTCTACTTTGCCATGAAGAAGGATGAAATATGTTACCTGCTGCTAAATAGATGGAACTGGAGAACAACATGCTAGACGCAATAAATAAGACTCAGAAAGTAGAGGGTAGAATGTTTACTTCAGGTGCAGAAGTTAGAGAGAAGAAAAAAAAAAAGAATAAAAAATGGCATCTCATGAAAATAGAAGGGAAATAAGTAGCGTAGAAGCAGGAGACCAAAGGGAGGGAAGGGGAAGAACTGGGGATGAAGTTGACCAGATTGTGCTATGTGCATGTATGAATAGACTACAGCGCATTCCATCTTCATACTTAACGACAATGCATCAATTAAAATGAACAATTATGGGCACGGTGGCACATGCCTGTGGTCCCAGCACTTGGGAGGCTGAGGCAGGAGGATCACGAGTTCAAAGCCAGCCTCAGCAATAGCGAGGCACTTAGCAACTCAGTGAGACCCTGTCTCTAATAAAATACAAAAAAAAAAAAAAAAAAAAAAAAAAAGGTGGGGAGCTGGGGATGTGGCCCAGTAGTCAAGTGCCCCTGAGTTCAATCCCTGGTACCTCCCCCACCCCCCAAAAAAATGAACATTTACAGGAAAGATCGATAGAGAGAGGAAGGGGGTCAGATGAGAGAAGGAGTTTGTACTGGGGATTGAGACAGAGAAAACTCGTACACATTTATAAATATGTCCAAATGAACCTCTATTATGTATAACTACACTAACAAATAAATTAAGAAATTAAGGTGAAAAAAAAAGTGGAAACCAATCATTTTCGTTGAACAGGAACCATAGAGCTGAGGAGAAAACTACCCAGTGTTTACTTTAGGGCTTATGGGAAACTAATAGCAATGGCCCTAAATAAGTAACAGATATGTACTGGTGCCAATATGTGTCAAATAGTTCATGTTCGCATTTTGCTGATCTTGGCAATGGCCAGAAAGGTAGCTGTTTTCATTGCCATTGTGTTAATGGGCAAAGCAAGACTCCAAAGTATTTAGGTGAGTTGCTCAATATCTACTGAGTGGAGAACTTGGATTGAAGCTCAGCTCAGTCCAACTCCAACGCCTTGGCTTCTTCCACCATGCCAGCCCCTCTCCTGGCCCCCAAGACATAATCACATTCAAATTTTTGCTGATAAGATTTGCTTGGCACTTTGTTCAAGTCCCTAAAACCAACTGCAGGGGGTTTATGCTAAGAGCGCAAGAGTCACCTCTTGCTCGATATCTTTAAGATACAAAATATGCTTGAAAATCATTAGCAAGGTGTTCACAGTGGCTTGGGAGACTAAACTTTCCTTGGCACAAAGGGGAAGCATACAAATCTAAACATGTGATCATAGCTAGAAGCAACACCCCAGTTTCTGGGAAGACTGCCACCAACCTCTACCCCAGAACCAGGGTCCAGTTGCTAAGAAAGCCAGCACCTGATTATGACAATGTTATTTTCATGCATAGCTGTGCGGGCCTGACAAAGCCATCCTATCACGTGGTAAGTCACCTGCAGGGACCTGTCTGGGAATCAGTTGCTGGGAGCTGGTAACCAGCCTGAACAGGTTGAGCCAGGAGGTGGATACAAGAAGCAATTAAACACACACATTTGTACGCATGTGCTCCAGTGTGTGCTAGCAGACGCACACACACCACCAACAACAACCCACTCAAACACCTGTAGCTTCATTTGCAATTAATAAATTAATTAAAATGTTCTCATGGGAAAATGCCTTAGTGAAACCATGGGTTTATTGTAATGAAACTCGGAGCCAGGACCTGCAGTATAATAATACCGATCATACCAAGAAGTGAAGTTATTGGTTGGTTGTTTTACATATGCAGAGCAGAGTGGTACGTTTGACTTTTCTGTTTTCCCTCCCTCTCTATGTCCTCTGGTTGACTAATGTCAACTGAGGTTGTTGCCCAAACTTAATTAAAGAAGAGAGAAAGAGAAAGAGCCCAATGGCCAAAGCCATTTTAGCAACAGCCATCCTTATATCATAGCTCTTTCCCTCTTGGAGTCCAAGCTGAGATCAAAGTCCACCCTGGAAGGCAGGGGAGCTTCAAGAAATTTTAAAAGCAATAATTAAGTTATAAGTATCAAAAAGTTCACATAATGCCCATGATTATATAGTTTTCACTTAAAATTTTATTATCTGTGCAAGTTACCATGATAGAGTCAGGCAGAGGAAGGTGGGTATAAGCATATTTCTCTTCACATTCATGTAATTGTACTTATCAATTATGATACACAGAATTATCAATCAAGATGCAATTTGAGACCACCTTTCCACATCTTATTGGTCCTATTAGAATTATTAAATCGCCTGAATATTAGTTACTTTCTGATTGTTTCATTCATTCATTCATTCACTTATTCACACATTTTATTGATAGCCTATATCCATTTCCTCACTTTTACACTGTTAGTGGCATTGTCCATTGTCACAACCACTATGGAAATCTGTATGGAGGTTCCTCAAATGACTAAGCATGGAATCACTCATGACCAAGCTATACCACTCTTCAGTATGTACCCAAAAGAATGAAAATCATCAGTACTTCAGTGACACATACATACCCATGTTTATAGTAGCACAGTTCACAACAGCCAACTGTAGAACTAGCCTAGGTGTCTGTCAATGGATGAATAGATAAAGACAAGGTGGTATATATACATATATACATATATATATATATATATATATATATATATACACACATACACACACATACATACACACACATACACACAATGGAGTTTTATTTAGACATAAAGAAAAATGAAATTATGTTATTTGCAGGAAAATGTGTGCAACTAGAGACCATTATATTAAGTGAAATAAGTCGACCTCAGAAGATCAAGAGTCGTATGTTTTCTCTCATATGCCAAACCTTGAGACAAAAAAAAAAAGCGGGGGGGATTGGAAGAGATGTCATGAAAGTCAAAGAAGATTGGTAAAGGAAAGGGACCAAGGGATAGGGAACAGGGAGGGAAAGGGAAGTCTGGGAAGTGACATTGACCAAATTATATCGTTATATTGTGTGCATGTGTGAATAAGTAGCAACAGATTCCATCATCATGTAAAACTGTAATGCACCAATGTGGAAAGAAAAAAACATCCAGTTCCTTTTAAATTTTCATAAATTCATCCAGGAGTTTATAGTCTCACATGAGGTTTTCAACCTCTGCACTAGTGACATTTTAAGTTGGATCACCTTTCAGGGCAGAAGGGGCTATCCTGTGCTTTGTGGGATGTTTATCTGTGTCCCTGGCTACTACCAGCAGCATACCCTTGTTCCTCCTTAGGTGTGACACCTGAAAATATGTTAGGAGGCAAAATCACTCCCAGTTGCGAACCACAGGCCTCAGGAACTTGGTGCCTGTTTTTACATCTTTGAAGATACCTGACTATGTTCCTTCTCAGCTGTCCTCTGAGCACACAGCCTTGTCTCTTGCTACAGGAATGAAGAAGAAGGAAACAATGAGCCCTCTAACTCTGTGCCCTTCTCTTTTCATATATAGTGAGTCCTTTACTGGGATGATTGATCATTGTTCTTTATACTGACTAAAGCTGACATTATGAACTTTCAAATTCATAATATCACATGACCAAGCTAAGAATACAGGAACTCTTAAGTCTCCCATGCCAAGAAAGGAGTCCTAAAGAAGAAAATGAAAGAAGTTAGTTTAAAGTCTGATGGAAGAGTAGTAGACAGACCTTAAGACTTAGGCTCTTATATTTCCATCATAACCTGTCTACTTAGCTGTACACTATTCAAGCTCCCTATTGCTTAGTTTCCTATTCTACAAAATGAAAATAACATTTACCTACTGTGAGGGATTGTTGTGAAGATTATATGCTGTAGCGCTGTGATAGAAAAGGAGTGCAAAACCGAACTTCCATTCCTTCATCTCCATTACTATGCCCCTATACTAAAGCCGCCATTTTGTTTGTTTGTTTGGTTGGTTTTTTGTTTAGAAAACCTTGTAGATGCTTTTGAGTTTTCTCACCTAGACATTTTTACCATTTGCCAAATGTGGAGTGCAATTTCTAGTATAGGCTTTCACTGGAGACTCAGGCCTGTCTCTGGAAAAGATGAGTGATGGTATCTCGTTGATCAGGGCCCGTGAATCAGAGCTGACTTACCCTGCGTTTCTCAATCCAGTGTGTGTATGCCTGGTGGAGTTCCAATGTTAGGATGAGGTTCACCCTGTGGTCTGTGGAATCAGGTGTCTTGATTATTCTATTTAATAAGTGTAGGAGCCCGGAAGGGACTCTGAGTCTAAATATTTGGGAACACTTACCATCTTGGAAAAATAAATTAAAAAAAAAATAGAGCTGTAAAATCTTTCACTGCGCAACACTGTCTGTCTCTTAAGGAGTCCAACGTGAAGCAAGTCAGAGTTGAGACATTACTGACCAAAGATATCCTCAACATGTCTCTGAAATGCAGTCTTCTCTAACTCTTCAGTTGCTTTTGTGAAAGTTCAAAATTATCCGAGTAAATGACTGAGCCTTTGGAACCGCACACCATGAAAAGACATTTACAACGAAAAAAAAAAAAAAAAAAAAAAAAAAAAAAAAACCTGTCATCTGGCCTCCGAATAGCATTGTGACTTGTACAGTGGCCACAGTGGACGCTTTGTTAGCAGACAGCGTCTTTGTGCCTCATCAGAAGAGCCTCAAAATTTAATAGATGCCCTCTGAGCATATCTAATATTTTGTGTCGTTCTATTTTTAGGCTTTGAAATGTTGGCTTTGTGCACTTAATTTCTCCCACATAGTTTCCATTGGTTCTGCTCATAACTTTTACCCTTTCTTCCTTACTTCACTGTAAACTTATTTTTATTTTCATTTGTGTGCTGAAATAAAGACTAGTGTACGTAGGGAGGGGAAGTGGAAGAGTGGAAGAATTTCCTTGTTCACCAGCTCACAGAGCAAAGGTTTAGATGCTTTAGAGACATTAGCCCATTTAAATCTAATAGCCTGGGAAGCAAAACATTTTTATATCCTTTTTTTTTTTTTTTTTAATGAAGAAGAGACAGATGTCTGAAGAAATTAACTTAGCAAAAGTAAAAGTTGCAAGTGTTAGGGAGTGGACATTTGATGGTAGATGATAAAGCCTTTGTATTGGCACTGTCCCATATCACCTACCTGATGTGCCCTTGATACACCTCCCAGGACTCCTTCCTCAATGGTGTCCCATCCGAATGGAGATTGAATGTCCCCATGGGGGTTTGAGTTTACCTTTGGCTGATTCTCAGGATGTCTGCTCTGATTTCTGAGACACAGTATTCAGAGTCAAGGCCGCTCCCTGGGCATGCTTCAAGTCCTGTTCTCGATGTGGGCTGGCCATGATTCCCTTTATTCTTCAGCTGTCTGGGCAACAGCTAGCCCAGCAGCAGCAGCAAATGAGAATTTCCCGATGTTCGCGGCTTATTGAAGAACAAGACTGAGCGGAGTGCTTTGGTGCTTTATCCAAACCCACAGTAACCCTGAGATCAATTATTCTCATCATGCAAACCAGGGTGCTGCAGACTAGACAACAGACTAACAGGCCAAAGTAACTCACTTGAGATCCCTACAGCAGAGCTGAGTGAGAGTCAAATCCAAGCTGATCCCGGACAGCTGCACTAACTAGAGAATTGACCCGAGAGGCAGTTATATTCTTTCCCTCTATCTGCCTTAGCCCTAGATTTAATTTTCTGTAAGTTGGAGCACAGAGGCCAAGAAAACACCCTAAGCTCAGCACCACTGCTGTTTATGCAAGTGTAAGATGTGCCTAGGGCAAGAGTTAGCTGGAGGCAGTTCTGTCCAGCTCAGATAAGAGAACAATTCGAAGAAGGTAAGAGCTGCCAGCTCTCAAGGAGAGCCCAATCTTTGGCTCCTACAGTCCTTGATGTTTATGTGAATTTAGGAGGCCAGGTTTTAATTTGACACTATCTTTGGGAAATCTAATTAGCAAGTCACAGGGTTTCTGCCTGTCTGCCAATCCTCCCAGATAGCAAAAGTGTGTATTGTAAACACAGAGAAGAAGACAGCAGGACCTGAGTCTCAGAGGGTACACACAGGTCCTGGGGCAAGGGCGCTGACTCAACCATATGACTCAGTGTACAAGCAGAGAACACACTGTCCTGGACAGTCTTCTTCTGCACAAGATCTGGAGACTCAACATACAGAAGAAACCCTCCAGAAAAGAAAATAAGCAATCCTTGAATGTAATTGATATAATTGGGCTCAGCTGTCACCATTATCAAAGATCTTGGGGACTGAGATAGTGTATTGTTGCTGCCCGAAGTGATGGCCGCTTGAAGCAACGACACCGCGGGAATAAGTTCAGAGGCAGACTGGAAACGAACAGGCTCTTTATTCTGCTAGCTTCTCTGTCCGCCTCCAACAACAACTCCAACACGCCATCCATACTCCTCCAACCACCCCACAAAATGGAGGCTGACCCGATCTGCAATGTCCCAGGCCAAGTCTTGCGAGATCATGGAAGGTGGTAATGCTTTATGGCTCACAGCTAACCTCAATCTTAGCTATCTCCTCCTAATTAGGGCTCCTACAGTGTATTGCCCATCCAGGGTGACTGCTGACCCAAACCGTCAGGCTCAGCAGTTGTCTTGTACTGTTCTGAAGGTTACTTCAATGTAAGAATTGCTCTAATTAGGAATGATGAGGCTGGCTTATCTCAGGCAAACCCAGGTGTGCAATGGGGTGTGCAATGCACCACCCCTTTAGACATGCAAATGACTTCATATCTGTGAATCTCTGCTTCCTCATCCAAAAATGTGTGATCGAAAGGTATATTTCTCACTGATTAGTAACCCTGCACAAGCAAGGCATTTGGCATGGAATCCACATTCATCAACACCATTAGTATTGATAAACAACAATGACTGAGCAAACACTATAGAATCAGCAGATATTGCTTGCTGTCTGTATCAGAGAACATAAGTACATTATTTTTATTCTTTACAAAAAACACAAAATAGGGTTGAAGGTACTTTCATATTTGAGATAGTTGAGTCTTTTTTGCTTGCTTGTTTGGTTTTATAGCAGGATCTCTCAGAGCATTTTAAAGTCTAATGTCCTAAGAAGAATGTAAAACCTAAGAAAGGAATCACATAAATATCCCTGAATATAAGACAGTTTTATTGGCAAAACCATAACTCAAAAAAAAAAAAAAAAAAAAAAAAGCAAACAACAACAACAACAAAAACCCATAAAACAAAAACACAAAAAGAACCTTACCTTAAATGCAAAGTCTTTCCTTTTATAGGCTACCCTGTTAACTATTTATTTTGAAATGCAATTGGAAATTTAGAAAGCTATATTAGGTTAAGTAAATCAATGTTAGCTTTTGATATACATAGAGATGATCTAAAAGAATAGTTTCATTTTTTAAAAAAGGTAAAGATAAAAATGAGGGGCTGGGGCTATGGCTCAGTGGTAGAGCACTCATCTTGTATGTGTGAGGCCCTAGGTTTGATCCTCAGCACTACATCAATAAAATAAAGGTATTGTGTCCACCTACAACTAAAAAAAAAAAAAAAAAAAATTAAAAAAGAAGTTGTGTGGCATTAAAGGTATCTAAAAACAAAAAGATAAAAATGATATCCTTGAAAATTATCGTCACTACAAAAACTAAGTCTGAGATGACTACAAATGGACATCTACAGGACCTGCTGAATAAAAACTGCAATCATTATGCAATCCAAATGGGGACGTGTGTCTTGGGACATAACTTCCAGTAAAGCTCCATCCATCAATGCCTAAAGGACAGAGTCGCAAATACTTAGGTGAAAATCACATCCTTTCAAAAAATGTGGTCAGTGACTCAAGTTGTTTCTTTAAAACTCTGGCTGTTCAAGGTTTTGAAAGAAAATGGTTTTGTGAAAAATGAGTGGAAAACACAGTATTTCTAAGTTAGTCTTATTTAATCTCATGTGGGGCTATAAATATGTTACCAAGCTAATAAGTAGCGAGATGTCACCTTTATTTGTAAAAGCCTAGGATTTTTGTTTAAAAAAAAAAATTTCTCTTTTGCAGAGCATTTATGAACATGCTTTTGGAGGTTTTTTTTTTTTTTTTTTAATATTTCAGAGAGCAAGTGAATATGCTAATTGTTCCTGTGGGGAGATAAACATTTACCAGCTATCGGTGCCATCTTGTAGAAACTTACCAAACGGCAGGAAGATGTGGCACATTTTTTTAAAAAAAGGAATTCTATAGAATACGAAGTGACAAAGCCATAGGAAAAGTTATAAGTAAACTATTTTAGGAATTCTTTGGGAGACATTTCAAAATAAACCACAAGTATGAGCGCTAATAGTTTCTGTTTTCTCTTTTGTTTTTGTCTGTTTCTTTGGTTGTTTGAGGTTTGAGGTTTGGTGAGGGAAGAAGGGAGGGGTGATTTAAACATATCTGTGTCACACTGACTTTGTCAGAGATGTCCACTAAGTTAGATTCAGGTTTAAATGCATGCCATAAACATCCCGGATCAAGGTATGATAGCTCATTGGTTATCTATTATCACTCCCAGGGCATCATGTTCTCCTGATATGCATTAATTATTCTTGGGTGATACACAAAACAATACTAAGTCAAAGAAACAGAGATCTCAATCTTCAAAATCAGGAATAGAGATGAAAGACGGTTCCTAGACCAATAACAAAATTGTTCTATGTAATCTGCATATGATAACTCATTCATATGATCTCTATACATTCTTCCGTATTTCCACATCCTGAGAAATGGTGTCCGTGGGCCCAGATTGCAATCTATGCCTTAGTGAAAGAATCCCATCCTCTGTAGCTCCTGAAAAATTACCTGGCCCCTCTGAATTTTCTGTGACTCAGACATTTACACTTGATAAAACTTTGACTTCTTTTGATCCACAATAGTGGTGAGTATTTTCCCATTAAATTAAGTTTTATGGTTCTATAAATCCTGCTTGATTATTTAAATACTTCCGTCTGAAGCACCGGACAACAAACACATACTTAGGCAGAGCCATTGTATCAACCTATTATCTAAGAAATCACCAGAAAAAAGTGGGCAAATGGGGTTAGAGTTTATCATAGTGTACAGTTATGTGGCTTCTAAAATATTATAAAAGAACATCCAAACTATTGTCTGTGGCTCTAGGTGAGAGAATACTAACATAATAATATCTTGCTTGAAAAGCCAAGTGGCTTTTAGCACTATTAGGTTAGTACTTTATAAGGTTTATTGTAGTGACTGTGCAAATGCACTCACAAAACCTAACCCATACGTGAGCTAGTGCGCCATTCTAAGCCCAAAGCTACACTAAGAGCGGAAAAAATCGGTTTCTTACCAGATGCTTCATTCAAATTCTTTTCCCTAACCCACCCGTTCTTTGGAGTAACAACTCTGTTAAGAGTCTTCCTGTCTATATCAAGCTTCTTTACCTTCACCTGCAGCTAACCTCAGAGCTAGAATTTCATTTCTCTCCTTGGCTGTGAATTCTCATGACGAATCAAGGCTATAATGGATTTACAATTGTCTTTTTTTTTTTTTTTTATTTTAAGCATTATTATTTTCATTGGATGCAAAGAGATATATTTTCTTTTCTCCCAAGCAAATATATGACATCTGGCCATTTTCTCCCTGTCGAAAAGGCATTCTGCCATGGCTAAGCCGTGGCCGCACGGTTGTTAAACAGCAGGGATTATCATGCAGGACAGTATTAAGTGGTATTTAACAGCAAGACCAAAGTTCTCTGTCAAATGCCTGACTTAGGGCTCCTTGATTGTTAGCATCCCAGCCTGGAGACCTTTTGCACTGAACCATTTTTCATTCTGACAACGGACTACTGTGGCCATCCAGGAATGCTTTGCTGAAGCTGACAGCCAAGTATTTCTGAGGCAGAAATATTGCCACAGAGTAGGGGATTGAGGTGGAGGGGAGGCATTTCTATCCCCTTTCACTCCAAGTGCAATGGCATTCCAAGCAGTAGGTGTCCCAAGTCAATGACTGGTTAATCTATTCAGTATGATCCCCTGTCTAGTCAAAACAATAGAGGGGTAGAGGGCAGGGGGCGGGTGCGGTTGTGCAATGGCGGCCTCACAATGGGAATGTCTCTGGTGCACGTTACCTTCGTTACCTTCGCCATCTCTTCTAGGCACATTCTCATTGACGTAGGCTGGGGAGGGTGACCGCGGAGACTGTCAATTTAAGTACCAGTCTCTAAAAGGTTTTTTATTGGGGGGAAGGGGGAGAGAGAGAGGTGTTTGACAGGTCCCTAAAGTTCAAGTGCAACCGTTTTATGACCACAGTAAGACATCAGTTATGGAACTTATGATATGATGGGTGCAAAGGCAGGAAATAGAAGAAAGAACTTAATGAAAGTTTAATCTTCTGGGGAATTTGTTCCTCTCCAAGGCATAAATTGAGTGACCTAAACCTAAATTTCCCTGTCAAAGGCTGGCATTGAATTCATGCACATTTTACAACTCTCCTAGAAAGGAATACATTTTTTAAAGAATAACTATTTCTATTCTTATGTGAATACCTGCAATTGCTGATGGGTTCCCTAGAAGCACTCCCAGTAGATTTATTGGAGAGGTTATTGCTTCTCTGTACAGCGCGCGTAATGGAGGAGTTATAGGAGTGTGGTTCTCTGAATGTTTGTCTGTTCTTGATTTTAGCTCTACTTATCTGTATTTGATTGGCTGAAAAAGAAAAAAAAAAAAGCCTTTGGGAAATGTCACATGGGGCTTCCGTACCTGGAATCTAGGATCCTATGTCCAAGTCTTAGCTTTGCATCATAACCAGTAATGCTGAATGGCCAGTAAGATGTGGCTCACAATTTTTACTTCATTTATGGCACAATATAGCTTAGAGGTCATGTAGCCAAGCGTGGACTGACATTCCTAGATCTCCAGGGATGAAACGCATGTTTTCAGTCAGAGGAGTAAGCAGAGACTGTGGAAAAGAACCATGTTGAATAAGAAGATGTTCACAAACTCGTGGTCCCATCTGACAGAAGCAGCACTGATGGGTGGCGCCTACGTTTAAGTGAGTAAGGAAGTCCTGGTTTCTGTGTCCTTCCCAGTAAGCCCGGAACATTTGGTGGTTGATCAGAGATGACCCTGGGAAATCTTAACCTCATGGCAGACCATTCCCAGTTCATTAGGTGACTTTAGGAGGAGGTCATGAGCAAATGTCTTTATCCACATGCTGTGTCTTGATTGTCACCATATGCAATCTGTTTAAGATATACATTTGTAGGATGTTCATCAATACTATATGGCAGAGGCAATCACACTCTCCAATATACATGACGAAAATTAAAAAGAAAACACGCACATGATTGTTGGAAGAGTGATTTAATAGTTTTTTGTTGTTTTTCAAGGTTAGTAACCATTGTTCTCAGAACAAGTACGAATGATTAAATCCTCAATGGGAAAGGCATTTCTTATTTAGGTCTTTTCTCGGGTGTTAGGGGTTAGATAAACCACAATGAAAAAGAAGCTAAAAGAAACATCTAACAGAAAATTGTGTGTCTATGTTGGTGTTTAATAGGATTCATTATTATTTCTTTAGAATAGTTTTAGGGTCACACGAGAATTAGGCAGAATGCAAAGAGATCTTCCTCTTATCTCTTGCCTCAACATGAGCATGGCTTCTGCATTATCAACCTCCTCCACCCATGTAGGTTACAGTATTGTTCACTCTTGGGGTTGAACATTCTATGGATTTTGACAAAGTTATAAAATGACACTTATCTGCCATCACTGTATCTCACAGAGTAGCTTCACAGCCCTGCATATCCTCCGTGCTCTACCTAGCAATCCTTCTTTTTTTCAAAACTTGATTCAGCATCCTGGATAATAATGATAAAATACAAATTTTAAAAAAAGTCCTTGTGATAACTGCATCATAATTTACAACTATAAAATGGCCTGGTTTAGGTTTCTGTGAACTGCTGCATCCTTACAAGGAAGAGTGTAGACACTGTATTCAGACCCATGTCTTACTACTTATGAGCAACTTTATTTACCTATTTCTCCTTATAAAATGAAATAAGTACAGCTCATTCATTGCAAAGTTGTTTTAAGGATTAAATAAGATCATGCCTTTCAGGGGTATTAGTCTATCATAACTTTAAATAAATGTTGTTTATCACTTAAATAAGTGTAAATGCTAATTATCAGTGACAGATGAAATATCAACATCTATTTGAATGATAAAAGTGAAGAAATAACTCTAATACAGGAGGTATAACAGAAGAATTAATAACTCTAATTTATTTTATTTCAATAATATACACCAAAGGTACTTTGATTGCAAAACTTTTAGCTCGTTGTGGAATCAAGCAAGCATCTCTAATTATTTTATTTTGCTAATTAAGTTAAACACAGCTTCATCATCAAGATATCTGGAGCCATTTGAATTATAGTTTCCAAATTGGATTTTCAGTCTTCCTTATGCTTCAGTGTATATGTAGAAATGCACTAAATATTCATTCTGCCCAATGCCACGTGGCCAGTATTTGGCCAAAATCAAAGTGGAAGCTAAAATTGAAGATCACCGCCATAAAAATGAATATTAGGATATGAGACTTACATGAAATTTTATCAAAAGTTCCCATCAGTGGCATATTTCATCATTAAAAGTATAGTTATCAAAAGATGAATGCTACAGTATACCATAGGGCACTTATTTCTCAGAAATATCTGCTCTTTTGAAAAAAATATCAATTTTTTTCAATCTACCAGTTGCATAAATGTATTTTCACTTTGAATGGAATATCTAAAATTTTGGTTAAATTTTTGATAACAGGAAACATAATATAAGTCGCTGTTATCAAAAATAGTTACCTACATTTTAGATGATTTTTGAAGGATTTTTTTTGTTAGAATTTTTCATTTATGTAAATATCAAAACTTTTCACCTTCAACTACTGAAAATAGCTGGCAATTTATAAGCAATTGTTTCAACAATTTTTTTTCATTAAAAAATCAACCTCAAACCTTTATAGAACTGTCCTCTAAATTTTCTTGTAAGTCTATAATTTTGAAGTTTGTGCAAGTAGTTGAAGCCCAATGTGTATGGGTACTTCATTTTTTTCCTCTTTTTCTTTCTCTTTCACTTTCTTTATATAGTAGTCATTCTTTGTCCATAATCTTGCTTATGGTCTTACTTAGTCATAGTCAACTGGGATACACAAACATTAAATAGAAAATTCCAGAAGTACACAATTCTTAGTTTTAAATCATGTTCTATTCTAAGTAGTGAGAGGCTTCTTGGGAAAAGGTAGGGAAAAACCATGTGTTATCACATCTTTTCTCCAGTATATCCACAGTGTATGTACTACCCTCCCTTTACTAGCTGTGGTTATCATATTGACTGTTTAGGGCACCACATATCTTAACTCTGTCTCACAATGCCTATGCCTTTATGATAGACTACCAGTCCCACCTAAAGCAAACCATGTAATTCAGTCACTATTGTCTCCATCTCTAAAAGAAGATTTCCATTTTATTCTCCTCCCCACTTCCTTACTTCTACTTCCTCTCAACTTTTTCTTAAAGAATTCCCAAGTTAGGATGACCTACCTCAGCCCCATCTCAAATACTGTCTCCTTCAGGGTTTTCAGTCTCTTCTCAGTGCTCCCGATTTAATTAGGCTATTTTATTTATAACAGCATATTCCTTCAGGTTGCCTCCAGAAAGGAAGATCAACTGCAAGTTCACACAGGCACAAAGAAACAGGAAAACAAAGAGTCAACTGTCTAGGCATAGTTCCACAAAGACGTAGGAATGAGAGGTCCACGTGACATCCAAGGCCTCTCCAGAGACTGTGCATTGTCACTATGACTGCTTTAAATCAATCTGTCCCCAGAACTAGAAAGAAAGGACACTTCTCAGGGCTATATATTTTCGAGAACCTCTTTGGCCTTCATCCGAACCCACCATTATCCATGAGGCAAGGAGGCTGCCAAGCCAAGCAAACATGTTCACTAGAGTCCCTCTGCCTGCCCTACACCACGTTCTGAGCAGCAAGGGTCCAGGAAGTCCCTTTCCTAAGGACATAGGATCTTCCTCCAGAGTTCCAGGAAGGTAGTCAAGAGGCAGCTGTTTGTAAAATGAGTTTGGACATAGGAGATCAGATTTTCATGTCCATCAAAGTGAGGTCTCCTTGTGTCGCGTGGTAAGGAGATGGGATAGAGAGAAGAGGGAGCCGGTCTTAACCCAGAATTAGTACCTACCTTTCCCAGTGAAGCAACATCCTGTCATATTGCTGGTCAAAATTCTGTGACTCTGAAACTTTCATCAGGGTTTCCAGGACTTTACAAAAAATATGTTTGTCAAATGAGGAAGGTGGGTTGTTATATCTTATTACTCACCCTATTGGTTTGATTTATAATTTTTAAATATTTGGGTAGATGATATTTTAGCTTCTGTGTGTTTTCTTGCCCCAGGCTCTACACACATTGAAGCGGGTATTGGAAAGGGGCAAAGGGAAACTTGCCTCTAATTTCCCTAAGGCCTAGAAACTGAATTCTTCACTTCATCTTACTAAAATAGGCCTTTATACTAGTGGTTGATTTTCAGTTGATGGTGGTCTTAGTACTTCCTCCCACCTCCAATCCCAGACATTTTTTTTTTTTTTTAAAGCATCTAAGTGGTTTCAACTGTTGAGACTGCTAGAGATGCAGAACTTGATCCAAACTGGACAGGAGACGGGGTGCTATCTCTTCCATGGAGTATGAGATAGTCGTATATAACAGGGTGTGGTCTTGCCGCACAGGTCAGTGATGTGTTAACGCAGGAACACTGGACCAGACAGCAGATTGACACTTCATCTGCTGCCAAATGCTTATCCCCCATTCCATCATACAGGGTCTACACGGGGTGATATCAGAGCCTATCATTGCAAGCAGTCAGTGCTGAAACTCCCTTTCCTGGGAACATTGGATAGAACAGTTCTCCAAGGGAATGTGACTTTGTTTAATGGCAACACACATATTAAGCCTGCCTTATGTTTAAAATATGCCAGCATAATCGCAAAGCTCTCACAGGATTTTTTACGTACCTTTTTTATGATTATGAATCCTGCAAGTATTAACAACATATTATCTTGCTCAATACCTTGAGGTGCTTAGTTCACATTTGTGGCATATCCTAATACAGATACCGGGCTCTTAGCATGGGAAGAACACTAATGAAGAGTGCTCTTTCCCCAGGTAGTTTTAAAAGGCTACAACTATGCAACCTACATCGCCTCTGGAGGGTTCTCACAAATGACGTTTCCCTGGAGATGTGGTTGGCTCAGCATGGATAGGCGCTGCCTTGTCTTGAGAAGAGGGTAAGTAGCTGGTTGAGTCAAATGGATCCGGTGACCCGTCCCCTCATTGAGAATTGTCCAATCAGACTAGGAGGTTAGGTAACACAGCTGCTAAGACTGGGTGACGTCTCCCTCAGGAGAACCTTCACGAAGGGCACAGCATCTATGAGGTGCCTGATGGGAAGAAAGCTGGGACCCTCGAGAGCTTAGATAGCAGATCAGATGACAGCATGGGAGTTGGCTTGCCAGCATCAGACGCTGGAGTGTCTGGAAAGATTTGGAGTCATTACATTCAAGGTGAGGTGCCACCTGAGCTTGGGGTGGTGGAGGAAGTGCCCTGTAAACCTGACCATTCTCCTCTTAGAAATCAGCTGATTTCTGTCCCCCCCCCCCCAAATCCTGACTAATCTGGTGTTCACTGGCATGAATTTTACCAGTCGTTACAAACTTCTTGCTGACAGTCGCATTTTCTTACATTTTATTTCGTTCATTTGACTGATGTCCTTGGAGTGTGTGTCGGGTTCTCTGCGGGCTCCCCCCCGCCCACTCTTGGATTTGATGCTGAAAATTACAGAAAGAAGTGGATTTCATTTCCACCTTTTACCGATGAGGAAAACAAGGTTGAAAAAAGTACAAGTAATTTTCCAGAAGTCACACAGTGACAGAGGTGGACTGTAAGTCTGGTCTTCATGAAAATTTCCACCATTGATTTCTTTAAAGTGAAACCGAATCTGTACGTAAAGAACTCAGAGTTTAGCAGTATGCCTTATATCTAGCAGGTGGTTAATACATGTTCTAATGACATTCTTTTGACTATTAATTTCACATCTGATTATACAGAGAGACTTGAATGCTTAACTGGGAGTCATGGGTGAGAAAAAGTCTGATGCCTTCGGACTTCTGTGGCTAGAGATTGGCAACAGGTGGGTAAACCTGCCATCTAGTCATTTGTAAGGGAAGCATGGAGGTAGCAATGTGAGTCCCCCAGGACAGGGAAGAGGGAGGTCCATTGAGTAAGATTCTGTGACCACAGCTCCATTACAGTTTCAACCAGAATCTCTTTTATTTATTTATTTTTATTTATTTATTTATTTTTTTTTTGGTACCGGGGATTGAACTCAGGGGCACTTGACCACTGGGCCACATCCCCAGCCCTTTTTTGTATTTTATTAGAAGCAGGGTCTCACTGAGTTACTAAGTGCCTCACCATTGCTGAGGCTGGCTTTGAACTCACGATCCTCCTGCCTCAGCCTCCCAAAGTGCTGGGATTACAGGCGTGCGCCACCGCGCCCGGCTGAGAATCTCTTTTATTTAACTTCTGGAAAATGCCAGTATACAAAAGACTCCATTTGAGAAAAGAAATGCCCAGCTTGGAAACAATTTTTGAAAGCATTAAATTAGATGATCAGGGCTTTTATTCTATTTTTAACCTTTGAATAAAATAGTTCGATGCTGAGGACAAATAAACCATGACAAGGAAACTTATTTATTTCTTAAGAAAGTTACTTAATTTGGCCAAGTTTAAAGTAGTGATATAAAAAGATGATGCTAATTTATTTTGCAGGTAAGTCCATTTACTATACATGCACATTCCACATCTTCACTCTGGAAGTCTTCAGAGCACCTGTTGGAACAATTTATACATCAGCTGTCATGACCTGGGAAGGAGAGATAAAAGATGCAAACCATGAAATAAAACTCTCAAGAGCCAAGGAAGAGACTCAAAAACAGAGATTTGAAAGCAGTGCTAAAGATTGGCCAGAAAAGTCAACTTATTCAGGAAGTGATTAGCACAGATATGATCATTTTTTTAGGGGAAAGCCATACATCTGGCCAGCTGTGGCTCTATAAATCAACGGTGTTGCCAGAGTTGGGAATTCCATTAGCCATTGATTTCAAGGAGGTCGGCATTAAGAATATATATAGCTAAAACATATATATATAAAAAAACTATCCTCTCTGAAGTGTGTGTGTGTGTGTGTGTGTGTGTGTGTGTGTGTGTGTGCATCCTGTGTTAAGAAAGCAAACACTGCTGCAATCCCATCACGGAACGAGTGGCGGAGAAAATCACTCAAGTTGGCGGCTTTTGTCTCTAAGAGCTGACTACTTGGTTTTACCTGTGACAAGGCTCTCTGACAGCTCCTCTTTTGAACAGATTTCAACTGTTCCACCCTCTGCCCATCAGAGAAGTCAGACTTGAATTTTTTTGTGTGTGTGCCCTGAATGGTAAGGGGGATCCCTACTTTAAAGAATATGGGTCTGTTTTCTATTTTCATCCTCCTACCAGGGGAACATTTTTATGCTTTACACACACAAAAATAAATAAATAAATAAATAAATAAATAAATAAATAAATAAACCACCGGAAGTTTCCTGTGGACCCCACCCTTGTTGATAAGTGCGCCTCAAAAATCTGCAGAGGTTTTTCAGACTTTTTAATTCACTTAACAGTCTGACTCTAAAACAAGAAGTATCTGGATATACCCTAACAGACTAAAAGGGAACCTATTTTTGCTTTATTTCCTCCTTCGGAAGAAGCTCAATATATTACAGGAGACACAATTTATTATATGGGCTATTTTGGTAATTTGTCAGCTATTGAGAAGCATTCCATTTGGCTTGGCAAAAATAAGTTGCAATTGCATCTGTAGAAGTGACACGGAGCCCTGTCTTTGAAATGTCCTTGGCACAGATGGACTTTTTAGGACACCAGTGTTCTAGGTGAAGCTGACAGAAAATGAAGGGGAGTGGAACAGTGAGGAAAGGAGTCTACACAGCAGGAAGAGGAAGGAAGAAGCAGAAGCCATTAAGTCATGTGCACCTATGAATATGTAACTGCAAATTCCACTGATGTGTGTAATCATGTGTTACAAGTGAAAATACTACAAATTGTTGAAAAACATAAACATAAAGATTCAAATAGGGAACACATATAATTTCCCTTGAAGTCTTTAAAAATATTAAGACACTAGAATCAGTTGGCTGTGCAGGTTTTTACACTACTTGGCCTTATTAAAAAATTCATTTTCTGTACAAATTATCTTTTTTTTTTTTTTTTTTTTGTACCAGGGATTGAACTTGGGGAACTTAACCACTGATCCACATCCCCAGTCTTTTTTTTTTTTTTTTTTTTAATATTTTATTTTGAGACAGGGCCTGGCTAAATTGCTCAGGCCAGCCTTCAACTGGCCATCCTCCTGCCTCACTCAGCCTCTGGAGCTGCTGGGATTATAGGCGTGGGCCATAACACCCTGCCCAGATCATCAATTTATATGTGTTTGTGTTTTGATTCAGAGTTAGAGAAATCTCCCAAACTAAAAGCAAGAATCTGACCTGGAGATTTAGATGAAGTTATTTCAAATTTCAGAAAATGTTTCCTGGGTCAAATATGGCTTGTTTCAATTCATTTATAAGGTAGATCATGAGATGGAGAATGATGTTCCATCTCATTATGCCTCCCTGGCTTCAGGGGTTTCCCTTGAACATTGAAGCATTGTAACAAAGATTGACGCAAAGTTATTCCAATTTGTTAACTACTTCCAAGGTTCCATTTCATACTTGGATTTCATATACAGTAGTAATTTGTCAGCTGTTGCAATTATTGAAATGCAAATGTATATTGGAATTAAAATATCAAGTGGAAACTTGGGATACACATAGGCATGCATGAATGCACAGAGACAGGTATACATGCATGTGTGTTTAAGAATCACAGGTGAAAAGCTTGTGGATCTCTTCAAGGCCTCGACTTAATGAGGCCCTAGCAGAAGTCTTTAGGACATATTCTTTTCCTCTGGGTTCTTGTTAAAGAAATTTGCTATAATTACCATTTTTACAGCCCCCAACACCAAATTCCCAAATAAAAAAATGAAGCTATCAATGTAGCCAGTATACTTAGTTTACCTAGGTACTGCTCTTTTCTCACTCACTGTGGGACCCTAGATTGGGTGTCAAGGCACATAGACTGACTTCTCCATATTTATAGTTACCTAGGATATAAAATGACAACACTATTTGGGCAAGTCTTTTCTTTGCAGAGAAGAAATATACTTGATAGGAACTTAGGATCTGCATTCACTTTCCAAATTCACTGCTGGTTTGAACTTACCTCTTATTCATCTACAAATATAGCCTTGTATGTCCTTCTTATGCAGTTCCCAAATTAGAGAGGTCCTACTGGGATTTGTTTTAAGTGTAACATAATAGAATCATACAGACGAAAGCCTGAAAATATGAACTTCAATCTTGGCCCCACAGCTTCTTACTGTGATTGTGGGTAGATATTTAACAGCATGAATGTTATTAAACATTATTATTTTTAATATTTTCAGTTAGATTCAACTGATTCAATATTTCTATTCTTAAAAGACTCTAAACTCATAAGATTTCAAAATCTCGATTTTAGAGTGAGTCTATGTAGCAAAAGCAAAGAAACGAGCAACTGTCTAGCTAATTAGATTAATACAGATTACACATCTAGAAAATACAAATCTGAAATATCAAATAGTCATTTTATCTCAGCTTGTGGAATTTTTTTATTTATTCATTTTTTTAATATTCAAAGTTTTATTTGTAACAGTAGCATGTATTACAATTCATAATACATATATAGAGCATCTTTTTACATAACACTGTTTGTATACAAAGTATATTCATACTATTCATGTCTTCATACATGCACTTAGTGTAATGATATCCATCTCATTCTACCATCTGTTTTTTTTTTTCTTTTATACCCCCTTGCCCCCTCCCTTCCCCTCCCTCCCCATTGACTTTTCTAGTGTTCCTCTAATCCTCCTATGTTCCCCATCCCAACCCCACTGTGAATCAGCCTCCTTATATCAGAGAAAACATTTGGCATTTGGATTTTTGAGATTGGCTAACTTCACTTAGCATTATATTCTCCAACTTCATCCATTTTCCTGCGAATGCCATGATTTTGTTCTCTTTTATTGCTGAGCAATGTTCCATTGTGTATATATACCACATTTTCTTTATCCACTCATCTACTGAGGGTCATATAGGTTGGTTCCACAACCTAGTTATTATGAATTGTGCTGTTATAAATATTGATGTGGCTATGTCCCTGTAGTATGTTCTTTTTAAGTCCTTTGGGAATAGACCCAGTAGTGGGATGGCTGGGTCATAAGGTGGTTCCATTCCCAGTTTTCCAAGGAATCTCCATACTGCTTTCCATATTGGCTACACCATTTTGCAGTCCCACCAGCAATGTATAGTAGCCACCATTTTTGCAGGAGGAATGAGTTTTCCAAACTCTCAGCAGAAAGAAAACCGAGGAGAAGAATCTGTGGCTGAGAAGTTGGATCTGACCAAGCAACAGCTATACTATGATCCCCTCGACTTAAGAGTTTGGGGGAGACACTCAGCATCTAAGCTTTTTCCTGATCATATTTCATCAACATCCATTCACAAAACCATCTCCTAGCAACCACAGAGGCTCCATAAATTGTGTGATAATTCAGATATTTGGCCTTTGCAAACAAATTAGTCTGCTTGTTTTCTGAACCAGGAATATTATTCTGTCAGTAATTGAAGTGTACATGGATCTGTCCATATATCCAGGCAGGTGACACATAGATAATAATATTTTACTTTGTAACCCTCTGGACCACGGTTCCATCACTAATACTTAGCTAGCACCTTCTTTAAGGAAAACCTCTATGTGTCATGGGTCCATTTATAACTCAAACAGTCTTTTATTGGAAAAATTCTGGCTCTTGTCTCTCTCTCTCTCTTTTTTTTTTTTTTTTTTTTTTTTGTACCAGGGATTGAACTCAGAGGCACTCGACCACTGGGCCACATCTCCAGCCCTTTTTTGTATTTTATTTGGAGACAGGGTCTCACTGAGTTGCTAAGTCCCTCACCATTGCTGAGGCTGGCTTTGAACTCACGATCCTCCTGCCTCAGCCTCCCAAAGTGCTGGGATTACAGTTGTGCGCCACCGCGCCCGGCTTCTTGTCTCTTTTTTTGAATGATTCAGAAGCATTTCCAGATAAGATTCCCCATGATGCCCACTATAAACCATCTGCAGCACAGCCAGGTTTTAAAAGTGACATGCCGTCATATTCCATAGTGATTACCACAGTATCCCCAGCTCCTTTTCAACATTTTAAACTTTTTTTCCCCCCAGTAGGCAGTTGTATGGTTGGAAAGTTTCCAGCATCAGTTATGCCGGAGTTAAAAATCATCTAACACCCACATAAAGGTACTCCCCTCCTTTATGAATTGGCCTTTAAATCTTTACCTTGACTTAGTGAGAAAATAAAACTGGGCAACAGTCAATGTCTCATTTGTATGTATTTGTATGAATTCTGTAACCTGAAGGATATCTCCAAACCAAGGAAATGTAACCAGTAACCCACAGCTAGACACTTTCCAAAGAAGCTTTTTTCTAGGAACGGCTTTTAAATGCCGCAGGAGCTCAATCGAACGGCAGAGATATTTGAAATATACACAAACATACAAGCCTTTTAGATAAACACATTTTCAGGGAGCTTTTGATGAAAGTGATAAGTTACATTCTCTACAACTACACACACTGTATTTTATTACCCTTCAGTAGACACTTATCAGCTATAAATGTTGGGTGGTTTAGGCTAGGAATCAACCCTGAGGGAAACGGTGGGGAACTCTGGGACTCACAGTTCTATAGATCAACATAAACCTGAGACTCAATTTTATTTTCATTTATTAAAAAGGTCTGTGGTCCGCTTCTGCAATTTCAAATCCATTAGCTTCCTGCCCCTTTTAAGGAAAAAAAAAAAAAAAAAAAAGAGAGAGAGAGAGAAAGAGAAAGAAAGAAAGAAAGAAAGCAACTGCAGATTTTATGGCCTGATTGCTGATGGCCAGGCTACTGCTGTATTGGTTTTGAGTGGAGAGTCCATTATAGATACATTATCCATAAACCATGCTTCCCGTGAAAACTGTAGCTTCCAATCCGACTGGGGAATGAGCGGTGTTTGGTCAAAGAGAGGCGGGGAAAGGGTCAGGCCTCCTGGAAGCTCACACGGGGTAGCCACCAGTATAAATTACAAACTTTCTACTTCCACATAATTATGTCTCAAATAGGCACTGGTTGGATTTCGTTCACCGGCCACCAGATGAACTTGGAAATCATATCGGCAGTAGATTAGAATGGGAGTTTTCCCTGCCATGTATGTTAGAACAATATATTTTTTCTGCCTTTGAAACTTCCTGATTCTTGCCACACAGATTTAGCAGCTGACTGTGCCCATATGCTTTTTACTTGACTCCTGTATTGTGTGATTAAACCTTTTTCAACAAAGATGCAGAAACATTTTAATGGCAATAAAATAGATGAAAATATGGCTTTGTATTTTCCCTCTGTAATCTTAAATCTTTCATTCCCAAAAAGAAAAATAATGTTTCCAGTATTAGCTCTTGTTTTCTCTTCTTCAATAACTATTCTATTTGTGAACAGAGACAGAAAGATAATTGGAATAATTAGAATAATACATTTGGCATTTGTGTGATGAGCAGCCCTCTCCGAGGACAAGTCTCATTTATCTTTGAATTCCAGTTCCCTTCATACCTTAATCTTGGCACATAACAGATGATCAGTAAATTTGTTAAACAGAGGAGATTATTCCTAAGTGGAATTAATTACATGAAACTGGCCTAGTCAGTCTTAAAATGGAAAGATACTTCATTTCCATTATTAACATAAAAGCTATGTTCACTTGGGCACAGCACAAAGGAGAATTTAATTCTTCTGGGGGGTTGTGATTTTAATTTACATCATCCTTCTCAATCTACCACCCACACATTTCCCCTTTCAGTACAGAGTTTCTGCTCTGATTTGCTGGTATATATCCAAGACAGAAACAAAGAATCAGAAGGTGGTCTTAGGTATCATTCCTAAATATCTGGTTTTTGTCTCAATGATGCAGTCAGATAGCACAATCTGATTTTAATGCCTGTTTCATTTTTTTGAGAGTTTATCTTATCTACCTGTCATTTCTGATAATTATTTTCATAATGCTGTGTCTAATGAATAAATGTGTGGTTTAAAGTCCTTTCATTCATTCATTGCCTTTCTACTTTCAACAAAACATTGGCCTTCCTCTGTTGCTTTCCTAAACTAGTAATTGCTTTTGAGTTTTGCTACATATGTCCAGTCATATAACACATTCAACTTAATTAGCTACAAAATCTATTGAGGCAGCATTAGCATCATGACCATCATCTATGAATTGTAGTTACAGATGCATCTAATGCTGAAAAGACTTGGAAGATGGAACGCACATCCCTCCTCACCTTTTTTCATCCCACATTGATGGAAGACTCCACTGTCTGTCTCCATCATCACACAGCTGTCAATCATCAGCTACAGTTGCCCAACCAGAAGCAGAAGGTACACATTGGCAGGTCTGCTAACAGAAGCTGTTAACAAAGATCTGCTGACCCTGTGCCCCTTAAAGATGTTTTAAATTCCATCCTTTGATGCCCTTTGCCCTTTGACAGGAAGATATCAGTTCCTCATCTAAAGATGCTGGGCCACAATGACAGTGGAATTACTCTTCCTTGCTGGAGATAAGTTTTGATCATATGATTTTATGATTAAAAAAAAAATCCACCAAAAGCATCATTCTCTTTACCCTCACCAAATTTCCGAATTTCCCAAATGTGTTATGTTCCTGGGTCCCCTTTATGAGATAAAAATAAATAAAATTGATAACGGTTCAAACATGTGGGATTAACCGCAGGAGGTACGACCTTTTATCTAGTGCTGACAACTATAACATAGTAAATAGCATTATAGAAGCTAGTAAAGAATTTTCAAAATGGGAGGCCCCCAAACCGTTATTGACTGTTGTCACATTACCCCTCAATAAGACCACAAAACCAGGCAGTAAAAACTGGGAGGCTGTGGTTCTCTCCTAACCAAGGGAGAGGAGAAAACAGAAGGAGCGGTTATGGTTTTTTTTGCTTTTTTTTAGGGAACTTCCTCATGAAGTCAGCCCTTCCCTGCTCAGGCCTGGTTCTGACTGCTGCCCAGCTGTTGTTCTGTCTTCTCCAGGTATCGTGCACTCTGTCACAGACACCGGACCCTGAGCTGTGGGTAAGCCTTCTTTGCCAATCCCTTCTCTGGCAGGAGGAGAGTCATTTCAGGATGGGGTGTGTGCGCATGCGTAACACAGTCCTTTCCTCTCGGCCTACGCTCCGGATGGTCCCGGTTCAGCCAACATCGCACACGGCCGTCTCAGTGTCCAAGACTGTGAGCATCATCCTCCATCATCTCTTAAAATTTCATTCAGAGAGCATTGTTTATGAAAATATAATGGTAAAGAAGATTCCTAGGCTCTCACTGCCATTGGAAACAGCTTTTGCACAAATGCAGAATCTGATATTGGAGAGGGAGGCAGGGGTAGCATTAGCCCTGAGCTCAGATGGTAGAAGGTAAATGGGTGCGAAGCCTGTCCAAACGGGCAAAGAATTAGGGACTCCTAAATGCCCTTAGAACCTTCCTCCCAACTACTTCGCTTTGCAGATAAATGAATTGTGTCTCAGTGAGATTTAATGACTTGCTGAAGTTCATCCAGGAGAGAGACTGCAGAAAGTAAGTGCCTTGATTGCCATCCATCAGGAATGTCTTTTAATGAACAACCTCAATAATTCTCAGCAAATTGTCCTAAAAGGAACGAGTGGTGCACTTGTATTTCATATAAGCATTATCTCCTTCTACCAAAGCATCAGCTTCCCAGCAGTATTTTGCTTAGCTTAATATAAAAATATTGGCTTGAATTGCATGCAGATCAACCTCACTGAAGAGGAAGAAAGCTTAGGTGTATTTTCAGCGTGCAGGTGACAGAGATTTAGAGGTGAAAATATTAGGTTTAACCCACAGACTGGATAATCTTGGTGCTCTCATTCACAGTATGACTCTGAAATTTCATTTACCTCTTCTTGTTTATGGGTTTTCATGGAGGAAGGATGTACCCATGTTCTTTGTAAAAAAAAAAAAAAAAAAGGGGGGGAAATGTGTAGGAGATTAAAATGCAAAATGTAAGGGAGTGAAAAAAGACCCAGGCATCTACTTCAACATCTTTTTGGGTTCCCTGGCAATACTGCTGCTCTCCCAATTGCTTAGCACATAATTAGCTTGGATTTTGGAAGCCCACGTTTGTAGATCTCACTTACCACATTTCCTGTATATTACTAAACATTTCAAACGGAGACAGAGAGAAAGCAGGAGAAAGTGATTTCTACTGGCAAGAGGCTCAGCTTTCTTCTGTCTTGTAAAACAAAAGAGGAAAAATAAATGAAAATTATGACGATGACGACTTCTTTTCTAGAACAGCCCCATACCTTTCTCATCCCTACTTAAATAAAATCCGATGATGCAAAATGTTACTTGGCTCCTGACTCTGCAGTCCATCAGCTTGCAATGGAAATGTTTTCTTATTTTTATTTTATTTTTTTTTTTTTTAAATGGCTACATATTAAAAGTGAACTGGTCTTTGCCAGCTTCGGATAAAAGGCTATTTATTTTCAACCAATTTGATAGCTGCAGTTTTCAGTAATTGAATTTTCTGTGGTCAGAAAAGCAGTAATCTTAGAAACCAAATAAATATTTTTTAATAAAATGGAACACTGAGCAACCCTATAATAATGTAAAAAATGTAGCCACTTATGGATGAATAAATATTTTAAGAAATTTACATTTCACCCAAAGCTGTATGCTTCTAGCTTCCCTGGGGATTTTGAAGAGCGTAACATTTTGCTTTGGGAATGGAACAATGTGGGGCTTAGATGAAATATACATGCTCTCTTATAAGCCTTTCTCAGTTGTTAGAGTCTTGTACGCCAGTAGCTTTGTAGATGCCTCTACTGAATCGTCTCTATCAGTGTCACTCTATCTTGGCACTGTTGACCTTGTAAGCCAGATAATTATTAGGTGGGGGCTGTCCTGTGCATTGTAGAATGCTTCGCATCCTCTCTGGTCTCACCCACTAGATATTAGTAGCAACCCCCATCCTGTCATTTAGACCAGTGATAAATATGTCCAGGCATTGCCAAGTGTCCCTTGATCTCGGTGCTGTGATGGTTAATGTTGTGTGTCAACCTCCTGTAGTTAAAGGATGCCCAGATAGAAGGGAATACTCTTTCTGGCTGTGTCTGTGAGAATGTGTCGGGAAGAGATCAGCACCCGAGGGAGTAAAACCGAAGATCATCTCCCTCATCCATGGGGGTGGGCTTTGCCCAATCCATTGGGAACACAAAGGCGGGTGTCAGACTCCAAGTTGTGCTCTAGCGGCTCCCCAACCACCCTGGATTCAATTTTCAGCCTTCACGCTTGGATGAATTAGTGCCTTTCCTGGTTCTCCAGCTTGCAGCATATTGTGGACTTGGCCACCATGATCAAGTGATCCAATCCCCATCACAAATCTCTTAGATACCTGCAAATATCCTATTGATTCAAGTTCTTGTGCTGCATCACGCCTGGCTGAGAATCACTGGTTGAGCAAAGGGCTTAACTAAGACTGGTAAACACTTTTGGTGGATTTTATAAATGATTGGGATAGTGGTTCCTTTGGTTAGTTTATCTTCAGTGGCTTGTGTTGAGTGTGAGCAGAAGCCTTTCAAAAGACTTTGAAGAGGGCTGGGGCTGTGGCTCAGTGGCAGAGCGCTCGCCTCGCACATATGAGGCACTGGGTTCGATCCTCAGCACCACATAAAAATAAATGAATAAAATAAAGTCATTGTGTCCATCTATAACTAAAAATATTTTTAAATATGTATTTATTGGTTTTAGTTGTACACAATGCCTTTATTCTTACGTGGTCCTGAGGATCGAACCCGGGCCACACACGTGCTAGGCGAGCACTCTACCTGAGCCACAACCCCAGACCACTAAAAATATTTAAAAAAAACAAAAAAAACTATGAAGAACAACTGTGGAGAAGAACTCAATTTAAATAGATTTGCATGGTTGCATTGGTAGAAGACTTTATAAAGACCTAAATAACAGAATTAATTACATTTGTCCTAGGCCCATTCCCAGAAATTAATTTTTAAATCTTTGATTGTTAGATTTCTGGTCAGATACATAAAGTTTTATTAATCTAAAATCTTAACATTTAAATATCTATTACTTTTGCTTCACATATTGTACGTGGTTCACCTCTAAGATTTTGATATCTTATATGATGCCAGTTGTCTGATAGTCAATGAATTAAAAAGGATCAACAGGTGTGAGTGCTGTCACATTTCAAAGTATGAACAAAAATTTTATGAAATAAGCAAGAAGCTATTGGTAGATGGGGTATTGATTTTTGGACTGCAACATATAGAAAGAAGAATGTCATGATAGAGTCACCCCAGCTTCACAAGTGGAGAGCAATGATGCAACTTAGCGGTAACATAAAGGTGCCAAACTCATAATAACGGGAAATAGGAATTTGAAAACAAATTTGTATTTGTTGTAACTTCATCATACCCATTTAACAGATTGGGAAGCTGAGATTTAGAATGCTTAAGCAAACGTGTTCTCTATCTCAACAGAAACTGATGTCTCCCACCTCTGTTACGGGACTGATTTCCAAAGTCGGAAAAGAAATTGCCTAGGCTGTCAAGTTCCAGCAGACTCATGTCAAGTTTACCTTCATGGCCTTCCAACAGCAAGCAATCCCACCATGGTCCAGGGTGTAGACTCTGGAGTCAGATAGTATATTTTCAGTTTCTTCTCTAACCACTTAACAGTTGTAGACTGTGACTTGTTAAATGCTGACTTGGTTTCCACATCTGTAAAACCATGGTAATAACTGGACCAATCTCCATAGAAAGCTCTTTTTAAAAAAGGACCAATCCTTTGTCTAACACCACCCCCCCACCCGCACCACCACCACCTCTGCCCTTCTTCCAGCAAAAGCCTCCCTAGACTTTGGTAACCTCTCTTCTACTTCTATGAGATCGACTTTTTTAGATGCCCTGTATGAGTGGATCAAGTGGCATTTGTTTTCCTGTGTCTGACTTATTTCACTTAACAAACATCTTCTAGGTTTTGAGTGTTGTAAAAAATGACAGGATTTTTCTTTTCATGACCTAGTAATATTCCATTATATGTCTCTACCACATTTTCTTTATCCTTTCATCCACTGGTGGAGACATAGGTTGATCCTATTTCTTGGCTAGTGTGAGTATTGCTGCAATAAGAGGAAGAAGTTAAAGAGATCTACTGTACCACAGGGTGGTGATAGTTAATGGTGACATATTATATTCTTGAATCATGCTAAGTGTGTTTTCTCATCACAAAAATTATCATGAGGTGGGGTAGCATATATTTTAATTGGTTGGATTTAGTAATTTCACAATGTATATAACACTTCTTAAATAGCATGTCGAAAAAAATAAATGCATGGAATTTTTTCCTACCAATTTTCAAGTTAAATGTGACATTTTTATACAGACCCTTAGGAAATGTGTGCTCTTCCAGCTCTGATAAGGACTGCATGTTTAGAAATATACACACCAACATACCTGTAGAAGCTACTAGCCTAGATCAGGCAGCTTTGTTTTAATGTAACCCTTCTTTTGCTTTGGAAACATTCAAGTTCCAATCCTAGCCCCACCATAACCTCTGTGATCATTTTGGCATTTTTTTTTTCATTGACTTGGAACAATAATCTTTGTCATTCTTCTGATTTTCTTGGCTACAAAACAGAGCAGATATCATGGTCATGTCTGAGCTTCTCGCTACATATATTATGGTGCATCAAATAACCAGTGGTAGTCGATATTTAGATGTTAATTGAATCATGCCTTTCAGTTTTTTTGCTGTGAAAATGTGAAGCTAAGGAAAGGTTGGCATCAGTTTTCTTCATCTCCCAATCTCTAATGAGGACTTTTCCTAAACCACTAAGTAGATTTTCTGTGAACTGTCCTACAAATGTTGAAAGGAAGAGGAAAACAGATTATCATGGAGTTAAGAATAGATTAAAAGGTCAAAGAGAAATTATTGGCACCCAACTTGTTTCTTCTGTTGGTTAGACACAAACGGGAAGGACACAGCAATGACCAAATAGTACCCTACCCTTCCTGCTGATCTGTGTCTTAGTTGACATTTTACACGAGCCGAAGGCAAGGACCAAGGTATTAAGCTATTATCCTTGGGTCAGAAAGAAAATTAAAAATGTCTCCAAAATACATTGCAAGACAGAGAGGCCCCAAGGAAACCACGAGGCAGGCCCCTCTGTGATGCAGGGGAAGCAGACCATGGAAAGCTCAGCCACTTTCCAAAGCAGTAGGAACGATGCCTACAAGATAGCATCAAGATTTAAAATAAAAATAAAAATAAAAAAAAACCCCAGCATCGGCCAAGATGTGGATTATAATGCAGTTATGATTTTCAATTACGTCGAACAATGAGGTCATTGTCACCATCCATTTGGCTGGGTCTAGCGGCCAACAGTGACAATGGCTCACCTTGGTGAGAGTGTGTTTCTAATCTCTAATGGCCTGGAACATGCAGCATTCATTTAAAATTCAATGAACATACAAGCATGTCACAGACTTAACTTCACGTGTCACAATTTTAAAAGTAAAAATTTTCATTTTCTTTTTTTTTTTTTTTTTTTTTTTTTTTTTTTTCCCTTTAACGGTTGGTTGTTTCCTTGGTGTTTCTGGAACTTTTCCGGAGGCAGTGGGCACTGATTCAGAGTAACTCCAAATGTGTACATTTGGTGAAGGGAAGGGAAAGGAATAGCCCCATTTTTATTAGTGGATCCAGACCTATCCGTTGGCCTGGAAACTTCTTTTATGCTTCTGCATATGCATTTGTTTTTGCTGATTCGATTCATTATTCAATTAAATTAGTCCCCGTTTCATAGTAACGACCTCCCTCTAGCCTATTCCTTTAATGTTAGTGAAAACTAAAACCCAGGTGGTTTTCAACATGATACTCGCTGGAAATCAGTTATGAAATTACCTGTTTATTAATGATGTGTCAGGAGACTGACATGCTAATGGCAGGCACCGGCTGGGGGAGTGCTAATATAGAAATAACAAGACCATGTTATGTACAATATGTATTCTATAGGACTATAACTTTCACTCCCCGGGGACACCCTGGAAACCCAGATGTTTTATCTCAAGATTTTAATCCCACAGAGTGAAGATTTTAAAGTGAAATCAAGCACACTCCAAGTCACTGTTTGGCCAAACTTCCTCACTGGGGACTCACATTTAGTACCAGATGTGCAAAGGATTAGTGTCGTATCAGTTAATTAGCCAGACGGAGGGGAAAAGTCATTTTGCAAACCCCAAAGTAGACGGCAAGCATGACCTTCAAATGCAAGTTGAGGATCGGTCGGTCTATTGATTAATGTCAGTGAATTCTTAGGTCGAGGTCGGGTGGCTATGGAACAGAAGGAGAGTTGATCTAAAATGGGAAAGAAGAGGGCAACTTTTATTTAAAATCAGGAATTTTCACACAAAGAGCTCTGCCCACAAAGCTATAAATAATATACTGGAGAGATCCATATAGACCTTTTTTTTTTTTGTTTCAAAGTAGACAAAAATATGCCATAAGGTTGGTATTAGTAACAGGTAAAATAAACGAATGACCCTGGCAACTTGGGTGGGGAAGGAGTATTTTTTTTCCCTTTTTTTCTTGTTCCCTTGGAGTATTTTATAAACTAACTCACAGAGCAGACGGAAAGGAGAAATAGCTATGATCTGATGATTCTGTATTATTGGAAATAAATCCCACCATGAAACGAGGCCCTGAGTAACTTGTCCATAAATATTCCCTAAAATGCTACGTATCTCCATAGCCGCATCTGCACGGACGGGATTGGTATTCTCCGTCTTCCTGTCGCTCCATCGTGGTGTGAATATGCTGTCTCTCAGAGTCATGGAGGCCAGAGTGGGGACTCTGCCATCGCCAGCAACTTTAGAGCCCTAATGTGGAAAGTAACTTGAAGCCACAAATGTCATGAAGTTGAATAACTTCTGGATGCGAATATGTGCTCTATAAAGTAGCAAGAGAATTAAGAAGGCATCAGTGTACCTTTAACAAAAGGGATGAAAAATATTACATTCTTTACTCACTTGGGACTTCCAATTGCATTCTGGCAATTTCCCTGCACTTAAGAAACCTTTCCTGTTGCACAGAATAGATGGCTGAATTCTCAATTGGTCCGGGGAGAAGGCATGTGCATTTGGCTGGTGTAGATGATCTGTCTGTGTAATTAATGAAGCTTTCTGGCTTTTGTGCTAGAAAAACCAGGCGATAGAGTCACCGATTACTGAATACCTGGAATTCAATTTCTCAAGTTGTACTGAGATGGTAAAGGAAGCTTAGAATTTCAGGTCTAACATTCCTCCTCTGTCCTCCCTGCCAGACTGCTCCTCTTCTACTTTTGATGTTCTCCTCCCTTGCCTTCCTACAGTCTGGCCTTTCCTGGTCCTAGACATTATCACTTTGTTACTTACCTATCCCCCCCACACACATTGCAATTTACTCATCTACCTTTGACTCCAGTATTAGGCTCTTATTTGCTATTGAGTTTACAAGAACCTTAGAATATTCTGCAAGAGTTTCTAATTTACAATTCGTTTTCTTGTATATTTCCTCATTCAATATTTACTAACCTGGACTTTCATAATCCCTCTTTCACAGAGGGTCATTGAGGCTCAGAGAAGCGATGTGAAGCTGGGTGCAGTGGTGCATGCCTATAATCCCAGCGGCTCAGGAGGCTGAGGCAAGAGAATCGTGAGTTCAAAGCCAGCCTCAGCAATGGCAAGGCACAAGCAACTCAATGAGACCCTGTCTCTAAATAAAATACAAAATAGGGCTGAGGATGTGGCTTTGTAGCTTAGTGCCCCTGAGTTCAATCCTTGTTATTAAAAAAAAAAAAAAAAAAAAAAAAAAAAAAAAAGAGTGATGCGAGTTACTTAACACCACGCGCCAAAAGGAAGAGTAGAAGGACCCAGAAATGATACTCAAGTGTCCTCAGACTTTGTGTTCTTCCCCGGCTCCACCTGACATGCTGCTAGGAGAACAGGAAGCCAAGCACCAAACTACCAAAGACAGTAGCTAAGGCAGAGGCCAGTCAAATAGGAGCCAACATAGAAACAAAACTCTCATCTGGGAACTTTTCAAAGAATAGTTCTTAGAAGGAAAGGTCATCCCTTTATAAGAACATGCTTGGATTTTGAAAGTCAGGTTCTCATCTCAAAACTGCTTTTTTGATTTGGGCCCCATTTAATGGGAACCCCGGGATTGATAAATGCTCAAAAAAAGAAAAACAAAATCACATTTCCAAAGAAGCAATAGTGATTTGGAATATTTGCTGTAGCCTAAGGCAAGTATAGAATCTACATGGTTATTTACATAAATTTATTTTAATTTCTATCACAAACATATCCTTGCTGTTTTCCTAAATCTTTATTTAATAATGATCATAATAAAATTAAGTTTATCTTCACTGCCTGGCTCTTGGTGCCAAGTCAGCAATCCATTCTTTAAAATCTTTTTTTTTTTTTTTTTTAATTCTTTTTCAACAAAAACCCCATATTAGAAATAGCATATGACTCTGTGATGGTTATATCCATGTGATTGAAAAGCACCAACTCTCAAGTAGAAACAAAAATCAGGTAATTATGAGCAGAATCAACTTCTTCTTTCAGTTAAGGCAAGTGACATCCTCAAGTGTCCTTAATTTATAGGAGTTAAAAAATCCCACAGAAAGAAGGAAATGTCCCAGAGGGCATTCCCTGCCCTCCGAAATATTCCATTTCTAAATGCAAAGGCTAGACAAGAGTATAAGGAAGATTTAGTCCAAGGGATGTGTAATGGGCAGGATCATGCTCAGATCCAGTGTGAGGACGACCCTAGGCCAGAGCCATTAAATGAGAGGATTCAATGTCCCTCTAAAGAAGGGAGGCTTCCCTAATACAATGTCTCCCTGTATTAGCTGGAGAATTGGCTGTATCTGGGGATGAATGTACACTTGTGTTTTCTGTTCTAGATGCCGGGGTAGAACATGATTTGATTAACTTAAGAAAACAAAAACAAAACCAAACACAACAACAAACAGTATTCCCGGGATTCGCTTCTAATTTTTCCACTGTTTTCTCCAATGTCATCAATCTACAAGTCTTGCTGATTTCTCCTGTGAGAGAAGGAAGAAAGTCCTGGCTAACATTCATTGATCTCTTACCATTTGCACAGATTTGAGCTAAGAGTGTTAGAGGCATTATCTACTCTTTTTTTTTTTTCATGATTGATAGAAAATTTTTTTATTATTTTTTTATTCTAATTTGTTATAAATGACAGCAGAATGCATTACATTTCATATTACACATATAGAGTACAATTTTTACATATCTCTGGTTGTATGCAAAGTATATTCACACCATTCGTGACTTCATACATGCACTTAGGGTAATGATATCCATCTCATTCTACCATCTTTTATTTTTTCTTTTCCTTTTTTTTTTTCCTTCACCATTACCTACTCTTAAAATTCCTATTTATCTACCCTCTCCTCTTCATTTCCTATTCCAACCCTCAGGGTCCCTCTGCCCAACACAAATAACTTTGGAATAGGTCATCTGGCTGAAAGAAATAAGCTATAAGTGAACAAACTATAGATGAATAAAATATACATGAATAAGTAAACATATACTTATTAAACTTAAATATTATATATCTAAATTAATATCCAAACACCATAGGCTTATCTATAGCATGCAGTAGCAAAAATTGTTAGGTATATCTTAGAATTCTAAAGAATACAATTCCAAAGTACGCAACTAAGCCATTCAATATTCTATAATCTGGAAACAACCTGATATTCCAGTTCTCATTTTCTCCCTCAAAACTTATACGTAGCTCATGGGAGATAGGCTGGTGACCAGCTCATCACTCACTTTTCCAACATCGTCTTGCACACTTAAAAATTTTTTTCTGTCAGCTAGAACATTTTTATCCCCTTTTGCACCTGTCCAAAACCTACTTCCCTTCAAGTTGTTTCAAGTATTACCTTTTCCCCTTGTCCATCTTCATTGTACTTACACTTTATCCATTGCACTAATCCATTGCCATATCGTTTGTGGGGGCTAGTGTTAAAGGAAAATGCAAGGTCCTTGTTCAAAACTGTAAGATTTTCAAGAAGGCAGCAACATGGCCTGACACCAAACATGAGACCCTTCTGAGTGTGAGGTCCTATCAGCCTGCAAAAGAAACATGCCCATGAAGATGTCCTAGGCCCAAAGCAAGTGCATAATACTTCTGTTTCAGCTATCAGGAAGGCTACAGTGGATTGGCTTGAGTGAAGAGTATTTGTCAATGAAATCCAACAGTCCAGGATTAGGGTTGGTTGGAAGCACCACAGAATAGAGAATTCAGTTCTGCCTCTGGGCTTTGTGGCCTTCCACGTGGACTAACTTGGCCACATTGTATGTTTCGGACCATCCCTTTGTAATGCACAATGGCTCCATCGGTGACTGAACTCACAGTCACATTCACATTGCTCTTTCTCCTATGAATTAATTCATAAATGCGTCTACTTTGGATGGACTGAATTCACCCCAGAGTTCTCCTGATAATTGTTTTGCTGTTTGCTTTATTCATATAGTTTGGAATTTTATATATCAGCTCATCTTGAGTAAAAAAAAATGGTTCATTCTCTCTTTTCTTTATAATTCTCCACACTTCCAGTTGTATATCTCCCCCACCCATATTTCAAGATCCCTAGAATGGTACCAGGACTAGTATTAGTATCTTCCATCTGTGTATAAAGCGGGAAGTTAAAGAATTTGATAAGGTGCCATACCTCAGCAGCTTAATGGAATAGAAATTCACTTCTCATTCCAGTTACAATGCTATGTCCATATGTGAGGTCGGAGGACAGTCCCACCATTCAGAGCCTCGCTATCCTTTCGTCTCTGCCTTTGCTCTCTCTCAGGGTCTTAGAAACTTCTAAAGACAGATGGGAAACAAAAGGGTGAGAAGGCATAGTGTCTTTCTAACCACCCTGGTCTGCAAATGACACACATGGCTTCTATTCACATGGCTCTGGTAAGATCTAATCCCAAGTCCCACCAGCATACAAGCAGATCTGGGAAATGTATGTCACTGGCCTTCCAGCGAAAATTTCTCTTCTCTTCCTATTCTTACATATTTAAAGACTGTTTGACCCAAGGGAGAGGACGTGGCTCTTTCTGCCTTTTTTCAGGGATGGGTGCCTACCCTGGCCCCAGGTTTCATGCAGTGATCCTAGCTCCTTATCATTGTCTACTCTAGGAGATTATGGGTGTTTGCCTTTCCATGATACAAACACCAGCCTTCTTCTTCTTGGACTGAAACTCTGGTCTTAATATGTGCACAATGTTCTTATTAGAAATTAGGTCTCAATCCCATTTCTGATGTAGTCAGTGAAGCCAGGGACATGGGATTCATGAGTTAGCTTAGATGAATCAGGGTCCATCTCTAAAATTGAGGCCGAGGTCAATTTTATCCAAAGCAGATGAGCTGAGAGTTCAACAGGCAATGGGGAAGATTCTTCCCAAGAAACACGAAGATGAGGCAGATGGAGGCTAAACTATACAAATGGCATGTCCACTCCCATCATTTGCCTTGGTCTATTCTGTGTTATCTTGAGTTGTTTATGTTTCCCCTTCTCCTTTTACACTCTATGCTTTCTCCGGCTGGGGACCACATCCTACTCATATTTGTATCCTATAACAACTTATAGGTTTGGGAAATTTAACATAAAAGAAAATGTGGTATATATACACAATGGAGTATTACTTGGCAATAAAAGAGAATAAAATCATGGCATTCGCAGGTAAATGGATGAAGCTGGAGAATATAATGCTAAGTGAAGTTAGCCAATCCCAAAAAGCCAAATGCCGAATGTTTTCTCTGATATAAGGAGGCTGATTCACAGTGGGGATGGGACGGGGATCATAGGAGGATTAGAGGAACACTAGGATGTCCAATGGGGAGGGAGGGGAAGAGAGGGGGCAAAAGGGTGAAGAAGAAAAAAAAAAAAGATGGTAGAATGAGATGGATATCATTACCCTAAGTGCATGTATGAAGTAACGAATAGTGTGAATATACTTTATATACAACCAGAGATATGTAAATATGTGCTCTATAACTATAAGATGAAATGTAATACATTCTGTTGTCATTTCTAACAACTTAGAATAAATAAATACATACATACTTAAATAAATAAATAAATAAAAAGGGCAACAATCACTCTGCTCATAAAGGACAAGAAAAATTGTCCATATATAGTCTATAAGATGAAATAAATTTTCAGTTGACACAGCAAAAAACAAAAAAAATAAAAAGAATTTAATGAAATATGCATTCAATAGGACTACAATCCTTAGAAAGCGACTAGGGAAGCAGGTGGGGCCCAGAGCAACTGGGTTTCCATCTGGAACAGTTATTTGCTTAGCTTTTTGCTTCAGTGTGTAAATGATTGCTTTTCTCTGTTTCCCCATCCAGGATAATCTTGGGCATGTCTTTCCACCCTGAGCTTCTCAAGTGAGGAACTAAGCTTCCAATCGAGACTGCTCTAGCAGAGGGACTTTTCAGCATGCCTGTCATGGAAGGCTCTCTCTTCAATCCATGGTGACTTCCAGCTGGGTGAGGTGGGGAGGGAGAAGGGAGAGACGCCTGCCAACCCAGCCCTTCATGGCACAGTGAGGAGGACACTGGCACCATGACAGCCTATCAACATGTCTCAAGTCCAAGCAGAAAATAACCTGATGTGAGTTTAGATGACTCAAAACAAAGCTGGTTGAAATTTCCTTCTCGGGGTTCTATCCACCACCATCGCTACTAAAAACAGTTTGCAGTTCACAGGAGGATTCTTTACATATGCCCTGAAGTATGCGTGGCATTTAATTGTAAAACCGTCAGATATAGACATCCAGGCCATCTACAGGGCCACCACAGTGGTAGTGGTAAATCTGAGCTATGTTCTGCCACGGTTCTAGTTTAAATGGATTTTTGATACATGGAGATTTCTTTTAGCGAAAAATCATCCTTTGCTGCATTCCCAGACAAGGCACCTCACGACTTGCTGGCTTCCCTGGGGGTATTAGGGGTAGGTAGCTCCTTCTCAAATATTCTAATATTCTTCCTACTAAACTACCAGTTTAGGGAACATGTTTATATTAAATATGCAACCCATCAGGAAGAGCATGAGCTTAGGGCAAAAGAGTTCCCCTCCTTGTTTAATAGAAATGACTGAAGAAGAGAAATAAGGAAGGAAGACCGGAAGGGAAGGAGAAAAGAAGGAGGGAGTAGGGATGGGGAGCAAGGGAGGAATAGACAAACTCTATATAGGGCAAAGGGGTGGGAGGGGAAGGGTGGGGGCAGGGGGTTAGAAATGATGGTGGAATGAGATGGACTTCATTATCTAATGTGTATGTATAAAGACACAAATGGAGTGAATACACTTTGCATACAACCAGAGATATGGAAAATTATGCCATATATGTGTAATATGAATTCCAATGCATTCTGCTGTCATATATAACAAATTAGAATAAAAAAAAAAAAGTAAAACCTCTTAAAAAATGAAGGAGGGAGAGAGGAAGAAAGGAAGGAAGAGACGGGGGAAGAATTCCTTGAGTCTCTACAATCTATTTGCATTTATTGAGTCACATGACGAGGAAGAATGTCTCAAAACCACATTTAAAGTGTTATTTAAATATTAAACTCTTTACCCATCACCTGTATTAGAAGCCACCACCCTCCACCTCCCTACACCCCCAACAATATCTTTTTTTTTTTAAGAGAAAGAAAACAACACCTTCCTTCTGAAAGCAAAGGTGCCCACCAGTGTGGGGTTAAAGACCCAAGACCCCCTTTCTACTCTATAGGAGTATTTCTGCCATTCCAACCCTGAGACAGATGATGAGCCCTGGCCATGCATACACAGGGATGGCAAAGGACCATTCTCCTGCCTGTCTCCCCACCAACTGTAGGGCTTGCTTTTCAATTTCTTCTTATGGACAAAAACGGTCTGTATCACAGTAAAAAGAGGGAGGAAGGTAGGGGGAGGTGGCTGGAAAAAACTAGCAAAGGGGAAAAAAAAAAATTGGAGAGCCAGCCTGGCACCAAAAATATAATTTAGTGTGCAGGTATTTGATTTGATAGAAAACCTGCATTGATTTAAAAAAAATAGGTTCTTGACAAGGTCGTAATTCATCGAGAGAGGCCAAGCCCGCAGCTTAAGTTTGACATCCCCCTCCAACCTAAACCATAACTGGTTTTAGGTGATCCCCTGTGAGGGTAGCATGTTGCAGCTGGCAAAAAAATAAACACTTTGGAGCCCTGTGCTAACAGAATTCTCTCCTTCTCCCTCCCTCCCTCTCTCTCTCCCTCTCCTCTCTCACCGCCCCCCCCCCTTTTTTTTTTTTTTTTTTTGATTTATACCACGAGCTAAGGAAAACAGTTACATATTTGTGAGCCCCAGTTTTGTTTGGCCTTTGCAAGCTCGCAGGATTGGTGTCCTGCTGAGGGAGGGAGACAGTGTGAAAGTTGGGACAGGCGAGCACAGAGCAGGCAGCCTGGGAAAGGGAGTGGGTGGCTAAGCCAGGGATGGCCCTTGTGGAGGAAGAGGCTCCAGTAGGGGAAGGGGTGCTTGGCCAGGCATCCTTCTCTGCAGACCTGCAGTCTCCCCCCCTTCCTTCTGGGCCTCCGGGCCACCTACCTCTCAGCTGAGCAGCAGAATCCTTTAGCACTGGGTACTTGTGAGCGGAGGACCGCCCTGGATTCCCATGTGGTGTCTTTCTATTCCAAGAGTTTGCTGGATTGGTCCTTTCCCTCTTTTTTTTTTTTTTTTTCTTTCCTGCACAGCCAAGTCAACTCAGGTTTGGCAAATGCAAATGGGAACCAGTGAGGGTTTCCTTTCCTTCCTTGGTGGCACAAACGGTGCCAAGGAAAGACAATGCCTATGGGTATTCCTTTCTGGCAGATGGGCAGCGGGCTTGGTTCTCACTTGACACAGGATGATCTTGTAGGGAGTTTGAAACTTCAATGCAGGTAACTAGCTTGAGGTCCTGCACTCATCAGGGGGAATCAGGTGTAGGGATTGAGGCCCTGTTTCTGAATCCAGTGGACTTGACCTTCTACCACATGCTCACGCCTGACCCCATTTAAAGACTGATGAAATAATTACTAAATGGAAAGAGATTACAACTGGGACAGAGAGGTGACACACAGGGAGAACTGGTGAAATCCAAACAAAGACTGGAAAGTAATCAATAGTAGTATTGCTTTCTTAGTTTGGACAACTATCAGGACAAAGCATAAGAAATACATCAAAGGAACATGAGCGAGGGGAATCTGAGATTGCTGTGCACGGTGTTCAGTTTGTCTATGAATTTTGATTATTGAAAAACTGAAACTTACTTTCCCAAACAATTATAGAAAAATAAAGGCACATTGCTGCTTGAATCCAAGTTGGTACGAGAACAGGACACCCAAACGAACTCTACTAGGGCGATGCAATGTGCTGCTGACTGTCCACAACAGAAACGGCCTTGCTCCTCTGCAATTAAAACTGGACGGTCCAAGCAGGAAGATGCTGACAGCTCAGAGAGATGGTTCAGTGGGCCAACACAGGCAGGAAGGTGCTTTCTTAGTCATTTTCATCTTCAGATAATCCAAATCCCAATTTGCAGATGGGGAACCTCAGGGGTTGACTACTTGTCTTTATTTCTTGCAGAGCCACAAGAGTGGTAGTTATTAGCCTTTAGTGAATCCCATCTTAACCCCAATGTTTCTTGAAAAAACATAAATAAGATTTTTTTTTTTTCTGGGGAGCACGCAGCCCAACTTTTGAGAGTCGACTCCAGTCATGGTTTACCACCCATCTACTTGCCAGAACCTCTAAATTACTTACATTATGACATCATTCTCCTTTGTGTATGTACTTGTCACATTGCATAAATACACCCTCTTCGGCCTGCTTCTTTAATCTTTTCTGTCCACAGCATATATCACTAAAATGATGACTTCAGAGGAGACAAATTATTCCATAATAATGGGCAGAATTGTTTGAATCACATTTGGTCTCCATGACGATACGAAAATATAAATGTCTGCTGCATTAAAAAGAAAAAAAAAATCTGTGTCATGATGGTATAAAAAAATGAAATTAATTCAATACTGAAACCAGAAGTTTTTTTTTGTTTGTTTGTTTTTCTTTTTACCACTTTGTTACCATAAGTACATGATGCAACCGTCCTGCCTTTTAAAATACACACACAGACCGAGAAGTGGATATTTTTTCCATCCTATTTGTCTCCTTTTCAGACACAACCACTGATTCACCAGTCTCTGGACGGCAACAGCAGCAGCAGCAGCAGCAGCAGGGGGTGCTGTGAACTTGAGTATAATAAAATTCTAGTATAACAGTGTGTTGAATGTTTGCTTTGGCTTTGCTGCCCTCTCAAATCCCCCTTTCAACTAATATTTTAAAATGTGGAAAGACATTAAAATGGAGATAAATTCAGGGCTCTTTCTGAAGCCGTGCTCCTCTTATGTGGAGAATTCGGCATTCTGTCTCTCCGTTCCATTCGAATTCCCTTCAGTTTGGTAATGATCATCGCTGCCTGCCTTTTGGGAACTAGCGATTCTACTCTGAAGCAGAGGATAAAGCAGCAGATTTCCTTTTGTAACTTTTCCTGTTTCATCACTGACATTCATAGTGGGTGCCATGGAAAAAAATAGGGAATTAATGGAAATTTATTATTGGTGCTTCCTAAGGTATAATATAATTCAAATCTTAGGTTCTGCTATCAAGCAATGATGCATGTAGAAACGCAGTCAGATTAATACAAGTTGTGTTACTGGAGCACCGTTTGACTCTTTTCTCTGTTTCTTTCTGTGTAAAACAGAAACAGATATAGCCATAATTCAAGAGCAGACTTAAATTGGGTAATTTGTAAACAGCCCCCAGTGCAGAGACCCATAGACAATATATAATTCAATATTTATCAAGTGTCTCTGTGAAATGACTATTAATACTGTCACGATGAATCCACTTTTAATCCTTTAAATGATGTTTTATTACACCAGCTGATGTTCTAATCAGTAAAGAAGAAAATGAAGGGACCAATTTCATAGAGTTTGTATTCTAATGATAGAGAGGGGCCCAATAAAAAAATACATAAATAGGGCTGGGGTTGTGGCGCAGTGGTAGCGCGCTCACCTAGCACGTGAGCAGCCCAGATTCGATCCTCAGCACCACGTAAAAATAAATAAAGGCATTGTGTACAACTAAAGTAAATAAATAAATATTAAAAAAAAAAACACATAAATATATAACCTGTCAGTTATAGGTGTTATAAAGAAGAGTAAGCCAAGGAAAGGTGTCTTGAGTCAGGGCTACTATCTTAGGTAGTATCAGTATGGCCAGGGAAGATTTTTCTGAGAAGGTGACAGAAGAGTAGATACCTGGTTGATGGGACAGACATCCAGCCAGGTGGCTGTCTGGAGAGGATTCTTCTAAGCAAAGGGGGACTGAGAGCACCAAAGGCCACTGAGATGTTTGCTTGGCATGTTTGTGGAAAACCCAAGGACTTTAGGGACAGGAGTCGAGGGACATGTGGAAATGTAGGAAGAGAAAAAATATCAAAGAGGGAGAGGCATAAATACTTGCAGAGACTTTGGACCATACCATGAGCAGGATGGGAAGAAACCATCTGAGGGGTTTGAGCAGTGCGCAGTAAGATGTCATTGACATAAATGTAACTAATCTGGACAGGGAGTTGACTGGGATGGGTGTAAGGAAGGATAATAATCGAATCTTGGTATGAGTTTGGGAGACGGAGGATCATGGTTGGATCCAGGGATCAGTGGAGGAGTTGGTGAGACATGATCTTATTTGGGAAGTCAGCCAATAAATACTTCCAGGTGATTCCAGATAGTCTTACATTTTCCTGGAATTGCCCTATACTAGAGAGCACTAGTGAGTCCCTTCCAGAATGAAGACCTTGCCAAGAGACTCTGGAATGATGCTGGGGACCAGCAAGTACCAGGTTTGAATGCCTGCCTCGCCTTCTATCGGGCAGGTTCACATTAACAAGCAATGGGGGGCTGGGATTGTGGCTCAGCGGTAGAGCGCTCGCCTAGCACGTGCGCGGCCCGGTTTCAATCCTCAGCACCACGTACAAATAAATGCATTGTGTACAACTAAAGCAAATGGATAAATATTAAAAAAAAAAAAAAAAAAAAAAACAAGCAATGGGTAGTGGGAAATGTGTTGTTCTTACAACTAGAAATATAAACACAAATACACAGAAAATAAGTCCACTTATTTTTTTCCAAAATAGCCTTAGTGGACTGCTAGAACATTCTGCTACTTGAAGTTGCATGACAAGATTGTAGGGAAAGAAAAACAATTGAAGCATTAGAGAAAGGGAGAGTTATTATTATGAGAAAAATAAATGAGTAGAGGATGGAGAGCCCATGTCATGAAGTTATGCGGGTCATTAAGAAGAGCATGGTGAACTCCCACGAAAGCCGAGAGAAAAGCAGAAGAAGATGAGATGTTGGTGGAAAGCCAAAGGCGTAGAAGCCCTTAAGAGAGATGGATGCATTAAAAGGCTGGCTCTGTTTTAATAAGTGTGTAGTAAATGAGACCTATTGTTATTTCAGAAGCCCTTTTATTTGGTATACAACATATTTTTCATGCACTTTGAGAGACCGCAATGCATTCAAAGCAATTTTTAGCACTTTGGATATCGAATATGAACTTAATTTTGTTTCTTCTGGACCCAATAGTAAGCCAAGACTGCACCTGAGCACTATAGTTTTATTATAGTTACATGTTTATCTTTTTTTCTTTTTTTTTTTTTTTTTTAGAAATTACTGTCTTTTCCTTCCCTATTGCTCTCTATAAACTTCAAAGCAGATTATGTTGCTTGTTTACTATTTGCATAATTACTTGTAAATAAACTGTATTAAAGAATGAAACATGGTGATTTGAGGGCAAGTTTCTAATTTCCCACTTGGTCGTCTAACTGTTTTTGATGATTCATCCATCTATGAATTTAACAGACATTCACTGGCTATTCAAAGGTGAGAAAACATGTAATTTTGAGCCTAATGGCATTTGCAGTCTGGTTGGGGTTGGGAGGACGGTACTGACTTGAGTAGACAAACAATTGCCTGGTGTAAGAAGTGCTTTTAGGGAGAGTGAACGGGCACAGGAAGTATGAGGAGGAGGGAAGAGTATCCTATAGCCCCTTATCTGTTGTTTTACTCTCTGCTGTTTCAATTACCTGAAGTCAATAATGATCTTAAAAAATGAAATGGAAAATTCCAGGAATAAATAACTGATAAGTTTGAAATTGTGAATGATTCTGAGTAGCATGATGAAATCTCACACCATCCTGCTAAGGATGTGAATTGTCTCTTTGTCCAGTGTATCCATGCTATATATGCTACATACCCAGTAGGCATTTGATAGCTATCTCTGTTATCAGATTCACTATTGTAGTACTTGTGTTCAAGTAACATGTGTTTTACTTAATAATGACTCCAAAGCACAAGAGTAGTGATGATGACAATTCAGATATGCCCACTAGGAGTCATGAAGAATCACCTTCAAATGAAAAGGTAAAAGTTTTTGATTTGATAAGGAAAGAAAAACACTATGCTGCAGTTCAACAGTAAGAACAAATCTTCTATATGTGAACTTGTGAAGAATAAAACAAATACTTATGCTATTTTTACTGTCACACCTCAAAGTACAAACGTTATGGCCAGAGAACATGATGAGTTCTTAGTTAAGATGAAAAGGGAATTAAATTTTAGAGTTCATTGCCATCCATGGTTTCCAACATTCACTGGGGGTCTCAGAACATATCCTTTTAGTTAAAGGAGTATTACTCACATAAATGACTAGGTCGCGCCCTTCAGGGGAGTTGACATTCATGCTCAGAACTGAAAGATGTAAAGATATCAAGTAGGCCAAGAGTGGGGAAAAATATATATATAACGTGCACTGAGTCATGAAGACTGTGTGGCATGTTTGGGAAGCCAAAAAGAAACCAGTGTGGCTGGGGCAGAGTAAGCCATGGGAGATTGCTCCCTCCTTGCAGGAGTGTGGAAATAAGAGGGTAGATCAGGCCAAGGGCTATACATTGGACACCAAGCATCATCTGGGGGACACTTTTGAGAGCAAAGGCAAATGTCAAGATACACAGACATAGATTGGGACTCCCTTGGGATATTAGCAAGTGTGGGCACATAAGGATTTTGTTTGGACTGTAATGAGAAGTCATGACTGAATTTTCTATTGTGTTCAAAAGTTTTGCAGAAATTCATATATTTTTTCATATACATATTATATATATGTATATATATGCATATATATATATATATATATATATATATAAAATATATATTAGAAGGTACACAGAAACACTATTCATACATGCTCAAAGCAACCAGAATTCTTTGGATGGGTACAATGGGTACGCAATTTTTAGTGAATATTCTATTCATACAACAGAGTTATACTCTACAGCAATGAGAATGGATAAAATACAACTACTTGTGTTCAAGTACTTGTGCTTAAAAAGCCATGGCTACCTCTCAAAATGATAATATTTAAGAAAAAGCCCTGTTTCAAAAATATATATATATCTTAATGTATGATCCAAAAGTTTCTTCTGTCATGTTTCAGGTCAGAAAAATGTGGGTATTTTGAGAAAATGCATCACTAAGGTCTTGTTAGTATTTCAATTTTTTTTTAATCTCGATGTTAGTGTTATATTTTTTTCTAGTTCTGATAACTCCTTTCTGAGATGTATACTTGATATGTAAAAAGCATTTTCTACTGTGTCGTGGTTTCTTGGTCATGGCAATATTGACAATTGTGCTGGGTAAACTGTGGTATTGTTGTGTGGGAAGGCTGGTGCATTTATATGTTTAGTAGGGACCTCATCTCCACTCCCTAGAGTAACAGCCCCCGCCCCTAGTCCTGCCAATCATCCATGCCTTCTGTGTCCTGGAGGTACAATTGTCCCTAGCTGAGTCCCACTCTGTTATGGTGATAACAATTTCTGACATTTGAATGATTACTATGTGCCAGTTTCTCTTCAGAAGGCTTCACATTTATCAGCACATTTACTTTACCAACATCCTGAAAAAAAAAAAAAAAATATGTGCTCCATTTTCTTTGGTTCTCAGAGGAGAAAACCGAGGTTCAAATATTTTAAGCATATTTCCCAAGACTGTGTAACTAGCTGGCAGGTGACAGAGCTAGGAGTTATACCCAGATTGTCAACTCCTCCGTGCCTTCTCTTAGCCACCATGTTGCCTGCCTCTCACCTCTTTACCCAACACATGACTGGTGCAACAAAGGTCATGCCTGGATTAAGAGGAACGCCAGGAACTCATGTTTTCCATCATGAGGTGTCTTCAGACCTTTCCATCCTTTACGGTTATACAAAGTTAGAATTCATATTTTTAAAAAGTACTATGAGAATCAAGCTTAATAACCAAGTAATAGTATGACTCACAGGTTACACCTTAATAAAACTTCAAGAGCTCACAGAGACCAATGTGATTATGGGACAAATTATTCCATTATTTAAACAGAGGGGAAATATACTTATATTTTACAGTTGCCTGGAGTTATATATAAAACTAGCTTCTTGCCCTTTAATTACAGACAAAGGTAGAACCACTAGGAGAGGCTCATGCATGAAGTGCCACCCACACCTGCAAAGGCACTTACTTCTGCAGGTTCCAGATTCGGTGGAGAGCTCTCCGGGTGAAGCCCACTCCTCCTTCCATGATCTGTGCTTCTTCAACAGGCATTCTTCTCTGTAGGAGCCCTGTTTGGGGAGATGGCTTAAATTGCGGTTGACTATGGGCCATGGAGATTTGGGCATTGTCGCCTTTTGTAGTCTCATGGGACTTGGCCCGGGATCTTGAGTGACTTGAGCCGAGATTGCTGATCGGGTCAGTGCCATTTTTTGGTGGTGTGTGATGTATGTTAGTCGTTGTTAGAGCCAGAGAGAAAAGTTATCAAAATAAAAAGCTGTTTGTTTCCAATTCGCCTCTAAACTTCTTCCCGCCGCTTCGTTGCTCCAAGCGGCCATCGCTTCAGGCGACAACACTTCTCTGTTGCTCACTAAATATTATCTGAAGTGCAAATTAAGGAAATATCAAAAAGCCAGTGTTAAGCACTCAGTGTCAATAGAATGATCATGACCATGACCTGGTATTGCTGAATTCCATTCTGACATTAGTTACAAGCTCAATTCACCTGGGGAAGTAAGCTGGCTGTCTATGTCAATTACTGTGCCTCAGTTGTTCACCTGTGCGCCCTGAGAAATCCACGCTGCCACTCTGGCTACTTTGCATCCCTTTTCCTGTGTGTCTTCTCTATGCAGATAGATTGTGTGTGAATAGTTGGTAAAGTGAGTTGTTGAGAATGGGAGTGCATACTCAAATAAAATGCTTCTATAAATGCGTTTTGATTCTCAGACCAACCATCTACAGCCTGGAAAGAGGGAAGGAAGGAAGGAAGGAAGGAAGGAGGGAGGGAGGGAGGGAGGGAGGGAGAAAGGAAGGAAGGGAAAGAGGAAGGGAGGGAGGGAAGGAAGAAGGAAAGAAAGAAGGAAGGAAGAGAAGGAGGAAGGAGACATGTCATGCCTTATTGGCATTATTTGCTCTAGAAAGTGTGCATGTGAGTGTCTCTATCCTCACTGAGACTAGCTCCTGTAAATTAAACATCTAGATAACTAAATATGAAAAATTGCCACATCAAAGCTTTTGTTTTTTGCAGTTTGTACTGTTGGGAGCTTCTTTTACTTCTCTTCTCGCTTAAGAAGTTGAAATTAATCGTTGGGGAGATATTCGTGTTTTTGAAAAGACATTTTAAGGACTCCTTTGAGAGGTCACAGAAAAGTCATAATTCCAATAATTGTTTGGGTGAAACTGAAATCAATATGGAGTTAAGCTCCTGTCGTAATGGTCTAATATTAGTCTTCCTTAGAGATGTACTTAAAACTCTGTCAAATGTTTCATTTCAAGGAGTTCGTATTTCTTTCAGTGGAACTCAGGAAATGGTAATTAGTCTTTTAGAAGAAGAGACATGCTCAAGGACACTTGCTCTCTGAAGTGAGCACTTTGGTGGTAGATGTTAAGATGTGAAGATTTGAAGGTTGAGGAAGAAGCTATCAAAGTGGGATGCCCCGAGCAACATCTTCAATATCACCTGGGAACTTGGTGGAACTGAGGAACTTGACTCTCAGGCCTCGCCCAGCATTTTCACAGGATGCCCAAGGATGTTGGTGCCCGGCAAAGTTTGGGAAGCAGTAAGACAAAGCATACTCTATACGGTAGAGATTAGCCACACAGCTCAGCAAGTTAGGCCTAGGATTCATTTTTAAGGTCTTTGATTTCACCTTGTTTGCACATTTTCTGTATTTTGATATCTTTCTGGTCTTTAACTTCCTGAGAAATTCGAGTGGGCCTTGCTCCATGCTTGAGAAAGCATGTTCTTCCTGAACTTTGCTGGCTCTCACCCACCCAACTGATTTTCCGAACAATTCCTGTTTCGTCTTTGTTTCTGCCTCCTCGGTGCAGCCAGCACACTCTGGGTGAAGCTGCACCCAACCCAGCTCAAGAGCTGAGTCCACGCCAGCCAGAATAGATGAGTCCTTGGCCATCATCATTGGTTCAAGTTTGGGCATGTGACTTAAGCCAAATAGTTCTGTACTGTTGTTGGAATGCTTGGCCACACTCTCTTTTCTTCTAGCAAGAATGAGGAAAATATGTCTCTATTGTCACTGGAAGACTTCCATGTCCATGGGTCATGGAGGTGGGAATGGAGGGGAGTCAGACTTAGGGTGAGGCTCAGATCCTGAAGGTAGAGTAAGACCACTAGAGAAAGTATGCACTTGGCACTTTCTATCCTATGCTGTGGTCCTTCCAATACATGAATTCCTGTGATAGGAGTCAATAAGTGACTTTCTTGTGTAAGCCAGTTTGAAATGAATTTTCTGTGATCTGCAGCTTGAGGAGCATTAAGAAAGTCTGTTTGACAGAGGGAATGGCATTGGCACGATGGAATCTATGCTTGAAATACTAAGGGGCATCCTAAAACTTACAAACTACCTGCCAGGCCCCAGGAGGCTGTCCTAGTCCATAAGCTGGTTGATCAGGTCCTGCAACGTATATGAATTTCTTCGACGATCAAGAATATTTGGGAGGACAAGTTGGCAAAAGACAACTCTAGTCTTTGAGCTGAAAGAGAAACCTAGACTTTTTTTTTTTTTTCTTTCTTCTTTTTTAATCAGTAGAAGAATGTGTGAAGCTCAAAGTCTGGACATACCTGGAAAAGTTAGGTCCTCGGTGTGCTACCTTGAATGTGCAACATTGGGTCTACAGAAGGGAATAAATCAGACTGAAATTCATCTCATCTCCTAAATCCCTATGCTCCATTATAGCCTCAGCAACTCTAGATAAAAGAACAGATGAGGTTAACTGCAGTCTCTGCCACTGCGCGTGCTCCCAGGAGTGTAAGAACCACTCACCACCTCTTTCCTCCATTACCCTGACTCAGCTTCTTTTATCCCCTAGCATTTTCTGCTGAACTAGGGGAACTGCCTGGTTGGAAGATCCAGATCCTCTTTCTGGATGTTGCTGAGTCCCCCTGAGTTTTATTCTATTCTATTACTTTTTCTTTTTCTTTTCTTCTTCTTTTTTTTTTTTTTTTTTTTTTTATTATTAAAAGATACTTATCCATGTTCAGTTAAAACTGGACTCGGGAATACCAAGAGATATCCCAGGGGCCTATGCAATTCTCCATCGCCCTACTTTCTAGCAAAGATTTCACTTCCTCGTGATAATAAATTTCTATGCCTGCTGGTTTACTGTCATGAAGATCTTGAAAGTATTTGCAGCAAATCTACTTTCATGTGGTGGAATTCCTACCGGTCTCCCTGTTCCTAGCATCCTCTAAACGGAAACTCAGGACCCCTACATCGTTAAGCCTAAAGTTGCAGGAACAGGACACACAAATTCTCCACATAGGTCTCCATGTATACAAATGGGGCCAACCCTGCCTCTGTCCTTGATTCCCAAGCTCACATATTCTGTTTGTTGGATAATGGCATCACACATGAGCCATTGGCTTAAGATTCACACTTAAGAGTTTGAAGGATGGCACCCTGTTTTCACAAGGTATGGTTCCCAAGATGGTACTGGCCTTTAACTTTAAGAGCCCCTGCTCTTCTGAACCGGGAGCTTATGAATGGGATGGTGTATGGTGGGACCACGCACCCATTGCCACATATTATTTGCTGGGAAGAAGTTCTTGGGGTCTGGCCTGCTGTCATGTGGGAGTTTGTGTAGGTAGAACAGACATACCATGAGGTCTGGAAGAGAAGTGATGGTGGAGTCTCCATGCACAAAATGCGCGAATCCATACCCAAAATAAGTCCAGATAAAATAGCGAGGATGTCACCAAATAGCTGACTGGTAAACAGCAAGAAGTGGCTTCTAGTTGGGAGGGTAGGCCACATCCCTGGTCTCTGTTGGGAATAGGTCAGCCATTCACCAGCAGTAGATAGATTAGCCTCCAGAGGCAACCGTTGCCTTGGAGGCTGTGAATAGCCTCCAATCTCAGCCGCCATATTTACTGCTACACAATGCCGTTGGTTAAGAAGTGGGGTGTTTCAATAGCTACACTGTGGAACCAACCTAGGTGCCCTTCAGTAGATGAATGGATAAAGAAAATGTGGTATATATACACAATGGAATATTACTCAGCAATAAGACAGAATAAAATCATGGCATTTGCAGGAAAATGGATGGAGTTAGAGAATATAATGCTAAGTTAGCCAATCCCAAAAAGCCAAATGCCAAATGTTTTCTCTGATATAAGGAGGCCAATTCACAGTCGGGTTGGGATGGGGAGCATAGGAGGATTAGAGGAATACTAGAATGGCCAATGGGGAGGGAAGGGAAGGGAGGGGGCAAAAGGGTGAAGAAAAAAAAAAGATGGTAGAATGAGATAGATATCATTACCCTAAGTGCATGTATGAAGTCACGAATGGTGTGAATATACTTTGCATACAACCAGAGATTTGTAAAAAAAAAAAAAGTGCTCTATATGTGTAATATGAAATGTAATGCATTCTGCTGTCATTTATATCATTTTAGAATAAAAAAATAATTAAAAAAAAAAAAGAAGTGGGATGTTTAACAGTAGAGGCTGCCTGACATCTACCGGCTATGTCATTCTTTTAATGTGGTTGTCTTTTCTGTGTCGTTGTTCTCTGTTCAACACTCATGTGAAATACAAAGATCCTTACTCTTTGTGTTTATTCCCATTGATTGGGACATCCACACACCTCTTCCCCAGCATTTCTGTCCTCCAATCTCCTATTCAGTGATCTGAACTATTTACACCTAGCCATGAAACTATGTGTATTCTTGTTTCATGCCATTTTAAAATTTATACAAGCGTTTTGGCCCAAATTCCCACTAAGAGGGTTTTCACCTTCCTGTTTTCCTTCTTCACCAACTCTTCTTTTGTTGGCGTCTCCTGACTTCCTTTGCAGAGATTTTTGGTCTTTGGGGCTCGGTATGACTGATGATGAGTTTGCCAGTAGATCCTGATCTGTATGGCTTCTCAGTAACTGAGTCAGGGATGTTTCCTGCAGAGATGACTTGCTCTCACTGCTGTCCCAAGTCTCTGCTGCACTGTGGAGCCCTAAATGATCACCAGAGGCCTGGGTCAGCTTCCTCACCCCTGTAGCTAGCTCAAGCCCAGTGTTCCAATGCCAGAACCATGCTTGGCTTTAGTCCTTAGGGTCATTCCCTGTCACCTTCAATTCCTGATCCAGCCTCCACGTTCTATATGACTATCAGTGTTTCCAAGAGTGAGCTTGATCTAAAGTGTAATTTTTTTTTTTTTTTATCAGTGAAAAGCCCCCTTCAGAGAACCACAATTAGCACAAAGGCATAATATTTAAGTTCCTGGAGGATCATTTTGATTGTCATTGAAATGAGGGATATATATATTCACGAATAGAAATCACAGGAGGTTTAGGACTGAAAGCAGCCATTGATTACTCTGCTATAATATAATAATAGTTCATATGAGATGTTTCGCATAACTTTTCTCATTGGATCTTCATAAGACGCAAGGCAGCTACAAATAATGCTGCTGTTCCTGGATGAAGAGGTAGAGACACAGAGAAGCTATGCTACCTGACCAGAGGGCACACACTAGCAAATGGGAAACACCTAGACATTATGATTTCAGAGTCAAGGCCATGCCCTTGTGCTACACCAGCCTCCACAGTGCTGGGAAGTGAAAGAAGGTATTGGATAAAACAACAAAACCAGAGGCGTCTTAACGGAAGGCGATATTATTATTTGCTGTGCATTTAGAGCAACCTGATATTAAACTGCTATCGGAATTCTCTCCAGTGATTCATCCCTTGCTTCTACCAATTCCTCAGATACCCTACATTAGCATTTGAATTCCTAGGGCATTTTCCATCAACATTTAGCATTATTTAATGCACTGAAATCTTAAGTGTACTTAAAAGCCCACTGTTTCTATCTCCTGTATTCTTGCGGCAATCTATGTAAAAAACAGCACTAACTTTCCTTTTAATCTTCATGTCAAATAAAAACAAAGAGCTACAACGGAAAGAAACAAGAAAGAGTAGGTGGTGAAGAAAACCATGGACGGACGTTGCAAGAAATCACCTATAATGTGGGAGCTACAGTGGCCATGACAATGAGGAGATTGGAGTAGAAGGTCCAAAATGATTACAGATAACCCCAAAGAAAAACACCTTGAGCTCTGCCGTCCCCTGAAATAACCAAGAAAGCAGGGCTGGGAAATACTCTAATCTCTGCTCACTACGTGGGTATATCAGTTTTAATTGTTATCCTGTGCCAAAAAGTGTTTTTGGCAATGTTTCCTTCTCAGTGTATGCCAAGAAACCGGTGTTGGTGGATAACAATAAAAGAAAGTAGTTTATAATATGAAGTTCGATATAAAAGGAAAGTTAATAAGAAATAAAATACATTTAGTGTACTTGGCCAAAGGAGCAGAGTGTCAAACTACAGGAAATCTTCTGTAGTGATTTTATGATGTCTGTGAACTGAAATAAAATTGCTCATGAAGTGTCCGCAGAGGACAAGGCTTCATTTGCATTTCTTCTGGGGGACACCTTTCCTGATGCTTTTCGTTTCTTGACTGGCATTTGTATTCTACACTGTGGGCTTTCAACATAGTTTTATGGAACCACTGGACAGCTGGGGGCCAGGTGGATGGAACAACTCAAACAATCCTCAGACCACCATGACTTCACAACAGAGAGAAAGCAAAACATCGACAAAAGTAACCAGAGCTAGACACGTGGCAAACACTGGCTAGTAATGTGTTTTAAAAAGGGGATAAAAAAAAAAAAAAAAAAAAAAAGAAAGAAAGAAAGAAAAAAAAACTTGTCCAGAAATCAGTAATTTAAAGTGACACTGCTGCCTTCATTAAGCTTAACTTAGATTAAGTTGGAAACCAGCCGCAAATGTCCCAGATGATGGAAAAAACGTAAGCGCAAATTCACAGCAGGGATCATTTTTAAGCCTTTCCTTGAAAGTGTTTGTGAAAGTGGGAGAACACAAAGAGACACAGACCTAGAAAATGAAACGGAGGCCATCCCAGGATCCCAGAGCGGTACCCACATTTTCCATCTGCACAGGACACATGCATTCACACCCATTCATTTCTACATTCACACCCAGGAAATGGAATAAACTAAGTACGCGGTGGAGAAATAGGGGAGCTACTTCCCTTTATGTTTTCGCCATTAAAGGTATAGTACAAACAACTTTGAGAAAGAATTTGAGATTGTATTTTGCAAACCTTTAAGCCAAAGTCTAAAATAAAAATTATGTATAGAGAGTTTTTTTTTTTTTTACGTTTTCTTCAAGAAACCATAACAAACATGACTGAACAAAGAACCAACTTCAAAGTCAAGCTCTATGGTAGGAAGTGCTTTCGAGCAAAAAATCATAAACTTTTGTCAATGAAACCTTTGTGAGAAATGATGAGTGCTTTTCTCCCACCTCTTGTCAAAATCATTAAAACTAAAGTAGGTTTCTCTACCACACAAAAGAAGGATACCATGAGCAGAATCGTGTCCTAACAGACCTTCCTGTAGCCCCGAGCACTGTCCTGGCATTGAGTCGAGAAGTTATTTGGCAATATATCCAAATAAAGAAAAGTGGCCATGGACTTTGCCCCCCTTTTCTTTCTTTCTTTCTTTTTTTTTTTTTTTTTTTTTTTTTCCCCTTTTTGTTTTCATCTGTACAATCCTGTCCTCCAACAGAGATCTTTGTGGAGGGAGGATTTCTAAGGCAAAGAATCGTAAGAAATGCACGACAGTTGGAAACTCAAAACAGGTTTACATAAGACAATTACATCTGTCCAGGCCAGTCCACTGTTTCTTCAGCTGTTTTGCACAGGAGCAGAGACAGAATGTATTTTCTGGAAATTTGGTGCGGGGTGGGGGGGGAGCATCTCCCAACCCTTTCTCCACCTTTTCAGTCCCAGTTGGAGTACCCACAAAACAAATCACACTGGTCAAAAAGGACCAGACTGGTAGCAGAAACATTCTATTTTGCGGTAGACTACCATGCTATTTTTGTTGTCTCCAAAGTCAGCCTCTCTGGGGCTATATTTGAGGGTTAGAAGAAATAGTTCAGACCAGAGAGGTTTGGCACCAGTCTTCCCATGAAAAGTATAGAGGGAGACGTGTAAGCAAATTTGGTTACGTAGCTATCATTTTAACTAAAATCTTACATGATAAACTTCTGCAATGAGGGCAGATAATTAATTTGAATGGGAGTCTACACTGCTATCACTTCTGTTTTATTTCTCTAATGGGAGGTTTGTTTTTTCCCCCTATACTTGGGTAGAAAGGAGGTCCTACATTTTATCCTTGACTTGTCAAAACAAAGTCAATGGTATTTGGCAATTATCAGTCTTTTTTTTTTTTTTTTTTTTTTTAACCTAGGTTCTTAGCAATATATTAGGCGTAAGCATAGAACATAAGTCTTATTTTTTTGTGTGCCAGGAATGAAGACAGTGTTTAGTGCAGGAAGTGGGCAGCCCATGCTCAAGCAAGCACTGTGGCTGGTGCTTGTAGGAACTGAAAAAATAATAAAGCAACTTACGAGGTGGAATTTGACAGTCAGCCGCCATGAGGGGGTGAATTTGTCTGCATAAGGGACCAGAGAGTTGCCCTCACACCCATTTGGCTTAAGCAAGCATGGAGGTTGGAAGGGGACACTTGTGTGGATACAAGATCACAGCAAACCCTTATGGATTATTTTGTCCAAGCACAGGCGATCTTGTCTACTTTGGCTACACATCCAGCCTTTTAATCTTTCAAATTATAACGATGTGAAGATAGGAATGATAGTAGAATGAGTAGGACATTATGTGCATAGATGATTACAGGACCTGTGTAACTCTACGTCATGTCCAACCAGAAGAATGAGAAGTTAAACTCCATTTACATGTGATGTGTCAAAATGCATTCTACTGTCATGTATAAGTATTTAATTTTTTTTTTTTTTAAATGGGAGAGAGAGAGAGAGAGAGAGAGAGAGAGGAGGTCTAATGCTGAGCACTCCAGAGCTTGGGGGAAAAAATTATAATGACGTTACTCTCTAAAGAGACTTTCTTAAAGAATACATTCATTACTTTGATTTTTATTGTTTCACATCAGGTTTGTTGCTATCAAGTTTCACCAAGAACATTTCTCTAAATAAGAGTAAAAAGGCACGGCTGTAGAGATTGAGAAATTTACCCACGGCATTTTAACAAACAGTGTCATACCAAGCGACAGACCACTCCAGTTTCATGCACAATAAAAGCCAAGACCTCCGTGCTGCTGAGTTTGTACTTGACCAAAAGGAGCCTTCCTCCTCCGTCTTATGGATTATTCCAGGAGAAAGTATTAACTTGGGAAAGCATCTAGGTCTGCTTAGAGCAGCCTGAAAGTGTACTTCATTTCTGTCAGTGAAAGTGCACAAACCATCCAGCGTGATTGAAGAAAGATGTAGCTTGGTGACATAAGCTCATCTTCCCCCAGTTGAAAGGATTAAGATGTTTCAAATTCTTAATTCTATTATTAGACCATATGTAGGCCAGGGAGGAGGGAGATTTATGATGCCTGGTTTTCTTAATCTCCCATGTTTAGTAAAATACTTAAAAATGCCAAGACATTTAATCATCTTATATTGACTTAAGCCTCAGAGTGTTCTTCTAAGAGGGCTATAGTTCAAAAAAATCTACCTTAAGCACAGGTCTAGACTGAGTGCTGAGAAAATCAAGTTCAAGGGTGTCAATTCTTAACTCTGACATTCCAAATCCCACTTCCTATCTCCACCCAAATCTTTTCCAAACTGTCCTAAGCCACAGATGCATGGCGAGAAGCATGTTCTAATGGGTCAGGCATACTTGAAATGTCATTCAGTCCCTGGCCCCAAGGACATCTTTTTAATCTAAAGCTTTATTATTACATGTCATTTAATGATGAAGTATGAACACTCAAAAAATGTTTGTAGAATTGAAGTGAAATTGTTTGCTCCTACAAATCTGCCTTTCATTTGGGGGAATTACTTGCTAACAGGGAATTTTCACTGGGACAGGAATAGAAATACGAATGTTTTAGGCAATGTGTTCAAGTCCAATAGCAACTGTTTTTGTCAGTTTTTTTTTTTTTTTTTTTTTTTTTTTTGCTGTGACTAAAAGACCCACCAGAACAACTATAGAGGAGGAAGAGTTTATCTGAGGGCTCATGGTTTCAGAGGTCTCAATCCATAGACAGCAGCCTCCATTTCTCAGGACTCAAGGTGAGGCAGGACATCACGGTGGAAGAGTGTGGCAGAAAGAACCAGCTTACGTGGTGATCAGGAAGCAGAGAGAGAGGTCTCCACTTGCCAGATACAGATATATATCCCAAAGGTACACCCCAATTTCCACCTCCTCCAGCCACCCCTACCACTTCAATTAATCCCTATCAGAGGGTTAATTCACTGATTGGGTTAAGATTCTTATAACCCAATCATATCTCTTCTGAACCTTCTTGCATTGTCTTAAGTGTGAGCTTTTGGGGAATACCTCACATCCAAATCATAACAGCAACACAGCAAAATCACTAAGAGTATGTGGTATGGAAAAAGTGTGGATTGGAAGATGTTAATGGTGTTCAGGGTCTGCCTGCTTACTCAGCATTCACCTAGCTTCTGTGTCTCCAAGACTAACTCCTTAATCTCTTAACCTTAGTTTTTCTTCTCAAACCTCCTTGAGGATGTGAACAAATGGTACCACATTTGTGTGACACTTAGCTCATGTTTTGATACACAGTAGGCACTTACCATCTCTAAATCACTCCAAATTCCTCTTTATCTGAGACATTAAACTACTGTTCTTTATTAATAACTAAGCTGACACCCATGATTTAATCTTTGTTGGTAAATGAAACATTAATCAACAAATCCATGCTTCTCCTGAACCCAAAGTTCAAAATGTCTTATTTTAGAGTCTTATATTCATAAGTTTAGCTGTTATCATTTATTGTCTTTTGTGCACAAAGAAATAGGTATGCAATGATATGAGAGGTGTCTTCAATATCAGACATCAGAGATTTTTTGTTTTGTTTTGTGTCTTTGTGGTATAGGGATCTAACAGAGGGCCTCAGGCATGTTAGGTAAGGGCTCTCCCACTGAGCTATGCACCCAGACCCTCAGATATTGGAGAGATTCAGTCAATAGTAACAAGGCGAGGGTCTTTCCTCTCAGCCACCAAGCCAGAAAATCAGCATGAAAAGAAAGACATTTGCATAGTAGGAGATCAAATTCAGCCTTTCCTTCATAGGGAAGGCAGCTGGAAGGCCCAAGATCAGGTATGTTTTCCACCCATTTTGGCACCTGTCCACGCTGAAATCTATACAACCCGAATGCATAATGGGTTCTGCATAGCTGGCTTCGGTTCCTTCTGCTAATTTCTCTGTGTGTCTGCAAACATAATGAAGGCTACAAGCAGAAGTCTGGATGCAAACCCAGGTTCTAATCCAATTCATTATTCTCAGAAGTAGACAAGATGGTGTGTGCCTTCCTCCTTTTCCATGTTTACTAGGGCATAACATTGTTTCACTTGGTTGCATCAGAAAATATGAGCAAAGTTCTAGAAATGGACCCTCCCACATGATCACACAGGACTCCAAACTCTATCACCAGGGAGTTTACCAGCACAAACAAACTCAAATAAAGTCTGGGCTGCCACTAGCAACTGCAGAAAACTGAACCAATTTCCAAATTGGGATGGGAAGGTTTCGATTATGTTTCAATGAATGTATATATGAATATATATGAATACATCAATGCAACATCAGATGCTCTTTTTTTTCTTCTTCGTATTCCCAGGGAAAGTATTCAGTTCAGAAATGCTTGGTATAAGCCGAAGCATCTCTCACTTCACTTGGTACCTTTGAGACATTTGGCAGGGAGGTGGGATTTGTCTTGGCACTCTCCCTCCTCTCCCGGTGCCTCTCCTTCCCCTTCCCGGGCATTTCATTCCTCACCCCATCAGGTTTTAATCTTGCTCTCATTTTTCAAGTACTTCCCTTTAGTTGTTTGTGATAATGGCTGAAAGCATTCTGACTCCCCGAGGTATTGGTAGAGAGGCTTTAGCCTTTTAATATGGGGGCACAGAACCCTGAAAAGCCTTCAAAAAATAAATTATTTGATGGTTCTGAGACAGAGCAGAGGGGGGATATCTATGGACCGATGTCTTTGAAGGCTTCTACCAGCTGAATGAGACCCCGTCTGCCTATCCATAAGGATGGACCTTGCTTCAGAGGATGACTTCTAGGACCTTTGGGGGCCTGTGGATAAGGAATGGACAAGAAACTAATAGAACAGTGGCTCAAAAGACCAGGCACTTACAAGGCTTTGCTTTTTGTTCTAGATTCAAACTTGAGGAACACTGTTCTCTGGGGAAGAACTTTGGACTGTTAATATGTTTCAAAGCGAAATGGTAATGATAATGTCTCTTTATACCCCAAGCTAAAAAGAGAAAAGTGGATATTTGAGATAGCTTTGTTTAAAAACAGAAACAAAACCAAAAACAAAATGAAAATACTGAACCTCCTTCCTCCACTTTTAAGTTCTCATTCATGACCCTTCATAGCTGCTGTTTCTTCCTTTCCTTTCTTTTTCATTTTCTTCCTTCTTTCCTTCCTTCCTTCTTTCATTTATAAAACAATTATATAATTGCAGGCACATAGGCCCGCCCATTAAGGTCAGGGAGTGGGTGGGTTATCTTTGTGGGAAGTGTGCCACAGAAGGGAGAGTCATTATTGGGGATCAGAAGGAAAATAAGAAGCTATACCAAAGGCTCTGAGGGTAATCTGTAAGGTAAGATTGGGACAGAGAGTGACACTACAGAGGCCAAGAAAAGATAGTATTTCAAACAGGAGAGGGGTCCTCATGGGCTGCTAAGAGACCCAGGAAACAGATGTGATCCCCAGATTTGGTTCCATGAAGGTCATCCGTGACCTTGAAGAGAATGGTTACTGTGGAACCATGTTCTATAAACCTACATTGAAATTATTGTGGTACAAGGGCAAAGACAAGAAAGATCCCAAGTGACCACAAGATCATCATTTGGGACAATTTCAAAATTAGCAATTTAACTTTCATCTGCCTTAGGGTAACTTACCTTTGGGGGATCCATAAGCTTTGGAGTTTGTAGCAATTTAGAGCTTCTCATCAGACCTGATGCAAAAGTCAAAGTAATATTTCCATCCATGGAAGGGCTGCAGAGGCCTGCAGGTATAATTTCTCACCTTAAGTAATCCCACATTGTCCTGTCCTTCCTCTCCTATCCCTGCTACCAAATCAAATTTCCAATAGAGCAATGATCTTCCAGAGGGAAGGAAAAAACAAAACAAAACAAAACAAAACCTCAATATGCACAAATCTGGGAAGATGAAACTTAAAGGAGCTCTGAGCAAATAAAAGAGAAAGACCAGGACCTTTGATAAAAACTATTGGAACCATTTTTACGAGCTGGAAATCAGAGAGAAAATGTGTTAGAAGTATCAACATATGAATCTTTGATGTTGGGGTTCCAAAGTGGAAAACCAGAACAAAAAAAAATTACAGAAAGGAGGTAGAATTAGGCTTTATTTTCAATTCTCAATTTTGTATCTCATGCAAATTGTTAGTCATAAAAAATGTTTCATTTAAAATAGTTTTAGTTGTAAATGGACACAATACCTTTATTTGGTCTATTTTTTTATGTCGTGCTGAGGACGGAATCTAGTGCCTTCCATGTGTTAGGCAAGCGTGCTACCACTGAGCCACAACCCCATCCCCAACACTGTTCCTTAATTCTAAAACTTCTAAAGCTGAAGGAGGCCTTTGAGACCTTTAGGAATACCTTAGTTCCTAGGGTGAATTATATTTGAGAACAGAATGCTGGATTTCAATTGATTATTACAAGCTTCTTTTACTAGTTATCAAGTCTCCATTCCTCTAAGTTCCTGAGTTGCTTGCTACAGAGGACACAGAATACTTACAATTTGGCTCAATATGGGAATCATCAGTTCTCAATTAAATTTCTTTCCTTATGTTCTAATACTTTGGAAGTAATTTTCTTTAAAATTCCCAAAGTTATGCCCCAGTCATTGTGTGATGAGCATTGAGCAATATAACTTGGTTCCACCAAGATTTAAACAATGGCCCATTCTTACCACACTTCTGGTCTGGAAAATGGGGCAGCCCTGTATTTTGATGATGACAGTGGTGAAGCCATACCCACTGGTTGTTCACTGTCAAGAAGAGAGTCTTGAAAATGAGATGGAACTCACCCTAAGAAACGGGCCATGACCTGAATCATGAGGAGGAACGGGCTAACTGCATATCCTTCAGGTCTCCAGAAGGGAGACTCTCTTCCTTACCTTCTAATTACCTCACCTTTATTTCTACTTTATTGCTTATACGTCCCTTGATTCATTAAAAATTCATGAATGCTTTCACATTTTCTGTAAATAGTAGTTGCAGAAAAGTACTTTCTAGCAGAGGAGACATTACTCATTTTCTCAGGGGAAAAATCACAACTGCTCATTAAGCCATGACATAAAATCTAGACTGTCCATGGGATTATTAAAAGCCACCGGATGCCTCTTGGTGACTCTTATTTCTATTATTACTGCAATTATTTTTTTGTTCAGTTCATTACTGAACTGTAATGGTAAAATACATTTGGAATCCTCCATGACAAAGAAAGAAAATCTTGGTAACAGAGTTTTAATGGTATGAGCCTTGGATTAGGGCTTAGTCTCAGGAGTAACTAGGAAAGCCAAATTAATAAACCTGATGGCCCCAGGTCATGTGGGAACATGTGTTCTATTAAGGTGGCAAAATAGGCCTTCCTTTGTTTTCAAAATTCAGATATTAGGATGATATTGGTAAAATATGATAAAATTCTTTATAAGTAAAGGATTTTAAATATTTCATCCTGGGAACATTAATGATCCAAACAGAAATGAAGATAGCTTTATTAAGAGCAGTGTAGCGAAAGTCTAAAAGAGTTTTATTTGCATTAACACAGTTGGCTCTCTGGTATTGGTGGGTTCGCTGAGGATTCGACCAACCATGGGTTGAAAGTTTTCCTAGACATTCCTAATCCCAAAATACTCTGCTTTCCATTCTAACACACCACTGAGGGATTTTGCTTCAATTATACAGAAGTCCCTTATCTACATGGTTAATTGGTCACAACTAACATTTTCAGAATCCTGAGTCCTCTGTCTTATCGAGTGTTCAAATTCTTAGCAATCTACTCAGTCATGTTCGGAAGGCTAAGCAAATAATTATATCATATGTGTTTTCTAAATTAGATATGGGCTCCAATGTCTCATAAGGGGAAATTCTGTCTCCTTTGGAGAAATGCTGATGTATACTGTGCTTGTATACACATAGAAAATTTCTGGGAAAATGCACAAGAATCTATAAGCGATTGGTTCTGTGAAATGGGCGTAGGAGTGAAGAACCTAATAACATTAGATTTATGCTAACCGAAGATTTTCCACAGTGCAGCTATAATTTTAATAGAACCATGAACACATTTTAAACATTCATATTTTAAAAATAGAAATGTATATTTTATTTATATCTTTTGTTAAAATGTGTATATGTTTATGTATGTATGAATCTTTAAAATTTAGAAAAAATATGTCTTAAAATATAGAATAAAACATGTCTATAGAATGTATGCATATAAATATACCCCAAAATATACATATGTAGCTATTTATATCACACACACACACACACACACACACACAGATGCACACACAGTCAAATCATTCAGGACACGATGTTTTGAAAATTTTTCTATTCGTGCAGTTGTCTTTGATTCTGTCTCCCTCATCCTACACTTATTGTAATTTCCTTTTCAGTCTGTAAGAGGATATTTCATGTCGCCACATTGATTTTTTTTTTTTTTTTTGGTTCCCAAGTCATCCACAGCCCCTGGGATTGGTTACTGAGTGATAAAGTTATCTTTCTTTGTCTGGGATTCTATTGTAAATGCTCTCTCTCTCTCTAATTACTCATTACACTCTGAATCTGAGATTGAACAATGTTTTTAAAAATCTGCTTTTTAAAAGTCTATCTTGCTTGCAGTGCAACTATGCACTGCTTCTTGAAGCTTTAGATCTCATATGCTTTAACCAAATTGCCACTTATTTGGGCACAGAGGAGCTTCCAGCTGGCGACGGTCAGTAAAATAGCAGTTTCTATTGAGAACAGAACCTGGCGGCGAGGGAATCCCAGAGTAGCAATCCTCCTTTCTAAAAATGGTTCTGATATTCCATTTAAAACAGGCGGTATATTTTTATTTAGAAAATATTTATTTAGCTGTCAGAACCACTTCAACTAATCACTACTCTTTCAAAGGGCTGGAATCTGGCTACACCCTCAGACATCATCAGAGCTCTGCTTTTTCAAAGCTGGGTATAATGAGCTATAGTTGAAAAACTCTTTATAGTTTTTCCCGTGTGGAATTTTCTTGTCACCTACTGTATACACAACAGAAATCTCAAAATGCTTTGCATCTTCTAAGGCTCTATTCTTGCCTTGTCTGCACCCCCTTATCTTGCATGGTCAACAGAGACACGCCTTCAACAAGGGGAAGCAGAGAAGATCAAGGGAACTCTGTGGCTCGGTTTAATCTTCTTATGTACCCAGACTGAAAGATTTCAGCAGCTACCGAGTCAGACATGGCTTAATGGAGGAAATTAGGAAGTCCCGATAAGATAAGCAGAAGGAGGTAGTAACTGATTAGCTCTGAGGGCCCCAGGAAAGGACTGACCATGAGAAAATCAATGGTCATTCTATTTATTTATTTATTCTGTGTCTAAAGCAAGTGGCATCCAAGACAGAGTTCAAAATCAAAGCCAAATCAATAGTCTACAAGAAGAAACACAGGGCAGGGGAATCTATAACTAACTAAGGAACGTCAAAACATGACCCAGGTGATATTCCATTGGTTTTCTCTGCCATTTTTTTTTTTTTTTTTTTTTGCTCTCTTCGCTTTTGACTGCACTTTAGAAAGGGTGTCTTCCAGATATTATCATGTCCACCTGGGATTGTAACACACACACACACACGCACACAAACATATATCTATGCATATAACAGTGTGTACACCCATGTACATACATATGTATTCCCATCACGGTGGTTCTTGTGGATGTGTTTTTTTTTCTTCAAGAATTCATTTACAAGCCGGGCGCGGTGGCGCACGCCTGTAATCCCAGCACTTTGGGAGGCTGAGGCAGGAGGATCGCGAGTTCAAAGCCAGCCTCAGCAATGGCGAGGCACTTAGCAACTCAGTGAGACCCTGTCTCTAAATAAAATACAAAAAAAAAGGGCTGGGGATGTGGCCCAGTGGTCTAGTGCTGCTGAGTTCAATCCCCGGTACCAAAAAAAAAAAAAAAAAAAAAAAAAAGAATTCATTTACATCCGGTTTTCCAGGGTTTCTAATTCATGTGCTTGCTCCAAGAACTGAACCCTATTATATTTTCATGCTATAAATCTACCTTTCTGAACCCTTCCCCATTGCTTTCTGTTCAGCCAACATGGGTGTTCATACATGCTGATGTATGGAACAGTCAGTGCAGGGTTCTAGGACTTAAAATACTCATTGACTACTGATGTTTTTGAACGATACTGGGCAATTAATAACAAAGATGGGTTCTGGGGATGTGTGGCCACCAAATCATGCATGATCCTTACTCATAAAGCACTACAACAAATGCATCCTCAGACTAATCAGCCATCTCAAACTGCAAACTTTTCCAAAACCTCACATCTAGACTGGGATGAGAAGGAGTGGTTTTCTCATCTGTGCTTTATTATAAGAACATGAAAATAAAACATAAATGGAAAATGAAGAACCATAAGATTTGAGTCTAGGGAGGACTTGGTTTAGAACTCATCTAATTTACTTTTCTTTTCTTTCTTTCATTTTTGAAGGCCATCAGATCATCATTCTACATGTGGGTGTTAATCTACTGAATAATAGTGACATTATTATCTTGTATTTCTTGGGAATAAAAGAAATTCAGCTATTTTGGAGTAGAAATTTATATTGTTCGCATCTGTCATTGCCAAAGAGTTGATTAACCACTTGTTCTGAGAGAAGGAGCTTTTCTTAATATGTACAAAACTCATTTGCTCTGAGCCTCTGATTGTGCTCTACCTGAGCTACTGCCGAGCCATTTGATGTAAAGAGTTCAGCACTTCTCATTGCAACAGGCTTTCAATGCTTAGAAATTGTTCTTCTATGTTTTCGAGACATACTAAGTGAGGCTGTTGATAATGAAAGTAGCCATCCAAACACTTTAGGTAGTTTATCCTTCCTGTTTTGGCTGCCTTTGAAGTCTTATATAACTTTTCGGGTGATCTGAAAAAGTTAGACAAAAAGAAATGTTGGCTAGCCAATGCTAATATTTGCTCAAAACGGTGAGTCATATAAACTAGGATTTCCTCTCTGGGCGGCTCATTGCTTCCATATTATCAGAGCTTCAGTATAATTTGATGTAATCATCCTTGTTTGGCTTGTGGAAGAAAGCCTTGTTCAGGCTAATGGGGAGACCTGTCTTGGTCCAGATTATTCGTATTGGAGGGTTTACCTTGGATGTTTAAAAGGGAGGGTGGAATGGTCTCATCCATCCCTACCCAGCAAAGCTGCTTCTGCTTCTCATGCTCCCTGTCCCCACTCCGTGACACGTGTTGACACACTGGCTCTTTGGCAGTTCACTGAGAAACAGTTACCTGCCTTTTCTCCCACATGGACTATCCAATTCAGGAGGGAGTTCAGAAAGTGACCTTCAAGTAGAAAAGGCACAGGGGCAGGATGGAAGGGGAGAGATGTTGGTCAAAGAGGACAAAGTTTGTTAGAGGGAAGGAACGAGTTTTAATGATTTATTGCATAGGATGGTGATCATAGTTAATAATAACATAGTACATATCTCAAAATTACTAAAAGATCAGATATTAAATGATCTTATCACAAAAAGGTGAGGTGATAGTTATGCAAATCAGCCTGATTTAATCATTCTTTGTACACATCTATCCAATTGTACCTCATAAATACCCACAATTGTTATTTGTCAATTAAAGGGAATACGAAAGACTCAGTTGCTAACAGCATGATCTCTCTATAAAGAATAAAAATTCACCATGTTCTTTAATTCAAGATAGACACGGGACATGGGCACCACAATTTCTGTTACACTGGATTTAAACTTTCATGCTGCCGAGGGCTTCTTGGAGTGGCATAGATTATAACATACAGTATGATCATGCCCTCCACTTATAATGCTCCTGTAACATGTCTGCATGTGGAGCTTCTGCAACCTATGAGAATCAAAAGTTATACTTCAGGTGAGGCACCCGTTAATGGGACTGGTGCAAAGGAGACCACACATACAATAAGTAGATAAATAAGAGGAGGTATGTGCATATACAACACAATGGTATTCAACCTTCGAAAGGAATGGAATTCCAATACATGGCACCATATGGATGAATCTTAAGAATATGATGCTAAGTTAAACAAACACATAGAAAACAACAAATGCTGTGTGCGGTCATCAGAATAACAAAATTCATAAAGAGGTGAAATAGGATATTGGTTACCAAAGGCTGAAAGGAATATAAATGGGGATTTGGCCTAATGGGTACTGAGTTTCTGTTTGAGATGATGAAAAAGTTCCTGAGATGAGTGGTGGTCATGGCTGCACACTCACTATTTATATATTTAGTACCACTGACCTACACTCTTTGTACTGGTCAGAATGTTCAATTGATGTTATCATTTTATGTTACATATATTTTATCACAAAAAAAAAAGTAGTTTTCTAAAAAGTCACCTTGTTAGTCCTTTGTAGCCAATAAAAGCTTATTTTTTCCCATTTATTAGCGATTCACACATCTCCTAGAGCCATCATCAGGATTGCCATGATGAAGCCATTGATTCTCGATTTCTTTAGATTTCCACCACCATGAAAATGCGATGTTGGGTTGTAGGAAGGGAAGTGGGTCAGTTCACTGGGAGCACAGTAACAAACACCACAGGCTGTGTAGTTTAAAGGACAGCAGTTAATTTTTGCAGTTGTGGAGGTGGATGCCTACAGGAGTGGTATCTTCTGAGGGTCATGGAGGAAGAAACTGTCCCAAGACTTGCTCCTTGGTTTCCAAGCAACTACCCTTTCACTGCCTCTGCACAAGACCAACCCTCTGTGCACACGTGGTTGCTGTCTCTGATTGTCTTCTCTTCTCATAAGGACAGATTCAGATTGGATGAAAGCCCATGCTAATGGTGGCATTCTAACTTAATCTCATTTTTACAGGGTCCATCTCCAAATACATTTCTATCCTGAGGCACTGTGGGCTGGAGCTTCAACTCTAACCTCCTTTGAGGAAGGTTCAATTTAGGTCATGACAGGTGGTAGGGATAATAAGCACAGGTACTTTACTATAACCTGTATTTAAGAAATCGGTCTCATTATTCAGTTATCAATATTGACTCATTTATATTTTCTAAGAGTTACTGAGAATCCATCGTGTCCCAGACATTCTCCCAAGCTCTGGAACCACAGTGAAGAGTAAGGCAAGACCCGTGAGTAGGTAGTCAGAAGAAGACATAGGTGACCAGGGAACAAAACATGCAAGCCTCTATAAGGTAACTGTATGGAAAGACGTCAGGAAGGGTCATGGTCCAATGATAAAATGGTGGGGTGGTAACAATCAGATAATGTCATCTAGGAAAATTCTGTGCAAAATAAGACTTGAGTATTCCTAAAGAAATGGGGTATCAGATTAGCAACTATCTAAAGGAAGAAGATTCCAGAGTTGAAGAATAGCAAGGGAAATGTCTTTTAACAAGCTAGACATGTTCAAGAAACAAAAAGGAGACTAGCCATTGTGTGTGGAATAGAATAGTTTGCAAAGGGGAGATCAGTAGGGGATGGATGGAGGGCCTCAATAGGCATTCAGTAAAAACTGTGGAACTTTGAAGGTTGTGAGATATACATAGATTTTTTGTATATTATTCTAATGGAAATCATTGGAGGGAATTATAGAAAGACATAGTGTGATTCATATTTTAGAAATCACAACTGGACTTTTGAACAAGTGTGACTGGTAACAAAATCCAATGCCTTTATACTACATTCCTACCTTCTCTTTAAAATCTACTTAGTGGGAATAATCTTTCCTAGATCCTGGATAAAAAAGTGTGTCAGGTTCACAATCTTTCTGTTTAACTAATAGACAGTTGTGTAATTCCTTTAAATTGCAAACAGTATTTCAGCTGAGGAGGGTGTCCCAAGTTGTATAGTAATCCCGGTCCTGAGTTTGACTTGGATTACATTTTTCTTCTCCTAGTCAGCTTGGCACCAGAAGGGAAGCCGGCCTGCATTGCAAAGGAGTCAAAATGGGCTTCCTTCTCCTGAGTCACCACTGTCTCTCCATGTTATTGTGGGTGGATGAGACCTGGTTATGAGACCTTCACATTCTCTAGGCCTCAAACACAATTCAACAGGAACCTATCTCTCATGAGCTACTATTGTGTTTCCTTTATTTCCTTTGCATTGCTATTCCTGGTGACTTTGAAGACACTTTTGCTAGTCTCCTAGTCATCTAGAAATACATGTCCAGGCTCTTTCTACTAATGTTCCTTGCTCTCCTTCAAATTCTGTTGGACAGGAGAAAAAGACAACTGTTTACCTAGCCACTCTTCCCAAATTCTTTGGACTCTTACTCAATGAGTAAGGAAGATTTGAGACCCTTGGAACAACTAGTTGGGGTTTTGTTCTGAACAAACAGCACCTAAGAATTCACCTCACACTCATTTTGGTACCCAATATTGATGTCTCAGCTAAACAGAATCAGGGAAAGTCTATTACTTCCATCATGTTAAGTGACTCTAGCCACTGTAAAGATTGAACTGCAGAGAAATAAGAGAGGAAGGAGTCAGACTAGGGGGACAACAGTAGCAGCTTCAGTGAGGCATGAAGACTGCTTAGAAGGAAGATGGTGAAGAGTAGAAAGATTTAGGATGATTTGAGGACAGAGCTGTAAGAACTTACTGTTGAAGAGAACTGAAGATTGACTTTGACCTTTCCAGTGTAAGTCAGTAAACAGAGAGGGGTGACACTTTCTGAGAAGCATGAAACTGTAGAATATTGCACCTAGGCTGTGGATGGTGAGTGTGTGAAAAGGAAGATTTATGAACCAATTGTTTGGTTTTGTGCAATCTAAATTTTACAGTTGGATTTATGAGTCTGGAGTTCAGGAAGGGTTCAGGACTCGAGCTATAAATTTCAAACTCATCAGTAGATTGAAGGTTTATAAATCCATGGGATTGGAGGAGAAGTTCTATGGCCAAGTCCCTTTGACTCTAATGCTGAGAACTTCATAAGAGGTAGAGTAGCGAGGGCCATAGGATGAGATGTGTTCCATGCAATGAGCAAAGTCACAGGCAAGTGTGGCAAGTGGAGCCTGCAAAGTCCATTTAGAGGAAGCCAGATGACTGACTGATTTGGGGATTGGGCAAGAAAGGCATTTCCGTTGATCTTGATAGTGATGTCATTAGGAAAGAAGTGGCAGAGAAAGGGAGAGAGAGGAGTAACCATGTAGGCGAAGTCAGTCACACATTTTGCGGTTTCTTTTTATTATTTTCATCATAACCCCTGATAAAAATGTTAGGAAGGAAATGCCTGCAGTCTATTAGTGATGTTCCTCCTGGGCAACAGGAAATGGCATCCCATCATTTTATCAATGATTTTAGACATTTTGGTGAATACAAAAATGTTAAGAAAGAAATCTGGTAGAATAATTTCAAATCCTTGATTAATTAGGACTTTGTTTGTTTTAATTATTTTTTTTTAAATAAAAATTCATAATTTGTAATACCAAATGCTGGCAAAAATTGTGGAGCAAAGGGAACTGTCATTCATTGCTAGTGAGAATGCAAAATGGTACAGGTACTTGGGAAAACAGCGTGGCAGTTTCATGCAAAACTAAACATACTCTTAGTACATCATCCAGGAAGCATGCACCTTGGTATTTTCCCAAGTGGGTTGGAGAATTAAACAATGCATGAGATGTCTGCCATTACACGTGTAGATAAACTGTGGTATGCAAACATGATGGAATATCATTCAGTGCTAAAAAGAAATGCACCACGAAGCCATTAGAAGAAATGGAAGAAACTTAAATGCATGTCACCAAGTGAAAGAAGCCAAGGAGAAAGGTTACATATTTTTGCCAAAATTTGCATGCGACCAAGTTGAAGCCTAATTGGAAAGTTAGAGATCTGCTTCCATATTGGGAAGCACAATGGGCACATCCTGGAAGCAACCAAGGTGGATAAATACACTGTGGTACATCCACACAACAGAATGTTGTTAAGTGCTGAAAACAAAACAAAACAATCAATCGAACAAAAATGAGCTGAGAAGCTGTGAAATGACACGGAGGAAACGTCAGTGCATAGTAGTATATGAGGGAAGCTGAGTGAGAAAGGGTGCATAGATATGGTGCCAACTGTAGGACATTCTGAGAAAAGCAAAACTGCGGAGACAGTAAAAAAAAAAAAAAAAAAAAAAAAAAAAAAAAAAAAAAAAAAAAAAAAAAAAAATTCACTTCTGCCAAGCACTAGGATGGAAGGAACCATGAATAGGCAGAGCATAGGGGAATTTTTAGGGCAGTGAGATTCTTTGTATGATCCTTAAGTGGTGGACATATACCCTCAAACCTTTGCCCAAACCCATAAAATGTGCAACACCAAGAGTGAGCCCTAAGGTGCAGTATGGACTTGGGGTGCTTATAATATGTCAGTTTGGGTTCATTGTTTATAATAAATATGCCACTTCAGTGGGCCATGTTGGTGATGGGGGGCCACGCTGTGTGGAGGAACAGAGGCACTTGGGAACTCTGTACTTGCCTCTCAAAATTGCTATGAACCTAAAACTGTTCTAAAAATAAAGTCTACTTAAAAATGAGTAGAATTTAAACAATACAAGTTTTGAGCAGATATCCAGATTGCTGAAATTTCAATCTGTTCATCTTGGCGTAGCCAAATGTTAGAGGTGAAAATACACTGTTCCAACAATTTATTGAAATGATTCTTTTTACTTAAATTTACTGATGCAAGCCCAGATTAAGCCTTCATGAAGAAAATCTTCTCCTCTTAAAACAGCTTTCTCAGCCGGGCATGTTTGGCGCATGCCTGTAATCCCCAGCACTTGGGAGGCTGAGGCAGGAGGATCCCAAGTTCAAAGCCAGCCTCAGCAATGGTGAGGCACTTAGCAACTCAGTGAGATCCTGTCTCTAAATAAAATACAAAAAAGGGCTGGGGATGTGGCTCAGTGTCGAGTGCCCCTGAGTTCAATCCCTGGCGCGCGCACACACACACACACACACACACACACACACACAAAAACAGCTCTCTCACTCATCCAATACTGACACAAAATCAGAATTAAGTCACAAGTCATTACTTTGAGATAGAATGTTTGCTGTCATTATCAATGATAATGATATAGGAACTTCTGAGATATGGAAAATGGTTAAGTAAAAAATAAATACAGAAATGAGATAGATGATTGTTACCATAGAGATGTTCAAAACTTTAAAAACAATTTGTAAAACATGAAAAATAGGAATTTATGTTAGAGCAGTAAGACTTTTTACCTGCTATATTCTAAAACAATTTTCATCATTACATATTTTTTCTTTCTTTTGGCACCAGGGATTGAACCCAGGGTCCCTTAACCACTGAGCCACATCCCTAGCCCTTTTTATTCTTTTTTTTAGACATGGTCTTCTTAAGTTGCTAAGGCCTTCCTAAGCTTCTGAGTTGACTTTGAATTTGTGATTCTCCTGCCTCAGCCTCCTGAACTGCTGGGATTACAGGTGTGCACCACCATGCTCAAACTCACTATTATATAAAATTTTATAGAGTGGACTTTTTCCCCAATGAGGTAACTTGTTCTGTCGTGCTTAGTTGATTAAATTTCCTTCAGAAAATAGTTTTAGTCAGGTTCTGGTTAAAAAAGGAGTTTGTTGCTATGAAATGTTTAAAATATCTGCAAGTTTTCACATATGGCTCTCAACGCCAGGCATCTAATATTCCTTTCTTGGCATATTTGTCCTTCTTTATACCATCTCCTCTGAGATAAAGTGTTTACTCATAGAACCTACTTATTTCTACAGAGCAGAGAAGCTGTGAAACAAATTTTGTGCTTAGTGAATAGAGAACTGACTTCACCATTATCCATGTATTTGCAGGATGTGTCTCTGAAAAACGAGTCTCTATCCAGACCATTCTTTGAATAATACACTTTTGAAGGATTTCTTAGTCTATATGTGCCGCTGTTACAAATTACTGCAGATTGAATAATTTATAGACAATAACAATTTATATTATTAGACCTCTGGAGATGGGCAAATCCAAGAGCCAGGTACCAGATTTTGTTATCTGTTGAGGGCTTTATAGCTGAGTCCTCCTGTGGCAAAAAGTAAAAGCTTAAGAAGCCTGAACCCCATGTGAACTCTCCCTTAATCCTATCCATGAAGACCTCACCCTTACAGCCCCACCACCATCCAAAGACCACACACAGTTGCACTGGGAGTTAAATTTCAGCATGTATTTTGCGGGAGACACCATCATTCAAGCTACAGCAAGTGGAGATAAAAAGGATGTTGCAGAGGAAATCTCCATTCCTTATTGTGTTATCTGAACCCCAGTAGTACTTATTCACACCTCCCAACATTAGTGTTTGCTTTTTGTTCTATTCATTTTCTGTGTTTCTGCTATACTGACAAAACTTTTCTTGCCCTAAACATCTCTCTCTCTCTCTCTCTCTCTCTCTCTCTCTCTCTCTCTCTCTCTCTCTTTTCTTTAAGCCTCAGTGTCATTCTTGGTGCCTGAAACATTCCTGTCTTGATATTATCTTGACTGACACATACTTCATATACAGGCTCCAGGTAAAAACCAAGATCTTAAGTAAGTTTTCCAGACTCCATTGTAGTCCATGAGTTATCTGTCACTTGAAATATTTGTTTATAAAATTAAAGTTTCTGCTGGTTGGAGTTCTGCTGGTGTGGGAAGAGCTGCATTCCAAGTGCTTTGACAATGCCTGGCATCCAGCAAGGTACTCAAAAGTATTTATTGAACAAATAGCAAGCACAAGCATCCCGAAACGTTGCTGAGTGAGACCACAGCCAATGAACTTGTGGGCCCACCATTGCTGCCCATCATCCACGCACAGAGCTTTTGTGCCTATACTGAATCACACACACATTGGAAATTAATTTTCTTAGCACTTGCTCTATGACATCAAGATATAAACTTCCATATCACCCAAGTTCCTCTTTTGAAAAGTTGTTTTCCAGCTAGAATTTTCTAGCATTGAATCTAATAAAAATAATTTATCTATTTTGGAGTTCAGTTTATAAAAAGTTTCTGGAATCCAACAGATTTTAGTGATTTCTTGAATACTACAGATGTCTTGACCAAAAAAAAAAAAAAAAAAAAAAATATTACAACACCATATGTGCACCATTCCCATGAGTAGGTTTCAGGGAAGTTTTAACGTTAATGTAGGTTTTGTCTTTCTTTTGAAACCCAGCATGTGGATTTAGTGCTTATTAAAGTGAGAGGCTGAATGTGGGGGCCTGATTTAGGATTAGAAATAGGAGCTGCACTAAAAGCTCAGGTGCAGATCTCTGCCAAGAACCCCTCCGGATCTACTCTCCAGCTCACTGCAAACTGTCAATACAGCCCCTGGCTATGCTGTTGTCTTTCTAACATTGGGTCACGTAGGCATGGGGAAGCCTAGGCCATCATTAGTCCCTCTAAGAAGGCTGTGTCCAATGCTGTGCCCAAGCGAGGGTCTATTGCAAAGATGGATATGTTTACTATTTGAATCATTCATTCTCTCTTTCCATGACACAAACCCTCTGAAATGACCAAAGGCAAGCCTTTAATTTTTAAAAATCTGAACTGTGTGGTAGAGTACACCCAACCATTAAAAACATAAACCAAGTAGCCACAGACATGTCGCTGTGCCAACAAACCCATGTGTGAAGTCTGACATGGCCTGACCACTCCACACTCCACGTAACCAAGACAATGTCCCCCTGAAAATGACCCAAAGCCGTCTCTGTTAAGGAGAACACTGCACTCATTGTTTCTCATGACATCAGCAGTTATCAGCCAGAAATGGAACATTTTTTTCCCACACAGTTTAAAAAATACATTCAGAGAGAATGCTAAAAATAGTCATGCTATCTGATCGCCTGGCATGGTTGGGTGAAGAGATCCAAGCATGCAATACCTAAACTTGACTTGGGACAGGCTGGGGAGCTCCAGCTGCCATGGGGACACCACAACCAACTCCCACTAACACCCACCTGACCTCATTCCAGGGATGTTCACACTGCAGGCTTCTGAGTGACTCTGAAGGTGAAGCAAAAGATCCCCTGAGAACTCAACACCAGAATCATGTGGTGCCATAATTTCAAAACCTGGGGTTGGCAGACCTTGTGTCCATAAGTCAAAATGGGTTGACTGCTTTTGTTTATACATACACAATGCCTTTAAGTTTTATTGGAACAAAACCATGCTCATTTGTATGTATTTGTACGAATTCTGTAACCTGAAGGCTATCTCCAATCCAAGGAGATGTAGCCATTAACCCATAGTTAGATACTGCAACCCCAGAGTTGAGTAACATTGACAGAGACTACACAGCCCACATAGCCAAAAATATTATTCATTTGCATCTTTATTCTTTTTTAATATTCATGCTTTTAGTTGTAATTGGACACAATGCCTTTATTTTATTTATTTATTTTTATGTGGTGCTGAGCATCAAACCCAGGGCTTCACATGTGCTAGGCGAGCGCTCTACCACTGAGCCACAACCCCAGCCCCTCATCTGCATCTTTATAGAAATAGTTAACTTACCTTTGTTCTAGACCAAGACTAGCCAGTCTTTCAAACTATATTCTGGTGTCATCAGATCCTGGTTTTGGTTTCCTTGTTATTGAGAGGAAAGTGTAGTCATTTGCATGAGGAGGAGTGGGAAAGAAGAGGCCTTTCAAAAATGTATTAAGGAGGGAAAGGTGGGTATGGAGATAGTGGTAACCCCTCCAGATGACTCCAGAAACTACCCTGCAGATCATTCTGGCATGTGCAGAGATCAGCAAGGAGGTTGAGGAACTGTGTGCCATTTGAATTGTGGATGAAGAGAGATGAGGTTTAAAAGTAGGTTAGGGAGACCAGGAGAGCTGCAGCTCACCCATCCTTCTTAGAGGCTCTTCACCATCCAATCAAAACACTCCTCCATTACTATAGCAATAAGTTGGGGTTACTGCTTTTCAAAGTCATTCTGATTCTTTCCTTTATCACAGGCATTTTACAAAACTTCATGTCTTAGGGACTGCCTAAGCTTTTACAAAACAACCTAGGAGTCCTTTTTGATTCTCTTTGTACATATGTATGTATCTAAACAGAGTATTTTAAGGGTCTGTTTATTACACTAATATATGTTGGATGTCCAAGATCTTTTAAATTAATCCCCTGTGCAGTTGTGTTTCTCCACAAAATCCATATGGTTTCACAGGAATTATTGCAATGTCCACTACCATTACTCTCTGAATTATAAATAATAGAAACAATTATTTTTGGGCTTATAACACCAAAACATATCTAACAATGTTTTCAATATTTGAAAATGGTTTGATCATATTATTATTTGATCATCTTATTATTTGATATTGATTAAAGATGATCCAGGGAGATAAAGGGTAAAGCTGACATTTAATGATTGTAAGTAAATTTTTTTTGCTTTCCTTAGTCTCAGTTTCCCCACTAGATTCAGGCTTGGCATGAAAAATAAATGAGACAATTTAAGTAACATGCCTGGAATACAAAGAGATGTTCACATTCTATTTTTAGGTATTTTTATTATAATGATCAGGTCACTTACACAACTCTGAACTTCAGCTGAATGACAAGAAAGGAACATTAGGATATTTGCCTCATAATTGTGCGTCAGTCTGAATGGAACATTTCCCACCAAAAGTGAAAATAGCTCCGTCTGGCATTTTCCTGGGCTGGGAAGGAAAAAAACAATCATTTGTCAAAGACACTATTTTATGAGAATTTAACTGGGCACAAATTGAATTTGTGGCTTGGCCAAGGAAAGAAATATTTGCAAAACATCTCCATGATGACAAAGATATCCACTTTGCCAGTGGGAACAGTTTAAAATTGATAACATGACGCTGCCACATATTTCTGAGAAAATGGTCAATATTTAAGGGACAATGAGACCCATTTTCCTGCTATACATGACCTTTCTTTGCTGAGTTATCAGTGTTCGGGAACGTGTTAACTCTCCTTGTCACGTGGGAAGTTCTTTCTCCATCAAACTAAATGGTACTCAAGAGTAAGACTCCTTTGTTGGTGTGTTTGTTTTGTTTTGTTTTTTTTTCCTGCTTTGAGTTTGAAGACAGAATGATTTTCCAAAATGCTTCATTCAGTGTTATATCAAGTTTGGCTTTAGGTAAGATCTCCCTTGTCACCATAACATACTCAACAAAGTTCCATAATCTTTCTTTAAATAAGGCTGTACACAGGGGTGCCGTCTAAAGTAGATCTGAATTCACCAGAACTGGTTTCTGCAGTCATTCAGTTCTCATGATACTTAGGGATTGGACACTACACTATTTTGAAATAATCCACCAGAATCTGGTGTGTCAGGATGTATTTGAAATGCACAAGACACTTCCTGGAGGAAAAACAAAAACTGTTTTGTACAGACATCAACTTCAGTATGAAGCTAACTGGATCCAATGACTTTGCCTAATTTCTACTGAACACTTGAACACTGATAATTTTCCTTTTTTTTTTTTTTTTTTTTTTTTGGATCAAAGACCTAGGAATTAGATCTGAGACAATACGCCTAATAGAAAAAGTAAGCTCCAATTTCCAACATGTCGGATTAGGCCCCAAGTTCCTTAATAAGAATCCTGTAGCGCAAGAACTATTACCAAGAATTAATGAATGGGGTAGATTTAAGCTAAAAAGCTTCTTATCAGCAAAAGAAACAATCAGTGAGGTGAATAGAGAGGCAACTAATTGGGAACAAATATTTAATACATGTACATCAGATAGAGCACTAATTTCTAGAATATATAAAGAACTCAAAAAACTTTACACCAAAAAAGCAAATAACCCAATCAATAAATGGGCTAAGGAACTGAAAAGACACTTCTCAGAAGAAGATAATTTTCCTTTTTTAAAAAACAAAATAAAATGAAGTTTTTGCTCATTTTACTAATGCACGCTACAACATGTATGGACCTAAAAATTCTTATGCTAAATGAAAAAAGGCAGGTGCAGAGGGCTACATATTATGTAACAGCCTTATATGAAATGTCCAGAGTAGTAAATCAATCGAGAAAAGTAGCAGATTAGTGATTGTCTATAGCTTAAGATGGGAAGAAGAATTGACTGCCAAAGCCCAGGAAGAATCTTTTTTTTTTTGGGGGGGGGGTCGGTGGGAAAGGAGGATAATAATAGTGTCCTACGTTTGGATTGTGGTGATAGTTACATTAATATTGTACCTTTTTTAAAAATAGATTTATCTCTGGGGCTGGGGTTGTGGCTCAGCGGCAGAGCGCTTGCCTCGCACATGCGCGGCCCAGGTTCGATCCTCAGCACCACGTAAACATAAAATGCATTGCATTGTGTACAACTAAAGTAAATAAATACATATATTTTTTAAAAATAGATTTATCTCAATAAAACTACTGAAAAAGGAAAGGACTTGATATTTATTTAGTACTTACTTAGCCCAGATCAATATTAGGCATTTTATCTACTGGAATTTATGCTCCCAAACAACAAACTTTGACAGACTCTATCAGCCCTGAAAGAAATCAGGGCTCAAGAAGCCATTTGTCTTTGGTCTTATAGAAAATTAAGAAGCAGAGCAAAATTTCCTTTCAGAGATACCTGTGTTCAAGGCTTCCTTTTGCATTTCAGACACAGTTCTACAGTTTAAAACCGTGTATTAAGTTCATTTCAGAATTCAATTTCCAACATGGAGGAAGCTCAACAGCCTTAGGAAGCAAAATTCAGTGTCAACACTGTGTTTAGCACTTTAGCACCTTCTCAGAAGATGAGGTTCATGGTGCAAATGCAGTATGTCTTCTACCCTGAAGGAGTTAGCATTGTGGTTAGAAAAACAGGAAACGGACAAAAATACCAAAGAATGTTTGTAATTGTAAAAGAAACGTAGACAAGTCCTGACAGAGTTCATAGACAGGGTCATGGCCAGTAGCTGGAGTAGTCAGTGAGAAAGGGAGATTTGAAAAGGAGATGCCAAATTTCTGGCACAGAGATACAGGCTGAGGTCTAGTCCATGGAGGGGTACAACCCAATCAGAACCAAGTTAAAGGCGGCAGCAGAATGTGAATTGGTTTCAGCCACATTAAGAGATTCATGAGATGATAGCTGGTGATGATCATAGTAAATTTGTGAACAGGGTGCTAGAGAAAGAATGATTAGAGAGAAATATGTGGTGGAAAAGAACTGAGAGTGGTTTTTAGCTCCAGGAGACTAAACAAGAACAGCAGAATCACAGACGCCTTCCAAACGTAGAAAGGATGAACTAAATATTTCTTACTTCGTATCACTGTATTTAATTTGGTCTTTTCCACACCTTGCAAGATTGTTCAGGCTGGAGAATTTGCCTCCTAACTCCAACCTTAGGGGACATTGCTCTGTTTCTGTGATTGCAAAATCAAAGGTCTCCTGGAGTCAGGTGGAGATGTAAATGAGGCAGCTCATTAAGCATGGTGTAAACATGATGAAAATGGCAATTGATAGTGGGCTACATTTTTCAAGAGTGACAGAGAATAGGAGGGAGTGTGGCAAATGCTTTGTCTTGAAGGGAAGTCACCAGTTGTTCCCACGGGAAAAGGTCCAGACCCTCGCCTATAAAAGTCAAGAATTTTGGAGTCATTCTTGATATTTCTTTATTTCCTTTCACCCTACAGCCAAATCCTGGACACTTTCCCTTTGAGATATAATCAAAAGAGGAGCATCCCCTCATAATGCCTTCCTGCCTCCAGTCCACCCTCCCGTCTCTCACTTGTAGTGTCCTCTAAGCTCTTCTCCTCATCTTACTCTTGATTACCTAGAACTTGTCAGAATTTATTCTGTAGCTTTACAAAAAGATAACTTCAGAAAAGTAAATAAAGCCAGCAATTTTTTCTGGGAGAAAATATATTCATTTATGGATCCAAAAAGAACTAATGGCCATAATTTGTTTTTTTAAAAATCCCATTACTTAGGCTGGAGTTGTGGCTCAGTGGCAGAGCGCTTGCCTCACCATCTGACTGGGTTCAATCCTCAGCACCACATAAAAATACATAAACAAAATAAAAATATTGTGTCCAACTATAACCAAATTTAAAAAATCCTATGACTTAATAATAATAAAAGATAAGCAATCCAGTTCTCAGTGAGGCACTCCTGCAATCCCAGAGATTTGAGAAGGTGAAGCAGGAGGATCATAAGTCCCAGGCCAGCCTCAGCAGTTTAGTGAGACTATCTCAAAAATCAAATCAAATCTGGACAACAGGTTTGAACAAATACTTTCCACCAAAGATTTCCATAACACACATGTATCAAAACAATCATTAAGGAAATGCAAAATAAAACTACCCTAAAATACTACTGCATGCCCATTACTATGGCAATTTATAACTTAGGAAAAATATTTCCATTAGCTCTGTATATGTACTGCTATGTAATAAATTATGACAAATTTAGCATCTTAAAATAATGTACATTTATAATCTCATAATTCTCCATGGTTTGGGTGTGGTTTAGCTGTATTTTCTGCTTTAGGTCTCTCACTATACTGTAGTATAAGATTTTAAGTATAAGTAGTTAAGATTTCAGCCAGAATTGGGATATTATCTGAAAACCAGGCACTGATGGAATTGACCTCTAAGCTCACACAGTACTCGGCAGAATTCGGTTCTGCAAGGCATGCTAGGAATTAAGGGCCCCAGTCACTCCTTGTTCCTTGCAAGCGAATCCCTCCAACAAGCAGCTTACTCACAGAGTATGCAGGCCAACAAGACAAGAATGTCTACAGCAAGACATAAGTGATGATCTTATCACCCAAACCCAGTAAAAGTGACATCTTACCACTTTGCCCTCTAGGGATTAGACACTAGCTACAGGTCCCACTGGGACTGTCTACGCAGGGTGTGAACACAGGAAGTGGGGAGGGGATCTTTGGGAATCGCTTACCACAACATGGTTTGACAAAGGACTCATATCCAGAAGAGGAATGAACTTTTACCACTCAATAAAAAGCCATGCAACCCAATTAAAATATAGGAAAAAGACTTGAGTAAGCACTTCTCAAAAGAAGACATCTGATAGCCCATAAGCCTATGAAAAAGTGCTCTACATCATTAGTCATCAAGGAAATTCAAATTAAAGCCACAAAGAAGTTCTACCACACACCCACCCAAATGGCTAAATTTAAGCAACTGACAATACTGACTATTGTCAAAGAAGCAGAGTGACTAGAACTTTCCTTAGTACTCGTGGGAGTGCAAAATGGCTCAACCACATTGGAAAACACTTTGGCAATTTCTAATAAAGTTAAACAAACACCTACTCATGACCCAACAGTTCCACTCTTAGATACTTCTTCTCTAAGACAAAAGAATGCATGTGCTCCCTGCACCCCAAAATACTTTATTCACAAGAGATCCAAACTAGAAAATGCCCAATGGCTGCTCACATAAAAAAAAAAAAAAAAATTAAAGTGGTCCATTTATATGAACTATTGCACAGAAATGTTTAGAAAGAAGAAGCTGCTGATACAACATCAATGCGTTTTAAAAGAAATAAACTGAGCAGAAGCAGCCAGAAATAAACAAACAACAATTCAAGATCAGGCTGCTTTAATGGATGGTGAATGAAGTCAGAAAAGTTATGCCTAGGAGGGACTGAGGGAAAAGTTTTGACCTAAAAGAGCTTGTGGAAATTTGCTGGGTCTGAGGGCAACCTCTACACAGTCCTGTGAGTGGCGAGAGGACAGGTGTAGGCATGTGTGAAGAGTCTCTTAAGATCCTCACATTTTCCCATAAACATATTTTAGTTCCATAAATGAAAACAGGCTGAGAAATGCATCTAGTGTGCATTCACATCAGCTGGGGATCTTGTTGAAATGCAGATTGTGATTCAGGCGTGAGATGCTGCCTTATTCACAAGTGTTCAAGCAGTGCTGATTTCTTTGGTGATACTGGCACTTTAAGGACCAAGGTCCTAGAATCTATTTCCCACATGTCCAATTGATATTGTTGTGTCCCAGACTCCTCAAACTTAGTGGTGTGAAAGAACCATTCTCCTGTTCTATGTTCTACGGATCAGTAATTTGAACAGGGTGTAATGGACATTGGAAAACGTTTTCTCCAAAGCCTCTGCTGGGGAAAGTCCAAGTCTGGGATTGGTCGTTGGGCTGGAGTCTCCCAGCTGGGCCATCTTGGTTCATAGAGCTGACTTCTGAATAGCAGAGGAGGACCCAAAGTTAGGGCAACTTCTCATAGGGGAATCCTTGGCTCTGTAGCCATTAAACCAATGTTCAAAACCAACAGCAACAACAAACCAAGTAGGTGCAGTCTTGTAGGACTTCATTTTGAACATTAGAGGGTTACAAAGTCAGCAGGGTTGGGCAAGGCACATAGACCCCTTTCCGGCAAGAGCTTGGTCAAGGCCACATTGTAGCAGTATGTGAGATGAAAGACACTGTTAGGACCTATTTGAAAAGGACACTTTTATATATTCACAGAACCTTAACCTAAATTGGATCTGCTCAAAATCCCAACCTGCCTTGCCATTTCCACTCTAAATAAATTCCCCTATTTTTTCCAGGGGCAGGTGGGAGTACCAGGGATTGAACTCAGGGCAGTCAACCACTGAGCCACATCCCCAGCCCTATTTTGTATTTTATTTAGAGACAGGGTCTCACTGAGTTGCTTAGTGCCTCGCCATTACTGAGGCTGGCTTTGAACTTGTAATCCTCCTGTCTCAGCCTCCCAAACTGCTGGGATTATAGGCATGCGCCACCACGCCTGGCTCCCATATCTTTTTTAAAGTCTCTAAAGCCCTGTATGGAACTCAGAATCCTTCTACAATCTTCTCTCTGTTCCTGTGTCACTCATCAGAGAACAATTCCTACAGTACTCAGGATGAAGCAGATGTCCCATCCCTCCACAACAGGGTCTCATGTGTTTCTTGTGTCCCTAGAATGTGAGCTTCACGACATGTGATGCATGTGGTTGTATCATCAGGTTCTAGAACCACACCTGCCACCAAAGTACTCAATTCCTATCTATTCAGCTAATGAGGGCTGGGCTGTTTGTTGATACTACAATGCTAGTTATTAATCCATTGACTTCTACTTATGATAAATTAGATTTCTCCTGCTCCATTCTCCCCGGAAAACCCTTTCCTCTGCCTTCCTCTTATAAATTACACTACAAACTTTTTTTTTTTACTTATCTGGTATGGTGTCAACTCATCTATATACATGAGAGTCACCAGGAGCGCTTATTAAAACTCAGATTCCTGGGTTCAGTACAAAGAGTTTCTGACTCCATAGTTCTGAGGTGGACCTGAGAATTTTCATTTCTACTGTTTCCCAGGTAAGGATGATGACAACCCTTGTTAATGGTTAAAAAAAAAAAAAAAAAAAAAAAAAAAAAAGTAAACGAGCCAATGTAGATATTGACATCGACTCTGGCCTTCTGACCCTGGTGGTGGTTGTTTTTGTTCCCTGATTTTCATACTGATTGTTTTTTGGTCTCTGAGTTTCATCTTGGAAGCTTTTGCAGAGGATGCCTATTGATCCCTGGTGTACATTCATACTTAGGACTGAGATGTTGGGTGACGGATCTGAAGTCCTGTGTGTTTGGTGCATTTTGCACAGTGATTGGGCACCATCACGGTTCAGTTTCCCCAGAAACAGGATCTGAGAGGGATTCTCATGACCATGACCTATTAAGTCGTCGCCCTTATGGCCAGTTAGGGGATGGGGTCAGCCTGACAGATGAAGATACAACCAACACCAAGCAAGACTGAGATTCCAGGCGAGAGCCAGTGCCTGTCCTCTTACAGGGAAACCCTTCTTAGGAGATGCATGCTGGGCCTTCTCACCTCCTCTTGAGTAAGTCACTGGCTAAATGTCACCTGAGGAGACACTTCTAGGAGACACTTCTCTATGGCATGCAGGATGAACAGGCTCCAGTAGCAAGGAGTGCCCTCCGAGGACAGTCTCAGACGTCTGCTCTTAGAAGCAAAAGCACACAAATCCTTGGAGACAGGTACACTAATGGGACAAAGGGGATCTGAAGCAATCTGCTGGTGATATGGTTGGGGACATGACCAGTGGCAGCTCCAGAAGAGCTGGGAGGTTTCCTTTGGAGAAAGGTATTTACTTGGGGTGCTGGGATTGCTTGTCTGGGGCACACATTTCACAGGTCCTCTTTGCTCTTCTCATCTTCTCTGTCCAGAGCTAACAATCTATTTTTAGTCCTAGAGCTAACCAATCTATTCTTCCACAGTATCGATCTCTTATCTCCTGCTGGGTATTGCCTGGGTTGAGTGGTTGAAGTCAGAATTCATCAGGTCAGTAACCTGTGGCTTTGAAGAGAGGAGAGAGCAACTCCCGAACCCTGGAGCATCTTTAGGAGAGGAGGAAAAACTAAACAACCCTGGGGTAATTCATCCTTGATTCACCCAACAAGACTGAATCCACGTTGCTTAAGCGAAACAGGCTTCGCAAGGCGAGACTAGTGGGTGAGGAAATCATCATCCATGCCTTCTCACGGCTCTGGGACATGAATCTGGACCTGAACTTGTCTGGGCACAATCACCCTTATTTATTTATTTTTTTTAAACCCGGAATTTATCTCAGGGTCATAGAAGGTCAACTTAGGTGCCAATCATATTTTGAGATTCTACCGTGGGTTATGAAGAATAAATGAGAAGCTTGATGGATGCTAGATGTATTTTAGTCTGGTCATACTGAACATAGGAAACATGGTTAGTCCACACGTGGAAAGATTACTACACAGATCCTCCTTGGAACAGCAGAACTCTGATTGTTTTTTTGATGTTTATTTTCTTACCTTGAAACTCTTGACTTCTTATGTGAAGAGGACCCTTTTCCCAATATCTGGAAATTCTCCTTGCTGATATTATTATTCCTTAAAATAGTCAACACAATTGTTTCCTTTATAAAAATCATCCTTTGGGCCTGTATTTGAACAAAAGCTATTTACTAGACAGATGAATTGGTATTATTAACATAGCAATTTTCTATAAAAATATAAAAAATATTTTTAAAAAGTATGAAGATCCAAATCAGTTACAAGCTATAAAGTTTGGGCAAGGTCCTTGTATATAAAAGGGAAATAAAAATACCAACTGCACCATGCTGTTAGATAAGGAAATATCTGTAAAACATGAATCATACTGCAAATATGTTATTAGTGTATAATAAGTTTCAGTTTCCTCCTTTCCACTTAACCCAAATCCATTCAGAACACTAACACCTACCCATCTCTATTCCGTCGTATAAAGTTATCTAGAAAAACCACTGTACAAAGTACTTAAGTACCTCATTATTCTATAAGAAATTAGGTATCATTAAACATTATATACTCTTTGCCAACTGCTTAATCCTTCCAGGTAATCCCAGAAATTGGGATATGTAAAGTACAAACAGTACAACTAAAAGAATCTATAGAATTTAAATAGTATCTATGAGGTTTATTTATTTATTTTTAGATTTTTAAAATCTTTATTTTTTAGTTTTTATATATGACAACAGAATGCATTACAATTCATATTACACATATAGAGAACAATTTTTCTTATCAATCCTTGTACACAAAGTATAGAGTCATATCCTTTGTGTCTTCATACATATACTTAGGGTAATGATGACCACTGCAAATTATTTTTAAAAAGATAAATTAAAATAAAAAAAAAAAAAAAACATCAAACTGCCTTTAGTAATGAGGATGTGAATCTTTCTCCAGGGGCTTTTATGAAAATGAGATGATGGTACTGGCCTTTCCCATTTTCTGTTTCCATTTGCCTTCCTCTGGTTACTGCCATTTTCCATACTATGCTGGGAAAGTTTGAGAGGAGCAGTCAGGAGGGAGGATGTGTTATGTTTATCTCCAGGACCAATCCGCTCCTCTCAGAAGTCACTCAACACAGGTGGGGACTCAAAGTACAATAAAAACAAGAAGTGCGGCATCAGTAGCCACTGTCACTCAGCAACTCTAAGGGCACTTTCACAACATGAGAGGGAAGGAAGGCCCAGTGGCCAAAATAACTCATGCATGGTAGTCAGGAGCAAAGGGAGGGTTCAGGGATGATTGTCCTCAGTAGAACTGGCCAAGTGAAGGGAGGGCTAAAAGAGAGAGGAAGATGTCTGAGAGTGAAATTACTTGCTGTCTAAAAGCATTACCACATTTTCCATAATACTATTTCTCTTGCTAACAAACGTATGAATGGTTTTATTGCAAAATGTAAGTAACTACTACAAAAAAAATTACCAGATAAAAAAATCATTGCTTCCATTTTTTTTGTTCCCCCTCAAAATTCTTGCCATTACTTTTGTATCCATCACGGTCCTGGAGAGAAACAGAACACATACTGAACACTAAAGGGGAAAGAAGGAACTCATTATGAAGGTGTGCCTGAATGCAGGGGATTCACAAGGCAAAACCCAAGGCTCCATAGTAGAAGAGTTGTCACCAAAGAGATAAAGGGGGAAGCTGCCAGAGGAGAGAAAAGTTTTACGGAGCAGGATGGTCTTTGACAAGCACTGAGCCCCCTGACCTGCAGAAAAAGCTAGCTTAGGAAACCCTGTCACAAGAGGGAATCGTGACTACAAACACCTTGACCTCTCTTCACCATCTTTCCACAGTCTTCTGTGACGCCTTCCCACTAATGAAAGCTCAGAGGAGGCTGGAACATAGGGAGCCCAGGTAGGGCACTCTGTGAGTCTGGGAAGTCCTTCAGTGACCTCTGATTTCAGGATTTTGTTGCAAGGACTTGCACATCTCAGTTTGCTACACTGGAAACAAGCAGGTCAAAATCAGCAGGGGAAAGGGGCACTTAGGACAGGGTCCAGGAGAGGTGTGCTTGAGAGCTTCTAGTGGTCCTCTTCCAGTGGCATCCTGCAATGGCACTTTTTCTCCTGATAATAATGTCTGACAGTATTTAGAGAGCATTGCCAACCAGGGAAGCTCACCTAAGCTTTGGTGTCCAGAGTTCATATTAAGGGTTGTTCATATAGATTTGGGCACTGACCGTGGGTTGACCTGTCTTGATAACGTATGGCCCAAGGCCTCATCATAAATGACACTATTACCATAGCCATCTGGCATGATCCAAATACTCCCACAAACAAAGACACTCTCAGCAGACAGCACATTCCAAGGGCTTAAAGGTTACCTCCCAAGAGCTAGGGGCAAAGGGACACATCTTGCTTTGAACAAAGCTAATTCTTCACTGCACCTACCTACCTAAATTGTGGGGCCTAGTGCAGAATAAAAATGTTGGGCATCTATTCAAAAAGTGTTATGAATTTCAAGAAGGTGATGAGAGCATTAAACCAAGAGTGGCACCTTTCTGAGCATGGGGATGAGAACTTCACAGTTCCTTGCTCAGAAAACTAGCCTTGTAATTCACCTTCCACAGAGACCAGTGTGGGGTGAGGATGGGTAGTCCTGGGGTGAGAAGTTAAACAAATGGGAGTTATCTTACTCACCGACATCACTGAACATGCACAGTGTTTTTTTTTTTCTTTCTGTCTTTTTTTTTTTTTTTTTTTTTTTTTTTTTTTGCGATAATGCCAATTTTAATGATTTAAATACAGGGGAAACAACAACTACATACTCTTAATTTTTACTGAGACTAAACTCTCTATAGTAAAATGATTCTCCATAGAGTGTTTTAGATTGTAAAGCCAATGACAACATAGAATGCCTCACACATTGTTTTCTTTTTTTTTCCATCTCCTCAAACATTTCTGTTTTTTTTCTTTAATTACTTTTTTTAGTTTTTTTTCAAATTTATTTTTTATTCTAAGTTGTTAGAAATGACAGCAGAATGTATTACATTTCATATTATATTTGTAGAGCACATTTTTACATATTTCTGGTTGTATACAAAGTATATTCACACCATTCGTGACTTCATACATGCACTTAGGGTACCATCCTTTTTTTTTTTCTTCTTGACCCTTTTGCCCCCTCCCTTGCCCTCCCTCCACATTGGCCATTCTAGTGTTCCTCTAATCCTCCTTTGCTCCCCATCCCAACCCGACTGTGAATCAGCCTCCTTATATCAGAGAAAACATTTGGCATTTGGCTTTTTGGGATTGGCTAACTTCACTTAGCATTATATTCTCCAACTTCATCCATTTACCTGCGAATGATTACTCAGCAATAAGAGAGAATGCACAGTGTTTTCTAAGTCTTTCTACTACGAAACTCTGAACATATGTGAAATATACAGAATGACAGAATAATCCCCAATGTCCCCATCATCCAGTTAATTATCACCTCATGGCAATTTTTATTCACCTATACATCCAACCTCCTCTTCACCTTGTAATTCAAAGCAAATCCCAGAAATTGGATCATTTTTATCCATGACTATATCTCTCTCAATAGCAAGAACTCTTTTGGAAAACATAAAATCAACTATTCTGAAACTTTAATATATATAATATATATTGCTGTTTTTAATATAACCATATATCTTGAGTATTTTCCATAGCATTTGAAAATCATTTTAAAACTCCTCTTTGGTGTCTGTATACTATTTTACATATTTCTCTAGTTGAATTTTGGGTAATTACTTTAAAATAATGTTTTAAATAATGCTAGGGTGAGCATCTTTCAATTGCACCTGTGGTTATTTTCTTAACATAGATGTTTTGAACAAGAAATTGGATCAAAGGAAATTGATATGTATTTTGAAATTGCTTTTCAGTGGCATAAGGTTGCTTTCCAATTTAAGAAAACGTGTGCCAAGTCTCTGTGACTCAGTTTATTTGCTGTTTAGACATATTTTGTCTCATTCATTTCATAAATGGTACTTTAGGGGTTCTAGAGGGTGAAAGAACTAATCCCTGCTCTTGAGACATTTATGTAGGGTAGACAAACTGGATCCACAAATAGCAGTAATGGAAGCAAATATTCTACGTACTTCACGGAATAAATAGAAAAATTATACAGGAATTCAGAAAGATTTAAAAGTCTCCCACAGGTGTGAAATAATAAAAAAAAGTTCACATGTGTTGTTTCTGTTTGCTAATTAATTGAGTTTATAAAATCTTCCTTTTGCATTTGCATGTATCCAATTATTGGAGAAAAGTAAGATACGTAAGGAACTTGCTCCTTTGCTTCCAGAAGGCAGGCTGACAAATCAAGTAAGATCTAGAGGAGGGGAAGGATGTCCTAGATTTTTAACTAAAAGAAATCATAAATGTTGAAGGGGATGTAAATGTTATTTACCCTGATTAGTTCATTATTCAATATGTAACTATACTGAGTTATCACACTGAACCCTATAAATATGCACAATTATCATGTCAGGTAAAAATAAAATAAAAAATAATAAAATGTAAAATAAAATTTTTTCTAAATCCCTGTGTATTCAAGGAACAATAGGAATGGTATTAGTCTGTGTGCATTTGACCACACTTATTTTGGGCATGAATGTATAAACAAACATAAGCCAGCCAAAACAAATAAGTAAATAAGAGCTATTACTGATATAATGACATTGTGTTTGTGTGTTTGGATAGATTTCTTCAAATAGCTGTTTGGGCACTTTCAGCATTTGTGATTATATATAAAGAGATATGGGGGAAAATTCTCACCTACAGGTTGAGAAGAGGTGAGATTTCAGCCCTTCTGGCTTTTGCTTACTTGTGTTCAGAGAACAGCAACATTCCTGTGTGTTTGAAGACAGGAAGTATTTCTGATGCTATCTCCAGCAGAAATGTGTACCCCAGGAATCTTTTAAGAATACACCGTCTCATACCCTTCCTGACAAATTCCCCAAATCTAGCAATCGCATGAAGGAAAACCCAGAGCTAGAGAACAGACATAGCTCACAAGACTTCACCCAAGCTGAACCCTCACTGATAAATCATGATGGAGATAACAGATATTTTAAAGCCAATGGACAAGTCCCAGAGAAGACTGACTCCCTCATTAGCAGGAAACACCACGAATGCTCCAGTCTTCCATCTCTGGGCCATGTCTTTTCTCTCCATATGCCATATTTATGACCACTACTTCTCTCCACCTACTGGTAAGTGCAATGACTGCTCCCTCTAGGATGAAGAGAACATGCTGGGCCCCAAGGTAGCTCTGTGATGGAGCACTTATCTCACGCGCAGAGGCCTTGGGTCCTTCCCAGCACAATGTATCAAACCCACAAACACATTCCTCTTCTAGGAAATTGAGAATCCTGGGCAAAACAATCTACAAGGTTTGCTTATAATGGGGAAAAGGCACCTGCCTGAATAGAATCGCATTTTCACAAAACCAGCTTGGGAGTCCTTGAGTTTAGATGATGCTGTCCACACACAGGTATCCTGATTAGAGTAAACTTTTATTTTAAATAATAGCCTGTCATGTCATATCCATAATGACCTGTCAACAGGCTTATTGTAATAGGCCAATAGTAGTCTGCTTACAACCATTTTATTAAAACAAACAAACAAAAACAAAACAACAAAAGGACACCCAAAGATCTATCACCTCCTTTCTCAGGAAGCCAACAACTGTCATGGGGTCTTTTGATACTTGTGTTGATTTTGTTTTGTAATTGGATTCTAATATGACCTGAGGTTACCTTAATTTTTTTTTTTTTTTCCAGTGCTGGGGATTGAACCCAGGGGCATGTGTTTTATGACCAAACTACATCCTCAGCCCTTTTTGTTTTTTTAATTTGAAGCAGTTTATTTTATTTTGCTAAGTTGCTGAGGCTGGTCTTGAAGTTGAGACCTCCTGCCTCAGCCTGGTTATTTTTCTTTAAAAGATTTTTGCAAGAGTTTAAATCAGTAGGAGCGTGTTTACTTCCTAGTTGTTTCTGTTGTGTTTTTGTTTTCTTACTTGCATGCTTGTGAGGCTCTGTAAATACATGTGTGCTTTTAAAGAACTCTTTTCAAGAGGCTTGAAAAGTGACAGTGGATGGTTAGCTATGGAATTAATCCAGCTAGCATGGAGAAAAGGTGGAAATAGTTCTGCTCTTTACCAGGAATAACAGCTACAATTTTGTGGATTAAAAAAAAAAAAAAAAGTGACACCAGAATTTTACTTTCTTGAGGAAGGTATTTTAATCCTTAAAAAACATTCCATCACATACTCATACATATTAAAAAATAAATCTCCATCTAAAAAAATACATCTCTAATTTAAAGTGAAGCATTCTAATGTTTTTTTCTGTGTATCCAAATTAGTCCTAGATGAATTCTGAATAAATTGCGAATGTATTGATCTCTATAAATTGCTGATACATTAATGTTTTACACGTTTAATGGTGTTATATTTCCAAAGCAAAGTCATTCCTTTTTTTTAATTTAAAATGACTTTCACTTTATTGAGATCAAATATACATAAATTTCATCATGTTAACCATTTTAAACAATACAACCCAGAAATTTTTATTTTATTAGCAATGTTCTACAACCATTACCACTATCTATTTGCAGTTATTTCATCACTCCAAAGAGAAACTCAATATCCTTTAAGCCAAGAACTCCAAAGCAAAGTCATTTCTTAAACTAATCCTGTGACGGAACAATTATAAAGTTTCTCTCTCTCTCTCTCTCTCTCTCTCTCTCTCTCTCTCCTTTTTTATTTTAAATATTTTTATTTATTTACTTTAGTTGTACACAATGCGTTTTATTCAATGCATTTTATTTGTACGTGGTGCTGAAGATCGAACCCGGGTCACCCACGCGCTAGGCGAGCGCTCTACCGCTGAGCCACAATCCCAGCCCCTCTCTCTCCTTTTAATGTAAATTAACTTTTAAAATTTTTTCTTTTTTTTTTTTCTTTTTGGGTACTGTGGATTGAACTCAGGGGCACTCAACCACTGAGCCACATCCCCAGCCCTATTTTGTATTTTAATTTAGAGATGGGGTCTCACTGAGTTGCTTAGAGCCAAGATGTTGCTAAAGGTGGCTTATGAATTTGCAATGCTCCTGTCTCAGCCTCCCAAGCTGCTGGGATTTCAGGCATGCACCACTGCGCCAGGCTAAATTTTACTTATTTTTAAGGAGCCTTTCTTTGATACCCAGTTCTACAAGTCAGAGCTCTGTAAATGTGGGCAGATTCATCCAGACTCTCTGCATTCATCAGGTGACTTAGGTACTGGCTTGGTTTTAAAAAGCAAATGAGCTCCTCTGCCTAATTTAGTATACATATTAGAAACAGTTAAGCCAGAACAACATTGTTACACCATCGTATCACACTAAAACACAATATAATTATACATCGGTCGTTGGGAATCATGTTTTCCTGGTGTGAAGATTTTGTTTAAGCACCCTGTCTCAGTAGAAAGGCGGAGCTTTTCACAGAGCCACATTTAGATACCCACACTGGAGACTGGCAGCTTTTCCACCAGGGGTGATCACTGAGGCACGGCTACATCTACACACCACTCTTACCCTTGTTGGGAGCTGCCATAACAGATTCAAAAAGAACCAATGTCAAATGTGTCTTCTGTCTGGGGAGGTAGTACGGCATAATCAAGAGAACAGAGAAGACTGGAAGTCAGAAGATCTAGGTTTTATTTCCAGTTGTAGACTTATTTCTATTTAGTGATATATTTCTAATTATACCTCTTCCCAATTGACAGCAGACTCTAATGTGGCTTTGGATCTGGTCTCTTAACTTCTTTGAACAACAATTTTATCTTCTGTAAAAAATGGACATAAGCAGGCTGTAGTAAAAGCCTCACTGGGGTATTGATAAAAGACTTCTCTCTGTGTATTTCTTAAATCCAGAGTCCATGGAATTATTAGAATTCATGATAAAAATACAGCTTCCACCAGAGTCCAATTCAGTCTGTGCATATTGCAAGACTTGGGAAACCTGCATTGTTAACCAGGGAGTTTGAAAATGCTTCATGGACCACACTCAAGATTCTTTGTTACTGTCCTTATATCACACTAGGGTACAGGCATACAAAGAGAGGATGTGCAGAAGGAGGCTCTCTCTCTCCTGTAAAGTCCTAGAAATGCAACTTCTTGTCAGATAGATACTCAGTGCAGCAGTCCCCTATCCTAGGTACATTTTTGGTCATGTGTAGTCCTGATGGCCTACCTCTAAGCAACAGGGTTTAATATGCTTCTAAGCAAGGAGTTTATGAGCTGGTGGATGTGTTCTCACCTTGGTCATGGGGCAGGGGATTCATAGAAAGGAGACTCAAGGCAACACCAGGCTCTCCAGAAGAACGTATCTCCTGTAGGGTCTGACGTAGCCCCTCCTCACATAATATCTCTATGGATGCTCATGGCCACCTTATGGTACAAGAACAGCCTCTGTCAGTATTTCAATCCACCTGCTGCCAAATACCTGGGTACACTGTATTTCCTGTTAGAGAGAATCAACTAAGCAACAAGCTATCCACTGGACAAGGACACTTTCAAAGAGTTCCAAGCAGCTATGGGATTTCACTCTGTGGGTGACCACAGATCAATTTTAATCGAGCAGATTGCGATGACAGCATTAAAACAGCTCCATATAAATGGCCACTTGGACCCTCCCTAGCATCACTGTGGATGTCAAAGGCAGAGAGAAGTTGGAAGTCCTTGGATGAGGACATTTGCCACCCTTTGATCTTTCATTTGTCTCTGTTCCCTCTCCTTCACCCCTCCTGTTCTCTGCATGTCTCATTTTTGTCTTCAGTTTTATTGGCCTCATGTCTCTCCACCCCACTCTTGTGTGTGTGTGTGTGTGTGTGTGTGTGTGTGTGTGTGTGTGTGTGTGTGTGGTTTTCTTCTTTTCTTCTTTAACATCACTTTAAGTCTCTGGGCCAGCCTGGCTCTCTCCACTCTGTCTTTCCTTCCCTCCTCTTCCCAGCCCTCAGAACTCCCTACTGATTTTACACCTCCCCTGGTAGGTCTGCAGTTTATTGAAGGGTGAGGGAGGTGCACCTCACGTCCACCCTCTGGGTGGGAAGGGGGTTCCTCCGTGGGGTGCCCCAGCCATCCCAGAAGGGGCAGACAGCTTTCTGGCTCCGGTCTGTCGAGTCGCAATGTGAAGGCCTTGTGCTGCTGTGGGTGTCTAAAAGCCACCTTTGGGCAAAAAAAAAAAAAAGGATAATAAAAAGGTTCAGTCAGACATTCAAGGCAGCATTCCAAACTGTGAGCTGCCAATTCCCCAGTTGAGAGAGTCCTGGCTCCAAGCCTTTAAATTAACCCTTTTCCGCCTAGATAGCCAGGGAGATATTTCTACAACATGCCCAAAACGGAAAGAAAGAAAGTGAAGAAGGTTGCCGATGAAAGAGAACTTCAGGCCGAAGCCAAATTTTAGTGTTACAAAATAAATAAATAAATAAATAAATAATAATTAAAAAGTTTTTTCCACTTGTACAATTTGTGCTTCACTAAATAAGATGTTGCAAAGGGAGGGTGGTCAATGTGCTTGAAAGAAAAACACACAAGGGTACGACTCAGCTTTCCCTGGCTGTTTAACAGCCATGAACAGCTTGATATTTTTGGCTTCAATCTATATGTGAGTGCGTGTGTGTGTATGTTCGTGTGTGTGTTTTCTTTTCAAAAATATGAGGTATTAGGCTCACTCCCAAAGCACATTCAAACGAGGCTGCCTCTAAGCCACACTCTTCTATTAGGGCAACACCATCTTGCAAAAATGAAAAAAAAAAAAAAAAAAAAGAAAGAAAGGAACAAGCTGGGTTCTTCACCATGACACATTCACCTGTGTGCCAAGGGTCCTGCTGCTTCCTACCTCTGTCTACTCACCTTACAGCTCTTTCCACTAGGCTCTTACATTTGAAATGCCAATGTGTTGGTCAGTGCATTCACTTCATGACAGAAACCTTAAGCAAGGAGTTGGTGAGAAAACACAGATCCAAAGAGGTAGATGATGAGACACAAAACAGACTTTCCAACTTAGAATTCACACAGTGCTCAATTTGCTTTGCTATCAGCCCCATGGCCTGAATTTGAATTACAAGCTCTGCAAACTATGTCTCTTATTTAGTTTCCATTTCCCTGCTGGTTAGTTGAGGATCATAGCAGAGACCACTTCACAGAGCTGTTGTAAGAACCAACACAATAATAGGTGCAAACATTTTCACCACGTACTTGATACAAATTAGTTCTGATAAATCGCTCTCATCATTAGTAATGCTGTTTCTTCCAACTATCATTATTTTATCATGGTTACTCCAATGAACATTTCTCAGATTCCTCAGAGGCCCTTTGCTACAGAGGGGAGTAGTGATTTCATTTTAGTTCTGCACCTGGTTGCCCTTGGATGACCACTCCATCTTGGAAAGACTATTCTAAGCTTAGTCACCCAGAATCCCCAAGGTGTCTGGCCACACCGCTTATAGACCAGTGTTCAAAGGAGAGACTGACTTTCTAAACTCAGTGAATCAGTATTCAGTTTAATTATGGAGGAAGCACTCTTTGGAGGTATATTAGTCAAAATACTCTAGAGTGTTCTCTAGAGGAACAGAACTAACTAACTTTAAAAAAATATACATATATACATATACATATATATGTATGTATACACACACACACACAATTGTAATAAAGATTGGCTTACATATCTAGAACTGGATAGTCCCACAATGGCCATCTGTAGGCTGGAAGGCTGGACATACCCACAGCTGCTCAGTCCAAGAAGATGGGGCCTGAGAACAAGAAGGATCAATGATGCAGCCCCAGTCCAGGACCAAAGACCGGGGCACTACCTGGAAAACCCTGAGGCAGAGTCTGCTGTGGAAGAGTGAAGGAACCAGAGTCTGATGTCCTCAGGCGATCACAGCAGCAATCAAAGAACCGGCTCAAGAAGACTCAAGCATGAATCTGCTGCTTTTTCCTTGTTCTTCCAACTTTTCGTTCCATCTAGGCCCCCAACCTATTGGATTGTGCTGCCCACATTTAGGGTAGGTCAGTTTGCTGTCCCACATGCCAATCATTTCTAGAAAAACTTCCTTGATATACTCAGAAGCCCCTAATCTTAGGCGTTTATAAATCCAATCAAGTTGAAAATTTGGATGAACTATCACAGGAGGAATTGGTATAATATGAACAAAATCCTCATCCCAGGTTAAACTCAGACAATCGTTTCCCACTGTGACAACTGTGACAACAGTAGCTAGGTTTTGGCTATCAAAAGAAGGGCACCTTTACACAAATCCATGTTTTGATCAGTTCCAAAGGAGACATGAGCATTAACAAGCTAAGTCAAAGATAGGGTGGTAATGAGAGGGAAACCAGTCTATACTGAATTAAACCTTTTTAACATAAAATCAACAGAACGATAGCAAGGAGAATCGGAAAAATAAGAAAGGTATAAAGGCTTGCCTCTGATCGCATCTTTAGGCAATGAAAAGAAATCTAGTTTATGTCTATCCAACCTCTACCCTCCAGCACCCAGGACCCTCATGCCTTGTTTAGAGTTCCCAAGCCATGTGGTTTGTCTCTGCTTGCTTCTGAGGCAGTGTCCTTGGCTCCTCCTAATCATCCTTTATCATCTGGAGACACTCATCTCTTTTTATAAGCAAAATAGTGATTTCACTTTGGCATTACCCTCCTTAGTTTTTCATTATAATGAACAGTTTTCAGTAGACATAACACCTTATCTGAGTGTCTAGCACCAAATTCCAGATGACTACGTTTTCATCAATGAAATGAAATGAATATATTCTGTGATTCTTCCTTCTGGCTGTCTGGAATACCTATGCAATGACTGAACCTTTGGCACACATTTCGGAATCTAGTGGCATGCTGAACATGTTTATTCCAAATATCTATTATTGCATAATCAGCCTCTCCAAGCTCAGTAATGTATAATGGCATCTGTTTTATAATGATTGAGTATTCTAGAAGACTTTAATGTGAAATATTCTCCAAAGATTTGATTGACTGAGCACTGGAATTACCTAGAGGATTCTTCAATCAAATGTCCAGTAAACTAGGGCAGTGTCTAAGCCTCCCCATCTGCTCCGGCTTCTCACATTATGGGTGTTAGAATCTGAGAGCAGATGTTCCAAGAAACCAAACAGAGCCATGTGGTCATTAGGGTCTAACTTTGGACGTCAAATAGTATTTTTTTTTTTTTTTTTTTTTATCATCCGTTCTACTGTTAACACACAAATCAGGAAAACCAGCTCAGATTCAGGACAGAGGACTTTTTTCCACCTTTCTACTAAAGATTAGCAATGTTGTATTGCATACTATGGGGTGTGGCTCATGTGTTGTGGTCAGCATGGGCAACTTCAATTTGCCACCAGGATGGAGCAAAATTAAAGGAATGTGAGTCTCCTTAACTCCATGGAGTCACCTTAACTGTCCTGAATTGGCAAGCCAACCCACAGGGTATGTGTGTGTGTGTGTGTGTGTGTGTGTGTGTGTATAGAGGGGGTTGACCTTTTTAAACCATTGATTTTATGTAATAGATAGTCCAAAAGATGCTCCCTGATACAGTGCTCAGTAACCTCAGATTTTGCTACATTAATAGTTCATCTACACACAGGTTCAGCGTAACCATCAGCTACCAAGGAAACCAATGTAAATTAGCAGGAAAAATTCAACACCAAATCCATTGCAGTCATTAGATTAATGGCATTTGCTTTTGCTCGGTCCACTCCATTTATTTTTTATCCCAGATATATTTATCTTAGTGGAGAGCAGCAGTCTCTTTGCTGGGATGGGTTGGTGGTATTTCCCATTCAGTGGTGCTGCTGATGGTGTACCAGCACGTTCTGATCCCTTTCCTGGAGCGGGAACAATCTAAACTTGTATAGAGAAAGCCTTCATGGGTTTTTGTTGGCATCGGCAAAGTCTAATTACACACATCCAAATACACAAGAGAGAAATGGAAGGTTTTTCCCCATTGACTTGGAAAAGTTGGTGGTTTTGACCTGCAGAGCTTGAATGAAAGATTCAGGCTAATTATGGGATTGCATGTTTAAATAGTTATTTCTTTACAGAAGACTCACGGCACATTTGTAACTTAAAATTGGCTTTTGGATCTGGGCTTTTCATGGATGTTGTGCACAGAAATCATTGAATTCAAGAAGGTCCATCAGCTTTTATTTCTCAAGAACAGCCTTGTAAATGATATATCTGTGTTCTTAGGTAAAATGAAAAGATTATTTTGGTCTAACTACTATTATTCAATGATAGATAGGCTTGGGCCGATGGGCCACCTCTCCCATGGAAATTTCCATAAAAAGCAACCTGGTTTCTTTTCCCCAGGCAGGAGCCAATCGGCTTAAAGTCGCCTTGTTCCCTGGGAAAAGAGCCAATAGTGTTAAAGGTCGCTCTGGTACATCCCCCCACCATAAATCCCTATTTAAATCTCCTGCCTGCCTGGAGCTCAGACACAACAGCTCGGCCCTGCTGAGAGGAATCAGCACTGCAACAGCTCCAGACTCACCGTCTCCAGCCCGAAGGCAGCTGCCCCAACCAACAGCTCCAGAGACCACAGACGGCACAACCAGGCACCCACCCTACTTCCAGAGCTCGTACAGTGCCATCTCCCTGACTCCTCTCCCCCACCAGAGCTTGCACACTTCCCTCTCCCTGACTCCTCTCTCCCCATACTACTTCTACCTCCGACCAGCCATAAAGGCTGGTGAATAAATCTCTTGGCTGCACGGTTGTCTCCGGTGTGATTTTTGCCCTTCATTGAATCTATTTTATCTGTTTTGTTCTCTGCTTGTAAAAATAGCACACTTCTGAGTTTGGATCACTTTTACTATTATACAGTCTCTGAAAGTCTCATGGCTTCTGCCACCTGTTTTGCCTTATTAGCTGATAGTTTTCTAGAACTTTCTGTGGTAAGTGTAGCTAATGGACATTCTGTAGGAATGAATGAATGAATAACCAGGTCTTGTGATTGTTTGGGGTGTTGTTTAAACTTACCTTTAAAGTATATCTGGTTTATTATTTTGTTAAAGAGCATTTATGTAAATTATCTCAATGTTTCAGACCCTCATTGTGGATCCTCCAGGTTATGGTAACAGCATTTTGGTTACATAAAATATGTACAGATGCAGGGCTGGGGTTGTGGCTCAGCAGTAGAGCACTCGCTTAGCACGTGTGCAGCCCGGGTTCGATCCTCAGCACCACATAAAAATAAAGGCATTGTGTACAACTAAAACAAATAAATCTATATTAAAAAAAAAAAAAAAACTATGTACAGACGCAGATAATAGTAATTAAATGTTGGGGTAATTAAGGTCTTGTTATCTTATTCTTTTTTCCATCTCCCTTCTCACAGAAGTGTCCATCATAAAAGACTTACCTTAATAAGTGATGAGGAATCCTACCCCAATCAAGGTGCTAATTCTCCCACCTCTCCCATATCCCTGTGCAGGTTGAAGTGTATACTTGTGGAAAAATTGAGTGGTCCAAAGCAAGAGAAAACCTCTCAAGGGCTACCTATGGGGTCAGACTGCCTTTGCTCATGAACAACAGTTCTCAAGTCAAAACTTTTCTCTGAAGTTTTTCCCATAAAAATTAGAGGTCGGTTACCCTGTGGACTTAGAAAACTTAAAAATGTAATTGTTAAAATTGAATGTATATTTGCCTAATTTAGGGTAAAAATAGCATCAGTTTGTCGCTGCCTGAAGCGGAAGTCGCTTGGAGCAGCGAACGCCACAGGAAAATTCGGAGGCAGGATGAAAATGAAAAAAGGTCTTTTATTCTTCTCCTCTCTCCAGCTCCAGCAATCACTCCAAATGCTCTAACTCCAACCACCACCTTCTTCTTCCCCACACACACTAACGAACCTCACCCAGTTATAAACATATAGCTTTAACAAGGACACGTGCTTACAGCTCGAGCTTACAGGTGCGTCACGCAGTGTTCACGGGCATACAAAGATTCTTTGAATAATGTATTAATATCAGGTGGAAACTAGAACATCTTTTATGGCTCTCAGCTAACCGCAATCTTTAGCTATCTCCTTGATTATAGGCTCCTTCATCAGTTAAAAATTTAATTCTACTGGAAATTGTTACTATTTTTTTTTATTTGTATGAGGATATGACCACACTTTTGTTCATAGACATAAGGCTTATGTAGATAACTGACAGAGAGACCCAACCAGAATGCCTTTGCCTTAACTAAATAACGTGTTAATTTTAATATACAACAATCTTAAACTCTATTCTAAGTGAGGATATTTATCTGTATTTATCTTCATGATAAATAGATAAGTATATTTAGAACCATAGAGATAAATAGAAAGGGTGAATAGATAGAAGGTGGATAGAAAGACAGACTGAGAACAGATACAATGTATCACTGGAGAGAGGGATTTTTTTAAATGTGGGTTTTCTACATTTCAATTTTTCCTCCTGGTTTTTTATCCCTTAGTATAAATTAATTTTCATCTAGAAACAGAGAATCTGCTAGAGATAATGTGCCTGTATTATGGCTTGCTACAATGATATCAGCCAGGATATATTTCTAGAGAGTTTCTCAGCAAATTAATTGGGGACATTAGCCTTACTCTTCTGTACATGTGTCAGGCACTTTGCCTGTACTTATTGCATGCCCTACCTTTCAAAAAACTTATTTTTGGTAGAAATTATTAATGTTTTTTATTAGAGAATGAATTATTACCCCATGAGTTACATTATCTTGCCTAAGATCCCAGTTAACAAGTGATAGGGCAGGATTTGAAACAGGGTTTTGTGTCACCAATGAGAAAAGTCGTGAACACCAAATCAAGCAAAGAAGAGCATGATTCCTTGAAGCGTCTCAGTGACATCACCTGTGTCTTTTATTCCCCTGTGTCAGAAAGTGTGTCCAAGTTACTTAAAAATATTGTATCTATTACATCTGTAGAGACTATATTTCAAAATGCACGGTACTGCAGCCCAAAAGCTGTGAAAATGTAAAACTAGAAACATCCCCAAATTCAAGGCACCCAAAACTCTGTTTTTTGGTTTTTTTTTTTTTTTTTTAATCTTGTTAATTTAAAACAAACCTGCTGTCCAGGTTATCATGTAAATATTTAGGTAATAATCATAAGCCGTATTTTCTGTGGAGGAGGAAGTGAGAACACACAAGTGACCATGATGGTGCTTTGTGTGAACATGAGATTCCCTCAGCCCGACACACCTCCTGGGCACTGTTGTCCTCACAAGAAACAGATACTTGCCACTGTGACTTGGCAACCAGGTAAAACAGGAGGGCATGAGGGCATCTGGGTGGGACATCATACCAGAGACCTCAAGGCCCACTTTTGGTTCCCTCAGTCAATGTACTTGAAGGACTATTTGAGGAAGAGTTCTCCTCCATAGCCCACCTGGAGACAGCTCATGAGGCTTAGTTTTGCAGGGTCACTTTGTGAAGTGGTGGCCAGCCTGGTCATCCGTCAACTTGCGTTTCCTTCTATCTGCTCCAGCTTCACTTATTGCTTTCTTCACTCCACCATCCAGGATTCCACCTCCCCATAAACATTAAGCACTTAATACTTGCCTCAGGTTCTACCTTCCGTGAAACTGTGGTCAAGCAGAAGCCTCCCTAGAAGAGATGTTTCTAGGTCGATAAAATAATAGAATACAAAATTGAAACAAACTTTTAAAATTGTAATTTAATGTGACAATTTTATGAAAAAAAAAATACATCAAAGAAACTGAAGTGTCAACTTCTTGCTCAAAGTAAAAAATCTTGAACCCTAAGTCTCCCTATTGCAACTCTAATGTATTCTCTATCACGTCTACATGTTTTGTAAAATAACTGCTCCAGGATCACTTGGAAGTTTAATTTAATTTAGTTTTCTTTTTCTTCTTCTTTTTTATTTTTTAACCTGGATATCAGCTTCAGGAATCCTGAATCAAAATAAAGTCTGAGGAGGTCTTAGTCTTCATTTTTGTCAAGAACTCATACTGATCCTACTGTGAACTAATCCTTAGAGACAGTATATTCTAATGAGTATCATAAGAAAAGCACAACAAATGATATAATTCAATTTCATGAATGAAAATTTTATGTAAAGACTGAATCTCATATTTTAGGAGGCCCACTCATGTAATTGTAATTCCCAATTACATGTGACTCACCTAGGAAAACAGTATTTGAAACAGCATGAAGTCTAGGTCCTTAAATAAATATAAAGCATTATTCTTACATTTTTAATGGAAAAGAGCAGATGTATTGCATTAACAAAGCACAGAGTACATTATAAAACTTTTGCCAAGTTTCATTAATAATATCATTCCTTTTAAAGATATATAAAAATACTTAATATGAAGGATGGGATGCAAAAATGAACATTCCAGTGCATGTATAAGAAGAATTATTCATAATCTCAGGGCAGGTTTGTAATCATCACAGAGTATCAAGAGCAAAAACAAGCTTACATCTCTACTACGAATATTTAAGTACAGCAAAGCTGATTTTGACAAACTCCTCACTGATAGTATGGATCTATTATGTTGTCATTATTGGTGAAGATGTGAGTTTTTCCCTACTCACAAGCTTTTAAATTAGCCTGATAAAATTTTATCAGTACTAATGGGAGACATGAAACTCTTGGGTCAGAGATGAAAGAGCGTATTACTCACAGAATAACATAGACACAGTACAAGAATTTTTGCACTGCTTCTCTGAGTTCTGATTCCCACCAGGCTATATAACAAGGGCCAGAAAATCCCCAACACACATAGCTGGGAAGAAGGAGTCAGAGCTGAGAGACTCTGAATGTCTCATAATGGGCAGTAAGTATGGCTGCCTTTTGCTGTACAGGTAGATATTATCTATATTTTTCAAGATTTTTTTCTCTGTATAAAATCTTTGAAAAGATATTTTAAAACAGAGGCACAAGTACCCTCTGTTTGTAAGACTCGAAAAAATGTGAGAAATTTAAAGAGAATTGTTTTTTCATTCACATCAGTAACACTCTTTTTTTTTTTTTTTTTTTTTTTTTTTTTTTGTGTACCGGGGATTGAACTCAGGGGCACTTGACCACTGGGCCATATCCCCAGCCCTTTTTTGTATTTTATTTGGAGACAGGGTCTCACTGAGTTGCTAAGTGCCTCGCCATTGCTGAGGCTGGCTTTGAACTCGCGATCCTCCTGCCTCAGCCTCCCAAAGTGCTGGGATTACAGGCGTGCGCCACCGCGCCCGGCAGTAACACTCTTTTTGATAATGAAATAGTTTATCAATCTGTGAGATGATTCTTTCAACATGCAAAGAAGTATTCCAAAGAACACTTTGTAAGGCATTCTATAATTCTTTCAAACCTTAGTATACACTTTAGCAAACTGGTGACTATGGAGAAAAGTTCTATGTTTCTAAAGACGATACCTGTGTGGGAGAAAGTAGAGAACTTTGTTTCCATTAATTACTTGGTTAAGGATGCATTTTTCTTCATAACCCCATAAAATAATGGAATGAGAGCTGCAGTGTTGACACATTGAACAATGGGGAACTTCACACGCAAAGAAAGAGAGGCTATCAGTAAAGCCAGATTCTGAAATCAGAAAACACTGGGCTCAAATTCAAACTCAGATTCTTATTACATGTGAATTATTATTGATTGCTAATCCTCAGGATTATCATCCTTAATATAAAGGTGAAAATGCAGACTTTGTCGAGGATTATGTGGATCCTGTATGAAAAATGTTATTGAAGTGTGTTTTGTCTACTGCTCAATATCATGATGGTATTTATGGAAGTGCAAATTTTCATTTCTTCATATAACTGATTGGAATTGGTCTCACCAATCTCTATTGCATAATGCAGAGAAGAAAAGGGTCATGGAGAAGTTCAAGGTGTTGTCTGATACTGAGTGGGGGTAAAACACTCTGCAACTACTTGGATCTGCTTAGACCACACATATACCTTATTCAGTTTTTCCCTCTGATACATTATTTTTATAACAAGGACTGTTGTGTGACTCCAGCTCCATACCCAGCATCCACACCAACATGGAGAACAACCCAGGGGAACCAGCGGGGAACCTGTGAACACAGGCCCGCACAACAGGATGCTAAATCAATCAAAGAGTTAATGGTAGTCAGTTCTAATTAACTAGATTTTAAAGGCCTTTTCATTAAAAAAAAAAAAAAAAAAAAATCTTCCAAGTGTGACAGCCTAAAGTTGGCAATTAAAAGCTGTTGAGATTTAGGTACCTCGAGGTAAGTTCTATTTTTACTTGTCTCAAATATTAAAAAAAAAAAAAAAATCCAACGTTTTCCAGAACAGTTTCCATTTTGTTTCCTTGTCTTTTACTTTTAATTGCCCATGTCTATACTTTTAAATGAAATTGTGTTTGTTTTATCTTAAGTAATGCTCCAATTGATTGAGACTGTGGGCAGCAGCAAATCCATTTCTAGGAAGCTTTATCCCTATTCCTTCACATTAATATTTTTGTAGCTATGGGTTTGTGTCTTTATGTACATATCATGGTTTTAACAGCCGTAGGAGGAAGGGTGTGTGTGTGTGTGTGTGTGTGTGTGTGTGTGTGCGTGTGTATGTGTATGTGTGTTGCAACTGTCCACCTCCTGCTAGTAGAGACTTCAGCTATGTGTGGTGGGAGGATTTTGGACCCTTTCCTCTAAAGAAAACACAGTCTGATGTGAGGAGTGCCTACCTCTCACAAGGCCTCGATTGTGTGAGAATGCCAAAAAAGAAGCAAATGCAGTTTAATTGCGTCGGATGCTTAGTGACTAGTTCACAAATCTTTTGTTTGTTTTCAGAAGTGCTGCAGTGGCACTAAATTTTGTGTGTGTTCAGGGAGATGCAGACATAACCTACAGTAGGACTTAGAAGCTAGTGTAATTACCTGGGCCCCTGTCAAACTAATAAACTAATCAAGGGCTTAAATAAAATCAGGAAAGGGCAAGGATTTGAGAAACTTAAAGAATGAGATGAGATATTGAGTCCTGTTAAATTTTCTTTATGCATGTATTTGAGAGGCCAACGATCCCATGGAATATAGATTATGTGTTTCAATTTAAAAACAAAAAGTCTTTTCAATCTCTATAGAGGAGGACCCTGGGGTTTTGGGAATCAGTGTTCTACTATTGTGTTCTATTCCAGCTATATGCAGTAAAGGGGTCTCAAGAACATCTGTCCCATATATATAGAGAAGGCTCATGTTTTCTCAAAATACATATGTACTGAAAAGAAGAGTTTCCTTAGAATTATGTTCCTGTCCTTTTATAGATAGCCATGGGTACAAGTGTCTTTTGTAATATTGTCTTTGATCCAGGAAACCATATAAAAATCTAAGAAGATTTAACAGCTGTGAATAACTACTGAGAAGGGTCTTTGGAAAATGTGAAGAATGTGCTTGGTGGGCATGCAACCTAAACTAGGAAGCTTAGGGCACATTTCCCATCTGATAAAATCAGACATTTATATTTGGGATGTGTTTAAGGTTTGTAGTACATGGCACTTAGAACTATTTAGGGTTCTCACCATGGTTTCTGAATGGCAGACTGCAAGGAAGGCCTTCAGGAAATTACAGTCCCACATGGAAGGAGGGTGGTAAACGACTGGCCCCATGAATGTGAGTGTGAGTCTAAGTGAATCCAAACATCTACTTCTGATTGTTCTTTGGGCTTACACTGTCCGTGTCTCTAGTAACCATATTTAGCCAATATGAGTCATTTGTACTATGTGGAATATAATGAATCTATTTAGAATGCGATTCTTTTTTTTTTTTTTTTTTGTGATTGAATCATATGGTCTTTTTTATTTTTAGTGAATGATACAAATTCAAATTAAAATGGACCATAAAATATCTATACAGAATGCCAGTTACTTATTTTGTATACAATTCATATATACATTTTCTTTTTTCTTAATTTATTTTTTATTCTAATTTGTTATAAATGACAGCAGAATGTATTACATTTCATATTACACATATAGAGCACACTTTTACAAATCTATGGTTGTATGCAAAGTATATTCACACCATTCATGACTTTATACATGCACTTGTGAACAGAGAGCCTACTAATTGGGAACAAATTTTTACCACATGCACGTTAGATAGAGCACTAATCTCTAGAATAGAATGCGATTCTTAAAGGCACTTTTGTAATGCAACTGTGATTAGGGCTGGGGTGTATTTTTGCTTTTCTCCACTTCCCTTTATAATAATAGCATCATTCATCCAGTGGTTCACTCAACTAATGACACGCAAATGCTCACTCAGCCCGTCCCAGGCCATATACTCCACATTGGCTATCACCATAAGACCAGGATGTAAAGCCAGGTGCAATGGTGCATGCCTGTAATCCCAGCACTTGGGAGGCTGAGGCAGGAGGATCACGAGTTCAAAGCCAGCCTCAGCAATGGTGAGGTACTTAGCAATTCAGTGAGACCCTGTCTCTAATAAAATACACAAAAGGGCTGGGGATGTGGCCCAGGGGTCTAGTGCTCCTGAGTTCAATCCCCGGTACAAAAAAAAAAAAAAAAAAAAAAAAAAAACAGGATGTAGTCCTTTTTCTCAAAAAAAAAAAAAAAAAAATGTCAGTGGTTTATAGGAGACTGGGTAGTATAAATAAGTTAATTAAAACACAATGCTGAAAATGATATAAATAGCTACATGTTTGATGTACGATGGAAATTCAGAGAAATTTCAGTCAGCTATGGTAGAAATGGGAACGCTCACAGTGGAGACATCAAGGCTGGATGTGGAATTACCATGCTACTTTGCCAGAGGAAGAAGGGAGCGAAACACATTATATGTACAAAATAGGGCAAGTTTATTATAAACTCACTTCACTGTAAAGTGCTCCAGACAGAATCACGTAAATGAGATTCAAACAACTATTATTTTATATTTCCATGTTATAATTTTGGACAATACTCTCCTTTTCGACAACCTTTGCTTTGGTACTGTGTACTCTTGAAGAATACATCTCTGTGGTTCTCTGGCCTTAAAGAATTATGCATATATGTTGAAGTTCCATGAAGACGCATGCTCTGACTTTTTTTTTTTTTGTCCTATGTACCCCCATGCGTACCATTAGGAAGGTGTTAAGAAATAATAAAGTCAATGAAAAAAATAAAAGAATAAGTGCTATTGCTCTCAAAATAATATGCAAGAGGGACTTATAAACAGAAAACTGATTGGAAGTCTAGTCAAGGAGCTGTCTTAAAACTTTTTGCTTAGATGGTGGCTTTGGGGAACTTGGAAAAGAAGTGATCTAAGGACTTCTCCAGCCACACTGTGGTCTTACTGTTGAAATAAGCGAAAGATTGAGCTAATCAATCAGTATGGTTTGGTTTTGAAATATAGGATGTAGAAACAAGGTCTCTCAAAATATAAGAACAATGAGAAATAATGGAGAAATTTTCATCCATGCCCTATACATGAGTCAGAAGTTAAATGCAAAATGGCAAATTATAAATACGGCTGGTTACTATTTGCTACAAAATGATCCTAAAGCTCTTTGATTAATCCCTGCATTTTATGACAGTGTATGAGACAAATCATGTGTTCCTGTCATCAAGCAGGGCAGAGTGAGGCTTAGCCACCTAGCTACTTTAGCCAATCTTAAGTATCCTTGGAGTCTATATTTTTGCCAAATATTGTAACTGAAAATATCCGGGATAAAGACCATATATAGAATAAAAGTTTTTCCTCCAAATTTTACATAACACCATAGATCACTAAAGCAAGAGGAATTTTGAAATCTAATTTGCTCGTCACAAGGGATCCGGGATCCTGGCAAGATTTGGGGTTCTTTGAGTGTCTTGAGTTATTTCTCAAATATTTTGGGTTCAATAAAATCCAAAATGCATTTTGCCCTGAGCGCTTTTCCTCTTAATTTTGAAACCCATGTGTAATCTAAAGGAAATGGAATCCATATGTTTCTGATTCATTTACACTTAACTCATCAAAATATTTTTCTAGGAGCTATTTGATGTTGAAGAAGCATTTTGAAATTTTTTAATAAGCTTTTTAACTCCCACCCCCTCTTTAAAACAGAAGACCATGTTTTGCCAAGGTGAAATAAACCCCCATAACAAAATATTTGGGTTTGGTTCCAAACTCTGAACCACAAAATTGTAGACAGGTTCTCAACGTATCCAGCTTGTCCTTGTATCCCATTTTCTAAGTCTGGTTTAGTGTATAAACTTCATCAGGGCTGTCTGAGATGAAAATGGGACTCCTGCGACTTGACCACAAGATGAAGAGGAAGGATTAAAATAGTGAGCTAACAAGGTTGTGATGTTCATGCAAAAAAAAAAAAAAAAAAAAAAAAAAAAATTGAAGGGTCTCTCACATTAGCCTTGCTTCCGTTATAGGAAAGGAAGATTTGAGACACACACACACACACACACACACACAAAATTCTTTCAATTAGCATCATAGTTGAGATGACCTAACCACCATAGTTTGTTTTTCTGTGGAAGCACAACCCCACTAAAGTCATAAAACATCAGCGATTTTTTCAAAAGTTCCTCAGTACCAACTCAAATTTCCAAATTCACCATTACCTTCACTAGTTGCAGTACCTAAAAATCTGGAGCTTTGTAGATTCACATTCAAAGGTCACCACTGTTCTATCCCAAGATGCTCTCTGCCTTGATGTCCCTGGGTCTACAGCACAACCATCACCTCAAGTCAACACTCCGTACCAGTCCTTCATAAAAGGCTGAACTTCTCTGGTTTGCTCATGCCATGCTTACTGTCTTCAATATCGTCCTGCAAATCTAAGGAAGCCTCTCATGGCCACAGGCTTCTTATGACCTCTACACTGTGATTTCTCACCTGTGATATTACTCACCTTTTGGACCATACTGGTTAATGTGTGTGTGTGTGTGTGTGTGTGTGTGTGTGTGTGTGTGTGAGTGTGTTTAATCTGGACATCCCAGGTCCTGTGCATAGTTAAGATTCAGCATTCTTGCCTTCTCTCTCCACTAGATGCCAGTAGCACTGATGTGACAATTGAAGATATCCCAAGGGAAGAGAGTCAGATTGCCTCCATTTGAGTTCCACTACTTTCCTACCTTGTTGATGCCACCTCTATGGGCAATCCCCAGATGACCTTGATGGCTATGCCAAGATTGGTATAGATTTTAAGCTTCCCAAGGGTAGTAGGTTGAACTTTGTCCCCAGAGCAGTGCATTTCTCAGGGGTTTGTATGTTTTGTGTATTCACTGTTGAATAAAGTCCTGGAGAGAAAAACAACAGTGATACGTAACCTGATTGCTTTCCTTGTAATCCCAAGATTGTAAATTTGTAAATCCAAATTTGGCTGGAAACATCTAGGATGTGCCCCAGCCCCTGAAAAGCCCCTCCCCACACCCCTACCTTGCAGAAGTATGGTCTAGTCTGAGTACAACAGGCTCTGCTTATCCTACAATGAGCACTGTGTGGTCTTCTTTTCATGAAATTTCTCTGAATTAATAGAAAAAGAAGTATAAAACATAATTCCTGTCTTATGGGAAGCTAAAATCTAAATGATTTGGAAAGATCTATAATAGCATGTAAGTGCAGGTTACAGAGTAAAATAGGATTGCCAGAATCAGCCAGATAAAACACAGGGTGACCAGTTCAATTAGAATTTCAGATAAAATTAACCAAATACTTTAACTAAGGTAAGTTTGGCTCATGTGATATTTACGACAAAGAGATGCCAAAATTTATCATTGTCTAGCCGGGCACAGTGGTGCATGCCTGTAATCCCAGCGGCTAGGGAGGTTGAGACAGGAGAATCGTGAGTTCAAAGCCAGCCTCAGCAACTGGGAAGCGTTAAGCAACTCAGTGAGACCCTGTCTCTAAAATTAAAATACAAAATAGGGCTGGGGATGTGGCTCAGTGGTCAAGAACCCCTGAGTTCAAACCCCCATACCAAATAATAATAATAATAATAATAATAAATTGATAATTCTCTATAATTCATATCAAACTGAGCATTGTGTGTCTTACTCCACAATCCTAGATATCAGTGTAGGAAATCTGAGAAGGGCTGAAACAAGAACACAGTAAAGGGACCCGAAAAGCCCTGGCTTGCTTTGGAAATTAGGGATGGTTCATGGCGTTAGAGAAGGTGCGTATTAGGAGATAATATAAATATGATTGTTGATCAAGGTGAAGCTGTACAATAACAACTCTTGAATGCCAGGGAAATGCAGTTTGATTTGATGGAGAAGAATCTAGGAATCCCCTGAAAAGCCCTTTTCTCACCTCCTAGTCCCACTGTCTTTTTTTTTTTTTTTTTTTTTCCTGTGCTGTTTTGCCACATGCACTGTCATCTCGTGGCCTCTAGGTACACTGGTCTATACCTGTCTACAATTACAATTATTGCTCACCTGTACACCCTGCTTTATCTTAGTATTAGATTACACCCAAAGTATGGAACACAAATTCATGATCCATGTTGATGCAAATCACTTATTGAGCAAATGAATAAATGAGAGGCGACAGATGAGCCTCCTTTGCAGAGGATTTCAAATAAATTATGTAGCTACTCTACTGTCAAGAAGTGGATGCAGCCTAACTCTCCATCCTCATGAGTGGGCTGGGCATAAGACCCTGGCACTTCCAAAGAGTGCAGATGGGAAGGCAGGGAGGAGGCACCATGTGGTGAAGAATTTTCCAAAGCTCCCTGGGGAAGTGATCACAATCAAACACAGCAGTGACAGTCACATTCACAGGGTGGACCCTTGATAGGAGAGGATGTGTGGGGGGGTTTAATTCTGCCATCTTCCTTTCCAGAACCAAAGTAATCATGAAAAAAAAAAAATCAGAAAAACACCAAAAAATATGTGTGTACCAAATAGGTGCTCCTCAAAACCTCAAGGTCATCGAAAATGAGGAAAGTCGGAGCACATCAGAGCTGAAAGGAGCCTCGTGGGATGTGAGGACTAACTGTGATGTGATTTTCTGGGAGGGCTTCTGAAAAAGATAAAGGAAAAAGAAAAAAAAAAAAAAACAGGAAAACAGAATGAAATTTGGAGTTCAGTTCATAATTGTGTCTCAATAGTTCTTCATTATTTGCGACAAATGTTTCATACTAAAGAAATATGTTGACATTTGGGGAAGCAGGGCATGGAGAATGTGGGAGTTTTGTGTCATGTTGAATTAGGTTTGGCTTATTTCGTTTAACATAATGGTCTCTAGTGCCATCCCTTTTCCTGCAAATGACATAACTTTATTCTTGTTTATGACTGAAATAAAACTCCATATATATCTATATATCTGTATCTATATATATCTATATCTATCTATCTATCTATCTATCTATCTATATATATATATATATATGCAGGAGCCCTGTTTGGGGATAATTGCAGTTGACTATGAAGATTTGGCCATTGTCACTTTTTCTTTATCCATTGGTGGACACCTGGGCTGATTCTAAGGTCCGGTGCTGGTTATTGGGAACTGTGCTGCTATAAATAAATATGGGAATGCATTTATCACCATAATAAGATGGCTTTAATTCTTCTGCGTAAATATTGAGGAGTGGTATAGCTGGGTCATATGGTGGTTCCATTTCTCATTTTTTTAGGAACCTCCATACTGATTTCTGATTTCTACAGTGGTTATGCTAATTTGCAATCCCACCAACAGTGTAAAAGTACTTCTTTTTCTGCATATCCTATCCAGCATTTATCTTTGTTTGTATTCTTGAAGGCTGCCATTTTGACTGGGGTGAGATGAAATCTCCATGTAGTTTTGATTTACGTTTCCCTAATTGCTAATGATGTTTGTCCATCATTTGTATTGCTTCTTTTGGGAAGTGTCTGTTTATTTTCCCATGTATTAATTGGGTTGTTTGTTTTTCTACTAGGCTTATGTTGGGCTAGATGTTGGGTTCATGGATTTGGATGGGAGGATGACTATAGGGTTTCATTTTAGACTGGCTAAATTTTTAAATTCCCAATAGGCATTTTTTTGAGTTCTTTATGTATTGTGGATACTAATCTGCTGTCCAAAGAATAGCTGGCAAAGGTTTTCTTCAAAGGAATTTTTTTTTTGTCAGTTTAAACTTTGTTGCCATTCACAATCCATGAGTCAAGAGCAAATTTACAGAATACTTTTGCAAATACTGGTCAGTCCATTTTACCTGGCTATGCAACCTGTGTTTTCAATGAGCTCCATTGTACTCTTCTTCCCCAATTATGTTGACATATTGTCTCTGTCTGCTGTCCTCACTCCTTTGTTCAGCCTTTTTTTCTCTCCCACCTCTATCTCATCAGGAATCAGTCCATCATTCCTCGTTCAAGGTTAACAAGATGTTCCCATGCTCCCCTGTTCTGAATTCTCATAGTAACACCAGTTTGCAGCAATCCCTCAGCTATTTGCTTTTTATTTATTTTTTACTTTAACATCTCTTCCTGATTTCATGGGCACAATTTTTATCTCTCTAACTAAAATATAATATTCTTAACCACAAAGAGAGCTTATAAAAATATTTTTATATCTCCCATGGTGCCTACCATGCTTCTGGGCATATAGTGAATGATCAAGACATACTTCTTGGTTTTAATTGAATTAGCATCTAGGGAAAACAATTTAGAAAATAGTATATAATTCATATCAAATGTTTGAAAGTTTCTGAAAGAAATTTGTAGGAAAGCCAGCGTCAAAGACCAAGCCTTGTTACTTAGAAATTTTCTTGCAAATCAAAGCATAAGCAATTTCCAAGGATCTTTATGAGGATAGTGTTTAAAGTTGTGGTATACTGATGGCCCTCAGCCTAAGCAACTGAAATGACCATTGAGAGACATTACTGTCCTGAGAACCAGTTACATTTGGGGTTTTGTGTTAAGCAGTTTTAAAATCTATTGTTTCATTTCATCATAAATTCAATAGGTATAATAATTTTCGTTTTTCTTTCAAATAAAACATCTGAGGAGGAGCAAGGTAAAACATTTCAGCCAGAGGTACAGGACTGAGAAATAATTGCATTGGGATTAAAACTTAGGTTGGTCTGGTTTTAAAACCCACCTTCCTTCCATTGGGCCTTTTCCTATGTTTTAGAACAGGTGATCAAGGGACAATAGAAGGTGCTCCATATCCTTCACACAAGTTGACTTAAACCATGGGTTAACCATGACAATGAGTTCAGCTGAGGGGTTCTCCCAGGAGAATTCCTCATCAGCTGTCCCCAATTACAGTCAAGCCTTCTTTTAGTTTAGTTGTCTGAGGTTTTCCAAAAAGGTTTTACATAGGGCATGTTGATTCTTTTCTGTCTTTCTTTTTGTCCCCCCCCCCCCCGCCCCTTCTTTCTCTCTCCTTTGTTTTCTCTGCTTACCTTGTCATTTTCCCAGCTTTCTATTCTCTTGTTTTTCAAATTTATTTTTTATTCTAAGTTGTTAGAAATAACAGCAGAATGTATTACATTTCATATTATACTCGTAGAGCACATTTTTACGTATCTCTGGTTGTATGCAAAGTATATTCACACCATTCGTGACTTTGTACATGCACTTAGGGTAATGATATCCATCTCATTCTACCATCTTTTTGTTCTTCACCCTTTTGCCCCCTCCATCCCCTCCCTCCCCATTGGCCATTCTAGTGTTCCTCTAATCCTCCTATGCTCCCCATCCCAACCCCACTGTGAATCGGCCTCCTTATATCAGAAAAAAACATTTGGCATTTGGCTTTTTGGGCTTGGCTAGCTTCACTTAGCATTATATTCTCCAATTTCATCCATTTACCTGCGCATGCCATGATTTTATTCTCTCTTATTGCTGAGTAATACTCCATTGTGTATATATACCACATTTTCCTTATCCATTCATCAACTGAAGGGCATCTAGGTTGGTTCCACAGTTTAGCTATTGTGAATTGTGCTGCTATAAACATTGATGTGGCCGTGTCCCTGTAGTATGCTGTTTTTAAGTCCTTTGGGTATAGACCTAGGAGTGGGATAGCTAGGTCATAAGGTGGTTCCATTCCAAGTTTTCCGAGGAATCTCCATACCGCTTTCCATATTGGCTGCACCATTTTGCAGTCCCACTAACAATGTATGAGCATGCAGCTTTCTATTCTCTTGCCTCACTGATCATATATCCTAGCAACAGTTCTGGTCACCATTAACCTTACACTATTCAACATATCAATATTCCCTGTAAAGAACTGTCACATAAAGGCTCATTTTCCAGAGGACATTTGTTTGTTAATAAATAATCTTCAACAAACTCTAATGAACACGGGTGAAGAAATAAGACTTAACATAATCAGATTTATTTGGGCTTCTTTGCTATATTCCACTGGAATAATTTTTTAGAAAGGTGCTCTACTACTGAACTTAATAGAAGCTAAATAAATATTTGTCAGGCAGATAAACACACCATCAAAACTCTAGATTTAATTTAGAACTCTGTGTGATACCCCCTTCTCCTCTTCACTAAACTGCAGCTCCTCAGATGACTGATACCATAAGCCTGTGGTCTCTGTAAGGGAGAAATCATGCCATTCATAATTTTTCAATTGGGTCAAAAAGGAGACGATTCCAATTTCAAATTCAAATCCATGAAGGTTCTTCAAGGTAACTGATCATTCTTCAGAACACAGTGAAAGTTGCATTTAATGTGTAGCCACCTGCTTTCCTACATGCAACCTCTTCCTACGGTCCTCCCCTAGTGATAACTACCAGGTAGGAAAAGGGGAGAAAATGAACCTCAGAAAAGAAGGTGATGGAGCTTTCAGACATTCCTAAATTTAAATGACATTTGACAGAAAACATATAAACCTAAGGGCTTGATATTTCTACACAGGGAAGATAATTTCACTGACGTGTGCATTCGTGCAGGGAATGAGACTATCCGATGTTGGAACACAGTTCTACCATGATCGTAAGCATGAGCATTTGGTATTCCATTTAGCCCCAAATAAAATTCAAATTTGCAACACTTCATTTAGCAGAATATTAATCCCCCAAGACTGGAAAGGAGAGCTGGTGTGAGCAGTGCTTTGCAGGGTGGATCAGGTTGAAATCACACATGTACCCATATCCGTGTGCACACTGATTCATGCAGATGGAGCAGCTACAGATGGTTGCAGAAGTCCTCCGCTCTGTGCTCAGGAGTTTACCTGTGTTTTGACCACAGATTCGCTTGCTCAGAACACAGCAGGGCATGTTGCAATGAATAATTATTGAATCAAATAATCGCTCCATGCCTCCAACACCACTCTTTTTAGAATCATGCTGGGGGAAAAAAAAAAAAAAAAAAAAAGCAGAAAATATGTAAATTGGAACTGATTAGGGGATTAAGTTTCACTAAAAAAAAAAATTAAAAATTGGAATAAAAACAGCCTGCAAATCCCTCTAAGCCAGGCCCTGTCTCTGAATTACAACACCAGCGCCTGTCGGCTGTGATAATTTCACTTCATTAAGTTCCAGATATAAATAGAGAGCCCTTTTTTCCATGCACCACTTTAAATAAGCATGGACAGAAAACACAGGGGTTATTGATCCACTCAGCTGTTTGTTATTGGGTCTTTGGTCTTGCTTCATTGTTGCATTAGAAACTTTCAAACACCTATGCCGTGGAGCCAGGGCCCATTCACCTCTGTGGAACCCATTGGAAAAGTTATTGTTTCCACTGCCAAAAAAGTATTCAAAGGATAAAACTCATCAAGTATGCTTCATACTGAAATGCAAAACAGACACGTGTGTGTGCTGCCTGTAAAGAACACAGAGATTAATGAGAAAACTTGATTAAGTATCAGCATTTCGGCACTAGTACCAGGTTACTTTATACAATAAATTAATATGAAATACTTTATTTTCCCTGAATTTTAAAGGGTTCATATGCAAAGGCATTATTCCACTAAATCAGAGGCTTCTATACTACATATTTTTCAGATAATATATAAACCAGGTTTTGCAAATTACCTCTATCGTTTTCTCCTTCCAATTTTGAAGAACAAAGTTTACTACATAGAATGCAACTAATTCTCATCTTAAAAATAAAGGCTATGACAAAAAGAAGGCAATTAAATCCAGAAAACAACAAAAACAGTTTTTTTTTCCTATTAGTTGAAGTCTGGGGTTGGCAAACTTTCTGTATTGGGGCAAAATAAAGAATATTACATTGCTACTTCTATATGTATTTAAAATATAACCCTTTAAACATATAAAAGCTATTCTTAGCTCACAGACTTTAGAAAAACAGGTGGTATGCTGGATTTGGCCAATAAACCAGTTTGCCCACCCTGGCATAAGATGTATAAAGATATTACTGTGTGTTCCCATGTTATTTATTATTTATTATTTTTCGTTAGGTTCAAATCTAGCCATTGGTCGGCATTTGATGGAGTTCAGCTTTAGCCCTCTGTTTCATGAAACTCAGATTCTAAAACATTTTATGTCAAGAGGGAACACAACTTGGTGAAGTCTTAATTTAAGATCAATGGGTATTTGTCCACAGAAAAAAAATGACTTGGCATCCCTTGGTACCAACAAACATGACTGGCCAGCTGGGGTTGGCAGTAGTCTATGGGCAAGTAACCGCAAGAGAGCTGTAGATCCGCTCTGAGGAGCGTGATCTGAGGGATGGGGTGGAGGTGTTGCTTGGGTTCTGGCAGGGCTGGTACTAGGCTCAGGTCATTTGGTTCTATGAAACCTTTATTTTCTGAGCATCAGTGTAGAAAACAGTCTCAAGAGATCAACGCCCAAGGACAAGGTGATTCAGGGAATTGTTTGGAGGATCCTCAACTTCATCAGCTTTGGCTTGTATTGGTTAAATTATTATTATTCCTCCCTGGATTGAGGGAGTCCAGTAGAAATCAATCATAACCTTCATTGGCTTCTTGTCACAGTCTCACGATCACTAAGACTTGACTAGTCCAGAGGAGAAGAGAACCCTGGAGTCAAGTTTCATCCTGGTTCAACTGAAACTTCATGAGACAAAAAACAGCACCGACTTTGTTCTGAATTACCATCTTTTAAGAGATCGAGAAGTAGGTGGCGTCAAGGTAAAACAATGCCTCATGTAAGACAAATGTAGAATATACCCCTCACTTAAATGTCTAAGAGAAGAATGATCCAACCAAAGGACCCTGGGAATTTTGGAGCTACAGTTGACTTCTGAACCAAATGTCTGAGGGAGCCATGACATTAAAGCAACACCTCTGAGAATGTATGTATGCAAAGCACTATTTGTATAATTGGGGTCATATAAAGTAAATACATTTAACATACTCAAAATTAAATAAAATTTAAAATTCAGTGAAATTTCTTCCTTCCACTGACTACAGTTGATATGTTGAGCATAGGGGCTCAGGACCATCTGTGTTTTAATGTTCATTAAACTGGATAGTGATGTTACAGATTATAATTTTAGTCCATGGATGGACATCAGAATCAACTTTAAACTTATCTAACAAATCACAAATATTGATGAAAGGGACAGTTGAAGTGTTGAGTAGCTCCTATATTTTAGCTTTCTTATTAGTATCACCTTTTTCACAGATAAGAAAAATGAGGCAAAGACTGATTACATAATTTACGCAGGGTCCTATAGCTAAAAAGGGACAGAGGCCCTATGAACCCAGTGGTCTTAAATACGCTGCCACATATGGTACAACACCATTTTGGGGGGAGTCCTCAGGTTCTAGGGACCCCGAGAAATGATGATTTATAAAATCATGCATGGCCTGAAGTCAGTATTTCCATATTATGCATGGTGATCATGCTTCCCATCACCACTCAATCCTACATCGCTGTCCATTTTCTCCACACCTGAACAGTGGGAACTGAACATTGATTTAATTTAAACATACTATTCTTCAAAATCCTTTGTTGAGGATTTAAGCATGGTGCTAAAACAAAAATCCTTTCTATCTGGCTTTATCCTTATTGAAATAATACTACAGACTCAAAGTCCATTCCATATTATGTTCCACAAGATTTTCTAATAATGCTTAAAGGGATTAACTAAACCCTAAAGCAGTTTTGATCAACAATTTCATACTTTTAGTAATAGACTGCTCCTTGGCTATTCCACAGATAACATCTCCAGGGCATTGTGGTTGAGCTACGTGATTGGGGGGTGAACTAGCAAAATGCACAAGAGTTTTTCAAGAATTCCTGCACACGTATCAGGCCTGAGCAACTCTGCTATGTTCACTTGAAATTGGGGCCTGAGAATTAAGAACATGACTGTCATTTATTCAGCCACAACCGGAAAGTGTGCACGTCTCCGTGGAGACGGGTTAGCCATTTCCTTTCCCACATTATGAGCGTGGGCTTTTGTACCAAGCCTGATTTCCATCCCTTCACCCAAGAGTTTGGTGAGATTGGGAAGTTTGATCCTAGGGTCTGGCATGGCTCCAGGCAGAACAATAAAAGAGGGGGTGGAAGGAGGGAGAGAGAGAGACATAAATCCTGGGGAAAAGAGGTTAACACCACCAGTGGCAGGCGTGAAGGTGGAGAGTTGAAATATGGCTGCCACTGCACATCTGCACGGGCCAGAGCCTGGGTAACAGAATGGGGACATCCTATTGAAAATGCACATTGTAGTGTGGACGTTCACACCTGTGATGCTACAAAAGGATCAGAGCCCAGTGACTTTCCTGGGCCTTTGCAGTTAAGTCCTTATCTTTGATCTTATTATTTCAAGATGATACCTTCTCAGTAGTAAACCATTCATTAAGTGCATGTGATGTGCATGGGAGAATCCCAGGGTCGAGTAGAGAGCCTGAAGGAAATCCAAAATTGTTTTGGATATGAACCATACTGTGAAATAAAAAAGACAATGTCAAAGAGAACCACAGTGTGAGACAGATATTTTTAAGTGTCTGAAGATTTCCAATTCAGTGAGCTGAAAATGGGTATGGTATGGACTGTGATATTCAATATAAAACAAACAAACAAACAAACAAACAAACAAAGACATAGAGAGGGGCTGGGGTTGTGGCTCAGCGGCAGAGCGCTCGCCTCGCATGTGTGCGGCCCGGGTTCGATCCTCAGCACCACGTAAACATAAATGCATTGCATTGTGTACAACTAAAGTAAATAAATAAATATTAAAAAAAAAAAGACATAGAGAGGGGCATTTATTCTACATTTATTCCAGTGAAAAGGAGAAATTAAATCGTGAAATTAATTGACACCCAGAACTGAGATTCCAGAACACTGACAATATTCAGCAGCCTGACCAACTGGCATGCGGATCTTTCACGCTAAGTGACAGTATTCAGAGTCTGAACGGAGCTACCAGCTCCAGATTCTTTCTCTGTCGTGTCAATGGGTGGATGAGCTTTTCAGTATCTGCTGGGAGTTATCGACCGGACTGTGCCAACACGAGGAAAGGGAAGTGGAAAATCCACTGAGTTTTGTAGGTTAAGATATGTCTGTGTATATTTTCCCCAGGTAGATATAATATATTGCTTCTTAAATTATTCAGAACTTAAAGAATCAACAACTAATTTTTAATGATTGCTTCGTTTAACACAGCACAGTCAAGCCTTCTGGCTGAGACTCAAGCTCATATTTCACTCAATAATATTAAAATCTAAGAAGCAGACCGGAACATTTATTTTTCCCCTTCTCTTCCCTCTTCTTTTGTTCTTTCAAGACTATTGCTAATTCGTGGGCTTAGAGCCTATAAATAAAAGATACATGGAAATTAATCTGCTGAGGAGAAAGATCCCATTAAGTTCCTAAGTATTTTGTGAAATATTCCACACTTCTGTCAACAGACCTTCCAGAAATATTGAGAAAAGGCAGATTTGAGGAGCTCCATCTCTTGTATTTTACAACTAAACTAGGCTCTCTGCTGAGGAATAGTTCAGAGAAATGTACAGGTTAGGGGACGGCAGGTTGTTGTTAGTTTTTTTTTTTTTTTTTTCCCATTTCTTCTTTGTTAAAAGTTCCAACAAGAGGAGCCCAGTTTGTACAAGCTGGTTTGTGTGAGTTACAATGATGGATCATATTGCTCAGACTTCTCATGGTGCACAGCAATTATGGGTTAGTGGATATAGCTACCAGGACATCTACAAATAGCTGGTTCTCTAAGACTGGAATCCAGTAGTGGACTGAGGGGACTTGTGGCTGAGACTAAGAAGTCATTCAATACTTACAGCCATCCCCATCAGCACAGTGAAGGTTTGCTCAGGGCAGGAATCAAATCTCACTCATCTTTATGTGTCTATCATACCTTGGATACAGGAAGTGTTCAAAACACATTTTTTTATTTTAATTTTTAATTTATTTTAATTAGTCATACATGACAGTAGAATGCATTTATGCACTGTGATATATCATACCTAGATGGGATATAATTTCTCATTTTTCTAAGTATACATGTTGCAGAATCATATTGGTCATGTAGACACATATATACATACAGTAGTAATGTCTATTTCATTCCACTATCTTTCCCATCCCCACATCCCCTCCCTCCCCTCCACCTAATCGAACGCTATTTTCCCCTAGTGCCCCCCACCCTGCCTTATTGTGAATTAGCATCCACATATTAGAGAAAACATTCAGCCTTTGGTTTTGTGGGATTGGCTTATTTAGTTTAGCATGATAGTCTCCAACTCCAACCATTTCCTGGCAAACACCATAATTTCACCCTTCTTTAAAGCTGAGTAATATTCCATTGAGTATGTATACCACATTTTCTGTATCCATTCATCTATTGAGGGACACCTAGGTTGGTTCCATAGTCTAGCTATTGCAAATTGAGCTGCTATAAACATTGATGTGGCTGTGTCACTATAGTATGCTGATTTTAAGTCCTTTGGGTATAAACCGAGGAGTGGGATAGCTGGGTCAAATGGTGGTTCCCTTCCCAGTTTTCTGACACATTATTTTCAGTCGCACTAAATTGACATTCTGAGGAGTTGGGAAAGTGCTGAGGCTTACTCCTTACTGTCTTGAGTTATACATACAAATCATTTGGATACATTTTACCTCACTTGTTAATGTATTCATCCATTGCTAATGTATTGAAACTATGTAATAGGGTTTGCTCCATGTAGATTTAGGGTCAACTTCTCATTCCATATAAAACCATAGGCTTACTTCTTCCTCTCTGTATTGTGGGACAAAATCAAACTCCTTTCCTAGAAAAGAAACATAAGCCCTAGGATACCTTTGTGAAAGCAGATTGCTGCTGCCAGAGATATTTCAGTAGGTTTTTTTGAATAGTGACAGGATGCAGTTAGGAGATGTTTAATTATGTGTCTTTCTTCTGGTTGTAGCCAACTTGAAAGGTTAAAAAAAGGAATTGTTTAATTTTTTTTTCTCCCGGTGGGTGTGAATGCCTGGGCATTATGTTCATATTTGAATATCCTGACTCACTCATGGTGATTTTGACAGGCATTTGTTCCCAGACACCTGGAGCTTATCACCATTCCCCAGGATTCTATTGGGAATCGAGGATACCTGAACTGGACGAATCTAGGTGAGTCAATGGGTGAGGCAGGAGGCTAGTGCCGAAGGTTACTTGCCCCAGGTAGCAGACCCCAAAGAGGGGAAAGACAAGATGGCAAGCTCATACATGGCAGAGTCATCTATACTGCAATCCTCCTGCCCAGCATCAGGGAGGTGGTAAGAGATGCAATGAAGCCGTCTGTCAAGGATGGGGTTCCAGAAGACCAAGAACCATGGACTTTGGATATCCCTCCTCAAAGATTCCCAAGATGGACGCCAGAATTTTGGCCCTTTCCCAGGGTTTTCACACTATGTAGAACTCTAGGACTCTTATTCTACCCTACAAGAGGCAGTGGGGTTTCTCTATGGAAACTGATGCCATTTTTTCGCTTGTCAAGAGAAGCTTGAAAGGGTCATAACTGACATGAAAAGTCACAAAAGCAACTTCTTCTTGCACTTGGGGACTGCAGAGAAACCTCAGAGCTTCTATGTCAGAGCTGAACCATGGAGTTCACATTGATGCTGGTTCAGTTTATCAAAGCCATATTTTTCTTCATTATCTTCCTAAGATGCTGATCATTTGCCATTCATCCTCTTAAAATATCGGTGATGAGAGGCACCTAATCACCCTGTGATGCCAATAACCAGAGAGCAACCCCTTTCTCCTCTCAACATCCATTTGTTACTTCCTATGAATCTCCCCTTCTGGACTTCCTAGTACAAACTAAGTGGCATCCCATTATCGTTGTGCCCTACAAGGTGTCTTGTATATGCCATCATTCAACAGCTGTTTAGTAAACGTAGAATATATCCATTTATGGAACTGATGGGCAACAGAATATGGAAACAAGTTTAATACCTTTGGTGGGGGGAAATCAGCTCCCCTTAGTAGCGACTTTACCTAAAAGCACTTCCTGTTTTCCTTTTTCCTGTATCGCACAGGGCAGATCCACTGAAATTTAAAGCCTTGAAGTGGACATGCACAATTCATTTCTAGAAATAAAAGAAAAAAAAAAAGTGTGGGGGGTGGGGGAGGAAAGGATGAAAGGAAAAGAAAAACGTAGGGGAAAGGGGAAAATAATAGGTTGAATGAGGAGTGAAGATTAGCACCAGGGAGCTAGAATTATCTACCTCATGGACTAGCAATAGCTTTCTTCGCTCTATTAAGTAAAGTCCTGTTTTAAAATGTGTTTATAAAATGAAATAAACCTTGACAAGAAGCCTTGGAGGTACATAATATTATTGTTCCCGTCGCACAGGTGGAAACATTGAGGTCTTGGGAAGTTGGGCAGCTAATCCATGCCTGTGCCACTAGTAGGATTTAAAGTCATAGTCACTGAGCCCAGGGCACATTGGAATTCTGAAAAAAGGGATGTAGGTTGCTGATGACTTTCCGCTTGTAGGAGGCACATTCAAATTCAAATAGAGGCTATCTTGAGTGCAAAGCCCCTCTTCTCCACTGTGTCTCTGGGCCTCTTTATGAAAGAATGGCAAAAAAGATTTTCCACTCCCTCTCGAACTTCATGGAAACCGCTAATGATTCCCAATGCAGCAACTAAGCTCAGAGCCTTTTACGTCAGAGTGAGCAAATCACTGGGGATTTTACTTCTGGTGGCCCTCCAGTTCCAGATCTCTGAGAAATCGGTTTAGTACCCCCTCAACTTGTCTGGTCGTACCTTCACAAGTACCTTACATCCCTCCACCTAGACTTTCAACTTATTCCCAATATGAAGAATTAAAATGAATCACTGATAACTTTTATGTGGAAGCATTTATCGTGTGGCCATCCATGAGAAAAATAAAATAAAATCCTTCTTTAGATGCGTATTGATTCAGAAAATAGGACTCGTGAATCAAATAGCAATTTCAGACAAATACTTTTTAAATTTAGAATATTAAACTTGTAACTGTGCATTCATTTACATATTACCATTGTGCTTTAAAAAGTTTGTTCTCCCTAAAAACAAATGTGATAAATGGTTTCGTTATTTCAGTTTAGAAATAGGCAGCTATAGAAATCACATTTTAATATATTCCAGATTAGTCTGCATGCTATATTTGTAATAAGGACTTGTTTCCAACATTAGTTGGCAGATCACTCATATGAACAATTATCCAAATAGCTATTAGGATATGATTGCACTCATTTCCAGGCAAAGCAACGCTGCCAGAACTAAGCCTGGCTGCTGGTTAGATTCTGGTTTGACTTTTGGAGAAAGCCACAAGAATTTGTCAGTCATCTTGGCTGTAAGGGAGTCTCCCTGTCTTGAGGCTAGTCTCCTTCCTACTTGAAAATAGAGGCAAATGTGTTTCTCCTTTGTTTTATTTTTATAGTTTTATATGAACTAGAAAAAAAAAAATAAAAACGAAGAAGGAGAGAAAGAGGGGTAGGAAAGAAAGGAGGAAAGGCAGAGTTTCGCACAGCAACATAACATAAAACACCAAGAGCATGAAGAAGCAAAGGTTTAAATCCGTGGGGCTCTAAAGAAGTATGGGTGCGAGGAACCCAATGCCATGGTGATGCACGCGTCACCCTGTACGTGAACCTCATAGCTCTATCTCCGCAGAGGTCCATGCTTAGTGTAGTTTGTAGAATGGATGCCAAAAAGAAATGGTGTTTATAGAAATGGAGAATCAAACTTTGTTCCCCTTGCCCATTCATTATGCTTCTGCATAGTTTGGCACTTGGGGACCCAGCTAGTTAATCTGGTCCAACACTCTAACCCAAGAACAGTGACTCCCTTAGACTAGGTGAAGAAAAGCTCCCTTTGTGCTCAGATCTATGGCTGGTGGAAAGATTATTTAGAAAGCCCATGTGCTTCATGGGAGTGAGGTGATCCCTCCCACAGCAGCATGGTGATGGAGGTTTATGACAGGTCTCAGATTCCACTCCTTGACCACCAAAACCACTGTCCCTGCCACAGCGGGAAAGGTCACTATTCTTCAGATTTGGGAATGTGGAAGGTCTGAAAGGGCAGAGAGACACTGCCTTTTTCTTTTAATTTGAAGATATTAAAGTCTATCTCGCTGATGACCTCTCCAATGCACATTTAATAGGTTGGGTTGGGAAAGATTAGTTATCTGAAAGGCTAATCTTTAATAGAAGTAAAATACCAGGCATTTGGGTAGGAGTTGTTTCATCTTGGTTTTTTATTTTTTATTTTTATTTTTTTACTTAATGTGACAGATTAGAATAGTTTACCTTGTATAAACTCTACAGATTTCCCATAGTCTTTTCACTGAGGATTTTTGTTTGTAATAATTATTATCAAAACTAAGTTATGTAAAATCGTTGATTATCAACAAGTGGATTTTTATGTTCTGTTCTGAATCCATTGGAACTTTAAGTGTCTAGAGAAGGAAAGCAAGGGGCCCTTCTGATCACTATTGTGTACCACTTAATAAAGCTAGATCAAAATACAAAGGATTATTGAACAAACTGGAAAAGCTCTAAATGCTTAGAAATATATAATCTTATTAATAGTAATGGTGATATTCTATATGGGAAGTAAGATCATGTCTTCCATCTATACACATGGAAGTTTACAATGAGCTTATGTGTGGACTACCATTCTTAAAGTTGTATAATGACCCAAATATTTGAGGAAAATTGAATGCATTTTATCTTACAAGAATTTCCGAATAACTGGTTTTAATATAGAGGCAGTAGAAACATGATTGGACAGACACTCGAGGGCTCCTAAAATCCAGTATCTCTTCTCTCCTTTGGAAGTGATGACTGGTCATCATACTCCTGATGACCAGCATTCAGAACACATGGAAGGATTCTGGGGTGGTTTGAAAGGCAACAATTGTCTCCAAAGGCCCCTTCTTTGTGTGAAGAGATAGTTAAGCCATATGTTTTCTTTGTTGATTATTGGAAAATTAGAATGAGAGATGGTGAAAATATAAACAACCAGGTAAAAATATTAACTTTTAGAAAACCAAAGCCACGTGATGGGTATACTTTGAACAAAAATATACTGATTTTTTTCCTTCCTTCTTTTTCTTTCCAAACACTATTATATTTTTAACATTTGTCTTTTCATACAAAAATATAAAATGCATCTAGGAAGATACTTAAAAATAAAAGATTGAAGATTAACATTGTAAGATTAACAAAATTAGATTTTTTTGACAAATTTAACTTTTTTAAAAAAGGAAAATTTTACAAAAAAATATCCATTGTTTCAATAAAAGTTTCCTTAAGGCACAATAAGATCTGATTGGTCACTGAGCCCTAACTTCTTGTGGGATCACACCAAAAGTTACCAATAAGAGAAGATCATATTTCTCTGGAATCTTTTTTTTCTTCCCCAAATCCTAGCTTTGCCCTGGCATTATCTAAATTTGTATTGTCAATTGGAGGAAAAGCACTGGGTTTGTGCCTGCCACAGATTATATCGTCCAATGACTTGAAAATGTATCTCAGGCAGAGGAAGCTCATGTGACTCCCAAGGTCAAGGATATAACCAGCCATAAAGAGAATACACCCTCCTGTTCTATATAAATTCTAATCAAAATCTGCAATTGCCTGGAGTAGAATGATATTTTTGCCTGTACTTTCCTTCCTCTCATAACTGCTGCTGAAATTAAACTTGGAAGCGAGAGGGAAAAGATTGATATTGTTGGTCATTGGGGTTTGCATTTGACATTCCTCAAATAATGGGATGTAATATGGTTATGCAGAAAACAGATTGACTTTTCACAATTTTCCCACGAGGTAATGGGGAACAGACTGGAGGAAATTCCAAGGTTTCATTGGGGGAACTATTTGTAACACAACTGAAGAGGAAAACAAACTCAAACCATCCTTTTGTCAATTTTCCCTTCAATATTTTTTAAGTAGGAAATTTGCTAACCAATTTGTTTTCATTCCTATGAGTTTCAAGAATTTGGGAATAGATTCAGTTTTGAAGAAAGTTTTCAGAAAAAAAAAATCTATCAGTTGGGCAAATCACAGATGATAACAGTTAAAATAATGGTGATAGTAATGGAATTTACATAATGATTTTCTCCTAAGGATTTAAGATATATTTTAGAATATTCCTTTCCCCCCAAACTCCTTTCTTTTCTGCCTCCCTACATACTGGCAGAGGCTGAAAATAATGACACTGTATTTCTGCTATTAAAGTAGGAAGAGAATTGTTGGGGTCCAATGTCACTCAGCTGGTAGTGGCGGTGCCAGAATCCCTCTCAGTCCAACTTTTGCAGACTTTTATTAATGCCAAAGAAAGGAATGTACACATTAATTTAGCTTCCTATGTCTTTGCAAGATGCTAGTCAACTCTGTTGATTCGGCCAAAGACATCAGCTTGACACCAAAATATATTTTCAATTTTGTATTTATGAAGTTTCATTCATTTTCTAACCCCAACAATGGACTTGTATAGAACAAAACTTTTGCCCAATTCCATCTGTGATCAGAGTATAGTTAGTTCCTAGAAAACTCACCCTCACCTGAGAAAACAAATGAAAGTACTTATTCTAAATTCCGTGTATCTATAGCAACAATGTCACTGGAACAACCCCTGAAATTAATGAGTTGGCTTTCTTTCTTGGATTAATAAACTTTATCTCTCTTTTTCCCACTAAACATCTCTGTTTGTGTCTCTTACTCCTCATACAGGGGAAGAATTGTTCCTCATTGCCCCAAATCTCAAGGGTCTAACAAAAATAGCTTCAGGAAGTCTCAATAAAGAGGTAGCTGTAAATGTACTGTGTCAACATGGTTCTGGGCTACACACAATTTCCATTCTCTACCTGATGGGCCTTACTACAGTCCCTGTAAAGACGGAGTCCTCGGGCCTCTGGAAAAACACGCACACACAGGTAGCTGGTTCCCATGTAGACACTGCCCCACTCCCTCTCTCAAATATCAGACGATTTGATGCACAAATCCCATTTTGGCACCCTTTTTCCCCTCCAGTTGCTTGCTTCTTTTTCTGAGGTGTGAAGAGTCTTCACACTGTAACCTGGAGAGAATTCCAAACACTTCTACATGGCCGGTGCTTCCAACTACCTGGAAGTGGGTGGAGCGTCAAAATGGCTTACTTACCACAAGCCTGGGATAACTCTCAACAGTGGAAGTAACACAGATATATTATTGAAAAAGCTTCAGTCAGGCTATGAGCTTTCCAGAATGGGTGTGAGAAGATGATGCTTTGGGTCACCTAGGCAAGTTTGAAGACAGTCCTCTTTTTTCTATCTTCTCATTCCTCTACTAACTCACAATCAAGTTATTGTGACTTCTCTGCTTCTGATAGGGACATGTCCCTCTCCTCTCTGTCTTGGCAAAATGTAACTTGGATCACATTTTTTTTTTTTCCATGGGGCTATGCTTAGCCAGCTTTCATGATACATGGCAACAGATTGAATTATTCAGCTAGCAACTGTTTTTATCCTAGGCATTGCTACTATAAATGCAGCTTCCCAGAGGAAGTGAAAGATTCCTGTGAATCCAGTAAATCACCAGAGGGTATACATTCAGACTCTAAAAGAGTTCATCTTAGGAGAAATAGGCTGAAGGTAGAAGAATCTTGCATTCTGAGTCTTTAAGGACCTACCTTTGTAGAATTGATGTCTACCTCCAACCATCAGTCCTAATTCAAGTTCTGGCTCTCAAGTGCTTGCCTTCTTACTGTCCACTTCAATAAGCTGTTTGGAGGCTGAAATCTTAGAAGGAAATGTGCAGTTGGCACCGAGGCCCCCTAGACAGATCGTTCGTGATATCACTAGAAGATGACTTCTGAAAGGGTACTGGACTTAGACCCCCTCGTCTGCACAGGAACCTTGCCCAATCTCTCATCCATAGAGCAGACAGAGATTCTGTAGCTTTTCTATTGCTTTGCTGGCAAACCAGCCAAACAAGTACATCATTTCATAGTAAAACAAACCTTCCCTTTTTTCTTCCTCGGGAAATTGCTCAGTGCCTAGCGGAGACGTGTCACCCGCACATTTCCACAAGATTTGCCTTCCTGTTTAATTGTGGCTCCTGCTGTGTTTAACAATGATCAAAAGTTACAGAAGCCTGGTTTTCATTTCTCTTCTTTTGTTACTTCCTAATCTCCCATTTCATTTGCTTTCTTTCTGGGCTGACCAAAGCCCACAGGCTACAGTGACAGAGTGAACTAGGGTTTTCTCTGCAGGGAGAGGCTGGGAGCGGGTTCTGCAGATGAGGTTCTATTTAATTGTGGTCGGCTTTTTCATGAGAAATATGAATGATAATTCAATCATTTGGAGAAGTGCACATACTTGTTATCTTTCTGTATTCTTCAGAGAAACCTGCTGTATTTTATAGAATTATCACATTTTGAAATCCTTGACAAACTTTCAAGTGATTAATGCTTTGGAGAAACAGATCAAGAGCCTCTCTGCCCTGTGTTTTACTGTTCCATAGAAAGAAAGGAAAAGACAATAAATTCCTGGAAAAGTATCTTGGATGTTTCCCATTGGTGCTCCACTGATATTTGCTATTGCTTCTTTATTATTGGGATAGTTGAAGGAATATGCTCTACTTTTGATGTTTGATTAAAGTGCTCTGTTTCAGCAATTATTGGATAAATATAGATTTATTTAAACATTGATATTAATGTACTAATTATTATTTACATATACATGTTGCTTTGTTGTTACTCATATATACAGATTCTGTTTTTCAAAATATATACCTACACATGTAGTGTATGGGCTACATGTGTATGTAATAACATTTTAAAAAGCGATGTTCATAATGTTTATTATTTATTGTTACTTTGTATAATTGCTTTTTAAATGAGTTTCAAATTTTACGATAAAAAAAGAAACGAAATAGATGTGTCATGGACGGTCCCATCTTGAAAGCATTTGATCACCATCAAAGAGTAATTTCATGATTTGTTTAAAATAATATTCAAGCAAACAAAAGCAAAGAAAGGGGTACTCATACCTGGGTGCATAGTGAGCTTAGAAACATAAACCAACAGAAGCAAATCTGTCCCCAAGAAACAGTTAAATGTAATCCATTCCAGTGGCACAGTAAATGAACCTGACCCTGAAAACCCATCTTGCTGATACCTGTTTTAATCACAAGAAGCAGTGAGTGAGAAAGTTTAGCTCAGTGCTGCCAACCACCCCTCACTATGCAAAATAAAATGCAATCTCAAGTTCACAGCCTAATGTGATGAATGTAAACCATCACCTCTATGTACAAAACATCACCTATTGTCAAGCAAGTTTCAGGATTTACATATCTGATGCATGACATTCCTGAATGCTTTAGCATTTCCCTGAACACCTTTGAAAGGGTGCTTCAAAAGCAGGGTCTTGCATGTGTAATTTGAGGGTTTAATCACATTGATTTGTGAATATAGAATTATCTTGCTGTGTGCCGAGTGTATTGCTTAATTAATGCTAAAGAGAGAGAATGCCACATTGTGGTATACATACAGCCACTTACTAAAAATACTACTGAGACCTTCAAGGAAGTTCAAATATATGAATTCTCTAGCATGGTTTCTTAACTTATTAAAGGAAATGAACAGGTGCATGTAAGAAGAGCAGCTGCCTTGGGTCTCCCTCTGTGAAGATTCCTGGGTAGCTGAAGAAGTCTGAAAGCTGTCCCAGAAGAAGAGGCAAACCTCTGTGGGATTAGGGGTGTTTGGAAGGGCTACAATATTACCTTCAACATCAAGAACTTTCAAACTTCCTTTCTTTCTTGCAAGTTGTGGAACTGTTCCCCTCTAATTCCCAAAGTGAATTATTTGGATCTGTAATACCTGAAACAGGTAAAAAAAAAAAAAAAAAAAGTCTCTACATTAACATACAAATAGTAGTCCAGGGCAGCCTGATACTGTCTAACTTCCTATCCGCTAAAGATTCTCTTGTGGGAGGTTGGAGGGAGGAAATATATTAATGCCTAGCATCAAATTGTGAAGCCCACCCTTCTGTTGGTGTGCCTTATAGGGATTCACTTTTTAAAAAATATTTATTTATTTGCTTAAGTTGTACACAATGTGTTTTTTTTTTTTTGTTTGTTTGTTTGTTTTTTTTTTGTTTTGTTTTGTTTTTTTTTTTTTGTTTTGTTTTGTTTTTGTTTTGTTTTTACGTGGTGCTGAGGATAGAACCCGGGCCACGCATGAGCTAGGCGAGCGCTCTACCACTGAGCCACAACCCCAGCCCAGGAATTCACTTTTATTGTGCTTTCAACTCCTAGTTTTGTGCTTCAGCCTCAGACACCATGGATAGGCCTTCTGTGTAGAAACACACTCTAAGTGTTGGAGAAGCAAAGTAAATGGGTCTTAACACCCAGACTGGAGCTAGGAAGGAAACATAGCCTGAGTTCTAATCCCATCTGTCTTGTTTCTTGGCTGTATCATTAAATTACTAAATAGCACTTGTCGTTTACAAAATGGAGAAGATTCAGGAAAATAGAGGAAAGGGATCAGAGAGAAGGAGGGCATGGCATGGGAAAGGGCTGGGGAATGAAATCTACCAAATTATGCTGTGTCTATGTACAAATATGCCATAATGAATATGTAATTATAATGCACTAATTAAAACAACAATAACAATAATAGATGGGAGATCAGTAGAGTGAGCATATGGGGGAGGGGAGGGAAAAGAAGACGATGAAAATGAGATTGATTGAATTATGTGCATGTACTAATATGTCATCATGCATCTCATTTTTATGTATAATTATAATGCACCAGTAAAAAATGGAGAGGATGATTCAATACCTATAACATAGGGGTTCCCTCAGGCTCAGGTAGATACCACATGTGAGAGAGTCAAGCATACAGTAGGTACTCCATTAGTAAAGATATTATTACTAAATGAAGAATTAGAAAGCAAGAGAACAAACAACATTGAATGAGAAGGCAGCAACAAGTCTATAAATTAATAGAAGCTGTTAAATGGTAACAAAGTCTCTTATCTCCAGGCAATATTATTCCCTTAAACAAGGAATCCAGAATACTAAATGCCAAAACGAAGGATTATTTATGAAGCTTCTTACCACCTGTCAAGTTTCCATATAGTAGCTAATGAAGACATGGAAGGATAATTCATTATCCTGCTTGTTAAGTGTGAAATGTTTACCAGTTTAGCTTTGTTGGCTCTTCGACTGGTCAGGTGACTCCGAAAATTAATGAGTGCTGACACTGGTTGTAACTTGTGTCCAGCAGAGCGATGAAGGTAAGCCATTCATTAAGGAGTAAGAGAAAACAGCAGATGATACACCATTCCTATTGGCTACAGGGGTTGAATGTTGGCAGAAAGAAAAAAGTACATAAGATCACCTTGCAGAATGTTCAAGTAATTAAAATAATACGTTATAAAACTCAATGTATTTCTTGGCACAGACTAAACGCCTACCAATCAGATAACATCATCATCACCATCAATATCACCTCTGTGGCCATCATCATCCAAAGACTGCTCTCCTTACTCAAAGAGTGTTTTCTTCCCAAT